>JADMNL010000030.1:123182500-125582500 GCA_016271365.2 Neoceratodus forsteri | reverse complement strand
CACCCAGATTTCAAGGCTTTAATCCAGTCTTGGTGGCAGGGGCACGACTGGACTTGGTCTTGGACCTGGAGACTAGGTTTCACAACCGTGGTCTCCCAGGTTTCCTTCCTGAGCAGCTCTTCCATTACCACTGTCCATATATCTTGGAAGACTTGGCAGGATGTTTCTCCGGATACCAGATGTTGTCCTGTTGAGGCGGATGACAATCGCTCAGAGGGGCGGATGATTCTTCTGAGGAGGTTCTGGAGGACCCAGAGGACACAAAAGTCAAGGAGTCCCTGAAGTCCCACCAGAGGACCCTGCCTTTTCAGATTTGTTGAGATCCGTGAAGGATTACTTGACTGGGAGTCTGAGGAACAGGAGGACCCCATGAGATAGAGACGGGCGGAGCATCTCGACCTAGAATCTCTTTCTCTGGTCCTCATTCCTCCCTGAATGGCACTCACCATTATCTGGCAGATGCCTCATACCTTCCTGGCTGTCCCCAAGCGTGTGGACCAGCAGCTGAAGGATGCCCTGTTGTTGAAGGTTCATCCCAAGGCTGGCTCCGTGGTCATCTCATGGCTCATGATCGCTCTTCAACACCAAAGACATGAGCACCTCTCCTCCTGACAGAGTCAAGGCAAATGGACCAGTTCAGGAAGAAGATTGCCGACCACATGCCCTTTGGTCCCTCAGTTACGTGGCCCACATGGTGTCCAACCAGAAGCCTACCTTGGCCAGGTAAAGCGCCGAGTCCAGTCCATGGACTCCTTTGCCTTTGAAGGAGGAACTTGCCAAGGATCTCGCCTCCAAAGTTTCTTGTAGGCATGCTCTTGCGTACACCTATGATTCTGTCAACCCGGTGGCTCACACTCGCAACGGCGCGTCTCTAAGATGGCATTCCTGGCTTCGCTTTTGGACTCGCCAACGAAGTCCAGTCGGCGATTCAGGACACCCCTTTAGGGCTTGGTGCTTTTGGTGGGGACATCAAAGATATTATCACAGACCTACAGGATAAGGGCCTTGCTGCTCGGGTCTTTGAGGTCAGTGTACCGATCGGGCTCCCAGCAGCAGCAGCTCTTTGAAAAGGACCTGGAGGCAGAGGAAGAATGCTCAGCGCGCCGCCAAGAGAAGCATAAGGCCACGGGTACAGCCACCCCCTCCTGCCTCCAAAATCAGATGTTCAGGAGGCCCTCCTGAACGCCCCACCACTTGACTCCCTGGCCCGCTGCCTCCTCAGTCTCAACGATGGGGAGCAGGTGGTAGGGGAGGTTTGCCCTCCACGGCAGGAGTGGAGAGTGATCACCTCCGACTAATGGGTCCTGCAACTAGTGTCCATCGGAACACCATAGAATTTCTGGAAATCCTCCGGAAACTCTGCCCCAGAAGTCCTCCTATCTCGGACCAGGCCCTCCTAGTTCGTGAGGAGGTAAACTCGCCTTATTTATTTTACGAGTTTTACTAGGAAAGCATATAGAGCAACATGCTCGATTCCAGATGCTTACCTGGGGGCTAGACACATACATAAATTGGAAATGCTTAAGACCGATAAAATGAGCAAATGCTTGTACATAACATTTTAGGAGAAAAATTACAGCCAAGGGTAGGATGCATACAATCAGTATAAACAGTATAACAACACAGAGGGTAGAGTACTGTACAATACGTATTAGTTTATAGCAGTGTGACATTTGGATAAAGAAGTAATCGAGCTGGTCCCTTCGGGCAAAGGGGAATGGGATTTTACTCCCACTTTTCTGGGTTTCAAAAAGTCAGGGACTTCAGACCCATACTCTACCTAAGTCAACTAAACCAGTTTGTCGAGTACAAAAATTTTGAATGCTGACTCTCCAGATCCTTTTCCTCTCCTCATGGAGAACCACTGACTCTGCGCCTGGATATGCAGGATGCCTACCTGCACATCCCCATCTTCCCCACCACTTGAATTCTGCGATTTTTGCTTCCAAGGGAACACTTCAGTTCCGAGTCTCTTTGGTCTGTCCGCTGCGCCATGGGTTTTACCAAGTGCCTGGCGGTGGTCACGCGCCCCTATGCCGCCGGGTATTGCGTTTTTCCTTACCTGGACGATTGGTTGATTTCAGCTTCGGCCCAGGGATTCTCTGTTGGAGGCTCTTACCTTTACCCTGGACCATTTCAACAGACTAGGGATCACAGTCATTGTTCCCAAGTAATCCTTATCCCTGCTGAAAGACTTCAATTCATTGGGGCAGTCCTGGATACAGACCAGTGCAGAGCCTTCCTGCCTCCAGACAGTGTGGAGACCCTTATCTGCCAGGCCTTCAAAGTGGCTTCTTGCAGAACCATCCCAGTTCAGGAGGTCCTCGCTTCTGGGATTGATGGCGGCTGCCATCACAACTGTTCCCTAGCAAGACTTCACATGAGGGTCACTCAGTGGTCATTGTGAGTGCCCCAGCTCGGAGGTCCTATACCTTCTGGGACTGATGGCGGCTGCCATCACAACTGTTCCCCAGCAAGACTTCACATCAGGGTCACTCAGTGGTCATTGCGAGTGCAGTGGCATCAGCTCCTGGATGACCTGACCATCCGGTTCTGGTGGTCTCTGCAGTTCAGAGAGAATTGCAGTGGTGGAGAGTGTCTTGCAATCTTTCTGTGGGACTTCCTTTGAGCCCTGCACCGCTAGCTACCTTCACCACGGATGCCTCGAATATGGGGTGGGAGCTCATCTCGGGAGCACCAACCCAGGAACTGTAGTTCGGTGTGGAGACTCATTTGCACATCAGTGTTCTGAGTTGAGGGCGGTCCTGTATGCCTTACAGGCATTTCAGGCCCTGCTTCCAAAGGATCACTGCTAATCCAAATGGACATGTCGGTAGTTTGGTGTATCAATGTGTAAGGATGAACCCGTCATACCCCTGTGCAGGAGGCGACACGTGTGGAACTAGGGAGCCTAGCACCATCTGGTCCTCGTGGCCATGCACCTTTCCGGCATTTTAAACTCCTGGCGGACAGTCTCAGCAGATCTCTGACCCTAGCTCATGAGTGGAACTGCTTCAGGAAGTGGCAGAATCCATCTTCCAATTTTGGGGCACCCGAAATCGACCCTTCGCCTCCAAATCCAACGAAAGATTCCCAGGTTTTGCTTCGCTGCTCCAGGACATGGTGCTTTCTGGAACTATGCATTGTCTCTATCTTGAAAGGGAAGTTTGTGTACGCATTCCTTCCATTTCCATTCTCGGAGGGTTCTTCTCAAGCTTCAAGCAGAGAAGGCAAAGATGATTCTAGGGACATGGATATGTTCATCCACACTGTCTGGCAGGTTCCTTGCCGCTTTAAATCTTGCTGGAAGGTGTTCAAGCTGGCTCCTCCCCCACCGGGTGGTAAAACTCTCGGCTTACCATGACGCAGATCTTCCTTACCCCTTGGAAGCTCAGGTTCCTCCTTAACGCCTGCTGTAGACTGATCCTAATTCTTCAATTCGCCTGAAACTTATTTTTGTACTCAAGACTTCGGGTCAAGTCTTTCCTCGTGGCTGCGATGGACAAATCTACTCCCAGATTTCGGTGTGCCCTTGTGGGCAGAAGATGTCCAGGACGGACCTGCACTCCACGTGCATCTACTGCCCGGCCTAGAACACGACCCACAGGCTCATGCAGTTATGCTGCCTGCTTTCGCCAACGCCCTGAAGACCGCTGGCTGCCTGGTTACAGCTTGGGCGCCCGAGAAGCCGCACCACCGGTTAAGTCAAAGGAGGCCCATTGGGCAGTGACCATGGCGGCTGGCTCGGCTGAGCAACTCAAGCAGATGATCGCCTCGAGAAGGAGGCGGCACAGGCTGCATCATCCTCTTCCTCGGTCATGGCATTTATCCCACCTCTCTGGGTACCTCAGATTCGCTTCTTTCAAGGAGCTTTGCCAGTCCCTTCCACGAAGGGAGAGGGGCCATCGGACATTCCTCTCAGTCCAAAAAGGAGGACTCTAAGGGTATGTGCCATCGCCAGCGTCGTGGGCCGGAGAGTTCCCTTCCCTGGACAGTCAACACTCGACTTTGGTGAGGGTTGCGGCTAAGGCTGCTGGCTTCACGGCGTCCCGTCAGGCCAGCCGGCTGAGACACCTGCCGATGCGGTCGAGATTTTTCTCACCTGCCTGACGGGCTGTCAACTGGTGAAGCAGACAACCCTTCTTCACCGTCTCCCCGGTGGAGACCGAGGACTTGCCTGCGCCCGTGCCGCAGTCCCCAGTTAAGGCGTCCGAGCCGAGGAAGAGCGGGTGTTCCCAGACCCATCCTCAGAAACGCCGAGGATCTCGGTCTCTGACATCGCTGTCCAGCCGATCCCGCCGACAACGGGGCGGTCTCGCACCGAGGTAGCGGGCGCTGCCACTGGCCCTCGCCTTCCTCCTCGAGAGGAGAGGCTTCGCGCAGTTGCGCCGACGCTTACGAGGACCTGATGTGCAGCAGTTGCTTTGTCGCGAACAAGCCGACGCTGCCGCCTCCCGCCATCAAGTGGCTGTCACCCGAGCGGCCAAACAATCCCGCTGTAGCCGAGGTGCCCAAGCCTGGGCCGGTTGTTCAGCCGAACCAGTTGCCCCACCTATTTGTGGTGGAACCTCCACAATCAAATCGGGGCGCCAACCAAGGACTCTCGGTCTGGTCAGGGCCTGCCCCACAGGTTGTCGGTCACCCTCACTCCCGACCGCCCCTCGCAGGTGAAGGGTGGCTCAGGCCCCAGGCAGCTCTTCTGAGTCCGATGATGACTCCTCCTGTTCTCTAGGCCCATCGACCTGGAGTCCTCCGGGGCCAGTCGATTGACGAAAGCCCATCGTCCCTTCATGGGTTTGCTTCGCTCATCTCGAGTCCACTGGGATGCACGAGCTCGTATCCAAGCGTGCACAAGTATGCCCTGGACGGAGATACTGACCGAGGATTCACCCACGAGGCCTTCTGGTGGCTGGAAGGCATTGTTGGCCCAGCTCTTGGAGCTCTGGCAGCGCCTGCTTCCTGTCCTGCGCCTTCGCCAGGATGGCCAGGAAGTATGCGGTCCCCACTGGCTCTTTGCCCAGATTTTCGAACACCCTTCTGCCGAGAGTTTGGTCACTGACAGCTGCCCGGCGCTCCGGAACTCTAGGGATGTGGACAAGCCCCCACAGAGTCCTTGACTATGCCGGGCGCTAGGTGTACGCTGCATCCTCCCTTGGCCTCCGCCAGGCCAGCTCAGCCGTGCTGGTGGCACACTTCTCCCACGCTCATGGCTCCCTGGATGAGGTGATCCTCATCTCCTCGCCAACCTGCACACCACGGTCCGGCAGGTACAGGACCAGGGTAGGGCAGTGGCTACAGCAGCTCCAAACGGCTCTGGACATCGGAGACTCCTGTGCCAGATCAGTTGTGGCGTGGCCATGCACGGAGCATGGCTGAGGATATCCACCTTCACGGCGGATACCCAGCACAAAGTGGCGGATGTCCCCTTCTGGGACCGACCTCTTCGGCCCTGGAGTGGTAGGTCACTCCAGCGGATCGAAGTCCAGTGCCACTCTGGACTCTGTCACCTCCGCCCAGAAGGACAAAGGCGCCAACAGCAGCAGCACAAGTCCTTTCGTCCTTCTGCACCCATGCACGTCCGCCCCATAGCACTAGCAACAGGGCCAGCAGGCTCAAGGCCACATCCCAAACCCAAGCCTCATGCTTCCTCCAACAGGAAACAGGGAGGTAAGGCCCAGGAGGTCCCTCGGCCGGTCCTCCTCTAAGCCTGCCCAGTGACGTGTTGAGGGTGTCGCCCCAGCCTCGTCGCTTCCCTCGAGGGGGCGGCCCGCCACTTCCTTCCGCTTGGTCCGTTATCACCATGAACCGCTGGGTTTTTGAGGTGGTAGGAAAGGGCCTGCCCTGGAGTTTGAGCAGGCCCCACCTCTGAGCCGCCGCCTCGGGGCCACGGGTCCGCAGGTCTTTGTCGGCTCGCTGAGCCGATATTGCCCTACTCCTAAAAAGAGGTGATCAGGAAGGTGGCGGATCCTCCTCCAGACCTGGGGTTTGTGTCCAGGTACTTCCTGGTCCCAAACGGATGGGGGCTGGCGCCCATTCTCGACCTGCACGACCTGAACAGGTTCCTAAGGTCTCGGATCTTCAGGATGGTCACTCTGGCTCAGATAATCCCATCCTTGGAATGAGGCATGTGGTTCTGTTCTCTGGACCTTCAGTGCTGTTCTTTCACGTCCCAATCTGTCCGTCTCACCAGAGATTTCTGCGCTTCAGGGCGGAGGGATCCCTTTCTGAGTTCGGGCCATGCCCTTCGGCCTTTCCTAGCTCCCAGGGTCTTCACCAAATGCATGGCAGTGGTGACAGCATCTCTTGCACGAAGGGTCCGGGTGTACCCCTACCTGGGCCACTGGCTAATTGCAGATCCCTCCAGAGCGGAGGTGAGCGTCCAGATATCTGGCCCTCCAGGTTTGCTCTCAACTTGGCCTCCTCATCAATGATGCCAAGTCGGAACTCATGCCAAAGCAGGTGATCCAATTCATCGGGCAGAGCTCACTCTCTACGAGCCAGAGCACGGCTCCAGCGGACAGGGCTGAGGTTCTTTCCTCCTTTGCCCAGTCATTTCAGGTTGGGCAATCGCGCCCTGCCCGGGACTTCCTGCACCTCCTGGGCCTCATGGCGGCCTGCACCAGCATGGTCCGTTGGGCCTGCTGGTTCATGCGTCCCCTCTGGAGGGACTGGCCAGCCAATGGTCATAGCATTGATCCGCTGGATCAGCTAGTGACAGTGACCCAGTGGATGTGGAATGCTCTCCAGTGGTGGACCATTCCAGCACATCTGCAGGAGGGCATCCCGTTTGTCCGCCCCGAGCCGGATCTTCTCTATTGACCGATGCCTCTCTGATGGGTTAGGGTGCCCATCTGGAGGAGCACAGAGCGCATGGCCTCTGGTCCCCTCGGAGTCCCGATACCATATCAACCTGCTGGAGCTTGAGCGGTTCATCTAGCCCTCACCACCTTCGCTCCCATTTCTCACGGGCTCAAGTAGTTCAGATCCAGATGGACAAGTACCTCAAGGGAATAAATAGGGTAAACATGGAGGGATCTTTAGGCTAAAGCAGGGAGGTATCACCAGAGGGCATGGTTTGAAGTTGGAAGGTGGAAGGGTGAGGGAGAAAGAGGAGGAGGTTTTCACCGAGAGGGTGGTGGACCCTTGGAATGCACTGCCTGGTGAGCTGGTTCAGAGATCCACAGTGGAGGGCTTCAAGAGAGGTGGGACAGACACAGAAAGTGATGTATCAGATGATGGCCTGTCCCGAGGGGTGGGGATGGATGATAGGGGTTTCTAGAGAACAAGGGATGGGAGGGTCTCGGCACCCAATTAACGATCTAGGTTCGAGCAGACTCGAAGGACCGTAAGGCCTAATCTGCTGGCAAATAGTATGTTAGTATGTTAATACCACGTACCATGTACTACCTAAACCGCTAGGGTGGGTGCTCCATGCCTCTGTGCAGGGAAGCTTTCGCATTTGGTCACTGTAGCGCAGCCTGGAGGTGGATCTCCTCGCCATTCATGTGGCAGAAGCCTCCAACACCCTGGCCGATGCCCTAAGCCGGATAGGGGCTGCGTCTCACGAGTGGTCTCTCCTGCCGGAGGTAGTACAAGATCTCTTCTCCCACTGGGGCACGCCTCAGGCAGACCTGTTTGCCTCCAGGGAGAATGCAGCTGAGACTCTTTCATGCCCGCCCCCTCAGCCGGGCTCGCTGCAGGGATGCCTTCTTGAGGCCGTGGACCCCGGCCTCTTCTACGCTTTCCCCATTTCCCTTGATCCACAAGGTGCTTCTCAAGGCGAGGAGAGACAAGGCGCAGGTGATTCTGGTAGCCCCAGACTGGCCCTGCCAGTTCTGGTATTCAGATCTCCTCAGTCCGGCTCCAGGCTCCCGAGGCGCTTCCAGCCTGCCGGACCTGATCTCAGTCAGTCAGGAAGGTATTCCATCCGGACCTTCAACCCCTGCACCTGACGCCTGGTTCCCTGGAGCTGCTAGAGTTCCAGGCCTTGGGTCTTTCCGACGAGGTCCTCAACATCGTTGAGGTGTCCCGTAAAAGTCGACCAGAAAATGCTACGCCTTCAAATGGAAGAGATTCTCCAGTTGGTGTCAGGGCAAGGGCCTGGACCCTTCCTCCTGTTCCTTGGCAAGCATTCTGGACTACCTGTGGTCCCTTTCTCAGCAAGGGCTTCGATCCGACAACCCTTAAGGTGCACCTGGCAGTCATCTCTGCTACGGGCGGGCCGGAAGCAGTCGGTGGCGAGGAGAAGGTGGTCGGGCGCTTTCCAAAGGCTTTGATCACATATCCCCTCCGGTGCGAGAACCTCCACCTCCGTGGGATCTACTGCTGGTATTGGCTAAGCTCATGGGTAAGCTATTCGAACCAGTGCACAGGTGACACATCTCTCACCTGTTGTGGAAGACCGCCTTCTAGGTGACTATCATGTCAGCCAAAAGGATGGGAGAGCTCCAGGTGCTTCCATCGAGTCTCCTTATCTGGTCTTCCACAGGGATAAGGTTGTCATCGCCCCCCCCGAAATTCCTTCAAGGTGGTTTCAGAGTTTCACCTTAACCAGGTGTTGACTGTGCGGTGTTCTACCCAATCACATCTCGAGGTCGAATATAGGCTCCATACTTTTGACCCTAGAAGAGCGCCGCTTATTATAAGGAGCTGACGCCAAAGTTCGGGGAGAGGTTCGCCAGCTGTTTGTCACCTACGCTGAAGCCGCACCTGGCAGACCTGCAGCCAAGCGGACGATGGCAGGTGGGTCACCTCCTGCATAGATCTCTGCTATAGGTTGGTGGGCATGGAGCCTCCCAGAGGATAAGAGCTCATTCTACCCGCCATACTGCTGCATCGGTGGCTGCTTCCAGGATGTCCCTATCCAGGAAATCTGCAGGGCTGCTACCTGGAAGTCAGCACACACCTTCATCACCCACTACCACATCAATATTGAGTCACGCGGGATGCTGGTTTGGGGCCTCAGTTTTCCAGTCATTATTCCTAAGTAGGGGTGTGCACCTTGCCTCCTCCTCCGGAGAACTGCGGAGTCTGCCAGACAGTGTGGATGAACAACATATCCATGTCCCAGAAATACAGGTTACTCACCTGTAACAGGAGTTCTAGGAATGGTATATGTTGTTCATCCACGACCCTCCGACCTCCCCGGCTTCGACGCACAACCTGGCTTCCAGCGGCTAGAACCCGGTGGGTGGAGAGCCAGCTGGAAGACCTTCCGCAAGATTTAAAGCAGCAAGGAACCTGCCAAACAGTGTGGATGAACAACATATACCATTCCTAGAACTCCTGTTACAGGTGAGTAACCTGTATTTCTCATTGCTCCTCTCTGGCCGAGACATCTGGTTCCGCTGCTACAGCAGCTTTCCGGTGAGCCACCGTTCCTCTTCCAGTGACTCACAACCTCCTGACTCGGGATCAAGGTCAGCTGTTGCAGCCGGGCTCAGGAACCTGCATTTCCATGCATGGCTCCTGCAGACTTGGTGATCTCGCTTTGGGGTATCCTCCAGGGTTGCCCAAGTCCTCACTAAGGCTGAAAGCCCTCTACCCATTCCACTTATGCCATGAAGTGGGCGGTTCTCCATTTGGGCGACCGCTACGGGTTGGAACCTCTTCTCTTGCTTGGCCTACAGGTCATGGAATACCTCCTTCACTTATCAGACTCTGGTCTGTCCTACTCTTCTTTGAAAGTCCATATTTCAGCTAGCTCATGCACCACAAACTAGTGGATGGTAAACCCGTGGCTCAGTTGGAGGTCTCTAAAACCTTTCTGAAAGGGATTCTCCACCTGAAGCCCCCATCCGCAGCCCAGCTCTGCCTTGGGAGTTGAACTTGTCCTGGAAAAGCTCACACTTCCTCCTTTCGAGCGGCTGTGAGCTGTGATTTGTGCTTCCTGTCTTGGAAGGCGCTTTTCTTGTGGCTATCACGTCAGCCGAAGGATTTTGGAGCTTCACGCTCTAGTCTGCAAGGAGCCCTATCTGATTTTCTATAGGGACTGGGCAGTCCTCAGAACACATCCAAAGTTTTTCCCAGGGTGGTGTCAGAAGCCATGCTGAATCAAATCAGTAGAGGTTCCGGTGTATTATCCGTCCCGTCTAACAGAGGTGAGGCACTCCTTTATACGGTGGACGTCCATCAGATTCTCCGTGTTGCACCCACGGACCAAAGAGTTCTGCTCTTGCGACCAGTTGTTTGTTTCCTTTGCCCCAAGATTGAGGGCAAACTGGTTTCTAAGCAGGGCCTGTCAAGTGGTTGAGGCAACTGTATTAGATTCTGTTACCAAGTATGGAAAACCTTTGCGGGTTCTATCAGAGGTCATTCTACTAGGGGCATGGCTGCCTCGCGCCTTCCCTCGAACGTTTCTGTGGCCGACATTTGTGCTGCTACTTGGGGAGTTCTGTCCATACCTTTATCAAGCATTACAGTCTGGACATTGCTTCTAGGCGGAGGGCTGGCTTTGGCCTAGCTGTCCTGCAGGGCCTTCTGTCCTAGACTGGGTCCATTCTGGATCTCAGTTTTCTGTTGGAGTTAGTTTTCCTCCTCTCTGGTTTCTCTCGGTCTCTCCTTGGAGGACTGCTTGGGACTCTGTCCTATATCTGATGACCCACTGAAGGAACCCTCTCAAGTAAGATAGTATAGTTACGTAGGAACTTACCGTAACAGTAGATCTTGGAGAGGTTCCTTCAGTATATCGATATTTTTCCTTCCTCCTTTCCCTCTTTTTCTGTTTTTACAGGGACTTCAAATCCTGTTCGCGCCTGCTGTCGGGCCTTTCCTTGCTCCTGTGGGAGATCTGGAGGGCGGGCGGGGACCACCACTATATACAGTCACGCTGACATCAGTCACGTGACATCGGGTGAGACCTCCCGTCCCATCAGGTATTGCTAGAAAAATCTGCTGTGCGCCCGATGCCAGGTGGCGCCAGTCCTATATGTGATGACCTACTGAAGTAACCTCTCTCAAAATCTACTGTTACGGTAAGTTCCTATGCAACTGTATTTTTCGCCTACTGACCCCTTCAGGTCTTCTTCCTCTGCTCCAACCAAACTCATGGTTGTGCTCCTGGATATGCAGGATGCTTACCTACATATCCCCATCCTCCCGCCCACCACCACTTCCTTCGCTTTCTCCTTCCAGGAGAACCATTTTCAATTCGAGCACTACCCTTTGGCCTTTCCTCAGCTCCTGGGTTTTCACCAAGTGCTTAGTGGTGGTTGCGGCATTTCTTTGCCACAAGGGCATTTACGTGTTCCTGCATCTGGACGACTGGCTCCTCTCGGCACCCTCCAGACAGCCTGAAAGAGTCTCTCTCTTTCACTCTGGACTTGTTTGTCCAGCTGGGCATCTCTGTCAATTTCCCCAAGTCCCAGCTAGTATCCTCTCAGCCTCCAATTCATTGGAGCAATACTAGACACAGTCCAGAGCAAGGCTTTCTTGCCAGTAGATTGAGCTGAGACTTTAGTTTCTCTAGCCACCCTGCTGGCCCAGGCTCGATGGATCCCAGCACATGCTGTGCTTCTGGGACTGATGGCAGTGGCCATCTCTCACGGTTCCCTGGCCAGATTACATATGAGGGTCATCCAGTGGTGTCTTCGAGTCCAATGGGACCAGAGGACGGACGACAAGAACCAGCGGGTCATGATCTCCAACAGCCTCCAGAAAGATCTTCACTGGTGGCAAGATCTTTCCAACCTGTTAGTGGGAGCTCCTTTCACTACCCAACCTCCACCCAGATCCTCACCTCGGACGCTCGGACATGGGTTGGGAGCCCATCTGGGGACCACAAGACACAAGGGTCTTGGTCCACTCAGGAGCTTCTGTTCCACATCAGCAGTCTGGAAACAAGGGCAGTCCTCTATACTCTCAAGGTGTTCAGTCACCACTTCTTCCGGGATCACTTCTCATCCAGATGGACAACATGTCCACAGTCTAGTATATCAACAAACAGGGAGGAACTGTCATACCCTCTGCAGGGAAGCAGTGAGAGTTTGGTATTGGGGATTCAGCACAGCCTTTTCCTGATAGCAGTTCACGCCCCAGGCGTACGAATGTCCTGGCGGACAGTCTCTGTTGATCAGTGGTCAGGGCTCACGAGTGGGAGTTAAACAGGAGGTGGTCAAGACCCTTCTTCTATGGGGTCGGGCCGGAAGTAGATCTATTTGCCTTCCCATTCAATGCAAAACTACCCAGCTTTTGCTCGCCGCTTCCGGTGTGGTGCTTTTTGGTGAGACGACACTTTCTCTCTCTCGACAGGGAGGTTTCTATACACTTTTCCTCCCTTTCCTCTCATTCAGAAGGTTCTGTTGAAACTTCAGGCGGAAGTACACATTGATTCTGATTGCCCCTCTGTGGCCCCATCAGATTTGGTTCCCACTACAGCTGGTGCTTGAACCTCCGATACTCCTGCCCTTGTCTCACGACCTTCTGACACAGGAGCAGGGCACCCTGGTGCATCCAAGTCTTCAATCGCTTTCACCTTCATGCGGCACCTGTGGACACAGCGGCTTCCCCGCCACGGAGTTTCCTCCCAGGTCGCCATATCTTGGCGGAAGCCAAAAACATCTACCAGATCCACCTACACCATGAAGTGGAAAGATTTCGATCTGGGCCATAGCCAGGAGCTTGGATCCCTTTTATGCTCGGTCGCCCAAGGTGTTAGAGTACCTTGTGCATTTGTCGAGACGGGCCTTAGTTATTCCTCATCAAGGTCCATCCCTCTGTGGTGTTGGCTACCAACTCCCAGTGGAGGGCAAACCTCTGGCTCAACTGAGGTTGCCAAAACCTTTTGAAAGGTATCCTCCAGTCCAGAGCCCCTGTCCTCCCTGGTATCTTAATTTTATGTTAGAAAAACTTACCTTGCCCCCCTTTGAACCGGCTTCAAATTGTGACATGTGCTTCCTTTCCTAGAAGACTTTGTTTTTAGTTGCTGTCACTTTGGCCAGACGGGTCTCAGAGCTTCAGGCATTCGTCTGTAAGGAACCCTATTTGATTTTTCATAAGGACAGAGTAGTCCTCAGGACTAACCCATTTTTAATCCAAAGGTGGTTTCAGAAACCACCTGAGTGTTGAATTGCCAGTGTATTATCCTCAGCATTCTAACGGGGATATCTTTGCACACCTTAGATGTGCACCGGATCTTGAGTATTGCACAAACTGGACTAAAGAGGTCCGTAAGTCCAGTCAGCTCTTTGCCCCCAATGCCAGGGTAAGGCCATTTCAAAACGGACTATATCCAGGTGGTTGGCTAACTGCATCCTCTTCACTTATGAAACACATGGAAAGTCCCTTCCAGGGACGGTTAAAGGTCACTCCACTGGGAGTGTTGCTACCTCTCGCCTTTTTCAGGAATGTGTCCATGGCAGAGATTTGTGCAACGGCCACTTGGTCGTCTGTCTACACCTTCACTAAGCATTACAGTTTGGACATTGCCACTAGTGCAGGACCAGTTCTGCCCTCGCGATCCTGCAAGGTCTTTTGTCCTAAGACAGTACTCCATTTGGCAAACAGTTCCTCCTCCCGAACTTTATCTCCGAATTTTTCTTTTGGACTGCTCGTTATTCAGTCCTATATGTGAAGACTTCACTGCAGGAACCCCTTGAAGTAAGATATTGCAGTTACGCAAGAACTTACTGTAACAGTAGATCTCTAGAGAGGTTTCTGAGTATGTTTAGTTTCCCACCCAGCTTCCCCAGCTCCTGGAATGTTTCCTTTATTTTCATCCTGCCTAGCCCTTGGGTCCAGATAGAAAGCATGGTCCTAGGAGTTCTCACTCCTTCCTTTTACATACCTTTCTTTAGGTCTCTGGTGGAAAGAACTGGAGGCGCGTGGGACCACCCTTTATAGTTTGCCTGACGGCACGTCAGTTGACATTGGGGCGGTCCTCGCTGATTGCTATTACAAGTTTGCTGTTGGAACCTGACGCCAGGGGCACATTCAGATATGTGAAGACCTACTGCAGGAACCTCTCTATAAGATCTACTGTTGCGGTAAGTTCTTGCGTAACTGCAGTATTCTGTGTATTGTGCTCTGAGGGATCATGTTGTGTTTGTACTCTTTGTATGTGTACTTCATATTGAATATCAATAAAGTACCTATAATTTAAAAAAGTTTAGAATTCCTCTGTCCGCTAGTGTATGTAGCTGAGGTGGCACTTGCCCATCTCTCCTATTGGTGCTGTTGTACCTACTTGCTGTTCAGGAAGTGTGCTTGGACTTGGTAATGAGCAGTGAGATTTTCTGTACCCTGGTATACATTTTATTTTCTTAATCATAAACGAAATACAGTGAAAAGGAAGTAAAATTGCTGGCAGCCTAGACATTTCAGATCTGCTGCTGGCATTGCAGAACAATTAGTGAAACTGAAAGCCTGAATAATTGCCATTTTCGCTCCTGAGAAAGTTTAGGTTATTATACAGGCCACCTCATCTCTGGTACTAACTCTAGAATGATAGGCTGCTAGCAGTAGTAGTCATAGAGAATGCAGGTGTCTGAATATTGGGGCTGGGCTGTGTACTGGAAGGGTTGTACCATCCTCTTTGTACAGGGTTACTGAACCAATCATGGATTTTAGGGCTCTGAGATTTGCTATTTCTTGTGCAGAGCATTACGTCATTGCCTGTTAAATGATGTACGTTTCTGTAGTCTCGGTTTCTAAAATTAACATGTCTCTTTGCAGCTGAGAGAAAGCCTCCTTGTTTAACATGAATGCAATGAGTGCCTTATATCACATAGCACAGAATGAGTCTCCTACTCTACAGTCTAATGAATGGTAAGTACCCTTGTGTTTGCACTTGACACTGTTCTTCTGGTCTGGTCTTGTTAAGCTAGTTTTATTTTGTGTTAGCCCAGCTGTGAATACTGCCTGTTGTGTGAATGCAGGTGCCGGGGTGGTGGACCCCACCCCATGTGGTACCTCCATTAACTTGTATGGATAACATTAAGAATATGGTGTAAAACAAGTCCCCTCCCTTAGAGACAGACTGTGGTGAGATACAGTGGGAAGTGAGGTGGTATGTGTTTAAAATGTTTCCTTGTGGTCATCACTTTGTGAGCAGAGTAAGCAAACAAACTGCTTAGTTTTAAGAGCCATACTTGACCAATTTCCTTTTGAATCAATGAACCAAAACTTTGGGAATCTCTCTTGTTCATAGTTGTAAGATTACTTCTGAACCTGTTTTCACCCTTCTGTAAACATTATAGCAAGTCTGCTTCCAGAGGAAAATCTTTTGAGAGTTATATTTGTTTACAGGTGTATTATTTTCATGTCTGCTGTTATGGGTAGTCAGATGGAATGGGCTGTCCTCCATTGCTAGCAGCTGGGACAGGGTGCAACAGTCTGACAGAAGTCTTAGGACATGCTGCTTCACATACTCCTTGGTCCTTTACAACTTATCGCAGCTGACAGCTCCCTTCTCTGCAGGGGTCTCCTCTTTCACTTTGAATTTCTCTCAAAACTGAGAACACAATTGAGGGCTAGCCGGAGAGGAAAGTTGAGCATCCGAGTTCTCTTTCCCTCGGAGAGGAAATGAGACCAGCTGCCACACAGCCCGCTAGGAGAGGAGAAAGAGGTGTGACTCTGAAGTGTGCAGCTGTGTGTCTTTTCTCCATGGGAAGAGCTTCCTAGCAGACACCGCCTTCGATCACTGCAGTTCTCCACCAGGTCAATGCTGTCTTAAATAATGGCTAGAAAGGCTTACTGACTCAGCTGTTTGTCAACAGAGAACAACTCCAAGGCATCTTTTTAAATATGCCTTTTGTGGGGCCCTCTTTGGACCAGACCTTGAGGCCATCATTAAGAAGTCTCCGATTCAAAATGGCACTGCCAATGGACAAGAATCCTACAGATTGGCACAGCTTTTAAGACATACATCCATCTCCCGGCTACTGGTTCAACTGCTCTCTGTTAGAATAAGGTACACAACCCTTCCAATCTGATCCTTTTGCAGTTACAAAGGAGGCTGAGGCAGAGGAGTCGAAGAACACAGGAAACTGTAAGAATAACCAGACGACTGAGATTCATTCCATCTCTCGTCCTCCCTGCACTCCCGGCAAGACTGTTTCCTAACTGGTGGATGAAAATAACTGTGGACCCCTGGTTGTTGGACATTGTTTTAATGAATAATTCATAGAATTTCAAATTGCTACTTGTCAAGACTCCTTCCTGTACTCCCACGCATCACAATCTGTCAAATGATTGAGCAATACAAAAAGCCATTTATTGTCATGGAGATCAGAGCAACCCATCTAGTGCCTTGCCATGTGCAAGGCATGGGCTTCTCCATTGTCTTCATTGTCCCAAAGATGACAGTGAGATTCTGAGCTGTGTTAGACTTCAGCCTTCCTGCTTGTAGATGGTAACACTGTAAACAACCACAGTGGCAGTGAGGCCAGGGATTATCTGGCATCTCTTGATCTACAGTACGCATATTTACACATTCCTATTCATCAGTCACAATACCAGTTCCTTTACTTTGCATTCAAGGACAGCGATTCCAGCACATGGTACTGCTGCTCACATTGGCTCATTAAGAGTATACACAAAAGTCATAATTTGTATTTGCAGCACTCTCCACAAGCAAGGCTGTCTTGTACATTTGCATCTAGCTGATTGGTTCATATGGGTGCAGTCTCTGAGTGCGCTGGAGAAGCAGTACCAGAGGCCATCAGAACCATGCAGTGTCATGACTGATTACTAAACCACTGCAGTAGCGTCTTGCAAACAACCCAGTGCATACAGCAGCTAGGGACCACATTTGACATGTCCAGGGCTGTGGTATCCCTGACAGGTGGATAGGCTCTGAACACTTAGCAAATGTGCAAGAGAGTTAGGCACAACCTGCAACACTGGCAAAGAAAATTGTTCATGTCCTAGATTTGATGGCAGGCTAGATTCCACTTTTCCCATTACTTCATTTGCTACAGCTTTGGGACCCAGAGAAGAGTCTGCATCAACCAGGATTCCTCTCGTGGTACAGATGAGATAGTCTTGCTGATGGCAGAGTGTGCCTGTAAATTCTTAAAAAGTGGTCTTGATAATGGATGTCAAAGGCCTGTGCCCACAAGAGAATCTAGCCTCGTGGGCTGGGAGCAGTTCTTAGCACAGGGTACCTGGAGCCTCATGGAACGGAATTGCATCAACCATCTCAGGATGGTAGCAGTCTTCAAAGGGTAAATGACTTTCTAGGGGTGTGGATGAAGTTCACTATCCACACATTGGCAGGTCTTTCTGAAGAGCTGATTCGTCAGAATATCTGAAAGCTAAGCTCCTCCCACCTGTCGGGTGGTACATCCCTTGGCTCTACCCCATGATATCAGATCTGCCTTCCTGCTGGAAGAGTTTGGTCTCCCATGCACAGCTCCATATGTTGTAGGACCTTAACGGCACCATTTGTGAATTTAGTTTTTTCTAAAGTTTTGTATTTTGCTGGTTTCTTGGTCCTCTCCACCTCTTAGTGACGGAAGATAGAACACAAAGAAGGGAAGCAAGCTCTTGGCTATAAGTAGTGCATCACGTATCAGCAGAAGATGTCAGACAGATGCACACGTGTTGTGCTTTTACTGCCTAGGGACGGTACACAACACCACAGGTCGTGGTCTGTGCCAGATAATGATCCCTTCATCTTTAGAGGATCGCGGGGCTTGTCTACTCAGCCAGTCGGCTGATCGAGATCCTAAACTGCAACATAAGGGTGGTTGAAAGGCAGCCTCTTCTATGACAGGGTTCTGCCCAAATTGTGTCTGTGGAAGAGGTGGCAAATGCAGCGCAGGCACCTTGTTGGTCTTGGCACCACTTTGACTGGGGCAGTGTTGAGCATCCTTCATGTGGGAATTTTGTGAGATGTGTTGGGCCCCAGACCTTCAGGAGAGTGCTGCCTGCAGAGTAAGAAACACAAGAAGCACTGCCGTCTGTCATGGGACTGGGAGATCACACTTCTCTTATTCACTCGACTCCCTAACCACTTGGAGCCTGCTCGCTCGGCTTTGGCTGAGCCAAAATTGGTCAAGGGATAGGTTGCTAGCTCCACGGTACCACCATTGGGCTTGCGACCTCAACATTGGTCGAGCAGGCAGGCGAGAGTTTCCTCGACCCAGATGACCATTTGTCAGAGGGGTTGATGAGGAGACAGTTTCAAGACCCTGTTGTTCCCGGACCTCACCCAGGAGGATGTGGAGTGGGTGTGTGCTCGGCTGCTACTACTGGAATAGCCTCCACTGGAGGTCATGCAGTTGAAACCAGTGTGTTTACATGGCACCTTTGGCTGCTTTTCCTTGACGTGGGTCCTTGGGTGCGCTGGTCAAGGCATTCTTCGAGTCTTGATCCCGCTCAACTGGGAGGCATCGCTGTTGACACTCCTTGTCCTCCTTATCCTTGGATGATGAGAGGCTCTGCTGGCATATGCGGCAGTGCTATGAGGAGCTCCGTTGGCAACAGTGGGCATTGGCTGGGCAGGGTGGGGCTCTACCCCGACCCCTATGATTGTCTGGTGCTGGTCAAGCCACACCAGTCCATCAAGACAGTTGTCACTGACATCTGTCACCACCCTTGCAGGTGAACTGCTTCCACCACAGTCTTCTTTGGGGGCCCAACCAAGGACACCTGTGCTGCCACCAGCTTGCTAGGGTAGTTATCGGTGGAGATTATGCAGTTGGATGACCATAGGGTGGGTCCATAGTGGGAAGCTGTCAAGATTGTTTTAACAGTTGTCAGATGACCCCGGTCTTCTATGCAGTAGATACCTTAGCACTTTGACTGGGAATTGGTTGAGGAAGTGACCACAGCCACAGGCCGGTGTCATGTGGGGCTCTTCTCCGACTAATGTCAAAGTCCATGAATGTCCTTTGGAGCCTGTTCATAAAACACTGAACACCCATTTACCGACATCTTGGATAGGGACCGAACTCGAGGATTGCCTTTCCCATGGTGGAGGTAATTTTGGCACCTGCCCTGGAGCTGTGGCAGCATCCAACATCCTGCCTGTCACCTTCAGCTCATATGGTCCACAAATATGAGCTCTATACAGGCTTTCTGGCTGAGTTCTCAGACCAGCTGGCAGCCAAGGATCTGGTTTTGTACTCTGTCTCCTGGAAATTTAGAAACACTGGGGCGTGGACAAAAACCCTCTAACAGAGTCGAAAAAAGCCAAGAAGGTCTGTGCTGCTTTCTCACTTGGCCTTCATCAGGCAGGCCACGCCTTGATGATAGCTCACTTTGGTCACACCCTTGTTGGAGTGCTGGATAATGTCCTTCCTCACCTTTCTGCTGACAAGCAGTTGCGATAAAAGTGGCCAGAGACCAGGGGTTAGCGCTGGCCAAACACCAGCTCAGATGGCCATCGGTGACTTCTGTGCCTGTGTCATGACATTGACTGTTACGATGTGTCACAGGGCCTGGCGAGGCTCTCTACCGTTAGGGCAGACACTCTGCCTAAATTGGCTGATGTCACGATCTTCCTGGACATAAGTCTCCACCACTCATTCACACTAGTGGGATTAGCGCGGAGGCACTAAGACCCATCGGGAACAAACTTTGCTCTGGAGGAGTCGGTAGCGAGACCAGCGCCCGCCCGAGACCGGCGCCCGCGAGCAGCCGCTCGGCGAGTAATGACCATCTCGGCGACGACCTCCAACCGCTCAGTTCCTTTTTTCCCGCTGCCGAAGTGCGCTTCAGTGACGACGTCGCCGCTTGAAAGGAGTCAAACTTCAAACTAGCGATAGTTTTCAGTTTGTTTTTGTAACTTTATCACGATAAGTAGTATCGCTTAATTTTATTCTATTTTCATTAAATTTTTCTAATATTTCAATTTTACTTGAAGTCTCGGCCTACTGGACGGAGTTGACCATGAGCAGGTCAGGTGATGGTAGGAGACTTCGATGAAAGCTGTTCAGTCAGCCGGGCTGGGTCCGTCAGCCTCTCTCTCAGCGGGTTCCGACAACTGTCAGTCCGATGCTGGGGATGGGCGGTCCCCGCCCGGCATAAAAATAAGCGGTCGCATTCTCGGCACCGTTCGACCTCGAGTCTTCTTCGCCCACAGGTCAAAAGAAGGCATCACTCGAGGTCGCCTCTGGTATGTCTGCGTGTCGACGCCGTTATGTTGCTAGTTGCGGTCTCCTTCTTCGGAGTCGCCAACTTCCGGTGTCGTCGTCCTCGACATGGGCCCCTCCCGCCTATAGGTAGGACTCCAGATGAGCAGTTTCATCAGTGGGCGCTCTTATGGAGCAATGGGCTCGGAGGTTGGTTTTCTGCCTGGCCCGGTTGCCTCGGAGCCCTCGGGCCCTCCGGCGATCAGGTAGGGCGGTTGGACCTTCCTAGTCGTGTGGCGCCTTCTTGGTGCCAGCGACTCCGCTTAGGTGTTCCCCTCACATGGCTGCAGCGGGGGCCTCACCGATGCCCTTATCTCCTGGTTTTTTCCTTCTCTAGCTTTCCAGGTTCCTGGGGCTATTCCGCCTTCTGTAGGGTCTGTTGGCTTGTCGGCGCCTGCTTCAGTGCCGCTTGGTCTTGCGGCGCCGCCCTGCTGGTCTCGCGGCACCTACTCAGTGTTGCTGGTAGGGCGGCGGCGAGCGCGCTGCTTCGTGCTGCGTCAGCCCGCTGCACTGCCGCGCGCCAATTGCGGCCGCCCGCGGCACCGCAGCGGGCGTCAGGCGCTGCTGTCGCCCACGGCGCCGCTGGGGCGCTATGGGGTCACAGGTTTCTTCGGGCGACGTGCGCCTCCTCGGTGCCGTCTTTCAGCCTGCTTTGTGCTTGGCGCCAGCAGCCTTGGGGACTCTCCTTGTTTTTCTGCCATTTCTCCTCTCTCCTAATTTTCACTCCTTTCCTGTCCAAACAGTCCTTTCTGGACCATCAGGAGATGATGTTGAGCCTGACCCAGACCTTCTGGGTGATGAAGTGGAGGAAACAGGATCTTTCTTTGCTACAGAGCCTGTGGTTGAGGACCTGTCTCTTAAGTTCTGTTGAAGAACCTGATCCTTCTTCTCCAGACTACAGACATCTTGATCCTGGGAAGATATTAAGACCCAGTTTCATGCTTCAGAGATCCCTACGGATTTGACTCTCCCGATCCAGCCTTCCTTCGAGATGCTGTCTCAATGGTGGAATAATCCTGCTCTTATTCCTCAGTGGCTAAATCCATTGATAAGAAGTATTCAGCTCCCATGGATCGTCCCATTTTGGCATCCCAAGCCTTTATGGATCCTATTGTAGTCCTGGCAGAGAATGACAAGGTCGCTTTTTCTCAACTACACAGCTCTACCTATTAACAAAGAGTCTCGTAAGATTGATACATTAGGTAAGAGAGTCTTTGCTGCCTCCACTCTAAGTATGCGACACAGTTATCAAGGCTATTTTCTCAGTATGAGTATATCCTGTGGCACTCTATGAAAAGAATGGTTGAAGCTCTTCCAGATTCGGATTCCAAGTCAGAGCTTCTTCGGACCGTTATTAGAGGTATTGAGTTCAATAACCAACAGGTCAAAGCCGCCATGGACGCTTTCTCGCTTCTGCTTCCTCACAGCCGCTGGGATTTGTACCGGGCGCCATTCTGGCTGCGTACTTTCTGGCTTCACTGACGATGCTCAGCAGCAGGTGATGGTGCTGCCTTTGATGGCTCCTTTTTTTGGCCCCTCAGGTGGAGCAGTTTTAGAGGCCACTCAGAAGACTAGATCGGCCATTGGTTGGCTGAGACTCTTCCTCACTGTCTCTCTCGGGGCATGTGAACAGACGCTGTTTTATAGTTTGTCCTTTCGAGGCAGAGGCAGGGGAAGCTTCCATAAAAGCCAACCTGCCCAACCTCAAAAGAAGACGCAGAAAAGCGCAGGGGCCCAAAGCTCCCAGCGCCACCTGAGGAGTCGGGCCCAAGTTCCATCCACTCTGCCCGCCGAGGTGGAACTTTCTCCGTGGAGGTCGCCTGATGTACTTCACATCCAGTGGAAGTCCATAATCTCGACAAATGGTCCTTCGGATATTCCGCGAGGGTTATTCTCTCACCTTGGAAACCTCGCCGAATTGTCCTCTCCCAGACTTATTAACCCAGGTTGTCGGTCTCTCAGTCAGACCTCCCACCGGAGATCCAGGGCCTTCTGAACAACAGGGTAATAGAACTGGTGCCCCATGATCTGCTAAACACAGGGTTTTACCCCATTACTTTCTGGTTCCAAAGAAATTGGGGGATGCTCCCATTCTAGACCTCAGAAAGTTAAACAAATTCCTCCCAGGGAGA
The DNA here is from genome assembly GCA_016271365.2 of Neoceratodus forsteri. Taxonomy (NCBI): domain Eukaryota; kingdom Metazoa; phylum Chordata; order Ceratodontiformes; family Ceratodontidae; genus Neoceratodus; species Neoceratodus forsteri. Next base: position 125,560,293 of record JADMNL010000030.1, on the reverse strand, counting down.
AATCAAGATGATTTCCCAGGTACCCTGTTACCCTTTGCTGCATCAGCACGACTGGCTGGCCTCTCTTGATATGCAGGATGCTTACCAGCATCTCCTCGTCCCACTCGACCTGCTCGCAAGTTCCTCAGGTTTGTAGCTTTGGGTCAGCATTATCAGTTCAGAGTCCTGCCTTGTTATCCTCGCACCGTGAAGCTTTACATGTGTTGTGCAGTTTCGCCAAGCGCATCTCAGGAAATTGATTCCCAGTGTTTCCCTACCTGACTTATTGCTTTAGCAAGCCCTTCCGGCCAAGGACTTTGAAGCCGTCAACCCACTGCCTTTCTCACGTCCATGGGAGTTCTGCTGAATTTGAAAAATCTCAACTGCAACCTCCCAGAGGCTCCTTTTCATAGGACGCCTAGACACCTCCTTCAGCGTGCGCTTCCTTCCAGAGGACAGAAGACTCGACATCCTTCGAATGGTCTGCTATAGGGAGAACCAATCGTTATAGCCTCTCGATGCAACGCATGTTGGGTCGTCATGGCGCCCTCGGTCTTCACTGTCCTCTGGCCCGACTGCACATGAGAACCACCCAATGGATGCTTCCACTAGTGGTCCCTACCTCTCACCCTTCAGTCTTATCCCATCAAGGTGACGGAGCCCCTTCAAGGTCTCTCACCTGGTGGTCTCAAGAGAGCAATTCTGAAGGATTCCCTTTGCCCCCCGGATCATCAGATCTCCATCACAGACGACTGCCACGGGATGGGGAGCTCACTGTCTCTCCTTCACACTCGATGTGTATGGACTCAGTTCAAACTCATTCCACATAAATGTCCTGAGATGAGAGCGTCCTATTATGCATCCGAGTCTGAAGGATGTCCTTGTCACAAGAACATTCTCCTTCAAACGGACAACAAAGCAGTGATGTATTACATCAACAAGGCGGTGCTCATTCTTATCCCTTTGCAGGGAAGCAATGAGGGTGTGGGAGTGGTGCTTGGAGCACAAGTCTCTGATTCAAGCGGTTTATCTGCCAGGTATACAAAACGACCTAGCAGATCACCTCCAGCAGAACGGAGGCAGACCTCACGAGTGGTCTCTCGATCCAGCCGTAGCTCGGTCCCTGTTCAAAGAGTGGGGGACTCCAGACCTGGACCTTTTGCATCCCACTCAATGCAAAACTGCCTCTCTTCTGCTCCAGAAATCCAGGGCCTGGCATTTTCTGTCAGGATGCGTTCAGGCTACGGTGGACAGAGCGCTTTCTTCGCCTTTCCACCGCTTCCTCTAATCCAGAGAGTCTTTCAAGTTCGAGTCTCAGGGACCAAGATGATTCTCATTGCTCCTTCCTGGCCTCGGCAACTATGGTTTCCTCTACTCAACAGTATGTTGGCAGCCTCTCGAGACCACTTCCTTTTGCAAATCAGTCTTTTGACTCAGGGTTAGTTGGTCCATCCCAACCTGAAATCACTTCACCTTCATGCTTGGCTCCTGAAGAGATAGAAGTGAATCGGTTCAACGCCTCGTAGAGTCTCAGACATCCTTCTGGCTGCTCGAAGCCAGCCACCCAGAAACGTACGCTTCCAAATGGAAACGTTTCTCTCTGGTGCAAAATCCTCTTGGAATCCCTTTTCCTGTCCTCCTGGCAAAGTTCTGGAGTATCTTTTGGACCTGTCAAACTTAGGTCTTCAGTACTCCACAGTTAAAGTTCACCTTAGTGCCATCTCAGTGTTCCATGAGCGGTTTCTTCCTTAACTCTGGCTCAGTTACCTATGGTGAAGAGATTTCTTAAGGGATTCTCCATACCAGACCCCTGTTAAGCGTCCAGTTGCAGCCTGGGACATTAACCTGGTGCTGGACATGCTCACTCGGAAGCCTTTCGAACCCTTAGCTACCTGTGAGCTAAAATTTCTTACCTGGAAGACTGCCTTCCTGGTGGCCATTACCTCAGCCCACAGGGTCTCTGAGATACATGCCTGGTTACGGACCCTCCATTATACTGTATTCCATAAAGACAAGGTAGTTCTCCTGACTCATCCTAAATTTCTTCCCAAGGTTGTGTCAGAATTCCATCTAAACCAACCTCTGGTACTTCCCGCTTACTCATAATTTCCAAAATGAAGGGAGCAGGCTCTTCATTCCTTGGATGTTAAGAGAGCCTTGCGGTTCTATTTAGATAGAACCAAGGATATTCCATGACTCAGCAACTGTTCGTTTCTTTCAGCGACACCGGCTGGGTCAACCTGTCGCTATTAGATGCATCTCTTCATGGTTAGTGGCATGCCTTCGTCATTGCTATTTCATGGCTCAAGTTAAATTAGAAGGTAGGTATGCGCTCACTCTACTAGGGCGATCGTGACATCCCTAGCGGAAATTCGCAATGTTCCAGTGCAGATATATGCAACGCCGCTACTGGAGCTCAGTGCATGCCTTCAAGTACACTATGCACTGGATGTTCATGCTAGGCGACATTCCGCATTCGCAGAACTGTCCTTAATGGGCTTCTATCTTAGACGCGTGAGCTCTGGCTCTCCTGCCGCCCTTTTGGGGGATTATCAGCTGTACTCTCCCACTGAGTGTGAATGAGTGGTGGAGACTTATGTCCAGGAAGATAGGAAAATTGCGTACCTCGTAATTCTTGATCTTCTTGACGAGTCTCCACCACTCATTCACACGCCCACCCTCCATCCCCCGAGCTCACCGGGCTGTATTGGTCTTCACTCCTCAAATCTTTAGGCCGAGGACTTCTTTGCTGACCCTTCTTACATGGGTCATCACGGACTATCTTATGTCCGTTTTTAATGTTAGGTTTACTCTTTCGTTGAATTCTTTGCTGCACCTCCTTGGTAAAAAGGTACTGAGGCGGTTGGAGAAGTCGTCGCTTGAGATGGTCATTACCCCGCTGAGCAGCACTGCTTGCAGCGCCGTCTCTCGCCGACCTCCAGCAAAGTTTGCTCCCGATGGGTCTTAGTGCCTCGGCGCTAATCCCACTAGTGTGAATGAGTGGTGGAGACTGTCCAAGAAGATCAAGAATTACGGTAGGTACGTGATTTTCCTTTCTTGAGCACTGACCTTTTTGGCCCAGGTGGATGGTCATCTCACCCGGCCTGAGGAGTCCACTGCCACCTTAGACTTTGTGGCTTGTCCCAGAATAACCCAAAGGCCCAGTAACAGAAGACCTTTCAGTTTCAGTCCTTTCAGCCACAGCAGCCTCGGTAGCAATTTCAAGCCTGGTGCTCAAGGCCAATTTCTCTGGCCAGGGGCGAAGGGGGTAGGGAAGTTGTGACCCTCCAGTTGCAGCAGCTAATGCCTGCTCCAGAGGTGCCCAGTGATGGGTTGAGGTATGTATTGCTCCTGCCTGTCAGTCACTGACCCAGCTCCCTGTTTTTTTTTTGGGGGTTCACACTTCTGGCCTCAGTGATCCTCCATTACTATGGACAGGTTGGTTCTTGAGGTGGTAGGCAGAAGTTTGCCTGTTGACTTCGAGGCTGTCCTGCCTTATCGAGCTGATGCTCGAGGAGTCCTTGGCAAGTTCCAGATGGTCATTCTGTACAGATTATACCATCTGCATAGCAGGACATGTGGTTCTGCTCCCTGGACCTCTAGGACTGGTTCTTCCACATCCCAGTCTGTCTGTCCCACTGGTGATACCTCTGGTACTGCATAGTAGGGGTGGTCTGACAGTTCCAGGTCATGCCCTTCTGCCTCACGTTTGCTCCCAGGGTCTTCACCAAATGCATGGCTGTGGTGGCTCCTTCTGATGTGGCGCCAGTGTTTATTTTTTATTTGGTTTTTGTTGACCAGGTAAGGCACTAGACAGATCTTGCCTATTTTCAGGCAAGACCCGGGAGGGGATACATATGAATGCCAACTGATCTTGAACCAGATTAAGCTGTTGGTGGTATTTTTAGTGAATGAGGGAAATTTGGCCAGAACACTGGGGAAATTTCCCTCCTCAGGAGCTGATTGTGTTGCAGGTGGATGGAGGTTCCCATTTCGTTGGAAACTGAGGAGGAAGGAGGCTCTGTCTCTGGAGATCTGGAGCTCTTGGTTGAAATGCCTTTTACTAAATATGGATATTATGCTGCCTTCAGACCAAGATATTGTCCCAGAGTAGGGGAACAGGTCCTGATATCAGAGATTCCTATGAATGAGGAGAATGCTGAAGAATTGTTACATGAAGAATTAGAATTAAAAAAAAGTCGCAACTTTTGGAATTCATTACAGTAGCAGAAAGAGATTACAGACTTTGTCAGAAACATTTGGAAGAGGAAAAAACGGAAGAGATCCTGGCAAGCCTTTCATCTTCTGGAAATAAGACTGCCTATCATTAATATGGAAGAATTGTCAGGTTCTCTAATTTACTAAAATTCACAACAAGCAACAAGACCTTTCTATACCAGATAGCAGAGGACTAAGATTTGTGGTCGGCTGGTGAAGTTGTACAAAGAGCAGGTGGATTAGACAGAACATTTAGATTCCATATCCGAGATTCCGCTCCAGGATCTCCAGATAACTTGAAAATGAATCAGATTGTCGAGTCATTGAATATTGAGGAGATGTCTACTTCAGCTTTTCAGACAATCCGACTCCCTACCACGCAGGCGCTAGGATGAGGGCTAGGTACGACAACAGAACTGCGACAGACGACACTGGAAATACATTGAGAGTTCCTGACAAAAATCAAGATCAACAGAGGGTGAATTTGAATTCTGGTACTGGGAAAGAACAAATGCTATCCAGCTTGAGGTTTCGCAGTTACTTCAGTGCAAAACGATATGCCTTCCTCAAAACCAGTTAATGAAACAAAACAGAATAAAGTATCAGAGAAAAACTTATGCAGGACTGTTTAGAAACCTGTTCTGAAGCCAAACGTCAGTTCTTAGTTAGACTAAGATATCAGGGTTAAAGCACCTGTGGTACCTGATAGAGAATGGGTAGGAAAACCCTATTAATTGACAGTTTGGGTTTTTCTCCATCAGATGTATATGCTTTTATACATTCATCTGGGGACCACAACTATGATGTTAGTTTTGTTCAGTGAAGTTACTGGATCGTTTTGAAAACTGTATTCACGAGTAAAAGATTTGGAAATATGGAGAGATTTTAGTAATTCCAGTCACGAAACCTACAATAGAAACAGTGGCTATACTCTTTGGAATGAAGGAGTTAATGTAGCCAACATCACCTGTTGCCCGAGCAGAGATGTACTATAATGGAACACCCAAACCGATCATGGATGAAAATGGATTTTGGACTGGGGTTGGACTTTAGGGTTCAACTACCGCATTATGACAATGGATTCAACATTTGCCAAACTCATTTTATTTGGGAAGGACAGAGGCATTCTAGGGACATGGATATGTTGTTCATCCACACTCATTGGCAGGTATCCTTGCCGCTTTAAATCTTGCGGAAGGTCTTCAAGCTTGCTCCTCCCACCCACCGGGTGGTATAACTCTGGCTCCGCCCCATGGCGCCAGATCTTCCTTACCGCTTGGAAGCTCAGGTTCCTCCTAACGCTCTCGTTTGTGACTGGTTCCTTATTTCTCCGTTATGGATTTAAAATAAATTTTGCAAAAAGACTTCAGTCTTCTATCCCTCACGGCTACGATGGACAAATCGACTCCCGGATTTGGAGATGCCCATGCGGCAGAAGATGTCTCGGACGGATCCACACTCCACGTGTGTCTACTGCTTAGGCCTTGAGCACGACCCGCAGGCTTGCGACCTGTGCTCATCTTTCTCGGCCCTCGTCCCGAAGACCGTGCTGCCCGATTGCACGCTGGGCCGTCCCGAGAAGCGTTCCCTCCGGTGAAGTCCAAGAGCCCGGTTGTGGTGTCACGGCCCGGCCAGGCTCGGCCCGGATCAGCTTCAGCGGATGGTCGCCCTCGAGAGGAGGCTGACGGGCCGTATCTTCCTCGGCCGCGGCATTTATCCCGCTTTCTCTGGGTTCTTCCTACGGCTTCTTTTAGGAGTTTTGTCTGTCCCTCTCCACTAAAGGAGAAGGGCTCGTGCCTGCTGGACCTTATTCTCGGTCCAAAAGAGGGACAGGGTAAGTCCCTCCGCCGACGCTTCTTGGGAGCGGGAAGGTCCTCTCCCTGGGCCGTCGACCGTCGGCTTGGTCGACCGCTCGGCCGCCACTGGCCTCACGGTGTCCCCGTCCAGGTCAGTTGACCGAGACTCCCACCGATGAAGTCGAGATTTTCTCGACCCATTGGACGGGCTGTCGCCTTTAGCAGCGAGATTCCCTCTCCCGGTTCCCCGGGAGGAGTTGAGGATCCCGTGGGCTCGCTTGTGCCTCGGTTCGGAGCCCTCGGATGGACCATCCGAGCCGAAGGGAGTGCGGTTCGGCCGACACCTCCCGCACCGACCTCGGAAATTCGGGACTCTCGGTCTCGGTCTCGGACCTCTTCGGCGGTCAGCCGATCCCACCGTCATCGGCGGTCTCGGTCTCGGCACGCGGTAAGCGGCGTCGCCGCCGTCCTCGCCTCCTCCTCGGATGAGGGAGGCTTGGGCGTAAGTGCGTCGGCGGTGCGAGGACCTTATGTTGCAACAGCTCCTCCTGGCCGGGAATAAGCCGACCCCGTCGCCTTCCCGGCCATTATGTGCTGTCACGGAGCGGCCGACACAACCTCGACTTATCCGAGGCCCTATACAGGCGGTTGTTCGGCCCAAACCAGCTGCTCCACGATTCGGTGGAACCTTACATCACAGCCTGCAATTGGGGCTCCGACCAAGATTCTCGATCGCTAAGGGTCTACCCCATCGGCTGTCAGTTACCCTCACTCCCGACCGACCTCGGCAGGTGAAGGGTGGCTCAGGCCAGAGGCAGCTCTTGAGGACTCTTCCGAGTCCGAAGATGATTCCTCCTTTTCTCCAAGCGACTGGACTTGGAGTCTTCAGGAGGTCAGTCAATGGACGATAGCCGTCGTCCTTCCTAGGACTGCTTGGCTCATCTCGGAGTCTACCGGGATGGAGCTCGAACCCGTTCCACATGGGCCAGGTATCCCTCACGGAGATTCTGGACCGGGGGATTCTCCGACGGAGGCCTTTCCGGTGGCCGAGGCCATAGTGGGTCCGCACTGGAGCTTGGGCGCCCTGCTTCCTGCCCTGGCCTTGGCCAGGATGGCCAGGAAGTATCGGTCCCTACCGGTTCCTTGTCGGTTTTGGAACACCCTCTGCTGAGGGGTTGGTTACCGACAGCGTTTTCCGGTAGCGCCGGCAGCGCCAGGGATGTGGACAAACCTCCTGACAAGGAGTCAAGAAATTGACTATGTCGGGCGAAAAGTCTCACGCCGTCCCTCTCGGCCTTCGTCAGGCCAGTTCGCCGTCCTCATGGCACATTTTTCTCATGCCCTGTTGGGCTCCCTGGATGAGTCATCCCTCATCTTCCGCCGATCTGCAGACTACGGTTAAGCAGGTGCGGGACCAGGGCAGAGCAGTGGCCAAACAGCAGCTCCAGACTGCTTTGGATATAGGGGACTCATGTGCCAGATCGGTGGCGGCCGCAGTGGCTAGTCGGTCGTGCGGCTTGGCTGAGGATATCCACCTTTACTTGGATACCCAGCACAAGTTGGCGGATGTTCCCTTTTGGGGACTGACCTCTTCGGCCCTGGGGTGGAAGGTCACCTGCAGAGGATCGAGAAGTCCAATGCCACCTTGGACTCGGTCTCTTCACTCAGAAGGACAAAGGCCGCAACCACAGCCTAAGCCCTTTCGGGCCCTTCCGCGCCCCTCGGCCTGGCCCAGTAACGCCAGGGCCAGCAGGCTCGGCCTTGGCATCCCAAACCCAAACGCCGGCTTCCTCTAACAGGAGGCAGGGAGGAAAGGGCCCAGGAGGTCCCTCGGCTGGTCCCTCCTCCAAGCCTGCCCAGTGACGGGCTGAGGGTGTCGCCCCACCCCGTCACCTTCCTCGGTCCCTCGTGAGGGACGGCTCCGCACTTCCGTTCCGCCTGGTCCGCTGTTACCACGGACAGGTGGGTCTTGGAGGTGGGAAGAGGCCTGCCTCTGGAATTCGAGCAGGCACCACCCTTCAGAGCCGTCGCCCCTCGGGGGCTTGGATCCCAGCCTCACTGGCGGCTCGTCGAGCCGACATCGCTCTCCTCCTCCAGAAGGAGGTGGTAAGAGAGGTGGTGGACCCTCCTTCAGACCCAGGGTTTGTGTCCAGGTACTTCCTGGTTCCGAAGCAGACGGGGGCTGGCGCCCCATTCTCGACCTACGACCTAAACAAGTTCCTAAGGTCTCGAACCTTCAGGATGGTCACCTGGCTCAGATAATACCATCCTTGAGGCAGGCGTGTGGTTCTGCTCTCTGGACTTGCAGGAGGCGTTTTTTCACATCCCTATCCGTCCGTCTCACCAGAGATTCCTTCGCTTCCGGCGGAAGGATCCCTCTTGAGTTCAAGCCATGCCCTTGACGTCTCCAGCTCCCAGGGTCTTCACCAAATGCATGGCAGTGGTGCAGCATTCCTCTTGGCCGAGGGTCCGGGTGTACCCTTGCCTGGACGACTGGCTGATAGCAGCTCCCTCCAGGAAGGAGGCGGGAGTGGTCCAGAGATCTGGCCCTCCAGGTCTGCTCTCAACTGGGCCTCCTTATCAACGAGGCCAAGTGGAACTCGAGCCGAAGCAGGTGATTCTATTCATCGCGCAGCTCGACTCTCTTCTAGCCAGAGCGCGCTCCCGGCGGACAGGGCGAGGTTCTTTCCTCCTTTGCCCGATCATTTCTGGTTGGGCAATTCGCCCTGCCGGGACTTCCTGCGCCTCCTGGGTCTCATGGCGGCCTGCACCAGCGTGGTCCGTTGGGCCGCTGGAACATCGTCCCCTTCAGTGGGGACTGGCCAGCCAGTGGTCACAACACTGCGATCCCTTGGACCAGCTTGTGTCGGTGACACAGGGGATGTGGAACGCTCCAGTGGTGGACCGTTCCAGATCATTTGCAGGAGGGCATCCTGTTCGTCCGCCCGAGCCGACGGTCTCTCTATCGACCGATGCCTCTCTGATGGGTTGGGGTGCCCATCTGGGGAACACCGGGCTCATGGCCTCTGGTCCCGCGGAGTCCCGATGCCACATCAACCTGCTGGAGCTCCGAGCGGTCCGCCTAGCTCTCACCGCCTTTGCTCCGTTCCTCCGGGGTCAAGTGGTCCGAGTCAGGCGGACAATACCACGACCATGTACTATCTAAACCGCCAGGGCGGGGCCGCTCCATGCTTCTATGCAAGGAAGCTCTCCGCATTTGGTCACTCGTGCGCAGCCTGGAGGCGGATCTCCTAGCCATTCACGTGGCAGGAGCCTCCAACACCCTGGCCGATGCCCTGAGCCGGATAGGGGCTGCATCCCACGAGTGGTCTCTCCTGCCGAGGTAGTACAGCATCTGTTCTCCCTTTGGGGCACACCTCAGGTGGACCTGTTTGCCTCCATGGAGACGCAGGCTGAGTCTGTTCCATGCCGCCCCCTCAGCAGGGCTCGCTGCAGGGATGCCTCTCGAGCAATGGACCCCGGGCCTCTTTACGCCTTTCCCCATTTCCTTGATCCACAAGGTGCTTCTCAAGGCGAGGAGGGACAAGGCGCAGGTGATTCTGATAGCCCCAGACTGGCCTCGCCAGTTCTGGTACCAGATCTCCTCAGTCTCAGCTCCAGGACTCCGGCAGCTTCCAGCTCGCCGGACCTGCTCTCAGTCAATCAGGGAAGGTGTTCCATCCGGACCTTCAATCCCTGCACCTGACGGCCTGGTTCCTGAGCGGCTAGAGTTCCAGGCCTTGGGTCTTTCCGGCGAGGTCCTCAATGTAGTTAGGCGTCCCGTGAGAGTCGACCAGAAAATGCTATGCCTTCAAATGGAAAAGGTTTTCCATTTGGTGTCAGGCAAGGGCTTGGACCCTTCCTCCTGTTCCTTGGCAAGCATCTTGGACTATTTATGGTCCCTTTCTAGTCAAGGGCTTAGGTCGACGACCCTAAGGGTGCACCTGGCAGCCATCTCTGCTTACCGGGCGCGGGCGGGAAGCAGTCGTGCGCGCAGGAGGTGGTCTGGCGCTTTTTCAAGGCCTTGATCACATTTCCTCCAGTGTGGGAACCCCCACCTCCGTGGGATCTACTGCTGGTACTGGCAAAGCTCATGGGCAAGCCATTCGAACCTATGCACAGGTGTGCTCTCTCTCACCTGTCGTGGAAGACCGCCTTCTTGGTGGCTATCACGTCAGCCAGAAGGATGGGAGGCTCAGGCGCTTTCCATCGAGTCTCCTTACCTGGTCTTCCACAGGGACAAGGTTGTCCTGCTTCCCCGAAATTCCTTCCGAAGGTGGTGTGAGTTTCACCTTAACCAGGTGTTGACTCTGCGGTGTTCTACCCCAATCACACCTCGGAGGCCGAATGGGCTCCATACTCTGGACCCTAGAAGGGCGCTCGCTTATTATAAAGGGCGCCTGGCTGAAATTGAGGAGAGGTACGCCCAGCTGTTTGTCACCTACGCTGAAGCCGCATCTGGCAGACCTGCAGCCAAGCGGACGATAAGCAGGTGGTAACCTCCTGCATAGATCTCTGCTATAAGTTGGCGGGCATGGAGCCTCCCAGAGGGATAAGAGCTTATTCTACCCGCCATACTGCTGCAGCGGTGGCTGCTTCCAGGGCGTCCCTATCCAGGAAATCTGCAGGACTGCTACCTGAAGTCAGCAAACACCTTCATTACCCACTACCACATCGACCTGAGTCACGCCCGGGATGCTGGTTTGGGGCCTCGGTTCTCAGTCTCTCTTTCCCAAGTAAGTATGTGGGGTGTGCGTCGCTCCCTCCTCCCGGAGAACTGCTAGGAGTCTGCCAATGAGTGTGGATGAACAACATATCCATGTCCTAGAATACAGGTTACTCACCTGTAACAGGAGTTCTAGGAATGGTATATGTTGTTCATCCACCACATACCGACCTCCCGGCCCGGCACCAACCTGAGCTTCCAGCCCGGGCAGATCTGGCGTCATGGGGCGGGCCGAGTTATACCACCGTGGGTGGAGGAGCAAGCTTGAAGACCTTCCGCAAGATTTAAGCGGCAAGGATACCTGCCAATGAGTGTGGATGAACAACATATACCATTCCTAGAACTCCTGTTACAGGTGAGTAACCTGTATTTATTTTTACACGGACAACCAAAAAGCTGTTACAAATGTGGTTCCTTAGAGCATTTAAACAATGATTGTGATAAAGTTAAATGTTTTATCTGTGGGGTTTGGGTCATATTGTGAAGAGTCTCCTGTTTGTAATTTATGTGGAGACATAGAGCATTCATATGAAGAATGTCCCTGGGCAACACATGACTGAGATGAAGCTTCTGATCAGGAGCATTTTGTATAAAGCTAGACTTCCTTATATTGAACACTTTGAAGTAGAAACAGAATTGGGAATAAGAGGTAGACGCCTGGGAGAGGGCTTGGGAGGAATAAGCACAAGACCTATTATTCTGAGGCCAGTGGCCTTCCTCCTTCAGGAAGACAGGCAGTTTTATTTGACAAAATGGAGAAAGGCACCCCACAGCCTTTGGGTGGGGTTTGGAGGCCAAAGATAACTCCCTATGTTACACCAAAGGTTCCCCAATAAGGATTCATAGAGCATTATCTAAAGAACCACTTTGCAGCTTACATCTTGAAGATTTAGATGTAGAGACTTCTGTAGTTGTTCAAAGCGTAGAGGAGCATATTCAAGAACAAGGGTCCTTTACAATGGTAAAAAAAGGGGGGTAAGGGCAATGTTTTCTTCTCTCTTCTCTCTCAACAGTCCTATCTCAAATAGATTTATTCCCTTACAACTTGGGGGACCATATGGAGCAGGAAATTCCTATGAATACAGAAGTTATGGGAGTTACACAAGAAAGGAGGAAGGTTTGCCGGCTAGGCCTGTTCGGATGTCTGACTCTAACAAAGTGAGACCAGATCTAGTGTGAAAATCATAAACCCCTCCATGATTAAATGGTGTTCTCAATAGCAAGTCTTAACGTGAATAGTATTAAAATAGGGAAAAGACGTCTTACGACCTTTATCTTACATTCCTTGATGTATGATATCATTTTTTGCACGATACTAGATTGCATCTAGACAGTGAAGTTGCACAAGCTTCCGAGATTGGGGATGGGGTGCTCTGTTGGTCCCTGGGAATAGATCCATGTAGTGAAGTGGGTATTTGTTTTTCATCAATAAATGTTTTAGTACATAAAAGGGTAGATATCGAACCTGGAAGGGCTTTTTGTTAGATATTGAATTTAATAAAATACATTTCCGATTAGTGAACATTTACAATCCACAAACGAAGGCTCTTAGAATTGATTTATTAAAAAAATACAGCCATATTTATATAATAACAGACAACTTATTTTGGAGGAGATTTTAATATTAATTTTTTTGAAAAACAGTGTTGGAAACAATATTACGATAAAACCTTTTGAAACAGCTGGTAGCACAAGCAGGTTTAATAGATGCCTTTTCTTTTACATCAAAAAGGATACCAACTTATTTTAAAGGAGTACTTTCCTCCTGTATAGATTTTATGTACATTCAGAAGTCCTTTCAGGTTGATACTACACTGGTGATACCAATATAAACTTCGGACCACTGTCGCCTTGGTATATGATTTGAGTCCCCAGGCGTGTGGCAGGAAAGGGATGTGGAGATTAAATACCTCCTTATTAACAGAAGAGGATGTGTTACAAGATTTACGCACAATAGTACAGGATAAACTAACCACTTTGGTTTTATATGATAATATTGGTTTATGGTGGGTGGATTTCAAAGAGTGTTTGGTTTTTAAAGCAATCAGTTTATATTAGTCGCATATAAGAAAGTAATATATATGAGTTTAAGGAAAGAATTAGGGACTTTATTAACACAACAAGTGAGTAGGACTAGATTTAAGCAAATTAATTTTTCAAATAAGACAAGAAACGGAAATTATCAATATTCCCGAATTACTTAATTACAAAAGAACAAATGTTGAACACAGGGAAATCTGAGCACATTAATCCATTTGTAGCAAGTAATAAGAGACAGGAGAAAGCGTAGATTTAATACCCTTATAGATTCTACAGGGGTTGCACAGGAGGATAATTTAGGGATCATGAATGTAGTGGAGGAATATGTCGAATCAGCTTTTGGTACATTCCTGGAACCTGCAAGTCAGATGGTACAAATTTTGCATATGGCTGGGCTCCATCAGTTGCCTAGCTCACAATGTAACTTCTTGGTGAAGTTATTCTCGGTTCAGGAAATAGAGCGGTAGTTAATTCTTTGCATTCGGTTGTTTCACCTGGCTCAGACGGTTTGTCTAGTGAACTTTACAAGATCTTGTGGAAAATGATTCCTTCCACAATGCTTTCTGTGTATAATTATTTTTTGAGGAACATATTTTGCCCACACAGATGTATGAAAGGTTGCTGGTTTTTTTTGTATAAATCAGGAGACTGCAGATATTAAGAATCGGAGACCTCTATCTTTGCTTGATGCAGATTTTAAAATTTTGCAAAACTATTAGGAAATAGATTATCTGAGGTTATGCATATGTTAATTAGCCCAATGCAATTCTCTGCTGTTCCTGGTTGTCATATTTCTGGTGCTTTATTGGTTTTAAGAGAAGTTATGGGGCAGTGTGGTATAGAAATGGAACCTTTAGAATCAGGAGTATCTCGTGAGTTTATACCAGGCTAAAGCTTTTGATGCAGTTTCACACTTTTTGTGGGTGTGTCTTAAAGCATTTGGTTTACTTGATGAATTTATAGAATGGTTAAGATTGTTATGATTTGGCCTATGTAGTGCCATATGAAAATGGGTGGAGAGGTACCCTGCATTTAATCTATAGACGGGTAAGACAGGGATGTCCCCTATTATATGTATTTGCTTTGGATCTATTAATAATTTTGCAATGTTCTCCACTGATAAAAGGGTGGACCAGGTTTTGGAACTAGCTGTAAAATAATAGCATATGCTGACGACATGTCTAATTTTGAAAGATAAGTCATCAGTTCAGATAGCCTGTGAATTAATACAGGAAATTGGGAAAGTTACAGGTGCAGTTTTGAACTTACGTAAAACTAAGATTCTTAGTTTAAGAGGGTTTTATATGTAAAGGAATCTATTGGTGAATTTGTAGTGTCACAGGAACCTTGTAAAATTTTGGGAATCTATTTAGGGGTAGGGATATGGCATGTTTTAATTGGGAACTAGCGTTAAATATTGCAGTATCTAAAGTTGCAATTTGGACTAGATGGAAGGTTGCAAAACAAAAGAGTATATTTTATTAAAAATGTTTTACTTCCAGTTTTTGTACATTAGTGTAGTTTATCCATTACGAAACAGTTAGAGACTAAAGTATTGTGAGTTTTTAGTTGTTTCTGGGGCAGTAGATTAAATCCCATTAAGAGGAATCGTTATATTTAAGTATAAAGGAGGGAGGAGTGGGTATGATTAATCCGGTTGTGTGTTTTTTTTTTCTTTTGTTTTTTATATAATAATTTGGTCCGTCTGATGAAAGATGAAGAGAAATTATGGGCCTTTTGGGACTGCCGGTATTAGAAGGTGATCTAGGTGAATGGAAGCTGCTAAGTTTTTCATAAGAATAAAAGATGTCCTAGGTTGGTGGGAAGCTGGGAAGGGGTGTTTGACAAAATTAAGTTATGGAATATTGGGTATGAGCAGGTAATGGGGAAAACAAGGAAACAACTGTATGAGGAGGTGATTAGTACTTATTTTTAGAAAACCCTTTTTCGGATTTTCAGTTTCTCAACAGGACCACATATTTTCTTATATTAAAAATAACAGAATCCCTTTGCATATGTGGATACTGCCTGGCTGGGAATTCATAATAGAATAAATGTAAAAGTAATCAGAAGCATAAGGCTTTGCAGGAATGGTACTGCCCTAGGTGGACTGTGTGGCTAAACTAGAAAGAATGAACCATCTGTATTTCCAATGCCCCTATGCTGTGAGATTTTGGGATGCTTTAAAGATGGATGGAAATGGGTTATGATTCCACCTACATTGGAAGCTTTATATTCGGTATTTTTCCTTAAATATAACAGTAGATTGTTTAAATACATTTCGACTAATACATTTACATTTCCTGTATTGGTTGTGGTTAAGCAGAATGCTTTGGTGTTACAACAGGACATTTCAGATTTGGTTCTTGTTCACATTGTGTTAACAGATTTGGGAACTCTGAAAAAGGTGAATTGGTTTCCAATTTTTGAATAGTATGATTATAATACTTCTGTTTCAGTGTAAGTTATATTATTTTATTTGTGTTTCAATACCGTATCTTGCATGTATTTGATTTTGATGATTATAATAGTTTCCCTACCCTTTTAATGGGGGTGGTAGTTGTTGTTATGAGGGATAATAGTATGAGATACTAAGCACTTCAGTTTTTTGATTTTTTTTGTATGCTGCAATGCAGTTTTGTATTTTGTTGTCTTTTATTTATTGTAGGATGAATGTTTCTTTAAGTTTTGATTTTCTTTATTAATGAACTTGTATGATGTATTATTGATTTGTATTTGTTTCATATGGTTTAAATAAAAATTCCTCTACTCTTTTCGATAAGTGCCATGAGATCTTTAACATCCACCTGAACTACCAC
Source organism: Neoceratodus forsteri (assembly GCA_016271365.2). Taxonomy (NCBI): domain Eukaryota; kingdom Metazoa; phylum Chordata; order Ceratodontiformes; family Ceratodontidae; genus Neoceratodus; species Neoceratodus forsteri. The sequence continues at coordinate 125,544,715 of JADMNL010000030.1, read as the reverse complement.
CAATCCCAGCAGATGGGACCTCGGTTTAACGTCTCATCCGAAAGACGGCACTCAGAAGTGCAGCACCCTCTCCCGCTGCATTACAGTGTCAGTACTGGGATATTAACCCAAGTGCCAGATGTGGGAACTGAACTCACAGCCCTCTGATCTCCTGGCCTCAGAGGTGAGTGTGCTACCTACTGAGCCACTTTACCCCTGCCTAGACGAATGGCAGATAGCCAGGCCATCCAGCTAGGCTGTGGAGCAGTCCAGAGATCTGGTCCTCCAGACCTGAAGAGATTGAGCTTCTTGGTCAGCTCGGCCAAGTTCAAACTGATCCTCTTTCAGGTGATTCATTTAATCAGGGCAGAGCCAGACCCCCTTTGGGTCAAGGACCTCCTCCTGCTGTAGCGGTTTTGGACATTATCTCCTTTGCCCGATCATTTTAGGTTGGGCACTCGATTCTGTCTGGGATCCTGCGGCTGCTGAGATACATAGCATTCTGCATCAATGTGGCCCAGTGGGCCTGCTGGCTGATACAGCACCTGCAGTGGAAGTTGGCCATCAGTGGTCACAGCACCTAGAAAACTTGGACCAGCCAGTCGAGTGACCCAGATGATGTGGGATGTCATCCAGTGGTGGCTGATCCCTGAACATTTGGAGGAAGGAATCCTGCTTTCCCACCCAGAGCCAACCTCACACTCATGACGAACACATCGATGGAGGGTGGGGAGCCCATCTGGGGGCCCACCGCTTCAAGTTGTCCAGGGAATCCAGAATCACATCAGCCTGATAGAGCACTGGGTGGTGTGGCTAGCTGTGTCGGGATTTGCCTCTTTATCCAGGATCCGATCGTGCAGGTCCAGATGGACAATACCACGACTATGTTCTACCTGAAGAGGCGGTGGAACTTGCTGCCTTCCCTTGTATTGGGAGGTCCTCCACACGTGGACCCTCATGTGCAGCCTGGTGCAGATCTCCTGACGATCCAAGTCACCAGAGTGGACAGTCAGCTGGCAGACGTTTTCAGCTGGGTGGACAGATGTTGCACTAGTGGTCCCTGCATCAGGAGGTAGTCCACCTGTTCTTCCTGTGGGCCACCTCTCATGGTCCTTTTTCTTCCGGGAGAATGCAAAACATAGGTTGCTTTTGTGCCTGTCCCCACAATCTGGGACAGTGGTGGTGGTGGGGGATGCCTTTGCAAAGCCCTGGACCTCAGGCCTCCTGTATGCTTTTCCTTTCTTTTCCTGATCCACAGAGTGGTGGTCAAGGCTGTGAAAGACGAGCACAGATGATCCTGATATCTCCAGACTAGCCACGTGAGTTCTGATTTGATTTTATTTCTGTATGGGTTAGTACACTGGATATAATCCTTTACAGGTGTGACTCGGGGCCATAAAAAGGATAGGTCTTACTTCGAGAGGGCTCTTGCAGTAGGTAATTACATATAGGACTGACACCGCAGGCGGCAGGACCCAACGGAAAATTTCTAGCTAGCAATCCCTGACGAGGACTGCCTCCACGTCAGGTGACGCGCCTGGAGGCGTCGGTATAAAGGCGGTCCCTAGCGCCCGCCTTCCAATTTTTCGCCGTTAGCTCGTGCAGCATCTGCTTGCGGAGAAAAGTTAGGTAGCCGTCCAGCCCCATCTTGATCGTTTTTTACCGAAATAATTTATTTTTCGACTAACGTCTGGTACCATCGTCGGTGTATGTAGTCCCATACCACCCTCCGACCTAAAAATCACGTGCGATTAGTGCGGCTAACTACCGCGACAAGGATGGCCATTCCTGTGCCTGTTCTGCCTGAGGCTCGATCACCCGGTCGAGAAGTGCTAGCACTGCCTCAGCTTCAACGCTGCTACCCGGAAAAGGCGGCAGCAGTCCCTGAAGCCCATATTCTGAAGAAGAAAATGAGTTAATGGAAAAGGAGCTCAAAAACTGAGGCAGGCGTCCACTTCCCGAAGGCCATCGGAAGAAAGGATAAGAGAGGCACGGAACAAGGGCTCCTCTACCGCGTCTCCTCGGGAGTCGCTGGGACGAAGATAATGTGCCCTCTGGGGACCGGCTCCTCGGCTGCCTCGGAGGGTTTCCGTGGGGCGTCGGCCCGTCCGTCTGGCTCGCGCTCGGGCCTTGCGGGCGCCTCAGGAACAGTGGAGGCCTCGCCTGGTTCGGCGCGGGCTGCGGCCCTACCATGTGAGCGACTCCGGTAAGTTGGGCCAGCTCTCCGGCGTCCGCACGGAGAGTGCTGGTAAGACGCTCGATCTTCGGGCGGCGGCAGCCTCCACCCCACTGGACCAGGCCGATCCTCTACTCAACCTGCCTCCGGTGATGGCTCTCATAAGCTGGGCCGCGGCTCCTCCGGCACCGCGGCTTCCGCCCTCAAGCCCACATGGCTCGTCTGACGTCCGGCTGGCGAAGACTGAGCATGGACCTCCCACGCCTGTCGCATTCGGCCCCCGCAGCCTTCGCTGCCATCTGGGGACCCAGAGTCTCCCCAGCCCTACCCCAGGGATTTCTCCCTCCATCCCCAGGTGACGCTGGGGATCTTCCCTCCGCCAGACCGTCCTTGTTGTCGCGCCAGATCTGACGTCCTGCTCCCGACTCCGCCGGGCCTCCAATGGGACCCGCCTGTGAGGCCACTGGCTGGGCCGCCTGCTTCGCAGCCCCCAGGGCTCCTGAGTACCTCCGCCTTATCCGACGCCGCACTCGGGACCGCAGTATCCGTGCCACAGCACCGATGCCACAATACCCCATGCCAGGCTACCCGCAGCCGGGTTTTGGATACGCTCCATAATGGTATAAACCCGTATCCTTATCCCGCTTCCTCCTCCTCCACCGCCCTCGCGGTCACGGTGGACCTGCAGGAGACTCTGGCCTCCTGGTGGTGGGCTGAGCCAAGGCTCAGCTTACCAAAGAGGTCGAGAGCCGCCTTTCGACGATGGTGATGTCCCAGGTTCCCGTGACGCCCAAGGCGGCACACTGTCACCACCTCTGGATTCCAGGGTTCTTCCGCCTGGATCCAGAGAAGGGCAGACACACTTCGGGCTTCCTAAGGTCCGCTCCTCCCGGGTTGGGAAAGGAGTCTTTTCCTCTTCATCCTCTTCTTCACCCTCGGACTCTCTGATTCTTCCGGCGGTTGCTCCGAGAGACAGACGAGCCACGCCTCCGTCAAGCCCAGGCTAAGGACTCCTCCCAAGTCTCCCTTTGGAGGATCCTTCTTTACGGAGTTGCTTTAGGAAAATCCAGGAGGTTCATCGGTGGCACTCCCTGGAACCAGATCCTCAGCATCTGAAACTCGCTGAACATCTGGATCTGCCAGTGACAGCTCTACCTTGGTGCCACCCTGGATAGAGCCTCTCGCGACCAACTGTTACCACCATATGGAAACGGCTGTCGGCTTTAGCCCCACTTCCTAGGAAGTTGAACAGGCTATATCAGGCTCCAGAGGGTGTTGATTTCCTGATTCTCACTGGTGTGCCGCACTCATGCGGATTAGCGCCCACGGCAGGTCGGCAAAACCCCAAACACCTTAGCTCGTCACCACCTGATAAGGAATCACGCCTTCTGGACCAGTATGGGAGAAAGATTTACGCTCCTCCACGCTGGGGATCAGGGCCCTGAACTATGTCGGCCATATGAGGGACTACCAGAAGGCCATTCTGACTCAGGTGGAAGCCAATTGGACTCCTGCCTGACTCCCAAGTCAAGCAGGAGTTGGCTGATCTTGTCCATCTGTTGCTCGCCAGTCGACACATGCTTCGTCGACATGCGATATAGTGGATACTGCGGGTGGAGCTCAGCTTTTGCTGTAGGCCTAAGGCGCCATGCTTGGCTCAGTGTGTCAGGGTTGGTCCCGGAGGTAATCTGCTATCCAGGAAGCACTCTTCCAGGGGTTGGTGCTGGGGTGATGTCAAGGACATCACCGATTTCAAGAGAAGGGATAGCACTTAAGTCAGTTGATTCCATGTACCGTCCCCATCAGCAGTAAGCATGATCCCACTTCGCAGACGGAATCGTGGCAAAGGAAACCCAGGGAAGGCGGGCCAAACGCCGGGCCCCCAAAGCTGCTAAGCCCCCACCCAAAAAAGTAGCGGGTGCTTCAGCTGCGTGCTGCCTCACACCACCTGACTCTTCCTCTCCCACTGCCTCCGGACTCCCGGAGGAACCGGTAGAGGAGGTTTTCCTCCACCTTCCGGGATGGGAGAGGATAACCACAGATTTTGGGTGCTCGGCTCATAGCTGATGGACACTTGATAGTTTCTTCAGAAACCACCTTGCACCCCTCTGAAGTCGTCGATTCACGGGAACATCTTCTTGATCCAGGAGGAAATTTCGGCTTTCCTGCTGAAACAAGCAATAGAACCCGCCCCTTCATCTGCAAGGTGAGTTACTATTCCATATTTTCCTGGTCCCAAAGAAGACAGGAGATCTCAGACCAATTTTGGATCTCAGTTCCTGAATCTTTTCAGAGAATACAAAAGGTTGAAGATGCTCTCTTTGCAGAGCCTTCTGCCCCTCTCCGGCCGGTCAATGGCTGTGTGCTCTGGATATGCAGGATGCTTATCTGCACATTCCCATTCGCCCATCTCATCGTAAATACCTTCGTTTTGCGTTCCAGGGGACCACTACCAGTTTAAGGCACTCCCGTTTGGTCTACCCTCGGCCCTGAGTGTTTACCAAATGCCTAGCAGTGGTGGCGCCCACCCTGCATTAGGAGTGCAGGTTTTCCCATACCTGGACGATTGGCTCCTGGCAGCCTTGCCCGGGAGGAACTCCTGCTGCTTCTCCCTTACCCAGCAGGTTTTTGCCTGCCTGGGTATTACCATCAACCATTCCAAGTCTCATCTGGTCCCATCCCAGAGACTACAGTTTATTGGGGCGATTCTCGATATGACCACGGGCAAGGCCTTCTGCCTCCGGACAGGGTGTCCACCCTCCAGACCCAAATAAGTCTGCTGTCCGACCGAGAGACGGTCTCTGCGAGGTCTGTCCTTCGCCTTCTCGGGCTCATGGCAGCTGCTATCCCGATGGTTCTCGCTCAGCTCCGCATGAGAATTTCTCAGTGGACTCTAGCTCCCAATGGGATCAGCTAGTGGATGCACCTAGATCACCAGTTCTGGTCTCCTCGCCGATGCTTTGAGACTTGCAGTGGTGGATGGTCTAGAGAACCTGTTTTGGGGAGTTCCTTTCTTCGTCCTCCCCTCCCAGACACTAACCACAGACACCTCGGCGAAGGTTGGGGAGCCCATCTAGGCCCTCATCGGACCCAGGGCTCCTGGTCCAAGCTAGAACAAGCTCTCCACATTAATGTGCTCGAGCTCGGGCAGTGTTGTACACTTTCCAAGCCCATCACCAGTACATCCTTCCTGCCACCTAGCCGCCCAGACGGACAACATGTGCTGGTGTGGTACATCAACAAACGGGAGGGACTCGGTCCTACTCTTTGCAGGGAGGCAGTGAGGGTTTGGGGCAACACAACACGACCTTCACTTCACGGCATTCACATTCCGTGAGTTGACAACACCCTGGCAGACAAGCTGAGTTGCTCTTCTGCTCTGACTCACGAGTGGGAACTGGACCAGGGGTCCTAGACAGTATCTTTCGACTTTGGGGAACACCACAAGTCGACCTGTTCGCATTCCCCAAACTAAAACTTCCTGTCTTCTGCCTCGCTTGTTCCAGAGTGAGGGCTTTTGGAGCAACGCCTGTCTCTAGACTGGAAGGACAGATTCATCTTTGCCTTTTCCCAATTCCACTTATCCCACGAGTCTTGGCAGAAACTAGCTTCGGAAGGAGCGCAAATGATTCTGATCCCTCCTTTCTGGCCCAGGCAAGTTTAGTTCTCTCTTCTACAACAATACTCAGAGGAGCCTCCTCCTCTCTCTCTCTGAGGTTTACTAACCCAGGATCAGGGGACCCTGGTCCATCCAGGCCTCAGATCCCTTCAACTGCATGCATGGTTCCTGCAGACTTAGTCCAATCCCGCTTTGGAGTGTTTCCCAAAGTGGCGGAGATTTTGGTGGAGGCCAAAAACCTCCACCAGATCCACTTATGCCATGAAGTGGAAAAGATCACTATCTGGGCTGCTTCCAAGAACGTGGAACCCTTCTCCTGTTCAGCGGGCTTCTGCTGGAGTATCTGTGTCATCTGTTTGACCTGGGTCTCGGTCATTCTTCTCTGAAGGTACACGTGGCGGCCATCTCGGCCTACCATGTTCCCTTCGAGACAAAGCTCGTCAACTGGAGGTCTCTAAGACCTTTCTCGGAGGGGTCCTCCATTTGAGGCCCCCAACTGCATCTCCTGCCCCCTTGGGACTTGAACTTTGTCCTCAGAAACTTACTCTCCCTCCTTCAACCTGCAGCTTCTGCAGATTTGAAGTTCCTTTCGTGGAAGACTCTCTTCCTGGTGGCCATTACTTCTGCTCGGAGAATTTCCAAGCTCCAGGCCCTGATGTGCAAAATCCCATACTTTATTTTCACAAGGAACGTGTTGCTCTTCGCAATTAATCCTAAGTTTCTTCTTAAAGTAGTAGCAGAGTCCACTCTAAATCAGTCCATAGAGTTACCTGCCTTTTTCACGCAGTACTCTAATCAAGGGAGTATTTACTCATACTATGGATGTTCACCGATTCCAAGATACTATACCAACAGGACGAAGGATCTCAGAAAGACTGATCAATTGTTCGCCTTTTGCTCATAAAAGGAAGGCAATGCTGTTTCCAAGCAATGCCTAGCTAAATGGTTGGCTCATTGCATCACTTTCTGTTACGACAAATACAAGACCCTCCTGGTCAAGTAAGAGGCCACTCCACCAGAGGAGTAGCTGCCTCAGCGGCTTGTTTCAAGAATGTGTCTGTGGCAGACATCTGTGTTGCCGCCACCTGGACTCATTCATACTTTTATCAAACACTACAGGTTTGATGTTGCCTCCGCTGTAGAGCAGGCTTGGGCTGGCTGTTCTGCAGGGCCTCTTATCTTGAGGCTTGCACAGCTAGAACTGTGTTTTGAGTAGTTTCCTCCTCCCGTGCCTCTCTTTGTTCCAGACTGCTTGGGATTCAGTCCTATATGTAATTACCTACTGCAAGAGCCCTCTCGAAGTAAGATAGTACAGTTACATAACTGTAACAGTAGATCTTCTAGAGAGGCTCTTGCAGTAGGTAATACCTTCCCACCCTCCATCCCCTAGGCTTTTTCAGCTCCTTTTCCAGTGAGGGAAATATCTGCTCCTCTCTTCCGGCCTTTCTGGCCCGTGGCGGAAAGAACTGGAAGGGGGCCAGGGACCGCCCCTTTATACCGACGCCTCGTGATGCTGGTCACCTGATGTGGGGCGGTCCTCGCTAGGGACTGCTAGCTAGAAATTTTTCTGTTCGGTCCTGCCTGCCGCCAGTCCTATATGTAATTACCTACTGTAAGAGCCTCTCTCAAGATCTACTGTTACGGTAAGTCTCATGCTAACTGTACTTTGTGTACACAGATTACATAACATACACATGTCTCACAATTACAAAATACAACTAATAAATGATAAAACATATGAACAGGAATAAACATTCTCGTCATTAAATAAGACATTCATTTTAAGGCACTCACAACTACTTAGTTCTAAAATGTGATTTTGTGTTTTGCAAATAAATCATACATTTTTATACTTCTAATTTCAGAGGGTATACTGCTGCAGACCATCAGTGCAGTGTATCCAAAAGTACGCTGTCCACTAGGAAAGGGATCATTGTTTAACCAGGAGTAGCACACTAAGCTGAAGCTTGTTTCCAGATGCGACCTGGGAGCACAAGGAAGTTGTGACTTGCTCAGGATCACACAGTATGCACCTAGGTGGCTGTGGGATTCAAACCCAGGTCTCTAGATCTGCAGCTCAGAACCTTAACCCACCGCGCTGTACTGCCTCCCTAGATGTACTTCTGTATGGAACTTTAGCAGTGTTACGTCACATGTTGTTCAGGTATAAATTTAATTCTGTAATGTCATAAGTTGGATTTTCAGACTGATGGGTATACCCAATTGTTGTATTCTGAATAGAAACTTAGCCAGACTAAATGTATATGACGATTTAATAGTTAACTACCCCAGTTCACTAATATCACAGTGGTGTGCAATACTTGGTGCTAATAAAACAAATCTTCCTATTTTATTTAGTAACAAAGCTTTCGGTTGTACTATCAGGAGCATTAACTACAATTGAAGCATATTGTAGAATAGGCAACAAACATTGATTTGCAATTGCCAAACATGCATCATAAGTTAAATAGCTACAAAGTCTATGTAATAAGGCAGTTTTTGCATGAGTTTTAGACGTCATTTGTACGAGACCCATAATTAAGAAAAGGGTCTTAATATAACCCCAAATATTTGATGTTCACTTTCTCAAGCACTGTGCCATCCAGTGATCTAATTTGTAATTTATTGCTATTCTCTTTATCCTTGCTGATGTCCCAGATAGCATTATCTTAGTTTTCTGCTTATTCAGCACCATTTTTCTAACAACATGAAGTCTTGCTGTATTCTGACAATTGCAGTTAGCTCCAGCACTTGAACTGCCCAGAGAGGAAGGGTTAAAATTCTATGCCAGGCATAGAACGTTGGGCTCGAGCTCGGTTGCAAATTCTGTCTGTGACACTTTGAAACCAAACAGTCAGATTCAATGAACAGTTGCTCCGGAGATTTTCTCCTTCTGCTTGGTTCAAAGTCTGTTAAAGTTGTCGGTTTTAGTCCGCATTAAGTTCCGTTTATCGGTTCGAGACACTGTCTGTGGTACTGTAAGTATGTAGGATATTTATTGTGTGGAAATTTAAAGGTTTTTCGATCAGTTCGGCTGAACCGATCCTTTAGACAAAAATCTTTGTGAAGAAGTTTAGTGTGTGGTTACTGGTCTGTATTGGTTTAAAAAAACTGTGAATTGAATGTTTTTTCCAACACCCGTAACATGGTGAGAAACCGATAGGAGTCTTGCCTGGCAGTTGCCTTATAAAGGGTAAGTTTTGTTAGGGTGGCCATGTCTGAGAAACCCAAGATAAAAACGGGCCCACTGGGTTTCAACACTACAGTGTGTGTGGGGAGGTCTTTGCTAAGGCTGATCCCACACCACTTGTGTTTACTGTCTGGGGTTTGACCACCTCGATTCAGACGGCCAAATTTGCAAGAATTTTCCTAAGGGATAATGATGAAACCATTGACCCGAAATAGCCCGGTTCGGTTCCCACCGAACCAGAAGGAGTGCCCTCTGACCAGGGCGATACTTCTTCAGGCAGAGGAGAGCCGATCCTGAGGGATCGGTTCCTACAAAGAGAAACGTAAGGATAAATCAGCGTTTCAGATCCAGATCTTTATGTTCCGACCACCGAAGAGATAGCCAGAGTGATTTGGATTGATGAATCGCTTCATCTGGTTCTTCCAGCCCCTAAAAAGACCTGACATGTTTCTTGGTTTTGGGGACAGGGCTGTTAGCTGCAGCTTCTATCTTGGAAACCTCTGGCTTGACTTCTCTATTTCCCAAAACATAGCCTAGATATCTGGTTTACTGCATGCCCAAGGCACACTTGGTAGGATTAATAATCAGACCTGCCTTTTGATCAATTGGATAACTGCTTGTAGGTGTTCCCAGGTGGCTTTTCCAGTCTGGACTGTACACCATGACATCATCCAAGTATGCAGCACAATAACCAGTGTGAGGGGATAAAATTACATCCATGTACCACTGGAATGTAACGGGAGCACCGTGAAAATCAAATGGCTTGGTGGAGAACCGGTAGAATCCTATAGGAGTGGCAAAAGCAGTTTTGTCTCTGGATTCTTTAGCTAGATGGATTTGCTAGTAACCCTTGGTGAGATCGAGGTTACTGATATACTTGACACTCGCCAGTCTGTCCACGAAATTGTCTATTCTGGGTATAGAATAACTGTCAAATTCTGCACGTGATTGTTTCCTAAAATCAAGGTAGATTCTTATACCCCTTCTTTTTGTCTACAGTCACCATTGGTGATGACCAAGCACTTCTGACTCTTCTCGATACCCAGTTCTTTCATTTTTTGTATTTCCTTAACCATGTCAGCTCTTAACCGTTCTGATAATCTGTATGTCTTTGTCTAATAGGCGGAGCGCTCTTGTCACTGTTACATGCTCGAACCTTTTGCTCGGCTCGGTACTGTGGTAAAAGTACTGTTAAATGTCTTCAGTATGTTACTTAATTTCTGCGTTTGTTCAAGGTTAAGGAAACATTCACCTTTACAGCATCAGCAGTAACAGTTTGTTTCAGTCTATCATAGTTACATCAGTATCTTGTTTATCAGTTTCTGGTAGAATTAGCAAAACTGCTTTTGGTGTTTGTTCAACCCATTTCTTGAGGTTAGCATGGCATATCTTAGTAGGATTTTTCCTATCAGTGTCAGTCTCATAGTTAACTGTGCCAGTATGTCTAAGCACTTTATAAGGCCCTTGCCACTTCATTAACAATTTATTTTCTGTAGTGGGTAACAGTAGCAAGAACTTTTCTCTCTCCTAAGCTGGTCTCCGGGCTTCCTTACTCATGGGCTTAACCTCCTGATACTGACAGACAGGAATCAGACCTCTGCAGCAGGGGACATCCAGCCCTCCACTTCCTGTCTCCCTCAGTTTACTTCCTGCCTACAGTGAAGCAGGTACTCTGCAGCAGAGCCCTGTCACATGTGACAGGACTGAAGAGACTGTGAGTTATAAAATCTTTATTCTACAAATGCAGCAAGTGTATTTTTGGATTACTGGAAATCCTCTAGAAAGAAATGCTTTAGCAACGGGGAGTGCTATTCAAACGCCTCCAAGGTGGAATCCACCTCAGCCTTGCAAGCTGCACAGACTGGCCCCACCTCTCACTGGCTCTGTTTCCCCGCTGGTTGGGGACTTTTCAAGGGGGAAATGGCACCGGAGTGGCCCCAGGAGCCAGGCAGCAACATGGTGTCTCATGAGAGGAAATGTTTTTGAGCACCGGAGTGCTTCCTGTGGGACAGGCAGCCACACAGTCTCTCCTCATTGACGAACTGCTGTTTTGAAAGCTTCAGCCGCTCGTCGTCGGGGGCCACTCGTCGAGCTAATTAGCTCACTTATTCAGGATTTTGGGCCCCAGCACCAAAACAGTTACCCAGGAGAAAATGTTTAAGCACCGGAGTGCTTCCAGGGGGCTGGGCAGGCACTGCATGGTTTCCGATCAAGCGGCCTTTTGAGAAGGCTACAGCCGCTCGTCGTCTGTGGAACTAGTCGGCGCTCGTTCAGTGTGTGCCAGGCCACTGCGTATTAAAGCACCGAATGCTCGAATGGCTAGGCAGGCACTGCATGGCTTCTGATCGGCAGTCAATTTTTTTATTTTTATTTTTTTTGGCGGGCTGCAGCCACTCGTGGACGGTACAACTAGTCCACGCTCATTCAAAAAGCGCGCCAAGCCGCTCGTCGATCTCCCTTCTTGTCGAGTGCTGAGGAGCCTAACAGTGTGATAGAGCCGTGTCAGGGGAATTGAGATCAGCACCTGTGCCCCCCCCAACCCCATCTCCCTCAGCAAAGGCAGGGATTTATTCTACCAGTGCCTGAGAAGGGAACAGTCACTTCTAAGTGGCTCTTCAAGGGTCGGCTCTAATTACCAAGGCAGACTAAGATTCTTCCAGTGAAAAGAGCCTTTTTGGTGTCATGACCTCAGACAGACATCCCAGGGGCAGAAAATCTAAGGCACAGGTAGAGCTCAGTATTTTGCCCTTAAAGGGCCAGCAGCAGCATAGACCAGACCTCCAAGGGGAAGGGGTGCGCTGAATTAAAAAAAAAAAAAAGGCAGCATCTGTGAATGCCGAGGTCTCAAGGGACGCAACCCCTTCCTTGGCTCAGACTGATAACCAACAGTCACACAGGTCTGAATGAGCAGCAACTACCAGGTCGGAGAGAGCAGCGGCCACCGGGGGACCCAGCACTCTGCAGCCCCCTCTCGGGCCCCAGGCGACCGGTCAGATGGGGCCTTTGCCTTGGACCCTACATGCTTGATAGCCCCCTCTCGCGCCCCAGGCATCATCGACCGGTAAAATTAGGCATTTGCCTTGGACCCTGCATGCTTCACGGACAACCTCTGTGGTTTCCAGATGGGAGACCTCACAAGAAATCAAAAGGAAGAGGTCCCCATCTCCGTCCTCATCTGAAGAGGAGGGTTGTCCTCGCATCACTGGGCCTGGAGAGCCTGGTCTCTTTCATAACAACAACAAACCAAAAAAAAATCATAGCAGAGATTCCCCTCGGATCTTCCCCGGAACCTCCCACCCAGACAAATAGGCTTCCGCCTACCAGCTGTCTCCAATCTAGCCTCAACCTTCCCTATTCCTCCAGCCATAGGGACTTGCTAAAGGAGGAATGTCAGGCCCAGAACACACCTATACAGTGGCCCGACAGATCTCTCAGCTTCTCAAGTTTGACAAGGAGCAATCTAAAAGTGATCAGACTGTCAAGTATTGCCTTCTGATTTCAAACCTAACCAAGAAGTTGGTCAGCCCAGCCGATGGAGGGCTTCTCTCTGGGACCCGTGGAAAGGAAAGTGGTACCCTCATCTAGGCCTTCCAAGCATCAGTAACGCTCCAGGCAGCAACCAATCCTGTATCGGTCATAAGCCGCTTCTGTTTTGGGGCTCCAGGTTTTTTAGCCTTTTGAATTCACTGTGGTCTCTAGAGAAGAAAATGCCTATTTTTCATCAGCGGCAGTTCATGGGTTTGTTTTAGGCTTATGCTGCAGACGTGTAGGAGGAGATGGTCAGGTACGCCGCTCGGACCATGTTTTTATCAAACCTCGGATCGTTGCATCCTCTGGCTTCGGGTCTGGCAAGCAGTCTCCTCTTCGATGAACCAGTTGGTTAACACACCGTATGATGGTAATCTCCGGTTTGGTTCAGCCCTGAAGGAGGCAGTGAAGGCCTCTAGGGAGATGGCTAGGCGCATATGCCACAATCAGAGGCAGATGCAAATCCCAGACCTCAGATGCATTTTTTGTAAACCGCTTACAATAAGGGTCAGAACACTAACTTCTTGACTTCTGGTGACGTCGGGACAGAAATGGCTGCTTAGTCTAGAGATCCCGGGCCACCTCCGAATTAAATCTAATTAAATTGGCTAAACCAGAGATGCAATCTCCAGCTAAAGCAACATGTTCCAAAGTGAACTCGAACAAGCAACAGGAAATGCCAGCATTTAAGCTACGAGGGCTCCTTCAGAGAGAAAAAACGGGAGCAGTGGTTACCGATGGGTCTGATAGAGAGATTGAGGCCTCAGAATACTCGACTGAGATGGAGGAGACAGATCTAATATCCACAGTCCTCCAGACTGCCCAAACAGTCGATAAAATAGATGAATCCATATCCGATCTCTGCTCGGAGCTCAGTGGAATCGAGCACTGAACGGATCAGGTAGAACTGGGCCTGTCAGCAGAGGTAGAACAGGCTGATCGGCAAGACCGCCTCCTCCTCGATCTGCTCGCCAGGGGGAGAGAGCTCAATGCAAAGCTGGATGACCTAGAAGGTCGCAACAGAAGGCAGAACATCAGAGTATATGGAGTTCCAGAGGGTGCGGAGAGCAATGCCCCAAGCGCTGTAGCCTTCCTACAATCCTACTGAAAGATGTACTGGACCTCCCACCAGATCTTGATCTCAGCATGGACAGGGCCCATAGATCACTAGGCCCGAGCTCCAATGCCGGAGCCTCACCAAGATCGCTATTGCCAAGCTTAGCTTATATTCAACAAAGGAAGAGCTAATTACCAGAGCCTGGAGACAAACAGACCTCAAGTATCAAGGAAATAAAAGAACGATAGATAACATTACACTGCAAGTTCAGGAGCAGAGGAAGCTTCTATGGCGGTAATCAAGCAACTTAGGAGCAAGAACATCCGAGCACAGAACTTGTTTTCTGCCCGTATTAGAGTGACTACAGATTGAGGCCCGAGAACCTTGCAGATTTGCTGGCTGTGAAACCATTCTCTGAGCTAGGTATATCCACCCCACCACTGACTAAAGAGCTGGAGAGAGAGGTTGTGAGAACAGCATGGGACGGGCCCAGAAAGGGCTGAGAAGAAAGGCATGCAGCAATCCATCCCACAAACTAACCTGAGAGCAGATGTGGCGTGCTTTGCTTAAGATGTACACCCCTGGAGGGAGAATCCGACACCGATAGAGAAGGAGGAGATGAACAGGAAACTGAAGTGCTTCCCAGAAGATGAAACCCATTCAACGTGAACGGAGCACCTGATGCAAGTATGTTCTGATTTCAATATTGTTCTGACAAGATAGATGCAAGGGGTGAAGCATCACTGCTGATCGCGAAAAGGGGGAGCTGACTCTTATTTTATGGGCCATTTTGCTGTGGAGGTTATGGGGTGGATTTCTCAGATACCGGACCACCGCCCATTGGAGATGAGATTCACCTTCTATAAGAAGAGGAGGAGCAAAAAATTGAACACCGCAAAGGCCAGAGAAATGGGCTGGGAAGAGGAAGGTAGGCAGGGGGGTTCCCACAAGAACAAAGGTAGGGGACAACTTTAAGAGCAGTTCAAAGGGGCAGTGGGCCAGACACATGGAGACGCGGAAGGAGGAAATCCCAGATAAAATAGGTGGACTCCTGGGGAGAAAGCGCCCAGTTTAACATAAGAAGGAAGAGGCCCCAGAATTCCCCTGACTACCGAAGGGGTAGAGGGGAGAAACTGGAACACCGTAATTAAATGGGCAGGACAGGCATCCCTGAAAACAACCCAAACCAAGGCCACAGAGTTGTAGATGGCAGTGGGAGGGTAAACACCTCACTAAACAGAGAACTGGTGTTTTTAAAAGCTGCAGCAACACAAAGTTATAGATAAGGAAATCAGGGCAGAATAGTGAAACCGGAGGGAACCTTACACTTGTAGGGCCCAGAGAGCGTAGTTGGCCATTAAATTATAAAAGATGGGGAGCATATAGAATCTCTAGGTCGACTACACATAAGGGATACCCACTACCATGTTAGGAGGTTGGCCCGGCCCATATGAGAGACAACAGCTCCACTTTAAATATATAGCAATACCTGACGTCGGTTCACCCTCAGGGAATACTAACTCACTTTAGAGGGAAGAGAAAAACCTAGCAAAGAGACTGGGTAAGTGGTGCCAAGGAAAGGCACAACCCAGGCCAAATAAGTAGGCCTGACCTTGGAAGTGCAGCTCAGCAGGAAATTGATTGTTGAATAAGCTTGGGATAGTGTATAGCTTAAGGGCTATATCTGAAATTAAAAGTTACAATAAGTTGTGTTTTATAAAGTTCGTGATGTTATAATAATTTTGTAATTTTTGGAACTAGAATTAGATTGAAACAGTGTACAGGTCAAAGAGAAATATGAAGGATAGAGTATAAACAGACTCCAAACTCCAAGACATGGGTATCAAATCCAGTATACCTGAGGAGCACTCACCCTAAAAGGGAATAGAGCCTAGATGATGACTAAAATAAACACCAAAGTTATCTCGTATAATATTAACGGACTGACTAGCCCCATTAAGAGAAAGAGGGTTTTAAAGTTTTTGAGGGAATAAGATGCTCCCATTATATTTTGCAAGAGACACACCTCACTCCCCAGGAAGCGGAAAAACTTAAAACTTCCCTAGAGTATACCACGCCTCCTTGAAGGGGAGGAGTAGCATCCTCTTGATGCTAACCTGCCATTTGAAGAGGAGGAGGTTCTGATAGATCCAAGGGCAAGGTATGCTATAATCAGGGCAAAGTCCAAAACAATCAAATAACTTTGGCGAACATCTATGCCCCCAGGCTCTCCTTTTGCCTTTTATTCAGAAGTTATTAAACTGGTGTTGGAAAAGGCAAGGGGAACCCTGTTACTAGGAGGAGACTGGAACCTCATCTGAGATGGGCGGTTGGATACAACCTCGGAGATCCTAGCCCCAGGATCCAAAACAGCCAAGTTATTTAACAGACTATTAGCTGTCACAGGACTAATAGATATATGGAGGGAAAAATATCCACAGGCAAAAGACTACACCTGCTATTCTCCTAGGTACAAAACATTCTCTAGAATAGACATGTTTCTGACGCAAGCAGGGGATCTTAATAAAGTGGGACACACATGGATGGGATCAGCGACCCACTCGGACCATCAACCCCTGTACATAGAGATAGATCTGGGACTTTTAAAAGAAAATTCAGTGGCGTTTAAATGTGTCCCTATTGAGAGATAAAGAGGTCATAACTAAACTTAAGGTGATGGTGGAGCAGACCATTGGGGAAAACAAAAGAACAGGGGTGACCCCCCAAATACTGTGGGATACCATTAAAATGATGTTAAGGGGGAAGCTCATCTCTGTGAGATCCTATAAGCAAAGGGAAAGAGCCCTCCTAACCCAGCTCAATAGCCAACTAATAAATCTACAGACGCAACAAAAGCAAAAGTGGACTAAGCAAAGGGACAGGGAAGTTAAGGAGATTACAGACCGGATACAGAAAATCCACCAAATAGAGACAGAGAAAGCTCTAACTTATTTTAAACAGACATACTATGAAGGAGGACATAGGGCCACGAGATTATTAGCCCAGAGACTTAAAAAAAAAAAAAAAAGACAGGCTAAAGCAGCCATCACCAAAATCAAAGACCTCAATACAAACTCAGTAGTATTCAAGGCAGATCAGATAAGCGCATCCTTTATCACGTACTACAGGAGAGACTACCGAGCTCAGATAGACTCCCCTGCAAGACAAAGTTGAATATCTGAAGGCCCTGAATATCCCTACGATAACCCCACAACAACAGAAAAAATCTAATTACACTTATTCGACTCACTGAAGTGGAGGAAGCTATTAGAACCTTAAAAAACGGGAAATGCACAGGCCCTGATGGATTCAGTGGAGAGTTCTGTAAATCCCTAGGGAACGAGCTGGCCCTGCATTTGTTGGAGGCTATTAATGAAATCTGGGGGAGCCACTATGCCACTATTAGTCATTCCCAAGGAAGGGAAGGACCCAGCTGAATGCAGCTCATATTTACCCATCTCCCTCTTAAATGTTGACTATAAGATCTTCACCGCTATACTGGCCGTGAGGCTACTCCCTCCTCCCCCAGGTCATCAACAAGGATCAAACAGGATTTATTACAGGACGACAGGCCCCTGATAATGTGAAGTGCACCATAGATATTAAGGACAAAATCACCTCAGAGGAGACCCCCTTCTGTATAATGAGCCTTGACGCTGAAAAGGCTTTCGACAAAGTCTCCTGGCCTTTCCTGTTAAGGATGTTGGAGAAATTTGGATTCCCGGAGCCATCAAAGCCATTAAGGCACTGTATATAGCCCCACAGGCCTACATCAATTAAAGTGTAAGACAGATTCCCTCTAGGTAGGGGAATGAGACAGGGCTGCCCCTTGTCCCCTCTCCATTTGCACTATACGTTGAACCCCTGGCCTGTGCTATCGGGAAAACCCAAATATCTTCCTTTGTCAATCTTCACCATTGATTATTGATTGGGTGTAGCTGGAAGTGCGCACATACAGGGGTTTTATTTTGTTAGAGGTTAGGCCCATGGTGACTCACTATGCGGTGCTGCAGTGACCCGTTAGGTGCCGCAGACTACCCTACATCCCAGTTCTGTTTCTCCGCTGTTGAGGCTGCACCTACCACGCCAAGCGAGAAAAGTTACTGGCCATCAGGCTTATTTTTCGTCGTTCTTCAATGCCATGTCCTGCATCCTGGTTCATCCCTCTCCCCGACTTCGCCTCCCAGTAAGACCATTCCTTATTATTTTACTGACGACGCCGAGCTTTTCTGTTTAGAGTGTTAATTTTGCATCATGTCTGGTTTGGGAGCCAAACGTAAGCTCTAAAGTGGGTCGTGCCCCCATGTGTCGGTACTCCTGTCCGGCATTTTCAGTCACAGACTGCGCATGATGTTTGTCTCGCTGCCTGGGACTTAACCATAATATGGACAGATGCGACGCCTGTTTCTCGATGGACCGCCATGTTCTCAAGTCTGCGCGTTCAAGATCGGCAAGGCCCGGCCAACTTTTAAAGGATGGCGTCGCTCTCGGGCCTCCCAGGTAAGAACTTTAGACCCTTCCTCCAGGTCCCCTCCCAGGTCTATACGGTCTGGAGAGGAGGAGGAGGAGGCCTTCTTGTCTTCAAGTCTTGTCGAGGAGGAGGCCTCTTTTGCGGTGTCGGAGGGTGCTGTGGTCCCTCCTGCGCGCGGTGAGACACTGCCTTGGCAGTCATCTCTTCGAGTGGGCTCCCCAGTGTCATAGCCCGCGTTGCCGGGCCCAGCGTGGTGGGACCGACGCCGCTTTCTGGAGCTGCCTTGGATCCTGGCCGCTGGTGATTGGGTGTGCCATGGGCCTGGTAGAGTCCACTGGTGACATCGTGTCTGGTCCCGAGCCAAGGTGGTGTTGGGCTGTGGGCGAGTCGGGACTGGGTTCGGCATTGTCTCGGTGCTGTGGTGTCGAACGCCCCGTGTGGCACCGGTGCCGCTCATGGTGCAGTTTCTCGGAGACTGTGGGTGGCCAGTATTGAAGTTCTGCTGATCGTCCCTTCCTTGAAAGTGGACGATTCGGATGTGGATCCATCCTGGCTCTCCGATTCTTCGGGATTGGAGTCTTCTGTGGGACATGGTGTCAGGCGGCCCAGCGCGCCCATTCCTCAATCTCCGCAGCAGTCTTCTTCTGAGGACTCCCAGGCTGGGGGTGGCCGGGAGCCTTTGGGAGGAGATGGCGTGGAGGTTGGGGAGAGGGCTGTTCTCCCACAGGGGGCTGTGGCAGCTGCCATCTCCGGTGCTGCCTCGCCCTCTTGGGTGGACTCTGGGCCCTGTCTTCGGGGCTCCCAGGGAGACTCTTGGATAGACTGGCTCTGTCGTTGATGTTGAGGAGGAGGGCGCCCCTGAGTCCGAGGGGTTGAGAGGGCGAGAGGCGAGCCGTGCCACCTGCCACCCCTCTGGGTGTGGGTAGGAGCCATAGCTGAACCCTGCCTCTTCCTCATGGGTTCGTGGATCCTCTGGTGATGTTGCTGTGGGCCATCCTCCTGGATCCATACAGCCCCAGGCATGTCACAGGAGGACCCTTCCAGGCTCTGCCAAGTTTCACATCCCCAAGGTTCTGTTCTGTGACTGGTTTGTTATCCGGGACCCCGCCAGCTTGGGCTCTGTTTTCCGGGTTCCAGAGCCCTAGCAGAGGACAGTTGCTCTTCGTAGGTGCCCTCTCCCATTCCTCTGCAGTCACCCCCCTCTCTCCCAGGCCATGTCGGTCCTGCGGGGCTGTTATCCTGGGAGACGTTCAGAAGCACTGCGGCAGCATTCCCCTCATATGTTAGATGCATGCATGAGCAGGTGTTTCCCCTGTCCCCACCACCGCAGGAGTCCTCTGGACATTCGAGTTCCCCATCATCCTTGTCTCCCTCCTCGGAGGGAGAGGAACCCTCTGCTCACCTCTCTTCCAACGCTGATTTCACCGAATAGCAGCGCTTCCTGTCGAGGATGGTGAGGGATCTTCGCATTTCCTTTGTTAGGCGAGACAGTACCGAGTGGGAGACGCGTGAATCCCTCAGTGAATTCAGTGCCCAACTTTTGGTGGTGCCATCCTGGCCTATTCCTTTCCAGGAGGCTTCTATCCATTCCTTGCAGTCTCCAGCAGACCCTATCCCAGCCCCGGCAGACTGCAGGAGAAGGATTTGTGCCCCTTCTGAGTCCCTAGGTTCTCTCCTTAGCCCACCTTCAGGATTGGCATACCTAGAGACTCCTTCCGGGCGCCGCCTGGCGCCACGACGACTGCCGGACTCAGATTCTCTACAGTTTGACCGGTTGGGAGAAGTGTTCTTCCTCTCGTAGCATGCTCTGCATCACATCTCATCAGGCACACCATGCTGCCTACAGCAGGCATCTATGGTCGATGCTATCTCAGCTCCCAGCATCAATGCCTGACTCGGAGCAATCTAGACAGGCCATTGCCCTCTCTGCTATAGGCCCGGAGCTGGCAAGGCATCAGGCAAGGGCATCTTACGACGCCAGTGAGGTGGCTTCCAGGCTTGCAGGGACAGCCATCTGCATTAGGCGGACAGCATGGCTTCGTCTATCAAGGTTGTCACCCCTGGCCTGGCGTAGGGTGATTCGCTCCGCCTTCTGAGGGACCCGCCTGTTTTCCACCAGAGCTAGGAGACTTCTGCAGGGGCTTCCTCCGTCTCCTCGTCTTCGAGGGACACTTCCTGGCTCTCCTCAGCCTTAGGCTTTTTGTTTGATTAGCCCAGGGTCTATCCCTTCTGTTTTCCACTAACAGGAGGCTGTGGGTCTTGTTCCTCAGGGTTTTTCTTGTCCTCCTCGTGGGGTGAGCTGGCATCACCCAGTAGTAATGAATGGTGAAGACTGACATGGGAGATATGAAAATTACGCACTCACCGTAATTCTTGATCTTCTCTTGTGTCTTCACTATTCATTACTGATACCTCACCACCTTCCCTCTAGGGCCTCCTACTTTGGCGCCTCCCCTTCCTGCTCTGCTCCTCCTCTTCTTGTTGGCCTTACGCCAAAAAAAAAAAAAACAACCTGCGTGTCTGTTCGTCTGAACAGATACCTTTTCTAACGGAGAATGGGAACGAGTGGGGCTTATGCTATCCTCGGAGAACTCTTTCTGACTACCCCAGGGGTGACTTATTGGTCTTTCTCTTGGCCATGCTATTCAATTCACAGTTTAGGAGACCAGTCAGTTTCTGGCTCTGTCTCCTTTCTAGGTCCCCTCTGGCAAGCCCTGATCTCCTATGTCAGTCTCTGATACTTTCTCTGTCCTCACATTACTTTTCTGGAGTTGGCGATCTTTGCTTTGTCTTCAGGGAGTCTGATTGAGTTCCCATTTTCATCTAAAGGGGTGTCTTCTTAGGGTGTTACCCCCGCCACACACACACACACACAAACACTTTGGTGTTAACACTTAAAGTGCTAGATAAGCTTTTTCCCTTGCTAAGCTGGGCGCTCTCCTTTCGGAACAGACTTTCTGCTTTGGCAGTCTGTGAGCTCTCAGCTACAGTTTAAAGGGTTGGGGATGACAGGAGGTGTAGAGAATCTGCCTTTTGTATCCAAACTGTTCAAACGGCTCAGTTGAACCTTCTCTTAAATTCCATCCAGTGGGATCCTTGCTCCCTTGTTCTTGATTCCGAGCTTATAAGCCTCAAACCAACCTTGATTTGGCAGAGTTCTCCCTCCCAACATCCCTCTGTCTTCTTTTTCCTCCTCTTCTTTCCCCTTATCTGTTCCTCCCTTGGAGCCGCCCCAGCAGAGAGTCCTCATGCGCCCTTTAGGTAGATCCTCTCTTGTCTTCTGTCCTCTACCAGCTTATGCCTTTTCAGTTTATATCCTTTCCTTTTCTATCCCTTGGCTCTCTTGCCTCGCTTTTTATTCTTGCCTTTATTTCAGCTCTCCGCTAACAGAACTGGGATGTAGGAGGTCTGCGGTGCCTAACGGCTGCCCTCACGCACCAGCAGTGGTCGGCCACTCTCGGGCGCAAGCCACTGTGCCGACTCCTCTAACCCAAAAAAAAAAACCTCCTGTGGCGGGTGCGCGCCTCCGGCTACACTGAAGCAGTAATGAATGGTGAAGATACAAGAGAAGATCAAGAATTATGATAGGTACGTAATTTTCATATCATGGGTGTCGCTATGGGAGAAGTGGAACATAAAATCTCGTTGTACGCAGATGACGTACTCATGTGTATCAAGAATCCTAATCAATCCATACCGGAAATTTGGAAAACCCTCCAAGAATTTGGATCCCACTCAGGATACACCCTGAACAAGGACAAAACAGATGTCCTTACACTCTTCTATAACCCACACCCATGATTACTGAGCTATTACCACTAAATTGGAATAAACAAAAAATAAAATACTTAGGAATCCAGATCACAAAAAAACCTGAAAGCACTCTCAGCAGCAAATTATGGCCCCTACAAGCTCAACTCAAGTGATATAGAAAAATGGCGAATCTTAACTGTCCATGCACTCTAAGATCCAGACAGTCACCATGAATATTCTCCTGAGATTTCTGTACTTATTTCAGTCTCTTCCAGTATACATTTCACAGAAATAATTTCAAAACTGGCAGAAAATTATATCTTAAGTTTATATGGTCACCAGGGAGACCAAGAATAAAAATGAGTACACTACAAGCTGATAGAATTTGGGGGGGGGAGCCATTCCAGATGTGGAAACCTACTGCATGGTAGCATACCTGAGATATGCCTTACTACGGAGCACAAACTCGTATCAAGCCCACTGGAAGGACATGGAGACCCAGGCGACAGAGGGACCCCGCTGGGAGCTAGAGTAGCTGACTCCACTCTAGTGGGAGAAGAGACAGAAGTAACACAGGTTGTAGGAACACACTAAATTTGACATAGATTGTGGGCTAAGTTAGGAATTAAAAAGCCGTGTGGCCTCTCCAGTGATTTGCATGGTCCACGAGTTCATCCCTTCGACTGGACCACCGCAGACAGGCTATGGGCCAGATTTGACCTTCAGAAGCTGGAACAACTGATCTCAGACAATGTGGTCTTAGATTTCCAAACCTCAAACTGACTTTTAATCTTAGAAACGGGACAACGACTGGTACCTGCAGCTAGAGCCTATCTCCATAATGTCCAAAACTTCACCCCAGAACCCCAGTGGAACCTGATAGAGATCATTCTGTCGATAATCTCTGGGAAACAGAAAGGACAAATATCAGCCTTATATAAAACAGACAGCTCCCTACTACAACCACCGCTGCATTGAGAAAAGGTGGGAGAGAGAAGGCAATCTAAACATAACAGAAAGGGAATGGGAAATGATTTTCAACTCAGCCAACAAAACTACCCTCTTGCCCGGGTGGCAAGAGTTTGCTTGGAAGGTGAGGGTAAGGTATTTCTATACCCCCGAAATTCGGAGCAAGTGGGGAGGGGCCAAAGGCGGGCACTGCTGGAGGAACTGCGGAGTCAAGCCAGCACACCACACACATTCTGGAGCTACGAGATCATTAAATTGTACCGAGAGGAGATAAAGGGAGAAATCAATAGGGTATTCAAGGGTACTTGGCCTTTAACGATGAAGAACATGGTGCTAGGCCTCCCACCGGAGGGGATGAGGAGAGCAGACACTAAATATCTGTGGAATATCCTCATAGTGCTGCCCAAAAGGCAATCACGAGGAGATGGCTCACCCCTGACCCCCAGATAAGCAGGGTTTCTATTGTCCGAGAAATCAAAGAAATGGAAGAAATGACGACAAGATTAATAAGTCTCAACAAACTGCAAAGATTACTGCATAGTGGGGAAGGGTGTTAATGGTCTGGCCAGGTCTCACTCTAGCTAATTGAGTGGAGGCAGAGCTGAATCAGGTTTGTGGTGTTGGCTGCTTTGTCTCCTCAGAAGGAACTGGAAGGGGACAGGTCAGTTGTGTTCAGGACAGTAGCTGCTGCTTGTTGTTTTCAGGGGTTCTTGTGGTTTTACTTGGCAGAAGGTTATTTCTTTGTGTTTTTAGTGAAGCTGATTGAATTGGAGACCTGTTTCTGGCAACAAACATATTTTGGGGGCTTTGGGTTGAATTTTAATTCATTGTTCTGACTTCAGTAGCTGCAAAGATTACTGCATAGTGGGGAAGGGTGTTAATGGTCTGGCCAGGTCTCACTCAGCTAATTGACTGGAGGCAGAGCTGAATCAGGTCTGTGGTGTTGGCTGCTTTGTCTCCTCAGAAGGAACTGGAAGGGGACAGGATCAGTTGTGTTCCAGGACAGTAGCTGCTGCTTGTTGTTTTTACAGGGTTCCTGTGGATTTTACTTGGCAGAAGGTTATTTCTTTGCTTTCTTACTTCTAAGGGGCTAGCAGGGTATTGTTGTGGGGGCTGTTGAAAGTTTGAAAACTGGTTTGGTGGCTGTAAGTGGGCTAATTTGTTGGATGTTTCACTGTGTAACAGGCTGCGCTGGTGGAGGCCTATTTCTTCTGATTTAAAACCTATTTGGTGGGATTTGCTTGGACCTGGGTATTTGTCTGCTGGGCTTGGAGGGGAGACACAGGGCTGATACACCTCTCTTGAGTCGGTGTCTGCTCAAGACCCACCCTCCCAGAGTTCTGCTAATTTATAGGGGAACACCTGCCCTGCAATTGAGGAAAAGGCTGCAGGTGCAGCTATGTAGTTCTAGCCACTGGGGTTGGATTTAAAGGCCGGGAGAGAGGAGCTAGGAGTTGTTAATTTCCTTATAAGTTTACTGTGTTGTACTGCACCCAGTAACAGGGTTACCGTGTACTGTGGGACTGTATCTAAGATTAGTGGGTGACCTGATTAGGCAGTAGGGATGTATCTTGGACTGGGGAACCTGGTGGCTCACCCAAGGAAACCTACTTGGAAGGGATGGAACCACATGGCATTAGGGCCGCATCTTTGGGAGGGTGGTGGGATGCACAGGTGTGGAGCAGCCATGATACTGGACTGGGCTTGAAGTTTGGTGGTTGCCCAGTGTGCTACCAGCTGGCACAGCTAGGAGGAGGTTGCAGGGATTAGGAGACAGCTGGGGAAGGGGGAGGTATGGTTGGGAGGAGGGATCTCCCACAGGGTTACACCAAGCACTGGGGCAGCAGCATAGGGAAAGGAGTGCAGGAGAATACTCAGGGTCACATAGGGACCCTGGCAGAGGGGTCCAAAAGACACTACCAAGGAAGCAGGCAGGTAACTGGGGACCTCACAAGGAGGGACAACATTCTCAGGGAAGTAGGCAGATGGCGGGGCTGGACAGAAGGAAGCAAGGCGGGAGGTGGATCAGATCTTACACTCAGTAACCGCTCATCCTCTTCTTCTGCTCGAGATGAGGGGGTGATGTAGCCATGACAGGGGTGGTTAGAGATGGAAAGGGAGTGGGGGCAGGAGGCCGGGGCCAGATAGCAGGAAGATCAGGGGAACCTGGAATGCAGGAAAATGGGGAGCAGTGAATCAGAGCAGGAGGGGCAGGGGAAGAGGAGGAAGTGCAATGAGAAGGACCAGTTGGGAGGAAAGGTAAAGAGAAGGACCAGAAGTACAAGGAGGATTTAGTAAAGGGAGCTGAGGGTTTAGGCCAGGGAGCACAACAAGCAAGGAGGGACTAAATGGAGACAGCAAGGAAGGGAGGACGAGCCAGGCTAGTTTAGCAGATGGGGAAAAGGACCAGTTATGCAGCAGGGAGGGGAGTTAGCAAGGTACAGAAGGATACTCAGGAGGAGGAGGCATAGGATTGGAGGAGGGGTGGTCAGGGTAAATGAGGGGTGGCATGTGCACCCAGATAGGGGGAGGAACAAGGAGCCGGCTGGGTGGAGGGGCCAGTAGAAAGGATGAGGGACACGGAAGGGGAAATGGAGGAAAAGGAGCGGTCAGAGTGCTCCTGTTGGGGGATTCTATGATCAGGGTATCAAATGGGATAGGGAGGGAGAAGCCTGGCCAGTTAGAACAAAATGCTTCCCTGGACTAACGGTGCACAGGGCTAAGCACGAGGTATATCAGCTGGCAAAGGATTGTGGGGGTTCCCCGGACATACTGGTCCACCTGGGTACAAATGACATTGAGGGAAATAGCTAGCTAGAGATACAGGCAAGATTCAGGGAGCTTGCCAGGGTCTGTCATGACATAGGATGCACAGTTTCCTTCTCAGAAATCCTGCCGGTGCCAAGGGCTAGTGGGGAGCACAAAGGAAGATTAGGGAGATAAACCAGTGGCTCAGGGAGTGGTGTGAGGCCAGAGGGTATGGGTTGATGGGGGCTTGGGGGGAGACCTGGGAGGATAAGGAGCTGTATGCTAGAGATAGACTCCATCTCAATTTGGAGGGGAAGGGAATCCTTAAGTTGAAAATAGAGAGGTTCATTGGTGAAAAGTGGGGTTTAAACTTGTGAAGGGGGGAGGGATGGAAGAAAAGGCTGTCAAGGGGGTGCCGATAAAGGAGGGACTCTGTCTCCACCCCCCTTGGGAGCTGGAGGATTGCAGGAAAAGGCTGACTGGTAAAGTGCAGACCAGGGAAAACAGAATCCTCATGGGAACACAGAGGGAAATGGAAGTATAGGAAAGGGTGGAAGGTAGTCCTACAATGCCAGGAGCTTTGGGAAATAAATGCCTGATCTCCAGGCGATGCTAACTGAGGGAGCAGTAGATGTGGCAGCGGTCACTGAGACCTGGGCCACTGCAGGACACGACTAGGACCTGAACCTGAGGGTTACACTATGTTCAGGAAGGACAGGGGAGGGAAGGGAGGAGGGGTAGCAATGATAGTCAAAACTGCATTGGCATAGGGGAGTAGAGGAGGCAGAGGAACTGTGGAAGCAATTTGGGTCACCTTGATAACAAGGGGGCAAGAGAGTAAAAATAGGAGTGGTGAGACCCCTGCCCTGGCGGAGGAGCTGAGGAGAGTCTGGTGGCAGATGTTGGGAGACACTGCAGACTGGGCAGAGGAATGGTGGTGGTGTTGGGGACTTAAACATGCCAGGAACAGACTGGGAGACTGACATCTTCTGTGACCAGGGAACAGAGGTTGTTGGATGTCTTTCAAGACGTTCCTAGCTCAGCAGGTGGGGAACCGACCAGGGAGGCACGGTACTGGATGTGGTCCTGGCAGACAGTGACCAGATTAGGGCATGGAGGTAAGGGACCCGCTGGCGGGAGGACCATGCCACGGTCTGGTTCTGCTCTGACCCCAGAGGGCTAGAAAGCCGTACAAAGACGTATGTAATTGACTTCAGGGGAAGGATCCTTAAGGAGCATTTGGATGGGATTGGGTCAGACATGGACGCTGATAGTAGGTGGGAAATCATCAGGAG
The DNA here is from genome assembly GCA_016271365.2 of Neoceratodus forsteri. NCBI lineage: Eukaryota > Metazoa > Chordata > Ceratodontiformes > Ceratodontidae > Neoceratodus > Neoceratodus forsteri. The sequence continues at coordinate 125,517,930 of JADMNL010000030.1, read as the reverse complement.
AGGGGTGCAAGATGCTGCCAGCACCTGTGCAGGAGTAAGACGAAAATGCGGTAGGGCCCGAAAACCCTACTAGTGGACCAGGGAGGTCCAGGAGGTGGTGCAGGAAAGAAGGCAGCCTATAGGCAATTCAAGTGCTCAAGGGTGAAGGGATCGAGGGAGTATGAGCTGATTGATAGAAGGGCCACTAGGGTGGTGAGGCGGCTAAGGGAGGAAGGAGCAGAACCTGGCCAGGGAAATCAGGAGAGGGAACAAGGGGTTCTTTAGATACATTGGGGAAAAACGAAGGGTGAAGGGGCAGATTAGCAGGATTAAATCAGGGGAGAGATGGGCACAAGACCCGGGGGAGCAGGCTGAGGTACTAAATGAGTACTTCACCTCAGTTTCCACCAAGGAAAATGGGGGTGCTGCATCATACATGGGAGGAGACAGAGATACTGAGGAGGGGGGACCCTTACCGATTGGGTCTGGGGAGAGGGGGAGGCATCACTGGCAGGAGGGGGGAGGGCTAAGCAGGAGAAGAGGTACTGGAAGTGGAAATCACAGCAGAGAGTGTGAGGGAAGCCCTCAGCTCCCTTAAGACGGAGAAAGCACCGGGGCTGGATAAATTACATCCCAGAGTGCTGAAGGAACTTGCGGATCTCCTGGCGAAACCCCTAGCGGAGCTTTTCACCATCTCTCTGAGGACAGGGTGGGTGCCCCAGGACTGGAAGGTGGCGCATATAGTGCCTATCCACAAGGGGGGATCAAGGGAGGTGGCAGAGAACTACAGGCCTGTCAGCCTGACATCAGTGGTGGGCAAGGTGTTGGAGGGCATTGTCAAGGAGAGGCTAGGGGGACCTGGAAAAGTCAGGGTGCCTGGACGATAGACAGCATGGGTTCGTCTCGGGAAATCTTGTCAGACAAACCTTGTGGAGTTCTATGACTGGGTGATGAGTGCCTTGGACCTGGTAGACCAGTGGACGCCCTCTTTCTAGACTTAAGCAAGGCATTTGACTCTGTTCCTCACATGGGCCTGTTGGATAAGCTGGGAGAAATGGGGTGGGGAACCAGATGATCAGATGGATAGGCAGTTGGCTCCATGACCGGACCCAGAGGGTCGAGGTGGCGGGATAGTCTCATCCCCAAAGAGGGTCATTAGTGGGGTCCCACAGGGATCAGTCCTTTGGCCCCTCCTGTTCAACGCCTACGTCTCTGACATAAGGACAGGAATCAGGAGTGAGATGAGTCTCTTTGCAGATGACTCAAAACTGGGGGCGGTGGTGGATGGGGAGGAGGGGAGGGTGGCCCTACAGGGGGACCTGGAGGCTCTGGAAAGATGGTCTAGAAAGTGGAAGCTGAGGTTCAATGCAGGGAAATGCAAGGTACTCCACCTGGGGGCCAGAACCCGGCCAAGTGTACACCTGGGAGAGAAATGCTACAAGTCTTGATGGCTGAGAGGGACCTGGGGGTGGTGGTGGATGTCAAAATGAACAACTTGGAGACTTGTAGGAGGGCAGCAGCCAAGGCCAACAGGATGCTGGGATGCATCTAGGGGATCACCTCCAGAAGTAGGGAGTCCTCTGTATAATGCTTGGTGAGGCCATACCTTGAGCACTGCGTGCAGTTTTGGAGGCCACTTAAAGAGGGACATTAAACTCCTGGAGAGGGTCCAGAGGAGGGCAACCAAAATGATTTGGGGCTTGGGGACAGGACCTATGAGGAGAGGCTCAAAGAGCTAAATATGTACACATTGGAAGAGAGAAGGGACCGGGGGACATGATAGAGGTCTTAAGTACATGAAGAGGGTAAATAGGGAGGAACAGTCGAGGTGCTTCAAGGAAGGAGGAGGGGCCACTAGAGGTCAGTGGTGGAAGCTGAGGGGGAAGATTCAGGGAGAAAGGAGGAGGTGCTACTTCACTGAGAGGGTGGTGGAGCCATGGAATGCACTGCTTAGGGGCTGGTGGAGGCAGAGACGGTGGAGGGTTCAAGAGGGGCTGGACAGATACAGGGAAGGGTTCTGGAAGCAAAATCCAATGCAGCAAGAATATCCGAACTGGGAAGGGAGAAGCCAGAGAAGGCGGGCAGCAAGGTCAGCACCCAGGATGGGGCTGACCAATCGAAGCAGACTCGAAGACCGTTAGGCCTATTCTGCTGGTATTTTAGTATGTTAGTAACATTCATAAGAAGATGGACAAGATGGGGACATGCTGGGATACTGAGAGAGAAGGGGGCATGACAATAATAAGCACGTCAGTGTAAACACACACCATAGTTAACAGTGGAGGAGAGATGTAACACATAGAATAGAGGATATGTAATAGGTAAGAAATCCACGACAACAAGAAGTTGTAGATAAAACTATAGGATGGTAAGGGAACAAACCCCTAAGCCTGTGGTGAGACTCTGAGATAATGGAGTTTGGAGGCAACTTTAAAAGAGATATGACTAGTATATAAATATAATGACACAGTATTAGGAAAGGTTATTGGATCTGCTTTATTAACAATATGAAATGTTTGGAAATATAAAAAAGAAAACTTAAGAAATATTAAATGGAATAAGATTGAATTTGTTAGAATGTGAGAGATGGAGTGTACACTGATTCTAATATATTAATAAACTTGAATATAAACCCGACCGGTGGCGCTGAGGTTGGCGCTGGGGCCACACGGCGAGCCGGGTTCAGAAACGAGCCTGGGTTGCTGGGGGTTGGCAGGGGAAGGAGAGGATTGAGCATCCGGAGGACAGCTCTCCTCTCCTGGGAGGGACAGGGGTCCCTAGTCGGTGCTCGGTTGCCCTCTGGCGGAGGCTGGAGAATGCAGCAAGCGCAGACGACGCAGAGAAGGAGCAGGGGGAGTGGCAGACTTCGGTAACATGCCTTGATGTCAGGGCGCCAGCCACTCGCCGAGAAAAAGGGAAAACACCCTTCAGCTCCAGCAGAGACGAAGCACCGGAGCTTGCTCTCGATCTGTGGCCACCCACCTGGCACCCTCTCGACCGATGCTACTGCCTACTCGGGTGTTAGTGGCCCACCTCCCGCCTCGGCAAACTCAGGCTACAAGGGCGACTGAGGACTGTCCAGGCAGGGCAGACCGCAGAGGGATGACTCCTTGGTGTCTCCCGAGGAGACTGGAGCTGAGGGGCGAAGAGGAAGAATAAATATGAGAATAATAAAAATAAATAAGAACACTAACTTCTTGGAGAAAAACATGCTACCCATCTGATGACCTCAAGGTAGGGAAACAGTGTGACAAGGCAGCAGGTAAAGCAAATAGGATGCTGGGATGTATAGGCAGGGGCATTACCAGCAGGAAAAGGGAGGTCATAATTCCGCTATACAATAGAAGTTGACGGCAGATAAGGACCGCAAGGCTCATCCAGTCTGCCCATTTCTTTTTCTACCTTATAAATGTGCCATCGGCCTTTGCTCTGTCAGTGACCTATCTATTCATAGTCATTTGTATTGCTCCCTTATGCCTATCCCATGCCTGTTTGAAGCCCTGCACTGTATTCATAGCCACCACTTCTTGTGGTAAGCCATTCCATGCATCTACCACCTCTTTCTGTGAAAAGAATTTCCTCACATTCCCCTAATCGGCCTCCTCTAATCTCATGCTGTGTCCTCTTGTTACAAGACAGTAGTGAGGCCCCACCTGGAGTACAGTGTACAGTTCTGGAGACCATACCTACATAAGGACATAGGTAGAGAAGGTTCAGAGGAGGCAACAAAGATGGTGCATGCATTGCATTACAAGTCCTATGAAGACAGGTTGAAGGAACTGAACATGTACTCCCTGGAGGAGAGGAGGGAGAGAGGGATGTGATAGAGACATACAAGTATCTTACAGGTAGGAACAGGGTGCAGGAAAACACTATTTTAGGCTAAAAGATGTTCCAGGACTAGAGGGCATGGGATGAAGTTGGAGGAGAACGATTCAGAGGAAACATGAGAAAGAGTTTCTTCACAGAACGGGTGGTGGACAAGTGGAACACCCTGCCAGAGGAAGTGGTGGGGGCTGAAACAATCACGGGATTTAAGAATGCATGGGATAGACATAAAGGAATTCTGGAGGTCAGGGGTAAGGTGCAACAGACTTCTAGGAAAACAAACTGAACTTACAAGCTCAAATGGGCAGACTGGGTGGGCCATAGGCCCTTATCTGCCGACACTGTCTATGTATCTATGTATGTACCCAGGCCCATGCTTGTGTAGGGGGCAGACATTTAAAATTTTCTCGAAGAATAGGTCCAAACCAACTCTGACAGAGGGGCCTAGACCTCAAAGCCCCACTGCCTTGTGGGGTGCCCTTCCCATCTCTGGCAACCAATCCAAAAGTCAGGCGAGGTTACAGGCCATTGTAGACCTTCAGCATGCAGGGCGATGGAGCAAGTTTCCACCACAGAGATCAGTTGTTTTTTTTCTTTTTTCTCTCACCATTCTTCATTGTGCCTAAACACACAGGGTGCTTCATGCCAGTCCCTGCTTCAGGCAAGTCCCAGGTATCGAATTCTTGGAATAGTTTTATCCTCATCAGACCCTTCAAGGGAGGACCCTTGTCATCAACCATTGGGGGTTGCAAAAAGGGGATTCCCTGGGATCCGTAGGTTTGCAAGATGCCTGTTTGCATATTCCCACTCAGGAATGACACTCACACACTATCTCCGGTTCAGAGTGGAAAAGCAGGACTTCGAGTTCAAAACTCTGCCATTGGGGTCTTCCTCAGACCCACGGTCAGTATTAAAGGTGCTAGTAGCGGTCTTAGTCCACATAAAAGCCTAGTAGCAGAGGTAGTCTGGTGCCCGATGGCATATGTTTTTCTCATCAAATGGAGAAAGAGTTCCCTAATTCCAAACCTGACCTTAATCCTCCTGGGGGCAGACATCGTGACATAAGGTTTTTTCCCTCAAAAACTACATTTTGGGATCTGCTAAAGCTCACCAAGGAGTTCCACATAGCCTCTTAGCTGACTGCTTATTTTGTCATACAACTCATTGAGACAGTCTCAAACCTCCCTCCAGTGACGGTTCCGGAGGACAGAGGTCATGGAGGGTCGCAAGTTGGGCCTTCCACACCTAATCTGAATCATGACCGATGCAGGCCTCAGGAGCTGGGGAAGGCTCACCTGCATCAGTAATTGGCATCGGCAGGTAGTTGCTGTAGACACAAGGTACAGCACAAACGTTTTGAACAGTAGGCCATGCCCTGAGGCACTCTGAACAGCTATTCCTCAATCAGGATAGTTTATTCCAACTGACAGTCTGACAGTGTTGGCATACATCAACCATCAAGGCGACAAAAGAAGCTAAAAAATGCTAAGGGAATCCCTTCTCTCTTTTAAGGGGCTGAGCACCACTAAGCGATGAATATTCCAGGACAGGGAGATGTCACAGCAGTCTGGCTCAGTCGCAAGGTTATTCGATCAGGGGAATGGGGGCTGAATGACAGTACCACCCACATCCTAACAGAATAGTGGGGCAATCCTCAGACAGATCGCTTCACCGGCTGGCAGAACTCCAGGATAAAGCAATTCTGCTCTCTGGCCAAGGACGAACCAGTGGTGGCTCAGGACACCTTTCCCCTAATCTGGGATCAGTTGGTCTCCTGTATGCCTTTCCTCCAATACCGCTTCGATCATGAGTCCTGCTCAAAGTGGCTCTGTAGAGGACGGTCTTGATTCTAGTCTATCCCCTATGGCTTTTTGGACCATGGTTCCCGATTACCTTTCATCTGTCGAGGTGACCACCTCTATCCTTCAAGTTCAGCCCGGACCTTCTGCATCAAGGTCCAGTTTTGCACACCATTTAAACAAATTGTCTCTCTAGGCCTGGTAATTGAGTGGAAAAACTTTCAAGGAGGTTGGCAACATGACTCCTGTTGTTGAAATTATTGACTCATGTCTCCCTTCTTCCTCCAAAGAGTGTCATAGAATCCAAAGGAAATTCCGGTTCTGTCTCCATTCCCAACATATGGAACTATCCAATATAATTGCCTGTACTACTGCAGTTCCTTAAGATAGAGGGACAAAGGACTGCAACCAGCCACCTTACATGTTTAGGTTTCTGCACTGGGAGCACTCTGGTTGACGGATTCAAGGGATTCGTTGGGCTGATATCCACAGGTCCGGAGGTTGCTGAAGGCAGCAATATTAAAATGCCTTCCAATCCACCAAAGCTACGACCTTGGAGTCTTAATCTGGTTCTCAAAGCTGTGAACAAGGCCCCGTTTAGAGCCTCTCAAGGAGTTATCCATCATACCATCATACATCTCAAATTAAAGGTTGCTTTTTCCCCATAGCTATTACTTCAGCCAGAAGAATCAGCAAACAAAAAACATTGTTTCTAGGGACATGGATATGTTGTTCATCCACACTCATTGGCAGGTTCCTTGCCGCTTTAAATCTTGCCGGAAGGTCTTCAAGCTGGCTCCTCCCACCCACCCGGGTGGTAAAACTCTCGGCCCCGCCCCATGACGCCAGATCTTTCTTACCGCTTGGAAGCTCAGGTTCCCTCCTTAACGCATTGCGATTAAGACTGGTTCCTAATTTTTCGAAAAGTTCGAAATTAAAAGTTTTTGCAAAGACTTGAGTCTTCTTCTCCTCAGCTGTGATGGACAAATCGACTCCGTTTGGAGGTGCCCTTGCGGGCAGAAGATGTCTAGGACAGATCTGCACTCCACGCATCTACTGCCTGGGCCTTGAGCACCACCCGCAGGCCTGCGACTTGTGCTCTTCCTTTCGGCCTCGTCCTGAAGACCGTGCTGCCCGATTACAACTGGGGCGCCCGAGAAAAGAATTCCACCGTGAAATCTAAAGAGGCCCGATTGGCGGGTTTCCGCGGCGGTGGCTCGGCGATCAGCTAGAGCAGATGATCGCCTCAAGAGGAGGCGGCGCGGCCGCTTCTACCTCGGCTGCGGCATTTGTCCCGCCTCTCGGTGCCTACTTCTGCTTCTTTTAAGGAGCTTTGTCTGACCCTCTCGACGAAGGTGAGGTCCAACTTCTTCAGGACCTTTTTCCAGGTCCAAAAGAGAGCAAAAGTAAGTCTCTCGTCGGCGGCTCTTGGGAGGCGGGAAGGGTCCCCCTCCCGTGGTGGGCTTCGGTCGACCCCTCAGCTTCGGCCACTGGCTTCACGGTGTCCCCGTCAGGCCAGTTGACCGAGACTCCTGTCGACGCGGTCGAGATTTTTCTCGACCCGTTAGACGGGTTGTCGGCTGGAGAAGCTGAGAATCCCCTCTCCCCGGTTCCTCCGGTGGGAGTTGAGGATCCCGTCGGCTTGTCTGTGCCTCCGGTTCCGGAGCCTTCGGTGGGATCGTCTGAGCCGAGGGGAGTGCCGATTTCCGACACTTCTCCTCGCCTTCCTCGGCCTAGTCGAGACTCTCGGTCTCTGTCTCGGACATCCTCGCGGTCCAACCGATCCCGCTGCCTTAGGCGGTCTTGGTCTCGGCACTGCGGCAGGCGCCGCCGCTCTCTCTCCTCTTCCTCGGACGGGGAGGCTTTGGGCGCAAGGTGCGTCGAGATGCGAGGAACTTATGTGGCAACAGCTCCTTTGACCGGGAATAAGCCGACCCAGTCGCCTTTCCGCCACTAAGTGGTTGTCACCGAGCAGCCAACAACCTTCATTGTAGTCGAGGAGCCTGTTCTCAGGCCGGTTGTTTGGCCAGTTCCAGCTGCCCCACCGATTCTGGTGGAACCTCCACCTGCACAGCCATTATTTGGGGCTCCAGCCAAAAATTCTCGGTTGGTCTTGGGTTTGCCCCATAGGCTGTCTGTCACCCTCACTCCCGATAAACCTTGGCAGGTGGAGGGTGGCTCAGGCCCGAGGCAGCTCTTTGAGGACTCTTCTGAGTCTGATGATGGTTCTCCCTCTTCTCAAGCGCATGGACTTGGAGTCCTCGGAGGGCAGTCAATGGACGATAGCCTTTGTCCTTCTTAGGGTTGCTTGACTCATCTCGGAGTCCACCGATGAAGCTCGAACCCGCTTCAACGGGCCAGATATCCCTCACGGAGATTCTGGACCGAGGGATTCTCCTACAGAGGCCTTCCGTGGCCAAGCCATAGTGGGTCCAGCCTTGGAACTTTGGCAGCGCCCTGCTTCCTGCCCCGTGCCTTGCCAGGAAGTATGTGGTCTCTACCGCTCCCTGTCCAGTTTTTCGAACACCCCGCTGCCGAGGGGTTGGCTACCAACAGCGCTCTCGCGTGCGGAACGCAGGGATGTGGACAAACCTCCCGACAAGGAATCCAAGAAATTGGATTATGCCGGGCGAAAGTCTATGCTACGCCCTCTCGGCCTTCGGCAGGCCAGTTCGCCGCCCTCATGGCACATTTTTTCACGCCTGTTGGGCTCCTGGATGAGGTTGTCCTCATCTTCCCGCAGATCTGCAGACTACGGTCAGGCAGGGTGCGGACCAGGGCAGGGCAGTGGCTAAACAGCAGCTCCAGACTGCAGTAGACATGAGGGACTCGTGGCCAGGTCTGTGGCGGCTGCAGTGGCCATGCTGTCGGGCTTGGCTGAGGATATCCACCTTTACCTCGGATACCCAGCACGTTGGCGGATGTTCCCTTTGGAGACTGACCTCTGCCCTGGGGTGGAAGGTCACCTGCAGAGGATCGAGAAGTCCAATGCTACCTTGACTCAGTCTCTTCCACTCAGAAGGACAAAGGCCGCAAGTCACAGCCTAAGCTCCTTTCGTCCTTCTGCGCCTGCTGCACGCCCGCCCAGCAACGCTAGGGCTAGCAGGCTCGACCTTGGTATCCATGCCTGGCCGCCGGCCTTCCAACAGGAAGCAGGGAGGTAAGGCCCAGGAGGTCCCTTGCCGGTCCCTCCTCCAAGCCTGCCCAGTGACGGGCTGAGGGGTGTCGCCCCCATCCCTGTCACCTCACCCCTGGTTCCCCCTGTGGGGACGGCTCAGACACTTCCTTTCCGCCTGGTCCGCTGTTACCATGGACAGGTGGGTACTGGAGGTGGTGGGAAAAGGCCTATCTCTGGAATTCGAGCAGGCCCCGCCCTTCAGAGCCGTCGCACCTCGGGGTCCGCAGCCTCACTGGTGGCTCGCCGAGCCGACATCGCTCTCCTCCTCCAAAAGGAGGTGATCATGGAGGTAGAGGACCCCTTCAGACCCGGGTTCGTCCAGGTATTTCTGGTTCCGAACGGACAGGGGCTGGCGCCCATTCTCGACTCCACACGACCTGAACAAGTTCCTAAGGTCTCTAACCTTCAGGATGGTCACTCGCACAGATAATACCATCTCTGGAACACGGTGTGTGGTTCTGCTCTCTGGACCCACAGGAGCGCGTTCTTTCACGTCCCTATCCGTCCGTCACATATCGAGATTCCTCCGCTGAGCGGAGGGATCCTCTTCAAGTTCCGAGCCATGCCCTTCGCTTATCTCCAGCTCCCAGGGTCTTCAATCAATGCATGGCAGTGGTGACAGCATTCCTGCGGCGCCGAGGGGTCCGGTGTACCACCTGGACGATTGGTTGATAGCAGCCCTCCAGATGGAGGTGGAGCGTCCAGAGATCTGGCCCTCCAGGTTTGCTTCCGAGTTGTCCTTCTCATCAACGAGACCAAGTCGGAACTCGAGCCAAAGTAGGTGATCCTGTTCATCGGGCAGAGCTCGACTCTTCGAACCAGAGCACAACTCCCGCGGACAGGGCCGAGTTCTTACCTCCTTTGCCCAATCATTTCCTGGTTGGGCAACCGCGCCTGCCCGACTTCCTCGCCTTCTGGTCTCATGGCGGCCTGTACCAGCGTGGTCCGGCACCGCTGGTCACATGCGCCCCTTCAGTGGGGACTGGCCAGCCAGTGGTCACAACGCCTGGATCCTTTGGACCAGCTAGTGATAGTGACCTAGGGAGATGGGAACGCTCTCCAGTGGTGGACCGCTCCATTCCATTTGCAGGAGGGCATCCTGCTTGTCCGCCCCGAGCCGACGGTCTCTCTATCGACCGATGCCTCTCTGATGGGTTGGGGTGCCCATCTGTGGGAACACCGAGTGCACGGCCTCTGGTCCCCGCGGGAGTCCCGATGCCACATCAACCTGCTGGAGCTCCGAGCGGTCCGCCTAGCTCTCACCGCCTTTGCTCCGTTTCTCTGGGGTCAAGTGGTCCGAGTCCAGACGGACAATACCACGACCATGTACTACCTGAACCGCCAGGGCGGGACGCGCTCCATGCTTCTATGCAAGGAAGCTCTCCGCATTTGGTCACTCGTGCGCAGCCTGGAGGCGGATCTCCTAGCCATTCATGTGGCAGGAGCCTCCAACACCCTGGCCGATGCCCTGAGCCGGATAGGGGCTGCATCTCACGAATGGTCTCTCTTGCCGGAGGTAGTACAAGATCTGTTCTCCCACTGGGGCACACCTCAGGTGGACCTGTTTGCCTCCAGGAGAATGCGGCTGAGGCTGTTTCTGCCCCCTCAGCGGGCTCGCTGCAGGGGATGTCTTCGAGGTGTGGACCCCGGGCCTCTTCTACGCCTTTCCCCCATTTCCCTTGATTCACAAGGTGCTTCTCAAAGCAAGGAGGGACAAGGCGCAGGTGATCCTGATAGCCCCAGACTGGCCCCGCCAGTTCTGGTACCCAGATCTCCTTAGCCTCAGCTCCAGGCTCCCGAGGCAGCTTCCAGCTCGCCCGGACCTGCTTTCAGTCAATCAGGGGAAGGTGTTCCATCCGGACCTTCAGTCCCTGCACCTGACGGCCTGGTTCCTGAGCGGCTAGAGTTCCAGGCCTTGGGTCTTTCCGACGAGGTCCTCAATGTTGTTGAGGCATCCTGTAAGGAGTCGACCAGAAAATGCTACACCTTCAAATGGAAGAGATTCTCCATTTGGTGTCAGGGCAAGGGCTTGGACCCTTCCTCCTGTTCTGTGGCAAGCATTTTGGACTATTTATGGTCCTTTTCTAGTCAAGGGCTTAAGTTGGCTGACCCTAAAGGTGCACCTGGCAGCCATCTCTGCTTACCGGGCGCGGGCCGGGAAGCAGTCGGTGGCATAGGAAAAGGTGGTCGGGCTCTTTTTCAAAGGCCTTGATCACATTTCCCCTCTGGTGCGAGAACCTTCACCTCCGTGGGATTTACTGCTGGTACTGGCAAAGCTCATGGGCAAGCCATTCGAACCAATGCACAGGTGTGATCTCTCTCAACTGTCGTGGAAGACCGCCTTCTTGGTGGCTATCACGTCAGCCAGAAGGATGGGAGAGCTCCAGGTGCTTTGCATAGAGTCTCCTTACCTGGTCTTCCACAGGGACAAGGTTGTCCTGCGCCCCCACCCGAAATTCCTTCCGAAGGTGGTGTCGGAGTTTCACCTTAACCAGGTGCTGACTCTGTCGGTGTTCTACCCCAATCACACCTCGGAGGCCGAATATAGGCTCCATACTCTGGACTCCTAGAAGGGCGCCGCTATTATAAGGAGCGCAGACGGTTGAAATTCAGGGAGAGGTTCGCCAGCTGTTTGTCACCCACGCTGAAGCCGCACCTGGCAGACCTGCAGCTGTGGGACGATATGCAGGTGGGTCATCTCCTGCATAGATCTCTCTATAAGTTGGCGGGCATGGAGCCTCCCAGAGGGATAAGATTTCATTCTACCTCTTACTGCTGCATCGGTGGCTGCTTCCAGGGACGTCCCTATCCAGGAAATCTGCAGGGCTGCTACCTGAAGTCAGCACACACCTTTATTACCCATTACCACATCGACCTTGAGTCACGCCGGGATGCTGGTTTTGGGGCCTCGGCTCTCCAGTCCTTATTTCCCAAGTAAGTATTGGGGTGCTTGCCTCCCTCCTCCCGGAGAACTGCTAGAGTCTCGTTAAGTGTGGATGAACAACATATCCATGTCCCTAGAAATACAGGTTACTCACCTGTAACAGGAGTTCTAGGAATGGTATCGTTGTTCATCCACTGACTCTACCGACCTCTCCGGCTTGACGCACAACCTGAGCTTCCAGCGGGCCAGGTCTGGCGTCATGGGGAGCCGAGGTTTTATTACCCGGTGGCTAGGAGGGCCAGCTTGAAGACCTTCCGCAAGTTTTAAAGCGGCAAGGAACCTGCCAATAAGTGTGGATGAACAACATATACCATTCCTAGAACTCCTGTTACAGGTGAGTAACCTGTATTTACTCAAGAGACGTACGCTGTATTTCATCAGACTCTTAACAGTTCCAGGTTCTTTGCCAAGAGTCATGTCTCGCTTCCATTGCAATCAAGGATTTATGCCTCCTTCCTTCTGCCCACTCCCTAAAAGCAATAGGGAAGGGGAATTTCATCCACTAGACCTGGGAAAAGGGATGAAAATGTATATTAAGAGGGAGGAAGCTATTCACAACACTTCATGGCTTATGATCAGGCCAGAGTAACTGGTCTGGCACAGTGAGAGTCCATTCCACCAGAGCTATGGCACCTTTGTGGGCATACTTCAGAGAAGCTTCTACAGCACGCTTAGGCAGCGCGGCCACTTGATCATGCATTCACACATTTTCAAAATGTTGTTCGCTGGAGGTGATCTCTTCGACGGAGGCATCTTTTGGCCGCAGAATGCTTCCGGCAATGGCGGACCCTTATGGGCTCTTGATATTTTTCCCACCCGGGGCATCTGGGGATGTACTGCTTTTGTATATCCCATGAGTAAGGAAGCTCGGAGACCAGCTTAGGAGAGAGAAATTAAATGCCTGTAAATTTTCTTTCTCCGGCTGTGCTTCGGATTCCCTCCTAGAATATATATAGTTGGCTGGCCTCTCGGCCACACATTCCGTAAAATTCTTGTTTTTTGGTTCCAAGTTCTTGTAGTATTGCCACATTGGACTGCTTTAGGAAGAACTGAGGGAGACAGGAAGTGGAGGGCTGGATGTCCCCTGCTGCAGAGGTCTGATTCCTGCCTGTCTGTCAGCATCAGGAGGTTCAGCCCATGAGTAAGGAAGCCCTGGAGATCAGCCGTCTGAGAAAGAAAATTTACAGGCATTTAAATTTCAATTTCACCTGGCTTAAAAACATTTTCTTTTACCCCATGGTCATAATACACCTTCTGCTGGTTTTGAGCCTCTTCCTGATTACTGTTGGCAATTTCAACATATTTTGCCAGCTTCTTTCTCAGGGCACACATTTAAGATGTAATAGATTGTTTCTGATGGGAGTCATCTTCCCATGTTTCTTTTATTACATCTATTGGCTCTCTAGATTGTCTACCATACAACATTTCAAATGGTGAAAAACCTGTTGATGCCTGTGGCACTTGTCTGTAAGCAAAAGCAGGTAAGGTAAGTATTGGTCCCTTTCTTTCCCTTCCCTTTTTACAAGTCTTTATAACATGCATTTTAGGGTTTGATTAAAATGCTCAACAAGACCGTCTGTCTGAGGGTGATAAGGGGAGGTTCTTATGGTAGTGATATGTAGTAGTTGGTATAGCTCCTTTAGTAATGCAGCACCAAAATTACTACCCTGATTTTTAATCTCTTTTGGTATGCCCAACCTGCTGCCACTTTTGGGGCTGTGACAGTACACATAGGAACTGCCTCTGGGTATCGTGTAGCATAGTTGCATACTACCAAAATGAATAGATTTCCCTTTTTACTTTTGCCTAAGGGGCCAACCACATCCATTGCAATTCTCTCAAAAAGCACATCTGTCAAGGGTAGGGGCACCAAGGGCAGCTTGTCTTTTTTTTTTTTTAGTCACTGGGGCTACTTGCTGACACGCAGCACAGGAACTGCAATAGGTAGTAACATCTTCATGAATTCCAGGCCAGTAAAATCTGTACAGCAGTCTGTCAAGGGTGCGATTCCTCCCTGCATGACTAGCCATAGGACTATCATATGCCATCTGTAACAACTCGGATGCATACTTTTGTGGTATAACCAATTGTTCTGTCTGGTCCTGTGTCTGAGGTTTAACCCAAACTCTGTACAGTAGCCGATTACATTTTTTATACGTACGTTCACCCTGTTTTGCTTTCACCCCGGCTGCTTAAAATATCCCTGGAGAGAAACATAGTTAGCTTGTTCTGAAAGAAAATCACAATCCTTGATCAGTTTAGTTTCAGCATTTTCATACGTTAACCCCTTATGTCCAGCAGTCTCTTGTTGCCACTGTTTCTTCTGGCATCGTCTTTCTTTCCTGGACTTCTGGATCTTGGAACTGTGCTCAAGCAAGTCCGAATCAAAATCAGCGAATGGAAGAGTCCCCACTATCTGAGATTTTCTTTGCCAGAGCTCTTGTCACCACAGCTGCTGAAACATCAGGATTTACTCCCTCTTTGATTAACTTAGTAAATCCTGGAAAGTCCTTTCCAATAATCACAGGTACAGGTAACTTAGTATATTTGGTGTGATACCCCATTAATAGTAAGTCACTTGGCTGGTGGGATAGTATCGAGTGTCCCTGTGGATGCAGATGACACCAGTACCTGGTCCTTTTGGACATTGTTTTCCTAACACTGCAATACGTACTAGGGTTTGTGTGCTTCCCGAATAAGTCCCTTCCGTCTTATCTCCCACCTTCACATCTGTTAAGTACTTGACCAAATTTGCTAAGGACAAATCTGCTCCATTGTCATTCTTCTTACTACGGCAATTTGTTGCCATATGACCTGGCATATTACAGTTACAGCAAACAGTCTTTGGGTGCAGATTTGTTACCCCCGCCAGAGTTCTTATCTGACTTGGAGTTTAAATGGCAAAAAGAATATCTGGGTGTAGCTGGGCTGTGACCTCGCTGCTGTGGCGTCTGGCCATTTGGTAGTCTTCAGCCAAAGAAACCACCTTTTTGCCACTTTCTGGTCGGTGTTCTTTTTACCCAGAGCTGCACATCTGTAGGCAGGATGTTGATGAATTGCTCCATTGCAAATGTGTCGATCTGTGGGACTGTTTTACCCTCTGGTTGGAGCCATTTTATCAGGAGTTGTCAGTCTCTGGTGAAGGCTTCTCGAGGATTGTCGACTGAATTGTACTTCAGAGACTGAAATCTCTGCCTGTAGGTCTCTCCTGAGATGTCATATCTTTTCAGGATTTTGCTTTTCACCAGGTCATAGTTTTCTGACTGTGCAGTGTCAGTATTGCTGTAAGCAAGTTGGGCTTTCCCTGTCAGGTAAGGTACCAGTCTTATTGCCCATTGCTACTTTGGCCATGGCAGGCTGCAGCAACTCTTTCAAATGTTGTCAGGTATGCTTCGATATCATCGGAGGGACACAGCTTTGTAAGTTTAATGTATTTCAAGTTGCCTGTGTCCTGTTGCTTGTCTGGATCTGTGCCAGATCCTCTGCCTTTGATAGCCTGCAAGGCACCTAGGCACCGCTGTTCCTGTCACTTCATCTCTTCTCTCCTCTGCTGCTTGAGTTGTTGCATTTCTTCTTTTCTCTGCCTTTTTGTTGTATAGCCCACCATCTGAAAAAGGCAGTCAGGCTTTCAGGTTATGTCACTGCCTGTTCTTTTTCTATAATTGGTGCTAGCTGTATGGTGTCAGCTTGGACTTCTGTCTCTGCTAGGTTGGCTGCCATTCTCCTGGTAACCACTCCTGGGCTTGCTGCTGCTGGAGCCATACCAATCTCCGTCTCTGTCTCTTGCAAAACATTGCAGCTCCTTTTTATAAGTCTGTGCAGGAGCTCGTAAAAAAAAATAGCATGCTTCTCACAGTGTTCTTGTAAGTTTCCGGTGTTCTTGTCAGTTTCAGCAGATGCAGCAAAATGAACATTGTGACCCAGAACTGACCTCTTGTATAAATTTTTTGCATAAGGCTTAAAAATTGCATTTCAGGTTAACCCCTTGAGTTCCAAATAACTTTTTGCAACCATTTCAACAGTAAAACTATATATGGTTTCAAACAAAGGGATCCCAGTATCAATTACATTTCCACAAAATGATTCATATATATTTTTATACCAGCAGATATGCAAGGGGGAAAAAGACAGAATAGCAAGTGAGGGTAGAGCGATAGCGAGAAGCAGAGAATTCCAAGACTGGGGTGATCAAGTCCAACTGCTTCTCCATAACAACTGGGACAGGGCCGTATTCAACCCTGTCACACAGTGGGGACCAGCTTTTAAATCATTTTTTTAATATGTTTTAGAGGGCGACAGGAGCTAAATCAAAACCACGGCTCAACTAACAAAGCCTTTGTTAGTTGCGCCATGGCTTTGACTTGACTCCTGTGGCAATCTAAAAGAAAAAAAAAAATTTAAAACTGGCCCTTATTGCTATCAATAGAGTGCACCCCATGCTTTCTAGACTAAAACATCAGAAAACGTGAGAGCGCAGGGGCAGCGCCTGCTAGATTCAGTCCTAATGGTCCTAAATTAATGGGACATGATATACACCACCAAACTTAGTAATCCTTGGAGTGTATTCATTTTTTTTATTACCTTAGTGCCATCCGTATGCTTGTCATGCGCATGCATTCCTTACGATATAAAGGAATGACTACATTGAGGTTATACTGCTGTGATGGTTTACAGTTCCTCAACCACTGTATCTATGGCACATGTGCTATAAATAGTAGTCAGAGTATCACAAATCACCACTCTGTACTAAAGTTGTTTGGGAGCTTCTAATTTGGACTAATTTGTCATTTACGTATTTAATCCTCATGGTCTCGTGACTTTACATTTGCTGTATGTACAGTTCTTGGGAAAAGCTTCTGGTAGACTATTTGTTTGAAGAATTTGGGTGCCCCTTCATAGAAAATTCAGTGGTCCCATTAGAAATAGGAGTCCCGACATCAAAGGAATACTACCTGGCTACACAGCATATATGTATACATAATTGGGTTACAGAAGTGAAGCAACCACTTGGCTTGACTTAGAAGAGGAAGGATGCCTCGGAAGAGTGTCTGCTTACCTGGGAGAAGGTGGGGTGCATGCCTATAGGCGACTGAGAAATCCAAACCCATTAGTACTTACAGTATTGGAAGCATGAGGACATATCAAGAAAAGGAGGGGAGCTGATCAAATACATACTATGTTGGTCCCAGTGGTGGGTAACAGATTTCTAGGGACATGGATATGTTGTTCATCCACACTGTCTGGCAGGTTCCTTGCCGCTTTAAATCTTGCCGGAAGTTCTTCAAGCTGGCTCCTCCCACCCACCCGGGTGGTAAAACTCTCGGCTCCGCCCCATGACACCAGATCTTCCTTACCGCTTGGAAGCTCAGGTTCCCTCCTTAGCGCTCTGCGTTTTAGACTGGATCCTAACTCTTCGGTTCGTCCGAAACTAGTTTTGAAGTTTTCTAAACTTCGGTCTTCATTATCCCTCGCGGCTGCGATGGACAAATCAATCCCGACTGGAGGTGCCCTTGTGAGCAGAAGATGTCCAGGACGAATCTGCACTCCAGGTGCGTCTACTGCCTTGGCCTAGACCACGACCCGCAGGCCTCTTGAGTTGTGCGCTCTTTAGGCCACCGTCCTGGAGGATCGCGCTGCCCGATTGAAGCTCGGGCGCCCGAGAAACGTTACCCGCCGGTAAAATCAAGAGGCTCGTTGGGTGGTGTCTGCGGCGGCTGGCTTGGCTGAGCAGCTCGAGCATATGATCACCCTTGAGGAGGAGGCAGCCCAGGCCGCATCTTCCTCCTCCTCAGCTGCAGCATTTATCCCGCTCTCTCTGAGTTCTTCTTACTCGGCTTCATTCAAGGAGCTGTGCCAGTCCCTTTCCATGAAGGGAGAAGGGCCATCGGGACATTCCTCTCAGCCCAAGAAGAGGGAGTTGAAGTGTAAGTCCCACAGTCAGCGTTCGTGGGAGCGGAAGAGGTCTCCTTCCCCGGACAGCCGACTGTCGACTTCGGTCGAGGTTGCGGCTCAGGCTGCTGGCTTTGCGGTGTCCCCGTCAGGCCAGCCTGCTGAGACGCCCGTCAACGCAGTTGAGATATTCCTCGACCCGTCGGACAGGTAGTCGACAGGTGAAGCAGACAACCCCTCTTCGCCGGTTCCCCCAGTGGAGACTGAGGATCTGCCTGCGCCTTCGGGGCGGCAGTCCCCGGTTAAAGTGTCCGAGCCGAGGGAAAAGTGGGTGTCCCCCGCCCCTTCCCAGACCCGCCCTCGGTTACATCGAGGATCTTGGTCTCGGACTTCATCTCGGTCAAGCCGTTCCTGCCGACATCGGCGGTCTTGGTCTCGGCACCGAAGTAAACTGCGACACCGTTCCTCCTCGTCCTCCTCCTCGGATGAGGAGAGGCTTCGACGCAGATTGCGTCGACGTTACGAGGAGCTTATGTGGCAGTAGTTACTGTTGTCCAGGAGTAAATCGACTCCGATTCATCCCAGGCCATCAGTGGTTGTCGCCCGAACGCCAAAGCAGCCGCTGTCGCAGTCGAGATGCCCATTTCTGGGCCGGTTGTTCGTCGAAACCAGCTGCCCCACCGATTGTGGTGGAACCTCCGCCCACAACCGAAGTCTGGGGCACCGACCAAAGATTCTCGGTCGGGTCACGGCCTGCCCCACAGGTTGTCGGTCACCCTCACTCCCGACCGTCCTCGGCAGGTGGAGGGTGGCTCAGGCCCGAGGCAGCTCTTCGCAGACTCTTCGGAATCCGATGACGACCCCTCCCTGTTCGCCAGGCAGGTCGACGTGGAGTCCTCCGGGGGCCAGTCATTGGACGATAGCCCATCGTCCTTCATGGCTCTGCTTTGGCTCATCTCGGAGTCTACTGGGATGCAGCTCGAGCCCGTGTCCAAACGGGCCAAATATCCCCTGACGGAGATACTGGACCGAGGGGATTCACCCACAGAGGCCTTCCCTGTGGCTGAGGCCATTGTCGGCCCAGCCTTGGAGCTTTGGCAGTGGCCTGCTTCCTGTCCTGCGCCCTCGGCCAGGATGGCCAGGAAGTATGCGGTCCCTACCGGCTCTTTGCCCGGTTTCTCGGAGCACCCCTCTGCCGAGGGGTTAGTCACCGATAGCGTCTTTCGGCGTTCCAGAAATGCTCGGGATGTGGATAAGCCCCCCGAAAGAGAGTCCAAGAAGCTTGACTATGCCGGGTACAAGGTATACGCTGCGTCCTCCCTCGGCCTCCGACAGGCTAGCTCGGCCATGCTAATGGCACACTTCTCCCACGCCCTCATGGGCTCCCTGGATGAGGTCCTCCCTCATCTCCTGGCCGACCTGCAGACCACGGTCTGTCAGATGCGGGACCCCAGGGTAGGGCGGTGGTGAAGCAGCAGCTTCAGACTGCTCTGGACATAGTTGATTCCTGTGCCAGGTTAGTAGCGTCCGCGGTGGCCATGCACCGCTGGGCGTGGCTGAGGATATCCACCTTCACGGCGGATACCCAGCACAAGTTGGTGGACGTCCTGTTCTTGGGGACTGACTTCTTCGGCCCTGGAGTGGAAGGACACCTCCAGCGGATCGAAAAGTCCAACGCCACTCTGGATTCGGTCACCTCCGCCCAGAGGGACAAAGGCTGCTGTCAGCAACAGCATAAGCCCTTTCGTCCTTCGGCCCCTGCAGCACGACCGGCCCAACAGCACCAGCAACAGGGCCAGCAGGCTCGCGCTTGGCATCCCAAACCCAAGTCAGCAGCTTCCTCCAACAGGAAGCAAGGAGGTAAAGGCCCAGGTGATCCCTCGGCCGGTCCCTCCTCCAAGCCTGCCCAGTGACGGGTTGAGGGATGTTGCCCCCAACCTCGTCACCCTTCCCTGGGTTCCCCCTGTGGGGGGACGGCTCCGCCACTTCCTTTCGCCTGGTCCGCTATCACCATGGACCGCTGGGTGTTGGAGGTGGTAGGGAAGGGCCTGCCTCTGGAATTGAGCAGACTTCTCTTTCGAGGCGTGCCGACCGGGGCCACGGGTCTCAGGCTCGCTGTCGTCCCGCATGCCGATATTGCCCTGCTCCTCGAGAAAGAGGTCATCAGGAAGGTGGCGGATCCTCCTCCAGACCCGGGGTTTGTGTCCAGGTATTTCCTGGTCCCAAAACGGATGGGGGTCTGGCGCCCCATTCTCGACCTGCACGACCTGAACAGGTTCCTAAGGTCTCGGACCTTCAGGATGGTCACTCTGGCTCAGATAATCCCATCCTTGGAACGAGGCATGTGGTTCTGTTCCCTGGACCTCCAGGACGCGTTCTTTCACGTCCTGATCCATCCGTCTCATCAGAGATTCCTCCGCTTCAGAGTGGAGGGATCTCTTTACCAGTTCCGGGCCATGCCCTTCGGCCTCTCTCTAGCTCCCAGGGTCTTCACCAAATGCATGGCAGTGGTGACCGCATTCTTGCGGCACCGAAGGGTCTGGGTGTACCCCTACCTGGACTACTGGCTGATTGCAGCCCCCTCCAGAGCGGAGGTGGAGCGGTCCAGAGATCTGGCCCTCCAGGTTTGCTCTCAGATTGGCCTCCTCATCAACGAGGCCAAGTCGGAACTCATGCCGAAGCAGGTGATACACCTCATCGGGGCAGAGCTCGACTCTCTTCGAGCCAGAGCTCGGCTCCCGGTGGACAGGGCTGAGGTTCTTTCCTCCTTTGCCCAGTCATTTCTGGTCGGGCAATCGTGCCCTGCCCGGGACTTCCTGCGCCTCCTGGGCCTCATGGCGGCCTGCACCAGTGTGGTCCGTTGGGCCCGTTGGTACATGCGCCCCCTTCAATGGGGACTGGCCAGCCAGTGGTCATAACGCTGCGATCCGTTGGATCGGTTGGTGACAGGGACCCAGGAAATGTGGAACACTCTCCAGTGGTGGACCATTCCAACACATCTGTAGGAGGGCATCCCGTTCGTCCGCCGCGAGCCAACGGTCTCTATCGACCGCATCTCTGGGTTGGGGTGCCCATCCGGGGGAGCACAGAGTGCATGGCCTCTGGTCCCCTTGGGAGTCCCGATGCCATATCAACCTGCTGGAGCGCTGAGCGGTCCGCCTAGTCCTCACCGCCTTCGCTCCGTTTGTACGGGGTCAAGTGGTTCAGGTCCAGACGGACAACACCATGACCATGTACTACCTAAACCACCAGCGCGGGACGCACTCCATGCTGTTCTGCAAGGAAGCTCTCCGCATATGGTCTGTCATGCGCAGCCTGGAGGCGGATCTCCTAGCCATTCACGTGGCAGGAGCCTCCAATACCCTGGCCGATGCCCTAAGCTGGATAGGGGCTGCGTCTCACGAGTGGGGTCTCCTGCTGGAGGTAGTACAAGATCTCTTCTCCCATTGGGGCGTGCCTCAGGTGGACCTGTTTGCCTCCAGGGAGAATGCGAAGCTGAGACTGTTCCATGCCCGCCCCCTTCAGCAGGGCTCGCTGCAGGGGGGGTGCCTTCTCGAGGCCGTGGACCCCGGGCCTCTTCTACGCCTTTCCCCCATTTCCCTTGATCCACAAGGTGTTACTCAAGGTGAGGAGGGACAAGGCGCAGGTGATTCTGGTAGCCCCAGACTGGCCCTGCCAGTTCTGGTATCCAGATCTCCTCAGTCTCAGCTCCAGGCTCCCGAGGTGGCTTCCAGCCCGCCCGGACCTGATCTCAGTCAATCAGGGGAAGGTATTCCATCCGGACCTTCAATCCCTGCACCTGACGGCCTGGTTCCTGAGCGGCTAGAGTTCCAGGCCTTGGGTCTTTCCGACGAGGTCCTCAGTGTCGTTGAGGCGTCCCGTAAGGAGTCGACCAGAAAATGCTATGCCTTCAAATGGAAGAGATTCTCCATTTGGTGTCAGGGAAAGGGCCTGGACCCTTCTTCCTGTTCCTTGTCAAGCATCCTGGACTACCTGTGGTCCCTTTCTCAGCAAGGGCTTCGGCAGACGACCCTTAAGGTGCACCTGGCAGCCATCTCTGCTTACCGGGCGTGGGCCGTGAAGCAGTCGGTGGCGGAGGAGGTGGTCGGGCGCTTTTTCAAAGGCCTTGTTCACATTTCCCCTCCAGTGCGAGAACCTCCATCTCCGTGGGATCTATTGCTGGTATTGGCCAAGCTCGTGGGCAAGCCATTCGAACCAATGCACAGGTGCGATATCTCCCACCTGTCGTGGAAGACCGCCTTCTTGGTGGCTATCACGTCAGCCAGAAGGATGGGAGAGCTCCAGGCGCTTTCCATCGAGTCTCCTTATCTGGTCTTCCACAGGGGCAAAGTTGTCCTGCGCCCCCAACCGAAGTTCCTTCCGAAGGTGGTGTCGGAGTTTCACCTTAACCAGGTGTTGAGTCTGCTGGAGTTCTACCCCAATCACACCTCGGAGGCCGAATATAGGCTCCATACTTTGGACCCTAGAAATGCGCTCGCTTATTATAAGGAGCTGAAGTTCGGGGAGAGGTTCGCCAGCTGTTTGTCACCTACGCTGAAGCCGCACCTGGCAGACCTGCAGCCAAGCGGACGATAAGCAGGTGGATCACCTTCTGCATAGATCTCTGCTATAGGTTGGCGGGCATGGAGCCTTCCAGATGGATAAGAGCTCATTCTACCCGCCATATTGCTGCATCGGTGGCTGCTTCCAGGGACGTTCCCTATCCAGGAAATCTGCAGGGCTGCTACCTGAAGTCAGCACATACCTTCATCACCCACTACCACATCGACCTTGAGTCACGCCGGGATGCTGGTTTTGGGGCCCGTGCCTCCAGTGTCTCTTTCCCAAGTAAGTATCTGGGTGTGCGCTTGCCTCCTCCTCCCGGAGAACTGCTAGAGTCTGCCAGACAGTGTGGATGAACAACATATCCATGTCCCTAGAAATACAGGTTACTCACCTGTAACAGGAGTTCTAGGAATGGTATATGTTGTTCATCCACACGACCCACCCGACCTTCCCGGCTTCGACACACAACCTGGCTTCCAGCGGGCTAGATCTGGCATCATGGGGCGGAGCCGAGAGTTTTACCACCCGGGTGGGTGGGAGGAGCCAGCTTGAAGACCTTCCGGCAAGATTTAAAGCGGCAAGGAACCTGCCAGACAGTGTGGATGAACAATATATACCATTCCTAGAACTCCTGTTACAGGTGAGTAACCTGTATATTTTGCCAGGGTTTAAAGATGAGGGATTTCAGATGTAGCAAAGGGGGGGGGGTTAGATGTATAGGGGATCTCCTCACCCGAGAGGGAATACACACATTTGAGAATCTTCAAATGGGGCTGGGAATACCTACCACACACCTGTTTAGGTTCTTTCAGATTAGGAACTACTGCCAAAAATTAGCGTATCGACAGCAGACACTCCTTTGACGGGTGGAGAGAGAAATTTTGGGAGCCAACATGCATGAAAAGGGATTGATGGGAAGGGCGGTCAAACTGGATAGATTTTTTCAGGAGGACACTCAGCGGGTGAAGTAGTGGTGGGTGCGAGCCTTTGGTGTTCTAATCTCAGAGGACAATTGGAAGCTACTGTTGGTCTCTCACGTGGGGCTACTCATTTGCAATAAGTTCAAAGAAATGCAATACAGATTCCTACACGGGTTGTATTACCCACCCAGAATGGTCCATAAGCTCTACCCGGGTGTATCCCCAAGCTGTGGTAAATGTGGGGTGGCCCAGGGCACCTATTTCCACTACTACTGGGAATGTCTCCATCTTGCAGCATGCTGCAGGGGTATTGCACATGAATTAATCAGAATAGAAGGGCGAACAATTGAGACTACTCTGCTTTCACTATTACTAGGGGTGGAGGATCTGGGAGGAGGGGAGTGGGGCCTGTACCCCCGGTAACTGAGAGTTTTACTAGTGGTTGCCTGACAAGGCATACAAAATCTGGATCACCAGCTCAGTCCCAACACGGGAGCAATGGAGGGGATTGGCCATTAAAGTACTGGCAGCTGACAGACTAACACATGTACTAAAGGGCAGAGAAGAGAAATTTATGAACTGGGCAAATTTGTAATGGCCCTCACCCCAGGAGAAGCAGTGATGCTGAGGGAAGGGGAGCAGCATAGGTCCATGTTGAATTGAAGGTTGGGGGGGTACAACCCACATGACAGACTAAGGATATTAGATGCAGATTACTGGGGTATATAGGAAGCTGCACCATACTAAACAAAATTGTGAATAAAGATTTGCAATCTGAACAAAAAAAAAAGGAATAGATTGTGTGATCTTTAACACTTTCAGTGTAAAATGTTGTTTGTAGTCCTGTTGCAACTTTGTTGTTTTTATTATTTCTTCACTTGCATATGCCAGGTGGTGAAGGCTGTATAAATAAGCCTCTCATTTATAAACTGTGCTACTGTGAATGGTGAATATGAAATGTGCAATTTTGCCTTTCATGTCAGCACATGTAATTGGAATGTTATTCACTCTGAAAATATAATAAAAATATTATGCAAAAAAAGAAATTGGAGTCCCATCCAGAAAAAGCATTGTGTATTAAAATGATAGAGAACCATTTGAACAAGTTGGAGTGAAAAGAAAGGTGCATCTTTGAACCCCGTGGTCTTTAGCAAGAATACACATACAAAGGGGGAACTCACTGAAACTGGAGGTGGTTGTTTCATAAGAGATATCCAAAAGTACTTTTTCACTGAAAGAATGGTGGACAAATGGAACAGTATGCCTGAAGTAGTTTTGAAGGTCAAAACAGTGAATGGCTTGAAAGTAGGGTAGGACAGGCATATAGTTCTAGTTGGGAGGGTTGAGGGGAGATGTGGGGGGATGATCACTAGGGCTAATATTGGGCACGTAGGTAGAATGGGCAGACTGGGTGGACTGTTGAACCATTATTTGCTGTCATTTGTCTCTTGTTTCTATGTTCCAGTTTGAGTTTCAAAAAAAATTCTTGAGTCCTGGCACCCATACCATGGGGTTCACAGAAATGCTAGTGGAGTTCATTTTTTCAGTACAAAAATGGGAGAGTAGGAGACTGCCAGGGTATTTTACTGGAAGCAAATTTCTATACAGTTGTATGATTTTAGTAGGAGGGCAGCCTAAATGCTTTCTGAAGGAGGTTGGTCAGTTTAGTACAGGGTTCTCTACCACCACAAATCTAAATTCTTTCCTGATTGGTTCACAAAGAAAGCCATGGGTGTGGCAGAATTGTTTGATTCACTTTACTATGAAGACAGTCTCAGCAACTTGCTTTCTAGAATAATTGGGAGGTCCTTTAATGCGGTTTGTGTGTGTGCAGAAAATCCCCTTTGTCGATCCTGGGTCGTTGGAGGGCCAGCCTGGGGGAGGAGGCTTGAGCGTCCGAGGGACCACTGCTTCCTCCTGCAGGAGTGGGGTGCAGCGACCCTGTGCTTGCCTGGCCTCTGGTGGTGGCGGTGGTACAGCAAGCCTGAATCTGAACAATTTGGGGGTGTGACAGGCGTTGGTGTATGGCCTTGTCAGTGTGCATCACGCCTACGGGGGGAGAGATACATAAAAGAATTCTCGGCCACGACACTGATGAGAGGGCCTGGGCGGCCCTTCCCTGCCAGCACTGTGACTTGCCCGATGAGGACCCCGACGAAACAATGGAGGTATGTTTCGGGTGCTAAAAGGGGGGGGCCTCCACCATGTCCCCTGCCTTGGGAGTATAGTCAAGACTCCGTGGGGGGTCCTCAGGATGTTGAAGTGTCAGGTAAGGGAGGTTGGGTGACCGTGCCGGTGTGGAAGGGGACATAAATTGCAATTACAAAAAAAAAATAAAAAAAAAATCCCCTTTGTTAAATGGGAACACTGTTGCATTAAACCAGCAGACTCCTATCAGCTGATTTTTAGCAGAGGATACCTTATTTTCCTTCCATTGGAAATGGGTAATTCTAGAGTTAGATATTTGAAACCTTCACTCTGGGTACTGGAACCCCCAACAAGTATTTTCTGTGCTTTCTTTGTAGGTCAGCTGCTCTGTCAGCCCCCCAAGCAGGCAGCTGTCTCCCCGCACCGCCTTTGTCTGGAAGTTCCCCACTAATTTCCTGTGGTGGTGGGTCCGTGGAAGGAGGACCATCCTTTGTCCCCTTTCCCAGTACAAAGCAATCCAGAGCAAACCACTGGCAATTCCTGGGTGACGATGCTGGCTCAGGGAAGAGCATGTTAAGCCCCAGATGTCTCCCCCTTGGTTTTGTACCCTGCCACTGCTGTAGGATGTCTTTGCATGTGTCTGGAGGCACACACTGTCTGACACTTTTGCAGCCCCCTCCTATCGTGCCGTCCATACTGCACTACAGTCAGGCTGCCACCTCGTGGCAGTTTGAGGCTGACCATGCCAGCATCCCTCCCATCCCTGGGAGAGAAGAGATCTCAGATGCTCAATCTGTTCCCAAACCCAGGTTGCCTGTGTGGCATGAGGTATGGCGGCAGCATCTCAGCCCTCCGCACCTACAGGCCGGCGTTTACTGGAACTTTATTGAAATATTTAAACAAAAATTTTGCTAGGTTTCTCACAGAATTTGCTACCATTGTGCAGTGTATGCATTACCTGTTTATCAGGTTTGGTGTCCTTGAGTAGAATCTTTGGACACTGAACCTTGGTGGCATTGGCTGTTGAAAGATTTATTGATGGAATCGATCTAACACCTGTTGCAAATTAAGTGTCAAAATTAAAGTTTAAAATGGCATGAATCATTTAGGATTTCATAATATCAGTACTGTTGTGGTCTTATAAAAGTAGTAGTTTACTGCTTTTGCCTGTGGTTGGAGGCAGCAAAAAACACGACCACTGCCCTTGTCTCTGTCTCTTCCAGCATCAGGGCGGTCATGGACCAGGGCATACTCTCTGGGGCCATATTCATTGACTTATCCAAGGCCTTTGACCTTGTTGACCATGCATTACTCTGCTCACAGATGCAGTCCTTAGGCTTGTCCCCCACTGCCGTGAGTTGGCTGAGAAACTACATCCAGGGCAGAACACAGCAGACTAAATTCAACAAGGTCCTCTCTTACCCCACTCCGGTGACCTCTGGTGTCCCACAGGGATCAGTTTTGGGGCCCCTTCTCTTTTCTGCATTTAACTTCCTTGCTGCTGCTTCCAACTGTAGTGTCACCCTTTATGCAGATGATCTTGTCATCCTTGCACATTCCCGAGACATTGTGGTCCTTAAACCTTCAGCTGAGTGAGGCCTTTAAGAATACTCAAGCCTCTGTTACATCCCACAAGCTGGTCCTCAATCTGAAAAAAACTCAGGCCATGCTCTTTGGGTCAGTAGCTAAGATCAAGGCCTCCGCTGTCCCTCTCTGTGTCAGTTGTGTGGATGGCTCTCCCCTCCCAACCACAGTTTCAATAAAGTACCTTGGGGTTACACTTGACCCCCAACTCGACCTGGGGAGTCGCATCCTAAGTGTTTGTAGAACCGTAAACTGCAAACTGGGTCTTGCCTACAGGGCAAAGAAAAACTTGACGTCTGCAGCTCGCTTGGCACTGGCCAGAGGTATGCTGCTCCCTTCACTAAGCTATGGCCTTCTCCTTTTTGCTGGCACCTCCGAGGTCCGCCTTGCCAGGTGGAACACGACCTAAAACATCATCTGTCGCTTTGCCCTGGCTGTCCCACGTGTCACCCACCACTGTCAATTATACGACAAACTGAGCTGGCTTTCCCCGACCAATCACTTGAAATACTGGTTGGGCTGCTTTGTAGGAAAGGTGCTCAGAACTACACCCCACCTTGGCTTGTGCAGCTTCTCCTGCCTGCTGTATCCTCCTCCTACTCCCTCAGGTCTCAAGGTCTGGCGGTGCTCAATGTTCCATATACTCAAACCCTAATGGGGGATAGGGACTTTGCTACATGTGCTCTGAGGCTATGGAACTCCCTTCCCGACCATGTACGTTCCTCCCCCTCCCAACTGTGTCTCTGGAATTCCTTGTGGGAGCACGTGAAACTGTCCTCAGTGTGTGGATGTGCCAAGCCACCCTAACAAGGTCTCAAATTGGTCCCTTTCTGATCCACTGCCTACTGTCCTTTAATCTGTGTAGCATGTGATTGATTACCATCTGCTTATGTATTAAGTGGCCCTGGTAAACAGGGCCACTAATGCAATGTAATTACCATTGAATGTGTTAGTCTATGTATTCTGTATGTATACTTAACTATTACTGCTGACTGTATACTATCTATGTTTATCTTGCTCTCTTGTAACTCTGTACATTGCCCCTCTTGTTGTTATGTACCTTGTTTGAACCTGTATTTTCATTGTACTCTCCTGGGTCATACCTGAAAATAGGCATACAGGTTGTCTAGTGTACCTACCTGGTCAACAAAAGCTAAATAAATAGTCGTGTCCCCGTAGCTCTTAATGATGAGCTCCACCTTCCCTAGATTGCCACTCTAAAAGCACAGGAGTCCACATGGCATTAACAGAAGTCATCCGTTTCACCAGAGGACTTATTGCGGTATAGAAAACTTGTTAATGCCCGCACCAGGGCTATCAGGGAAGCCAGATCCAGTTATTTAGCAACTAACCTTATTTCTCCTGCATAGTTCTGGAAGGCTGTCCACTCTCATTTTTTGGTTTAGTCTCCTGCCTTTCAAGTCTGAAAGCTTTTCCATTTTCTGACTTGGTGGAGGTTGTTTTCCCATTTAATTGATAATTCAAATCCTGTGCGCACACTCCTGCACTTCCCACTTTTAACATTTTATGGTGAATTTAATAACAAACTGAAATCCATTTTTATCACAGAATATCATTGTTGATTAATTGCAAGAATTGTAATGTTCAATTTTAATGTATTTCTATGTTTGTAGAGATCATATGCACGTTGATAAATGTATTTTGTATTGTAACATCTGAAACAGGACTGTCTTGAAAACAGGGTACCCACTCTTATGAGATGAAATCTTTTCCTATATAAAAATAAATGGTTTTACTACTACTACTCTTTCAAGGGACATGGATATGGTGTACTAGCCACACTTCTGGCAGATTCCTTTCCCTTTAAATCTCTGGTCGGAAGGTCTTTAAGCTGGCTTCTCCCACCCACCCAGGTGGTAACTCCTTCAGGACCGCCCCCTCAGTCAGCACCGCCCCGTAACATCAGATCTTCCTTTCTGCTGGAAGAAGGTTCCCTCTTAAGCGCTCTGCATTTGAGTAGGCCCTTTGCTTTCAAAAACAAATTGTCTTCAAGTTTGTTTCAAATTCTGTTCGAAAACTTTTTACCGTTGTTATGGATGACTAAGTCGGCGCCTGGTTTTAGAAAGTGCGAATGCGGGCAAAAGGTGTCCCGGATGGACCCACACACCTCGTGCGTCTTCTGCCTGGGCCACGAACACAGTCCTGAGGCTTGTGGCATATGTCACACTTTGCATCCAACTACTTTGGAGGAACGGCATGCTCTTCTTCTTGAGCACACACATGAATGGGAAAGATGCCCGCCGGGTGGTCTCAGTGGCAGCGAGGTCTGCTGAACAGCTTTGGCCTTCAAGGAGGCGATGGTTCAGGCTGCGTGAAGCAGACCTCTTCAGCTTTTGTGCTGCTTTTCTTTGGCGCCACCTTTATGGGGGTGTTCTGGGATTTGTGCCAGTCCCTTACCACCCTAGGGCAGGGTCCTTCTGAGGGCACAAAATCCTAGAAGTCTAATAATAATAATAAAAAAAAAGTCTAAAAAACAGTCTCGTCGACTGTCGTGGGATTGTGAGCACTCTCTGGCCTTAGATTCCTGCGCTTCCTTGGAGGTTTCAACTGCAGTTGATCCTTTGGTCCAGGCCGCTGGCTGCACAGTCTCTGCGTTGGGCCTGTCTATCAACCTGTTGAGATTTTTCTCGAGCCAGATGAAGTCTTGTCGCAGGGCGAGGGGGATTCTTCTCTCTCTAGGACTCTGGTCCTACCTATCACCTCCCAGGGATGGTTGGACCAGCTTCCTGATCTGGTCCCAGGCCCTCTGGATCCCATTCCCTCGGAGGAGTCTCCACTTTCGCTGGCTCATTCTTTCTTGATGGTGGTTTCCTCGGCAGTCTAGGTTGAGATCCTGTAGCCCGGATTCGAGCAGCCCTCGCTGGCATCGGCGCTTTCAGCACTCGCGCAAGCGGCACTGTTCTTCCTCCTCTTCGTCCTTAGGTGAGAAGCACCTCTGCAAGATGCGCCAGTGCTATGAAGAGCTAATGTGGCAGTCAGCTCATGCTATCCTGGGTTAAGCAGATTCCTGCCCCCACCCCGGCTCTTCCATGGGTGCCGCCACCAAGGCCTCTGCCGGCTCCAGCTTGATCTGTTTTGGCCTCCCCGCCCATCAGGGTGGAGCCGCCTCCGGAGCAGCTGAAGGATGGTCCCCCTCCTAAGGATACCTGTACTGCTTCCGGGCTTCCTCGTCGGCTGTTGGTCTCTGTTACTCCTGATGGACCCCACAGAGTTAGTGGGGGTTTGGGAGGTCAACTGCTTTTCGGCAAATCCTTGGCGTCTGAGGACTCCTCCCTGCATTCTCGGCCATTAGACGTGGAATCGGGAGGATTTGTCTACGGAGCACGGGCCTTTTTCTTTTGGGGTTATGCTCTGTTTAATTTTGGAATCTACTGGGATTCAGATGGAGCCCATCCCAAAACTGGCCAAGTATCCCTTGACAGAAATTCTCTACCAAGGTGACTCCCCTTGGGTTGTTTTTTCAGTCACTGAGGCCATTCTTGGCTCCGCGTTGGCAGCACCCTGCCTCCTTCCCTATGCCATCAGCTTATATGGCTCAGAAGTATGTGGTCCCTATGGGTTCCCTGTCGGGTTTCACTGAATCTCCCTCGGCTGAGGGTTTAATTGCAGATTCGTTTTTTCGCATACCAGCAATGTCTGGGACATGGATAAACCTCCCGACAAAGAATCCAGGAAATTGGATCGCATTGCCAAAAAGGTTTATGCGGCCTCTTCTCAAGGCCTTTGACAGACGAGTTTGGCCCTTTTGTTGGCCCATTTCGCTCATGCCTTACTGGGCACTCTCCATGAGGTGCTTTCCCGGTTGACTTGCAGACCACGGTCAAGCAAGTGTGGGACCAGGGCCGAGCGGTGGCCAGATGGCAGCTCCAGATGGTCATGGACATCTGAGATTCTTGCACCTGGTCTGTGGCTGCTGAGGTGGCCATGTGCTGCAGGACTTGGCTGCAGATTTCTACCTTCACGGCAGGTACCCAGCACAAGTTGGCGGATGTCCCCTTCCTGAGCACTGACTTGTTTGGTCTAGGGGTGGAAGGACACCTCATTAGGATTGAGAAGTCCATTGCCTGCCTGGACTCTGTTACCTCCACCCAGAGGGATCCAAAGGGCTCCAAGCTTCAGAGGAAGAAGCCCTTTCAGCCCCTCTTTGTCCTTGCAGCCAAGCTGTCCCAGCCCCCAACTGGGCAGCAGGCCCAGGCTTGGTGTTCTTGACCGAAATCTGTTGCTTTGGTTGTCTGCAAACCAGGTGGTTGAGGCCCTGCTGCATCCTCAGTGTGTCCCTCCTCTGCATCCAGGCCTACCCAGTGACAGGCTGGGGGGGTGCCTCCCCCCTGCCCGTCCTATCTCCCCTGGGTCCTGCTGTGGTGGGCTGGCTCTGCCACTTTCTGCCTGGTCCACTGTCACCATGGACAGGTGGGTCCTTGAAGTGGTCTGTCAACGTCTGCCTCTGGAGTTCCAAGCTCCCTCTTTGCTGGGCCCACATCCCATGGGAGGACATGGTGTCTTGCCGACATGCTGTCAGCCCTTCAGGAAGACTTTGCCCAGCTGCTTCAGAAGGAGGAAGTGGCTCAATTCCCAGACCCTCCAGTAAGCCCAGGGTTTGTTTCCAGATACTTTCTGGTTCTAAAGTAAATGGGGGCTGACGCCGCATCTTAGAGCTGCATGACCTGAACAAATTCCTTAGGTCGCACACCTTCAGGATGCTCACTCTGTCTCAGATAATTCCATCCTTGGAAGAGAACATGTGGTTCAAGCAACATGAAGTCTTACTGTATTCTGACTATTGCAGTTAGGCCCTGCCTTTCAACTGCCCCGGAGAACAGAGAGTTAACTTTCCATGGCCAGCATGGAACGTTCGGCGCGAGCTCGGTTGTTGTTTAAACTCCAACAGTCAGATTCTTTACTCCGCCTCACTGAACAGCCGCTCCGGAGATTTCTCCTTTGCTTGGTTCAAAAAGGTCAGTTAAAATGTCGTTTTTCGCTTGGTTTCTACCGAATTTCTGCTACCAAATCTGTCAGTTTAAGTCTCTGTCTGTGGTACTGCGAGTACTAGATAGGTTTTACAGTTAGTTTCTGGGTGGAACTTGTAAATTTCGGATTGGTTCGGTTTGAACTGATCAGTTTAGTCTTAAAAAGTTTGTGAATTTACTTAGCGTGTGGTAACCGGTCTGTATCGGTTCTAAAAAAAAAAAACTGATTTAATTACTTTTTTTTTCTAAGACCCGTAACACGGTCAGGAACTGATAGTCTTGCCTGGTGGATTGCCGAAAAAAGGGTAAGTTTTGGATAGGATTGACCATGTCTGAGAAACCCAAGAAAAAAACGGGCCACTGGGTTTCAACACTGCAGTGTGTGTGGGGAAGCCTTTGCTAAGGCTGATCCCCACACCACCTGTGTTTATTGTCTGGGGTTTGACCACCTCGATTCAGACTGCCAAATTTGTAAGTTTTCCCAAAGCTACCCTGGATAAGAGAGTAGGCAGACTGAGGGAAAGGGAGGCCGAGAAGTCCGCTGACCCGGATGGCCAGCCCGATTCGGTTCCGACCGAACCAGAAGGAGTGCCCTCTGACCAGGGCGAAACTTCTTTGGGCAAAAGGAGAGCCGATTCTGAGGAATCAGTTCCAGTTAAAAGGAAGAGAAGAGAAAAATCATCCGGTTTGGATTCACAAATTTATTCTCCGACCGCTGATGAGATAGCCAAAGCGATAAGGATAGTGCAGTCGCTAACTTCGGTTGCGGCCGAACCGGCACCATCTGGCAGGGGCTTGGTTCGGTCGGTTCCCCCGGTTCCAGATTACACTTCAGAAGAATTTTATGAACTGGAGGAGGGAGAGTTATGAGGATGATGATGGTGATTATGAAAGTCTGGATGTGCCTATTGACCCGGACATCTCCCCAGACAGACCTTCAGGTGTTTCTCCTCCTAGGCTTTCTGAGTCCCCTTCCCACTTTGTGTTTTATAAAAAAGTGTCTGAAACCCTCCAGCTTCCAATGGAAGAAGCAGTAGAGGATCAGGAGGAGCCTGATTTTGTTGAAATGATGGACATCCCAGAGTCCAGGAGACTGTCTATTCCCCTCCATAAACCTTTTGGGAAACAGACAATTAAAATTCTTAAGACTCCTAACTTCATACCTCCTGTGGACAGATGAATGGACAAGAGGTACACCCTTTCAGGCTCAGACACGGAGCTCCTTTCTCAGCAATGCAGCCATGTTGGGGTAGTGCAGGCTGCTGCCTGTGATAAGGCAAATATTCCCTTGGCATCACACCCCCCAGATAAGGACTCCAGGAGGATTGATGCCATGGCAAAGAAGCAGTACATGGCAGCATCTTTGGGACTCAGGCAGGCTAACTATATGGCCTACACAGCTAGATACCAGAAGTCCAGATGGGACACTGTTCTGGCTCTGGCTAAACAGGCCCCTGACCAGCTTGCCAAGGAGCTGGAGTAGGTGGCTGCGGATGGGATTGAGGCATCCAAGGTGCAGTTTCATGCTGCTGTGAACTCCAATGATGTTTCATCTAGAGTCATGGCTACATCTGTGGCCCTTCAGAGGATGGCTTGTCTCAGATGTACTAGCCTATCACAGGATACTCAGGCTAAGGCCATGGATTTCCCTGTCATTGGTAATTCTCTGTTTGGGGAGCAGACAGAGAACTACATGAAAAAGATGGACGAGTACAGAACCACCTACAGGAGTACTCAGGCCAAAGAAAGGCAAGCCACTCCTCAAAGGCAGCAGTCCAGGGGCAGGGGCAGGCCTTTTCAAAGGCCTTTTTACTAAGCCCAGGCCTCCTCTTTTTCCTATGCTCAGAGGGGGTTCTTCAGAGGGAGAGGCAGACGGGGAATGAGCAGGCCTACTTCCACCCCTCAGCCTAAAGCCCCTGCCAAGCAGACACCCTGATGGGTCTGCCCGGGCCGATTCTCCAATACCTGTAGGGGGCAGGCTGGCTTACTTTGTCCAGGACTGGAAGTCTCTGACATCAGACAAGTGGGTCCTGGAAGTAGTAAGCCAGGGACTGGTTCTCAGCTTCAAAAAATTTCCCAACCTGAGAACCAGATCCTTTCCACCTGTAAATCCATCAGAGACCCTTGCCCTAGAGGCAGAGGTTTCTTCCCTCCTGGCTCTCAGAGCCAAAGAAAGGGTTCCTACCCTCCACAAAGGATTGTACTCCAGGTACTTCCTAACCCCGCCAAAAAAAACAGGAGAATGGTGGCCCATCCTGGATCTAAGATATCTGAACAAGCACCTTTTAAAACCAAAGTTCAAAATGGTGACTCTAGGAATAATTCTGCCCTCTCTAAGGCCAGGAAACTGGCTAGCCTCCCTGGACCTCAAAGATGCCTACTTTCACATTCCCATCGGGTGCTCCCACAGAAAGTACTTCAGGTTCGAGTTGCCCTCAGGCCACTATCAATTCAGAGCAATGCCCTTTGGCCTAACATCAGCCCCAAGGGTGTTCACAAAGTGCCTGGCAGTAGTGGTTGCTTTCCTAAGGAGAAAAAAGATTTCCATCTTTCCATATTTGGACAACTGGCTCATAGTGGGTCAGTCTACAGACCAAGTCAAGTCACATCTGCAAATAACTCAGCAAATGCTCACTTCCTTAGGATTCCTCCTCAACCTTCCAAAGTCAGTTCTCAAGCCAGTACAGCTCCTCACCTTCATAGGGGTGGAGCTGGATACAGTAAGGGCAAGAGCCTTCCTTCCCCTGGACAGGGCAAGGACCCTTATGGAACTGGCCTCTTCATTCATCCTGCAGGTGTCTCGACCTGCAAGGCATTTCCTTCAGCTTCTGGGCCAGATGGCAGCTTCCACAGCAGTGGTCCAAGGAGCAAGATTCTAGATGAGGGACATTCAGTTCCACTTAAGAGCCTTCTGGTCCCAAAGAAAGGATTCCCTTACCAAACTAGTCCCAGTGACTCGAACCCTGATCCAGGCTTTGCAGTGGTGGCAGGATCAGGACAATTTGAGACAAGGAGTTCCTTTTGTCACTCAGTCTCATTCAGTGATACTCACCACAGATGCCTCCCTACTGGGCTGGGGAGCCCACCTGGGGGATCTTACCACCCAAGGGCTGTGGTCACCTCAAGAATCTCTGCTTCACATCAGTCTCTTAGAACTCAGAGCAGTGTTTCTGGCACTGCAAGCCTTTTCCAAATCTGTACAGAACAAGGTGGTCCAGATCAGAATGGACACTACCACAATGTGGTACATCAACAAGCAAGGAGGCAGTCAGTCTATGGCCTTGTGCACAGAGGCAATGAAGTTGTGGTCCCTGGCCTATT
The DNA here is from genome assembly GCA_016271365.2 of Neoceratodus forsteri. Taxonomy (NCBI): domain Eukaryota; kingdom Metazoa; phylum Chordata; order Ceratodontiformes; family Ceratodontidae; genus Neoceratodus; species Neoceratodus forsteri. The sequence goes on along the minus strand of JADMNL010000030.1, from coordinate 125,482,786 downwards.
CCCTGCAAACCTCTCTGATAGCAGTTCACCTCCCAGGGAAGGACAGTGTCCTAGCAGATGCTCTCAGCAGGATATCCCAGGGCCATCACGAATGGACCCTAGATCCCTTAGTTTTGAAAGTGATTTTCTCGAGATGGGGCACTCCACAGATAGATCTTTTTGCAGCCCCAGACAATCACCAACTTCCTCTCTTTTGTTGCAGACCTCCACTCTTGGGCTCAGTCCCCCTGGATGCCCTGATCCTGAATTGGGAAGGGAAATTTCTGTATGCTTCCCCCCCTTCCCTCTCCTGTTCAAGGTGTTAGTCAAGATAAGGTCACAACCATGCAGAGTGATTCTGATTGCTTCAGACTGGGCAAGACAGCCCTGGTACCCCTTGTTGCTGTCTCTTCCCAGGAATTACAACCTGTTGACATCCTCTCAGGGGAGGATTTGGTACCCGAACCTCAGGTCTCTCAATCTCAAGACATGGCTCTTGAAGAGTTAGTTTGCTGATCTGCATCTTTCCCAATGGGTTCTGGATATCCTTAAGGCTTTTCAAAAGCCTTCCACTAGAAAGACTTACAATTCCAAATGGAAAAGGTTCACTATTTGGTGTTCTAATAAGAATATTTCTCCAGAATCTGCTGGGTTGCCTACGGTTCTGGACTATATGGTTCATCTCAATGGCCTAGGCCAGCTGCACTTAAAGTGCATTTGGCAGCTGTTTCTGCCTTCCTGTCAGTAGGCAAGCGCTCTCCTCTGTCAGCTCATCCTGTGTTTTGTAAGTTCTTCAAGGGATTGCTGCACACCAATCCCCCCGTTTAGGGACCCTGCTCCTGCTTGGGACCTTAATGTTTGCATTGCTCAGCTTATGCAACCTCCCTTTGAGCCTTTGTCCTCTGCAGAGTTTAAGTACTTGACTTGGAAAACTGTGTTTTTGGTAGCCATTACCTCTGCCAGGCGCATCAGTGAATTGCAAGCCCTGTCAGTGGAGCCTGATTTCATGTCTTTCCACAGAGATAAAGTGGTCCTAAGAACTAACAGGAAGTTTTTGCCTAAGGTGGCTTCAGATTTCTACCTTAATCAGTCTCTGTGTCTCCCTGTTTTCTTCACTGACCATTCCTCCTCTGGAGAGAGGAGGCTGCACAGCTTGGATGTTAAAAGGGCCCTCAGCTACTACATAGAGCGCACCAAGGGTCACAGGTTTGAGTTCCTCCAGTTGTTCCTCACATATGGAGAGGTCGGTAAGGGCAAACCTGCCACTAAGAGATCTAGTGCCAGGTGGATTGTCTGTTGTATACAGTTCTATGAAAAAACTGGGTAGAACCCCACCCTCAGGCCTGAGGGCTCACTCTACTAGAGGTACAGCTGCTTCCCTGGCTACTGCCAGGGATATTCCTATCCTAGAAATTTGTCAAGCAGCCACCTGGAAAACAGTCCATACATTCACCAAGCATTACTCTCTGGATATCCAGGCTAGGAGTGATGCTCGGTTTGCACAGCAGTACTTCAGAGCCTATTCCCAAAGTAGGTTCTGTCCTCCTCCATGGAGGTACTGCTTGGTAGTTTGCAATAGTCAGAATATAAAGACTTCATGTTGTTTGAAGAAAAAATTACTCACCTTAGTAATGTTGTTTCTTCTAATGGAGTCTTGCTGTATTCTGACCCCCGCTTCCTCTCAGAACCTGGTTTTTGGGATGTGGGTGGGCAGGAGCAGTGTTAGCACCCTAGGGGTGCCCCTCTTTTCACCCTCCTTTACTTTGGGTGTGTGTTTTGCTTTTGGGTTTCCTGACTTGAGTCTTTGCTTTGAAACCAAAAAACCCTTTTTAATAAATTTAGTTGCCAGTTGGCTAGTGTGAGTTTTACAGCTTCCACACAGAACTTCTAGTGAGTATTGCTCGTAAGGTTCTGATGGTTGGAGTTTAAACAGCAGCAGACAGGGGCTTCAACTGAGCTCGCGCTGAACGTTCCATGCTGGCCATGGAAAGTTAACTTTTTGTTCTCTGGAGCAGTTGAAAGGCAGGACCTAACTGCAATAGTCAGAATACAGCAAGACTCCATTAGAAGAAACAACATTACTGAGGTGAGTAATTTTTTCTTCTGCTCCCTAGATCTTTAGGATGTGTTCTTCCACGTTCCCATCCATCCGTCCCACCATCAGTTCCTTGGTTCTGAGCAGAGGGAATTTCTTGAGTTTCAGGCCATGCCTTTTGGCCTCTCCTTGACTCCCAGGGTCTTCACCAAGTGCATTGCAGGGGTGGCCACTTACCTGAGATGTTGAGGAGTCCGGGTGTATCTCTACCTGGATTGGCTGATATCAGGTATGTCAAGGGAAGGAGTTGGAGAGGTCCAGGGACCTGGCCCTCCAGACTTGCTTGACCCTTGGCCTTATGATGAATGAGGCCAAGTCGGAGCTTGTACGTTCGCAGGTGATCCATTTCATTGGGGTGGAGCGTGACTCTTGCAAAGCCAGAACTTGACTCCCAGCAGTCTGGGCGGAGGTTCTTTCCTCCTTTGCCCAGTCATTTCGGGTTGGGCAGTTGTGCCCTGCTTGGGACTTCCTGTGCCTCCTGGAATTCATGGCGGCCTGCACCAGCATGGTCCATTGGGGCCAGTGGAGAATGCGCTTCCTGCAGTGGGAGCTGGCCCATCAGTGGTCTCAGTGCAAGGGGCCACTTCGACCAGCCGGACACTGACCCAGTGGATATTGGACACCTTACAGTGGTGGTTGGTCCTGGAACATCTGCAGGAAGGAATCCCTTTTGTCTGCTCGTATCTGACAGTCACCATCACAACCAGTGCCTCCCTGATTGTCTGGGGTGCCCACCTGGGCGAACACTGAGTCCACTGTCTCTAGACTCCCGTGGTGTCTCGATGCCATATCATCCTGCTGGAGCTTCGGACAGTTTTGCTGGCGCTGATAGCCTTTGCTCCACACATTTGGAGTTAGGTCATTCAGGTCCAGACGGACAACACCACGACCATGTACTACCTCAACAAACAGGTGGGACACACTCCCTTCCTCTGTGCAGGGAGGCTCTCTGCATCTGGACCGTCGTCCTCAGCCTGAACTCTGATCTTCTGGCCATCCATGTGGCCGGCGTGTTCAGTCAGCAGGCGGACACCCTCATCCGGCTGGGGGAGGTGGTTTCTCCATCAGGAGGTAGTGCACAGTCTGTTCTCCCAGTGGGGCACCCCTCCGGTGGATCTGTTTTCCTCCAGGGCGAATTCAAAGTTGAGGCTGTATTGTGCCTGCCCCCTCAGCAGGGAACGCTACAGGGGGATGCCTTCTCGAGGCCCTGGAGCCCAGGCCTGCTGTATACCTTCCCTCCTTTCCGCTGATCCACAAAGTGCTACTCAAAGCCAGGAGGGACAAGGCACAGATGATCTGGTGGCTCTGGACTGGCCTCACCAGTTCTGGTACCCCAATCTCCTCAGCCTCCGGTGCAGGCTGCCGTGGCGTTTTCCTCTGTGCCCGGACATTCTCACATACTGTCACGGGGAAGGTTCTCCATCCAGACCCTCAGTGCCTGCACCTGACAGCCTGGTTTCTGAGCGGCTAGAGTTCCAGGCTTTGGGTCTCTTGACAGTGTCCTCACTGTGGTCGAGGCTTCTCTGAAGGAGTCGACCCGAAAATGCTATGCCTTCAAATGGAAGAGGTTCTCCATTTGGTGCCAGAGCAAGGGACTTGACCCTTTACCTTGCCCAGTGGCTAACATTCTCAATTACATTTGGTCCCTCTCCGAGTCTGGCCTTCTGTTGACGACCCTTAAGGTGCACCTGGCAGTCATCGGTGGCGCAGGAGAAGGTGGTCTGATGCTTTTTTAAAGGCCTTGACCACATTTCCCCTCCGGTGCATGAACCACCACCACCACCTTTGGATTTGTTGCTGGTATTGGCAACGCTCGTGGACAAACGATTTGAACTGATGCACAAGTGTGACAATTCTCTCTCTTGATATGGAAGACCACCTTCTTGGTGGCTATCACCTCCGCCAGAAGGATCAGTGGGCTCCAGGTGTTCTTGGTGGAGTCTCCCTATTTGGTGTTCCACAAGGACAAGGTTGTCCTCTGCCCCAACCCGAAGTTCCTCCTGATGGTTGTTTCGAAATTTCACCTTAACCAAGTGATGTACCTCCTGTGTATTTCACCACTCCAACCTCGGAGGCCAAGCATAGACTCCATACGTTGTCCCTGAGGCGAACGCTCGCTTACTATAAGGAGTGTATGGCTGGCGTTCGCGGCGAGGTTCGCCAGCTCTTTGTCACCTACGCTGAAGCGGCACCTGGCAGACCATCAGCTAAGAAGACGATTGGCAGGTGGATTGTATCCTGCATTGACCTCTGCTACAGGTTGGCTGGTAGGGAGCCTCCCGTTGGGCTTAGGGCTCATTTCCACCAGACATACAGTGCCTTCAGAAAGTATTCACCCCCTTGGATTTTGTCACATTTTGTGATGTTGCAAACTGAAATTAAAATACATTTCTATGGGACTTTTTTGTCACGTATCTACACAAATTACTCTATAATGTCAAAGTGAAATGAAACTTCTGGAATTTTTTGTACATGTAATTTAAAATAAAAATCTAAAATGTCTTGATTTGATAAGTATTCACCCCCTTTGCTATTATACTCCAGATTGAGCTCAGGTGCATCCAATTTCCTTGTGAGATCACTCTAAAACTTGAATGGAGTCCACCTGTGGTCAGTTCAAATGGTTGACATGATTTCAGAGGAAATACACCTGTCTATATAAGGTCCCACTGTTGACAGTGCATGTCGGAGCAGAAACTCTACCATGAAGACCAAGGAGCTGTCCGTAGAACTCCGTGATAGAATTGTGAGGAGGGGTATAAAAACATTTCTAGGGTGTTGAAAGTTCCCAGGAGCACAGTCAAGTCCATCATTAGGAAATGGAAAGATTACGGAACCACCCAGACTCTTCCTAGAGCAGGCCGTCCTCCCAAACTGAACAACCAGGCAAAGGACCTTGGTCAGGAAGTGACCAAGAACCCAATGACCACCCTGACAGAACTACAGAGTTCCATGGCTGAGATGGGAGAACCTGTCCAGAGGACAACAATCTCTGCAGCACTTCACAGATGTAGCCTCTATGGGAGAGTGGCTAGACGGAGGCCACTCCTGAGAAAAGGCCACATAATAGCATGCCTGGAGTTTGCAAGAAGGCACGTGGCAGACTCTGAGACCATGTGGCAAAAGATTCTCTGGTCTGATGAAACAAAAATTGAACTCTTTGGCCTGAATGCAAAGCGCTATGCCTGGCGCAAACCGAACACAGCTCATCACCTGTGTAACACCATACCTACCATGAAGCATGGTTGTTGCAGCATCATGGTATGGGGATGCTTTTCAGTGGCAGGGACTGGGGCACTTGTCAGGATAGAGGAACAATGAATGGAGCCAAATACAGGCACATCCTTGAGGAGAACCTGCATCAGTCTGCAATAGACCTTGGACTGGGGTGATGATTTATGTTCCAACAGGACAACGACCCCAAGCATATAGCCAAAGCAACACTGGAGTGGCTTCAGAACAAGAAGGTGAATGTCCTCGAGTGGCCCAGCCAAAGCCAGACTTGAATCCCATTGAGAATCTGTGGAAAGACTTAAAGATTGTGGTTCACCGCGCTCCCCATCCAACTTGACAGAGTTTGAGCAAATCTACAAGGAAGAATAGAAAATCCCCCAATCCAGATGTGCAAAGCTGATACAGACATACCCAAGAAGACTCAAAGCTGTAATTGCTGCCAAGGCGCTTCTACAAAGTATTGACTCAGGGGTGAATACTTGAGTAAATAAGATATTTCAGTTTTAATGTTTCATAAATGTTTGTTACACAATAAAAATATTTTGCCCCACTAAATTGTTGAGTATGCTGTGTGAATCAAGGGGGAAAAAATCATTTCAATGCATTAAAATTCTGGTAGTAACACAACAAAATGTGACAAAATCCAAGGAGTGAATACTTTCTGAAGGCACTGTACCACTGCCTTGGTGGTTGCTTCCAGGAACATCCCCAGCCAGGAAGTCTGCAGGGCTACTACCTGGAAGTCAACACACACCTTTATATCCCACTACTACACTGACCTTGAGTCACGCTTGGATGCTGGTTTTGGGGTTTGGCTCTGCAGTCTCTTTCCCAAATAGGGGGTGTGCGCCTTGCCGCCTCCTGCTTGGAGAACTGCTAGGAGTCTGCCAGAGTATGGCTAGTACACCATATCCATGCTCCTAGAAAAAATAGGCTACTCACCTGCACTGTAGTTCATGCATTGGTATATGGTGTATATCCACACAGCCCACCTGACCTCCCCTGGCAGTGGCACACCTGTCTTGCTTTCAGCATGTAAGATCTGACGTCACGGGGCAGTGCCAAGGAGGATACCACCCGGGTGGATGGGAGGAGCCAGCTGAAGACCTTCCGGCAAATCTTAAAGGGAAAGGAATTCTGCTAGAAGTGTGGATGTACACCATATACCACTCCTAGAGCTACGGTTATAGGTGAGTAACCTTTTTATTTATTTTTTAGCAATTTAGCAATGAGCCACATGAAATTATCACTAGATTTTGAAATTTTTGCATTCCTAATAAAGTATCATTAAAGCTGTGTGCACTTTCATAAAGTGTTTCAGGTATTATGATGACTAGAAATTGCACATATATGTACATACGTGTGTGTATGTATGTGTTTGTGTGTGTGTGTGTGTGTATATATATATATATGTGTGTGTGTGTGTGTGTATATATATATATGTGTGTGTGTGTGTGTGTATATATATATATATGTGTGTGTGTGTGTGTATATATATATATATGTGTATATGTGTGTGTGTATATACACACATACATCACATATACATATATTACGTATACACACACTTCTTATATTTGTGTGCGCACAAGAAACATATTGAGATAGTACAGCATTGCAGAGGTGTCTGTTGTGGCCAGTGCAGTGGACGCTCTAATGGGCACGTTCCTCAGGCACCAATCAACTGGGAAGCTGCTGATGATGGCAGTTTCAGAGCGAGAGCCACACTTGAAGGAAATCTGCCGCTGCAATCGGGGACAGTTTCATCATTGCAGCGGCAGCTCTCCCCTCCATCCCAACCAGGCACACACATCCAGCGAACAAGAATCTGGCCATGTGTATTACAGTGCACAGTGATGCGCACGGGCAGAGTTTTGGTTCTTGTTGGCACCTTTGTTCAGTGTGCCTATCCTGGTGAAACAGTTCAATAAATAAATGAGCAGCAGCGTGGCTTACCACATTGGCGGCTCCTGCCCCCCACTCTCTGGAAAGCAGACATCTGGGTGCCCAATCCCTGTGTCAGCATGCATCCCCACCCCTAAATTAGTGTGGCACACTGGGAGCCCACCCAGTGTGCCAGAATACTCTTTGTTGCCAACTCCGGTTTCTGATCGCTCCCACCCCACCCAAAACCAAACACACACTCCTATTTTCTCAGCCATGCTCGGGGTGCCCAGTCCCCGGGTCGGCATTGATTCTCTCTCCCCCCTCCCCCACTAGTCTGGCACACTGGGAGCCTACCCCAGTGTGCTGAAATCTGTTTAATAATATTTCACCTGTAAAAAAGAAACCATCCCTCAAGGTCTTTTTTTCGAGGTTTAAAAAAAAAAAATGTCCGCCGTCCTCCCTCCCTCATCCTGACACTCCCTTTATGGACTTTCCTCCCCGCACTCCAACCCTATACTTGGCTGCAGAGGTCGGGAACAGTGATCTCCGGTGGACCGGGAACACGTCTGCACTTTCAAAGCGAACCAGGAACTGAAGAAATCACGGTAAGCCCTATAATGGCAGTCAGTGGGGGTTTCAACTAGGTTGATATCTCAGTCAGTTTTTGGAGTTTTGGTCCCACATTTTCAGCATGGGGTTCTTGGGACCCCACCTCGTGAACACTGACACTGTCATTTAGTTTCTTGGTCTGGAAAGGTGATTTCATGTTCACTGCGCGGCATCACCTTTCGGGATTGATTAATGAAACAGCAGTGCCACTGTTGATGAAGTGGGGTCCCAAAAAGCCCGTGTTGCAAATTTGGTGAAAAAACTGCCAACAAATGACTGGATTACAAGTGTGCTTTGCGCAGTTTCTACGCACACTCCTAACTTCATCAATTTTTTATATTTTCACTCCAGATTTCCATCTTTGCCATTTACCCACACCCCTATAAACAGTACAGCTATCATTTTTCGCATCCTGCCCGAAATTTGTTTCTGCACCTGTGGTGCAGAGAATCTTGAGTTGCTGTCTGAAATCAACCTTGGACAGATTAACGAAATCACAGTGCCACTGTTCATGAGGGAGGTCCCATAAAGGCCATGTTGAACTTCTGAAAACATTCCAAAATGACTGTATTATGAAGGCAGGTTATGAAGCGTTTCTATGCACGCTTTGTAACTGGGCCAGTTTTTCATATTTTCACTCCAGATTTTCAACCTTGCCATTTTTTCACACCTCCTCATGAACACTGCAGCTGTCATTTTTCACGTCCTGCCCGAAATGTGTTTTCACACCTGTGGCACTGAATGGCGCAGTTGCTGTGCGAAATTACCTTTTGGGATTGAGTAACGAAATGATAGTGCCACTGTTTGAGGTGGGTCCCAGAAAGCCCATGTTGAAAATTTGGAGCGAAAATGGCAACAAATGCCCAGGATGTTAGGGTTTCCGACCGTAGCGCCCACCCTGTACAGACTTTGGGGGGTCTTGGGGATGTCGGCCGTAATGCTACACCATTCCACCCTCACCCTGCAGCCAGTGACCGGCATCGAGATGTGCATGGGGACTTTGACCCTAACATTTACCCCATTCTCTATACACCCATCTCAGCTTATTTCCTTATGGAATGGAGTGGCGTGGTGAGGAAGACCCCCAAAGGCGCACACTCGACACCTGCCTGTGTCTGCAGGGTGATGTGAAATGGTGTGAGCGTTATGGCTGATGACCCAAAGGCACACCCCGAATGCCTGTCAGTCTCTGTAGGGTTGGGGTTGGCAGTACTTTACTACCATTCCTGTTATGCATCTCTCTAACTCCTGTACTACCAATGCCAATACCAGCAAGCAAACATTTGACATTGACAAATGCTTGTTTTAGCATGCAAAATGTTGTGCAAATCCTTAGAGCAGTTGTCAAGATATTATAGTGCAAAGTTTGAGGTTTAACATAGAAACCCCTTCTCAACCCTACTTTTAAGTGGCGCTACTGTGCCACTATAATATAATCTGTATTTGAAATTTAAATTTTCCTTCACAGGGTTTAGAGCACATTTTAGTAGCATGTTCAATAACTCAGTTTGAAAAGCTTTTGAGTCCCTGCTGACTGCAGTGTTCTTGACATCATAGTGCTTTCCATGGCAACAAACTGATCTCACCAACACAGCAGTTGTGAGGTCATGTGGGCCAGTGGGGATGCTTTTTGAAACACAAAGTACGATGAGTACTGCATCATCTGAAATATTTATTAGACCAGTAATAACAGAAAGTAAATGGTTAGAAATGTTTTATTTTATTCAGTAAGTAGTTGCTATTTAACAAAAGTTATTTAAGTATTTTATTGACCTCTGGGACAGCATTTTCAAAAGATGTTCGCCGTAGGCATAGAATGGAGAAACCTACTTTGGCTTATTGTAGTGGTGACAAAGTATTGAAAAATCACTTTAAAAGTGAGATCATGTCAGATTGTCAGTGTCGCTTCTAATGTGTAAATTTTTTCCCAGTTTTTAAAGTACTACATCCTGTTTTCTTTTCTTTCTGTAGTAGTTCATGGTGAAGAGGCATCATTCATACAGATGAACAAGGGATTAAGCGCAGTGTAAACTCAGATAGTCCGGCTAACTACCCAGTAGGATGCCGTCGACCAACCGAGCAGGGAGTTTAAAGACCCAGAAATTGCAGATCTCTTTTCAAGGAAGATCCTGAAAAGCTCTTCACAGACTCAGAGAGATTGGCCATGGAAGTTTTGGAGCTGTGTACTTCAGTAAGGATGCTCACCTTTTATATTTGCAGCCCACCACTTAAAACACACAGTTGATAAGCTTAGCCTGTTCACGAAATGGCTTAGGTGCTGCTTAGCCATTTTTGTAGCTTGAGAATTTTCTTCTCCCTAAAGGGGATGCATAGGGACAGATTGAAATGGTGGCTTGTTTTTATAAAGAGGGTATTGTTAGCTGGCTGTGGTGAGTCCCTTAGGCACTGTCACTGAAGTTCTCATCCATGGGAAGAAGTTTGTACTGAAATGGTGGTACTTGTCTCACTTTGACTTGATGTTTTGCGCTAGAACCCTCTGGCTCATCTTTGACCCCAAAACACTCCTAGAATTCCCATATTAATCACAACTGTAAGCCCACCTAATTTCACATTTGTATTGTAACTTTGCCTTTGTCTGAACCCTGACCATGTCTCCACCCATGTAGTCATGCTTTTGGCAGCTTCCTGTAGGAGGCCTCCCTTTCGTTGGCTGTTAGTCTTTCATTCAGAACAGAGCTTTCTGCCACACCCTTCTTCGTCTGGAACTTCCTACAGTGGAACCCTGTTATAACGGTCACCCTTATAGCGGACACCTGCTTATAATGGGCAGATCTGCCTCGTCAAAAGCCATGTCTGTTATGCTAAAACTCTCATCTATACCATACTCTGCAGCTTCTATGTAGTGGACACTGCAGGCTCCTCTGTGCCCTTGTTACATGCTGCAGACTGCCTGCTAATTGCCTAACTGTAACATTCAGCTCATCTGGTTTGCCTGGCATTATAATGACATCAGTCACCTTGCCTGATACCTTACTCCAGGTGATCACTTCTGATTCCCCAGTCAGCACAGATATTGTACAGCAAAATCTTACCAGTCACATTTACTACGTAGACACTCCCAATCAGTTTAGGTGCTGTGCAGGTACTGTATTGTACAGCAAAATCTTTCCAATTGTAGTTGTTGTTCAGTTCCCAATCAGCTGCAGATAGCAATTCCCCATACCATTGGTTGGCAGAGGAGGCAGTATGTTCCTGTTTTAACTCCTGTGTATGAGCTGTGGTAGAGGAGATTTATATTTTAAGACTTTAGAATATAGCGGACAACCCTTATAATGGACAAAACCTGCTTGCAGAAACATGTCCATTATAAGAGGTTCCACTATGCCATCTTTGTCACTAGTTTCTAATCTTTATTCTAATTTCCCCTTACTTATTTGTACCTTTGTTATAACCTGTTGACTACTACATTTGTTTGTATCACCTTATCTTTGATATTTACTTGTATACAGTTAATATTCTATATTGGTGGTGTATTGGGATGTGTTTTGAGCTGCACCACATAAAGATGCTGTACAAAATATATTGCATTACATTTTCCTTGTGATCTTCACTTAAATCTTATTTTATCTGTATTTCAATAACAGGCCCGTGATGTGCGAACCAATGAAGTGGTGGCCATCAAGAAAATGTCATACAGTGGCAAGCAATCTAATGAGGTGGGCAAAGGGTTGATTACATTTAATTTTTATTAGCTTTCTGTTTTTTTGTCTCCCAGTAGTTGCTCTCTGTCCTGTTACCTTTAATCAACTGTGCTGCTTTGTCTGACTCTCAGTTGTTGCTACTGAACCCATGGGACTCCAGCCACGTCCCATGGAGAGGCTCCATGGATCCCAGTCTACTCAAGGAAGTGAATCCAGTACTTGGAGATTGGAGTGGAGGCTCTTGGACGTAGTGGTGGGTTGGTGAATGGCCACCATTATGCATGCAGGGCAGGCAGACTGTTTTCACCTCCGTGTAAGACCTCTCACCACCCATTTGAGTAGAGGCTGCCTGCAGTGAGACTGCTGTCCTAGCAATGTCTTCTGGTTACAGAATAAGGTGAAGGATGCTGGGAAAATGAGCATACACCCTCGAGGAGGTAAACAGGCTATAGTAGCTGTGAAATTAATGAAATAAGGGACACAATATAGAGGCCATACTGACTTTTCTGCTGTTTTACACTGAAGAAGTGACATTGCCTGCACAACATATTAGTGCGAAGAGGAGTCTAACTGGTTAAACAGATTGCCTGATACTCTGCTGAACCTCTCCAGGTTTAATCAATTAAGAGATCTTTTGCGATCTGTCTTTACAGTCAGATGTAGTTGTAACTGTTAAACAGTTTTGTTTGGTTTCTGTCTGTACATTTCACGTGACTGTTTATACAGCAATCTGTAAGGGTTTTTTCCCCTGAACTCTGTGTAAATATTCTGCCTTATGTGCTTTGAGCCTGACGACTGCATTTCCTCTGGTACTGCTTATTGTGCTTGTATTTTTTGTTGTTTGACTACGTATTTGACATGGAACCTTTGTAAATGAGCACTTGTGCTCAAAGGTAATTTTCTGAGGTTTTAGTAACTAAAGAAAATAAAGTAGTGTTGCAGTTTAAAATGTTGAAAGTCCAGAATGTGATTTGGAGCTTAAATCTGTGTGGTGAATCTGAATCTATTTTTTTTGTTGTTGTTTTTTGAGATGTATGGTCACTCACATCATCTATGCCATCCATTTCCTGCTATAGGTGGTATATAGGACTGGCAAGCCTCATGCATCTTCCTCAAGGTCAGAGTGTGATAACACATCCTGAACCCTACTAGTTAGGAACAGGGGAGTCGGTTTGGGAGTCAGTCCTGGGTCTTCCACATGGTAGTACAGTAAAGCACCGGCCACCTACCATGTTGGAAGAGTTGACAATACTTAATTGTTCTGCTTTTGATTTTGTTGTTTTAATGAAGCAGAAAACTGGTAATTAGCATTGCTGGTCTGCTTTTTCCTCTGTTGTCCGTGTCCTACAGATTAAAGGGGGAACTGGTAAACATTAAACATTCAGAGTTTAATATTCTACCAGTGTACACACCCATTGCAGCTTAGGTTATAGATTGTAGACCTTTAACTCAGTTTTCTCCAATTCTGTGACATGTACAGTAAAGTGACAGTTTAATTATAAAATGTGAATTTAACCACGCAGTTTCTGAAGGTTTTATGTTTTCGAGGTAATCTGTTTCTCTTTAGTGGAAACACAGAGCATTCCTTGTACAGTGTTTAATGATCTTTTGAATCCTTTCCCCTTGCAGAAATGGCAGGATATTATCAAAAGTCAAGTTTCTGCAAAGGATACAACACCGAATAGTATAGAATACAAAGGCTGCTATCTTCGGGAGCACACAGCATGGGTAAGATCTTGGAACTCCTGCTATTTATTTGATATTTTTCAGTGTTTATTTTTTTTTGGGGGGGGGGCGGCGGCGCAGGTTTGGGTTTCCCAGCAATAGGTAATACTGTTGAACCCCTGCATGATCAGGTCAGTGTGGACTGGTATTAGAGTGCCAGTTAACCCTTATTAGAGGGGAAACTCTGGAAAAGGCATTTAGTTTTCCACTCCAGCCTTTTTCAGGATTGTGCTGCATTTGTTGCTTGATCCAGCGATTATGAATTATCGTGCAAGAAGGATATAACACTTGTCTTATCTCGGAGAAAGAGTGCAGGTTATCCCAAATTAAATAGCAGTACTAAAAAAAAAAAAAAAAAATGTTGGGCCACCCAGTAGTAAGGTATTAGGGTACCATGCAGGCAACCTGGCTTCAGGAGTGGACCTGGTTGCTTTGCCCATGCAGCCAGGACTCCGGAAAACATCTTGTGAAGGGTAGCATCTTATTTTGCCATTGCAGAGATATCTGTGGTGGGCTGGGGAGCTTGCTTCTCCACAGGTATGTAGTATGAGCTCAAAGGCACCAAGGCTTTGCCTGGTGCCTACGGGTAGAAGGCAGCATGTGAAGTAGGAGGAGAAATCCGAGAAAACCACAGATCTTACTTGAGAGGGCTCTTGCAGTAGATAATCACCTTGAGGACTGGCGCCCCTGGCATCAGGAGCACAATGAAATTTAGCCAACAGTATCTGGCGAGGACTGCCACCGAGTAGCGTTACCAACATCAGCATGACCATATAGTTGGGCGGACCTCACGCCCGCTTCCCAGTTCTTTCCACTGTTGACCTGATCAGTCAGACCTCACGGAGATCGCAAGCTGCTGTTCGACCGCTATTTTGCATGGGTATCCTTTTATTTCTTTTCAAAATCAGTATTTTGTTTTATTTTGTACATGTCTTCGCTCTTAACGTTGAGCACATGCACAGGTGTTTGTATGTGCACAACTACCGCATGAAGGACTCACACTTCCTCTTCTGCCCAGGCCTGGAGCACAAAGTTGAGGACTGTGAGGCCGCGCCAGTTTCAACCTGGCAACATGGCAGTGGCGCCAACAGGCCCTCGAGGCTAATCTTTTGAGGCAACGAATGACCACCATGGAGAAAGAGCTGCAAAAATTGTGTAGCGCTTCCACCTCGCCCACCGAATCCAGGCATGAGACGGAGAAACATTGGGACCAGGAACGGTCCCCCCTCTTGCCCACCTTCTGGTTCTGGTGGCTGTGGAACTGAGGCTTAGGCCTCTGCTGCGCTTGGACCCATCGGGGGGAGTGGGGGGCTGCAGCGCCAAAAGGAGCCATTAGGTCACTAGTTGGCCCCTCAGACAAGTGCCTGGCTCGGGTTGTTGCGTCAGACTCGGAGCCCACCGGTTTGAGCCGATGGGTTGAGCGTTAGCAAGTCGGATGTTAACTTTGATCGGCTTGGTCGATATGTCTGATCGGCGATGTCCACTGGACCGACTCTGGCTTTTGGGCCCTGCATGGCCCCCAATGATTCCCAGCAGCTGACCTCACTCGGCATCTCCCAGAGGGTTCTTTTCTCATCGAGCCGCCTCCTCACCACAGGAGCGTGGCTCCACCTTCCTCGCCTATTAACAGGGGGACAGGAATGAGGACCTTCCCAGGTAGCCTTTCCCCAGACTCACTTACTGGATTTAGGGTTAGGAGCTGGTAGTAACTGGGACGGTTCCCAGCTTTCTCCTCTGCTGTTGGGTGCTACACCACCGGTCGCCTGCTTGACCTGACCCTACCAGGGCTGTCCCGAGAGTTAATAGCACGCGAAGGGCCTTGTCAGGGCCTGTGGCGACTCCGTCAGGTCCTCTGTTGGCACCCCCGTCGGGCTATACTCAGTCGAGTTATCCCCCCCGGTCGGGCCCTCCACCGTTTGGTTATCAGACACCTAAGGCTTCAGCGTATAACCCACTGGGTTACCCCCACCCTGCTTAGGGTTTCATGTGCTAGAGTACGGATCTGCCTATCCTTCGCCGAGATACCAGTCGATGAATTATCACGCTCCGGGTTTCCCGACTTCAGGATTTGCTTATCCCCCAGCTAATAAGCCTCCGCTGCCTCCGCCTCCTCAGCCTCAGACTCCTGCTGATATTCGATCTATTTTGCAGTCTTGGTGATCATAGACCAAGACTCCGCTCGTCATAGCCGAGCAGTCAACCACCAGGAGCCTTGGGAGCTGTGATCAGCGGCCGAGCAAGGGGGTTCTGGCTCTACTCAGCCAACGCTTGGTCCCTTCAAGGATCCGATGTCGGCTAGCTCTGGATAGGCCAACACCGGGGCCATGGGATTCAGCCCACCCTGATTCTGGATCTTTGGACTCTGATCAGGATTCAGACTCTGATGCTTCCTCTTCAGCAGGATTGGGCTTCGTAACCCACGCCCAGAGGCCATTGCTAGGAATCTCAGAATCGCCCCTGGAGGATCCTTCCTTCATGGACCTCCTGCGCAAAATCACAGAGGTCTACGAATGAAAATCGGATACCCAGGACCCCAAGAGGCAGCGCCTTGTGGAACACCTGGACATGCAGGCGACGACACCGTTCCTTACCCCGCCCTGGCTGGAGCCACATGAGGATCTGGCATTAACCATTTGGATGATGCCCTCCTCTATTCCAGTGGTAGCCAAGAAAGCAGATCACACCTATTGCACTTCAGAAGGGAAGAGCCACCTCAGTACACACCCAAAGGCTGATTTGGTCATAGTGCGGCTGCTCGGACCAGTCCGCTAGCCAGACACATGAGCACCTCTCCTCCGGATAGTCTAAACAGCTAGACCAGTTTGGAAGGAAGTTTCACTCCTCCTCCACACTGGCTATGAGGCTCTAAACTATGTGGGTCACATGCTGGTCTACGAAAGTCCTTGTTTGCCCTGCTGGAGCTGGCCATTAAACCCTTCGGACTCAGAAATGAAATCCATTTTGGCGGATTTGATCTGTTCGCTTAAGTGGCCTGCAGACATTCCCTAAGAGCTACCTATGATGCTGTCTACTTGTCTGCTCGGGGAGCCGCCACTGCAGTCAGCCTCCGACACTTCTCATGGCTGAGGGTGTCTGGTTTGGCCCAGGATGTGCAGACTGCCATTCAGGACGCCCCATTCAGAAGGTCCGTCCTTTTTGGGGGAGATGCGCGGTATATTATTACTACCCTGCAGGACAAGGACCAGGCCCTTCGGTCGGTACAGACCATGTACCATCCAAAATTCCAGGCGAAGAAGCGTTTTTGCTGCCAAAGGAAACGGCAGCTGAAACAGCAGGTGGCCAGATGTCTGACTAAACGGCGGGCATAGTCAGCCTCAGCTGCTCCCCCGACTAAATCCCAGGGAGCTTTGGGTGCAGCTCTCCCTAAATCCTCCTCCCTCGCATGACTCGCTGTCTGCCCTCTCCCCTCAGGATCTTTCAGGGGAGCAGGTGGGCAGAAGATTTGCTTGTCATCTGCCAGGGTGGCAGGCAGTGACAAGACTCTTGGGCTCTTCAGCTCACAGAGCAGCGCCACACTCTGGAGTTACCCACAAAATCTCTAGACAGGCCTCCGACCCAGTCACACTACCTGAAGGTGCACATCCCTCTTCTCCGAGAGGAAATACAGGCTTTATTACAAAAGAAAGCAATAGTCTGTTACAGTGCAACAAGAAGGAAAGGGGTACTACTCCCACTTCTTCCTGGTCCCCAAAAAGATGTGAGATCTGCAGCCCATTCTGGACCTCAGTGCTCTAAACCTGTACATAGAGTACAAAAGGTTTTGGATGCTGACCCCCGTCTGCTGCCCTCTTGCACATGGGTCAGTGGCTCTGTGCTCTGGATATGCAGGATGCCTACCTGCACATTCCTATATTCCGAGCCCATTGTCGCTACCTTCAGTTCTCCATTCAGGGGGGCACATTACTAGTTCAAGGCGCTACCCTTTGGCCTTTCCTCGACACCTCAGGTTTTTACGAAGTGCCTGGCAGTAGTGGCGGCAGCCCTGAGGTGTATGGGTCACTGTGTGTTCCCTTACCGCGATGACTCACTTCTATCAGTCCCATCAAGGGAGCAGTTGGAACTCTCCCTCTCTGCAACCCTGGATCTCTTCTGCCAAGAGGGGATCACTGTAAATTTTCCAAAATCCCAACTTGTCCCTTCCCAACACCAACAGTTCATTGGGGTGGTGTTGGACATGGTTCAGGGCATGGCTTTCCTACCTCTGTACAGAGCGGAAACCTTGCAGAGGCAGGCCCGTATGGTGGCCTCCAGTAGGGAGGTCTTGGCCAGGTCGATTCTTTGGCCGTTGGGCCTGATTGCACTGGCCATCCCCGCCGTGCCTTTAGCCAAGCTCCACATACGTATTTCGCAGTGGACGCTCGGGGCACAGTGGGAACATAGGTCAGAAGACCTGGATCAGATGGTTATGGTCTCCAATCCTATGCAGAGGGATCTCTCGTGGTGGCAGGATCTTTCCAGTCTAACCAGGGGGGTCCTTTTTCAGTCCCCTCCTTCCACTCAGACTCTGACCACAGATGAATCGAGGATTGGGCACACATTTGGGAGACGACAAAACCCAAGGCAGGTGGTTCCAAATGGGGCTGTCTTTACAAATCAGTGTGTTAAAGATGAGGGCAGTGTTGTATGCTCTTCAAGCTTTTCAGAATCTGCTTCTCCAGGCACGCTGTTAATCTAGTCTGACAACATGTCGTGGTCTGGTATCTCAACAAGCAAGGAGCACCCGCTCGTATCCCTATGCAGGAGGTGATGCAGGTGTGAGAGTGGACTGTTATGCATAGAATTCACCTCATAGTCGTTCACGTTCTGGGTGTGCTAAACATCCTAGTGGACAGTCTCAGCTGCACCAGGTAAGAGCCCACAAGTGGGAGCTCAAGCAAGAGGTGGTGCTGCCATATCTTGACCTGTGGGGTGAGCTGGAACTGGATCTATTCACTACCCGTACAATGCAAAAATACCCAAGTTTTGCTCGCTCACTCCAGGGATGGTGTTTTTTGGCGAGATGCGCCATCTCTTTGCTGGACAGGGAGGTTCTTATACGCCTTTCCTCCCTTTCCAGTTCTACAGTGTGTGCTGCTCAAGCTACGGGTGGATGGGGCCCACAAGGTTCTGATTGCCCCTTTTTGGCCTCGCCAAGTTTGGTTTCCACTCCTTCAGCAGCTAGCAGTGGAGCCTTCAGTTTCCCTGCTTCTCTGCAATGACCTCCTGACCAGGAGGAGGGCACAATGGTCCATCCAGGGCTGAAATCCCTTCACCTTCACCCGTGGCACCTCAGGACGCCGCCACTTCATGCTTTGGAGTATCCTTCAGGGTGGCACAGGTCCTTTGAGACCAGAACACCCTCTCGAGACCACTTATGCCATGAAGTGGAGCGTTTTCCTTTTCGGTCACTGTGAAGGTTTGGATCGTTCTCGTGCCTGTTCGGTTGGTCATGGGTATCTCCTGCACCTCTATGATTTGGGCCTGGGTATTCTTCACTGAAGGCCCATTTGTTGGCTATCTTTGCCTACCATACCCTAGTAAATGGCAGGGCAGTATCCCAGTTGAAAGTTTGAAAAACTTTCTTGAAGGGGATTCTGCATCTCATGCCACCTGTGTGCAGCCCAGTGCCACCATGGGATTTGAATTTTGTTTTAAAAAAGTTGATCCTGCCTCCTTTTGAACTGACTGGTTCATGTAACATGCACTATTTGTCTTGCAAAGTGCTTCTCTTAGTAGCAGTTACTTTATCTCGAAGGATTTCAGAGCTTCAGGCCCTGATTTGTAAGGAGCCTTATTTAATTTTTCACAGAGGCCGTGTGGCACTTCGGACCAACCCTAAGTTCTTACCCAAAGTGGTTTCTGAGTTTCGTTGAACCATTGGATTCAACTTCAGTGCATTACCCGAGCATTCCAATCAGTGAGAAGCGATTCTTCATACCTTAGATATTCATAGAAGGTTGCGTCATTACATTAACAGGACAAAGTCTGTCTGGAAAGCGGATCAGCTTTTGTTTCTTTTGCACCCAAAGAGAGGGTGCAGCAGTTTCCAAACCGTGTTTATCCAAATGACTGGCAAACAGCATTACTTTCTGTTACCAGAAACATGGTAAGATCCTCCCGGGGAGGTTAAGAGCATTCACCAGGAGTATGGCTGCCTCTATCTACTGCTTGTTTCAAGAATGTTGACTGCAGATCTCGGCACCATGGCTACCTGGAGTTCAGTCCACACTTTTACAAGGCATTACAGTCTGGACATTGCTTCTAGGTGCAGGGCAGGTTTTGCCTAATATGCTTCAGGGCCTCCGGTCATGATTACTGTGTCTTTTAATGAATTTTTTCTCGTGCTTCCAGTGTTTGTTTTCTTCAATTCACACTGCTTGGGACTCTGTCCTTTAGGTGAGTACCTACAGCAAGAACCCTCTCAGTAAGATAGTATAGTTATGTAAGAACTTGCCTTAACAGTAGATCTTGAGAGGCTCTTGTAGTAAATATTTCCCTCCTCCATCCCACTATTATCTTCGGTTTTCTGCTCTTTCTTTATGGGCTCATTCTGAGTTCCAGGAGCCTCTTGTCCCTTCTCGTGTCGCACCTCCTCTGAGGTCTCCGGCAGGATTAACTGGAAGGCGGGCATGGGGACCGCCCACTATATAGGGTCTCGCTGACGTCGGGTGGATGGTCCTCTGTCAGATACTGTTGGCTAAAGTTTGTGTGGTCCTGACGCCAGGGGGTGCACAGTCTTCAAGATGATTACCTACTGCAAGAGCCTCTCTTGAAGATCTGCTGTTACGGTAAGTTCTTGCGTAACTGTACTATGTCAGTATGATGGTGGTAGTACTGCCTGGCCTTGCCCTGCCTCTCACTAGATTTGCTCCAGGGGTGGGTATTCCCCTGAATGCATGTGTGCACACATATGTGCATCTATATGCAAAACCTAGGAAGCAGGTCGGGTGGTTGTCAAGGCTGAAGTAGCTAGGAGACCTGAGGTGTAGCACCTAACTTGGAGAATAAGCACCTTGATTTAAAAAATAAAGGTGAATCCGGTTACCACCTGCAACCCTGTTTCTTTGGAGACTGTTTCTAATGAAACTGTAGTGAAGGGGTTGAAGACTTGTGAAAACTTAAAAGTAGGGCTACATTCCACACATCCTGGGTGGGTTGTGCCTCATTTCCTTCACCCCCAGAAAGTGCATTTTCTATGTCGTTTCTTGTCACTGGGCTAGTCATTTGCTGCTGGGTGATGCGTGCTAACATACTCCAAAGGTGTGACATCACCATGGAACCTTAAACTCCTCCCCATTCTGTGAAAGATTCCTTTGAATCATCAGAATTAAGTGTCAGATGTTTTTTGGTGCAGTATTAGCCACTGCTAAGCAATTTACAATGCAGATTGTGGCGAATACTGCACCAGAAAACATCTAGTTGTCATCTTGATTATTTCTAGTTGCAGGATATGCAACACGAGGAAAAGAAGTGTCCAGGAACCCCAGGTCCAACCGTGTGAGCCTGTAGCTCAGTGGTTAGAGCACTAGAATGGTATTCTGGGGACCTGGGTTCAGTTCCCAGTAGGCACATTATTTCTTTCTCACAACAATTTGCAATTTGAATTGCTTAGCAGTGGTTGATACTGCACCAAAAACATTTGATTGTCATC
Source organism: Neoceratodus forsteri (assembly GCA_016271365.2). Classification (NCBI taxonomy): domain Eukaryota; kingdom Metazoa; phylum Chordata; order Ceratodontiformes; family Ceratodontidae; genus Neoceratodus; species Neoceratodus forsteri. Next base: position 125,461,944 of record JADMNL010000030.1, on the reverse strand, counting down.
TTGATTTTTCCTAGTTGCAGGATATGCAATACAAGAGAAAGGAAATGTCTGGGAACCCCAGATCCAGCCGTGTGAGCCTGCAGCTCAGTGGTTACAGCACCAGGATGGTACTCTGGGGGCTGGATTCAATTCCCATTCGGTCATATTATTTGAGAATTAAATGTGTTAGCTTTAGGGCTGGCAGCATCACAAGAGTTCTTCTGCCTAGAGGTTTTCTTAGACTAGTTACTCTCTAACAGAAAAGTCTGTGTGTGAAGACAGAATTCCTAAAATTTAAATTGTGCCTGTTTTTTAAAGAGCTTTTCAGAGCATCAATGTGACGCAAACTGCGTCATGTGTGTTTTTTTTTTTTTAAATCTAGCTTATTCTTCAGTTTTGTGTTTTTCTACAAGTCCGGTCTACATGCAGTAAAGTATTTTTTACATCTTATCCTGCGTTTTGGCATCATTGTTGTGGGTGGTGAGTGCCCGGTTATTTGCATTTGATGCTGCAGTCTTCTGAGAGCACCTGTCCTCTGTGCAGCTTTTCTTTTGTATTGAAATCACTTTGGACAACACGTGGAGGAGGCTCTTGAGTTCATTGAGAAGAAAACTGCTCTTTAGGATATGAGGAACATCAGAGGTAGAAGACTTGGCTTTTCAACCGCAACAGCCATTCGATGCTTCCACCAATAGTCAAGCCTAAACTCTTTCACAGCAGAAGAAGCAAAAGTGACATCAGAAGGTGCAGATGACCAAAGGCTCAAGGCACTAGCTACTCTCTGAAGGGACCCTAGCCCCATGTCCACATCAGCTGTCTGAGGAGGATCTCTCTTCTCAGTTCCAGGGGCTGTTAGCTCTGCTCTGTCAGCACTGGGAGACGATTACCATGGACTGATGGATCTTAGACACATTCATGTACAGTGGCAGACATAGTTTGAAATACCATGAAAAGTTATTTTAATTGAGGTATTGGGCACACCTGTAGCTGGAAGCAGTCCAGAGATGCAGATGATTGAGTCTGTGCAATATAAATACACATTAGAGCCATTCTTAGAACCTTATGATGTCAGTGATGATCAAGCGGTGCCTATCTGCATTGAGTTAAGCACTGATTGATCGTCACCGACATCACAGGTTCTAAGAATGGCTCTGATGTGTATTTAATAACAGAACAATCACGCTCTCTGACTGCTCCGCTGTGCCCAAACCAATATAACATATTCAAACTTATCCCTAATTAAAATTATCAGAGATGGTTACTCTTGGACTGATCAAGCAACCACTGGACCACCCTCCAGAAAACTCAGTTGTCCGATTCTGTGGTGAACGTAGTCCCTCTGGAAGTTGTGGGGCTTCTTGGAACAGGGCAGCAGAGAAAGTAAGAGTCAGAGTGGGGCAAGTGTTTCTACTCCAGGTGTTTTCTCGTTCCCCAAAAGACTGGCATTGTGCACAATCTTGGACCTCAGGTCACTAAGCAAGTACATGAGGTGCAAAACATTCAGAATGGTGTCCCTGGGCTCTCTTCTTCTGTATTGCAAACTACAGATTTGGCTGGCATCCCTGGACATGCAGGATGTTTACCAGCACAGTCTTGTCAAGTCCAGTCCCTTCATATGTATCTCAGATTCTGTGATGGAGTTGATCGTTATCTGTTCAGAGTCCTGCTGTTTGGGCCTACATTGGCATCACGTACCTTTACCATGGGCTTCAGAGTTCTTGTGGTGCACCGATTAAGATGGGAAGGCAAGTGTTCCCCTATCTGGATGAGTGACTTTTAAAAATGACCATCCAGGCATCAAGATAGAAATGGCCATACCGTAAACATTCTGTAGGTATGTTCCACTGTGTGTGTTCTGTGTTTAACTTTAATTTGGGCTGAATCTAGGCCAGCAAACATTCAAAATAGGTGATCGTTCAGCAACACACCATGGCTGAGATATTCTTTTAATACTTCTATTTTATTGTTTTATCTTAAAAACAATTACATACAAGGTTCTCATGCTAGGTAACACATTGGAAAGCATCATCATACATTCAATGTAACAGATTGATTTTATCTAAGTATTCTTGTTTACAATATAAGGGGGTATTCTGTTACTTATAATGTCCTGAATAAAGTCCACAAAAGAAATAGGCTACACCCCACAAGACTTTGAGTGGTCAAACCAAGAGACATAAAAAGGTGTTCCAAACATTTTAGAAACAACAACCAGTGTTATGACCCTCATCCGATCATGGATTTCCTTAATGAGAGTAGTTTTCAGTGAGTTACTGCATCACAGTCAAACTACAAGAACAGGTTAATAATAAAGAAAAAAATAAATAACTAAATTTGCATCAGGTATTCAAGTTCTGTACCGTAGTATACTAGAAACACTGCCTTTATAGACCATTATACGACCGGGCAATGAGGAAACATTAAGCTAACAGCTTACAAATTGATCCCTAAATTCAAGAAGCGACTCTGCAATAACAAACTAGTACAAGAATATCGCTGCCCTATTTCAAACAGCGATAAGGCCTGAAAGCTATTCATTTTTCTGGAAAGTATACTATATAACTAGCTTTTTAACTGCAGTCAACAATTTATGAGAGAAGAAAATCCCCCCATAGAGGGTAACCTCCTAAAAATCAAGTCTCTTCTTCAGAATCTGATGATTCCTGTCACCTGGATCGGTTGAATTCTGCAGCTAGGGCCTCGGCTTTCTTCCTTGCCTCTCCTGGATCAGTGTACTGGTAGGTCCGTCCTCCATAATGGATCCGCAGATGAGCCGGCATCAAAAGTGAGTGTGTAACCCCTAGGCTATGCAGTTTGGCCCGCACACAATCAAATTTCTTCCTCCTTGCCCTGGTGGTGATTGAAGGGTCTAGAAATATGTGCACAGTGGCTCCTTGAAAGTTCAGCTGGGGAGTGTTTCGGGCCTCTTGAAGCACTACATATATAATTGCTGGGCTCGATGTGACCACAAGAATGGTTCAGGGCATGGTGTTCTTGGCTAGTGCAGAACGAGGTGAGATCTGATAAGCCCATATTAAATTTTCTGCTGCTAAGCTTGTTTGGAGACTTAAAGCTGTCGGCAACCATTCCTGAATGAAATATAGCACATTGTCACCCTACACGCTTTCGGGTAGTCCAACAATTCGAAAATTGGAGGCTCTCTGCAAATTCTCTAACGCCTCCAACCGATATTTGAGCTGGGTATTTTCTTGAATCAGTTGACGCGAGGGTGTAAGCGCCTTTATGGCCATAGATTTTACTGAGGTTGCTGTTTTAGCAGCGGTAGCTATTTTAGCCTCCTGTTCCTCGAATTTGGTCAAAATTGACTCCATTTTGGCGTCAGTAGCCTGCATTGATTTTTGTAGAGCTTGCCAGGGTGGTTCAGGCTCAGACGTTGATTTTGTCGCAGCGGCTGCAGATCGCCTCCACTGGCTGAGATTTGGCATTAGGTGTTGGCCCTTTATTAGTCGCCCAGTATTTCAAGTAAGGTATCAAATTGATCCTCTGAGTTCAGAAATCCCAATCTAGTCGAGAAGTCTGATTTATCTGCTTAAAATCACTGTTTTATAAGTTGAAATGCAGTTGATTGAGAGCTCTCACCAAAGACTTCTTGTCAGTGGGCATGCTAGCAGCACCCCTTTGGCTGAGAGATTCAAAGGTGCTGAGTGATACATGAACTGGGTTAGCAACTCGTTGACATCAGTTTTTGCGCCCCAAAGCAAGGAAGAACTGCAGAATGCCCTATTGGATGGCATTCACTAAGCAGTTTACCAGCCCTAAAATATGCCGGTGTGCTTTAGCAAAATATCTGATAATGCCGTGCATATAGGTGCACTGGCATATTGGTGGGTTTGGAGAGGTGGTAAGTAGCCATCAGTGTCCTGCTAATTACTGCCTCCCCAAATCAGGTCTTATAATCTTCGCCTCCTAACCGTACCCTCTGTACCCTAAACACCCCAGACTGTATTTATGTAATTATCTCTGCCCTGATGTCTAGTGGTCCCCTGAGCCCTGACGCTGACTGTATGTTCAGATCCCCTCAGGGTCAGACCTCCAACTTGCCCGCCCTGTCCCAAGCGGGCACCTCCCCCTGGCGACCAGCACAGACCCTCCACTCGCTTTCTCGGCTGGCTGCAGACTGACATTTTATGATTATGCGCCTGCTGTTGTCACAGCTAAGTCAGCCCATGATCACGAAATGTCAGTTGGCAACTAGTGGTGGAGGGTTTGTGTTGGTCTAACAAAGCGTGGACAGGGTGGGGATCTGAACCTGCGGGGTGTATGTGTGACCATTAGACACCAGGGAATGATCGGATTAGTATTGGCGGGGCAAGTTGAGCTTGGGGGAGCAGGAGGAACCACTGGACCCCAGGGATAATTAAAGAAATGCAGTCAGAGGTGTTTGGGAGTGGGGGACCACTACTGGACATCAGGAATTACTACATGACTACAGTTGGGATTGTTCGGGGTGTGGGGGTGGGGACTACAGGACAACAGGCATTACTGAATAACTACAATCTGGAGTGTTTGCTCCTGACCTGTAGTGAGGCCCTGATGAAATGCAGATGACCTCATAGCATCTTGCTAGTGCAGTTGGGGTCATTTTTCATCTTGAGATACGAATATGCAGATTGCTCAAGAGGGCAGTCAGTGTGAACCCTAACAACCAAGTGCTATCCCAATCCCTGTAGCTCCTTATTGGCCACTGCCTCCTGTGATCAGTAGGGGCTGGGTTCCTGTCGCAGTAAGGAATATAGCTTGGACTGGTATAGTTGAGCATGCCTTTAATGTTACAGAAGTGCCCAGGCATGTTCTAGATATTTTAGGTTTGCTCCAGGCACTAATTTACTTCTGAGCAAACATTTAGTGAGCTCTAGCCTGGACCTGTGAATATCCTGGCCTACATGTCTTCTGAAATTTCTGTTATTTTCTGGTGTTACCTCAAAATCAAACCCAATGTTTCACCCTGAGGGCTTCATCGGGGGGAGATAATGGGTCCTAAATCATACCAACATTTACAGATTATTCAGTAATATTTACAGAAAAATATTATAAACGAATATTTTCTACTCCGAGAAATAGTCCATAAGTATCCTTGAAAAGAGCACATTTTCCAAGTAAAAAAAAGATTAAATGGGGAGCTCCCTTACCTCTTGGGGAGCTTCTCCAGGCTATTTTACATTTTTTTTTTTTTTTTTCAATACAGGCACCGAAGGAAGGAAGAGATTGTGATTTGCCCCAGGGGGCTGGCCGCATGATCCCTCTCCACTTCCTGAATCTGTAATGCGTCCCCATGCTCCGACCTACTCTTGACGTTTTAATAATGGAGAGCGGGGATGCACTCCATTCTTTTGAATGGAGCATCTTTCTTAAATGTGTAATTTCACGATTGTAAATCAGGTTTTGGTACCTATTGATGGTAGAGTTCAACTAACAAGAGGTCTGTTAGTTGAACTCTGTCATCAATAGGTACCTAAACCCGATTTACAACCGGGGAAATCACATTTAAAAGACACTCCATTCAAGTGAATGGAGCACATCCCCGTACTCTGACCTATAAAGATGTGACAAAACATTGAAGTGCTGGCCGGCCCGGTGGTGCTGGGCGCTGGCCGCCTTGTGCAATGCTGGCAACCTGGGTTCTGGAGCGACCTGGGGTGTGTGTGGAGGGTTGGGTGGAGGTCCGGGGGTGGGGGTGGGGGCTGAGCCTGTACCTGGCTTGTAGTACAAATCTGAGCCAGTACTGTTACTTGAATACTGGCTCCGATTTGTGTTACTTGAATACTGGCTCCGATTTGTGTTATGTCAGGATAACATCACCAAAATATCTTCTAAAACCAGGCTCCATAGTCTTGAATGGAACACGTCCCTTAGTCCTGTAATGACATCATACATCAAGGAAGCATGGCGACTCGTCGGTAATCAGGAAGTGGAAGGGATCAAGCGGCTGGCCCCTGAGAAGCAAATACGATCCCTTCCTTCCCTAGGGACTCAGAAAAAAATTACAACTATGGAGGAACTCCCATTCAGGTAAGGGAGCCTCCTTGTGTGTTGCATTGCACTGAGAAAGGTGCTCTTCAGTACTTTTAACAATTAATCATCTCACAATTTTTTAAATGGCGCTTAGGAAACTTGTTAATCCTACAAAGTATCAAGTAATATTTTCTCCAAAGTAACAACCATTTATATTCTCTATTTCATAAATGGTTACACTTCAAAAGTACCACTGCCTGTGCCACTTCATGTAGTATGCTCTTGGTACAATCTTTTATTTACATCTCTTCATTTGAAATATGTGTTATACACTTGAACAGTGTCATGCATTATTAGTAGAATAATTATCTTTTAAGTTTTTTAATATTCTATATTTTGTTTTTAAATAGTTATATATATGACAGCAGGAGTTCATCTATACAGTATTGCTCTTTTGTCTTACAGTACATGGAATGTTCTTGGGATGGCAATTCATGTTTCTACAACATCATTCTGTTATATATCAAATGACACTAGATCAAAATTCATATCCTACAAAATTGGTTACTTTCAAGTAGCTGTATCAGGAACAAATACTTCATCCAGAAGAGATATAGAAAACCCGTGGTCTCCATTGAAGCTCACATTGTGACATCCTTCCGACTCTAGAAGCTACTATTCTCTCTAGATAATTTATCTGGTCATCAATGAATGCCAATGAGAGAGGGTGGAGTGCATAGCTGTTAAGCCATGGCGGTTCTAACCTTTTTAGCTGCTGCCAGGTGCAAGTATAACACTACTTCTACTTGGTGGAACTTTTCTGTCTTCCCAATATAAAAGCAGAATCATCTGATTGATAATTGAATTTCTGGTCCCACAATATTCTATGCTCTTTTCTATATCTAACCAGTATTGAGTAACTTCGGATAGGCACAAAAGTATGTGTTATATTTGCCATTTTTCTCCACACTCTCTCTCCAACAAAGGCCATGCCTCGTAGATAAAAATTTAGCAATTTTGTCAGGGGTATAAAAGTATCTACTACGACATTTCCATATATATTCTGACCAGTATGATGACTGTGATACTCTCATCGAGTGAGGAATAGGTTCCAACCATTTCTTATAAGTTATGAGTCCTAATTCTCTGTTCCATCTCTCCAAGATATCCTCAGTGGATTCCTTCCAAAAGTCTCTTATTGCTTTATATATTTGTCCAATTAAATGAATTTGTTCCCTGCCTTCTATAGCATCCCTTAAAAGGGACATCAACATAGGTATGAAAAAGGGCAGAGTATTTAATGGTGATTTTTTTCTGTATAAATGTCAGTATCTATAAATATCTATAATGTTGAGTATGGGGGGATTGATATTTTGCCTGTAGTGTGGCAAAAGGCAGTACTCCATTTACATCCAGATATTGATATAACAAAAGCAAACCTTTTTTCTGCCATTCTTGATGGACCTGAACAGCACCATATCAAAGATGCACTTTCTGTCCGATTAGTTTAAAAGACAAAAACTTCAGTTAATGTAGAGCGCCCTTAGCCCATACCAAGCCTTTAATGTATAACGGGTTCCAAATGTGAAGTTTTGTAACTGTGGATAAGAAGGGGGGCAAATATAATAGGGATAATGTTTACAAGATAATTTAGTATAAATTCAATAAATTTCCATGGTTTCTCTACCTGAGGGTTCAGCCATTTCATCACTATTTTACATGTTACTGCCTTATGGTAGTCTCTAAGGTTTGGAAGATTACAATCCCCCTTTGCCACTGGTAACTGTAACAGAGACCATCTGACCCTTGGCTGCTGCCCAGCCTATACAAACCTAGAAGAAAATTCTAGCCCAGGATGCGAAATAGAATTTTGATGGAATAATCGGTAAAGTCTGGAAATAATATAATATCTTAGGAAACAAGGTCATCCGAATAGCTTGTATTCGAGCTGAAAAAGATATTCCATGGACATGGATATGTTGTTCAATCCACACTTACTGGCATGTTCCTTGCTGCTTTAAATCTTGCGGAAGGTCTTCAAGCTGGCGCTTCTCACCCACCGGGTGGTAAACTCGGCTCCGCCCCATGGCCTAGATCTTTCTTACGCTTGAAGCTCAGGTTCCTCCTTAGCACTCGCGTTTTAGGCCTGGATCCACACTCTAAGGTTAACCGAAACTTATTCTAAAGTTTAAAGACTCGGTCTTTTTCCCTCGCGGCTGCGATGGACAAATCGACTCCCGGATTTTGTTGGTGCCCCCGTGGGCAGATGATGTCCCGGACTGACCCGCACTCCATATGCATTTACTGCCTAGGACTTGGACATGACTTGCAGGCTTGTGAATTATGCAGATCCTTTTTGGCTTCGGTCTTGGAGGACCGCGCTGCCCGATTACTTTTGGGGTGCCCTGAAAAACGTTATCCTCCGGTTAAGTCGAAAGAGGCCCGTTGGGCGGTGTCCACGGCGATTGGCTCGGCAGACCAGCTGGAGCAGATGATCGCCCTCGAGGAGGAGGCGGCCCAGGCCGCATCTTCATCTTCCTCGGTCGCGGCATTTATCCCGCTCTCCTTGGGCTCTTCTTGTACAGCTTCTTTAGGAGCTTTGTCAGTCCCTCTCCACCAAGGAGAAGGACCATCGGGATATTCCAGTCGGTCCAAAAGAAGGACTCCAAAGGTAAGTCCCACCTTGACATTCTTTGGGTGGGGAGAGATCCCCTTCCTGGATAGTCGATGAGTGGAGCTTGGTCAAAGATTCGGCTAAGGCCACTGGCTTCACGGTGTCCCTGTCAGGTCAGCCGGCCGAGACACCCGTCGATGCAGTCAAGATTTTGACAACCTGTTGGGCGGTTTGTCGACTGGAGAAGCCGACAACCCTTCTTCACCGGTTCCCTGGTGAAACCAAGGATTTGACTGTGCCTCCTGTGCGGAGTCCCGGTTAAGGTCCCTGAACCGAGGGAGGCGGTTTCCCCGCCCCTCTGGCCCACCCTGGAATCCCGAGAGGTCTCTGTCTTGGACCTCTTCCAGGTCCAGCCAGTCCTGACGTCGTGGTCTCAGCACCATGGAAAGCGGCGCCGCTCATCCTCGTCGTCCTCTTTGGAGGATAGGCTCAAGCGCGGTTGTGTCGGCGCTATGAGGATTTAATGTGTCAGCAGCTCTTATTGTCCGGGAATAAGCAGACTCCGTCGCCTTCTCCAGCCATTAAGTGTCTGTCACTGGAGTGGCAAAACAACCTCTCGTAGTGGTCGAGAGCTGAATCCGCACGGTTGTTCGGCTGAAACCAGCTGCACCACCCATTGTGGTGGAACCTCCGCCTCCACAACCGAAGACTGGGGCCCCGACCAAGGATTCTCAGTCGGGTCAGAGTTTGCCCCATAGGTTGTTGGTCACCCTTACTCCCGATCGACCTTGGCATGTGGAGGGTGGCTCAGGTGCTCGGCAGCTGTTTGCAGACTCCTTGGAGTCTGACGACTACTCCTTGTTCTCCAGGCCGCTTGACCTGGAGTCCACTGGGGGTTAGTTGGTGGGCGAGAGCCCATCCTCGTTCTTAGGTATGCTTCGGCTCATCTCAGAATTCACTGGAATGAAGCTGGAACCCGTTTCAAAGCGGTCCAAGTATCCCCTCACGGAGATACTGGACTGAGGGGATTCCCCTATGGAGGCCTTCCCGGTGGCCGAAGCCATTGTTGGCCGGCCCTGAGCTTGCATGGCCTGCTGCTTGTCCAGCACCTTCGCCAGGATGGCTCGGAGTATCACGGTCCCCACAGGTTCACTCTCCGGTTTCTCAAAGCACCCTTCTGCGGAGGGTTAGTGACTGACTGCGTTTTCGGCGTTCTGGGAGCGCTAGGGATGTGGACAAACCACCCGATAAGAGTCAAGAAATTGGACTACTCTGGGCGGAAAGTGTATGCTGCTTCCTCCCTAGGCCTTTGTCAGGCTAGCTTGGCTGTCCTGATAGCACACACTTCACACGCCCTTTTGGGCTCCCTAGATGAGGCGATTCCTCATCTCCTGGCTGACCTTCAAACGACGGTCAAGCAGGTGCGGGACCAGGGAAGGGACCGTAGTCAAACAGCAGCTCCAAACTTCATTGGACATCGCTGATTCGTGTGCCCGGTCAGTGGCAGCCGCAGTGGCCATGTGCCACAGAGCTTAGCTGCGTATCTCCACCTTTACGGCGGATACCCAGCACAAGCTGGCAGACTTCCCCTTCCTGGGTACCGACTTGTTCGGTCACGGGGTGGAGAGTCATCTCCAATGGATTGAGAAGTTCAACTCCACCTTGGCTTGGTCACGTCTGCCCAGAAGGGCAAAGGCCGCCAGCAGCAGCAGCAAGCCCTTTCATCCTTCAGCCCCTGTGGCACATCTGGTCCAGCAACACCAGCATCAGGCCAGCAGGCTCACACTTGGCACCCCAAAGCCAAGCCTGCTGCTTCTGCAGCAGGAAGCTGGAGAAAGATCTAGGCAGCTCCTCGGCGGCCCTTCCTCCAAGCTTGCCCAGTGACTGGTTGAGGGGTGTCGCCCCCAACCTTGTCACTCCTCCCCGGGTTCCCCCCGTGGGGGGACGGCTCCGCCACTTCCTTTCTACCTTGTCCGATATCACCACGGACTGCTGGGTGTCGGAAGTGGTAGGCAGGGGTCTGCCTCTGGAATTCGAGCAGTCCCCATCCTATCGAGCCGTCGCCTCACCAGGGGCTATGGGTTCTGCAGCCTCTCTGTTGGCTCTTCGAGCTGACATTGCCCTGCTCCTCCAGAAGGAGGTGATCAGGAGGTGGCGGACCCTCTTCCAGACCAAGTTTGTGTCCAGGTACTTCCTGGTCCAAGCAGACGGGGGCTGGCTCCCATTCTCTACCTTCATGACTTGAACAAGTTCCTAAGGTCTTGCACATTCAGGATGGTCACTCTGGCTCAGACCATTCCTTCCTTGGAGCGAGGCATGTGGTTCTGTTCTCTGGACCTTCAGGACACGTTTTATATGTCCCAATCCATACGTCTCTACCAGCGATTCTTCTGCTTCAGGGCAGAGGATCCCTTCTGATTCGGGCCATGCCCTTCAGCCACTCTCAGCTCCCAGGGTCTTCACCAAATGCATGGCAGTGGTGACAGCATTCCTCGCGGCTGAGGTGTCGCGCGTACCCTTACCCGGACGACTGGCTGATTGCAGCCCTCAGGTTGGAGGTGGAGGGTCCAGAATTTGGCCTCAAGGTCTGCTCTCAGATTGGCCTCCTCATCAATGAGGCCAAATCAGAACTCGTGCCATCGCTAGGTGATTCAGTTCATCAGGGCAGGCTCGACTTTCTTGAGCCAGAGCACGGCTCCAGCGGACAGGGCAAATCACTTTCCTCCTCTTTGCCCAATCGTTCTGGTTGGGCAGTGCGCCCCTGCCGGTACTTCCTGCGCCTTGTGGGCCTCATGACGCCTGCACTGGCGTGGTCCATTGGCCCTGCTGGCATATGTGTCCTCTGCAGTGAGGGCTGGCCCACCAGTGGTCCTGGCGCTCGGTCCTGTGGACCAGTCAGTGGCAGTGACCCAGGAGATGTGGGCGTCCTCCAGTGGTGGCTCATTCCAGCTCATCTGCAGGAGGGTATCCCGTTTGTCTGCCCCGGGCCGACGGTCACTCTGACGACCGACGCGCCTCTGATGGGTTGGGGTGCCCATCTGGGGGAGCTCAGAGCTCACGGCCTCTGGTTCCCCTCAGGAGTCTCGATTCCACATCAATCTGCTGGAGCTTTGAGCGGTCAGAGTAGCCCTCACCGCCTTCGTTCCGTTATGAGGTCAAGTGGTCCAGGTCCAGATGGACAACACCACGACCATGTACTACCTCAACCGACAGGGCGGGACACACTCCTTGCCTCTGTGCAAGGAGGCTCTCCACACTTGGTCTCTCGTGATCAGCCTGGAGGCGGATCTCCTAGCTATCCATGTGGCAGGAGCCTCCAACAGTCTGGCCGATGCCCTAAGCCGGATAGGTGCTGCATCTCACGAGTGTTCACTCCTGCCAAAGATGGTAAAAGATCTGTTCTCCCACTGGGGCACCCCTCAGGTGGACCTGTTTACCTCCAAGGAGAATGCGAAGCTGAGGCTGTTCCATGCCCGCCTCCCTCAGCAGGGCTCACTGCAGGGGGATGCCTTCTCAAGGCCGTGAACCCCGGGCCTCTTCTACGCCTTTCCCCCGTTCCCCTTGATGCACAAGGTGCTTCTCAAAGCGGAGAGGGACAAGGCGCAGGTGATTCTGGTAGCCCCAGACTGGCCCCGCCAGTTCTGGTATCCAGATCTCCTCAGCCTCAGCTCCAGGCTCCCGAGGCAGCTTCCAGCCCGCCCGGACCTGATCTCAGTCAACAAGGGGGAGGTACTCCACCCGGACCTTCAGTCCCTGCACTTGATGGCCTGGTTCCTGAGCGGCTAGAGTTCCAGGACCTGGGTCTTTCCGACGAGGTCCTCAACGTCGTTGAGGCATCCCGTAAGGAGTTGACCAGAAAATGCTATGCCTTCAAATGGAAGAGATTCTCCATTTGGTGTCAGGACAAGGGTTGGACCCTTCTTCCTGTTCCTTGGCTAGAATTCTGGACTACCTGTGGTCCCTTTCTCAGCTAGGGCTTCGGTTGACGACCCTTAAGGTGCACCTGGCAGCCATCTCTGCTTACCGGGCACGGGCCGGCAAGCAGTCGGCACAGGAGAAGGTGGTCCTGTGCTTTTTTAAAGGCCTTGATCACATATCCCCTCCGATGGGAGAACCTCCACCTCCGTGGGATCTACTGCTGGTATTGGCTAAGCTCATGGGCAAGCCATTCGAACCGATACACAGGTGTGACATCTCTCACCTGTCGTGGAAGACCGCCTTCTTGGTGGCTATCACGTCAGCCAGAAGGATGGGAGAGCTCCAGGCGCTTTCCATCGAGTCTCCTTATCTGGTCTTCCACAGGGACAGGGTTGTCCTGCGCCCCCACCCGAAATTCCTTCCGAAGGTGGTGTCGGAGTTTCACCTTAACCAGGTGTTGACTCTGCCGGTGTTCTACCCCAATCACATCTCTGAGGCCGAATATAGGCTCCATACTCTGGAGCCTAGAAGAGCGCTCTATTATTTATTTTATTTGTAAAAAATCAGTTTACAACCTTTGAGCCAGAGGCTCGTTTCCAAAGGTACTTCGTCACATAAAGACATATTGTGTTTTTTGGTTACATAAGCGTGGTTTGCAAAACAATAGGCGTTCAACAGGCGCCAAGCGTCACACTGTGGTCAGACAAATACATTTGGGTTACAGGGTACATGTAAATTGGGACAGGTGTTACACAAGTTGGTATCAATAGTGAGCAATCTAATAGGTAAACACTAAAATAGCTGGCACTGGCCAGGATAAACATAGGCACGGTGTACAGGAGTGATGGTGGGGATGGCTAGGTGGAGGCCGCCCGGAGGCGTTGTCAAGAGAGGTGGGGTGGAGGCTACTTTCGACACAGGAGCAGTTACAGTGTTGATGATGTGGTTTGAAGGGTGGTTTGAACTTGGAGATGGTGGTGGCATTGGTGATGGGGGCAGGAGAGAGTTAAACCAGGTTGGGGCTCTATAGCAGAAGGACCTCTGGCCACGGCTGGTTCTTGATCTGGGGACCATTAGAGTGGTCTTGTTGGAAGACCGTGTTGCAATAGTGGGAGGGCTCAGGTGGATGGATGCCGTTACCCCAGGGGGGGAGAGCCAGAGTAGGTTTTTTTTTTGGGTGAGGAGACAGGTTTGGTATTGGACTCCTTTCTAGGGACGTGGATATGTTGTTCAATCCACACTTACTGGCAGACTCCTAGCAGTTCTCCAGAAGGAGGAGCTGAGAAAGGGACCACAATAAGGAGTGGATGGCTGAAGTTCGGGAGAGGTTCACCAGCTGTTTGTCACCTACAGAGCCGCACCTAGCAGACCTGCAGCCAGGCGGACGATAGGCAGGTGGGTCACCTCCTGCATAGATCTCTGCTATAGGTTGGTGGGCATGGAGCCTCCCAAGGGATCTGAGCTCATTCTACCCACCATCCGCTGCTTTGGTGGCTACTTCCAGGGACGTCCCTATCCAGGAAATTTGCAGGGCTGCTACCTGGAGACGCAAGAACCTTCATTATCCACTACCACATCGACCTTGAGTCATGCTGGGATGCTGGTTTTGGGATCTCGGTTCTCAGTCCTTATTCCTTAAGTAGGGTGCGCCTTGCCTCCCTCCTTCTGGAGAACTGCTAGGAGTCTGCCAGTAAGTGTGGATTGAACAACATATCCACGTCCCTAGAAATACAGGTTACTCACCTGTAACAGGAGTTCAGGAGTGGTATATGTTGTTCATCCACACAACCCTGATCTCCCCTGCTTGACCTGCAACTTGGCTTCCCAGCGGGCTAGATCTCGGCCATGGGGCGAGCCATGAGTTTTACCACTCGGGTGGGTGGAAGGAGCCAGCTTGAAGACCTTCTGGCAAGATTTAAAACAGCAAGGAACCTGCCAGTAAGTGTGGATGAACAACATATACCACTCCTAGAACTCCTGTTACAGATGAGTAACCTGTATATACCTGGCGTGTCCAATTCCCAACTAAATTCTCTATCTCGATCTATAGGGACTCTAAATTAAACAGTTCCAAATGTTCCAGTTTCTGGGGAATATTTACACCCAAATATTTAACCTTATTTCTCCATTTCAGAGGGATTTGGTTCTTCAGAGACTGCGAGGGGGTGAAATTTAAAAATAACACTGTTTTTTGTACATTTATTTTGTATCCGGCTATTTCTGAAAACTTATTTATCACTTGTAGGGTAGCAGGAATGGACTTTTAAGGTTCTAGGAGTGTTAGTAATATGTCATCTGCGTATAATGATATGGTAAAATCCCTCCCTCCTAAAGGGACTCCCAGAATATTAGGATGTTGCCTTATGGCTTCAGCCAATGGCTCAATGTATATGGCAAACAGTAAGGGGGAAAGTGGGCAGCCCTGCCTAGTTCCCCTTCCCACCTGTAGCATTGAAGATAACTGTCCATTCACTTTAACATATAGCTTCAGAGAGGCATAAATTCTCTGTATCATGCTAGAGAATTCCCAGGAATCAGACTTGCGTAAAGTTTCCGATAAAAGAAAAAGGCCTACTGATAGCGATCAAAAGCTTTGTCTGCATCAAGACTGAGCAACACTGCCTGTATCTGTCTCTGATTTAAGTGGTCCAACAAATGAATTGTTCTGCATATATTATCTGTAGTTTCTCTGGCTCGAATGAACCCATATTGATCTGAATTAATCAAATATGGTAAAATTTCTTCTGGTCTGTGTGCCATATGGACATAAATAACTTGAGTCCATGTTTAATATGGATATTGACATATGAGGTAGTTAAATCTGCTGGTATGCCTACTTTTAAGATAGGTGAAATGTTAGTGTAATCCCATGGTGGAGGAGGAACCCTCTGTTGAATTTCTAAAAGGTGTTTAGTAGTAAAGGAGTTGGTTGTTTACTAAAAGTATTGTACCACTCGGATGGAAATCCGTCTGGGCCAGGGGTTTTTAATGATTTAATTTCTTTTATGGCATGTCTGTCTTCCTCTGATCTGATAGGGGCTTTTAATCTGGTTTCCATTTCCTTAGTTAGCTTTCTTAATGTAAGGGGGTTAAAACATTCCTCAACTTTGTTAAATTCTGGACCTTGTGGTTTCTCATATAGCTGCCTATAATATTTCTGGAACAGCTGCAGTATCTGCTGTGAGTTAAGGGCTCTTTTTTCCTCTCTGGATCCACTAAATGTGTTATGATTGTGGCTGTCCTATGTCCCCATAGCCTCCGGGCTAAATTTCTCGCCTTTTTTGACTTCCCTCATACCTATTTGTTTTCAAGTAAAATAGCGCCTGTTGTGTTTTTTCATCTAAAAGTTTCTGGAGCTCAGCCTTTGTCTGATTAATCTGGGTTTGGGCCTCTGTGGTAATAAGAATAAACTTTGTTTGCATTTCCCTTAGTTTCTCATGTAGTTCACCATATTGTGTTTCCCAATATCTCTTCTTGTATGCTGAATACGCAGTTATCTCCCCCCCCTTCCCCTGATCACAACCTTCACAGTATCCCAAACTATTGTGTTGGATGTCTCCTGGGATGAATTCTCTGTAATAACTTGAGCTATTTTTGCGTTAAAGCTGTCCCTAAAAGCTTTATTCTTAAGAAAAGTTGTATTCAAGCGCCACCCAGTGGATTTCCTTGGTATTTTAAAATCTAGCCTCAAAAATAGGGAGAATGATCAGAAAGAAATCTAGGTCCTATAGTTAAATCCTGTAAGCAGTCCAAATGTTCATTTGAAATGAAAAAGTAGTCCAGTCTTGAGTAAGAGTTGTGTCTAGAGAAAAATGTATATCCCCAGAAAGAGGATAACAATGTCTCCATTCATCGATTAGACCCAATGCTCCAAGTTGAGATAAATGATCTTTGAGCTGACGTTAGCCTATATTTGGAAGGTACAGAGGAGTCCAACCGAGGTGTCAAAATTAAATTGATATCTCCCCCTATAATAAGACATCCGTGCGTAGTGTCTAGGAGCTTTGCAAAAAATCTTTTAAAAAAACAAACCGATGTAAGAGGGGGAAAAATACACATTCACTATCATGACCTTTGTCCCATAAAGGGTACCTTTTAAGATTATATACCTTCCCTCTTGTGATCTTTTTAAGTTTTCACAAGTGCTTCATGTATATTTGCAGGTTTAGAAGGATACACTGATGCTGCTGTCAGAATTTTTATTATGAAAGTGGTATGATAAGAATGTAGTGCCAAAGGTGGATAGGATTTTATACAGGCATGAATTTTTGCAGGCACACAAGTGGATAAACTTTACAGTTTAATAAAAGCACTGTTGATAATGTCAACACCAGGAGAAATGGTGTTTTGGGTGGGGGGGCGCATGAGCTGAGATTGAGAGTATATTCCCTTATGGGAGTTCTACTAATATTGTGTGGCACTGTTTGCCGTAGCACCAACAGCATGTTTATATTCCCCAATGGGAGATGGAGCATGATGCTGGATGAAGCCAATGACAGGTACCTAAGGGAACTTGATATTTATGCACCATGTGAATTACAGTGTACCCCATCTTCCCTGATGAAGCCCAATATGGGACGAAATGTTGGATGTAGAGAGATGGTTCCTGTGTGATATTGGAATAAATTAAGTTTGAAGTAAAAAGTTGTGCTGCTGATTTTCTTATTGATTGGAGCAGTGCTAAGGAGGCAAGCGCAAAGGCTCCAGAATGAAAAATATGCCAGGCTACCTTCTGATCCACCGTGGCTGGCTCCTAGTGCCCATCTGATGTTGAATCCTCTTTCTCTAAGATAAAAAAGGTCCAGTGCTCATCAGGCACCTCCTCCTTGGCCAGGCCCCCCCCCCCTTCTTCGGTACAGCACATAGGGGATTCTTGCAGCAATTCTTTCTGTCCTTCTCCATTAGGAGACTCACAAGAGACACCGATGATTGAGAAGCTCTCAAGACTGTGGACCTTCTCACTAAGGCTGTGGACATTCCCTATTTAAAAAGAATGAAAATCAATCTGTGCCATTATGCAGCAGCAATAAGTGACTGACTGAGTTCTTCGGTACCAGACTTTGAATTATGCCAGGCTAACCTCTGGTCTTTACTGGCTGGCTCCTACCCCCATCATGATATAAATATCCTCCTCTGAGTCACAAGATTCAAAGGTTATCCAGCCTTTCTTGAAGCTTGGCTGGGCACAAGGGGCTGTGGCCATCACACAGAGCTAAAGGCTCCAGCTCTGCAAAATGCAAAAATCTACATGGGGGTATCAAGCATACTACACTGTGGGGTCTGACCTCTAAATGCAGCACACAGATCTCTGCTGCCATAAAGTCTACCACTCTGTTCCAAGGAGATGCAGCCATTATGAACCTGATGCCTGTCAGTACCACCCTGATGCTGTTTCAACAAGACACAAGGCTTCTCTAACTGCGGGTCATCTGGCTACATCTGAAGAAGGCAAGGCACAGTAATCCACCAAGACAACAGAAATTAAGGACAATTCATACTGAGATTGGTCTGTTCTCCGTCCTTGGCAGCCACATAAGTGCAAGATTCTTATTTGCAGAACTGGTGTATGGAAATCGCACCAGAATGATGGGATTCTAAATTTTCTCTGCAATGATTGAAATTCTTCCTGCAATCACTGCAGTCCAGCAATGGTCCGAGTGATTCATGCCGCTGTCGGCTATCGCAGAGATTGAAACAATCCAACCGGTCTCCCCACAGCAATGGCACTCTGCCTTGTACTTCATGTACTTCACTGTTCCCAGGATGATGGGTGTCATAGCAATCGTAGCTCTCAAATAACTCATGAAAAGAATCGGTTGCTTGCCTATTTCAGATGGAAACGCTACGCTCCTCTGTAGTGTCCATGCATAGTGGAGATTTGTTTTCTGGTATCTCTAGACTCCGCTTGTCTTAACATGTGCAGTTTCTCAGTTACATCACTCATTCTCTGTGTTCACTATTTTCAGTACACAGCACTACCATTTGGATTGTTTATGTAAGGTGTTTCAGAGTTCCTGCTAGTACTAATAGCACTCCTCAGAGAGAAGGGCATACATTTTCATCCACATCTAGATGACTGACTCACTCTGGCAGTCTCGGAGTACAGCACAGGAGGCAGTGTTGTTGGTCACCAGAGCATTGCGGTACCACAAATGCGAAATCAACCACAGCAGGAGCACATCACACCCAGTGTAGCTCAGACAACACCTGGGGGGCAGTATCTGCACATCAGAGCTACAGTGTCTCTCATAGTGGACAGAGTGCAGCGCCTCTCACAAGCTTGAGAGAGGCTCAAATACAAACCTGCAGTGCGCACTAGGACAGTCCTGGCATGTGCTGGGTCAGATGGCAATGAGCATCAACTTGGGACAATGGACCATGCGCCATTGTAGCCCCACCTCAACTCCACATACAGTTGTGGGATCTGTAGACAAAGCCCCTGTTGACCAGTGGCTGTCCAGCTACCTCTGTGAGCTCAATCTTCAAATGGTGACCAGAGCAGACAAGCCTCACTCATGAAGTGTTTATTTGGAATAGTCAGGAGCCCACCTTCATGAGAGTGATGATAGCGGAGGTAGAAAAGCTTCTTCGGCCCCTGGGGGGTTAACTTTCTCACGCCGCCCGCACCTTCACCTGCCAAGCACAGTAGCCAAGTTGATAATAGCGCCACCAAGTGGAGTGAGAACTTGCATGGGAAGTGCTTCTCTTGACTTACAGATGTTGGGAAATGCTGATTCAGGATCTTGTGGCCTCTATGTCCAGTGCAAGACTTCCAGGTATTTTGACAGACAGTGGGAACACCAGTCTTGCTGGAAATCTGTTACATATCCCTATCATGGCTGAGACCTTCATGTATGCCTTTCCTCTATGGCTCGTGAGATCAAAGGCTCTCAGACAGTGGCACAGGGAACCATTTCCACTGATACTGGTTGTGTCCTGATGACCTCAAATGGTGTTACTCTGAGCTGATACATCTGGCATAGTGCGAACTACTCCCACTCAGGCCAGACCTTTTTCAGCAGGGACCAATTCTTCATCCATATTATCAGAAGGTTTTACCCTCAACCTAGTTTCTGAGCTCAAAAGATTTGCGATGGCAGGATACTGCACAAGAGTTATCAAGATCTTGGCGCAGTCCGAACAGGTTTGCACTGATAAGGCCCATAGAAGAGCCTGCTATGTTTCACTCCATGGCACACCCATTTTCGGTTCAAGCCTTCATTGCCTCTCTAATGTTGTGGAATTTCTGCAGCAGGGCTGAGATGTTGCATAGTTATTTACCTCTCTTAAAGTGCAGGTGGTGGTCCTCTCGGCTACCAGGGGTTACGTCAGATTGCACTCCCTTTGGGCTCCATCCAGATGTCTGTTTCTTCAAAGTGTGTCAGAAACTGTGCCACAGATGTATGCAGGTCTCACCTCCATGAAAGCTTCTTCTGGTCCTTGGAAGTCATGAGGTGTCCTTGTGGCTCCCATTCGTTAAGGTTCTATTTATCATGTCCGTGTGCTTGGCTAGAAGGATTTGAGATGCAAGATTTTTTTTTTTTTAATAACACAAGGAGCATTGGTGTTTCACATGGCCAAATTCATCCTCAGAATGGTGCTCACCCTTTTTGTTAAGGTGTTCTCTGATTTGCACAGGCAGCAGGAAATAGCATTGCTGTCCTTTTGCCTGAACCCAAAGAATGCCAAGGAGGACCAGCTACATTCTCTGAGTGCCGTTAGAGTTTGCCTCAGGTATCAGATTATATTTTCCGGGTCTGCTGGTTTCAACATAGTTTAGCCATATGGCTATATTCTGCTATCAGACTAGCTTTACAGTTTGAGGTGGAGATCTTATTCATCTGGAATCAGAGCTCATTCCATGAAGGCTATGGCTGCTTCTTACTCTGAGCCTGCCTCAGTGTCTCTGGAGGATATTATGTATAGCCATTACATGGGCCTCTGTCCACACATTGTCTGGACATTACTGCCTTGATATACTCTGCTTTACTGATGCATTTGACTGGTGAGTGGTAAGCTTGGTTCTACACAACTGACCCTCCCAGTTAGGGACTGCTTATTTGGGCCCATACCAACTGACTGCAGATTGGAACCAACACGCAAAGGGGAATTGTATTTCCTTACTGGTAATTCCGTTTTGTGTAGGTTCTGCTGATAAGCATTTGGACCCTCCCAGTTTTCAGTGCTGTATTTTCCCCTGTAGATAGCTTCTGCCCTATATTGCATATAGTTTCCTTTTCTTGTGGGGTTAACGTATGTTGTTAAATGTTGTGGTTTTCCCCCCTATTCCTCAGTGTTTTTGTACTACACACTTGGACAGAAGGTTTGACTGAGAGAGTCTGGGAAGGGGTGTCTCATAGACTTCTCTCAGATTGTTTCATCTTGTTCCTGCTATTGTGAGTACAACCAAAACCAACTGACTGCCTGTGGATAAAGCGTTCACACACATGGAATTCCCAGTAAGGAAATATTATTTCCCTTTGGCGTACACGCCATTAAATGGTGTACCTAGCAGCAAAAAAATAAGTACATAAAAAGGCCTAGGTTTAAATCCTAAAGCTGCTTTCCTAGCCCTTGGATCTGAAAATTCCATCCCTACAGTTAAATTTTTTTGCAGGTGCAGAGTCCTCCTTGTGCACAGGTCTCTGGGGCAGGAGGGGGATTTTCTGCAGGAAATAGTGGAGTCTTTTGCCAACAGGGTGATGGAATCACCAAGGTGGATCATTCTGGGTGATTTCAATGTCTAGGTTGATAAAGAACTCTCATGTTTTGGACAGGATTTCCTCCAGAGTATGACAGGTCTGGGCCTGGAACAAATAGTTGCTGCTGTGACTCATCAACATGGGCATGCTCTACACTTCGTGTTCCGGCAGGGCTTGAGGTGGAAAACCTCAGGATTGATCCAGTTAATTGATCTGATCATTGCGCCATCAGGTTTTATTTCAGGCACCCCTCTGTAGTCCCACACCCTGTGGAGATGGTCAGATGCTGCCCTTTGAGAGGACTGAGGCTGGATGGACTTAAACGGTGGTACTGTGAACACCTTGGGTATGATGGTGGCATGTCTTGGGACTACAGAGGAAGCAGTGGTGACCTACAGTTAGTGTAGTCTGTGCAGCGCTTGACCTTGTAGTGCCAGTCTGTGTACATCCATTGGTTTCACTTCTTGGCTCACTGTGGTTTGACTGTGAGCTGAGGGAGGTGAAAGCAAATGGGGAGGAGGTTGGAGTGATGGGGGAGATTAGGGCTCTGGGAGACAAATGGGCTTTGAATATTCACTATGGCGAATATCAAAGTGCAGTCTTCTGTAAGAAGGCAGAATTTCTGTCCAAGGAGACTGCAGCCAGGAGGAACCGACTAGCTCAGCTTTTCCAGGTGGTGGACAGGCTTTTACATCTGGCCTGTCTAGAACCTGTGAAGGCTGTCCGATCGAGGAGTTTGCTTGGTTCTTCTTGGACTGAGTGTCCGCTGTTGGGTTGGGATCTCTCCAGCGGGCAGCTAAGGTCTGGCAGTATCAAACCTGGGAGTCGCATTAGCTGTCAGTGGTCTTGGGGGTTTGGTCAGTGACAATTGAGATTGTGAAGGTGATCTTGAAATTATGGCCAACGATTTTGAGGGGATTCGGACTCAACATAGCTCTTGGTGAGCTGTGTGGGCAGCTGGACCTGGTGTTCGCCAATATTATTTGGTGTTCCTTGTCTGAGGATTTTCCCATCGCACTGAAAGTGCACTAGTAAATCCTTCTGAAAAGCCAACGTGGGACCTGGATGTCCTGGTGAACTACCGACCTGTCGCTAACCTGCCTTTCTTAGATAAGGTTATTGAGAAAATGGTTGTGCTGCACTTTGAGACACACCTGATGACCTGTGACATCTATGAGCCTTCCCAGTTGGGGTTTAGGTCAAAGTATAGCACTGAAATGGAATTAGTCAGGGAGGATAATGACCTGCCCAGGGCAAGGGATGGAGGATAGTGATCAATTCTTCTTCTCCTCGATCTCGCCTCAGTGTTTGACACTGTAGACATTGGGCTTTTTTTTTTTTACTTTTGTTTTTGTAGAAATTTCCAAATACAAAAGCATTGGAAAATACATATGGTGAACAGTCCAAAAGTACGTATCCAACTAGGACCAGAAGCCCCATAATTTTAGAAATAGGTGTAGCCACCATATCGAGATATCACATAGGAGAGGATTAGCATGATTACTCAAATACTAAAAAATAAAAAGTAGACTTTCTGTGCATTTGAGTCAAAACAGCATGGCCAGTCCTCAAGTATTGATTGTCCAGCAATGTCCCAAGTGTAACTAGCGTGGCTCCGTAGGGACCTGCAATGCCATGTACATACCCTAAAGAACAGTAATTCTAACAAGAAACTTTTGAAAGCAAAGTGTAAAAATAATAATAAATACACCACCTTTAAAGATAATAATCAGCAGAACTTTACAAAAATGAGAAATAAGCCCAGTAGATTTTAATAGCATATTAAGGAACATGAATGATGAAGAACTCTTAGAAATATCTCCAAACTAACTAGCCTGGAATAGGCCATATCACTTAAGATTTTTTT
Organism: Neoceratodus forsteri; assembly: GCA_016271365.2. Taxonomy (NCBI): domain Eukaryota; kingdom Metazoa; phylum Chordata; order Ceratodontiformes; family Ceratodontidae; genus Neoceratodus; species Neoceratodus forsteri. The sequence goes on along the minus strand of JADMNL010000030.1, from coordinate 125,438,891 downwards.
TTTTTTTTAACTAAACACAGAGCTTACACGGATGGGGAGCAACAGTGCTAAGGGCGCAGTGGAGTTCGAGCTGTGCAAACGCAGGTTTTTACAGCTCTGTTGCTTAATGCTTCTAGAGTAGCAAAATCTACAATTTAGAGTGGTTTCAGTCAATTTTGGATAGCTTCATTGGATTCCTGCCCCAAAAATACATAGGGATGGGGAATCCGAAGCGAGATAGAGCAACAGCCGGTTCTGATAGAGGGAAGGGAGTCGGAACCGTGTAGCCCTCATGATCAGGATCTGAGGCCCAGATGGCAGATAATGCTATGGAAGAAACCCTCTCTACTTTGGGTCCGAAAATTCAGACCCTAATTCAATCAGTTGCTGGATTGTCGGAGAAAGTAGAGGGGTTCAACTCCAGAGTCAGTGTTTTGAAAATGACAGCAGAGGGACTGAAAACGTAGCTCCACAAGGTGAGGAAACGGGCCGATTCTGCCACAGGAGCTACCTCTCTCATGGCCGAGGAATTGCAACATCTCCGCACCAGAATGGAATCTATGGAGAATCAGGCCGCAGCAGTAATATTGGACTTTTGGGTGTTTTGGAGGGCAGTGAGGGGGACCACCGAAGGATGTTCGTTCGGGATTTCTTAACAGAAAATCTTACCTCCTAGAGCACAACCAATCTCGGACATTCAGAAAGTGTATTGAGTTACCCCTCGTGGCCGGCAGTAAGATCCCAAGGAGCCTTGAACTTTGATGGCAGTATTATTGGGTGTTGGGGGAAAGAGATCAGATTCAACAGCTGGCACACTGTGCAGGCCATATTATGATGGAGAATCACCAGATTTATTTGTTCCTGGACATTAGTTACGCAACTAGACAACGTCGCAAAAAATTTAATGGGGTGAGGTGTTTGTTGAAGGAAGCTGAAATACCCCACACGATGATTTACCCTGCACGCCTCCGAATTGTTCGGGAGGGTAGAATATATTTTTCAGACCCCATTGATGCCGGGCAAATGGGCCACCAAATCGTGGCTATCTCCAGGAAAACATCAATGGCTGAAGATCGCCTTGCTGAGGAGGAGGAAGAAACTTGAGCAAGGTCACTGGGATCTGAGTAAGGTCTACTGGAGCATGTTATGACTGACAACTCTAATAGTTACCTGCTGTTTGGACTTTGTGTTTAAATTCTAACTAAAACTCAGTCCCTGTTGTGTTTTTGTGCAGTGATCTTTTTGATAGCTGAGTTGAGCATATACCGGAGTTGAGTATATACCGAGTTATTACACACACTCATTTGTTTGGAAGAAAGTGATGGGCTGGAGGTATGGGGAGTTAATATCTAATAGTTTTGTAGAAAAACCTGCTCTCAGTTTGACAATTGCACTGTTTCTTTAGATAGATTGCATGGCGTCAAAGGTCTCATATGAGGCCACATTGGCTTTGAAGGATTAATGCTGGACATTCATTTAATTTAAGGGAAAAACCATGCTGCTCTTGGGCTCACTAAGCACAGCATAATTTAGGGGTATTTTTTTTTTTTTTTAGATTTTAACAAGATGACCCCTGATGTAATATCTCAATATGGTGAATACACATATCCTGCTAATAAGGGACTGTTGTCCTATACGGTCTAATGTATTTGGATGGTCCACTGTATGTAAATCTCAATGTTATTGCATTGGAAAACTAAAAAATAAAGTGTAAAAAAAAAAAAAAAAAACTGCAACAGTGCTGTAGGGCAAAGACAATAAAGCATGTTTAGGTCGTTCCCGCAGCCTTTCACGGGTCATCTTTCTCGGTGTCAGCCCTCCTAGTCGCGAAATGAGTAGCCCATTTGCCATCATCCACAGGATCTGTAAACATGTACACTTCACTCTCAAAAACAATCCGTAACCGAGCTGGGTAGATCATAGTGTGAGGGACCTCTGCCCCCCTCAGGGTACAGCGAACTCCATCGAACTTCTTGTGACATTGACGGGTTGCATAGCTAATGTCAGGGAATAAAAATACCTGTTTGTCATCCTGCATGATTGGACCAACACGACACACAAACTGCAGAATGCGATCTCTCACTTTGACTCCTGAAGTTAGCTCCATTAATGTTCGAGGTGCTTTAGATTCCTGCCTTCGACCACGAGGGGTGATCCGGTACGTCTTCTGAATTTCAATGATCGAGTCAGCCCCCTCTGGTAACAAGTTTTCAGTAAGCCATTCCTTGAGGAAAAGGACAGGGTGATCCCTGTCGGACCCCTCCGGCAATCCCAAGAGTCTCACATTAGCCGAATGGACTTAATTTTCAAGAGACTCCAATCAGGTCCGGATATGCTGGGATTCCGTGAACATAAGCGCCGTTGCTGCTGTAGAGGCGTTAGCGTCGGCCTGCTTCTGTACATCCAGCAAGTCTCCTTCGTGGCATCCATGAGTCGTTTCAAGTATTAGCACCGGCCATTAAATCCATCGACTTTTGGGAAAGGTCGGTAACTGAAAGGATCAGTTTCTGAATTTTTAGTCCCAAAGAGGCTAGGGTTTCTTCCAATCCCTGTTTAGCCCCTGAGATGGGCTCTGTACCAGATGGTGTGGCCTTTGCTCCGCCTGGTCCCCTATCTTTGTCTGAGTCACCAGGGTTTTTATCACGCTTAGGGTTGCCCATCTTAAGCAAAACAAGGGTCCTCTATCTGCTGGGAAGATCAAAATTCGAAAAATCTCTGAATTAACTGCTGATGTTGGCAGATTTCAGGGATTAATTGCAGGAGCTGTAAAGCTGCTTCCATCCAGCTTGGGCTCCACAGCACCCCCGGCCAAATGGGCTTTTATTTGATCGAGCCAGGAAAATCTGGGACTCACAGGCAAACTGATAAGCTGGCTTTAGTCCTGCCTCAGGGGCATGGCACAGAGGGTAGTGATGGGGAGTGTTTCCTCATGCCCAGTGAACCTTTACTGTACCCTCGGGATCGATCCTTTCGCCCATGCTGTTTTTGGTATACACTACCCCTGGGTAGACTCATCAGACAGTATGGAGTTGGGTTTCATTGCTATGCCGATGATATTCAGCTCTCTGTTCTTTGCACCCCAGGATTATTATTGTTGTTTATTCGCTTAACGGGTAAGCACACTAGAAAACTAGTTCCTTTTACAGGTGTGACCCACATAAAAAACATACACATACAATACAAAGCATACATATACAGTACAAATATATCAGACCAAAAGTGTCTTCGTTACAAAAGAAGATAAATAATCATAAAAAACATTTACAGTTAGATTGTAGTTCAAAAAACATCCTTAATTCATTTGCAAATACTTTAGCAGAATGCAACTGTCTTATATCACAAGAATTCCATTCCAGATAGATGGAGCAATATAAGCAAAGGCCCTCTGTCCACTTTTAGATCTCATAAAATGTATTTTGAAAACCAAACCATCCGATTGTGGCGTGGTGGATGTGCTGAATCAGTGTTTGCTTGAGATCCAGGATTGATGTCATCGAGCTGGCTGAGATTCAACCTGGACATAGCTGAAGTACTAAAGATTGAGCTGGGTTGTTTTTTTTGGGTTGAGGGGGTTAGTGACTGGGAGGAAGAAGGGGCTGTGCCTCAATGCAGGCAGGTGAAGAATCTGGGTGTCATTCTGGATGAAGGGCTGACTTTTGAGGCTCGTGTGTTGGCAGTAGTCTGAAATGGCTTTTATCATCTGAGGAGCATCAGCCAGATTTGTTCCCTAATCCCCACCCTGAAGCACTTGTACACACTTTCTGTAACCTCATAGCTGTATTATTGCAGTGCTCTTTACCTTGAGGTCAGTGGAGGTATACTGTGGTGCCTGCAGTTTGTGCAGAACAAAGCTGCTAGGTTAACTGGCCTCTCAAGGTCGAGTAATATTTCCCTAGCACTGCGTTAACTGCACTGGCTGCTGGTCAAGTGGCGTATCTCCTTTAAGGTTGGATTACTAACCTGTAAGATCCTACACAGTCGCCGTCTGGGCTACCTGCGTGATCTCCTGCACTGTTGCTTGCTTGCGTGTCCCCTGTTCTCCACCAAGTAGGGTCTCTTGGTTGTTCCCAGGGCCAGACTTAAAACTTCTGGGGAGTGGTCCTTTGAAGCAGCAGGGCCAGTATTATGGAATTCACTCCTGAGGACCCTGAGGGAAAGCCCCCTTAGTGGAGGCCTTTAAAAAGGGGTTAAAGCATATCTTTTTGCTCAGGTGTCTGGAGAATGAAATATTTCTTTATATTATGAACATCAGTGATATATTGTAGTGCAGTTTGATTGTTGGTTATTTATATGTGGTTTTATGGGCTATTTATTCAGAATTTATATTTCTATATTTATTCTGTGCTATTTTCTCCTTTGTACTAGCGCCCCGGACCTCCGGGAAGAGTCATCAAATAAAACTACTGCTACTTTTTAAAGCTTGCTTGCTCCTTGAATTTAATGTTTCTCATACTACTGCTTGCTAAACTGTTTGCCACTCTGTCTGCAGCACTGCACATATGCTGCCAGGATCATACAATGTGGCCATATGGAGCCATAGACCTGTGGCAGTGGAGCACTACATCTACAAACAGGTATGAGTGTTTTGAGGGTCCCCATTCGTTATTACAGTACTTTTTTAGGTGTATCTCAGTCAACAGGTAGGAACTTCACCGTCTGTGAAGCAGGATCCATACGGAAGATTTCCCAGCAGTACAGATGGGGCTGCCAATGTCTACGTCACCTGCTAATGTCATCTATCCTATAAAGGCGCGAGCGGCCCTGCTCCCTCCTCAGATGTTTCCCATTGTTGACTCTCTTGCTTGGGTCTCCATGGAAGCTCTGTTGCAGTTCGTACCATTTTTGCCTACACTTTTCTTTAGCTTTTACTTCTGGAATCTCTTTATAATAAGAGGTTCTTTTGCCTTGTTTATGTCAGGAGTCACTCCCTTCACTTTTCTTCTGTTGCTGCCGCTGTGGAAAGATTGCTTTTTCAGATGACTATACTCTCTGCGTCTGCTGTCTGGGGCCTGACCATGATGTTTCTGCCTGTGAGATCTGCAAAGAATTCAACCTTACAATCCTTAGGCATCAGAAAAAGGCATTGAAGAAATTCCTGATGGAACAGCAGGTGGCCAATTCTGGGCAGAGGTCCTCCAGGGTCCCTCCTTCCTAGTCGCCAGTAGGTTCATCGAGTTCCCAGGCCTTGAAAGCCCAAGACAAGTCCTCAGGGAAAAGTCATAAGAAAGACTGTGACTGCTCTCCTTGGTGGCACTCCTGTTCCCCGACAGCTTCTTCCTCCTCTTCTGGGAGTACCCCATTGGCTGCTGCTGCACCGACGTCCTCTGTTGTCCAGGCCTCTACTTCTGCCAGGCCCATACTGACAGCACCTCCTCCCACTTCTCAGGGAAGGTTGTCTTTCGACCCTCGGGTCATGGAACCCAGCCCCTCTGTCACAGCCTGATGCCTCTCCAGGCCCTTATACTTCGGGGCTGTTGGGCTCTCAAGACCCGACTGATGGTTCGGTATGCCTTGTTCTGACGACCCTGCTGCCTTTGATGTAGCCTTTGCCTGTTGTCGAACTCTGTACCATTTTGCCAACTCTAACTGCTCTTGTGCACCAGCTAGGTACAACACAGACTGGTATCCCCGGTGCCATTGGGCGCTCCGTCACAGATGCCAATTTGGCCTTATTGGGCTGCACCCTTTAGAGAGCCGTTGGTCCTTGGTTCATCGGACCCTAAGTTAGAGGGGGGGTTGATGTAGAAGAGGAGTACCATCCTAACCTTATCCTCCCTGAGGAAGAGGAGGAAGCTCTTTCCTTGGACAGATCTACAGCCTCTTCAGTGAGCGAGGACTTACTGGTCCCCTCAGGAAGACCCCACCTTCAACATTATGAAACAGCTGTCTTCTGCCATGGGCTTCCACACCAAGGAAGAGGATGCCACCAGAAGGGACCTGGTGGTTTTATGGAGATCCTGGAATGGCCACTAAAGTTCATTCCTCCCATTTTGCCAGCTCTGAGGAATGCCACCACTGCGGCATGGCACCACCCTGACATGGTCTCTGCCATGCCTCGGAGGGCAGACAAGCTTGATCATGTCCCCCCAAGGCCTGCCCTATTATGCTGTCCAGCCTGAGACAAGATTTAGTGGTCATCAAAGTGGAGCAGGACAAGTCCACGTTGCCAAAACACCTTAGCTTCCTCCCCCACTGACAGGGAATCCAGAAGGATTGACCTCTGGGGTAAGAGAGTTTATGCCTCCTCTACTCTGGGACTCCAGATTGCAAATTACTTGTCCCATATGGTCAAGTACCAAAAATACCATATGAGAGAAGGGAGTTTGGTGGCTCAGGCCTCACTTAGAGGGTACCCAGAAACAGGAGGTCCTACAGGCCACGAAGATATTAGCAAGCTTCTCCTCAGGGCCTTGTGTGATATGTCTGACACTGTTGGGGCTGCTGCCACAGGTATTTGCCTTCAGAGACACACCTTGCTAGAGTATCTGGTTTCATGGCGGATGTCCAGCAAAGGTGCTTAATGCCCCATTCAGTGGCTCTGAACTATTTGGGCCTGGTGTCCAGGATATAATCAATGATTTGCAGGCATCTGGCAGAACCCTCAAATCTGTCCACTCTCTACCATACCCAGCCTAGGAGCAGACATAGGCTGCCCTTTGTGAAGGTGTCCCACAAGTCTGGAGTGGGCTGCAGACCCCAGGGCAAAGGAAGGCCAGTTCCACTTTGCCTACCCCACCTCCTATTTGGATCCTGCTCGAGAATGACCCAGAGGCAATGGATCAGCCCAGTGGCGGATCCGCCTCTGCCTGACTCCTGCCAAATCTCTCTCTTCTGGTCCCTGGCCAAGAGTTGGTAATCGGAGGTCGGTTCTCCCTCCATCTCAATCAGTGGTGGACCATAACCTCAGATGTTTGGATTCTTCAGATTATAGAGAACGGTCACACTCTGGAGCTTCTGGAGCAACCCCCAGAGACTCCTCTAGTACTCTCCACCTACCTTCCAGACCACACAGCAGTCTTTCAGGAGGAAGTACACTCCCTTCTGCAGAAAAGGGAGATCGAGCCAGTGCTCAGGCGGCAGAAAAACAGAGGGTTCTAGGGACGTGGATATGTTGTTCAATCCACACTTATTGGCAGGTTCCTTGCCGCTTTAAATCTTGCCGGAAGGTCTTCAGGCTGGCTCCTGCCATGCACCCGGGTGGTAAAACTCTCTGCTCCACCCGATGACGCCAGATCTTCCTTAGGTTCCCTCCTTTGCACGCTGTGTTTTAGGCCTGGATCCAAACTCTTGGTTAACCGAAACTAATCTTAAAATTTACAAGACTTCGGTCTTTATCTTCCCTCATGATTTGCGATGGACAAATCGACTCCCGGATTTCGTCTGTGCCCCTGTGGGCAGAAGATGTCCCGGACTGATCCGCACTCCATGTGCGTGTACTGCCTTGGGCTTGAGCACAGTTCACAGGCCTGCGACTTGTTCAAGTCCTTTTTGGCCATGGTCTTAGAGGATCGCGCTGCCAGATTGCAACTTGGGCGCCCTGAGAAACGTTATCCTCTGGTAAAGTCGAAGGAGGCCTGTTGGGCAGTGTCCGGCGGTGGGCTAGGCTGAACAGCTCGAACAGATGATCGCCATCGAGGAGGAAGCGGCCCAGGCCGCATCATCATCTTCGGTCGCGGCATTTATCCCACTCTCTTTGGGCTCCTCCTATACGGCTTCATTCAAGGAGCTTTGTCAGTTCCTCTCCACCAAGGGAGAGGGGCCTTTGGGACATTCCTCTCTGTCCAAGAAGATGGACTCCAAGGGTGAGTCCCACCGTCGACGTTCTTGGGAGCGGGAGAGGTCCCCTTCCCTGGATAGTACGACTCGGCTTGGGTCGAGGTTGCGGCTAAGGCCACTGGCTTCACGGTGTCCTCCTCAGGTCAGCCGGCCGAGACACCCGTCGATGCAGTTGAGATTTTTCTCGACCCGTCGGGTGGGCTGTCGACTGGAGAAGCCGACAAACCTTCACCGATTCACCTGATGGAAACCGAGGACTTGCCTGAGCCTCCTGTGCCAGAGTCCCCGGTTAAGGTCCCTGAACTGAGGGAGGAGCGGGTTTCCCACCCTCTGAACACGAAGGTTCGAGTCTCAGACCTCTTCCTGGTCCAGCTGATCCCGCCAACATTGGCGGTCTCGAGCACTGTGGAAACCGGGCACCACCGCTCATCCTAGTCTTTGTCCTCTTTGGAGGATAGGCTCCGGCGCTACGAGAATCTGATGTGGCCGTAGCTCCTTTTGACCGGGAATAAACAGACTCTGTTGCCTTCCCCAGCCATTAAGTGTCTGTCACCAGAGTGGCCGAAACAACCCCTCGTAATCGAGGAGCCGAAGCTGGCACCGGTTGTTAGGCCGGAACCGGCTGTGCCACCCATTGTGGTGGAACCTCCGCCTTAACAACCTAAAATTGGGGCCCCGACCAAGGATTTTTGGTCAGGTCAGGGCTTGCCCCATCGGTTGTTGGTCACCGTCACTCCCAATTGGCCTCGGTAGGTGGAGGGTGGCTCAGGCCCTCGGCAGCTGTTTGCAGACTCCTCAGAGTCTGGCGATGACTCTTCCCTGTTCTCCAGGCCCTCGACCTGGAGTCCACTGGGAGTCGGTCAGTGGGCGAGAGCCCATCCTCGTTCCTTGGAATGCCCGGCTCATCTCAGAGTCCACTGGGATGGCTTCGAACCAGTTTCAAAAGCAAAGTATCCCCTCACGGAGGATACTGGACGAGGATTCCCACGGAGGCCTTCCGGTGGCTGAAGCCATTGCTGGCCCAGCCCTGGAGCTATGGCAGCGGCCAGCTTCTTGTCCAGCACCTTTGTCCAGGATGGCTCGAAAGTATGCCGTTCCCACTGGTTCACTCTCCATTTTCTCGGAATACCCCTCCGTGAAGGGGCTAGTGACGACAGCGTTTTCCGGCGCTCTGAAAATGCTCTGGATGTGGACAAGGCACCCGATAGAGTCCAAGAAACTGGACTACTCCTGGCGGAAAGTCTGTGCTGCTTCCTCTCTAGGCCTTCGTCAGACCAGCTCGGCCATTCTGATGGCACACTTTTGCACACCCTTTTAGGCTTCCTGGATGAGGTGATTCCTCGTCTCCCGGCTGACCTCCAGACAACAGTCAAGCAGGTGCGGGATCAGGGAAGGGTGGTGGCCAAACAGCAACTCCAAACTTCCTTGGACATAGCTGACTTGTGTGCGGTCAGTAGCGGCTGCAGTGGCCATGCGCCGCAGAGCTTGGCTGCGGATCTCCACTTTTACAGCGGATACCCAGCACAAGTTGGCAGACGTTCCCTTCTTGGGTACCGACTTGTTCGGTCCTGGGGTGGAGGGTCATCTCCAAAGGATCGAGAAGTCCAATGCCACCTTGGACTCGGTCACGTCTGCCCAGAAGGACAAAGGCCACCAGCAGCAGCGTAAGCCCTTTTGTCCTTCAACCCCTGCGGCACGTCCGGCCCAGCAACACCAGCATCAGGGCCAGCAGGCTCACACTTGGCACCCCAGAGCCAAGCCTGCAGCTTCCTCCAGCAGGAAGCCAGGACGGAAAGGTCCAGGAGGCCCCTCGGCCGGCCCTTCCTCCAAGTCTGCCCAGTGACGGGTTGAGGGGTGTCGCCCCTAACCTCGTCACTCCTCCCCGGGTTCCCCCTGTGGGGGGACAGCTCCGCCACTTCCTTTCAGCCTGGTCCGATATCACCACGGACCGCTGGGTGCTGGAAGTGGTAGGAAAGGGTCTGCCTCTGGAATTCGAGCAGTCCCCACCCTATCGAGCCGTCGCCCCATGGGGGGCTACGGGGTCCGCAGCCTCTGTCTGCTCGTCGAGCTGACATTGCCCTGCTTCTCCAGAAGGAGGTGATCAGGGAGGTGGCGGATCCTGCACCAGACCCAGGGTTTGTGTCCATGCACTTTCTGGTCCCAAAACGGACGGGGGGCTGGCGCCCCATTCTAGACCTACACGACCTGAACAAGTTCCTAAGGTTTTGTACCTTCAGGATGGTCACTCTGGCTCAGATCATTCCATCCTTGGAACGAGGTGAGTGGTTCTGCTCTCAGGACCTCCAGGATGCATTCTTTCACGTCGCAATCCGTCCGTCTCACCAGCGATTCCGCCGCTTCAGGGCAGACGGATCCCTTTACGAGTTCCGGGCCATGCCCTTCGGCCTCTCTCCAGCTCCTAGGGTCTTCACCAAATGCATGGCAGTGGTGACAGTGTTCCTGTGGCGCTGAAGGGTCTGGGTATACCCTTACCTGGACGACTGGCTGATTGCAGCCCACTCCAGGCTGGAGGTGGAGCGGTCCAGGGATCTGGCCCTCCAGGTCTGCTCTCAGATTGGCCTCCTCATCAGCGAGGCCAAATTGGAACTCTTGCCAACGCAGGTGATTCAGTTCATCGGGGCAGAGCTCGACTCTCTTCGAGCCAGAGCACGGCTCCCGGCAGACAGGGCCGAGGTTCTTTCCTCCTTTGCCCAGTCATTTCTGGTTGGGCAATTGTGCCCTGCCCGGGACTTCCTGTGTCTCCTGGGCCTCATGGCAGCCTGCACCAGCGTGGTCCATTGGGCCCACTGGCACATGCGTCCCCTTCAGTGGGGGCTGGCCCACCAATGGTCACAGCTCTCCAGTCCTCTGGACCAGCCAGTGATAGTGACCCAGGAGATGGGGAACGCTTTCCAGTGGTGGATCGTTCCGGCTCATCTGCAGGAGGGTATCCTGTTTGTCCGCCCAGAGCAGACGGTCACTCTAACGACCGACACCTCTCTGGAGGGTTGGGGTGCCCATCTGGGGGAGCTCAGAACGCATGGCCTCTGGTCCCCTCAGGAGTCTGGATGCCACATCAACCTGCTGGAACTTCGAGTGGTCCGACTAGCCCTCACCGCCTTCGCTTCGTTTGTATGGGGTCAAGTGGTCCAGGTCCAGATGGACAACACCACGACCATGTACTACCTAAGCCACCAGGGCAGGGACGCACTCCTTGCTTCTGTGCAAGGAGGCTCTCCGCACTTGGTCTCTCGTGAGCAGACTGGAGGCGGATCTCCCAGCCATCCATGTGGCAGGAGCCTCCAACACTCTGGCCGATGCCATAAGCCAGATAGGTTCTGCATCTCACGAGTGGTCTCTCCTGCCGGAGGTAGTACACGGTCTGTTCTCCCACTGAGGCACACCTCAGGTGGACCTATTTGCCTCCAGGGAGAATGCGAAGCTGAGGCTGTTTCATGCCTGCCCCCCTCAGCAGGACTTGCTGCTGGGGGATGCCTTCTCGAGGCCATGGACCCCAGGCCTCTTCTACGCCTTTCCCCCATTTCTCTTGATTCACAAGGTGCTTCTTAAGGCGAGGAGGGACAAGGTGCAGGTGATTCTGGTAGCCCCAGGCTGACCCCGCCAGTTCTGGTATCCAGATCTCCTCAGCTCCAGGCTCCCGAGGTGGCTTCCAGCCCGCCCGGACCTGATCTCAGTCAACCAGGGGAAGGTACTCCACCCGGACCTTCAATCCCTGCACCGACTGCCTGGTTCCTGAGTGGCTAGAGTTCCAGGCCTTGGGTCTTTCCGGCGAGGTCCCCAGTGTTGTTGAGGCATCCCGTAAGGAGTCTACCAGAAAATGCTATGCCTTCAAATGGAAGAGATTCTCCATTTGGTGTCAGAATAAAGGGTTGAACCCTTCCTCCTGTTTCTTGGCTAGCATTCTGGACTACCTATGGTCCCTTTTTCAGCTAGGGCTTCGGTCGATGACACTTAAGGTGCACCTGGTAGCCATCTCTGCTTACTGGGCACGGGCCGGAAAGCAGTCGGTGGCGCAGGAAAAGGTGGTCAGGCTCTTTTTTCAAAGGCCTTGATCACATATCCCTTCTGATGCGAGAACCTCCACCTCCGTGGGATCTACTGCTGGTATTGGCTAAGCTCATGGGCAAGCCATTCGAACTGATGCACAGGGGCGATATCTCCCACCTGTCGTGGAAGACCACCTTCTTGGTGGCTATCACGTCAGCCAGAAGGATGGAGAGCTCCAGGTGCTTTCCAGCAGTCTCCTTATCTTGTCTTCCACAGGGACAAGGTTGTCCTGCGCCCCCACCCGAAATTCCTTCCGAAGGTGGTGTCGGAGTTTCACCTTAACCAGGTGTTGACTCTGCCGGTGTTCTACCCCAATCACACCTCGGAGGCCGAATATAGGCTCCATACTTTGGACCCTAGAAGAGCGCTCTCTTATTACAAGGAGAGGATGGCTGAAGTTCGGGGAGAGGTTCGCCAGCTGTTTGTCACCTACGCTGAAGCCGCACCTGGCAGACCTGCAGCCAAGCAGACGATAGGCAGGTGGGTCACCTCCTGCATAGATCTCTGCTACAGGTTGGCAGGCATGGAGCCTCCCAAAGGGATAAGAGCTCATTTTACCTGCCATACCGCTGCATCGGTGGCTGCTTCCGGGGACGTCCCTATCCAGGAAATCTGCAGGGCTGCTACTTGAAAGTTGGCACAACACCTTCATTACCCACTACCACATCAACCTTGAGTCATGCCGGGATGCTGGTTTTGGGACCTTGGTTCTCCAGTCCTTATTTCCCAAGTAAGTATAGGGGGTCTGCGCCTTGCCTCCCTCCTCCCGGAGAACTGCTAGGAGTCTGCCAATAGTGTGGATTGAACAACATATCTTCATCCCTAGAAATAAAGGTTACTCACCTGTAACAAGAGTTCTAGGAGTGGTATATGTTGTTCATCCACCTAACCACCGCCCTCCCAGGCTTCAATCGCAACCCAACTTCCAGCGGGCTAGATCTGGTGTCATGGGGTGGAGCCGAGAGTTTTACTACCCGGGTGGGTGGGAGGAGCCAGCTTGAAGACCTTCCGGCAAGATTTAAAGCGGCAAGGAACCTGCCAGTAAGTGTGGATGAACAACATATACCACTCCTAGAGCTCCTGTTACAGGTGAGTAACCTGTATTTTTATTCCAGGTTGTTCCTGGTCCTCAAAAGTACTGGAGACCTGTGGGGCCTATCCTGAACCTCCAAGACCTCAACCTCTGCATTCAGTACAATATGTTTTGCATGGACACTCTGTCAGGTCTGTTGCCCCTGCTCACACGTCGCCTGACTGTGCTCCCTCATTATGCAGGAAGCTTTCCTGCATATTTTGATGTGTCCACCACACAGGCGGTTCCCTGGTGTCTCTTTCAAGGCGAACATTACCAGTTCAGAGTCTTGCTCTTTGGCTTATTCTCTGTGTCATGGGTTTTTACAAAATGCTTAGCAGCAGTGGCTCCCGCCCTTTGGTGAGAAGGCCTGTATGTCTTCCCCTACCTGGATGACTGGCTTCTCAAAGCTCCATCCAGGGACCAGCTTCTCAGGACGCTGTAAAGGACCCTCCAGTTGTTCCACCGCTTGGACATTACTGTCAGCCTGCCCAAGTCCGTTCTGACCACGTCTCAGACTGCAGTACATTGGGGCGACTCTGGACTCTGCACAGTGCAAGACTTTCCTGCTGCCGTACAGAGCGGACTGCCTTATTTCGCAGGCTCAGGTGGTCCCTGCGAGGGTCTACCTGAGGCTCCTGGGCTTTATGGCCATTGCCACTCTCCCCGTGACCGGACTGCACATGCGGGTGCTCCAGTGGCCCATTCCGGTACAGTGGGACCAACGTACAGACAACCTGGAACAGCTGATGCTGGTCTCCTCTCCAGTCTGCAAAGTCCTCCAGTGGTGGATAGAACCTCATAACTTTTTAAGATGGGTCCCATTCTGATCTCTTCTCCCCCTCCCAAAGCAAATCCTCACTTGGATGCCTCTGGCTTGGGCTGAGGAAGCACCTGGGTCCTTCCAGACTCGGGGCGACCTGGCCGGCCCCGGATAGAGGAGTCCTTTCATATAAACGTCCTCAAGATGAGGGCGGTCCTGTATGTCATGCAGGCTTTCCAGAATCATCTTTCTCTGGACAGTTGTTGATTTAGTTGGGCAATCTTGGTGTGGTCTACTGTATCAATAAACTGGGAGGGACGCACTCGTATCCTCTTTGCAGGGAAGCAATGAGGGTCTGGTACTGGGCACTGGACCACTGCCTGGGGCTCTCGGCAGTCCATGTCCCAGGTGTGCTGAACAGCTTGGCGGATAACCTCAGCTGGACTCTGTCCAGGATGCATGAATGTGAGCTTCTCTCCATTGCAGAAGACCTGTTCGACAGGTGGGGTGCGTCCCAGAGTCGGGCCTTTTTGTGTCCTCACCAACTCAACATTGCCCAATTTCTGCTCGCTAGATCCAGGGCCTGGAGTTTTCTGGTGAGATGCATTGTCCCTCTCTTGGAGCGGGAGGTTCCTTTTATGCCTTTTCTCCATTACCTCAGATTCTGAGGTGCTAATCAAGCTGCAGATAGGAGGGGGCCAGCATGATCCTGGTAGCACCCTACTGGCAGTGGCAGATATGATTTCCATTACTGCAACAATTAACGGAACCTCAGTTCCTACCCCTCTGCAAGGATCTGCTAATGCAGCTTCAGGGGACCCTGGTCCATCGAATCTCAAGTCCTTAGTCTGCATGCCTGGCTCCTTAGAACATAGCTGTCGCCTGTTTCGGGGCTCCCAGAAAGCGGCTGACATCCTGGTGGCAGCTAGGAAGCCCTCCACTAGGAGCTACCTGCACCGTGAAGTGGAAGAGGTTCGCTATCTCGGCAGCCAGGCACCATCTGGACCTGTTCACCTGTCCGGTAAGTCAGATCCTGGACTACCTGATCTCACTGTTGGAATCAGGTCTCTAGTATTCATTCCTCAAGGTGCACCTTTTGGCTATATCTGCCTTCCACGAGTGGTGGATGGTCACACCATAGCTCGCTAGCGGTTATCTGTACCTTTCTCAGGGCATCTTATATCTGACGCCTCAATCCGCAACCCTGTCCTGACTCGGGATTTGAATTTTGTTTTGGAAAAATTGACCCAGTCTCTTTTTGAGTCAATACGACTTGCAAGCTACACTTCCTTTCATGGAAAGCGTTATTTTGGTTGCGATCACTAATGCTCTCGAAGGATTTCTGAGCTTCAGGCTCTCTGGTGTAAGGAGTCTTACTTGATTTTGGCTAAGACGGGTGTGTCTGCTGCCAGCAATCCTTCATTTCTTCCCAAGGGTGGTGTCTTGAGTCTTCCTTGAACCAGTCCATCCACCTCCTGTGTATTTTCCAAAATGTGCCAGTCAGAGGAAGCACTGCTCCATAAGCTAGATTCTGAAGTATTATATCTGCTAAGGACTGCAGAAAGTAAAAGCAACTTTCTGTTTTTTCACCCTAGGAAGAAAAGGGTGTTCAGGTTTCCAAACCGTGTTTGTCCAAATGGTTAGCCAGTTGTATTGTGTTCTGCTACAACAAACATGGCAAGGAGTTGCCAAGGGCGGTGAAAGCCCTCTTCAGTAAGGGCATGGCTTGTTTCAAAGGGGTCTCAGCAGCTGATATCTGCACTACTGCCACCTGGAGTACAGTCCATACTTTCTCTAAGCACTACAGTCTGGATATTGCCTCCAGGGCCCATGCAGGTTTGCGGCTTGTTTCTTCAGGGCCTTCTGTCTTAGGCCTCGTTTTGCCTGCCTTCCAGACTGTCCTGATGTGCTAGTAACTGCTTGGGACTCGTCCTGTGGTGTAACCTGATGACTGAGATACCACTGAAGAAGAAAGAACAGTTACTTCAGAACTTATTGTAACAGTAGATCTTGAGGGAATCTTAGTCATCAAGTCAGTCTTCCTCCTCTTTTCAGACTGGCTATCTGGTCTCTCCAGCCTTTTACTTTGGCCTGGGCACCTTTCTCTTTCTCTTTGTTTTTCGTTCCCCCGTGGCAGGAGCTTGCTCCATTGGTCGGGGGGGGGGGGGACTGAGGAGGGAGTGGGGCCGCTCATGCCTTTATAGGGTAGATGATATTGGCAGGTGCTGTCGCCTTGGGCGGCCCCAGTTGTACTGCTGGAAAATCTTTATGTGGATCCTGCTTCACAGACTGTGAAGTTCCTACGATGTGACCTGATGACTGAGCTCCCCTCAAAGATCTACTGTTATAAGTTCTTGTGTAACTGTAATTTGTTTACGTGGTAGGGACCCTTTGGAGGTTAACATTTATAGCAGGATGCAAAAAAGATTCTATTTGTCAAAATTGTGGAACAAACTAGACACACAAATTCAAAATGTGAATAACCTAGGACTATTTAAACGATGTTTGGACTTAATGTGGAATGATAAATGTAGGTTATGGCCCCTGTGTATAATGTTTCTGGTCTTCCTGTCTTTCTCATAGGATCAGCATCTTGCAAATGTTCATGATTATGATGTGTAAAATTATCTCGAATACATCTTGGTGTCCGTCTTTGGGGGTGATTTTTGAACAGGGGGTCCAGATTAACCAAGTTTACTACAGAAAAGGGAAATTTACTGTTGGTAGTAGAAAGAAGCCTCATCACTGTGCAATTTATAGTGAGTTAAATTGGCTTCAACCTGAGGCCCAAAGAAGGTATCTTTGGCTTGTTACGTAAGATATTGCATGAAAAATATAATCTGTTACGTAATCAGGTGAAAAGAGAACTTTTCAGGGAAACATATTAAGACAAGAAAGTCAGCAAATAGAATTTTTATGCACAGATGTTTTAACAGATTAGGAGACAGCACACTTCAGAACAGCGTAGCACATACTGTAGTTGGAACAATTTGCCAGATGAACTGAAGTCTGAAACAAGTCTTTCTAGTTTGTTACCTTATTTCATTATTTGAGGCTTCCTTGTACATGTTTTTAAGTAAATGTCGTAATTTTGTTTTTTGAATTTGTGTTATACTTCGTATGTTATTTAGTATGTTTTTAGATGATCTGGATTACAGGACTTTGTTGTAAACGGGATTTGTATCCCAACAAATGTTGTTCCTATGAAAAAATAAGTTATCAATCATTTTCTATGTGTACCTTTTTACCTACATGTTTAATTACAGTATTACACATTTGAAGTGTAAAACTTGTGTATCATAAGATCTTTCTTTGAGAGGGTTTCTGCAGTAGGTCTTCACATGTAGGACTGCGACCCCCTGGCATCTGGTCCGGGCGGCAAACTTGTGGATAGCAATCAGCGGGGACCGCCTCGGGCATAGTGGTGTCAGCCCAGCTATAAAAGAGACGGTCCCGTGCCCGCTCTCCACTTCTTTCCTGCCGTCTCCTCAGTAACTTTCGGCACGTGATAGAACAGCGATCAGATGTCCGCCATTTTGTCGAAGTTTTCTTTGCCTCATAACTAGTTTTCAACTAAATTGTTTCGCTCTATTTGATATCTTATAGACAGAAGTGCTTGAAGTGCGGTGCTCAAATCCCGCATGGGGACGACCATTACCGCTGCCTCCTCTGCCTTGGTTCTAAGCACAACTCCCAGGAGTGCTCCATCTGCCAGGCCTTCAACCAGGCAACTCGAACCAAGTGTAAATGGACCCTCGAGGCCCATCTCCTGGCCCACCGACTGGCGTCGCTGGAAAAGGAGCTCCAGGAACTGCTGGATAGGTCTTTGTCGCCAGGCCCGAAAAAGAAGAAAAGCAAAGAGAAGCGCCGGGAACTGAGTCCGTCACCACGCGGGAGGCCCTCCGAAACTGTAAGTACTTCTGCTGGTGCCCCGTCTGCTGCTTTAGGCCGGGCACCTTCTTCCCCTCCTGCAGAGGTGAGTGGGCAGCCGGGGGTCGCCCCTTTAGAGGTTTCTGTAAAGTCTACCTGCCCTGCCGATAAGACACCCCTCGACCCCATCGAAGGGCGCACAGCCTCTGCCGATAAGACTAGCGGCGGTCTCTGGACTTCCACTAGCCCGGTCCGATCAGTTGGACGATGGCTCCTCAGTCACCTGCCCGGATCCTTCCACTCTCCTGTCAGGCTCCAGTTTGGCCCCTGACGTCGGACAGAGTGATGGGCAGAGTGACCCTTCGTCCCCTAGGGTGTTGCATCCCAGGGACTCCCCACCTGATCCGCTGATCTTTCTTCCAGCGAAATCACATTCGGTCCTGCCGTCTGGGCTCCTTCTGGACCCCCCCCCCCACATGCCAGGCCTTCTGCCATCCCCGGACTTCAGTCCGCTGCCGGCTGGGGATCTATTCATGGAGCCTCCTCCCTCGGGACCTTCAGGGGCCCTCCCAGATCCCATGCCTCCCTCAGGCGCCATGGCACTGCCCCCTGGCAGGACCAGATCCTCCGGGTGGGATTCCTGGCTCAGAACCCATTGTCCCACTTCCGGGAGGCCCGCTGTTGACTCCTCAATTTCCGCGGCCGGCATACCCTGGGTATTCAGACTATCCTCAAACGGGCTATAATTACCCTTCCTGGCCTCGGTACCCAGGTTATCCATCCTACCAGCTGCCTCCTCCTCCGCCACCACCAGCACTGGAAAAAGCACCCCACTGGTGGCAGGAGGCCAGAACCCAGTTACTGTCGGAGCTCAGGCAGTCGGTAGGGGAACCTCCCCAGCCAAGGGCCCCCACCGCCTCCTGCGGGCAGAACCTTGGGTTCTCTTGCTGCAGGTACCATGGGTATGGAACCTTCCATTCCCAGCCGCTCTGAACCCTCTGACACGGAGTCTGATACAGATCCCTTGGATCCCAGATCTCTGATTGAGGTTCCCCCAAAGGAGTCTCCTAAGTCTCCTCCGGAGGACCCATCTTTGGAGACCTCTTGCGCTCATACAGGCAGCCGGAGGCTGACCCACAAGAGGTTGATCCGCAATGCAAAAGCAAGCAGAGCACCTGGACCTTACTACATCGGATCCCATTCCCATATCCCTGTGGATGGGACCTCACGAGGACTTGGTCACCACAATATGGCAACAACCATCCTCCATTGCAGCGGTCTCCAGGAAGGCAGACTGGACCTATTATCCCTCGGAAGGGATTCATCACCTTAACTCCCATTCTAAGGCTGACTCAATGGTCATTACTGCCGCCCATGACCAGTCAGCCCAGCCAAAACACCGGAGTTCCTCACCACCAGATAAGGACTCTCGTCAGTTAGACCAGTTTGGGCGAAAAATGTACTCTTCCTCCTCCTGTGGCATTTGATCTCTCAACTATGTCTCGCACATGGTTGCTTTTCCAGAAAAACACTTTCGAGCTGAAAAGGATCTACTTGAGGTTCATGACGAGAACCTTAGGAAGAAGCGCCTGGACAAGGTTAAGCTGGGGAAGTCCTCGTGTCATCTCACGCGCTTCGAGCGATGTACGACTCTGCAGATTCTGTGGCTAGGGTGGCAGCCACCGGGATATGCCTCCGCTGGCTCTCCTGGCTTCGGATAGCCGGTTTGGCACAGGATGTACAGACTTCCCTCTTGGATGCCCCTTTTAGGGGCTCCGTCCTCTTTGGCGGTGATGCTAAAGATATCAATACGGGACTGCAAGAGAGTGGACACTCCTTAAGAGACGTATGCGCTGTGTATGTAAGACAGGCAGAAAAAGAAGCCCTTTTGCCGCCAAGAAGGTGGAACAAGAACCAGGCCAAACATCAGGGAAAAGACATGTCTGTGGCTCAGAAGCCCAAACTCCACAGGCTAAATTCTCCCAAACCAGCCTCGGGGCCAGCTCTCCTCCCTTCGGCATCCTGACTCCTTTCCCCTCCTTTCACTCCCTCACTTCAGGACGAACCAGTTGGAGGGAGGTTCGGCTTCCACCTGGAAGGTTGGAGGCTCGTCACCACAGAGTCTTGGGTGCTTCAGCTCATCCAGCGGGGTCACTCGATCGAGTTCCTCGAGATTCCAGGCCCTCTACCTCCGGGATGGTCTTTCTATCCTCAGGATCAGGTCCCCCTCATCTCGCAAGAGATTTGGGCTTCTCTTCTAAAAGAGGCCATAGATCCTGTCCCTCAAAACCAGACAGGAAGGGGATTTTACTCCCACTTCTTCCTAGTCCCAAAGAAAACTGGCAACCTGAGACTGATCCTGGACCTCAGCACACTAAACATCTTCGTCGAGTACAAGAAGTTTTGTATGTTGACCCTTCAGGGGCTCCTCCCCCTGCTCCATCCCAACTCTTGGCTGTGCTCCCTGGATATGTAGGATGCCTACCTGCGCATCCCTATCCTCCCAGCTCACCACCGCTTCCTCCATTTTACTTTCATGGAGGAGCACGTCCAGTTTTGGGCACTCCCTTTTGGCCTTTCCTCGGCCCCCGGGTGTTCACGAAGTGTTTAGCGGTGGTGGCGGCGTTCTTACACCGCCAGGGCATTTATGTCTTCCTGTACCTGGACGACTGGTTCCTCGCAGCACCCTCTCCTACCAGCCTGAGAGAGTCCCCTCTCTTTCACTCTGAACTTGTTCTCCCTTTTGGGGATCATGGTCAACTTCCTAAGTCCCAGCTAGTACCATGTCAACGGCTCCAATTAATTGGAGCATACTAGATACAGATAGAGCAAGGAATTTTTCCATCAGATTGAGCCGAGACTTTGGTGGCTGAGGCCACTCTTGTGGCCCAGGCTAGATGGATCCCAGCACATGCTGTGCTCCGTCTTTTGGGACTGATGGCAGCGCCATTTCCACAGTTCCCTGGCTAGACTTCACATGAGGGTCACCGGTGGTCTCTGAGTCCAGTGGGATCAGAAGCCAGACGACATGAATCAAAAAGTCATGATCTCCACCAACCTTCAGAGAGATCTTTGCTGGTGGCAAGATCTCTCCAATCTATTGAGGGGAACCCCTTTCCATTCTGCTGTTCCTACCCAAATCCTCACCACGGACGCCTTGGACTTGGGCTGGGGAACCAATCTGGGGGTTCACAAGACGCAGGGGTCTTGGTCCGATCAGGAGCACATGCTCTACATCAATGTTCTGGAGACCAGGGCGGTTCTTTACGCTCTCCAGACGTTTGTTCCTTCTTGTACCGGGATCTCTCCTGGTCCAGGTGGACAGTATGTCCACAGTCTGGTACATCAACAAACGGAGGAACCCAGTCATACCCTCTCTGCAGGGAAGCAATGAGGGTTTGGTACTGGCGATCCAGCACAGCCTTTACTTGACAGCAGTCCACATAACAGGAGAAAGCAACGTCCTGGCAGACAGTCTGTCGATCAGTGGCCAGGGCTCATGAGTGGGAGCTAAAGTCAGGGGTGGTCGAAGATCTCTTTCTTCGATGGGGTCGTCCAGACTTAGATCTGTTCGCCTCCCCATTCAATGCAAAACTACCCAACTTTTGCTTGCTCATTCCCAGGCATGGTGCTTTTTGGCAAGGCGCACTGTCTCGCTCTTGGACAGGGAGGTTTCTTTACGCATTTCCTCCTTTTCCTCTCATTCAGAAGGCTCTGGTGAAACTTCAGCAAGAGGGAGCTCATATGAGTCTTATCGCTCCTCTCTGGCCACGCCATATTTGGTTTCCTCTCTTGCAGCAACTGGCACTGGAACCTCCGGTCCCTCTGCCGTTTTCCCACAACCTTCTGACACAGGAGCAGGGCACCCTGGTTCACCCGAGCCTTCAGTCTCTCCACCTTCATGCGTGGCACCTGTGGACATAGCGGTGTCATGCTATGGTGTCTCCTCGCAGGTTGCTCACATCTTGGTAGAGGCCAGGAAACCCTCTACTAGATCCACTTATGCCATGAAGTGGAAAAGATTTTCAATCTGGGCCCTAGCAAGGAGCTAGGATCCCTTTTCGTGCTCGGCGGCCCAGGTGTTAGAGTACCTTGCACATTTATCTGAGACGGGCCTTAGCTACTCCTCCATTAAGGTCCATTTCTCTGCTGTGTCAGCCTACCACCTCCCAGTGGAGGCAAAACTTTGGCTCAGTTGGAGGTTGCAAAACCTTTCTGAAAGGCATCCTTCACTTGAAACCTCCTATCCGGAATCCTGTCCCCGGGACCTGAATTTCATGCTCGAGAAGCTGACTTTACCCCAGTTTGGACCAGCCTCTTACCTTCCTTTCCTGGAAGACTTTCTTTTAGTCACAGTCACTTCCACCAGAAGGGTCTCTGAGCTTCAAGCTTTTGTTTGCAAAGAACCCTATTTAATTTTTCATAGACAGAGTAGTCCTCGCGGACTAACCCTTTTTCCCCAAAGTGGTATCAGAAACCACTCTGAATCAGGCGTGGAATTACCAGTATACTATCCCCAGCATTCCAATGGGGAATACCTTCTGCATACCTCTGAGGTACTACGAACCGACTAAAGAGGTTTCAGAATGAACCAACTCTTTGTAGCCTTTGCTTCCCAGTGCCAGGCAAGGCCATCTCCAAACAAACCAACTCTAGATGGTTAGCCAACTGCATCCATTTTTCTTACAAAATATGGGCAGTCCTTCCGAGGGGCAGTCAAAGGTCACTCCACCTGCAGCGTGGCTACCTCTACTACCTTCTTTAGAATGTGTCCACTGTGGAGATTTGTACAGCGGCCACTTGATCATCTGTTCACACTTTCACCAAGCATTACAGTCTGGACATTGCCTCTAGGCGCAGAACAGG
This sequence comes from Neoceratodus forsteri, assembly GCA_016271365.2. Lineage (NCBI taxonomy): Eukaryota > Metazoa > Chordata > Ceratodontiformes > Ceratodontidae > Neoceratodus > Neoceratodus forsteri. Next base: position 125,416,497 of record JADMNL010000030.1, on the reverse strand, counting down.
TTTTGGTCTTGCAGGTCTGCAAGGCCTCCTGTCATGATTCCCTATGGCGACGACTTCTCCTCCCGGATGCAACTCTGCATAATTATTTTGGGGACTGCTTGGTATTCAGTCCTATATGTGAAGACATACTGCAGGAACACACTCAAAGTAAGATACTGCAGTTACGTAAAAACTTACGGTAATGGTAGATCTTCGAGAGAGGTTCCTGCAGTAGGTCTAATTTCCCACCCACCTTCCCTCAGTTTCTGGATGTTATTTCCCATCCTGCCTAGCCCTTAGGTCTAGAGAGGAAGCGGGGTCCTAGGAGTTTTCTAGTCCTGTTTACCTTTCTTTAGGTCTCCGGTGGAAAAGAACTGGAGAGCGGCTGCAGGACCACCTCTTTTATAGCCGGGCTGACGTCATGGCGCCCGTAGTTGGGGTCAGTCCCCGCTGATGATTGCCATCTACAAGTTTGCCGTTCAGACCCGACGCCAGGGGGCGCAGTCCTATATGTGAAGACCTACTGCAGGAACTGCTCTCGAAGATCTACTGTTACAGTAAGTTCTTACGTAACTGCAATTTATAACACTTTTTGTGAAACCACAGTCTTATTACAGGACAACTTTGTAAAACATGGCCTCACAGTCGTAAAAGTTATCTACTGTTACAAAAATACGTTTTTATCTATTTATCTTTCGGTCCCCTCATGCCTCAAATTGTCTCTAGTTAAAAGATCATAATTGCTGAACTTCTGTAGCTTTTTGATGTAACTGGTTTATTTTGTATCTATTTCATTTCACTTCATAAAAATAAAAATAAAAATTCTCCATTCTGGTATTATTCACACGAACTAACTCAATCAGATTCCTTATTAGTTCACAACCACAAGACAATGGCACAGGTGAAGTAAAAGCTAACTGTGTACTGTCATTAAAAGGCAAAACCCCAGACCATATACAATCCCAGAACCCCATGATAGAACAGTTTAGGTAGAAAGGCTATGGGATTTCTGGGTGCCCTTACTTTATTATGCACATTAATCAATCAAGTCAATCAAACGTTATTTAACCAGGCAGTTACATCATTGAGAAAGTCTTTTCAAGATGGTCCTGGACACAGAGGACACTTTTGCTTACAGTAGACAACACTTCCTACAAAAGTAGACATTGGTACATGCAGTTACAATATACAAACTCAGTACTTGACGTAATCAGACATGTAAAGCAAGTGCAAATATAGGCATTTAAAGTGCATCGATACAGGTTGTAGCTTATAGAGTACAAGTGAGGAGAGGAGGAGGGACACAGAGAAGGGCAGTGGGAAGACAGGGTATCACACACATAGTAGAGAGGGATAACAGGGCAGCCTAATATGAGGCCCCTGCGAAACTGATTGGGGGGAGGGGGGAGAGGTGGTTGCCCTAAAGGGATGCTGGCCGACATGGGAAATAGGCAGCCCAGGATTACAGAGGTTAAGGAACTCAGTTGAGTGGGGTAAGACTTTACCTGAAACAATTCCAGAATGTAACCTGCTCAAACCATGGCCCTTTGAATCTTACTAGCATTTAGATAGTAATGTGCATTTTTTACAAGCTTGCTAGCAAAGTAGCTAAATTTATATCGGAATTCTGCGTTCCTCAAGTCACAGCTGCCACAAAAGGGCCTGCAATTCATTTAAAATGAGAGTGAGAGAGAGACCTTACACCGGTTCACCATAGCAGATCAAAACATTAAGTAGCATAGGTACTTGGCTCTTGTTGGGGAAAGAACAAACAAAAAATTCTGAATGAAATTGTAGGCCCTTCAAACAACATGAAGTCTTGCTGTATTCTGACAATTGCAGTGATTCCCAACCTTTGAACTGCCCCAGAGAACTAAGAGTTAACTTTCCATGCAGGGCATGGGCAGCTGAGCTTCGAGCTTCGGTTTAAGTCTCTGTCTGGAGTGTTTGAACTTCAACATCAAATTAGTTACTCCGCCTCACTGAACGGTCACTCTGGAGATTTCTCCTTCAGCTTGGTTCGAAAGTCTGTTAAAGTTTTCAGTTTTCGTCGGTTTTAAACTGAAAAAGTATCCGCATAGTCTGTTCAGTCTGTCTGTGGTGCCGTGAGTACTAGATAGGAATTGTTCTATTTTTCTGTGTGGAACTTGTAAAAGTGTGGTCGGTTCGGCTGAACCGGCCATTTGATTGTGAATTTTGCTATACTTTTGTGGTTATCGGTTCTTAAAAAAAAAAAAAAAAAAAGTGTGTTTAACCGTGTTTTTCCAATACCCGTGACACGGTTAGGAACCGATAAGGGAGTCTTGCCTGGCGGTTGCCGAAAAAAGGATACGTTTGGTTAGGTTGGCCAAGTCTGAGAAACCCAAGAAAAAAAACGGGCCCACTGGGTTTCAACACTGCAGTGAGTGTGGGGAGGTCTTTGCTAAGGCCGATCCCCACACCACCTGTGTTTGTCTGGGGTTTGACCACCTCGATTCAGACTGCCAAATATGTAAAAATGTTCCCAAATCTACCCTCGAGAAGAGATTAGGTAGACTGAGGGAAAAGGAGGCCGAGAAGTCCGCTGACCTGGATGGCCAGCCCGGTTTGGTTTCGACCGAACAAGAAGGAGTGCCCTCTGACCAGGGCCATACTTCTTCGGGCAAAAGGAGAGCCGATTCCGAGGGATCGGTTCCGACAGAAAGCGCAAAGATAAATCGACCGGTTCGGATCCAGAGGTTCATGTTCCGACCGCCAAAGAGATAGCCCGAGTGATTCAGATTGTGGAATCGCTCCGTCCGGTTCCGACCGATACGGCTCCTTCTGGCAGGGGTGCGGTTCGGTTGGTTCCCCCGGTTCAGGAGTATACCCTTGAAGATTTTTATGAACCGGAATTTGAAGAGGAAGGGGAATTTGAGGATTATAATGCAAGTGAAGGTCTGGATGTGCCTGTGGAACCGGACATCTTCCCCAGACAGACCATCAGGTGTTTTCCCTCTTAGGCTTTCTGAGTCCCTTCTCACTTTGTTTTACAGAAAGGTGGCTGAAACCCTCCAGCTTCCTATGGAGGCTGTGTGAAGATCAAGAGGAGCTTGATTATGTAGAGGTGATGGATATCCCAGAGTTCAGGAGACTGTTTTTCCCTCCATAAATCTTTTGGGAAACAGACACAAAAAAATCTGTCTCCTAACACTATATCTCCTGTGGATAGAAGAATGGACAAGAGGTATGCACTTTCAGGCTCAGACATGGAGTTCTTATCAACATTGCAGCCATATTTGGGTAGTGCAGGCTGCTGCCTGTGACAAGGCAAATATTCCCTTGGCTTCATACCCCCCCTGACAGGGACTCCAGGAAGATTGATGCCACGGCAAAGAAGCAGTACATGGCATCTTCTTTGGGACTCAGGCAGGCTAATTACGTGGCATATACAGCCAGGTACCAGAAGTCCAGGTGGGACACTGTACTGGCATTATTAAACAGGCCCCCAAGCTAGCCAAGGAGCTGGAGGCGGTGGCTACAGATGGGACTGAGGCATCTAAGGTTCAGTTTCATGCTGCTGTGGACTCTTAATGATGTTTCAAGAGTCATGGCTACATCTGTGGCTCTTCGGGAGGATGGCTTGGCTCAGATGCTAGCCTTTCTGGGACACCCAGGCTAAGGCCATGGATTTTCCTGTGAGTGGGTAATTCTCTGTTTGGGGAGCAGACAGAGAATTACATGAAGAAAATGTATGAGTACAGGACCACTTACAGGAGTGCTCAGGCCAAGAAGGCAGGCAACTCCTCAGAGGCATCAGTCTAGGGGCAGGCCTTTCACTAGCACAGGCCTCCTCTTCCTTTTCTCAGAGGGGTTCTTCAGAGGAGAGGCAGAAGGGGATGAGCAGGCCTGCATCCACTCCTCAGCCTAAAGACCCTGCCAAGCAGACACCCTGATGGGCCTGCTCGGGTCGACTCTCCTATTCCAGTAGGGGGCAGGCTGGCTTACTTTGTCCAGGACTGGAGGTCTGTTACATCAGACAAGTGGGTCCTGGAAGTAGTAAGCCAGGGACTGGTTCTCAGCTTCAAAAAATTTCCAAAGATGAGAGCCAGATCTTTTCCACCTGCAAATCTCTCGGAAACCCTTACACTAGAGGCAGAGGTTTCTTCTCTCTTCTAGCTTTAAGAGCTATAGAGAGTACCTACCCTACACTGGGGCAAAGGACTGTACTCCAGGTACTGCCTGACCCCCCCAAAAAAACAGGGGAGTGGCGACTGATCCTAGACCCAAGATATCTAAACAAACATCTTTTAAAACCAAAGTTCAAGATGATAACTTTGGGAATAATCCTTCCCTCTCTAAGGCCAGGGCACTGGCTAGCCTCCCTGGACCTCAATGCCTACTTTCACATTCCCATCAGGTGCTCCCACAGAAAGTACCTCAGGTTCGAGTTGCCCTCAGGCCACTATCAGTTCAGAGCAGTGCCCTTTGGCCTAACCTCAGCCCCAAGGGTTTTCACAAAGTGCTTGGCAGTAGTAGTTGCCTTTCTAAGAAGGCAAAAGATTTTGATTTTTTCCATATCTGGACGATTGGCTAATAGTGGGTCAGTCTCCAGACCAAGTCCGGTCTCACCTGCAAGTGACCCAGCAAGTGCTTAGTTCTCTAGGATTTCTTCTCAACCTTCCCAAGTCAGTTCTCGAACCTGTCCAGCTCCTTATCTTTATAGGGGCAGAACTGGACACACTCTGAGCAAGAGCCTTTCTTCCTCTAGAAAGGGCAAGGGCTCTTATGGAACTAGCTTTTTTCTTCAGTCTTTGGGTATCTCAACCAGCAAGGCACTTCCTCCAGCTCTTGGGCCACATGGCTGCTTCAACAGCACTGGTCCAAGGGCAAGATTCAGATGAGGGATATTCAGTTCCACCTGAGAGCTTTCTGGTCTCAAGAAAGGACTCCTTACCAAACTGATTCCAGTGACTCTGACCTTGATCCAAGCCTCCAGTGGTGGCAGGATCAGGACAATTTAAGGCAAGGTGTTCCTTTTGTTGCTCAGTCTTGTTTAGTGGTCCTTACCACGGATGCTTCTCTCCTGGGCTGGGAGCCTACCTGGGGTCCCTTACTGCCCAGGGCCTGTGGTCCCCAGGAACCTTTTCCACATCAGTCTCCTAGAGCTCAGGGCAGTTTTCTGGCTCTAAAAGTGTTCTCACAGTCGGTTCAGAACAAGGTGGTTCAAGTCAGAACGCAACAACACCACCACCATGTGGCAACATCAAAGCAGGAGGCACTGTCCACGGCCTTGTGCACAGAAGCCATAAAGTTGTGGTTCCTGGCTTATTCCTGCAAGCCTCTCTTGTAGCAGTTCACCTTCCAGGCAAGGACAATGTGCTAGCAGATGCACTGAGCAGGATTTCTCAGGGCCATCATGAATGATCCCTGGACCCTCAGGTTTTGAAAGTGATTTTTTTTTTCAAGGTGGGGCACTCCAGAGGTAGATCTCTTTGCAGCCCCAGACAATCACCAGCTCCCTCTCTTTTGTTGCAGACCTCCAGTCCTGGGCGCTCTCCCTCTGGACGCCCTGATCCTCAATTGGGAGGGGAAGTTTCTGTATGCCTTCCCCTCCTTCCCTCTCCTGTTCAAAGTTTTGGTAAAAATAAGTTCTCAACCATGCTGGGTGATTCTGATTGCTCCAGATTGGGCCAGACAGCCCTGGTACCCCCTGTTGCTGGCCCTAGCAGTCCATCTTCCCCTTTCTCTTCCCAGGAATTACAACCTGTTAACATCCTCTCAGGGAAGGATTTGGTACACCAATCTTCGGTCTCTCAATCTCAAAGTATGGCTCTTGAAGAGTTAGAGTTTGCAGATCTGCATCTTTCCCAAGGGGTTCTGGATATCCTCAAGGCTTCTCGAAAGGCCTCCACCAGAAAGACTTACAACTCCAAATGGAAAAGATTCAGCATTTGGTGTTCTGAGAAGCATATTTCTCCAGACACTGCTGAATTGCCTACTGTTCTGGATTATATGGTCCCATCTTAATGGCCTAGGCCTCAGACCCGCAACTCTCAAGGTACACTTGTCAGCTGTTTCTGCATTTTTGTCTGTGGGGAAGCCTTCCTCACTATCTTCCCATCCTGTGTTCTGTCAATTTTTTAAAAGATTGTTTCACATCAATCCCCTTTTAGAGACCCTGCCGGGATTTGAATGTTTGCATTGCTCAACTTGTGCAACCCCAGCCTATGTCTTCAGCGGAGCTCAAGTACTTGACTTGGAAAACTGTGTTCCTGGTAGCCATTACCTCTGCCAGACGTATCAGTGAATTGCAAGCCCTGTCAGTGGAACCTGATTTTATCTCCTTTCACAGGGATAAAGTGGTCCTTAGAACCAATAGAAGGTTCTTGCCCAAAGTGGTTTCAGACTTTCATTTAAACCAGTCTGTCTCTCCTGTTTTCTTCACTGATCATTCTTCCTCAGGAGAGAGGAGGCTACACAGTTTTTAGATGTCAAAAGAGCCCTTAGTTACTACATACAGCGTACCAAGGGTCACAGGTTTGACTCCCTCCAGTTGTTCTTCACTTATGGAGAAGTGGGAAAGGGTAAACCTGCCACCAAAGATCTATTGCCGGTGGATTGTCTTGTATACAATTCTGCTATGAAAAACTGGGAAAAACTCCACCCTCAGGCCCGAGGGCTCATTCCACAAGAGGTACAGCTGCTTCCCTGGTTGAGACCAGGGATATCCCTCTCTTAGAAATTTGTCAAGCAGCCACCTGGAAAACAGTCCATACCTTTACCTTTACCAAGCATTACTCTCTGGATATCCAGGCTAGGAGTGATGCCTGGTTTGGCACCGCAGTACTTCAGAGCCTATTCCAAAAGTAGGGTTCTGTCCCTTCTCCTTGGAGGTACTGCTTGGTAGTCTGAAGTTGTCAGAATACAGCAAACCTCATGTAGTTTGAAGAAAAATACTCACCTTAGTAAGTATATTTCTTCTAATGGAGTCTTACTGTATTCTGACCTCCTCACCTGCCTCCCTTTCAGAACCTGTTTTGGGAAGTGGGTGGGCAGGTGCAGTGTTGCACCCCAAGGGTGTTTTTTGCTTGCACCCTCCTCCCTTTTTGTTTGGGTGCTTATTTATTATTATTTTTAGTACATTGGGTTTTGTTTTTGGGTTTCCTGACTTGAGTCTTCCTTGGGAATCCAAAACTTTTTTCAATCAGTTGGCTAGTAGAATTTTTACAATTTCCACAAAGAATTTTGTTTAGTTGGGCTCGTAAGAATCTGACGGTTTAAGTTCAGAACACTCCAGACGGAGACTTCAACTGAGCTCGAGCTCAGCGTTCCATGCCCTGCATGGAAAGTTAACTCTTAGTTCTCCGGGGCAGTTCAAAGGTTGGGAATCACTGCAATTGTCAGAATACAGCAAGACTCCATTAGAAGAAATTTAATTACTAAGGTGAGTAATTTTTTCTTTTAAGTCAGTGTCTTGATGAAGAGTACTAATTTCTGAGGCCTCACAAAGCATACCTGATTTACCATTTTGCAGCTATGTCTTCAATTAGAAAGTTTGTTTTTATCCTGCAGCTTCTAATTGAGGGCAGCTACAAAATATAGGGGGCGTGGGGGTGCTTCACTTGGAAACAGCTGATCAGTTTGATTTAGTGAGTTGCTCTGCGACACTGGCAGCATGGTTAAACAGTTTATGATTTGAAATTAGTTGCGCGAACAGCTGAGTGGTAGAGCAATAGACCTGTAACACTTGTGTGGAAAGGAAGTCTGGGAATGGAGAAAATAAAGCAAAACTGGAGTAGAGATTATCTGATTCTGGTCTGGCTAAGCACAAACAAACACCACCGCTTAAATGTTGCCGACTGGAGAGCTGCATTTCTGATGGAAAAAGCTAATTTGGCTGCTTGATTAACTGAACAGAGAGCAGCATTTGCAGGTCACCAGAAAGAGCATTGTCTTCAAAGCTGCTAGTTTAATCCACTAGTCTTGAATCTCCCTGCAGTCGGGAGTGGTGGCCCATCATTTTCTTTTCTGCTTGGGCTTTACCATTATACAGCCAAACGCAATGAGACAAAAGCTGCCTAGGACTGCACAGGCTGTGGATTTATTGAATTGTGCATTACAAATCCCCACAAATGACATTCGGGCTGTCCTGCACTGGAAACCTGGGTGAGATGGCTTTGAGGGCTGAGATGTCCAGAGAAAAAACTGGGGGCCTTGTGGGTGCGAAATCTGTCCCACTGTTAACAACTGGCCACAAAAAAACATGCTAAGGATTACTGTATCCCTGGCTGCAGTGGCTGATGGTGGAAAATTGCCTCCATTCATTATGTTGAAGGGAGAGTCTTCAGTTAGCGGTGAATGGGAAAAGAAGCTTCTAGCTGGATGCTGTGAGGAAGTAGACTTGAAAGATTTTCTTAGCTGGTAATGCTTGGAGGTGCAGTAAGGGGCAGTCACAGGCTGATACTCGTGAGAGTCGGTGTGGGTCCTAGTCCCACTGTCCCCACCCCTCCCTCCCAGAGCTAGGCTGATATATAGGGGAACACCTGCCCTGCAATTGGAGGAAAAGGCTTCCAGGTGCAGCTCATGTGATTTCTAGCCACTGGGGGCTGGGTTTAAGGGCTGAGAGAGAAAAGCTTAGGGAGTTGTACACTTCCCCTATAAGATTACTGTGTAGTTCTGCACCTAGTAACTGGGGTACCTGTTTACTGTGGGACTGTATCTAGGATTAGTGGGTAGGGGTGTATCTTGGACTAGTGGGGAACCTGGTAGTTCACCCAAGGAAACCTGTTTGGAGGGGGATGGGACCACATTAGGGCTGGCATCTTTGGGAGGGTGGTGGGGTGTACAGGGTGTGGGGCGGCCATGATACTGGACTGGGCTTGGAAGTTTGGTGGTTGCCCAGTGTGCCACCAGCTGGCACAGCTTAGGGAGGAGGTTGAGGGGATTAGGAGACAGCTGGAGGGAGGGGGATGTATGGTTGGGGAATAGGGCAGGGGCTCTTCCACGGGGTTTCACCAAGCACTAGGGGCGGGGGCATAGGGAAAGGAGTGCAGGAGAGTACTCTGGGGTCACATAGGGACCCAAAAGGAGGATACTACCTAGGAAGCAGGCAAATATCTGGGAACCCTCACAGAGGGGGGCCAAAGGGAGGACATTCTCAGGGAAGTAGGCAGATGGCTGGGAAAGGACAGAAGGAAGCAAGGGGGGGAGGTGGATCAGACCTTAAGCTCAGTAACCGCTTCAGTTCTCTTCTGCTTGAGCATGAGGGGATGATGTAGCCATAACAGGGGTGGTTGGAGATGGAATGGGAGTGGAGGGCAGGAGGCAGGGTCCGGATAGCAGGAAGAACAGGGGGGAACTTGGAACATGGGAAAATGGGGGAGCGGTGGATCAGAACAGGAGGGGGTAGAGAGAGGAAAGCTCAAATAGAAGGACCAGTTGGGAGGAAAGGGCAAGGAGAGGGACCAGAAGTACAAGAAGTACAAGGATACCGAAAGGCAGCTGAGGGTTTATGCCATGGGAGCACAGGACAGGCAAGGGAGGGGCTGAACGGAGACGGAAGGAAGGGAGGACCAGCCAGGCAAGTTTAGCAGATGGGGAGGGACCAGTCTGAGCAGCGATGGGGGGATAGCGGGTACAAAGGATACTCAGGAGGAGGAGAGGCATAGGATCAGAGGGGAGGGGGTGGCCAGGGTAAATAAGGAGGGGGCGGCAGGGGGCACCCAGATAGGGGAGAAGCAAGGAACCGGCTGGGGGAGGGATCGGTAGAAAGGATGAGGGACATGGAAAGGGGGGATGGAGGAAAGGGGGTGGTCAGAGTGATCCTGTTGGGTGATTCCATGATCAGTGGTATCAGATGGGATAGGCAGGGGGAAGCCTGCCTGGTTAGAAGAAAATGCTTCCCTGGACTAACGGTGCACAGGGCCAAGCATGAGATATATCATCTGGTGAAGGATTGTGAAGGTTCCCCGGATATACTGGTCCACCTGGGTGACATTGAGGGAAATGGTGAGCTAGAGATGCAGGCAAGGTTCAGGGAGCTTGCCAGGGTTTGTCATGACATAGGATGTGCGATTTCCTTCTCAGAAATCCTGCCGGTGCCAAGGGCTAGTGGGGGACACAAGAGGAAGAGTAGGGAGATAAACCAGTGGCTCAGGGAGTGGTGTGGGGCCAGAGGGTATGGGTTGATGGGGGATTGGGGGGAGACCTGGGAGGATAAGGGCTATATGCTAGAGAGAGGCTCCATCTCAGTTTGGAGGAGGGAAATCCTTAAGTTGAAAATAGAGAGGTTCGTTGGTGAAAGGTGGGGTTTAAACTTGTGATGGGGGGAGGGATGGGAGAGAAGGCTGTCGAGAGAGGTCCGATAAAGGAGGGACTCTGTCTCCACCCCCTAGGGAGCTGGAGGAATGTGGGAAAAGGCCGACTGGTGAGGTGCTGCCCGGGGGAAGATGGAATACCCATGGGAACGCGAGCTGGGGAAATGGAAGTGTACGGAAAGGGTGGAAGGTAGTCCTGCTGAATGCCAGGAGCTTGGGCAATGAAATGCGTGAGCTCCAGGCAATGCTAACTGAGGGAGAGGTGGATGTGGCAGCGGTCACTAAGACCTGGGCCACTGCAGGGCACAACTGGGACCTGAACCTGGAGGGCTGCACCATATTCAGGAAGGACAGGGGGGAGGGAAGGGGAGGGTAGCAATAATAGTCAAAAACTGCATTGGCATAGGAGGAGTGGAGGAGGCGAAGGAACTGTGGAGGTAATTTGGGTCTCCTTGATAACAAATGGGGGCAAGAGAGTAAAAATAGGAGTGGCGTATAGACCCTCTGCGCTGGTGGAGGAGAGTCTGGTGGTAGATGTTGGGAGATGCTGCAAATTGGGCAGGGGAAGGGTGGTGGTGTTGGGGGACTTAAATATGCCAGGAACGGACTGGGAGACTGTAACATCCTCGGTGGCCAGGAACAGAGGTTGTTGGTTGTCTTCAGGATGCGCTCCAGCTCAGCAGGTGAGGAATTGACCAGGAGGCGAGATACTGGATGTGGTCCTGACAGACAGTGACCAGATTGGGGCCTGGAGGTAAGTGACCTGTTGGCGGGGAGCGACCATGCCACGATCTGGTTCTGCATGGACCTAGGAGGGGTAGAAGGCTGCACAAAGACGGAGGTAACAGACTTCGGGGGGTGGATTTCAAGGAAATAGGAAGGATCCTTAAGAAGCATTTGGGTGGGATTGGGCCAGACATGGAAGCTGACAGTAGGTGGGAAATCATCAGGAGGGGGTGCAGGATGCTACCAGCACCTGTGCAAGAGTAAGACGAAAATGTGGTAGGGCCCGTAAACCCTGCTGGTATACCAGGGAGGTTCAGGAGGTTGTGAGGGGAAAGAAGGCGGCTTATAGGCACTTCAAGTGCTCAAGGAGTGAAAGGGATAGAGGGGAGTACGAGCTGATGGTCAGAAGGGCCACTAGGGTGGTGAGGGTGGCTAAGGCAAGGAAGGAGCAGAACCTGGCCAGGGAAATTAGGAGAGGGAATATGGGTTCTTTAGATACATTGGGGAAAAACGAGGTGAAGGGGCAGATTAGCAGGATTAAAACAAGGGAGGGATGGGCACAAGATCCGGGGGCAGGCTGAGGTACTAAATAAGTACTTCACACAGTTTTCACCAAGGAAATGGGGGGCTGCATCATATATGGGAGGAGATGGTGAAACTGAGGGGGAGACGACCTGCCGATCGCCGGGTCTGGGGAGAGATGGTCATCACTGGCAGGAGGGGAAGGCAAGGCAGGGGGACGAGGTAGCGGAGGTGGAAATCACAACAGAGAGAGTGAGGGAAGCCCCCAGGTCCTTTAAGACGGAGAAAGCACCGGGGCCAGATAAATTACATCCCAGAGTGCTGAAGGAACTGGCGGATGTCCTGGTGAAACCCCTGGCGGAGCTTTTCAGCATCTCTCTGAGGACAGGGTGGGTGGGTGCCCCAGGACTGGAAGGTGGCACACACAGTGCCTATCCACAAGGGGGGGATCAAGAGAGGTGGCAGGGAACTACAGGCCCGTCAGCCTGCCATCGGTGGTGGGCAAGGTGAGGAAGGGCATTGTCAAGGAGAGGCTGGGGAAGGACCTGGAAAAGTCGGGGTGCCTGGACGATAGACAGCATGGATTCTTCCCAGGGAAATCGTGTCAGACAAACCTTGTGGAGTTCTGTGACTGGGTGATGAGAGCCTTGGACGTGGGTAGACCGTTGGATGTCCTCTATCTTGACTTCAGCAAGGCGTTTAACTGTGTTCCTCATGGGGGCCTGTTGAATAAGCTGGGAGAAATGGGGGTGGGGAACCAGATGATGAGATAGATAGGCAATTGGCTCCAGGACCGGGCCCAGAAGGTCATGGTTGGCAGGATAGTCTCATCCCCAAGGAGGGTCATTAGTGGGGTCCCTCAGGGATCACTCCTTGGGTCCCTCCTGTTCAATGCCTATGTCTCTAACATAAAGAAGGGTATCAGGAGTGAGAAGTCTCTTTGTGGATGACTCAAAACTGGGGGCGGTGGTGGATAGGGAGGAGGGGAGGGTGGCCCTACAGGGGGACCTGGAGGCTCTGGAAAGGTGGTCTAGAAAGTGGAAGCTGATGTTTAATGCAGGGAAATGCAAGGTGCTGCATCTGGGAGCCAGAAACCTGGGCCAAGAGTACACCTTGGGGGGGGGTGTGTGGGGGGGTGCTACAAGTCTCAATGGCTGAGAGGGACCTGGGGTGGTGGTGGATGTCGAGATGAACAACTCAGAGACTTGTAGGAGGGCAGCGGCCAAGGCCAACATGATGCTGGGATGCATCGCTAGGGGGATCATCTCCAGAAGGAGGGAAGTGATGCTCCCCCTGTGTAACTGCTTGGTGAGGCCTCACCTAGAGTACTGTGTGCAGTTTTGGAGGCCACACTTAAAGAGGGACATTGGACTCCTGGAGAGGGTCCAGAGGAGGGCAGCCAAAATGATCTGGGGCTTGGGGGACAGGACCTGTGGGGAGAGGCTCGAAGAGCTTAATATGTACACATTAGAAGAGAGAGAATGGACCGGGGGCATGATAGAGGTCTTCAAGTACATGAAGGGGTTAAATAGGGAAGCAGTCAAAGTGCTCCGGGGCAACTAGAGGGCATGGGTGGAAGCTGGAGGAGGGGACAATCAGGAGAGAAAGGAGAAGATACTACTTCACTGAGAGGGTGGTGGAGCCATGGAATGCGCTGCTCAGGGGGCTGGTGGAGGCAGAGACAGTGGAGGGGTTCAAGAGGGGGTGGGACAGGTACAGGGGAAGGGTTCTGGACGCAAAGTCCTGTGCAGTGGGAATATCCAGGACTGGGAAGGGAGAAGCCGGAGAGGACGAGGAGGGCAGCAAGATCAGCTCACAGGGTGGGGCTGACCAAACAAGCAGACACGAAAGACCGTTAGGCCTGTTCTGCTGCTGCTTTATGTTAGTATGAAAGTAACTCCCAAAGGAGTTAGCCAGTGTTCAAGGGGTTATTACTGTGATGCATACCATTGACTGGATGAATAAAGAACCAACCTTATGTGGAAGGAGATGGTGATGGTGGGGTATTGTATTCGCTAAGCAGCTTCAGAAAATGGGCAAAAGACTATCAGCTCTCTGATTGTCTGAGAGCTAAAACAGGGGGTACATTAACTTACGATAGACGCCCGTTAGAAAGAAGTGCAATTGAGGTGCCCATTACCTAAGAATCTCCTTGGGCACCCCGAACTGGCAAAAGTGACCAGATGCCATTTTTTTTGCCCTCGCTAAATCACCGAGATGTCGTCAGTCCATAACAGGTCATGCGCCACCTTCCCCCACCTGCTGTCCCAGTGTACAGGTTAAATATAAGTCTTAAACATTTCTTACGCGATGCTTCTGCCCCTTTCTGTGCCCTGTAGTTTTTTTTCTCTCTTTGGCCTCGCTAAATCACCGAGATGTCCTTAGTCCATAACAGCTCATGCGCCACCTTCCCCCACCTGCTGTCCCAGTGTACAGGTTAAAAATAAGTGTTAAACATTTCTTACGCGAAGCTTCTGCCCCTCGCTGTGCCCTGTATTTTTTTTTTCTCGCTTTAACTACCGGCTTCCTCGCCATTCACCAAATCTGTGTCTCAGCATGGAGAGAGCCAAGTCTCAACCGTCAGGACATCAAAAGAAATCACACCAATGAGGTGCAGTAAGAAGGGGACACACTAACTGGGAGAGCTGAAACGCTGTTTAAATAAAAACAAAAACACAGTACTCCACGGGGATACTGCAAATGAATCCATACAAACAAAAGAGACACTGCAAATATATAAAACAAGGATTTTCATAGCAGCAGCACCTCTAGTGGCATATCCTAAAGGGACTATTTAACAGAAGCCCTCTTTCTCATATGTTAATTAGTTTTTACCTATTTGTTCCTTACAAAATCATTTTATAAATTAAAAAAAAATGAAAGCCCATTTTCTAAGTGCAATAATGCCTCCAGGGTGGGCGGATGGGCAGTACCGACTGGCCATGGCCTGGCAGGCTCCGCCATGCATTGGGCCCTCATTACGCCCTGTCCGTCCGTATTGCCTAATACCGCCCACCCTGTTGGGCATTATTGCTTGCTTGGTTTTCTGTCTGCAGTAAAAGCACTTGCAAAAAAAAAAGTATTATGACAGTGATCTCTGGTGGCTGCATGAAACTGCTGCAACCTACTGATTTAGTATTGGAACATGCCCTTAAGGCATGTTGTTGGGAATACAGTGATCATTGGCAAGAAAGAAGCGCATAGACAGGATTATAAACTGTGCCAAGGAAAAAATCTCTGCAAAAACCGGGTGTTTAAAAACGCACGCTCATACCAAATCGCGTACTCTAACTTGTTGATTAAATGCAGTTGGTAATTTTTACCTTTCGCTTCTCCGTACAAGATTAAGATGGAACAGTTTTGACCACGCTTTTTTTAATGATGCAGTTTTGATGGCATATCGCAATATGAGGAATGTGATTGAACCCCAACTGGAAGCCCATGGGCTCAATCTTGCCAAGAAAAATGATTGAGTGGGTGAGAGAATCTGGAGTGCAGTATCAAAGGAAAACATGAAATCATTCCAGGTCTGTGGTATTAATTTTGGGACCCCACCCCAACATTATTCGTTCTTTCTGTAAAGTTGGAGTTGCTGCTGAAGCACTTGATGTTTCAGTAGAGAATAGTCTACAGTTTAGATTTCATTCGACTTCATAAAATTTCTTAGCAGACAAGTTGATGTTACGGTATTTAGTTTGGGCACACATTGTTTGGTGTGCCCTTACTTTATTCAGTTTTCTGTCTAGAGTGCAATGTGGAAACTGCTCTTCAGGAATTACATGGAGAAAAGTTAAGATGCTCTTAATTATGCATGTTACTACAGAGAACCAGTGTTGTGTACGTATTCCAGTAAGGTAGAGCTATGATTTTCACATTTTTCAGGATTGTATAAGTAAACCATGTATTTGACTCAGAAGCTCTGAAAGTTGTATGATCTGATTCAAAGCAAACTCTCAGCATGAGCTAAGGATTCCATGATAGTCAGCTTTGGAGTGTGTTGGCTCCTAGTAGGTGAGCACCTGTTACACAGCAGTAAATTGCTAGCCCAGTGATAAGATGGAACTAACAGAAAAATAAATTATGGCAAGTCTGATAGAATTTCTTCCTTTTGTTAAATGTGAATTATTTTTTTTTGGCTGTTTCTTTTCTACACCTCTCCTGGCACCGGTCAGTTCTCATCTGGCTGCCATCCCAGTTCTTCCACCCTTCAGGCCATCACCTCTATAACTTCCACGGCTTACTCCCACCCCCTGGTGGGGCAGCAGGAGCCTCCTACCACCCGCCAATTAGGATCCAGTTCGAGTGTTGCCTCCAGAGATGGAGCCCTGAGGGACAGCCATCAAGCCGCAGCGACCTGCCACCAGCATCTTTCCTAGTTTTTCTCACGGGAGCTTGGTGTGTAAAGATGCCTGTGGTGGGCTTGCACACGCACTCCACGCATGTCCCCGCCAAGCATCTGCCGTGCTCCCGCCCCATGTTTTTGGGCAGCGTATCACGAGCCCCAGCCTCTGCTAGGGTCAGGCATGCGCTGACTGCAGATCACCCTCCCAGGAGATGAGGTGCAGTCTGTCGGACGCCGATCCATCTCCTCCGTGTTGACCCTGGCGGCCCGCCTCGCTCCTGAACGCGAAGTTGCCGTGTGGCGTCCAGCTCTGGCAAATGTGAATAGTTTTGAAAGCCAGCTACTGGTAATTTTGAAATTATTGCAACTGTTGAAATTTAATTTTTTTTTTGTTTTCCTGCAGCTTGCAATGGAATATTGTTTAGGCTCGGCATCAGACCTGCTAGAAGGTATATTTATTTGTTCTTTCTCTGTTTTTTTGTAACCATCTGTAATTTTTCACTTGGACGTTCAGCAGTGACACTGGATGTTTGTGGAGTGCTGTGTAAAGTTGCACTGAGTTCATCTAATATACTGTCCTCTCAGAAGTGTCCAGCCCACTGTTAGTGATATAGAATGTCAAGCTCTGAGTGGACAGATTGTAGAGAGCCCACTCAAATGTCATTAAACCTGGTCACAGTTACTGAGTAATCTGTGGTATAAGTCATTGGAGTGAGGTTTAAAGATATCTGATTGCCAACTAAAAGGTTGATTTGGTCACTATATGATAATTTGGTACTCCGGTATTGACATTTACACATCTAATAACTATTAGAAGGCACAAACTGTACTTAAATGTCCTATACAGGTGATTCTGGAAGAATATCTTGGTCTAATCGCTATTTCTAGCCTAATTATTTTTATGCATGTTTTTAACATACCTTTTTTAGTTCTACTCAACTTTGAGCACTAGTCATACCTGTTCAGTTGACCTTAAGTATAGAGAGAGATTATTTTTCCCCATCCTGGAGCACATATTGGGCTATTTATGACTGGATAGGATTAGCAGCTTTCTCATGCTTACCCATCTAAAATAGACAGAAAAATGTAGTTACTGAGATTTGTACTTTTTTTTAATTATTCCTTTTTTTATCCAATTTCTTTTGTTCTCCCTTGATCCCGCCCACCTCTTTACTGTCCTTACCTGCTGCTATTGGATTCCTCCAGGTTCGTCTGACCATCCATACTTTTAATGGTTTGTATTCCTCAGGACTCATAGGGTTGGCCCTATGTCCGGCTGTTCAGCTGGCGGACCCATTGAATGGCATCCTGTCTCTCTCTTCACCAGTGCCATTTTCATGGGTTCACGCTAGTGGTAGCAGACCGGGAGAGGAGATTCTCCTCCCTTGTCAAATGCCAGGTGGGCTGCTGCTGCTGTTCTGGCACACATGGGTGTTGTACATGCACCCCAGACACCAAAGAGGAACTGGCATCTCTGAACTCTCCCACCAGTAGGGCTTCTTCCAGGCTGGGCGAGTAGATGGGGAGGAACTAAGGGCAGTTCCCCATAAAATTACTCTCCTCAGCCCCTGGGCCACCAGGAGAAGTCATTCTGTGAGGAATGTGAGAGAGATTTATCCAGAAGAGACCATCCGTCTGACTGCTGTTGCATCTCCCTACCACTGTTGAATGGGACTGTGGACAGAGGAACTGAACCAGTAGGTCCCCAAGTGAAAGGAGGGCACTTTAATTGTTCAGCTTGATAATGAAATAAAAGTGCAAGGTACTGTCTGCTAGGGAGAACCACCTTCCTCACTAAACACAAACAAGCATATTTACTTTCAATGAGCCATGCTTTTGAAAGGCACTGCAGATGTACAAATGTCCATGTGCTTATGAGACAATCAGGCCTTCTGGGCAGGGTGATATTTATTTTTTCTGTACACAATGCTTTCCAAGAACCTTGTTTTACTTTCCCTCCGATTTTAAAAGTGACTCCTTATTTCTCCTTTTCTCTGTCAGTTCATAAAAAGCCTTTGCAGGAAGTTGAAATTGCAGCAATTACCCATGGTGGCCTCCAGGGATTAGCGTATTTGCATTCCCACAACATGATCCATCGGTAAGTATCTCTAGATGCACATGACATGTGCGGTCTGGTCACAGAACCTGTGCTGCTTATATTGGCTAGACTAATGGCTGCTGAATTACAGTAGTCACATTGTACTGTCATTACAAGAGCAGTGACTTTACTGCTGGTGTCCCAGCAAGGAACGGGTCACTACAGTAACTCCCTAGCAACCAGAGGGGTTTCCTCAAGGCTCAGTGCTGGCTCCCTTGTTGTTTTCAGTGTTAATGAATGGTCTGCCAACTGTTAGCTGTTTTTCTTCAATACAGATGTAAGCTGGTAATTTGCTTCTATGGTATAGTTATAACTCCATTGAGGTTATTAATGCTAGATTGCTGCATGACTTTAATAACGTTTTAGCCTGGTTTTTGATCAGTCAGGTGACGCGTAATTCTCAGAAAACAGTGACACTGGTTTTTGGTACTAGGGTCTAGATGAAAGCAGCAGTGCATGGTTATGTTGAAAATGTTGTACCCTTAATTTTTTATTCTGTTTTAAATTACCCTTGGCCTTTTTCTTGTGTCATATAAGATTACTTTTTTGCCCATTTTGAGTTTGCTGTAACATTTTGTTCTAAGATTTGAAATAATTAAAGCATTGGGAAGGAGTGGGGTTACATAGGGCTCAGGAAGGCATAATATGAGAATATTGTTAATTGTTACATGGTGGTGCAAGCCAGTGGTCAGGGGGCCACTATCTTGTACCCTCTGGTAGCACCCCCTCAGAAAAATATAAGCATTGTGACATAATTTAGGAGCACAAAAATGGATACAGTTCATTCAGGTCTTACGTTAAAATAGAAACGTAGAATTTGACGCAGATAAGGACTGCTTGGCCCATCTAGTCTGCCCATTTCTCCCTGCCTACACTATACCTCAGATCGTGCCTGATCTACAGCTTTCACCCTCCTCCTCTTTTCACTGTGCTTTGTGTCGTTGTTCCATGCATTCTGAACCCCCACTACCTCCTTGGAGGGCTGTTAAGGAATCTATCACTTGTTCTGTGAAGTACTTCCTCACATTTCTCCTGAATCTACCCCCCTCCAGCTTCATAGGATGTCCCCCGTTCTTGAGCACATTTTCTTCTGAAAAATACTTCCCTTCTGTACCTTATTTATCTCTGTGAGGTATTTAAAGATCTTCTTCGAGCCAATCTCTTGCAGCAGGTCATAACACATGGGATATCGTCCGTAGGTGTAATTTCCTCCCGATGACTTCTCAGCAGTTGACCCTGGGACCCCCTAACACTGCCACTGGTGTCTGTATGGCAGGTATAAAAGAGGAAGGTCCAAGCTACTCTTCAGTTCTTTTCAACTGCGATCTGCATGCAATAAGTCCTCCAGCAGAGCTGTGCTTACCAGTCATCATCTAAGAGTTCTACCACCAAAATGAATTCAGAAAAGTTCATATACTGATGTCTTAGGATCCCTTATTCCAAAAAGTGTTCCTGTGGTCACAGAATTGCTACAGAGGACCTCCACCAAGTCTGTGTTTGGTGCCTGGTCCTGAACACGACACCCAGGAGTGTCTTCTGTAACCCGATTCAACAAGGCCACAAAACGTTGAAGGCTTCAGCAGCACTGTGAATTCCTCATGTGGCAAAAGGTTGCCCTTCTGGAGCAACAGCAATGCTCCAAGCCCAGGGAGTCTTCAGTGTCCTCCTCGGGGTCTCACCGCTCTGTGGGTGAGCCCTCCTTGTCGACCGTACAAGGTCCTGGTAAGAAACATACCAGCAAGAGTTCTCTCGTTGAGTACTTCACAGAATGTAAGTTTAGAGATGGTTGCTCCTCTTATATAATCTTCTACACTGTGGATGATTGTGGGCTCCTTTCTTCCCTCGTCAGGACAATCCCGTCGTCGATGACTTCAGGCCAGTCCATCATATCGTCGACAGCAAGGGCTGCTGGCCCTATGACAGTCCCATTGTCTAGGACCGGCTTGCCTCACAGGGCTTGATGTTAGCGCCTGTCGATGATCCTGGGTTCTTATACACACACACCCCCCACCACCACCTTCGTTGACTACTCCATGTTTGGTTCCATTGTCTTCTCTCTATAATGTCAGTGGTCCCAATTCACTGTCCATTCTGTTCCGCTACTTCCACTGGGCAGATGGTCATGATTGATATCCAGGCTCAAGTAAGCACTATCCTGACTGACTCAGACCCCCCAAAAGCGAGGGATTGGCTCTGGTCTGTACTCCTCTTGGCCTGCTTCAGCCTAGCGGAAAGCCAGCTCTTCCTGTCTCCCTGATATTTACACTGGGCGTAGACATGGAAGACCCTTACCTACAGGACTGGGATCTGGCAGACCTGGAGGATGAAGACGGCATGGACCATGAGGAATCTCCACAGTTGTTGTCGGTCACCTCCTCTATACAGGGTGAACTTACCCTGAGCTCCCTGTTCTCCACCAGATGATCCAATGTTTTGGGATATTATGTTGCACCTCCAGAAAACGTTTGATTCCAGAGCACTGAGCAGGATGCTTCCAGACAGAGACTGGCACAGTACTTGGTGTACGAATGCCCCACTCTGGTCACCCCCTTTTGGTGGATGCCTTTGAAAGGCTATTTGGGCTGTATGGAAGCAACCTTTAAAAAAAAAAAAAAAAAAAACTCCAAGGTCTCCTGAATGTGCGGGGTGAAA
Organism: Neoceratodus forsteri; assembly: GCA_016271365.2. Taxonomy (NCBI): domain Eukaryota; kingdom Metazoa; phylum Chordata; order Ceratodontiformes; family Ceratodontidae; genus Neoceratodus; species Neoceratodus forsteri. Next base: position 125,395,901 of record JADMNL010000030.1, on the reverse strand, counting down.
GCCCGATTGATTGACAATGCTCCTAACAGCCAGCTTTTAGAAAGCGGGCACGCATGAGCAAGTAGGAGATCCACCTTTCGGATGTTGAGCACGCCAAACTTGTCCGAGAGTGGATGGGTAAGTGCTTTGCTGCTTCCTACTCTTCACGGAAGTGGGGGGTGGCTGTCCTAGTGCATAAGAGTTTATCATTTGAAGTTAAAAATGTTGTGAAGGACCACAGAGAAGGCAGATATGTTTTTGTGGTGGGGCAGCTGTATGGGGAATAAATCACGTTTGGTAATGTCTATGCACCTGCTACATATGAACCAAATTCTTCCCAGAACTCTTGATTTGTTAGTCAGGGAACAGTTCCCTGGCCTTGCACTAGGAGAGACCTAAACAGTGTGTTGGACCCAATCATGGATCACTTGGGGTCAAGGCACCAAATCAATGGTGGCTGGGTGTATTAGACCTTGAACTAGTAGATAGTTGAGAACGGTAAACCCAGGGGTCAGGAATATACATTTTTTCGAATCCTCACGGACGTGGACAAGAATCTGTTATATCCTGGTCCCGCGAGAATGGAACGACAAGCTAATGGATGTTTCACATAGTCAGATTCACATCTTGATCACGCTATGGTGATAGGAAGAACAGGATGCGAGGGATGAGATGCACCTCACAATGGAAATTCCTACATATATGCTTCCTAATAAGGAATTTAGGAATACCTGTTGAAGCAGTGGTGCTTCTATAAAGAAACTAATCAGGGTCAGAGGTGCCCAGGTCTGTTTTGGGATGCTGGGAAGGCCTTCCCTACGAGGTTCAATAATAGCTTATATGGCCAAGGTATATGAATTAGCATATAAGAACATGATGTCAGATCACCCATTTATACTATGTATCTGTATACTGAAAGAACAAATGCCCTGCAAAACTCTCAGGAAACTCAAACTGAATGAAGTTTAACGGAAAAAAAAAGCCTGCATTATAACTCAGATAGTTTGCAAAGCTCACTGAAGGTAAATGTGGTGTTTCACACCTTTTTCAGCTTGTTTCTTTAAGACTAATTAAGCAGGCAGGCATTCTGGGGATTTTAAAGGGTGATTATGCATCATGTTCTCATATGCTAATGCAGCTGTCAGGGACAATGAGATTTCAACCACCACAAAATGGAGACCCAGGGCAGTCACGGTCTAGTATGAACTGTAAAACAGACTAAAGATTTGCATACTTCCTAACAGCTACATGAAGAGTTGTGTACTGACACGGAAACAAATAACATTTAGAAGATATGAGAGGTAGTTTTCCTTTAAAGATTTGGAAAGACGGGTGGCTCAGGGAGAGGAGATGTGGTAGGTTGATTGCCAACATCTACAAGCGAAGCACTGAATTCCCTGGTGCGGGGAGAAGCCAAGAAATCATGGTTCTACGCTAAACGCCAGATGTTTGAGTGGTCTAATAGGCTGGGCCCACTTATGGTTAGACTCAGGGGGGTAAATGCCCCACTAGGATAGTATAGATCAAGGATAGAGAGGGTAAGGTGCATGGGGAATTGGGGGAAGTGCGGGACTGCTTTCATATGTTCTACACCCAACTGTACAAAGCAGAATGTAAGGGCAGGGGGCAGCGGATGCAGGAATTTTTAGACAAGATGGAGCTACCCAGGCTAACAGTGAGCCAGAGAGTCCATTTAAACCAATCTGTAACAAAGGAAGAGGTCATAAAAGCTATTGGCAAACTGCAAAAAGGTAAGGTAGGCGGACAGGCCAGTTCCCATTGGAATTTTGTAGTACTGGGTGGTCAGTTAAGCGTACACGTTATGTGAGGTATTCCAAGGGGTTTGGGGAAGAACACTTATGGATACCAGGCACTTGGTATGATGCCATGATATGCCTGATACCTAAGCCAGGTAAGGAGCCATCAGAATGTGCCTCATACAGACCGATCTCGCTACTAAATTGCGATCTCAAAATCCTGGCCAAGATCTTGGCAATGAGGTTGAGGACTATCTGCCTGCGCTGATACCCCCAGACCAGACTAGGTTTATAAAGGGAGGCTATCCTATCACAATGTGCGATATTGCTTAACATGGTTTGGAGTCGGGGCAAGAGATAGAGAAAACATCTATGGATGCAGAAAAAGCTTTTGATAGGGTGGAGTGGGAGTATCTTTTTGAGGTGCTGACCCAGTTTGGTCTGGGTGGGTCATACGTTGGGTGGATTAAAGCTATGTACCAAGCCCCTAGAGCACGAGTCTTGGTTAATGGGATGCCCACTGCACCATTTGATTTAGAGAGGGGTACGCGGTAGGGGTGCCCACTGTCGCTGCTGCTGTTTGCTCTAGCATTGGAGCCCTTAGCTGCAGCAATAAGGCAGTGTCAGGGGATCCAGGGTATTAGGGAGGAGGGGAAAGTCATGCATAAGGTCACCCTATATGCAGATGATATGCTTTTATTCGTTAGAGACCCTCAGAGGTCTATGCCACTACTACTGGAATTAATAGAGAAATTTGCTGCATTCTCTGGGTATAAAATTAATTTAAATAAATCCGAAATGTTTTGTTTCCCGCAAGTCTGAGGATATGGATGTGCAATGGGGAATACAGGGCCAGGAGTTATGTATTACCTATCTGGGCATTAAAGTGGGTAGGACAGTTGGGTCCTTATACGGATTGAATTGTACACCACTTATTAAGGTGAGAGAAATGGATTTGAGGAAATGGATGCAGTTGCCCATAGCCTGGTTGGGTCAATTAATCTGTTGAAAATGAATGTCCTACCAAGGATTATGTACCCTATGCAAATTATCCCTATGCACCTCAGTTGAGGGACATTGCTAAAATAGAGAAATTAGCTACTCAATTCATATGGCGGGGGAAGAAACTAAGAATCCGGTTACAGAGACTTAAGGCAGACAACACCAGGGGAGGTTAAATTTTTCCTGACTTAACAAATTATTTAGCCATCCAGCAGCGTTATATTGCTGACTGGGTATACTGCCCGGTGGTGGCAAGTTGGGTCATGTTGGAGCAATGGGGATGCCCGGGACGTTTATCTGCTTACTTACATACAAAAGGCGCACATGCCTATACTGCTCGAGGGGGTTGTAACCCATTAGTTAAATCAGTATTGGAGGCATGGAACCTCCTTAGGAAGTCCAGAGGGATTAAAAAAGGGGAAACATTATTATTACCGATAGAGAGAAATCTCCTCCCCACTGGGATTAGAGGATAGAGGGTTCCAGGATTGGGAAAGTAGGGGAGTTAAATGTGTGGGTAATCTGATTAGTAAAGACAAGTTGTGCACATTGGAAGATATTGTGCAAGGGTTGGGCCTACAAGGACAGCAAACTTTACGGTATTTGCAACTTCGGGCATTCCTATCAAAGGTAGAGAGGGGGGGGAGAATCACATGGGTGGGACCCAGTGGAGATAATGATACATAGGACACAAACTGACCCAAAGGGGTTTATTGGTAAGGCGGTAAAGGGGGAGAGAAATGTTTCCAGATTATATGCAGAGAGTTAAACAGTAGTGGGAAAAGGACCTGGGCACCCAAATTCCAGAGGATAGTTGGCGACAAATGTTGGTAGGTCACATGGGTCTTTCAATTTGTAACAAGTTTAAGGAGGCCTATTATAAGTTCCTGTACAGAGCGTATTACCCGCCTACGGTGGTGCATAGAGTGTGCCCTTCTGTTTCCCCTTTATGTGGCAGGTGTGGAGAGGAGAGAGGGACATATATTCATTCCTTCTGGTATTGCAGGGTTTTGAGGGCCTTTTGTAATAGAATCTGTAAAGAAATAACACAGATGGCAGGGTTCTCCATTCAAGTGGATCCTATAGTGGGATTATTCGGTATGTCCCTAGGAGAGGCAGGAGATTGGGAATCACTGCCACGGTGGATTAGAATAATGTTAGTGATGGCCAGGCATTGTATCCATAACACCTGGGTTAGTCACGTAGTCCCCACCACCTTGCAATGGCACCAACAGGTGGTACAGAATCTGGCTTTAGAAAAGCTGTCACTGGCACTTAGGGATAGGCAGGATGCATTTTATAGGGAATGGGCCTCCTTTTTGACAACATTAAGTAATGAAGAGATGATCATTTTACACTGTGGCATGGAGTAGAATTAGATATAGAGGACGTTTTGGGCTTCCTCATGCCTTATTGCCTCATTGCAATACTATCTCCCTAATGAGAAAATATAATAGTTAAAGGGGTCAGTAAAGAAAACTTTGAATAAATGGAATCAATGAGAAAGGGAAAATAATGAGGAACCTCAGAATGTAACGACAATGAATTGAGATGCATTTGCTTGTATGTCTGTACATCATTGTGTAATGTCGTCGTTGACTCTGTTAAAACTAATAAACAAATTATACAAAAAAAACCCCTCCAATCCTCGTAAGACTGATAGGGTTTATCAGGCCCTGGTGGCTAACCCCCATTTCATGTCTCTGCCTCAGGTGGACTCTGTGTGGTGATCAATGCCGCACATAACTCCTGTAGGCCTCAGCACATGAGTGCTCATCCCCCAGATAAGGAGTCCAAGAAATTGGATGTTACGGGAAAAAGTGTTTGTGCCTTGGCCACTATGGCTCTTCGTATACTTAATTACATGGGGCACATCCTGAAATATCAGGAGGAAATCCTAAAGGCCTCCCAGGTGACGGTCCAGTCCCTCCTGGCGGGTTCTGTCCAGGAGGATCTAACAGTCAAAAATGCTCCACAGCGAGCTGTATGTCGCCACCTGCTCAGGGCCACCTATGATACTGTTGACACTGTGGTTTGTATGTCCTCTGCAGAAGTTTCTCGGACAACATGCCTGGCTCAGTGTGTTGGATTTTCACAGGACATGCAGAAGTCTTATCATTAATGCTCCCTTTTAAGGGGGATCAGCTGTTTGGTCCACAGACCCAAGACATATTGAAGGATTTAAAAGACACTGGTCGTACCCTTCAATCGGTGTGGACTCTGTACCATACAAAAGCAAAAACGGCCTTCAGGGGCTGCCCCACAGCTCAAAGACAACCTTCCAATAAAAGAAAACCTTAGTTAACATTGCCAGGGCGTAGAAATGCTCAGAAAACTTGTTGCATCCCTGCTTCTCCCTAGCGGGACCAGCCTGAAGCCTTCTCCGGTCGTGGGACCAGAGACCCTACCCACGACCATTGGGGCAGGTTTTCCTGCACCTATAAGGTGACAAGCCACCCACGATGACCTGTGGCTACTGCAATTGACTGAGACAGGACACACACTGGAGTTCAGAGATACCTCTTCCTTTGCCACCACGGGTCTCTCATTACCTCCCTGAGCAAACATTGGTTCATACTATACTATGGTAGAGAAAAAGAGCTGGTAGGCGAAGGCCCATAGTGCTCTTATACTAGGCCAAAGAATAGTATGACAAATTATAACCTGACATTATCAACATGTCAAGACAATGTTTAAACAAATCTTTAGTTTTACTCATAACTAAAAATGATGGGGGTCTATTCCAAAGACCAATAGTCCTTAAAGTAAAGAAAAACTTGCGATTATTGTGTTTAAATAGTTTGCCAGTCAATTGAAGTGAGTGTCCTCTGGTGTCATGAACAACTGACCTAAAAGATGTACCTAACTCGGACATAACATAAGGATCATGAACAACATCATGTAAAAATAGGTCACCTCTCAAGCGTCTAACAGTAAGAGACATTAGTTATAAAGAATCTAACCCGTATTCATAGGAAGTGGAATATAAACCTGATATTTTTTTAGTATAACTTCTCTGTACTTTTTCAAGGGTGTTACAATCCGATTTTTTAAATGGGCACCATAACTGATATGCATACTCAAGATGGGGTCTGACATAAGATCTAAACAGGGGCAACAACACCTCACGATTTCTAGATCTAATATTAAATGGAGGATAGACCAAATAACCTTATTGGATGTACTGATAACTGAGTGCAGATGCTTAGAGTATGTTAAATCATTGGAAATAGTAATTCCCACAGCCTTCTCATCAGTAGTTGCACTCAGTATTAATCCATCCAATAGATAATGAAAGTTTGAGTTATTAGAACCCAAGTGCATAACTTTACACTTTGTAAAATTCAGTTTCATACCCCATTTGACAATCCAGTTAAAAACAATGTCAAGATCGTGCTGGATAAAAGATATCAGATCTAAGTTGGAACAGGGTCCCCTAATCTTAACGTCATCTGCATATTTTATTGTAAAGGAAAGGCAATTATTGGTTAGATCAGCAATGAAAGCTTGAAAAAGACAAGGGCCAAGGACAGAGCCTCTGCGATCTCTCCAAACTCTGCCAGAGTTGGAAATAGCACCATTATAATAATCACTCTTGTGCCCTATTACAAAGCCAATTTGTGATCCAAGCAATTATATAAGTATTAATGTTAAGTCCCCTAAGTTTATGAATTAAAGCCCAGTGAGGCATAGTATCAAATGCCTTACTGAAGTCAGTAAAGACTACATCACAAGGTATCCTGTTGTCCAACAGAGAGCTGAATTGTTCATAAAAACAGAGCAAATTAGTTAAACAACTTTACCTCTTAAATCCATGTTGTTGAAAATCATGTGCATCAGTGACTGGGGCAATGATGTCTTTAAGGAGACTTTCCATACTTTACATATGGAAGAAGTTAAACTAATAGGCCTATAGTTTTCCCAGAGATGTTTAGATCCCTTTTTATTATGTATTGGTACAACTAAGGCCTCCTTCCATTCTACAGGTATATAATTTATTTCTATGAAAAGTTCAAACAAAAGTTTTAATGGATAAGCAGTATGATCAGCCAAAAGATGTAAGTGGCCTGCTATATTGTCTGGGCCTGGACAAAATTTACCTTTAAGTGTTTGTAATTTGGTAAGAATAAGATCCACAGTAAATGTTTTTGGGGAATCAGAAGAACTGGTGATAGACTGAGGGGTTTGGTCATCTGATGTTGAAAACACTTTACAGAATTCTCTATTGAAAACATTAGCCATAGTTATAGGTTCATGAACAATGGTGTTGACAACGGCCCCATCATACAAGGTGTTTTTCTAAGAGAATTTATATATGAATAAGTGTTTAGAATTAGATTTACTAACAGTCTTGGCCAACTTCAGTTCCCATCTAGATTTAACCTTTCTAATAACTGATTTACATTTTTTGTTAGATATTTTATGACTCCCAATTGAGTGTAGTTTTGTGTCTAAGATATTTACGGTACTTTTTATTTTTTTGCTTAATCAAACGTTTAATGTTGTTATTCATCCATCTTGGAATCTGTTTGCCATTTGCGTTCTTAATTTTAGAGGGGATATAAGTATCCCGAAGGGAAGATAGAACTGACATAAATGAGACCCAACTTTGATGAGGTGATTGGTCATCCATTATTGCTAATCAAAATCATCAAGATACTGTTTAATGGAGTGAAGATCAGCTTTATCATAAAAATATATGAGAAGAGTTATGATTGTAAATAGTATGAATCTCTAAGGTGAAAAAAATAGAATTATGATCACTGTCACCGATAGGAGAGGAAACTCTCACATCCAGCTCAGTGCTACCCAAGACGAGGTCTAAAATATTGTTACCTCTAGTAGCGGAAGTAACCCATTGATTCAAGTCAAGTTCTAGACAAAAGGATAGGAACATATTTCCTTTACAGCTGGAGGATGAAGAAAGCTGCCAATTTATGTCAGGAATATTGAAGTCACCTGTTATTAGGACCTTACCCTTAAGAATAGCAACATCGAATTCAGATAACATAGCCTCCAAAATAGGACCAGGTGAATTAGGGGGGAGGTAACGTGTCCCAAGAATAATAGTCTTGTTTAGACAGAAAGAGTTTAATGCAAATACTCTGTCTTAAGATTGAGTTTTAACCGAACTAGAAATATTCATGGAGTTAATTTTATTATTAATAAACAAAGCAACCCCACCACCTTTTTTTTTTTTTTTTCAATACGGTATGTAAGAAATAAAACCTGGAAAAAGGTCATTGCAAAGTGATTTATCATCTCCCCAAGTTTCACACGCAGAAATAATATCTGTATCATTAACTGCTGTGATATATAGTTCTTCAGTTTTCTTACTCAAACTCCTAGCATTGAAACTAAGGAAACGTAAATATTTATGAGAGTGTACATGAATCAAGAGACGAGGGAAGTACAACACGACTCCCCCCACCCCCCCCATGATTTAGTTTAAATTATTATTGATTACTGAAAGGAATTGTTGACTCAGCAGAGCATTACCGTGTTCGCTGAGATGCAGACCATCAGAACAAAACAGTTCTGGTCTCTGAAAACTACTCCCAATGGATAATGCAATGAATGTTCTGACGCAAACACCAATACCGAGCCAGTTATTAATAATTTTAATTTTATGATTGAGAAACAACAATAACGAGGTATGGGTAAGATCTCTGAAAAATTATGTCACAAACAAGTTCAATCAAGGACCAAATTGATGCTCTGCTCTCAATCAGGCCATCAAACCAGTTCTCCTTCCTTGAAGGGTATATGATTTTACTCCATTTTTCCTGGTTCCTAATGGACAGGGACTTGTTTCATTTTGGATCTGAAGTGTCTCAACCTTTACGTCAAATATCAAAAGATCAGGATGGGCGTCTTTTCCGACACTTCTCCCCTTACTGAACAAAGGCGACTGGCTCTGCTCTCTGGATATGAAGGATGCATATCTCCATATCCTGCTGCACCCTGCTTACAGACATTTTCTCTGTTTCATGTTTCAGGGTCATCATTACCAGTTCAGGGCCTTCCCATTCGGCCTTTCCTTGGCCACGAGGTTATCCACAAAATGTCTAGCGGCTCTAGCAGCGGCCCTCCGAAGGGAAGGCTTCTGTCTTTCCCTACCTGGACGATTGGCTCTTGAAAACATCTTCCAGCCAACAGCTGTTGCTCACGCTTTCTCGAACCGTGCAGTTGTTCGTCCAGGTGAGGATAGTGGTAAACTATCCGAAGTCCAAGATGGACCCTGTGCAACGCCTCCAATATATAGGAGCCATGTTACACCTCCATGTGGATGGTGTATCTGCCCATAGCTTGGGTGGACACCCTGATTGCTTTGTCACACAGCTTGGAGTCCAGCAAATTGGTCACGGCACCAGACCACCTCCGCCTCCTGGGACATTTGGTGGCCACAGTACCGACGGTCCCCAATGCAAGGTTAAATATGAGGGTCCTTCAGTGGTCCCTCAGAGTCCAGTAAGACTAGCGGAAGGATGATTTTGATGCCCCAGTCCTGATGTCTTCCCGGCCTTCGAGCTCTACAATGGTGGAAGTCCAGGGACAACTTGATGCAAGGCATGCCATTTCATTCTCCTGTTCAGAGTCTCATTCTGACTACAGATGCCTCCTTAACAGGGTGGGGTGCTCATCTCCTGCATGTCAGGTCCCATGGATCTTGGACAATGGTGGAAGCCCGCCTCCACATCAGTGTTTTGGAGCTGAGAGCAGTTTTCTACACCTTACAGGTGCTGCTTAGAGCTGCTGCCTTATTTCCCTCCTCGGTTCCCATCGGAGGCCTGAGAAATGGTTTCTCATTCGGCCGCTAGAATGGAAAAGAACTGAGGAGTAGCTGGGACCTCCCCCCTTTTTATACCTGCCATACAGACACCATGTGGTAGTGTTAGGGGGAGGTCCCATCATCTTCCTCTATCTGTGCAGCAGCTACTTGGAATACTGTGCACACTTTCATCAGACATTGCAGTCTGGACGTAGCCTCCAGGTGCAGAGCGGGCTTTGATCTTGCGGTCCTGCAGGGCCTCCTTTCATGAGGGGTGCTCTCTCACCCTTCTCCTATCGTCCTCCCGTCTTCTAGGGGCTAACGTTCACTGCTTGGGACTCCGTCCTAATGGTGTAACCTGCTGCAGGAGAGGTATCTCGAAATAAGATAGTACAGTTATATAAGAACTTATAACAGTAGATCTTCGAGAACAGCTCTTGCAGCAGGTACTTTCCAATCCAACTTCTCTGATGCATTGCTTATTAAATATAGAATTTTCTTGGTCTTCCTTTGGAAGCGGATCCTCTGTCTCCCATCAGAATCACAATGCTTTGTCAGAGACTCTGGCTGGAGAACTGAGGGGCATTGAGGACCGCCCTTCAATAATGCAGGAGCGTCAGCGGGGCCAGCATTAGAGGCAGTCCCTGCTGGATGTAGCTAACTAGAATTTTTCCGTGAGGTCCTGCTGCCTGACAGCTTCAGTCCTAATGGTGTAACCTGCTGCAAGAGCTGTTCTGAAGATCTGCTGTTACAGTAAGTTCTTGCATAACTGTACTTAGTTACTAAATCTGCATTGTCATATTCCCCTCTCCCTCCTTTGTTCCAGGGTGTACGATTGACGCCCCTTAGTCTTTCCTCATAAGGCTTTTGATCCAGACCCTGCACCATTTTATTGCCCTCCTCAGACTGCCTCCGCTCTCTTTCCAGTGATGTGGTCTCCAGAAACGGACACAATACTCTAGGTGTGGATCTTACCAGTAATCTATATGGAGGCAACACCACCTCCCTTTCTGCTGGTGATGACTCCTCCCATGCACCCCAGCATCCACCTCCCTACTGCTGTTGCACTGCATGTATTTAATTTTTAGGTCATTCAATATGACTGTCCCCAGGTCTCTCTTTCCTGCTTGGTGGTCGCCAGTACCACTCCCACCATTAAGCAGTATTTTGCACTTTATAGCATTGAAACCCAGCTGCCATACCTTTGACCACTCCTTGAGTTTTCTCAGGTCTCTGCTTATCCTTTCCACTCACTGGACTGTCCACCGTATGCAGATTTTGGTGTCATCCACAAATAGGCAGACTTTCCCATTCAGCTGCTCTGCAGTGTCACTTATAAAAATATTAGAGAACTGATCCCAGCACTGATCCCTGAGGTGACCCGCTGGTCACCCTCCCTTTCCTGGAGTGAACTCCATTTACCTGCCACCCTCTGTTGCCTATCCACTAACACTAACCAATTTCTTGTCCAGTTTACTACCTTTGGACCCAGTCCTACGTTACCCTGCTTGCTTACTAGTCTCCTGTGTGGAATGGTGTCAGATGGCTTTCTGAACTCCTCTAGGCAAACCATATCCACCACTGCATTCTGATCTAGTTCCTGGTCACCTAGTCAAGGAAATACATCAGATTCTTTTGACATGACCCCCGGTGAAACCAAGCTGCCTCAGGTCTTGTAACCCACTGTATTCAAGATACTCTACAATCCTTTCCTTCAGCAGTGATTCCATTAACTTTCTCACCACCACTGTCAGGCTGATTGGCCTGTAATTGCCAGCCTTCTTCCTGCTACCACTTTTGTGTAGTGAGACTACATCCGCCTCTTCAGTCCTCGGAAAGCAGGCAGTACAGTTCATAGAGCTCAGGGCCTTAATGTTATGACATTCTAATGGGTGTCAGTAAAATGCTTCTAATGACTGCAGACAACAGGTATTACAGTGAAAGCCCACTGTCCAGTGCACCACCTTCTCTGATTTTAAGAGGTAATCCCTCAAAATCTATAAGCTCCTATCCCTGGCTTATCTTCACTCTGGTAGTCCGACCCACCTAACAAAATTTCCATCTTGGCTACACAAGGACCTGCTGGCTAACCTGCGCACACAGGACAAACTCTGGAAGAAGTATAAAGTGTCCAGACTACCGGAGGATTACAGTACCTACAGGGCATCTCGGAGTGCCTGTTAAAAAAACAAAAAACCAAAAAAATCAGAACAGCAAAGAGCATCTACTGCAAGGAACTGCTCACAAACTCTGCTGGTGACCCTAGAAAATTCTGGACACACCAAGACCTTTCTTGGGGCTGCCCAGTCATCGACTCCAGGGGATATGATCCTAAATGATGTGCATTGCAATGACTCGAACACTGTAGTGAATGCCTTTAACAGATTATTCATGGACCTGTCTCAGTACACCTCGTCCTTCACTTCACCTCCCACAGCATCTCGGCCTTACTGCACACCCTGGAGATCTGCATCTGGTGCTGACCACTGCCAACTAAATACTAACCCCCTTTCCACTTTAAAGATATATCTAGTTCCGAGGTCCAAAGGCTGTTGCAAAATATATCAGACAACACTAGCCCCGGCTCAGATTCACTCGAGCCACGACTCCTGAAGCTAGCGGCACCATTGTTTGCCTCGCCACTGGCCAAGATTTTCACTCTCTCTCTCTCTTGGCATTGTCCCAGATCTCTGGAAGATTGCCCAAATTATGCCTATCCTGAAAAAAGGAGACCCAAAGGATATCAACAAGTACAGGCCCATAGCCATCCCCTCTGTGCTAAGCAAGCTACTGGAGAAGCTTGTTGCAACCCAAACCATTGACTATCTCACAAAGAACAACCTTCTCTGACACTCAGCATTGGTTTCAGAAGGGCACAGTACCTCAACCGCTCTTCTCAAATTCTCCACCGATGTACTCTGCAACATGGACAAAGTCCTACTTACTGGAGCAGTATTTATCCATCTTACCAAAGCTTTTGATCTTGTTGATCATCCCCTGCTTCTCTCAACCCTGCATAGACTTAACTTCTCATCCTCAGTAGTTGACTGGTTTAACAACTATCTATCAAACAGATTACAACTTGTTAAATTCAACTCCACTCTCTCGGATGTGACCAGCACTGACATCGGAGTACCCCAGGGCTCCATTCTGGGACCCCTTCTTTTCTCCCTATACATCAACAACATAGATTATGTCATACTCTCCTGCTCAGCTGTCCTGTATGCTGATAATCTCGTCCTCTACTCCAGTGCTGACAAAGTTAACATTAACAAAAAGCTCTCCTTGGATTTCAGGAATGTGCAAACATGGCTAAATGCTAATAAGCTCATCCTCAACACAAAAAAGATCCAAGCCATGCTATTTGGCACTGCCCCCAAACTCTGGGCCTGTAAGGAACCCCTCCTAGTCCATTACTCTGGGGGGTCTCATCGACTGTGTCACATCCTTCAAATACCTGGGAGTCGTCCTTGATAAATACCTTGATTTCAGTCTGCACATCCAGTCAACCTGTAAAGCAACAAATGCCAAACTTGGGATCGCCTATAAGACTTGTCATCTGCTAACACCATCCGCCAAATTGGCAATTGCCAAGGGTATTCTGCTTCCAGCGCAGACATATGGTGTCTCCACTTTTGCTAATGCCCATAAGACTGCTCTCCATAAATGGGATGTCAGCGTACAGCAACATATGTCGGTATGCCTGCGTCTTACCATCGCCTCAAGCACCACTGCACACTGTATAGCGACCTAGACTGGTTCTCCCCAACTGCCTACAGACTATACTCCCTAGGGACCCTCACAGACTCTGTAATCCATAACCAAAACCCCTCCTCCCTTGCAGCTCTACTTGTACCACAGACACCTGCCCACGGACTACACTCTGCAAACAAATTTCTACTTACCGTACCCAGGTGTCTTACTTCAAAAGGCTCTGGAGCATTTCACTGCACCGCCCCTAGCCACCTGGAACTCACTCCCTCCTGCCCTGAGGCAGGCTAACTCCCACCCAATCTTCAAAAAAGAACTATATCGCCACCTATCCTGGACCCCTGCACATGCTTTGATCCCACTTAATGCCTCACAGCTAACCACCCTATTTCGCCCAAGACACTGCTGCACTTCTAAACAAGCTTTGCTATAAAATGTCTTTATAGCTGCCACTTAGCCAAGTTTCAGTTATTTGCATGTACTAATGTAATTTTTGTCATCTCTGCATAGCTATATATATTATCTCGAGTACTGTCTGACTTAATCTGTATTCTAACCTACCTGTACTATATACAGTGCCTCCAGAAAGTGTTCACCCCCCTCTTGGATTTTGTCACATTTCGTGATGTTGCAAACTCAAATTAAAATACATTTATATGGGATATTTTTGTCACGTTTCTACACAAATTACTCTATAGTGTCAAAGTGGAATGAAACTTCTGGAATTTTTTGTACATGTAATTTAAAATAAAAACCTGAAATGTCTTGATTTGATAAGTATTCACCCCTTTGCTATGACACTCCAAATTGAGCTCAGGTGATCCAATTCCTTGTGGATCACTCTAAAACTTGAATGGAGTCCACCTGTGGTCAGTTCAAATGGTTGACATGATTTCAGAGGAAATACACCTGTCTATATAAGGTCCCACTGTTGACAATGCATGTCAGAGCAGAAACTCTACCATGAAGCCCAAGGAGCTGTCCGTAGAACTCTGTGACAGAATTGTGAGGAGGCATAGATCTGGGGAGGGGTATAAAAACATTTCTAGGGTGTTGAAAGTTCCCAGGAGCACAGTCAAGTCCATCATTAGGAAATGGAAAGATTACGGAACCACCCAGACTCTTCCTAGAGCAGGCCATCCTCCCAAACTGAGCAACCGGGCAAGAAGGACCTTGGTCAGGGAAGTGACCAAGAACCCAATGACCACCCTGACAGAACTACAGAGTTCCATGGCTGAGATGGGAGAACCTGTCCAGAGGACAACAATCTCTGCAGCACTTCACAGATGTAGCCTCTATGGGAGAGTGGCTTGACAGAAGCCACTCCTGAGAAAAGGCCACATAATAGCATGCCTGGAGTTTGCAAGAAGGCATGTGGCAGACTCTGAGACCATGTGGCAAAAGATTCTCTGGTCTGACGAAACAAAAATTGAACTCTTGGCCTGAATGCAAAGCGCTATGCCTGGCGCAAACCGAACACAGCTCATCACTTGTGTAACACCATCCCTACCATGAAGCATGGTGGTGGCAGCGTCATCTTATGGGGATGCATTTCAGCGGCAGGGACTGGGGCACTTGTCAGGATAGAGGGAACAATGAATGGAGCCAAATACAGGCACATCCTTGAGGAGAACCTGCATCAATCTGCAATAGACCTTGGACTGGGGCGAAGATTTGCATTCCAACAGGACAACGACCCCAAGCATACAGCCAAAGCAACACTGGAGTGGCTTCAGAACAAGAAGGTGAATGTCTCTTGAGTGGCCCAGCCAAAGCCTCAGACTTGAATCCATTGAGAATCTGTGGAAAGACTTAAAGATTGTGGTTCACCAATGCTCCCCATCCAACTTGACAGAGCTTGAGCAAATCTATAGGAAGAATGGGCTAAAAATCCTCAAATCCAGATGTACAGTGCTGATACAGACATACCCAAGAAGACTCAAAGCTGTAATTGCTGCCAGCGCTTCTACAAAGTATTGACTCGGGTGAATACTTAAGTAAACAAGATATTTTAGTTTTTAATATTTCATAAATTTTTGTTAACAATAAAACTGTTTTTGCCCCTTTAAATTGTTGAGTATGCTGTGTGAATCAAGGGGAAGAAAATCATTTCAGTGCATTACAAATTCTAGTAGTAACACAACAAAATGTGACAAAATCCAAGGGGTGAATACTTTCTGAAGGCACTGTACTATGTACCTGTACTATATACTATGTATTGTATAATCTCATCTCATTTTATGTATGTGTTCTCCCGGGTCGGTACTGAAAATAGTCAACTTTGGCTAGCGCACCTAACCCGGTTAGCAAAAACTAAATAAATAAATTGAATAAGCCATCTGGAGGCTATCCAGTAATGAATTTCAGTTAAACGTTGCACTACCTTGCTTACTGCTTACATTGAAGGCAGCCAGAAGAAGCATATACAGCTGGGTGTTGCTAGCTTAGCAGAGAAAACATAGTATTTACTTTTGGATTATCTTGCCTGATGGAAGCCTATGCACTGCAGACACCAGGATCAACCTGACCTCTGCTGAACTTTATATTTGGGGGGCATCAGTTGACAAACTGCCACCTGCGGTTTGTATCTCTCTGCTGGACCTGCCCTGCTTCTCCTAACTGAAGGTACAGAGCTGCTCGTACCTGTGTCCCTTTTTGAATTTTTGGCGCCTAAAGCAGGGTTGACTAATTAGTGGCGCAGACTAATTTAAAACGCAGAGCTTTGCCCTGACCAGATCCCAGGCTTCTGCTTGCCACCTTCAAGTCTGCAGGCTTGGACAGAGAAGCGCAGCTCCCAAGGCTATTTAAGCTACTTAACTGGGACTGCTGTGCTGTACTGTGGACAGAACTCTTAATTATTTGGCCCTTGACTGCTTTTCAGAACTTGAACTTTGCACTGTTTTCTGCTAGAATTGTATGCATTCGTTGGGTAACACTTTGTGTCTTACTATATTAATTTGCACCTAGCTACCTAAATGTTTAGTGAATTGCCAGTTTGCTTGTAGCAAATCACCTTACCTTTGCTGTTTATTTTAATGGCCAAGTCTCTGTTCTGATTCAAACTTTTCTTTCTTTCACTGCTTGAGTTTTGACAAGTGCTGACTTTTCCATTAGCAGATTATAACTTCTACCCACTAGAGGGCTATATCTCTGGTAGAGTGAAATTTACTGTGTCCACTCCACCATTAGCAGGTTATACCTAGCTGCCACTAGGGTCTCCTATCGTGTCTGCACATCAAGTGCCTACCTAGATAGAATGATGATGTCTCATCTGCTCCCTCGCTTATTTGTGCTCACATTGCTGATTTCGCAACTTAGCATACCGGGAGCCGGCTACCGCTCCCAACCTCCCTACTACTTGCTCAATAAAATCTACCTTAATCTTGATACTCTCAGCACATAGTAGCTGTACGCCTTATGACTGGTTTGACGCTTTCCATCATTGATGGGTAACATGCACCTGTACTTTCTCTCTCCCTCTATCCCTCATGCCTCCACCCTCTGGGAACGCCAACAACTAAGCTGGGACACCAGACAGAGGCAGACGGCAAGAATTCCCACAGACAGTTAAGATGATGCCTGCTCAAAACTTATGCTTATGTTGTTACTGCTGTCTGAAATAGTCACCAAACCCTGGCCCCAGCCCACCACGTAAGGCAGTCTCTTTAATGCAGCTGGGGTTTTAGCAGCTATGAACATCTGTAGTCTCCTCCCTAAACTGGATGCTGTACAAGTCTTTGTTAACCAACACAGTCCAGATGTCCTGACAATTGCTGAAACATGACTCACACCAAAAATCCCTGACACAGCTATTGCCCTTCCAGGTTACACATCCTTTAGACAGGGATAGGACTACCAAGAGAAGAGGGGGATGTGCAGTCTGTCTCAGTCACTTAAGGGACACCCCCTGCCGGTACCTACTGCTGGTTCAACCCCACAAATACTAGCCATCAAAATTCTGCTAGGTGCCCATAATAAGGCACTTACTGTAGCATCAGTGTACATCCCTCCTAAAGAACAGGGGAGGAGGGGTCTCAGTTCTGTCATGGACTTTATCAGAAACCAACCCCCTGGCTCTTAGTTAATTCTGATGGGAGATTTTAATATTAATTGGCTTGCACCTGAGAATGGGAGCTTTAGGGAAGCCATCTCTGCCACAGACTTTTCCCAGCTGGTTAACTCTCCAATTAGATCCAACCACAAAACAGGATCAAGCAGCCTACTAGATTGGGTCCTAACCAGTCATCTTGATCGCATTACTAACACTACAGTCCTCCCGGACATGCTTAATGACCATTCCCCTGTCATCTGCACATGGACAAATTAATTCTGCAAACTTCCACCAAAGTTGGTCACCAGCAGGGTCCTAGCATGGGATCATCTTGAACCACTCAAATCCCTACTTAGAGAGCAAGTTTGGACTCCCATCGACAGTGTGAAGGATGTCAACACGGCACTTGATTATTTCATCAACACCTTTAATGCTGCCTGTGACTCCCATGTACCCCTCAAAAAGTGGACAATCAAAGGCCCTTGTAACCCCTGGCTCTCTGTAGACTTATTAGCTCATATGACATCTAGGGACCACCTCTGGCATTGGCCTTGAGCCGCCGGCACGCAGTTGGACATTCAGAAATACAAAAGAGCGTGGAAAGATTGCACGTGGTCCATCCGCCTTGGGAAAAATAATACTGCAAGGGAGTTCTTACTGACACGTGGGGCAGTGGTAAAGCTTTCTGGAGTAATATCAAAGAGGTTACAGGGAAAAACCTGAAAACATCACCCACTTTACTTGACGTTGATAGGACTTCAATTCTGGACCCCTAACTGTTGCCAGTACCTTTAACACATTCACTGACCGTAGCAGTGTTCTTCCACCTGACTTTATTGATGTCACCCTGGCCAGTCCTGTAAGCTGTCCCCCAACGACCAGTCACCCGCCATTCTACTTCAAAGTAGTGTCATTGCATGAAGCCCGAAAATACATCCATAAAGCAGTTGGTAAATCTAGACACAGTGGGGACTCCCTTGATCTCAAACTGCTGTCCTTCACACTTGAGGAAGTGTTGGCGCCTTTAACCAGGATCTTTAACCTCTCACTCAGACTCGCACAGTCCTCCAATAAATGGAAATCCGCCACGGTTACCCTGGTCTACAGAAGTGGAGACGGGACTCTTCACATGAACTATTGGCCCATCTCCATATTACCCCCTCTCTCTAAGGCTCCTGAAAGCATTGTAGCTGACCAGCTTACTAAACATCTTGACAAACATAAGATCCAGTTTGCCCAACAACATGGGTTCAGAAAAAGGAATAGTACCACTGCTGCCTTATGGAATTCACCGGTTCTGTACACAGCTCCCTGGACTGTGGTCAATTAGTTGGTGCTGCCTTCATCGACTGGACGAAAGCATTTGACAGTCTGTCATCCTCTACTGGAACAACTACTTAATGCAGGGGTCTCCTCTGACTCCCCTGCCTGGTTTAAAAGTTATCTGGACAACCGCACTCTGCAAGTCAAAATTGTCGACATCCCCTCTGACTCAAGATCTGCTCGCTCTGGGGTTCCTCAAGGGTCCATCCTGGGCCCACTCCTATTTAGTCTCTTTCTAAACAGTCTCCCAAGCTCCTGCCTTGAACAAATCGTACTCTGTGCAGATGATGCCATAATCTACACAACTCGCCCGGAGCCTATACCCCTTGAGAACCTGCTACAACTCAGCTTTGCCTCAGTAGAGAAATGGTTTAGTCATCACAAGTTGACACTAAACTATAAAAACAAAAAAAAAACCTAAGCTTATGCTCTTCATCAGCTCCCATAACAATCACAGGCAACATCCTCTATCACTAACATCCTTGGTTCTGCCCTCAAACAGGTACAGTTCTTTAAGTATCTTGGAGTCACCGTAGACAGCAACCTATCATACGGAAGGCATATAGATAACTTTGCTAAAGCTGTAAATATTTGTATTGGTCTACTCTACAGACACAGGCGATCTCTGATTCCTGAAGCCTTAAGGATAGCTGTACAGAGCTGTGTTATTTCCATAATTGACTATGGACTGATCAGCTATGACTCTGTGACTGGTACCGCACTCTGGTGTGTCTCCACTGCTCTTAATAAGGCATCTCATCTCATCTCAGGAGTCCACCGTCTCACCCACACGTGTGACCTCTATGCCTTAACCGGTTGGCTACAGCTTAAAAGTCACATCAAATACCAAAGCGTGCCTGATGGCCAAGAAAATAACCTTGGCTATTGCCACCTGTAGTACAAGATCTAAGCTTCCCTCATAATCCATGCCGCTGCAGAGGTTCTGAATCTCTACTCCTACAGGTCCCTCATCGCTGAACCACCCAGGGCAAAGATAGTTTGCCCTACGGGCCCCTCTGATGAATGCTTTCAGCAGTGACAGCCTCCCAAACTAAACTGGACCTGTTCAAATCCAAGCTTCGGTCACTACTCTCTACAGCTAGCACCTGTAACTGTCTCCCTTAATCATGTTTTCCCAAACCTTGACCTTAGCACGCAACCTTTTGATAGTAACTTAGCACGCTTGCCTCCTACCCTCCCCCACCCTTCCACCATTCCTCCCTCCTCTCCTCACGCCCTCCACTCCCACCCCCTACTCTTCCCAGCCCACCCTCCCACATCCCTTCCTATACCCTGTGCCCTGTTTGTCTTGACAAAGCCTGCTGGCGGGTTTCAATGTACTGTATGCATTTTCGTGTGCCTGAAACTGATCAGCATAATAGTTTTCTTGTTTTACATTGACTATCCATTATGATTGTGTCCATTATGATTTTTGTACCTCCTATTTACTCTATTGTACTGTACTTTACGTTCCTGTTTAATCTGTTGTCCTTTCTACTGACTTGGAACCTTTATAAAAGAGCTCTTAGCTCAAAGGTATATGTAATCAGACTGAAATAAATAAAAAATAAGTTGATCCCTATTACATGCTGTGAAAGATCTGTTGGGAAAGAATAGAACCAAGATATTACTGATCTGACTTCAAGGAGGAGCTCTTGCAGCAGGTAATACCATTAGGACTAATGCTGCCAGGCGTTAGGACCCCACAGAAAATCTTGTAGCTAGCAGTCTGTAGTGGGGACCGCCCGACGCCTGCTCTGCCCGATGATATCAAGGGGATGGTCCCCAGTGCCATCTCAGTTCTTTTCCTGCCAACGATCTGCTTAGTTCGGCTCCACGGATGCCTTCGATGCAGTCGACTGCTACTTAAAAGAATTTAAAATTTTAGGTTTTACAACCAAATGACCACTCTTTGTTTATGTCGTTGCCCTCTCCACTGTGACGCAAGTCTAATTGTGCATGCGGCAAACAAATTCCAGCCAAAGACTGCCACGCGGTCTGCCTCATCTGTCTAGGCCCTGACCACCGGCCTACCGATTGTCTGCATTGCAAAAAGTTCAATCAAAAGACTAGGACCAGGAGAGCAAATGCCCTGAAAGCATATCTCCTGGAACAGAAGGTGGTGGCCATGCAGCGGTCCTTGGATCACATCTCTTCTTCTCTCGCCAAGGACTCCTCTCCCAAAGATAAGTCGGGGGGTGGGGGGAGAGGAGCGCCACCACCATAGGGATAAGGATAGGGCCAGGTCTGAGTCCTACCCTAAGTCACCTGCCAGGAAGCACTTCTCTTTGGCCTCCAGAGGGAGGTTGGGCTCGGTCCTGCCTAAGTCAACCAGAGTCCTCCAAGTCTAAATCTGCTCCCACCTTTTCTCAGTGCAAAAACAGGGAGCCTTCATTCTCTGGGCATTTACTCCCCCTATTCCTCCCTGGCCCACCGACCCCACAAGCCCTCTTCATGGTCGACCCAGGAGGTCCGTTCACTTACAAGCAAACCTAAAGATGTGGGGGCAAACTAGGCAGCTTGTTGGAGAAGCACAAGCGCCCGGATGACTCAGACAGGCATTGGGAGGATGTCAGTCACCGGATGTCCCCTCCTCCGTCGCCGGCTAAGGTGTGCCCGTCTGCCTCAGACTGGCGCCCTGCTAGCCGTTTGGCCTTGCCGACAACCCGCTCCCTGACACCAGACCGTGAGCGGTCGCCGGAAGCGAGTCAGACGCCCGCCCCACCTTCTGGGGTCCGGTCGCCCGTTGAGCCCCTTCTGACTCTGGACACCAGGTCCCCTGTCAACACAGAACCCCAGCTGCCAGACAGGGGCAATCAGGGTCCTATAGACCAGACACCTGACACGCAGGAGCCTTAGATACCCTGTCCCATGAACCTGATGCCTGCCCCAGCGGTTGTCCCGGTGGCAGACATTGGTTCGCTCTTTTCATCGTGGTGGAACACGGTCAAAGGGGACCTTCTACATAGGCCCCCAGCCCCTACTCTGCAGCTTCCTCTTATGGGTCCTCCTCCTCAAATGCCGGAAGGAGAAGAGATAACCCTTCCAGATAAGGGCCAGCGCAGAAGACAGCGATGTTCTCCAGTCCTCTCCTCCAGTGGACGTCCGTCCTTTCTGGACGACTGTGACGCTAGCCCTTCATCTTCGGAATCCTCAGAGGAATGAGATTTTATTCCACCCTCTCCGGGCCCTAGGGACTCTCCCAGGTCCCCTCCAGATGACCTATCATTTTTAGACATTATGCATCACATTCAGTCTATTTATGAATGGGACACAGAGGAACTGGACCCAGAACCCAGACACCTGGCTAAGTTTCTGGGGTCCAAAGATCCAAAACCCCTGTACATCCCACCTCTTGTCAAGCCATTCCAGGACGTCACCAGAATGACGTGGCGTAAAACATTATCCACCCCTGCCATTCTGAAGGAGGTGGACAGGCTATATAAGCCCCCCCAAGGTGGAGCCTTTTTTGAGGGAGAACCCAAAAGACAACTGCCTAGTGCTTATGGCTGCTCAGAGTCGAGGTGGCCAGCCTAAGTACCTGAGCTCCCAACCATTGGATCCTGAGTCCAAGAGAATGGACAGTTGGGGCAGAAAGGTTTTTACCTCGGCCACAGGCTCATTATGGTCCTTAAATTTCCTCGCTGATATGATAACATACCAGCAGTCTCTATGGGGGAAAACCCTAGAGTTGGTTAAGACTCTCCTGGACTCTGACACGAAGAAGAGGTCTTAGCCTATGCCTAATCAGGCGCTGACTTAGACAAACATATCCTTTCATGTTTGTACAACTCTGTGGACATGGCCTCCTGGGTCTGCAACAGAAGTCTGCATAAGACATACCTTGCTCAGGCACTCTGGTTTCGGCCAAGACCTCCAGGACTCTATCCTGGATGCCCCCTTCCAGGGTCCTGTATTGTTTGGTCCGGAAGTCGAAGCATTGGTCAAAGAACTGTAGGAGTCTGGCAAAGCCGTAGCTGACGTACATAAGATGTACAAGTCAGTACCCCAGGGGCCCCCGTCATTGCCCCTTTCGTAAGGGTCAGGGACAAGAGGGTAAGTAGTCCCAAGGAAAGGGTTTCAAAAGATGTGGTCACCTTGCCCCTCAGGGCACCCCTGGCCCCAAGCAGCCCAGAGCTCCTAGGCACAGGGTCCCCTCCCTCCACTGCCTGACTTGCTGCATCCCTCCTTCCCTGGAGAGACACAGAATGAGAGAGGGCAGGAGGAGATTCTCTTACCATGCAGAATGGTCCAGCATAACCTCAGACCAATGGGTGCTGGACACCATTCTAGGAGTTGTACAATAGAACTCCTCAGCATTCCACTGCACAATCCCCCCTCCCCCCCAGTCCGTTGTCCATCGGCCCACACTGATCAACTGACAGCTGAAATTCAGCAGCTGCTCTACAAAAGAGCCGTCCAGCTGGTTCCTCATCATTGGGGCATGGGATTTTACTCCCATTTCTTTCTGGTCCCAAAGAAAACTGAAGATCTTCACCCCATTCTGGATTTAAGTCAGCTCAGTCTCTCCAGCAAATACCAGAGATTCTGGATGGTGACGCTGGCAAGTCTGCTTCCCCTCCTCCATCAAGGAGATTGGTTATGCTCCCCAGATATGCAGGACGCCTACATGCATATCAAGGTCCTGCGTTCTCACAGAAGGTTTCTTCAGTTCCGTTTCCAGGATCAGCATTACCAATTCAGGGTACTGCCATTCTGCCTTTCTTCGGCACCCAGGGTTTTTACCAAGTGCCTGGCAGTAGTAGCAGCGGCCCTCTGGAGGAAAGGCCACTTCGTCTACCCCTACCTAGATGACTGGCTTCTCTCTGCCAAGACAGCAAGCCATCTCTCGGTGACCCTGGAGGATAAGGAAAACCTTTTGCTGTCCCTGGGCATCATCATAAATCGGCTAAAATTGCAACCCAGGCCCTCCCAATGGTCACAATACATAGGGGCCGTGCTGGACACTGTTCAGAGGAATGCCTTCTTGTCTTCGGACAGGGCAATTCGCTTGATGACCTAGAGCGCAGAGTCCAAGCCGCTTCCTCCATTCTGGCAAGGGTTATCCTTCAGCTTCTGGGCCACATGGCTGTGGCCATTGCTACGGTTCCCCTCGCCAGACTACACATGAGAGTTCTGCAGTGGCATCTCAAGGTCCGGTGGGGCCAGGCGGTGGACGACTTGGACCAGCAGGTCTGGGTCTTAGCGGCGGTCCGTCCGTCGGTTCCTCAAGTGGAGGCTCTGCCCCCCACATTTGGAGGGAGGAGTCTCCTTCTAGAGACTGCCCCATCACAAACTCTTAACGATGGATGCCTCATTGTTAGGATGGTGGGCTCACCTAGGGGGATTACAAAACCAGAGGGACTTGGTCCCCCACAGAGCGTTCTCTACACAGCAACATTCTGGAATTGAGAGCCATTCTGTATGCCCTAACAGCGTTTCAGGACCAGATCCCTCCAGGTGCAGTCAGACAACACTCAGGTTGTCTTCTACATCAGCAGGCTAGGGGGCACTCAGTCATATCCTCTTTGCAGGGAGGCCATGAGAGTGTGGGACTGGGCAGTACATCATCATCTGGATCTCGCTGTGGTACACCTGCCAGGAAGCCTGAACATTCTCACTGACAATCTGTCGCACTCGCTTTCTGAATCATGAGTGGAATTACTCCCCAAGAAGTTGCAGACAACCTCTTCCGTCGCTGGGGATGTCCAGAACAGGACCTCTTTGCATCCCTGTGCAATGCCAAACTGCCAAATTTCTGCTTGCTCGATCCAGGGCCTGGTGTTTTCTGGGGAGACGGATTGTCCCTCTCTTGGACAAGGTTTCTCTACGCCTGCCCTTCCTTTCCTCTCATTCAGAGTCGCTGCTTGAATTGCAGTCAGAGGCAGCCAGAATGATTCTGGTGGGCCCCTCTTTGGCCTCGACAAATTTGGTACCGCTGCTGCAGCAGCCGACCTCGAAACCCCCGTACAGTTGCCTCTCACTCCACCTTGCGGTCTCAAGAACAGCAGACACTAGTCCATCCTGCTCTGCAGTCTCTTCATCTGCATGCCTGGCTCCTGCAATCTTAGCAGAAGAAAGATTAGGAGTGTCAAGCAGGTAGCAGAGGTCCTGGTCGATGAGAAAACCCTCCACTAGGGCATCTTATGCCATGAAGTGGAAACATTTTTGCCTCTGGGCTGAAGCTCGTGCCCTAGATCCCTTGAATTGTCCAGTCAGGCATGTGCTGAATATCTTCTCCACCTTTTGGACTTGGACTAAGCTTCTCGTCCATCAAGGTATATATGTGTGTGTCTCAGCTACCATGCACCATATGGGGAGAGGACTCTGGCACAGCTCAGCGTGTGGAAGACCTTCCTTCGAGGGATTCTTCACATCAGACCTCCCAGGAAGGACCCTGTCCCACCATGGGATCTGCTTTTCGTTCTTGAGAAGCTCACCCTGCCTCCCATTGAATCAGCCGCATCTTGCGAGCTACGCTTTCTCTAATGGAAGGTGTTATTTTTAGTTGCTATTACTTCTGCTCGAAGGGTTTCCAAGCTTCAGGCCCTCATGTGTAAGGACCCTTATCTTGTTTTTCACAGGGACCGGGTGACCACGTACATGAATCCTAAGTTCCTACCGAAGGTAATGTCTGCTTTGACCCTGAACCAGGACGTTAACCTTCCGGTTTATTATCCGGAATTCACTAATCAAGAAGAGGCTTTGCTGCATACTCTGGATGTGCATAGGATTCTTCACTATTACATCCACAGAACCAGTGCATTTAGGAAATCAGACCAGTTGCTAACACTTGGTACACGGTATTTCTTTGTTACCAACATCATGGTAAGCCCTTGCCGGGCCAGGTCAAGGGTCATTCCACTAGGGCTTTGGCTAGGGCATTCGCTTCCCTAAGGAATGTATCCTCTGCAGATATTTGTGTTGCTGCAACCTGGAGCACAGTCCATACCTTTGTTAGGCATTACAGCCTTTACATCGCTTCCCAGAGGAGAGCAGGTTTTGGACTGGCCATCCCACAGGGCCTGCTTTCTTGAAGCTGTTCAGCTTTTGTTTCTTTTCTCCCCTTCCAGTCAGACCTGGGCCTATTATTGGGTACTGCTTGGGACTCTGTCCTAATGGTATTACCTGCTGCAAGAGCTCCTCCTCGAAGTCAGATAGTACAGTTATGTAAGAACTTACCTTAACAGTAGATCTTCGAGAGGAGCTCTTGCAGCAGGTAGCTTTCCCACCCTCCATCCCCCAGGAGTTTGTCGTACCCTATTTAGGGATGGGGAGATCCTGTCCAGTTCTCCTATCCTTTCAGCTGGGTCTCCGGTGGGGGAACTGAGATGGCGCTGGTGGACCGACCCTTTATACCACGTTTGACATCAGGCGGAGCCGACGCCGGGGGCGGTCCCTTGCTACAGACTGCTATCTACAAGATTTTTCTGTGGGGTCCTAACGCCTGGCAGCATTAGTACTTTTATTTTATTTTTTTTTTTAAACTCTATTTTATTTTCACTTTGCGTTGTTACACTTCATTATTTCAACATCCAGACGTATGTACTTCAATTATGACATGTTATTACATTCTTAAAGATGTTCCATTCTGTTTAAGAAGCACGTTATACATTATTTAAAATAACTTATTTTAGAAACAAAACCTGAAAATTATAATATAATATATAACTAAAAAACAACAAAATAGCTGCCCTTCTTGCCTTTCACTTCTCCTTTAGTTATTTACCTTTATTATGTTGATATATAATTTTATGCCCATCTCTGCCTAATTTTCTATTCCTTCATGTAACCTGATTTATTTGTCTATTTCTGAGTCCCTTTTTGAATGGCATTAATTAATTCATTTATCCCTAATAGAATGAATTCCAATGTTTTCAATCTACTTCCATACTAGTAACATATGGTTCCCATTTGTTCCATCTGTTGGCAAATTGCTCTTGTCTTTGTTGGGTTGCAAATGTTAATCTCTCCATCTCCTGTATTGCAGTGATTACTTTAACTCAGTCTTTTACTATAGGGCTATCTCTCTGTAACCCGCACTTTGTAAGTGTTTTTAATGCTGTTGCTCGTAAAATACGCCAAATATATATGCCCTCTTTAGCCCTTAAGTGAGCTGGCTCAACACCTACTATCAAGTGTGTGGGGCTAAGTTCTTCTCCCTCACCAAAGATGGCTCTCAGGTGTTCTTGAATCTTTTCCCAGTATGTTTTTATTTTAGGGCACTGCCAGAATATGTGTAGGTGTCCTGCTACATTCTCTCCGCAACCCCTCCAACATTTCGAATCTCCCCCTTCTTTAAATTTGGCCTTAGTTTTAGGGACTAGGAAGTATCGACTTCTAGCTTTCCAAACAAATTCCTTCCAAGAGGGTGAGGAGGTAGTGTTCCATGTTAAGCCCCAACTTTTCTCCCATTTGTCGTCTTCTATTATTTCTCCCATCTCTTCACCCCACTTTATTTTAATACTAAGTGAGTTGTAACCCTGATCTAGTATAAAGCTAGTATATATAATCCGTGATCGCTCCTCTCCCAGAGGGAGATGACCACATTTTTTCAAATGGTGATAAATGTAGGTGTTGTCCCTGTATTACTTTTGGGTTATTAAGATTATTATAAACCCAGTTACTGATCTGGTAGTATTTAAATCTATCCTTTGGCTTTAAATCAAACAGGGGCACAGCTGCCTCAAAAGAGATGCGAGCACCTCCCCTCATAACCTGCCATGGGGAATGGAAGCCTTTGAATGCTTGATCTTTAAACCAGTGGTCTAGGGTAGCTGGGATAGTGTTCTTCCCAAGCCTACCACCTATATTTCCATATATTTGTGCTGTTCCTCTCTTACTGGTTCCCTTTCTCCAACCCTCCAGGGCTGTATTAATTCCTGTAGGAAATTGCCTAGTAACTTGACGTTGAAAGCGTCTGTTATAAAGTATGGCCTGCAGTGGAGGACCCTTAATTTGTTGTAGTTCCATCTTTTTCCAATGTGAGCCATAATGGGGGTGCTGCCACAGCAATGCAGTTTTCATCTGTGAGGCTATCCAGTAACCTGGAAGGAATGGGACCGCTAAACCTCCTGCTTTTCTTGGTAAATATAATGTATTCCTAGACACCTAGGTTTGATATTTGCCTAAATGAATCTCATTAATTGCCTCTGCCAATGTAAAATGGTCTGTTGTGGAACCATCGGGACATTCTGAAACAACTACAACATAAGGGTAAATGTTCATTTGGTGGTTTGAATTCTGGAATGCATTGGTAGAGGAAGTAGGGACCACCTCTTGTGATATCTCATGTATTAGATTTGGGTAATTATCTTGAAAAAGGGATAATGGATTCGTCCCTAAGTATACTCTTAAATATTTTAGTTTATTTAACCCCGATCTCATTGGATATCTCCTCTGAATTTCCGTGGGGACTTGATGTGAGCAGACCAGAACCTCGGTCTTGGCCATATTTAGGGAATAGCCTGATATTTCAGTAAATTGTTGTATCTGTTCAAAAACTTCCGGAAGTGACAGGGCAGGGTCACCCACAAACAATAAAATATCATCCTCATAAAGGCCCAATTTATGTTCATAGCCCCCTATCTCTATACCCCGGATGGACGGGTTCAGGCGGATCGCTTGTGCCAGTGGCTCCACAAAAGTGGCGAAGAGGAGACAGGGGGCAACCCTGCCTCGTTCCCCTCTCCAATTCAAATGCTCTCCCTACATGGCCATTCACCCGTACACATCCCTTGGGGGAATCATAGAGCCTGGAAATTAATTTACAGAAGACTTCTGGGAAGCCAGAGCCCGCCAGGGATGCCTGTAAAAATGACCACTGCACTTTATCAAATGCTTTTTCTGCATCTAGGCTCATGACTAATGACGCTTCTCCTGTTTCCCTTACATGTTCTAGGATATTTACAGCTCGACGGATACTATCCTGCGCCTGATGACCAGGGACAGAACCCGTCTGATCTGAATTTGATTCGAGGATGATATCCTGAAGTCTTGTCATTATTCCTGTCATTATTTTATAGTCAGTATTGAGAATGGATATAGGTCTATCTGAGGCACATAATAATGGATCCCTAGAGGGCTTGGCAACACCGCCACCATTGCATACGCCATGATGGAGAGTTATTCCTCCTCAGGCGTCAGAAAGTTGTAAACTCTATTTAGTATTGGAGAGATCTGACTCCTAAAAAGCTTGTAAAATTCAGATGGATATCCGTCCATACCCGGGCATTTCCCTGTTTTAATTCTAGATATTTCAGCTATAATTTCTGAGTCTCCTATTGGAGCTACCAAAGAGGCAGCATCTGTTTCACCAGTTTGACCCAGTTGTAGCTTCTCTATAAAACTTTCTAGCTTATTTGCTTCAGGTATGGTCCCAGCCCCATATAACTCCCTGTAGTCTGTAAAGGCTTCCGCTATGTCTAGAGCATTTACCATTAGTTGTTTAGTGATGGGGTACTTGATTCTGTTAATTGTGGCTCTAGCCTTTCTTTGCCTTGCTCTACTAGCTAACAACCTTGTGGCCCTAGGTCCCCCGTCGTAGTATTTCTGTCTCAAGTACAACATGTTTTGTTCCACATTATAGTCCAGGATGGCATTAAGGGAACGTCGATGTTTCTGAACTTCTTTCTCCTTAGCGGCATCATATTGCTCTTTTAAGGCTTGTTCTAATTCCCGTATCTTCTGTTGTAAAGTTGCCTTCAAACAACATGAAGTCTTGCTATATTATAGACATTAGCAGTTTGATCCAGCTCTAGAACTGCCCCGGAGTGAAATGGTTAAAACCATTCCAAAATAGAATTTTGGCACGAGAGCAGCTCTGTCTGTCATTTCAAACTTGAACTGTCAGATTCTTTACTCCGCCTCAGTGAACAGTCGCTCCGGAGATTTCTCCTTCTGCTCGGTTCATTTCTCGGTTTAAAAAGTGTTTTCTCGGTTGGATTTAACGGAGAATAGTTTATTTTAACCACAAAACCGTTCGGTTCAAGCTCTATCTGTGGTAACCGTAAGTAAATGAAGGTTTTGTGTGTGTGGAACTTGTAAGTTATCGGTTCGGTTTTGAACCGATCAGTGGATTAAAACTCATTTAAAACTAAAAGTTACTATTTTAGAGTCGCGGTTCCGGTTCTTATCGGTTCTAAAAACGGTTTATTACGGTTTTTCCAATACCAATGAACGGTTAGGAACCGATAAGGTGTCTTGCCTGGCACTGCCGAAAGAGCAAGTTTTTGGTTAGGCTGGCATTATGTCTGAGAAACCCAAAAGAAAACCGGCCCACTGGGTTTCAACACTGTGATGTTTGTGGGAAGTCTTTGCTAAGGCTGACCCACACACCACATGTGTTTATTGTCTGGGGTTTGACCACCTCCAGTCAGACTGCCAGGTATGAGAATTTCCTGCAGCCACCCTGGAAAAAAGATTGGGCAGGCTCAGGGAATGAGGCTAAAAATCCGCTGACCCGGATGGCCAGCCGGTTCGGTGCCAACCGAACCAGAGAGTGCCCTCTGACCAGGGCCAGACTCTTGGGCAAAGAAAAGCTGGTTCTGAGGAACCAATTCCAGTAAAGAAAACAAGAAAATCAGCAGGTCTGAGTCCAAAATTCCTTCTCCAACTGCTGCAGAGATAGCAAAAGCCATACAAATTGTCCAGTCACTGTCTCAGGGTCCGTCCGAACCACCACTATCTGGTAAAAGGTCGGTTCGTCCGGTCCCAGTGGTTCAGGATTATGATATTGAGGAATTTTATGAACCAGAGGAGGGGGAGGAGGATTATGAACAGTATGAATGTGGCTGGGAAGGTCTGGGTGTGCCCATTGAACCGGACATCTCCCAGACAGACCTTTAGAATCTCCCCTACGCTGTCTGAGTCCCCATCTCATTTATGTTTTATAAAAGTTGTGAAACCCTCCAGCTTCCTTTAGAAGGGGCTGTGGATGAGCAAGAGGAGCCTGATTTTGTAGAAATGATGGATATTCCAGAGTCTAGGAGATTGTCTATTCCTTTACATAAGTCTTTTAGGAAACAGACAATTAAAATTTTAAAAGCTCCTAATTCTGTGCCTCCTGTAGATAAAAAGATGGACAGAAGGTATACATTGTCAGGCCCTGATACAGAATTCCTTTCTCAGCAATGCAGTCATGTTGGGGTAGTTCAGGCTGCTGCCTGTGATAAAGCTAATATTCCCTTGGCCACATCCTCCTGACAAGGATTCCAGGAAGATTGATGCCATGGCAAAAAACAGTATATGGCAGCCTCTCTGGGACTCAGGCAAGCAAATTATATGGCTTAAGTAGCTAGGTATCAGAAGTCTAGATGGGATACTGTTATGCAATTGGCCAAGCAGGCCCATGGCCAGCTAGCTAGTGAACTAGAACAGGTGGCTGCTGATGGCATTGAAGCCTCTAAGGTTCGTTTCATGCTGCTGTGGATGTTGATGTTTCCTCTAGGGTCATGGCCACATCTGTAGCTTTTAGTAGGTTGTAGCCTGGCTCAGGTGTACTAGTTTGTCACAGGATACCCAGACTAAGGCTATGGATTTTCCTGTGGTGGGAAATTCTCTGTTTGGAGAGCAGACAGAGAATTACATGAAGAAGATGGATGAATATAGGACTACTTACAAGAGTGCCCAGGCTAAGAGCGGCAAGCCACTCCTCAAAGGCATGCCCCAGGGGTAGGGGTAGGCCTTTCACAGGCCTTTCTACCAGACTCGGGCCTCTCCTTGCCTATGCTCAGAGGGGCTTCTTCAGAGGCAGGCAGGCGAGGGTGGGCAGACCTGCTCCCACCCCCCAGCCTAAAGCTCCTGCGAAACAGGCACCCTGATGGGGTGCCCAGGGCCGATTCTCCTGTACCGGTGGTGGGCAGGCTGGCTTACTTCAGTCAGAATTGGGCTTCTTTAACCTCAGACAAGTGGGTTCTGGAAGTAGTAAGCCAGGGACTGGTTCTCAGCTTCAAAAAGTTTCCCAAGTTTAGAAGCAGACTTTTTCTACCTGCAAGTGCTTCAGAGACCCTCGCTGTGGAAGCAGAGGTCTCATCCCTGTTAGCTCTCAGAGCAGTAGAAAGGGTTCCTCCCCTGCATCAGGGCAGGGGTCTGTATTCCAGATATTTCCTTACCCCAAAAGACAGGAGGTGGCTGCCCATTTTAGATCTCAGATATCTGAACAAGCATCTTTTGAAACCAAAGTTCAAAATGGTAACTCTGGCAATGATTTTACCTTCCCTAAGGCCAGGGGACTGGCTAGCCTCCCTGGACCTCAAGGATGCCTATTTCCATGTCCTAATCAGAAGATCCCATCGAAAGTACCTCAGATTAAGACTCCCTCAGGTCATTACCAGTTCAGAGCAATGCCCTTTGGCCTTACCTCTGCTCCAAGGGTATTCACAAAGTGTCTAGCAGTGGCAGTGGCCCACTTAAGGAGGCAGAGGATTGCTGTTTTCCCTATCTAGACGACTGGCTCATTGTAGGCCAGTCCCCAGAACAGGTAAAATCTCACCTGCAGGTCACCCAGCAGCTTCTCACCTCCTGGGTTTCTGCTAAACCTACAAAGTCGGTTCTGGAACCAGTCCAGGTACTCACCTTTATAGGGGCAGAATTGGACACAAAGCTAGCCAGAGCCTTTCTTCCCCAGAAAGGGTAAGGAATTTAGTGGCTCTGGCCTCTTCCTTCCTCTGCAGGTCTCGACCAGCAAGACACTTTCTGCAGCTCCTGGGGCACATGGCTGCATCCACAGCTGTTGTGCAGGAGCCAGATTTCAGATGAGAGACATTCAGTTTCACTTGAGAACCTTTTGGTCTCAGAGAAGAGACCCCCTTTCCAAGTTGGTCCCAGTGACTCAACCTTGATCCTAGCTCTCCAGTGGTGGCAGGATCAGAGCAATTTAAGAGCGGGGTCCCTTCATTTCCCTTCTCACGACTTGAATCTCACTACAGATGCTTCCCTTCTGGGTTGGGAGCCCACATGGGACGACCTTTCCACTCAGGAGTTTGGTCTCCCAGGAATCTCTGCTCCACATCAATTTGCTGGAACTCAGAGCTGTCTTTTAGCTCTTCAAGCTTTTCTGCATCTGTCACACAAGGTGATACAAGTCAGAACAGACACCACCACAACAATGTGGTACATCAGCAAACGGGGCACTCTGTCTTGACCTTGTGCACGAGGCAATGAAGTTGGTCTCTGGCCTATTCCTGAACACTTCCCTCATAGCAGTTCATCTTCCAGGGAAGGACAATGTCCTAGCGGATGCCCTCAGCAGGATTTCCCAGGGCCATCACGAATGGTCCCTGGATCCTCAAGTGCTGGGGATAGTTTTTGCCAGGTGGGGCATCCCTCAGATAGATCTTTTGCAGCCCCAGACAATCACAAACTTCCTCTGTTCTGTTGCAGGCCTCCAGTGCTGGGCTCAGTTCCCTGGATGCCCTTCTTCTGGATTGGGAGGAAGTTCTCTCATGCTTTCCCCTTTCCTCTCCTATTCAAAGTATTAGTCAAAATCAGATCTCAGCCTTGCAGGGTGATTCTGATTGCCCGGATTGGGCCAGGCAGCCCTGGTACCCACTCTTCTGTCTCTGGCAGTCCATCTTCCCTGTGCCTCCCCAGGAATCACAATCTGTTGACTTGTGCCCAGGGAAGGGTTTGGTATCGGACCTCAAATCCCTCAACCTCAAGGCCTGGCTCTTGAGGAGTTAGATTGCTGATTTACACCTCTCTCAGGGTGTTCTTGAGATCCTAAAGGCTTCCAGAAAGCCTTCCACTAGGAGCTACTTATAGTTCTAAATGGAAAGGTTTTCCATTTGGTGTGCTGGGAAAAATATTTCCCAGAATCTGCTGAATTGCCCATTTTGTTAGATTACATGGTACATCTTAATTCCTTGGGTCTCAGACCAGCTACCCTGAGAGTTCATTTGGCAGCTGTGTCTGCTTTTGTGTCAGCAGGAAAGTCATCCTCTTTCCTCTCATCCTGTGTTTTCCAAGTTTTTAAGGATTACTCCATACTAATCCTCCCTTTCGAGACCGCCGCTTGGGACCTTAATGTTTGCATTGCCCAGTTAATGCAACCCCTTTGAACCTCTATCTTCTGCAGAGCTTAAGTACCTAACTTGGAAAACTGTTTTTCTAGTGGCTATCACTTCTGCCAGACGCCAGTGAATTGCAAGCCTTGTCAGTGGAGACTGACTTTATTTCTTTCCACAGGGATAAGGTAGTCCTTAGGACTAATAGGAAGTTTTTGACTAAGTTGGTTTCAGATTTCCATCTTAATCAATCTGTCTCCCTTCCAGTATTTTTCACTGATCACTCCTCTTCGGGTGAGAGGAGGTTGCACAAGCCTGGATGTTAAGAGAGCTCTTAGTTATTATATAGGCGTACCAAAGGTCTGAGTTGAATCCTCTCAACTTTTCCTTACCTATGGTGAAGTTGGGAAGGCAAACCTGCCACTAAGAGATCAGTAGCCAGGTGGATTGTCTCTTGTATCCAATTTTGTTATCAGAAAGTGGGCAGAGCCCCCGCTTGAGGGCTCATTCTACCATGGGTACAGCTCGTCTCTAGCTGCTGCCAGAGATATCCCTTTATTAGAGATTTGCCAGGCTGCTACTTGGAAAACGGTACACTTTACCAAGCATTACTCCCTGGATGTCCAGGCCAGGAGAGATGCTCGGTTTGGCACAGCTGTTCTTCAGAGCCTATTCCTAAGTAGGTTCTGCCCTCTCCTCCATGGAGGACTGCTGTGTATTTTGCTTAGTGTCTATAATATAGCAAGACTTCATGTTGTTTGAAGAAAAAATTACTCACCTTAGTAATGTTGTTTCTTCTAATGGAGTCTTGCTATATTATAGACCTCCCCCCCAACCTGCCCATCTCAGAACCTCTACTTGGTGGGGTGCGGGCAACTTAGTGTGGGCACTACTTATGTCCTGTTAGCATTTTGTCCCCTTTGGGACTTTGGGGGTGTGTATGTGTACGCGTGTGTGTGTTTTATTATACTTATGTTCCATTTTCATATTATTAGAATGGTGTTAGTATT
This sequence comes from Neoceratodus forsteri, assembly GCA_016271365.2. Taxonomy (NCBI): domain Eukaryota; kingdom Metazoa; phylum Chordata; order Ceratodontiformes; family Ceratodontidae; genus Neoceratodus; species Neoceratodus forsteri. The sequence continues at coordinate 125,361,291 of JADMNL010000030.1, read as the reverse complement.
TCTGGTCCCCTAACTTGAGTCTTGGGTGTTGGGACCATCAATGGTTGTTATTATTTAGGTAGCCATTTGGCTAGTGTAGGTTACAGCTTCCACACAGACCTTAGTGAGTTTGGCTCGCAAAGATCTGACAGTTCAAGTTTGAAATGACACAGATAGAGCTGCTCTCGTGCCAAAATTCTATTTTGGAATGGTTTTAACCATTTCATTCCGGGGCAGTTCTAGAGCTGGATCAAACTGCCAATGTCTATAATATAGCAAGACTCCATTAGAAGAAACAACATTACTAAGGTGAGTAATTTTTTCTTTTGAGCCTCTCTATCCCTTTTTTTGTTTTAACAGCTTTCGCTATCAGTTTTCCCCTTATTACCGCCTTTACTATGTCCCAGAGGATGGATGGGGAAATTTCTGGGGTATCATTCATGTTGAGCGTTTCCTTAATCATCTCTTGAACTTTTTCCTGATTTTCTTTACCCTGAATAAGTGACAAGTTAAGGCGCCATACAGTCTTTTTCTTATTTTGCCCTAGATGTAACTGTAACCACATGGGAGCATGATCCGACAGATATGTTTCCCCTATTTCTATATTCTGCATTTGATATGTTATTTCTTCAGGCATAAAAAAAATCTAATCTGGTTTGTACCTTGTGTACCTTGGGAGGAGTATAATCGCTTCTGTCCATGATAGACTCTCCACATCTATGTAACCTACTTCAGATAGAAGTTTGCCAACTTTTAGAGCCACTCTCCTATCAGACCACTCATTTGTAGAGGTGGAATCAAGATGGTCGTTTAGAGCAAGATTCAGGTCTCCTCCCATAATTAATGACCTCTCTGCCCATACTGTAAGTCTCATATATAACCGCCTGTGGAATTTATAATGGGGGACCATAAATCGATGCTATCGTGATAAGTTCCCCGTTGTAATAGCCCTTCAGGGCAGCTAAACAACCCTCTGAATCTGTCAGGGTGTCTAACTTCAAGGGCAACCCCTCTTCCCACTGTAACTATCACTCCCCTATGTCGGCCTTTTCTGTATGAGGACGCTACCACCCTTGTGAAACCAAATTTATTCAGTTTTTCATGTTCTTGTTGTGAGAGGTGCGTCTCTTGAAACATACAGAAATCTGCCTTCTTTTTCTTAATATAGGCGATGATTTTACCACGTTTCACTGGATTTGTTAATCCTTTAACATTGAAAGAAAGAAAGTTGGTACATATCTTAGCCATTTTTATATGCTGTATATGCATTTCTATAATTTACCCCTTCTTTTCCTGACTCTCCATCTGTGGAGAGTGGCTCTAAAGGAAGAAGGGTGATGGCTTTAAGATGGGCAGCAAAAATAGTTATTGAATATAAAACATTTAACTGTAACAGTAACTTTATCAAAATTTAAATATTCTTTCTTTTTTCGTGGACGTCACCACCTGCTTAAAGAGCTGACTTCCAAGGTAGAGGCCTAGTCACTATAGACCTGTTTGCTCTTCCCTGTTGGGAATGGGCAGAAGGAAAAAGCTTCCTCTCTAGAAGGATCCTTCTCGAGCTCTCCCTAAAAATGTGGAGCTTGATGTAGAACCGCCAATGGACCAAGGCAGTCCAAAGAACTAAGTGTCGATCTGCAGCTTTCCTTCCATAGTCCCTCTCCCTCCTGCTTTATTTGTATTTAACTGATTGGTCCCACATTTTTAGCAGATATATTTCGTCTCCCCCCAGAGCCAAAACTTTGATCAACTCGGTAAGAACAAGTCCCATTAGGCTGATATAATACTTTTATCCTTCCTCCCCCAGTTTTCTTGTCTATCTCAAATCTGGTTTAAATTTTTCTATGTTTCAGAGCGTGCGTTCGTCCCCCCCTTCCCCCAGCACATCTTCACCCTGCATCGTGTCTTTCTGATTTTCAGGGGATCAGAGAAAGTGATCTCACTCCTTCTCTACCTTTTCCCTTTTGTTACCATTTAAATCTTATATTCTCATAAACCACCTTGCTGACCATACAAATCCCCTTCCAGCAAGCGACAGAGTAATTGTCCCGGCTATTCAAAGTCTGCTTCAGATATAATATTGTTAGTTACATAAAGAAAGACTTGTACATTGTCTCTTCTCCTTATAGCGACTTATGGTGCTCTCATTCCCTTAAGGATTTACCTCTGGTTTCATCGTTCTCTGTCCTCTCCAACATCTTCACTCTCACCTTTACTCCTGGAAGTTTCTTAATTAAATCTTGTAATAAAGCTGCTGATCTCGATGCACCCTGGTATATATATCTTCTGGTTTTCCTTGATGTGCTGAGTTGCCATCCAAAACCTCTCTCTCTCCCCTCCTCTGTGGGGCCTGCACACGGAGCTCTGGTGTAGATAGGCCTCGTTTCAGCATTGCTTCCCTAGCTTCCTGTGGGGAGTCTTGTATTTCTGAGCTCTCTTCCCAGTGTACTCTGAGACTGGCAAGGTATGGCGTTTGTATTTTAAGTTGTTTTTCTTTCAAAGCTCTCATTAGTGGGCCATACATCAACCTCTGCTGCTGAATCATTGTTGGATAGTCCTGGTCAAAAACAATCGTGAGTCCAAGTATTTAACTTCTTTTTCTGCCAAGCTTGTCTCAGTATATCTTCTTTAGTACAAAAACTACTAAAGTTTATAAAAATAGATCGGGGTCTGGCTGTTTCTTCTTTCGGTTTTGGCATTAGGGCCCTATGCGCGCTCTCGATTCTCAGCTCATATGGCGGGGTAGTTCTAGAACATCTTTAAGTAAGTCTGCCATAAATTCTACCAACGCTCCCGTTTCAGCTCCCTCCTTTAGGCCATATATCCGCAGATTATCACGGCGGGCACAACTTTCCAGGTCAACACACTTCTCCTCTAAGTCCATAGTATGATAAGAGTGCCTGCACCGTTCTTCCCAAATGCATCAGGCCATCTTCTGTTTGCGATATACGATCCTCCGTCTCTTGCATTTTGCGTTCCATGTGGTTTAATTTTTGATTCAGGTTACCAAATTCCGTTTTGTTTTCGGTCCTCGTTTCTTTCAATTCTTTTAAGAGTAGGTCAGATATGCACCGAGAAAGCCTGTCCACCTCCTCATCTGTATCATAGGCCACTGCAGAGTCAACTGCTAGGTTTTGCACCGTCATATGAGTGGGAGAGCCGACACAAATTCCATTGCTTCCTTCTCTCTCCTTTAGATTATTGCGATCTGGACCTAGAATTTTTATCTCTTTGTGTACCCCTCCTGACATTTTGTAGGTTATTTAGTTGTTTTATTTACGGGTTGTTTTAGCAGGTTGTCGAGGGAGCTCACTCTCTAGCTGCTATCCTGGGCCGTAAGCGGAACCGGAAGTCGGCAGCATTAGTCCTAATGGCATTACCTGCTGCAAGAGCTCCTATTCAAGATCTACTGTTGCGATAAATTCTTACATAACTGTACTTTCCAACAACATGAAGTCTTGCTGTATTCTGACTATATGCAGTTAGCCCCAGCACTTGAACTGCTCGGAGAGGAAAGGTTAACTCTGTGCCAGGGCATAGAACGTTGAACTCTGTTTTCAAACCTCTGTCCCAGGTACTCCTCACTGTAACTCAGATTCTTTACTCCGCCTGAGAAGTTGCTCGGAGATCCTTTCCTTCGCTTGGTTCGCTTCAAGTAAAGTGTGGTCATTTTTCAACCGTTTAATTATTTTTCCGTTTGCACAGCTTATGCAGCCCCTTTTGAACCATTATCTTCAGCTGAGCTGAAATACTTGACTTGGAAAACTGTGTTCCTGGTAGCCATTACCTCAGCTAGGAGAATCGGTGAATTACAGACCTTATCAGTGGAACCTGATTTCGTTTTACAGAGATAAGGTGGTCCTTCGAACAAACAGAAAGTTCCTGCCAAGGTGGTATCAGACTTTCGTTTGAACCAGTCTGTGTCACTACCTGTATTCTTCACTGACCATTCTTCCACTGGGGAGAGAAGATTGCACAGTCTTAATGTAAAGAGGGCCCTTAGTTATATTTGATATACTAAGGCTCATAGAAATGACTTCACAGCTATTTCTCACTTATGGAAAAGTGGGAAAAGGTAAACCTGCTACTAAGAGAACTGTTGCCAGGTGGATTATTTCCTGTATCCAGTTCTGCTACTCAAATTGGGGAAAGAGCCACCCTCAGGCCTGAGGGCTCACTCCACCAGAGGTACAGCTGCTTCTGTCATAGCAGCTAGACATACCCTTTGTAGAAATCTGTAAAGCAGCCACCTGGAAAACTGTTCACACATTTACTAAGCATTATTCTCTTGACATTCAGTCATGAAGTGATGCTAGGTTTGGTACAGCAGTGCTGCAGAGCTTGTTCCCAAAATAGTTTCTGTAACTCCCTCCTCCAAGGGGGTACTGCTTGGTAGCCTGCATATAGTCAGAATACAGCAAGACTTCATGTCGTTTCTTCTAATGGAGTCTTGCTGTATTCTGACCTCCTCCTCCTCCTAGAACCCTAGCTGTTTGGGATGTGGTTTGGTAGGAGCAGTGCTGCACCCCAGAGGTGCACCTGTGTCACCTCTTCTTTTATAATGTTTTTGTTATTTTAACTATATATTAAGTTTACTACCTGCTTGGATTCTTTTTTGGCTTCTCGACTTGAGTCTTTTAGACCCTAACAATCTGTTTATAGCCTTTTGGCACAAAATTTCTAAAACAATTTCTATTTAATAGTTAGTTAGCATAGTGCTCGTAAGAATCTGACAGTTACACTGAGGAGCACATGGAACAGAGGTTTGAAAACGGAGTTAAAACTCAGTGTTCTATGTCCTGGCATAGAGTTAATCCTTTCCACTCCGGAGCAGTTCAAGTGCTGGGGCTAATTGCATATAGTCAGAATACAGCAAGACTCCATTAGAAGAAACAGCATTACTATGGTGAGTAATTTTTTTCTTCCAGACCATCAATCAGTTTTCATCGATCAGGCCCTGTGATGAAATTCTTGTTGGAGCAAAGCATGGAGGCGTTTGGGCACTGTTGCAGATTAGACTGCCCTTAACTTGCATTAATACCTGACTTTCTTCTAATAGTTATAGCTGTCAGTTTGGATGTGGACACCTTTCGGTATAGGACATTGGAATATATTTCCATTGTACAGAGAATGTTTTTACCCACTTCTTGAGTGCCTCCATCTTTGTTTGTGTGGATGGAGCTTTGGGAATGAGGCTGTACATACTGGCTTCCTATACTGTGTGTGACACCAGTTCCTTGTTTGTGTTCCTGAGCTTTAACAGTTGGGGGCATCAGTTGAAGATTAGTTGATCCCTATCATTACATGGTGTGAAAGGCCTATTAGAAAAGAGTGGAACCAAGATATACTGTTCCAAACTTCCATGCTCCAGATTATTGATCAGCATTTAGTGATTAGTGGTGCTGGCTGTTGCTGAGACATTGAGGAAGACCAAGTAGAATAGCACTCCTACCCTGGTGTGGCGAGCCTTATCACTGATAAGGTGGGGTGGGACTGGAATTTTGACGTAAGGATCCTTCTTTACAGTTTGATCTTTCTCTGCCTCTTTGAACTTTATACTGATTTAGTCAGAAAGCAGTAGAGAATGACACAGGAATCGCTGACCTATAGCTTTATGCAGCCCTCTTTAAAAAGTCATTCAGTGTTGTGCGATAATTGATCCTTATTAGGCCACACCTATGGAACTATAGCGAACAGTGCTAGGACCCCACGGAAGCTTGCTAGCTGAGGGCAGCCTACATTGACATGCCACATCTGTGTTTATGTAGCGTGGGCAGCTCCATCACTCGTCTCCCCCCATCTACGCCCTCGTTGGACCTGCTGAAGGAAATGCTATCAACCTAGTTGTTGCCATTTATTCTTTTATTTTAGTTATTTATTTCATCATGTGCATGCCGCCAAGGTAAAAGAGCCTTTATTTTGATACTGTAAGTGTGGAAATAAATTTACAAAGGCACACACATGGTTTGTCTGTGCTGTCTGGGCCTGTCTTACAACTTGAGGTCTTGTGAGATTTGCCAGAGCATCAGTCAGGTGCAAGGCAGCATCGTAAGAAAGCTGTAGAAAACTTCCTTCTCAAGACATTGAAGACTGCGGAGATGGAACAGGGCCCAAATTCTGTCTTCCCCTCACCAGTGGCTGAGAAGTGGCCGGCATAGTCAAAGGATTTAGATGGGGAACGGTTGTTGTCACGGTCCTCATCATTGTCCTGCCGTAAGCACAAACACAGAGAAAAAAATCTGCTAAGCCGGTGAGGTTCCATTGCAGTTGAGACAAGATATAACTACATCATTATCCACTCCCAACGGTGTTGACTACTGCCCCCTGTCAGTGAGATACTATGGTTCGGGGCTTGGTTTAGGTGCTGCTGTATCTACTATGGATGTCAGGACGCCATTATCATCTTCTGGCTGAGGCCGTAGATGCAAGTAGTCTGAGCCCCTTTTACAGGGTGCTGTCAAGACTCTGGTTGTGTTTGTGTCGGCTTCAGAAATAAAACGAATTTTGCCTGGACTACCAGTACAGGCAGTTATTCAGCCAATGGGGCTTCCTGGTATTCAGCCCTCATAGAATGGTTCCACAAGCATGCTGTAGATTACTCCCACATAGCCGGCACTGCTGTTGCCGGTGCATTCTGTGGTTCCTGTTGACGATGGGACTGAAGACGACAAAGTGAAATACAGTTCAGACCTCATGGATTTTGTAGAGGAATATGAGGGAGCTTTACAAAACTAGGGACCTTGCTTGGGCCTGCTTTAAGGCCTCCCACTCTGACCACTAGCAGTAAGAGATCTTACTTCGAGAAACAGCTCTTGCAGCAGGTTACACCATAAGGACTGAAGCCAACAGGCGCCAGGACCCCACGGAAATTTTCTAGCTGGTAGTATCCAGCGGGGACTGCCCCAGATGTCAGCCCGCCCCAACATCAGGCATCATACAAAAGGGGGCGGTCCCCCAGAATCCCCAGTTTTTTTCCTGCCGTCGACTCACTGGCATCGGCCTCACGGTCCTGCTCCAGCGAACAACGTCTAGAACTTCCAGCATTTATCTACTAAATGTCGGCATCTCCAACTCCATCCTTAAGACACCCCTCTAAGTGCACCTGCGACAAACAGATACCTTTCAAGGATCTGCAGTTATCCTGCCTGCGGTGCCTAGGCCCGGAACGCGACACCAAGGCCTGCTCCTTTTGCCAGCAGTTCAATAGTTGCACCCGGAACCGCCGACAGAAGGCACTTCGGAGGTTCCTCTTGGAAGAAGAATTAAAAATTATGGGTAAAGACCCTGCCTCCAGAGGTGAGTCTACCTCTACGTCCCATAAGCACTGCGGGAGAAGGCCAGGTCCAGATCCCCAAACCGGGCCTCAGACTCGCGCACCAGTTCCGGCTCCACGTGCTCAGACCGCTCTCCCTCCAGGGCTCACTCTCAGCCCCCTCCCATGAAGGTTAGGACTTCAGGCAGCTCATTGGCTTCTCTGCATCCCATCAAGACTTCCAGGACCTTGGACCCTTCTCCAACGCCCTCCTGGGCTTCCGTGATGTCTTCTGACCGTCACCGGTCCAAGTCTTCTTCGAAAATCTCTCAGGCTTCCTTGGACAGACGCCGGGACCCCGACACCAGATCAGCCTCCCAGCCTCCTAAGGCACTGGACCCCCCTCCCAGGAAGACCAAGGACCTGATGTCCCTTAAGCGGACGACGGACACTGAATGGGCTGCTGACCCTTCCTCGGTTAAGCGCCAGCCGGACCAGATGTCGGCCAAACACCTGATGTCGGCCAGACGTGCTCAAGAGCCGGTGACTGCCTCTCCGTCACCGGTGGATAGCGGTCGCCTGGGGTCCCTACGGAGGAGGACCCGACGTTGCCTGATGACCAGGCAGGCGACAACGAGGACGCCGGGTTCCACAGGAGTTTTCTCACTGATCCGACGCCCTTTGACCCGACGCCCGATACCAGCGATAGACTAACCTCGACGCCAGGACTGTCGACCGGTACAAACATGCAGGAAGTTAAAGACCTCTTTACCTTTTGGTGGGACACAGTCACGAAAGATGTGGTCCCTGTGAAACCTCCTCCTTCCCCTCCTACTCCCCCTTCTCCACCACGGGGGGCCAGTAGGAAGACCACCGACCCCCAAGGAGACTACTCCACCTTCTAGGGGCAGATCCCTAGAAAGGAGAAGGCCCTCTTCAAGATCTCCCCCAGTTCCAAGAGACCCAGACGTAGATGGTCCGCTCCGCAGGGGTAAGACTCTAGACCTGACACCTCAGATACCTCCAGGTCTCCTCCTCCAATCAGCATCCCATCGCCTGACCCATGAGACCTCCCCAGGTCACTTCCAGATGATCCTTCCTTTTCTGAAATCATGAGGCACATCCAGGAGAATATGGGATGGGCAATGGAAGACCTAGACCCCGAACAACAGCACCTAGCTCGTTATCTTCGGCAGAAGGACTCTAAGCCTGTGATGGTGCCACCCTTGGTGGACACCTTCATGGACATCACCAAGGCCGTGTGGAAGACAGCTCGCACTCCACCTCCACGGTGCCGAAGGCTGACCGCCTGTACAGGGCCCTTGCAGAGGACCTGTACTTTGCACAACAACCCCTGGCTGATTCCCTGGTCATTACGGCCTCCCATGATAGGTCTCAACGACCACAACATTTGAGTACACAGCCTCCGGACCAGGAGTCCAAGCACTTGGACTCACTCGGTAGGCGCATGTCCGCGGCTGCTACATGCTCCATTAGGTCACTGAACTATCTGAGACACGTGGTTCAGTTTCAGAATGTCCTATGGGAATAGGGTCAAGACCTAGTTAAAGCACTTCCAGATGGCGAGCAGAAGGACCTTCTGAACCTCCTTCACCGGGGTCAGGCAGTAGGGACAAGTTTTAAGAGCTGCCTACGATTCAGCAGTCTCCGCAGCAAGGGAGCAGCCTCGGCGTCTGTCTCCAGAGGCGCTTATGGCCGTCGTCTCTGGATTTACCCGACGTCCAGAAAGCATCCTGGATGTTCCAGACAGCAGTGAAGTCCTGTTTGGTGAAGACTCCGAAAGTGATCACCAAATTACAGGATGTGTGGAAGGCAGTAAGGACTGTACAGGCCCAAATTTGGTTCCTTTGTGGGAACCAGAATCGATTCTGACGGCAGCAGCCAAGTTCTGGCCAACAGCAAAGGGCAACTTCAACGTGAGGCCCAGCCTAAGTCTTCCCCAGGCCAAGATCGAGATACACCAAACTGACCCAGCCGGGGGTGGGGAGTAGTTAATGTCGCCACAGCATAACTCCTTCCCGGCCCACTTCTGGATCAATGGGCAGAAAAGGTCAGGGGTCACATCGCTCGCCACCTTCCAGGATGGCAGGCGATTGACTGCCGACTGGTGGGTTCTTCAACTGGTCGAGAGAGGACACTATAGAATTCCTCGACCACCCACCATCAAGACCTCCCCTGCTTTCCCGTTATTCGGGTCACCACGCACAGCTCGTACAGCAGGAAGTGCTCGCGCTTCTGGGAAAGGAGGCTATACAGCACGTACGCGTAGAACCAGGGTGCAGGTTACTATTCCACTTCTTTCTGGTTCCCAAAACACAGGGGACCTCCGTCCGATTCTAGATCTCGGCGACCTCAAGCGCTTCGGTCCTTTACAAATGCTTCTGCATGTTCACCCTTCCTGGTTTAATTCCCATGCTCAAGCAGTGCTTCTTAGCATCTCTGGACATGCAGATGCTTCATCTGCACATACCTATAGCTCGGCGGCATGAAATTCTTGCACCCGAGTTTCTGGGTGTCCATTATCAGTTCTGAGCCCTCCCCTTCGGACTGTCCTCGGGTATTTATGAAGTGCATGGCAGTCGTAGCGGCGACTCTTGGGAGACAAGGCCACTACGTGTTCCCATACCTGGACGACTGGCTCCCCCCTTGGGAGGCTCTGATGTCCGCGATCCACTGTACTGTTCCTCTTCGGGTCGTTGGGCATCATCATCAATCAGGAGAAGTCACACCTGGTTCCGTCGCAGAGGCTGCAGTTCATAGTTGCAGTCCTGGACACCGTCCAGGGGAAAACTTTTTTTACCCCAGGACAGAGCGGAGCACATCAGATCCCTCATAAGGGACATCTTGGCAAAGAAGACTGTCCCAGCAAGACTGATCCTTTGCTTGCTCGGACACATGGCTGCGGCCATTGCAACAGTCCCTTTAGCCCGCCTCCACATGCGGGTGACCCAGTGGATGCTACGGGTACAATGGGATCAGAAGCAAGACCATCTGCAGCTTCCAGTTCGGATCACGAATGCAGTCATTCAGGATTGGCAATGGTGGCTAGAACCAATGCACCTATCGGTGGGGGTTCCCTTTATTGCACAGTCTCCGATTGTGACACCTCTCCCACCGGACGCCATAGAGTTCGGTTGGGAGCACACCTCAGCGGGGTCAGGTCTCGGAGCTTATGGTCGTCCCAGGAAGCTCATCTCACATAAACATTTTGGAGATGAGAGCAGTCCTTATGCCTTGCAGGCCTTCCAGTTGGACATTCCACGGGTATTCTGCTGCTTCAAACAGACAATACCACGGTGATGTATTACCTCAACAAACAAGGAGACACCCATTCCTACCTGCTTTGCAGGGAGGCCATGAAGGTGTGGGATTGGGTTCTGCAACACGGCACAAACCTTATTGCCGTACATGTTCCAGGAGTGGACAACGTTATTGCAGACAGTCCGAGTCGGTCTCAGGCCAGAGTCCACTAATGGGAACTACTCCAGGAGGTGGTAGAGGATCTGTTTCGCAGATGGGGGACACCAGAGTTAGATCTTTTCGCGTTCCCATCGCATAGAACTGCCCAGTTTTGCTTGCTAGATCTAGGGCCTGGTGTTTTCTGGCGAGGCGTGTTATCCCTCTTCAGGGACGGGCAGATTCCTCTACGCATTTCCTCCCTCCCGTTGATCCAGAGGGTTCTTTTAAAGCTCCGCCAATGAGCAAGCAAAGCAACGCTGATACTAATCCTGCCCTTTTGGCACAGGTAGATTTGGTTTCTCTGCTGTACCAGCTGTCTCAGGAACCTCCGGTGCCTCTGCCAATCAGCTCTCACTTATTGTCCCAGGAGGCAGGATCCTTGGTCCTTCAGACCTTCACTGTCTGAACCTGCATGCCTGGCTCCCTAGGGACATAGCCGTCATGTGCTCGGGTCTCATAGAGGTAGCAGATGTTCTAGCGTTGCTAGAAAACCGCCACCATGCCACATACGCCATGAAATGGTGCAGATTTTGCCTCTGGGCTCAAGCACACGAACTTTCCCTGCTGGATTGTCTCTAAGGTTCGGTTCTAGACTACCTCCTGTCCCTTTTTCAGACAGGCTTGGCCTACTCCTCCATAAAGGTACACCTTTGTGCCATCTCGGCCTATCACACTCCTATTGGACTACGATCCACAGTTCAGTTGGAAACCACACGAGCATTCCTGAGAGGTGTCCTCCACCTTAGGCCTCCGATTAAGGATCCCATTCCTCCGTGGGACTTGCCCTTCGTCCTGGAGCAGCTTACGCTTCCACCTTTTGAACCAGCTGTGGATTGCGAGCTGTCTCTCCTGGCCTGGAAGATGTTATTTTTAGTTGCTGTAACTTCAGCCAGAAGGATTTCTGAGCTACACGCACTTACGTGCAAAGAACCTGGTTTGGTTTTTCACCAGGACAGGATGTCCCTGAGGACAAACCCAAAGTTTCTGCCTAAGGTGATCTCAGCCCTCACCCTCAATCAGGACATCGACCTGCCAGTGTTCTTTCCTAAGTACTCTAATATCGGAGAGGCCCTGCTGCACTCTCTAGACGTGCATAGGTGTCTCAGATACTACCTGACCAGAACCAGGCACCACCATAAATCTGATCAGCTTTTCGTCTCCTTACGCCCATAGGATGCTGGGGCCCGGTTTCTAAACAGTCGCTGTCAGGTGGCTCATCCATTGTATCACGTTCTGTTACCAGAAAATTAACAAACCCCTACTGGGCTCGGTTAGGGACATTCCACAGAGGGGTGGCTACCTCCTTCTGTGACTATGAAGAGCGTGTCCACTTCAGCCATCTGCGCGGCAACTACTTGGAGCACCGTGCATACCTTTATCAGGCATTATAGCCTGGACGTTGCATCACAGCAAAGAGCTGGTTTTGGTGTAGCAGTCCTTCAGGGACTCCTATCCTAGGCTTCAGTCCAACTCGTGAACTCTACCTAGCCACCTCCCACATGCGAAGGATTTCCAGTATTGCTTTGGAATCAGTCCAAGTGGTGTAACCTGCTGCAAGAGCTGTTTCTTGAAGTAAGATAGTACAGTTACGTAAGAACTTTCTGTCACAGTAGATCTTCGAGAACAGCTCTTGCAGCAGGTAGTTTCCCCTCCCACCATCCCCTCTGGAGGTAGAGTTGTTCCGTTATCTCACTACCTAGGATTAGGTGTTTGTAACACTGCTCTGAATACCTTCTTTGAAGGCGGATCCTCAGTCTCCACTTCTGATGCCATCTAGCGGCAGTGAGTCTCTGGCGGGAGAACTGTAGATTCTGGGGGACCACCCCTTGGAAATTAGTGACCAGTCTCTCTCCTTCCTTCCCTTGCTAAACTGCAGGAGTTGCTAGTCCACTGTAGATTAATCGACTTCCTTGACTCCCCTTACTTCCTGTCCTCTTTCCAGTGTGGTTTCAGAAAAAAAAAACACTCCACAGTCTCCTCTCTTCTCTTCTCTTTGTTACTGACTCTAGCCTTATGGGGTGGACCCAGGGCCTCATGACTGCGGCTGTTTTTATTGGTCTTGCTAAAGTGTTTGATTCGGTATCCCACCCTCTCCTTTTAAACAAACTGGCCTCAGCTGGTCTCTCCACTGCTGCAGTTCGATGCTTCCACTCCTACCTGACTAACCACCAGCAATCTGTGTAGGTGGGTGGTGCTTTATCTCCCCCTCCCCATTTTCCTAGAGAGTCCCCAGGGTCTGTCCTGGATCCCATACTATTCTCTGTTTTTGTAAATGACCACCTTTCTGTCTGTCTTCTCCCATATTCACATGTATACAGGCAGCACTGTCTACACATCTGGTCCTCTCACGCATGGTTGCATACTCACTCCAGCATAATTTGAATATACTGTGTTGGTTTCAAGCCAACCAGCTCAAAGTAAATACAAAGAAGGCAGTATCCATAACCTTTGGCACCAGCCAAAAGCTAGCAAGGCTGTCCCTCTTCCCGTCTTCTCCACCCTTGATGGTACCCAATTGGAAGTAGTATGCACTTATAAATACCTTGGTGCATGGCTAACGAAGACGGTCTCCCCTCTGAAGTCTGCAAGGACCTGCTTGTCATAATGATCTTCCCTATCTTTGACTATGTCGATGTAGTCTACAGTGCTGCCCGTCCCTCTGCTCTTGCCAGGCTGGACACCCTCTGCAATGCCTTCTGCCACTTTGCTACATGCTCTGCTTCCCACACAAATCACTGCTCCTTTATTCCACTCTTTCTATCACCCCCTTACTCTCCTGTTACCTTTCCCACTGCTCCTCCCTTGTTGGAAAATACTGGTTTGCCTCCCTCTCTGTCCTCTCAACTTTCTTCCTCTGCTCCCTTCTCCTATCCCCTTCGCTCTAGACTCCCATTCCTTCACGATCCCTCATCCTCACTCTAACATGGGTCAGGCTGCCTTCCCTTACTGTCTCTCCTCCCTGTAGAACCAGCTCCCTCCTCCTCTTTGCCATGCCTCATCCCTACTATCCCTAAAGCAGTTGCTAAAGCCAGCCCCCCCCACTTGCTCCTGTCTCTCCACTCTCTAACCCTCCCTCTCCCCCTCTTTCTCTCCCCCACTGCCCTACCCTTTACTGAGTGTGCACGCCACACTCCCTGTCATCCCTCTCTCTCATCTGAGGACTTTCTCACTCAATTTAAACCTGTCTGCTCCCCACGTCACACTTTTGTAATTCTTTAATTGACATCATTGTACAGTAAAGCTACCTTATTTTACCTCTGTGTATTCCTACCATTATTTTGTTGCCACTGTATTGCACTTTAATAATGCTGTCTCTTGCTCTTCAGTTGATTGTAACTGCCACTTACTTTGCTTCCTTTCCCTTCCCGGGTTGCACCTGGAAACGAGCCTCAGCTCAGTGTGCCTTTCCAGTTACCAAACTTTTAAATAAATACATTTGTTGCACCTCTTTAGTTCTACCATCTCATCCTGTTGTGAGGACTGTGTGGTTTATACTCAGAAATCTCCTGAGGATCCAACTCTCCAAGCCACGATGCAACAAATGTAGTCTGCCATGGACTTTTCTGTGGAAGAGGAAGATTTCTACAAAAATGAATCTAATGGAATTTTTGGAGGTGCCCTGCTCCCCTTCCCCGTTATAATTCCAACTACAGTATACATCTTTCATTAGAGTGCGCTATTTTTGCTGTACAGCACGGACTAAACTCACTGCGTGCAGTTCCTAGAAAGGCAGATGAGCGATATCCTGCACAATCTGCTAAGCCTTATTATGCTAACCAGCCAGAAACTTACTCTGAAGTCATCACGGCTGCTCATGATAAGTCTAGGTCCCTCAAACACATGAGTACTTTGCCTCCTGATAAAGAATCTAGGAGGCTGGATGTGATGGGCAAGTGTACTTATGCCTCTGCATCACTGGGCCTTAGAATTGCAAACTACTAGACTCACATGCTAAAATATCAGAACAGCCTGTTGAAAGTTGCTTGTACTGCAGCTCTGGCTTTACGTGATGGCTCTACCAAACATGATTTACTGAAAACATTGTCTTCTGGTGCTGAGGTTGGCAAACATCTGCTATGCTCAGCCTTTGATTTCTCTGGTGCTTCTGCCAGGGCTGCTGCTTCTAGCATTTGCATGAAAGATATTCTTGGCTTAGAGTTGCTGGTTTTGCCGGTGATGTGCAACAGACTGTTTTGAAAGACCCTTTTAAAGGGACAAAACTGTTTGGGTATGATGTTGAGGAGGTCCTACATGGCTTTCAGACCTCAAAAATGACTCAGATCTGTAAAGTCCTTGTATTGCACTCCTGCTAGGGGCCGTGAGAGTCTCCTTTTGTCTGCCTGTGGCCTGAGGTAGCTATGCCTACTGTCAACAAGGCTGTAGTAAAGTCCCCCAATGCCAAAGCATCCAAAGCAGTCTTTTTGGTGGCCCTGGCACTGCTCGGTTTCACCTGTCTTGGTCTCTTCTCCAACCTCCACTGTTGACCTCCAGGGGTTGTTGGGGGAGGGGCAGGTTCTCCCTGCATCTGAAACAATTGCGGGAGATCACTACAGATGAGTGTGTTCTGGAGATGATTACAAGGTAGGAATGCTCGAGAGCTGATCATCCTGCGCCTCTTTCTGTTTATCATCAAGGCCATTTGTCCCTTTTAAAGGAAGTTGTTCATTTATTATTCCAAAATCATGTTGTAGTACAGGTTCCTCAGGAGAGAAACAATGGGTTCTATTTCAGATACTTCCCAGTTCCAAAAAGGACAGGGGGTCTGTGTCCTGTGTTGGATCTCGGGGATCTGAACTTCTACATTGAATACAAAAAATTTCGAATGGTATCCCTGCAAGCTGTGATTCCCCTTCTGCAAACAGGGGACTGGCTCTGTTCTCTGGATGTGAAGGATGCATACCTTCATGTCAGGATAAGGAAATCTCACTGACTGTACCTCTGCTTTATGCAGGAGAGAAGACTACCAGTTCAGTACTTGTGACTTGTTTTCTGTACCATGGGTCTTCACCAAATGCTTGGCAGTAGTGGCAGCAGCCATTTGCAGGGGAGGCCTATATGTGGTCCCCTTTCTGGATGACTGGCTTCTGAAGGCCAGCTCCCGGGAAGCTTTACAAAATAATCTGTGTTGGACATGTCAGTTGTCCGACTTGGTGGTCTCAGTGAATGTGCCAAAGTCTGTATTGACTCCCAAAGTCTGTATTGTCTCCCTGCCAAAGTCTGCAGTATGTAGGCGTGGTCTTGGACACAGAGAAGGGATGTGCTGTCCCGTGACAGGCATAGTTGGTATACAGGAGCCATTATGTCTCTGCGAGGAAAATGGTGAGTCTCCTGGGTTTCATGGCTGCAGCCATAATGACTGTGCCTCTGGCACATCTTCGTGTGAGAATCCGTCAGTGGACACTCGGAGTTCAGTGGGATCAGTTAACCCTTAGGCTGCCGACAGAATTAGAACGTATAGGGATTCTGGACTGATACATCAGTCCGCGGCACAGCAAGGGTTAACAGATGAGCCAGACCAGATGGTTCTTGTCAGGTTTCCGCTTTGCAGAGTGTTGCTGTGGTGGATGGATTGTGAAAAACTGGTGGAAGGGTGTTCCATTCCTTGTACCAACTCCTGCACAGATCCTCACCACGGATGCCTCAGGCTCTGGCTGGGGTGCTCATCTCAGCCCTTACCCAGACACCACTGGAGTCATGGACCAAGGTGGAGGCCGAGCTGTATAAAAATGTCCTGGAAATGAGGGCTGTCCTGTACAGCCTCCAGGCATTTCTGAATCATCTTTGCCCACTCCTCTGCCTATCCAGTGTCAGCGTCAATGTGATCCATTACATCAACAAACAAGGGACACTCACTGATACCCCATATGCAGGGAAGCAGAGAGTATGGTAGTGGGGTCTTTCCATAGGCTTAAGCTATTTGCCATGTATCTCCCAGTTCTTCAAAACGTCTTAGCAGATGGGCTAAGCAGATCCCAGTCGATTCACGAATGGAAACTGCTGACCTGGACCTATTCACAAGATGGGATTGTCCATTGTTGGACCTTTTTCTTCCCCACAAAATGAAAAACTGCAATGTTTCTGCTTGCTTACTCAAGGGCCTGGAGGTTTTTGGCAAGACATACTGTCCCTCTCTTTGAAAGGGAAATTCTTATATGCATTTCTTCCAATTCCCCTAATAGAGGTTTTGCTCAAGCTGTGGTGTAAGTGCCACTCTCATCCTCATCACTCTGTTAAGGCCTTGCCAAATATGGTTTCCACTTCTTCAACAGATGGCAGTGTAGTCTCCTGTCCCTTTACCTGTGTGTTGAGGCCTGTTGTCACAAGACAAGATACCCTCGTCCATACATCTGCATGTATGGCTCTTGAACACACAGCCATTGCACATTTTGGGGTATCCCGTAAGGTTGCTGATGTTGTGAATGCAGCTAGGAGGCCTGCTACCAGACATACATAATCTTTGCAATAGTGCATTTCACTTTGTAGGCTGCTTTCTAGAATTTGTATCCTTTTACATGTCCTGTAAATGATGTGTTGTAATGCTTGCTTTCTTTGTCTGACTCTGGCCTACAGTATTCCTCACTTAAGGTGCATTTAGCTGCTATATCAGGTTTCCATGCCGCTGTTGCTGGTCGTTTGGTTGTCCAGTTAGAAGTGTCCTGTACGTTTCTGAGAGGTATTGTTCATACGAAACCACCTATGTGTAATCCAGTCCTGCCTGAGGACTTGAATTTTGTGGTTGAAAGATTGACGTTGACTTTTTTTTGAGCAGGCTGCAAGTTGTAGCCTATATTTCTGGTCATAGAAAATGTTATTTGTAGTTGTTGTGACTTCTGCTTGAAGGATGTCCGAGCTTCAGGCTCTAATGTGAGAGTCTCCTTGTTTGATTCTTCAGAGTGCCTTTATGTACGTATTTTCTATAGAAGGTGGTATCTGAATTTACACTGAATCAAATTACACACCTTCCTGTTTATTACCCTGAGCATGCCAAGTAGGCTGAGGCACTGCTCCATACATTGGATGTACATAGAATACATTGATGATGTATTACTCGCACCAAGGACTGTAGAACGTCCTCTCAGCTTTTTGTTTAGTTTGCCCCGGGAAAGAGGGCGCCTCCATGTCTAAACAGTACCTATTCAAATGACTGCCTCATGGTATTGCGTTTTGTTATAGGAAGGTACGGTAAGGAACTTTCTGGCATTCTTTGGGGCCACTTCTGTTGCCTGTTTCAAAAATGTCCCTGTTGCTGACACGTGCTGCAGCCACATAGAGCACTGTCCACACTTTCACTATATGTTGGTCTGGACATCATCTCTTGTAGATGTGCTGGCTTTGGACTTGCTGTACTGCAAGACCTTCTCTCCTGATTCATATATCTGACTGTATCATCCTCCCAGTGTTACTCTGTATTGCTTTGGGAATTGTTCCAAAGATGTGACCTAATGGAGGAGATATTCTTTTGCTTTCAGTGAGTGTTATCAGATGCTGTGCCTGAATCACACTCCATGCATCCTGTATCCAGCCCTATATCTCTCCTTGTGTTGGTCTCATTTCCTCCTTGTTCCCCAGAGTTGAAGGTCCTCTGAGGCTAGTCTTAGGCGGGGGACTAAAGTGATGGGGCTGCCCACGCTTTCATACACGTATCAAGTCATTGTGGGTGGCCCCTGGCTAGCAAAGTTTCCGTATGGTCCTACCACTGATGGCTACAGTTCCAAAGGTGTGGTCTAATGGAGGAGATTCTCGAAGATCTGCTGTTATGGTAAGTTCTTACGTAATTGTTCTTTTCAGGTAGTTTGTTCAGAAATTAACAGCGTCCTTTATTGTTCTTGGACCCCAACATTAATAGGGTATGAAACTTAAGAATGTTTGCATTTAAGAAGTGAGACTTGTTTACAGAACTGATATAGGTCATCAGCGATTTCCTGTAGAATAAATGCACAACCAGTGTTGCTATTATGATCCACAAAACTGTGGAGTATATCTTAAAGGGGAACATTGGATGTGTGTAGTTACCCCTATTGTATTGTTGTGTGTGCTTGTTTTGAAACTAGATGGCAGAAAAATGGATCTTACTTAGAGTGGGAGCTCTTGCAGCAGGCGATTACTATTAGGACTATGCCGCAGGCACTAGGACCCACCAGAAAACTCTTAGCTAGCAGTGTCCAGCGGCGACCACCCCTGATGTAGGCTCTGCGCCGTCGGCCAGTGGTACAAAAGGGGGTGGCCCCCAGCCCCACCTCACTTCTTTTCCTGCCGCAGACCCACCCTCAGCAGTTGCCCTTAGATCGTTGTCTAGCAGTCAGCAAAGTTTATTCCGTAGATTTCTCTTCTTTCTTGTGAAAATCATCGTATGTCGTCTCCGTTGGGACCGAAGAAGACCAATTGTTCCTGTGGCCGCCAGATCCCTTCCAAGGATTCGAACCAGGCCCTGCGTCTTCTGCCTAGGCCTGGACCACAATGTCCAGGGTTTCGAGATCTGCCGCGGCTTTACCAGGAGGACAAGGATTCTACGCCTGAAGGCACTGAAGGCCCATCTTCTCAAAAAGCAGGTTGCAGTTATGCAGAGATCTCCAGGGGAAAAGTCCAAGCACAAGGACAAGTTGCATAAGTCCCGCGACAAGGACTGGAGCCGGTCCTACTCGCATTCTCCCCTCCAGAAGACCTCCTCTTCAGGCTTGGGTGGTTCGGATCGTTACCGCCATTCCAAGCACTTGCATGGATCCTCTGGGCACACCAAGACTCTGACGTTGGTTGGTGCCAAGCAAGGCCCAACCTCTCAACAGATGCCATCCTCGAAGGTGAAGGTTGTGCCCTTGCGGCCCCCTCCACCTCGGGTGCTAGTTCCTCTGCTCCCTCCTTGGCATATGCCTCGGCCCCACTGAAGAAAGCCTCTGTGTTGGCCATCCTTGGGGCTCCGGTAGACCTCCTCAAGGAGTGGAACCTCCTGCCAAGCATACCCTGCCGCCTTTCAAAGTTGCTCGTGGCGTCGGACCAGGCATCGGTCTGGCCGGGAGGCCATAAGCCGACCTCGGGCTTGAGCCCTGATTGCCTGTCAGAGAAGGTGATGCTGTACGTGGTCCAGTCGCTGGTTCGGAGAGCCTCCACCCCAGAGGATAAGTTGGATGGCTCTCCCCATCAGGATCTTCCTGACCTGCCTTCCTCTCCCATTCCGCAGGATCAGCCGGACAAACCTAGCTTGCCACCTGGTTCCATGGTGGCGCAGTTCAACAGAGAGGAGCTCACTGAGCTGTTCCAGTTGTGGTGGAGCAAGGTGAAGCGAGATGTTTTGCCACCAAAGCCAGACCCTGCCCGGTCTTGGACAGAGCTTGAGGACGGAGAGTAGGAGTCAGCCCATCCCTCTCCGGAAAATCCTGCTTCTCCGGATAGGGAGAAACCTTCGGGTCCACGCTCACCGGCGGTTAGCTGCAGCCATTCCAGGTCCAAGGGCCACTGGCACCACTCAAGATCTACCAGCCACCGCCGTTCCTCTAGCAGGAGGCGGTCTCCTATTCGACGCAGGTCGGGTAGTCGGCACAGGTGCCTGGCCAGCTGGTGTCAGGCTGATCGCTGTCTCTGGTCCTGGAACTGTCGCCAGTCTGTTGTCGGTCCAGCAGTAGGTAGCATTCTGGGGATAGAAGCCTGTCTGGGTCTAGGTTGGCTTCTCCCCATTCTGAGGGACACAGGTCATCTTACAGCTCGGAAGGATCTGACCGATCCTCTCTAGGGAGAGGGTGTCCCCTGACGGGAAGGACACCCCCTGATCGCCTCCATGGACGTCATGAAGCACATCCAAGCCTCCAATGGGTGGGAGACGGAGGACTTGGATCTGGGATGCCGGAGGTTGGCCAAGTACCTGAGACAGAAGGAGCCAAAGCCTCTAGTGGTCCCTCCTTTAGTGGACACTTTCCAGGACCTAACCAGGCTTATCTGGAGGCATCCAACCACTACTTCAGCAGTTCTGAAAGTCAGATGGGCTTTATAGAGCGCCAAGGGAGGAGCCTTTTCTGGCGGAACACCCTCTTGTAGACTCCATGGTCATCACGGCTGCTCGAGACAAGTCGAAGCATCCGAAGCACCTTAGTTCGCAGCCTCCCGATGCAGAGTCCAGGTATCTGGACCAGGTGGGCAAGAAGGTCTTCTCTGCTTCCACCTGCTCCATAAGGTCCCTTAACTTCCTAGCATACATGATCCAGTACCAGAATGTGTTATGGGAGAAGGGCCAGGAAGTTGCTCAAGCCTTGCCAGACTTGGTGCAGAAGACAGAGCTGCTGAAAATCCTAAAATCAGACTTTGACATCACACTCATGTTTTGAGGGCCTTGTACGATATTGTGGATACGACTTCTAGGGCTGCAGCATCCGGCGTTTGTCTTAGACGTCATGCCTGGCTAAGAGTCTCTGGATTCTCCCAGGATCTGCAGTCCAGAATCAAGGATCTCTCATTCCAAGGTTCCGTCGTGTTCGGGGAGGAGACTTGAGAGGGTGATGTCTCGTCTCCAGGAGTCCGGGAAGTCTTTTTGGTCCGTCTGGAAATTGTACAAGGGGGACCAAAAGCCATTTTGGAAGAGGTAATTTTGTAAGCCCTCAGGTAGAAACACCCATGTTCAGTTTTCGCAGAGAGGCGGCTTCAAAAGGAACGCCACTACCCAGTCTGCCGGGGGCGCTCCAGAGGCCCAGAGTCCTCCCAGCCCTCTCTGCCGACTCCCGGAGCTTCCCAGTGACTCCCTACTGACCCCTCCCTCCTCCTGCAGAGGCCATGGGGAGAGGCAGTAGGGGGTCGCTTCTCCCTCTATCTGGAGGGTTGAAGTGGAATCGTATCGGACCCCTGGGTCCTGGATCTATTAAGGAGAGGATATACTTTGGAGTTCACACAGGTCCCTCCAGAAAACCCAACAAGGTCCTCACATTATCCTCCTTCACACGTCCCATTAATAGAAGGAGAAATACAGACCCTACTGCAGAAATGAGCGATAGAGCCTGTCTCCCATGGGGCTGCAGGAGAAAGATTTCTATTCCCACTTCATCCTGGTCCCAAAGAAGACCGAAGATATGCGGCCCATCCTGGACCTCAACTCTGAGTTGCTGTAAAGAATACAAGCGGTTCAGGATGGTGACGCTTCCAGGCCTCATTGCCCTGTTTCCTGGACATGCAGGACGCTACATATACATAGGGGTCTTCCTCCCACGGAAGTTCTTGAGGTTCCACTTCCAGAGAGGCATTATCAATTCAGGATCTTACTGTTTGTCCTCTCCTCCGCCTCATCAGTCTTCACCAAATGCCTAGTAGTGGTGGCTGCGGCTCTGACACAAGTGCCATTATGTCTTCCTGTACCTAGACGATTGGCTTCTGGTAGCTCCCTCGAGCGCCTCTTCTACGCACTCTTGGAGACATCTTTACTCATTTTTGGAGAGTTGAGGATCACCCTGAATCTTGCAAAGTCATCCCCAGAGCCCAGTGAATAACTTCTTTTCATAGGAGCTGTCCTGGACACAGTTCCGGGCATGGCCTTCCTCCCAAAGGACAGGGGAGATTGTCTGAGGGCAGTGGCCCGAGCGGTATCCATGGCCCCGAAGGTCCAGGCCAGGACTTTCTTCAGGCTTCTGGGGCATATGGTGGCGGCCATCCCTATAGTCCCCATGGCCCACCTCCACATGAGGGTCCCACAGTGGATGCTTAGGTGCAGTGGGACCAGATGTCCAATGGTCTAGATCAATTGGTCAGGATCTTGGACCCGGTCAAGAGGGCACTCTCTTGGTGGCTGTACCCTTCCAACCTGGAACAAGGGGTCCCCTTTTGGCAGGAGCCCCCGACCCGGATCCTAACTATGGATGCCTCTGGGCTCAGTTGGGGCATTCATCTAGGAGGCAATCAGACTCAAGAAGTGTGGTCTCCAGAAAAGCATCAACTCCATATCAATGTCCTGGAAATGCAGGTGGTTCTGAACTCCTACGGATGTTTCAAGCAGACCTCATGCCAGGCTCTCTTCTTATCCAGTCGGACAACACGGTCGTAGTGTTTAATTTTTTTATTCATTCATTTGTACATAACCTTTGAGCAAAATGCTCTTTTTCAAAGGTTCCATGTCTTGACAAGAGGACAGCACAGAAAGATAGAGTATGGGTGCACAAGTACAGAGACAAAAAATACAAGAAATAACAGCAGTTGGTCTGACTATTTACAATTGTAAGCTATCCCATATAGAGGTACCTATTTCAGTTAGTACAGCCCAAGGTACATGGTGAGTGCTGTGGGTTTAAGGAACTAATTTAGCAGGAGGTAAAGTAGTCAGGGGAGACATTGTCATTATTTCATATAAAGTCAGGAGGGAAGACTCAAAATAGGCTTTCACACCCTGTATATTAATACAACCAAGAGAGGCTTTGTCGTTAATTCAGGTCGGGGGTTAATTTTCTGTGCAGGACTGACCTAGTAGGAACAAACTAGAGAGCAATGTGAGGGAGTTCCACATACAGAATAAGCTTTTGGGGGACTGGTGCTTTGAGACAATCACATTTGTGAAGGGTCAGTGGCAGGGAGGGACTTAAAACAGTGTGCTGAGTTAAGGACAGTAGATAGAAGACTTGTCGACAGGCAATGGTTATGGAAGGCTCAAGTTCGAGGGCTGGAAAGTAGTAATAGGAAGTAGGAGTTTAAACTCAGGGTTACTGGGCAGTAGGGTAACAACTCGAGAATGCATCCCAGGAGCAAACTGACCTGCTGCCTGGTGCAGCGCCACAGGTTACCTGCAGCTACGTACCTCAGCCTTGGCAAGGTGACGTCTTAGTTACACCTTGAAGACAGGGAGGCTGTTAATGAGTGAAAGGCATGCTGAGATCTCATTTAGCCAAGAAGGAGCCCTGTATGGGAAGGACCATTGGCCAAGCGCCGGTTTTCTGAAGGGGATAGCAAGTGGGCTGCGAGTCTGTCCTCTAGTGTGGTAACCGGATCTGCCTCGCTGGAGCAGTTCTTCGAAGGCCAATGGAGCTTTACCTAGGAGAGAGTTTATGCTAAGCAGGTACGTTTGGTATTTGATTCTGCTGGCAAGACTGAGCCAGTTAGTGCGCTCATAGAGGGAGCAGGTGTGTAGGAGATCATCAGCCCCTAGAGCCAGCCTGCAGGCCTTGTTGAAGCCCGTGCTTACTCGTTTTAGTGCAGTGTCTGATGCCGACCCATAGACCATGAGTCCATAGTCAATAACAGACGAGATGGAAGAGGACACTGCCAACCTGAGTGTCTCAGGAGTTGGGTACTGTCTGTGCCTGTAGAGAACTCCAAGTTTGGTGTTCACTGTTTTGATGACCTGATCAATGTGCTGCACGTATGAGAGGGTATCATCAGTGATCACGCCCAAGTATTTAAAAGAGTTGACCTGCTCGAGTGGCGCAGCCTTGTTAGTAATAGTAAGGGACAGAAGAGATCTATTGTGCTGGTGAGTGGTTATCAGCATTGTCTTCGTCTTGTAATTGAGAAGCAATTTCTGAGAGCTGAACCAGTCCTCCAAGCTACTAAATGAGTACTGCAAATCATCCTGTAGATGCTGAAGCTGGGCACTACTACTAAGATGACAGCATCATCTGCATACAGAATAATCTTGCTGTTGCAGGCCTCTGGAAGCCTGTTGATGAACAGGCTAAAGAGGAGGGGGCCCAGTATAGACCCTTGTGGGACACCCAGTACTATATCCCTAGACAAGGAGATGGCTATCTAATTTTTACACTCTGTGCTCTTCTGGATAGGTAATCCTGGAACCAGAGGATGGCTTCAGAGACTAGCCCGAGGTGCTAAAGCTGGTCAAGCAAGATGTGATGGCTGACCGTATCAGAGGCTTTGGTGAGATCTGTGAAGATGGATCCCACCAGGCTGCCCCCATCCAAGGCCTTGTGAACGTAGTCTGTGAATTCAGCTAAGGCCATAGCTGTGCTATGGCCCTGACAGAATCCATGCTGTTGTGGGCACAGTAGACTATACTTCTGAAGGTACTCCGTGACCTGGTGAGCCACGACCCTTTCAAGCACTTTAGAGAGAGAGAGAGCGGAGAGGATGGATTTTGGTCTATAGTTAGCAGTGCAGTACCGGTGTTCTGCATCAGCAAGCAAGGGGGCACGCACTCCTACCCCCACCCCCCTTGCAGGGAGGCGATGAGAGGTTGGTATTGGGCCCTGGAGCATCATCCAAGTCTTGCTGCAGTTCATGTTCCAGGCATCAAATATCTTGGCCAACAGCCTAAGCCAGTCTTGGTCCAAGGTGCACGAGTGGGAGTTACTTCAATCAGTAGCAGACCAGCTCTTGACACATGGGGTCACCCAGAGCTGGACCTCTTTAAGCTCAACGTGGTGCCAAACTGCCCAGTTTTTCGCCCATGCGAGCCTCGCGCTTTGGTGTTTTCTGGCCAGATCGTTGTCCTCTGTTGGACAGGGAGGTTTCTGTACACCTTCCCTCTCTTTCCGCTGACACAGAGGGTCCTCCTGAAGCTTCAGGCCGAAGGGGTTCAAATGATTCTCGTCGCCCCACTCTGTCTTCTGCAGATTTGGTTCCCACTACTTCAGCAGCTGGCAATGGAGCCTCCAGTTCAGCTGCCTCTGAGCTTGCACCTGTTGTCCCAGGATCAGGGGACTTTGGTTCATCCGGACCTCAAGTCCCTGCATCTTCATGCCTGGCTCCTGCAGACATAGCCAGATGTAGTATGGGGTCTCCCAGGAGGTGGCGGACGTTCTCATCTCTGCGAAAAAGCCCTCAACTCGATCCGCTTATGCTGTGAAGTGGAGGCGCTTTTGACTTTGGGCTTCATCCTGTCAGTTAGAACCCCTGTCTTGTCTGGTGAACTCTGTTCTTTAGTATTTCCTCTCCTTACTGAACCAAGGCTTGCGCTACTCCTCCATTAAGGTGCATTTATCAGCGGTTTCAGCATACCATATGCTGGTGAAGGGTAAAATGTTAGCCCAACTGGACGTGTCCCATACTTTTTTTAAGGGGCATTTTGCACATTAAGCCTCCCATCCGAGGTCCAATACCCCGCTGGGATCTCCTCTTTATGCTGGAGAAGTTTACCCTTCCCCCTTTGGAGCCTGCCACTGATTGTGAGCTACGCTTCCTTTCCTGGAAAGTGCCCTTTTTAGGTGCAGTCACTTCCGCTCAGAGGGTTTCCGAGCTTCAGGCCTTGATGTGTAAGGAGCCTTATTTAGTTTTCATAGGAATAGTCTCCCTAAGGGCAAATCCTAAGTTTCTTCCTAAAGTGGTTTGAGTTGACGCTGAACCAAGATGTCAGCCTTCCACTATGTTACCCGGAGCATTCGAATAGAGGGGAAGCTGTCCTGCATACTCTGGACGTCCACAGGGCATTGAGGTATTATCTCGTGCACTGCTCCTCACCACATGACGGAGCAGCTTTGTTGCTTATGCGCCCTGCTGCCCAGGCAGATTGGTGTCGAAACAGACCATTTCCAGATGGCTGGTTAATTGTATCGTTTACTGTTACAGCAAGTACAAGACGACCCTTCCGGGGTCATTCTACCAGGGGAGTGGCCACTTCCTTTGCATCTTTGCTGAATGTCTCCATTGGGGACATCTGTGCAACGATTACTTGGTGTTCAGTGTATACTTTCGTTAGGCAGTACAGTTCGGACATTGCCTCTAGGCGTAGGACTGGGTTTAGCCTAGCGGTCCTTCAGGGGCTTCTTTCTTAGAGTGCCTAGTCAGCACTGCTGCTTTCACCCACCTCCCTTATCTCCTTTTGCTCCTTTTTGCAGGACTGCTTGGGACTCTGTCCTAAAGGCAATAGTCTGCTGTAAGAGCTCCCACTCGGAATAAGATAATACAGTTACGTAAGAACGTACCGTAACAGTAGATGTTCGACAGGAGCTCTTGCAGCAGGCATCGCTTTCCCGCCCTCCTTCCCCCTGGTGAGCTGCATCGAATCCTTTTTCAACAAGCTTCCGCCTGGTATGCCTGCCGGAACTTGTTCATGGGTCTCTGGCGGGTGAACTGATGTAGGGCTGGGGACCTCCCCTTTTGTAGCATTGGCTGAGGGGGCAGAGCTGACATCGGTGGCTGTCCCCGCTGGACACAGCTAGCTAAGAGTTTTCCGGTGGGCCTAGTGTCTGCGGCATAGTCCTAATGGTAATAGCCTGCTGCAAGAGCTCCTGTCGAAGATCTACTTTTAGTTAGTTCTTACGTAACTGTACTTTTCTAGGGATGTGGATATGTTCTTATCCACACTTGTTGGCATGTCCCTTTCCCTTTAAATCTTGCCGGATGGTCTAAAAGCTGGCTCCTCCCACCCACCTGGGTGGTATATGCCTCGGTGCCGCCCCTTGATGCCAGATCTTCCTTTCTGGTGGAAGATTCAAATTCTTTCTTTATCGCTTCTGTGTTGAGTAAGCCCTGGCGAACAAATCCTCTGATTTCTTACCTAAACTTAAACTCTTTAGAGTTTCTCCATCGTTTTGCGACCGCGATGGAGGACAAGTCCTCACCCGGGTTCTGCTGGTGCCCTTGCGGGCTGAAAATGTCCCATACTGACTCGAACACCTCATGCATTTACTGCCTGGGCCATGCTCACAACACCTGCGCTTGCGACTTCTGTCATGCATTCCAGCCTTATGTGCTGGATGATCTCCCATGGCTACAACTCGGCCAATCAGAAAAATAGAACCCGCCGGTGAAATCTAAAGAGGCCCATTGGACGGTCTCCGTGGCTGCGGGGTCCGCTGAACAACTTAAGCAGATGAAGGCTTTCAAGGAGGAGGAGGCTCGGGCTGATGATTGGTCCTTTTCTGCTTCGGTCTTTGTCCCACTCAGATTGGGCTCTACCTTTTCAGGCTCCTTCAAGGAGTTGTGCCAGTCACTCCCATCCAAGGGGGAGGGCCTGTCTGGCTCGCGCGTCTCATCCTTCTTACAGAAGCAGAAGGAGTTGAGAGAGGAATTGTCTCGTCAGTGAGGTCTCTGTCCCAGATGTCTGGTGTTTCAACTTCAGTCGAATTTGTGGCTTCGGCTGCTGGCTTCACCTTACCCCTGTCAGGCCAGCCGACTAAGATGCGGGACGATGACCCGGTCGAAATTGTCGACCGTTCTCACTCGATGAGGCCAACAATTCCTTGTTCAGGACTCCAGTCCTGATCGGACCTATCGAGGAGGAGACCCAGCTTTCTGGGAACCTCTTCACTGTTCCTGTCCCTTACCTGGAGGCGCTGCGGTTCTCCCCGGCTCCTTCTGAGCACCGCTGTCAGTCCCCCCGGCGGTCAAGTCCTAGATGTCTGAGACCTTCGACTGACAGGCCGAAGAAATCTCAAACGTTATTCCGGGCGTTCCAAAAAGCAGCGCCTCCGCCATTCATCCTCGTCCTCCTCGGGAGAGGAGAGACTTCGGCGCAAGTTGCGTCGACGTTACAAGGATCTGATGTAGCAACAGTTGGTGTTGGCCGGTCTGAAGTCAACTACGGCTTCCACTCTGGCCATCACATGGCTGTTGCCCTCTAGGCCGACGCAGACTCCTCCGGTGCCGGTTGACACTGTCCCCTCTATCCATGGAACCGGCGAAGACCCTCCAGCTCAGCCAAAACTGGCCTCTCAACCGATTGTGGTGGAGCTGCCACCTAAACAGCCTCCATCCGGGGCTTCTCCCAAGGAGTCTCGGCTTGCAAAGGGCTTCCCTCACAGGCTGTTGGGCACCCTCATTCCTGACTGTCTGCGGTGGGTTGAAGGTGAATCGGGTGGTCTGCCGATTTATCCGGACTCCGACTTGCATTCTCGTCCATTTGATGACTTAATTGGGGGTCTCTTGATGGAGGATGGTCCCACGTCTCTCATGGGCATTCTCCGTCTCCTCTCTGAATCCACAGGGATGCCCTTGGAGCCGGTTCTGAAACAGGCTCAATATCCCTTTAGAGACATTATGACAAAAGGGGGTTCTCTGACAGAGGCCTTCCCAGTGGCTGAAGCCATTGTTGGCTCGGTCCTAGAGCTCTGGCAGCACTTTGCCTCCTGCCCTGTGCCATCAGCCCGGATCGCCCACAAGTATGCGATTTCCATCTGCTCCCTTTCTGGGTTCACAGAGCATCCCTCAGCTGGGGGACTGGTGACCAAATCTGTGTTTTGGCACTCTGGCAATTCGGGAGACACAGATAGACCTCCTGATAAAGAGTTCAAAAAATTGGACCACTCGGCCAGAAAGGGTCTGTGCTGCCACCTTGCTTGGTCTCAGTCAGGCTAGCTCGGTTGTCATCATGGCACATTTCTCCCATGCCCACCTGGGCTCGCTAGATGAGGTCCTTCCTCATCTCCCCACGGATCTTCAGACCACAGTCAAGCAGGTCCGGGACCAGGGTCGGGCCGTTGCGAAGGAGCAACTCCAGACTGCTCTGGACACCGTGGATTCTTGTGCCCGTTCTGTGGCAGCTGCAGTCGCCATGTGCTGCAGGGCCTGGCTGAGGGTCTCTAACTTTCTGTCAGACACCCAGCACAAATTGACGGACGTTCCTTTCCTGGGCACTGATTTGTTCAGTTCCAGGGTTGATGGTCACCTTCAACATATCGAAGTCCAGTGCCACCTTGGACTCAATTGCTTCCGCCCAGAAGGAATCTCTGGAATCCAAAAAGCAAAAGCATAACCCCTTTTGGCCTTCTGCCCCTGTGGCCAAGGAGCCCCAGTACCAGGGGTACCAGCAGCAGCAGGCTCAGTCTTGGCACCCTCAGCCCAAGTCAGGGGCTTTGGCGGCCTGTAGGCCCAGAGGGAAAGGTCCCAGTGGTCCCCAGGTCAGATCCTCCGTCTCCAAGTCTGCACAGTGGCGGGATGGGGTTGCCACCCCATACCTGTCATGCCTGCTCTGGTCCTCCTGTTGGGGGGGGGGGCGGCGGCTCCATCACTTCCTTTCCTCCTGGTCCACTGTTGCAACAGACGGGTGGGTCTTGGAAGTGGTTGGCCGGGGGCTGTCTCTGGAATTTGAGCAGTCCCCCCCAAGCTGAGCCCGTGTCCCATGGGAGGAAAAGGTATCCATACCCACTCAGTTGGCTCTTCGAGAAGACATCGCCCAACTCCTCTGCAAGAAGGTAGTGGTCAGAGTCGCAGATCCCACTGTCAACCCAGGGTTTGTTTCTAGGTACTACCTGGTCCCGAAATGGACGGTGGGCTGGTGCCCCATTGTAGATCTGCACGACCTTAACCAGTTCCTCAGGTCTTGCACCTTCAGGATGGTAACTCTCTTGGATCATACCATATCTCGAGCAGAACATGTGGTTTTGCTCCCTGGACCTGCAGGATGCATTCTTTCACGTCCCGATAAGTCTATCACACCTACGGCTCTTCTGCTTCAGGGCAGGGGGAAGCCTTTATGAGTTCCAAGCCATGCCGTCCGGCCTTTTATCGGCCCCCTGGGTGTTCACCAAATGGATTGCAGCGGTGGCGGCCCGTCTTTGGCATCGAGGGGTAAGAGTGTACCCTTATCTGGATGATTGGCTTACAGTGGGTCCCTCCAGTTTGGAGGTGGGGAGGTCCAGGGATCTGGCCCTCCAGACCTGCATCGACCTTGGTCTCTCGATCAGCGAGGCCAGGTTGGAACTCATGCTTTCACATGTGATCTGCTTCATCGGGGCAGAGCTCGACACTTGCCGAGCCAGAGCCAGGCTCCCAGTGGACAGGGCAGAGGTTCTGTACTCCTTTGCCCAGTCTTTTCTGGTTGGGCGCTTGCACCCTGCCTGGGACTTTCTGCAACTTCTGGGTTACATAGCCTGCACCTCCGTGGTACAATGGGACCGGTGGCATATGCGCCCCCTTCAGTGGGAGCTGGCCAGCCAGTGGACTCGGCGACTAGGTCACTTTAACCCAGAAGATGTGGGATGCTCTCCAATGGTGGACCGTCCTGGAGCATCTGCAGGAAGGGATCCCGTTTGTCCGCCCCGAGCCGACGGTCACTCTGACGACTGCCTCTCTCATGGCCTGGGGCGCTCACATTGGGGATCACAGTGTCCATGGGCTCTGGACCTCCGAGGAATCCTGATGCCACATGAACCTGCTGGAGCTCTGGGCAGTTTGACTGGCGCTGGCTGCAGTCGCTCCATTCCTTCGTGGTCAAGTGGTTCAAGTCAAGATGGACAACACCACTACCATGCACTAGTTCAGCAAACAGGGCGGAAAGCACTCCCGGCCTCTGTGCAGGGAAGCACTCTGCATCTGGACCCTCGTGAGCCAAATGGAGGCAGATCTCCTAGCCATTCATGTGGCAGGAGCTTCAAATCAGCTGGCAGACGCTCTCAGCTCTGTGGGTGAGGAGTGCCACGAGTGGTCTCTCCATCCAGAAGTAGTTCACAGCCTGTTCTCCCAGTGGGGCACCCCTCAGGTGGACCTGTTCACCTCCAGGGAGAACACAAAGCTGAAGCTGTTTTGTGCCCACCCCCCTCAGCAGGGCGATGCCTTCTTGAGGCCATAGACCCATTGGACCTGAGACCAGCGCTCTCTTATTATAAAGAGTGTACGGTTGAAGTTTGGGGAGAGGTTTGCCAGCTGTTTGTCACCTATGCTGAAGCCGCACCTGGCAGACCTGCAGCTAAGCGGATGATTGGCAGATGGATTACATCTTGCATTGACCTCTGCTATAGGTTGGCAGGCAGGGAGCCTCCCACTGGGCTAAGGGCTCATTTCATGTGCCATACTGCTGTGTCTGTGGCTGTTTCTAGGGACGTTCCTATCCAAGATATCTGCAGGGCTGCTACCTGGAAGTCAGCAAATGCCTTCATTTCCCATATCGACCTTGAGTCACACCGAGATGCTGGTTTTGGGGCCTCAGTTCTCCAATCTGTGTTCCCTAAATAGGGGGTGTGCGCCTTGCCTCCCTCCTCCCAGAGATCTGAGAGGAGTCTGCGAGCAAGTGTGGTTAACAACATATCCACATCCTTAGAGAAACAGGTTACTCACCTGTAACAGTAGTTCTAGGAGTGGTATATGTCATCCATCTGACGCACAACCACTGCTTCCAGCGGGCAAGATCTGGCATCGAGGCGGAGCAGAGGCATATGCCCTTACTCCTGATTTTAAAAGGCTGGAATAAGTCATGATTTGTTTAAAAGCAATTTGAAAAGCTATCTTTTTAATCAACTGCAATGTTCTTGCCATTTTTTTTTGTGTAATATTTTATTTGCTTTTCCATTAAGCTACTACATACAATCAAATACATAACTTATTCATTCAGTTACCACCATTATATTCTGCAGAGATCAATCTCTTCACTTCACACAGTGTTGCAGTTGATTTCTACAGAGTTGCATTACATTGAATTATACTAGTTTAAAATTATATCAAATATATTATAAAATAAGATTAAATAAAATCAAATCAAAACGAAGTGCAACCATTATTCTCTAGCCAGGTACCTTCAATCTTCTGTTCCATCCAATCTTTTCCACACTCTTCTGTCATTCACTGTTATCCACTCTCTTAGCCTTTCTTCCCATACTCATTACCCTCACCTTCCCCACTTCATCTTTACTACTTTCACATACCTCTCTTCACTTCGTCCTTTCCTTTCTTATCCTCCTGTACCCTCCCATAACATCCAACTTTCTTCCTCCCTTAGGGAGGCCAAGAATGTGGCCCATTGTCTTTCAAATCCCTCTTATCTTCCTCCCATCGCATACGTCAGCCTCTCAAGTCCCAATGTCTGTAACACCGTCCTCCACCACCCTTGCACCATTGGCACTGTCTGAGAAACCCATTTATTCTGACTCCCATGTTGAGCCAAGACGAACAGCACCCTGATCCACCTGGGAAGCGGTACCCATTCCTCCTCCTCCTCCCCATTCTGCACTCCAAATAAACATCCCAAAGGGTCCATTGGCAACTCCCTTCCGGCTATTTTCCCCACTCTATCCACTGCCTCCCTCCAGTATCTCTGTAGTGTCGGGCATTCCCAAAAGCAATGCACATATGTTCCCCTTTCCGAGCCACATCTTCCACATAAGGGCGAGACTTCAGGGTGCGCCTTATGTACAATTACTGGTGGTAGGTATACTCTGTGTATGAACTTAAAGTAGACCTCCTTATATTTGTTGCATATCATTATGCCAGTGTGCATCTGTAGCAGTAATATCCAGTTCTGGTCCGATATCTCCCTCCCAAGGTCCCTCTCTCACAATTTCCTAGTCCTTACTGTCCTATCTAGTAATATAGCCTTTCCTCTCTTAGCAGCCCTGCCTATAAACCCCTTTTCCTGCTTTTTAGCTGCATATATCATCCCCTCTACCAGGTCCACTTCGTACAGCCCTTTATTTTATTTTCTCAAGCTTCCCATATATGCCCTGGTCTGGAAGTACTGGAACCTATCCCTCTTATCCCTTCCTACCACTTCTTGCAACTCCTGTAACGAAC
Source organism: Neoceratodus forsteri (assembly GCA_016271365.2). Taxonomy (NCBI): domain Eukaryota; kingdom Metazoa; phylum Chordata; order Ceratodontiformes; family Ceratodontidae; genus Neoceratodus; species Neoceratodus forsteri. The sequence goes on along the minus strand of JADMNL010000030.1, from coordinate 125,328,227 downwards.
AGACCCGCCCGTTCACCAATAGATGCCCCAAACTACCTATTCCCTTTCGCTCCCAGTTCCCAAATCCTATATCCTCCATTCCTGGCAAGAAGTAGGGATTCCCCGGCAACAAGAGTCTCTTTCCCTTGTATCCATCCTTTCCTCTTTAACACTTTCCAAGCCACCAGTACCTGTACCACCATGGGAGTTACTTCTTTTCCCATCTTATACGCCCTTAGCCCTCTACTGTGGAGATATGCTGTTAATTTCCCCTGTGCCTCTCCCTGTTCCAGTTCCACCCATCTGGCCACTTCAGGTTGATGCACCCAGTCCGCCACATATCTCTGTTGTATGGCCAGAAAGTAGTTCTCCAATTCTGGAAAGTTTAAACCCCATTTTTCCTTATCTGCTTTTAACTTCCCTAGACTCAACATCTGACGCTTCCCTTTCCAAATAAAAGCAGTAAAGGCCTTCTCCAGCCTATTCACATCCTCCTCGGACAGGCCCAGGTGTATCATTTGTAAGGGATACAGGATCCTAGGCAGCATATTCATTTTTATTCTATTAATTCTACCCAGCCATGACATGTGCAGATGCTCCCATTTTCTTAGATCCACTTCTATAATTTTTATCAGTTTGGTATAGTTTAAGTTGTACAGTGACCTCAAAGATCTACCCACCTGCACCCCCAAATGTCATGCTGTCCCCCACCACTTTGAGTCCCCGACGTTTAATCTCCTCACTCGATCCCTTAAGCCACATAACTTCTGACTTTCCCAGATTAACTTTATACCCTGAAAATTTACCAAACTCCTCAATCAAGGCCAAGAGAGCAGGAACCAAACTTCTAGGATTCTTCATAAACAGTATATCGTCCGCATATAGTGCCAGCCTCTGCTGCGAGCTACCCTCTCCTCCCGCCCCCTGTATGTCCTTACTTTCTCTAATTGCCACTGCCAGAGGCTCTATAGCAAGTGCAAACAATAGTGGGGAGAGCGGGCAGCCCTGCCTTGTACCCCTCTCCAGGTTAAAACTCTCCGACCTGCCCCCATTTACAATTATCTGCACCCTGGGCTTTCTATACATCGCCTTTACCCACCCTAGGAACGGTTCACCCAGACCAAACCTCCCCAATATTTCAAACAAACACTTCCATTCCACCCTATCAAATGCTTTTTCCGCGTCCATCGAAAGTATCCCGATATCTTCTTTCCCCCTTCCTGCCCTCCAAAGCACATTAAGTAGCTGCCTCATATTATGATAGGACTGTCGTCCTTTAATAAACCCCATTTGGTGTGGGTGAACCAGCCCCAGTAGGATTTCCTCTAATCTGCTGGCCAAAACTTTAGCCCTTATCTTCAAATCACAATTCAACAATGATATTGGCCGGTACGAGGCGCACAGGGCAGGGTCCTTTCCCTCCTTTGGTATGAGGCATATACTAGCATCATAACATGTATCTGGCAAGCTAACCTCTTCTGTCCCTTCTCCCTGTTGAAACACACTACACAGTACCTTTGCAACTCTGGTCCCTAGCAACTTGTAATATTCCATTGGATACCCATCTGGGCCACTCGCTTTCCCTTTCTGCAGCTTTTGAATAGCTTTCAACACCGCCCCCTCCATTATTGGTTTTCCTAGCCTTTCCCTCTGTGCCTATGGCTTTCAGGACTTTCATTTTCTCTAAAAATTCTATCATCCTTTCCTTTGTTCCCTCGTCCTCTGCCTGGTACACCTTTTGAAAGAAGGCCCTGAAGGCATTCCCTATCTCCTTTTCTTTACTCTGTAGGGTGCCTTTTCATCCCTCACGCCCAGAATTCTATTCATCTTTCTGTGTCCCTTCATAAGGTTGACCACCATTGGACCTGGTTTATTTCCCCAGTCAAATATGTATCTTCTGTTAAACAGATTAGCTCTCCCCGCTTCTGACCTTAGGTGCGCATTCAGGGCCTCCCGAATTACTCCCAGTGTCCGAATGGCCTCCTCCTTTGCCCCTCAGGCCACTCTCTCCTCTAATTCCTTTAGTTTACTTTCTAGCTCCTTTCTCTGTGCACATCTTTTTTTCTTTATACGGGATACATATTCAGTAATTGCTCCCCTCATAAATACCTTGCCCGTTTCCCATAAAGTGTCATTCGAGGTGTCGTCCTTATCATTTGTAGCCATGAAGAGATCCCAACTATCCTCTAGGTGCTTTCTAAATTCCTCATTCTGAGCCAAGTAAGTGGGGAATTTCCATGCAGGGGAGGTCCCACGTCTTTCCCTACCTTGTATTTTCACTATCACCATAGCATGGTCTGAAACATGTATTGGGCTGTGCTGTACCTCCCCCACCCGCGTGTACCATTCCCTTGTAGCATATATATAATCTGTCCGCGTCCATATTTTATGGGGGTTCGAAAAAAACATATACTCTCTTGCTCCCGGGTTTGCTGTTCGCCATACATCCACCATTTCCAATTCCGCCATTCCCTCTTGCCATCGTTACATTGCCCCTGAACTTCTCCCCTTCCCCTCGGAGTGGTTCATTTCCAGGTCCATGGCCCAGTTCAAATCCCACCCCCCATTATTAGCCCTGGGAATTGCTCCCTCACCAATAAATCCAGCAAAGAGGCATAAAATTGGTATTCAAATCCCGCTGGGGCGTATACTGATCCCAGAGTGATCTGCTCCCGTCCAGGGTCCCCAATAAAATATACCTCCCTTCCTTCCGTGTCCTGATTATTCTCTGTACCTCTGGGTTCCAGCCCCCATGTATTAATATTGCCACCCCCTTTTAGGCACTGAGGCAGAAGCCGCATAGCATTTCCCCACCCATCCCCTAGCCAGTTTAGCGTGCTCTACTTCTGTTAAGTGCGTTTCTTGTAGCAAAGCTATATGGGCTCCCCCTCTTTTAAGGGCTGTCAGCAACATAGACCTCTTGTCGCCATCCACGTATACTTCTCTTTTCCCTTTCATCATCATCTTTCCATCATTAACATGAAGGTTTATATATCTAGCTTCTTTGGTTGCACTTTGTTCATAAAAAACAAGAAACCATAATAACACACACGCTTTCAGTAACATTTTAAACAGATAACTATATACACATTCCCCTCCCTTTCTTCCCTGTTGTTCCCCCCACCATGTCCCCCCTTTCATTTCTTCTTCTTATTGATTTCCTTCCCTCCATCTTCCATGTGAACTCCTCCCCCTTCTTCTTTTGTTCTTTACCACCCTCACTTCCCTCCCCATGCTCCCCTTCTGCCTTTTCTCCTTGAAATATCCAACCCCCAGTTCAGTCCTTACCTTCCCCTCCCACCCCTGCACTCTCTCGGTCCTTGGACACTAATAGTCTCCTGACTCAAGTGTCTGCCTCATCCCCAGGTTGCTGTAACAGGCACTTCCGCACCCCCCACGGCCGCCAACCTTTGTGCCCTATAATGCCATCCCTATCCATTTCCGCATATCTCTTCTCTAACCCCCAGTCCATTTCCTCTATCCTATTCCCTTCAGTTTCCCCATTTCCCTGCCTTATGTCTCTCAGGCCCCCCGTTAGCGCCACACAGATTTGCTCCATACAGTTGAGGGTATCAGCAAGAGCTAGCAGGGAAAGCAGGCCGCACCAAAAAAACACCGCGTTAAGTCCCTTTCCCCATCCGCCCTCCTACCTGCACCCAGACATTATTCGAGACAGTTCCTTCCATCACTGGGCTTATGGGCGTCTCTCTTGTATCCAAATAACTCTACCACTAAGTCCAGTTCCTCCTCTCGCCAAATTCTTGTTCTCTGCCTCTGTTCATTTCCTCCACATCTCTCTCCGCTGTTTTCTGGGCGTTCCACCATTTTTTGTCCAATTCCAAGTCCCCCAGATCTTTTTAATACATGGTAATGTCCTCATCCTCTGAGTCTCCCATCTTCACCAGCACGAACTTTAACATCAAAACAATATCTCCAGAGCCAAATATAAGTGAACGATCCTCCGCATTTACATCTGTGCCTCATCTCTCAAGTCTCATTACAGAGCCCTCGGCTCCCTGTCTCATTTCTCCATACAGGTCTCAGTGCAGCTTTTGTCTCAGGCTCCTCGCAAACTCCTCTGCTTTTTCCACTTCCCAAAACGAATATGTAGCGCCTTCATGCCTTATTTTTAAAGTAGCTGGGTAAATCAGGAAGTTTTCCACTTTCAGATCACGCAGTTGCTGCATAATGCTATTGAATGGCTTCCTTCTTTTCAAAAGCCTGGCAGAATAATCCTGCGACATAAATAGACGGTGGCCTTCATATTCCACCTTTCCCTTCTCTCGATTCGCCTTCAGCATAAGTTCTCTATCTTGAAAGTGGTGGAACTTAAATTATTATCTGCCTTGGCGGCTGGTCATTCGTAGGTTTGGGCATCATGGCCTGATGGGCCCTCTCAAGCTTTAATTTACCCTTCGCTGGTTGCAGGCCTAGTAGCCCAGGCAGTACTGTTGAGCAAAAGTCCAGCACACTTTCCCCTTCCATACCCTCCGGCAACCCTCTGTCTGAGATTCAAACGCCTGTGATAGTTTTCCTGATAATCAAATGCATCTTTTAGCTCATTCAGCGCCTTCTGAAGTGCCACCATGAGCCCAGGAGTCGCCAGCAGCTCGTCCTCCATGTGTGATATTCTCTCCTCCATCTCCGTCGTTCTGCCAGCCTGCACCACCTGCTGCTCTTGTAATTTCAGGTCAAGCTTTCCTTTGAGTTTAATTAATCGGGGCTCCAGCACAGCTATAACCTGCCCCGTAACCTCTCTTCCGAGGGCCGCCACCTCCGCTGCTGAAAAGGAAACTAGGCCACCACCATCACCTCCCTTCTTTGTGCTTTTTGTTGCAGTCCTCTGGCTCTTAGAGGGCCCCGATGCCAAATATTCATCCATCCCAAGTTTGCACACCATTTGCTACACGCTTTTCACACCTTTGGGCACTTTTTAACTTTTATTTTAATGTTTATAGCCGTGAAGGGGGAGCAGCGCAGAAATTCGCGTCTGTTCAGCTAGCTGCTCATCAGCGCCCCCGTTCTTGACATTTTAAGTGACATGTGTCTATATAAAATGTTCTAGGAGCATGGATATGTTCTAGCCACACTAGTTGGCATGTTCCTTTCCCTTTAAGTCTTGCCGGATGGTCTAAAAGCTGGTTTCTCCCACCTACCTGCCTTGGCTCTGCCCCTTGACGCCAGATCTTCCTTTCCGTTTGGAAGATTCAGGTTCCCTCCTTACCGCTCTGCGTTCAGTAGTCCCTGGCGCTTAACCCTTCGGATAGTTTATCGAAAATTAAACTCATTAGAATTTCTCCACCTAAACTTGTGATAGTGACCACGATGGAGGACAAGTCTTTGCCCGGGTTTCGCCGGTGTCCCTGCGGGCAGATGTCCCGTCCTGACCTGCATGCCACGTGCGTTTACTGCCTGGGCCATGCACATGATACCCAGGCTTAGTATTTTGTGAAGCATTTCATCCTGCAGATCTGGATGGTCACTTCACATGTTTGGAACTTGGACGACTGGAAAAACAGGACCCACTGATCAAATCCAAAGATGCCCGTCGTGTGGTCTCCGTGGTCGCGGGATCTGTCTACCAACTGGAACAAATGAAGGCCTTTGAGGAGAAGGTGGCTTGCGTCATGGAGCAATCTTCTTCAGTCTCGGTCTTTGTTCCGGTCAAACTGGGCACTTCCGTCTCCAGATTCTTCAAGGAGATGTGCCAGTCTCTTCCGATGAAAGGAGAGGGCCATCCAGTTCGCACACCTCCCGGTCCTGCAAGGAGGACAAAGGATCAAACGAAGGTTGTTCACATCGCCGACGCTCTTGGAACAGAGATCGATCTCTCTCCCAGGAGTCTCCCATCTCGACTTTGGTCGAAATGGTGATCTCGGCCGCTATCTTCATGGTACCCCCATCAGGCCGTCCGGCTCAGATGTGGGACCACGACCAGATCAAAATCATAATCAATCCTGTCTACTTGTTGTCGACTGAAGAGGCCGCAAATTCTTTATTTAGGACTCCTGTCCTACCGACCTCTGAAAGGGAGACGCAGCTCACTGGAGCTCCTTCTGTGGTCTCTGTCCCTGACCTGGAGGAGCTGCAGTTCTCCTGGCCCCTTCTGAGAGCCCTGTCTGTCCCCTGATGGTCGAGGTCTCGGACACCCCGAACGATAGGCCAGGAAAAGGTGACACAAGCGGGCGCCCAAGAAGTTTAAAACGCCGTCAAAACAACATGGAAGTCTTGCTATATTATGACTATTGCAGTTTGCCCCAGCCTTAGAACTGCTCCGAGGTGAAAGAGTTAACTTCCATGCAGAGCATGGAGAGCCATGTGAGCTCGGTTCAAAGCTCTGTTTGGCTGGTTTCAAACCGAAACCGTCAGATTCTTTACTCTGCCTCACTGAACAGTCGCTCCGGAGATTCCTCCTGTTGCTCCGTTCATTTCTTGGTTTAAACCGCTATTTCTCGGTTTAATTTAACATGCATTTCATTATTTTAACCGCAAAACCGATCGGTTCAGGCTCTGTCTATGGTAATTGTAAGTAATAGATAGGGTTTTTTCTGTGTGGAACTTGTATTATCGGTTCGGTTGAACCGATCGAGTTGTATTTAAATATAAGTTTAAAGCCTTTTAAGGCTTTTTAGAGTGCGGTTCCCGGTTCTTATCGGTTCTAAAAAAAACGGATTTCATTATGGTTTTTTCCACGACCCGTGACACGGTTTGGAACCGATAAGGGTGTCTTGCCTGGCACTGCCATCAAAAGGGCAAGTTTGTTGGTTAGGCTGGCATCATGTCTGAGAAACCCAAAAGAAAACCGGGCCCACTGGGTTTCAACACTGTAGTGTCTGTGGGGAAGCCTTTGCCAAGGCTGACCCACACACTACATGTGTCTATTGTCTGGGGTTTGACCACCTCAATTCAGACTGCCTGATTTGTAAAATTTCCTGCAGCCACCCTGGACAAGAGGTGGGCAGGCTCAGGGAACGAGAGGCCAAAAGTCCGCTGACCGGATGGCCAGCCTGGTTCGGTGCCAACCGAACGGAGGGAGTGCCCTCTGACCAGGGCCAGACTTCCTCGGGCAACGCAGCTGGCTCTGAGGAGCCAGTTCCAGCAAAGAAATCTAAAAAATCAGCAGGTTTGGAGTCCAAAATTCCTTCTCCAACTGCTGCTGAGATAGCCAGGGCAATACAGATTGTCCAGTCCCTGTCCCCGGTTCCCTCCGAACTGCCACTGTCTGGCAAAAGGTCGGTTCGGTCGGTTCCAGTGGTTCAGGATTATGATATAGAAGAGTTCTATGAACCAGATGAGACCCTCCAGCTTCCCTTAGAGGAGGCTTTGGATGAGCAAGAGGAGCCTGACTATGTGGAGATGATGGATATCCCAGAGTCCAGGAGGTTGTCCATCCCTTTACATAAATCTTTTAGAAAACAAACAATAAAAATTTAAAAGCTCCTAATTCTGTGCCTCCTGTGGATAAAAGATGGACAGGAGGTACACTTTATCGGGTCCTGATACAGATTTTCTTTCACAGCAATGCAGTCATGTTGGGTAGTTCAGGCTGCAGCCTGTGATAAACTAATATTCCACTGGCTTCACATCCTCCTGACAAGGATTCCAGGAAGATTGATGCCATGGCCAAAACAATACATGGCAGCATCCTTGGGACTCAGACAAGCTAACTATATGGCTTATGTTGCAAGATACCAGAAATCTAGATGGGATACTGTCATGGCCTTAGCCAAACAGGTCCCTGGCCAGCTCGCAAAGGAGCTGGAGCAGGTGGCTCTTGATGGTATTGAGGCATCTAAGGTGCAATTCCATGCTGCAGTGGATTCTAACGATGTATCCTCTAGAGTCATGGCTACATCTGTGGCTTTTCGGAGATTGGCCTAGCTCAGGTGTACTGCTTTGTCACAGGATACCCAGTCTAAGGCTATGGATTTTCCTGTGGTGGGAAATTCTCTGTTTGGGGAGCAGACAGAGAATTATATGAAGAAAATGGATGAATGTAGAACCACTTACAGGAGTGCACAAGCCAAGGAACGGCAAGCCACTCCTCAGAGGCAGCCCCCCAGGGGTAGGGGTAGGCCCTTTTACCAGACTCAGGCCCTCCTCTTCAGCCTATGTACAGAGGGGTTCTTCAGGAGAGGCAGGCGGGGTTCGAGCAGGCCTGCTCCCACCCCTCAGCCTAAAGCCCCTGCCAAACAGGCACCCTGATGGGATGCCCAGGGTCGGCTCTCCACTGCCTGTGGGCAGGTTGGCTCACTTGTCCCAGGACTGGCAGTCTTTAACTTCAGACAGGTGGGTCCTGGAAGTAGTGAGCCAGGGTCTGGTTCTCAGCTTCAAGAATTTCCAAGATGAGGGCCAGATCTCTTCCACCTACAAACCCTTTAGAGACTCTTGCTTTGGAAACAGAAGTCTCAACCTCCTGGCTCTCAGAGCTGTAGAAAGGTTTCTCCCTTCACCAGGGCAAGGGTCTGTACTCCAGGTACTTTCTTACCCCAAAAGACAGGAGAGTGGCGGCCTATCCTGGATCTAAGATATCTAAACAAGCACCTTTTAAAGCCAAAGTTCAAAATGGTGACACTGGGAATGATTTTACCCTCCCTAAGGCCAGGGGACTGGCTAGCCTCCCTGGACCTCAAAGATGCCTACTTCCATGTTCTTATCAGAAGCTCCCACAAAGTACCTCAGATTCAAACTGCCCTCAGGCCATTATCAGTTCAGAGCAATGCCCTTGGCCTCACTTCTGCCCCAAGGTGTTCACAAAGTGTCTGGCAGTAGCAGTCGCTCACCTAAGAAGGCAAAGATTGCCATTTTTCCTACCTGGACGACTGGCTCATTGTGGGTCAGTCTCCAGACCAGGTCAAATCACACCTACTAGTTACCCAGCAGCTGCTTGCCCTCTGGGATTTCTTCTCAATCTTCCAAAGTCAGTTTTGGAACCTGTCCAGGTACTCATCTTTATAGGTGCAGAACTGGATACAAAGCAGGCCAGAGCCTTCCTTCCCTTGGAAAGGGTAAGGACCTTAGTGGCCCTGGCCGCCTCCTTCACTCTGCAGGTCTCTCGACCAGCAAGGCATTCCTGCAGCTCCTAGGGCACATGGCTGCCTCCACAGCTGTGGTGCAAGGAGCAAGATTTCAGATGAGGACATTCAGTTCCATTTGAGAGCTTCTGGTCTCAAAGAGAGTCCTCTATCCAAGTTAATCCCAGTGACTCGAACCCTGATCCAGGCCCTTCAGTGGTGGCAGGATCAGAGCAATTTGAGACAGGGGTGCCTTCATCCTCGGTCCCATTCCTTGACCCTTACTACAGATGCATCCCTCTTGGGATGGGGAGCTCACATGGGCGACCTCTCCACCCAGGGATTATGGTCCCCTCAGGAATCTCTGCTCCACATCAATCTGTTGGAACTCAGAGCTGTTTTTCTAGCACTTCAGGTTTTCTCTGCATCTGTTCAGAACAAGGTGGTACAGGTCAGAACAGACAACACCACTACAATGTGGTACATCAACAAACAAGGGGGCACTCTGTCTTCGGCCTTGTGCACCGAGGCGATGAAGTTGTGGTCTCTGGCTTACTCCCTGAACACTTCCCTCATAGCAGTTCACCTCCCAGGCAAGGACAATGTCCTGGCAGATGCCCTCAGCAGGATTTCCCAGGGCCATCACGAATGGTCACTGGATCCCCTAGTACTGAGGATAGTGTTTGCCAGATGGGGCATCCTCAGATAGATCTTTTGCAGCCCCAGACAATTATCAACTTCCACTGTTTGTTGCAGGCCCCAGTGTTGGGCTCAGTTCCCCTGGATGCCTTTCTCCTCGATTGGGAAGGGAAGTTTGTTTATGCCTTTACCCCCCTTCCCTCTCCTGTTCAAAGTACTAGTCAAAATCAGGTCTCAGCCCTGCAAAATGATCCTGATTGCTCCAGACTGGGCCAGGCAGCCCTGGTAACCACTGCTTCTGTCCTTAGCAGTCCATCTTCCCCTGTGTCTCCCCAGGAACCACAATCTGTTAACCTGTGCTCAGGGGAGAGTTTGGTATCCGAATCTCAAATCCCTCAACCTCAAGGCTTGGCTCTTGAGCAGTTAGAGTTTGCTGATTTGCAACTTTCTCAAAGTGTTCTCGAAATTCTGAAGGCTACTAGGAAGCCTTCCACCAGGGCTACCTATAATTCCAAGTGGAAAAGGTTTTCCATATGGTGTTCTGGGAAGCATGTTTCCCCAGAATCTGCTGATCTACCCACTGTATTGGACTGCATGGTCCATCTTAATTCTTTGGGACTGAGACCAGCCACCCTGAAAGTGCACTTGGCTGCTGTCTCTGCCTTCATTTCAGCAGGGAAGCCCTCTTCTCTTTCTGCTCATCCTGTATTTTCCACGTTTTTTAAAGGATTGCTTCACACCAATCCTCCATTCAGGGACCCTGCCCCGGCTTGGGATCTTAATGTATGCATTGCTCAGCTAATGCAACCCCCCTTTGAGCCTCTGTCTTCGGCAGAGCTTAAGTATTTGACTTGGAAAACTGTATTTCTGGTAGCCATCACTTCTGCCAGGCGTATAAGTGAGTTACAGGCTTTATCAGTAGAAACTGACTATTTCCTTTCACAGGGATAAAGTGGTCCTCAGGACTAACAGGAAGTTTTTGCCTAAGGTGGTTTCAGATTTCCACATTAACCAATCTATTTCACTTCCAGTGTTCTTCACTGACCATTCCTCCTCCGGTGAGAGGAGGCTGCACAGCTTAGATGTTAAGAGGGCCCTAAGTTACTACATAGGCGTCCAAGGGTCACAGGTTTGACTCCTCCAACTGTTTCTCACTTATGGTGAGGTTGGGAAAGGAGACCTGCCACTAAGAGATCCATTGCCAGGTGGATCGTTTCTTGTATCAATTTTGCTATCAAAAGCTGGGTGGGTTCCCCTCAGGCCTGAGGCTCACTCTACCAGAGGTACAGCTGCATCTCTAGCTGCTGCTAGAGACATCCCTATCTTGGAGATATGTCAGGCAGCTACTTGGAAGACAGTACTACTTTCACCAAGCATTACTCCCTGGATATTCAGGCCAGGAGGGATGCTTGGTTTAGCACACCGTGCTTCAGAGCCTGTTCCCTAAGTAGGTTCTCTCCTCCATGGAGGTACTGCTGTGTAGTCTGCAATAGTCATAATATAGCAAGACTTCATGTTGTTTGAAGAAAAATTACTCACCTTAGTAATGTTGTTTCTTCTAATGGAGTCTTGCTATATTATGACCTCCCCACCTGCCCCTCTCAGAACTCCTACTTTGGGGTATGGGGTGGGTAGTCCTCTGTTGGCATTTATTGATGCCCTCTTTCATGTTTGGGTGTTGTTTATTTAGTTATTCTATCTTAATTTTCTGGTCCACTGACTTGAGTCTTTGTGTTGGGACCAGCAAAAATGTGTTAATATATTAGTGGCCAGTTGGCTAGTGTAGGTTACAGCTTCCACACAGAACCTTAGTGAGTTTTTGCTCGTAAAGATCTGACGGTTTCAGTTTGAAACCAGCCAAACAGAGCTTATGAACCGAGCTCGCGCTTTAAGCTCCATGCTCTGCATGGAAGTTAACTCTTTCACCTCCGGAGCAGTTCTAAGGCTGGGGCAAACTGCAATAGTCATAATATAGCAAGACTCCATTAGAAGAAACAACTTTACTAAGGTGAGTAATTTTTTCATTCGTCCTCATCCTCCTCTGATGAGGAGAGGCTTCGATGTAAGCTGTGTTGTTGCTACGAGCACCTCATGTGGCAGCAGCGCATCCTGTCCGGTCTAAAGTTGACCCAGGCTTCCACTCTGGCCATCACTTGGCTGTCGCCTTCTAGGCCGATGCAGACTCCTCCAGAGCTGGTTGATACTGTCCCTTTGCCCGCGGAGCCGGTGAAAACCCTCCCAGCTCGGCTGAAACTGTCTTCTCCAGCTATTTTGGGGGAGTCTCCACCTAAGCAGCCTCCCCTTAAGGGGCTCCCGCCAAGTAGTCTAGGCTCGTTTAAGCCTCTCGCACAAGCTGTCCATCACCCTTACTCCCAAATGTCTGCAGCAGGTCGAGAGTGACTTTGGTGGTCAGCTGCTCTACCCAGACTCGAGAGATGAGGATTCAGACCTGAATTTGTGTCCTTGTGACGACAACTCCATGAGTTTTTCGACGGAGGAAGGTCCCACTTCCTTCCTGGGCATCCTCTTTCTCATTTCCGAATCAACAGGGATAACCTTGGAGCCTGTTGAAAAACGGGCTTAATTTCTCATAACTGATATCCTCAGAAAAGGGCATTCTCCGTCTGAGGCCTTCCCAGTGGCCGAAGCCATAGTTGGCCTAGCCTTGGAGCTTTTGCAGCACCCAGCCTCTTGCAGTGCGCCTTCAGCCCACATGGCCCGCAAATACACGATTCCCATAAGCTCCTCTTCGGGGTTCACACAGCATCCCTCGGCTGAGGGATTGTTGACCGTGTCTGTTTCGGTGCTCGGGAGACACGGATAGACCTCTGGACAAAGAGTCCAAGAAATTGGTTCTTTTGGCCAGAAAGGTCTATGCTGCCTCCTCGCTTGGTCTGAGGCGAGTTCAGCCATCATTATGGCACACTTCTCTCATGCCCTCTTGGGCTCTCTGGATGAGGTGCTTCCTCATTTCCCCATGGACCTTCAGGCCATGGTCAAGCAGGTCCGTGACCAGGGCCAGGTTGTTGCTAAGCAGCAACTCCAAATGGCTTTGTACATCGGGGATTCTTTTGCCCGTTCTGTGGCAGCTGCAGTCGCCATGTGCCTCCGGGCCTGGCTGAGTGTCGCGACCTTTACGGCGGATACCCAGCACAAACTGGCGGATGTTCCTTTCCTTTGTACAGACTTGTTTGGCCCAGGAGTGGAAGGTTACTTCCAGCATATTGAGAAGTCCATTGCCATCTTGGACTCCGTTACCTCCGCTCAGAAAGAACCCCAGGGTTCAACGAAGCAGAAAAGGAAGCCTTTTCGGCCTTCTGCCCCAGCGTCCAAAGAGCCCCAGTACCAATCTGGACAGCAGCAGCAGCAGCAGGCTCAGTCTTGGCGCCCTCTGCTCAAGTTGGGCTTTGGCAGCCCGTAAGCCCGGAGGGAAGGGCCCCAGCGGTCCCCCCCCCGATAGATCCTTCTCCAGTCCTGCACAGTGATGGGATGGGGGTAGCCATCCCCATGCCCATCACGACCGCTCTGGGTCCTCCTGTGGAGGACTGGCTCCGCCACTTCCTTTCCGCATGGTTTGCTGTCACAGTGGACAGGTGGGTCTTAGAAATGGTCTGCCAGGGATTGCCTGTGGAATTCGTGCAGTACCCTTCAAGCCGAGCCCACGCCCCACTGGAGGAGAAGGTATCCGCCTATACTTGGTCGCTCTCACAGACTACATTGCCCAACTCCTCTGCAAGGAGATAGTGGTCAGAGTCTCTGATCCCCCTGTCAACCTAGGGTTTGTTTCCAGGTACTTCCTGGTCCCAAAATGTACAGGGGGCTGGTTCCGCATTCTAGATCTGCATGACCTGAATCAGTTTTTCAGGTCTCGCACTTTTTGGATGGTAACTCCATCTCAGATTATACCGTCTCTTGAGCAGAACATGTGGTTCTATCCCCAGGAATCCACTAATATTATTATGCTTTGCAATGCTCCTTTAAACCAGCACTGCCTCGGAGCCGACTAGAATGCTATGCAAATTATGGAATGTTTAGCTTGTGCATTCATTTTCAAACTGCCCTGTTCTAACTGCCTGTATTCTACCTCAGATTTCCTGTCTCCGCTGCAAAGTTCAGACGCCCTGGAGATCTCTCTATCAAGATCGTCTAAATTGTGCATAAGATCACAAAAAACTTAAGTATTTTGTCTTATGTTTTCATTACTGCCTTATTCTTATTTTTAGTTAGTGTTTTTACCTCATAGTTTAAATTCTTTAGTTTTTTAATTGGTTCCTCGCGGTTCCTTGGAACTGAGGGGTAACCGACTCCTTTGTTACTTTCATAGGAAAACTTTTCTTATATTTCCGTTTGTTTTTCTTTTAAAATTCACTTAGTTTGACCATTATTGAACCGAGGTTGTTCTGGTTCTCTTAGAGGTTTCTCTGTTCCAGAACTGTTCGGAACCGCGTTTCTGTTAAAATTTATCGGTTTCTGAACCGATTGCTTTATTATTAAAACCGACTGCATATTTTGAAATCTTGTTCTATTTACCAGTTTTTGAGTCCTGTTTTCTGTAATGGCAGATAAACCTAAACAGAACACAGGACCTACAGGTTTTAAGAATTGTATTAAATGTGCTGAGGTATTTGCCAGGGCAGACAAACGTGACCTTTGTCTGCTCTTCCTTGTTGTGAAACATTTCAGTGAGGAATGTGATATTTGCAAGTCTTTCCCTGAAAAAAAAAAAAACAACAAAACAACAAAAAAAAAACCGTGGAGAAGCGCAGGGAGAGGCTTAAGAGAAGACTTGAAGAGGGGTCCCTGGCCTCTGACCAGTCCACCCCCTCTAAAAATGTGGCAGTTCCTTCTAGAGCCTCCAAATCCACCACTGATACGGGTGAGGGGTTTAGTAAGAGAGGCAGTCAGCCCGGCTGACTCTCCAGTGCCTGCCAAAACACTAAGAAAAAGTAAGCACACTGACACCCTGGCTGAAACGCCTCAAGGGGTCCCTCAGGTGCCCATACATACTCCCCTTCCTGCTGATATTACATAAGCCCTGCCTTTGTTACAAGTGCTGCAGGGTCTGCTTCCCCCTCCCCCCAGCAGCCTGTACCTGTTCCAGCTGATAAAACAGCTGCTGCTACCCCTCTTGTGCCTGTTCCCACAATGGGTAGGGGTGAGGAGGAGGAAGGAATAGAACCTGCGGTGTCACCTGAGCAAGACTTTGGTCCCTCCAGACCCTCGGAGAATTTTTCCTCCCATTTTTGTTTTGTTAGGAGAATTGTAGAAACACTGGATCTGCAAACAATTGAGGAAGTGCAGGATGAAGAAAAGGTTCAATATATGGAACTATTGGGGCCAACACCCTCAAAACGATGACTCCTTCGTCTTTACAAATTTTTTCAGAAAAGACATTCTGGGAATTTTAAAAGCTCCTCAAACTGTCACACCTGCTGACAAAAAATGTGACAATAAGTACCAATTAGAGAGATCTGGTGCAGAGTTTTTATTCAGCTACCCAGATCATCAGGGTATTGTACAGGAGGCAGCCTGTGAGAAGGCCAAAAACCCCTTGTCTTCTCATCCACCTGAAAAAGACTCCAGAAGGATGGACAGTATGGCTAAGAGGGGGTACCTGTTAGCATCTCTTATCAGGCAAGGCACTTACCAGGTGTATTTTACCAAAAGGCTTTATGGCAGTCTGTGGTGGATAATGCAGAGGCAAATCCCTCCCTCACTGTTTCGGAGTTACTAGAGACTGCCAGATTGGGTTTGGAGGCTTCCAGATACCAATTTCAGATGGCAGCTGACACGAATGACACTGCTGTCAGAAGGATGACTGGTACTATAGTTATGAGAATGTTTGCCTGGCTGAGGGCTACCAACCTCGTCCAGGACACCCAAAACAAAGCAATGGATTTCTCAGTTGAGGGGCCATTCTTTTTTTGGTGCCCAAACTGAGGCCTACATGAAGAAAGTAGACGATTACAAGACTACTTTCAGAAGTAATTCCACCAGGGACAAATCTTCTCCTTCCACTTCTTATTCTAGGGGAGTCAGGGGCAAGTCCACTTTTAGGAGACCTTTCTTTCAGGTGCAAGCTGCTCCTCAGATACAGTACCAACCCCAGCAGATGGGCTTTTACAGGGCCAGGAGTAGAAGAGGCTCCTGCAGAGGGTCTCATTCTACTCGGCTCAACAACAACAAAAGCAGAACCCCTGACTCTTCCCTTCAGGCTGCCTCTCCACATCTGGTAGTGGCAGACTTTCCCACTATTTCCAGGACTGGTCAAAAATCACATCAGACAGGTGGGTCCTGGAAATAGTGGGCCAGGGTGTCTCCCTTTGTTTCAAGTCACTTCCCCCTCCAAGGGGTAAAATGTTTTGCATCAGTTCCTCCCTCGCAAAGAAAACTGCTGGAGCAGGATTTAAAAAATGTATTACTGGCAAAAGCAGTCGAGCCTGTCCCACACAATCAGAGGGCAAGGGTTCTACTCCAGGTATTTCCTAACAACAAAAAAGACTGGAGAGTGGCGGCCTGTACTAGACCTCAGACATCTAAACAAGTACTTGGTGAAACCCATGTTCAAAATGGTTACAATGGCAATACTGCCAAAATTACAAAAAGGGGACTGGCTAGCCTCTTTGGATTTAAGACACATATTTTCACATCCCTGTCAGAGAATCACACACAAGATATTTCAGGTTCACTCTCCCCTCAGGCCACTGCCAGTTCTCAACACTTCCTTTTGGCCTTACCTCTGCACCACAGGTGTTCACCAAATGCATAGCAGTAGTAGTGGCACATCTCAGAAAGCTGGGTGTCAGTTTTCCCATATCTGGGCGACTGGCTGATTGTAGGGAAATCCCAACAAGTGTCAGAACACTTGCTGCTAGCCTAAGGTATTCTCTCCTCCCTGGGGTTTCTTCTAAATGCAAAAAGTGAGTTCTCACCCCAGTCCAAGTATTGTGGTTCATAGGGGCAGAACACAGTACAATTCTGGGAAAGGCTTTTCTACCCTTGGAAAGGGCACATGCTATCCAGCTTCTGGCAGGCTCATTCGTCCTGGGCAAGCCAACACCAGCAACTCCGTTTCTACAGCTTTTAAGCCACATGGCTTCAGCAACAAGCACAGTCATGGGTGCCAGATTCCAAATGAGGGAGATGCAGTTTCACCTCAGGGCCCATTGGTCCCAGAGGCAAGATCCACTTTCAAAACTAGTTCCTGTAACAAGAACTCAATTACAGGCCCTCCAGTGGTGGAGGGATCCAGACAACTTAAGGGAAGGGTTGCCTTTCCAGCAGGAGGTAGAATACAGGCAGTTAGAATCGGGCAGTTTGAAAATTAATGCACAAACTAAACATTCCATAATTAGCATCGCATTCTGTTTGGCTCCGGGGCAGTGCTGGCTTAAAGGAACACTGCAAAAAGTAATATTAGTGGATCCCTGGGAAGAAACAAGATTACTAAAGGTGAGTAATTTTTTCTTCTGCTCCCTAGATCTTCAGGACACATTCTTTCATGTCCCTATCCATCCGTCCCACCAAAGTTTCCTCCGCTTCAGGGCGGAGGGAACCCTCTACAAGTTCCAAGCCATGCTCTTCTGCCTCTTCAGCCCCCAGGGTCTTCACCAAATGCATTACAGTGCTGGCGGGCCCATCTTTGGCGTTGGGGTCAGGGTGTACCCCTATCTGAAAAGAAATATATATTGTTAATTGTGTGACCTAGGCCATCTGTTTACATATGCATTTCAAACCTGTATTGCTGCAGTGGGCAAGTATAAATAATGGGAGCTTTGGGCTTACAACAGAACATCTGTCGTTGGCTGAGAGTGTGTTTCTTGAATGCATTCTGACTAATTTTGATTTTAGAATTTGGGATTTTTTTTAAATGGGTTAAGAGACTTATTTAGTTTTGTAGTTTTTAGTTAATATTTGTATTTTATTTTAAATTACCAGAGATATCAAGGCTGGTAACATCCTGCTGACAGAGCCAGGCCAAGTGAAGCTTGCTGATTTTGGATCTGCTTCCATAGTATCTCCTGCAAATTCGTTTGTGGGGACACCATATTGGTAAGAGAATTGCTTGCTTGCTTCATTTAATTAAAATATCCAGAATCTCATGCAGTTAAGCTCATATCCAGTAGCGTTCATAAGAGAGGTTGTTTTTCTCTGATCTGTGGAGGCGCTGTCTTTATAGAGTGAAAAACAGAAACAAGTTTTTTTTTTTTTTTTTTTGGGTGGGGATACACTGGTCAACATGGGTATATGGTTAAGGTGGCGCCTCCCCAGAACTGCTAACAGAGCATTGTGTATTGCCTGACCGTCCAGAGTTTTAAAACTGCTCTTAAAACTTTCATATTTAGTCTAGCCTATTCTGACTTTTAATGCCGCTGATGTATTTACTGGTTTTTAGTTTGCTGTGCTTGTCATTTATTGCTGTATTTTATATTCATTGTGTTGTACAAGTGCCTTGGTTTTGGAAAGTCACTTTTTGATAAATAAAGATTGCTTGCTTGTATGGAGGGGCTTAATTCGATTTTGACAGTTTGAGGGGTACGCTCCAAAAAGGATAATGGCATTTCGTCTCACAACTACCCCTGCCAGCTTCTGTGTTACTACGGCAGTATATGTTTATGAAAAAATACATACATCATCCCAGTCCCTGATCAGCAAGTTTTCATGAATGCTGTGTCCTTTTTTTTTTTTTTTTTAATTTGGCATGTGCCACTAAACAGCTAAAATCAGCTGCTGAAAGATATATATTTAAAGACATTAAGCTCTTTTATATAATGTGGGTTAGTGATTTTCCATCTCAAACCTGGTAGTGATGCAGCAGATGGTCTGACGTGCAGTGTGGCATTGGTGCACATGGGCTTGTTTCCTTATACCAGTAATGTCCCTTGGATTGTAGCCATAAGTCTGATACAGTCATTGGCTGTGAATGTGCACCAGTTGGCCTTCCTGTTTGTCAGCTATAGGGACTGCGGCTGTAGGTGTAGTTCTTGGCAGTGGCTTTCTCAGCCTGAGTCAGAGTAACATAATACTTACAAAACTCTGCTATAAGCTAACCATTTGTAGCTATCAGTGCTGAGGGCAAGATAAATCCTGTATGGCTATATCTGGCTAGAACAATTACTCCTAATGCCCTGTCCTGCGTAACTAAACTAAAGACACTTGTATCATGGCAGAATTTGAGTGTGAAAACGAGTAAACAGATTGGTTCAAACTGACCACATGATGCAAGTTGGACATGGCATTAATTCCCAAGTAATACCACTCCAACTTCTATCATGTGCTCGGGAGCGCACTTACTAAACCACTCAGCACTTCCCTGTAGGTGGCGCTGTACAGTGAAGTGCAATGCTGACAGGCACAGTGAATACTGGTGACTCGTACTCACCCAGTTGACCTCAGAGAAAATAGCGATCAGCTTCAGCGCTGAAGGAAAATTAAAATCGAGCCACAGAGAAATAGAACATAGAAAGACATCAGTGGGTAAGAGAACTATAAAGCTGTACTCTAGAAGTGCAGTGGAGTGATCATCCGGCTCTGTTCTTTTCAGTCCAGCAATGCATTGTGGGAATAGTACAAAAACATGCCATATATGCAAACATTTTTACTTTTCCCATAATGCATTAGTGAATCACAACTTAAGTGAAGACACCATTCCATTAGTACAGAGAAGTACATGGTTTACTATATCTCTGTTGTAAAAGCGGAAACATTATGCCACAAACTACAAAATTAGCAGTCACAATATAAATGTATATCGTGTACTGAATGTGCACGCACACAGCTGGACATTAGACACTATCTGCTAACTCAGAAGTGCTTGCCTGAAAAGCGTATTATATTGCATTCAGCAATATTGTGTGTTGCTGTTCATTTGTGTCCCATATATAATTTACTCCTAGCAGTGTTTATCCTGCACTTGCCATGTTACATGCGCATTAATCCACTCCAAAGTTGAGCTTTACTAGAGAATTAATGCCTGGTTGGTGGTTGGAGGCACTCGAACCCCTCCCAACCAGGCATTAATTCTAGGGACATGGATATGTTGTTCATCCACTCTGTCTTGCAGGTTCCTTGCCACTTTAAATCTTACCGGAAGGTCTTCAAGCTGGTTCCTCCCACCCTCCCGGGTGGTAAAACTCTCAGCTCCGCCCCATGACGCCAGATCTTCCTTACTGCTTGGAAGCTCAGGTTCCTCCTTAACGCTCTGTGTGTAGACTGGATCCTAATTCTTCGGTTAGCCCGAAACTTATTCTCAAATTTTCAAGACTTCGGTCAAATTACTCCCTCACGGCTGCGATGGACAAATCGACTCCCATTTTGGCGGTGCCCAAGTGGGCAAAAATGTCCAGGACGGATCCGCACTCCACGTGCGTCTACTGCCTTGGCCTAGACCATGACCCGCAGGCCTGCGAGTTATGCTGCTCATTTTCGGCCAGCGTCCTGGAAGACAGCGCTGCCCGGTTACAGCTTGGGTGCCCCGAGAGGTGCTACCTGCCGGTGAAGTCGAAGGAGGCCCGTTGGGCGGTTACCGCGGTGGCTGGCTCGGCTGAGCAACTCGAACAGATGATCGCCCTTGAGGAGGAGGCGGCACAGGCCGCATCTTCCTCTTCCTCGGTTGCGGCATTTATCCCGCTCTCTCTGGGCACCTCTTATTCAGCTTCTTTTAAGGAGCTTTGCCAATCCCTTTCCACGAAGGGAGAGGGGCCATCTGGACATTCTTCTCAGTCCAAAAAGAAGGACTTGAAAGGTAAGTCCCACCGTCGGCATTCGTGGGAGTGGGAGGGGTCCCCTTCCCCAAACAGTCGACATTCAACTTTGGTCGAGGTTGCGGCTAAGGCTGCTGGCTTCACAGTGTCCCCGTCAGGTCAGCGGCGAGACACCTGTCGACGCGGTCGAGATTTTTCTCAACCCGTCGGACGGGCTGTCGACTGGTGAAGCCGAAAACCCTTCTTCACTGATTCCCCCAGTGGAGACCGAGGATTTGCCTGCGCCTCTGGTGCCGGAGTCCTCGGTCAAGGCTTCCGAGCCGAGGGAAGAGCGGGTGTCCCCTGCTCCTTTCCAGACCCGTCCTTGGAAACACCAAGGATCTCTCTCTTGGACATCCTCTCAGTCCAGCCGATCCCGCCATCGGCGCTCTCAGTCTTGGCACCGAAGTAAGCGGCACCACCGCTTGTCCTAGTCTTCCTCCTCGGAAGAGGAGAGGCTTCGGCGCAAATTGCGTCGACGCTATGAGGACCTCATGTGGCAGCAGTTACTTCTGTCCAGGAACAAGCCGACGCCGTCGTCTTCCCCGGCCATCAAGTGGCTGTCACCCGGCTGCCAAAACAACCCCTCGCTGTAGTCGAGGTGCCCAAGCCTGGGCCAGTTGTTCGGACGAACCAGCTGCCCCACTGATTGTGGTGGAACCTCGCCCACAACCGAAATCGGGCGCCAACAATGACTCTCGGTCAGGTCAGGGGCCTGCCCCATAGGTTGTCGGTCACCCTCACTCCCGACCGTCCTCGGCAGGTGGAGGGTGGCTCAGGCCCCAGGCAGCTCTTCGCGGACTCCTCAGAGTCCGACGACTCCCTGTTCTCCAGGCCCATTGACTTGGAGTCCTCCGGGGCCAGTTGATGGACGAAAGCCCATCGTCTTTCATGGGTCTGCTTCGGCTCATCTCGGAGTCTACCGGGATGCAGCTCGAGCCCGTATCCAAGCAGGCCAAGTATCCCCCAACGGAGATACTGGACCGAGGGGATTCACCCACGGAGGCCTTTCCGGTGGCTGAAGCCATTGTTGGCTCAGCCTTGGAACTCTGGCAGCAGCCTGCTTCCTGTCCTGCGCCTTTGGCCAGGATGGTCAGGAAGTATGCGGTCCCTACCGGCTCTTTGTCCGTTTTTTCGGAACACCCCTCCTCTGAGGGGTTGGTCACCGATAGCGTTTTTTGCGTTCCGGGAATGCTAGGGATGTGGATAAGCCCCCCGACAAGGAGTCCAAAAAACTGGACTGTGCCGGGTGCAGGGTGTACGCTGCGTCCTCCCTTGGCCTCCGCCAGGCCAGCTCGGCCGTGCTGATGGCACACTTCTCCCACGCCCTCATGGGCTCCCTGGATGAGGTGATCCCTCATCTCCCAGCCGACCTGCAGACCACGGTCAAGCAGGTACAGGACCAGGGAAGGGCGGTGGCAAATCAGCAGTTCCAAATGGCTCTGGACATTGGAGACTCCTGTGCCAGATCAGTTGCAGCCGCAGTGGCCATGCGTCGCAGAGCATGGCTGAGGATATCCACCTTCACGGCGGATACCCAGCATAAACTGGCGGATGTCCCCTTCCTGGGGACCGACCTCTTTGGCCCTGGAGTGGAAGGTCACCTCCAGCGGATCAAAAAGTCCAATGCCACTCTGGACTCGGTCACCTCCGCCCAGAAGGACAAGGGCTGTCGACAACAGCAGCATAAGTCCTTTGTCCTTCTGCGCCTGCGGCATGTCGGCCCTACAGCACCAGGGGCCAGCAGGCTTGCGCTTGGCACCCCAAAGCCAAGCCTGCAGCTTTCTAATAGGAAGCAGGAGGTAAGGCCCAGGAGGTCCCCCGGCCGGTCCTTCCTCTAAGCCTGCCCAGTGACGGGTTGAGGGGTGTCGCCCCCAGCCTTGTCCTCCCCCTGGGTTTCCCCATGAGATTGCTCCGCCACTTCCTTTCCACCTGGTCCACGATCACCACGGACCGTTGGGTGTGGAGGTGGTAGGAAGGGCATGGCCCTGGATGTGAGCAGGCACCTCCCTTCCGAGCTGTTGCCCTTGGGGGCTACTGGGTCGCAGCCTCTCTGTCAGCTCGCTGAGCCGATATTGCACTGCTCTCGAAAAGAGGTGATCAGGAAGGTGGCGATCCCCTCCAGACCCGGGTTTGTGTCCATGTACTCCTGGTCCTAAAAGCGGACGGGGCGGCACCCCATTCTCGACCTGCATGACCTGAACAGGTTCTTAAGGTCTCGGACCTTCAGGATGGTCACTCTGGCTCAGATAATCCCATCCTTGGAGCGAGGCGTGTGGTTCTGTTCTCTGGACCTTCAGGACGCGTTCTTTCACGTCCCTATCCGTCCGTCCCACCAGAGATTCCTCCACTTCAGGGCAGAGGGATCCCTCTACGAGTTCCTGGCCATGCCCTTCGGCCTTTTCCTAGCTCCCAGGGTCTTCACCAAATGCATGGCAGTAGTGACAGCATTCTCTGCGGCACGAAGGGGTCGGGTGTACCCCTACCTGGACGACTGGCTGATTGCAGCCCCCTCCAGAACGGAGGTGGAGCGGTCCAGAGATCTGGCCTTCAGGTTTGCTCTCAGGTTGGCCTCCTCATCAACGAGGCCAAGTTGGAACTCGTGCCAAAGCAGGTGATCCAGTTCATCGGGCAGAGCTTGACTCTCACTGAGCCAGACCACTCCCGGTGACAGGGCCAAGGTTCTTTCTCCTTTGCCCAATCATTTCTGGTTGGGCAATTGTGCCCTGCCTGGGACTTCCTGCACCTCCTGGGCCTCATGGCGGCCTGCACCAGCGTGGTCCATTGGGCCTGGTGGTACATACGTCCCCTTCATTGGGGGCTGGCCAGCCAATGGTCACAACACTTCGATCCGCTAGATGAGCTAGTGACAGTGACCCAGGGGATGTGGAACGCTCTCCAGTGGTGGACCGTTCCAGCACATCTGCAGGAGTGCATCCCGTTTGTCCGCCCTGAGCCGACGGTCTCTTTATCGTCCGGTGCCTCTTTGATGGGTTGGGGTGCCCATCTGGGGGAGCACAGAGCGTATGGCCTCTGGTCCCTTTGGGAGTCCCGATGTCACATCAGCCTGCTGGAGCTTCGAGCGGTTTGTCTAGCCCTCACCACCTTCGCTCCGTTTCTACGGGGTCAAGTGGTTCAGGTCCAGACTGACAATACCACGTCCATGTACTACCTAAACCGCCAGGGCGGGACGTGCTCCATGCCGCTGTGCAGGGAAGCTCTCCGCATTTGGTCACTCGTGCGCAGCCTGGAGGCGGATCTCCTTGCCATCCATGTGGCAGGAGACTCCAACACTCTGGCCGACACCCTAAGCCGGATAGGGGCTGCGTCCCACGAGTGGTCTCTCCTGCTGGAGGTAGTACAAGATCTGTTCTCCCACTGGGGCACACCTCAGGTGGACCTGTTTGCCTCCAGGGAGAATGCGAAGCTGAGACTGTTTCATGCCCGCCCCCCTCAGCAGGGCTTGCTGCAGGGTGATGCCTTCTCAAGGCCGTGGACCCCGGGCCTCTTCTACGCCTTTCCCCCATTTCCCTTGCTCCAAAAGGTGCTATTCAAGGCGAGGAGGGACAAGGCGCAGGTGATTCTGGTAGCCCCAGACTGGTCCCGCCAGTTCTGGTATCCAGATCTCCTCAGTCTCTACTCCAGGCTCCCGAGGTGGCTTCCAGCCCGCCCGGACCTGATCTCAGTCAATCAGGGGAAGGTATTCCATCCAGACCTTCAATCCCTGCACCTGACAGCCTGGTTCCTGAGCGGCTAGAGTTCCAGGCCTTGGGTCTTTCCGACGAGGTCCTCGACGTTGTTGAGGTGTCCCGTAAGGAGTCGACCAGAAAATGCTACACCTTCAAATGGAAGAGATTCTCCATTTGGTGTCAGTATAGGCCTGGACCCTCCCTCCTGTTCCTTGGCTAGCATTCTGGACTACCTGTGGTCCCTTTCTCAGCAAAGGCTTGATCGGCCGACCCTTAAGGTGCACCTGGCAGCCATCTCTGCTTACCGGGCGCGGGCCGGGAAGCAGTCGGTGGCACAGGAGAAGGTGGTCGGGTGCTTTTTCAAAGGCCTTGACCACATATCCTCCGGTGTGAGAACCTCCACCTCCGTGGGATCTACTGCTGGTATTGGCTAAGCTCATGGGCAAGCCATTCGAACCGATGCACAGGTGTGACATCTCTCACCTGTCGTGGAAGACCACCTTCTTGGTGGCTATCACGTCAGCCAGAAGGATGGGAGAGCTCCAGGCGCTCCATTGAGTCTCCCTATCTGGTCTCTACAGGAATTGTCCGCGCCCCCACCAAATTCCTTCCGAAGGTGGTGTCGGAGTTTCACCTAACCAGGTGTTGACTCTGCCGGTGTTCTACCCCAGTCACACCTCGGAGGCCGAATATAGGCTCCATACTTTGGACCCTAGAAGAGCGTTCGCTTATTACAAGGAGCGGATGGCTGAAGTTCGGGTAGAGGTTCGCCAGCTGTTTGTCACCTACGCTGAAGCCGCACCTAGCAAACCTGCAGCCAAGCGGAGATAGGCAGGTGGGTCATCTCCTGCGTAGATCTCTGCTATAGGTTGGCGGGCATGGAGCCTCCCAGAGGGATAAGAGCTGATTCTACCCACCATACCACTGCATCGGTGGCTGCTTCCAGGGACGTCCCTATCCAGGAAATCTGCAGGGCTGCTACCTGGAAGTCAGCACACACTTTCATCACCCACTACCACATCGACCTTGAGTCACGCCGGGATGCTGGTTTTGGGGCCTCGGTTCTCCAGTCATTATTCCCTAAGTAGGGGGTGTGCGCCTTGCCTCCCTCCTCCCGGAGAACTGCTAGGAGTCTGCCAGACAGTGTGGATGAACAACATATCCCTGTCCCTAGAAATATAGGTTACTCACCTGTAACAGGAGTTCTAGGAATGGTATATGTTGTTCATCCACATGACCCACCCGGCCCTGACGCACAACCTGGCTTCCAGCGGGCTAAATCTGGCGTCATGGGGCGGAGCCGAGAGTTTTACCACCCGGGTTGGTGGGAGGAGCCAGCTTGAAGACCTTCCAGCGAGATTTAAAGCGGCAAGAAACCTACCAGACAGTGTGGATGAACAACATATACCATTCCTGTTACAGGTGAGTAACCTGTATTTTCTTACTAGAGCCCTCCTTTGTCATGGATTAATGCTTACGCGTCCAAGGGACTGGTAATGAAGGAAGTTGTATTTGAGAACCAAAAAAGGTTTGATACATGTAGCTTTTGTGTTTTCAAGAACTAGGCTATAGTGCCCTTGTATTTCGTTGTGATCAGTACTATTACACATGATTAAAAGTTTGAATTTTACCTCTGTCAAGTGATGCTGTGATGACAGTCCCAAGGAATTTTATGATAATTTCCTCTGAGAACTGCTGTTAGAAATATCAAAATGGAAGATAATTAATCCAAGAAAGACATGTAGCTGGTAGATGTTTCCCCGGTTGCAAGTAACCTGTATCCTTGAAAACAGTAAGCGATTTCTGCCTTGCATTGAATGGATTTTTTTTTTTTGGATGGTTGTTTTTAGGAATTTTCAAAGTGTAATGGGAGGAGCAGGAGGAGGAATGTGCTGCAGCCTCAGCAATTCTGTGTGGCTAGAGCATGTGCCAACAAGCAGCCAATAGGGCGCTTGCTGTTAGTACTTATTTCTAGGTGGGCAAGAGTTCATAACAAGACTGCATTCCCTAGCTGGGTCTGCAGGTAACTGCGCAGATCACTTGAGACACACGTAACAGCCCTCTGGCCAGGAACTCCCTTTGTAGTGCAAATCTCTATATAGTAACCTCAGTAACTGACTTGGGACACCAGTAATATCAGATAAGGTGCACACCCCCCCCAAAAAAAAGCTGGTTACATAGAATGTTTCCACAGGCAGGAGGGTGAGGGAGATTGTGAGTTGCAGCAGCTGTGACATAGCTGTCTTCTGTGGCTTTGGGAGATGGGAGACTGCCTGGTTTGCAGGAGGTTGGGGATTCCTGGTGGTAGAAGTGAAGCACCTCAGGCTGCACTCCAGACCCTTAGGGTTCCAACCCCCCACACTTGGGGCCAGGATGGGAGGCTGCCTGGTTTGCAGGAGGTTGGGGTTCCTGGTGGTAGAACTGAACCACCTCTGAGCTGCACTCCAGACCCTTAGGGTTCCACCCCACTAGGGGCCTGGATTCTGAACACCTCATCTCCAGCAACCCCCAAGGCCTTTGGTGGCAAGATGGTGTACGGTGGGGAGGGAGGGAAGGAAGGTTAGGAAGGGGGAGTGTCTGAATCTCCAGAGTAGAAAACAAGGGACTGCTATCAACCCCTTGAGTCACTGGAGAGGGATACTGCCTGCTGTCTGTGGGGCAAAAGGTCCAGTCCCTGCAGAAGGAACCTAATGGGGAGGCCCAGACCACACGGGAGGAGGGACAAGGGGTGAGACTAGGAAGAGAATTATAGTGCTGAGAGCTACAATAGATAGAGGGATGGGGAGGCAAGTTTAGATCCCAGAGTATGACAGAAGGAAGGTGATATGCCTCTGAGGTACTTGTGTAATGGCAGAGAAGAGCCAGCCTAGGCTTTGTACCTTGTGCAGGGGGAGGAAGGCCAACAGGGTAGTGAGGAAAGCTAACGCAAAAGCAGAACTACGGATTGCAGAAGGAGTTAAGGGGGGTGATAAGGCATTCCTTTACTGCATCAGAGAGAAGTAAAAAATAGAAAGAAGGCATAGTCCAGCCAAGAGAGGAGAAGGGTAGGTGGCAGACTATAAAGGAAGGTGTAAATACTAAATGGCTGCTTCATTTCGGTATGAAAGAGAGGGGCAAAGGGCCACTGCCTCAGGATAGAATAACCCCATACCAGACGGGAGAGTATAAGTCTACGGAGCCAGGTAGGCTACACCCCAAGGTGTTAATGGAAATGGTGTAAATGCTGAGAGTGACTCTAGAAGATCGCTAATTGTTCCCTGGAGTTAGGAGAGGTGCCTGCAGACTGGAGGGTGGCAGAAGTTGTGCCCCTGCACAAAAGTGGAGGAAGAGATGAGCCAGGAAACTACTGCCAGATCTGTTTGAACTCAGTAATGGGCAAACTGCCAGAATCCATCATTAAAGAGCAGGTAGTAGTGTTCCTGGGTGCACGTGATCTAGGTAGATCCTGTCACACAGACCTGATTGACTTCAACTGAGTGACTGATATGCTGTATGTAGATTTTAGAAAAGTGTTCAGCTCTGTTTCAGACTGGAGAGTGGTCAAAAACTAGGGGACTTAACGGCCGGTGTACAGACTAATAGTGGGTACAGAACGGCATAGAGAGGGGAACATAGTGTAGTAGTAAATGGGGAGTGAGAGCGAGTGATGGGGATTACAAGTGGGGCCCAGCAGGGGGTCAGTCATTTGAACAGTATTTATTAACATCTTTATCCGTGAGAGAGGCAGGCATTATAGAGGAAATGTGCCTTTTGACTGATGACACCAAGTTCTGGCCTGCTGCTTCCTCCGGCAGGAAGCCGAGGAAAGGTCCAGGCGGCCCCTCAGCCAGCCCTTCCTCCAAGCCTGCCCAGTGATGGGTTGAGGGGTTCTGCCCCCAACCTCATCGCTCGTCCCTTGGGTCCCCCCATGGGGGGGACGGCCGCGCCACTTTCTTTCCGCCTGGTCCGCTATCACAACGGACCATTGGGTGCTGGAAGTGGTTGGCAGGGGTCTGCCTCTGGAATTCGACTGGGATCCCTCCCTATTGAGTCGTCACCCCTCAGGGGGCTACCAGTTCTGCAGCCTCTCTGTCAGCTCGTCGAGCCGACATACCTCTGTTCCTCCAAAAGGAGATGATCAGCAAGGTGGCGGATCCTCCTCCAAACCCAGGGTTTGTGTCCAGGTACTTCTGGTCCCAAAATGGATGGGGGGGCTGGCACCCCATTCTCTATCCGCATGACCTGAACAAGTTCCTAAGGCCGCACACCTTCAAGATGGTTACTCTGACTCAGATCATACCATCCTCTGATCTAGGTATGTGGTTTTGCTCTCTGGATCTCCAGGACGCATTCTTTCACGTCCCAATCTGTCCGTCACATTGGCGATTCCTCTGTTTCTGAGCAGAGGGATCCCTTTACGAGTTCTGGGCCATGCCCTTCGGCCTCTCTCTAGCTCCCAGGGTCTTCACCAAATGCATGGCAGTGGTGACAGCATTCCTGCAGCGCAGAGTGGTCTGGGTGTACCCTTACCTGGACGACTGGCTGATTGCAGCCCCCTCCAGAGCGGAGGTGGAGCGGTCCAGAGATCTGGCCCTCCAGGTTTGCTCTCAGATTGGCCTCCTCATCAACGAGGCCAAGTCGGAACTCGTGCCAAAGCAGGTGATACTCTTCATTGGGGCAGAGCTCGACTCTTCGAGCCAGAGCTCAGCTCCCAGCGGACAGGGCCGAGGTTCTTTCCTCCTTTGCCCAATCATTTCTGGTTGGGCAATCGCGCCCTGACCGGGACTTCCTGCACCTCCTGGGCCTCATGGCGGCCTGCACCAGCGTGGTCCGTTGGGCCCGTTGGTACATGCGTCCCCTTCAAGGGGCATGGAGATGTGGAATGCTCTCCAGTGGTGGACCGTTCTGGCACATCTGCAGGAGGGCATCCCGTTTGTCCGCCCCGAGCCGACGGTCTCCCTATCGACCGATGCATCTCTGATGGGTTGGGGTGCCCATCTGGGGGAGCACAGAGCGCACGGCCTCTGGTCCCCTCGGGAGTCCCGATGCCATATCAACCTGCTGGAGCTCCGAGCGGTCCGCCTAGCTCTCACCGCCTTCGATCCATTTCTACGGGGTCAAGTGGTTCAGGTCCAGATGGACAATACCACGACCATGTACTACCTAAACCGCCAGGGCGGGATGCGCTCCATGCTGTTGTGCAAGGAAGCTCTCCGCATATGGTCCCTCGTGCACAGCCTGGAAGCGGATCTCCTAGCCATTCACGTGGCAGGAGCCTCCAACACCCTGGCCGATGCCCTAAGCCGGGTAGGGGCTGCGTCTCACAAGTGGTCTCTCCTGCCGGAGGTAGTACAAGATCTGTTCTCCCACTGGAGCACGCCTCAGGTGGACATGTTTGCCTCCAGGGAGAATGCGAAGCTGAGACTGTTCCATGCCCGCCCCCCTCAGCAGGGCTCGCTGCAGGGGGATGCCTTCTCGAGGCCGTGGACCCCAGGCCTCTTCTACGCCTTTCCCCCATTTCCCTTGATCCACAAGGTGCTTCTCAAGGTGAGGAGGGTCAAGGCGCAGGTGATTCTGGTAGCCCCAGACTGGCCCCGCCAGTTCTGGTATCCAGATCTCCTCAGTCTCAGCTCCAGGCTCCCGAGGCAGCTTCCAGCCCGCCCGGACCTGATCTTAGTCAACCGGAGAAGGTATTCCATCCGGACCTTCAATCCCTGCACCTGACAGCCTGGTTCCTGAGCGGCTAGAGTTACAGGCCTTGGGTCTTTCCGACGAGGTCCTCAACATCGTTGAGGCATCCCGTAAGGAGTCGACCAGGAAATGCTATGCCTTCAAATGGAAGAGATTTTCCATTTGGTGTCAGGAGGGCTGGACCCTTCCGCCTGTCCCTTGGCAAGCATTCTGGACTACCTGTGGTCCCTTTCTCAGCAAGGGCTTCGGTCGATGACCCTTAAGGCACACCTGGCAGCCATCTCTGCTTACCCAGGCGCGGGCCGGGAAGATCGATGCGCAGGAGAAGGTGGTCTGGCACTGCTTCAAAGGCCTTGATCACATTTCCCCTCCGGTGCGAGAACCTCCACCTCTGTGGGATCTACTGCTGGTATTGGCCAGGCTCATGGGCAAGCCATTCGAACCAATGCACAGGTGCGATATCTCCCACCTGTCGTGGAAGACCGCCTTCTTGGTGGCTATCACGTCAGCCAGAAGGATGGGAGAACTCCAGGTGCTCTGCATCGAGTCTCCTTACCTGGTCTTCCACAGGGACAAGGTTGTCCTGCGCCCCCACCCGAAATTCCTTCTGAAGGTGGTGTCGGAGTTTCACCTTAACCAGGTGTTGACTCTGCCGGTGTTCTACCCCAATCACACCACGGAGGCCGAATATAGGCTCCATACTTTGGACCCTAGAAGAGCGCTCGCATATTATAAGGAGCGGACGGCTGAAGTTCGAGGAGAGGTTCGCCAGCTGTTTGTCACCTACGCTGAAGCTGCACCTGGCAGACCTGCAGCCAAGCAGACGATGAGCAGGTGGGTCACCTCCTGCATAGATCTCTGCTATAGGTTGGCGGGCATGGAGCCTCCCAGAGGGATAAGAGCTGGTCCTACCCGCCATACCGCTGCATCGGTGGCTGCTTCCAGGGACGTCCCTATCCAGGATATCTGGAGGGCTGCTACCTGGAAGTTGGCACATACCTTCATTACCCACTACCACATCGACCTTGAGTCACACCGGGATGCTGGTTTTGGGGCCTTGGTTCTCCAGTCCTTATTCCCTAAGTGGGGGTGTGCGCCTTGCCTCCCTCCTCCCAGAGAACTGCTAGGAGTCTGCCAATAAGTGTGGATTGAACAACATATCCATGTCCTAGAAATACAGGTTACTCACCTGTAACAGGAGTTCTAGGAATGGTATATGTTGTTCATCCACGACCCACCCGACCTCCCGGCTTGCACGACACCTGGCTTCCAGCCGGGCTAGATCTGGCATCATGGGAGTGAGCCAAGAGTTTTACCACCGGGTGGCTGGGAGGAGCCAGCTTGAAGACCTTCTGGCAAGATTTAAAGCGCAAGGAACCTGCCAATAAGTGTGGATGAACAACATATACCATTCCTAGAACTCCTGTTACAGGTGAGTAACCTGTATTTGCTCACCTGTAAGAGGGATCTTACCTGAGAGGGCTCTTGCAGCAGGTAATTACATATAGGACTGACGCTGGTAGGCACAGGACCTCAGGAAAAATTTCTAGCTAGCAGTCTCTGGCGAGGACCGCCCCACATCAGGTGACTGGTGTCAGGTGACATCGGTATAAAGAGGCGGTCCCTGACACCCGCCTTCCAGTTCTTTCCACCATTAGGTGCGTGCAGCGCCTCTCCGGAAAAGATTAGTGCTGATCACTACCTTACGTCGTTTTTGTTTTTACTGAAAATCTTATTTTTTCGATGTCAGCGTAACGTTGGTGTATGTAGTCCCCTACACCCTCCGAGGCACAAGAACAAGTGCGATTCGATGCGGCTCCCAACTACCGCTGGAATGACGCCCTCCCTGTGCCTGTTCTGTCTAGGCCGGATCATCAAGTCGAGAAGTGCTAGCATTGCCTTAGCTTCAACGCGGCCACCCGAAAAAGACGGCAGCAATCCCTGGAGGCCCATATTCTGAAAAGAAAATGAGCTCGATGGAGAAGAAGCTTAAAAAGCTAAGGCAGGCGTCCACTTACCCCGAAGGCCATCGAAAGAAGAGGGACAAGGAGAGGCACTGGGACAAAGGCTCCTCCACCACGTCTCCCTCAGGAGTCGCGGGCATACAGGTAACATCCCCTCCGGGGGATCGCTCCTCGACGGCCGCCTCGGAGGTTTCTGAGGCGGCGTCTGCCCGCCCGTCTGGCTCGCGCTTGGGCCTTGTGGGCGCCTCCGGGATCTTGGAGGCCTCCGTCCCTGGTTCAGGTGCAGGCTTACGGCCTACCATCGCGGGCGACTCTGATAAGCCGGGCGTCTGCTCCTCTGAGGTCCGCCCGGAGAGAGCTGGTAAGACATCCGACCCTTCAGGGCGACGCACGGCGTCTTCCCCGCCGGACCAGGCCGACCTTTCCTCTCTACCTGCTTCCGGTGAAGGCCCTCATAAGTCGGACGTCGGCTCCTCTGGCGCCCGCCGAGAGCTCTCCTCTACGCCTCACGTCGGCTCGTCCGACGTCCGGACGGCGAGAGAACCGACGATGGACCCCCCCCAACGTCCGTCGCTCCCAGTTCACCGCAGCTTTCGCTGTCGTCTGGGGAACCAGAGTCCCCCATCCTAATCTGGGACCCCCAAATCCCGGGCACAGTTGGGGATGTTTTGCCTCTGTTAGTCCCTCCTCCATCTGGAGCGACAGACCTGATGGCTCCAACGCCCCCGGCGCCTGTATCTCCGACGTCAGGGCCTCCACAGTTGGCCTTACCAACTCGGGAGAGTTCCTGATGCCATCGGGCCCTCCCTCCGTGCTCTCCGCTATGGACCTGCCCGCGAGGTTCCCAGCCGGGCCATCTGCGCAGACAGCCCCTGCTGCGTCCGGGTACCTGCTGTCTTATTCGACACCGGTGTACCCAGGAACGCCGTATCCGACGCCACAGTACCTGACGCCGGGCTTCCCGATGCCATAGTACTCGATGTCTCAGTACCTGATGCCGGGTTACCCGCAGCCGGGTTTTTGATACGCTCCATATGGGTATAGCCCATATCCTTATCCCCCGCCTCCTCCTTCTTCACCGCCCTTGCAGCTGCTGGTGGACCTGCAGGAGACTCTGGCCTCCTGGTGGGCTGAGGTCAAGGCTCAATTCACCAAAGAGGCTCAGAGCTGCTCTTACGCGACAGTACTGGGTCTCCCAGGTTCCTGTGACACCCAGGCGGCACACTCCCTCACCACCTCCGGACTCCAGGGTTCTTCTGTCTGGGTCCAGGGCGGGGCAGGACACGCGTCCCCAGGGACTACCCAAGGGACCCGTTCCTCCCCCGGGTCGTTAAAGGGAGTCTTACTCCTCTTCACTCTCGGACTCTTCCGATGGCTGCTCCGAGAGAGACAACGAGCCTCACTCTCTGTTGAAGCCCGGCGAGGACTCCTCAAGTCTCCTCCAGAGGATCCTTCTTTTATGGAGTTGCTGAAAAATCCAGGAGGTCCATTAGTGGCTCTTGAACCAGATCCTCCGGTGGTGTGCCTTGATCACCCGACTTTGGGACCCATCGAGCACCTGCAGTGGGGAGGGTACTGCTCCCTGGGTATCACCTTCGGGGCTGCCCATAAATGCCAGCTACCTAGGCTGGCCTCTCGAGGAGGAGGACTCTTTTCGACTCTGAGGGGTCGAGGGGTGTGGGGTCGGTGTGTCGGCCTTTTCTTGGGGTCCACCCGGGCCCTGGGAGAAGCCGTAGTGCAGATTTCCGCTCTTCCTCCGTGGTCTCTTTGAGGGAGTACCGTTCTTTTGAGGCAGGGAACCGTCCTTCTGGATCTTTACGGCCCTGGTTGCCTCACTGGGGGGATTCTTCCGGGCGCAGCCAAGGCAGTACTGATGTGGTTGTGCAGCTGTCGGCTCTAGGGTCTTCCGGGGCACCTTCTTCCACGGGTGCCCACGGTCTGCTCCTTAGCCCAGGTGGAGGTCAGCCGACATCTCTTCTCGGCTCTTTCCCCATCCCTCTGCCACACTCTCCTGCGCTCCCAGGCATCCTCTGTCCTAGCGGCCCTCTCACCTGGGAGCAGTTCAGAGCGGTGGCTGCCCGGTTCCCTGCTTATGTTAAGGCAATGAACAGCCAGGTTTTTCAGCCTCCCCCTGTGCAGCCACCCACTGAACAGATGGTGACCTCCGGCTCCTCATCCCCCCCTCTTCAGGGGGAGAGGAACCCTCTGTCCACATCTCTCTGGCTGCTGATCTCTGAGTATCAGCGATTCCTCGTGAGGATGTTGGAGGATTTGCACCTTTCTCCTTCCACTGTCAGCAATCCTGAACACGCGGTGCACACCTTTCTAGGCGATTTTGGCGAGGCCACCCTTGTGGCGCCGCCCTGGCCGGCTTCCTTTTGGGAGGCATCATTGCGTTCCTGGCAGAGGCCCTTCTCCGCAGTTCCTGCTCCAAGGGATCTCAGCCAGAGGTGTTGCGCACCCCCGGAGTCTCCAGGTTCCATGCCTCATCCACAGTCTGGTTTGACGCAGTTGGATACTCCTGATGGGCTTCGTGCCCTTCACCGCGACCGGCCCCCAGATCAAGACTCCTCGGATTTTGATATCTGGGGTAGGAGGACTTTTACCGCATGGTTACTTCTCTCTGTCTCTGCACATTGGCCCATCGCAGCCTACAACAGATTCTTGTGGTCCAGGCTAGGTCAGCTCCTAGCCTCATTGCCTGACAGGAGCAAACCAGACAAGCCATCGCGACTCTCTGCAGTGGCCTGGAGCTGGAAGGCCTGTCGAGGGCATCTTCACGATGCCAACGAGGTAGCTACCCAGGGTCGAGGGACAACGCATCTGCACTAGGCGGTCGGCTTAGCTACGCCTTTTCCCGGTTGTCGCCCTTGGCCCGGCGTAGGGTGATTAACTCTGCCCACCAGGGAACCTACCTTTTCTGCCGCAGAGTGAGACGGCGCTTGTCGGGGCAACTTCCTTCCCCCTCCGAGGGAACTCCGTCTCTCTCTCTCCCCCCACTCTTTGGCCTCTCCAGGCCCTGAAGGTTTCCCCCCTTAGTGTGTCACCCACTGAGGGCTAAGGGACTTTGTCCCTTAGGGTGTAAAGAAACAACCCCCTTCGGGGGGGCTTGGTACTCACCCATCTGTGATGAATGGTGAAGACTGACACAGATAAGATATGAAAATTACGATCACCGTAATTATGATCTTTCTGTGTATCTCTCACCATTCATCACAACCCCACCCACCATCCCCTGGGGCCTCAGTCTCTGGGTCCCTCCTCTCTGTGACTCCCCTCCTCCTTAGGAGTGGGATAAAGTAGACACACACAGGGGAGTATTTTTCCAGGAAGAGTGGACAGCTCGAGCGGCACTCCTTCTCTAGTACCTTGTCTCCACCCCTGTGGGTTGGGAGTTGGTAGTTGCCCTCCTTCTCTCCTCCTCCCTGTTTCCATCCAACCTATTTCTCCTAAAAAAACAAAAAACAAAAAAAAAACCTTTTTTTCACCAAACATCTTTTCTTAAGAGAGTACTGAATCCCTGTATCCTGTCCTTCTTCCAGAATAGCCGACTCTGCTTTCTGGAGTATTTGCCAGTTATTCCGTGCCTTAAATTCTGGCAGAAAGCTTTGCTACTCCTTGCAGTTCCTATACAGTCTGGAGATGGACCAGGGTCTCGGATATCTTATACCTCTCCCCTCTCTCCTAAATTCTTACCCATCTACCCCTCCCTTCTTCTGCTTCCAGAGATTGGGGCCCTCCCATCTCCTTTAGTTTCTAACCTCTTTCTTTCTGTTGTTCTCTCAGTCGTTATTTCTCCTTTTAGTTCATACATCCTTTCCTTTTCTGTCCCTTGGACTCTCTTGTCCCACCCTCCATCCCTTCCTCTTACCTCTCTGGCGACTCCAGAACTGGCAGGCAGGCGGAGTCGACACAGCCTAATAGCCAACCATGAGCGCATGCAGTGCGTTGTTCCGCAGGGCACCGATGGTGTCGGCCCACCTACCTTAAAAAAAAAAAAGAGCTCTCGCGGGGTCCTGACCTCCGGCCAGATAACCCCATCTGTGATGAATGGTGAAGATACACAGAAAGATCATAATCACGGTAGGTACGTAATTTTCATTTCTTGCCCGCTGTCGCCTCATGTCAGTCGCATAGCAGACTTCCATATAGTGATCGTCGAAAGTGTTTTCGTAATTTCCCTCACTAATTTTTCCTCTAATTTTGTATTTATTATTGATGTCTTCTCCAATGAAGTGCTCATCTTGTGGCATACAGATCCCGCACAAAGACTGTCACCTCAAGTGCATCCTTTGTGTAGGCCCGGACCATCCAGTCTCCTCCTGCCCTGAGTGTCAGACCTTCAATCAGGCCACAAAAAAAGAGGAGACAGCAGGCCTTGTAGGCCCATCTGCTGAAAGCCGCCTGGCTTCTCTCGAGAAGAAAATGGATCGGCTTAGACATTCTTTGTCTGAAAAGGCTTCTCCTTCTAAAATACATAAGGAGAAATCTAGGGAGCGGGAGCGGTCCGCTGATGACGCCAAGCCTTCGACGAGCAAGGTCCAGCCGCCACCTGGCAAGGACGGTAAGTCTGGCAAATCTTCGGGTCATTCGGCCGTTGACTCCTCCGGAGACCGCGCAGTGGCCGGTAAGATCACTACCCAGGCAGTGGGTACTTGCCTGACTCCAGTCAATAAGCAGGCCAGGGGCTCCTCCCCCGCCCAACTCCACCTGATAAGTCAACCGTCCCAGACATCCGCACGGGTACGGTTCCCCTGTTGGGGCCTTGACGGCGCCTCACCTGACGTCAGGTGGGACCAGAGGGAGAAAGCCCCTCTCCTTCCTCACCTGTACCCTCCAGTTCTCCGGTGGGTACGTCCGGAGAAGACGATGAACCGCTCGACTCAGTTGATGCCTTGGGGTCTGCGCCGCTGGCCCCTCTCAGGGTTAAGGAGAAGGAGGCTCCTCTTCTGCCTTCTGGCAGGCTCCCGGCGCCTCCAACGCCGGTTGTCCCGGCGACAGTTCTGCAGCCGGGACCGGCCAACTGGCCTCTGCCTCTGGCCCAGACGCCGGATCAGGTCCCGCTGCCAGGGACCCTTCATCCGGATTCGACGCCGGCCCCTCCGACACCGGACCCCCTTCCAGCGCCGGATTAGGTGGTGCCAGTCCCGACGTCGGTTCCCCTGATGTGGGCTGTCCCGACGCCGGACCCTTTGCCTGTTTACACAGCGGCGAGTCTGAAGTGGGTACCTCCGACTCCAGATCTGACTGGGATTAATACCAGACCCTGAACTCTGCGTTATCCACATGGGTATCCTGGGGCTACTCCGATGTGGAGTAATTTTGGGCAGTTCTACCCTGGCTCCAATCCCTACTTGAACTTTCAGGGATTCCAGTGTTGTTATCCTCCACCAGTTCCTGCTCCTCCTTCCCCTCAGCCTCTGCCTACTCCACCACCACCCCTCCTTCCCCAGCCACCCAGATTTCAAGGCTTTAATCCAGTCTTGGTGGCAGGGGGCACGACTGGACTTGGTCTTGGACCTGGAGACTAGGCTTCCACAACCGTGGTCTCCCAGGTTTCCTTCCCTGAGCAGCTCTTCCATTACCACTGTCCATATATCTTGGAAGACTTGGCAGGATGTTTCTCTCCCGGATACCAGATGTTGTCCTGTTGAGGCGGATGACAATCGTTCAGAGGGGGCGGATGATTCTTCTGAGGAGGTTCTGGAGGACCCAGAGGACACAAAAGTCAAGGAGTCCCTGAAGTCCCCACCAGAGGACCCTGCCTTTTCAGATTTGTTGAGATCCGTGAAGGATTACTTTGACTGGGAGTCTGAGGAACAGGAGGACCCCATGAGATAGAGACGGGGGAGCATCTCGACCTAGAATCTCTTCTCTGGTCCCATTACTCCCTGAATGGCACCTCACCATTATCTGGCAGATGCCTCATACCTCCTGGCTGTCCCCAAACGTGTGGACCAGCCTGAAGGATGCCCTGTTGTTGAAGGTTCATCCCAAGGCTGGCTCGTGGGTCATCTCATGCTCATGATCGCTCTTCAACACCAAAGACATGAGCACCTCTCCTCCTGACAGAGTCAAGGCAAATGGACCAGTTCAGGAAGAAGATTGCCGACCACATGCGCCCTTTGGTCCCTCAGTTACGTGGCCCACATGGTGTCCAACCAGAAGCCTACCTTGGCCAGGCTTAAAGCGCGAGTCCAGTCCATGGACCCCTTGCCTTTGAAGGAGGAACTTGCCAAGGATCTCCGCCTCTCCAAAGTTTCTTGTAGGCATGCCTTGCGTGCCACCTATGATTCTGTCAACTCGGTGGCTCACACCTCGGCAACGGCCGTTGCCCTAAGATGGCATTCCTGGCTTCGCCTTTTTGGACTCGACAACGAAGTCCAGTCGGCGATTCAGGACACCCCTTTTAAGGGCTTGGTGCTTTTTGGTGGGGACATCAAAGATATTATCACAGACCTACAGGATAAGGGCCTTGCCGTTCGGTCTTTGAGGTCAGTGTACCGATCGGGCTCCCAGCAGCAGCAGCTCTTTAGGAAAAGGACCTGGAGGCAGAGGAAGAATGCTCAGGCGTGCCGCCAAGAGAAGCATAAGGCCACGGGTACAGCCACCCCTCCTGCCTCCAAAAATCAGATGTTCAGGAGGCCCTCCCCCTGAACGTCCCACCACTTCTTGACTCCCTGGCCCCGCTGCCTCCTCAGTCTCACGATGGGGAGCAGGTGGTAGGGGGAGGTTTGCCCTCCACGCGCAGGAGTGGAGAGTGATCACCTCCGACGAATGGGTCCTGCAACTAGTGTCCATCGGACACACCATAGAATTTCTGGAAATCCTCCGGAAACTCTGCCCCAGAAGTCCTCCTATTCTCGGGACCAGGCCCTCCTAGTTCGCGAGGAGGTAAACTCGCTCTTATTTATTTTTTTACGAGTTTTACCAGGAAAGCATATAGAGCAACATGCTCGATTCCAGATGCGACCTGGGGGCCGAGACCCACATACATAAATTGGAAATGCTTAAGACCGTACAAAATGAGCAAATGCTTGTACATAACATTTTAGGAGAAAAATTACAGCCAAGGGTAGGATGCATACAATCAGTATAAACAGTATAACAACACAGAGGGTAGAGTACTGTACAATACGTATTAGTTTATAGCAGTGTGACATTTGGATAAAGAAGTAATCGAAATGGGTCCCTTCGGGCAAAGGGGAATGGGATTTTACTCCCACTTTTTCTGGGTTTCAAAAAAGTCAGGGGACTTCAGACCCATACTCTACCTAAGTCAACTAAACCAGTTTGTCGAGTACAAAAAATTTTGAATGCTGACTCTCCAGATCCTTTTCCCTCTCCTCATGGAGAACCACTGACTCTGCGCCCTGGATATGCAGGATGCCTACCTGCACATCCCCATCTTCCCCAGCCACCGCAGATTCCTGCGATTTTGCTTCCAAGGGGAACACTTCTAGTTCCGAGTGCTCCCTTTTGGTCTGTCCGCTGCACCATGGGTTTTTACCAAGTGCCTGAGTGGTGGTCACAGGCCCCATGCCGCCGGGATTGCGTGTTTTCCTTACCTGACGACATTGGTTGATTTCAGCTTCGGCCCAGGGATTCTCTGTTGGAGGCTCTACCTTTACCCTGGACCATTTCAACAGACTAGGGATCACAGTCATTGTTCCCAAGTAATCCCTTATCCCTGCTGAAAGACTTCAATTCATTGGGGCAGTCCTGGATACAGACCAGTGCAGAGCCTTCCTGCCTCCAGACAGTGTGGAGACCCTTATCTGCCAGGCCTTCAAAGTGGCTTCTTGCAGAACCATCCCAGTTCAGGAGGTCCTACGCCTTCTGGGATTGATGGCGGCTGCCATCACAACTGTTCCCCTAGCAAGACTTCACATGAGGGTCACTCAGTGGTCATTGTGAGTGCCCCAGCTCGGGAGGTCCTATACCTTCTGGGACTGATGGCGGCTGCCATCACAACTGTTCCCCTAGCAAGACTTCACATCAGGGTCACTCAGTGGTCATTGCGAGTGCAGTGGCATCAGCTCCTGGATGACCTGGACCATCCGGTTCTGGTGGTCTCTGCAGTTCAGAGAGAATTGCAGTGGTGGAGAGTGTCTTGCAATCTTTCTGTGGGACTTCCCTTTTGGAGCCCTGCACCGCTAGCTACCTTCACCACGGATGCCTCGAATATGGGGTGGGGAGCTCATCTCGGGGAGCACCAACCCAGGAACTGTAGTTCGGTGTGGAGACTCATTTGCACATCAGTGTTCTGGAGTTGAGGGCGGTCCTGTATGCCTTACAGGCATTTCAGGCCCTGCTTCCAAAGGGATCACTGCTAATCCAAATGGACATGTCGGTAGTTTGGTGTATCAATGTACAAGGATGAACCCGGGTCATACCCCCTGTGCAGGGAGGCGACACGGGTGTGGAACTAGGCAGCCTAGCACCATCTGGTCCTCGTGGCCATGCACCTTCCGGGCATTTTAAACTCCTGGCGGACAGTCTCAGCAGATCTCTGACCCTAGCTCATGAGTGGGAACTGCTTCAGGAAGTGGCAGAATCCATCTTCCAATTTTGGGGCACCCGGAAATCGACCTCTTCGCCTCCAAATCCAACGCAAAGATTCCCAGGTTTTGCTCGCTCGTTCCAGGACATGGTGCTTTCTGGAACTATGCATTGTCTCTATCTTGGAAAGGGAAGTTTGTGTACGCATTCCTTCCATTTCCCATTCTCGGGAGGGTTCTTCTCAAGCTTCAAGCAGAGAAGGCAAAGATGATTCTAGGGACATGGATATGTTCATCCACACTGTCTGGCAGGTTCCTTGCCGCTTTAAATCTTGCTGGAAGGTGTTCAAGCTGGCTCCTCCCACCCACCCGGGTGGTAAAACTCTCGGCTTCGCCCCATGACGCCAGATCTTCCTTACCCCTTGGAAGCTCAGGTTCCCTCCTTAACGCTCTGTGTGTAGACTGGATCCTAATTCTTCAATTCGCCTGAAACTTATTTTAAAATTCTCAAGACTTCGGTCAAGTCTTTCCCTCGTGGCTGCGATGGACAAATCTACTCCCAGATTTCGGCGGTGCCCTTGTGGGCAGAAGATGTCCAGGACGGACCTGCACTCCACGTGCATCTACTGCCTCGGCCTAGAACACGACCCACAGGCTCACGAGTTATGCTGCCTGCTGCCAACGCCCTGAAGACCGCTGCCTGGTTACAGCTTGGCGCCCGAGAGCGCCACCACCGTTAAGTCAAAGGAGGCCCATTGGGCAGTGACCATGGCGGCTGGCTCGGCTGAGCAACTCAAGCAGATGATCGCCTCTAGAAGGAGGTGCACAGGCTGCATCATCCTCTTCCTCGGTCATGGCATTTATCCCACTCTGGGTACCTCGATTCGGCTTCTTTCAAGGAGCTTTGCCAGTCCCTTTCCACGAAGGGAGAGGGGCCATCGGGACATTCCTCTCAGTCCAAAAAGGAGGACTCTAAGGGTATGTGCCATCGTCAGCGTTCGTGGGAGCGGGAGAGGTTCCCTTCCCCGGACAGTCAACACTCGACTTTGGTCGAGGTTGCGGCTAAGGCTGCTGGCTTCACGGCGTCCCCGTCAGGCCAGCCGGCTGAGACACCCGTCGATGCGGTCGAGATTTTTCTCGACCCGTCTGACGGGCTGTCAACCTGGTGAAGCAGACAACCTTCTTCACCGTCCCCGGTGGAGACCGAGGACTTGCCTGCGCCCCGGTGCCGCAGTCCCCAGTTAAGGCGTCCGAGCCGAGGAAGAGCGGGTGTTCCCAGACCCATCCTCAGAAACGCCGAGGATCTCGGTTCTGACACATCGCTGTCCAGCCGATCCCGCCGACAACGGGGCGGTCTCGACCGAGGTAGCGGGCGCTGCCACTGGCCCTCGCCTTCCTCCTCGAGAGGAGAGGCTTCGCGCAGTTGCGCCGACGCTATACGAGGACCTGATGTGCAGCAGTTACTTTGTCCGGGAACAAGCCGACGCCTGCCGCCTCCCGCCATCAAGTGGCTGTCACCCGAGCGGCGAAACAATCCCTCGCTGT
This sequence comes from Neoceratodus forsteri, assembly GCA_016271365.2. NCBI lineage: Eukaryota > Metazoa > Chordata > Ceratodontiformes > Ceratodontidae > Neoceratodus > Neoceratodus forsteri. The sequence continues at coordinate 125,286,484 of JADMNL010000030.1, read as the reverse complement.
AGCCGAGGTGCCCAAGCCTGGGCCGGTTGTTCAGCCGAAACCAGTTGCCCCACCGATTTGTGGTGGAACCTCCACCTCCACAACCGAAATCGGGGGCGCCAACCAAGGACTCTCGGTCTGGTCAGGGCCTGCCCCACAGGTTGTCGGTCACCCTCACTCCCGACCGTCCTCGGCAGGTGAAGGGTGGCTCAGGCCCCAGGCAGCTCTTCTGAGTCCGATGATGACTCCTCCCTGTTCTCTAGGCCCATCGACCTGGAGTCCTCCGGGGGCCAGTCGATTGACGAAAGCCCATCGTCCTTCATGGGTTTGCTTCGGCTCATCTCGGAGTCCACTGGGATGCAGCTCGAGCCCGTATCCAAGCGTGCCAAGTATGCCCTGACGGAGATACTGGACCGAGGGGATTCACCCACGGAGGCCTTTCTGGTGGCTGAAGGCATTGTTGGCCCAGCCTTGGAGCTCTGGCAGCGGCCTGCTTCCTGTCCTGCGCCTTCCGCCAGGATGGCCAGGAAGTATGCGGTCCCCACTGGCTCTTTGCCCAGATTTTCGGAACACCCTTCTGCCGAGAGTTTGGTCACTGACAGCGTTTTCCGGCGCTCCGGAGCAATCGAGGATGTGGACAAGCCCCGACAGAGTCCTTGACTATGCCGGGCGCTAGGTGTACGCTGCATCCTCCCTTGGCCTCCGCCAGGCCAGCTCAGCCGTGCTGATGGCACACTTCTCCCACGCCCTCATGGGCTCCCTGGATGAGGTGATCCCTCATCTCCCGGCCAACCTGCACACCACGGTCCGGCAGGTACAGGACCAGGGTAGGGCAGTGGCTAAGCAGCAGCTCCAAACGGCTCTGGACATCGGAGACTCCTGTGCCAGATCAGTTGTGGCCGTGGTGGCCATGCACCGCAGAGCATGGCTGAGGATATCCACCTTCACGGCGGATACCCAGCACAAAGTGGCGGATGTCCCCTTTCTGGGGACCGACCTCTTCGGCCCTGGAGTGGTAGGTCACCTCCAGCGGATCGAAAAGTCCAGTGCCACTCTGGACTCTGTCACCTCCGCCCAGAAGGACAAAGGGCGCCAACAGCAGCAGTAGCACAAGTCCTTTCGTCCTTCTGCACCTGCGGCACGTCCGGCCCCATAGCACCAGCAACAGGGCCAGCAGGCTCGCGCTTCGCATCCCAAACCCAAGCCTGCGGCTTCCTCCAACAGGAAACAGGGAGGTAAAGGCCCAGGAGGTCCCTCGGCCGGTCCCTCCTCTAAGCCTGCCCAGTGACGTGTTGAGGGGTGTCGCCCCCAGCCTCGTCGCTTCCCTCGAGGGGGGACGGCTCCGCCACTTCCTTTCCGCTTGGTCCGTTATCACCATGAACCGTTGGGTTTTGGAGGTGGTAGGAAAGGGCCTGCCCCTGGAGTTTGAGCAGGCCCCACCCTTCTGAGCCGTCGCCCCTCGGGGGCTACGGGGTCCGCAGCCTCTTTGTCGGCTCGCTGAGCCGATATTGCCCTACTCCTCGAAAAAGAGGTGATCAGGAAGGTGGCGGATCCTCCTCCAGACCTGGGGTTTGTGTCCAGGTACTTCCTGGTCCCAAAACGGATGGGGGGCTGGCGCCCCATTCTCGACCTGCACGACCTGAACAGGTTCCTAAGGTCTCGGATCTTCAGGATGGTCACTCTGGCTCAGATAATCCCATCCTTGGAATGAGGCATGTGGTTCTGTTCTCTGGACCTTCAGTACGTGTTCTTTCACGTCCCAATCTGTCCGTCTCACCAGAGATTTCTGCGCTTCAGGGCGGAGGGATCCCTTTACGAGTTCCGGGCCATGCCCTTCGGCCTTTCCCTAGCTCCCAGGGTCTTCACCAAATGCATGGCAGTGGTGACAGCATTCCTGCGGCACCGAAGGGTCCGGGTGTACCCCTACCTGGACGACTGGCTAATTGCAGATCCCTCCAGAGCGGAGGTGGAGCGGTCCAGATATCTGGCCCTCCAGGTTTGCTCTCAACTTGGCCTCCTCATCAATGATGCCAAGTCGGAACTCATGCCAAAGCAGGTGATCCAATTCATCGGGGCAGAGCTCGACTCTCTACGAGCCAGAGCACGGCTCCCAGCGGACAGGGCTGAGGTTCTTTCCTCCTTTGCCCAGTCATTTCAGGTTGGGCAATCGCAGCCTGCCCGGGACTTCCTGCACCTCCTGGGCCTCATGGCGGCCTGCACCAGCATGGTCCGTTGGGCCTGCTGGTTCATCGTCCGTCCGATGGGGACTGGCCAGCCAATGGTCATGCGCCGATCCGCTGGATCAGCTAGTGACAGTGACCCAGTGGATGTGGAATGCTCTCCAGTGGTGGACCATTCCAGCACATCTGCAGGAGGGCATCCCGTTTGTCGCCCAGGCGGCCCGGTCTCTCCATTGACCGATGCCCTCTCTGATGGGTTAGGGTGCCCATCTGGAGGAGCACAGAGCATGGCCTCTGGTCCCCTCGGAGTCCGATACCATATCAACCTGCTGGAGCTTGAGCGGTTCATCTAGCCCTCACCACCTTCGCTCCATTTCTCACGGGCTCAAGTAGTTCAGATCCAGATGGACAAGTACCTCAAAGGGAATAAATAGGGTAAACATGGAGGGATCTTTAGGCTAAAGCAGGGAGGAGTATCACCAGAGGGCATGGTTTGAAGTTGGAAGGTGGAAGGGTGAGGGGAGAAAAGGAGGAGGTTTTCACCGAGAGGGTGGTGGACCCTTGGAATGCACTGCCTGGTGAGCTGGTTCAGAGATCCACAGTGGAGGGCTTCAAGAGAGGGTGGGACAGACACAGAAAGTGGATGTATCAGATGATGGCCTGTCCCGAGGGGGTGGGGATGGATGATAGGGGTTTCTAGAGAACAAGGGATGGGAGGGTCTCGGCACCCAATTAACGATCTAGGTTCGAGCAGACTCGATAGACCGTAAGGCCTAATCTGCTGGCAAATAGTATGTTAGTATGTTAATACCACGACCATGTACTACCTAAACCGCTAGGGTGGGATGTGCTCCATGCCTCTGTGCAGGGAAGCTTTCCGCATTTGGTCACTGTAGCGCAGCCTGGAGGTGGATCTCCTGCGCCATTCATGTGCAGAGCCTCCAACACCCTGGCCGATGCCCCTAAGCCGGATAGGGGCTGCGTCTCACAGTGGTCTCCTGCCGGAGGTAGTACAAGATCTCTTCTCCCACTGGGGCACGCCTCAGGCAGACCTGTTTGCCTCCAGGAGAATCACGAGCTGAGACTCTTTCATGCCCGCCCCCTCAGCGGGCTCGCTGCAGGGATGCCTTCTTGAGGCCGTGGACCCGCGGCCTCTTCGCTTTCCCCATTTCCCTTGATCCACAAGGTGCTTCTCAAGGCGAGGAGAGACAAGGCGCAGGTGATTCTGGTAGCCCCAGACTGGCCCTGCCAGTTCTGGTATTCAGATCTCCTCAGTCGGCTCCAGGCTCCGAGGCGGCTTCCAGCCTGCCGGACCTGATCTCAGTCAGTCAGGAAGGTATTCCATCCGGACCTTCAACCCCTGCACCTGGCCAGCCTGGTTCCCTGAGCGGCCTAGAGTTCCAGGCCTTGGGTCTTTCCGACGAGGTCCTCAACATCGTTGAGGTGTCCCATAAGGAGTCGACCAGAAAATGCTACGCCTTCAAATGGAAGAGATTCTCCATTTGGTGTCAGGGCAGGGCCTGGACCCTTCCTCCTGTTCCTTGGCAAGCATTCTGGACTACCTGTGGTCCCTTTCTCAGCAAGGGCTTCGGTCGACAACCCTTAAGGTGCACCTGGCAGTCATCTCTGCTTACCGGGCGCGGGCCGGGAAGCAGTCGGTGGCGCAGGAGAAGGTGGTCGGGCGCTTTTCCAAAGGCTTTGATCACATATCCCCTCCGGTGCGAGAACCTCCACCTCCGTGGGATCTACTGCTGGTATTGGCTAAGCTCATGGGTAAGCCATTCGAACCAGTGCACAGGTGACACATCTCTCACCTGTTGTGGAAGACCGCCTTCTAGGTGACTATCATGTCAGCCAAAAGGATGGGAGAGCTCCAGGTGCTTCCATCGAGTCTCCTTATCTGGTCTTCCACAGGGATAAGGTTGTCATGCCCCCACCCGAAATTCCTTCGAAGGTGGTTTCAGAGTTTCACCTAACCAGGTGTTGACTGTGCGGTGTTCTACCCAATCACATCTCGGGAGGCAATATAGGCTCCATACTTTGACCCTAGAAGAGCGCCGCTTATTATAAGGAGCTGACGGCAAAGTTCGGGGAGAGGTTCGCCAGCTGTTTGCGTCACTCACGCTTGAAGCCGCACCTGGCAGACCTGCAGCCAAGCGGACGATGAGCAGGTGGGTCACCTCCTGCATAGATCTCTGCTATGGGTTGGTGGGCATGGAGCCTCCCAGAGGATAAGCTCATTCTACCCGCCATACTGCTGCATCGGTGGCTGCTTCCGGATGTCCCTATCCAGGAAATCTGCAGGGCTGCTACCTGGAAGTCAGCACCACCTTCATCACCCACTACACATCAATATTGAGTCACGCCGGGATGCTGGTTTGGGGCCTCAGTTTTCCAGTCATTATTCCTAAGTAGAGGTGTGCACTTGCCTCCCTCCTCCCGGAGAACTGCTAGGAGTCTGCCAGACAGTGTGGATGAACAACATATCCATGTCCCTAGAAATACAGGTTACTCACCTGTAACAGGAGTTCTAGGAATGGTATATGTTGTTCATCCACGACCCACCCGACCTCCCCGGCTTCGACAAGACAACCTGGCTTCCAGCGGCTAGAACCCGGTGGGTGGAGACCAGCTTGAAGACCTTCCGGCAAGATTTAAAGCAGCAAGGAACCTGCCAAACAGTGTGGATGAACAACATATACCATTCCTAGAACTCCTGTTACAGGTGAGTAACCTGTATTTCTCATTGCTCCTCTCTGGCCAGACACATCTGGTTCCGCTGCTACAGCAGCTTTCGATGAACCGGTTCCTCTTCAGTGACTCACAACCTCCTGGACTCGGGATCAAGGTCAGCTGTTGCAGCAGGGCTCAGGAACCTGCATTTCCATGCATGGCTCCTGCAGACTTGGTGATCTCTCGCTTTGGGGTATCCTCCAGGGTTGCCCAAGTCCTCACTAAGGCTAGAAAGCCCTCTACCCATTCCACTTATGCCATGAAGTGGAAGCGGTTCTCCATTTGGGCGACCGCTACGGGTTGGAACCTCTTCTCTTGCTTGGCCTACAGGTCATGGAATACCTCCTTCACTTATCAGACTCTGGTCTGTCCTACTCTTCTTTGAAAGTCCATATTTCAGCTAGCTCGGCGTACCACAAACTAGTGGATGGTAAACCCGTGGCTCAGTTGGAGGTCTCTAAAACCTTTCTGAAAGGGATTCTCCACCTGAAGCCCCCCATCCGCAGCCCAGCTCTGCCTTGGGAGTTGAACTTCGTCCTGGAAAAGCTCACACTTCCTCCTTTCGAGCCGGCTGTGAGCTGTGATTTGTGCTTCCTGTCTTGGAAGGCGCTTTTTCTTGTGGCTATCACGTCAGCCCGAAGGATTTTGGAGCTTCACGCTCTAGTCTGCAAGGAGCCCTATCTGATTTTCTATAGGGACTGGGCAGTCCTCAGAACACATCCAAAGTTTTTTCCCAGGGTGGTGTCAGAAGCCATGCTGAATCAAATCAGTAGAGGTTCCGTGTATTATCCGTCCCGTCTAACAGAGGTGAGGCACTCCTTTATCACGGTGGACGTCCATCAGATTCTCCGGTGTTGCACCCACCGGACCAAAGAGTTCTGCTCTTGCGACCAGTTGTTTGTTTCCTTTGCCCCAAGATTGAGGGGCAAACTGGTTTCTAAGCAGGGCCTGTCCAAGTGGTTAGGCAACTGTATTAGATTCTGTTACCAGAAGTATGGAAAACCTTTGCCGGGTTCTATCAGAGGTCATTCTACTAGGGGCATGGCTGCCTCCGCGGCCTTCCTACGGAACGTTTCTGTGGCCGACATTTGTGCTGCTGCTACTTGGGAGTTCTGTCCATACCTTTATCAAGCATTACAGTCTGGACATTGCTTCTAGGCGGAGGGCTGGCTTTGGCCTAGCTGTCCTGCAGGGCCTTCTGTCCTAGACTGGGTCCATTCTGGATCTCAGTTTTTTCTGTTGGAGTTAGTTTTCCTCCTCTCTGGTTTCTCTCGGTCTCTCCTTGGAGGGACTGCTTGGGACTCTGTCCTATATCTGATGACCCACTGAAGGAACCCTCTCGAGTAAGATAGTATAGTTACGTAGGAACTTACCGTAACAGTAGATCTTGAGAGGTTCCTTCAGTATATCGTATATTTTCCTTCCTCCTTTCCCTCTTTTCTGTTTTTAGGGACTTCAAATCCTGTTCGCCTGCTGTCGGGCCTTTTCCTTGCTCCTGTGGGAGATCTGGAGGGGGCGTGGGGACCACCACTATATACAGTCACGCTGACATCAGTCACGTGACATCGGGTGTGACCTCCCGTCCCATCAGGTATTGCTAGAAAAATCTGCTATGCGCCCGATGCCAGGTGGCGCCAGTCCTATATGATGACCTACTGAAGTAACCTCTCTAAAAATCTACTGTTACGGTAAGTTCCTATGCAACTGTACTTTTACGCCTACTGACCCCTTCAGGTCTTCTTCCTCTGCTCCAACCAAACTCATGGTTGTGCTCCTGGATATGCAGGATGCTTACCTACATATCCCCATCCTCCCGGCCCACCACCACTTCCTTCGTTTCTCCTTCCAGGAGAACCATTTTCAATTCCGAGCACTACCCTTTGGCCTTTCCTCAGCTCCCTGGGTTTTCACCAAGTGCTTAGTGGTGGTTGCGGCATTTCTTTGCCACAAGGGCATTTACGTGTTCCTGCATCTGGACGACTGGCTCCTCTCGGCACCCTCTCCAGACAGCCTGAAAGAGTCTCTCTCTTTCACTCTGGACTTGTTTGTCCAGCTGGGCATCTCTGTCAATTTCCCCAAGTCCCAGCTAGTATCCTCTCAGAGCCTCCAATTCATTGGAGCAATACTAGACACAGTCCAGAGCAAGGCTTTCTTGCCAGTAGATTGAGCTGAGACTTTAGTTTCTCTAGCCACCCTGCTGGCCCAGGCTCGATGGATCCCAGCACATGCTGTGCTTCTGGGACTGATGGCAGTGGCCATCTCTACGGTTCCCTGGCCAGATTACATGAGGGTCATCCAGTGGTGTCTTGAGTCCAATGGGACCAGAGGACGGACGACAAGAACCAGCGGGTCATGATCTCCAACAGCCTCCAGAAAGATCTTCACTGGTGGCAAGATCTTTCCAACCTGTTAGTGGGAGCTCCCTTTCACTACCCAACCTCCACCCAGATCCTCACCTCGGACGCTTCGGACATGGGTTGGGGAGCCCATCTGGGGGACCACAAGACACAAGGGTCTTGGTCCACTCAGGAGCTTCTGTTCCACATCAGCAGTCTGGAAACAAGGGCAGTCCTCTATACTCTCAAGGTGTTCAGTCACCACTTCTTCCGGGATCACTTCTCATCCAGATGGACAACATGTCCACAGTCTAGTATATCAACAAACAGGGAGGAACTCGCTCATACCCTCTCTGCAGGGAAGCAGTGAGAGTTTGGTATTGGGGATTCAGCACAGCCTTTTCCTGATAGCAGTTCACGTCCCAGGCGTACGCAATGTCCTGGCGGACAGTCTCTGTTGATCAGTGGTCAGGGCTCATCAGTGGGAGTTAAAACAGGAGGTGGTCGAAGACCCTTTTCTTCTATGGGGTCGGCCGGAAGTAGATCTATTTGCCTTCCCATTCAATGCAAAACTACCCAGCTTTTGCTCGCTCGTTTCCGGGTGTGGTGCTTTTTGGTGAGACGCACACTTTCTCTCTCTCGGACAGGGAGGTTTCTATACACTTTTCCTCCCTTTCCTCTCATTCAGAAGGTTCTGTTGAAACTTCAGGCGGAAGAACACACTTGATTCTGATTGCCCCTCTGTGGCCCATCAGATTTGGTTCCCACTACAGCTGGTGCTTGAACCTCCGATACTCCTGCCCTTGTCTCACGACCTTCTGACACAGGAGCAGGGCACCCTGGTGCATCCAAGTCTTCAATCGCTTCACCTTCATGCGTGGCACCTGTGGACACAGCGGCTTCCCGCTACGGAGTTTCCTCCCAGGTCGCTCATATCTTGGCGGAAGCCAAAAAAACATCTACCAGATCCACCTACACCATGAAGTGGAAAAGATTTTCGATCTGGGCCATAGCCAGGAGCTTGGATCCCTTTTTATGCTCGGTCGCCCAGGTGTTAGAGTACCTTGTGCATTTGTCGGAGACGGGCCTTAGTTATTCCTCCATCAAGGTCCATCCCTCTGTGGTGTTGGCCTACCAACTCCCAGTGGAGGGCAAACCTCTGGCTCAACTGGAGGTTGCCAAAACCTTTTTGAAAGGTATCCTCCAGTCCAGAGCCCCTGTCCTCCCTGGTATCTTAATTTTATGTTAGAAAAACTTACCTTGCCCCCCTTTGAACCGGCTTCAAATTGTGACATGTGCTTCCTTTCCTAGAAGACTTTGTTTTAGTTGCTGTCACTTTGGCCAGGACGGGTCTCAGAGCTTCAGGCATTAGTCTGTAAGGAACCCTATTTGATTTTCATAAGGACAGAGTAGTCCTCAGGACTAACCCATTTTTAATCCAAAGGTGGTTTCAGAAACCACCTGAGTGTTGAATTGCCAGTGTATTATCCTCAGCATTCTAACGGGGATATCTTTGCACACCTTAGATGTGCACCGGATCTTAGTGTTGCACAAACTGGACTAAAGAGGTCCGTAAGTCCAGTCAGCTCTTTGCCCCCAATGCCAGGGTAAGGCCATTTCAAAGCGGACTATATCCAGGTGGTTGGCTAACTGCATCCTCTTCACTTATGAAACACATGGAAAGTCCCTTCCAGGGGCGGTTAAAGTCACTCCACTGGGAGTGTTGCTACCTCTACGCCTTTTTCAGGAATGTGTCCATGGCAGAGATTTGTGCAACGGCCACTTGGTCGTCTGTCTACACCTTCACTAAGCATTACAGTTTGGACATTGCCACTAGGTGCAGGACCAGTTTCGGCCCCGCGATCCTGCAAGGTCTTTTGTCCTAAGACAGTACTCCATTTGGCAAACAGTTCCTCCTCCCGGAACTTTATCTCCGAATTTTTCTTTTGGACTGCTCGTTATTCAGTCCTATATGTGAAGACCTACTGCAGGAACCCTCTTGAAGTAAGATATTGCAGTTACGCAAGAACTTGCCGTAACAGTAGATCTTCGAGAGAGGTTTCTGAGCATGTTTAGTTTCCCACCCAGCTTCCCCCAGCTCCTGGAATGTTTCCTTTATTTTTCATCCTGCCTAGCCCTTGGGTCCAGATAGAAAGCATGGTCCTAGGAGTTCTCACTCCTTCCTTTTACATACCTTTCTTTAGGTCTCTGGTGGAAAGAACTGGGGAGCGCAGTGACCACCCTTTGAGTAGTTTGCCTGACGGCACGTCAGTTGACATTGGGGCGGTCCTCGCTGATTGCTATTACAAGTTTGCTGTTGGAACCTGACGCCAGGGGCACATTCAGATATGTGAAGACCTACTGCAGGAACCTCTCTATAAGATCTACTGTTGCGGTAAGTTCTTGCGTAACTGCAGTATTCTGTGTATTGTGCTCTGAGGGATCATGTTGTGTTTGTACTCTTTGTATGTGTACTTCATATTGAATATCAATAAAGTACCTATAATTTAAAAAGTTTAGAATTCCTCTGTCCGCTAGTGTATGTAGCTGAGGTGGCACTTGCCCATCTCTCCTATTGGTGCTGTTGTACCTACTTGCTGTTCAGGGAAGTGTGCTTGGACTTGGTAATGAGCAGTGAGATTTTCTGTACCCTGGTATACATTTTATTTTCTTAATCATAAACGAAATACAGTGAAAAAGGAAGTAAAATTGCTGGCAGCCTAGACATTTCAGATCTGCTGCTGGCATTGCAGAACAATTGCGTAAAACTGAAAAGCCTGAATAATTGCCATTTTCGCTCCTGAGAAAGTTTAGGTTATTATACAGGCCACCTCATCTCTGGTACTAACTCTAGAATGATAGGCTGCTAGCAGTAGTAGTCATAGAGAATGCAGGTGTCTGAATATTGGGGCTGGGCTGTGTACTGGAAGGGTTGTACCATCCTCTTTGTACAGGGGTTACTGAACCAATCATGGATTTTAGGTGGGCTCTGAGATTTGCTATTTCTTGTGCAGAGCATTACGTCATTGCCTGTTAAATGATGTACGTTTCTGTGGTATTCGGTTTCTAAAATTAACATGTCTCTCTTTGCAGCTGAGAGAAAGCCTCCCTTGTTTAACATGAATGCAATGAGTGCCTTATATCACATAGCACAGAATGAGTCTCCTACTCTACAGTCTAATGAATGGTAAGTACCCTTTGTGTTTGCACTTGACACTGTTCTTCTGGTCTGGTCTTGTTAAGCTAGTTTTTATTTTGTGTTAGCCCAGCTGTGAATACTGCCTGTTGTGTCGAATGCAGTGGGGTGCCGGGGGGTGGTGGACCCCACCCCATGTGGTACCTCCATTAACTTGTATGGATAACATTAAGAATATGGTGTAAAACAAGTCCCCTCCCCTTAGAGACAGACTGTGGTGAGATACAGTGGGAAGTAAGGTGGTATGTGTTTAAAATGTTTCCTTGTGGTCATCACTTTGGCAAGCAGAGTAAGCAAGCAAACTGCTTAGTTTTAAGGAGCCATACTTGACCAATTTCCTTTTGAATCCAATGAACCAAAACTTTGGGAATCTCTCTTGTTCATAGTTGTAAGATTACTTCTGAACCTGTTTTCACCCTTCTGTAAACATTATAGCAAGTCTGCTTCCAGAGGAAAATCTTTTGAGAGTTATATTTGTTTACAGGTGTATTATTTTCTGCGTCTGCTGTTATGGGTAGTCAGATGGAATGGGCTGTCCTCCATTGCTAGCAGCTGGGACAGGGTGCAACAGTCTGACAGAAGTCTTAGGACATGCTGCTTCACATACTCCCTTGGTCCTTTACAACTTATCGCAGCTGACAGCTCCCTTCTCTGCAGGGGTCTCCTCTTTCACTTTGAATTTCTCTCAAAACTGAGAACACAATTGAGGGCTAGCCGGGAGAGGAAAGTTGAGCATCCGAGGATTCTCTTTCCCTCCGGAGAGGGAAATGAGACCAGCTGCCACACAGCCCGCTAGGAGAGGAGAAAGAGGTGTGACTCTGAAGTGTGCAGCTGTGTGTCTTTTCTCTCCATGGGAAGAGCCTTCCTAGCAGACACCGCCTTCGATCACTGCAGTTCTCCACCAGGTCAATGCTGTCTTAAATAATGGCTAGAAAGGCTTACTGACTCAGCTGTTTGTCAACAGAGAACAACTCCAAGGCATCTTTTTAAATATGCCTTTGAGAGCCCTCTTTGGACCAGACCTTGAGGCCATCATTAAGAAGTCTCCGATTCAAAAATGGCACTGCCAATGGACAAGAATCCTACAGATTGGCACAGCTTTTAAGACATACATCCATCTCCCCGGGCTACTGGTTCAACTGCTCTCTGTTAGAATAAGGTACACAACCCTTCCAATCTGATCCTTTTGCAGTTACAAAGGAGGCTGAGGCAGAGGGAGTCGAAAGAACACAGGAAACTGTAAGAATAACCAGACGCACTGAGATTCATTCCATCTCTCGTCCTCCCTGCACTCCCGGCAAGACTGTTTCCTAACTGGTGGATGAAAATAACTGTGGACCCCTGGTTGTTGGACATTGTTTTTAATGAATAATTCATAGAATTTCAAATTGCTACTTGTCAAGACTCCTTCCTGTACTCCCACGCATCACAATCTGTCAAATGATTGAGCAATACAAAAAGCCATTTATTGTCATGGAGATCAGAGCAACCCATCTAGTGCCTTGCCATGTGCAAGGCATGGGCTTCTCCATTGTCTTCATTGTCCCAAAGATGACAGTGAGATTCTGAGCTGTGTTAGACTTCAGCCTTCCTGCTTGTAGATGGTAACACTGTAAACAACCACAGTGGCAGTGAGGCCAGGGGATTATCTGGCATCTCTTGATCTACAGTACGCATATTTACACATTCCTATTCATCAGTCACAATACCAGTTCCTTTACTTTGCATTCAAGGACAGCGATTCCAGCACATGGCACTGCCGTTCACATTGTCCACCATTAAGAGTATACACAAAAGTCACAATTTGTATTTGCAGCACTCTCCACAAGCAAGGCTGTCTTGTACATTTGCATCTAGCTGATTGGTTCATATGGGTGCAGTCTCTGAGTGCAGCTGGAGAAGCAGTACCAGAGGCCATCAGAACCATGCAGTGTCATGACTGATTACTAAACCACTGCAGTAGCGTCTTGCAAACAACCCAGTGCATACAGCAGCTAGGGACCACATTTGACATGTCCAGGGCTGTGGTATCCCTGACAGGTGGATAGGCTACGAACACTTAAGCAAATGTGCAAGAGAGTTAGGCACAACCTGCAACACTGGCAAAGAAAATTGTTCATGTCCTAGATTTGATGGCAGGCTAGATTCCACTTTTCCCATTACTTCATTTGCTACAGCTTTGGGACCCGCAGAAGAGTCTGCATCAACCAGGATTCCTCTCGTGGTACAGATGAGATAGTCTTGCTGATGGCAGAGTGTGCCTGTAAATTCTTAAAAAAGTGGTCTTGATAATGGATGTCAAAAGGCCTGTGCCCACAAGAGAATCTAGCCTCGTGGGCTGGGGAGCAGTTCTTAGCACAGGTACCTGGAGCCTCATGGAGCGGAATTGCATCAACCATCTCAGGATGGTAGCAGTCTTCAAAGGGTAAATGACTTTCTAGGGGTGTGGATGAAGTTCACTATCCACACATTGGCAGGTCTTTCTGAAGAGCTGATTCGTCAGAATATCAAAGCTAAGCTCCTCCCACCTGTCGGGTGGTACATCCCTTGGCTCTACCCCATGATATCAGATCTGCCTTCCTGCTGGAAGAGTTTGGTCTCCCATGCACAGCTCCATATGTTGTAGGACCTTAACGGCACCATTTGTGAATTTAGTTTTTTTTCTAAAGTTTTTGTATTTTGCTGGTTTCTTGGTCCCTCTCCACCTCTTAGTGACGGAAGATAGAACACAAAGAAGGGAAGCAAGCTCTTGGCTATAAGTAGTGCATCACGTATCAGCAGAAGATGTCAGACAGATGCACACGTGTTGTGCTTTTACTGCCTAGGGACGGTACACAACACCACAGGTCGTGGTCTGTGCCAGATAATGATCCCTTCATCTTTAGAGGATCGCAGGGCTTGTCTACTCAGCCAGTCGGCTGATCGAGATCCTAAACTGCAACATAAGGGTGGTTGAAAGGCAGCCTCTTCTATGACAGGGTCTGCGGCCCAAATTGTGTCTGTGGAAGAGGTGGCAAATGCAGCTGCAGGCACCTTGTTGGTCTTGGCACCACTTTTGACTGGGGCAGTGTTGGAGCATCCTTCATGTGGGAATTTTGTGAGATGTGTTGGGCCCCCAGACCTTCAGGGAGAGTGCTGCCTGCCAGAGTAAGAAACACAAGAAGCACTGCCGTCTGTCATGGGACTGGGAGAGATCACACTTCTCTTATTCACTCGACTCCCCTAACCACTTGGAGCCTGTCAAGCGCTCGGCTTTGGCTGAGCCAAAATTGGTCAAGGGATAGGTTGCTAGCTCCACGGTACCACCATTGGGCTTGCGACCTCAACATTGGTCGAGCAGGCAGGCGAGAGTTTCCTCACCCAGATGACCATTTGTCAGAGGGGTTGATGAGAGACAGTTTCAAGACCCTGTTGTTCCCGGACCTCACCCAGGAGGATGTGAGTGGGTGGTGTGCTCGGCTGCTACTACTGGGAATAGCCTCCACTGGAGGTCATGCAGTTGAAACCAGTGTGTTTACATGGCACCTTTGGCTGCTTTTCCTTGACGTGGGTCCTTGGGTCGCTGGTCAAGGCATTCTTCGAGGTCTTGATCCCGCTCAACTGGGAGGCATCGCTGTTGACACTCCTTGTCCTCCTTATCCTTGGATGATGAGAGGCTCTGCTGGCATATGCGGCAGTGCTATGAGGAGCTCCGTTGGCAACAGTGGGCATTGGCTGGGCAGGGTGGGGCTCTACCCCCGACCCCTATGATTGTCTGGTGCTGGTCAAGCCCACACCAGTCCATCCAAGACAGTTGTCACTGACATCTGTCACCACCCTTGCAGGTGAAACTGCTTCCACCACAGTCTTTGCGGGGAGCCCCAACCAAGGACACCTGTGCTGCCACCAGCTTGCTAGGGTAGTTATCGGTGGAGATTATGCAGTTGGATGACTATAGGGTGGTCCATAGTGGGAAGCTGTCAAGATTGTTTTTAACGAGTTGTCAGATGACTCCGGGTCTTCTATGCAGTAGAGGACGCACACTTTTGACTGGGAATTGGTTGAGGAAGTGACCACCAGCCACAGGCCGGTGTCATGTGGGGCTCTTCTCCGACTAATGTCAAAGTCCATGAATGTCCCTTTGGAGCCTGTTCATAAAAACCGCTGAACACCCATTTACCGACATCTTGGATAGGGACGAATCCCCGGGGATTGCCTTTCCCATGGTGGAGGTAATTTTGGCACCGGCCCTGGAGCTGTGGCAGCATCCAACATCCTGCCTGTCACCTTCAGCTCATATGGTCCACAAATATGAGCTCTATACAGGCTTTCTGGCTGAGTTCTCAGACCAGCTGGCAGCCAAGGATCTGGTTTTGTACTCTGTCTCCTGGAAATTTAGAAACACTGGGGCGTGGACAAAAACCTCTAACAAGTCGAAAAAAAGCCAAGAAGGTCTGTGCTGCTTTCTCTGGCCTTCATCAGGCAGGCCACGCCTTGATGATAGCTCACTTTGGTCACACCCTTGTTGGAGTGCTGGATAATGTCCTTCCTCACCTTTCTGCTGACAAGCAGTTGCCGATAAAAGTGGCCAGAGACCAGGGTTAAGCGCTGGCCAAACACCAGCTCCAGATGGCCATCGGTGACTTCTGTGCCTGTGTCATGACATTGACTGTTACGATGTGTCACAGGGCCTGGCCGAGGCTCTCTACCGTTAGGGCAGACACTCTGCCTAAATTGGCTGATGTCACGATCTTCCTGGACATAAGTCTCCACCACTCATTCACACTAGTGGGATTAGCGCCGGAGGCACTAAGACCCATCGGGAGCAAACTTTTTGCTGGAGGGTCGGCGCGAGAGACGGCGCCCCCGAGACCGGCGCCCGCGAGCAGCGGCTCGAGCGGTAATGACCATCTCGGCGACGACCCTCCAACCGCCTCAGTTCCTTTTTTCCCGCCGTCGAGTGCGCTTCAGTGACGACGTCGCTCGCCTGTCGGGAGTCAAACTTCAAACTAGCGCATAGTTTTCAGTTTGTTTTTTTGTAACTTTATCACGATAAGTAGTATCGCTTAATTTTATTCTATTTTCGTTAAATTTTTCTAATATTTCAATTTTACTTGAAGTCTCGGCCTACTGGACGGAGTCGACCATGAGCAGGTCAGGTGTGGTAGGGAGACTTCGTGTAAAGCTGTTCAGTCAGCGGGCTGGGTCGGTCAGCCTCCTTCTCTCAGCGGGTTCCGACAACTGTCAGTCCGATGCTGGGGATGGGCGCCTCCCGGCATAAAAATAAGCGGTCGCATTCTCGGCACCGTTCGCCTCGACTCTTCTTCGCCCACAGGTCAAAAGAAGGCATCACTCGAGGTCGCCTCTGGTATGTCTGCGTGTCGACGCCGTTATGGTTGCTAGTTGCGGTCTCTTCTTGGAGTCGCCAACTTCCGTATCGTCGTCCTCGACGACTGAGCCTCCCCGCCTATAGGTAGGACTCCAGATGAGCAGTTTCATCAGTGGGCGCTCTTATGGAGCAATGGGCTCGGAGGTTGGTTCTTCTGCCTGGCTCGGTTGCCTCGGAGCCCTCGGCCCCTCCGGCGATCAGGTAGGGCGGTTGGACCTTCCTAGTCGTGGTGGCGCCTTCTTCGTGCCAGCGACCTGCGCTTAGGTGTTCCCCTCACATGGCTGCAGCGCAGGGGGCCTCACCGATGCCCTTATCTCCTGGTTTTTTTCCTTCTCTAGCTTTCCAGGTTCCTGGGGCTATTCCGGCGTCTTCTGTAGGGTCTGTTGGCTTGTCGGCGCCGCCAGTGCCGCTTGGTCTTGCGGCGCCGCCCGCTGGTCTCGCGGCACCTACTCAGTGTTGCTGGGAGGGCGGCGAGCGACGGCGCCGCTGCGTCAGTCTGCGGGCACTGCTCAAGGCGCCTAATTGCGCGGCGTGCGTGGCCCAGCGGCGCCCGGCGCATTGGCCATGGCGTCATTGGGCGCTTGAGTGTGCCAGGCCTCTTCAAGGCCGGGCGCCCCTCAGGCCGCTCTTCAGCCTGCTTTGCCGCCTTCCTTGGCGCCAGCAGCCCTTGGGGACTCTCCTTGTTTTTCTGCTATTTCCTCCTCTCCTAATTTTCACTCCTTTCCTGTCCAAACAGTCCTTTCTGGACCATCAGGAGATGATGTTGAGCCTGACCCAGACCTTCGGTTGGGTGATGAAGTGGAGGAAACAGGATCTTTCTTTGCTACAGAGCCTGTGGTTGAGGACCTGTCCTTTAAGTCTCTGTTGAAGAACCTGGGATCCACTCTTTCTCTCCAGACTACAGACATCGATCCTGGGAAGATATTAAGACTCCAGTATCTTCATGCTTCGGAGATCCCTACGGATTTGACTCCTCCGATCCAGCCTTCCTTCGAGATGCTGTCTCAAATGGTATGGAATAATCCTGCTCTTATTCCTCAGTGGCTAAATCCATTGATAAGAAGTATTCAGCTCCCAAGGATCGTCCCATTTGGCATCCCAAGCCTTTGCGGATCCTATTGTAGTCCTGGCAGAGAATGACAAGGTCGTTTCTTCCTCAACTACTACAGCTCGACTCTATTAACAAAGAGTCTCGTAAGATTGATACATTAGGTAAGAGAGTCTTTGCTGCCTCCACTCTAAGTATGCGTATTGCCAGTTATCAAGGCTATTTTTCTCAGTATGAGTATATCCTGTGGCACTCTATGAAAAGAATGGTTGAAGCTCTTCCAGATTCGGATTCCAAGTCAGAGCTTCTTCTGACCGTTATTAGAGGTATTGAGTTCAATAACCAACAGGTCAAAGCCGCCATGGACGCCGACACTGCTTCTCGCCTCAGCAGCCGCGGGATTTGTACTCGCGCCATTCCTGGCTGCGCATTTCTGGCTTCACGAATGATGCTCAGCAGCAGGTGATGGTGCTGCCTTTGATGGCTCCTTTCTTTGGCCCTCAGGTGGAGCAAGCCTTAGAGGCCACTCAGAAGACTAGATCGGCCATTAAGTTGGCCAGACCTCCGCCTGCCCCCTCTCGGGGGCATGTGAACAGACGTCAGTTTTATAGTCGTCAGTCCTTTCGAGGCAGAGGCAGGGGAAGCTTCCATAAAAGCCAACCTGCCCAACCTCAAAAGAAGACGCAGCAGAAAGCGCAGGGGCCTAAAGCTCCCAGCGCTACCTTATGAGTCGTGGGCCCAAGTTCCATCCACTCTGCCCGAGGTGGAACTTTCTCCTCCGGTTGGAGGTCGTCTGATGTACTTCTACATCCAGTGGAAGTCCATAACTTCGGACAAATGGGTCCTTCGGATAATTCGCGAGGGTTATTCTCTCAATTTCTTGGAAACCCCGCCGAATTGTCCTCCCAGACGACAACCCAGGTTGTCGGCCTCTCAGTCAGACCTCCTCACCGCGGAGATCCAGGGCCTTCTGAACAACAGGGCAATAGAACTGGTGCCCCCAAGATTCATGTAAACACAGGGTTCTATTCCCATTACTTTCTGGTTCCAAAGAAATCTGGGGGATGCGCCCATTCTAGACCTCAGAAAGTTAAACAAATTCCTCCCCAGGGAGAAATTCAAGATGATTTCCTAGGTACCCTGTTACCCTTGCTGCATCAGCACGACTGGCTGGCCTCTCTGGATATGCAGGATGCTACCAGCATATCCCGTCCACCCGACCCACCGCAAGTTCCTCAGGTTTGTAGCTTTGGGTCAGCATTATCAGTTCAGAGTCCTGCCCTTTGGGCTATCCTCGGCACCGCGAGTTTTTACACAGTGTTGTGCAGTTCTCGCGGCGCATCTCAGGAAATTCGGACTCCGAGTGTTTCCCTACCTGGACGATTGGCTTCTACAAGCCCTTCCGGCCAAGGGACTTTGGAAGCCGGCAAACGACTTCGTCTCTCACGTCCATGGGAGTTCTGCTGAATTTGAAAAATCTCAACTGCAACCTCCCAGAGGCTCCTTTTCATAGGGACGCTTCTAGACACCTCTTCAGCGAAGGCTTTCCTTCCAGAGGACAGAAGACTCGACATCCTTCGAATGGTCTGTTACATCAGGGAGAACCAATCGGTTACAGCTCTCTCGATGCAACGATGTTGGGTCTCATGCGCCCTCGGTCTTCACTGTCCCTCTGGCCCGACTGCACATGAGAACCACCCAATGGATGCTCTCCACCAGTGGTCCCGACCTCTCACCCCAGTCTTATCCCATCAAGGTGACGGAGCCCCTTCGAGGTTCTCTCACCTGGTGGTCTCAAGAGAGCAATCTCCTGGAAGGATTCCCTTTGCTCCCCGGATCATCAGATCTCCATCACCACAGGACCATCGCTAATGGGATGGGAGCTCACTGTCTCTCCTTCACACTCAAGGTGTATGGACTCAGTTCGAAACTCATCTCCACATAAATGTCCTGGAGATGAGAGCGGTCCTCTATGCAATCCGAGCTCTGAAGGATGTCCTTTGTCACAAGAACATTCTCCTTCAAACGGACAACAAAGCAGTGATGTATTACATCAACAAGCAAGGCGGTGCTCATTCTTATCCCTTTGCAGGGAAGCAATGAGGGTGTGGGAGTGGTGCTTGGAGCACAAGTCTCTGATTCAAGCGGTTTATCTGCCAGGTATACAAAACGACCTAGCAGATCACCTCAGCAGAACGGAGGCAGACCCTCACGAGTGGTCTCTCGATCCAGCCGTAGCTCGGTCCCTGTTCAAAGAGTGGGGGACTCCAGACCTGGACCTTTTTGCATCCCCACTCAATGCAAAACTGCCTCTCTTCTGCTCCAGAAATCCAGGGCCTGGCATTTTCTGTCAGGATGCGTTCAGGCTACGGTGGACAGAACGCTTTCTTTCGCCTTTCCACCGCTCCTCTAATCCAGAGAGTATCCTCAAGTTCGAGTCTCAGGGACCAAGATGATTCTCATTGCTCCTTCCTGGCCTCGCAACTATGGTTTCCTCTACTCAACAGTATGTTGGCAGCCTCCGAGACCACTTCCTTTGCAAATCAGTCTTTTGACTCAGGGTTCGTGGTCCATCCCAACCTGAAATCACTTCACCTTCATGCTTGGCTCCTGAAGAGATAGAAGTGAATCGGTTCAACGTCTCGTAGAGTCTCAGACATCCTTCTGGCTGCTGGAAGCCAGCCACCCAGCGTCACGCTTCAAATGGAAGCGTTTTCTCTCTGGTGTCAAAATCCTCTTGGAATCCCTTTTCCTGTCCTCCTGGCAAAGTTCTGGAGTATCTTTTGGACCTGTCAAACTTAGGTCTTCAGTACTCCACAGTTAAAGTTCACCTTAGTGCCATCTCAGTGTTCCATGAGCCGGTTTCTTCCTTAACTCTGGCTCAGTTACCTATGGTGAAGAGATTTCTTAAGGGGATTCTCCATACCAGACCCCCTGTTAAGCGTCCAGTTGCAGCCTGGGACATTAACCTGGTGCTGGACATGCTCACTCGGAAGCCTTTCGAACCCTTAGCTACCTGTGAGCTAAAATTTCTTACCTGGAAGACTGCCTTCCTGGTGGCCATTACCTCAGCCCGCAGGGTCTCTGAGATACATGCCTGGTTACGGACCTCCGTTATACTGTATTCCATAAAGACAAGGTAGTTCTCCGTACTCATCCTAAATTTCTTCCCAAGGTTGTGTCAGAATTCCATCTAAACCAACCTCTGGTACTTCCCGCTTACTCGCTAATTTCCAAAATGAAGGAAGCAGGCTTCATTCCTTGGATGTTAAGAGAGCCTTGCGGTTCTATTTAGATAGAACCAAGGATATTCCATGACTCAGCAACTGTTCGTTTCTTTTCAGCGACACCCGGCTGGGTCAACCTGTCGCTATTAGATGCATCTCTTCATGGTTAGTGGCATGCCTTCGTCATTGCTATTCCATGGCTCAAGTTAAATTAGAAGGTAGGGTATGCGCTCACTCTACTAGAGTGATCCTGACATCCCTAGCTGAAATTCGCAATGTTCCAGTGCAGATATATGCAACGCCGCTTACCTGGAGCTCAGTGCATGCCTTCAAGTACACTATGCACTGGATGTTCATGCTAGGCGACATTCCGCATTCAGCAGAACTGTCCTTAATGGGCTTCTATCTTAGACGCGTGAGCTCTGGCTCTCCTGCCGCCCTTTTGGGGATTATCAGCTTGGTACTCTCCCACTAGTGTGAATGAGTGGTGGAGACTTATGTCCAGGAAGATAGGAAATACGACTTCGTAATTCTTGATCTTCTTGACGAGTCTCCACCACCATTCACACGCCCACCCTCCATCCCCCGAGCTCACCGGCTGTATTGGTCTTCACTCCTCAAATCTTTAGGCCGTGAGGACTTCTTTGCTGACCCTTCTTACATGGGTCATCACGGACTATCTTATGTCCGTTTTTAATGTTAGGTTTACTCTTTCGTTGAATTCTTTGCTGCACCTCCTTGGTAAAAAGGTACTGAGGCGGTTGGAGGGTCGTCGCCGAGATGGTCATTACCGCTCGAGCCGCTGCTTGCACGGCGCCGTCTCTCGAGCCGACCCTCCAGCAAAAAGTTTGCTCCCGATGGGTCTTAGTGCCTCCGGCGCTAATCCCACTAGTGTGAATGAGTGGTGGAGACTCGTCCAAGAAGATCAAGAATTACGGTAGGTACGTAATTTTCCTTTCTTGAGCACTGACCTTTTTGGCCCAGGGGTGGATGGTCATCTCACCCGGCCTGAGGAGTCCACTGCCACCTTAGACTTTGTGGCTTGTCCCAGAATAACCCAAAGGCCCAGTAACAGAAGACCTTTCAGTTTCAGTCCTTTCAGCCACAGCAGCCTCGGTAGCAATTTCAAGCCTGGTGCCCCAAGGCCAATTTCTCTGGCCAGGGGCGAAGGGGGGGTAGGGGAAGTTGTGACCCTCCAGTTGCAGCAGCTAATGCCTGCTCCAGAGGTGCCCAGTGATGGGTTGAGGTATGTATGCCTCCTGCCTGTCAGTCACTGACCCAGCTCCCTGTTTTTTTTTTGGGGGTTCGCCACTTCTGGCCTCAGTGATCCTCCATTACTATGGACAGGTTGGTTCTTGAGGTGGTAGGCAGAAGTTTGCCTGTTGACTTCGAGGCTGTCCTGCCTTATCGAGCTGATGCTCCGAGGGAGTCCTTGGCAAGTTCCAGATGGTCATTCTGTACCAGATTATACCATCTGCATAGCAGGACATGTGGTTCTGCTCCCTGGACCTCTAGGACTGGTTCTTCCACATCCCAGTCTGTCTGTCCCACTGGTGATACCTCTGGTACTGCATAGTAGGGGTGGTCTGACAGTTCCAGGTCATGCCCTTCTGCCTCACGTTTGCTCCCAGGGTCTTCACCAAATGCATGGCTGTGGTGGCTCCTTCTTGATGCGTAAGGGCGTCAGTGTTTATTTTTTTATTTGGTTTTTGTTGACCAGGTAAGTGCACTAGACAGATCTTGCCTATTTTCAGGCAAGACCCGGGGGAAGGGGATACATATGAATGCCAACTGATCTTGAACCAGATTAAGCTGTTGGTGGTATTTTTAGTGAATGAGGGAAATTTGGCCAGAACACTGGGGAAATTTCCCTACTCTCCTGCAGGGGAGCTGATTGTGTTGCAGGTGGATGGAGGTTCCCATTTCGTTGGAAACTGAGGAGGAAGGAGGCTCTGTCTCTGGAGATCTGGAGCTCTTGGTTGAAATGCCTTTTGCTAAATATGGATATTATGCTGCCTTCAGACCAAGATATTGTCCCAGAGGTAAGGGGAACAGGTCCTGATATCAGAGATTCCTATGAATGAGGAGAATGCTGAAGAATTGTTACATGAAGAATTAGAATTAAAAAAAAAAAGTCGCAACTTTTGGAATTCATTACAGTAGCAGAAAGAGATTACAGACTTTGTCAGAAACATTTGGAAGAGGAAAAAAAAAACGGAAGAGATCCCTGGCAAGCCCTTCATCTTCTGGAAATAAGACTGCCTATCATTAATATGGAAGAATTGTCAGGTTCTCCTAATTTACCAAAAATTCACAACAAGCAACAAGACCTTTCTATACCAGATAGCGTAGAGGACGAAGATTTGTGGTCGGCTGGTGAAGTTGTACAAAGAGCAGGGTGGATTAGACAGAACATTTGTATTCCATATCCGGAGATTCCGCTTCCAGGATCTCCAGATAACTTGAAAATGAATCAGATTGTCGAGTCATTGAATATTGAGGAGATGTCTACTTCAGCTTTTTCAGACACCCGAATTTCCCCTACTACGCAGGCGTTGTATGAGGGCGAGGCAGCCGACAATAGAACTGCGACAGACGACACTGGAAATACATTGAGAGTTCCTGACAAAAATCAAGATCAACAGAGGGTGAATTTGAATTCTGGTACTGGGGAAAGAACAAATGCTATCCAGCTTGAGGTTTCGGCAGTTACTTCAGTGCAAAACGATATGCCTTCCTCAAAACCAGTTAATGAAACAAAACAGAATAAAGTATCAGAGAAAAAAACTTATGCAGGACTGTTTAAGAAACCTGTTCTGGAAGCCAAACGTCAGTTCTTAGTTAGACTAAGATATCAGGGTTAAAGCACCTGTGGTACCTGATAGAGAATGGGTAGGAAAACCCTATTAATTGACAGTTTGGGTTTTTCTCCATCAGATGTATATGCTTTTATACATTCATCTGGGGACCACAACTATGATGTTAGTTTTTGTTCAGTGAAGTTACTGGATACGTTTTGGAAACTGTATTACGAAGTAAAAGATTTGGAAATATGGAGAGATTTTTTAGTAATTCCAGTCACGAAACCTACAATAGAAACAGTGGCTATACTCTTTCTGAATGAAGGAGTTAATGTAGCCAACATCACCTGTTGGCTCGAGCAGAGATGTACTATAATGGAACACCCAAAACCGATCATGGATGAAAATGGATTTTGGACTGGGGGTTGGACTTTTAGGGTTCAACTACCGCATTATGACAATGGGATTCAACATTTGCCAAACTCATTTTATTTGGGAAGGGACAGAGGCATTCTAGGGACATGGATATGTTGTTCATCCACACTCATTGGCAGGTATCCTTGCCGCTTTAAATCTTGCCGGAAGGTCTTCAAGCTTGCTCCTCCCACCCACCCGGGTGGTATAACTCTCGGCTCCGCCCCATGACGCCAGATCTTCCTTACCGCTTGGAAGCTCAGGTTCCCTCCTTAACGCTCTGCGTTTGTGACTGGTTCCTATTTCTCCGTTTGCGGATTTAAAAATAAATTTTGCAAAAAGACTTCAGTCTTCTATCCCTCACGGCTGCGATGGACAAATCGACTCCCGGATTTCTGAGATGCCCATGCGGGCAGAAGATGTCTCGGACGGATCCACACTCCACGTGTGTCTACTGCTTAGGCCTTGAGCACGACCCGCAGGCTTGCGACCTGTGCTCATCTTTCTCGGCCTACGTCCTCGAAGACCGTGCTGCCCGATTGCAACTGGGCCGTCCCGAGAAGCGTTTCCCTCCGGTGAAGTCCAAGGAGGCCCGGTTGGCGGTGTCCGCGGCGGCGGGCTCGGCGGATCAGCTCGAGCGGATGGTCGCCCTCGAAGAGGAGGCAGGGGTCAGATCTTTCTCGGCCGCGGCATTTATCCCGCTCTCTGGGTTCTTCCTACACGGCTTCTTTTAAGGAGCTTTGTCTGTCCCTCTCCACTAAAGGAGAAGGGCTCATGCCTGCTGGACCTTATTCTCGGTCCAAAAGAGGGACAGGGTAAGTCCCTCCGTCGACGCTCTTGGGAGCGGGAAGGTCCTCTCTCTCGGCCGCCGACCGTCGGCTTCGTCGATCCTCGCCGCCACTGGCCTCACGGTGTCCCCGCCAGGTCAGTTGACCGAGACTCCCACCGATGAAGTCGAGATTTTTCTCGACCCATTGGACGGGCTGTCGCCTTTAGCAGCCGAGATTCCCCTCTCCCCGGTTCCCCCGGGAGGAGTTGAGGATCCCGTGGGCTCGCTTGTGCCTCCGGTTCCGGAGCCCTCGGATGGACCATCCGAGCCGAAGGGAGTGCCGGTTCCGGCCGACACCTCCCCGCACCGACCTCGGAAATTCCGGGACTCTCGGTCTCGGTCTCGGACCTCTTCGCGGTCCAGCCGATCCCACCGTCATAGGCGGTCTCGGTCTCGGCACCTGTAAGCGGGCGTTGCCGCCCTCGCCTCCTCCTCGGATGAGGGGAGGTTCACGTAAATTACGCCGACGGTACGAGGACCTTATGTTGCAACAGTTCCTCCTGGCCGGGAATAAGCCGACCCCGCCGCCTTCCCCGCCATTAGTGGCTGTCACCGAACGGCCGCCGACACAACCCCCGACTTATCCGAGGAGCTATACCCAGGCCGGTTGTTCGGCCAAAACCAGCTGCTCCACCGATCTCGTGGAACCTCCTCCTCCACAGCCACTAATTGGGGCTCCGACCAAGGATTCTCGGTCGGCTAAGGGTCTACCCCATCGGCTGTCAGTTACCCTCACTCCCGACCGACCTCGGCAGGTGAAGGGTGGCTCAGGCCAGAGGCAGCTCTTCGAGGACTCTTCCGAGTCCGAAGATGATTCCTCCTTTTCTCCAAGCGACTGGACTTGGAGTCTTCAGGAGGTCAGTCAATGGACGATAGCCTGCCGTCCTTCCTAGGACTGCTTGGCTCATCTCGGAGTCTACCGGGATGGAGCTCGAACCCGCTTCCACATGGGCCAGAGTATCCCTCACGGAGATTCTGGACCGAGGGGATTCTCCGACGGAGGCCTTTCCGGTGGCCGAGGCCATAGTGGGTCCGGCACTGGAGCTTTGGCAGCGCCCTGCTTCCTGCCCTGCGCCGCCAGGATGGCCAGGAAGTATGCGGTCCCTACCGGTTCCTTGTCCGGTTTTTCGGAACACCCCTCTGCTGAGGGGTTGGTTACCGACAGCGTTTTCCGGCGCGCCGGCAACGCCAGGGATGTGGACAAACCTCCTGACAAGGAGTCCAAGAAATTGGACTATGTCGGGCGAAAAGTCTACGCTGCGTCCTCTCTCGGCCTTCGTCAGGCCAGTTCGGCCGTCCTCATGGCACATTTTTCTCATGCCCTGTTGGGCTCCCTGGATGAGGTCATCCTCATCTTCCCCGATCTGCAGACTACGGTTAAGCAGGTGCGGGACCAGGGCAGGGCAGTGGCCAAACAGCAGCTCCAGACTGCTTTGGATATAGGGGACTCATGTGCCAGATCGGTGGCGGCCGCAGTGGCTATGTGTCATGGGCTTGGCTGAGGATATCCACCTTACTCGATACCCAGCACAAGTTGGCGGATGTTCCTTTTGGGACTGACCTCTTCGCCCTGGGGTGGAAGGTCACCTGCAGAGGATCGAGAAGTCCAATGCCACCTTGGACTCGGTCTCTTCCGCAGAAGGACAAAGGCCGCAAACCACAGCCTAAGCCCTTTCGTCCCTTCCCCAGCCCCGCGCCGCCCGGCCCAGAACGTCAGGGCCAGCAGGCTCGGCCTTGGCATCCCAAACCCAAGCCGCCGGCTTCCTCTAACAGGAGGCAGGGAGGAAAGGGCCCAGGAGGTCCCTCGGCCGGTCCCTCCTCCAAGCCTGCCCAGTGACGGGCTGAGGGGTGTCGCCCCACCCCCGCTACCTCACCTGGTCCCCCTGGGGACGGCCCGCACTTCCGTTCGCCTGGTCCGCTGTTACCACGGACAGGTGGGTCTTGGAGGTGGGGAAGAGGCCTGCCTCTGGAATTCGAGCAGGCACCACCCTTCAGAGCCGCCGCCTCGGGGCTTCGGGATCCCCAGCTCACTGGCGGCTCGTCGAGCCGACATCGCCTCCTCCTCCAGAAGGAGGTGGTAAGAGAGGTGGTGGACCCTCCTTCAGACCCAGGGTTTGTGTCCAGGTACTTCCTGGTTCCGAAACGGACGGGGGGCTGGCGCCCCATTCTCGAAACCTACGACCTAAACAAGTTCCTAAGGTCTCGAACCTTCAGGATGGTCACCTGGCTCAGATAATACCATCCTTGGAACGCGGGTGGTTCTGCTCTCTGGACTTGCAGCAGGACGCTGCCACATCCCTATCCGTCCGTCTCACCAGAGATTCCTTCGCTTCCGAGCGGAAGGATCCCTCTTCGAGTTCCAAGCCATGCCCTTCGGCTTGTCTCCAGCTCCCAGGGTCTTCACCAAATGCATGGCAGTGGTGACAGCATTCCTGTGGCGCCGAGGGGTCCGGGTGTACCCTTACCTGGACGACTGGCTGATAGCAGCTCCCTCCAGGAAGGAGGCGGAGTGGTCCAGAGATCTGGCCCTCCAGGTCTGCTCTCAACTGGGCCTCCTTATCAACGAGGCCAAGTCGGAACTCGAGCCGAAGCAGGTGATTCTATTCATCGGGGCGCAGCTCGACTCTCTTCGAGCCAGAGCGCGGCTCCCGGCGGACAGGGCCGAGGTTCTTTCCTCCTTTGCCCGATCATTTCTGGTTGGGCAATTGCGCCCTGCCCGGGACTTCCTGCGCCTCCTGGGTCTCATGGCGGCCTGCACCAGCGTGGTCCGTTGGGCCCGCTGGAACATGCGTCCCCTTCAGTGGGGACTGGCCAGCCAGTGGTCACAACGCTGCGATCCCTTGGACCAGCTTGTGTCGGTGACAGGGATGTGGAACGCCCCAGTGGTGGACCGTCCAGATCATTTGCAGGAGGGCATCCTGTTCGTCCGCCCCGAGCCGACGGTCTCTCTGTCGACCGATGCCTCTCTGATGGGTTGGGGTGCCCATCTGGGGGAACACCGGGCTCATGGCCTCTGGTCCCCGCGGGAGTCCCGATGCCACATCAACCTGCTGGAGCTCCGAGCGGTCCGCCTAGCTCTCACCGCCTTTGCTCCGTTCCTCCGGGGTCAAGTGGTCCGAGTCCAGACGGACAATACCACGACCATGTACTATCTAAACCGCCAGGGCGGGACGCGCTCCATGCTTCTATGCAAGGAAGCTCTCCGCATTTGGTCACTCGTACGCAGCCTGGAGGCGGATCTCCTAGCCATTCACGTGGCAGGAGCCTCCAACACCCTGGCCGATGCCCTGAGCCGGATAGGGGCTGCATCCCACGAGTGGTCTCTCCTGCCGGAGGTAGTACAGCATCTGTTCTCCCTTTGGGGCACACCTCAGGTGGACCTGTTTGCTCCATGGAGAACGCCGGTTGAGTCTGTTCCATGCCCGCCTCAGCAGGGCTCGCTGCAGGGGATGCCTTCTCAGGCAATGGACCCCGGCCTCTTTTACGCCTTTCCCCATTTCCTTGATCCACAAGGTGCTTCTAAGGCGAGGAGGGACAAGGCGAGGTGATTCTGATAGCCCCAGACTGGCCTCGCCAGTTCTGGTACCCAGATCTCCTCAGTCTCAGCTCCAGGACTCCGCGGCAGCTTCCAGCTCGCCGGACCTGCTCTCAGTCAATCAGGGAAGGTGTTCCATCCGGACCTTCAATCCCTGCACCTGACGGCCTGGTTCCTGAGCTGCCAGAGTTCCAGGCCTTGGGTCTTTCCGGACGAGGTCCTCAATGTAGTTGAGGCGTCCGTAGAGTCGACCAGAAAATGTTATGCCTTCAAATGGAAAAAGGTTTTCCATTTGGTGTCAGGGCAAGGGCTTGGACCCTTCCTCCTGTTCCTTGGCAAGCATCTTGGACTATTTATGGTCCCTTTCTAGTCAAGGGCTTAGGTCGACGACCCTAAGGGTGCACCTGGCAGCCATCTCTGCTTACCGGGCGCGGGCCGGGAAGCAGTCGGTGGCGCAGGAGGTGGTCTGGCGCTTTTTCAAAGGCCTTGATCACATTTCCCCTCCAGTGTGGGAACCCCCACCTCCGTGGGATCTACTGCTGGTACTGGCAAAGCTCATGGGCAAGCCATTCGAACCTATGCACAGGTGTGCTCTCTCTCACCTGTCGTGGAAGACCGCCTTCTTGGTGGCTATCACGTCAGCCAGAAGGATGGGAGAGCTCCAGGCGCTTTCCATCGAGTCTCCTTACCTGGTCTTCCACAGGGACAAGGTTGTCCTGCGCCCCCACCCGAAATTCCTTCCAAGGGTGGTGTCGGAGTTTCACCTTAACCAGGTGTTGACTCTGCCGGTGTTCTACCCCAATCACACCTCGGAGGCCGAATATAGGCTCCATACTCTGGACCCTAGAAGGGCGCTCGCTTATTATAAGGAGCGCACGGCTGAAATTCGGGGAGAGGTTCGCCAGCTGTTTGTCACCTACGCTGAAGCCGCATCTGGCAGACCTGCAGCCAAGCGGACGATAAGCAGGTGGGTAACCTCCTGCATAGATCTCTGCTATAAGTTGGCGGGCATGGAGCCTCCCAGAGGGATAAGAGCTCATTCTATCCGCCATACTGCTGCAGCGGTGGCTGCTTCCAGGGACGTCCCTATCCAGGAAATCTGCAGGACTGCTACCTGGAAGTCAGCAAACACCTTCATTACCCACTACCACATCGACCTTGAGTCACGCCGGGATGCTGGTTTTGGGGCCTCGGTTCCCAGTCTCTCTTTCCCAAGTAAGTATATGGGGTGTGCGTCGCCTCCTCCTCCCGGAGAACTGCTAGGAGTCTGCCAATGAGTGTGGATGAACAACATATCCATGTCCCTAGAAATACAGGTTACTCACCTGTAACAGGAGTTCTAGGAATGGTATATGTTGTTCATCCACCACATACCGACCTCCCGGCCCGGCACAACCTGAGCTTCCAGCCCGGGCAGATCTGGCGTCATGGGGCGGAGCCGAGAGTTATACCACCCGGGTGGGTGGGAGGAGCAAGCTTGAAGACCTTCCGGCAAGATTTAAAGCGGCAAGGATACCTGCCAATGAGTGTGGATGAACAACATATACCATTCCTAGAACTCCTGTTACAGGTGAGTAACCTGTATTTATTTTTTACACCGGACAACCAAAAAGCTGTTACAAATGTGGTTCCTTAGAGCATTTAAACAATGATTGTGATAAAGTTAAATGTTTTATCTGTGGGGTTTTTGGTCATATTGTGAAGAGTCTCCTGTTTGTAATTTATGTGGAGACATAGAGCATTCATATGAAGAATGTCCCTGGGCAACACATGACTGAGATGAAGCTTCTGATCAGGAGCATTTTTGTATAAAGCTAGACTTCCTTATATTGAACACTTTGAAGTAGAAACAGAATTGGGAATAAGAGGTAGACGCCGGGGGAGAGGGGCTTGGGGAGGAATAAGCACAAGACCTATTATTCTGGAGGCCAGTGGCCTTCCTCCTTCAGGAAGACAGGCAGTTTTATTTGACAAAATGGAGAAAGGCACCCCACAGCCTTTGGGTGGGGGTTTGGAGGCCAAAGATAACTCCCTATGTTACACCACAAGGTTCCCCAATAAGGATTCATAGAGCATTATCTAAAGAACCACTTTGCAGCTTACATCTTGAAGATTTAGATGTAGAGACTTCTGTAGTTGTTCAAAGCGTAGAGGAGCATATTCAAGAACAAGGGTCCTTTACAATGGTAAAAAAAAAAGGGGGGGTAAGGGCAATGTTTCTTCTCTCTCTCTCTCTTTCTCTCTCAACAGTCCTATCTCAAATAGATTTATTCCCCTTACAACTTGGGGGGACCATATGGAGCAGGAAATTCCTATGAATACAGAAGTTATGGGAGTTACACAAGAAAGGGAGGAAGGTTTGCCGGCTAGGCCTGTTCGGATGTCTGACTCTAACAAAAGTGAGACCAGATCTAGTGTGAAAATCATAAAACCCCCTCCATGATTAAATGGTGTTCTCAATAGCAAGTCTTAACGTGAATAGTATTAAAATAGGGAAAAGACGTCTTACGACCTTTATCTTACATTCCTTGATGTATGATATCATTTTTTTGCACGATACTAGATTGCATCTAGACAGTGAAGTTGCACAAGCTTCCCGAGATTGGGGATGGGGTGCTCCGTATTGGTCCCTGGGAATAGATCCATGTAGTGAAGTGGGTATTTGTTTTTCGTCAATAAATGTTTTAGTACATAAAAGGGTAGATATCGAACCTGGAAGGGCTTTTTTGTTAGATATTGAATTTAATAAAATACATTTCCGATTAGTGAACATTTACAATCCACAAACGAAGGCTCTTAGAATTGATTTATTAAAAAAAATACAGCCATATTTATATAATAACAGACAACTTATTTTTGGAGGAGATTTTAATATTAATTTTTTTTGAAAAACAGTGTTGGGAAACAATATTGAGATAAAAACCTTTTGAAACAGCTGGTAGCACAAGCAGGTTTAATAGATGCCTTTTCTTTTACATCAAAAAAAAGGATACCAACTTATTTTAAAGGAGTACTTTCCTCCTGTATAGATTTTATGTACATTCAGAAGTCCTTTCAGGTTGATACTACACTGGTGATACCAATATAAACTTCGGACCACTGTCGTCTTGGTATATGATTTGAGTCCCCCCCGAAGCGTGTGGCAGGGAAAGGGATGTGGAGATTAAATACCTCCTTATTAACAGAAGAGGATGTGTTACAAGATTTACGCACAATAGTACAGGATAAACTAACCACTTTGGTTTTATATGATAATATTGGTTTATGGTGGGTGGATTTCAAAGAGTGTTTGGTTTTTTTAAAGCAATCAGTTTATATTAGTCGCACAGTAAGAAAGTAATATATATGAGTTTAAGGAAAGAATTAGGGACTTTATTAACACAACAAGTGACGGCAGGACTAGATTTAAGCAAATTAATTTTTCAAATAAGACAAGAAACGGGAAATTATCAATATTCCCGAATTACTTAATTACAAAAAGAACAAATGTTCGGAACACAGGGGAAATCTGAGCACATTAATCCATTTGTAGCAAGTAATAAGAGACAGGAGAAACGTAGATTTAATACCCTTATAGATTCTACAGGGGCTGCACAGGAGGATAATTTAGGGATCATGAATGTAGTGGAGGAATATGTCGAATCAGCTTTTGGTACATTCCTGGAACCTGCAAGTCAGATGGTACAAATTTTGCATATGGCTGGGCTCCATCAGTTGCCTAGCTCACAATGTAACTTCTTGGTGAAGTTATTCTCGGTTCAGGAAATAGAGCGGGTAGTTAATTCTTTGCATTCGGTTGTTTCACCTGGCTCAGACGGTTTGTCTAGTGAACTTTACAAGATCTTGTGGAAAATGATTCCTTCCACAATGCTTTCTGTGTATAATTATTTTTTGGAGGAACATATTTTGCCCACACAGATGTATGAAAGGTTGCTGGGTTTTTTTTTGTATAAATCAGGAGACCGTGCAGATATTAAGAATCGGAGACCTCTATCTTTGCTTGATGCAGATTTTAAAATTTTTGCAAAACTATTAGGAAATAGATTATCTGAGGTTATGCATATGTTAATTAGCCCAATGCAATTCTCTGCTGTTCCTGGTTGTCATATTTCTGGTGCTTTATTGGTTTTAAGAGAAGTTATGGGGCAGTGTGGTATAGAAATGGAACCTTTAGAATCAGGAGTATCTCGTGAGTTTATACCAGGCTAAAGCTTTTGATGCAGTTTCACACTTTTTTGTGGGTGTGTCTTAAAGCATTTGGTTTACTTGATGAATTTATAGAATGGTTAAGATTGTTATGATTTGGCCTATGTAGTGCCATATGAAAATGGGTGGAGAGGTACCCTGCATTTAATCTATAGACGGGTAAGACAGGGATGTCCCCTATTATATGTATTTGCTTTGGATCTATTAATAATTTTGCAATGTTCTCCACTGATAAAAAGGGTGGACCAGGTTTTTGGAACTAGCTGTAAAATAATAGCATATGCTGACGACATGTCTAATTTTGAAAGATAAGTCATCAGTTCAGATAGCCTGTGAATTAATACAGGAAATTGGGAAAGTTACAGGTGCAGTTTTGAACTTACGTAAAACTAAGATTCTTAGTTTAAGAGGGTTTTATACGGTAAAGGAATCTATTGGTGAATTTGTAGTGTCACAGGAACCTTGTAAAATTTTGGGAATCTATTTAGGGGGTAGGGATATGGCATGTTTTAATTGGGAACTAGCGTTAAATATTGCAGTATCTAAAGTTGCAATTTGGACTAGATGGAAGGTTGCAAAACAAAAGAGTATATTTTATTAAAAATGTTTTACTTCCAGTTTTTTTGTACATTAGTGTAGTTTATCCATTACCGAAACAGTTAGAGACTAAAGTATTGTGAGTTTTTTAGTTGTTTCTGGGGCAGTAGATTAAATCCCATTAAGAGGAATACGTTATATTTAAGTATAAAGGAGGGAGGAGTGGGTATGATTAATCCGGTTGTGTGTTTTTTTTTTTCTTTTTTGTTTTTTTTATATAATAATTTGGTCCGTCTGATGAAAGATGAAGAGAAATTATGGGCCTTTTGGGGACTGCCGGTATTAGAAGGTGATCTAGGTGAATGGAAAGCTGCTAAGTTTTTTCATAAGAATAAAAGATGTCCTAGGTTGGTGGGAAGCTGGGAAGGGGTGTTTGACAAAATTAAGTTATGGAATATTGGGTATGAACGAGTAATGGGGAAAACAAGGAAACAACTGTATGAGGAGGTGATTAGTACTTATTTTTTAGAAAACCCTTTTTCGGATTTTTCAGTTTCTCAACAGGACCACATATTTTTCTTATATTAAAAATAACAGAATCCCTTTGCATATGTGGGATACTGCCTGGCTGGGAATTCATAATAGAATAAATGTAAAAAGTAATCAGAAGCATAAGGCTTTGCAGGAATGGTACTGCCCTAGGGTGGACTGTGTGGCTAAACTAGAAAGAATGAACCATCTGTATTTCCAATGCCCCTATGCTGTGAGATTTTGGGATGCTTTAAAAGATGGATGGAAATGGGTTATGATTCCACCTACATTGGAAGCTTTATATTGCGGTATTTTTCCTTAAATATAACAGTAGATTGTTTAAATACATTTCGACTAATACATTTACATTTCCTGTATTGGTTGTGGTTAAGCAGATGTCGTTTGGTGTTACAACAGGACATTTCAGATTTGGTTCTTGTTCACATTGTGTTAACAGATTTGGGAACTCTGAAAAAAGGTGAATTGGTTTCCAATTTTTTGAATAGTATGATTATAATACTTCTGTTTCAGTGTAAGTTATATTATTTTATTTGTGTTTCAATACCGTATCTTGCATGTATTTGATTTTTGATGATTATAATAGTTTCCCCTACCCTTTTAATGGGGGTGGTGGCGGTTGTTGTTATGAGGGGATAATAGTATGAGATACTAAGCACTTCAGTTTTTTGATTTTTTTTGTATGCTGCAATGCAGTTTTGTATTTTGTTGTCTTTTATTTATTGTAGGATGATATGTTTCTTTAAGTTTTTGATTTTCTTTATTAATGAACTTGTATGATGTATTATTGATTTGTATTTGTTTCATATGGTTTAAATAAAAATTCCTCTACTCTTTTCGATAAGTGCCATGAGATCTTTAACATCCACCTGAACTACCACCAATCCCAGCAGATGGGACCTCGGTTTAACGTCTCATCCAAAGACGGCACCTCAGAAGTGCAGCACCCTCTCCCGCTGCATTACAGTGTCAGTACTGGATATTAACCCAAGTGCCAGATGTGGGAACTGAACTCACAGCCCTCTGATCTCCTGGCCTCAGAGGTGAGTGTGCTACCTACTGAGCCACTTTACCCCTGCCTAGGCAGATGGCAGATAGCCAGGCCATCCAGCTAGGCTGTGGAGCAGTCCAGAGATCTGGTCCTCCAGACCTGAAGAGATTGAGCTTCTTGGTCAGCTCGGCCAAGTTCAAACTGATCCTCTTTCAGGTGATTCATTTAATCAGGGCAGAGCCAGACCCCTTTGGGTCAAGGACCTCCTCTGCGGCGCGGGTTTTGGACATTATCTCCTTTGCCCGATCATTTTAGGTTGGGCACTCGCATTCTGTCTGGGACTTCCTGAGGCTGCTGAGATACATAGCATTCTGCATCAATGTGGCCCAGTGGGCCTGCTGGCTGATACAGCACCTGCAGTGGAAGTTGGCCATCAGTGGTCACAGCACCTAGAAAACTTGGACCAGCCAGTCGCAGTGACCCAGATGATGTGGGATGTCATCCAGTGGTGGCTGATCCCTGAACATTTGGAGGAAGGAATCCCGTTTTCCCACCCAGAGCCAACCCTCACACTCATGACGAACACATCGATGGAGGGGTGGGGAGCTCATCTGGGGGCCCACCGCTTCAAGTTGTCCAGGAATCCGTAATCACATCAGCCTGATAGAGCACTGGGTGGTGTGGCTAGCTGTCGGGATTTGCCTCTTTATCCAGGATCCGATCGTGCAGGTCCAGATGGACAATACCACGACTATGTTCTACCTGAAGAGGCGGGTGGAACTTGCTGCCTTCCCTTGTATTGGGAGGTCCTCCACACGTGGACCCTCATGTGCAGCCTGGGCAGATCTCCTGACGATCCAAGTCACCAGAGTGGACAGTCAGCTGGCAGACGTTTTCAGCTGGGTGGACGAGATGTTGCACTAGTGGTCCCTGCATCAGGAGGTAGTCCACCTGTTCTTCCTGTGGGGCACACCTCTCATGGTCCTTTTTCTTCCCGGGAGAATGCAAAACATAGGTTGCTTTGTGCCTGTCCCCCACAATCTGGGACAGTGGTGGTGGTGGGGGGGGGGATGCCTTTGCAAAGCCCTGGACCTCAGGCCTCCTGTATGCTTTTCCTTTCTTTTCCCTGATCCACAGAGTGGTGGTCAAGGCTGTGAAAGACGAGGCACAGATGATCCTGATATCTCCAGACTAGCCACGTGAGTTCTGATTTGATTTTATTTCTGTATGGGTTAGTACACTGGGATATAATCCCTTTTACAGGTGTGACTCGTGGCCATAAAAAGGATAGGTCTTACTTGAGAGGGCTCTTGCAGTGTAATTACATATAGGACTGACACCGCAGGCGGCAGGACAACGGAAAATTTCTAGCTAGCAATCCCTGACGACGGACTGCCTCCACGTCAGGTGACCGGCGTCTGGAGACGTCGGTATAAAGGGGCGGTCCCTGACGCCCGCCTTCCAGTTTTTTCTCGCCGTTAGCTCGTGCAGCGCCTTGCGGAAAAGTTCGTGCTTCGTCAGCCCCATCTTCGTCGTTTTTTACCGAAATAATTTATTTTTCGACTAACGTCTGGTACCATCGTCGGTGTATGTCGTCCCATACACTCTCCTAGAGTACAAAACAGGGTGGCGATTCGTGGCGCGCCAACTACCGCACAAGGATGGCCATTCCTGTGCCTGTTCTGCCTAGGCTCGATCACCCGGGTCGAGAAGTGCTAGCACTGCCTCAGCTTCAACGCGGCTACCCGGAAAAGGCGGCAGCAGTCCCTGGAAGCCCATATTCTGAAGAAGAAAATGAGTTCAATGGAAAAGGAGCTCAAAAAACTGAGGCAGGCGTCCACTTCCCCCGAAGGCCATCGGAAGAAGGATAAGGAGAGGCACCGGAACAAGGGCTCCTCTACCGCGTCTCCCTCGGGAGTCGCTGGGACAGAGGTAATGTGCCCTCTGGGACCGCTCCTCGGGCTGCCTCGGAGGGTTTCCGTGGGGCGTCGGCCCGTCCGTCTGGCTTGGCGCTCGGGCCTTGCGGGCGCCTCAGGAACAGTGGAGGCCTCCGCCTGGTTCGGCGCGGGCTTGCGGCCCTACCAGATGGGCGACTCCGGTAAGTTGGGCGCCAGCTCCTCCGTCGTCCGCACGGAGAGTGCTGGTAAGACGCCCGACCCTTCGGGGCGGCGTGCAGCCTCCACCCCACTGGACCAGGCCGATCCCTCTACTCAACCTGCCTCCGGTGATGGCTCTCATAAGCTGGACGCCGGCTCCTCCGGCACCGCCGGGGCTCGCCCTCAAGCCACATGGCTCGTCTGACGTCCGGCTGGCGAAGGAACCGATAATGGACCCTCCCACGTCTGTCGTACCCGGTCCCCGCAGCCTTCGCTGCCATCTGGGGACCCAGAGTCTCCCCAGCCCTACCCCAGGGATTTCTCCCCTCCATCCCCAGGTGACGCTGGGGATCTTCCCCCTCCGTCAGACCGTCCTTCGGTTGTCGCGTCAGATCTGACGTCTGCTCCCCGACTCCCGTCGGCCTCCACTGGGACCCGCCTGTGAGGCCACTGGCCGGGCCGTCTGCTTCCGCAGCCCCCCCCCCCAGGGCTCCTGAGTACCCTCCGTCTTATCCGACGCCGCCGTACCCGGGACCGCAGTATCCGGTGCCACAGTACCCGATGCCACAATACCCCATGCCAGGCTACCCGCAGCCGGGTTTTGGATACGCTCCATACGGGTATAACCCGTATCCTTATCCCCCCCTCCTCCTCCACCGCCCTCGCGGTCACCGGTGGACCTGCAGGAGACTCTGGCCTCCTGGTGGTGGGCTGAGGCCAAGGCTCAGCTTACCAAAGAGGTCGAGAGCCGCCTTTCGACGATGGTGATGTCCCAGGTTCCCGTACGTCCAAGGCGGCACACTCCGTCACCACCTCTGGATTCCAGGGTTCTTCCGTCTGGATCCAGAGAAGGGCAGACACACTTCGGGCTTCCTAAGGGTCCGTCCTCCCGGGTTGGGAAAGGAGTCTTTTCCTCTTCATCCTCTTCTTCACCCTCGGACTCCTCTGATTCTTCCGGCGGTTGCTCCGAGAAGAGCAGCGAGCCACGCTCCGTCGAAGCCCAGGCCAAGGACTCCTCCGAAGTCTCCTTTGGAGGATCCTTCTTTTACGGAGTTGCTTAGGAAAATCC
Source organism: Neoceratodus forsteri (assembly GCA_016271365.2). NCBI lineage: Eukaryota > Metazoa > Chordata > Ceratodontiformes > Ceratodontidae > Neoceratodus > Neoceratodus forsteri. The sequence continues at coordinate 125,249,390 of JADMNL010000030.1, read as the reverse complement.
AGGAGGTTCATCGGTGGCACTCCCTGGAACCAGATCCTCAGCATCTGAAACTCGCTGAACATCTGGATCTGCCAGTGACAGCTCTTACCTTGGTGCCACCCTGGATAGAGCCTCTCGCCGACCTCGTTACCACCATATGGAAACGGCTGTCGGCTTTAGCCCCACTTCCTAGGAAGTTGAACAGGCTATATCAGGCTCCAGAGGGTGTTGATTTCCTGATTCTCACTGGTGGCCGCTCAACAGGATTAGCGCCACGCAGGTCGGCAAAACCCCAAACACCTTAGCTCGTCACCACCTGATAAGGAATCACGCCTTCTGACCAGTATGGGAAGAAAGATTTACGCTCCTCCACGCTGGGGATCAGGGCCCTGAACTATGTCGGCCATATGAGGGACTACCAGAAGGCCATTCTGACTCAGGTGGAAGCCAAATTGGACTCCCTGCCTGACTCCCAAGTCAAGCAGGAGTTGGCTGATCTTGTCCACTCTGCTCGTTCGGCCAGTCGACACATGCTTCGTGCGACATACGATATAGTGGATACTGCGGGGCGGAGCTCAGCTTTTGCTGTAGGCCTAAGGCGTCATGCTTGGCTCAGTGTGTCAGGGTTGGTCCCGGAGGTGCAATCTGCTATCCAGGAAGCACCCTTCCAGGGGGTTGGTGCTTTTCGGGGGTGATGTCAAGGACATCACCGATTTGGAAGAGAAGGGGATAGCACTTAAGTCAGTTGATTCCATGTACCGTCCCCATCAGCAGTAGCGCCGTCCCTTTCGCAGACGGAATCGGCCAAAGGCGAAACCCCAGGGAAGGCGGGCCACAAAACGCCGGGCCCCCAAAGCTGCTAAGCCCCCCCCACCCAAAAAAGTAGCGGGTGCTTCAGCTGCGGTGCTGCCTCACACCACCTGACTCCTTCCCTCTCCCACTGCCTCCGGACTCCCCGGAGGAACCGGTAGGAGGGAGGTTTTCCCTCCACCTTCCGGGATGGGAGAGGATAACCACAGATTTTTGGGTGCTCGGCTCATAGCTGATGGACACTTGATAGTTTCTTCAGAAACCACCTTGCACCCCCCTCTGAAGTCGTCGTATTCACGGGAACATCTTCTCTTGATCCAGGAGGAAATTTCGGCTTTCCTGCTGAAACAAGCAATAGAACCCGTCCCCCTTCATCTGCAAGGGGTGAGTTACTATTCCCATATTTTCCTGGTCCCAAAGAAGACAGGAGATCTCAGACCAATTTTGGATCTCAGTTCCCTGAATCTTTTCGTAGAATACAAAAGGTTGAAGATGCTCTCTTTGCAGAGCCTTCTGCCCCTCTCCGGCCGGGTCAATGGCTGTGTGCTCTGGATATGCAGGATGCTTATCTGCACATTCCCATTCGCCCATCTCATCGTAAATACCTTCGTTTTGCGTTCCAGGGGGACCACTACCAGTTTAAGGCACTCCCGTTTGGTCTACCCTCGGCTCCCTGAGTGTTTACCAAATGCCTAGCAGTGGTGGCGGCCCACCTGCGTACTAGGGGAGTGCAGGTTTTCCCATACCTGGACGATTGGCTCCTGGCAGCCTTGCCCGGGGAGGAACTCCTGCGTTGCCTCTCCCTTACCCAGCAGGTTTTTGCCTGCCTGGGTATTACCATCAACCATTCCAAGTCTCATCTGGTCCCATCCCAGAGACTACAGTTTATTGGGGCGATTCTCGGTATGACCACGGGCAAGGCCTTCTGCCTCCGGACAGGGTGTCCACCCTCCAGACCCAAATAAGTCTGCTGTCCGACCGCAGGACGGTCTCTGCGAGGTCTGTCCTTCGCCTTCTCGGGCTCATGGCAGCTGCTATCCCGATGGTTCCTCGCGCTCAGCTCCGCATGAGAATTTCTCAGTGGACTCTAGCTCCCAATGGGATCAGCTAGTGGACGACCTAGATCACCCAGTTCTGGTCTCCTCGCCGATGCTTTGAGACTTGCAGTGGTGGATGGTTCGAGAGAACCTGTTTTGGGGAGTTCCTTTCTTTCGTCCTCCCCCCTCCCAGACTCTAACCACAGACACCTCGGCGAAGGTTGGGGAGCCCATCTAGGCCCTCATCGGACCCAGGGCTCCTGGTCCAAGCTAGAACAAGCTCTCCACATTAATGTGCTCGAGCTTCGGGCAGTGTTGTACACTTTCCAAGCCCATCACCAGTACATCCTTCCCGGCCACCTAGCCGTCCAGACGGACAACATGTGCGTGGTGTGGTACATCAACAAACCGGGAGGGACTCGGTCCTACCCTCTTTGCAGGGAGGCAGTGAGGGTTTGGGCAACACAACACGACCTTCACTTCACGGCAGTTCACATTCCGTGAGTTGACAACACCCTGGCAGACAAGCTGAGTTGCTCTTCTGCTCTGACTCACGAGTGGGAACTGGACCAGGGGGTCCTAGACAGTATCTTTCGACTTTGGGGAACACCACAAGTCGACCTGTTCGCATTCCCTCTAAACGTAAAACTTCCCGTCTTCTGCTCGCTTGTTCCAGAGTGAGGCGCTTTTTGGAGCAACGCTCTGTCTCTAGACTGGAAGGACAGATTCATCTTTGCCTTTTCCCCAATTCCACTTATCCCACGAGTCTTGGCAGAAACTAGCTTCGGAAGGAGCGCAAATGATTCTGATCCCTCCTTTCTGGCCCAGGCAAGTTTAGTTCTCTCTTCTACAACAATACTCAGAGGAGCCTCCTCTTCCTCTCTCTCTCGAGGTTTACTAACCCAGGATCAGGGGACCCTGGTCCATCCAGGCCTCAGATCCCTTCAACTGCATGCATGGTTCCTGCAGACTTAGTCCAATCCCGTTTTGGAGTGTTTCCCAAAGTGGCGGAGATTTTGGTGGAGGCCAAAACCTCCACCAGATCCACTTATGCCATGAAGTGGAAAGATTCACTATCTGGGCTGCTTCCAAGAACGTGGAACCCTTTCTCCTGTTCAGCGGGCTTCTGCTGGAGTATCTGTGTCATCTGTTTGACCTGGGTCTCGGTCATTCTTCTCTGAAGGTACACGTGGCGCCATCTCGGCCTACCATGTTCTCTTCGCAGACAAAGCTGTCCAACTGGAGGTCTCTAAGACCTTTCTCGAGGGGTCCTCCATTTGAGGCCCCCCAATCCGTACTCCTGCTCCCCCTTGGGACTTGAACTTTGTCCTCGAGAAACTTACTCTCCCTTCCTTCGAACCTGCAGCTTCTGCAGATTTGAAGTTCCTTTCGTGGAAGACTCTCTTCCTGGTGGCCATTACTTCTGCTCGGAGAATTTCCAAGCTCCAGGCCCTGATGTGCAAAATCCCATACTTTATTTTTCACAAGGAACGTGTTGCTCTTCGCACGAATCCTAAGTTTCTTCTTAAAGTAGTAGCAGAGTCCACTCTAAATCAGTCCATAGAGTTACCTGCCTTTTTCACGCAGTACTCTAATCAAGGGGAGTATTTACTCCATACTATGGATGTTCACCGGATTCCAAGATACTATACCAACAGGACGAAGGATCTCAGAAAGACTGATCAATTGTTCGTCTCTTTTGCTCATAAAAGGGAAGGCAATGCTGTTTCCAAGCAATGCCTAGCTAAATGGTTGGCTCATTGCATCACTTTCTGTTACGACAAATACAAGACCCTCCTGGGTCAAGTAAGAGGCCACTCCACCAGAGGAGTAGCTGCCTCAGCGGCTTGTTTCAAGAATGTGTCTGTGGCAGACATCTGTGCTGCCGCCACCTGGACTTCCGTCCATACTTTTACTAAACACTACAGTTTGGATGTTGCCTCTCGCTGTAGAGCAGGCTTCGGGCTGGCTGTTCTGCAGGGCCTCTTATCTTGAGGCTTGCACAGCTAGAACTGTGTTTTGGAGTAGTTTCCTCCTCCCGGTGCCTCTCTTTGTTCCAGACTGCTTGGGATTCAGTCCTATATGTAATTACCTACTGCAAGAGCCCTCTCGAAGTAAGATAGTACAGTTACATAACTGTAACAGTAGATCTTCGAGAGAGGCTCTTGCAGTAGGTAATACCTTCCCACCCTCCATCCCCCTAGGCTTTTTCAGCTCCTTTTCCAGTGAGGGAAATATCTGCTCCTCTCTTCCGGCCTTTCTGGCCCGTGGCGGGAAAGAACTGGAAGGCGGGCGTCAGGGACCGCCCCTTTATACCGACGTCTCGTGATGCTGGTCACCTGATGTGGGGGCGGTCCCTCGCTAGGGACTGCTAGCTAGAAATTTTTCTGTGGGGTCCTGCTGCCTGCCGGCGTCAGTCCTATATGTAATTACCTACTGCAAGAGCCTCTCTCGAAGATCTACTGTTACGGTAAGTTCTTGCGTAACTGTACTTTGTGTACACAGATTACATAACATACACATGTCTCACAATTACAAAATACAACTAATAAATGATAAAACATATGAACAGGAATAAACATTCTACGTCATTAAATAAGACATTCATTTTAAGGCACTCACAACTACTTAGTTCTAAAATGTGATTTTGTGTTTTTTGCAAATAAATCATACATTTTTATACTTCTAATTTCAGAGGGTATACTGCTGCAGACCATCAGTGCAGTGTATCCAAAAGTACGCTGTCCACTAGGGAAAGGGATCATTGTTTAACCAGGAGTAGCACACTAAGCTGAAGCTTGTTTCCAGATGCGACCTGGGAGCACAAGGAAGTTGTGACTTGCTCAGGATCACACAGTATGCACCTAGGTGGCTGTGGGATTCAAACCCAGGTCTCTAGATCTGCAGCTCAGAACCTTAACCCACTGCGCTGTACTGCCTCCCTTAGATGTACTTCTGTATGGAACTTTAGCAGTGTTATCACATGTTGTTCAGGTATAAATTTAATTCTGTAATGTCATAAGTTGGATTTTCAGACTGATGGGTATACCCAATTGTTGTATTCTGAATAGAAACTTAGCCAGACTAAATGTATATGACGATTTAATAGTTAACTACCCCAGTTCACTAATATCACAGTGGTGTGCAATACTTGGTGCTAATAAAACAAATCTTCCTATTTTATTTAGTAACAAAGCTTGTCATACTATCAGGAGCATTAACTACAATTGAAGCATATTGTAGAATAGGCAACAAACATTGATTTGCAATTGCCAAACATGCATCATAAGTTAAATAGCTACAAAGTCTATGTAATAAGGCAGTTTTGCATGAGTTTTAGACGTCATTTGTACTGAGACCCATAATTAAGAAAAGGGTCTTAATATAACCCCCAAATATTTGATGTTCACTTTCTCAAGCACTGTGCCATCCAGTGATCTAATTTGTAATTTATTGCTATTCTCTTTTATCCTTGCTGATGTCCCAGATAGCATTATCTTAGTTTTCTGCTTATTCAGCACCATTTTTTCTAACAACATGAAGTCTTGCTGTATTCTGACAATTGCAGTTAGCTCCAGCACTTGAACTGCCCAGAGAGTGAAGGGTTAAAATTCTATGCCAGGCATAGAACGTTGGGCTCGAGCTCGGTTGCAAATTCTGTCTGTGACACTTTGAAACCAAACAGTCAGATTCAATGAACAGTTGCTCCGAGATTTTCTCCTTCTGCTTGGTTCAAAGTCTGTTAAAGTTGTCGGTTTTAGTCCGCATTAAGTTCCGTTTATCGGTTCGAGACACTGTCTGTGGTACTGTAAGTATGTAGGATATTTATTGTGTGGAAATTGTAAAGCTTTTTCGATCAGTTCGGCTGAACCGATCCTTTAGACAAAAAATCTTTGTGAAGAAGTTTAGTGTGTGGTTACTGGTCTGTATTGGTTTAAAAAAAAACTGTGAATTGAATGTTTTTTTCCAACACCCGTAACATGGTGAGAAACCGATAGGGGGAGTCTTGCCTGGCAGTTGCCTTATAAAGGGTAAGTTTTGTTAGGGTGGCCATGTCTGAGAAACCCAAGATAAAAACCGGGCCCACTGGGTTTCAACACTACAGTGTGTGTGGGGGAGGTCTTTGCTAAGGCTGATCCCCACACCACTTGTGTTTACTGTCTGGGGTTTGACCACCTCGATTCAGACGGCCAAATTTGCAAGAATTTTCCTAAGGGATAATGAGGCCGAGAAATCCGCTGACCCGGAAGGCTAGCCCGGTTCGGTTCCTACCGAACCAGAAGGAGTGCCCTCTGACCAGGGCGATACTTCTTCAGGCAAGAGGAGAGCCGATCCTGAGGGATCGGTTCCTACAAAGAGAAAACGTAAGGATAAATCAGCCGTTTCAGATCCAGATCTTTATGTTCCGACCACCGAAGAGATAGCCAGAGTGATTTGGATTGATGAATCGCTTCATCTGGTTCTGACCGATCCGGCGGCTTCTGGCAGGGGTTCGGTTTGGTCGGTTCCCCCCGGTTCAGGATTATTCCCCTTAAGATTTTTATGAACCAGAGTTTGATGAGGAGGTGGAGGATTTTGAAAAGGATGATTGACGGTGAAAGTCTGGATGTGCCTGTGGAACTGGACATCTCCCCAGACAGACCACCTGGTGTTTCCCCTGCTAGGCTTTCCGAGTCTCTCTCCCCCCCCCCCCCCAACACACACACTTTCTGTTTTTACAGAAAAGTGGCTCAAACCCTCCAGCTTCCTATTGAGGAGGCTGTGGAGGATCAGGAGGAGCCTGATTTTGTTGAGATGATGGACATCCCAGAGTCTAAGAGACTATCTATTCCCCTCCATAAGTCTTTTGGGAAACAGACACAAAATGGACAAGAGGTACACCTTGTCAGGCTCAGGTGCAGAGTTTCTTTATCAGCAGTGCAGCCATGTTGGGGTAGTGTAGGCTACAGCCTGTGACAAGGCAAACATTCCCTTGGCTTCACACCCCCCAGACAGACTCCAGGAAGATAGATGCCATGGCAAAGAAGCAGTACATGGCATCATCTTTGGGACTCAGGCAGGTTAACTATATGGCATGTACAGCCAGGTACTAGAAGTCCAGGTGGGACACTGTACTAGCACTGGCTAAACAGGCTTGCCCCCAACTAGCCAAGGAGCTGGAGGGGGTGGCTGCTGATGGGATCGAGGCATCAAAGGTGCAATTTCATGCTGCTGTGGACTCCAGTGATGTCATCAAGAGTTAACGGCTACATCTGTGGCTCTTCGGAGAATAGCTTGGCTCAGATGTACTAGCCTTTCTCAGTACACCCAGGCTAAGGCCATGGATTTCTCTGTGGTGGGTAATTCTCTGTTTGGGGAGCAGACAGAGAATTGCATGAAGAAAATGGATGAGTACAGGACCACTTACAGGAGTGCCCATGCCAAGGAGAGGCAGGCTGTTGGGTAACTAGGATCTGCAGCTTATCCGTTAGGTAGGGAAATGGGCAGACTAGGTGGGCCAAGAGGTCCTTATCTGCCATCAAATTCTGTTTCTATGGTTCTAACTCCTCAAAGGCAGCAAGCTAGGGGCAGGCCTTTTCACAGGCCTTTCTACCAAGCACAGGCCTCTTCTTCCTTTTCTCAGAGGGAGAGGCAGAAGGGGGATGAGCAGGGCTGCATCCTCCCCTCAGCCTAAAGCTCCTGCCAAGCAGACACCCTGATGTGTCAGCCCGGGTCAACTCCGCCATTCTGGTAGGAGGCAGGCTGGCTTACTTTGTCCAGGACTAGATGTCTGTTACCTCAGACAAGTGGGTCCTGGAGGTTGTAAGCCAGGGGCTGGTTCTCAGTTTCAAAAATTTTCCGAAACTGAGACCCAGATCCTTTCCACCTGCAAATACATCAGAAACCCTTGCTCTAGAGGCAGAGTTTGCCGCTCTACTGGCCTTAAGAGCCATAGAGAGAGAGAGTTCCTACCCCATACAGGGGCAAAGGTCTGTACTCCAGGTACTTCCTTACCCCAAAAAAGACAGGGGAGTGGCGACCCATCCTAGATCTAAGATACCTAAACAAGCACCTGCTAAAGCCAAAATTCAGAATGGTGACTCTGGGAAAAATTCTTCCCTCTCTGAGGTCAGGAGACTGGCTAGCCTCCCTGGACCTCAAGGATGCCTATTTTCACATTCCCATCAAGTGCTCCCACAGAAAGTACCTCAGGTTCGAATTGCCCTCAGGCCATTACCAGTTCAGAGCAATGCCCTTTGGCCTAACGTCAGCTCCAAGGGTGTTCACAAAGTGCCTAGCATTAGTGGTGGCCTTTTTAAGAAGGAAAAGGATTTCTATTTTTCCATACCTGGACGATTGGCTCCTAGTGGGCCAGTCCCCAGACCAAGTCGAAGTCAGATCTGCAGGTTACCCAGCAAGTTCTCAACTTCCCTGGAGTTCCTTCTCAATCTTCCCAAGTCAGTACAGCTCCTCACTTTTATAGGAGCAGAGCTGGACACGCTCAAGGCAAGAGCTTTCCTTCCTTTGGAAAGGGCAAAAGCCGTCTCTCAGCTGGCCTCTTCCTCCCTCCCTCTGGTTTCTCGACCAGCAAGGCATTTTCTTCAGCTTTTGGGCCACATGGCAGCTTCCACGGCAGTGGTCCAAGGGGCCAGGTTTCAGATGAGGAACGTTCAGTTCCATCTGAGGACCTTCTGGTCCCAAAGGAAAGATCCTCTTACCAAGCTAGCTCCTGTTACCCAGACCTTAATTCAGGCCCTTCAGTGGTGGCAGGACCCGGACAATCTGAGGCAAGGTATTTCATTTGTTAGATTCACTCTGTGGTTCTTACCACAGATGCTTCCCTTTTGAGGTGGGGAGCCCATCTGGGGGCTCTCACGGCCCAGGGACTGTGGTCCCTTCGGGAATCGCTTCTTCATATCAACCTTCTGGAGCTCAGGGCAGTACTTCTTGCCTTACAAGCTTTCTCTCTGTCAGTACAGAACAAGGTGGTTCAGGTCAGGACGGACAACACTACCACCATGTGGTACATCAACAAGCAGGGAGGCACTCGGTCCATGGCCTTGTGCACGGAGGCCATGAAAATATGGCCCCTGGCTTATTCCCTACAGACCTCTCTGGTAGCAGTCCACCTCCCAGTAAAGGACAATGTTATAGCAGATGAATTGAGCAGGATTTCCCAGGGCCATCACGAATGGTCTCTGGATCCTTTGGTGTTGAAAGTGATTTTCTCAAGGTGGGGCACTCCAGAGATGGATCTCTTTGCAGCCCCAGACAATCACCAACTTCCTCTGTTTTGTTGCAGACCCCCCAGTACTTGGGTTCAGTCCCTCTGGATGCTCTGATTTTGAACTGGGAAGGGAAATTTCTTTATCCCTTCCCTCAACTGTTCAAGGTTCTAGTCAAGGTAAGGTCACAACCTTGCAAAGTGATTCTGATTGCTCTAGACTGGGCCAGGCAGCATTGGTACCCCCTGTTGCTGTCCCTAGCAGTCCCTCTTCCCCTGTTTCTTCTCAGGAATCACAACCTGTTAACCTCCTCTCAGGGGGAAGATTTGGTACCCCAGTCTCCGATCACTCAATCTCAAGGCATGGCTCTTGAAGAGTTATGCAGACTTGCATCTGTCCCAAGGGGTTCTGGATATTCTCAAAGCTTCTCGAAAGCCTGCCACCAGAAAAACTTACAACTCAAAATGGAAAAGGTTCAGCATTTGGTGTTCCAAGGAGCATATATCCCCAGACACTGCTGAGTTGTCTACAGTTCTGGATTATATGGTTCACCTTAATGGCCTAGGCCTCAAACCTGCTACTCTCAAAGTTCATTTGTTAGCTGTTTTTGCTTTCCTGTCAGTGGGGAAGTCTTCCTCTCTGTCATCTCACCCTGTATTCTGTAAATTTTTCAAAGGATTGCTTCATACCAGTCCCCCTTTTAGGGATCCTGCTCCTGCCTGGGATTTGAATATTTGTATTGCTCAGCTTATGCAACCCCCTTTGAGCCTGTGCCCTCAGCAGAGCTCAAGTACTTGACTTGGAAAATTGTGTTTTTGGTTGCTGTTACTTCTGCCAGATGTATCAGTGAATTGCAAGCCCTGTCAGTTGAGCTTGACTTCATTTCATTCCATAGAGCTAAGGTGGTCCTTAGAACCAATAGAAGGTTCTTACCCTAAGTGGTTTCTGATTTCCACTTAAACCAATCTGTCTCTTCCTGTGTTCTTCACTGATCATACCTCCTCAGGAGAGCGGAGGCTACACAGTGTAGATGTTAAAAGGGCCCTTAGTTACTACATAGAATGTACAAAGGGTCACAGGTTTGACTCCCTTCAGTTGTTCCTCACTTATGGGGAAGTAGGTAAGGGCAAATCTGCCACCAAGAGAACCATTGCCAGGTGGATTGTGTCCTGTATCCAATTCTGCTATGAAAAACTGGGAAAAACGTCACTCTCAGGCCTGAGGGCTCATTCCACTAGAGGTACCGCTGCATCTCTGGCTGCGGCCAGGGATACTCCTTTGTTAGAAATTTGCCAAGTAGCCACCTGGAAAACAGTTCATACATTCACCAAGCATTACTCTCTGGATATCCAGGCTAGGAGTGATGCTAGGTTTGGCACAGCAGTACTTCAGAGCCTATTCCCAAAGTAGGTTCTGTCCCTCCTCCTTGGAGGTACTGCTTGGTAGTCTGCAGTTGTCAGAATACAGCAAGACTTCATGTTGTTTGAAGAAAAAATTACTCACCTAAATAATTGTGTTTCTTCTAATGGAGTCTTGCTGTATTCTGACCTCCCTCCCTGCCTCCCCTCTCAGAACCTGTTTTGAGAAATGGGTGGGCAGGTGCAGTGTTGCACCCCAGGGGTGTCTTCAGCCCACTTTGTTGTGTTGGGTGCCTTGTGTTTGATTAGTTAAGAGTTTTTTTTATTTCTTATTGCTTGGTTTTTGGTCTTTGGGTTTCCTGACTAGAGTCTTTTAGGAATCTAAAGTCTTTGTTGCCTGTTGGCTAGTAGGAATTTTACAGTTTTCACATTATATAGTCAGTGCGTTTTAGCTCGTAAGAATCTGACGGTTTGGTTTCAAAGTGTCACAGACAGAGTTTTCAACCGAGCTCGAGCCCAACGTTCTATGCCTGGCTTAGAATTTTAACCCTTCACTCTCCGGGGCAGTTCAAGTGCTGGAGCTAACTGCAATTGTCAGAATACAGCAAGACTCCATTAGAAGAAACACAATTCTAGGGACATGGGTATGTTGTTCATCCACACTTATTGGCAGGTTCCTTGCCGCTTTAAATCTTGCCGGAAGGTCTTCAAGCTGGCTCCTCCCACCCACCCGGGTGGTAAAACTCTCGGCTTCGCCCCATGATGCCAGATCTTCCTTACCGCTTTGAAGCTCAGGTTCCTCCTTAACGCTTGCGATTAAGACTGGTTCCTAATTCTTGAAAGTTCAAAATCAAAAGTTTTTGCTAAAAGACTTGGTGGTCTTCTCCTCGCGCTCGCGATGGACAAATCGACTCGGTTTCGGAGGTGCCCTTGCGGGCAGAAGATGTCTAGGATGGATCCGCACCCACGCATGCCTACTGCCTGGGCCTTGAGCACACCCGCAGGCTCGCGACTTGTGCTCTCTTCTTTCGCCCACGCCCTTGAAGACCGTGCTGCCCGATTACAACTGGGGCGCGAGAAAAGAATTCCACCAGTGAAATCTAAAGAGGCCCGGTTGGCGGTGTCTCATGGCGTGGCTCGGTGGATCAGCTCGAGCAGATGATCGCCCTCGAAGAGGAGGCGGCGCGGGCGCTTCTACCGGCGGCATTTGTCCCGCTCTCTCTCGGTGCCTCGTACTCGGCTTCTTTTAAGGAGCTTTGTCTGACCCTCTCGACGAAAGGTGAGGGTCCAACTTCTTCGGACCTTTTCCAGGTCCAAAAGAGCAAAAAAGTCTCTCCGTTGACGCTCTTGGGAGCGGGAAAGATCCTCCTTGTCGACAGCCACTTCGGCCGACCCTCGAGCTTCGCCACTGGCTTCACGGTGTCCCCGTCAGGCCAGTTGACCGAGACTCCTGACGACGCGGTCGAGATTTTTCTCGACCCGTTAGACGGGTTGTCGGCTGGAGAAGCTGAGAATCCCCTCTCCCCGGTTCCCCCGGTGGGAGTTGAGGATCCCGTCGGCTCGTCTGTGCCTCCGGTTCCGGAGCCTTCGGTGGGATCGTCCGAGCCGAGGGGAGTGCCGATTTCCGACACTTCTCCTCGCCTTCCTCGGCCTAGTCGAGACTCTCGGTCTCTGACATCCTCGCGGTCCAACCGATCCCGCCGCCATAGGCGGTCTCGGCACTCAGGCAAGCGCGCTACCGCCTTCCTCGGACGAGGGAGGGTCTGCGCAAGTTGCGCCGGAAGTACGAGGAACTCATGTGGCAACAGTCCTTTGACGGGAATAGGCCGACCCAGTCGTCTTCCCCGGCCATTAAGTGGCTGTCACCGGAGCGGCCGAAACAACCCCTGTAGCCGAGGAGCCTGTTCCCAGGCCGGTTGTTCGGCCAGTTCCAGCTGCCCCACCGATTCTGGTGGAACCTCCGCCTCCACAGCCATTAGTTGGGGCTCCGACCAAAAATTCTCGGTCTGCCTTGGGTTTGCCCCATAGGCTGTCTGTCACCCTCACTCCCGATAAACCTCGGCAGGTGGAGGGTGGCTCAGGCCGAGGCAGCTCTTTGAGGACCTTCTGAGTCCGATGATGGTTCCTCCTCTTCTCCAAGCGCATGGACTTGGAGTCCTCGGAGGGCAGTCAGTGGGCGATAGCCCTTCGTCCTTCTTAGGGTTGCTTCGACTCATCTCGGAGTCCACCGGATGAAGCTCGAACCTGCTTCTAAACGGGCCAGGTATCCCTCACGGAGATTCTGGACCGAGGATTCTCCTACGGAGGCCTTTCCGGTGGCCGAGGCCATAGTGGGTCCGGCCTTGGAACTTTGGCAGCGACCTGCTTCCTGCCCTGTGCCTTCGGCCAGGATGGCCAGGAAGTATGCGGTCCCTACCGGTTCCCTGTCCGGTTTTTCGGAACACCCCTCGGCCGAGGGGTTGGTTACCGACAGCGTTTTCCGGCGTGCCGGGAACGCCAGGGATGTGGACAAACCTCCCGACAAGGAATCCAAGAAATTGGATTATGCCGGGCTAAAGTCTATGCTCAGGCCCTCTCGGCCTTCGCTAGCCAGTTCGCCATCCTCATGGCACATTTTTCTCATGCCCTGTTGGGCCCCTCGGATGAGGTTGTCCTCATCTTCCCGCAGATCTGCAGACTGCGTCAGGCAGGTGCGGGACCAGGGCAGGGCAGTGGCCAAACAGCAGCTCCAGACTGCGTTAGACATCGGGACTCATATGCCAGGTCTGTGCGGCCGCAGTGGCCATGCGTCGCTGGGCTTGGCTGAGGATATCCACCTTTACCTCGGATACCCAGCACAAGTTGGCGGATGTTCCCTTTTTGGGGACTGACCTCTTCGGCCCTGGGGTGGAAGGTCACCTGCAGAGGATCGAGAAGTCCAATGCTACCTTGGACTCAGTCTCTTCCGCTCAGAAGGACAAAGGCCGCAAGCCACAGCCTAAGCCCTTTCGTCCTTCTGCCCGCTGCGCGCCCTGCCCAGCAACGTCAGGGCTAGCAGGCTCGAGCTTGGCATCCCAAACCCAAGCCATCGGCTTCCTCCAACAGGAAGCAGGGAGGTAAAGGCCCAGGAGGTCCCTCGGCTGGTCCCTCCTCCAAGCCTGCCCAGTGACGGGCTGAGGGGTGTCGCCCCCATCCCTGTCACCTCACCCCTGGTTCCCCTCATGGGGGGACGACTCAGACACTTCCTTTCCGCCTGGTCCGCTGTTAGCACGGACAGGTGGGTACTGGAGGTGGTGGGAAAAGGCCTACCTCTAGAATTCGAGCAGGCCCCGCCCTTCAGAGCCGTCGCACCTCGTGGGGCCTCGAGTTCCGCAGCCTCACTGGCGGCTCATCGAGCCGACATCGCTGTCCTCCTCCAAAAGGAGGTGATCACGGAAGTAGAGGACCCCCCTTTAGACCCGGGGTTCGTGTCCAGGTATTTCCTGGTTCCGAACGGACGGGGCTGGCGCCCATTCTCGACCTACACGACCTGAATAAGTTCCTAAGGTCTCGGACCTTCAGAATGGTCACTGTGGCGCAGATAATACCATCTCTGGAACACGGCGTGTGGTTCTGCTCTCTGGACCTACAGGACGCGTTCTTTCACGCCCCTATCCATCCGTCACATCGAGATTCCTCTGCTTCGAGCGGAGGGATCCTCTTCGAGTTCCGAGCCATGCCCTTCGACTTATCTCCAGCTCCAGGGTCTTCACCAAATGCATGGCAGTGGTGACAGCATTCCTGCGGCGCCGAGGGGTCTGGTGTACCCTTACCTGGACGATTGGCTGATAGCAGCCCCCTCCAGACGGGAGGTGGAGCGGTCCAGAGATCTGGCCCTCCAGGTTTGCTCTCAAGTCGGCCTTCTCATCAACGAGGCCAAGTCGGAACTCGAGCCGAAGCAGGTGATCCTGTTCATCGGGGCAGAGCTCGACTCTCTTCGAGCCAGAGCACGGCTCCCGGCGGACAGGGCCGAGGTTCTTACCTCCTTTGCCCAATCATTTCTGGTTGGGCAATCGCGCCCTGCCCGGGACTTCCTGCGCCTCCTGGGTCTCATGGCGGCCTGTACCAGCGTGGTCCGTTGGGCACGCTGGCACATGCGCCCCCTTCAGTGGGGACTGGCCAGCCAGTGGTCACAACGCTGCGATCCTTTGGACCAGCTAGTGATAGTGACCCAGGAGATGTGGAACGCTCTCCAGTGGTGGACCGTTCCATCCCTTCTGCAGGAGGGCATCCCGTTTGTCCACCCGAGCCGACGGTCTCTCTGTCGACCGATGCCTCTCTGATGGGTTGGGGTGCCCATCTGGGGGAACACCGAGTGCACGGCCTCTGGTCCCCGCGGGAGTCCCGATGCCACATCAATCTGCTGGAGCTCCGAGCGGTCTGCCTAGCTCTCACTGCCTTTGCTCCGTTTCTCCGGGGTCAAGTGGTCCGAGTCCAGACGGACAATACCACGACCATGTACTACCTGAACTGCCAGGGCGGGACGCGCTCCATGCTTCTATGCAAGGAAGCTCTCCGCATCTGGTCACTCGTGCGCAGCCTGGAGGCGGATCTCCTAGCCATTCATGTGGCAGGAGCCTCCAACACCCTGGCCGATGCCCTGAGCCGGATAGGGGCTGCATCTCACGAGTGGTCTCTCCTGCTGGAGGTAGTACAAGATCTGTTCTCCCACTGGGGCACACCTCAGGTGGACCTGTTTGCCTCAGGAGAATGCGTAGCTGAGGCTGTTTCATGCCCGCCTCAGCAGGGCTCGCTCAGGGGGATGCCTTCTCGAGGCTGTGGACCCCGGGCCTCTTTTACGCCTTTCCCCCATTTCCCTTGATTCACAAGGTGCTTCTCAAGACAAGGAGGGACAAGGCGCAGGTGATTCTGATAGCCCCAGACTGGCCCCGCCAGTTCTGGTACCCAGATCTCCTCAGCCTCAGCTCCAGGCTCCCGAGGCAGCTTCCAGCTCGCCCGAACCTGCTCTCAGTCAATCAGGGGAAGGTGTTCCATCCGGACCTTCAATCCCTGCACCTGATGGCCTGGTTCCTGAGCTGCCAGAGTTCCAGGCCTTGGGTCTTCCGACGAGGTCCTCAATGTTGTTGAGGCGTCCCTGAGGAGTCGACCAGAAAATGCTACGCCTTCAAATGGAAGAGATTCTTCATCTGGTGTCAGGCAAGGGCTTGGACCCTTCCTCCTGTTCTGTGGCAAGCATTTTGGACTATTTATGGTCCCTTTCTAGTCAAGGGCTTAGGTCGATGACCCTAAAGGTGCCTGGCAGCCATCTCTGCTTGCAGTGCGGGCGGAGGCAGTCGGGCGCAGGAGAGAAGGTGGTCGGGCGCTTTTCAAGGCCTTGATCACATTTCCTCCGGTGGAACCTCCACCCATGGGATTTACTGCTGGTATTGGCAAAGCTCATGGGCAAGCTTATTCAAACCAATGCACAGGTGTGATCCTCTCACCTGTCGTGGAAGACCGCTTCTTGGTGGCTATCACGTCAGCCAGAAGGATGGGAGAGCTCCAGGCGCTCTGCATCGTGTCTCCTTACCTGGTCTTCCACAGGGACAAGGTTGTCTAGCCCCCACCGAAATTACTTCCGAAGGTGGTCAGCCGGAGTTTCACCTTAACCAGGTGCTGACTCTGCGGTGTTCTACCCCAGTCACCTCGGAGGTCGAACACAGGCTCCATACACTGACCTTAGAAGGCGCCGCTTATTATAAGGAGCGACGGTTGAAATTCGGGAGAGGTTTGCCAGCTGTTTGTCCTCACGCTGAAGCCGCACCTGGCAGACCTGCAGCCATGCGGACTTATAGGCAGGTGGGTCACCCCTGCATAGATCTCTGCTTAGTTGGCGGGCATGGAGCCTCCCAGAGGGATAAAAGCTCATTCTACCCCATACTGCTGCATCGGTGGCTGCTTCCAGGGACGCCCCTATCCAGGAAATGTGCAGGGCTGCTACCTGGAAGTCAGCACACCTTTATTACCCATTACCACATCGACCTTGAGTCACGCCGGGATGCTGGTTTTGGGGCCTCGGTTCTCCAGTCTTTATTCCCTAAGTAGGGGGTGTGCGCCTTGCCTCCCTCCTCCCGGAGAACTGCTAGGAGTCTGCCAATAAGTGTGGATGAACAACATATCCATGTCCCTAGAAATACAGGTTACTCACCTGTAACAGGAGTTCTAGGAATGGTATATGTTGTTCATCCACACGACCCACCCGACCTCCCCGGCTTCGATGCACAACCTGAGCTTCCAGCGGGCCAGATCTGGCGTCATGGGGCGGAGCCGAGAGTTTTACCACCCGGGTGGGTGGGAGGAGCCAGCTTGAAGACCTTACGGCAAGATTTAAAGCGGCAAGGAACCTGCCAGTAAGTGTGGATGAACAACATATACCATTCCTAGAACTCCTGTTACAGGTGAGTAACCTGTATTTACTAAGGTGAGTAATTTTTTCATTTCTAATAAACCAATCCAGCATTAAATTTAGTTCCGCTGTTAGATGTGTTTACTTCTGATATTAATGTTCTTTGACAGTACATGGCAGCACAGTCTGTGTATAATATAAATCTTGTGTTTTTAATAAATGATGACAATCAAAAAATGTAGCAAACAAAATGGGTCCTACTATGGAGCCCTGTGGGACTCCACATTTTACTAATGCCTTCTCAGAGCTGCTCTCCAAATTTCACCATCTGATCTCTGTCTGACAAGTAGTCTGCAAACCATCTTAAGACTGGCTCTCCCACCCCAATCTGTTCCAGATTTTCCATTAATAAGGTATGATCAACCAAATTGAATGCCTTGGTCAAGTCCACGAACGTGACCCCAGTCAGGCAACCACCCTCCATGCCCTCATGGACTGCACTTGTGAACTCAACCAAGGCAGTCTCCGTACTTTGCCCTTTCCGAAAACCATGCTGACTTTGTGACAGCAAATCACAAGTTTCAACATATTTAATCAACTGACAATAAACTAGTTTTTCCTGTATTTTAGATAAGGCTAACAATATAGATATAGGCCTGTAATTAGAAAAGTTACCAGTAGGTACTGATTTATGTATTGATACAACAGAGTGCTTCCACAAATCTGGTACCTCCCCCAAACTAAAGGACAAATTAAAAGTACTACTTATTGGATACGCTGTTTCAGCTGATGCTAGTTTCAGTATTTTTGGTGACAACCCATCGAATCCACTAGATGTATCAGCTTTGAGTTGTTTCAAAACTTTAAGTACTTCAGAGCTAGTAACTGCCCTAAGATAAAATGTGGGTCTACCAAGGGTCCATTTTTTACCTTTTATAGGCCTGTTTACACCAGGGTCAGTCTTATAAGCATCCAGGTCAGTAAATATTCTATTAACTTAATTGGCAGTAGCCACAGAATCATCCATGTTGTCATTTCCTTTCAACATTGTTACCTTAAAATTGGCTCTAGGGTTAACTAGGCTATTAATTGTACTCCAAAACCTTTTGTTAGTCCTTCTGTTTGTTGCTGTCTTATGCAATTAACTTGTGCTGTTTTAATTTTGGCCTTACATTTATTTCTTAAATGCCTGTAGTTCTGCATATTTACTATTGATTGATTTCTCCTATTCAGTTTCCAGGCCTCATCTCTTTCTTTCATCAGTTTAAATAATGGAGGGGGGGGGGGGTTAACCATTTGGAATCAACACCTTGGATGCGTCTTTTTATGATTGCTGCACATACATCCAGAACTTCTGTAAATTCCCCAATAAAATAGTCTAATGCACAGTTAATGTCCGGTATGATTTCCAAATAGGACCAGTCACTCTAAATTGTTTATGAAACCTGCAGCATCGAACCTTGAAAATTTCCTAAAGTCTATTCTTTTTGGTACAGCTTTTTGCTTGTTACAATGTTTCCAAATACAGAACACAGGATGGCGGTCAATGAGGAGATCGGCAATCAGTCCACAATTTTGAATATGGTTAACCCTATTCGTTAAAAGCCAATAAAGTACTGTATGCCTCTTGCTTTTTAAATTTAACCTGGTAGGTAAAGTAATAAGTTGCTGCAGATTTGTTTGAGCAAGAACATTACCAAGCCTAGGGATCTCCTCAGCAGCATACCTCCGTGGTAGTTGCCTGTTCACTTGGATCTGCTGAACAGACAACAGGGGGGAAGGTCCTGCACCCAGACAGACAGTCAGTCCCTGCAGCTCACAGCCTGGTTCCTGAACAGCTAGAGTTCCAGGCTGTGGGTCTTTCAGTGATGTGCTCCACGTTGTGGAGGTCTAATGGAAAGAATCAACTCACAGGTGCTACGTCTTCAAATGGGCAAGATTTTCCCATTTGGTGTCAAGGCAAGGACCTTGACGCCCTTACCTGCTCTGTGGCTAGTATCCTTGAGAACCTGTGGTCCCTATCCCAGCTGGGACTGCGATCGACAACCCTAAAAGTGCACCTATCGGTTATCTCTGCATACCAGGCACGGGCTGGTATGCCAACAGTGGTGCAGGAGAAGGTGGTTGGGCACTTCTTTAAAAGCCTGGACCACTTGTCCCTGCCCGTGAGTGAACCGCCACCACCTTGGGATTCATTGCTGGTTCTGGCAGTGCCCATAGGAGAGTCTTTGAGCCTATGTACAGGTGTAAGATGTGGCATCTGTCGTGGAAGATGGTCTTCTTGGTGGCTGTCATGTCAGCCAGAAGGATTAGTGAGCTCCAGGCACACTCTATGGAGGCTCCATAACTGGGCTTCCTCAAGGACAAGATTGTCTTTCGCCCCCACCTGAAATTCTTCTCAAAGGTTGTATCAGAGTTCCACTGTAATCAGATGATGAACCATCTGGTTTACTTTACGAAAACATCTTAGGAGTCCAACCGCAGGCTTCATACTTTGGACCTGCGATGGACAATCTCCTGTTATGTAGAGCTCATGGCTGGAGTTCAGGGTGAGGTTCTCCAGCTGTTTGTTACATATGTTGAAGCCACATGTGGCAGAGTGGCAACTAAGCAGATTGGCAGGTGGATTACGTCCTGCATTGACTGCTGTTATATGTTGACTGTTAGGGAGCCTCCTGTTGGGCTCAGGGCTCATTCCACTACTCATACCGCTACCTTGGTGGCTGTTTTCAGAGACATCCTTATCCAGGAGATCTGTAGGGCTGGCACCTAGAAGTCAGCAATCACCTTTGTCCCATTACAGCATAGACCTAGAGTCTCATCGGATGCTGCATTTGGGTCCTCGGTTCTCCAGTCTGTATTCCCCCAGGTAAGGGTGTACGCCTTTCCCCATCCTCCCAGAGAACTGCCCGAAGTCTACTAATGTGTAGATAGTGAACTATGTCCATACCCTTTTAGAAAAACAGGTTACTCGCCTCTAACCATAGTTCTTGGAGTGGTATATAGTTTACATCCACACCACCCACCTGACCTCCCCTGGCAAATGGGACATGGATCCCTCCTTCCAGCATGTAAGATCTGATATCACAGGCAGAACCATGGGATGCACCGCCCGAGTGGTAGGAGGAGCTTAGTTTTCAGATGTTCTGACCACGAATCAGTTCTTCAGGAAGATCTGCCAAGCTGTGGATGTGAACTATATACCACCCCTTAGAACTGCAGTTACAGGTAACTAGACAGTTTCTGGGCCAGGCTAGGCAAAAGTATGTCCTGGTCTGGCTGGTCAGAGCAGTAATGGTAATGTACCTCAGGTGGCAGGGAAACATAGAAAGCAAGTCCATGATGGAGAAGGCTTACAGACTGCTCCAATAGACTGAGAAGACCCTTCAGTCTGTCACTGCATTAGATCTGGCAGGCACGCTTAACTGCCAAGTAGACTGGCTCATTTGACAGAAGCTATATCCGGAAGAAGGGGAAGTAAATCTGGAAGTGTTCCACTTAACTTGGTAGCAAGTGAGGTACTCCATGGACCTCAAGGCAACTGAGGTCAATGCAGAGACCACAAGGTGCTTCAGTAGATATCGGGAGTCACAGTTGCTAGGCTTAGATTATCTGGCCAGACTCCTTACTGTAGGTTTTCCATTGATGGCAAATGGTACTAAAGGTCATAAGGAAGTTAAGAACGATTCCATCTCAACTGGAACATGTATTTATATTTATTTATTGAAATTTGTTAACCGGGTAAGCCCACTGCGATATAATGTCTCTCTTTCAGGGGCAATCCGGAGTTAATTACAGTTATATAGATGACATCAGTTTACATTCAATACAGAGTCATCGGATTACATACAGAGACGCATTGATCACATAGGGTCAGTGGCTACATACAATGTATAGGGCCTGAGGCAGACTGGATGGGTCCTAGCGGTCCTTATCTGCCGACAATTTATATGTTTCTGTTACACAAATGACAGGATTGTTACCCAACATATGTTAATTGTTAAAATGTAACAAAGTTTATAGCTAAACAAATTCAGTGCATAACAAGGCAGGTCAATAGCAATGACTGAGAAGTACATGATAATAATTGCCTTTGTTTGCCACTGACAACCTAGAGGGAAAGACTAGGCAGGTTAGGGTCAGGGAAAGCAGAGCTCTGATGCTGTACTTGGAGCTCTGTTAACGAGTTTACCATTTGGGTAGGGGTAGCTATAGTGGGATTAAGTGCCCGGGAGGTAAGTGACCGTGGCAGAGTGATATATCAAGTGGTCAGGCATCAGTGCCATGATGCATACCAACGGCATCAATTACAGCTACATTTACTGGCCACATGCGTGTGGGATTTCAGTGCAGTTTTGAATGCTCTCAGGGCAGAGCAGTTAGTCATGTCTGATGGCAGGCTATTCCAGAGTACCGGTGCCGAGATGGCGAATGACCAGTCACCTGCACAGGATCTCGACCTTGGTACTTCCTGGGCGGGGCTGATAGATGACCGAAGTTCTCGCTTTGTAGTCTTGTAGTTAAGTAGACCATTTAGGCTAGGTGATGTGGATAATTTGGCAGTTTTGAAGGCAAGGCAGAGGGTAGGGTAGGCAAGCCTAGCCTCAAGTGCTAGCCAGTCGAGGGAGATGAGAACACCACAGTAGTGGTCACGGGGGTGAGCAGCAGCAACAAAGTGGGCAGCTTTGTGGTAGAGGACTCAGAGTTTAGAATGCTCGGTATCTGAGAGGTTGAAGGAGGGAAGTACCATATGAAAGAACAGGGAGAAGAGTTCCTGTAGTGATTGCCAGCTGTACTTTGTTGCTTATGTATCCACCTAGTCTGTATAGTAGTCCTATTTTTTGATGGAGGGACTTGGTTAAGGCTTCCACATGCATTTTCAGTGTTATCTCTTGATCGAGATGCACCCCAGGGTATTTGATGGAAGAGCAGACCTCCATTCTGGTGCCATTGGTCGAGGATAGTTGTAGGAGATTTTGTCTGTTGGCCCCCAAGTGTTTGGGATCAAAAAGCACAGCCTTCAATTTCTTTAGTTTTAGTATGAGTTTTTGTCCACTAGCCATTGTTCTAAGAGTCGGAAGTCCGCGTTGAGGTCCAGGTTTATTTGGCTCACATCCTTAGAGCTCCTATAGATGATGGCATCATCTGCATATAGTTCAATGTTGGTTCCTCCACAGTGTTTAGGCATGTTGTTAATGAAAACTGAGAAAAGTAGGGGCCCAAGGATGGACCCTTGGGGGACACCTTGCTTCACCGGTTTTAGATCAGATGTCATATCTAGCCTTTTGACCAGTTGTTTGCTCTCACATAGGTAGTTTTGAAACCAGTTGCAGGGATGGGTGTCCAGGCCGACGTGTCCAAGTTTGCTGATGAAGAGCATGGTTCGCCTGACCAAAAGCTTTTGTTAGATCCAGGAATAAAGTTCCTGTAGCCTGACCTTTGTCCAACCCCCGAGTACCTCCAATGTGAACCTGACAAGAGCTGTACACCTTTGAGAAAAAGAGAGGAGTGACATGAGTCAGACATGCAAGTACCTGCATCGGATAAATGGGGTGTATACCAAGGAACTCTTCTCCTTGAGTTGAACTACAGAGATGAGAGGAAGCACAATTAAGCTCGATGGGGAGAATCAAAAGGGATATCTGTGAGGATTTTTTTTTTCTTTTTTTAGAGAAAGCATGGTGGACAAGTGGAACAAGCTGCTGGAGGAAAGTGGTACAAGCTTATCGAGTGAACAACTTCAAGCAAGGCTGGGACAGGTTTATAGGATTAATTAGAAGGGAGGTAGAAACAAAGGCGAGGGAAACCATAAGGGGGTCAGTGCAGAGTAGTTGGGTAGGGTGGGCAGACTTGCTAGGCCAGTAGGCCTTTTTCTGCTGTGGTTGTCTGTTTCTGTGTGATCAGAGTTCGCATGTTCTCGCAAATTCTCCTGTTTTGGAAGGGACATCTTTCAGCACACAGGCTCAGAGCTGCAAGCAGGTCAGTTCTGCTCTGCTTCTCACAGGGCCTGGATCCATGGTCGGGCGCAGGCTTTCACTGTCCTGTATGATGAAAATTACCAGTAGTAGCTGACATGTAATATTTATTTTTTCTCTTTCCAGGTCTGACTATTTTCGTAATTTTGTAGACTCTTGCCTTCAGAAAATTCCCCAGGATAGGCCAACGTCAGATGAACTTTCAGAGGTCAGTACCTTTTATGTGTTTATCAAGATTGAAAGGAAGAGAAGAAAAAATTACTCACCTGTAGTAATGTTGTTTCTTCCCAGGGATCCACTAATATTATTACTCTTTGCAGTGCCCTTTAAGGTCAGCACTGCCCCGGAGCCAAATAGAATGCTATGCTAATTATGGAATGTTTAGCTCATGCATTCATTTTCAAACTGCCCTATTCTAACTGCCTGGATTCTACCTCAGATTTCTGTGAAGCCTGCAAAGAGGCCATAGTAAATATATAAATAAATAAAACAATAATTTCGATTAATGGGCAACAGGGCCATAAAAGTAGTAATAGGCCAAGAAATGGCCGAGAAAACATGGAATGAGTCCTCTTTTCTGAGCCAGATGCACCTTAGAAAAGAACGTAGTAGTTAAGTATATTAGAATGCCAACAAATGAGACATACCCATCATACTGAGACATCTCAGCTGTACAGAGTATTTTTCTGAGATTCTAAGGGGAGGACCAGGGGCCGGGAGTAATAATATTAGTGGATCCCTAAGAAGAAACAACATTACTACAGGTGAGTAATTTTTTCTTCTAACCCCAGGAATCCAGTAATATTATTGCTCTTTGCAGACTACGTAGCAGTACCACTAAGAGGTGGGCAGATTCTATTTAGGAAAAAGACTCTGCAAAACAGCCCTTCCAAAATTGGTATAACTCCTGGCCCGGGTATCCAGGCTGTAATGCTTAGTAAAGATATGGATTGATCTCCAGGTAGCTGCTTTACAAATTTCCTGAAGAGGAACATCTCTGGCAGCTGTGCCCCTTTTGGAATGGGCCCTAAAACCTGAAGGAGGGACCTTGCCCACCTTTGTGTATCAAAATTGAATACATTGTACTATCCATCGAGATATAGTCCTCTGTGAAGCAGGAGATCCCTTACCTACTTCCCCATAGGTAAGGAACTGTTGTCTGTCCTGCCTATGATCCTTAGTGTTGGCTATATAATAACTCAATGCTCTCTTCACATCCAGACTATGCAGCCTACGCTCACCAGAATTGGCGTGTGCTGTAAAAAACACTGGTAAGGTAATAGACTGATTTAGATGAAAGTCAGAAACTACTTTGGGAAGAAATTTTCTGTTAGTTCTCAACACTACTTTATCATTGTGGAAAGAAATATAGTCCTTTTCCACACAAAGGGCTTGTAACTCACTTATCCTCCTAGCAGAGGTAAGTGCCACAAGGAAAACTATTTTCCAGGTAAGGTATTTTAGCTCTGCAGTAGCCATTGGTTCAAATGGTGGGAGCATAAGCTGGGCAATACAAATGTTGAGGTCCCATGCTGGCACTGGTTCCCTATGTGGGGGAAACAGGTGTAAAAGGCCCTTAGAGAACCTTCTAAATATAGGGTTTGAGGCTGTTGATACTCCTTTCCCTACAGAGAGGTATGCTGAAAGTGAAGCAAGATGAACTTTTAGGGTTGAATGTTGCAATCCTAGAGAATGCAGATGGGACAAATCTAGGATGATTGGAATGCCAGCCTGTGCTGGGGTTAGGCGCTTTCCTGTGCACCAAATGGAAAATCTTTTCCATTTTGAAGCACAAGTTTTCTTAGTAGAAGGCTTTCTATAACTTCTGAGGACTTCTAAAACTGTTTGAGAGTATTGGGAGTCTGGATACTCTTAAGTCGTCAAGAGCCAAGCTTTGAGTCTGAGAGACCTGAGATTAGGGTATACCTCCCTGCCTTGGAAGGAAGTCAGCAGGTTGTACATCTGAGGGAGGTAGATTGGTTTGTCCACCGACATTGAGAGTAACAGGGAGTACCACGGCTGTCTTGGCCAGTCTGGTGCTATCAGAATCATCGAGGCTGGTTGTGACCTGAGCGTGATGAGTACTCTGAGAATCAAGGGAAAAGGAGAAAAGGTGTAAAGGTATTTTCCTGTCCAATCGAAGATCAGGGCATCCACTGGGACAGTTCCCTTCACTGGGGCCCTGTAGCAATAAAGGGGTAAATGATGATCCTGGTGTGAAGCAAAAAGGTCTAGCTCTGGGGTTCCCCACTGCCTAAATAGAACTTGCACTACTTGGCTGTTCCGTGACCATTCGTGATGGGCCTGATTTATCCTGCTCAAGGCATCTGCCAGTGTATTGTCTTTCCCTGGCAGATGAATTGCTTGTAGTGAGGCATTTATGGAGTAAATGAGACTCCATATTTTCATTGCCTCTGTACATAGTAGAGTGGATCTTGTCCCTCCATTTTTGTTGACGTAGTACATTGTAGTGTTATTGTCTGTTCTGACCTGAACCACTTTTCCCTTTATGAGATGAACGAAAGCCTGAATGGCCAAGTACACTGCTCTTAACTCTGAGAGATTTATGTGCAGGAGTCACTCTGCAGCACTCCAAGACCTGTGAACTGTGTGATCCCCCAGGTGGGCGCCCCACCCTAGGAGGGAGGCATCTGTTGTGAGTATCAAGGATGGGGTTCCTGTAGGAAAGGAACACCTTCCCTTAGGTTGTCGGGATCTTTCCACCACTGTAACACCTGTAGAAGAGTTTTTGTAACAGACATCAGTTTTGAAAGTGGATCTCGTCTCTGGGTTCAGTGGGCCCTGAGGTGAAACTGAATGTGCCTCATTTGAAATCTGGCACTTATGACTGTGCCTGTTGCTGCAGCCATGTGCCCTAGCAGCTGTAAAAACTGAGTTGCTGGTTTTGGCCTGCCTAGGACAAATGAGTTCGCTAGAAGCTGGGTAGCCTGTACTCTTTCCAAAGGAAGGAAGGTCTTTCCCAGAATTGTATTGAGTTCTGCTCCTATGAACTGCAATACTTGGACTGGGATGAAAACTGATTTCTTTAGATTTAGAAGAAATCCCAGGGAGGAGAGAACACTTTGAGCTAGCAGTAAGTGTGCTGACACTTGTTGCTGGGATTTTCTCACAATCAGCTAGTCGTCCAGATAAGGAAAAAGTGTGACACCCAGTTTTCTGAGATGTGCCACTACAACTGCTATGCACTTTGTGAACACTCTTGGTGCAGAGGTAAGGCTGAAAGGAAGTGTTGAGAACTGGTAGTGGCCTGAGGGGAGAGTGAACCTGAGATACCTTCTGTGTGATTCTCTGACAGGGATGTTAAAATAAGCATCTTTTAGATCCAGAGAGGCCAACCAGTCCCCTGTTTGTAATGTTGGCAGAATTATTGACATGGTTACCATTTTGAATTTGGGTTTGACCAAATACTTGTTTAAACATCTGAGGTCTAGTAGAGGCTGCCACTCTCCAGTCTTTTTTGTTGTTAGGAAGTATCTGGAGTAAAACCCTTGCCCTCTTTGATTGAATGGAACAGGCTCGACTGCTTTTATCAGTAGTAAGTTTTTTACCTCCTGCTCCAGCAATTTTCCCCATAATGGAGGAACTGATGCAAAGCGTTTTACTCTTAGAGGGGGAAGGGACTTGAAATAAAGGGAGAGACCCTGACCCACTTGTCTGATGTTATTTTTGACCAGTCCTGGAAATAGTGGGAAAGTCTGCCCCCTACTGGATGTGGAGAGTCAGCCTGAAGGGAAGAGTCAGGGATTCTGCTTTTGCTGAGGTTGGGCAGGAGGGGACCCTCTGCGAGAGCCTCTTCTGCCCCTGGCCCTGTAGAGACCAGTCTGCTGGGGTTGGTAGTGTGTCTGCGGAGCAGCTTGCACTTGAAAGAAAGGTCTTCTAAATGTAGACCTTCCCCTGCCTCCCCTAGAATAAGAAGTGGGGGGAGAAGGTTTGTCTCTGGTGGAATTACTTCTGAAAGAAGCCTTGTATTCATTTACTTTCTTCATGTAGGCTTCAGTTTGTGCACCAAAAAGGGAATGGCCCTCAACTGGGAAATCCATTGCTTTTGTTTTGAGTGTCCTGGGTGAGGTTAGTAGCTCTCAGCCAGGCAAACCTTCTCATGACTATAGTGCCAGCCAACTATCTGGCCGCAGTGTCATTTGTGTCTGCTGCCATCTGGAATTGGTATTTGGAAGCCTTCAAACCCAATTTGGCTGTCTCTAGTAAATCAGAAACAGTGAGAGAGGGATTTGTCTCTGCATTATCCACCAGAGACTGCCATAAAGCCTTTTGGTAGAGAGCAGCATAGGCCTGATAAGAGGCCTGCCTGTTAGCAAGGGATGCTGAGAGGTACCCACTCTTAGCCATACTGTCCACCTTTCTGGAAACTTTTTCAGGTGGGTGAGAAGACGAGGGGGTTTGGCCTTCTTGCAGGCTGCCTGCCGCACAATGCCCTGATGATCTGGGTGGCTGAATAAAAAGCACCAGATCTCTCCAGTTGGTACTTTTTGTCACATTTTTTATCAGTGGGTGTGACAATCTGAGGAGCTTTTAAAATTTCAGAATGTCTTTTCTGAAAAATGTATACAGAGGAAGCAGGATTCGCTTTGAGGGTGTTAACCCCATTAGTTCCATGTGTTGAACCTCTTCTTCATCCTGTACCTTCCTTCTCAATTGTCTGGAGGTCCAGTGTTTCCACCATTTTTTTGATAAAAGAAAAATGGGAGGAAAAATCATCTGAAGGCCTAGGAGGGGAACCGAAATCTTGCTCAGGTGACACCTCATGCACTATTCCTTCCTCCTCCTCCTCCTCATCATAAACTTCACCACCCACAGTGGGAACCAGGGGGGTGGCAGCAGTAGCAGTAGTTTTTTCAGTTGGAGTAGTTACAGCCTGCTGGGGAGGGAACAATCCCTGCAGCACCTGTAACAAAGCCAGAGCTTGTGTGATATCAGCAGGAGAGGGTGTATGTACAGGCACCTGAGGGACCCCTTGAGGCGTTTCAGCCGGGGTGTCGGTGTGCTTACTTTTTCTTATTTTTTTGGAAGGCACCGGCGAGTCAGCCGGCTGATTGCCTCTCTTACTAGAGCCCTCACCTGTATTGGGGTGGATTTGGAGGCTCTAGAAGGAATTGCCACATTTTTTGAGGGGGTGGACTGGTCAGAGCCCAGGGACCCCTCTTCAAGTCTTCTCTTAAGTCTCTCCCTGCGCTTCGCCACAGTTTTTTCAGGTAAAGACTTGCAAATGTCGCAATTTTCACTGAAATGCTTAATGCCAAGACAGAGCAAACAAAGGTCATGTTTGTCAGCTCTTGCAAATACATCTGCACGTTTAATACAGTTTGTAAACCCTGTAGGGTCCTGTGTTCTTTTTGGGTTTATCCATAATAGAAAACAGGACTCAAAACCGCTAAAAAGAGCAAAATTTAAGCTTTTGTGGTCGGTTTAAATGAAAAAACAATCGATTGAGAAACCGGCAATTTAAAACGTAACCGTGGTTCCAATCGGATCAGGAACCGAGAACTGCTAGTAGATCCGGTAAATCCTCTGTTCAAAAAATAAAAATTAAATGTTTTAAAAGGAAAACACCAGGAAACTTAACTAAAAGTTTCCGTTTTAGATCTACCAAACTGTCGGCTCCCCCTCGGTTCAAAGGAACCGTGGAGTACCGATTAAAAAAAAAAAAAAAACTTATGTATGCGGTAAAATTACTTAAATGACAATAAGAATAAGTCAGTAAGGAAAATTAAGACAAAAAAGTTTGTTCTTATGCACAATTTAGACGATCTTGATAGAGAGATCTCCAGGGCGTCTGAACTTTGCATCGGACACAGAAAATCTGAGGTAGGATCCAGGCAGTTAGAATAGGGCAGTTTGAAAATGAATGCACGAGCTAAACATTCCATAATTAGCATAGCATTCTGTTTGGCTCCGGGGCACTGCTGACCTTTAAAGGGCACTGCAAAGAGTAATAATATTAGTGGATTCCTGGGGTTAGAAGGTGACTTTCAGGTGGTATGTCTCCTGCCACACCCTCATTACCAGATCTTCTAAGTTCATTACTGTAGTGCAGTGCGTCTGAATTGAAGCTGCAGCTTCCAATCCTGAAGCACCTGCAGAACTGTACCAGTGTTGTAGCTGGGAGCTGAGGTACCAAGGAGCTGGAACAGTCCTGCTGATTATACTGTTCTTTGCTTTCAGCATAGATAGCACTGTTAGGCTTTGAGGTCTCTGGTGTGGGAACCCTAAAGAATGCATTTAAGCCAAGCGTAGTCTCAAGTGATGCACTGTAACCGTCCTGCACTGCAGCATGGTTACTGTGCAGACTGAACGGGCCATAGGCCCTTATTTGCCGACAGTGTCTATGTATCTATGCATCCTATAAGAGTTGTTTTAACAAGGACTTCAGGTGCTGCTCAGCTGTGCAACACTAAGGACGAGCTAAGCATTGACTGTGCTGTATGAAAGACTTTATTGGAAATTGGTGACTGGGAGCGGCATGCTGAGCTAAAGCTACTTTCCAGGTGCAGCCCAGTGCTACACCGGTGTAAGTGTTGATGCATTGCACACACACACACACACAGTGCCCACACAGTTTTGCTCACTGCAGCCATTCTGCTGGTTTGTGTTTCTGAGGCAGTAGTGTTGGCAGCATGTCGGGAACATGAGAAACATGTAATCTGATCGATCGCATCTACTCGTTTACTATGATTTTGCTTATTTTTTGTGGAATGTTATACAACAGCTGTTGTAGCAGTTGTACAGAATGTTTCCAAATTTTTGTGTTTGATGGACCTTATAAGCCTTTTCTTGGACGGAACTGTTTTTTTTTTTTTTTGTATTTATTTATACTCTTCCCCCCCCCGGCTGCAGCTTGCCACTCCATTGGGCTCGTGCAAGTCCCCTGTACCCGCCAGTCACACCCCCGCTGCCTCACCCTGTTGGTCATGGCCCATGCACCCTGCATCCGGGGGGTCCGGCACCAACCCTACTGGAAGGGCCCCTCCCCAAGCTGAGGACGGGGGGGAGAGAACACACTCTGGTGCCTCTGGGGCAGACACGGGGACGGAGGAGGTGCACTCTGGTGACTGTGGCAAGGAGGGACGAGCGACCGACATCTGGTGGGGCTGAACAGCCCATTTTCTGTTTTTTGGACCTGCCCACCCACGCTGGTGCGTGCTGCACCGAACGTCCTGAGTGGGGACGACTGGCAGTGCGTGGTCACCCACACTGCCTAGGACGTCACCTCAAGCCGCCACCAGCAGCTGCAATGGGAGCAGCACAATGCATATGCCCTGGGAGGCAAGCGTCCGAAGGACGCTCTGCACTCCCTTCCTGCCAGCGTCTGCTCCTGGTGTCCTGGGCTTGGGGTGCTAACCCAGGTCGTCAACGTGTTGAATGAACTTCCATTGCTCAGCACCACTGAGCCAGCCTGGACTGGACTTTTAAAGGACAAATATTTCTGGACTTCTCTCTCCTGATATTTTTTGTTCGTTGTGCTGCTGCATGAGCTTATGTTACATAAGTTTTGCAATACTGGTTTGTTAAAGACCACAGTTTTGTGTAAGGGTGCCTCTCATTATGATGCAATAAATGGCTGTTTGACAGGTACCTTATTGTAACTTTCAGTTCATGGTCATGCATATTATTTTGTGCCACATGTTTTTTTTAATGTAAATAAGGAATACGTAATGGATTGCAGTGGAATAACACATCTATCTCCGTTAGTGAGTGGTAAGACTCATTAACTCACGAGTGGCAAAGCCACAGTCTATAAATGTTTTACCACTCGTGTGTGCAAATAATTGTATTATTCAAACAACATGAAGTCTTGCTGTATTCTGACTAAATGCAGTTAAGCCCCAGCACATGAACTGCCCCGGGGAGGATAGAGTTAACTGTATGCAGAAACATAGAACGTTGGGCTTGAGCTCGGTTTTCAAACCTCTGTCTGTGGTACTTCCCAGTGCAACTGTCAGATTCTTTACTCTGCCTAACAGTGAAGTCGCTCCGGAGATTTCCTCTGCTTGGTTCGGTTCAGTAAAGCGTCGCGGTTTGCTAAACCTTTCTCTTATTTTCGGAATTCCAGCCTCTGTCTATGGTACAGGTAGTGTGGTACATAGGTAGTGACTGTGTTTACTCTAAAAACTGTGGAAATAGTTTTTTCCTCTGTTTCTCTCCGGTCGCTCCGGTTAGAAACCGACCTTGTGTAAAAATGTTTTTTCATCTGGCATTAGAGTGGTGTTCCGGAGTCGATTGGTTTCAAAAGAACCAGACTTTTTCTGGTTCTTTTAAAAAAACCTGTGACACGGTTTGTAACCAATCGTTCAAATTATTACCTGGCTTAAAAGCTGCTAAAGGCGATTAGTATTTTGCAATCACTTGCATCTGTTCCGTCGGAACCGGTAATGCCGGTTGGGCGGCCGGTTTGGTCGGATCCTTCTCCTTCTGAGTATGATCTAGATGCTTTTTATGAGGAGTGGGAGGGAGACGAAGACGACTGTGGGGATGACAACAATGAAGGGGGTCTGAATGTGCCCATTGAACCGGACATCTCCCCAGACAGGCCCTTGGATGTCTCTCCTCCCAGGCTTTCCGACTCCCCTTCACACTTTTTGTTTTACAAAAAAGTGGCTGAAACCCTTCAGCTCTCTTTGGTTGAAGCTGCAGAGGTTGAAGAAGAGCCTGATTTTGTGGAAATGATGGACATCCCAGAGTCCAAAAGATAGTCTATCCCTCTTCATAAATCTTTGGGGAAACAGACACAACAAATTTTGCAGACTCTAAATTCAATACCCCCTGTGGACAAAAGAATGGACAGGAGGTATATATGCTATCAGGCCCTACTGCGGAGTTCCTTTACAATCATAGCAGCCATGTTGGGGTAGTGCAGGCTGTAGCCTGTGACAAGGCTAATATTCCTTTTGCTTCTCACCCCCCTGATAAGGACTCCAGGAAAGTTGATGCCATGGCCAAAAAAACAGTATTTGGCCTCCTCTTTGAGACTCAGGCAGGCAAATTATATGGCCTACACAGCCAGGTACCAGAAGTCCAGGTGGGATATGGTTCTGGAACTGGCTAAACAGGCCTCTCCCCAGCTAGCCAAGGAGCTGAGGGAGGTGGCTGCTGATGGAATTGAGGCATGAAAAGTACAATTTCATGCTGCTGTGGACTCCAATGATGTGGCATCTAGAGTCATGGCTACATCTGTGTCTCTCAGAAGACATGCTTGGCTCAGATGTACTAGCCTTTCACAGGATACCCACACTAAGGCTATGGATTTTCCTGTCGTGCGTAACTCTCTGTTAGGGGAGCAGACAGAGGCTTACGTGAAGAAGATGGATGAATACAGGACCACTTACAAGAGTGCACAGGCCAGGGAAAGGCAAGCCACTCCACAGAAGCAGCAGTCTAGGGGCAGGGGCAGGCCTTTTCATAGGCCTTTTTACCAAGCCCAGGCTTCCTCCTCTTTCCCTCAGAGGGGGTTCTTCAGAGGGAGGGAGGGGCAAGAGGGGGACGAGCAGGGGTGCTCCTTCCTCCTCCCAGTCTAAGGCCCCTGCCAAGCAAACACCCTGACGTGTCAGCCCGAGTTGACTCTCCAATCCCAGTAGGAGGCAGGCTGGCTTACTACTTTCAGGCCTGGAAGTCTGTGACCTCAGACAAGTGGGTCCTGGAAGTAGTAAGCCAGGGACTGGCCCTCCGTTTCAAAAAATTCCCAAAATGAGGGCCAAGTCTTTTCCACCTGCATCAGTATCAGAAACACTTGCCCTAGAGGCAGAGGTTGCCTCTCTTCTAGCTCTCAGAGCTATAGAGAGGGTTCCTACTCAACACAGGGGAAAAGGACTGTACTCCAGGTACTTCCTTACCCCAAAGAA
This sequence comes from Neoceratodus forsteri, assembly GCA_016271365.2. NCBI lineage: Eukaryota > Metazoa > Chordata > Ceratodontiformes > Ceratodontidae > Neoceratodus > Neoceratodus forsteri. Next base: position 125,216,787 of record JADMNL010000030.1, on the reverse strand, counting down.
AACAGGGGAGTGGTGACCCACCCTAGACCTAAGGTATTTAAACACATATTTCCAAACCCAAATTCAAAATGGTAACTCTGGGAATTATCCTTCCCTCCCTAAGGCCAGGGGATTGGCTAGCATCACTGGACCTCAAGGATGCCTACTTCCATATTCCTATCAGGTGCTCCCACAAAAATATCTCAGGTTCGGGTTGCCTTCAGGCCATTACCAATTCTGAGCCATGCCATTCGGCCTAACCTCAGCTCCAAGGGTGTTCACAGAGTGCTTTGCAGCAGTGGTAGCTTACCTCAGAAGATAGGGTATTACCATCTTCCCATATCTGGACAACTGTCTCATTGTAGGTCAGTCATCTCTACAGGTCAGGTCAGCTCTGCAAATCACACGGGACCTTCTCAGTTCTCTGAGATTTCTTCTCAGTCTTCCAAAGTCTGTCCTCAAACCAGCTCAAATTCTTACCTTCATAGGAATAGAACTGGACACTATTCAAGCAAAAGCTTTCCTCCCTTTGGCAAGGTTAAAGGCTCTAATAGATCTTGCCTCTTCCTTTCGACCTCGGGTCTCTCGCCCAGTGAGACACTTCCTCCAGCTCCTGGGCCACATGGCAGCTTCGACTGCAGTGGTGCAGGGAGCAAGATTCCAAATGAGGGACATTCAGTTTCATCCAAGGTCCTTTTGGTCTCAGAAAAAGGATTCTCTCACCAAACTGATCCCTGTGACTCAGACTCTGGTCCAAGCTCTCCAGTAGTGGTTGGAGCCACACAACCTCAGGCAAGGAGTCCCATTTCTTCCCCATGCTCCCTCTGTAGTTCTGACTACAGATGCGTCTCTCCTAGGTTGGGGAGCCCACTTGGGAGCCCAAACAGCTCAAGGGGTCTGGTCTCCACAGGAGTCTCTCCTTCACATCAACCTTCTGGAGCTCTGGGCAGTATTCCTGTCTCTTCAGTGATTCTCAGATGCAGTCAAGGGCAAGGTGGTTCAAGTCAGAATGGACAACACGACCACTATGTGGTACATCAACAAACAAGGGAGCACTCTGTCCACGGCCTTGTGCACAGAAGCCATGAAACTATGGTCCGACCCTCTGGCCTATTCTCTTCAGACTTCCCTAGTAGCAGTTCATCTTCCAGGGAAGGAAAATGTACTGGCAGATGCTCTGAGCAGAATATCCCAGGGACATCACGAGTGGTCCCTGGATCCTCTTATTCTGCAGGTGATTTTCTCCAAGTGGGGCACTCCGGAGATCGATCTCTTTGCAGCCCAAGACAATCACCAACTTCCTCTGTTCTGTTGCAGACCTCCACTCCTGGGGACTGTACGCCAGGATGCCCTGATGTTAGACTGGAAGAGCAGGTTCCTCTTTGCCTTCCCTCCATTCCCTCTCCTGTTCAGAGTCTTGATAAAAATCAGATCTCAACCCTGCACAGTGATACTAGTGGCTCCAGACTGGGTCAGACAGCCTTGGTACCCTCTGCTGTTATCCCTAACCACTTCACGTCCTCTTTCCCTTCCCAGGAGGCACAATCTTCTGTCCTCCTCTCGGGAGGATTTGGTATCCCAATCTCCAATCTCTCAATCTCAACGCTTGGCTCTTGAAGAGTTAGAATATGCAGATTTGCATCTTTCTCAAGAAGTGCTGGATATACTGAAGGTTTCCAGGAAGCCTTCAACTAGGAAAATTTATAGCTCCCAATGGAAGAGGTTTAGCATTTGGTGTTCTCAGAAGGGCATTGTGCCTGACTCTGCAGATATCTCTACAGCCTTAGATTATCTGATTCACCTCAAATAGTCTGTTAGGCCTACAACCCTGAAGGTTCACCTAGCAGCAGTTTCTGCTTTTCTTTCAGCAGGGAAGGGCTCTTCCCGGACTTCTCACCCTGTTTTTGCAAAGTTTTTCAAGGGTCTGGTTGACATAAACCCTCCATTTAGAGAACTGACTCCTGTTTGGGATCGCAATGTCTGCATTGCACAGCTCATGCAGCCCCCCCCCCCCCCGAAACGATGGCTTTGGCTGAGCTCAAGTACCTGACCTGGAAAACTGTGTTCCTGGTGCCCATTACTTCTGCCAGGCAATTAGTGAATTACAGGCCTTGTCAGTTGAACCTGACTTCATTTCCTTCCATAGGGACAAAGTGATCCTACGAACCAATAGGAGGTTCTTGCCCAAAGTGGTGTCAGATTTTCATCTGAACCAGTCCATGTCTCTCCCTGTGTTTTTCGCTGACCATTGTTTTTCTTCAAGGGAACCAAGGTTGCACAGTTTGGATGTCAAAAGAGCTCTTAGTTACTACATAGAGCACACTAAGGCTCATAGGAATGACTGTCAGCTGTTTCTCACCTATGGTGAGGTGGGAAAAGGTAAGCCTGCCACTAAAAGAACCATTGCCAGGTGGATTGTCTCTTGTATTCAATTCTGCTATGATAAATTGGGTAAGTACCCCCAGCCTGGAGGGCTCACTCAACTAGCTGCACAGCTGCTTCTCTGGCTGCGCTACAGAGATCCCCTTTTAGAGATTTGCAAGGCAGCCACCTGGAAAACAGTACACACATTCACCAGGCATTACTATCTGGATATCCAGGCTAGGAGTGATGCTAGGTTTGGCACAGCAGTACTGCAGAGCCTGTTCCCAAAGTAGGTTCTGCATTCCCCCTCCATAGGGAACTGCTTGGTAGTCTGCATGTAGTCAGAATACAGCAAGACTTCATGTTGTTTTGAAGAAAAAATTACTCACCATAGCAACGTTGTTTCTTCTAATGGAGTCTTGCTGTATTCTGGCCGCCCCCTCCTGCCTCCCCTCTCAGAACCTAGTTTTGGGAAGTGGGCTGGCAGTTTACAGTGTTACACCTCAGGGGTGTACCTTTGTACCCTTCCTTTGGATGTATTATTAGTTGAATTCTTCTCTTTCGTGATACATGTGTTTAGTGTTGTCACTACCTTCTTTCTTTTTGGGTTCTTGACTTGAGACTTATGGGCCCCAAAATTATTGCCTTTTGGCTTATAACAAAACAATTTCCATATTTTATACTCTTAAGTTAATTGCTTGTAAGAATATGACGGTTGCACTGGGAAGTACCACAGACAGAGGTTTGAAAACCGAGCTCGAGCCCAACGTTCTATGCTTCTGCATAGAGTTAACTCTATCCTCTCCGGGGCAGTTCAAGTGCTGGGGCTAACTGCATTTAGTCAGAATACAGCAAGACTCCATTAGAAAAAACATTACTATGGTGAGTAATTTTTTCTTTTACCTCATGCCATTATGTATTTGATATATACCACACCATTTATAATGCTTTTACTGGTGCTTTACCTTGAAACTGCCTCTTTCCATTGTGAACTCTCTATCTGGACTCTCGTTCATTGTGTTCTGTTTCCAGATTCTAGATAGAAAGGACATGTTCTTAATGAAATACATGGGTGATCAAAGTGGAAATAAATATTTATCCCAAAATAACATGATTTATTTACCCAGTATTTTCAGCAGTGGTGTGGTGTATAAGCATATTTGCAAAGTCAATAAAGTTACTTGTTGCAAGCCTGGAAGTAGTGTTATCAGTTTATGCAGCTAACCTTAAAGGAAGAGAAGATAGATGACCACTAAAGTGAGATTTGACCACTTGCTCCCCTAGGGCTTTATTGGCAGTACACTTTTATTTGAGGGGCCAAAATTAATAACATTTATAGTGAAAAACCTGTTGATTTAAAGAAAGCAAAAGTTAACAGTTCTGTAAATGTCAGTGACAACTGCATCTGATAATCCGTCCCAAAGCTGCTTAGGCCTGCAGCTAATTGTAACATTTTGTGTAGCAGGGATGAGGAGGTGGCTGATGGAGCTGGGCACGTGCTCTATGGGAACACCTCCATCTAGTTCTGAATTGACCCCATTCATTGTTCTTTACTAAACCAGGCTAAAAAATGTGCACTCCACTTCTGTGCCCGGGAACCTGTTTGTACTCCAGCTGCAGCTACACAATGGCAAGCCACATCCTTGTACTACCGGCATAAACATTTTATTCACAGCGGCACCATGTGATAACATAATGGAGAATGGAAGTTACTGGTGCTGATTATGTTATAGAAATTTAAATGTTTACATCTGGGTGGCATCAACGGACCAGGATTCAGGGTGCCATTTTGTTTTTTTAATTATATTGGAAGAAATATGCACTAAGTACACCCCATTATTCCACAGCATACACAAGAAAGGCACATACAGAAAAACTAGGATCAGGTATAACCGTTTGCGGGGGCCCAGTGGACTCTCAGTGAGACCTTCAGACCTCTGTCCAGAATTCTTAAGATCATCCTTGTGCTCATTTAAATGAACAAAAGTGAGGTCATGTCCCCTTTATCAAGAATTTGTCTTAAGGCATCTGTCACAGAAAGAAAGAAAGAATTGGATTTTTGATTAACAGCAAAAGTTATCCATTCCATTGTATAAATTTCTCCCATTACCTCTTCCCAGTTTTGCACCAACAGTGTTTCCTCCCTGAGCTACAGCCTAGAGATGGCCTTATTTGTTCTTTAAACAAAAAAAAAAGTTTATTTAGGAATGGCCTTACTAGCGGTGGCTGTGAACATTCTCTACAAATAAATAATGCCCTTCTCTGTTAAATCTCTGTTATATCCTTCGGGAGGAGTCCCAGGACTATGTGGTGAATGGTAAGCTGGGCATTCCACATCTACCCAATATTGGCTGAATTTAGGGCAGTGCAAGAATCTATGAGAATGCTGAACTTTTCTTTTACCAGATTTCCTCCAACGTTCTGATAAATAAGCCCTGCACCATTTAACTTGTATATGCGGGTGGTCCTTTTTGTCTTGCAGCACGCTTTTGTTGTCCGGGAGCGTCCTGAAACAGTGTTAATAGACCTAATCCTGAGAACTAAGGATGCAGTGAGAGAGCTGGACAATCTGCAGTATCGAAAGATGAAGAAAATACTCTTCCAGGAGGCTCACAATGGGCCAGCAGTTGAAGCCCAGGAAGAGGAGGAGGTAAGGGCAGCAAAGCATAAAATGGTGAAACTGAGAGACTGACTTAACTGCTGCAGTTCTTTCTGAGTAACAGCAAAGTGGAACAAGTATGGTACAGCCAATGAGTTCTGTGAAGGAATAGTTGGGAGTCTGAGCTCATAAAAGTACAGAGAATGCCAAATGAAAACCCAGTTAGACAAATCTCCACTAACAGATTTAGGGGCTTCATTGATGATGTCCTTTACTGTCTTTAACTACACACAGCATAAACTAATAATATGCAGAAATACATCTTCATGGAAAGGGTAGTGAATGACTGGATCAGCCTGCCAGAGAAGGTAGTTGGGGGGGGGGGGGGCACTTCAAGCATGCGTTGGATAGGCACGGGTAAATTAGATAGAGGAATGGGGGTAGGGAGTGACACCTATAACCAACTAGCATCATTGGTGACCGAATAGACAGGGACAACGGGCCTGTGTGGGCCTAAAGGTCCTTTTCTGCTAACAAAATCTGTTTCTATAAATCTGGCATTTCAGCTAGTCCATAAAGAATGTAAAGTGATCTTCCAGGTACCAGTCTTCATCCCTGATTCACACCAATGGGTTCTGAGCCAGAGGCGCTAGTACCCTGCGGGGAGCCAGAACTTTTCAGGAAGGCTGGCACATGCACGGCACCGCAAGACTAACGCTCGCTGCATGGTTTATGTCGGCACCAGCCCTCAACTGCCTCAGTTAATTTTTTTCCCTGCTGTCGATTGCGTTTCAGTAATGACCTCGCTCATCCAGTGTGAGTCAGAACATCACGTCTACATGACAACAGCATTCACATCTTCTTAGTTTATGTTTAAAGCTAGTGTTTATTTTTGTCAGTTTAGTTACTTTAACCCAAAAAAAAAGTTGTTTTTTCTGGTAGTTTCTCGCAGCCTACTGAACAACGATCGAGGACCATGGACAGCAACGGTGACTGTAGGGAGACTCTTCAGGCATGCTCCTCTGGCAGCAGGGCTATGTCTCTTCCACTTTCTTCAGCAGGGGAGAGTTCTGACAATGGGTGGTCCTGTGTTCAGGAGGGAGGACAGCCCTCGCGTAAACACAAAAGAAGTGGTCTCGATCCTGGTCAGGGACCTGGCACCGCTTGACCTTGAGTTCTTCCTTTTCCCATTGGAAGGGGAAGAAACTGCACAGCTCAAGGTTGCCCTCTGGTAGATCTTCCATGAGGTTCTCTGCATCTAGGAGCAGGAGGCCTTCCCCAGCGCCATCGTTGTCTCTGATGGTTTCTGCTTGTGGGCATTCGAGGTCTCTGACCCAGAGTCCCTCCATGTCTTCTTGTGGGGACTCCAGTGTGCAGTTTCATCACTGGGCAGCTCTTATGGAGCAGTGGATACAGTGTCTGGCTCGTTTGCCTCCTCTTGCAGAGCAGGCCCCTCAGGGCTAGCGGTATTGGCCCCGCAGTCAGGACACTCCAGTCAAATTGGCAACGGCCTCCTGGCCCTTGCCAGTGACCGCACCACTGATGCCTGTTCCACTGGCCGCACCCCCTTGCAGTTTCCCTGTCTTGAGGCTGGCCCAGGTACCTCAGCCGGTCACTCCTGAGTCGGCTGGACCTTTGCCATGGGCAGCACCGGGATCAGTGGCCTCTATGGGCCTCTTCTGGTGCCGCCTCCAGTGCTGGGCCTAGTTTCTTTGGCAGTGCTGCCTCCAGCGCTGGCTCCGCTTTTGCCGGTGCTGACTTCCCCTTTACCAGTGGTGCAGGCTAAATCTCTGCAGGTGCTGGTGTCGCCTTTCTTTCCGATTCCTAGAGCTGGGTTAGGCAGTTCTAGGTCCACTCCTTAACCAGCCCTTCTTGCTGGAGGGGGATGTGTTTGACCCCAACCTCATTATTTCTGAGGGCAGCTTTTTTTTTTTTTTTTTTTTTTAAGCAGCCTGGGTAAACCAACCTCAGGCCCTTCCCTTGTACCTCAGGAGGATCTTTGTTTTGTTTGTTTTTCAGGCTCTTCTTTGCAATATGCATGTGACGCTTACCTTTATGCCTTCTGCAACTGACCGAGGGAAACATCTCCGTCTGGAGTGGCTCAACGTTTCCACCATGCCAGTCAACCTCATACTTCCTATTCCCTATGTTTGAGACACTGGTCCCCTCAGTCTGTTGGCAGATGGATCGTAAGTATACTGCCCCTAAAGACAGGCCCGTCTTTGCTTCCCAGCCTGTTGCTGACCAAGACTGTCATTCTGGCTGAGAATGACAGGGCCATTCTCCCTCAGGAGGTCATGGCACATATAATCAATAAGGATTCATGCAGGATATGAAGGGGAGAAGGGCATTCGCTGTTGCTACCCTTAGCTGCAGATAGCAGACTACTGGGGCATTTCTCCAGGTACAAGTATGCCTTTTGGACCTCTCTCAAGTCTCTTGCAAGAGACCTTGCCTGAGCTGGAAACTAAGCATTAAGATATTTCAGACTGCTACCCACGGTACTGAGTTGAACAGTCACCAGCTGAAGGCAGCTATGGACACCTTTGACACTGCCTCGCGCTATGCTACTGCAGGAATCTGTATTAGAAGACACTCCTAGCTTTGGATGTCTGGTTTCTCCAATGACGACCAACAGCAGGTTTTGAATTTTCCTTTCAATGGCTCCTGTTTGGTCAACAGGTAGAACAGTTCCTTGAGGCCTCTTAGAAGACCAGAACGGTCATCCAGATTTCTCGACCTGCCGCTTCTCACCCGCAGAAGGGACATGCAAGTTTTTTTTATCACAGTAAGCAGTCCTTTCAAGGCAAAGGCAAGGGAGCTCAAGTCAAGTCCCAGCCTCCTCAGCTGCAAAAGAAAGTGCAACCAAAGGCACAAGCCCCAAAAGTGTCCAGTTCCACACTCTGAAATTCTGGCCCAGTCTTGCCTCAGCTGCTGGAGCAGACCTCTCTTCTCTGGGGGTGGGGGAGTCTGACTTAGTTTTACTGTCTGTGAGAATCCATCACAATGGACAAGTGGGTCCTCATGATCATCTGGGATGGATATGTGCTGAATTTCTCAGTGCTCCCTCTGGTTATCCACCCAGGAAGCAGCCCCCACATCCATGTCAGACCTTCTTGCGAAGGAGATTGCGGGCCTCTTGAACAGCAGGGCAGAGAAAGTAGAGACGGACTGCAACACAGACTTCTACACCCATTACTTTCTCATTCCGAAAAAGTCAGGGGGCATGCTCCCGGTTCTTACCCTCAGGAAACTGAACAAGTTCATACAGTGGGCGAAGTTCAAAATGATCTCCCTAGGGACCCTGTTGCCACTCCTCAAGCCGCAGGAATGGTCTGCTTCCCTGGACATGCAGGATGCCTACCAGCATATCCCAGACCACCCCAACCACCGCAGATTCTTCCACCTTCTGTATTTGGGTCAGCATTACCAATTCCGGGTCCTGCCCTTTGGGCAATCCTTGACGCCTCCAGTTTTTACAAAGTGCTTTGCAGATCTTATCTGTGTCAGTCTTCACCATTCATCACTATTGGGTTCTGGCTGGAGGATCAGGACCCTGTGGGATTTTTTTTTTTTTTGTAAGGGGAAGGAGTCAGGACGATGCACCCTCGAGGCCAATGCATTGTGTGGCGCTCGCGGGTTGGCCAGTAATCAACGCCGACCTCTCCTCCATCCCAGTTCTGCTTCTCCCGCCGAGTGAGTGCAATTTTATCTGTGGCCTAATCTTTCGGTTTTAACCTCAACTCCTAGTTCTGCTGCTGCATTTCCTTGGCGATCGACTGTTAAGACCTTTCCATTATTTTCCCCGATGCTGAGTGCTGTATTTATTTTTTTGGTCCGGTCATCTCTCGTTCGGGGGACAAAAAGAAATCTTCCAAGGCAGGTCGGCCTTCAATGCGTCAGTGTTCCTGTGGCTGTATTCCGTCTCAGACCAGCATGACCGGTGTCTCACCTGCTTGGGCCCTAACCACGACATGGATAAATGCAATGCCTGTTTCTTCATGGACCGTTGTGTGTTGGAGTTGAGCGTATTAAAAGTCGTATGTGCACCACAGACTTTTGGGGGAGAGGTGCACACCCGGGTCGCCAAAAGCAGGGTTCTTAACCCTTCCTGTGGGTCCCCTCCCGGTCCTATACGGCCCGTGAAGGAGGCCCTTCTAGTCTTGCCTTGGCATGAACCCCTTCCACAGTGCAAGAGGCCTGGCCTGATCCCTTCGGGGGTTGGGCGGGAGGCACCGTCCAGGCAGTCGCCTCCTCGGATGGTCTGAGGAGCCCGGGCCATCAGCCGGTGCCGCCCCTGATCCCGGCGCTGCTTGTGGCACTGGATATCTAGGTGGCGCCGCCGGTGGCACAGGGTAGGTCTCTGGCACATTCGCGGTGTACCAGGATGGGGGCAGCGGGCCGGGTTTGTGGTGCCATGGCTGGGAGGGACCGGGGAGTAGTCTGGGTTTGAGCCACCTCTGGGGAGGACGATGCTGAGGCTGACCCAGACTGGCTCCCGGATTCTTAAGACTCTGGCGATTCCTCCTCCTCCAGCACGTCTGCTCCTATTCATCCCTCTTCCAAGGAACGGATGGCTTCCACTGATACCAGGGTCAGTGGCACCGACCAGTCCTCTGGTGCCCTGGGGGGGTACTGCAGGGCAGCCCAGAGTTGGTGGTCTGTCTGCTACCTTGGGAGGTGTACCCCTTCCTGTGACAGTTTTTGCTGGCCCTACTTCTGGGCAGACTGGAGCATCTCAGGCAGGGGAGGGTGCTCCACCTCCTGCTGTGTCTCAGGAGTCAGCTACGGGGTGTCAGTTACCTCAGCTGATGTTGAGGAAGAGGGCTGTCTCTGAGTCCGAGGGGTTGAAGGGGCTGGATTCATGGTGGCGTCCTTTCCTGGGAACCTGCTGGGGTTCAGGGAGGAGTCGCAGTGCTGGTCCAGCCTTCTCCCCCAAGGTCTTCTTGGGAGGGACCTCATCTTTAGAGGTTAGGGGCCAACCTTCTGGACTCATGTGGCCCCAGTTGCCTCGCGGGGGGAATTCTGTCTGCGGGCTCAGCTCTGGCCATTCCATCTCGGTTGAGCGACCTTTGTCTGCTGGTACCACCGGCTCTCCTCCTCCTTTGAGGTCTCCAGTCAGGTTCCCCAGTCCGGGCAGAGACCATGACCCTCCTCAGAGGTGCCTGGCCCCTTTGCCAACCCCTCCCTCTCTCCCAGGTCACTCCGGTCCTACCTGACCCCCTTACCTGGGAGCAGTTTAGGTCCACATCTGCAGTGTTCCCTGCCTACTACCGGTCCCTGGACGAGGAGGTATTCTACCACTCCCTGGTACAGCCTGAACCTAACTCTCCGAGCTCGTCGGCTCTCGTCTTCCTCCTCCTCTGAGGGAAAAGAGTCCTCTGTCCACTTTGCCCCTGCAGCTGATCTTTCCAGCTATGAGCGCTTCCTGTCAGGGTTGCCCAACGAGCTCCATATCTCCACCCTAGGCAGCCGCAGTCCTGACCAGATTGCGCATGCTTTCTTGGGCGAGTTCAGTGTGACCAAACTGTTGGTTCCCGCCTGGCCTACTCCCTTCCGGGAGGCATCATACTGGGCCTGGCGACATCCCTCAACGCAAGCACCAACCCTGAGGGACCTCCACCAGAGGTATTACGCACCCCTTGGGTCTTCAGGAGCCTTGCCTCACTCCCCCCTTCGGGTGTGACCCTCCTGGACACACCCTCTGGACATAGAAGCCCAGGGTGTGACCGACCCCCAGAATCTGATTCAGCTGAGTTTGATTTTTGGGGGAGGAGAGCCTTCTCATCGGCACGCCTTCTTTTATGTCTGTCAGCCCATCAGGCCCACCATGCTGCCTATAATAGGCCCTTGCGGTCTCTGCTAGGTCAGATCCTAGCCTCTTTGCCTGACTCTGAGGCGACTTGACAAGCTATTGCCCTCTACACGCGGGGCCTGGACCTTGCAAGGCACCAAGCAAGGGCATCTTATGATGCCAGTGAGGTGGCTTCCTGGTTGGCAGGGACGGCGATCTGCATCAGGCGGACGGCGTGGCTTCATCTTTCCTGGTTATCACCCTTGGTCCGGCATAGGGTGACTGCCTCCTCTTTCTGGGGAACCCATCTCTTTTCCCGCAAGGGTGAGATGAGAGCTTCAGGGGCACCTTTCCTCTCTTGCTAGGAGAACCTCTTGTCACCCAGACCAGCCTCAGGCCTAAGCAGGCCTGTTAGGGTTCACTCCTGTAGTGTCTCTCCCCCCCCCCCGGGAGGCTGAGGGACTTTGTACCTTAGGGAGGTTCTGGGCCCCCTTGGGGGGGGGGGCGCCTTGGTAATAACCCAACAGTGATGACTGGTGAAGATTGACACACATAAGATATGAAAATTACGTACCTACCGTAATTCTTGATCTTTCCGTGTATCATCACTGAATCCCGCCAACCTTCTCCTCTTAGGCCTCAGTTTCTGGGCGATCCCCCTCCCTGTTTGTCTCTCAGCTAGGACCTTGGTCCATCTCCTGCACCTCCTACCCCCTCCTCCCTTTGGGGTCAGGGCTTTTTTCCCTGGTAGACAGACAGGGAGGCTTCCCTCTGTTGGGAGTCTCCAGGGCCCCTTCTCAGTCCAGATAGTTTTGTCTGGATTTGCTCCTCTTGCTCTAGCCCTGGTCTTTGAGGAATTATAGAGAGGAGGCACTGGTGACTCCCTCAGTTATTTTCCCCTCCAACCACAATGTGCCACCCCATAATGTGGTTTCCCTTATCTCCTCTCCTCCTTCAAGGAGAATATGTATTTTTCTGTATAGTTCCTCCTCTGGAGGTGACTCTCTCTCTTAAAAATGGCTAGAAGACATCCCTTGAGGTTTTCCTCTCCAGGGATGTTTCTGTGCGTCTTTTCCATTTCAAATTCTTCTCAGCAGGAGAGGGAGACACCGACCCGTCCTCAGACCCCTGGGTAGCTCAACCGCTTTTCCGTCAGGATTGGTGCCAATCTGCTGCTTCAGCCTTGTTAGATCCTCCTCTGGCATGAAATATGGTCTGGTCTAGGGCAATATCATCCTACTCTTGAGCAGTTCCAGGGCCGTATCTTCAGGGGTGGTGTCTCCCCTCTCCTCCCTCATTTCTTTCCGTCTTCCTTTTCTATCCCTCACCCTTTCATCCCTCCCTTACTCGCCCAGAGATTGGGGCCTTCCTGTTCAAATCCCTTAGGTCTCCTTCTCTTGTGTCCTCTCTATGGCTTCATTCCTCTTAGTTTTACATCCATCCCTTTTACTATTCCTCGGGCTCCCTTGCCCCCTCCGCCCTCTGTTTCTTTCTCCGGCATGCAGAACTCTGTCAGTTACTGGCCAACCTGCGAGCGCCATGCAATGTGTCGGCCTTGAGGGTGGCGCTGTCCTGACGTCGACTCCTCCCTCTTAAGCAAAAAAAAAGCTCCTGCAGGGTCCTGATCCTCCGGCCAGAACCCAACAGTGATGAATGGTGGAGATCCACAGAAAGATCAAGAATTATGATAGGTGTACATATACTGTGGCAGTGCCCATATCTAATGCCTTTCTGGTTATGCATACAGAAAGAAATTGGGGAGGGTCTTGGGGAATGTGTCGAGCTTACTGCAGAAATGGTGCTTATGGCTGTTTACCCGGATCGCTCCCGGACAAAAACTCTACTTCCTGTCTTGCTATTGGCTGCAAAAATGGATGACCAAAGCAATACGAACATCCATGAATGGAGATGAATTGTGTATTCTATATACCAGATGGAAAATATCACAGCAAAATTAAATAACCAGGTGGACAGATTTGCCACCCTCTGGCAGAGATGGTCACTTCACCAGGCCAAGGTTGATTCTGATTATTGTCCACAGTAGACAGGAACTGGGTTAGTGAGAAAACGAGAACAGAAGGAAGTTATGGGATTACTTATTTTCTAATAACAACCTCTACTAAACATAAAAGATATTCATGCAATGTAAACCTGTATCACAACAAATCTGATGTAAGCATAGAAAATGATGTGATTGTATGTCTCCTGAACTAAAAGAAAAGGAAAAAAACCTTAATAAAAATATATTAAAAAAAAAAAAAAATTATGATAGGTATGTAATTTTCATTTCTCACAGCACACCTTTGAAAGCTCAGACTCCAGGTTTTTCCTTTAATATAGACAACTGGTTGTTATTTAGCCCATCCAAGCAGGACACAGACCAAGCAGTGGCCACAGCCTCTCAATTCCTGACCTCCATGGGAGTCCTGCTAGATCTGGAGAAGTTGCAGCTTCAACCGTCCCATCTGCTCCTCTTCATTGTTGCCATCCTGGACACCATCAAGGTGAGGGCCTTTCTTCTGGAGTACAGAAGGAAAGCCATCCTTCAGATGTCTCAGTTCATCATGGAGCACAAGTCAGTTCGGGCTTGCTTCATGCAGCGAATTTCAGGCCTCATAGCCTCTTCTGTCTTCACGGTACCTCTGGCTCAGCTACACATGGGAACTACACAGCGGGTGCTCAGCATGCAGTGGTCCCTGGCGACACATCCTCAGTCTTATACCATCAAGGTGATGAAGCCTCTGCTTCGATCATTTGCATGGTGGACGCAGGAAGATGATCTCCTCCAAGGTCTCCTTTTTTCTCAACCAGAGCCTCCTGTAACCCTTACCATGGACTCGTCTCTGTTGGGAGGGGAGCCCATTGTCAGGCTCATCACACTCGGGGAGTCTGGAGATCTTACTTCGAGATACAGCTCTTGCAGCAGGTAACACCATTAGGACTGAAGCCGGCAGGCGTCAGGACCCCACGGAAATCTTCTAGCTAGCAGTCTTCAGTGGGGATCCATCTCGACGCCGGTCCCGCCCGCATCACGCCAGACTTAGTATTACATGAGCGGTCCCCCAGATTCCCCCATGTTCTTTTCCCGCCATCGACTTGCATATCTCTAATCTTTGTTCGCTTTCTACGCCACCTTTGTTAAGTTCTTCTTTGGGAAAAAGTTTGTTTTTCTGCTCAGTTTCTGTCTGATGTCTCTCCAACTTCATTGAAGGCCATCCGTCTGAGTGCGCCTGTGGGAAACAAATCCCATTCAAAGACCTGCATTCGACCTGCGTCCGGTGCCTAGGCCCAGACCACGACACCCGGGCCTGCTCCTTCTGCCAGGGGTTCAACAGTCGGACCCGGATCCATCGCCAGAAGGCCCTTCAGGCGTTCCTGCTCGAGGAAAAGATTAAAGCCATGGATGTAGCCTCCAAGGGGGAATCTTCCGACAAGGCCTGGAGACACCTCGAGAAGCATAGGGAGAGAGTGAGATCCAGGTCCCCGTCTAGGGCCTCTGACTCCCGTAGCTCCGCCGACCGCTCCCCTTCCCGGGCCCGCTCTCAGCCTCCCCCGGCAGCGGTGAAGACTTCTTCGGGTTCCTCCTCTCTTCCTCAGGCCAAGACCTCCAGAACTTCTTCATCCTCGGCCACTAAGGCCCTGTTGAGGTCGGGGGACCGTCAACACCATCACAAGTCTGGTTCCCGCCATTTGGAACCCGACACCGGGTCAGTTTCTTTGCCTCCTCCTCCCCAGCAGAAGACCAAAGAGCTGACTTCACTTAAGAGATTGTCGATCTGACGCTGCCCACTAACGTCAAGCAAACACCATCGGTCCCGAGAACCGATGACCGCCAGACGCCCGTCGCTGGTTAAGCCTTCGCCTCCACCGACGCCGGCCGGGGAACAGACGTCCATACCTACTGAGAAGAGGACCCCTTCGTCTCCCACCGACGTCGGTCAAGAGGCGATCATGGAGGAGGAGCTGACCCAGCCCGAGGACCAGACGGGTGAACCCGGTCCTGTCGCACCCCCCAGGGAACCCTCGCCGGAACCTGAGACCCCCTTGGGAGCCGACGCCGGAACCCGACGACCGCCGCCAGCGCGCCTCAGCATATCCGAGGTCAAGGAGCTGTTTACTTACTGGTGGGACACCATAAAGAAGGATGTGGTTCCCACACCTCCTCCTCCACCTGCGACTCCGCCGGCCCCCGCACCCCCTACTTCACCCAGGGATGCGGGCCAAGTACCTCCCCCCCCACCCAAGAGCCTACGGATCCTCCTAGGGGTAGAACAGAAAAAAGGAGACCTCCGTCCAGATCTTCTTCAGGGTCACCCAGACCCAGAAGACGCCGCTGTTCGCCTTCGACGGAGGACACGGGATCGGACTTCTTTGACGGATCCAGATCCCCCTCTCCGATCAACGTCCCTTCTCCGGACCCACGTGAGCTTCCAAGATCATCTCCGGATGATCTGTCGCTCCAGAGATTATAAGGCATATCCAGGAGAACATGGGCTGGGATGCAGAGGAACTAGACCCGAGAGATTACGCCTTGCCAGATATCTTCGCAAAAGATCCTAAGCTGTTGTGCCACCCTTGGTGGACACATTCGTGGATCGCCACCAAGGCAGCGGAAATGTCCACACTCACTTCGGCGATGCCAAGAAAGCTGACCGCCTGTACAAGGCCCCTAGGGAGGACCAGTACTTGGCATCACATCCTCTGGCCGATTCTCTGGTCATTACAGCCTCTTATGACCGGTCCCAGAGGCCGCAACATTTGAGCACCCTGCCACCGGACCCAGAGTCCAAACAGCTGGACGCTATGGGCAGGCACACGTATGCATCCGCTACCTGCACCATCAGATCCCTCAACTACTTGACCCACATAGTACAGTTTCAAAATGCCTTGTGGGAGCAGGGACTGGATCTGGCGGAAAAGATCCGAGAAGGTGAGCAGGAGGAGTTACTGCAACTCCTTCGTACGGGTTCGGACGTGGGAACTCAGGTGCTGCGAGCCGTGTATGATTCCGCGGACTCCTCGGCCAGAGCGGCAGCTTCAGGCGTATGCCTTCGGAGACACTCATGGCTCTGTGTCTCCGGATTCATCCTGGACGCCTCGTTTCATGGAGAAGTTCTTTTTGGTGAGTCCTCGGAGAAGGTCCTCACCAAACTTCAAGAGGCCGGGAAGGTGGTACGGTCTGTCCAGGCCATGTACAGACCCAAGCTTAGTTCCTTTCATAGGAACCAAAGCCGTTTTCGAGGCCGGATGCAGAGACAGCAGTCCCGCGCTGGTCCGCAACAGAGGGGCTCCTTCTCCCGCAGAGCCCAGGGGAAGTCGTCAGTGGGCCGAAGTCAACGACCAGCTAAGTTGGCCCAGCCTGCTGGACCCTCAGCCGCCACAGCATGACTCCTTCCCGGCCCCCGCCCCTCAGGATCAACGGGACACCAAGGTCGGGAGCCGCATTGCGGACCACCTGCCAGGGTGGCAGTCCATAACCACCGACAGGTGGGTCCTTCAGTTGGTCGAAAGAGGCCACTTTATAGAATTCGTTGACAAGCCACCCACAAGGCCTCCTCTGCTCTCCCGTTACTCGGGTCAGCACAGATCACTCATCAGGCAAGAGGTACTTGTGCTCCTGCAAAAGGGAGCGGTGGAGTATGTCCCAGAGAGCCAGATAGGATCCGGATACTATTCCCACTTCTTTCTGGTTCCGAAGAAAACAGGGGCCCTCCATCCAATCCTGGACCTCAGCGACCTCAACATGTCGGTCGCCTACAAACGTTTTTGCATGGTAACCCTCAAGGACTCATTCCCATGCTGAAAAAGGGCCTTCTTAGCGTCCCTGGACATGCAGGATGCCTACCTGCACATCCCAGTAGCTCAAGCGCACAGGAGGTTCCCTGCGCTTGAGTTCTCGGCCACCACTTTCCAGTTCGGGGCCCTTGCGTTCGGACTGTCTTCGGCCCCCAGGGTTTTTACCAAGTGTATGGCAGTCGTGGCAGTGTCTCTGAGGAGACAGGGCCACTACGTGTTCCCGTACCTGGACGACTGGCTTCTCATGGCCGCCTCCAAAGAGGCACTGTTGATGGCTATTCAGAGCACCCAGGACCTGTTCCAGTCTCTGGGCATTCTTATAAACTACGAGAAGTCTCTCCTAGTACCGTCCCAGAAGCTGCAGTTCATAGGTGCAGTTCTGGACACCGTCCAAGGGAAAGCCTTTCCTCCTGACGAAAGAGCGGAACACATCAGATCCCTCATCAGGGATCTTTCGGCGAATAAGACCGTCCCCGCCAGGTTGGTCCTTCGCTTGCTCGGACACATGGCTGCGGCCATTCCAACCATCCCTTTGGCAAGGCTCCACATGCGGGTAACTCAGTGGATGCTCAAGGTGCAGTGGGACCAAAGGCAAGACCACATGCAGCATCTGGTCAGAATCACAAACGCTGTGATTCGAGACTGGCAATGGTGGCTAGACCCAGGGACACTTTCTGAGGGTGTCCCATTTACCGCGCCGTCCCCGAAGGCAATCCTCTCCACAGACGCCTCAGGGCTGGGATGGAGAGCGCACCTGAATGGGCTGAGGTCCCAGGGATCATGGACCCCTCAGGAAGCTCACCTCCACATCAACGTGCTGGAGATGAGGGCGGTCCTTTACGCCCTGCAGGCCTTTCAGTCAGAAATACCGTTGAGTACCCTTCTGCTTCAGACAGACAACATGGAGGTGATGTATTACCTCAACAAACAAGGAGGCACACACTCTTACCCCCTCTGCAGGGAGGCTATGAGGGTGTGGGATTGGGTAATCCGACACGGCGCGAGCCTGATTGCAGTTCACGTTCCCGGAGTGGACAACACAATCGCAGACGGCCTGAGTCGTCCCCAGGCCAGAGTCCACGAGTGGGAACTTCTTCAGGAGGTAGCAGAGGATCTGTTTCTTCGATGGGGCACTCCAGAATTGGACTTATTCACTTCCCCATCCAACGCAAAACTGCCCAATTTTTGCTCGCTAGATCCAGGGCCTGGTGTTTTCTGGTGAGACGCGTTGTCCCTCTCCTGGCCGGATAGATTCCTCTATGCTTTCCCTCCCTTCCCGTTGATCCAGAGAGTTCTTCTCAAACTGCACAGGGAGCATGCAACAATGATCCTGGTAGCGCCATTCTGGCCCAGGCAGATCTGCTTCCCCATGCTGATGCAATTGTCCCGGGAACCTCCAGTTCCGTTGCCTTTCAGCTCCCACCTATTGTCTCAGGAGGAGGGTTCACTAGTCCACCCGGACTTACGCTCACTGAACTTTCATGCATGGCTCCTAGAGACATAGCCATTATGCGATAAGGGGTCTCGCAAGAGGTGGCCGGAAGTCCTTTCCACGGCCTGGAAGCCGGCAACGCATGCGACGTACACCTTGAAGTGGCGCCGTTTTTGCTTATGGTCGCAGGCACGCAGCCTTTCCCCTCTAGAATGCCCGGTGAAAGGGGTGCTGGAATACCTTCTTTCCCTATTCCATTCGGGTCTCGCCTACTCCTCCATTAAAGTGCACCTCTGCGCAATCTCTGCATACCACTTCCCGGTGGGACAGCGCACAGTGGCACAGCTTGATGCCTCTCGAGACTTCCTGAGAGGGGTGTTACACCTTAGGCCACCCATCAAGGATCCTGCTCCTCCTTGGGACCTACTCTTTGTCCTGGAACAACTCACGCTTCCCCCCTTTGAACCTGCCGCGAATTGCGAGCTGCGTTTCGTCGTGTAAAACGTTATTTTTAGTTGCTGTCACGTCAGCAAAGAGAGTTTCCGAGCTTCACGCTCTCATGTGCAAGGAGCCTTATTTAATTTTTCACCAGGACAGAGTGTCTGAGGACAAATCCTAAATTCCTGCCTAAGGTGGTCTCTGCCCTCACTCTCAACCAGGACATTGATTTGCCTGTGTATTTCCCCAAGTATTCTAATAGAGGAGAGGCGTTGCTTCACACCCTGGGTGTTCACCGCTTCTTAAGGTTCGACCTGAATAGAACTAAACAGCTTCGCAAGTCGGAGCAACTATTCGTTTCCTTTGCTGAGAGGATGCTGGGCCAACCAGTCTCTAAGCAAACCCTTTCTCACTGGCTTGTCCAGTGTATTTCATTTTGCTATGACGACAAGCATAAACCCCTTCCTGGTTCAGTCCGGGGCCATTCGACAAGGGGGGTGGCTACCTCCTTTGCAGCACTGCGCAACGTTTCCACCTCGGCCATTTGTGCTGCAGCTACTTGGAGCTCAGTGCACACATTTATTAGGCACTATAGCCTGGATATTACAACTCTCGGCGGAGAGCCAGTTTCGGCCTGGCCGTTCTACAGGGTCTCCTGTCCTAGAGTCAGGACTTGTTCTAGATCTCTCCTATTTTCATCCTCCCAGAATGCTTTCAGGCGCAGTTGCTTGGGAATCGGTCCTAATGGTGTTACCTGCTGCAAGAGCTGTATCTCGAAGTAAGATTGTACAGTTACGTAAGAACTTACCGTAACAGTAGATCTTCGAGAACAGCTCTTGCAGCAGGTACCTTCCCGCCCGCCATTCCCCCTTGGAGGAGGTACGGCCTACCAGGCCTTGGCAGGAGCTTTAGCTCTTTTCTCCTGATGGCGGATCCTCGGTCTCCCCTTCTGATGTCATCCTGCGTCCGGGAGTCTCCGGCGGGAGAACTGGGGAATCTGGCGGGACCGCCTCCTTATGTACTACGTCTGACGTCAGGGGTGGGACTGACGTCGGAGGCGGTCCCTGCTGAAGACTGCTAGCTAGAAGATTTCCGAGGGGTCCTGACGACTGCTGGCTTCAGTCCTAATGGTGTTACGTGCTGCAAGAGCTGTTCTCGAAGATCTTCTGTTACGGTAAGTTCTTACGTAACTGTACTTTCTGCAGTGTCCCACCTCCACATCAGTGTGTTGGAGATGAGAAATCCTTTCCCCCTCTGGGCCTTGGTGGACTGCGTGTGCCACAAGATAGTCCTCCTCTAGATGGACAACAAATCTGTCATGTACTACATCAACAAATGAGGAGGAGCATACTCTTCTCTCTGCAGGGAGAGTGTGGGAATGGTGTCTGGAACAGGATGTTCTGGAACAGGATGTTCTGATCCAGGCAGTTTATCTACCAGGGGTTCAGAACAGTCTAGTGGTGGAGCTTATACGTACAGAAGCAGTTCCTCACGAGTTGTCATTGGCACCAGACGTCATGCAGTCTCTCTGAGTGGGTAACCCCAGATGTGGATCTTTTTGCATCCCCACTCTATGCCTGACTGCCTCGATTCTCCAGAAATCCAGAATGTAGCTTTTTCTGTCAGGCTGCATTCAGGCTGTGGTGGTCAAATCGCTTTCTATATGCATTTCCTCCTCTTCCTCTAGTTCATAGGGTACTGCTCAAGCTGGAGGCACAAGAGGGCAAAATGACTGAGTGCCCCATGCTGGCCTCGACAAATATAGATCCCCTGCTCAACAAATTGTCAGTCAGCCCTCTGAGAGACCTCTCCCTCTCCAGACGGACCTCCTGGCACAGGGGTTCCTGGTTCACCCCAACGGGCACTCCCTTCATCTCCATGCCTGGCTCCTGAAGAGATAGAAGGGGCAGGTATAAAGTGTCTCAGAGGCTCTCTGAGAATCTTTTGGCTGCTAGTAAGTCCTTTACCAGAAAAACTTACACAGCCAAATGGAAACATTTTGTGTGGTGCTCCAGATCCCATCTAGATCCAGTCCTATGCCCGCCAGACAAGGTTTTGGAGTACTTGCTGGACCTCCCTGATACAGGCTTGCAATACTCTACAGTTAAGGTCCACTTGTGTGCTGTTTCAGCGTACCACAAACCTGTACAGAACCCCTCTCTAGCTCAGCTGCCTCTCTTTAAGAGGTTCCTGAAAGGCATTTTGCACACAAGGCCCCGAGTCAGGAAACCTGTCACTGCCTGGGACCTCAGCTGTGTGTTGGACATGGTTACCTGTAAGCCCTTTGAACCCCTTGCTATGTGTGACCTAAAATTCCTAACTTGGAAAACTATGTTTCTAGGGACGTGGATATGTTGTTCAATCCACACTTACTGGGAGGTTCCTTGCCGCTTTAAATCTTGCCGGAAGGTCTTCAAGCTGGCTGCTCCCACCTACCCGGGTGGTAAAACTCTCGGCTCCACCTCATGAAGCCAGATCTTCCTTACCGCTTGGAAGCTCTGGTTCCCTCCTTTGCGCTCTGCGTTTTAAGCCTGTATCCAAACTCTTCGGTTAATCCGAAACTAATCTTAAAATTTACAAGACTTCGGTCTTTATCTTCCCTCGCGGCTGTGATGGACAAATCGACTCCTGGATTTCGTCGGTGCCCCTGTGGGCAAATAATGTCCCGGACTGATCCACACACCACGTGCATTTATTGCCTTGGACTCGGCCATGACTCACAGGCTTGTGAGTTGTGCGAATCCTTTTTGGCTTCGGTCTTGGAGGACAGCGCTGCCCGATTACTGTTAGGCGATCCGGCGCTATCCTCTGGTTAAGTTTGAGGAGCGTTCAGCATGGTGTCTGCGCTGGCTCGGTTGAACAGCTGGAGCAGATGATCGCCCTCGAGGAGGAGGTGACCCAGGCCGCATCATCATCTACCTCTGTCGCGGCATTTATCCCGCTCTCCTTGGAATCCTCCTACACAGCTTCTTTTAAGGAGCTTTGCCAGTCCCTCTCCACCAAGGGAGAAGGCCCTTCGGGACATTCCTCTTGGTCCAGAAAGACGAACCCCAAAGGTAAGTCCCACCGTCGACGTTCCTGGGAGCGGGAGAGGTCCCCTTTCCCGGATAGTCGACACTCTACTTCGGTCGAGGTTGCGGCTAAGGCCGCTGGCTTCATGGTGTCCCCATCAGGTCAGCTGGCCGAGACACCCATTGACGCAGTCAAGATTTTTCTCGGCCCTTCGTACGGGCTGTCGACCGGAGAAGCCGACAACCCTTCTTCACTGGTTCCCCCGGTGGAAACCGAGGACTTGCCTGTGCCGGAATCCCCGGTTAAGGTCCCTGAACCGAGGGAGGAGCGGGTTTCCCCCGGCCCCTCTCAGACCCACCCTCAGAAACACCGAAGGTCTCGGTCTCTAACCTCTTCCCAATCCTACCGACATCGGCGGTCTCGGCACCGTGGAAAACGGCGGTGCCGCTCATCCTCATCTTCGTCCTCTTCGGAGGATAGGCTCTGGCACAAATTGCGTCGGCGCTACAAGGATCTAATGTAGCAGCAGCTCTTTTTGATTGGGAATAAGCCGACTTGTCGCCTTCCCCGCCATTATGAAGTGTCACCAGAGCGTCAAACAACCCCTCATAGTGGTCGAGAGAGCCGGCCGCACCGTTGTTCGCCCTGCTGCACCCATTGTGGTGGAACCTCCGCCTTCGCAACCGAAGACTAGGGCCCGACCAAGGATTCTTGGTCGGGTCAGGGTTTGCCCCCATAGGTTGTCGGTCACCCTCACTCCCGATCGACCTCGGCAGGTGGAGGGTGGCTCAGGCACTCGGCAGCTGTTCGCAGACTCCTCGGAGTCCGATGACGACAACTCCTTGTTCTCCAGGCCGCTTGACTTGGAGTCCACTGGGGGTCAGTTGGTGGACGAGAGCCCATCCTCGTTTCTGGGAATGCTTTGGCTCATCTCAGAGTCCACTGGGATGAAGCGCGAACCAGTTTCAAAACGGACCAAGTATCCCCTCACGGAGATACTGGACCGAGGGGATTCCCCTATGGAAGCCTTCCCGGTGGCCGAAGCCATTGTTGGCCTGGCCCTGGAGCTATGGCAGCAGCCAGCTTCTTGTCCAGCACCTTCGGTCAGGATAGCTCGTAAGTATGCTGTTCCCACAGGTTCACTCTGCGGTTTTGGAGCACCCCTCTGCGAGAGGGACTGTGACCGACAGCGTTTCTCACAAGCCGGGAACGCCTGGACGTGGACAGGCTTCCCGACAAGGAGTCCAAGAAGTTGGACTACTCGGGGCCGAAAGTTTATGCTGCTTCCTCCCTAGGCGTTCGTCAGGCCAGCTTGGCCATCCTGATGGCACACTTTTCACACACGCTTTTGGGCTCCCTGGATGAGGTGATTCCTCATCTCTCGGCTGACCTCCAAACTACGGTCAAGCAGGTGCGGGATCAGGGAAGGGCGGTGGCCAAACAGCAGCTCCAGACTTCCCTGGACATCGCTGACTCATGTGCCTGGTCAGTAGCAACCGCAGTGGCCATGCACCGCAGAGCTTGGCTGCGGATCTCCATCTTCATGGCAGATACCCAGCATAAGCTGGCAGACGTTCCCTTCCTGGGTACCAACTTGTTCGGTCCCGGGGTTGAGGGGCATCTTCAGCGGATCGAGAAGTCCAATGCCACCTTGGACTCGGTCATGTCTGCCCAGAAGGACAAAGGCTGCCAGCAGCAGCGTAGGCCCTCTTGCCCTTCGGCCCCTGCGGCATGTCCGGACCAGCAACACCAGCATCAGGGCCAGCAGGCTCGCACTTGGCACCCCAAAGCCAAGCCTGCTGCTTCCTCCAACAGGAAGCCAGGAGGGAAAGGTCCAGGAGGCTCCTCGGCCGGTCTTTCCTCCAAGCCTGCCCAGTGACGGGTTGAGGGATGTCGCCCCCAACCTCGACACTCCTCCCCGGGTTCCCCCCGTGGGGGGACGGCTCCGCCACTTCCTTTCCGCCTGGTCCGATATCACCGCGGACCGCTGGGTGCTGGAAGTGGTAGGAAAGGGTCTGCCTCTGGAATTCGAGCAGTCACCATCCTATCGAGCCGTCGCCCATGGGGGCTACGGGGTCCGCAGCGCCTCTGTCAGCCCGTCGAGCTGACATTGCCCTGCTCCTCCAGAAGGAGGTGATCACCGAGCTGTCAGATCCTCCATCAGACCTAGTGTTTGTGTCCAGGTCAGACCCAGTGTTTGTGTCCAGGTACTTACTGGTCCCAAAACGGACGGGGGGGCTGGTGCCCCATTCTAGACCTACACGACCTGAACAAGTTCCTAAGGTCTGGAACCTTCAGGATGGTCACTCTGGCTCAGATCATCCCATCCTTGGAACGAGGCGTGTGGTTCTGTTCTCTGGACCTTCAGGACGCGTTTCACGTCCCAATCCATCCGTCCCACCAGTGATTCCTCCGCTTCAGGGGGGAGGGATCCCTTTTCGAGTTCCGGGCCATGCCCTTTGGCCTCTCTCCAGCTCCCAGGGTCTTCACCAAATGCATGGCAGTGGTGACAGCATTCCTGTGGCGCCGAAGGGTCCGGGTGTACCCTTACTTGGACGACTGGATGATTGCAGCCTCCTCCAAGCCAGAGGTGGAGCGGTCCATGGATCTGGCCCTCCAGGTCTGCTCTCAGATTGGCCTCCTTATCAACGAGGCCAAATCGGAACTCGTGCCAATGCAGGTGATTCAGTTCATCAGGGCAGAGCTCGATTCTCTTTGAGCCAGAGCCCGGTCGACAGGGCCGAGGTTCTTTCCTCCTTTGCCCAGTCATTTCTGGTTGGGCAGTTGCGCCCTGCCCGGGACTTCCTGTGCCTCCTGGTGGCCTGCACCCGCATGGTCCGTTGGGCCCGCTGGCACATGCGTCCCCTGCGATGGGGACTGGCCCACCAATAGTCACAGCACTTCAGTCCTCTGGACCAGCCAGTGATAGTGACCCAGGAGATGGGGAACACTCTCCAGTGGTGGATCGTTCCAGCTCATCTGCAGAAGGGTATCCCGTTTGTCCACCCAGAGACGATGGTCACGCTAACAACCGACACCTCTCTGATGGGTTGGGGTGCCCATCTGGGGGAGCTCAGAGTGCACGGCCTCTGGTCCCCTCAGGAGTCTCGATGCCACATCAACCTGCTGGAGCTTTGAGTGGTCCGACTAGCCCTCACCGCCTTAGCTCCATTTGTACGGGGTCAAGTGGTCCAGGTCCAGACGGACAACACCACGACCATGTACTATCTCAACCGCCAGGGCGGGACGCGCTCCTTGCCTCTCTGCACTTGGTCTCTCGTGGGCAGACTGGAGGCGGATCTTCTAGCCATTCATATGGCGGGAGCCTCCAACACTCTGGCCGATGCCCTAAGCCGGATAGGTGCTGCATCTCACGAGTGGCCTCTCCTGCCAAAGGTAGTACACGATCTGTTCTCCCACTGGGGCACACCTCAGGTGCACCTGTTTGCCTCCAGGGAGAATGCGAAGCTGAGGCTGTTTCATGTCCGCCCCCCTCAGCAGGGCTCGCTGCAGGAGGATGCCTCCTCGAGGCTGTGGACCCCGGGCCTTTTCTACACCTTTTCCCCATTTCCCTTGATCCACAAGGTGCTTCTCAAGGTGAGGAGGGACAAGGCACAGGTGATTCTGGTAGCCCCAGACTGGCCCCGTCTGTTCTGGTATCCAGATCTCCTCAGCTCCAGGCTCCCGAGACTGCTTCCAGCCCGCCCGGACCTGATCTCAGTCAACCAGGAGAAGGTACTCCATCCGGACCTTCAATCCGTGCACCTGACGGCCTGGTTCCTTAGTGGCTAGAGTTCCAGGCCTTGGGTCTTTCCGACGAGGTCTTCATCGTTGTTGAGGCATCCCATAAGGAGTTGACCCAAAAATACTATGTCTTCAAATGGAAGAGATTCTCCATTTGGAGTCAGGATAAGGGGTTGGACCCTTCCTCCTGTTCCTTGGCCAGCATTCTGGACTACCTATGGTCCCTTTCTCAGCTAGGGCTTTGGTCGACGACCCTTAAGGTGCACCTGGCAGCCATCTCTGCTTACCGGGCGCGGGCCGGAAAGCAGTCGGTGGCGCAGTAAAAGGTGGTCGGGCGCTTTTTTCAAAGACCTTGATCACATATCCCCTCCGGTGCGAGAACCTCCACCTCCGTGGGATCTACTGCTGGTATTGGCTAAGCTCATGGGCAAGCCATTTGAACCGATGCTCAGGTGCAATATCTCCCACCTGTCGTAGAAGACCGCCTTCTTGGTTGCTATTACGTCAGCAAGAAGGATGGGAGAGCTTCAGGCACTTTCCATCGAGTCTCCTTATCTGGTCTTCCACAGGGACAAGGTTGTCCTGCGCCCCCACCCGAAATTCCTTCCGAAGGTGGTGTCGGAGTTTCACCTTAACCAGGTGTTGACTCTGCCAGTGTTCTACCCCAGTCACACCTCGGAGGCTGAATATAGGCTCCATACTTTGGACCCTAGAAGAGCGCTCTCTTATTATAAGGAGCAAACAGCTGAAGTTCGGGGAGAGGTTTGCCAGCTGTTTATCTTCTACGCTGAAGCCGCACCTGGCAGACCTGCAGCCAAGTGGATGATAGGCAGGTGGGTCACCTCCTGTATAGATCTCTGCTATAGGTTGGTGGGCATGGAGCCTCCCAGAGGGATAAGAGCTCATTCTACCCGCCATACCGCTGCTTCGTTGGCTGCTTCGAGGGACGTCCCTATCCAGGAAATCTGCAGGGCTGCTACCTGGAAGTCAGCACACACCTTCATTACCCATCACCACATCGAACTTGAGTCACGCCGGGATGCTGGTTTTGGGACCTCGGTTCTCCAGTCCTTATTTCCCAAGTAGGGGGTGCGTGCCTTGCCTCCCTCCTCCCAGAGAACTGCTAGGAGTCTGCCAGTAAGTGTGGATTGAACAACATATCCACATCCCCAGAAATACAGGTTACTCACCTGTAACAAGAGTTCTAGGAGTGGTATATGTTCATCCACACAACCCACCCGACCTCCCCGGCTTCGGCGCACAACCTGGCTTTCAGTGGGCTAGATCTGGCGTCATGGTGCGGAGCCGAGAGTTTTACCACCCGGGTGGGTGGGAGGAGCCAGCTCGAAGAACTTCCGGCAAGATTTAAAGCGGCAAGGAACCTGCCAGTAGGTGTGGATGAACAACATGTACCACTCCTAGAACTCCTGTTGCAGGTGAGTAACTTGTATTTCTAGTCACTATCACCTCTGCCCGCAGAGTTTCTGAGATACATGCATTGGTCACACAGCCTTCCTATACTGTTTTCTATAGAGACAAGGTGGTTCTCCGCACATATCCCAAGTTTTTCCCTAAGGTGTTGTCTGAGTTTTACTTAAACTAGCCTTTGGTGCTGCCTACATACTTTCCCAACTTCCAAAATGAAGGGGAGTGCACCCTTCACTGTGGACGTTAAGAGCCCTCACGTTCTACCTCGATATAGCTAAGGACTTCTGACAGTCGAAGCAGCTCTTTGTTTCCTTTCACCCCAGTGGGCTGGGTCATCCGGTTGCAATCAAATGCATTTCTGCATGGATTATCAGTTGTATCCATCACTGCAATGGCACAGGTCAAACTAGAAGGCCAGGTCTGTGCCCACTCCAGGAGAGTAGTTGCTATGTTCCTGGCAGAGATTTACTTGGTTCCTATCGCTGATATTTGCAGAGTTGCCAGCTGGAGCTCAGTGCACACCTTCATCAAGCTCTGTGTCCTGGATGTCTTTGCCAGGCAGCATGCCTCCTTTGGCAGGACAATTCAATGGACTTTAGTGCTGAATGAGCTCCGGCTTCTACTGCCCTGGGGAGACAACACACAGGATGTTCATTTCAGTTTGGTACTTTAACCCGCTTGTGTGAATCAATGGTGAAGATTGGTTCTTGGAAGATATTAAAATTACGTACTCATCATAATTCTTATTTTTGATCTTCTAGGGACATCTTCACCTTTGATTCACTTACCCACACTCCATCCCCAGGCTCACTCTTTTCTGTTCATTCATGTTCATCGATTGTTTTTGGTTTGAGCCATGAAGACACTGCTTTCTTTGTTGCTGACCCTTCTTACACGGGTCGCAAGGGCTATCTCATGCTCTTTAGCTAGGTGTGTCATGCTGAACCTCCTCTGGTATTTAAAAAAAAAGTTACTGAGGCGGTTGAGGGCTGGTGTCAAGGTAAGCCATGCAGTGCAAGTTAGTCTCGCGGTGCCATGCATATGCTTAGCCTACCTTGGCACCAACCCTCCTGAAAAGTTCTGGCTGCTGCAGGGTCTTGGCACCTCTGGCTCAGAACCCATTGGTGTGAATCAATGGTGACGATGTTCCTAGATGATCAAGAATTACGGTGAGTACATAATTTAAATGTTTCTAAGCTGGTGGGCAGTTGAGGTGTTTTAAGAAATGCCAGCCTTTGCTAAAGCTGTGGCAAGGAGGATAGCGGTGAAGTCAAAAGCCTGTTGTATGAAACAGAAATGCAAGCAGCTTTGAATTCTGGAAGTAAGGGGTGGCCTTTTCAGTTTTTACTGCATGTCTGACTGTATATAATGTAGTGATAATTACTGGTGACCCCCTTTAATACACGGACTAGAGCCGTGTTTCAAACGCCGTAATAACCCGTAGAGTGGGTTATTACGGCATTTGCTGTCACTCATTTAAAGCGCATCACCCCATTGGCCCTACGCCTATTTCGAAGGGCCAAATATCTGAAAAGTTGCTCAGTTTTTCCTTATGGAGCCCCCGCATACTCTTCGCTCGCCATAGATACCTTTAAATATATTTATTAGTTTATTTGGTTGATCCTACCTCTCCTGATAGGAAAGTTTATCTGGTTGATCCTGCACTTCCTGTTGTTGAAGCGGGGATTAACAGCAGCTGCATTGTGAATGGAGCATGATGTGGATGGAGGTACACTTTACAGCAATTATAAAAAATTAAAGTTATGCACTTGTGTGTTGGAATTTTTTTTACACACCCTTGGAGTGTGATGCCATCATAAACCTCTCGAGCTTTGCTCTCGAGGTTTATGGGTCATCACACCACTTAGGTGTGTTAAAAAAAAATTCCATAACACACAAGTGCATAACCATTATTCTCTATTTAATGTAGAGGGAGTAGTTATGTGGTACTAGTGTCCCTAACTAATATTGTTTATTTAAAGTGGGGAGGAGGGCTTTTTACATAAAAACAAAACAATGTCTAGCCTTTAGTGATGTTATCAGTCAAGTAAATGCTCTTCTATTATTGTATTGTAGTTTTCTTGTATTTCTGGTCAACCAAGACAGCTGGCTGTGGAGCTAATGGTCCTACCAGTCATCAAATGAAACTCTAATTGAGACACTGATTCTATTGATAAAAGTACTTAAGCCACTAACCATTGCATTCTTGGTTCCCATTCCTATGTGTACATATTTCTGTGTTCTTGATTCTCTGCAAAAGTCCATTTATTTAACCGTAGGTGTTTCAGTAGTAATTAAAATGTTTTGTAGTTCCTGTGCAGCCTGAGTTGTAGTGTTGAATGAACATCATGTGTAAACAGTAGCTCCATTTTTTTAAGGGGATGCCAGTGTAGCTAAGTTGCAAATGAATGTGAGCTGAGTCCTGCTCTTAAATAGTTTGATTTGGTATATATATATATTTTTTTTTTATTTAAAGGAACAGGAGCACGGTGGTGGCCGGACGGGGACTGTGAACAGTATCGGTAGCAACCAGTCCATTCCCAGTATGTCTATTAGTGCCAGTAGTCAAAGCAGTAGTGTCAACAGTCTTCCAGATGCCTCTGATGACAAGAGTGACCTAGACATGATGGAGGGAGACCACACTGTGATGTCAAACAGCTCTGTCATCCACCTGAAACCGGTGAGTGTTTGCGCCTCTGTCATTGAGATCCCTTGCAAATGGTAGGTTCAGAAGGCAGGGTGTGGAGAGCAGTAGTAGTACAGGGAAGACTACTGACTTGTACAGTTAGTGCTTAAGGAACAGTTGTTTGTGTCAACATGTTTTTATAAACGGGTACACAGTAAAGACCTACGTCTTCTTACCCAGTGTAGCATTGGAGAGGCTTTCCACTGACTGCTCAATTAGTCGCTGTCCCTATCAGCGTTCCCATTTACCCCCATCTGTACTTGATTCAAGTACAAATTATAAAATTCAGGTACATTTTTGTGTGAAGGGGGTACACTGTACCCCCATAATTCTGTTTGAAGTATATGTACCCCACACAAATGTACAAATGGTAGAATGAACCCGTATAATTTATTTTGTACCCCTGAAAACTTTTGGAGAGGGTGCAGTGCACCCCCAGATCGGCAGCATTAATGGGAGCTCTACTACAGTTTGTCAGCAAGGATCGGTTAAGAGCAGCTAACCAGTACAAATGGTGATGTCATGCAGGTTCCTTGTAATGTGTTGCTGTCCCTCCGGAGAATAACTGCAAAGATCTTCTTTGAGGATACCTCTTTCATCAGGCCACACCTTTGGAACTATACCCTCATCAGCGCTTAGGCCACGCGGAAACTTAAGCAAGCCAGGGGCTTCTCACGACAGCGTCATGTACCAGTGTCTACATAAACATGGGCAGCCCCATCTCTCCTTAATTCCTTTCCCACCGTCAATCATACTTGCCGGACCTACACGTGGACATGTCAACAGTTAGCCGCTGTCATTATTTTTCTGAATAGTTAGGAATCACAGCCTTAGTGATTTTCTGGTCTCCTGTATGCTGCCAAAGGAGCCAGTGAAATTATTTTGCTATTGCGTCTGCGGAGAGAAGATTTATAAGGACAGTACACACAAAGTGCGTGTCTGTTGGTATCACCTCTTTCACAGTGTTCAACATGTGAGATCTTTCAAAGCTTCAGCTCTACCAGGCAATTCAGAAAAGGGGCGCTGTAAAAGTTTTTATTGAAGAGAACTTTGGCAGCTATGGAAAAACAGATGCAGGAGAAATCCACGTCACCTTCCCTGTCGACTGAATCCCAGTCATCGAAATCTTAAGGAAAAAACATTGTCTAGCAGCCACGAGCATAAACATTGAGACGAAGATAAAGACAAGGTCTCCCCACCGTGCTGTAGTTTGCCGATGCAGCCAGCAGGTACATCTTTAACCTCATTGTCCGCTACAAGCTAATATTGTTAAAAAAGCAGTCAACCAGACACCAAGGTCGAGGCTTAGCTTATGCACTAGGTCTTCACCCTCCGTCGGCCATTATAGTCACGACCCCTACTACAGGCATTGTTGCACGCACAGTATGTTGGTATCCTTCTCAGAAATGATATAGCACCTGTTGCTAGGCTTATCTGATCAGTCTGTACTCATGCCAATGGGACATTCCACTTCCCAGACCCTAGCTACACATCCTCCCAGCAGTGTACCTAAGGGACCTACCCAGCCGCCAGCGTCATCGGTGAGGTCTTTGATTCCCGTCGATTGGTGGGGGGGCGCGAGAGGCGAAGTACAGCATGGCACACATCTTATAATAGAAGAGGAGGTTTATGTTGAAGACCACTACCTACCTGGTACTGGCACCACTTTATCTTCCTATAGTGAGGAATCAGTGGTGAGTGCCCCAGGATCACCACCAGAGGACCCTTCTTTTCAGGCAATGATGCAGAAAATGCAAGCTACCATGGGGTTCGCTCTGGAAGAGGAAGACTCCACAAAGTAAAGTTTGTTGATGTTTTTAGAGGTGCCAGTCACTGTCTATAGTTATTCCTTCACTGTACCAAGCCCTGGAGGATGCCGCCTATGCAGCTTGGTATAGACCTAATGCTATATGAGCTGTTCCTAGAAAGGCTGACAAGATATATACCCTGCACCATATATCAAGCCTTACTATGCCAAGCAGCTTGAAACGGATTCAGTGGTGATCACAGCTGCCCATGACAGGTCCAGGATGCCTAGACATGAGCTCCCTCCCTCCTGATAAGGAATATGAGGTTAGACGTCATGGGGAAAATGACTTAAGCGCCTCCTTCATTGGGCCTGTGTATTGCAAGCTAATAAGGCTCATATGATCAAATATCAGAATACCCTCTGGAGAAGTACCATGTCTGCAGCACAGGCCTTATTTATTTATTGAAAAGTTTCACCTTACCCGAGAGTACTGCCAAAACTGACCTAATGAAAACGCTCAATGCAGGGGCCGTAGTGGGCAGGCATTTAATCTGCCCAGCCTGTGATGTCTTGGATTCCTCTGCCAGGGCAGCAGCCTCAGGTATTTATTTGTATAAGGAAGTATTGACTCAGAGTAGCTGGGTTTGTCAATGATATGCAAAAAGCAGTGTTAAATAGGCCATTCAGAGGCACTAAACTGTTCAGCTATGAGGTGGAAGAAGCATTAAGAGACCTTCAGTCATCTAGGATGACCTTAAGGTTGGTCAAAGCCCTTTACGCCACACCAGGCAGGGGTTAGGGTAGGAGTCCATTTCGACCACCAGCCACCAGAGCAGGTAAGCAGATCTGCAGGCATCCAGGTAGAGGAAAAGGTGCTGGATCCCTGCCAGCCAGCCTTCCTCGCCCGGTGCCCATTCCAAAGCACCTAGAGGAGGTGGAGTCAGTGGTGTTGCCCCAACTGGTTCAGCATGACTCTCAGGATTACTCTCCTACCACCATCACCCCCAGGGGTGGTTGTGGGGGATTGTCTCTCCCTTCATTTTTTTATTTTATTTATTTATTAAATCTCGGAATTACAATACCTTTGAGTCAAAGTCTCATTTACAAAGGCTCCACGTCAAGGTGTACGAGGTACATGTTTGAAAAGGCAAAACAGATGAGAGTATAGGAACACAGTGGTAGAAGTTGCATTATAGTAATATAGTGAGACAATCACAGTGCAGTGTGAAATCTAGGTACAATAGTTGTAATTACAACAGAATAATGGTACTAAAAATACAATAAGATGTGAAATCCTGGATAAACCGTGCAGAAAGTGGGGTATTGTACAAGGTGAGAAGTGAAACAAAATAGGAGGATTTGACCCACTGGAGAGATTACTACAGATGAAGGGTTCTGGACATCATTGCAAAAGGGGATGCTCTGGAGCTTTTGGATACCCCTCCAGATCATCTGCCACAGACTTTAGCTTATCCCCAGGACACCTGTCACTGTTGAAAGAAGAGGTGCAGGCCTTACTACAGAAAAGGCCGTAGTACTAGTCCCTGTCAGGCAAAGGAACAGAGGCTTTTACTCAAGATACTTACTAGTTCCCAGGTGGACAGGAGATCTGAGGCTTGGGTCAGATTTGAGAGCCCTCAGCTTGTACCTGGAGTACAAGAAGTTCTGAATGGTGTCTCTACGGATTTTGATTCCCCTGTTACAAATGGGAGTGGATATGTTCTCTAGACATGAAAGATGCCTATCTTCATATAAAAATTGGACGGAATCGCAGAAAATGCGTAAGATTCATGTTGGATGGGGAACATTACCAGTTCAGAGTCTTGCCCTTTGGCTTGTCTTCTGTGCCAAGGGTATTTACCAAATACTTGGCAGAGGTAGCAGCAGCCCTTTACAAGGGAGGCCTATATGTTTTTCCTTACCTGAACGATTGGCTATTGAAGACCAACTCCAGGAAACATCTGCTGCTCACTCTAGCTTGTGCCAGGAAGTTGTCCAACTAGGGGATAATGGTCAGTCTGCCAAAGTCGATACTGACCCCATGTCAGAGGTTGCAGAACATAAGGGCAGTACTGGTCACAGCTAAAGGCTGTGCATTCTTACCCTGAACAGGGCAGAATGCCTTATAGCTCTGAGGCACGGCTGGTGTACAACAGCCAGTATGTCCCAGCAAAGTCTCTGCTATGCCTTCAAGGCCTGAAGGCAGCAGCTACAGTAACAGTGCCACTAGCCCGCTTACATATGCGGCCCACCGATTTTAATGGGACCAAGCCACAGATGACCTAAGCAAATAGGTGCTAGTCACATCTTCTTTGAGGAAAGCACTGATGTGGTGGCTGGACTGCGCTAATCTGCAAAAGGGCATTCCATTTGTGAGGCCAAATCCAGTACATAGTCCCACCTTGGATGCTTGGGCTCGGGGCAGACCTGGGTCATTGCATAACACAGGGTATTTGGTCCCAGATGGAGAAGAAACTACACATAAATGTCCTGGAGATGAGCTGTACTGTACGGTCTCCAAACCTTTCAATCGCATCTGACACCAGTTCTGCTGTTAATACAGACAGTGTCAGTGGTAATGTATTGCATCAACAAACGGGGGCTCTTTCCTATTCACAGTGCAAGTAACAGTGAGTGTGTGGCAGTGAGCTCTGGAACACTGGCTAGAACTTTCAGTTGTCCATCTGCCAGGTGCCCAAAACCTCCTTGGCAGACAAGTTAAGCAGGTCCCAGTCCAAGATATATGAATAGGAGGTGCTGACCATGGTAGTGGAAGACCTGTTGGAAAGCTGGAGTTGTCCAGAGTTGGACCTTTTTGCATCTCCACACAAAACAAAACTGCTGCGCTTCTGCATGCACATTCCAGGGCCTGGAGTGTTCTAACGAGAGGCATTGTCCCTCTCCTGGAAAGGGAGGTTTCTGTATGCCTTTTCTCTCATACAGAGTGTATTACTCAAACTGAGGATGGAGGGAGCAACCCTCATACTCATTTCTCCCCTGTGGCCTCGGCAGAGCTGGTATCCACTGCTACAACAGCTGGCAGTAGAACCTCTGGTACTTCTACCGCTGTGTAGGGGACTACTATCACAAGACGAGGCATCTCTGGTCCATCCAGACCTGAAGTCCTTATCTGCATGCAGGACTCCTGAAGACACAGCCATGGCACAATGTGGGATATCATCTGAAGTGGCTGATTTTCTGGTGGCTGCCAGAAAACCTTCCACCAGACATATCTGTTCTTTGAAATGGAAGCGGTTTACACTATGGGCCGCTTCTAACAGTTGGATCCCTTTACTTGTCTGGTCAGTGCCATGTTTGATTACTTGTCCCAGTCAGACTCAGGACTCCAGTATTCCTCCCTCAAGGTGTATTTTGTCACTGTTTCAGCTTTTCATGCACCTGTAGATGGATGTACAAATGCTCAGCTAGAGGTAGCCCATACATTTTTGAAGTGTATATTTGAAACTTCCCATTAGGAACCCAGTCCCAACTTGGGACTTGAATTTTGTGTTATAAAAGGTTACATTGACTCCACTTGAGCAAGCTGCGAGTTGTGGCTTATGTTTTCTTTCATGGAAAGTGTTATTTTTAGTTGCAATTACTTCTGCTTAAAGGATTTTGGAGCTACATACGCTAATGTGTGAGCCTCCCTATTTGATTTTCCATAAAGAGAGAGTGTCTTTTTGCACCAGTTCCAAGTTTTTGCCAAAGGTGGTGTGTGAATTTATTTTGAATCAAACCATTCACCTTCCAGTGTACTACCATTATAAGGACTGCAGAAAGTCTTCTCTGCCTTTGGTTTTGTTCACCCCTGGGAAAGGGGGAGCCCTGGTGTGTAAACAGTACCTGTCCAAATGGTTGGTATGTTGTATTGCTTTATGTTCTAAGAAGTATTGCGAGGAAATTCCTGTTGTGGTTCGTGGTCGTTCTACATGGGGCTTGGCCCCTTCTGTTTCTGCAGTGTTTCAGACGCTGAAATTTGTGCAGCTGCCACACGGAGCACTGTCCACACCTTCACTAAACATTACAGTCTTGACATTGTGTCCTGCAGAGGAGCAGGCTTTTGTCTAGCTGCCTTACAGGGCTTGTCATGAGCCTGTGTATCTTTATCCGCACATACTGAGAGTTTCTGGTACTGTTTGGGATGGATTCCAAAGATGTGGCCTGATAACTGTTCTATCTTCGAGGATATCTCCTTTTATCTACTTACCCATAACAGTAGATCTTCCTTCGAGAGTCAGCTCTGGCAGCAGGTAACACATATAGGACTGAGGCTGCCCGGCTACAGGACCCCACAGCAAACTTCTGATCAGCAGTACCAAGCTGGGGCCACCCCTCCTGACGTCGGCCTCCCCCCCACCCCAACATCCCACGTGTTATAAAAGGCGGCGGTCTCCATCGTTCCCCAGTTCTTTCCCATCATTGACCATGCATTCATCGGCTCAACTTTCGCCAGTTCGAACTTCCACAACAACCTTTTTTGGATTTGTTCTGTTTTTTTCTGCAGTGTCTGCATGTCTTCATCCCCACTCAGGCACGTGACCAAGTGTGCCTGTGGGGAAACAAGTACCCGCCATGGACAGCCACGTGGCCTGTGTTTTCTGTCTGGTCCCAGACCACGACACCAAGGCCTGCCAGTTTTGCCAATCCTTCAACAGCCGGACACGCTTCCATTGGCAGAAGTCACTTCAGGCCTTCCTCGCCCAGCCACAGTTGGCCGTCGTGCACACGGGATCCTCTGCGGAGCGGGAGTCTTCCCACCATCACAAACACCATTCCAAAAAGCAAAAGGGAAAAGACAGAAAGGGAGAGGCCCCTCTCGAAGTCCAGATCCTCTGGGTCTCAGTCGACCTCCCGCTTGGAGTCTTCGGGCCACGAGTCCTGGCTCACGGTCCTAAAGTCCACAGCCACCTCGGAGGGCCCAGCTCCAAGGGCAAGTCGCAGGCTCTGAGGCCAGGCACCAAGGAGAAGACACTGGCGCCCTTGGGCCCGACGTTCCAGCCTATACAGATCCGGTCTCCGGACCAGACAACGGCCCATACTACTTCCAAAGGTAAGTCCTCTCATGCCTCCTGGTCGGCCTCCTTGTGCAGCACTGACTCCCAGGATAAGGCTAAGACCACAGGTTCTTCTGCTGGGAGATCCTCTTCTCTCCCTCCAAAACAGGTCCAGAAGTTTGGTGATAAACGCCCTACTCAGACTTCTGACTGAAACGGCTCAGATAAACTGAAACCTGCCTCAGACTCTCGTCGACGTCTGTCCTCTGACAGTAAGTCCAAGGAACCCTACACGCCGGTTCCTCCTCCAACATCACCATCCCCGACGACGCCTCCTCCTCTGGATGTCAGTGTGGACGACACCCCGGCGCCGGAGGACCTTACGACAGACCCCAGCATACCTTCAGAGCCAGATGGCTAGGACGCCCCCTTCGTCACCTGTCCACACACTGGTGCCGGATAGACCTGACAGTACCTGTGCTGGTACTACCCCGGATCTGATGCCGGCTGCACCTGTAGACTCTCCAAAGTTAAACATGTCCCAGATGAAGGACTTGTTCTCCCACTGGTGAGGGACCGTAAAATCGGATCTTGTGCCACCTAAGCCCCAGCCTTCCACACCCATGGAGTCCGACTCTGGCAAGGCTCCGGACACGGTCCCTCTTCTGGATCAAAATGTGACTCCTTCCTCCCCTGGTAGCCCAAGGAAGAGGGTGTCAGAGAAAGAACATGATAGATCCAGGTCAAGGAGCTCCAGCGCTTCTAGCTCCTCAAGTTGGAGGCACCATAAACGCAGGAGGCACCAGTCACTTTGAGTCTTCCTCAGACTACCAAATGTCTGACTACTCAGACCCACCCTTTGAGGAGTCTCCTCCCAGGGACTCTGAGGATACTCCTAAATCTCCTCTGGGTGACCCTTCCTTTATGGAGGTCATGCGCCACATCAATCCAACATGGGATGGGACACAGAGGACCTCGACCCTGAGCGTATGCTGCTTGCCAGATACCACAGGCAAAAAGACCAAAAACCAGCAGTCATCCCACCCTTGGTGGACACCTTCGAGGATGTTACCCAGGCCACCTGGAGACATCCCTGTTTTTCTACGGCCATCCCTAAAACGGCTGACCATTTATACAGGGCACCTAAAGACCATCCTTTTTTGACTGAGCACCCAACCGCGGACTCTGTCATCTCAGCGGCTCACTACCATTTGCAGAGGCCCAAACACCTGAGCAGCCAGCCTCCTGACAGTCTCTAAGCAGCTGGATTCTGTGGGCAGGAAGGCGCAAGAGGGCAGAACTCTCCAAACTGCTTCAAACTGGGTCAGACATAGGCACTCACATCCTATGCTCTGCCTGTGACTCTGCGGACTAGGGCTGCCGCCATGGGCATTTGCCTACGTCGCCACTCCTGGCTTAGAGTTTCGGGGTTTGCTACAAATGTTCAATCCAACATTCTGGATGCACCTGTTAGAGGCTCCGTCCTCTTTGGCAAGGACACGGATACCACTATTAACAGATTACAGGACTCCTCCGGTAAGGCTGTCTGCTCTGTGCAGTCCATGTACTGCCCGAAATGGAGACAGTTTTGACAATCTCATTTTTGTGATTGAGGGGGAACCAACAACAGCAACCTCGTTACCAGCACCAACAGCCTCAACGGAGAGGCCACAGTCGATGTGGCAGACACAGAGGAGCTGCTGTCGGTGCTGCTCGACATCCCAAACCCACCCAGCCCCCACTGCCTGGACGCCACAGGCCCCCAAAAGGATATTCCGCCAGGGAGGAGGTGGGAGGCCGCCTTCTCTCTACAACAGCCTGAGAGGAGTGACCTCTGACCAATGGGTCCTGAGCTCATAGAGAACGGCACTTTATAGAGTTTGTCAATATTCACGGACAGGCCCCCCACCCCATCCCGTTATTCAGGAACATGCAGGTCTGATCCAACAGGAAATGCATACCCTGCTCTCCAAAAAGGCCATAGAACCCATTCCTCCAATTCAGTGGGGAACAGGGTTTTATTCTTTCTTCTTCCTGGTCCCGAAGAAGTCAGGGAGACTTGAGGCCAATTCTCGACCTCCACGATCTCAACCTGTGGGTCGAATACAAGAAATTCTGGATGGTCACCCTGCAGAGCATACTTCCTATGGTCAGGCAGGGCGACTGGCTAGCATCCCTGGACATGCAGGACACCTATCTCCACATCCGGATAGCAAAACATCACAGGAAATACCTCCGGTCCTTCTTCCAGGGCAGGCATTTCCAGTTCAGAATCAGGACTCTGCCCTTCGGCCTCTCCTCTGCTCCGAGGGTGTTCACAAAGTGCCTTGTGGTGGTGGCTGCAGCACTTGGAAGAAGGGTGTTCCCTTACGTAGATGATTGGCTTCTCACGGCTCAGTCCAAAGAATGCCTGCAGTCTGCCATTCTGGACATCTGCAACTTCTTCCGGAGCCTGGGGATCACCATCAACATGGTGAAGTCATCCCTGACCCCTGTGTAGTGGCTGCCGTTCATAGGGGCCATACTCGATACTGTCAGAGGAAGGGCTCACCTGTTATCAGACAGGGCAGACCACCTCCGGTCCCTTGCTGGACAGGTCTGTTCAGCATCTGTGGTACTGGCAAGACTTTTGCTTCAGCTGCTGGGCCACTTGGCAGTGTCCACAGTCACCATCCCCTTTGCGAGGCTCAGAAGGAGAACCATCCAGTGGACTCTTCGGGTCCAGTGGGATCAGACTTGGGATGACCTGGATCTCCCAGTCGTGGCGACACTGCCTGTTCACCTGGAATTATCCTGGTGGATGGCCTCTCCCGGTTTACAGAAAGGGATCCCATTCCAGAGGGCAGTTCCCGTACAGATTCTTACCACAGACACCTCAAACTGTGGATGGGGGACCCCACCTTGGGGTTCACAGAACACAGAGATCCTGGTCTGCGACCAAGGAGTCCCTGCACATCAATATTCTGGAAATAAGAGCCGTTCTCTATGCCCGTCAGGCCTTTTTTGCTGTAAAGATTTTATTAAATTTTCAGTTACAACAGTAAATAAGCACAGAATACATTGTAAAAGTCCAGCAGAATATTTCATATATGCAGAATGTAGACAAAGTTGTTGTTGGGTCTCTGAGAGTAGCATTGAACACGGCACTCCACCCTGGACATCATTTGATTCAGAAGGACAACATGTCGGTGGTGGTCTATAACAACAAACGGGGAGGCACACACACTCGTATACCCCTTTTGCAGGGAGACCATGAGGGTGTGGGACTGGGCCATTACCCATCAAATCTCCATTTCAGTGGTCCATGTCCCAGGAGTGCAGAACACTCTTAGCAGATGCCCTCAGTCGAACAAGGTCAAGGGCTCACGAATGGTCGCTCCTCCAGTCTGTGGTCGACGTCCTGTTCGTCATGTGGGGAATCGGTTGAGCCCCACATTTGGTGTCACATGGGTCAAGCATTTGGCCCTGAATGCGGTCTTTAACATATATAATACAACCACCTCCTCTTTTACCGAGTCTGTCTAGTCTGAATGCAGCATATCAAGAGAGTTGTATAGCAGAGTCTGGCACCCTAGGTGGTAGCCAGGTCTGTACTATTGCAAGAATGTCTGGCTGGTGCTGCTGGACCCAGACTTGGAGAGTGTCCATTTTTGCTAGAAGGCTGCAGATATTTATTGATGCTATTGTTGGTCCATTCCGTTTCTTATGAACTTTTGCAGTGTGTCATCGGGCCTGGGTTGGGGAAGAATATTACCTGAGCTCAGTAGGAGCAGCCATGTGATCCTTGTAGCTTGCCATTTTAGATATGTTAGGGCCTGCAATTTTGTAATGCAATGTAATTTTTTTTTTTGGCATGGTACATGGGTAGATTAGGGGTATATCACTACCAGGTGGAGGGAGGGGATAGCTAGCCTGTCCACTGCTCATATAGACCCATGTAGTAGGGGGTATAATGTGCCGTGTTACTGACAGCTGCGCATTTGTGGTTTTTGTGTTATCTAGGTGGTGATATTGTGGCACTACAGTCTGAAGGTGGAGAATTAATGTCGTCCTCATATTCTCCAATGCATCCTTGATGGAGTCATATTTGTCATCTGCTGGTTTGAGTCTTTTCTTACCAGTAGGAGGCAAAGGGTAGTGATGGGGAATTTCTCCTCCTCCCCTAGCCTCCTGTCATGCGGAGTCCCCCAGGGTTCAGTTTTGTCACTGATGTTGTTCGCCATGTACATGCTGCCTCTGGGAGAGCTCATTGCTATGCTGATGATACCCAGCTGTATCTTTTTTTTGGCCCTGGGACATACAACGCAGTGAATGTGCTAAACACCTGCCTTGCCGAGATCAGTGACTGGATGGCCTCTAGCTGGTTGCAACTGAACCCCGATAAGATGGAGGTACTGGTGGTAGAGTCGAACAGAGGGCATGATAGGATGGCCTCTGGTGCAGAAACAGGGCTTTTTCTCAGTTCTGTACCATTGAAGGCCACTTCTAGGGTGCATGATCTCGGTGTTATTCTCGACAGCAGATTGACGCTTGAATTTCCGGTGTTGTCCGTTCTTCACACTAGCTTTTGCCATCTGAAGAATATCGCCAGGATAAAGCTCCTAGTTCCGTCCCTGGACCTCCCCACCTTGGTGCATGCCTTTGTGACGTCCAGGCTTGACCACTGTAATGTGCTCTATCTCTGGGTCTCAGGAGGTACCCTCCTCCAGCTACAGCTGGTGCAGAATGTAGCTGCCAGGTTGTTGATTGGGCAGTCTAAGTATTGTCACATCACCCCGGAGCGTGAACTGCACTGGCTCCTGGTCAGGTGAAGGATCATCTTTAAGGTGGGCTTGCTCACCTTTAAGGCCCTACACGGCCTGGGCCTTTGTTACCTGAAGGACCTTATTGCACCTGCTGTCTCAGTCCACTTCCTTCATTTCTCCTCCAGGGGCCTTCTTGTGATTCCCAGGATGAGGTTAAAAACAGCTGGTGACAGAGCGTTTAGCATCGCCGGCCCTGTCCTGTAGAGTTTGCTACCACCAGCTGTAAGAGGGCCCCGTCAGTTGAGGTTTTTAAAGCCCACCTCAAGGTCTTCCTGTATAACCAGGCCTTCCCGGACTTTGTTTTATTATTCTATCCTATGCCTGACTTCTGTGTTTTAATTTATGTCCCTGGCTATATATTTAATCTGTGATATTTTTTGTGAGTTATTTATTAATTTGTAATAATGAGTAATAGTATATTATATTAGGTTATTATATTGGTGTTTGAATGTTTTTAATTTGTTTGGTGCACAGAGCCTTGGGGATGGGCATCTTTTTAAATAAAATTTGCCTTGCCTGTCCCTGCCTGCCAGTCTTTGACCAGCAGATTGCCTATGCATTATGGTGGGTACCAGCTGTAGGTGCATATCTTGTGGCTACCCCCTGCTGTGAGATGTGCATTGTATGTACTTGCTTCTAGGAATGTCACATTATTTGGTTTTGTGGTATTTGTAGATTTTTATCACAATACTTTGTAGCATTGCCAATTTAGTAAAGAATAGAAATCTGACATTTTGGGGTGGGTTGGGAATCGTGGTTGCACACACAGAGGGGACATACTGATAGTAGCAGAGAAGAGGAAGTCGTGATGATTTATCATGGTATATCACGATGTGCGCTGCATGATGAGAAAAAATTCCTCACTGTAATAATAATGTTACTTTTAAGGATCCTTCGCTGTGCTCAACAACTGCAGTCATTCCCCTGCGATGAACCGCCC
The DNA here is from genome assembly GCA_016271365.2 of Neoceratodus forsteri. Lineage (NCBI taxonomy): Eukaryota > Metazoa > Chordata > Ceratodontiformes > Ceratodontidae > Neoceratodus > Neoceratodus forsteri. The sequence goes on along the minus strand of JADMNL010000030.1, from coordinate 125,175,023 downwards.
CAGAGCTTTTAGAATTTTAGGCTAATTGTGGAGCTTAGAATGAAATTTAAACTGCTTTGCGATCACGCTTCGCCCCTTCACTGTAACGTCCAGTTTATTTTTAAAACTAGGACGAGCAGTGATCACTAAAACTACCCAAATGTCTACCAAAAGTATACCAAAATGTATTGCAAAAAGTCTGTAAAAACTGTTTTAACATGGCAGAACAATTATGAAAATATAAAATAGCTGAGACTATGGAGCATCAATTGTAAAGGCACTGTAACAAGTAATACTCAAGCAAAAAGAAAAGTGATTCTTGTGTGAACCTTTTAAAAGGTTCTGGAAGGGGAGGTAGGAATTGGGGATTGTTTAATCATAATTGAGTATCCCTTGGAAGAAACATTACTTCCGTGAGTAACTTTTTCTACAAACCCCAGGAATGCCTCACTGAAGTTTAACAGCTGCAGACTTCATAGCAGTAACTTGGGAGGCTGGGTACAGAACCTACTTGTGGAAAAGGTTCTGCAAGACACCAGTGTCAGAGCAGGCATATCTTCTGGACTGTATGTCCAGACTGCAGTGCTTTGTGAAAGCGTACTGTTTTCCAGGTAGCTGCATGACAGACAGCTTTCTTGCAAGGAAGCATCTCTTGATGCTGCCAGAGGCAGCAGTGCCCCTTGTAGAGTTAGCCTGAAGGCCTTCAGTTGGCAATGGCAACTTGCCAGCTTTGCCATAACAGACCCGTATGCAGGAAACTGAGAAATGGTTCTCTTGGATGCTATTTTACCTTTCCCCACTTCTCCATAGGTGACGAATAACTGAGTATTAATGGACCTTACATCTTTTGTGTGGTCCAGGTAAGTAGCTCAGAGCTCTCTACATCCAGACTGTGGAGCTTTTGTTCTCCTGAGCTGGATTTTGCTGTAAAGAAAACTGGAAGTGTAACTGACTGATTCATATGAAATTCAGACACCACTTTAGGGAGGAATTTTCTGTTACTTCTTTATGACTACCCTTGTCCCTGTGAAATATGATATAGTTAGGGTCTGGACAGAGGGCTTAGAGCTCGCTTACTTTTCTGGCAGCTGTCAGTGTCACCAGGAAAACTGGTGACCTGCTTCAAGGTAGCAGCTGCCATAGGCTCGAAAATGAACCTCCATCATTTGGGCAGTGCACAGGTTCAGGTCCCATGAAGGTACAGGATCCCTGACTGGAGGGTACAGTGGATGGGTGATGTGTACAGACTTGTCAGGGGTTTTACTTAGCCTGGGTTTGGGGCCTGGTTGTGCAGCTGCATGCCTGGTGCCCCTTCTGCCTCTAAAGTAACGGGGGGGGGGTAGTCATAGGAAGTGGAGTCACGGGAGGAGTTCCTCTGCCTCCCCTTCCATAAAGCCAGTAGGAAATAGAGGCCTTTTCCTTCTCTGTGTTCCTCTTGTAGGTGGCCTTGTATTCATCCACCATCTTCATGTAAGCCTGTGTCTGGTCATCAGATAGTGAATTTTCCCTCACAGGGAAAATCCATTGCCTTTGAGTGTCCTGGGATAGGTTCATAGTTCTGAGCCAGGCAAACCTTCTTAAGGAGACTGCATGGGCCGTGACCCCTAGATGCAGTATTGTTTGTGGCCACTGCCATATGGAACTAGTACTTTGTGGCATCTGTGGCTAACCTTGCTGTGTCAGCCATATCCTGTGCCAAGTCCCCAGTAGCCTTCTCGCTCAGTGCCAATATAGAGTTCCAAAGGGCTTTCTAGTACTGAGCATTGTAGGTCAACAGTGCTTCCTGCCTTAGGAGCAGAGAAGCTGAAGTATAAACTTTCTTGCCCATACTGTGCGTTTCCTGGAATTTTACTTGGGAGGCTTGAAGGAAAGGGGCACGTTGGCCTTGTCACAGGCAGCAGTCTGGACCATGCCTTCATGATCAGGGTGAGAATACAAGTATTCAGATCCCTGTTTATCCACCTGATACTTTTTCTCAGTTTTCTTATCTTTTCTGGCAGCCAAGATGGTTGCAGACAGAGATTTATGGATGGGCAGCAACAAACTCTTTCTGGGACTTAAGCTCATCATATGCATAAATTCCATCTCATCCACATCTTCCTCAGTTTCCTGTGAGGTGATGTTGAGGGTGTTTGCCATATGCCTCACAAATGTAAAGTGTGAGGTATAGTTATCTGAGGGTCTAGGATGGGAGCCAAATTCTTGTTCTGGAGAACCATCTGGTTCTGTGGGTTCTTCCTTCTTATCTCCATGCATGGGAAATGGAACCAGAGCCCTGGGCATTCAGGGCTCTGTCAGACAGGCTGATTTCTAAACAATCTCTTGCAGCCTTTTCTTTCCTTTCTGTCCCTTTTGACAGCAACTGTTGCTTGCTTAGAGGGGATTGACCCTCATATGAGACTTCAGGTGACATGGAGACAGACCGAGAAGCCATAAGGTCTTCTAATTGTTTAGCCCTTTTCTTTTGTGTTTCATCACAAATCTTGATACAGGGCTCACAGTTGAGAAAATTTGTGATCTGGACCTAAGCACCTTGAACACAACTCGTGGCAGTCTGCCTTAGCCAGGAGTTGAAAACAAACTTTACAAATTTTAAAGCCTGTAGATCCTGTTTATTTGTGTCCGTCAGTCATGCCAAACACTGATGACCCCGGGAAGATTTATTTATTTTTTATTTTGTTTTAGTCTTTGGTAACTGGGTAAGGCCCACTAGGCACACGTGCCTGTTTTCAGGGGCGACCTGAGAGCACTGGGCGGTTAAGCGACTTGCTCAGAGTCGCATAGTATGCAAGTGGAGGTTGTGAGAATCAAACTCTGGTCTGCTGGATGTATTAAGCTCGTTCACACCTTGTTCCTCTAACCTCTAGGCTATACTGCCAGTCCAAGATGTTAGCAGTTACCAAAGAAAAAAAGTTTTGGACTAGAAAAAGACCTATACAGGTTAAAAAGGGTTTAGATTAGTGAAAAAAAAAGTGGTTTGGTTCCTTAAAACTGGAACTGAAAAAACATCTAAATGATGTTTAAGAAGCCAGATATTTTCTTGGTCTCCCACCATCCTCAAAAAAGAACTGAGAATTCATGAGACACTGCAGATTGGTTTAGTTTAAAATATTTGAGTAAAATTTAGAAAAATAAAGCGGGGAACCATGCCACAAAACCGCCTTCTCCGGTTCCTGGGAACAAATGACACGGAAAAGAATATAAAATTCTCAATATCACAGAAATACCCTTACTAATGCAGAGTTATCAAAGAAGAACTAAGTGCAGTGAGTTACTAAGAAATGTAAAATAATAAACCATAATCGGTCTGAAGTTGAAGAGAATAATTTGGGGGCGACTGTATTCGTCAGGTGGAGAAATAAATCTGACACTGCTGGAGTGAGCGTGACCACACAGTAGTTTGACTTTCATTCCAGGTTCCATAATTAGAATAAAATTCTAAAAGCTCTGAGGTGGCTTATTCCAGGGAAATGACTGCAGTTGTTAAACATAAGTGAGGGTTCCTGGGGTTTGAATCACTGTGGGCTCTTGTTTTCTTTTCTTTTGTTTTTTTTTTTTTTTATCTGAATGGGAAATATTGGAATATATTGTCATACTGAGTTCTTGGGACATCTGTACCTTGCCTCTGTGTTGCCGGCATGAATGTTGCCATGAAGCTGCAGTCCAGTATAGGAAGTAAGAACCAGTGCAGCCATTGCTAGAAGAAGGTGCCCAGAATCTCTATCAATTCACTGATTCATTTTATCATTTTGCTTCTTCTAAGGAGGATGAACACTACAGAGAAGAGACGGATCCCAGGATGAGGGCATCGGAACCACAGTCTCCTCCACAAGTGTCACGCCACAAGTCACATTATCGCAATCGAGAGCACTTTGCTACCATACGCACAGCCTCCTTGGTAGGTTCGTCTTTGTTGCTATTTAATCCTAGATTTGAGTACAAAATTCTCCTTCATCCTGTTTTTGGTAAGGCACAAGCCAGCTACTTATCATGGCCAATCAGAAAGAGGTGGCACATTTCCCGTTCCTGTTGGGAAAGATGCTGACATACTAACATATTAAAATGCCAGCAGAATAGGTCTAACGGTCTTTCGTGTCTGCTCATTTGGTCAGCCCCCACCCTGGGAGCTGACCTTGCTGCCCCCCCTCGCCTTCTCTGGCTTCTCCCTTCCCAGTTCGAGATATTCTCGCTGCATTGGATTTTGCTTCCAGAACCCTTCCCCTGTACCTGTCCCACCCTCTTGAACCCCTTCACCGTCTCTGCCTCCACCAGCCCCGTAGGCAGCGCATTCCATGGCTCCACCACCCTCTCAGTGAAGTAGCACCTCCTCCTTTCTCCCCTGAATCTCTCCCCCATCCAGCTTCCACCCATGCCCTCTAGTGGCCCCTTCTCCTTCCTTCAAGCACCCTGACTGTTCCTCCCTATTTACCCCTTCATGCACCTGAAGACCTCTATCATGTCCCCAGTCCTTCTCTCTTCCAATGTGTACATATTTAGCTCTTGAGCCTCTCCTCATAGGTCCTGTCCCCCAAGCCCCAAATCATTTTGGTTGCCCTCCTCTGGACCCTCTCCAGGAGTTTAATGTCCCTCTTTAAATGTGGCCTCCAAAACTGCACGCAGTACTCAAGGTGCGGCCTCACCAAGCATACCTGATACCCTTCATGCTACAGAAAAATTGAAAGGACGCAAAAGCTGAAAAAAAAGTACAGCAGAGACTGTGACATGATCACAGTGTTCTGATTACTAAAGAGGATGGAGAGGGTGGACCGTACTTGGATGTTTCAACTAATGAGGAGTTGCACTCACTGCTAGGGGGATGAGGGAAAACAGAAAGCATTATTTCACGCAAGGTGCTTGTGGAATAGCTTTCCTGGTTGGGTTGCAGCAGCTAGCACTTTTCAGGCTTTCAGAGTAGGACTTGACAGATTTTCTAAGGCGAGTGGGGGTTACAGAGCATGAGCATGGTTACCATTCTGGTTGAGAACTTGGGAGATATGCTTATACTAGAACTGGATGTAGTCACTGCCATGTGGTAGAGGGGGCGGACAGCTTGGACCTAAAGTCCATTCTGCTACAACAAAGATGATTAAGGTCTGGAGAACATAACATGCGAATAGAGACTAGGGCACCTGGAGATGTTCTGTTTGTGGGGAGGGTTGAGGGGTAATATGATTCAACACCATGAAGGATTGTAAGGAGATGCACCAAGTCAGTTCAGTACAGTTCAGTTCATAATGGGAGAACTGTGGGCACATTTACAAGCTGTGGAGAGAGGCAGTCCAAAAGCACTTGGACACTTGTGTTTTTTGTTTTGTTTTTTAACCCAGAGAATAACAGGGTTGTAAAACCAAATACCAGATATGTTGATGAGTACAGACTGTGTGCTTGGTTTCAGAACTAGGCTCAATACATACCTAAGAATACTGTATTACTGGCACAGATTATTCCTGGCTTATGGTGACCTGACTCAGAATGCTACCGGGGGGGGGGCATTATTATAGACCATTATTGACATTGTATAGGCATCTTTGGAAGGATATGTAAATCAGGTTTTAAGAATAATCTTGTCCTTTTGCAATAAGCGAGTTGGTGATGCTACTGAGCATATGTATTTGATGGGTGTGGGGGATGTTTATCTTAAGGTTGTGAAACCATAGACTCACCTTGCACTTTTTTAGGGGCGATCAATCTTTGGAGTAGAGCAGTTCTGGAACCTAAGCAATGCCATTCCTTATGAGTCTTCCTGTATTTACAAAGCATATCACGTACAAATAACTAATAAATTAAAAATCCCTTGTGGTGTTTTCTTCATTTTGAAACGTGTAAAAGGGAATCGTCTGCATGGGGTACACATCAGGGTAAGGGGTCCTCTGGCAGCAGAAGATAAACTACTGATTTGGTTTAGAGTGTTTATGGAGAAGGTCACTATGACAGGAGAGGGATGCATTTGGCCGCGCTTCTTGTCATGCAAGTTTCATACTTGTTAATGTGTTTGCAGGTCACCAGGCAGATCCAGGAGCATGAACAGGATTCAGAGCTGCTGGAGCAGATGTCTGGCTATAAACGCATGAGGCGGCAGCACCAGAAGCAGCTGATGGCACTGGAGAACAAGCTAAAGGCAGAGATGGATGAACACCGCCTACGGCTTGACAAGGACTTGGAAACGCAGCGCAACACCTTTGCAGCAGAGATGGAGAAACTCATTAAAAAACATCAGGCAGTCATGGAGAAAGAGGTAAGGAAAATAACATTTGATTATTTAGGCTTAGGTCGTTTGCAGTTTGTTGAGCAGGACCAGATTTATTAATGTTCATAGCTGGAATAACTGGATTGATTCTCATCAAAAAATGCAGCTTGGTTCTGTCTAATAGCCTAGATGTAAATTGGCAACCCGAGTTGCCATCCAGAGGCCAGATTGCTGCAGGGACATCATGTGTGAAAGCCAGGAGGAAAATGTTGGCAGTCAGGTAGGTAATGGTGCATTGTTTTCCCTACCCAGTTGCAGTGGCCAGCCCTCAGGTTCCACCCCATACATACCAAGAAGAAGTAGGTCTGGGACACAGCAGGAATAAGCAGTGGGTAGCTCTTAAGAATCCGTGTTCCCCATAGAATCCCACTCATTGGTCTTAGAGCTATAGGTGACAGGATCCCATAGCAGCCAGAACTTTTAGGGCCAGTAATGCTGGTGGCTAGCACCGATACGGAATCTGCATCCCCTCAGGATATATAGTGGCACCAGCTTCGACCACCTCATCGTCATTGTCCTCCCACCATTTGAAGCACAGCAATTTTCTCATCTGGTACAAGAACACCAGTTTGCAGTCAGTAGTTCGTGTTTGTCACCTTGTTTAACCAACTTTGTTTTTGTGGTATTTTTTTATCAAGTTTTCTCGCAGCCCTCCCACATTCAACCATAATCGAAAGCGGTTATGGCAGGTAGGATGTCTGAAAATGCAAGTTGCTCTGGCAGCAAGGTTATGTCCAGCCAGTACTTCCTCTGGGCAAAGGTTCTAGTGCTGGGCAAGCTCTTGAGCAGGAAGATAGCTAGTCCTCCCATAGTTTTGAAAAGAAATGGTCCCGACCCCACTCAGAATTGGCATATGGTTCCAGGAGCCGTTCGACCTAGTCATAGTCCTTGCATAGAAAGAAAAGCAGCAAGCAAGGTCTAGGTCAAAATCTTCCAGGACCTACAGTACCTTTGCCATTGATTTGCACTGGTGGGCTCTGAGCCTGGGGCGCTAGGACTCCGTGGGAGCCAGAACTTCTCAGGAGGGTTGGCGTCAAGGTAGGCTGCCGAACTAACTCACACTGCATGGCTTACCTCTGCATCAGCCCTCAGTTCCTTTTTTTCCCCCCACTGAGTGTGCTTCATTGTCTACATTGCTCGCTTACTAGGAGTCAGAACTTCACGTTGGTACGACAGCAACGTTCTGTTTGTTCGATTTCTGTGCTTAAAGCTAGTGTTTATTTTTGTGTCAGTTTAGTATTTCAACAACAATAAATATTTTCTGTCAGTTTCTCTCAGCCCTACCAAACAACAGTCAAAGACCATGGATGGCAATGGTGACGGTAGGGAACCTTTTTCAGGCATGCTGCTCCGGCAGCAGGGCCATGTCTGGTCACTGAGGGAAGGTTCTAACAATGTGCAGTCCTGTGTTGGAGAGGGAGGATAGCTCTCCTATAAACACAAAAGGAAACGGGCCCATTCCCAGTCGGGGACCGGCACTGATCAACCTCGAACTCTTCCTCTTCCCATTGGAAGGGGAAGAAACTGTACCACTTGAAGTCACCCTCTGGTACATTTGCCATGAAGTCGAGGTCCAGGAGGCCCTCTCCAGGACCATCTGTTTCCCTGATAACTCCTGCTTGCGGATGTTCAAGGTCTCGAGCTTGGAGCCCTTCCCTGTCCTTTTATAGGGACTCCGGTGGGTAGTTTAATCACTTGGCAGCTCTTGTGGAGCAGTGGGTACAGCCTCTGGCTCGTTTGCCTCTTCCTGTGGAAATGGTTCCAGGTCCCATGAGGCCAGGGGCACTGGAGATGCAGTCAGGACTTCTTTCACTGTCACCAGACATTGTGCAGTCTCTCTTTGAGTGGGGAACCCCATAGGTGGACCTTTCTGCATCGCCACTCAACACCAAACTGCCCTGATTCTGTTCCAGAAATTCAGAACGTCGCATTTTCTGTCAGGATGCATTCAGGCTGTGGTGGACAAATTGCTTTCTGTCCGCATTTCCTCCTACCACTTTAGTTCAGAAGGTACTGCTCTAGCTGGAGGCATACGGGGCAGACTGATTCTGATTGCCCCATGCTGGCCTTGGCAGATACGGTTTCCCCTGCTCAACAATTTGTCGCCCCTCCGAGACCCTTCCCCTCTGGATAGATCTTTTGATGCAGGGGTCCCTGGTTCATCCCAACCTGCGCTCCCTTCATCTCCACGCCTGCCTCCTGAATTGATAGAAGTGGCAGATATAAAGTGTCTCAGGGTCTCCAAGATTCTCCTAGCTGCCCATAAGCCATCTACAAGAGAGGACATCAAATTCCTGACCTGGAAAACTGCCTTGTTGGTAGCCATCACCTCTGCCTTCAGGGTCTCTGTGATGCATGCTTTGGTCATACATACTCTCCGTATACTGTTTTCCATAGCGACAAGGTGACTCTCGGCTCCATACATGCGCACACACACACACACACCAAGTTTTTACCTAAGGTGGTATCTGAGTTCCACTTGAACCAGCCTTTGGTACTGTCTGCATACTTTCCCAACTTCCAAAACGAGGGGGAGTGCACCCTCTTCTCTCTGGATGTTAAGAGCCCTCATGTTCTACCTTGATAGAACTAGGGACTTTGGCAGTTGAAACAGCTGTTTACTTCAACCCCAACCTACTGGGTCAGCCAGTTACGATCAAATGCAGTTCCAGCTGGTTAGTCTCGTGCCTTCTCCATGGCGCAGGTGAAGTTGGAAGGTCAGGTTTGTGCCCACTCCCACCAGAGCGGTTGCAGTTTCCCTGGCAGAGATTCGCTTTCTGCCCATCGCTGATTATTTGCAGAGCTGCCAGTTATAGCACAGTGCACATCTTCATCAAGCACTGTGCCCTGGATGTCCATGAAAGGCAGCATGCCTGTTTTTGCAGGACAGTCCTTAATGGACTGTTGTCCTGAGCGAGCTCAGGGTCCTGCCGCCCTGCCCGGGGGACTTTCATCTGAGCTTGGTACTCTGACCCATTAGTGTGAATCAATGGTGAGGATAGGTCCTGGAAGATATTAAAATTATGTACTCACTAATTCCTGATCTTCTTGCACCATCTTCACCACTGATTCTCACACACACACACACACACACACACACACACACCCTCCATTCCCCGGGCTCACTCTTTGTTTGTTGGTCCTCCTCCCCGTTTTGGATTGTGAAAACACTGCTTGCCTTCTTGTTGACGCTCCTTACATGGGTCCTAAGGGCTATTTGATGCCCTTTTAGGTTAAAGTTATACTTGGGTTATGCTGCAGCTCCACAGTAGAAAAAGTAATGAGGCAGTTGAGGGCCGGTGCAGAGGTACGCCATGCAGCGTGAGCTAGTCTCGCGGTGCCATTCATATGTGCAGCCTACCTCAGCACTGGCCCTTCTGAAAAGTTCTGGCTCCTGCAGGGTCCTAGCGCCTCTGGCTCGGAACCCACCAGTGGGAATCTGTGGTGAAAATGGTCCGAGAAGATCAAGAATTACAGTGAGTACGTAATTTTCATTTCTTGTCATTCTGTCCTGGGACACATTTCTCCCCTTGGGGCAAGAATTCTGGTGCATGAGGGCCGACTGGTCTTTGTCCAGGGAGCATTACACGGCCAAGAGGTTCCACTAGCAAACCTCTGTCTACCACCAGGAGCTAACACTCTTGTGATCAGAACACTAATGGACAGGATTATTTCCTTTATGAGAGGAATCCTCTTACTAGCCGGAGACTTGATTATGACCTTGCACCCCGGTTTGGACTCTTCAAACCTGAACCCATATCGGCAGCCGTCCTCCCACAAGCATTTTAAAAAAAAACTGACCCATTAGGTAGTCTAGGTAGACATCTGGCATGCGCTAGACAATGCGGCTGTACTCGTTACTCCTCAGTGCACTGTACATACTCTGGAATAGATTATGACTTTACTTTGGTGGGGAATATGAATATGGTCACTCCTTGCTCTTTTGGAGACCTCTGTCTCTGTGATCACGCCCCTGTCCATATACGGGGACTTTATCGTCGAAAAACGCATCACAAGATGGCGTCTTAATGCATACCACCTGAAGTCCCTTGCCTTTCGTCCCTGTATTGAGGAGAAACTGCAAGAAATCCTTAGAGATGACCCTGAATTTAATACCTCCCAGTTTGAACTTAGATGGGATGCAATGAAGGCAGTTTTGAGGGGTCACCTCATACAGTTCTCCTCTCAGCAGGAAAAACAATGACATTAATGCAGGCAGACCTTAGAAGACACCCTTCACTTTCTACAACAGGTTCACCAACAAGGTAACCATTCTGTAACCGTACAGATAGTGAAAGGGAAAGTAGACCTTGATGAATTTCGTCTGGAACAAACTGAGATTGCCCTATCCTTCGTGCTGCAATGTTTCTGAAGTGGGAGTTTCATAAGCAGAGGAAGGCTGTTAAACCTCGGCCATACTTCACCCCAGTATAGGGGCTCAGCTGAGTACCGAGATAAGGTGTTCCAGAAGTACTGTGAGGCGTTATACACCCTCAAGACGGCTCTACAGCAGGAGCTAATAGACTCCTTTTTGCACCACCTGCAGCTGCCCAGCCTCCCCTTGGACCAAGAGAACCTGCTTATGGCTCCCATCACAGCGCAAGAGCTGGAACGAGTGGTCAAACCTTCCAAACCACAAAAGCCCCAGGACCAGATGGGGATGGTGTGGAATTTTATAAACTCTGTAAAGAAATTTTGATACAGCCCTTGCCTCGCCTCCTATAATGAAAACATTCAGGGTGAGAATTCCCCTCCCAGTCATATGCAGCGATAGCTACTCCCAAAACCCGACAAAAAAACTGCTCTGCCCTTCCCTTCATATGGGCCCATCTTGGTCCTCAACACTCACTGTACATTTTTACGTCCATAATGACCAAACGACTAGACCAACTCCTGCCATCATTCATTCACAGAAATCAGTCTGGCTTTGTACATTCCTGTACCACTACCAATAATATATGCTGCACCCTCCATATTCTTCATTGCATGCAGCAGTCAGCCTCCACCTCTCTGTTGTTAAACCGCAATGTGGAGAAGGCCTTTGACAAGGTCTGCTGGTTGTTCCTGTACACAGTGCTGGGGTGACCAGGTTTTCCAATCCCTTTCATCCAGCTGATATATAAAGGATTTATTCCACCCCAAGGCCTGTGTTGAGTGGGCATCACTCTCTGTACAGGGGGACCCAGCAGGGGTGCCATACGTCTCCCCTGTCGCTTGCCGTGTACGCTGAACCTTTGGTGCAGGTTATTAGGGTGGCTACCGACTCTCCTGGCCGTGGAGGGTTGAGCACCATATAGCCCTGTACACAGACAGCATGTTACAGTATTTGAGGGATCCAGAGGGACCCTCCCTAAGGTGTTTGATCTGCTGCATAAGTTTGATGAGATCTCATGGTACTGCCTGAACACTGCTAAAATTGAAACATTAAGATTTTCTTTGAGGATCTCTCTCATCGGGCCACATCTATAGAACTACAGCCGCCAGGCTGTAGGACCACATGGAAACCTTTTAACTAGCAGACTACTAGGGGCTGCCCACGACGTCAGCAGACGTCCCTCCCATATAAATGTGGGTGGCCCCATGCAACAATGACAGCCACAGCCACGATGCCTGTGTCTGTTATCTTGGTGAGGCCTGCGATGTTAAGGCCTGCGAGGTCTGCCGCAGCTTCAGTCAAGCTACCCGGTGGTGCTGTAAGAAAGCCCTAGAGTCTTTTTTTTTTCCTGGAACAGAAGGTAGCCAGAATTGTGATGGAGCTTGAGGCAAGAAGCTCCTCAGTGTCATCTGCTCCATCCATGGGCTCCTACTCCTCCAAGGCCTGGGACAAATGTGCTAGGAAGCACAAGCACTGGGAGAGAGAAAGGCACAAGGATAAATCCTCCCCAGCATGCTCTTGGTTGCTGCTCCAGGTGCTGGCTGCTGTAGCTGTCGCCAGCAGTGACCCTCACTGCTGCCTGCACCCTCTTTTCCACAGGGTTGGCTGTGGCAGTGATGTCCACCGGTCCTTCCTTGGCCAGCAATGGCTCATCGACAGGCCTTCTGACACACCCGCCGGATTCATCATCACCTGCCACTCGGGGACCCCTGCTTACCCAGGGCAGTGGGGGGAGGGGGGTTCCCGCCACACCTGCTTTGACCAGCGATAGCCCTTCGACGTTGGGGTTCCTGCTTTCTGTCAGCGCCTCTGACCATTTCGTCAGCGCCAGGGATTCAATATCCCCGTCGATGCCAGGGCCTCTGCCTCTCTCTGCGACGCTCTAGTCCGTACTGCCAATGCCAGGAACCTAGCTTCCCCTGTCTACGCCGCAAGGGGCTCTGGTGACGCCGTTCACCATCAGCATTCAGACCATGTTCTCTTCCTTTTGGGAGTTCCGGCAGCGCCTTGCTGCTCCTTCTCCAGGCCCATCCACACCGGGGCCTACTGGGTCAATCCTCGGGCCAACACCCGCCATGTCGATGCATCCTGCTTGCTCTTGGTCATTTATATCTTCTTTGCCTTCTCTACACTATTCAGAGCCCACTGACGAGGACAAGTACAATCCTGACCCCATTCATTAGGAGGAAGAGGGGGCCAGGAACCCCTTAAGATCTGCCTCCACTGTTTCCTCAGGGGGGAGAGGACTCCACCAAATATACCCCAAGGTCCCTTCCTGATGACCACTCCTTCATCTCAGTGATGAAGCAGCTCCAAAGAGCTATGAGGTTTGATGCTGAGGAGCAGGATATTACCAGGAGAAATCTGGTCAAGTTTCTGGAATTATCGGACTGTCCTCCTCTGATTATTCCTCCTCTGCTGGCCGCCTTATAGGATGCCACCGTGGCTACCTGTCACTGCCCAAATATGATCCCTGCCATGCCCAGAAAGGCAGACAAACTGTACCAGGCTCCTTCAGGGAAGCCTTTTTTCACAGGACAACTACATACAGATTCAGAGGTGGTAAATGCAGCCCATGACCGGTCGAAAAGACCTCAACACCTCCACTCTCTTCCACCAGATAAGGAGTCGTGGAAGCTGGATCGCGTGGGCAAGAGTGGCCTGTCCCTCTGCCACTCTGGCCCTCAGGATTGTTAGTTACCAGGCCCATGTGGTCGGATTCCAGAACACTCTCTGGAAAAAGGCCAAAACTGCAGCTCGGGCCCTTCTAGGGGGTCCCCAGAAGCAGGAGATGCCTAAAGCCCTCCAGACTGGGACAGATGTTGGTAAGCACCTTCTCGGGTCTAACTGTGACATTTCTGATGCCTCAGCTGGAGCAGCTGTGGTTGGCATCTCGCTAAGAAGGCATCTTTGGCTCAGGGTGTCAGGATTTGATACTGACGTCCAACAGTCCATCCTGAATGCTCCCTTCAGAGGCTTATAAGCTCTTTGGGATGGATATGCAGGACATCCTTTCTGACATACAGGCCTCGAGGAGGACCCTACAGTCCACTCCCCCTTTACCACACCCAGCCAAAAAGTGGACAGAGGGTGCCTTTTTGTCAGGCCTCCCACATACACAAGTCGAACACCTGACAATCGGGCAAGCACCGAGCAGGAACAGCCTTGCCTGCCGCCCCTACCTCCACCTCTGGAAAGGCCCTTAAAGGTGGAGGTATGGCCCTGGCTGCTGGTTCTATCTCAGCCTGACTCTTTACTAGACTCCCACCCTCCATTACTACAGGAGGCGGTGATAGGGGGTCGCTTCTCCCTCCACCTGGGCAGGTGGAAGGAGATGACAGATGCTTGGTTCCTGCAACTCATACAGCAAGGCCACACTCTAGGATTTATGGAGTGGCCTCCAGTTCATTCAAGCTACCCTCCATACCACTTACCATTGCTGCTGGAGGAAGTTCGCACTCTGTTACAGAGGAGGGCTATAGAGCCAGATCTTCCTGGACTAAAAGTCTTCATTCATTCACACTATTGGGACTATGCTGGAGGCACTAGGACCCAGTGGGAGCCAGAAATCTTCAGGAGGGCCGGTGCCGAGGTAGGACAGCGCATGCGTGGCACCGTGAGGCTGGCTTTCGCCCATATAGGCGCTATTGGCATTGATGCTTCAGCTGCCTTAGTTCCTTTTTTCCCCGCTGTTGAGTGCGCTTCAGTGAACGTCGCTCGCCTGCCGGGAATCAAACCTTCAGGTCTATACGACAACAGCTATAGTTGTAAAGTTTCGATTAGTTTTACTTTTACTTTATTATTTAAAAAATATATATATTTAAAACATTGTTTAGTTGCCATATTGATCCTTGTAAGAACAGATCCAGAAGCAATTGATTTGAAACATTTTATTGGACCAACATAGATGTTACAAAAAGAACAAAGTGCTTTAGCTTTTGGACCAATTAAGTCCTGACTCTGAAACTTAACCTAAAGAATGACTTTGTTGGTCTGATAAAAAGGTATCAAACCAATTGCTTCTGTATTTATGTATATTTAAGAAAGAAGTAGAATTCTCTCAGCCTGCCATCGACTGACTCGACCATGGATGGTGCCAGTGAAGGTAGGGAGACTTCGCTTGAAAGCTGTTCTGGCAATTGGTCTGGGTCCGGTCCGCCACCGTTTGCAGAGGTGGTGATGGCGTGTCTGACCATGGACAGTCCAGTGCTCGTGAGGGAGGGCAGTCCTCCCGAAAGCACAAAAAGAAGCAGGCCCGTTCCTGATCACAGTCTGGAACCCGGCACCGCTCAACCTCAAGCTCTTCTTCCTCCCACTGAACGAAGAAGAAACAGTACCACTCAAGGTCGCCCTCTGGTACAACTGCGAGAGGATCGTCGGTAGTGGAGGGCGGTAGGCCGTCTCTGATCCCTTTGTGGTTTCCAGTGGCCTCTGTCCTTAGTGATCACGATCCTCTACACCAAACCCTTCTCTTCCCTCTGGGGCTTCCCAGGGAGCAGTTTCATCATTGGGCTGCTCTTACGGAGCAGTGGGTGCAGCGTCTGTTCTGGTTGCCCTTGCTGGTGGATTTGGTGCCAGGGCCTAGGAGCTGCTGGGCCGGTTGGGTCAGGACGAGCATGCAGTGCCTTCCCCGGTGCCGACGCCGTTGATGCAGACTCCATGTGCCTTTTCCCCTCGCCTTGTTTCCCCGCAGGGGTTGGCACAGGTACCGCTTTCTCCTTCTCTTTCTTTCAGGTCTTGCAGAGAGTCACCAGTGGTGCCACAGCATTCGTGTGGCTCGGGGATCTCTGTGCCTCATCCGGTGCCGGCATTGACATCAGCGCCACGTTCGGTGTCGGGGCCACGATCTTTGCTAGGGCCCGTGACACTGCTCCGTTGGCGGCTTCTTCCATGCTCCCTCCCTCTAGACCTGCTTTTGGTGGCCTTTTGGGGGTGGAAGTGGAGCTAGATGAGTCTGATCCTGATCTACTTTTGTCGGATGACGTAGATGAGGACTCTTTTTATGGGCTGGAAAGTAAACCTTCTGTATCAGCTGAGCCTGTGGTGGAAGACCTTTTGTTTGTCTCTTCTTAAGAACATGGGGTCCGGGCCAGCCTGGTGTTGCTGGAGGTTGACACACTGGTAGCTACACCTCGCGCCACGCTGGCAACCCAGGTTCGGAAACCAGCCCGGGCCACTGGGGGTCACAGGGCGAGGAGAGGATTGAGCATCCGGAGGACTGCTCTCCTCTCTGGGGAGGAGGGAGGTTGGTCATCCTGCTCCCTGACTGCCCTCTCGCGGTGGCGGAGGGCAGTATCGTTGGAGGGTACACAATGGCGTCCCTTACACCGGTGGGGAGGGGCTGGGAAAAAGGAAAAGCAGACGGCAGGCTTCACGGATGGCAGCACCAGCGCCCGACCGGCCCCGATGTCTGGATTTGCTCTGGGGAATGGGGGCAAAGCCGCACCCCTTCACCCAGGCCCTGGCATGGCAGGGGGACCTGTTGGGGATCTAGCGGGGTGTTGGGTTGGGAAAAGGTGCGGCTGGAGACTGAGTCCCTCTGAGGTAGGGACCAGAGCCGCCTGCCGGGCTCGGGGAGCCTAAAAAGCTCTATAGAAAAAAACAAAACATGGGTTTCACCTTGGCCTTTCAGACGACTTCTGGGGTATCTACATGGCCCTGATATTACTGTAGACTTAACTCCGCCGGTGCCCCCCTGTTTTGAGACTCTCTCTCAAGTGGTGTGGAACAGGCCGGCTCTTATCTCTTCTGTGGCCAAGTCCATAGATAGGAAGTATGCCCCTCTCAAAGACAGGCCATTCCTAGCATCTCAGCCATTTGCGGATGCTCTTGTCATGCTTGCAGAGAACAATAAAGCCATACTTCCCCAGGAATCCACAGCACTGCTTGCGAATAAAGAGTCACATAAGAGTGATACTCTGGGGAAGCAGGTTTTCACAGCAGCAACCTTGGGTTTGCATATTGCTAGTTACCAGAGCCATTACTCTCAGTACAGGTACATCATGTAGCACACACTCAAATCTATGGTTGAGCACCTCCCAGAATCTGACAGTAATACGGAGCTTCTTCAGACCATCAGCAGGGGCATAGAGTCCCAACAATCAGTGGCTGAAAACTGCCATGGATGCCTGTGACACTGTTTCTAGGGCAGCTGCTGCTGGGAGTTGGACACATCGACATTCCTAGCTCAGAACTTCAGGCTTCTCAAACGATGCTCAGCAGAAAGTTATAAACTTCTCTTTTTGATGGTGCTTATCTGTTTGGCCCACAGGCGGAACAAGCACTGGAGGCTGCCCAGAAAAACCAGGACTGCCATTAAAACAGCCAGACCGACTCAGTTGCCCTTCGGAGAGCGCGTCAACAATTGTAACAGGCAGTCCTTTCAGGGTAAGGGCGAGGCCTTTAACAGGAACCAAACCCCTCAGCCGCAGAAGAAAACACAGCAAAAGGCATAGGGCCCGCAAGCGCCCAGCACTACCCTCTGAAGATTCGGCCCAGGTACCACCTCAGCTGCCCGAGGTGGACACCTTTACGGCAGTAGGGGGGCATCTGACTCCGTTTTACAACCAGTGGAAGTGCATTACAACAGATACACGGGTCCTCAGGATTATCCGGGAAGGATACTTTCTCAGTTTTGCAGAGATTCCCCCAGATCTTCCACCCAAACAACGGCACAGCCTGTCCTTCGCTCAGTCAGACCTTTTTGCTTCCGAGATACAGGACCTCTTAAGGAACAGGGCAGTAGAAGTTTTTCTGCTGGCAGAATAGAACACAGGTTTCTACTCCCATTACTTTCTGGTGCCAAAGAAAATGGGCGGCATGCGCCCAGTTGTAGACCTCAAAGTTAAACAAGTACATCTTCAGGGAGAAGTTCAAGATGATCTCCCTATGAGCACTACTTCCTCTGCTTCATCAGTTCGACTGGCTGACGTCTCTGGATATGCATGACGCCTACCAGCACGTCACCGTGCACCCAAGTCACCACAAGTACCTCCGCTCCGTAGCCCTGGGTCAGCACTGTCAGTTCAGAGTTCTGCCATTTGGGCTATCCTGAACACCTTGAGTCTTTACAAAAGTGCCTTGCAGTACTCGCAGCGCATCTCAGAAAACTCTGTGTTCAAGTCTTCCCTTATCTGGACGATTGTGACTAGCAAGCCCATCTAGGCAGGAGACGCAAGAAGCAGTCTCCACAGAAAAGTCCCAGCTTCAACCCTCCCAGCAACTCTTCTTCATAGGAGCTCTCCTGGATACTTCCAGGGCGAGGGCTTTCCTTCTAGAAGACAGGAGGAACGACATTCTCTAGATGGCTTGCTACGTCAGGGAGAACAACTCTGTTCGGGCCCTCTTGATGCAGCGAATGCTAGGTCTCATGGTATCATCCGTCTTCAATGTACCTCTAGTGTGGCTACACATGAGGACCACTCAGTGGATGCTCAGAACACAGTGGTCACCGACCACGCACCCGCAGTCCTTTCACATAAAGGTGACAGAGCCTCTGATAACATCACTTGCATGGAGGGCGCAGGAAGACAAGCTTCTACAAGACCTGTCCTTTACCCCACTGAAACCTCAGATCACCATCATCACGGATGCGTCTCTGACTGGTTGGGGAGCTCACTGCCAGGACCTCCACACTTGGAGTATGGAGCCAAAAGGAGTCTCACCTACGCAGAAATGTCTTGGAGATGAGAGCTGTCCTATACGCTGTCCGAGCCCTGAAGGATCTCCTTTGTCACGAAATAATTCTTCTTCAGATGGACAAGGCAGTACTGTACTACATCAACATGTGGGGGTGGGGCGCGCATTCCTACCCTCTGTGCAGAGAGGCCATGACGGTATGGGAGTAGTATCTCGAGCAAGATGCCTTAATTCAAGCAGTCTACCTGCCAGAAATTCAGAACGACCTAGCAGATTGCCTCAGGACAAAGGTGGATCCACCAAAATGGTCGCTCGCATGAGACGTCGTACAGTCACTATTCAACGAGCAGGGCAGGCCAGACCGGGACCTGTTTGCGTCCCCACTCAATGCAAAACTGCCTCTCTTCTGCTCCAGAAATCCAGAACCTGGCATTTTCTGTCAGGATGCATTCAAACTGTGGTGGACAAGACTCTTTCTGTACGCATTTCCTCCTCTTCCACTAATTCAGAGGGTGCTGCTCAAATTGGAGGCACAAGGGGGCAGGATGATCCTCATTGCTCTATACTTGCCTCGACAGATATGGTTTCCCTTGATCAACAGATTGTCGGAGATCCCTCTGAGACAACTTCATCTATGAACGTACCTCCTGACAGAGGGAGCTGTGGTCCATCCCAACCTGCGCTCCCTTCATCTCCATGCCTGGCTCCTGAGGAGATAGAAGTGGGTAGGTTTAAGATTTCCCAGAGAATCTCTGAGATCCTCTTGGCAGCGCATAAGCCTTCTACTAGGAAGACTTACATTGCTACATGGAAGCGTTTCTCTATTTGGAGGGCAAAACTCCATTTGGACTCATTTTGTTACCCACCAAATAAGGTGTTGGGAGTTCCTTTTAGCCCTGTCAAATGCAGTACTGCAATACTCAACAGTAAAGGTAAATCTCTGTGTGATTTTTGGCCTACCATGAGCCGATACAGAATATGGCATTGGCTCAGTTAACCATTAGTCAAGAGATTGCTTAAAGGTATACTGCACACAGGACCTCCAATCAGAAGTCCAGTGGCCACGTGGGATATTAACCTTGTACCTAGATATGTTCACCTGTAAACGGTTTGAGCCTCAGGCCACCTGTGATTTGAAGTTTCTGACCTGGAAGACTGCCTTCTTGGTGGCCATTACTTTCGCTCGCAGGGTTTCTGAAATCCATCCCTTAGTCACAGACCCTCCATATACTGTCTTTCACAAGGATAAAGTGGTACTTCGGACTCACCCTAAATTCCTACCCAAAATGGTCTTGGAATGTCACCTTAATCAACCCTTGGTTCTTCCTACTTACATTGCTAGCTTCCAGAATGAAAGGGAATGCATCCTTCACTCCCTGTCGAGGGCTTTGTTTCTCTACATCGACAGAATGAGAGATTTGCAAATCTCTGCAACTCTTCGTGTCATTCAGGATGGCCCGGCTGGGTCAACCTGTTGGCATCAGATGCATTTCTGCATGGTTAGTGGCATGCCTTCGCCATTGCTGCTCAATGGTGGAGGTCAAGTTTAAAGGTCGGTGTGGACGTGTGGGTTCTGCTAACGGACACCAGCCATAGAGTTCAGTGCATTAAAAAGTGCTTTCTAAAGCATTTATTATTTTATTTTCAAAAATGATATAAAAACAGAGAAGAAGTAGAACACTGTGTTAAATCTTGCACACCAAAAGAAAATACGAAATCAAATACTCAGGCAAGTCTTCTTCTAAACTTATTGCTCTTCTCTGTACATACAGTATCTTCCAAAATACTTTTTCGATGTGTAACCACTCACACCTCCTCACTGGTCAGAAGATACTGACCAATCTTCAACTTCTTCTAACAAATAGCCCCCTGGTGGGAAGGTTTTATAATGATTTCCTGATGACCTCATCAGCATGTGACCTTCCAATTAATACTAGAAACCCTATTTAGATGCATGGGCATCATATGGGGCTTTTCTAAGCTCTTCCCCATCCGTGACATCACCATATCCTTCCCATATAAACAGCAATTTGCTGGGCTGCCATGCCTATAGAAGGACCTTCCAAAATTAACCAGGGCTATTTCAGGTAAAGAACAGATTTATTTATAATATCTTTCAGGTTTCAGAGATCTCCAGCCTTCCCAAATATAAACGGATTAGGGGCGCGCTCCCTGTCTATTTACTTTGCAAAGTAGGAGAGTCACCGCCTCAGGCACCCTCTCCGCCCTTCATGACCACTGCATCACATACTGCATCTGCAAAATCCACTCACCTCAATCCGGCCCCAAATTCATCTGGTCTCGGCCGCTACACCACCTTGACAAATCCGCACTACAGCACGACCTCTCAAACGCCGACTGGCTCCAAGTCATTGCTTCCCAAGACATTGACCTCGCCCTATCCCACTTCAGCAGCATCCTCCTAGGCACCTGGGACCGCCACACTCCCCTCAGGAAAGCAAGAGTTGAGCGTTACCATCACCCCTGGATCACCTCTGATCTCATCACACTCTGTCGGACCAGGACCAAGGCATGGAAACAGTACAAAGCTTCCCTTGCCTCTTGCGACCTCCAGTCCTACAAACGTCTCAGAAATAAATGCACCACTGTAATTTCGGAAGTCCAAAGCCTCGTACTTCAAAGCTCAACTTACCTGTAACAGTGCTTCCCCTGCATCCTTCTGGAAGGTACTGAATTCCCTTATGGACCCACCCACATCCCCCAACACTAAGCAAGCCAGCCCAGTCCTCGGCTTAAATGGCAGAACAGTTGAAAACCTGGCTTCTGTAGCCGAGCTCTTTAACACGTTCTTCACCACCTGTGCTCTACCAAACTCAGCCCCTCCACCCAACTTCACTACCACACTCCCCAATCCAGCTCTCCTTCCCCCTCTTCACACACCAGGAGGTCTACTCTAAACCAGACCAGATGGCTTACACTCTAGACTGCTCCACATCTCTGCCTCAGCCATCACCGCTTCCGGCCCAGGCCCAGATGGCATCCACCCCAAGGTACTGAAGGAGCTGGCAGAGGTCCTTGCAGGGCCTTTGGCAGACCTATTTAATACCTCACTACATTCTGGGTGTGTACCTCAAGACTGGAGGATGGCTCATGTGGTGCCCCTCCACAAGAGTGGCCCCAAGGATGAACCGGGGAACTACAGATCAGTGAGCCTCACTTCCATCGTGGGTAAGCTAATGGAGACTATCCTGAAGGAGAGGCTGGTGGCCCTCATAGAGGCCAAAGGACTGCAGGACAGCAGACAGCATGGCTTCATATGGGGCAGATCCTGCCAAACCAACCTGGTGGAGTTCTATGACTGGGTAACTAGGCAACTGGACAGGGGCCATGCAGTGGATATCCTGTATCTGGACTTCAGTAAGGCATTTGACTCGGTGCTGCATGGAAGGCTGGAAAGTAAGTTAGTAGGCATAGGGGCGGGTGCAAAGCTGGTGAGATGGGTAGGGAACTGGCTTCAGGGAAGGCAACAGAGGGTGGTGGTGGGTGGGGAGCTCTCACACCCAAGGGTAGTGACAAGCAGTGTCCCATAGGGCTTGGTGTTGGGACCAGTGTTGTTTGGGATATTCATTGCGGACATATCATTAGACATCAAGAGCAAGATCAGTCCGTTTGCTGATGATACCAGGGTAGAAGCAGTGGTGGATGACCTAGGGGGATGGCAGGGTTGCAGGATGATCTGGCAAAGCTTGAAACCTGGTCAGACACCTGGCAACTGGGGTTTAATGCCAGAAAGTGCAAGGTGCTGCATTTTGGGGTAAAGAACCCAAGGAGGAGTTACCAGTTGGGGGGAGTAC
Source organism: Neoceratodus forsteri (assembly GCA_016271365.2). Lineage (NCBI taxonomy): Eukaryota > Metazoa > Chordata > Ceratodontiformes > Ceratodontidae > Neoceratodus > Neoceratodus forsteri. The sequence continues at coordinate 125,152,969 of JADMNL010000030.1, read as the reverse complement.
AGCTAGCCCAGACAGAGGAGGAGAAGGATCTGGGGGTGCTCATTACAGGGTCAATGAACAACTCGGCACAATGTAGGAAGGCAGCTGCAAAGGCCAACAAAATGCTGGGTTGCTTTGTAAGGGGTATATCTTCAAGGAGGGAGGAGGTGATTCTGCCACTGTATAGGTCATTAGTTAGACCGCACCTGGAGTACTGGCGCCCGTATCTGAAGAGGGACATTAAGTTACTGGAGGGGGTGCAGCGCAGGGCGACAAAGATGATCAAGGGGCTGGGGGACTTATCATAAGAGAGGAGGCTGAGGGAGTTGAACATGTACTCGCTGAAGGAGAGGCGGGACGGGGGGGACATGATTGAAACCTTTAAGTACATGAAAGGAATAAACAAGACGGGTACAGAGGGGCTGTTCAAAGTAAGGGAGGGGAAGGACACCAGGGGCCATGATATGAGACCGGAGGGAGATGAGGAGAGACCTTTTTACAGAGAGAGTGGTGGCTGGGTGGAATGCGTTACCTGCAGAAGTGGTATCCAGTAGAACAGTGGACTGCTTCAGAAGGGGATGGGACAGGACAAGGGGGAGGGTCAGTGAAGGGGAAGGGTGGAAAGGAGGGGCAGCTGCAGAATAAGGGGGTGCTAGCTGCACATTCGAGCAGACTTGATAGACCTCTAGGCCTTTATCTGCTAGCAAATTTCGTATGTTCCCTTAACACACATGCTCAGCCTCTCCCTCTCTACCACCACAGTCCCCACTGCCTGGAAGAAGGCCAAAGTCCTTTCCTGCATAAAGGTGGAGACCCCTCCCAACCAGGAAAGTACCGACCCATCCCTCGCCAAACTCCAAGAATCACTCATGCTCTGCAAACTATCACCGTTTCTCTCCTTTTCAGTCAGGCTTCAGAAAACATCACTCCACCATCACTGCCCTGCTACAAGTAACTGACTCCATTCTCACTGCCATGGACAAAGGCCAAACCACCTCCGCCATCTTTATTGACCTGGCAGAAGCCTTTGATTCAGTCTCCCATCCCCTGCTACTTAACAAACTAAGTTCCCTCGGCCTCGCTCAGCCTGCTATAAACTGGTTCCACTCTTACCTCCAGAATAGGCAGCAGTCAGTTCAAATATGGGACCCCCCCCCCCCAATCCTTTCAGGCATCCCACAAGGCTCTATCCTTGGCCCTATCCTTTTTATAAACGACCTCCCCTCCGCCTGCCTCTCCTCAAACGTACATCTATACGCTGACGACACCATCATCTTTGCCTCAGGCCCCACCCATGATGCTCTGCTCCCCGACCTTCAAAATGACTTTAACAGGGTCCAAACCTGGCTACAAACAAACCAGCTCAAACTAAACGCCAAAAAAACGGTAACTATGGTATTCGGTACTAGACAAAAGCTCGCCTCCCTACCCATGCCACCCCCTGTCTGCACCCTAGAAGGCTCCCCCTTGAGATAGTGCCAGCTTTCAAGTACCTGGGTGTCTGGCTGGACAGCCACCTCAACTTTTCCACCCACATCGAGGCAGTCTGCACCAAACTAAGGCCCAAGCTGGCCTGCCTCTATCGCCATAAAGCCAGCCTTCCCCTCTCCATCCGAAGAGAACTTGTATGCAAGACCATCCTACCGATCATGGACTATGCAGACATCATATACGGTTCTGCCTCAGCTGCTTCCCTCTCAAAACTCGACATCCTTCTCAACTCCTTCTGTCGGCTCGCCACAGCCTCTTCCCCACTTACTCACCACTGCCTTCTCTACTCCCCTCTATCCTTGACCCCACTCTCGCACAGGAGGACCATCCATAGTGCCTCCCTCATAGCTAAATACTGGCTAGGCTCCCTCCCTTCCTACCTCTCTTCCCGCCTCTCTCCAACTAGTTACTCTGGCTACACGCTCCGCCACGGAGGTGCACGCACTTTCCAACTCTCACGCCCTCACCGCCCTCGGAACAAGCAGCCTTTTCCTACCGCCTCCCCCTCCTCTGAACAGCCCCCTCCCCACCTCCAACAGGGCTCCTCCCTGCCCTCTCTTGTTCCAGTTGCTCTCAGGGTCCCTTCCTGACCCAGGTCTAGCCGTCAGTTGATGGCCCACTTGGTAATCTCCTGATGCATACAGCGTCTCCTTTTCGTTCTGAGTACTCAATATCCAAACCTGGTACTAACCCTACTCATTCCTTGTCTCCAGTCCCAAAGCTACATTTTCAATCCTCTGATTAATGCTGTTAAATTGTACTTACTTATGCTGACCTACGAAATTCTACCAGACATGAAAGTAGCGGATGATGCAATTAGCTGTGCTGTCGTGCTCACTGCTGTAGCACTTTACGTCTGTAACTAAAACCTCCTGTATTTTTTTTTTTTTTTTTGATTGCTCTCATTGTACACCTTGTACCTGGGTCGCACCTGGAAACGAGCCTCGGCTCAAGTGTGCCTTTCCCGGTCACCAATTTTAAATCAATAAATAAAATAATAGTATTCAAAACATTTATTCATTAAACCTCATTTTGTTTCTTTAGATACAAAACCTCATATTGCACTTTAAATACATGGCTATTTTTCATTAAACAGACCTTCATAGCTCAGTATACCTTTCTATTCTGCGAGTACTGTTTTCATGAGGTTTACACTTTTGCAAGGCAACCCGACTGCTTTCCTTTCAGCTGTTGGCAAATATTTCATTTCAGCTCAGTCTCTCCATTGTAACTGCTACTGTGCACACAAATATAATTCTTCTGCAAGCCTCACCACAGGGCTTTACTTCAAGAGCCTGCATAACCATTTTACAATCAGGCATTTCCTAAAACATTAAACATTTTCCCCCTCTCATTTCTGCAAGAGCGGGCGGCTGCAGGGAGTGTGTACTGCTCCCGTGGCAACAGCCCACTCTCGCTCCATGCTGCAACTTCAGGACCGCGCTTGCTTTTAAACTTTATTTCTAGCAAGTGGTCCATTTCTCCAGAGCTCTACGGCTCTCCTGCATTTTTACTACACGAATGTGCGCACAGCTCCTGTGCAAGCGTGCGATCATGCACACATTCTACTGCATTAGCGAGCGTCTCAATAGCGCTAATACACACAAGATGCACTTTAATAAAAAAAAAAAAGGGCAAAACATTAATCCTGCACTTTTTAAACATATGGCAAATCCTTACCGGAAAATTTACTTTATGGGCAGATATACTTAAAACTCAGATAAGAATCTTTAAAGGGATAGTACAGGGCAAGTAAATGTCAGGTTGGCCATCCTGACATGAAAGGTAAGGCTAGATAAAGAAACAGAATAAAGGGAGAGAGAATAGAGTGAAAAGAAAATATTCTGAGTACTATGGTGATTGTATATGTGGGCAGAATGTTAAAGATGGCAACCACGCTGGGTCAGCCTCCGTTTTAGTTCCGTTTTAGTTTGCTTTATTCTGTTTAATTCAGTTTTTATTTTGTTTTGAATAGTTTTACATTCCTCAAATGTTATCGGGTTTGTACTGTCGGTAGCATTGGGTCTGAGCTGCTGCGTTGTGGCGGCGTTGAGGTAGTTTTGGCGTGCGTTTTACTGCTGTGTGATCCTGATTGCCCCCGATTTACTCTATGTTGGTGTTGGAGTTGGAGCTGTGTTTGTGGTGCTTCCTTTTTGGGATTGCCTGAGGATCTGCCTTTGGGATTGCCTGGATTTTTCTGGGTTGCAATATTTTATCGCGGAGTCTGTTTTGGAATTCTTTTTCGGGGGATTGTTGGAGGATTTATCACCGAGAACACAGGAACTCCTTTGAGTTGTGGCATTTTACCGAGGAATTTACTTCGGAATGTTTGGATTGGCTCCTGTGTGGATTGATTGACTTTATGGATTTACTGTCCATCTGGATTTGTTTTTGTGTCTCGGCGTGTTCGTAATTGGAGACTGGGATTTCGATTGGGCTTACTCTTGGAAGAATTGACTATCTCTACATTTAGGATTTATGGACTTTTCACTCGTTTCACCATCGTTGGGGAGGGGAGTTTGTCAGCCTTTTGATCTTAACCCAGGGTAGTCTGCTGGGGTGGTTGGTTGGGCAGACTAGAGGTGGTGCTGTCGGAGGACGGGCCCCAGAGTGCCCATGGTTCCTGGGCTTTACAGCGGGCAGGCTGGAGAGCTTGCTCGTGTGAACCCCGGTTGCTAATCGATCGATCCCCCCAACGGCGCCTTGGGGGACGATCAAGGGGATTCTCTCCATCTGTAAAAACGTTGGCCTGAACCCGGGGTGATTGCTGGGGTGAACAGCCGCCATGGGAGTTCGGGGAGTGCTATTGGAGGATGGGCCTAGGACACCCATGGTTTATGGATTTCTGTTGGGGTAGGCTGGAGAGCCTGCTCACACAGATCCAGTTACAGGCTGGTCTCCCTAGATAATACCTTGGGGGATGACCATAGGGAGAGTTTACTTCTTCGTTGGCTGATTAATTATACCCCCCCCAAAGCAGCTGGATTAATTTTCTGCAGACTGACTTTCACTTTATATATTTTTTGGAGTATATGGTACAGCTATAGAGCATCCCTTACTTGATCTCTGTTTAGTGCCTATGTGAGAGATAGGCTGTGGGACAGATTCCCCCATGGGTGAGAGCTCTGAGGGATTTTCATTGCTCTAGTAAAAGTATAATCTAAAAGAAATTGTGACTTCTGCTATTACAAACTTTTTCTCTCTGAGGAATTTATAAAATTTGCCCAGATTTGCTTGAAGACTTTTCTTTAAGGAGTCTGCCTGAAGAGAAATTGGATTATTGTTTTTAGTTATTTTGGATCAGTGCTGGTGTTGACAATATTTATATTAAAGGGGTTGTTTAAGATTGTTTCTTAAATACTTAGATAATTATGTGTTGGGACTGAATATCCATGGACAGGCTATTCCCCTCTAGGCTGAGGGACCTCGCCCTTTGATAACCCCCGTTGAAACCAGAGTATATAGGCGTTGCCGTGCCTTGGGGATTGTACGGAGGAGGCAGAGAGGGAGGGGGGTCTCCCGGCTACGAGGGGGGGAACGGAGTGGGCGAATAAGGGTGGTGAGGTCAGGGAGACGCCCTGGGGCGAAATGAGTCCAGGATAGGGGAGTGTGTTGCTTGGTTCCCATACGCAAGGGCTCCACTGAGAGTGGGCACGTAGCCTGCTCCTCCAGGGCCTCTCATCCAACCCGGGCATTGTTATGCAATGCCAGGTCTATAAAACAAGACAGCAATTATTGCTGATCTTGTTGAATCATCTGACCTGACTTGCATTACGAGGACCTGGCTGGGACCAAATGCTGGTCCCATTTTGGAGTCAGCTGTTCCAGCTGGGTACTCGGTAATACACCGCCCGAGGTTGGATCGTAGGGGTGGGGGGGTCGCTATTTGTTTTAAATTGGAATTGGGCCTTGTAGAGGTTCCAGTGGCGTCCCCTAGATCCTTTGAGTGTATTATGGGAGCAGGTGTGGGCTGCAGAATCCTGCTCGTTTACCATCCACCCGGTAGCGAGAAAGTTTTTCTGCAAGAAGTTGCGGACTTCATTGTCGACCTGGTGTTGGAGCCCTCCAGGTGGTTGGTCCTGGGGGACTTCAATGCCTGGGTCGACGAACTCTCGCAATTTGGTCAAGATTTTCTCCAACTAATGAGTTAGTTGGGATTCGCACAGGTGGTTACCACTGCTACCCATATTCACGGTCACTCTTTGGATCTGGTGTTCACCCTAGGGATGGAGATCACGGAACTGGTGGTGGAACCAGTTGGGTGGTCTGACCATCACTCTATAAGATTTAATTTCACGGCCCCCCTTATGAGATCCACCCCTTTGGAGATGGTCCAGTATCGCCCTTTGAGGGGAGTTACCCCTGAGGGTCTGATGGCGGTACTGGACCTATCGAGTTGGCCTATGGAGTGCATGGAACCAGATGCCTTAGTGATGCACTATAATAATATGGTGCTGAGGGCACTGGATTCCATTGCACCTGTCCGTGTTCGCTCCCTCTCCCTTCGCCCTTGGTGCCCCTGGTTTGATGGGACATTGAGGAGCTGAGCAGAGTGGGGCGGGATTGGAGCGTTGTTGGAAATCTGGCCTGGAGGCTGACAGACTTAGATTGATGACCCATTATGTGGACTATCAATCAGTAATCTCCATAAGAAGGCAGAGTTCCTGTCCAGGGAGATAACTGCATCAAGAAACCGACCTGCTCAGCTCTTCCGGACCGTCGACAGACTGTGCAATCCAGCCTGTCTACGGGGTTGGAGAGCCTTTTCACAAATACAGCGTGATGAGTTCGCTCGGTTCTTTGATAAGGTGTCAACAATCAGGTCGGAGATCCGCATCATACGTTCAAATGAGCATTGCGGTGATCGATGCAGGGCTACATGCCCTCAGTCTGTCTGGATGGATTTTGACCAGTCAGCGATCATGGATATCATGAAGATTGTCCGGGGCCTACGACCGACTTGCTGTAGTTTGGATCCTGGTCCTATGCACCTCCTTGTGGGGTGCATGGATGTGATCAGACCAGTCCTTGCGAAGATAGTCTGGAGTTCTTTGGATCAAGGGGTGTTCCCGGAGTCTTTGAAGGAGGCTGTCGTGACACCCCTTTTGAAGAAACCTTCCCTTGACCCAGACTGCCTCGCTAACTACAGTCCGATCTCTAACCTGCCGTTCTTGGGCAAGGTTATTGAGAAAGTAGTCGCGTTGCAGCTCGATGACTTTCTTACCACCCATGAAGTCTATGATCCTCTCCAGTCCGGTTTCAGGAAGAGGCACAGTACCGAGACTGCATTAGTTCGGGTACTTAATGATCTCCTAATAGCGAGAGATCGGAAGAGCCGTTCGATCTTGGTTCTTCTTGATCTCTCTGCAGCGTTTGACACTGTGGACCATGGGATATTGCTGGATCGCCTGTGGCTACTCTGCGGACTGTCAGGGACAGTCCTCAGATGGTTCCACTCTTTCCTCACGGGCAGAAGTCAAAGGGTAGTTTCAGGGATTTTCTCTTCCGCTCCCTTTGCTCTGTCCTGTGGGATGCCGCAAGGCTCTGTGCTTTCCCCCATGTTGTTCACGGTGTATATGCTGCCGTTGGGAGACATTATAAGGCGTTATGGGCTGAGTTTTCACTGCTATGCAGATGACACTCAGCTCTATATATCCTTATACCCGAACAAAGCAGCGCGCAATCTTCCGGTTTTTAACTGCCGCCTACCGCTGAGATTCGGGACTGGATGAGTGCGAACTGGTTGAAGTTAAATCCGGATAAGACTGAGGTGTTGGTCGGGACCGGTCATTATGTAGAGAAGCTGACTCCTGGGGTCCCCTCTGGTCTTTTATTAGGGGATACCCAATTGAGACCTTCTGAACAGGTGCGAAATCTGGGTGTAATTTTTGACAGCACGCTGACACTGAAGATGCAGGTGTCGGCCACTGTCAAGTCATCCTTTTACCATCTGAGGAATATCGCCCGGATAAAACACCTTGTTCCGCTTGATGACCTTCCTGTGTTGGTCCACGCTTTTGTTTCTTCACACCTTGATTACTGTAATGCTTTATATCTAGGGTTGCCGGGGGTAGCTCTCCGTCGCCTGCAGCTGGTGCAGAACGCGGCAGCCAGGTTGTTGACTGGGTTATCAAGAACTTGCCATATCACACCTGTGCTGCACGAACTGCACTGGCTGCCAGTGCAGTGAGAATCACCTTCAAGGTCGCATTGCTGACCTATAAGACCCTACACGGTCAGGGACCGGCTACCTGCAAGATCTCCTTGTCTCACCGCCTCACTCCGCCCACTGGCTAGGATTGCTTAGAGATTCCCAGGGTTCGCCTTCAATCATCTGGGGCAAGGGCTTTTTCTTTATGGCCCCGACCCTGTGGAATTCTCTACCTCGTCAGATTAGAGAGTGCCTATCTGTGGAATCATTTAAGAGGTCTTTGAAAAGTCATTTATTTTCACTGGCATTCGGATAGATTATTTTATGTTTTTTTTATTGATGTTACTATTTGTTATTGTTGATGTTTTATGTCTTGTTATGTATTAGCACTTTGATTTATTGAAAAGCGCTTTATAAATAAAATTTTGATTGATTTGATTGATATATCTCATCCTGCTACAGTCGGGTTTACGCTCACTCTACCAGAGCGGTTGCGGCATCTCTGGCAGAGATTCGTAACGTGCCCATTGCAGATATTTGCAAAGCAGCAACTTGGAGCTCGGTGCATACATTTGTAAAGCACTATGCTCAGGATATCCACACCAGACAGCATACTTCCTTTGGCAGGACAATCCTCAATGGACTGCTGTCCTGAGTGAGCTCTCTCTCCTGCCACCCTGCTCGGGAGATTGGTTCTTAGCTTGGTATTCTCACAATAGTGTGAATGAATGGTGAAGACTTTAGTCCAGGAAGATATGGATATTACGTACTTACCGTAATTCTTGATGATCTTGGATGAAGTCTTCACCATCCATTCACATGCCTGCCCACCATCCCCCGAACTCATACTTTTTTTTTCCAATTTAGTATACTTTATTAACATTTTCAATTTTGTTAACACTCAGTATAAGGAAAAACAGAACAGTGGAAATAAGCATTTCTGATACAGCTGGGGTAGCTTAAAATGTTACATAGCCAGGTAAGATAAATTGAACAGGATAATTCTTGGTGAATGTTTTATAATGACCCCCAAAGTCATTCATCCTGTTTCTGGTCTTCACTCCCTTGTTTGTCTGGGCTGTGAAGACATTGTTGAGTTGACCCTTCTTATACGGGTATTCCGGGCTGTCTTATGCTTGGATTAGGTTAGTTTATGCTGCACTTCGTCGATCAAAAAGGTACTGAAGCGGTTGGAGGGTTGATGCCAAGATAGCGTATATGCAGGGCCCCGATTTTTCTGCAGCGTTTTGGGACCAGATCATGCAGGGAAGTATTTGCCGCAGAATCCTCATGCAGTGGTTTGTAATTTCTATGCAGTTCTATGGGCAACAGAACTGCCATTTGCAACATCAGCTTGTCATTCTGACATCACGTCCGTGGCAATGGGTTAGGGGAACAAGCAAAACCACTAGTTCAAAAAATAAACCCACAAACTTCTATATATATTTTTTAAAGTTAAAAAATAATTCAAGGTCCTATCCAGTTGCATAAGTTAAATCTATGCAAAGTGGACATTGTGTGATAAATGATTTGTCTATACGGTACTCATGCTGTTTACAACACCTAGAGGTTACCTGAGGTCAAACATCACTTGTATAGAGAAATCATTTCTAGGGACATGGATATGTTAAATCCACACTTACTGGCAGGTTCCTTGCCGTTTTAAATCTTGCCGGAAGTTCTTCAAGCTGACTCCTCCCACCCACCCGGGTGGTAAAACTCTCGGCTTTGCCCCATGACGCCTGATCTTCCTTACCGCTTGGAAGCTCAGGTTCCCTCCTCTGCACTCTGCGTTTTAGGACTGGATCCAAACTTGTCGGTTAAACCGAAACTCTTGCTTAAATTTTCTAGACTTCGGTCTTTTTCTTCCTTCGCGACTGCGATGGACAAATCGACTCCCGGATTTCGGCGGTGCCCTTGTGGTGCGTTTACTGCTTTGTGCTCGATCACAATCCACAGGCCTGCGAATTGTGCAAGTACTTCTCAGTCAGTGTTCTTGAAGACCGTGCTGCCAGACTTCAACTTGGGCACCCCGAGAGACGTATTCCTCCGGTAAAGTCGATAGGGAGGCCCGTTGGGCGGTGTCCACGGCGGCGGGCTTGGCTGAGCAACTTGAGCAAATGATCGCTCTCGAAGTAGGCGGCCCAGGCCACATCTTCTTCCTCGGTTGCAGCATTTATCTTGCTCTCCTTGGGCTCCTCCTATTCGGCTTCATTCAAGGAGCTTTGTCAGTCCCTCTCTACTAAGTGAGAGGGGCCATTGGGACATTCCTCTCGGTCCAAGAAAAAGGACTCAAAGGGTAAGTCCCACCGTCGATGTTTGTGGGAGCGGGAGAGATCCCTTTCCCCGGATAGTCAACACACTATTTCGGTCGAGGTTACGGCTAAGGCTACTGGCTTCATGGTGTCCCCGTCGGGTCAGCCGGCCGAGACACCCGTCGACACAGTTGAGATTTTTCTCGACCCGTCGGACAGGCTGTCGACTGGAGAAGCAGACAGCCCTCCTTCACTGGTTCCCCCGGTGGAAACCGAGGACTTGCCTGTGCGTCCTGTGCCAGAGTCCCCAGTCAAGGTTCCAGAGCCGATGGAGGAACGGGTTTCCCCCGCTCCCTCCCAGACCCACCCTCGGAAACACCGAAGGTCTCGGACCTCTTCTTGGTCCAGCCGATCCCGCCGACATCGGCGGTGGCGCCGCTCATCCTCGTCATCGTCCTCCTCAGAGGATAGGCTCTGGCGCAAGTTGCGTCGGCGCTATGAGGATCTGATGTGGCAGCAGCTCCTTTTGACTGGGAATAAGCCAACTCGGTCGCCTTCCCCAGCCATTAAGTGGCTGTCACCTGAGCGGCCGAAACAATCCCTCGTTGTCATTGAGGAGCCGAAGCTGGCACCTGTTGTTCATCCGAAACCAGCTGCACCACCCATTGTGGTGGAACACACGCCTCCACAACCAAAAACTGGGGCTCTGACCAAGGATTCTCGGTCGGGTCAGGGGTTGCCCCATCGGTTGTTGGTCATCCTCACTCTCTATCATCCTCGGCAGGTGGAGGGTGGCTCAGGCCCTCGGCAGCTGTTTGCAGACTCCTCGGAGTCTGACGATGACTCTTCCCTGTTCTTCAGGCCTCTCGACCTGGAGTCCACTGGGGGACAGTCGGTGGATGAGAGCCCATCCTCGTTCATGGGATTGCTTTGGCTGATATCAGAATCTACTGGGATGAAGCTCGAACCTGTGTCAAAGCAGGCCAAGTATCCCCTCACGGAGATACTGGACCGAGGGGATTCTCCTACAGAGGCCTTTCCTGTGGCCGAAGCCATTGTTGGGCCGGCCCTGGAGCCATGGCAGCGGCCGGCTTCTTGTCCAGCTCCTCGACCAGGATGGCCAGGAAGTATGCCGTTCCCACTGGCTCACTCTCCGGATTCTCAGAGCACCCCTCTGCGGAGGGGTTGCTGACCGACAGTGTTTTCCGGCACTCCGGAAATGCTTGGGATGTGGACAAGCCACCTGATAAAGAGTCCAAGAAACTGGACTACTCCGGACGTAAAGTCTACGCTGCGTCCTCCTTAGGCCTTCGTCAGGCCAGTTCGGCTGTACTGATGACGCACTTTTCCCACGCCCTTTTGGGCTCCCTGGATGAGGTGATTCCTCATCATCTCCCGGCTGACCTCCAGACTACGGTCAAGCAGGTGTGGGATCAGAGAAGGGCGGTGGCAAAGCAACTGCTTCAAACTGCTCTTGACATTGGAGACTCTTGTGCCCGGTCAGTAGCAGCCGCAATGGCCATACGCCGCAGAGCTTGGCTGCGGATCTCCACCTTCACGGCAGATACCCAGCACAAGCTGGCAGACGTTCCCTTCCTGGGTACCGACTTGTTCGGTCCCGGGGTGGAGGGTCATTTACAGAGGATCGAGAAGTCCAGTGCCACCTTGGACTTGGTCACATCTGCCCAGATGGACAAAGGCCTCCAGCAGCAGCGTAAGCCCTTTCGGCCTTCTGCCCCTGCGGCACGTCCGGCCCAGCAACAGGGCCAGCAGGCTCGCACTTGGTACCCCAAAGCCAAGCCTGCAGCTTCCTCCAGCAGGAAGCTGGGAGAGAAAGGCCCAGGGGGTCCCTCGGCTGGTCCTTCCTCCAAGCCTGCCCAGTGATGGGTTGAGGGGTGTCGCCTCCAGTCTCGTCGCTCCCCGGCGCGCGCCCCCCCCCCCACGGGACGGCTCCGCCACTTCCTTTCTGCCTGGTCCGATATCACTGTGGACCGCTGGGTGTTGGAAGTGGTAGGGAAGGGTCTGCCTCTGGAATTCGAGCAGGCCCCACCCTATCGAGCCGTTGCCCCACGGGGGGCTACGGGGTTCTCAGCCTCTCTGTTGGCTCATCGAGCCGACATTGCTTTGCTCCTCCAGAAGGTGGTGATCAGGGAGGTGGAGGATCCTCCACCGGACCCAGGGTTTATGTCCAGGTATTTCCTGGTCCCGAAACGGACGGGGAGGGGGGGGCTGGCACCCAATTAGAGACTTACACGACCTATACGAGTCTCTAAGGTCTCGAACCTTCAGGATGGTCACTCTGGCACAGATCATTCCATCCTTGGAACGAGGCATGTGGTTCTGTTCTCTGGACCTCCAGGATGCGTTCTTTCACGTCCCAATCCGTCCGTCCCACCAGCGATTCCTCCACTTCAGAGCGGAGGGGTCCCTTTACGAGTTCTGGGCCATGCCCTTCGGCCTCTATCCAGCTCCCAGGGTCTTCACCAAATGCATGGCAGTGATGACAGCATTCCTGCGGCGCCGAAGGGTCCAGGTGTACCCTTACCTGGACGACTGGCTGATTGCAGCCCTCTCCAGACCGGAGGTGGAGCGGTCCAGGGATCTGGCCCTCCAGGTCTGCCCTGATTGGCCTCCTCATCAATGAGGCCAAGTCAGAACTCGTGCCAATGCAGGCGATTCAGTTCATCGGGGCCGAGCTCGACTCTCTTCGATCCAGAGCACGGCTCCCGGCGGACAGGGCCGAGGTTCTTTCCTCCTTTGTCCAATCATTTCAGGTTGGGCAATTGCGCCCTGCCCGGGACTTCCTGCACCTCCTGGGCCTCATGGCGGCCTGCACCAGCGTGGTCCGTTGGGCCCGTTGGCACATGCGTCCCCTACAATGGGGACTGGTCTGCCAGTGGTCACAGCGCTCCGGTCCTCTGGACCAGCCAGTGGCAGTGACCCAGGAGATGTGGAACACTCTCCAGTGGTGGATTGTTCCAGCTCATCTGCAGGGAGGGCATCCCGTTTGTCTGCCCCGAGCCGACGGTCACTCTAACAACCACCTCTCTGATGGGTTGGGGTGCCCATCTGGGGGAGCACAGAGCGCATGGCCTCTGGTCCCCTCAGGAGTCTCGATGCCACATCATCCTGCTGGACCTTTGAGCGGTCCGACTAGCCCTCACCGCCTTCGCTCTGTTTGTACGGGGTCAAGTGATCCAGGTCCAGACGGACAACACCATGACCATGTACTACCTAAACCGCCAGGGCGGGACGTGCTCCTTGCCCCTGTGCAAGGAAGCTCTCCGCACTTGGTCCCTCGTGAGCAGACTGGAGGCGGATCTCCTAGCCATCCATATGGTGGGAGCCTCCAACACTCTGGCCGATGCCCTAAGCCGGATAGGTGCTGCATCTCACGAGTGGTCTCTCCTGCCGGAGGTAGTACACGATCTGTTCTCCCACTGGGGCACACCTCAGGTGGACCTGTTTGCCTCCAGGGAGAATGCAAAGCTGAGGCTGTTTCATGCCCGCCCCCCTCAGCAGGGCCTGCTGCAGGGGGATGCCTTCTCGAGGCCGTGGACCCCGGGCTTCTTCTACACCTTTCCCACATTTCCCTTGATCCACAAGGTGCTTCTCAAGGCGAGGAGGGACAAGGCGCAGGTGATTCTGGTAGCCCCAGACTGGCCCTGCCAGTTCTGGTATCCAGATCTCCTCAGCCTCGGCTCCAGGCTCCCGAGGCAGCTTCCAGCCCACCTGGACCTGATCTCAGTCAACCAGGGGAAGGTTCTCCACCCGGACCTTCAATCCCTGCACCTGACGGCCTGGTTCCTGAGCGGCTAGAGTTCCAGGCCTCGGGAGTTTCCGACAAGGTCCTCAACGTTGCTGAGGCATCCCGTAAGGAGTCAACCAGAAAATGCTACGCCTTCAAATGGAAGAGATTCTCCATTGGTGTCAGGATAAGGGGTCGGACCCTTCCTCCTGTTCCTTGGCCAGCATTTTGGACTACCTGTGGTCCCTTTCTCAGCTAGGGCTTTGGTCGGCCGGCCCATAGGTGCACCCGTCAGCCTCTCTTCTTGCAGTGCGGGCGGAAACATAGGCAGTGGCGCAGGAGAGAGGTGGTCGGGTGCTTTTTCAAAGGCCTTGATCACATACCCCTCCAGTGCGAGAACCTCCACTTCCTTGGGATCTACTGCTGGTATTGGCTAAGCTGAACCGATGCACAGGTGTGACATCTCTCACCTGTCGTGGAAGACCGCCTTCTTGGTGACTGTCATGTCAGCCAAAAGGATGGGAGAGCTCCAGGCACTTTCCATCGAGTCTCCTTATCTGGTCTTCCACAGGACAAGGTTATCCTGCGCCCCCAACCGAAATTCCTTCCGAAGGTGGTGTCGGAGTTTCGCCTTAACCAGGTGTTGACTCTGCCGGTGTTCTACCCCAATCACACCTCGGAGGCCGAATATAGGCTCCATACTTTGGACCCTAGAAGAGCGCTCTCTTATTACAAGGAGCAGACGGCTGAAGTTCAGGGAGAGGTTCACCAGCTGTTTGTTACCTACGCTAAAGCCGCACCTGGCAGACCTGCAGCCAAGCGGACGATAGGCAGGTGGCTCACCTCCTGCATAGATCTCTGCTACAGGTTGGCAAGCATGAAGCCTTCCAAAGAGATAAGAGCTTATTCTGCCCGCCATACCGCTGCTTCGGTGGCTGCTTCCAGGGACGTCCCTATCCAGGAAGTCTGCAGGGCTGCTACCTGGAAGTCAGCACACACCTTCATTACCCACTACCACATCGACCTTGAGTCACGCCAGGATGCTGGTTTTGGGACCTCTGTTCTCCAGTCCTTATTTCCCAAGTAGGGGGTGTATGCCTTGCCTCCCTCCTCCCGGAGAACTGCTAGGTGTCTGCCAGTAAGTGTGGATTGAATAACATATCCACATCCCTAGAAATACAGGTTACTCACCTGTAACAGGAGTTCTAGGAGTGGTATGTGTTGTTCATTCACACAGCTGACCCGACCTCCCCGGCTTCACACAACCTGGCTTCCAGTGGGCTAGATCTGGCATCATGGTGCGGAGCCGAGAGTTTTACCACCCGGGTGAGTGGGAGGAGCCAGCTTGAAGACCTTCCGGCAAGATTTAAAGTGGCAAGGAACCTGCCAGTAAGTGTGGATGAACAACATATACCATTCCTAGAATTCCTGTTACAGGTGAGTAACCTGTATTTATCGCACAGGTTCCCACTGCATATCACATGTATGCAATGTGTGAATATAAAGACAGTGTGATAAATGTGTTTATCAGAGCAACTGCACGTATAAATGTAGAAACTTACATGTACACATGTAGTAAGTACGTTATGGCAAATTTATACATGGGTGGGATGGGGGTGGTGGGTGCTGACTAGCAGGGCATGGTAGATGCGTAAGTGGTGTGGCCCAGAATGCTGCAAAAAAACAGCAGTGAGTGGTTTTCTGCTTTGCAGTGTTTAAAGGGAGACTGTCAGTTAACAGAATTAAAGATCAGCGACAATGCTACATTCATTAACATAAATGAAATGTTTTGCTATGACATTGTTTAATAAATAGTAAAATAATCCATTTCCTATTGGTGTCTTTTGTGATTTCTTTCTTTTAACAGTTTTCTTAGTGGAACATGGAAAAGAGCCACACCCCGTCATAAATGGCATCATACCTGCGGGGATATGTTTTGTAAATGTATTTATTTTAAGAATAATAATGCTCTTCTGGGCAGAATGACTTTAGAAACAATTTTTTCCCCACCTAACAACCGGATCTGGCCCCGGAGAGCAACGAAAAGGCTTACACTGAGTTAATAATTGCTGCTAGTAGGTGGTCTCTGGCCATAATTATTTAAATAAGTATATTTTAAAAATGTTTTTTTAGAATTATTAAATTCACTCTAGCACCTGCTGCAGTTCTCTGAAGCCACAATTAATTGCAAGTGCAAAATCCAGCAGTTTTGTTAATCAAGGAGTAAAACAGGCAGTCGAGTGGGAAAGATGGGGAGGGGGTGTAAAAAAGCAATGTAGCACCCGAGAACCCCAGTGAGCCAGAGCCAACCAAAAGTTAGGGTTGCAGGATGACTTCTTGTATGGTAAAGCTGCATTTAGAACTTTAAGTTAAAACTGTAGTTCGCTACAGCAGTAAAAGATGAGTGAGCACCACGGCACTCATGCATATAGAATGCATTTAAAACTACAGTAAATATGTCAGATATTCATAAAAAGTCAAATCAATAAAGAATAGATATCAATACATGGTGTATCATTCATTTCAAACAATAATATCTAACAATTTCTATTAAACACTAAAAACTATATTTCCCCAAGTAATAATTAGGAGACAATAAAATCCCTTTTAGATACAGTGCTTAGAGTCCAAATTAATTTCCCTTTAACAACGTGGCATTTTTCATTGAAGGGTTAAATGCTTCAGGCTAACACCCATTTATATACAGTATTTAACAGAACCACATTCTGCCAAAATGTAGCTAAAAACATAGCAATGAGTTACCTCAGATTTAAATTATTCCATTGTTAATTATATATTTCAATCACCATAATTACCTATAGCATGTAATTTATTGAAGCAGTTATTAAAACATACACTAAATCTTCCATCCAGGCTCAACAAATATAGGAGAGTAAAACCTCCAGTCTTGTATCCATAATGGCTCCATAGCAAGGAGTCTCATGTTACATCGTCACTTATACATCTGGAAAAAAAACAGAACACAGACAGTTCTGCTGCCAACAGAACAAAAACACATAGCAAAATATAATCTCCTAGTTTAATGCCTTAGTGTGCCATTAATTCGTGAGAAAAAGCAGCGTTCCTTGATAAGGGTCCTGCTGCTTGTAATGGACCAGAACAATCCAATAGGTAAATGCCCCAAAGTTCAAATAAGAGACTCGCACGGGGGCTTTATTTCACACAAAGTAGTTAAAGTATCATAAATCCGATATGCCCCATTAGGAAACTTCCTGATTCAAAGTTTTTTCCTATACTTAGTTTTGCAGAGCCATGAATCCAGCCTTGTATAAAACAATGGAAACGGGCGTATATTTAAAGTTTGAAGTTTCCAGGACTAACATGTAACTTCTCTAAAAGGTTGAGCATCTACTGCCATTCATGATAGGGAAGTTTGAAGATTACTTTAACAGGACGTTTATCCTATATTCAGCTTCACTACTCACCAAAACAGCATTCATCGTGTAAACCAATAGAGAAAAAAAATCAGGCTTAGCTGTTGTGTACTGATCAGGGAGTCCACAATATCAGCATGATATTTTACAAATTCAGATCTGTACTGTGCTAATCCCCTAAAGGTGTCTCTTATAATAGTAGAACCCCCAAAAAGCATGCAGAAGGGCGCTAAATTGACCTGAGAATAATAACTCATGCGGGACCAGTTGCAAAACATGCGGATATAGTTTTATACAAGACAATATAAATTTAGCAAACTGAAAATCTTGCTTAAAAGGATAAAAAATCCTTGGTGCACAGAAACAGAGCTAAAACATCAGAGCCCAAGCACAGGCTGCAATGCCAATGGACAGTGTACCCTCATCCCACCAATCTGCTATAGTTCAGTTAATGTTGAATGACAAACTTTACCACTTTGCGCGATCAAGCTGATTTTTGTAGAGATCAAGGGAGACCAAGTGAGTGCGGTAACCATTGTTGGACCCGTTATCCCCCCCCCACACACACACACAGCTGTACCAGTAGCCAAGACTCTATGTTGATTTCCCGCGAAGATTGGAAAGAAATTTACTGAAGACTATGTGGTCCATGGCCAGCGAGTTTCTCGGTCAGCTGCCACTGGTTATTATGAGTCTGACCATGCATTTCAGTAGGCATTTTTTTTTTTTTTACTCGCACTTGGTGTAGGGCTCTTGCCTTAGAGTTAATTTTTCCCTTTTACACTGCAGCCTCAGCATTCCGACAAGACAAAAACACTTTCTGTGGTGCTCCTTTATGGGGTTCTCCTAGTTACTTTCTCTGACATGACTGTCATCTGCACTTGTCAGATTCCATGAGCGTTCATATCAAAACTAATCTCTTCCGTGCAAAATTTCAGAATGGGACTAAGATCTTGAAACAGTTGCTGGCGAGTGCCATGGTCAGCAGTAACTTCTGCAGTGGTCGGCCTCAAATTTCACGATTGGCTGCGAATTCCGAGGGTGGCACTGATTTCCATGGGGCTCCACAAATTCTGCGATTAATTCTGTGGTTTGCCGCGGCTGCAGAATCGCAGAAAACTTGGGGTCTTGCTGTATGTGCATGAGCCAGCTCACGAAAGCGCGCATGCACAGTCCTATCTTGGCAATGGCCTCCTGAAGATTTTGGCTCCTGCTGGTCCTAGCACTCCAGCATAATCCCAGTAGTGTGAATGAATGGTGAAGACTTCATCCAAGAAGATCAAGAATTACAGTAGCTACGTAAATTCCATTCAAACAACATGAAGACTTGCTGTATTCTGACTATCTGCAGTTAGCTCCAGCCTTTAAACTGCCCTGGAGAACAAAGGGTTAACTTTCTATGCAGTGCATAGAATGCTGAGCTTGAGGTCTCTGTCTGCAGCCCTTTGAAACCCAACCTTCAGATTCTTTACTCCGCCTCACTGAACAGTTGCTCCGGAGATTTCTTCTTCAGCTCGGTTCGAAAGTCGGTTAAAGTGTCAGTTTTAAGCGAATTTGTTCCACATAGTCGGTTCAGTCTCTGTCTGCGGTACTGTGAGTACTAGATAGGTTTTGTCTGAATTCTGTGTGGAAATTGTAAACTTGTTTGATCGGTTTGGCTGAACTGATCACTTTTAGTGAATTTTGATATTTTACTTTAGAGTGTGGTTACCGGTCTTTATCGGTTCTTAAAAAAAATGTGTTTTGAACTTTTTTTTTTTTCTTTTTTTTTTACAGTACCCGTGACACGGTTAGGAACCGATAAGGGAGTTTTGCCTGGTGGTTGGCCATGTCTGAGAAACCCAAGAAGAAAACCGGGCCCACTGGGTTTCAACACTGCAGAGAGTGTGGGGAGGTCTTTTCTAAGGCCGATCCCCACACCACCTGTGTTTATTGTCTGGGGTTTGAACACCTTGATACAGACTGTCAAATTTGTAAACATTTTCCTAAATCTGCCCTTGAGAAGAAATTAGGTAGACTTAGGGAAAAGGAGGCCGAGAAGTCCTCTGACCCTGATGGCTTGCCCAGTTCGGTTCCGACCGAACCAGAAGGAGTTCCCTTTGACCAGGGTGATACTTCGGGCAAGAGGAGAGCCGATCCTGAGGGGCAGGTTTCTACAAAACAGAAACGCAAAGAAAAATCGACCAGTTCGGATCCAGAGGTTCATGTTCTGACCGCCGAGGAAATAGCCAGAGCGATTCGGATTGTGGAATTGCTTCGCCCGATTACGACCGATCCGGCACCATTTGGCAGGGGTTCGGTTCGGTCGGTTCCCCCGGTTCAAGATTATACCCCTGAATATTTTTATGAACCGGAGTTTGAGGAGGGAGTTCGAAGATGATGGTGAAAGTCTGGATGTGCCTGTGGAACCGGACATCTCCCCAGACAGACCTTCTGGTGTTTCCCCTCCTAGGCTTTCTGAGTCCCCTCCCCACTGTCTGTTTTACAGAAAAGTGGCTGAAACCCTCCAGCTTCCTATGGAGGAGGCAATGGAGGATCAAGAGGAGCCTGATTATGTGGAAATGATGGACATCCCAGAGTCCAGGAGACTGTCTCTTCCCCTTCACAAATCCTTTGGGAAGCAGACACAGAAAATCCTAAAGTCTCCCAATTCTGTACCTCTTGTTGACAGAAGGATGGATAAGAGGTACACACTATCAGGCTCAGATAGAGTTTTTATACCAACAATGCAGCCATGTTGGAGTAGTGCAGGCTGCTGCCTGTGACAAGGCAAATATTCCCTTGGCTCACCCCCATGAGACAAAGACTCCAGGAAGATTGATGCCATGGCAAAAAAAAGTACATGGCATCTTCCTTGGGACTCAGGCAGGCGAACTATATGGCCTACACAGCCAGGTACCAGAAGTCCAGGTGGGACACTGTACTGGCACTGGCTAAACCGGCCTCCCCCCAGCTGGCCAAGGAGGTGGCTGCTGATGGGATTGAGGCATCAAAGGGACAATTTCATGCTGCTGCGGACTCCAGTGATGTATCAAGAATCATGGCTACATCTGTGGCTCTTCAGGGAATGGCTTGGCTCAGATGTACTATCCTCTCACAGGACACCCAGGCTAAGGCCATGGATATGCCTGTGGTGGGTAATTCTCTGTTTGGGGAACAGACAGAGAATTACATGAAGAAAATGGATGAGTACAGGACCACTTACAGGAGTGCTCATGCCAAGGAGAGGCAGGCAGCTCCTCAAAGGCAGCAATCTAGGGGCAGGGGTAGGCCTTTTCATAGGCCTTTTTACCAAGCACAGGCCTCTTCTCCCTTTTCACAGAGGGGGTTCTTCAGAGGGAGAGGCAGAAGGGAGATGAGCAGGGCTTCATCCACTCTTCAGCCTAAGGCTCCTGCCAAGCAGACACCCTGATGGGTCTGCTCGGGTCGACTCTCCTATTCCTGTAGGGGGCAGGCTGGCTTACTTTGTCCAGGACTGGATGTCTGTTACCTCAGACAGGAGGGTCCTGGAAGTAGTAAGCCAGGGACTGGTTCTCAGCTTCAAAAAATTTCCAAAGATAAGAGCCAGATCCTTTCCACCTGCAGGCGTCTCCGAAACCCTTTCCCTAGAGGCAGAGGTTTCATCTCTTCTGGCCTTAAGGTCCGTAGAGAGAAGAGAGTTCCTACTCTACATTGGGGCAAAGGTCTGTACTCCAAGTACTTCCTTACCCCAAAAAAGACAGGGGAGTGGCGACCCATCCTAGATCTAAGATACCTGAACAAACATCTTTTAAACCCAAAGTTCAAGATGGTGATTCTGGGAATAATTCTTCCGTTTCTAAGGCCAGGGGACTTGCTAGCCTCCCTGGACCTCAGAGATGCCTACTTCCACATTCCCATCAGGTGCTCCCACAGAAAGTACCTCAGGTTCAAGTTGCCCTCAGGCCATTATCAGTTCAAAGCAATGCCCTTTGGTCTAATATCAGCCACAAGGGTTTTCACAAAGTGCCTGGCAGTAGTTGTTGCCTTTTTATGAAGGCAAAGAATTTCCATTTTTCCATATCTGGATGACTGGCTCATAGTGGGTCAGTCTCCAGATCAAGTCAAGTCAGACTTGCAAGTGACTCAGCAAGTGCTCACTTCTCTAGGATTTCTTCTCAACCTCCCCAAGTCAGTTCTCGAACCAGTGCAGCTTCTTACCTTAATAGGGGCAGAGCTGGATACTGTCAAAGCAAGAGCCTTTCTTCCCCTGGAAATGGCAAGAGTTCTCATAGAACTGGCTTCTTCCTTCAGCCTTCAGGTATCCCGACCAGTAAGGGATTTCCTTCAGCTCTTGTGCCACATGGCAGCTTCTACAGCAGTGGTCCAAGGGGCAAGATTCCAGATGAGGGACACACTATTCCATCTGAGGGCCTTTTGGTCCCAAAGGAAAGATCCCCTTACCAAACTAATTCCAGTGACTCTGACTCTGATCCAAGCTCTTCAGTGGTGGAAGGATCAGGGCAATTTAAGGCAAGGGGTCCCATTTGTCACTCAGTCTCATTCGGTGGTCCTTACCACGGATGCTTCCCTTCTGGGCTGGGGAGCCCATCTGGAGGCCCTCACTGCCCAGGGACAGTGGTCCCCTCAGGAATCCCTTCTCCATATCAATCTCCTGGAACTCGGGGCAGTTTTTCTGGCCCTGCAAGCTTTCTCTGTCAGTGCAGAACAAGGTGGTTCAGGTCAGAACAGACAATACCACCACCATGTGGTACATCAACAAGCAGGGAGGCACTCGGTCCATGGCCTTGTGCATGGAAGCCATGAAACTGCGGTCTCTGGCTTATTCCCTTCAGACCTCTCTGATAGCAGTCCACCTCCCAGGGAAGGACACCGTGCTAGCAGATGCACTGAGCAGGATCTCCCAGGGCCGTCACGAATGGTACCTGGACCCTCAGGTGTTTGAAAGTGATTTTTTTCAAGGTGGGGCACTCCAGAGATAGATCTCTTTGCAGCCCCAGACAACCACCAACTTCCTCTTTTGTTGCAGACCCCCAGTCTTGGGCTCAGTCCCTCTGGATGCTCTGATTCTGAACTGGGAAGGGAAATTTCTGTATGCCTTCCCTCCATTTCCACTATTGTTCAAAGTTCTAATCAAGATAAGGTCACAACCTTGCAAAGTGATTCTGATTGCTCCAGACTGGACCAGACAGTCTTGGTACCCCCTGTTGCTGTCTCTAGCAGTCCATCTTCCCCTGTCTCTTCCCAGGAATTACAACCTGTTAACCTCCTCTCAGGGGAGGATTTGGTACCCCAATCTTCGGACTGTCAACCTCAAGGCATGGCTCTTGAAGTTAGAGTATGCAGATTTGCATCTGTCTCAGGGAGTCCTGGATATTCTCAAAGCCTCTCGAAAGCCCACCACCAGAAAGATCTATAACTCCAAATGGAAGAGAGTCAGCATTTGGTGTTCCAAGAGAAACATCTCTCCAGACACTGCTGAATTGCTTACAGTTTTGGATTATATGGTCCATCTGAATGGCCTAGGCCTCAGACCAGCTACTCTCAAGGTACACTTGTCAGCAGTTTCTGCTTTTCTGTCAGTGGGGAAGTCTTTCTCACTATCATCTCATCCTGTGTTCTGTAATTTTTTCAAGGGATTACTTCATACCAACCCTCCCTTTAGGGACCCTGCCCCTGCCTGTGACTTAAAATGTTTGCATTGTTCAACTTATGCAACCTCCTTTTGAGCCTATGTCCTCAGCAGAGCTTAAGTACTTGACTTGGAAAACTGTGTTTTTGGTAGCCATTACCTCTGCTAGATGTATCAGTGAATTGCAAGCCCTGTCAGTGGAACGTGATTTTATATCCTTTCAAAGGGATAAAGTGGTCCTTAGAACCAATAGAAGGTTCTTGCCCAAGGTGGTTTCAGACTTCCACTTGAATCAGTCTGTCTTCTTCACTGATCATTCTTTCTCAGGAGAGAGGAGGCTACACAGTTTAGATTTTAAGAGCTTTTAGCTACTACATAGAGCGTACCAACGGTCACAGGTTTGATTCCCTCTAGCTGTTCCTCATTTATGGAGAAGTAGGAAAGGGCAAACCTGCCACCAAAAGAACTGTTGCCAGGTGGATTGTGTCTTGTATACAATTCTGCTATGAGAAACTGGGAAAGATTCCACCCTCAGGCCTGAGAGCTCACTCTACAAAAGGTACAGCTGCTTCCCTGGCTGCTGCCAGGGATATCCCTCTCTTAGAAATTTGTCAAGCAGCCACCTGGAAAACAGTCCATCCCTTTACCAAGCATTACTCTCTGGATATCTGGCTAGGAGTGATGCTCGGTTTGGCACAGCAGTACTTCAGAGCCTATTCCCAAAGTAGGTTCTCTCCCTCCTCCATGGAGGTACTACTTGGTAGTCTGCAGATAGTCAGAATACAGCAAGACTTCATGTTTGAAGAAAAAATTACTCACCTTAGTAAATGTGTTTCTTCTAATATAGTCTTGCTGTATTCTGACCTCCCTCCCTGCCTCCCCTCTCAGAACCTGGTTTTTGGGAAGTGGGTGGGCAGGTGCAGTGATGCACCCCAGAGGTGCTTCTTCACACCCTTCCCCCATTTTTTGGGTGTTTTTGTTGTATTGTTATCCTTTTTTGGATTGGTTTTTGGTTTTGGGTTTCCTGACTTGAGTGTTCTTTGGGAATCCAAAACTCTTGTTGCCAGTTGGCTAGTAAAAATTTACAGTTTCCACGTAGAGTAGTTAGTGAGTTTTTGCTCGTAAGAGTCTGACAGTTGGGTTTCAAAGTGCTGCAGACAGAGACCTCAACCGAGCTCGAGCTCAGCATTCTATGCACTGCATAGAAAGTTAACCCTTTGTTCGGGGCAATTTAAAGGCTGGAGCTAACTGCAGATAGTCAGAATACAGCAAGACCATTAGAAGAAACACAATTACTAAGATGAGTAATTTTTTCTTTATGAGCACTCTGGAAGGCAACCCCTTCCCTGGGGTTGTCTCTGACTTTCTATCAGCCTAGAGCCTGGAGCAATGTACTTGTGACTGGAACTAGTTTTGATAGTGAATCTTTTTTCTGGGACCAGTAAGCTCTGAGATGATACTGAATGTCCCTCATTTGAAATCTGGGACCTGGGACCACTGCTGTCATGGATGCCATGTGGCCCAGGAGTCTGAGAAAATGTCTGGCTGGCCTAAGACACAGGAGTTTACAAAGTTCAGAAAAGATTGCACTACGTCTAAAGGGAGGAAAGCCCTCCCCTGCAGGGTATTGAGTTCTGCCTCAATGAAATCCAGTACCTGGACTGGCTCGAAGTTGGACTTCTCTTTGTTTACGATGAAGCCCAGATACTCCAGCGTACTTCTTGTGAGGTTCAGGGCTTCTGTTGCTTATTGAGGTGACTTGCCCACTATCAGCCAGTCGTCCCAAGTATGGGAAGACTGAGACCTTTTGTCTTCTTAACTGAGCTGCCAGAACTGCCAGGCATTTTGTTAACACTATTGAGAGCTGAGGTGAGTCCGAATGGCAGGGCTGCAAACTGGTAGTGGCCTGATGGCAGCCTGAATCTGAGAAACTTTCTGTGGGACGGCCTTATGGGGATATGAAAGTAGACGTCCTTGAGATCCAGGGAGACTAGCCAGTCTCCCTGCTGCAGGGAATGTATTACCTATGTCAGAGTGACCATTTTGAATTTTGGCTTCAGCAAGTGCCTGTTCAGGTACCTTAGGTTGAGAATAGGTCACCACTCCCCATTTTTCTTTAGTGAAGAAGTATTTGGAATAGAGGCCTTTTCTCCACTGGGGAAAGGGGACTCTCTCCACAGCTGGGGCCTTTAACAATTTCATGACCTCCAATTCCAACAGAAATTTTTCCTCTGGAAAAAGGGATTTTGAAATAGTGAGCCCTTCCCGCACCCACTCACCCGTGGTGATGGGTTGCCATTGGTAGAGGTAGTCGGAGAGCCTGCCCCCAACTGCAGATGGGTAGGCAACCTGGAGACAGTCAGTACGACTACTGTTTCGGTTGAGTAGTGGGAGAGGGAGTGAATGAGGCTCTTCTTCCCCTTCCTCTAAAGTTTCCCCTCATGTGAAAAATCCAAGGGCATTGGCATGGGGTAGAAAGGTCTGGGGAAGTACCCCCTGCCTCTGTTCACTCTGCTATGACCTCTCTGAGGAGTAGAGGGTTTCTCTTTAGTTGCATTGCTTTTGTAGGTGGTCTTGTACTCATCCACCTTTTTCATGTAGGCCTCAGTTTTATCCCCAGAGAGGGAATTGTTCTCACTGGGTAAATCCCTAGCCTTGTACTGGGTGTCCTGTGAAATATTAGTGGTTCTCAACCAGGCAAAATGTCTTACAGAGAAATGGCCTGCACCATGACCCTCGATGCTGTGTCATTATTATCCACTGCCATATGGAACTGGTACTTTTGTAGCTTCTTTGTCTGTGTGTACAGTCTGAGTGATATCCTGGACCATGGTGTCCCTTCCTTGCTGAACCCGTGGCCAGGATGGAATTCCAAAGAGCCCTTTGATAACGAGCTGCATATGCCATGTATGAAGACAGACGGAGCAGCAGTGAAGCAGTCGTGTATGTTTTCTTTCCCATAGAGTCCGGCCTCTTAGACTCCTTTTCTGGAGGTTGGGAGGAAAAGGTACATTAGCCTTATCACAAGCTTCGGCCTGTACCACTCCCTAGTGGTCTGGGTGCTCATAAAGGACATAAGTATTTGTTTTGTCAAGCTGATACTTCTTTTCAACCTTTTTATCCACTCCATAAACAGACATAGGATTTTGGAGTATTTTCATGGTTGCACTCTTAAGAGTATTGTGAA
Source organism: Neoceratodus forsteri (assembly GCA_016271365.2). Lineage (NCBI taxonomy): Eukaryota > Metazoa > Chordata > Ceratodontiformes > Ceratodontidae > Neoceratodus > Neoceratodus forsteri. The sequence goes on along the minus strand of JADMNL010000030.1, from coordinate 125,127,152 downwards.
TGGGCAAAAGTAGCTTTCTGGAGGAAGGAAGACCCATCATTTCAACATAGTCTTCGTCGTCCTCTATTGGTGTCCTTCTGGATAACAAGGCCCAGGGTGTCCACCATATTTTTTAGAAATGTAAAAGGAGATGAGGAATCATCCTGTCCCTTAGAGGAGGTACCAACATCTAGCTTTGAAAAATCATCCTCTGCATTATTTCATTCTCCTCCTCCATCATAAAAGCCCTGGTCATAATTGGGGAATGAAAGTGGAGCACCAGAGTCTGTAGGGGCATTAAAAATGTCCCCCACAGATTGTAATGTCTGATAAATGTGCCAAGCCTTAGCCATTTCTGTAGCAGAGAGCATATCTTTTTGTGCCACTGGCATCTCCCCTTTTTCAGCGGGAGGGGCAGTGGTGTGCTTTTCTTTTCTATTCTTTTTGTCAGGGACTGAATCAGAACCCTGGTCATTGTCTTTTTAAGGCTTGGTCTGAATTTCTATTCTTGTCAGACTTATTGTCACTAGCCTCCTTAGAGAACTTATCTTTATTCTTAGAATTTGAACAGGACCCCTTCCTTAGTGATTTTAGAGGAGGCAGATTGAGAAACCGTGGATTTCAAATCCTTGGCACCTCTGAGGGTTGCTTTTTTTTTTTGAAAGTTTTAAGCAGGAATCACAAGAGTGGTCTGGATCTAAGCAAGTAAAGCAAAGATTGTGGCTGTTTACCTTAGCCAGAATCTGACTCTTAAAGGAAAGCTGTCCAAAACGTGAGCTCCCGACCCAGACAGCTTACCCTCCAGTTTAGATTTTAAAAGCAAGAGCATCATTTTTCTCGCGCCACAACTTGCAGTATTTTAATTTTAAAAACTCCAGAACCCGAGTCGGCCTGGTGGTGCAGAGGGCTGAGATGCTGGATGTCTTACCTTCTTGCACGCGGTGACCCGAGTTCAGGAGCGAGCCTGGGTGGGGCGGAGTTGGATGGAGCTGCCGAGAGGCAAGCTGTCCTCTACGGGGAAGTGATATGGCATCCCTCACTCACGGCTACCCCCTGGTGGAGGCCGAGGGGCTGCGCAAGCAGGGTGCCGGTGATAGGCCAATGGAGCGGGCGGAGGAGGGGTCGGTACTGAGGCTGTAGGGCGCATGGGTGCCTCCACACGCATGCATCCTCTTCCTGGGGTCCTCTGGTAAAAATGGGGAGATAATGAGGAAAAGACAGCAACAGGATGGCGACCGACTCTCCGCAGGCACCGCTTCTGGACCAGGTGTAAGGTAAGCCCCAGTAATTCCGGGGAGACGGAGCTTGAGGAGCGGTCAGATGGGGGCCCGTATGAAGGTATAAAGCCTTGGGGGGGACTCCTGAACCCAGAAGTATGGAAAGGCAGGGGCGCTCCAGTTGCTGAAAAGGTGCAGCGATGCACTGCTCGCTTCAGTACTTTCATTGAAGCGAGTAGTGCGTCGCCGCACCTTTTCACCAAATGGAGCATCCCCTGCCACTTCCATACTTTCGGGTTCCAGAGTTTTTAAAATTAAAATGCTGAAAGTTGCGGTGCGAGAAAAATGCTGCTCTTGCTGTTGAAATCTAAACTGGAGGGTAAGCTGTCCAGGGGTGGGAGCCCACGTTTTGGGCAGCTTTCCTTTACCCAAGACAAGTTTTAATTTCTGTTGGTCCAGCTCTTTTATTTGGTTTTTCTGACATGCCAAGAGAAGTAAGAAAAAAAAACTTCTTTTTAATGCTTCACAATGTGAAAAAGTCGGGTTCCCAGTCAGGAGAAACAGCAGGGAAAACGAATCCCAAATGCGGAAAAAATAAACCTTAAAAAAGACAAACAGCGGTTTTATTTAAAAGGAAGAAACTGCAAGTATTTTAAAATAAAACCGACGATATTTTTTACCTTAGAGAAAAAAAATGCGGGAAAGATGAAGTGCGCAGCTCCCAGAAACTAAACGAGAGTCGCAGAAAAAAAAGTACAGGTAAAATTTTACCTCAGAATCTAAAGGCAGCACAAAATAAGGCACTATGAGAGACAAATCAGTTGAGAGAAGTGTAGAAGCGAGTCACTCCAGGGCAGTGTTGCTCAGTCAGAGGAGAAAAAATTCTGAAGCCCTTTAGGCTGACTGCAAGTAGCGCACCTCCTATCTCTCTTCTGATTGGCCAGTGTGCCAACTTCATTTACATTGTCTCCACCTCCAGCACAGCTGAACCCAGCTGGCATACTGCTCTTGTGAAACATACTAAAGGACCCCTGGGGTGAGAATCTATTTTGTTGCACCTGCAAAGAAATTGACAGAGTTCTGTTACATTTTGTGAGAAATGAGATGTCTGTTAAAGGGACACTGTCAACCCATTTTGCATCATACAATTTTTCAAGTGGAAAACCCACATTTTATGATTACTTACCTTGTATAAAAGTCATTGGTGTTGCTGGTGGTTCAGTCTGCCTCCTTTCTCAGAACTGAGATGCATTGTAATTGTGTAATTATACTCAACCTTGTTTTGTTTCAAATCCTTGATCTGCTCTTATTGCTTACTTCCTGAACATAAGGAACACTTCCCAATCAGTTCAGCTACTCGTGGTGCAATAGTCTCCTGTGCTCCCACTGCATCTTGAGTGGCTAGACTGTGTTGGGGGTATTCCCAAGTCCAGGAAATATACAGTTTGAGTTTATTAAAGAATGTAAATGAACACATTTTGGTGTAGTAACACCAGTATGGTGAGCAGTCTGTTTTTCATTTTTAAAAAGAAGAAAGGAATCAGAATCAAACTTCCAGCCACAATAGCACATTCTGCAGAATGCAGTCAATCATAAAATGTTTTTTTTTTTTTTAAATTAGGGACAGTTTGAGGCCAAAAGGGGTTGACAGTGTCCCTTTAATGAGCTGAGGATGTAGAAAACAAGTGCCAGGCAGACTGCTTATAAAAAGGCAGCAATGTGTTTGCTAGAGAGAGAGGGAGACTGACATTTAGAATGATGCCATTCGATGAGGGACTTGGCTTTTCTTGAAGGCAGTACAAACAAAGAAACAATCGTGTACCATTTTTTTAAATTCTATTATTAATAAAACTCTTACTTGAACATTTTATTAACTGCTCTTGGTTTTCCTGTGCTTCCTGACCTGTGCCTGGACGACAAGGCCTCCAGCGGCTGTTGAGACTGAGAGTACCTAAGCTAGCTGCTGCAAATCACTGGCATGCAGAAGCAGATCTTACTTGGAGAAACAGCTCTTGCAGCAGGTTACACCATTGGGACTGAAGCCGGCAGGCGCCAGGACCCCATGGAAATTTTCTAGCTAGCAGTATTCAGTGGGGACCGCCTCCGTCGGTCCTGCCTCCGACATCAGGCATAGTACATAAGGAGGGGGTCCCCCATAATCCTCAGTTCTTTACCCACTGTCGACTCGCCAGCATCGGCCTCTCCGTCTCTACCTAGCGTACGACTACAGAACTTCTGTGAATTTCTTTGCACAGCTGTTGTCCTCTCCAACTTCATCGCTTGAGGGTCACCTTTCTTAGTGTGCCTGCAGAAAACAGATCCCTTTCAAGAATCCTCACTCTTCCTGCGTGCGTTGCCTAGGCCCGGACCACGATACCAAGACCTGCACTTTTTGCCAAGGGTTCAATAGCCGCACCAGGATCCGCCATCAGAAGGCACTACAGGCATATCTCCTCAAAGAGAAATTAAAAAAGGATGAACCAAAAACCTTCTTCCAGGGGAGAATCTTCTACTAAGGCTCATAAACACTGGGACAAGCACCAGGAGAAGGTGAGATGTAGGTCCCCAACTCGGGCTTCAAACTCCTGCAGCTCCGGCTCCAGATTGGACCACTCTCCCTCCAGGGCTCAGTCACAGCCCGCTGCCCCCCCCGGTTAAGGTCCGGACTTCAGGCAGCTCTTCCTCGCTTCAGACATCGAGGCTCTCTGCTTCCTCCACCCCATCCAAGGGCTCTTCGAAGTCTTCTGAGCACTATAAGTCCTCTTCTTCCACCCGACGTCGGGACACCGACTCCAGGTCGGTCTTCCAACCACCCAGAGGTCCTGATCCTGCACCCAGAAAGACCAAGGACCTGACATCCCTGAAAAGGGCATCGGACCCGACGTTGGCTAAACACCCGACATCAGACAGGCGCTCACAGGAGCCGATGACACAGGCTGAGACGCCAGTCACCGGCCGGGCATTCGGATCCGGACGCCGGCCAGGAGACTGATGTTGGCATTCCGAGCGAAGCCTCCCCCCCAGTCACCAACGGACGCCGCCGGTAGGGAATCGACGGAGGAGGAGGACACCCCACTGTCCGAAGACTAGGCGGGCGACACCGAGGATGCCGGGCTCCCATGGTAACCCTTCCCGGACTGGGAGACTCCCGGGGACCCGAACCCGGCGCCAGGCCTGTCGTCTGGTATGAATATCGAAGAAGTAAAGGAACTCTTTACTTTTTGGTGGGACACCATCAGAAAGGATGTGGTCCCCCTCAAACCTACTCCTCCTCCTCCTTCTTCTACTCCTTCACCTCCTACGCCCCCTCCTCCACCTAAGGGGCCAGCAGGACGACCACCAACCCCCAAGGAACAGACTCCACCACCTAGGGGCAGATCTAAAGACAGGAGAAGGCCTCCCTCCAGGTCTTCATCAGGGTCTCCCAGCCCAAAACGACCCAGATGACGCCGGTATACTCCTTCGGGGGAGGATTCCAGATCGGACACCTTGGACTACTCCAGATCTCCTCCTCCACTCAGCATCTCCTCTCCTGACCCACATGACCTCCCCAGGTCTCCACCAGATGATCCCTCTTTCTCTGAGATCATGAGGCACATCCAGGACAATATGGGGTGTGATGCTGAAGACCTTGACCCCAAACGGCAATGCTTTGCCCGCTATCTTCGACAGAAAGACCCCAAGCCTGTGGTAGTCCCACCCTTGGTGGACACCTTCGCGGACGTCACCAAGGCTGCGTGGAAGCGCCCGCACTCCACTCCCGCGGTGCCGAAGAAGGCTGACCACCTGTACAAGGCTCCGAGAGATGACCAGTACTTGGCGAAGCAATCTCTGGCAGAGCATATGAGCACTCAGCCACCGGACCAGGAATCCAAGCAATTGGATGCCTTGGGGAGGCACACGTACGCGGCTGCTACATGTGCCATCATGTCTCTGAACTACCTTACCCATATGGTACAGTTTCAGAACTCCCTGTTGGAACAGGGCCAAGACCTGGTCGAAAAGCTTCCTGATGGTGACCAGAAAGCGGAGCTCCTTAACCTACTCCGCACTGGGTCAGATGTGGGGACCCAAGTACTTAGAGCCGCATACACTCCGGACTCTTCTGCCAGAGCTGTAGCTTCAGGCGTTGTCTCCGGCTTCACCCCGGACGTACAGAAGAATATTCTAGACGTCCCGTACAACGGAGAGGTACTCTTTGGTGAATCCTCAGAGAAGGCAGTCCGATTTGTACAGGCCATGTACAGATCCAGGCCTAGTTCCTTTCGTAGGAACCAGAGCTGCTTTTGCGGCCGGCAACAAAGGCAGCAGCCACGTTCCGGCCAGCAGCAAAGGGGCACTTTTTTGCATAAAGCCCAGGCCAAGTCGTCCCCAGGCAGAGGCCAACATTACACGAATCTAGCCCAGCCCGCAGGGACCAGTGCTGCCACAGCATGACTCCTTTCCGGCTCCCACCCCTCCTCTGGATCAATGGGCAAGAAAGGTCGGGGGTCACATCGCTCGCCACTTTTTAGGGTGGCAGTCGATCACCACCGACAGGTGGCTTCTCCAGTTGGTCAAGAAAGGCCATTTCATAGAATTTCTAGACTACCCACCTACAAGACCTCCCCTGCTCTCCGGTTATTCGTGTCAGCATGCCCTGCTCATACAGCAGGAGGTGCTCGCGTTTCTGGGAAAAGAAGCCATAGAGCACGTACCAAGGAACCAGAGGGGACTAGGATATTATTCTCACTTCTTTATGGTTCCAAAGAAGACGGGACCTCCGTCCAATACTGGACCTCCGCGACCTCAACGACTCAGTCCTGTACAAACACTTCCGCATGGTGACCCTCCCAGGTCTGATTCCCATGCTGAAGCAGGGTGCTTTTCTAGCGTCCCTAGACATGCAGGACGCTCACCTGCATATTCCTATTGCTCAGGTGCACAGGAGGTTCCTGCGCTTCGAGTTTCAGGTCGCCATTATCAGTTCCGAGCTCTCCCCTTCGGGCTATCATCAGCACCTCGGGTGTTCACGAAGTGCATGGCGGTCGTAGCCACATCTCTGAGGAGACAAGGCCACCACGTGTTGCCCTACCTGGACGATTGGCTTCTCATGGTGCCCTCCCGGGAGGCCCTGATGTCTGCTATTCACTGCACTCAGTCTCTATTCGAGACGTTGGGCATTATCATCAATTACGAGAAGTCACGCCTGGTTCCGTCCCAGACTCTGCAATTCATAGGTGCAGTTCTGGACACTGTCCAAGGGAAAGCTTTTCTTCCCCCGGACAGAGCGGAACACATAAGATCCCTAATCAGGGACTTTTCGGCGAAGAAGACCGTTCCTGCCAGACTGGTCCTTTGCCTGCTCAGACACATGGCTGTGGCCATTGCAACAGTCCCGCTAGCCCGTCTCCACATGCGAGTAACCCAGTGGATGTTAAGGGTACAATGGGACCAAAGGCAAGACCATCTGCAGCATCCAATCCGGATCACGAAGGCCGTAGTTCGAGATTGGCAATGGTGGCTAGATTCAAGGAGTCTATCAGCAGGAGTCCCCTTCATAGCGTTGTCCCCAGCTGTGACACTCTCCACAGACGCCTCAGGACTCGGTTGGAGAGCACACCTCGACGGTGTCCGGTCTCGGGGCCTGTGGACAGACCAAGAGTCTCATCTCCACATAAATATCCTGGAGATGAGGGCAGTTCTTTACGCCCTGCAGGCCTTCCAGTCGGAGATTCCACCGGGTACCCTTCTGTTACAGACAGACAATTCCGCGGTGATGTATTACCTCAACAAACAAGGAGGCACCCATTCCTACCCACTTTGCAGGGAGGCCATGAGAGTGAGAGTGTGGGATTGAGTCTTGCAACACGGCGCAAACCTCATTGCCATTCATGTTCCGGGAGTGGACAACATCATCATAGACGGCCTGAGCTGCTCTCAGGCCAGAATCCACGAATGGGAACTTCTTCAGGAGGTAGCAGAGGATCTGTTTTGCAGATGGGGTACTCCAGAACAAGACCTTTTCGCATCCCCATCCAACGCAAAACTGCCCAGTTTTTGCTCGCTAGATCCAGGGCCTGGTGTTTTCTGGCGAGACGCATCGTCCCTCTCCTGGGCGGGTAGATTCCTCTATGCCTTTATCCCTTTCCCGTTGATCCAGAGAGTTCTTCTAAAACTTCGCAGGGAGCAAGTGACACTTATACTGATCACGCCCTTTTGGCCCAGACAGATCTGGTTTCCTCTTCGTAAGCTATCCCGAGAACCTCCAGTGCCATTACCAATCAGCTCCCACTTGCTGTGTCAGGAGGCGGGTTCTTTGGTCCATCCAGACCTACATTCCCTGAACCTGCATGCTTGGCTCCTAGAGACATAGCCATGATGCGACATGGGATCTCGCAAGAGGTGGCAGACATTCTCACTGCCGCCAGGAAACTGGCTACCCACGGAGAACGCGACCTACGCCATAAAATGGCGCAGGTTTTGCTTATGGGTTCAAGCGTGTGGTTTATCGCCTTTGGACTGCCTAGAGATGCTGGTATTGGACTACCTGATGTCCCTTTTCCACTCTGGTTTGACTTACTCCTCGATTAAGTTACGCCTCTGTGCCATTTCAGCCTATCACGTCCCTATAGACCAACGCACTATAGCTCAACTGGACACGACACGTGCCTTCCTGAGGGGTGTCCTCCACCTTAGGCCCCCGATTAAGGATCCAATTCCACCATGGGATCTACCCTTCATCTTGGAGCAGCTCATGCTGCCACCTTTTGAACCAGCCGCAGATTGCGAGCTACGTTTTCCATCTTGGAAGACGTTGTTTTTTAGTTGCCGTTACCTCGGCCAGAAGAATTTCTGAACTACATGCACTTATGTGCAAAGAACCTTATTTGGTTTGCCACCAAGACAGGGTATCCCTAAGGACTAATCCTAAATTTCTGCCTAAGGTGGTCTCAGCACGCACCCTAAATCAGGATATCGATTTACCAGTGTATTTCCCAAAACACTGTAATCGAGGAGAAGCCCTCCTGCACACTGTAGATGTGCACAAGTGTCTCAGATACTGCCTGACCAGAACCAAACACCACCGAAAATTGGATCAGCTTTTTGTCTCCTTTGCCCACAGAATTATGGGAGCTCCCGTTTTGAAACAGTCACTGTCCAGGTGGCTCATCCAGTGTATTACGTTCTGTTACCAGAAGCGCAATAAACCCCTACATGGTTAAGGGTCATTCCACCAGAGGGTGGCTACCTCTTTTGCAGCTTTGAAGAGTGTATCCACCTCAGCTATTTGTGCTGCAGCTACCTGGAGCTCCGTCCACACTTTCATCAGGCATTACAGCCTGGGTATCGCATCGAGGTGAAGAGCAGGTTTTGGTCTAGCAGTCCTTCAGGGACTTCTGTCCCAGGCTCGATGTTGTTCGAGGATTTTTACCTTTCCTTCTCCCAATGGTGTGTGATTTCCAGTATTGCTTGGGAATCAGTCCTGATGGTGTAACCTGCTGCAAGAGCTGTTTCTCGAAGTAAGATAGTACAGTTACGTAAGAACTTACTGTAACAGTAGATCTTCGAGAACAGCTCTTGCAGCAGGTACTTTCCCTCCCACCATCCCCGCTGGAGGTAGGTTATAGTCGCAACATCCTTCTCCTAGGATAAGGCATTTACAGCCTCTTTGTTTGCCATTTGATGGTGGATCCTCGGTCTCCTCTTCTGATGTCATCCAGCGGCCGGGAGTCTCCGGCAGGAGAACTGAGGATTCTGGGGGACCACCTCCTTGTGTACTACGCCTGATGCCGGGGCCGGACCGACATCGGAGGCGGTCCCCGCTGAATACTGCTAGCTAGAAAATTTCCGTGGGGTCCTGGTGCCTGCCGGCTTCAGTCCTAATGGTATAAAATGCTGCAAGAGCTGTTCTCGAAGATCTACTGTTACGGTAAGTTCTTACGTAACTGTACTTTCCACTTATCACACAAGACCACAAAGTCTTTCTTGTCACATGCCACATAAATTGTGATAAATTTGGATTCTGAAAAGGTCAAAGTTCATAAAGAAATGGGAAGGTGAATAGAGGTGTTCATGTTTTTTTTTTTTTTTCTTCTCTCTCGTGTAAAGGCCAAAGTGATGGCGAATGAAGAGAAGAAGTTCCATCAGCATATCCAGGCGCAGCAAAAGAAGGAGCTGAACAGCTTCCTGGAGTCTCAGAAGCGGGAATACAAACTGCGCAAAGAACAACTAAAAGAGGTACTTGAGCATCCCACGCGTCACATTTGTGTTTCCAGCTAGTCATTACCATCAGTGCATTAGGCACAGATAACTAATTGGAACAGTCAGAGACTGACTGCCTAGGAAACGTGTCGCCTTCAAAATATCTAGGGCCAATGATTTTCTGTTTCCTTCAGAAACACTGGTAAAAAAATGGAGTGTCATTTTTAAACAAGCACTTGAGTCCATTGTTCATGGAAAACACCACTTTGCACCCAGTGTTTTGGGAAAACTCATCAATTTTAAAAGGACACTGTCAACCTGTTTTTCATCATATTATTTCTAGTTGAAACCCCACATTTTATGATTGCTTACCATCTCTAAAATTCACTGATGTTGCTGTTTGTTTTGTCTGTCTCCTTGCTTAGTAGAACTGAAATGCATGGCAGTGTATATTTATAAACAACTTTGTTTTTGTTTACAGTCCTGGTTCTGTTCTTACTGCATACTTCCTGAGCATTAGAAACACACCCAAACAGTGCAGTCACTCATAAGAAAGAAGCTTCCTAAACTCCCACTGCATCATGAGGGGCTAGACTGTTTTGTGGGTGTTTCCAAGTCCTGGAAAGATGCATTTGGAGTTAATCAAGGGATGTAAACAAACCTGTTTTGGTGTGATAACACCAGTATGTTGGGCAGTCTGTTTTTCACTTTTTTAAAGAAAATAAGAGTCAGAATCAAACTACCAGCTACACCAGAGATCTTTACTGAATATTGGCAGTCATAAAAAATGTTTTTTAAACTAGGGACACTTTGAGACCTAAGGGGGTTGACCGTGTCCCTTTAAGTCAAATTTTTGTTTAAAAAAAAAAAAGGCTGATTTTCCCTTGGTGGAAAAATATATATATTTTAAGATTTTACAAAATGGAATTGGCCATTTTTGAAAAATGGAAAATCATTGGCTGTACATATAGGACTGTAACTGCTGTAGCAGATATATGCTGCAATCCTGTCTGTAATGAATGAATTTTGTTGTACTTATTTCCTCTTGATAAAACTTCTGCGTACATCTCTGAACCCGGGTCGCACCTGGAAACGAGCCTCGGCTGAGTGTGCTTTTCCCGGTCACCAAATTTTAAATAAAATAAAAATAAATAGGACAGTATCATAAGTGGCAATTGAATTCCTCCATCAACAAAAAAAGTGTGTGTCTGTGCGCGCGCATGCACACACACTTGAATGGTCCTCGTAGCAGCTGGCTTGGGATCAGAAAAAAACTTGCTACATCGTTGTGTTAATGGGATTCAGAAGCCAATATAATTGAACTGCATTGGGTTGGTTTTATGAAGCGCACTGTACCCCAAAGCTCATTACAAAGCAGTGAGTTAGATACTGGTTGTTCAAGTACTGTAGAATAGAACAAAACTTTGATTTATGTAGTAACTTTCATACAGCGTGTATCTGAAAGGGCTTTACAGAGCAGTGAGTTAGATACTGGTTGTGCAAGGACTATGGAGTAGACCAACATTTGGATTTACATAGTACCTTTCATACAACATGTATCTCAGAGGGCTTTACAAAGCAGCGAGTTAGATACTGTTTGTGTGGGGACTGTGGAATAGACCAAAATTTGGATTTACGTGGTACCTTTCATACAACATGCATCTCACAGGGCTTTACAAAGCAGTGTTAGATACTAGTTGTGTAGGGACTGTGGAATAGAACAAAATTTTAATGTATGCAACACTTTTCATTCAACTTTTATCTCAAAGCTCTTTACAAAGCAATATGTTTGATTCTGGTTGTACAGGGACTCTGTGCTTTATATGCACAGCAGCCATTGAGTGTGCTAATATACTCAAAGGTGTATTGCATTGTTATTGAGAGCAGGAATGTTGGTCAGGACGGGGGTGGGGACTCCCTAACTCCATCTTAAAATGCCCTGGGATCAGTTCTTTTTAAATGAGTGGTGAAGGAAACACCATTTGGTATTTCCTATAAATTTCCACTGGTTAACTTTATGGTCTTCGAGGATCTCTTCCTTTAGGCCATACCCTTGGAACTATACCTACGTCAGCGCTAGGACCACACGAAAACTTTTGCTAGATGGGGCTGCCCATGACAACACCACATCTGTGTCTACATAAACATGGGCAGCCCCATCTCTCCTCAGATCTTACAAGAATCTATCTTCACCATCTAGTACCAAGTCTGGGTTTGTGGCAGAGGTTCTTGGACCCTACAGGAGCCAAAGCTTTCAGAGCTGGGGGGGCTGACGTCTGTGATGGCACTGCCTATGAGGCAGATGTACGATGTGGTGCTTGTGGACTAGACAACCAATGCCGCCCCCTTCGCACCTCAGTTTTGCTTTTCCTGCCATCAAGGCGACTTTGTGAGAGCTGCAGCTTTGAGCCTTTTTCTACTGCATCACACCTCTCTCCGCTGTCCCCACCCCCCCCCCTCAGTGCCATCTTTCAGCCATTTTTTCAGTTGTCTCTGTGCCCATCTGTAGTTACACAGTGAAGTGGGATTGTCAGCCCCCACTTCTGGAGGCAGGCCGTGCACCCGGGACTCCAAGGTAAGGTCACTGGGCTCTTCCCCAGAGCCCTTCCCCAGTACTATACATACTGTGGGAGAAACATAGAAACCTAGAATGCGACGGTAGATAAAGGCCTCTGGGCCCACCCAGTCTAACCATTTTTTTCCCCCCAACTTTCATTTTTTGCTGCAGATCTGCTGCTAATCTAAGACAACATTTTTCCTCTCCCTTCCTTACCCCTGCAATTCCCTTGTGCCTGTCCCAGTCATTTTTGAACTCCACCACTGTTTTCGCCGCACTACCTCCACTGGAGGTTGTTCCAGCATCCAGCACCCTTTCTGTGAAATACTTTCCTCTCATCCCTCCTGTGACTCCTGATAGCAGTTGCTTTTGTCTGTTGTATATTGTAGATGTAAATTGGTCTCTCCTGGTGCCTGTGTGCCTAAACTATGTATACGGTTTATTTATTTTATAAATTGGATTTACAGTCTTTGAGTCAGAGACTCATTTACAAAGGCACCTCATTGCAGGGAGGGTAGACAACATGTGACAGTGAAATACAACAATGGAGGACGATACAAGTGAGGTACAGCAATTCCAAATAACATAATGAGGAAGAAAATCAGAGCTTGCAATTAATTACAGATTCGACCAACATTCGTAAAATAATAGGTCTGCTCTAGTGCATCTATGGAGCGAGTACCTAGGGAGAGTAGGACTGTGTCTCGGGGGTTTGGGGAGAGTGGAAGAGGCAGTCGAGAGGACGTTGTCAGTTACAGAGAGCCAGATGAGTGCAGGCTCTGGGGCAGTCAGGGGCACTTACAGATCCGAGGGTCCGTGAGGTGTTTCCAGAGGGCGAGTTTAAAAGGGCCGATTTTGGGGATGCTAGTGATGTGAAGGGGAGGGAGTTGAACCAGGAGGGTGCCCTGTAGTAGAAGGACCTTTGGACGGGCAAGGTCCTAGTTCTCGGAATCTGGAAGGTGGCCTTTGCTGTGCTTCGGGTGGCAACCGACTGGGAGGCTGGTTTTAGGGATGAGGTAACCCCAGGAGGGGAGAGCCCAAGTAGTGATTTTTTTTTTTTTTTACCAGTATGCAGGTGTGGTAGCGCAGGCGCTCATCAAAGGTGAGTAGATCAGAGAAGGAGTAGAGTTGGCATGTGTGAATTCTGCTATGGGCACCTGTCAGGAGCCTGCAGGCCTTGTTTATTGAGATCTGGACTTTGGTGAGGGTGGTGGTGTCAGCCGCAGCATAGATAGGAAGCCCATAGTCAACCAAAGACAGGATAGAGGAGGTGATAGACAGCCGGAAGGCGTTCTGAGGGAGACCGTCTCTGTGGCGGTGGAGGAGACCAATCTGGGTGTTAACTGTGGTGGACAGGGTTTTGAGGTGGGCGTGGAAGGTAAGTGCTGTCGAAGGTGATGCCCAGGTATTTGTATGCCGTTACCTGTTCAGTGGGGTGTTTGGTGCTGGGGAGGATGAGAAGGGGGGGTGTTATTGTCATTGCTCTGCTGGTGGACGAAGAGCATGGACGTAGTGTTTTTGAGGTTCAAGACCAGACGGTGGTCAAGGAACCATTTTTCAGCTTGGCTGAAAAGGAGCTGAAGGGAGTCCTAGAGGGTGGTGGGGTCGGGGTGGGAGGTGACGAGGACTGTGTCGTCGGCATATAGGAGCATTTTGCCTGAGCAGGAGTTAGGAAGGGTGTTGAGAAAGAGACTGAACAGAGTAGGGCCCAGGATGGACCCGGGGGACACCGGAGCGGACAGGTAGAGCAGTTGATAGGGTACTGTTTATCTTGACCCGTTGGGATCTGTCATGGAGGTAACTAGAAAACCAAGCTAGGGGGCCAGATGAGAAACCCAGTTTGTGGAGGGAGTTGAGCAGGAGGGGGTGGCACACAGTGTCGAAAGTCTTAGATAGGTCAATGAACACTGCTCCGATAACATCGCCAGAGTCAAGTGCAGAGTGTCTGTGCTGTGAGAACTCCAGTAGGGCCATCATAGTGCTGTGCCCAGGGTGGAAGCCATGCTGCTCTGGACACAGTATGTTGTATTTGGTAAGGTATTCCATGAGTTGGGTTGAGACTTTTTTTCCAGGCCTTTTGAGAGAGGGGGGAAGATGGAGATTGGCCTGTAGTTATCTGGTACTATACGATCTCCATTCTTATGAATTGGGGTGATTTCAACTGATTTCCAGGCACTTGGGAACTGACCAAGACAAAGGGACTAGTTTAGTAGGTCAGTGAGAGGGGTTAGCATGACATCTAGAGTTAGCCGGAGAATTCTGGAGTCGATCGGGTCGCACTTGGGATTGTGGCTGGAGAGGGCTTTTAGCAGGAGAGGTTTGACTTCATGGGGGGGATATGGTGTGGAGGAGAAATGGGGGGCGATCCAGTGCGGGTGGGGTTGTGGAAGGGACCAGGTCAAAGAAGTGGGCAGGAAGGACTGAGCTCAGATCTGAGAAGGTTGTGTTGAGGCATTCAGCAGTATGTAGGGGGTCAGTGGTGATAAGGCCATTGATCGCTATCTGGGATGGGGAGGGGGAGTGGGTTTTTTCATTGAGCTCCTGAATATTGTCCCAGAAAGCACGTGCAGAGCCCCAGAAGGAGACCAGGGTGGCTTGATAGTGTTTGGCTTTTGCTTGCCGTATGGCCCAGGTGCATTTGTTACGAGCCACGTTATAGGCCTGCCTGTCCGCAGGCCTGCCCGACTCCACCGCGATATGCCATAGGTTGTCTCTCTGTCTCAGTTGTTGAATGAGAGTGGGGAAGATCCAAGGGGCATTTTGCCGCCTGGAGAGGGTGCTGGTAAAGGGGGCAAAGAGGTCACAGGCCTTGCAGAAAGCGCTGGTGAGGTAGGCTACTGCAGTGTCTATATCAGTTGCAAGGGGGATTGGGGTAAAGTCTATTTGGGATAGGTGCTTCCTCAGTTTACTGAGGCTTCCCTGGGTGAAAGCAGCGGCAGGAGGCGACTTGTGGCATGGGTTTTTGTGTGGGTGAAGACCAGTGACAGAGGATGGGGGAGTGGTCGCTGAGTGAGTTAGCTAAGATATTAGCATCCTTTATTTTGTGGAGGCGGTTGGAGAGAATTACATCAAGGAGGGAACTGGTGCAAACCAGGGAGGGAGAGAGAGAGCTGAGTCAGGGGTTGATGCAGAGAGCCAGGTCTCTACTATGGCAGCAACATCAGGCCTGTGTTGCCGACCCAGCACTGAGGTAGCAACGATCTTCTTTGGAAGACTGCAGTTCAGTGAGACGATGCGTAGGCCACATCCGGGGGGAAGGGGGGTGCCAGGGTTTGGGCGAATGTTCCCGGAGAGCAGAAGAAATAGGGTGATTAGTCTGAACAGTGGGCTGCGACGGCTGGAGCGGCTATGTTGGAGCTGGTGTGAGGATCTAGTGGAGAGGGTACAGGGGATGGGTAGGGAGCTGATGGCAGGTATGGCCAGGATGGGGTGAGTCCAGTTTAACCAGTGATTGGGGGTAGGGGTTAGTGGGGGGGTGCAGTGGGGTGATCTGGTGGTCCAGTGTGTGGAGGGAGTTGGGGAGGGAGAGTGGAGTATGGGGAGGGAGTATGTATGTCTGAGTAGGGCGGAGAAAGAAAGAGCAAGATGGTTGTGAGGAGATTGAGTGTGAGGGTCTGTATACCCATGGTTGAGAGATGTCTGGAGTATAAGATGGGCGGAGGTACCTTTTAGAGTGTGGCTGCTGCTATGGTACAGGGGTAGCCCCGCCTTTTGAGTCAGAGGTACAAGGTTCAAATCCCGGGGTTGGGGCCTGGAAGAGTGGTGGATATGGGTGTGGAGGGCTTGAAAGAGCAGGCAGATGGTGCTATGGGGGTCGAAATAGTGACTCCTAGTGGCTGCACTAGGTACTGCTGATGGCAGGGGGGGGTGGGAGGAGCTGGGGTGGATAGGGAAGAGAAAAGCTGGGAGAAGAGGGGAGGTGCAGGGAAAGTAATGCAGAAAGCAGGGCAGTGGAGTAGTATGAAGGGGGCAGGATGGCCTACGAGTAGAAGAGAATAAGGGGTTATAGGAGGGAAACAGAGGAACAAAAGGGTGCTCCCTCTGGTGGACGAAAGCTATATAAGCTGCAAATGGGAAAGTGGGGTGATGGTACAAACAGGCACATAAAGTCATGTGAGAGAAGCGGATTATAAATTAAAGGGCTCGCGCTAGTAGTGTCGACACGTGCATGTGGTCGACGGGTTAACACTTACTAAAATCAGCCAGCAGGGAGGACAGCCTTACCTATTAAGGCTCCCTGTGTTGTGCCACGCTCCTGATGGGAGTTTAACTACTGCTACCCATGTATCTCCAGTGTATGATTGTTACAACTTTCTGCTCTCTGAGCTATTGTTTTATGACCTGTTAACTGTGCTGTCTTTGTCTTAATTCGATGAGGTGCCTTTGTAAATGAGTCCCTGACTCAAAGGTCTGTAAATCCGATATTTTAAATAAATAAATAAATTTGCTCCACTCCAGCTTCATAGCATGCCCTCTTGTAGAGCACCTTTTTCTCTGAAAAATACCCCCTCCTGTACCTTATTAAACCCCTGTGAGGTATTAACCTCTGGTGGTGAGGCCAAAGCTACATGCTGGGTATACACCATTGGGCACCTTGACATTGCGGCCCGGTGACACCTGGGCTCCTGGCACTAATGCTGGTGATCATGAGCGAGGCGATGCCGGGGCGCAAGGCCAGGTCCCCTTCCGACACTACTTGCAGTGCCAGGAGAAGGAAAACCTCCGAAGCCGGGCATTCTAGGCATCCTATGGAGGTGTTCTGGATCATTTCCCTGAGTGGTCGATGACCCAGGGGTTGGGGGTCAGGAAGGCCTAATCTTCTTGCAGGACTACAGCGATAAAGGGGATCTTCCTGGGTCTGGTTATGGGCCTTTCTTCGGGTCAGTGTCACTTCAGGGAGTTTCTTCTCTGCCTGGTGCTGCTGGCGATGCCACTCCCTGGTTGTCTTCCGGTGCCATCCGTAGCAGCTGGGATGGCTGTGGTGCCACTTGGGGGGCAGGGGATTGGCATCTTCTGCAGTGCCGAACGGGGTTCTGACATCATTTGCGGCGCTGCTTCTCTTGCTTCCTCAGACACTTATGGAATGCCTGTTCAGAGGCCTAGCCCAAGGGGCAGAGCTTTGTCTGGTGAGGTGCTCTCGATCAGTGGCTCAGTTCTTGCCCAGGGTAGGTTGCAGCTTGGGCAGTAGTAGACTTGCTGACTCGTGGCCCCTGGTCTCTCTCCAGAACTATCAGGCCCGGGGTGCTCCTCTCACGTTTCCACTGTCTCCACCGCTCCTTGCCTGTTGAGCGCTTTTTGGTGGATGACTTTGCCAGCCCCCCCCCTTCCCCGAGATCCTGTGCGTTCTCGTAGCCCTGGCAGAGGGGCCTTGGCGAGTGCATTATCTCAGGTCACTAGATCAGGCCATTTTCCATCCTGAAACCCTGGCACCACTGTTCCCTGGCTCCAGCTCCTCTTCATCTTTCTCCTCTGAGGAAAGAGATTCTTCCCTGCATTTGTCCTCCTCTGACACCTGGTACACTTTGTACCAGCAGGTCCTGGCAGAGACTATGAGGGAGCTAGGAATTCCTCATTCTGGGGTTGTGTGCATATGGTGCACTATCCACACTCTGGCAATTTTCCTTTCCCCTTTAAATCTTGCCTGACTTCTTCAAGTTAAGCTCCTCCCTCCCATCCTGGTGCTATACTCCTTGACTGCACCCTGTGATGTCGGATTTTCCTTTCTGCTGAAAGAATCATGTCTCCTTCGCAGCTCCATGCATGGTGTAGGCCTCTGTAAAAGCTCTTCCCACTCCCACAATTCCCTCAACTGCTCAACGGCTGTCTAGAGCTCACCCTCTGCCAAGCCTCTTAGTCAAGAACCAGGCCAATAACTCCACGATACCTCCATCAGGCTTGTTTGCCATGACACAGACTAACCAGGCGGTTGAGATTTTTCTCGCCTCAGTTGACCCATTGTCAGAAGGGGT
Source organism: Neoceratodus forsteri (assembly GCA_016271365.2). Lineage (NCBI taxonomy): Eukaryota > Metazoa > Chordata > Ceratodontiformes > Ceratodontidae > Neoceratodus > Neoceratodus forsteri. The sequence goes on along the minus strand of JADMNL010000030.1, from coordinate 125,109,246 downwards.
CAAGGAAGACTCAGTTTCTAGGGCGCGGTTCTTTCAACCTTTTTTCAGGAGGGTCAGGAGCAGTCGGACCCGGCTGTCTTTCCCAGGAATTGCCTTTTTTGGGTTCATGCAGCAGGAGCCAGTCCATGTGATCTACATGGCCCCTCCTCCTGCTTCTTGCTGTTGGCGACAAAATCCTCGGTCGAGGTCTACGTCGAGATTGTGATCAAGGGATTCTTTGTACTCCTGATCTCATCTGGGAGGTGCCGCCTGACTGAAGAGAGGCTCTGTTGCAGGATGTGGCACTGTGAGGGCATGTTGTGGCAGCAGTGGCCCTTTGTTGAGCAGGGTAGGGCTGTACCCTTGACCCTGGTGATTCCATGGTTGCCTCTGGTCCAACCCGTTCTGGTTCCGCCAAGATTTAAGTGTCGCCAGCAGCCTCCATGAAAGACTCCCGTCTGGCTAGTGGCTTGCCAGGCTGATTGTCCATGGAAATTACTTGCTTGGACAAATCCCGAGTGGTAAATGGCAAGAAACGTCCGAGGACCATGTTTGAAGAGTCCTCCAGTGACTCCATTGGATCCTCCATGCTGTCCTCGAGGACCCATGATTGATTTGAGTCCATGGAGATGCCTCTGGAACCAGCTCAGAAGAGGGCTAAAAAAAAAAAAAATACCCTCACTGAAATTCTGGACAGGGCTGAATCCCCGTTGGTCGCCTTCACAATGGCCAGGCCATGCTGGGACTGGCTCTGAAGCTTTGGCAGTATCCAGCCTCCTATGCGGTGCCCTCAGGCCCGTATGGTCCACAAGTATGCGGTCCTTACTAGCGCATTGTTTAGTTTCTCAGACCCCTCTTGGCTAAGAGTTTGGTGGCCGACTCAGTCTTCCAGCAATGTTGGAGACATGGACAAGCCCCCAGAAAAGGAGTCCAGACAGCTCAACCACGCAACGAAAGTGTGTACGCCGCGTCCTCCCTGGGTCTCAATCAGGTGAGCTACGCTCTGATGGCCAACTTCGGTCACTCTCTGATTGGAGTCCTAGACCATGTCCTCGCTCGCCTTTCTGCTGACTTGCAGATGACGGTCAAGATGGTTAGAGGTCAGGGACAAGCGCTGGCTAAACACCAGCTTCAGAAGACCTTTGACATCTGAGACTCTTGCGCCCGTTCCATGGCACAGCCGTCACAAAGCGTTGCAGGGTTTGGCTCTGGATCTCCACCTTCACGGGGAACACCCAGCATAAATTGGCCAGTGTTTCCCTTCTTTGGCACCCACCTCTTTGACCGGGCCTAGATGAGCATCACACTAGGAGAGGGCCAGGCTGCTAACATCTTTCCCAGTTATCAAATAAGTAAATAACTAAAAACAAATGTTGACTCTATTTTTGCTCAGCATAAAGGGTTTGGCAAGCTCCTCCAGGTTTCGGCTTTGGCGATGGCTGTACCATCACTCAGGACCGAAGCCCGTTCATGCGGCGTGGTGGTGGGTTTTTATCCTGGTATTGTCGTCCCCGTTCCCCGTGTTCTTGTGAAGTCCAGTGCCACCTTAGATTCTGTGACTTCTTTAAAGAAGGACCAGAAAAGGCAGAAGCCTCCTCCTCCACCTGTTCCCTTGGTACTGCCCTCCACAATTTCCTCTCTCCCTACTGTTCCTGCTTTAACCCTCCTTAATTCAGGTACTCGTTCCCTGCCTGCCAACTCCCTACCCCCTGGCAGGGTTCATAGCATCCTGGTGGGGCAACTGGAGTTGGCAGCCATCCCCCTCCAACTCTCATCTCTCCTTTCACTCCTATTACATCACTTGTGGCCTACCTTGAGCCAGCTCTTGGTATTTCATAACACTACGATTGTTCTGCTAGTTAATATGTATTGCTAGCTATATTGTATCCTATTCTGTTTAATTCCTTTATTGTAGTATTACAAACTGAATTGCCTGCACTGTTTTATTGCTGCATTATTTTGTCTTCACTCCTATTCAATTTGTAATTGTTCATTCATCCATTCATTCTATATGTACACTATCTGTCCAGTCCTCATGTATTCCCCTCCCTCCCCCCAGGTTGCATCGTGAGATTAGCAATTTGTTCAGTTTTCAGTAATAAGTAAATAATTAAAATATAAAATGTTTTCTCACTTTTTAATAACGCATGGGAGGATGGGGTGGTACCTGAGGACTGGAGGAGGGCGGATGTGATTCCCCTTCACAAAAGTGGGTGCAAGACAGAGGCAGGAAACTACAGACCTGTCAGTTTGACCTCAGTGGTAGGGAAAATGATGGAATCACTTCTGAAGGAAAGAATTGGAGTACCTAGAGGCCAGTGGAGCACAGGAACCAAGGCAGCATGGATTCACAGCAGGAAGGTCATGTCAAACAAATCTAATTGATTTCTTTGACTGGGTGACCAAAGCAGTAGACCAGGGAGGGGCTGTGGACATGGCCTACCTAAACTTTAGCAAGGCATTTGACACAGTCCCACACAAAAGATTAATAAAGAAATTAGCCAGCCTGGGAGTGGGTCCTAGGGTGGTAGCCTGGGTAAAACACTGGTTGGATAACAGGACACAGCGGGTAATAGTAAATGGAGTCCACAGTGAAGAAAGGAGGGTTACTAGTGGGGTACCGCAAGGTTCACTACTGGGGCCGGTCCTTTTCGATGTCTTACAGAGGGACTGGAAGGGAAAATATGTCTCTGTGCAGATGACACAAAGATCTGCAACATGGTTGATACACAAGGTGGGGTGGAAAGAATGAAAAGGGACTTGGCAAGGTTGGAGGAATGGTCAAATGTATGGCAGCTTAGATTTAGTGCAAAGTAATGCACCTGGGAAACAAAAACCCAGGGGAAGAGTACACAATGGGGGGTGAGATACTGACAACAGGAATGGAAAGGGACCTGGGGTAGTCATATCAGACTACCTAAAAGTGGGCCAGCAATGTGAGAAGGCAGTAAGGGCTGGGGGGATACTGGGATGCATAGGGAGAGGCATCACCAGTAGAAAACAGGAAGTTGTTGGCCCAGACAGTTGGTAAGACCACATCTGGAGTACTGTGTACAGTTCTGGAAACCCCATCTTCGCAAAGACATAGACAGAGTGGAGGCTGTCCAGAGCAGGGCAACCAAAATGATGCAGGGTCTGCATCAGAAGACATATGAAGAAAGACTAAAGGAACTAAAGATGTATAGCCTCGAGGAGAGGGGGGACATGATAGAAACTTTCAAATGCCTCAAGGGAATCAACAGCATCCAAGAGGGTAGCATCTTTCAGAAAAATAGATGTGCAAAAACAAGGGGGCACAATTTGAAGATAGAGGGGGGCCGGCTCAGAGGTAATGTGAGGAAGTATTTCTTCACAGAGAGGGTTGTGGATACATGGAACAGCCTTCCTGAGGAGGTCGTAGAGTCAAAAACAGTGGGGGAATTCAAGAATGCATGGGACAGATATAAGGCAATTCTAGTGGGGGGTAGGAGGAAGTAGGCTAACTAGGATCTGCAGCTTATCCGTTAGGTAGAGAAATGGGCAGACTAGGTGGGTCAAGCGGTCCTTATCTGCCATCAAATTCTGTTTCTATGTGCCCTCCTGGTGAAACATTTCAATAAATAAGAAGCTGAAAAAGAAGCCCTTTCATTTTTGACCCTTTTAGTCACAGCAGTCCAGGCAGCCGCAGCCCCAGCCCCAGAAGGGGCAGTCTTAGGCTTGGCGTCCCAAGACCAACTTCGCTGGTCAGGGAACCAAAAAGAGTGGGGGTAGGGGTAATGGTGCCCTTCCGGTTGCTGGTATTTGTGCCCCATCAAAGCTGCCTAGTAATTGAGAAGTCCATCCTACCTCCGCCCGCCACTCCTGCCATTAACCCCTGAGATGGTCGGCTTCACCATTTCTGGCACAATTGGCCCGTCATTACTTTGGACAAATGGGTGCTAGATGTGGTGAGCAGAGGGTTGCCTCTCAGCTCCGAGGCTCTCCCACCATACCAGTCCCACACATCAAGGGAGTCTGTGGTGTCGCAGGAAATGCTGTCCGTGCTCATGTAGGATTTTGCTCAGTTGCTTGAGAAAGGAGACATAGCCTGTGTCCTGGACGCCATGGCAGGTTAGAGATTTTCCTGGACGTAAGTCTTCACCACTCATTCACACTAATGGGATCTGCACCAGAGGCACTAGGACCCAGCGGGAGCAAACTTTTTTGCTAGAGGGTCGGTGCCAGAGATGGAGCCGCAAGGAGCGGCACCGCGAGCCCCGGCTCGTGCGGTAATGACTATCTCGGTGTCGACCCTCCAACCGCCTCAGTTACTTTTTTCCTGCCATCGAGTGCACTTCAGTGACGACGTCGCTCGCCCACCGGGAGTCAAACTTCAAACTAGCAGCTTAGTTTTTCTGTTGTATTATTTTGTAGTAATATTTCGAATAAGTACCGCTTAGTTTATTTATTCTTGTTTAAAGCAGAAGTGTCACCTACATTGACGGAGTCGACCATGAGCGGGTCAGGTGACGGTAGGGAGACTTCGTATGAAAGCTGTTCAGTCAGTCGGGCTGGGTTTGGTCCGCCGCCTTCTCCGGAGGAGGGGGGTCAACAACTCAGACAGTCCAATGCCCGAGGTGGGCGGTCGCCTCAGCAAAGCAACTGTCGCATTCTCGCATCGCTCGCCTCGAGCTCTTCGCCAGCCCACAGGTCAAAAGAAGGCATCACTCGAGGTCGCCACCTGGTATGTCTGCTGGCGAGACAGTCGGTTATTGGGGCTAGGTGCCAGTCTCCTCCTTCAGAGTCGCCATTTTCTGTTTCTGGTAGCCAGTGTCTTCGACATCGGAGCCCTGCCCCGCCCTCTGGTAGGTCTTCAGATGAGCAGTTTCATCAGTGGGCTGCTCTTATGGAGCAATGGGCTCGGAGGTTGGTCCAGCTGCCTGCCCGGTCACTCAGGGGCCTTTGGGCTTTTGGTAGATCAGGGAGCGGTTGGACACTCAGTTATGGCGCCGTCTTGATGTCGTTGACTCCATGTCTTAGTGTCTCCCCAACAAGTCTGTGGCACAGGGGCCACACTGATGCCTCATTCTCCTGGTATTCTTCCTCCTTTCTCCTCAAATCCTGTTTTTGAGTCTTGGGATGTTTCAGACCCTCGGTACCATCTTCAGTGCGATGTCGTCTGTCGGCTCAGCCTCGGCACAGTTGAGTTTCTCGGTGCCATCTTTGGCGCTGTGCGGCCTCTCGGCGGCGTCTTTGGCGCTGTATGGCTCTTCAGCGCCATGCACTTTTTCCGAGCCGTGCATTTCTTCGGCGCCGAGGCCTGTTAGACCATCATCAAGCCTTCAGGACTCCTCCTCCTCTTTTAACCCTTTTCCTTCCTCATTTCCTTCTGCCTTTCACTCCTTTCCTGTCCATACAGTCCCTCCTGGACTGTCAGGAGATGACATTGAGCCTGACCCAGACCTTAGGCTGGGTGATGATGTGGAAGGAACAGGATCTATTCCTGCTGCAGAGCCTGTGGTCGAGGACCTGTCTTTCAAGTCTCTGCTGAAAAACTTGAATTCCACTGTTTCTCTCCAAACTACAGATATCGATCCTGGTAAACTGTTAAGACTCCAATACCTCCATGTTCCGGAGATCCCTATGGATTTGACTCCTCTGGTACAGCCCTCCTTTGAGACGCTGTCTCAAATGGTATGGAATAATCCTGCTCTCATTCCTTCGGTGGCTAAGTCCATAGATAGGAAATATGCTGCTCCCAAGGATCGTCCCATTTTGGCATCCCAAGCCTTTGCGGATTCTATTGTAGTCTTGGCAGAGAATGATAAGGTCATCCTTTCCCAAACTACTACAGCTCGACCTATTAACAAAGAATCTCGTAAGATAGACACTTGGGGTAAGAGAGTCTTTGCTGCTTCCACCGTAGGTATGCGTATTGCCAGCTACCAAGGCTATTTCTCTCAATATGAGTATATCCTTTGGCATTCGCTCAAACAAATGGTTGAAGCTCTACCGGAGTCGGATACTGATTCAGAACTTCTTCAAACCATAACCAGGGGTATCGAGTCCAACAACCAGCAGGTTAAAGAGGCTATGGACTCCTTCGATACTGCCTCCCGGGCGGCAGCAGCAGGCATTTGTACCCGTCGCCATTCCTGGCTGTGCACTGCAGGTTTCACGAATGATGCCCAACAGGTAGTGGCGTTGCCTTTCGATGGTGTATATCTCCTCGGCCCTCAAGTCGAACAGGCTCTAGAGGCCACACAAAAAACTAGGTCAGCCATTAAATTGGCCCAACCTCCTCCCGTCCCCTCTTGAGGGGGTGTTAACAAATGCCAGTTTCATAACCGTCAGTCCTTTCGAGGCAAAGGCAGGGGAAGTTTTAATAAAAACCAAGCTCCCCCAGCCTCAAAAGAAAATGCAGCATAAGGCGAAAGCACCAAAAGCGCCTAGTGCCGCATTCTGAGTTGTTGGCCCAAGTCCCACCTCAGCTGCCCGAGGGGGACTTTTCCTCAGCGGTGGGAGGTCGTCTGACTCACTTCTACAATCAGTGGAAGTCCATAACCTCGGACAAATGGGTCCTCCGGATAATCCGTGAGGGGTATTCCCTCAATCTTTTGGAGACCCCTCCGGATCTCCCCCCCAGACAGCCCAGGCTGTTGGTTCTTCAGTCAGAACTTCTCGCCTCCGAGATACAAGGCCTTCTGAACAACAGGGCAGTAGAAGTAGTTCCGCTGCATCAATGGAACACAGGGTTCTACTCCCATTACTTTCTGGTTCCAAAGAAGACTGGGGGCATGTGCCCCGGTTTGGACCTCAGAAAATTAAACAAATTTCTTCCCAAAGAGAGATTCAAAATGATATCACTAGGAACCCTGTTACCCTTGCTTCATAAGCACAACTGGTTAGCCTCCCTGGACATGCAGGTTGCTTACCAGCACATTCCTATTCACCCAAAGCATCACAAATACCTAAGGTTTGTGGCTTTGGGACAGCATTATGAGTTCAAAGTCCTTCCGTTTAGACTATCCTCTGCGCCGCAAGTTTTTTACAAAGTGTTGTGCAGTTCTCGCTGCACATCTCAGGAAAATCGGAATACAAGCATTCCCATATCTGGACGATTGGCTTCTAGCAAGTCCTTCCAGACAAGGAACTCTAGGCATGAAGTACGAGCTTCACATTTTCTTATGTCCATGGGAGTCCTGCTAAACCTCAAAAATGCTAGCTTCAGCCCTCCCAGAAGCTCCTTTTCATAGGAACTCTCCTGGATACCTCCTGTGCGAAAGCATTTCTTCCAGAGGACAGGAGGAGCGATATCCTTCAGATGGCCTGATACATTGGGGAGAGCAGCTCGATGACAGCTCTCTCGATGCAACGGATGCTAGGTCTCATGGCATCCTCGGTGTTCACTGTGCCCCTAGCACGCCTCCACATGAACCTCTCAATGGATGCTCAGCACTCAGTGGTCCCTGACCACTCATCCTCAGTCCTTTCTCATCAAGGTGACAAAACCTCTGAAAAGATCGCTCACCTGGTGGGTGCAAGAGGACAATCTTCTGGAAGGATACCCCTCTGCTCCTCTAGATCATTAGATTTCCATTACCACGGACGCGTCCCTGTTGGGGTTGGGAGCTCACTGTCAGGCTCTCCACACTTAAGGTACATGGACTCAAGACGAGTCCCATCTTCACATAAATGTCTTATTGATAGCCGTCCTTTATGCAGTCCGGGCTTTGAAAGACATTCTCTGTCGCAAGAACATTCTCCTTCAAATGGACAACAAAACAGTGATGTATTACATCAACAAGCAGGGCGGTGCTCACTCTTACCCCTTATGCAGGGAAGCGATGAGAGTATGGGAATGGTGCTTAGAACACAAGGCTCTAATTCATGCAGGCTACCTGCCGGGAGTGCAGAACGAACTGGCAGACCGTCTCAGCAGAACAGAGACAGATCCTCACGAATGGTCTCTCGACTCAGCCATAGCTCAGTCACTATTTGCAGAGTGGGGAATGCCACACCTGGAGCTTTTTGCATCCCTACTCAACGCAAAACTGCCTCTCTTCTGCTCCAGAAATCCAGGGCCTGGCATTTTCTGTCAGGATGCGTTTGGGCTGTGGTGGACAGAACTCTTTCTTTACACCTTTATGCCTCTTCCTCTAATTCAGAGAGTACTTCTCAAATTCGAGTCCCAGGGGAACAAAATGATCCTCATTGCTCCCTTCTGGCCTCGACAAATATGGTTTCCACTACTCAACAGTATGTCAGAAACTCCTCCAAAACCGCTTTCCCTTCAGACGAACCTTCTGACTCAGGGGCCTGTGGTCCATCCCAATCGGGGGTCGTTTCACCTTCATGCTTGGCTCCTGAAGAGATAGAAGTGAACAGGTTCGGTGTCTCTCACAGGGTTTCAGTTATTCTTCTGGCTGCGTGCAAGCCAGCCACTAGAAAACTTACACAGCCAAATGGAAGCGTTTCTCTCTGGTGTGCAAAATCCTCTTTGAATCCTTTTTCCTGCCTACCAGATAAAGTTCTAGAGTACCTTTTAGACCTCTCAAATTCAGGTCTGCAATACTCTACAGTTAAAAGTTCACCTTTGTGCCATTTCAGCTTATGAGCCAGTACTTTCCTTGTCACTGGCTCAGTTACCAGTGGTTGAGAGATTTCTTAAGGGAATTCTGCATACCAGACCTCCTATAAGATGTCCAGTCGCAGCCTGGGACATTAATCTGGTGCTAGATATGCTCACTCGAAAACCTTTTGAGCCTCTTGTGACCTGTGAGTTAAAATTTCTCACCTGGAAGACTGACTTCCTAGTAGCCATTACCTCAGCCCACAGGGTCTCTGAGATACATGCCTTGGTCACAGACCCTCCGTATACTGTTTCATAAAGACAAAGTAGTTCTTAGGACCCATCCTAAGTTTCTACCTAAGGTTGTTTCAGAATTCTATCTAAACCACCCTTTGGTCCTTCCTTCCTACTTTGCAAACTTCCAAAATGAAGGAGAGCGTTCTCTTCATTCCTTGGATGTCAAAAGAGCTCTGCGTTTCTATCTAGATAGAACAAAAGACTTTTGAAAAGCTCAATAACTCTTTGTTTCCTTCAGTGAGACCCGGCTGGGTCAACCGGTCGCTATCAGATGCATTTCAGCATGGCTGGTGGCATGCCTTCACCACTGTTATTCCATGGCACAGGTTAAGCTGGAAGGCAGAGTGTACGCTCACTCTACTAGGCGATTCGCGACATCCCTAACGAAATCATGACGTGCCCATACGCGAATATTTGCAATCTTGGTCACCTGGAGCTCAGTGCATACTTTCATCAAACACTATGCCCTGGATGTCCATGCCAGGCGACATCTTTCATTTGGTAGGACCATCCTTACTGGACTTCTGTCCTGTTGTGAGCTGTTGGTCTCTCCTGCCACCCTCTCGAGATTTAGCTTCAGTTTTCTCCCATTAGTGTGAATGAGTGGTGGAGACTTATGTCAGGAAGATATGGAAATTACGTGCCTGCAGGTCTTGATCTTCTTGACGAGTCTCCACACTCATTCCACCCTCCATCCCCAAGCTCACCTTTGTTGTTGGTTTTCACTCCCTCAATCTTAAGCTGTGAAGACTTCTTTGTTGACCCTCCTTATACGAGTCGTCTGGACTATCTTAGGTCTGTTTTTTTCTTCATTAGGCTATCCGTCTAGGTTTGTTCGCTGCACCTCCTCGAGAGGTACTAAAGGCGGGTTGGAGGGTTGACACCGAGATAGTCATTACTGCCGCGAGCTGGGGCTGTGGTGCCATCTCTGGCGCCGACCCTCTAGCAAAAAAGTTTGCTCCCACTGGGTCCTAGTGCCTCCGGCGCAGATCCCATTAGTGTGAATGAGTGGTGGAGACTCTTCCAAGAAGATCAAGAATTACGGTAGGTACGTAATTTCCATTTTTGTGTCCAGGCACTGCCTGGTTCTGAACCGAACGGGGGTCTGGCGCCCCATATTGGATCTTTGCAGACTGAACCAGTTTCTGAGGAAGCGCAAGTTCAGGATGGTCACTCTGAACCAGATAATCCCATCTCTGGAGCAGGGCACATGGTTCTGCTCCCTGGACCTCCAGAACACCACCTTCCATATTCCAGTCTGTTCCACTGGCGGTACCTTTGGATCTTAGTTCAAGAGGGCTCTTGCAGTAGGCAACACCATAAGGACTGAGCTGTCAGATGCTAGGACCACACGGAAAGCAGTATCTGGCGGGGGACCACCCACCCGGTGTCATGTGGCCGACATCGGCCCGATGCTATATAATGGGTGGTCCCCCACACCCGCCTCCAGTTCTTGCTCTCCATCGACCTATGCACGTTGGACCTAACGGAAAGCTGCTACTGTTGACCGCCATTTTCGATAAGTACATCTTATGAAATTTCTTATTTTCTGCAAAAAGTTAGTGTTTTCGGCATTGGATTGCATGTCTTCTCCTTATTCTACTGAATCTCGCAAGAACAAGTGCGCCTTCAGCAAGCAGATCCCAGAGAAAGATGGCCATACCTCCTGTTTTCTCTGCCTGGGTCCCGACCATAACACCCGAGGACTGTGAGGCCTGTCAGTTTCAACCAGGCCACACGAAAACGCCATCAAAAAGTCCTGGAAGCCCAACTTTTAAAACAAAAACTGGCTTCAGTGGGAAAAGGAGCTGCAGCAGGTGCGGAGTGCTTCTTCATCTCTGGGGCTCTTCTGACTCCCACTCCTCCAAGCAGAAGGAGCACAAGCGGGACCGGTCTCCCTCCAAACCGCGGATCTCTTCAGAGATTGCGGCCGTCAAGCAGCCCTCTGCTAGCAAGGGAGGCGCTACTCCGGCCAAACCTGTTCCTCCTGCTTTGGAGCAGCCTTTGTCATGCCCCCGACCGAGCTGGTAATGGTTCCAGTGAGGACCTTCAGGGATTCGGAGGCTACTCTCCACCCTTAGGCCCTTCAGATCTCAGCCAGGGCCTAAGTTGGGTGAGTTGGCTGGTAAGTCTGACACCAGCTCCACTGACATCTGCATAGCCCCAGCGCTCACGTCTGACCCCAATTCGAAGTCTTAACATCGGTCCTCTGGACAAGCGCCTGCTGCCACTCTGGCCGCAGCAGGCCCGAAGGAATCTCTCCTCTGCCACCCCCCATGCGGACAACCCTTTGTCTCCTCCGGTGGGGCCCTACAGACTCGACTCCCCCGGGCCAGAGGGACTGATGCCCCACTGGCCCGATAACCAACCAGCACCGGGCGCCCCACGCTAAACCCTCCCAGGGACTTCTGGCCACTCCGCTGAGTGATACTTCTATCGCTCCCCCTCCCTCACCCCAGACTCTGGAGGCGCCTGTCGCCTCACCCAGGCTGACGCCGGCTCCCCCCATGGATACTCAACCCAGGCCTTCTGGCATCTCTTTAGGGCCTCAGCTAGGTCCCTCAGCCCTGCCGTCTGGTCCTTTTCCAGGTTACCTGACAATGGGCAACCCTACACCAGGCCACCATACTCCAGGCCTTCCTACACCATGGTACCTGATGCCAGGGTACCCAGTGCCAGGCTATCCACCGTCTGGGTATCAGACGCTTATCAGCATCCTCCACTGCCTCTTCCACAGCCGCCGGTGGATTATGATGCTCTTTTTGCTTCATGGTGAAACTGAGCCAAGCACCAGCTCGTATCAGAGCTGGACTGACGCCAGCCAGCCATGCCTCCCATGCCGGTCCGGCCGGCCCCTACTCCACATTCCCTCTCACCTATCGAGACACATCCCTCCACTTCTGGATGGACATTGGGTGCCTCTGCAGGAGAGGACCAGGGTCATGGGTGGACTGATCCTCAGATGGAGGACCCCCGGCGACGGTCCCTGTCCCCTGACAGGAGCCCTTCGTGGGACTCCGATTCGGACTCTGCCTCTTCTTACTCGGGCTCTACACTGGAGGACCCAAGGAGACCCCTAAGTCTACCCTGGAGGACCCCTCCTTCATGGATATCCCACGAAAAATTCAGGAGGCCAGCAGCTGGAAGACAGAGGAGCAGGATCATCAGCGTCCGAGGTTGACCGAGTACCTTGACCTCCTGGAGCTGACCCCCCTTCTGTTCCTCGTTAGACAGGGCCCAACGACGATTTGGCCTCCACAGTAGTGGCAGCAACCATTGTCTAGCGCGGCCATCTCACAAAGATGGCAGACGGATTGTATCATGCCCCTGAAGGGAAAGACCATTTGATCAACCACCCTAAAAATGATTCGGTGGTTATCAGTGCGGTGCATGGCCGCTCAGCTAAACCTAAGCATATGAGTACCTCCCCTCCTGACAAGGATTCGAGGCAACTTGACCAGTTTGATCACAGGGTTTATTCATCCTCTACTCTGGCCTTGTAGGCTCTGAATTATGTAGCCCACCTGGTTTGTTACCAGAAGGCCATTCTGAGTCAACTGAAAGCTGAATTTGAGGCCTTGCAAGACTCTCAAGCCAAGACCAAAATTGAGCAGACAGTCAGGACAGCAGAGATTACCTTCCGCCACACCCTTCCAATGACTTAAGATGCTGTCTACGCCTCCGCCAGAAGCACAGCAACAGCGGTCTGTCTAAACAGATACTCCTGGCTGCAGGTATCTGGTTTCGCCCAGGATGTCCAAGCGTCCATCCTGGAGGCCCCCTTCAGGGGCCCGGTGCTCCTTGGGGGAGACTTCAGGACATCATGACTGACCTGCAGGAGCAAGGGAAGGCACTTTGATCAGTGCAGTCCCTCTATCACACCAATCCCAAGTCTCAGCAGTCATTTTGCCATCAGCAAAGGTGCCAGAGAAGGCAGCAACCTGCCAAATCTCAGGGCAAGCGTTGGGCTACCTCTTCTGCCTCCACCCCCCGACAGGTCACAAAGACCATCTGAGTCAGCGCTCCCCAACCTTCCCTCTGCTTCTTGACTTGCACGCCCCCCCCCCCCCAAAAAAAAAAAATTCCATAGTCCCAGAGGAGCCAGTCGGGGACAGATTCGCCAGTCACCTGCCCAATTGGGAGGCGATCATGACAGACTCTTGGGTTCTTCAGCTATTAGCACAAGATCACATGATAGAATTCATAGAGAGACCTTCAGAAAATCCTGCAGGTCACTTGCATTACCCGCAAGGTCACACTCCACTCGTCAGAGAGGAGATTCGGGCTATGTTGCTAAAGTCCGTCATAGAACCCATTTCTCAGGGCCAAGTAGGAAGAGGGTATTACTCCCACTTCTTCCTGATCCGAAAAGACTGGAGACCTCTGGCCGATAGTGGACCTCAGCAAGCTCAATCTCTTCATAGAATACAAGAGGTTCTAGACGTGGATATGTTCATCCACACTTCTTGGCATGTCCCTTTCCCTTTTAATTCTTGCTGGAAGGTCTTAAAGCTGGCTCCTTCCTCCCACCCGGGTGGTATAACACTTGGCTCCACCCCATGACGCCAGATCTTCCTTTCCGCTGCAAGATTCAGGTTGCCTCCTGACCGCTCCTGTGTTCTGTAGGCCCTGGCTTAGTTTTCTTCTAATTCTTTGAAGATTAAGCTCGTTTGAGCTAGCGACTGTAGTAGGTGTTTCCAGGAGCGTGGATATGTTGTTCATCCACACTGTTTGGCATGTCCCTTTCCCCTCTAAAGATCACCGGAAGTCTTCAAGCTGGCTTCTCACACCCACGCGGGTGGTATATACCTCGGCTCCGCCCCATGACGCCAGATCTTCCTTTCCGCTGGAAGATTCAGTGCCTTTCTCGTGCTCATGTATTCGTAGACCCTGACTTTTAAATCAGTTCTACCTAAACTTCGAAGTTTTCGAATTAGCGATCACGAATGTGTTGCGGCTACTACGGAAGAAACAACCCCCCCACCCCCGGATTTCACCAGTGCTTCTGCAGCCAGAAGATGTCGTGTACTGATCCCCACTCCACGTGCATCTGCTGCCTCAGTATCGCCCATGACACCTCGTCCTGCAGTTTCTGCTTGGCCTTCCATCCCAAAGTCCTGGACGACCATCTTGCGTGCCTACAGCTGGGAAGACCAGAAAAGAGAAACCGCCCAGTGAAATCGAAGGAGTCTAGGTGGGTGGTTTCCGCAGCTGTGGAATCCGCTGAACAGTTGGAGCGTATGCAAGCCTTTGAGGAAGAAGCGGCCCGCTCTTCCTGGAGCTTCTTTGTTCCACTCAACCTGGGCTCCACCTTCTCAGTTTCCTTCAGGGAGCTGTGCCAGTCTCTCCCTACCAAGGGAGAGGCGCCTGCGGGCCCGCACTTTTCCCAGTCCTGTCCTCGGGATAAGGATCTGAGTAAGTCTTCATCTAGACAGACGCGCTTGGGACCAAGAGAGGTCTCAGTCTCAGGAGCATGCAGTCTTGTCCTCGGTCGAGATTGCTTCCTTGGCTGCTGGCTTCTCGGACCTCCCGGCAGGCCAGACAACAGAGGATGTGGCAGAGATCGTTATCGACCCACTGTCGCCGACTTGGGTCGATGACTTCCTTGAAAGGACCCCGGTCCTTGTCTTCTGCGGTGAGGAGACCCAGCCTGCTGGAGTCCCCATTGAGGATCCGGTCCCGGACTCCTGGATGTCACTGGCCCCGCCGGTGTCTCCTGACCGACCGAGTTGCCTGCCCAATCTCGGTTGAGGTCTAGGACCCCCTCGTCCGACAGGCCGAGGAGGGGCCACAAGCGCTGAAAGAAGAGGCGACCCCATCAGTTATCGTCCTTGGATGAGGAGAGGCTCCAACGGAAACTCCGGCGCTACGAGGACCTCATGCGGCGGCAGCTTATTTTGTCTGGGCCTGAGCCTACCACGGCTTCCTCCCCGGCCATTACCTGGCTTTCGCCACCCAGGCTGAAGCAGACTCCCTTGGAGCCGATCAGATTGGTTCCCCTGCCCACAGAGCCGGCAAGACCACCAGTTTGGCCTGTTACGGTCTCTCCACCCACTGTGGTGGAACCACCACCCAAAGCAGCCTGTGGGAGGGGCTCCTTCCAAGCAAGATAGACCGGACACCGGGCTTACCTGGCGTTTGTCGGTCACGGTCACCCCAGACTGCCCCCGGGGAGTCGAAGGTGACACGGGCGGTAGGCCGTTGTATCCGTTCTCTTCGGGGTCGGATGTCACCGGTCTCCATTCACATCCCGGGGATGATGATTGGACCGCTGGCCCAGAGACTGAGGAAGGTCCTTTGTCCTTTCAAGGGATCCGCTGCCTCATCTCTGAGTCTACAGGAATGCGTCTGGAGCCAACTCAGAAAAAGGCAGAGTAGCCTTTCACTGACATCCTCAAGAGAGGGGATATCCCAACGGAGGCCTTTCCTGTGGCCGAGGCCATTGTTGGACTGGCACTTTCGAACTCTAGCAGCGTCCTACCTCATGTCCAGCTCTGTCTGTCCATGGTCATAAATCTGCAGGTGCCCATGGGGTCCCTTCGAGGTTCAGGGCACCCTTCGGCCGAGAGCCTGGTGACTGCCTTTGTGTTCAGGCATGTACTGGCAGTTCTGCTGACACTGACTGACCGCCTGATAAAGAGTCCAAGCTCTTGGACCATTCAGCCAGGAAGGTCTATGCGGCTTCCTCCATGGGCCTTCGTTAGGCAAGTTCAGCCATCGTCAGGGCACACTTCTCCCACACCCTCCTCAGGTCGCTGGACAAAGTTCTCCCACATCTCCCCATGGACATGCAGACTATAGTCAAGCAAGTTCAGGATCAGGGCAGAGCCATTGCCAAACAGCATCTCCAGATGGCCCTGGATCTAGGGGACTCTTGTGCCTGTTCGATGGCCGTCGCAGTTGCCTCCCGTCACAGGGTTTGGCTGTGGCTCTCCTCCTTCTCGGCAGATACCCAGCATAAATGAGCTGATGTGACCTTCCTTGGGACCGACTTGTTCGGCCCAGGAGTGGCCGGTCACCTTCAGCATATTGAACAGTCCAATGCCACCTTGGATGCTACCTCTGCCAAGAGTTCTTTGGGCAAGGACCAGCAGAGGAAAAAAAAAAAAGCCTTTCAAACATGAAATCTTGCTGTATTCTGACAATTGCAGTTAGCTCCAGCACTTAAACTGCCCTGGAGAGTGAAGGGTTAAAATTCTGTGCCAGGCATAGAACGTTGGGCTCGAGCTCGATTGAAAACTCTGTCTGTGACACTTTGAAACCAAACCGTCAGATTCTTTACTCCGCCTCACTGAACAGTCGCTCTGGAGATTTTCTCCTTCTGCTCGGTTCAGAGTCGGTTAAAGTTGTCTGTTTTAGTCTGCATTAAGTTCCGTTTATCGGTTCGAGACTGTCTGTGGTACCGTAAGTACGTAGGATAGTTATTGTGTGGAAATTGTAAAGCTTTTTCTATCAGTTCGTCTGAACCAATCCTTTAGACAAAAATCTTTGTGAAAAAGTTTAGTGTGTGGTTACTGGTCCGTATCGGTTTTAAAAAAAAAAAAAAAAACTGTGAATTGAACATTTTTTTTTTCCAACACCCATAACACGGTGAGAAACCGATAGGGGAGTCTTGCCTGGTGGTTGCCTTATAAAGGGTAAGTTTTGTTAGGTTGGCCATGTCTGAGAAACCCAAGATAAAAACCGGGCCCACTGGGTTTCAGCACTGCAATGTGTGTGAGGAGGTCTTTGCTAAGGCCGATCCCCACACCACTTGTGTTTACTGTCTGGGGTTTGACCACCTCGATTCAGACTGCCAAATTTGCAAGAATTTCCCTAAGTCTACGTTGGATAAAAGGTTAGGTAGACTTGGGGATAAGGAGGCAGAGAAATCCGGTGACCTGGAAGGCCAGCCCGGTTCGGTTCCTACCGAACCAGAAGGAGTGCCCTCTGACCAGGGTGATACTTCTTTGCGCAAGATGAGAGCCGATCCTGAGGGATCGGTTCCTACAAAGAGAAAATGCAAGGATAAATCGGCCGGTTCGGATCCAGAACTTCATGTTCCGACCGCTGTAGAGCTAGCCAGAGCGATTCTGATTGTTAAATCACTTCGTCCGGTTCCAACCGATCCGGCGGCTTCTGGCAGGGGTTCGGTTGATTCCCCCGGTTCAGGATTACTCCCCTGAAGATTTTTGTGAACAGGAATTTGATGAGGGGGATTTTGAAGAGGATGATTATGATGGTGAAAGTCTGGATGTGCCTGTGGAACTGGACATCTCCCCAGACAGACCTTCTGGTGTTTCCCCTCCTAGGCTTCGAGTCCCCTTCCCACTTTCTGTTTTACAGAAAAGTGGCAGAAACCCTCCAGCTTCCTATTGAGGAGGCTGTGGAGGATTAGGAGGAGCCTGATTTTGTTGAGATGATGGACATACCAGAGTCTGAGACTGTCTATTCCCCTCCATAAGTCCTTTGGGAAACAGATACAAAAAATTCTAAGGTCTCCTAACTCTGTACCTCCTGTTGACAAGAGAATGGACAAGAGGTACACCTTGTCAGGCTCAGATACAGAGTTTCTTTATCAGCATTGCAGCCATGTTGGGATAGTGCAGGCTGCAGCCTGTGACAAGGCAAACATTTCCTTGGCTTCACCCCCCCCCCCCAAACAAAGACTCCAGGAAGATAGATGCCATGGCAAAGAAGCAGTACATGGCATCATCTTTGGGACTCAGGCAGGCTAACTATATGGCCTATACAGCCAGGTACCAGAAGTCCAGGTGGGACACTGTACTGGCACTGGCGGTGCCCAACTCTCGCATAAGGACGGCCATTCCCTGTACCTTTTTTACCTAGGCCCCGACCATCTGGTGGAGAAGTGCCAGCACTGCCTCAGCTTTAACGCGGCCACTCGGAGAAGGCAGCAGCAGTCCCTAGAAGTCCACATTTTGAAAAAGAAAATGAGCTCCATGGAGAAAGAACTGAAAAAGCTTCAGCAGGTGTCTACTTCCCCTGAAGGCCATCGCAAGAAAAGGGATAGAGTCTTTGCCTGTCTGGGTATTACCATCAACCATTCCAGGTCTCACTTGATCCCATCCCAGAGACTTCAGTTTATTGGGGCGATACCGGACACGACCCTAGGCAGGGCCTTCCTGCCACCAGACAGTTCGGGCACACTCCAGACTCAGATAAGCTTGTTGTCCGGCCGCAGGCGGGTCAGTGCAAGGTCAGATCTTCGCCTCCTTGGGCTTATGGCGGCTGCTATCCTGACAGTCCCTCGCGCTCGGCTCCACATGAGGGTCTCTCAGTGGACACTTCGCTCTCAATGGAATCAGATGGTAGATGACTTGCACCACTTGGTCCTAGTCTCCTCTTCCATGATTCGAGACTTGCAGTGGTGGATGGTTTGAGAGAACCTTCTTCTGAGAGTTCCTTCCTTCGTTCCTCCTCCCTCCCAGACTTTGACCACAGACGCCACGGGCGAAGTTTGGGGAGCCCATATCGGTCCACATTGGACCCAGGGCTCTTGGTCCAAGCTCGAACAATCACTGCACATCAATGTGCTCGAGCTTCGGGCGTTGTTCTTCGCTCTCCAGGACCTCCACCTGCATCTTCTTCCAGGCCACCTAGCCGTCCAGACGGACAATATGTGTGCGGTATGGTACATCAGCAAACAGGGCGGGACTCTATCCTACCCTCTTTGTAGGGAAGCAATGAGAGTCTGGGATTGGGCAGCACAACACGACCGTCACCTCGCGGCAATTCACGTTCCGTTCCGTTTTGAGAACTCCTTAGCAGACAAACTGTCGCTCGTCTGCCCAAGCTCACGAGTGGGAGCTGGATCAGGGGGTCCTAAACGATATCTTCCTACGTTGGGGAACACCTCAGGTGGACCTGTTCACTTCACCTCTAAATGCAAACCTTCCCGACTTATGCTCGCTCGTTCAGGAGCGAGGCATTTTCCTGGAGAGATACTCTGTCTCTAGATTGGAGGGAGAGATTAGTCTATGCCTCCCGAGTCCCCTGATCCCGCGTGTCTTGCAGAAACTCTGCTCAGAAGGGGCGCGAATGATTCTGATCGCTCCTTTCTGGCCCAGGCAAGTTTGGTTCTCTCTTCTGCAACAATACTCAGAGGAGCTTCCTCTTCCTCTTCCGCTGTCACAAATTTTATTGACCCAGGATCAGGGGACCCTGGTTCATCCAGGTCTCAAGTCCCTTCAACTGCATGCGTGGCTCGCGCAGACACAGCTCAAGCCCACTTTGGGGTTTCTCCCCAGGTGGCTGAGATCTTGGTGAAGGCTAGGAAACCCTCCACTAGGTCTGCTTATGCCACGAAGTGGAAACGGTTCTCAATCTGGGCCGCTTCAGAAGGCTTCGAGCTTTTCTCTTGCTCAGTTGGGCGACTGCAGGCGTACCTGCGCCATCTCTTTGACCTGGGTCTTAGTCACTCGTCTCTGAAGGTACACATGGCGGCCATTTCGGCCTACCATGTTCCCTTCGCAGATAGGACGTTTGCTCAACTGGAAGTCTCTAAGACTTTCCTCAGAGAGGTTCTTCACTTGAGACCCCCTATCCGAATTCCCACCCCTCCTTGGGATTTGAACTTCGTTCTTGAGAAACTTACTTTGCCTCATTTTGAACCGGGGGCCTCAGCAGACATGAAGTTCTTTCATGGAAGACGCTCTTCCTAGTGGCCATTGCCTCTGCTCGGAGGATTTCCGATCTCCAGGCCCTGATGTGTAAAATCCCGTACTTGATTTTTCACAGGGAACGCGTGGCTCTGCGCACCAATCCTAAGTTCTAGGGACATGGATATGTTGTTCATCCACACTGTCTGGCAGGTTCCTTGCCGCTTTAAATCTTGCCGGAAGGTCTTCAAGCTGGCTCCTCCCACCCACCCGGGTGGTGAAACTCTCGGCTCCGCCCCATGACGCTAGATCTTCCTTACCGCTTGGAAGCTCAGGTTCCCTCCTTAACGCTCTGCGTATAAGACTGGTTCCTAATTCTTGAATTTTGAAATTAAAAGTTTTTTTGCTAAAAAGACTTCTGTCTTCTCTCCCTCGCGGCTGCGATGGACAAATCGACTCCCGGTTTCCGGAGATGCCCTTGCGGGCAGAAGATGTCTCAGACGGATCCGCACTCCACGTGCGTCTACTGCTTAGGCCTTGAGCACGACCCGCAGGCCTACGACCTGTGCTCTTCCTTTTCGGCCTACATTCTTGAAGACCGTGCTGCCCGTTTACAACGGGGTGTCCCGAGAAGTGTTTTCCTCGGTAAAGTCGAAGAGGCCGGTCGGCGGTGTGTCGGCAGGGCTCGGCAGATCAGCTCGAGCAGATGATCGCCCTCAAAGAGGAGGCGGCGCGGGCCGCTTCTACCTCGGCTGTGGCATTTGTCCCGCTCTCTCTCGGTACCTCTTATTCAGCTTCTTTTAAGGAGCTTTGTCTTATCCTCTCTACTAAAGGTGAGGGACCAACTTCTTCTGGACCTTTTTCTCGGTCCAAAAAGAGAGACAAGGGTAAGTCTCACCGTCGACGCTCTTGGGAGCGGGAAAGATCCCTTTCCCTGAGTTGTCGGCCGTCGACTTCGGTCGACTTCTCGGCTTTGGCCACTGGTCTCACGGTGTCCCCGTCAGGCCAGTTGACCCGAGACTCCCGTCGACGCGGTTGAGATTTTTCTCGACCCATTGGACGGGTTGTCGGCTGGAGAAGCGAGAATCCCTCTCCCGGTTCCCCGGTGGGTGTTGAGGACCCGTCGGCTTCGTCTGTGCCTCGGTTCCGGAGCCTTCGGTTGAATCTTCCGAACCGAGGGGAGTGCCAGTTCCCTGCGACACCTCCCCGCACCGTCCTCGGCAAAGCCGAGGTTCTCGGTCTCGGACTTCTTCGCGGTCCAGCCGATCCCGCCGTCATAGGCGGTCTCAGCACCGCGCAAGTGGCGCCGCCGCTCGTCCTCTTCCTCCTCCTCGGATGAGGGCAGGCTTCGGCGCAAGTTGCGTCGAAGTTATGAGGAACTTGTGGCAACAGCTCCTTCTGACTGGGAATAAGCCGACGCCGTCGTCTTCCCTGGCCATTAAGTGGCTGTCACCGGAGTGGCTGAAACAACCCCTCGTTTTATCCGAGGAGCCTGCTCCCAGGCCGGTTGTTCGGCCAAAACCAGCTGCCCCACCGATTCCGATGGAACCTCCACAGCCGTTAGTTGGGGCTTCTACCAAAAATTCTCGGTCGGCTCAGGGACTGCCCCATATGCTGTCTGTCACCCTCACTCCCGATCGACCTCGACAGGTTGAGGGTGGCTCAGGCCTGAGGCAGCTCTTTGAGGACTCTTCCGAGTCCGAAGACGATTCCTCCCTTTTCTCCAAGCAAATGGACTTGGAGTCCTCAGGTGGACGATAGCCCTTCGTCCTTCCTGGGATTGCTTCGGCTAGTCTCTGAGTCCACCGGGATGAAGCTCGAACCCGTTTCTAAGCGGGCCAGGTATCCCCTCACGGAGATTCTGGACCGAGGGGATTCCCCTACGGAGGCCTTTCCGGTGGCCGAGGCCATAGTGGGCCCGGCCTTGGAGCTCTGGCAGCCTTCAGCCAGGATGGCCAGGAAGTATGCGGTCCCTACCGGTTCCCTGTCTGGTTTTTCGGAACACCCCTCGGCCGAGGGGTTAGTTACCGACAGCGCGTTTTCGGCGTGCGGGAACGCTAGGGATGTGGACAAACCTCCCGACAAGGAGTCCAAGAAATTGGACTATGCCGGGCGAAAAGTCTACGCTGCGTCCTCCCTTGGCCTTCGCCAGGCCAGTTCGGCCGTCCTCATGGCACATTTCTCTCGTGCCCTGTTGGGCTCCCTGGATGAGGTCGTCCCTCATCTTGCCGCGGATCTGCAGACCACGGTCAGGCAGGTGCGGGACCAGGGCAGGGCAGTGGCCAAACAGCAGCTCCAGACTGCTTTAGACATTGGGGACTCATGTGCCAGGTCGGTGGCGGCCACAGTGGCCATGCGTCGTCAGGCTTGGCTGAGGATATCCACCTTTACTTCGGATACCCAGCACAAGTTGGCGGATGTTCCCTTTTTGGGGACCGACCTCTTCGGCCCTGGGGTGGAAAGTCACCTGCAGAGGATCGAGAAGTCCAATGCTACCTTGGACTCTGTCTCTTCCGCTCAGAAGGACAAAGGCCGCAAACCACAGCCTAAGCCCTTTCGTCCTTCTGCGCCCGCAGCGCGTCCGGCTTAGCATCCCAAACCCAAGCCCGGGGCTTCCTCCAACAGGAAGCAGGGAGGTAATGGCCCAGGAGCTCCCTCGGCCGGTCCCTCCTCCAAGCCTGCCCAGTGATGGGCTGAGGGGTTTCGCCCCCAACCCCGTCACCTCACCCCAGGTGCCCCCCATGGGGGGACGGCTCCCGCACTTCCTTTCCGCCTGGTCTGTTATTACCACGGACAGGTGGGTGCTGGAGGTGGTGGGAAGAGGCCTGCCTCTAGAATTCGAGCAGGCTCCGCCCTTTAGAGCCGTCGCACCTCGGGGGGCCTCGGGGTCCGCAGCCTCTCTGTCGGCTCAGGCTGACATCGCTCTCCTCCTCCAAAAGGAGGTGATCAAGGAGGTGGCGGACCCTCCCTCAGACCCGGGTTTGTGTCCAGGTACTTCCTGGTTCCGAAACGGACGGGGGGCTGGCGCCCCATTCTCAACCTACACGACCTGAACAAGTTCCTAAGGTCTCGAACCTTCAGGATGGTCACTCTGGCTCAGATAATACCATTCCTGGAACACGTCGTGTGGTTCTGCTCTCTGGACCTGCAGGACGCATTCTTTCACGTCCCTATCCGTCCGTCACATCGGTGATTCCTTCGCTTTCGAGCGGAGGGATCCCTTCAGTTCCGAGCCATGCCCTTCGGCCTGTCTCCAACTCCCAGGGTCTTCACCAAATGCATAGCAGTGGTGACAGCTTTCCTGCCGCGCCGAGGGGTCCGGGTGTACCCTTACCTGGACGATTGGCTGATAGCAGCCCCCTCCAGACAGGAGGTGGAGCGGTCCAGAGATCTGGCCCTCCAGGTTTGCTCTCAAATCGGCCTTCTCATCAACGAGGCCAAGTCGGAACTCGAGCCGAAGCAGGTGATTCTGTTTATCGGGGCAGAGCTCGACTCTCTTCGAGCCAGAGCATGGCTCCCGGCGGACAGGGCCGAGGTTCTTACCTCCTTTGCCCAGTCATTTCTGGTTGGGCAATCTCGCCCTGCCCGGGACTTCCTGCGCCTCCTGGGTCTCATGGCGGCCTGTACCAGCGTGGTCCGTTGGGCACGCTGGCACATGCGCCCCCTTCAGTGGGGACTGGCCAGCCAGTGGTCACAACGCTGCGATCCATTGGACCAGCTAGTGACGGTGACCCAGGAGATGTGGAACGCTCTCTGGTGGTGGACCGTTCCATCTCATCTGCAGGAGGGCATCCCGTTTGTCCGCCCCGAGCCGGTCGGTCTCTATCGACCGATGCCTCTCTGATGGGTTGGGGTGCCCATCTGGGGGAACACCGGGCGCACGGCCTCTGGTCCCCTGGGAGTCCGATGCCACATCAACCTGCTGGAGCTCTGGCGGTCCGCTAGCTCTCACTGCCTTTGCTCCGTTCGCCGGGTCAAGTGGTCCGAGTCCAGACGGACAATACCACGACCATGTACTACCTAAACCGCCAGGGCGGGACGCGTTCCATGCTTCTATGCAAGGAAGCTCTCCGCATTTGGTCACTCGTGCGCAGCTTGGAGGCGGATCTCCTAGCCATTCATGTGGCAGGAGCCTCCAACACCCTGGCCGATGCCCTGAGCCGAATAGGGGCTGCATCTCACGAGTGGTCTCTCCTGCCGGAGGTAGTACAAGATGTGTGCCCCAATGGGAGAACAGCTCAGGTGGACCTGTTTGCCTCCAGTGGAGAACGCAAAGCTGAGGCTGTTCCATGCCCGCCCCCCCTCAGCAGGGCTCGCTGCAGGGGGATGCCTTCTCGAGGCCGTGGACCCCGGGCCTCTTCTACGCCTTCCCCCATTTCCCTTGATTCACAAGGTGCTTCTCAAAGCAAGGATGGACAAGGCGCAGGTGATTCTGATAGCCCCAGACTGGCCCCGCCAGTTCTGGTACTCAGATCTCCTCAGCCTCAGCTCCAGGCTCCCGAGGCAGCTTCCAGCTCGCCCGGACCTGCTCTCAGTCAATCAGGGGAAGGTGTTCCATCCGGACCTTCAATCCCTGCACCTGACGGCCTGGTTCCTGAGCGGCTAGAGTTCCAGGCCTTGGGTCTTTCCGATGAGGTCCTCAATGTTGTTGAGGCGTCCTGAAAGGATTCGACCAGGAAATGCTATGCCTTCAAATGGAAGAGATTTTCCATTTGGTGTCAGGGCAAGGGCTTGGACCCTTCTTCCTGTCCTTTGGCTAGCATCTTGGACTATTTATGGTCCCTTTCTCGTCAAGGGCTTAGGTCGACGACCCTAAGGGTGCACCTGGCAGTAATCTCTGCTTACCGGGCGCGGGCCGGGGAGCAGTCGGTGGCGCAGGAGAAGGTGGTCTGGTGTTTTTTCAAAGGCCTTGATCACATTTCCCCTCCGGTGTGAGAACCTCCACCTCCGTGGGATTTACTGCTGGTACTGGCAAAGCTCATGGGCAAGCCATTCGAACCAATGCACAGGTGTGAACTCTCACCTGTCGTGGAAGACCGCCTTCTTGGTGGCTATCACGTCAGCCAGAAGGATGGAAGAACTCCAGGTGCTCTGCATCAGTCTCATTACCTGGTCTTCCACAGGGACAAGGTTGTCCTGCGCCCCCACCAAATTCCTTCTGAAGGTGGTGTGAGTTTCACCTTAACCAGGTGCTGACTCTGCCGGTGTTCTACCCCAATCACACCTCGGAGGCGAATACAGGCTCCATACTCTGGAACCTAGAAGGCGCCGCTTATTAAGGGTGACGGCTGAAATCGGAGAGGTTTGCCAGCTGTTTGTCACCTATGCTGAAGCCGCACCTGGCAGACCTGCAGCCAAGCGGACGATAGGCAGGTGGGTCACCTCCTGCATAGATCGCTGCTATAAGTTGGCGGGCATGGAGCCTCCCAGAGGATAAGAGCTCATTCTACCCGTCATTGCACTGCTGCATCGGTGGCTGCTTCCAGGGCGTCCCTATCCAGGAAATCTGCAGGGCTGCTACCTGGAAGTCACACACCTTTATTACCCATTACCACATCGACCTTGAGTCACGCGGGATGCTGGTTTTGGGGCTTGTTCTCCAGTCTTTATTCCCTAAGTAGGGGTGTGCTTTGCCTCCCTCCTCCCGGAGAACTGCTAGGAGTCTGCCAATAAGTGTGGATGAGCAACATATCCATGTCCCTAGAAATACAGGTTACTCACCTGTAACAGGAGTTCTAGGAATGGTATATGTTGTTCATCCACACGACCCACCCGACCTCCCGGCTTCGATCCACAACCTGAGCTTCCAGCGGGCCAGATCTGGTGTCGGGGTGGAGTCAGAGTTTTACCACCCGGTGGGTGGGAGGAGCCAGCTTGAAGACCTTCCGGCAAGATTTAAAGTGGCAAGGAACCTGCCAATAAGTGTGGATGAACAACATATACCATTCCTAGAACTCCTGTTACAGGTGAGTAACCTGTATTTTCTCCCCAAGGTGGTAGTGGAATCTACATTGAACCAGTCCATAGAATTACCCGCCTTCTTTACGCAGTACTCCAATCAGAGGGAGTATCTACTTCACACTATGGACATTCACTGGATTCTGAGATACTACACTAACAGAACAATGGATCTCAGAAAGACTGATCAACTTTTTGTCCCTTTTCCCCCCAAAAGAGAAGGCAATGCTGTTTCCAAGCAATGCCTGTCTAAATGGTTGGCTCATCGCATCACCATCTGTTATGAGAAGTACAAGAAGACCCTTCCGGGTCAAATAAGAGGTCACTCCACCAGAGGGGTTGCTTCCTCAGCGGCATGTTTCAAGAATGTGTCAGCGGCAGACATTTGTGCTGCCGCCACTTGGACTTCTGTCCATACATTTACAAAACATTACAGTTTGGATATTGCCTCTCACCGTAGAGCAGGCTTCGGGCTCGCTGTTCTGCAAGGCCTCCTTTCTTAAGGCCTTCACGGCTAGAGGATCTGCTTTGAGTAGCTTTCCTCCTCTCGTGTGCTGCTTCTTGTTCCAGACTGCTTGGGACACAGTCCTATATGTAATTACCTACTGCAAGAGCCCTCTCGAAGTAAGATAGTACAGTTACGTAAGAACTTACCGTAACAGTAGATCTTCGAGAGAGACTCTTGCAGTAGGTAATACCTTCCCGCCCTCCATCCCCCTAAACTTTTTCAGCTCCTTTTCCAGTGAGGGAAATCTCCGCTTCTCTCTCGTCCGGTCTCTTGTGGCCTGTGGCGGGAAAGAACTGGAAGGCGGGCGTGAGGGACTGCCCGTTTATACCAACGTCTCCTGACGCCGGTTACCTGACGTGGGGGCGGTCCCTCGCCAGAGACTACTAGCTAGAAATTTTTCCATGGGGTCCTACTGCCTGCTGACGTCATTCCTATATGTAATTACCTACTGCAAGAACGTCTCTCGAAGATCTACTGTTACGGCAAGTTCTTACGTAACTACTTTCTCAGGATAACCAGGCTAAGGCCATGGAGTTCCGTGTGGTGGGTAATTCTCTGTTTGGGGAACAGGCAGAGAATTACATGAAGAAAACTGATCAGTACAGGACCACTTACAGGAGTGCCCAGGCCAAGGAGAGGCAGGCTGTTGGTTAACTAGGATCTGCAGCTTATCTGTTGGGTAGGGAAATGGGCAGACTAGGTGGGCCAAGAGGTCCTTATCTGCCGTCAAATTCTGTTTCTATGTTTCTAACTCCTCAAAGGCAGCAAGCTAGGGGCAGGCCTTTTCACAGGCCTTTCTGCCAAGCACAGGCCTCTTCTTCCTTTTCTCAGAGGGGGTTCTTCAAAGGGAGAGGCAGAAAGGGGATGAGCAGAGCTGCATCCACCCCTCAGCCTAAAGCTTCTGCCAAGCAGACACCCTGATGTGTCAGCCCAGGTCGACTCCCCCATTCCGGTAGGAGGCAGGCTGGCTTACTTTTTCCAGGACTGGATGTCTGTTACCTCAGACAAGTGGATCCTGGAGGTTGTAAGCCAGGGGCTGGTTCTCAGTTTCAAACATTTTCCGAAACTGAGACCCAGATCCTTTCCACCTGCAAATACACCAAAAACCCTTGCTCTAGAGGCAGAGGTTACCTCTCTACTGGCCTTAAGAGCCATAGAGAGAGTTCCTACCCCATATAGGGGCAAAGGTCTGTACTCCAGGTACTTTCTTACCCCACAAAAGACAGAGGAGTGGCGACTCATCCTAGATCTCAGATATCTAAACAATCACCTGCTAAAGCCAAAATTCAAAATGGTGACTCTGGGAACAATTCTTCCGTCTCTGAGGCCAGGAGACTGGCTAGCCTCCCCGGACCTCAAGGATGCCTATTTTCACATTCCCATCAGGTGCTCCCACAGAAAGTACCTCAGGTTCGAATTGCCCTCAGGCCATTACCAGTTCAGAGCAATGCCCTTTTGACTAACTTCAGCTCCAAGGGTGTTCACAAAGTGCCTAGCAGTAGTGGTGGCCTTTTTAAGAAGGAAAAGGATTTCTATCTTTCCAGACCTGGACGATTGGTTCCTTGTGGGCCAGTCCCCAGACCAAGTCAAGTCAGATCTGCAGGTTAGCCAGGAAGTTCTCACTTCCCTGGGGTTCCTTCTCAGTCTTCTCAAGTCAGTTCTCGAGCCAGTACAGCTCCTCACTTTTATAGGAGCAGAGCTGGACACGCTCAAGGCAAGAGCTTTCCTTCCTTTGGAAAGGGCAAAAGCCATCTCTCAGCTGGCCTCTTCCTTCCTCCCTCTGGTTTCTCGACCAGCAAGGCATTTTCTTCAGCTTTTGGGCCACATGGCAGCTTCCACGGCAGTGTTCCAAGGGGCCAGGTTTCAGATGAGGGACATTCAGTTCCATCTGAGGACCTTTTGGTCCCAAAGGAAAGATCCTCTTACCAAGCTAGTTCCTGTTACCCAGACCTTAATTCAGGCCCTTCAATGGTGACAGGACGTGCACAATGTGAGGCAAGGTGTTCCATTTGTCACTCAGATTCACTCTGTGGTTCTTACCACAGATGCTTCCCTTTTGGGGTGGGGAGCCCATCTAGGGGCTCTCACGGCCCAGGGACTGTGGTCAACCTCCTGGAGCTCAGGGCAGTACTTCTTGCCCTACAAGCTTTCTCTGTCAGTACAGAACAAGGTGGTTCAGATGAGGATGGAGAACACTACCACCATGTGGTACATAAACAAGCAGGGAGGCACTCGGTCCACGGCCTTGTGCACGGAGGCCATGAAAATATGGTCCCTGGCTTATTCCCTACAGACCCCTCTGGTAGCAGTCCACCTCCCAAGAAAGGACAATGATAACAGATGTATTGAGCAGGATTTTCCAGGGTCATCACAAATGGTCTCTGGATCCTTTGGTGTTGAAAGTGATTTTCTCAAGGTGGGGCACTCCAGAGATAGATCTCTTTGCAGCCCCAGACAGTCACCAACTTCCTCTGTTTTGTTGGAGACCCCCAGTCTTGGGCTCAGTCCCTCTGGATGCTCTGATTTTGAACTGGGAAGGGAAATGTCTTTATGCATTCCCTCCCTTCCCTCTACTGTTCAAGGGTTTAGTCAAGGTAAGGTCACAACCTTGCAAAGTGATTCTGATTGCTCCAGACTGGGCCAGGCAGCCTTGGTACCCCTTGTTGCTGTCTCTAGCAGTCCATCTTCCCCTGCCTCTTCTCAGGAATCACAACCTGTTAACCTCCTCTCAGGTGAGGATTTGGTACTCGAAAGCCTGCCACCAGAAAAACTTACAACTCCAAATGGAAAAGGTTCAGCATTTGGTGTTCCAAGAAGCATATATCCCCAGACACTGCTGAGTTGTCTACAGTTCTGGATTATATGGTTCACCTTAATGGCCTAGGCCTCAAACCTGCTTCTCTCAAAGTTCATTTGTCAGCTGTTTCTTCTTTCCTGTCAGTGGGGAAGCCTTCCTCTCTGTCATCTCACCCTGTATTCTGTAAATTTTTCAAAGGATTGCTTCATACCAATCCCCCTTTTAGGGATCCTGCTCCTGCCTGGGATTTGAATATTTGCATTGCTCAGCTTATGCAACCCCTCTTTGAGCCTATGTCCTCAGCAGAGCTCAAGTACTTGACTTGGAAAACTGTTTTTGGTTGCTGTTACTTCTGCCAGACGTATCAGTGAATTGCAAGCCCTGTCAGTTGAGCCTGACTTCATTTCATTCCATAGAGATAAGGTGGTCCTTAGAACCAATAGAAGGCTCTTAACCCAAAGTGGTTTCTGATTTCCACTTAAGACATTCTGTCTCTTCCTGTGTTCTTCACTGATCACACCTCCTCAGGAGAGTGGAGGCTACACAGTGTAGATGTTAAAAGGGCCCTTAGCTCTAACTTCAAGAAACTGTTCTTGCAGCAGGTTACACCATTAGGACTGATGCCGGCAGGCGTCAGGACCCCATGGAAATTTTCTAGCTAGAAGTATACAGCAGGGACCACCTCCGATGTCGGTCCCGCCCCCGACGTCATTCGTAGTACAAAAGGAGGTGGTCCACCAGAATCCCCAGTTCTTTTCCCACTGTCGACTCACCAGCATCGGCCTCCCGGTTTCTGTCTAGCGTACGACGACTACAGAACTTTGTGTGTTTTCCGCTAACTGATGTCCTCTCCAACTCCTTCGCTTGAGGGTCACCTTTCTAAATGTGCCTGCGGAAAATGGATCCCTTCAAGGATCCTCACTCCTCCTGCGTGCGTTGCCTAGGCCCGGACCACGATACCAAGGCCTGCACCTTTTGCCAAGGGTTCAATAGCCGCACCAGGATCCGCCATCAGAGGCACTGCAGGCATATGATCTTGAAGAAAAGCTCAAAAGGATGGACCAAGAACCTTCCTCCAGGGGAGAATCGTCCTCAAAGGCCCATAAGCACCGGAAGAAGGTTAGGTCTAGATCCCCAACCCGGGCCTCGGAGTCCCGCAGCTCAGGCTCCACCAGATCGGACCGCTCTCCCTCCAGGGCTTGGTTACAGCGCCCCCGCCCCAGTTAAGGTCCGGGCTTCAGGCAGCTGCTCTTCTTTGCTCCAGCCGATCAAGACTTCGAGGCACTCGGCTTCCTCCACTACATCCAAGGCCTCTTCCAAGTCTTCCAAGCACCGTAAATCTTCATCTGCTTCCCGACGTCAGGTCACCGACTCCAGGTCAGTCTCCCAACCTCCCAGAGGTCCTGTTCCACCTCCGGGACAGACTAAGGACCTGACATCCCTGAAGCGGGCATCGGACCCGACGTCGGGCAAGCATCAGAAGTCGGCCAGGCGCTCGCAGGAACAGACGACACCGGCCAGACACCCGTTGCCGGCCAGGCATTCACCGGATGTCGGCATCGCATTCTCTGGAGCGGAAGACACCCCCTGTCACCGGCGGACGCCAGTCACAGGGATTCGACTGAGGATGACGCTACACTGCCCGAAGACCAGGCGGGCGACGCAGAGGATGCCGGGCTCCCGCGGGAACCTTCCCCGAACCCAGACACACCCGGGACCTGACGCCCGACCCCGGCGCCAGGCCCGTTGTCGGGTATGAATATTGAAGAAGTGAAGGAGCTCTTTACTTTTTGGTGGGACACCAACTGAAAGGATGTGGTCCCTGTTAAACCTCCTCCTCCTTCTCCTACTCCTCTTCCTATTTCTTCGCCTCCTACGGTCCCTCCTCCACCTACGGGGCCAGCAGGACGACCTCCAACCCCCAAGGAACAGACTCCACCTCCTAGGGGCACATCTAAAGACAGGAGAAGGCGTCCCTCCAGATTTTCATCAGGGTCTCCCAGCCCCAAGCGACCCAGACGGCGTCGGTATACTCTGGGGGAGAACTCCAGATCGGACACCTCGGACTACTCCAGATCTCCTTCTCCACTCAGCATCTCCTCTACTAACCCACATGACCTCCCCAGGTCTCCTCCGGATGATCCCTCTTTCGCTGAGATCATGAGGCACATCCAGGACAACATGGCGTGGGATGCTGAAGACCTTGACCCCGAATGACAACGCCTTGCCTGCTATCTTCAGCAGAAAGACCCGAAGCCTGTGGTAGTCTCACCCTTGGTGGACACTTTTGCGGACGTCACCAAGGCTGCGTGGAAGCGTCCGCACTCCAATCCCGAAGTGCCGAAGAAGGCTGACCGCCTGTACAAGGCTGCGAGAGATGACCAGTACTTGGCTAAACAACCTCTGGCAGACTCCTTGGTCATCACGGCCTCGCATGACCGGTCTCAAAGACCTCAACATATGAGCACACAGCATCTGGACCAGGAATCCAAGCAATTGGATGCCCTGGGGAGGCGTACGTACGTGGCTGCTACATGCGCCATCAGGTCCCTGAACTACCTTACCCACATCGTACAGTTTCAGAACGCCCTGTGGGAACAGGGCCAGGACCTGGTCGATAAGCTTCCAGATGGCGATCAAAAGGCGGAGTTCCTCAATCTTCTCCGCACAGAGTCAGATGTGGGTACCCAAGTGCTTAGAGCCGCATACGATTCTGCAGACTCATCTGCCAGAGCTGCAGCTTCAGGCGTTTGTCTCCGGCGACATTCTTGGCTCTGTGTCTCAGGCTTCACCCCGGATGTACAGAAGAACATTCTTGACATCCCGTATAACGGCTAGGTATTCTTTGGTGAGTCCTCGGAGAAGGTCCTCACCAAACTCCAGGACACAGGGAAGGCAGTCCGATCTGTACAGGCCATGTACAGTTCCAGGCCTAGTTCCTTTCGTAGGAACCAGAGCCGCTTCCGCAGCTGGCAACAAAGGCAGCAGCCACGTTCCGGCCAGCAGCAAAGGGGTACTTTTCAGTGTAAAGCCCAGGCCAAATCGTCCCCAGGCAGAGGCCAATGTTACACGAAACCGGCCCAGCCTGCAGGGACCAGTGCTGCCACAGCATGACTCCTTCCCAGCCCCCGGCCCTCCTCTGGATCAACGGACACAAAAGGTCGGGGGTCACATCGCTCGCCACTTTTTAGCGTGGCGGTCGATCATCATCGACAGGTGGGTTCTCCAGTTGGTCAAGAAAGGCCATTTCATAGAATTTCTCGACCACCCACTGCAAGACCTCCTCTGCTTTCCTGTTACTCAGGTCAGCATGCCCTGCTTATACAGCAGGAGGTGCTTGCGCTTCTGGAAAAAAGAAGCCATAGAGCACGTACCACGGAACCAGAGGGGTCTAGGATACTGTTCTCACTTTTTTCTGGTTGCAAAGAAGACAGGGAACCTCCATCTGATACTGCACCTCAGCGACCTCAACGACTCTGTCCTGTACAAACGCTTCTGCATGGTGACCCTCCCAGGTCTGATTCCCATGCTCAAGCAGGACACCTTCCTAGCGTCCCTAGACATGCAGGACGCCTACCTGCATATACCTATTGCCCAAGCGCACAGGAAGTTTCTACGCTTCGAGTTTCAGGGTTGCCATTATCAGTTCCAAGCCCTTCCTTTCGGACTGTCATCGGCACCTCGGGTGTTTACGAAGTGCATGGCGATCGTAGAGGCATCCCTGAGGAGACAAGGCCACTACGTGTTCCCCTACCTGGACGACTGGCTTCCTGTGGCACCCTCCCGGGAGGCCCTGATGTCTGCTATTCACTGCACTCGGTCTCTGTTCAAGACGGGCATCATCATCAATCACTAGAAGTCACGCCTGGTTCCGTCCCAGACTCTGCAATCCATAGCTGTAGTTCTGGACACAGTCCAGGGGAAAGCTTTTCTCCCCCCGGACAGAGCGGAACACATCAGAAGAAGACCGTTCCTGCCAGACTGGTCCTTCGCCTGCTCGGACACATGGCTGTGGCCATTGCAGCAGTCCCACTATCCCGTCTCCACATGTGGTGTAACCCAGTGGATGTTACGGGTCCAGTGGGATCAAAGCAAAGCAAGATTCATCGCATCCAATCCTGGATCACGGAAGGCCGTAGTCCTGCAGATTGGCAATGGTGGCTAGATTCGAGGAATCTTTCGACGGGGGTTCCCTTCTTTGTGCCGTCTACAACTGTGACACTCTCCACGGACCTCAGGGCTCGGTTCTGGAGCACACCTCGATGGTGTTCGGTCTCAGGACCTGTGGACAGATTGAGACTCACCTCCACATAAATATCCTGGAAATGAGGGCAGTTCTTTACGCCCTGCAGGCCTTCCAGTCAGAGATCCCACTGGGTACACTTATGTTGCAAACAGAGAATTCTGCGGTGATGTATTACCTCAACAAACTAGGAGGCACCTGTTCCTACCCGCTTTGCAGGGAGGCCGTGAGGGTGTGGGATTGGGTCTTGCAGCACGGCGCAAACCTTATTGCCGTTCATGTTCCAGGAGTGGACAATGTTATCACAGACGGCCTGAGCCGCTCTCAGGCCAGAGTCCACGAATGGGAACTACTTCAAGAGGTAGCAGAGGATCTGTTTCGCAGATGGGGTACTCCAGAATTGGACCTTTTCGCGTCCCCATCCAACGCAAAACTGCCCAATTTTTGCTCACTAGATCCAGGGCCTGGTGTTTTCTGGTGAGACATGTTGTTCCTCTCCTGGGCGGGCAGATTCCTCTATGCCTCCCCCTTTTCCATTGATCCAGAGGGTTCTTCTGAAACTTCACAGAGAGCAAGCGATGCTGATACTTATTGTGCCGTTTTGTCCCAGGCAGATCTGGTTCCCTCTTTTGCATCAGCTGTCCCAAGAACCACCAGTGCCGCTGCCAATCAGCTCCCACTTGCTGTCTCAGGAGGCGGGTTCCTTGGACCACCCGGACCTACGTTCCCTGAACCTGGACGCTTGGCCCCTAGAGACATAGCCATAATGCGATACGGGGTCTCGCAGAGGTAGCAGACATTCTCTGTTGCTGCTAGGAATCCGTTTGCCATGCACCTGCACCATGAAGTGGCGCAGGTTTTGTTTATGGGTTCAAGCGCGTGGTTTTTCACCTTTGGATTGTCCAGAGAAGTTGGTTTTGGACTACCTACTGTCCCTTTTCCAGTCAGGCTTGGCTTACTCCTTGATTAAGGTACACCTCTGTGCCATTTCGGCCTATCGTGTCCCTATAGGCCAACACACTGTAGCTCAATTGGACACGACACGTGCCTTCCTGATGGGGTCTCCTCCACCTTAGGCCCCTGATTAAGGATCTGATTCCACCATGGGAGCTACCCTTTGTCCTGGAGCAGCTTACGCTGCCACCCTTTGAACCAGCCGTGGATTGCGAGCTACGTTATCTCTTTTGGAAGACGCTGTTTTTGGTTGCAGTCACCTCGGCCAGAATAATTTCTGAACTCCATGCACTTATGTGCAAAGAGCCTTATTTGGTTTTCCACTAAGACAGGGTATCCCTACGGACTAATCCTAAATTTCTGCCTAAGGTAGTCTCAGCTCTCACCCTTAATCAGGATATCGATCTACCAGGGTATTTCCCTAAGTACTCTAATCGAGGAGAAGCCCTTCTGCACACTTTAGATGTGCATAGGTGTCTCAGATACTACCTGACCAGAACCAAACACCACAGAAAATTGGACCAACTTTTTGTCTCCTTTGCCCACAGGATGATGGGAGCTCCTGTTTCAAAACAGTCGCTGTCCAGGTGGCACATTCAGTGTATTACGTTCTGTTACCAGAAGCGCACCAAACCCTTACCAGGCGCGGTTAAAGGTCATTCCACCAGAGGGGTGGCTACCTCTTTTGCGGCTTTAAAGAACGTATCCACCTCAGCTATTTGTGCTGCAGCTACTTGGAGCTCCGTACACACTTTCATCAGGCATTACAGCCAGGCCATTGCATCGAGTCGAAGAGCAGGTTTTGGTCTAGCAGTCCTTCAGGGACTTTTGTCCTAGGCTCGATGTCGTTCAAGGATTTCTTCCTTCCCTCCTCCCAATGGTATGGGATTTCCAGGATTGCTTGGGAATCAGTCCTAATGGTGTAACCTGCTGCAATAGATGTTTCTCGAAGTAAGATAGTACAGTTACGTAAGAACTTACCATAACAGTAGATCTTTGAGAACAGCTCTTGCAGCAGGTACTTTCCTTCACACCATGCCACTGGAGGTAGATTCTGGTTCCAACATCCTTCCCCTAGGACAAGGCTTTCACGGCCTCCTTGTGATTGCCATTTGATGGCGGATCCTCAGTCTCCTCTTCTGATGTCATCCAGCAGCCAGGAGTCTCCGGCGGGAGAACTGGGGATTCTGGGGGACCGCCTCCTTATGTACTCCGCCTGACGTCGGGGGTGGGACCGACGTCGGAGGCGGTCCCCGCTGAATACTGCTAGCTAGAAAATTTCCGTAGGGTCCTGGCGCCTGCCGTCATCAGTCCTAATGGTGTAACCTGCTGCAAGAGCTGTTCTCGAAGATCTACCGTTACGGTAAGTTCTTACACAACTATACTTTCTATGCCTGGAATAGAATTTTAACACTTCACTCTCCGGGGCAGTTCAAGTGCTGGAGCTAACTGCAATTGTCAGAATACAGCAAGACTCCATTAGAAGAAACACAATTACTAAGGTGAGTAATTTTTTCTTTCGGCATTCTGCCCCTACGACTCAACAGTCCTCCTTCGAGGGCGGACAGCAGCACCAGCAGCAGGCTCAAGCTTGGTGCCGTCGGCCCAAGCAGGGTCCTCAGCAGGCCCCTAAAGGAGGCCAAGGTTCCGGTCCTGGATCCTCCTCCTCCTCCTCCAAGCCTACTCAGTGATGGGGCGGGGGCTGCCATCCCTGCTCCCGTCACGCCAGCTGCGGGTCCTGCCATGGGGGTCGGTTCCGCCACTTTCTTTCCGACTGGTCCGTTATCACCACGGACAGGTGGGTTTTGGAAGTGGTCGGCCACGGACTGCCTCTGGAATTCGAGCAGTACCCTCCAAGCTGAGCCCGTGCCCCTCTGGAGGAACGCGTATCCGCTCAGACACAGTTGGCTGTCGGACAACATCGCTCAGCTCCTCCTCAAGGCGGCAGTAGCTCCGGTGGCGGATCCTCTGCAAACCCAGGCTTTGTCTGCAGGTACTTCCTGGTGCCCAAGCGGGGGGGGGGGCTGGCGCCCCATTCTAGATTTGCATGACCCGAATCAATATCTCGGGTCACACACCTTTCTGATGCACTCTGTCCCAGATCATATCATCCTTGGAGCAAAAACGTGTGGTTCTGTTCACTGGATCTGCAGGACTCGTTCTTTCACGTCCCAATCCATCCGTCCTATCAGCGGTTCCTCTGCTTCAGGGTCGAATGGACTCTGTACGAGTTCCGAGCCATGCAGTTCGGCCTGTCATCGGCCCCACAGGTCTTCACTAAATCCATTGCAGTAGTGGTGGCCCATCTTTGGCGTCGGGAGGTGCAGAATTTACCCCTACCTCGATGATTGGCTCCTAGCAGGTTCCACCCAACTGGAGGTGGAGAGGTCCAGGGACCTGGCCCTCCAGACCTGCTCTCAAGTCGGCCTCCTGATCAGCGAGGTCAAGTCGGAACTGGTGCCCTCTCAGGTGATGGCCTTCATCGGGGCAGAGCTCGACTTTTGTCAAGCCAGAGCTCGGTTCCCGGTGGACAGGGCAGAGGTTCTTTCCTCCTTTGCCCAGTCATTTCTGGCTGAGCACTTGCGCCCTGCCCAGGACTTTATGCGCCTTCTGGGTTACATGGTGCCGTGCACCTCAATGGTATGATGGGCCCGGTTGCACATACGCCCCCTCCAGTGGGAGCTGGCTACCCAGTGGACTCGGCGCCACGGTCATTTCGACCAGCTGATCACTGTAATCCAGAAGATGTGTGACTCTCTGTAATGGTGGACCGCCCCAGACCGGTGGCAGGAAGGGATACCGTCTCCCCCCGAGCCGACAGTTGTCCTCACAACCGACGCCTCTCTCTCATGGGCTGGGGAGTCCACATGGGGGACGAAAGGGCCCACGGGCTCTGGACCCCCGAGGAGTTCCGATGCCACATCAACCTGTTGGAGCTGAGTGGTCAGACTGGCACTGTACACTTTCCTCCTCAGCTCCGGGGCCAAGTGGTTCAAGTCCAGACGGACAATACCACGACCATCTGCTACCTCAACAAACAGGGCAGCACGCACTCCCGTTTCCTGTGCAAGGAGGCGCTCTGCATTTGGACCCTTGTGAGCTGGTTGGAGGCAGATCATCTTGCCATCCATGTGGCAGGAGCCCTGAACCATCTGGCGGATGCTGTCAGCTGCTTAGGCCAGACATCCCACGAGTGGTCTCTCCATCCAGAGGTAGCCTACAGTCTGTTCTCCCGTTGGGGCAAACCGCTGGTGGACCTGTTTGCCTCCAGGGAAAACACCAAGCTGAGACTGTTTTATGCCTGCCCCCCTCAGCAGGGCTCGCTGCAGGGGGATGCCTTCTCGAGGCCGTGGACCCCAGGCCTCCTCTACGCCTTCCCTCCTTTTCCCGTGATCCACAAGGTGCTTGTCAAGGTGAGGAGGGACAAGTCGCAGGTGATCTGATAGCCCCAGACTGGCCGTGACAATTCTGGTATTCAGATCTCCTCAGCCTCAGCTGCAGGCCCCAGAGTGGCTTTGCACACGCCCTGACCTGATCTCACTCAATCAGGGGAAGGTATTCCATCCGGATCTATAATCCCTGCCCGTCACAGCCTGGTACCTGAGCGGCTAGAGTTCCAGGCTTTAGGTCTTTCCGAAGATGTCTACACTGTGGTGGAGGTATCCAGAAAGGATTCGACCAGGAAATGTTATGCTTTCAAATGGAAAAGGTTTTCCATTTGGTGTCAAGATAGGGGCCTGAACCCTTTATCCTGTTCAGTGGCTAACATTCTTGACTACCTTTGGTCTCTGTTCAAAGGGGGTTTTCGGTCATCGACCCTTAGGGTGCACCTGGCAGCCATCTCTGCTTACCGGGCGTGGACCGGTCAGTGGACATTGGCACCGGACACAGTGGTCGGGTGCTTTTTCAAAGGCCTGGATCACATATCCCCTCCGGTGCTCGAACCTCCACCTTCGTGGGATCTACTACTGGTCCTGGCAAAGCTCATGGGCAAGCTGCTTGAAACAATGCACATGTGTGAGTTGTCACACTTGTTATAGAAGACGGCCTTTCTATTGGCTATCACATCTGCCATGAGGACAGGGGCGCTCCAGGCATTCTCGTTGGACTCCCCTTATCTGGTCTTCCACAGAGACAAGGTTGTCCTGTGCCTCCACCCGAAATTCCTTCCGAAGGTGGTGTCTGCATTCCATCTTAACCGGGTGTTGAGACTGCTGGTGTACTACCCCAGTTACACCTCTGAGGCCGAGTACAGACTCCATACTTTGGACCTGAGATGAGTTCTCTCCTATTATAAGTAGAGGACGGCGGAAATTCGGGGAGAGGTTTTCCACCTATGCGGAGGCCGCTCTGGTAGACCTGCAGCAAAGCGACGATTGTGTTGCAATATTATGCATTATTAGTTCAGCATGAGTTGGCGGGCAAGGAGCCCTACAGGCATAAGAGCTCATTCTGCCAGCCATACCACAGCATTGGTGGCTGCTTCCAGGGACATCTCCATACAGGAAATCTGTTGGGCTGCTACCTAGAAGACAGCAAACACCTTCATTACCCATTACCACATCGACCTTGAGTAATGCTGGGATGCTGGTTTCGGGATCTCAGTTCTCCAGTCTCTGTTTCCCAAGTAGGAGGTGTGTGCTTTGCCTCCCTCTTCCCAGAGAACTGCTAGGTGTCTGCATGAACAACATATCCATGATCCTAGAAAAACAGGTTACTCGCCTGTAACAATAGTTCTAGGAGTGGTATATGTTGTTCATCCACATGGACCCACCCAACCTCCCCGGCTGCGAATGCACAGACCTGGCTTCCAGCGGGCAGGATCTGGCATCATGGGGTGGAGCCAAGGGTTATACCACCCGGGTGGGTTGGAGGAACCAGCTTGAAGATTTTCTGGCTGATTTAAAGTGAAAGGGACACTGCCAAGAAGTGTGGATGAACAATATATACCATCCAAAACTACTGATCTTACTTTGAGAAACAGCTCTTGCAACAGGTTACACCATTAGGACTGAAGCCGGCAGGCACCAGGACCCCACAGAAATTTTCTAGCTAGCAATATTCAGCAGAGACCGCCTCCGACGTCGGTCCCGCCCCCGTCAGGCATAGTACATAAGGAGGCGGTCCCCCAGAATCCCCAGTTCTTTTCCCGCCGTCGACTCCCCAGCATTGGCCTCTCAGTCTCAACCTAGCGCACGACGACTTAGAACTTCCAAGTGTTTTCTACAAAACTAATGTCCTCTCCAACTCCTTCATCTGAAGGACACCTTTCCAAGTGTGCCTGCGGAAAACAGATCTCTTTCAAGGATCCTCATTCTTCCTGTGTGCGGTGCTTAGGCCCGAACCACAACACCAAGGCCTGCACCT
Source organism: Neoceratodus forsteri (assembly GCA_016271365.2). Classification (NCBI taxonomy): domain Eukaryota; kingdom Metazoa; phylum Chordata; order Ceratodontiformes; family Ceratodontidae; genus Neoceratodus; species Neoceratodus forsteri. Next base: position 125,070,012 of record JADMNL010000030.1, on the reverse strand, counting down.
TTTGCCAAGGGTTCAACAGCTGCACCAGGATCCACCATCAGAAGGCACTTCAGGCATACCTGTTAGAAGAGAAACTTAGCAGGATGGACAAAGAACCTTCCTCCAGGGGTGATTCTTCTTCCAAGGCCCATAAACACCAGGAGAAAGTGAGGTCAGAGGCAGTTCCCGCTGAATACTGCTAGCTAGAAAATTTCCGTGGGGTCCTGGTGCCTTCCGGCTTCAGTCCTAATGATGTAACCTGCTGCAAGAGCTGTTCTCGAAGATTTACTGTTACGGTAAGTGCTTACGTAACTGTACTTTCAAACAACATGAAGTCTTGCTATATTATGACTATTGCAGTTTGTCCCAGCCTTAGAACTGCTCCGGAGGTGAAAGAGTTAACTTCCATGCAGAGCATGGAGCTTAGAGCGCGAGCTCGGTTCAGAAGCTCTGTTAGGCTGGTTTCAAACCGAAACCGTCAGATTCTTTACTCCGCCTCACTGAACAGTCGCTCCGGAGATTCCTCCTGTTGCTCGGTTAATTTCTTCGGTTTAAAGCGCTATTTCTCGGTTTAATTTAACCGCAATTTAATTATTTTAACCGCAAAACCGATCGGTTCAGGCTCTGTCTATGGTAATCGTAAGTAATAGATAGGGTTTTTTCTGTGTGGAACTTGTAAAGTGTTATCGGTTCGGTTGAACCGATTGAATTGTATTAAAATATAAGTTTAAAGTCTTTTAAGGCTTCTTAGAGTGCGGTTCCCGGTTCTTATCGGTTCTAAAAAAAACGGATTTCATTACGGTTTTTTCCACGACCCGTGACACGGTTTGGAACCGATAAGGGTGTCTTGCCTGGCACTGCCATTAAAAGGGCAAGTTTGTTGGTTAGGCTGGCATCATGTCTGAGAAACCCAAAAGAAAAACCGGCCCACTGGGTTTCAACACTGTAGTGTCTGTGGGGAAGCCTTTGCCAAGGCTGACCCACACACTACATGTGTCTATTGTCTGGGGTTTGACCACCTCAATTCAGACTGCCAGATTTGTAAAAATTTACCTGCAGCCACCCTAGACAAGAGAGTGGGCAGGCTCAGGGAGAGAGGCCAAACAGTCCGCTGACCCGGATGGCCAGCCCGGTTCGGTGCCAACCGAACCGGAGGGAGTGCCCTCTGACCAGGGCGAGACTTCCTCGGGCAAACGAAAAGCTGGCGCTGAGGAGCCAGTTCCAGCAAAGAAATCTAAAAAATCAGCAGGTTTGGAGTCCAAAATTCCTTCTCTAACTGCTGCAGAGATAGCCAGGGCAATACAGATTGTCCAGTCCCTGTCCCTGGTTCCCTCCGAACCGCCACTGTCTGGCAAAAGGTCAGTTCGGTCGGTTCCAGTGGTTCAGGATTATGATATAGAAGAGTTCTATGAACCAGAGGAGGGGGATGAGGATTAAGATCAGTGCGAATGTGACTTTGAAAGTCTGGATGTGCCCATTGAACCGGACATCTCCCCAGACAGACCTTCAGGTGAGTCTCCCCCTAGGCTTTCTGAGTCCCCTTCTCATTTTTTGTTTTATAAAAAAGTTGCTGAGACCCTCCAGCTTCCCTTAGAGGAGGCTTTGGATGAGCAAGAGGAGCCTGACTATGTGGAGATGATGGATATCCCAGAGTCCAGGAGGTTGTCCATCCCTTTACATAAATCTTTAGAAAACAAACAATAAAAATTTTAAAAGCTCCTAATTCTGTGCCTCCTGTGGATAAAAGATGGACAGGAGGTACACTTGTCAGGTCCTGATACAGATTTTCTTTCACAGCAATGCAGTCATGTTAGTAGTTCAGGCTGCAGCCTGTGATAAAGCTAATATTCCACTGGCTTCATCCTCCTGACAAGGATTCCAGGAAGATTGATGCCATGGCCAAAACAATACATGGCAGCATCCTTGGGACTCAGACAAGCTAACTATATGGCTTATGTTGCAAGATACCAGAAATCTAGATGGATACTGTCACGGCCTTAGCCAAATAGGTCCCTGGCCAGCTCAGAAAGGAGCTGGAGCAGGTGGCTCTTGATGGTATTGAGGCATCTAAGGTGCAATTCCATGCTGCAGTGGATTCTAACGATGTATCCTCTAGAGTCATGGCTACATCTGTGGCTTTTCGGAGATTGGCCTAGCTCAGCTGTACTACTTTGTCACAGGATACCCAGTCTAAGGCTATGGATTTTCCTGTGGTGGGAAATTCTCTGTTTGGGGAGCAGACAGAGAATTATATGAAGAAAATGGATGAATGTAGAACCACTTACAGGAGTGCACAAGCCAAGGAACGGCAAGCCACTCCTCAGAGGCAGCCCCCCAAGGGTAGGGGTAGGCCCTTTTACCAGACTCAGGCCCCCTCCTCTTCAGCCTATGTACAGAGGGGGTTCTTCAGAGGGAGAGGCAGACGGGGTTCGAGCAGACCTGCTCCCACCCCTCAGCCTAAAGCCCCTGCCAAACAGGCACCCTGATGGGATGCCCAGGGTCGCCTCTCCACTACCTGTAGGGGGCAGGTTGGCTCACTTCATCCAGGACTGGCAGTCTCTAACTTCAGACAGGTGGGTCCTGGAAGTAGTGAGCCAGGGTCTGGTTCTCAGCTTCAAGAAATTTCCAAAGATGAGAGCCAGATCTTTTCCACCTACAAACCTTTTAGAGACTCTTGCTTTGGAAACAGAAGTCTCAACCCTCTTGGCTCTCAGAGCTGTAGAAAAGGTTTCTCCCCTTCACCAGGGCAAGGGTCTGTACTCCAGGTACTTCCTTACCCCAATAAAGACAGGAGAGTGGCGGCCTATCCTGGATCTAAGATATCTCAAACAAGCACCTTTAAAGCCAAAGTTCAAAATGGTGACACTGGGAATGATTTTACCTTCTAAGGCCAGGGACTGGCTAGCCTCCCTGGACCTCAAAGATTCCTACTTCCATGTTCTTATCAGAAGCTCCCATCGAAAGTACTCAGATTCGAACTGCCCTCAGGCCATTATCAGTTCAGAGCAATGCCCTTCGGCCTCACTTCTGCCCAAGGGTGTTCACAAAGGCGTCTGGCAGTAGCAGTGGCTCACCTAAGAAGGCAGAAGATTGCCATTTTCCTACCTGGACACTGGCTCATTGTGGGTCAGTCTCCAGACCAGGTCAGATCACACCTGCTAGTTATCCAGCAGCTGCTTCCTCTCTGGGATTTCTTCAATCTTCCAAAGTCAGTTTTGGAACCTGTCCAGGTACTCACCTTTATAGGCGCAGAACTGGACACAAAGCAGGCCAGAGCCTTCCTTCCCTTAGAAAGGGTAAGGACCTTAGTGGCCCTGGCCACCTCCTTCACTCTGCAGGTCTCTCAACCAGCAAGGCATTTCCTGCAGCTCCTAGGGCACATGGCTGCCTCCACAGCTGTGGTGCAAGGAGCAAGATTTCAGATGAGGGACATTCAGTTCCATTTGAGAGCTTTCTGGTCTCAAAGAAGAGATCCTCTATCCAAGTTAATCCCAGTGACTGAACTCTGATCCAGGCCCTTCAGTGGTGGCAGGATCAGAGCAATCTGAGACAGGGGTGCCTTTCATCCCTCTGTCCCATTCCTTGACCTCTGCTACAGATGCATCCTCTTGGGATGGGAGCTCACATGGGCACCTCTCCACCCAGGGATTATGGTCCCCTCAGGAATCTCTGCTCCACATCAATCTGTTGGAACTCAGAGCTGTTTTTCTAGCACTTAAGGTTTTCTCTGCATCTGTTCAGAACAAGGTGGTACAGGTCAGAACAGACAACACCACTACAATGTGGTACATCAGCAAACAAGGGAGCACTCTGTTCGGCCTTGTGCACCGAGGCGATGAAGTTGTGGTCTCTGGTTTACCCCGAACACTTCCCCTTAAGCAGTTCACCTCCCAGGCAAGGACAATGTCCTGGCAGATGCCTCAGCAGGATTTCCCAGGCCATCACGAATGGTCACTGGATCCCCTAGTACTGGGATAGTGTTTGCCAGATGGGGCACCCTCAGATAGATCTTTTCGCAGCCCCAGACAATCATCAACTTCCACTGTTTTGTTGCAGGCCCCCAGTGTTGGGCTCAGTTCCCTGGATGCCTTTCTCCTCGCATTGGGAAGGGAAGTTTTTATGCCTTCCCACTTCCCTCTCCTGTTCAAAGTACTAGTCAAAATCAGGTCTCGCCCTGCAAAATGATCCTGATTGCTCCAGACTGGGCCAGGCAGCCCTGGTACTCACTCCTTCTGTCCTTAGCAGTCCATCTTCCTTGTGTCTCCCCAGGAACCACAATCTGTTAACCTGTGCTCAGGGAGAGTTTGTATCCGAATCTCAAATCCCTCAACCTCAAGGCTTGGCTCTTGAGCAGTTAGAGTTGCTGATTTGCAACTTTCTCAAAGTGTTCTCGAGAATCTGAAGGCTGCTGAAGCCTTCCACCAGGGCTACTTATAACTCCAAGTGGAAAAGGTTTTCCATATGGTGTTCTGGGAAGCATATTTCCCAGAATCTGCTGGATCTACCCACTGTATTGTGGACTACATGGTCCATCTTAATTCTTTGGGACTGAGACCAGCCACCCTGAAAGTGCACTTGGCTGCTGTCTCTGCCTTCATTTCAGTAGGAAGCCCTTCTCTTTCTGCTCATCCTGTATTTTCCAAGTTTTTAAAGGATTGCTTCACACCAATCCTTCATTCAGGGACCCTGCCCTGCTTGGGATCTTAATGCATGCATTGCTCAGCTAATGCAACCCTCTTGAGCCTCTGTCTTCGCAGAGCTTAAGTATTTGGCTTGGAAAACTGTATTTTGTAGCCATCACTTCCTGCCAGGAGTATAAGTGAGTTACAGGCTTTATCAGTAGAAACTGACTTTATTTTCACAGGGATAAAGTAGTCCCCAGGACTAATAGGAAGTTTTTTGCCTAAGGTGGTTTCAGATTTCCACCTTAACCAATCTATTTCACTTCCAGTGTTCTTCACTGACCATTCCTCCTCCGTGAGAGGAGGCTGCACAGCTTAGATGTTAAGAGGTCCCAAGTTACACATAGGAGCGCACTGAGGTCACAGGTTTGACTCCCTCCAACTATTTCTCACTTATGGTGAGGTTGGGAAAGGGAAACCTGCCACTAAGAGATCCATTGCCAGGTGGATTGTCTCTTGTATCCAATTTTGCTATTAAAAACTGGGTAAGGTTCCCCCTTCAGGCCTGAGGGCTCACTCTACCAGAGGTACAGCTGCATCTCTAGCTGCTGCCAGAGACATCCCTATCTTGGAGATATGTCAAGCAGCTACTTGGAAAACAGTACACACTTTCACCAAGCATTACTCCTGGATATTCAGGCCAGGAGGGATGCTCAGTTTGCACAGCCATGCTTCAGAGCCTATTCCCTAAGTAGGTTCTGTCCTCCTCCATGGAGGTACTGTTGTAGTCTGCAATAGTTATATAGCAAGATTTCATGTTTGAAGAAAAAATTACTCACCTTAGTAATGTTGTTTCTTCTAATGGAGTCTTGCTATATTATGACCTTCCCCCCAGCCTGCCCCTCTCAGAACTCCTACTTTGGGGTATGGGGTGGGTAGTCCTCTGTTGGCATTTATTGATGCCTTCTTTCATGTTTGGGTGTTGTGTTTATTTAGTTATTTTATCTTATTTTTCTGGTCCACTGACTTGAGTCTTTGTGTTGGGACCAGGAAAAAGATGTTTATATATTAGTGGCCAGTTGGCTAGTGTAGGTTACAACTTCCACACAGAACCTTAGTGAGTTTTTGCTCGAAAAGATCTGACGGTTTCGGTTTGAAACCAGCCTAACAGAGCTTCTGAACCGAGCTCGCGCTCTAAGCTCCATGCTGTGCATGGAAGTTGACTCTTTCACCTCCGGAGCAGTTCTAAGGCTGGGACAAACTGCAATAGTCATAATATAGCAAGGCTCCATTAAAAGAAACAACATTACTAAGGTGAGTAATTTTTTCTTCTAGGGACATGGATATGTTGTTCATCCACACTGTCTGGCAGGTGTCCTTGCCGCTTTAAATCTTGCCGGAAGGTCTTTAAGCTGGCTTCTCCCACCCACCCGGGTGGTAAAACTCGTCTCCCTCCATGACGCCTAATCTTCCTTACCGCTGGCAGCTCAGGTTCCCTCCTTAATGCTCTGTGTATAAGACTGGTTCCTAATTCTTTCGGTTTTCTGAATTTAAAAGTTTTTGCTTAATAGACTTGGTCTTCTATTCTCGGCCGCGATGGACAAATCAACTCCGGAGTCAGGGGGTGCTCTGGTGCAGAAGATGTCTCGGACGGATCTCACTCCACGTGTGTACTGTTTAGGCCTTGAGCACTCCACAGGCTTAAGTACCTGTGCTCTTCCTTCTCAGTCTGCCCCTCGAAGACTGTGCTGTCTGCTTACAACTGGGGTGCCCCGAGAAACGCTTTTCCTCCGTAAAGTCTAAAGAGGCCTGGTCCGGTGTCTCAGCGGGCGGCCGGCTCAGCGGATCAGCTAGAGCAACAATCGCCTCAAGAGAGTGGCGCGTCCACATCTTCCCTCGACCGCGGCATTTATCCCGCTCTCCCTGGGTTCCTCTTACACAGCTTCCTTTAAGGAGCTTTGTCTGTCCCTCTCCACCAGAGGAGAGGGACCAGTGTCTGCTGGACCTTCTTCTCGGTCCAAGAAGAAAGACAAGGGTAAGTCCCTCTGTCGACGCTCTTGGGAGCGGGAAAGGTCCCTCTCCCCAAGTTGTCGGCCATCGACTTCGGTCGGTCGATCGTTCGGCTTCCGCCACTGGTCTCACGGTGTCCCTGTCAGGTCAGTTGACCGAGACTCCCGTCGACGCAGTCGAGATCTTTCTCGACCCGTTGGACGGGTTGTCGACTGGTGAAGCCAAAATCCTCCCTGGTTCCCCGGTGGGAGTTGAGGATCCCGTGGGTTGCCAGTGCCTCCGGGTTCCGGAGCCCTTGGTGTTCTCCAAGCCGAGGGAGGAGCCGTTCCACCCGCCCCTCCCCGCACCGCCCTCGGAAAGCCGAGGTTCTCTGTCTCGACTTCTTCCGGTCTCGGCACCGCTGCAAGCGGCACCGCTGCTCTCCTCGCCCCTCCTCCTCGGATGGAGGCTTCACGCAAGTTGCGCCGACGATATGAGGACCCTCATGTGGCAACAGCTCCTTCTGACCGGAACAAGCCGACACCGCCGCTTTCCCCAGCCATTAAGTGGTTGTCAATCGAGCGCCGAAACAACTCTGTTTTACCCAAGGAGCTCGTTATCAGCCGGTTGTTCGCCAAAACCAGCTGCCCCACCGATTCTGTGGAACCTCCGCCCACAGCCGCAGTTTGGGGCTCCACCAAGAACTGTCGGTCGGCTCAGGGTCTGCCCCATAGGTTGTCGGTCACTCACTCCCGACGCCTCGGCAGGTGGGAGGGTGGCTCAGGCCCGAGGTAGCTTTTGCGGACTCTTCTGAGTCCGACGATTCCTCCTTTTTCTCCAAGCGAGTGGACTTGAGTCCTCTGAGGTCAGTCGCTGGGCGACAGCCCTTCGTCCTTCCTGGGTTTGCTTCAGACTCATCTCGGAATCCACCGGGATGCAGCTCGAGTCCAGATTCAAGCAGGCCAAGTATCCCCTCACGGAGATATTGGACCGATGATTCCCTCCGAGGCCTTCCCTGTGGCTGAGGCCATCAGGGCCCGACCTTGGAGCTCTGGCAGCCGCCCTGCTTCCTGCCTGCCTTCGGCCAGGATGCACAGGAAGTATGCGGTTCCTAACGTTCCTTGTCCGTTTCAGAATATCCTGCTCAGGGGTTAGTTACTAACAGCGTTCCTGCGTGTTGAAACGCTAGGGCGTGGACAACCTCCGGACAAGGAGTCCAAGAACTTGGACTATGCCGGTGCGAAAGTCTACACTCAAGGCCCTCCCTTGGCCTTCTGCCAGGCCAACCCGGCCATACTGATGGCACATTTTTCTCACGCCCTGTTGGGCCCCTGGACGAGGTGGTCCCTCATTTCCGGCTGACCTGCAGACCACGGTTAACAGGTGCGGACCAGGCAGGGCAGTGGCCAAGCAGCAACTTCAGACTGCTTTGGACATCAGTGATTCATGCGCCAGGTCAGTGGCTGGCGCAGTGGCTATGCGCCGTGCATGGCTGAGGATATCCACCACAGCGGGGATACCCAGCACAAATTGGCGGATGTCCCTTCCTGGGACCGACCTCTTCGCCCTGGAGTGGAAGGCCACCCAGAGGATCGAAAAAGTCCAATGCCACCTTGGACTCGGTCTCATCCGCCAGAGGACAAGGGCCGCAGACCACAACCTAAGCCCTTTCGTCCGCCTGGCTCCTCGCACGTCCGGCCCAGCAACACGAGGCCAGCAGGCTCAGGCAATTCCCCAAACCAAGCTTGCGGCTTCCCTCCTCCAGGAAGCAGGGAGGTAAAGGCCCAGGTGGTCCTCGGCCGTTCCTCCTCCAGCTTGCACAGTGACGGGTTGAGGGTGTCGCCCAACCTCGCCACCTCACTCCAGGTTCCTCCCGTGAGGGACGGCTTCGTACTTTCCGCCTGGTCTGCTATTACCACAGACAGGTGGGTGGTGGTGGTGGTGGGAAAGGGCCTGCCTCTGGCGCTCGAGCAGCCCCACCCTTCAGAGCCGCCGCACCGGGGCCCTGTGTCTGAAGCTCGCTGTCAGCCTCGCCGAGCCGACATCGCCTCCTCCCAGAAGGAGGTGATAAGAGAGGTGGCGGACCTCCCTCAAACCCGGGTTCGTGTCCAGGTACTTCCTGGTTCTCGAACGACGGGGGCTGGCGCCTCATTCTCACCTACATGACCTAAACAAGTTCCTAAGGTCTCGTACCTTCAGGATGGTAACTCTGGCTCAGATAATCCCATCCTTGGAACACGCGCGTGGTTCTGCTCTCTGGACCTACAGGACGCGTTCTTTCACGTCCCTATCCGTCCGTCCCATCGAAGGTTCCTTCGCTTTCGAGCGGAGGGTTCCCTTTTCTAGTTCCAAGCCATGCCCTTCGGCTTATCTCCAGCTCCCAGGGTCTTCACCAAATGCATGGCAGTGGTGACAGCATTCCTGCGGCGCCGAGGTGTCCGGGTTTACCCTTACCTGGACGATTGGCTGATAGCAGCCCCCTCCAGACAGGAGGTGGAGCGGTCCAGAGATCTGGCCCTCCAGGTTTGCTCTCAGGGCGGCCTCCTCATCAACGAGGCCAAGTCGGAACTCGAGCCGAAGCAGGTAATTCTTTTCATCAGGGCAGAGCTCGACTTTCTTCGAGCCAGAGCACGGCTCCCGGCAGACAGGGCCGAGGTTCTTTCCTCCTTTGCCCAATCATTTCTGGTTGGGCAATTGCGCCCTGCCCGGGACTTCCTGCGCCTCCTGGGTCTCATGGCGGCCTGTACCAGCATGGTCCGTTGGGCCCGCTGGAACATGTGCCCTCTTCATTGGGGGCTGGTCAGCCAGTGGTCCCAGTGCTGCGATCCATTGGACCAGCTAGTGACGGTGACCCAGGGGATGTGGAACGCTCTCCAGTGGTGGACCGTTCCAGTTCATCTGCAGGAGGGCATCCCGTTTGTCCGCCCCGAGCCGACGGTCTCTCTATCGACCGATGCCTCTCTGATGGGTTGGGGTGCCCATCTGGGGGAACACAGAGCGCACGGCCTCTGATCCCCGCGGGAGTCCGATGCCACATCAACCTGCTGGAGCTCCGAGCGGTCTGCCTAGCTCTCACCGCCTTTGCTCCATTTCTTCGGGGTCAGGTGGTCCGGGTCCAGACGGACAATACCACGACCATGTACTGTCTAAACCGCCAGGGCGGGACGCGCTCCATGCTTCTATGCAAGGAAGCTCTCCGCATCTGGTCACTCGTGTGCAGCCTGGAGGCGGATCTCCTAGCCATTCATGTGGCAGGAGCCTCCAACACCCTGGCCGATGCCCTAAGCCGGATAGGGGCTGCGTCCCACGAGTGGTCTCTCCTGCCGGAGGTAGTACAAGCTCTATTCTCCCATTGGGGCACACCTCAGGTGGACCTGTTTGCCTCCAGGGAGAATGCGAAGCTGAGGCTGTTCCATGCCCGCCCCCCTCAGCAGGGCTCTCTGGAGGGGGATGCCTTCTCGAGGCCGTGGACCCCGGGCCTCTTCTACGCCTTTCCCCCGTTCCCCTTGATGCACAAGGTGCTGCTCAAAGCAAGGAGGGACAAGGCGCAGTTGATTCTGATAGCCCCAGACTGGCCCCGCCAGTACTGGTACCCAGATCTCCTCAGCCTCAGCTCCAGGCTTCCGAGGCAGCTTCCAGCTCGCCCGGACCTGCTCTCAGTCAATCAGGGGAAGGTATTCCATCCCGACCTTCAATCCCTGCACCTGACGGCCTGGTTTCTGAGCGGCTAGAGTTCCAGGCCTTGGGTCTTTCCGACGAGGTCCTCAACGTAGTTGAGCCGTCCCGTAAGGAGTCGACCAGAAAATGCTACGCCTTCAAATGGAAAAGATTTTCCATTTGGTGTCAGGGCAAGGACTTGGACCCTTCCTCCTGTTCCTTGGCGAGCATACTGGACTACCTGTGGTCCCTTTCTCAGCAAGGGCTTAGGTTGACGACCCTTAAGGTGCACCTGGCAGCCATCTCTGCTTACCGGGCGCGGGCCAGGAAGCAGTCGGTAGCGCAGGAGAAGGTGGTCTGGCGCTTTTTCAAAGGCCTTGATCACATTTCCCCTCCGGTGCCAGAACCTCCACCTCCGTGGAATATACTGCTGGTACTGGCAAAGCTCATGGGCAAGCCATTCGAACCAATGCACAGGTGTGAACTCTCACCTGTCGTGGAAGACCGCCTTCTTGGTGGCTATCACGTCAGCCAGAAGGATGGGAGAGCTCCAGGCGCTCTGCATCGAGTCTCCTTACCTGGTCTTCCACAGGGACAAGGTTGTCCTGCGCCTCACCGAAATTCCTTCCGAAGGTGGTGTCGGAGTTTCACCTTAACCAGGTGTTGACTCTGCGGTGTTCTACCCCAATCATATCTAGGAGGCAGAATATAGGCTCCATACTCTGGACCCTAGAAGGGCGCTCGCTTACTATAAGGAGCGCACGGCTGAAATTTGGGGAGAGGTTCGCCAGCTGTTTGTCACCTACGCTGAAGCCGCACCTGGCAGACCTGCAGCCAAGCGGACGATAGGCAGATAGGTCACCTCCTGCATAGATCTTTGCTATAAGTTGGCGGGCATGGAGCCTCCCAGAGGGATAAGAGCTCATTCTACCCACCATACTGCTGCATCGGTGGCTGCTTCCATGGATGTCCCTATCCAGGAAATCTGCAGGGCTGCTACCTGGAAGTCAGCACACACCTTCCATCACCCATTACCACATCGACCTTGAGTCACGCCGGGATGCTGGTTTTGGGGCCTCTGTTCTCCAGTCTCTCTTTTGCAAGTAAGTATCGGGGCTGTGCGCCTTGCCTCCCTCCTCCCGGAGAAGTGCTCGGAGTCTGCCAGACAGTGTGGATGAATAACATATCCATGTCCCTAGAAATACAGGTTACTCACCTGTAACAGGAGTTCTAGGAATGGTATATGTTGTTCATCCACACGACCCACCCGACCTCCCCGGCTTCGATGCACAACCTGAGCTTCCAGCGGGCCAGATCTGGCGTCATGGGGCAGAGCCGAGAGTTTTACTACCCGGGTGGATGTGAGGAGCCAGCTTGAAGACCTTCCGGCAAGATTTAAAGCGGCAAGGATACCTGCCAGACAGTGTGGATGAACAACATATACCATTCCTAGAACTCCTGTTACAGGTGAGTAACCTGTATTTACAAGTGAGTAACCTGTTTTTCTCGATCATGGAAGATGAATCTTCCCCCGGTTTCCGCCAATGTGGCCAGAAAATGTTGCACACAGACCCACATACCACGTGCGTCTACTGTTTGGGTGTTGGCTATGACACTCAGGCCTGAGAGATTTGTCTCACTTTCCACCTGAACGTTCTTGACGATAGTCTCGCATGACTCAAGTAGGGCAGGCCTGAAAAACGGAATCCACCGTTAAAATTGAAGGAAGCCCGGTGGGCGGTCTCTGCGGCTGCGGGGTCTGCCGAGCAGTTAGAGCAAATGCAGACCTTGGAGGAAGAGGCAGCTCAGGATACAGAGGTCTCCTCTCAGTCGATTTTTGTTTCACTCAATCTGAGCTCCATCTTCTTGGGCTGCTTTCGGGAGATGTGCCAGTCTCTCCCCACTAAGATCGAGGGACCTTTGGACGTACATGTCTCCTGGTCCCGTAAAAAGGACAGGGAACCAAGACATTCTTCGTCTTGGTGAAGACATTCTTGGGATCGAGGGCTATCTTGGTCCCAGGGATCTCCAGTTTCGACTTTGGTCGAGACTGCTACTTTGGGCACTGGCTTCTCGGCTTTGCCAACTGGTCAGCCGGTCGAAGTCTCTATTAACTATGCGGTGGAGTTACTCTCAACCCTGTAGATCTGTTTTTGCCCAAGGAGGCTGACCGCTCACTTACCAGGACTCCAGTCCTTCCTCTTCCTGATGGGGAGACCCAGCCTGCTGTTAATCCCATCGAGGAATCTGTCCCTGGTCCGGAAAAATCACTGGTTCCCCTGGTGTCTCCTGAGTGACCCAATCAGCCAGTCTGATCCAGGTCAAGGTCTCGGACCCCCTTGACCGACAGGCCGAGGAAGGCACGTAAGCGCTCAAAGAAAAGGCAATGCCAACATTAATCTTCGTCCTCCTCGAATGAGGAGAGGCTACGAACATCTCATGGGGGAGAACAGCTGCTCTTGTCCGGCCTGAAACCAGCTTTGTTTTCCATACCGGCCATTACTTGGCTTCCGCCTTCTAGGCCGAAGCTGGCTCCATCGAAACCAGTCATCTCTGTTCCTCTGCCTGCAGAGCTGGTGGAGTCGCTGCCTAAACAGCCCACGTCTTCCCCACAGGATTTCGGTCACCTTCACTCCTGACCGCCCCAGGCGCGTGGAAGGAGGGACCATGGTGGCCGACTCCAACATACGCTCTCATCCGTCTAACGATGAGTCATTTGGCTGTCTGACGACGGAGGAAGGCCCTTTGCTCTTTTGGGGATTCTTCGCCTCTTCTCCCAATCCACGGGGATGCCCCTGGAACCCGTCCATAAACGGGCGGAGTACCCCCTTACAGATATCCTTAAAAGGAGAGGGGACACCCCAATAGATGCCTTCCCAGTGGCCGAGGCCATTGTTGGTCCAGCTTTAGAGTTTTGGCAGCACCCTGCCTCCTGTCCAGCGCCATCTGCCCAGATGGCCTGCAAATTTGCGGTGCCCATTGGGTCCCTCTTGGGGTTCACAGAACACCCCTCTACGGAGGGGTTGGTGACCGCTTCTGTGTTGAGGTGCACAGGAAGCTCTGCAGACACAGATAGACCTCTAGACAAGGAGTCCAAAAAGTTGGACCGCTCTGCCAGGAAGGTTTATGCCACCTATTCTCTAGGTCTCAGGCAAGTTCAGCCGTCGTCATGGCGCATTTCTCTCTTACCCTGCTGGTCTCCTTGGATGAGGTTCTCCCACACCTCCACGCGGACCTTAAGACTACGGTCAAGCAGATCCGGGACCAGGGTCGGGCCATTACCAAGCAGCAACTCCAGACAGCTCTGGACCTTGGGGATTCATGCACCCATTCGGTGGCAGCCGCAGTTGCCATGCGCCGCAGGGCTTGGCTGAGATTGTCCTCCTTCACAGCAGATACTCTGCACAAACACACTGATGTTCCTTTCCTGGGCACCGATCTCTTCGGCCCAGGTGTGGATGGTCACCTTCAGCGACTTGAGCAGTTCAATGCCCCCTTGGACTTGGCTACTTCTGCTCAGAAAGACACTCCGGCACCAAGAAATAGCAGAAGAAACGATTTCGGCACCCTGCTCCTGTGGCTAGGCAGCCCTCCTTCCAGGGTGGGCAGCAACAGCAGGCACAGGCTTGGCACCCTCGGCCCAAGTCCGGGCCTCCAGTGGCCCGCAGACAAGGTGGTTGGGGTTCAGGCAGCTTCCAGTCTGGGCCCTCTTCCTCCAAGCCTGCCTAGTGACAGAATAGGGGCTGCCACCCCTATTCTTGTCACACCAGCCCTGGGTCCTCCTGTGGGGGCTGGCTCCACCACTTTCTTTCCACCTGGTCTACTGTTACCACGGACAGGTGGGTCTTAGAAGTGGTCAGCCAGAGTCTGCCTCTAGAGTTCGAGCAGTACCCTCCAAGCCGAGGCCGTGCCCCACGAGAGGAAAGGGTATCAGTCCACACTTAGTCGGCTCTGAGAGATGACATAGCCCAACTCCTCAAGGAGGTAGTGGCCCAAGTGACAGATCCCCCAGTCAACACAGGGATCGTTTCTAGGTACTTCCTGGTCCCGAAGCGGACAGGGGGCTGGCGCCCCATTCTAGAGCTGCATGACCTGAACCAGTTTCTCAGGCCACGCACCTTCAGGATGGTAACTCTGTCCCAGATCATACCATCCCTGGAGCAGAACATGTGGTTCTGCTCACTGGATCTCCAGGACCCGTTCTTTCACATCCCAATCCATCCGTCTCACCAGCGATTCCTCCACTTCAGAGCAGAAGGGACCCTTTACGATTTCCGAGCCATGCCATTCGGCCTGTCATCGGCCCCATGGGTCATCACCAAATACATTGCAGTGGTGGCTGCCCACCTCAGGCGTTCAGGGATCAGAGTCTATCCCTACCTCGACGATTGGCTCTTAGCGGGTTCCCTCTAGCAAGAGGTGGAGAGGTCCAGGGATGTGGCCTTCCAGACCTGCACTCAGCTTGGCCTACTGATCAGTCTGGCCAAGTCGGAGCTCGTGCCTACGCAGGTGATATGCTTCATCGGGGTAGAGCTCGACTCCTGCCGAGCCAGAGCCTGGCTCCTGGTGGACAGGGCAGAGGTTCTCTCCTCCTTTTCCCAGTCATTTGTGGTTGGGCACTTGCGCCCTGCCCGGGACTTTCTGCTCCTTCTGTGGTACATGGCGGCCTGTACCACCTTGGTCCAGTGGGTCCGGTGGCATATGGGTCCTTTTCAGTGGGAGCTGGCCACCCAGTGGACTCAGCACCAAGGTAATTTCAGCCAGCTGTTCACTGTGACCCAGAAGATGTGGGACGCTCTCCAGTGATGGACTGTCCTGGATCATCTGCAGGAAGGGATCCCATTAGTCCACCCCGAGCCGACAGTCGTCCTCATGACTGATGCCTCTCTCACGGGCTGGGGAGCCCACATGGAGAACAGGGCCCATGGGTTCTGGACCCCCCGAGGAATCCTGATTTCATAACCTGCTGGAGCTCAGAGCGGTCAGACTGGCTCTGTCAGTATTCACTCAGCAGCTTCGGGGTGAAGTGGTTCAAGTCAAGACGGACAACACCACAACCATGTACTACTTCAACAGACTGGGTAGCATGCAGTCCCGGCTGCTGTGCAGGGAAGCGCTCCACATCTGGACACTCGTGAGCTGACTGGAGGCAGATCTAGCCATTCATGTGGAAGGAGACCCAAATCAACTGGCGGATGCTCTCAGCTGTGTAGGCGAGACATCCCATGAATGGTTTCTCCATCCAGAGGTAGCCTACTGCCTGTTCTCCCACTGGGACAAACTGATCATGGACCTGTTTGCCTCTAGGGAAAATACCAAGCTGAAGCTATTCCATGCCCGCCCCCTCAGCAGGGCTCGCTGCAGGGGGATGCCTTCTTGAGGCCGTGGACCCCAGGCCTCTTCTACCCCTTCCCTCGATCCACAGGGTGCTTCTCAAGGTGAGGAGGGCCAATCGCAGGTGATCTTGGTAGCCCCAGACTGGCCGTGCCAGTTCTGGTATATAGATCGCCGCTGCCTCAGCAACAGGCTCCTGAGGAGTCTTCCAGCACTCCCGGACCTGATATCAGTCCTACAGGGGAAGGTATTCCATCCGGACCTTCAGTCCCTGCACCTGACTGCCTGGTAACTGAGCGGCTAGAGTTCCAGGCTTTGGGGGTCTCTGAGGATGTACTCACAGTAGTTGAAGCATCCAGGAAGGAGTCGACCAGAAGGTGCTATGCCTTCAGATGGAAAAGGTTTTCCATTTGGTGTCTGGGTAAGGGCCTGGACCCTCTATCCTGCCCTGTGGCTATAGCATCTTGGACTACCTTTGGTCTCTGTTCAAAGGGGTCTTTGACCCTTAAGGTGCACCTGGCAGCCATCTCTTCTTACCGAGCACGGGTTGGTCAGCGGATGGTGGCACACGAGAAGGTGGTCTGACGCTTTTTTAACTCATTCAGGCCTAGAGACGTCTGTAGGCGGTGTCTGAAACCATAGCCCCTCAGGACAATAATGCCTGTAGATGTACTCAACTGACTTTCACTCAGGCCCAGAAACGTCTGAGGAAGTCAGCAGTTTTTACCTAACTATTAAACACACAGAATTGCTTAGAATTGAATGCATAGCACCATTAGAAAGGCAATTTTGCTCTGACCAATTTTGCTGCAGATACTTTGTGTCTATCATGTATACTTTAGGAGTTATTCATATTTGTTTAAGGTATGGTGTGCATGGCTAACTAACATTTGTCTCTCAAGCCTCACCTAAGCACCTTGAATAAATCCGAAAAACAGTTGTTTGGTATTTCAACTACTATAAAATAAAAACTAAATGGATTACAATTGATTGCATAGCACCATTAGAAAGGATATTTTGTGCTGAATAATTGTGCCACTGATACTTTGTGTCTACCACATATACTTTAGGAGTTATTTGCATTTGTTTAAGGTATGGTGTGCATGGCTGACATTTCTCTCATGCATCACCTAAGCACCTTGAAAAAAATCAGTTGTTTGATATTTCAGCTAGTATAAAATAAAAACTAAATTGATTACAACTGATTGCATAGCACCATTCGAAAGATAACATTGTGCTGAACAACTTTGCCACTCATGCTTTGTGTGTAGCACTTACGGTTCAAGAAGTAGTCACATTTGTTTGTGGCATGCTAATTATGGCTTGATTTTGCTTAGAAAGGCCCAGGATGCAGTGCTAAGAGTATACAGGGCACAAGTGGCAGAAGTCTCAAAGAGCTCTTGTGGTGTGAATGAGTTAAAGGCCTCAATCACATATCTTTTCCGGTGTGTGAATCTCTACCTCCGTGGAATTTACTGCTGGTTTTGGCTAAATTCATGGGCAAGCCATTCGAACTGATGCACAAGTGTGAGATGTCACACTTGTCGAAGACCGCCTTCCTGGTGGCTATCACGTCAACCAGAAGGACTGGGGAGCTCCAGGCGCTCCTGGTGGAATCTCCTTACCTGGTCTTTCACAGGGACAAGGTTGTCCTGCGCTCCCACCCAACATTCCTCCTGAAGGTGGTGTCAGAGTTTCACCTAAATCAGGTATTGACTCTGCCTGTGTTCTACCTGAACTACACCTCTGATACAGAGTACAGGCTCCATACTCTGGACCTGAGACATGGTCTCCCCTACTATAAGAGAGGATGGCGGAAGTTCGGGGAGAGGTTCGCCAGCTGCTTGTCACCTACGCTGAAGCCGCACCTGGCAGACCTGCAGCAAAGTGGACGATTGGCAGATGGATTATATCCTGCATTGATCTCTGCAATAGGTTGGTGGGTAGGGAGCCTCCCGTAGGACTAAAGGCTCATTCCACCCGCCATACCGCTGCATCGGTGGCTGCTTCCAGGGACATCCCTATCCAGGAAATCTGTTGGGCTGCTACCTGGAAGACAGTAAACACCTTCATCACCCATTACCACATCGACCTTGAGACACACTGGGATGCTGGTTTTGGGTTCTGAGTTCTCCAGTCTCTGTTCCCTATGTAGGGAGTGTGCGCCTTGCTTCCCTCCTCCCGGAGAAATGCTAGGAGTCTGCCAACAAGTGTGGAGAGAACAACATATCCATGATCCTAGAAAAATGGGTTACTCACCTGTAACAGTAGTTCTAGGAGTGGTATATGTTCATCCACACGGACCCACCCGAGCTCCCTGGCTTCGACACACAACCTCTGCTTCCAACAGGCAGGATCTGTCATCATGGGGCGGAGCTGAAGCTTATACCACCCAGGTGGATGGGAGGAGCCAGCTTTCAGACCATCTGGCAAGACTTAAAGGGAAACGGGACATGCCAACAAGTGTGGATGAACAACATATCACTCCTAGAACTACTGTTTACAGTTGAGTAATCTGTTTGGTTTTTTTGTTTGTTTGCTCGCTTGTTCCCGGACCTGGTGTCTTCTGGCATGATGTGCTGTCTCTTTGCTGGACAGGGAGGTGGTTCCTGTACGCTATCCCTCCCTTCCCACTCTTGCAGGGGGTCCTCCTCAAACTGCAAGTGGCAGGAGCTTAGATGATTCTCATTGCTCCATATTGGCCTCTCCAAATATGGTTCCCTCTGTTCCAGCAGTTAGCGGTGGAGTCTCCGGGGTTCCTCTTCCCCCTCTGCCAGGACCTTCTAAGGTCAGGGCAGGCTGGTCCATCCGGACCTCAAGTCCCTTCACCTTCATGCATGGCGCCTTCAGAAATTGTTGTCTCTCGCCTTGGATGTGTCCCCCAGAGTAGCTGAAGTCCTTGTACAGGCCAGAAAGTCATCTACAAGAACCACCTATGTGATGCAATGGAAGCAATTCTCCATCTGGGCAGCCTCCAAGGGTTGGGACCCTTTTTCTTGCCCTATTCCTCAGGTCTTGGAGCATCTCCTGCACCTCTCCGACCTGGGACTTAGTTATTCCTCGCTGAATGTCCACTTGTGTGTCATAACCGCCTACCACACTCCAATGGAAGGCAAAACCTTGTCTCAGTTGGCGGTCTCCTGTACCATTCTGAAGGAAATTCTCCTCACGAAACCCCTGGTTCTAGGGACATGGATATGTTGTTCATCCACACTCATTGGCAGGTATCCTTGCCGCTTTAAATCTTGCCGGAAGGT
This sequence comes from Neoceratodus forsteri, assembly GCA_016271365.2. Taxonomy (NCBI): domain Eukaryota; kingdom Metazoa; phylum Chordata; order Ceratodontiformes; family Ceratodontidae; genus Neoceratodus; species Neoceratodus forsteri. The sequence goes on along the minus strand of JADMNL010000030.1, from coordinate 125,051,174 downwards.
CTTCAAGCTTGCTCCTCCCACCCACCCGGGTGGTATAACTCTCGGCTCCGCCCCATGACGCCAGATCTTCCTTACCGCTTGGAAGCTCAGGTTCCCTCCTTAACGCTCTGCGTTTGAGACTGGTTCCTATTTCTCCGTTTGCGGATTTAAAAATAAATTTTGCGAAAAAGACTTCAGTCTTCGATCCCTCGGCTCACGATGGACAAATCGACTCCGGATTCGGAGATGCCCATGCGGCAGAAGATGTCTCGGACGGATCCACACTCACGTGTGTCTGACTGCTTAGGCCTTGAGCTTGCGACCCGCAGGTTGCGACCTGTGCTCATCTTTCTCGGCCTCATCGCTCGAAGACCGTGCTGCCCGATTGCAACTGGGCCGCCCCGAGAAGCGCTTCTCCGTGAAGTCCAAGGAGGCCCGTTGGCGTGTGTCCAGCGGCGGCCTGGGCGGATCAGCTCGAGCGGATGATCGCCTCAAGAGGAGGCGCGGGCCGATCTTCTCGGCCTCGCATTTATTACCGCTCCCTCTGGTTCTTCCTACACGGCTTCTTTTGATGAGTTTGTCTGTCCCTCTCCACTAAGGGTAGCCTACATCTGCTGGACCTTATTCTCGGTCCAAAAGAAGGACAGGAGTGTAATCCCTCCGTCGGCGGCTCTTGGGAGCGGAAAGGTCCCTCTCCCGAGTCGGCCGTTGGCTCGGTCGACCGGCTAGCCGGCCACTGGCCTCACGGTGTCCCCTGCCAGGTCAGTTGACCGAGACTCCCACCAGCTAAGGTCGAGATTTTCTCGACTGCTGGACGGCTGTCGCTTTAGCAGCCGAGATTCCCTCTCCCCAGTTCCCCGGGAGGAGTTGAGGATCCTGTGGCTCGCCCTGCCTCCTGCTCCGGGAGCCCCGGATGGACCATCCGAGCGAGGGAGTGCCGGTTCCGGCCGACACCTCCCCGCACCGACCTCGGAAATTCCGGGACTCTCGGTCTCGGACTTCTTCGCGGTCCAGCCGATCCCACCGTCATAGGCGGTCTCGGCACCGCGGTAAGCGGCGTCACCGCTCGTCCTCCTCCTCGGAGCGAGGGAGTTTCGCGAATTACGCGACGGTTCACTGGCAGCCTGCCGAGCCGACATCGCTTTCTCCTCCAGAAGGAGGTGATAAGAGAGGTGGCGGACCCTCCTTCAGACCCAGGGTTTGTGTCCAGGTACTTCCTGGTTCCAAACGACGGGGCTGAGCCCATTCCCACCTACACGACTTAAACAAGTTCCTAAGGTCTCAACCTTCAGGATGGTCACTCTGGCTCAGATAATACCATCCTTGGAACGCAGCGGTGGTTCTGCTCTCTGGACTTGCAGGACGCTGCTTTTCACTCCTATCCGGTCCGCTCCCACCAGAGATTCCTTCAGCTCGAGCGAAGGATCCCTTTTCGAGTTCCAAGCCATGCCCTTCGGCTTGTCTCCAGCTCCTGGGTCTTCACCAAATGCATGGCAGTGGTGACAGCATTCCCTGCGGCCGAGGGTCCGGGTGTACCCTTACCTGGACTACTGGCTGATAGCAGCTCCTCCAGGAAGGAGGCATGGAGTGGTCCAGAGCTGGCCTCCAGGTCTGCTCTCAACTGGGCCTCCTTATCAACGAGGCCAAGTCGGAACTCGAGCCAAAGCAGGTGATTCTATTCATCGGGGCGCACTCGACTCTCTTCGAGCCAGAGCTGCCCCGGCGGACAGGGCCGGGTTCTTTCCTCCTTACCCGATCATTTCTGGTTGGGCAATTGCCCTGCCCGGACTTCCTGCGCCTCCTGGGTCTCATGGCGGCCTGCACAGCGTGGTCGTTGGGCCCGCTGGAACATGCGCCCCTTCATTGGGGACTGGCCAGCCAGTGGTCACACCTGCGATCCTTTGACCAGCTTGTGTCGGTGACACAGGGATGTGGAACGCCTCCAGTGGTGGACCGCTCCAGATCATTTGCAGGAGGGCATCCTGTTCGTCTCTTTGAGCCGACGGTCTCTATCGACCGATGCCTCTCTGATGGGTTGGGGTGCCCATCTGGGGAACACCGGGCTCATGGCCTCTGGTCCCCAGGAGTCCGATGCCACATCAACCTGCTGGAGCTCCGAGCGGTCCGCCTAGCTCTCACCGCCTTTGTCTGCTCTCCGGGGTCAAGTGGTCCGAGTCCAGACGGACAATACCATCCACCATGTTCTATCTAAACCGCTAGGGCTGGACGGGCCCATGCTTCTATGCAAGGAAGCTCGCGATTTGGTCACTGCATGCAGCCTGGAGGCGGATCTCCTAGCCTATTCATGTGGCAGGAGCCTCCAACACCCTGGCCGATGCCCTGAGCCGGATAGGGCTGCATCCCACGAGTGGTCTCTCCCTGCCGAGGTAGTACAGCATCTGTTCTCCCATTGGGGCACACCTCAGGTGGACCTGTTCGCCCAGGGAGAACGCGGTTGAGACTGTTCCATGCCCCCCCTCAGCAGGGCTCGCTGCAGGGATGCTTTCTGAGGCAGTGGACCCCGGCCTCTTTTACGCCTTTCCCCATTTCCCTTGGATCCACAAGGTGCTTCTCAAGGAGGAGGAGACAGGGCGAGGTGATTCTGATAGCCCCAGACTGGCCTCGCCAGTTCTGGTACCCAGATCTCCTCAGTCTCAGCTCCAGGACTCGCGGCAGCTTCCAGCCCGCCGGACCTGCTCTCAGTCAATCAGGGAAGTGTTCCATCCGGACCTTCAATCCCTCTACACCTGACGGCCTGTTCCTGGCTGCCAGAGTTCCAGGCCTTGGGTCTTTCCGACGAGGTCCTCAATGTAGTTGAGTTCCCGTAAGGAGTCGACCAGAAAAATGTTATGCCTCTACATGAAAAGTGGTTTCATTTGGTGTCAGGCAAGGGCTTGGACCCTTCCTCCTGTTCTCTTGGCAAGCATCTTGACTATTTATGGTCCTTTCTAATCAAGGGCTTAGGTCGATGTACTTAAGGGGTGCACTCAGTGTTATCTTCGCTTACTGGCGCTGGCCGAAGCAGTCGAGGCGCAGGAGAAGGTGGTCTGGCGCTTTTTCAAAGGCCTTGATCACATTTCCTCCAGCAAGGGAACCCCACCTCCGTGGATCTACTGCTGGTATTGGCAAAGCTCATGGGCAAGCCATTCGAACTCATGCACAGGTGTGCTCTCTCTCACCTGTGGTGGAAGACCTTCTTGGTGGCTATCACGTCAGCCAGAAGGATGGGAGAGCTCCAGGCGCTTTCCATCGAGTCTCCTTACCTGGTCTTCCACAGGGACAAGGTTGTCCTGCTGCCCCACCGAAATTCCTTCCGAAGGTGGTGTCGGAGTTTCACCTTAACCAGGTGTTGACTCTGCCGGTGTTCTACCCAATCACACCCGGAGGCCGAATATAGGCTCCATACTTTGACCCTAGAAGGGCGCCGCCTATTACAAAGAGCGACGGCTGAAATTGGGAGATTAGCCAGCTGTTTGTCACCCACGCTGAAGCCGCATCTGGCAGACCTGCAGCCAAGCGGACGATAAGCAGGTGGGTCACTTCCTGCATAGATCTCTGCTATAAGTTGGCGGGCATGGAGCCTCCCAGAGGGATAAGAGCTCATTCTACCCGCCATACTGCTGCTACGGTGGCTGCTTCCTGGGACGTCCCTATCCAGGAAATCTGCAGGGCTGCTACCTGGAAGTCAGCAAACACCTTCATTACCCATATCACATCGACCTTGAGTCACGCTCGGGATGTTGGTTTTGGGGCCTCGGTTCTCCAGTCTCTTTCCCAAGTAAGTATTGGGGTGCTGCTCTTGCCTCCCTCTCCGGAGAACTGCTAGGGAGTCTGCCAATGAGTGTGGATGAACAACATATCCATGTCCCTAGAAATACAGGTTACTCACCTGTAACAGGAGTTCTAGGAATGGTATATTTTGTTCATCCACTACGACCCACCCGACCTCCCCGGCTTCGACGCACAACCTGAGCTTCCAGCGGGCCAGATCTGGCGTCATGGGGCAGAGCCGAGAGTTATACCACCCGGGTGGGTGGGAGGAGCAAGCTTGAAGACCTTCCGGCAAGATTTAAAGCGGCAAGGATACCTGCCAATGAGTGTGGATGAACAACATATACCATTCCTAGAACTCCTGTTACAGGTGAGTAACCTGTGTTTAGGAACCCTACTTCCCCATGGAATCTGAACTTTATCCTTGAGAAACTCTCTCTGCCTCCCTTCGAACCGGCCACGGGTTGCAACTTGCACGATCTGTCTTGAAAAGCACTATTTTTAGTTGCTATTATTTCTGCTCAAAGGATTTCCTAGCTTTAGGCCCGTATGTGTAAGGAGCCCTATTTAATTTTCCACATAGACCAGGTGGCTCTGCGTACAAATCGTATGTTTCTACCAAAGGTTATTACTGAGTTTACTTTAAATCAAGACTGCCTACTTGCCAGTGTATTATCCTGAGCACTTTAATCAAGGGGAGGCAATTCTGCACACTCTGGGTGTGCACAGAATTTTGCATTATTACACTAATCACACGCAGTTGGTCTGCAAAACAGATCAGCTTTTTGTTTCGTTTGCACCCAAAAGACAGGGTGCTGCAGTTTCAAATCAGTGCTTATCCAAATGGTTAGCAAACTGCATTCTGTGCAGTTATCAGAAGTACAACAAACCCCTTCTGGGGGAAGTCGAAGGGGATTCAAGCAGAGGCATGGCTGCATCTGCTGCTTGTTTCAGAAATGTTTCTGCCGAAGAGATCTGTGCGGCAGCCGCCTTGAGCTCTGTCCACACCTTCACTAAACACTACAGTCTGGACATTGCCTCTAGACGCAGGGCAGGCTTTGGACTGGCCGTCCTTCAGGGCTTTCTCTCTTAAGCTCCCTGTCTACTGCAGACCTTTTCCTGCCTCCCGTGTTTAGTCTTTGCTTGACTTGCACTGCTTGGGACTCTATCCATATAGCGTTGCCTACTGCAAGAGCCCTCTCGAAGTAAGATAATACAGTTACGTTAAGAACTTAACATAACAGTAGATCTTCGAGAGAGGCTATTGCAGTAGACAGGCATTTCCCTCCCTCCTTCCTCCTCCTGCTGCTGCTTCTTTCTGTTCAGCCTTTTCTTGGGGCTTCAGGAGAACTGGCGGTGGGTGTGGGGGACCGCCCATTATACAGCGTCGGGCCGACGTCGGCCATGTGACACCGGGTGGGCGGTCCACTGCCAGACACTGCTAGCTGATTTTGCTATGTGGTCCTAGCACCTGATGGCTGTCCTTATGGTGTTGCCTACTGCAAGAGCCTCTCTCGAAGATCTGTTGTTACAGTAAGTTCTTACGTACCTGTATTTCTGGGATCGTGGATATGTTGTTCATCCACACTTATTGGCTTGTCCCCTTTTCCTTTAAGGATCCACCGGAAGTCTTCAAGCTGGCTCCTCCAACCCACCTCGGGTGGTATATACCTCGGCTCCGCCCCATGACACCAGATCTTCCTTTCCGCTGGAAGATTCAGGTTGCCTCCCTCATGCTTAAGCATTTTGTAGGCCCTGGCTTTCAAAACTTTGGATTTACCGAAATTAAAACTCGTTCGAGTTGGCGATCACGCTTTTGCGTCTTCGATCATGGAAGAAAAATCTTCCCCCAGATTTTGCCGGTGTCCTTGTGGCCAAAAGATGTCGCACACCGATCCCCATCTCACGTGCGTCTACTGCCTGTGCGTAGGCCATGACGCCTCGTCCTGCAGGTTTTGCTTGGCCTTCCATCCCAGTGTCCTGGACGGCCGCCTGGCACGCTTAAAGTTGGGGACACTGGAAAAAAGGAACCCTCCGGTGAAGTCCAAGGAGGCTAGGTGGGCGGTTTCTGCGGCTGCGGGCTCCGCCGAGCAATTGGAACGCATGACGGCGAAGAAGCAGCTCGTGCCACTGATGCTCGGAGCTTCTTCGTCCCTCTTAACCTAGGCTCTACTTTCTCGGGCTCCTTCTGGGAGTTGTGCCAGTCTCTTCCCACCCGGGGAGAGGCACCTGCAGGCTTGCACTCCTGATCCCATATGCAGGAGAAAGAACTGAGTCAGCCTTCGTCTCTGCGAAGGCACTCTTGGGACCGAGAGAGGTCCCAGTCCCAGGAGCATGCGGTCTCGACTTCGGTTTTGGACCTTCCGTTGGGCCAAACGACTGAAGATGCGATCGAGATAGTCGTCGACCCCATTGATCCACTGTTGCCGGCTCCAGCCGACGACTCCTTGGAAAGGACTCCAGTCCTTGTCTTCCCCGCTGAGGAGACCCAGCCTGCTGGTGTTCCCATCGAGGGCCTGGTTCCAGACCCCTGGAAGTCACTGGTCCCGCCGGTGTCTCCAGAGCGACCGAGTCGGCCCACCCGATCTCAGTCGCGGTCTAGAACCTCCTTGACCAACAGGCCGAGGAAGAGCCATAAGTGCTCTAAGAGGCGGCAACGCCATCGGTCGTCCTTGTCCTCATCGGATGAGGAGAGGCTCCGGTGGAAACTCAGTCAGCGATATGAGGACCTCATGTGGCAACAGCTGATCTTGTTCAGGTGAAGTCCTCCCACATCTCCTCACGGACATGCAGACCATGGTCAAACAGGTCCGAGACCAGGGCCAAGCTGTTTGCCAAACAGCAGCTGCAGACGGCCCTGGACATTGGAGACTCTTGTGCCCGCTCGATGGCTGCCGCAGTTGCCTCTCGCTGCAGGCCTTGGCTGAGGCTCTCCTCCTTCCCAGCGGATACTCAGCATACATTAGCTGACGTGTCCTTTCTTGGGCCCGACTTGTTCGGCCCAGGAGTGGCTGGTCACCTTCAGCACATAGAACAGTCCAGTGCCACCTTGTAAGCCACTTCTGCCGAGGGTCCTTTGGGCAAGAACCAGCAGAAGAAAAAGAAGTCCTTTCAGTACTCTTCCCCTGCAGTTCAGCAGTCCTCCTACCAAGGAGGACAGCAGCATCAGCAGCAGGCTCAAGCTTGGCACCCTCAGCCCAAGCTTGGACCCCAGTAGGCCCGTACAGGAGGCTGAGGCTCAGTTCCTGGAGCCACCTCCTCCTCCAAACCTACTCAGTGACTGGGTGGGGGCTGCCACCCCTACTTCTGTCACGACAGCTGTGGGTCCTCCTTTGGGGGGGCCGGCTCCGCCACTTCCTTTCCACCTGGTCTGCTGTCACATCGGACAGACGGGTTCTCGAAATGGTCGGTCAGGGACTGCCTCTAGAATTCGAGCAGTACCCTCCCAGCCGAGCCAAGCCCCTCAGGAGGAACGGATATCCACTCACACCCTGTCAGCTGTTCGAGGGGACATTGCTCAGCTCCTCCTGAAGGAGGCTATATAGTGACAGATCCTCCAGCAGGCTCAGGGTATGTCTCCAGGTACTTCCTGGTGCCCAAGCGGATTTTTTTTGGGGGCTGACACCCCATTCTAGATCTCTAAGACCTAAATCAGTATCTCGGGTCTCGCACCTTTCGGATGGTCACTGTGTCCCAGATCATACCATCCTTGGAGCGAAACGTGGTTTTGTTCACTGGATCTGCAGGACGCATTCTTTCACGTCCCAATCTGTCCGTCCCATCAGCGGTTCCTCTGCTTCAGGGTCGAGGGGACCCTGTATGAGTTCTGAGCCATGCCGTTTGACCTGTCATAGGCCCCACGGGTCTTCACCAAATGCATTGCAGTGGTGGTGACCCATCTACAGTGTTGGGGGATCAGAATTTACCCCTACCACGACGACTGGCTTCTGGCAGGTCACTCCCTTCAGGAGGTGGAGAGAGACAGGGATCTGGCCCTCCAGACCTGCTCCCAACTCGGTCTCCTCATCAGTGAGGCCAAGTCAGAACTTGTGCCGTCTCAGGTGATGGGCTTCATCGGGGCAGAGCTCGACTCTTGTCAAGGCAGAGCTCGGCTCCCGGCGGACAGGGCGTAGGTTCTTTCTTCCTTTGCCCAATCATTTCTGATTGGGCAGTTGCGCCCTGCCCAGGACTTTCTGTGCCTTCTGGGTTACATGAAGGCGTGCACCTCGGTGGTCCGTTGGTCCCGGTGGCACATGTGCCCCTTCCGGTGGGAGCTGGTCACCCAGTGGACTCAGCACCACGGTCAATTCGACCAGCTGATCACTGTAACCCAGAAGATGTGGGATACTCTCCAGTGGTGGACCGCCCCAGACTGGTAGCAGGAAGGGATCCTGTTTGTCCGCCCAGAGCCGACTGTTGTTCTTAAGACCGATGCCTCTCTCATGGGCTAGGGAGCCCACATGGAGGACAGAAGGGCCCATGGGCTCTGGACTTTCGAGGAGTCCCGATGCCACATCAACCTGTTGGAGCTCAGAGCAGTCAGACTGGCACTGTCAGCTTTCGCTCCTCAGCTCTGGGGTCAAGTGGTTCAAGTCCTGACAAACAATACCATACCTTGGACCTGAGACGTGTGCTCTCCTATTATAAGGAGAGGACAGCGGAAATTCGTGGAGAGGTTCACCAGCTGTTTGTCACCTACACTGAAGCCGCTTCTGGCAGACCTGCAGCCAAGCGGACCGTAGCAAGATGGATTACAGCATGCATAGGTCTGTGCTATGAGTTGGCAGGCAAGGAGCTTCCCAGAGGGATAAGAGCTCATTCTACCTGCCATACTGCTGCATCGGTGGCTGCTTCCAGGGACATCCCTATCCAGGAAATCTGCCAGGCTGCTACCTGGAAGTCAGCAAACACCTTCATCACCCATTACCACATCGACCTTGAGTCACGCCGGGATGCTGGTTTTAGGGCTTCAGTTCTCCAATCTCTGTTCCCTAAGTAGGGGTGTGCGCCTTGCTTCCCTCCTCCCGGAGAACTGCTAGGAGTCTGCCAAACAGTGTGGATGAAAAACATATCCACGATCATAGAAAAAAGTTATTCACCTGTAACAGTAGTTCTAGGACTGGTATATGTTGTTCATCTGCACGTTCCCACCCAGTGTCCCCGGCTGTGGATGCACAACACCTGGCTTCCAGTGGGCTAAGATATGGCATCATTGGGGCGGAGCCGAGGTATATACCACCTAGGTGGGTGGGAGGAGCCAGCTTGAAGACTTCCGGTGGATCTATAAAGGAAAGGGGACATGCCAATAAGTGTGGAGGAACAACGTATACCACTCCTAGAACTACTGTTACAGGTGAGTAGCCTGTTTCTGCACAAAAGGTGTTCTATATGAGTTCCGGGTCCTAAGTGCCTGGCAGTGGTAAAAGCATTCCTGAGCACCGAGGGGTCAGAGTCTGCTCCTGCGTGGACAGTTGACTGATAGCTGGGCCATCCAATGAGGCTGTGAAGTGGTCCAGGGACCTGGCCTTTCAGACCAGCAGAGACTTGGTCCTTCTAGTCTACCCAGCCAAGTCTGAACTCGACTCCTCGCAGGTGATTCACTTCATCAGGGCAGTGCTAGACTCCTATCAGGCCAAGGCCCAACTCCATGAGGGCAGGGACAGATAGAATGTAATGGGGATACCCCCATTGCCACTCCTGTGTAAAAGGGAGAAAGAAGGAGGGACAGTTTGGTATTTCCTCCCCTTCCCTCCTAGACGAGGCTTCTAGGACTGAAAAGGGTTAACTACCCTTGGCAGCGGCTAAGAGGAGGCTTGACAGGAATGTGTCTATGCCCAGATGGCTGGAAAACGGCAGCAGCAAGAGTTAAGGTATCGACATCCTAGGGGAGAAGATGCTAAAAAAGGGAGAGAGAAAAACGTTCCCTCAGGAAAAGCATTCCTTTCCTCTTTTTGCGTGGCTCTTTTTTTTTTTTTTTTTAGTTCTTGGTGGTATAGAAATCCAAAAATGTGGTCATTCTCCCTCACCCTTAGTAATATTTAATTTAAAAAAAGAAAAGGCCTTGGTGGGGGAAGTCCTTGTCCATTGTGCTTCTGATTTTTCTCAAGATGTCCAATACCAGGTAATAAAGATTCCCTTTGATGGTACTTACCTGTTTGAAGAGCATGTAGAGAAGTCTCTTGAGGCATCTCAGAAAACTAGAATGACTTTGAAGACTTCCAGACCATCTCCTGCTAACCTTTATGGCGGAAATTACATGGTTTCTTTCAGAACTGGCAGTCCTTTCTTGGAAAAGGCAGGGGAGCCCACAACCAATCTCAACTTCCCCAACCTCAAAAGGTGCAGCGGAAGGCATAGATGCTGAAAGCACCTAGTGCCACCCTCTGAAGCTCTGGCCCCGGTGTTGCCTCAGCTGCCTGAGGCAGACCTCCCTTCACCAGTAGGGGGTGCATTACCGAGTTTTACCATCGGTGGGAGTCCATCACAGCTGACAAGTGGGTCCTAAGGATCATCCGGGAGGGGTACTCACTGGACTTCACAGAAATCCCTCCAGACTATCCACCCAGAAGGCAACACATGATATCAGCCTATATGTCAGCAATTCTAGTTCAGGAGATTATGGGCCTTCTGAGCAACAGGGCAGTGGAGGTTGTGCCAAATTGAGAACAAAACACAGGCTTCTACACCCACTACATCCTAGTTCAAAAGAAATCATTGGACATGTGCCCCATTCTTGACCCCAGAAACCTGAACAGGTTAATGGATAGAGGAAAATTTATTTCCTGAAACCTCGGGATTGGTTAGCCTCCCTGGAGTTCAAAACACTCTGGAAGATGAGCTCAGCCGAACAGAAACCGATCCTCACAAGTGGTCTCTAGCTCCAGACATCATGATATCGCTATTCACCAAGGTGGGACACCCCAGATGAAGATCTGTGTATTCGCACTCCACATCAAATTGCCTCGATTCTGCTCCAGAAATCCAGAACATGACATTTTGTGCTGGGAAGCATTCAGACTGCAATGTCAAAATCTTTTTCTGCATACATTTCTTCCAATTCCCCTGATACAGTGTGTATTGCTCATACTGGAGGTGCACCGGGGCAAGATGATCCTGGTTGCCCCCCTGCTGGCTTCAGCACATATGGTTTCCTCTGTTGAACAGACTGAGTCAGCAAACTTAGGATCCTTCCACTCAGGATGGACTTACTCAAGGTCTGCTGGTCCATCCCAACCTGTACTCCCTTCACCATCTGGCCTGACTCCTGAAGAAATAGAAGTGAAGAGGTACAAGGTATTCCAGAGGGTCTCCAAAATACTTATTGTTGCCCTTAAATCCTCCACTAGGAAGACTTTGCACAGCCAAGTGGAAAAGATTTTCCATATGGTGCTCCAGAACCTCATGGACCCTTTTCATTACCCACCTGACAAGGTTCTGGAGTACTTGCTGGACCTTTCTGATGTCGACCTACAGTATTCCACAGTGAAGGTCCACTTGTGTGCTGTTTCTGCATACCACGAGCCCATAGGTATCTCTACCTGACACAGATACCACTTTTCAGGAGGTTCCTTAAGTGCATTTTTTTTTCTCTCATATCCTAGTCTGCTCTCGATCTTTGAGATAATCTACGCCATTCGTTACTGTTGGGTTTAAGCTGGAGGCGCAGGAACCCTTGGGAGCGTATCACTAAGTGTTGAGGGGATCAGAAGTCTGGGCGGTGCCACCCTCGGGCGTACCATTGAACATGGCACTCATGGGTTGGCCAGTAACCCGACACAGACTCCCCAACCTCCTTAGTTCTGCTTTTCCTGCCATTGAGGAAGCAATACTTTGTGGGAGCATCAGAAGCCTTCAGAAGATTCTGTGAAGTTCTCTGTTTGTCCGTTTACCCAACGCCGTCAATGTCTTCATCACCATCTCTGCGGCTCTGTTTTTTTTTTTTTTCTCTCTCTCTCTCTTTTACTCTGCGATGTAGAGTATCTTTTCACTTTATTTTTCTTTCAGTGCGGCTGATCATGTCTGGTTCGGGGCCTAACAAATGTAGTAAGGCAGGAATTGTCCAGAACGCAGCGGTGCCTCTGGCAATCCCATGACCGTTACAGCCCCCCATGAAGTGTTTTACCTGCCTGGGTCCGCACCACGATATGGACGTCACGATGCCTGGTTTTCAGTGGATTACTGTGTCTTGTCATCTGCACAGCAAAATTGGGAGCCCCCCAAACTCTTGGTGGCCGGCCTCGCATACGTGATGCCAAGGTCGGGTCCTTAGGCATTTCTACTGGGTCTCTCCCTGGTACTATATATACCAAGGGAGAGCAAGTCTCCGCTGTTTCAGGTCTCACTGAGACGGGAGGCCTGCACAAGGGGTCTGGTGGGCAGTCTTCCTCCTCAGGGGGGTCGAATGAGCACCCCTTGAAGTCCGGGGCCCCCTTGGGGGACTGGACAGCTCCAGTGTCAAGGCCCTTAGCTATACACTTGGGCTACATCGGCGGCTCCCGACACTGCCTTTTATGTCTGTGAGTGAGGCGGCGCCAATGGTCAATGGGCTTTCCTCCAACACCACTCTCTGTGCTGGGAAGCGCAGAGCATCCAGTGTCATGTCTCTGGATATCTCCCTGATCTCGTTGCCAGAGTCCAACGAGGATCGGGATGATCCCTACTGGTGACAGTTTTTTTTGCACTCCAGATGCTTTCCAGACCCAGTCCGAGGTCTTCTTTGCAGCCCTCTTCTCCGACCAGTGCTGATGGCGGTGCCTCCCCTCCTGTGTCCACCAGCGCTCTTGCAGTGCCGTGAATGTTTCCAGCGTTATCTCTGCAGGATCTGAGGGTGGCGCTGCATCTGTACTAAGTCAGTGGATGGTGCCAGGTCAGGCACCGCAGCTGTTTTTGACACCGGTTCCGGTGTCGTTTCGGCTGTTGGTGCCAGGTCTTGCGCCGAGGGGGATTCTGGTGCTGACCCTAGTGCCGGATTCTCCCTTCTTCCTACCCTTAGGACTGCTGCAACAGGAGGGCCTCTATCGAGGGGCAGGTCTTGGCTGGGTTGGGGATGGCGAGGTCACGTCGGGCGTCCCGGCCTCTCCCCATAGCATCTGTCACCTCAAGACAGAGCCAGAGTGCCGACTTGGGCCTCCTTTCCCCTCGTGATGGATAGGGATCTGCAGTTGGTGAGGACGGGGCTATCTTTGTGGTCCAGAATGGCTCAGATCTCCTCACCAAGGGGCTTTCCCCCTAGGGCTCCACTCTGTTCGCTCCTCACAGGTTGAGTGTTCTCCGTTGGATGGGCAGCGCAGCTCCCTCCCTGGGGAGGGATCCCTGCATGCTTCCACTGCCCTGGCAGAGGGCGATTGATCTTTCACGACCCTTCTCCCCCTTCACCTCCTCTGCCTTCTGCCCCCCCTTTTGCCCGGGGCTTTTAGATCCCTTGGGACTCATGACATGGGAACAGTACAGGGTCAAGGTGGCTGCTTTCCCAGTCTGTCTTGGACTCATTGATGTCATCTTTTCATCTCCATCCCGTGCACCGTGTCCCCCTGCACAAAGCTCCTCCACCTCCTCATCTGAGGAAGAGGACGTTGCTACTCACATTTCGTCTGATGCTGATTATTCTAATCAGTGGTTCCTCTTGACGATGCTGGAGGAGCTTCATCTTCCCCATTTTGTAGGTCACAATCCTGCACGTGCAACGCTGTCCTTCCTTTGGTGGGGAGGAGTACAGCTCAGAATCCAAGGTGATCCCTCCATGGCCTCTGTCTTTCTTGGAAGAATCGCACAGTGTTTGGTAGTTTCCTTCTCCTCTGTTCCAACCCCAAGGGACTGCCAGCACAGGTACTGCACAGCCCCCTGGTCTCCAGGAGCTATGCCCCAGCCTTCTTCAGGCTTGGAGTGGCTGGATACCCACTCTGGGCATCGTCACCCTTTGCAAGACTGTCTCCCAGAGCTCGACTCCGCTGAGTTTGATCGCTGGGGTAGGAGAGTTTTTTCCCCTCTGTCTTCTCATGTTCAGTAGTATCTGCACGTCAGGTAGCTTACGCAAGGTGCCTGTGGACCATGCTGGGTCAGATCCTCGCAGCCGTGCCTCATTGTGAGGCAACCCAATGAGCCATTGCCATATCTGCGTGGGGCCTGGAGCTAACAAGACACCAGGTGAGGGCATATTATGACGCCAGTGCAGTAGCCTGAAGGTTAGTAGGAACAGCAGTCTGCATCAGGCAGACAGCATGGCTTTGTTTGTCCCGGTTATCACCCTTGGCTCAGCGTAGGGTGATTGCTCCGCCTTTCCAGGGTCCCATTTCTTCTCCCGCAGGGCCAGGCGAGAACTGTTGTGGCACCCTCCCTCTGCTAGGCTACAGGAGCCTCCGCCTGTCCCCGACCAATCTCAGAGCTCGCCAGACCTGTGAAGGTCCCCCATCTCTTGTGTTTTCCTCCACAGAAAGCTAGGGAGGTTCTCCCTCCTGGAGGTGCCAGCACCATCTAGGTGGTGCTCGGTACTCATCCAGCAGCAATGAATGGTGAAGACTGGTCTGTGGAAGATATGAAAATTATATATGCACCGTAATTCTTGATCTTCCAAGATGTCTTCAACATAGAAGCTGATGGCAGAAAGGACCGCAAGGCCCATCCAGTCTGCCCATTTCTTTTTCTACTTTATGAATGTGCCATAGGCCTTTGCTCTGTCAATGGCCTATCTATTCATACTCATCTGTATTGCTCCCTTCTGCCTATCCCATGCCTGTTTGTAGCCCTGCACTGTATTCATATCCACCACTTCCGAGGTAGGCCGTTCCATAGATCCACCACCCTTTCTGTGAAAAAGAACTTCCTCACATTACCCCTTAATCGGCCTCTCTCTAATCTCATACTGTGTCCTCTTGTTCTGCTATTTTTCTTATATTGAAACGTTAGACTCTTTCACCTTGTTAATGCCCTTAAGGTGTTTGAATGTTTCAGTCATATCACCTCTCTCCCTCCTTTGCTCTAGGGTATACATATTGAGTTCAGTTAATCTGTCCTCATATGTTTCCTGATGCAGTCTGTGCACCATTTTGGTTGCCCTTCTCTGGACTGCCTCAATTTGGTTAATATCCTTGTGAAAGTGTGGCCTCCAGTACTGCACGCAGTACTCCAGATGAGGCCTAACCAGTGCCTTGTAAAGAGGGATTATTACCTCCCTCTTCCGACTTGTGATACCTCTACTAATACACCCCAGCATCCCTCTAGCCTTACCTACTGCTTTAGAGGTCTGCTTGGATGATTTCAGGTCATCGGTGATGATGACGCCCAAGTCTTTCTTCCCTTGTGACTGCCAGCAACTCCCCTCCTAGCCTATAGGTGGCTTCAGGGTTTCTCTTCCCTATGTGCATGATCTTGCACTTCATTGAGTTAAACCCCAGTTGCCACTTTTCCGACCATTTTGCTAGTTTATCCAGATCTCTTCTCATTCTGCCCACCCCATCTGGATCATCTACTCTGTTGCAGATCTTGGTGTCATCTGAAAACAGATAAACCTTACCCTGCAGTCCATCTGCAATGTCACTGATGAAGATATTGAAGAGGACTGGCCCCGGATCATCCTGAGGTACCCCACTTGTGACTTGCATCTCTTCTGACTGTATACCGCTTACCACCACTCTGTTTCAAACAACATGAAGTCTTGCTATATTATAGACATTAGCAGTTTGTTTCCAGCTCTAGAACTGCCCTGGGTGAAATGGTTAAAACCATTCCAAAATAGAATTTTGGCACGCGAGCAGCTCTATCTGTCATTTCAAACTTGAACTGTCAGATTCTTTACTCCACCTCAGTGAACAGTCGCTCGGAGATTTCTCCTTCTGCTCGGTTCATTTCTCGGTTTAAAAGTGTTTTCTCGGTTGGATTTAACGAGAATAGTTTTATTTTAACCTCAAAACCGTCGGTTCAAGCTCTATCTGTGGTAAACAGAAGTAAATGAAGGTTTTGTCTGTGTGGAACTTGTGTTATCGGTTCGGTTTTGAACCGATCAGTGGGTTTAAACTCATTTAAAACTAAAAGTTACTATTTTAGAGTCGCGGTTCCGGTTCTTATCGGTTCTAAAAAAGCGATTTATTACGTTTTCCAATACCTGTGACCAGTTAGGAACCGATAAGGTGTCTTGCCTGGCACTGCCGTAGTAAAGGGCAAGTTTTGGTTAGGCTGGCATTATGTCTGAGAAACCCAAAAGAAAACTGGCCCATTGGGTTTCAACACTGTGATGTTTGTGGGGAAGTCTTTGCCAAGGCTGACCCACACACCACATGTGTTTATTGTCTGGGGTTTGACCACCCAGTCAGACTGCCAGGTATGAAGAATTTCCTGCAGCCACCCTGGAAAAAAAGATTGGGCAGGCTCAGGGGAACGAGAGGCCAAAAAGTCCGCTGGACCCGATGACAGCCCGTTCGGTGCCAACTGAACCAGAGGGAGTGCCTTCTGACCAGGGCCAGACTTCCTTGGGCAAAGAAAAGCTGGTTCTGAGGAACCAATTCCAGTAAAGAAAACAAGAAAATCAGCAGGTCTGGAGTCCAAAATTCTTCTCCAACTGCTGCAGAGATAGCAAAAGCCATACAAATTATCCAGTCACTGTCTCAGGGTCCGTCCAACCACCACTATCTGGTAAAAGGTCGGTTCGTCGGTCCCAGTGGTTCAGGATTATGATATTGAGGAATTTTATGAACCAGAGGAGGGAGGAGGATAGAACAGTATGAATGTGGCTGGGAAGGTCTGGGTGTACCCATTGAACGGACATCTCCCCAGACAGACCTTTAGAATCTCCCCTATGCTGTCTGAGTCCCCATCTCATTTTATGTTTTATAAAAAAGTTGCTGAAACCCTTCAGCTTCCTTTAGAAGAGGCTGTGGATGAGCAAGAGGAGCCTGATTTTGTAGAAATAATGGATATTCCAGAGTCTAGGAGATTGTCTATTCCTTTACATAAGTCTTTTAGGAAACAATTAAAATTTTAAAAGCTCCTAATTCTGTGCCTCCTGTAGATAAAAAGATGGACAGAAGGTATACATTGTCAGGCCCTGATACAGAATTCCTTTCTCAGCAATGCAGTCATGTTGGGTAGTTCAGGCTGCTGCCTGTGATAAGCTAATATTCCTTGGCTTCACATCCTCCTGACAAGGATTCCAGGAAGATTGATGCCATGGCAAAAAAAAAACAGTATATGGCAGCCTCTGGGACTCAGGCAAGCAAATTATATGGCTTATGTAGCTAGGTATCAGAAATCTAGATGGGATACTGTTATGCACTGGCCAAGAGGCCCATGGCCAGCTGGCTAGTGAACTAGAACAGGTGGCTGCTGATGGCATTGAAGCCTCTAAGGTTCAGTTTCATGCTGCTGTGGATGTTAATGATGTTTCCTCTAGGGTCATGGCCACATCTGTAGCTTTTTAAGTAGGTTGGCCTGGCTCAGGTGTACTAGTTTGTCAGCAGGATACCCAGACTAAGGCTATGGATTTTCCTGTGGTGGGAAATTCTCTGTTTGGAGAGCAGACAGAGAATTACATGAAGAAGATGGATGAATATAGACTACTACAAGAGTGCCCAGGCTAAGGAGCTGCAAGCCACCCTCAAAGGCATGCCCAGGGTAGGGGTAGGCCTTTTCACAGGCCTTTCTACCAGACTCAGGCCTCCTCTGCCTTGCTCAGAGGGGCTTTTTCAGAGGCAGGAGCAGACGAGGGGTGGGCAGACCTGCTCCCACCCCCCAGCCTAAAGCTCCTATAAACAGGCACCCTGATGGGGTGCCCAGGGCCGATTCTCCTGTACCAGTGGGGCAGGCTGGCTTACTTGTCAGAATTGGGCTTCTTTAACCTCAGACAAGTGGGTTCTGGAAGTAGTAAGCCAGGGTCTGGTTCTCAGCTTCAAAAAGTTTCCCAAGTTGAGAAGCAGACTTTTTCTACCTGCAAGTGCTTCAGAGACCCTCGCTCTGGAAACAGAGGTCTCATCCCTGTTAGCTCTCAGAGCAGTAGAAAGGGTTCCTCCCCTGCATCAGGGCAGGGGTCTGTATTCCAGATACTTCCTTACCCCAAAAAAGACAGGAGAATGGCGGCCCATTTTAGATCTCAGATATCTGAACAAGCATCTTTTGAAACCAAAGTTCAAAATGGTAACTCTGGCAATGATTTTACCTTCCCTAAGGCCAGGGGACTGGCTAGCCTCCCTGGACCTCAAGGATGCCTATTTCCATGTCCTAATCAGAAGATCCCATCGAAGTACCTCAGATTCGAACTGCCCTCAGGTCATTACCAGTTCAGAGCAATGCCCTTCGGCCTTACCTCTGCTCCAAGGGTATTCACAAAGTGTCTAGCAGTGGCAGTGGCCCACTTAAGGAGGCAGAGGATTGCTGTTTTCCCTTCAGACGACTGGCTCATTGCAGGCCAGTCCCCAGAACAGGTAAATCTCACCTGCAGGTCACCCAGCAGCTTCTCACCTCCCTGGGTTTCCTGCTAAACCTACCAAAGTCAGTTCTGGAACCAGTCCAGGTACTTACCTTTATAGGGGCAGAATTGGACACAGAGCTAGCCAGAGCCTTTCTTCCCCAGAAAGGGTAAGGAATTTAGTGGCTCTGGCCTCTTCCTTCACTCTGCAGTCTCTCGACCAGCAAGACACTTCTCAGCTCCTGGGGCATATGGCTGCATCCACAGCTGTTGTGCAGGGAGCCAGATTTCAGATGAGAGACATTCAGTTTCACTTGAGAACCTTTTGGTCTCAGAGAAGGTCTCAGAGAAGAGACCCCTTTTCCAAGTTGGTCCCAGTGACTCAACCTTGATCCTAGCTCTCCAGTGGTGGCAGGATCAGAGCAATTAAGAGCGGGGGTTCCCTTCATTTCCCTTCTCACGACTTGACTCTCACTACAGATGCTTCCCTTCTGGGTTGGGAGCCCACATGGGCGACCTTTCCACTCAGGAGTTTGGTCTCCCCAGGAATCTCTGCTCCACATCAATTTGCTGGAACTCAGAGCTGTCTTTTAGCTCTTCAAGCTTTTTCTGCATCTGTCCACGACAAGGTGATACAAGTCAGAACAGACAACACCACAACAATGTGGTACATCAACAAACAGGGGGCACTGGTCTCGGCCTTGTGCACCGAGGCAATGAAGTTGTGGTCTCTGGCCTATTCCCCTGAACACTTCCTCATAGCAGTTCATCTTCCAGGGAAGGACAATGTCCTAGCGGATGCCCTCAGTAGGATTTCCAGGGCCATCACAATGGTCCCTGGATCCTCAAATGCTGGGGATAGTTTTTGCCAGGTGGGGCATCCCTCAGATAGATCTTTTTGCAGCCCCAGACAATCACAGACTTCCTCTGTTCTGTTGCAGGCCTCCAGTGCTGGGCTCAGTTCCCCTGGATGCCCTTCTTCTGGATTGGGAGGGGAAGTTCCTCTATGCTTCCCACCCTTTCCTCTCCTATTCAAAGTACTAGTCAAAATCAGATCTCAACCTTGCAGGGTGATTCTGATTGCCCCGGATTGGGCCAGGCAGCCCTGGTACCCACTCCTTCTGTCTCTGACAGTCCATCTTCCCCTGTGCCTCCCCAGGAATCACAATCTGTTGACTTGTGCCCAGGGAAGGGTTTGGTATCCGGACCTCAAATCCCTCAACCTCAAGGCCTGGCTCTTGAGGAGTTAGAGTTTGCTGATTTACACCCCTCTCAGGGTGTTCTTGAGATCCTAAAGGCTTCCAGAAAGCCTTCCACTAGGGCTACTTATAGTTCTAAATGGAAAAGGTTTTCCATTTGGTGTGCTGGGAAAAATATTTCCCCAGAATCTGCTGAATTGCCCATTTTGTTAGATTACATGGTACATCTTAATTCCTTGGGTCTCAGACCAGCTACCCTGAGAGTTCATTTGGCAGCTGTGTCTGCTTTTGTGTCAGCAGGGAAGTCATTCCTCTTCCTCTCATCCTGTGTTTTCCAAGTTTTTAAGGATTACTCTATACTAATCCTCCTTTCGGGAACCGCCCCTGCTTGGGACCTTAATGTTTGCATTGCCCAGTTAATGCAACCCCTTGAACCTCTGTCTTCTGCAGAGCTTAAGTACCTAACTTGGAAAACTGTTTTTCTAGTGGCTATCACTTCTGCCAGACGCATAAGTGAATTGCAAGCCTTGTCAGTGGAGACTGACTTTATTTCTTTCCACAGGGATAAGGTAGTCCTTAGGACTAATAGGAAGTTTTGCCTAAGGTGGTTTCAGATTTCCATCTTAATCAATCTATCTCCTTCCAGTATTTTCACTGATCACTCCTCTTGGGGAGAGGAGGTTGCACAGCCTGGATGTTAAGAGAGCTCTTAGTTATTATATAGAGCGCACTAAAGGTCACAGGTTCGAATCCCTCCAACTTTTCCTTACCTATGGTGAAGTTGGGAAAGGCAAACCTGCCACTAAGAGATCAATAGCCAGGTGGATTGTCTCTTGTATCCAATTTTGTTATCAGAAAGTGGGCAGAACCCCACCCCTGGTTTGAGGGCTCATTCTACCAGGGGTACAACTGCGTCTCTAGCTGCTGCCAGAGATATCCCTTTATTAGAGATTTGCCAGGCTGCTACTTGGAAAACGGTACACACTTTTACCAAGCATTACACCCTGGATGTCCAGGCTAGGAGAGATGCTCGGTTTGGCACAGCTGTTCTTCAGAGCCTATTTCCTAAGTAGGTTCTGCCTCCTCCATGGAGGTACTGCTGTGTATTCTGTTGATGTCTATAATATAGCAAGACTTCATGTTGTTTGAAGAAAAAATTACTCACCTTAGTAATGTTGTTTCTTCTAATGGAGTCTGCTATATTATAGACCTCCCCAACCTGCCCCTCTCAGAACCTCTACTTGAGGTCGCGGGCAACTTAGTGTGGGCACTACTTATGTCCTGTTAGCATTTTGTCCCCTTTGGGACTTTGGGGGTGTGTATGTGTACGCGTGTGTGTGTTTTATTATACTTATGTTCCATTTTCATATTATTAGAATGGTGTTAGTATTTCTGGTCCCCTGACTTGAGTCTTGGGTGTTGGGACCATCAATGGTTGTTATTATTTAGGTAGCCATTTAGCTAGTGTAGGTTACAGCTTCCACACAGACCTTAGTGAGTTTGGCTCGTAAAGATCTGACAGTTCAAGTTTGAAATGACACAGATAGAGCTGCTCTCGTGCCAAAATTCTATTTTGGAATGGTTTTAACCATTTCACTCCGGGGGGCAGTTCTAGAGCTGGAACAAACTGCTAATGTCTATAATATAGCAAGACTCCATTAGAAGAAACAACATTACTAAGGTGAGTAATTTTTTCTTTCTGCCCATCAACCATTCATTACTGCTTCCCACCCACCTTCCTCTCATGACCAGACCTCTGGGCAGCGCCTCGCCTCCTCCCTGTTGGCCTTCTTGCTTCACTGGTGCCACTCCTGCTAGCACCTCCTAGGTATCTTGGGTCCTTCTCCTGGATAGGCCTCATCTTCTCTGCTAGAGGGAGAAGACTAGCAGGGACGCATTGCCTTCTTTATTGCAGGCCCCCGAGGCTCGCGTTGCCCATGATGCAGAGGACTCCAGGCATCCTTCATGTTGGGGTGAATGGATATTTATTTTTCAAATGCCTTAAATGGGACTCCGTATGCTGCTGTTAGCATCGTGCCAGCTTACACTGCACACCTTGTTTCGGGCAGTTCTTCCAGAACTTGCCCCATGGCAGACCTCAATCTCCTCTTACGAACGTAACAAAAATTGCCAGCAGAAAAAGGCCTTATGGTCTACCAAGTCTGCTCGATTGTGCAGCTGGCAGCCATTATTCTGCAGCTGCCCCTCCCTCGTCCCCCTCCCATCAACTCTTCACCAACTACGCAAGCCCTGAGAATGGGCCCTCTTCACCTTTTGCACTCCCTGAATACTCTTAAGTAACTGATCCAGACAGAGTTCCCATGGAGCTCCCTAGTCCGGAAATACTCTATTCCTACATACCATTTAGACTTCTGTTACCTCCCACCACTTTAAATATAGCCGTGGTAGGGTTCCCTGTAGGGTAGCTCCTTTCTGAATGGAGACATATTGGCACCTGCTTGGCTAGGTGCACTTCCATGTCCATGGGGTCTCTGCCACCATGAGTGAACTCACTCCTGAGAGAGAGAAACTTCCTCTTTGAGATGTCTTGCCCCAGTCTTGGCCGAGTCTTCCATGTAACAAAAAAAAGGAATAGAAAGGAGGAGCACAGAACACGTGTTCTAGGATCGTGGATATGTTGTTCATCCACACTGTTTGGCATGTCCCTTTCCCCTTTAAATCTTGCCAGAAGTCTTCAGGCTGGTTCCTCCCACCCACCCGGGTGGTATATACCTTGGCTCCACCCCATGACGCCAGATCTTCCTTTCCTCTGGAAGATACAGTTGCCTCCCTCGTGCTCACACATTACATAGGTCCTGGCTTTCAAAACTTTGGTTTTACCGAAATTAAAACTCGTCCGAGTTAGCGATTATGCTTTTGCGTCCTCAATCATGGAAGAGAAATTTTCTCCAGGATTTCGCCGGTATCCTTGCGGCCAGAAGATGTCGCGCACCACTCCCCATCGCACGTGCGTCTACTGCCTAGGTGTCGGCCATGACACCTTGTCCTGCAGCTATTGCCTGGCCTTCCATCCCAACATCCTGGAAGGCCGTCTGGCATGTTTAAAGTTGGGGAGATCGGAGAAAAAGAATTCTCCGGTGAAGTCCAAGGAGGCTAGGTGGGCGGTTTCCGCAGCCGCGGGTTCCACTTACTAGCTGGAATACATGAAGGCATTCGAAGAAGCCGCCCGCGCTTCCGACAATCGAAACTTTTTCGTTCCACTCAACCTGGGCTCCACCTTCACAGGTTCCTTCAAAGAGTTGTGCCAGTCTCTCCCCATATAGATAAGGAACTGAGCACGTCTTCGTCTCAGCGAAAGTGCTCTTGGGACTGAGAGAGGTCTCAGTCCCAGGAGCATGCAGTCTCGACCTCGGTCGATTGCTTCCTCAGCCGCAGGCTTCATGGATCTTCCGTGTGGCCAGACGACCAGTGATGTGGCCGATGAGGTCGAGATTGTTCTCGATCCAGATTGACCAGCTGTTGCCAGCCCGATCGTGACTCGCGGGACTTGGGTGCTTAATGTTCCCCAATAAGGGCCCCAGCCTGCTGGTGTCTCTGTCGAAGTCCTGGTTCTGGACCCACGGGTTTCACCGATTCTACCGGTGTCTCCTGTGCGACCGAGTCAGCCTACCTGATCTCGGTCGAGGTCTAGAACTGCTGAGGAAGAGCCACAAGTGCTCCAAAAAGAGGTGATGCCACAGGTTGTCCTCGTCCTCCTCGGATGAGGAGAGGATCCGATGGAAACTGTCGACGCTACGAGTACCTTATGTGGCAACAGCTGATTTTGTAGGGCATAAGCCAGCTCCGCCGCCTACCCTGGCCGTTACTTCGCTTTCACTTCCTAGGCCGAAGCCAACCCCCTTGGAACTGAAGCCTTTTTGTTCCTCCAGCCGCGGGGCCGGCCCCTCTTCCGGTTCAGCCTATCCCGGCCTCTCCACCAATAGTGATGGAGCCGCCACCTGAGCAGCCTGTGGGAGGGGCTCCTTCCAAAGAGGACCGACCAGATACTGGGCTCCCCCGATGTCTATCGGTCACGTTCACCCCGGACCGCCCTCGGTGATTTGGGCGGCAGGCCGCTGTACCCTGACTCTTCAGACTTTGATGTCACCGGGCTCCACTCTCATCCTGGGGATGATGAGCCGTCTGCTGGCACAGGGGTGGAGGAAGGTCCTTCCTCCTTCTAAGGGATCCTTCATCTCTACCCTGTCACGGACATTCTCAAGAGATGGGATACCCCGACGAAGGCCTTTCCTGTAGCCAAGGCCATTGTTGGTCCGGCACTTGAACTGTGGCAACATCCTGCCTCATATCCAGCACCGTCTGCCCGCATGGCCTGCAAGTATGCGGTACCCATGGGGTCCCTTCCGGGGTTCACAGAGTACCCTTTGGCCGAAAGCTTGGTGACCGCCTCTGTGTTCAGGCATACTTTCAGTTCTGCCGACACTGACCGACCTCCCGACAAGGAGTCCATGTATTTGTACCATTCGGGGTGGAAAGTCTACGCTGCATCTTCCTTGGGCCTTCGTCAGGCAAGTTTGGCCGTCATCATGGCACACTTCTCCCATGCCCTTCTCGGGTCATTGGATGAAGTCCTCCCTCATCTCCCCGTGGACATGCAGACTACGGTTAAGCAGGTCCGAGATCAGGGCCGTGCTGTTGCCAAACAGCAGCTCCAGACGGCCGTGGACATCGGGGAGACTCGTGCTCCGCCGATGGTCACGCCAGGTAGTTGCCTCTCGCGCAGGTCTTGGCTGAGGCTCTTCTCCTTCCCGGCAGATATCCAGCTCAAGTTAGCTGGTGTGCATTTTCTTGGAACTGACTTGTTCGGCCCAGGGATGGCCGGTTACCTACAGCGCATAGAGCAGTCCAGTGCCACTTTGGATGCCACTTCTGCCAAGAGTTCTTCGGCCAAGAACCAGCAGAAGAAAAAGAAGCCCTTTCAGCACTCTTCCCTTCAGTTCAGCAGTCCTCCTACCAAGGAGGACAGCAGCATCAGCAGCAGGCTCAAGCTTGGTACCCTCGGCCCAAGCCTGGAGCCCAACAGGCCTGCAGAGGTGGCTGAAGCTCAGGTCCTGAAGCCTACTTCTCCAAGCCTGCTCAGTGACGGGATGGGGGTTGCCACCCCTATTCCTGTCATGCCAGCTTTTGGGTCTTACCGTTGGGGGGGGGGGTCTGGCTCTGCCACTTCCTTTTCGCCTGGTCTGCTATCACTATGGACAGGTGGGTTCTCTAAGTGGTCGGACGACGACTGCCTCTAGAATTTGAGCAGTACCCTCCCAGCCAAGCCCGCAACCCTCAGGAAGAACGGATTTCCGCATGCACCCAGTCGGCTCTTCAAGACGACATTGCTCAGCTCCTCCTCAAAGAGGCAGTAGCTATCGTGGCGGATCCGTCTGTAAACCCAGGCTGTCCCCAGGTACTTCCTGGTGCCCAAGCGGACGGGGGGGGCTGGCACCCCATTCTAGATCTCCATGACCTGAATCAATACCTCAGGTCACGCACCTTCTGGATGGTCACTCTGTCCCAGGTCATACCATCCTTGGAGCGAAACGTGGTTCTGTTCACTGGATCTGCAGGACGCGTTCTTTCAGTCCCAATCTGTCCGTCCCATCAGCGGTTCCTCTGCTTCAGGGTCGAAGGGACCCTGTACGAGTTCTGAGCCATGCCGTTCGGCCTGTCATCGGCCCCTTGGGTCTTCACCAAATGCATTGCAGTGGTGGAGGCACATCACCAGCGTTGGGGTGTTAGAATTTACCCCACCTCAATGATTGGCTCCTGACAGGTTCCACCCAACAGGAGGTGGAGAGGTCCAGGGATCTGACCCTCCAAACCTGCACCCAACTTGGCTTCCTGATAAACGAGGCCAAGTCAGAACTCCTGCCTTCTCAGGTGATGGGCTTCATCGGGGCAAAGCTTGACTCTTGTCAAGCCAGAGCTCAGCTCCTGGCGGACAGGGCAGAGGTTCTCTCCTCCTTTGCCCAATCATTTCCGGTTGGGCACTTGCGCCCTGCCCGGGACTTTCTGCGCCTTCTGGGTTACATGGCGGCGTGCACCTCAGTGGTCCGTTGGGCCCAGTTGCACATGTGCTCCCTCCTGTGGGAGCTGGCTGCCCAGTGGACTCAGCGTCACGGTCATTTCGACCAGCTGATCACTGTAACCCAGAAGATGTGGGACGCTCTCCAATGGTGGACCGCCCCATACCAGTTGCAGGAAGGGATCCCGATTGTCCGCTCTGCGCCGACAGTTGTTCTTATGACCAGTGCCTCCCTCATGGGCTGGGGAGCTCACATGGGGGACAACAGGGCCCACAGGCTCTGGATCCCAGAGGAGTCCTGATGCCACATCAGCTTGTTGGAGCTCACAACAGTCAGACTGGCACTGTCAGCTTTCTCTCCTCAGCTCCGGGTCAAGTGGTTCAAGTCCAGATGGACAATACCACGACCATGTACTACCTCAACAAACAGGGCGGCATGCACTCCTGTCTGCTATGCAAGGAGGCGCTCCGCGTCTGGACCCTCGTAGGCCGGTTGGAGGCAGATCTCCTCGCCATCCATGTGGCAGGAGCCTCAAACCATCTGGCGGATGCTCTCAGCCGCTTAGGCCAGACATCCCACGAGTGGTCTCTCCATTGAGAGATAGCTTACAGCCTGTTCTCCCATTGGGGCAAACCGATGGTGGACCTGTTTGCCTCCATGGAAAATTCCAAGCTGAGGCTGTTTCATTCCCGCCCCCTTCAGCAGGGCTCGCTGCAGGGGGATGCCTTTTCAAGGCCGTGGACCCCAAGCCTCCTCTAAGCCTTCCCTCCATTTCCCTTCATCCACAAGGTGTTACTCAAGGTGAGGAGGGACAAGGCGAAGGTGATTCTGGTAGCCCCTGATTGGCCACGCCTGTTCTGGTATCCAGATCTCCTCAGCCTCAGCTGCAGGCCCCTGGAGCGGCTTTGTACACGCCCGGACCTGATATCTCTGAATCAGGGGAAGGTCTTCCATCCGGACC
Organism: Neoceratodus forsteri; assembly: GCA_016271365.2. Classification (NCBI taxonomy): domain Eukaryota; kingdom Metazoa; phylum Chordata; order Ceratodontiformes; family Ceratodontidae; genus Neoceratodus; species Neoceratodus forsteri. The sequence continues at coordinate 125,024,837 of JADMNL010000030.1, read as the reverse complement.
TTCAATCCCTGCACCTCACAGCATGGTGCCTGAGCGGCTAGTGTTCCGTTCTTTGGGTCTTTCTGAAGATGTCTACACTGTGGTGGAGACATCTAGAAAGGAATCGACCTGCTTTCCATTTGGTGTCAGGGTTAGGATCTGGACCCTTTATCCTGTTCTGTGGCTAACATTCTCGACTACCTTTGGTCTCTCTCCAAAGGGGGTCTACGGTCATCGACCCTTAAGGTGCACCTGGCAGCCATTTCTGCTTACCGGGCGCGGGCTGGTCAGCCGACATCGGCGCAGGAGACAGTGGTTGGGTGCTTTTTCAAAGGCCTGGATCACTTATCCCCTCCGGTGCATGAACCTCCACCTCCGTGGGATCTACGGCTGGTATTGGCAAAGCTCATGGGCAAACCCTTCAAACCAATGCAGAAGTGTGAGCTGTCAACACTTGTGATAGAAGACGGCCTTCCCGGTGGCTATCACGTCTGCCAGGACAGGGAAGCGCCAGGCGTTTTCGGTGGACACCTCTTATCTTGTCTTCCACAGGGACAAAGTTGTCCTACGCCCCCACCCAAAATTCCTTCTAAAGGTGGTGTCAGAGTTTCACTTTAACCAGCTGTTGACTCTGCCGGTATACTACCCTAATTACGCCTCGGAGGCTGAGTACAGGCTCCATACTTTGGACCTGAGATGTGCTCTCTCCTATTATAAGGAGAGGACGGCGGAAATTCGTGGAGAGGTTCGTCGGCTGTTTGTCACCTACGCTGAAGCCGCTTCTGGCAGACCTGCAGCCAAACAGACCATAGCAAGATGGATTACATCATGCATAGGTCTGTGCTATGAGTTGGCGGGCAAGGAGCCTCCCAGGGGGATAAGAGCTCATTCTGCCTGCCATATTGCTGCATCAGTGGCTGCTTCCAGGGACATCCCTATCCAGGAAATCTGCCAGGCTGCTACCTGGAAGTCAGCAAACACCTTCATCACCCACTACCACATTGACCTTGAGTCACGCCGGGATGCTAGTTTTGGGGCCTCAGTCCTCCAATCTCTGTTCCCTAAGTAGGGGCTGTGCGCCTTGCCTCCCTCCTTCCGGAGAACTGCTAGGAGTCTGCCAAACAGTGTGGATGAACAACAAATCCACGATCCTAGAAAGAACGGTTACTCATCTGTAACAGTAGTTGTAGAAGTGGTATATGTTGTTCATCCACACGGACCCACCAGACCTCCCTGGCTGCGGACGCACACAACCTGGCTTCCAGCAGGCTACGATCTGGCGTCATGGGGAGGAGCTGTGGTATATACCACCCGGGCAGGTGGGAGGAGCCAGCTTGAAGACTTCTGGCAAGATTTAAAGGGGAAAGGGACATGCCAAACAGTGTGGATGAACAACATATACCATTCCTAGAACTATTGTTACAGGTGAGTAACCAGTTTTTCTACATCTCCCTGAGAAATATTCAATTCAAGGTAGTATGCCCTGCTTCTTTGTTTTGTTGCTATGCTTTTTATTGCTTCCCAGTAGCGGACCCCCGGTGCCATCTGCCATAGTGCCCCCTGGGAGCCCCCAGAGTAGCCCTCTTTAACTCTGTGGCTGCCAGGTAACAGATGCAGTGGGGACCCAGGGCTGCCATGGGTGGGAGGCGTCATTCGACTGCCGGGAGGAATTTTATTGTGTTGCTAGGCGGCGTATCTTCATTGGCGCGTCCGAACATCTGCCACCGTGAAACGCTAGTCAGTGCTCCGGTAAATGGCATGTCCTGTGGTCACCCAGGAACACCAAACCAGAGTCACACAGCTCCCCTCCCCCTTTCGAGAGTGGAGAGCGTGCAATGGCCACTCAATCCACCCCTGCCCCAACTTGCCCTCGAGTGCCCTGGACTCTTTCCCGAACTTGGGGCGCCCTCGTCGGAGTGCTAAATCTTTCCACTGTGCTAGAGGGACAGCCTTCTAGCACCCTGTCTGTAAGGTGGTTTCTGGGACAGCCCTCCTTTCAGCCACTCTTTAGAGGCCCTACCTGAATAGAGGATGAGACCTAGCTTCTGTTCAGTGTTCTGCTTGGAAGGCTGTGTCCTGTCCTCATTCTACAGTGAAATCTCTCTGCCTACCCTAGAGGAACGTTGCCACTTCTCGTCCCTGTTTGGGGAACTTGTTTACTCGATCTCTTTCCTTTTCTTCTTTCTCTCTCTCTGGCCTGCCCAGTGGTTTGGATCACCCTGGCTCCTAAAACTAGCCTAGAATCCTTACCTCTCCCTCCTGTGGGCAACCTTAAAGTTTCAGTTTATATGCTTTCCTTTTCCTGTCCATTGGGCCCCTTTGTCCCCAGTCTTTCCCTTCTCTGTTTTTCCCTCTCCGGTGAGCAGAACTGAGGAGGAGGTGGAGTCCGCATTGGTTACTGGCCAACCCACAAGTGCCACGCTCTACATCGCGCTTGAGGGTGGCACCACTCTGACTTCAGCTCCCCTCCTCAAGACTTTTAAAGCTATATGCTCCCACGGGGTCCTGCGCTTCTGACTTGAACCCAACAGTAATGAATGGTGAAGATATCTTGGAAGATCAAGAATTAAGGCAGGTACGTAATTTTCCTTTCTCTACTGTCCTCCCAACCCTGTCAGATCGACCCCCCCCAGGGCTTACCTCTCCTGTATTCCCCCAGAGCTTGCCCTGTGTGGCAGAGTGGCGGGGAGTTCCCTCGACCTGCCAGGATCAGATCCAGATTCTGGGAGGTGCGTGGCCGTTGGGTGGCATTCAACATGCCACGTTTGGTAGGACTCTTCTGAATGGACTAATGTCCTGAGTGAGCTCTTGGCTCCTAATGCTGTAGTCCAGGGGATTTTGTCTGAGCTTGGTACTCTGACCCATCAGTGGTGAAGATTGATTCCTGGAAGATACGAAAATTACGTACTCAGTGTAATTCTTAATCTAGGAATATCTTCACCATTGATTCCCACACCCACCCACCCACCATCCCCTGGCTCTCTCCAGTCTGTTGGTCTTCACCCCATGTTTTTTGTTTGGGCTGTGAAGACACTGTTACTGGTTTATGAACCCTTCTTACATGGGTCACCAGAGCTATCTTATGCCCTTAGGTTAAGTGCATAAGTACTCAATGGGTTATGCTGCATCTCCTTGGTAAAATAAGGTACTGAGGCGGTTAAGAGCTTGTGCCAAGGTAAGCCATGCTGCTCGAGCCAGTTTCACAATGCTGCGCATGCACACAGCTTATCTCGGCACCAGCCCTTCTGAAAGGTTCTCGCTCCTGCAGAACCTAGTGCCTGCAGCTCAGACTCATTAGTGTGAATCAGTGGTGAGGATATTCTGAGAAGATCAAGAATTATGGTGAGTACATAATTTTCGTTTATAGAAAATATGGTAAGGAACTTCCTGGTGTTTCTAGGGGCCACTCCACAAGAAGTATGGCCTCTTGTGTTGCATGTTTCAAAAATTTTCCTGCTGACTTTTGTGCTGCAGCAGCATGGAGTACTGTCCACACCTTCACTAAACAGATTACAGTCTGGACATCTCTTAGCATGCTGAGTTTGAACTTACTGTACTGCAAGGCCTTCTGTCCTGAATTTATATATATGACAGTACCATCCTCTCACTTTTTTCTTTTTACTTCATCACTTGTTCCACATGTGTGGTCCAATGGATGAGATAGCCTTGAAGAAAATAGAACAGTTGGGTAAGAACTTGCATAACAGTAGATCAGAAGCTCCTCCGCTAGGCCATGTTGTCCCTCCTCCATCCCACTTCTTGTTTTCATTGAGGGTTACATCAGAGAAATCCTACTCTATATATCCTGTACCCAGCCCCATGCCCTTCCTTGTATGCCCAGTGCTAGTCTCATCTCCTGGTTACCCACCGTTGGAGGTCCTCCGAGGCTAATCTCCAGCAGGGAACTGAAGAGTATTAGGGCCACCCACGCTTAGATACACGTGGGCATGGTACATCCTTGAGTGTGGCTTCTGGCTAGCAAAAGTTTGTGTGGTCCTAGTTCTGAGGGCTATAGTTCCACAGGTGTGGCCTAATGGAGGAGATTCTCTCTAAGATCTACTGTTACGGTAAGATCTTACTTCAAGAGGGCTCTTGCAGTAGGTAATTACATATAGGACTGACGCCGGCAGGCGTCAGGACCCCATGGAAAAATTTCTAGCTAGCGGTCTCTGGTGGGGGACTGTCCCCACGTCAGGTGACAGACGTCATGCGACATCAGTATAAAGGCGGTCCCCCATCGCCTTCCGGATTCTTTCCCGTAGTTAGCACATGTCGGCGTACGCGGTAAAGTTCAGTGCTCGTCAGCCTCAGTCGTCGGTAGTATTTACTGAGTTATTTTCGATTTTTCTATTTTTTCTCAGGGATTTGTCGGTGTATGTCGTCCCCTGCACCCTCCGAGCACAAGAACAAGTGCGACTCGTGCGGCGCCCAACTCCCACCTAAAAACGGCCATTCCCAGTGCCTCTTCTTCCTAGGCCCAGATCATCAGGTGAAGTGCCAGCACTGCCTTAAATTCAACACGACCACCCGCAGATGGCGGTAGCAGTCCCTGGAGTCCCATATAGAAAAGGAGTTAAAAAAGCTCCAGCAGGCGTCCACTTCCCCCGAAGGCCATTGCAAGAAAAAAGACAAGGAGAAGCACCAGGGCAAGGGCTCCTCATCCACTGTCTTCTTCGGGAGTCGCTGTGCTTCAGGTAACGTCCCCCCATGGGATCGATCCGCTACGGCCGCCTTGGAGGTTTCGGCCCGCCCTTCGGGCACCTCCGGGCTATTGGAGGCTTCCACTCTTAGTAAAGCTGCCACTGTGCAGCCTGCTGGTTCGAGTGGCTCCGGTAAGCCAGACGTCTGCTCCTCCGACACCCGCATGGAGACTGTCGATAAGTCGCCCAACCCCTCGGGGTGGCGCATGACCCCTCTTCCACCCGACCATGCTGCCCCTCCTTCGCGACCTGCCTCGGGTGACAGGTCCGCTAAGTCGGACGTTGGCTCCTCCGGCGTCCCCCGGACCCCGCTGATAAGTCGGACATCGGCTTGCCCAACGTCCGCATCGACGACTGAGCGACGCCGACCCTCCCATCGCCTGCTGTTCCTGGCCCCCGCAGCCTTCGGCCACCTCCGGGACCCTAGGTCTGCCAGCCTGACATCAGGATTTTTCCTCCCTCCTCCCCGGGCGATGCCGAGTGCCCTTGCTGCGCTCACAGACTGCTCGCTTGCTGGGCCAACCAACCTGACGCTGGCTTTCCAGTTGCCAGCCCCGACGCCGGTCTTGCCGACCCGGGCAACATCCAGCTCCCGGATGCTGGGCCCTCAGCCCACTGTGCCTTCTGCTCCAGACCCGCCCGTGGGCCCTCCGGCCAGACCGTATGCTCCAGCAGACCCCTCGGTTTCCGGGTAGCCGACCCCGGCGTATCCGACGCAGTCTTACCCGGCTCTGCAGTATCTGACACCCCAGTACCCGGTGCCTCAATACCAGACGCCAGGCATCCCGCCGTCGGGTTATGGATACCTGCCTTATGGGTATAATCCATACCCATATCCCCCTCCACCTCCACCGCCCCCTTAGCCGCCGGTGGGCTTGAAGGAGACTCTTGCCTCCTGGTGGGCTGATGCCAGGGCTCAGCTCACCAGAGAGGTGGAGAGTCATCTCCCGATGACTGTGCCAGCTCCGGTTCCTGTACGTCCGCAACGACAGACTTCCTCCCCACTTCCAGACACCAGGGCCGAACCCTCTGGTTCCAGGGCGGGGCAGGACACGCTTCCCAATGGGTCCGTTCCTCCCCCACGCCGTGGGAGGGAGTCTTCCTCATCATCATCTTCCTCCTCCTTGGACGACTCAGACGGTTGTTCCGAGCTGGACGACGAGCCATGCTCTCCGTGTAAGCCCAGGCCAAGGACTCCTCCGAAGTCCCTTCCGGAGGATCCTTTTACGGAGTTGCTGCGCAAAATACAGGAGGTTCATAAGTGGCATTTCTTGGAGCCAGATCCCCAGCATAAGAAACTCGCTGAGCATCTGGATCTGCCCGTGACAGCTCCCACCTTGGTGCCACCTTGGATTGAGCCTCATGCCGATCTTGTTTCCACTATTTGAAAACAGCAGTCGGCTTTAGCCCCACTTCCTTGGACGTTGAACAGGCTATATCAGGCTCCCGAGGGTGTTGACTTTTTAGATTCTCACCCTCGAGCTGATTCGGTCGTGATTAGCACCACTCGTGGCCGGACAGCTAACTCAAAACATCTGAGCTCGTCTCCACCTGACAAAGAATCCCGTCTTCTGGACCAGTACGGGAAGCTCTGTGCTGCTTCCACTCTGGGTACTAGAGCCCTGAATTATGTTGGTCATATGGGGATTACCAGAAGGCGATTCTTAGTGAGGTGGAATCCAAATTGGACTCCCTTCCTGACTCTCAAGTCAAACAGGAGGTAGCTGACCTCGTCCACTCTGCACGTTCGGCCAGTCGGCACATGCTTCGTGCTACTTACGAAGCAGAGGTCACTGCTGGTAGGAGCTCCGCTTTTGCCGTAGGCTTACGGCGTCATGCCTGGCTCCGTGTGTCAGGGTTAGTCCCGGAAGTGCAGTCCGCTATTCAGGAAGCTCCCTTCCAGGGTTCGGTGCTGTTCGGTGGTGATGTCAAGAACATTATCACCGATCTGCAGGAGAAGGGGACTGCACTGAAGTCTGTGGACTCCATGTATCATCCCCATCAAACGCAGCGCCGGCCCTTTCGCAGACAGAATCGGCAACAGGCGAAACTCCAGGGAAAGCGGGCTGCTAAATGCGGGGCCCCTCCAGCTGCCAAGCCCCCTCCGCCCAGAAAAGCAGCAGCTACTTTAGCCACGATGCAGCCCCACACCACCTGACTCCTTTCCTCTCCTCTCCTGTCCCACAGCCTCTGGGCCTTCTGGAAGAACCGGTAGGAGGGAGGTTTTCCCTCCACCTCCCGGGTTGGTAGAGGATAACTTCAGATTCCTGGGTGCTCCAGCTGATTGCAGAAGGACACTCAATAGAGTTTCTCCAGAAACCACCTTGTCACCCCCCCAAGGTCGTCGTACACTCGGGAACACCTTCTTCAAACACCATGAAGTCTTGCTATATTATGACTAATGCAGTTAGCCACTGCACTTGAACTGCCCCAGAGAGGAAAGAGTTAACTCCAGGGAGTCTGGAGTTCTACAGCGCGAGAGCGGTTATGCCAAAGTTTCATCTGGGCAGTTTCAAATGAAACTGTCAGATTCTTTACTCACCACTGAACAGTCGCCCGGAGATCAGCTCCTTCAGCTCGGTTCATTTCTCGTTCAGCTGTATTTTCGTTCATTTGAACCGCAAAAGTATTTATTTTACCGCATTTCGGTTAAAAGCTCTATCTGGTAAACCGTAAGTACAAAAATTAAAGTCTGTGTGGAAATTCAATTATCGGTTCGGTTTTGAACCGATCGGTTTGCTGAAATTAACGTTTTAAAGTGTTGGTTGGGCTTTTAGAGTGCGGTTCCCGGTTCTTATCGGTTCTAAAAAAACCTTGCTTTAAAATTAGGTTTTTTCAAATACCCGTGACACGGTTAGGAACCGATAAGGGTGTCTTGCCTGGCACTGCCATCAAAAGGGCAAGTTTTTGGTTAGGCTGGCATTATGTCTGAGAAACCCAAAAGAAAAACCGGGCCCACTGGGTTTCAACACTGTGATGTCTGTGGGGAAGCCTTTGCCAAGGCTGACCCACACACCACTTGTGTTTGTCTGGGGGCTGACCACCTCCTGTCAGACTGCCAGGTGTGTAAAAATTTCCCTGCAGCCACCCTGGAAAAGAGATTGGGCCGGCTCAGGGAATGAGAGGCCAAAAAGTCCGCTGACCCGGATGGCCAGCCTGGTCCAGCACCCACTGGACCAGAGGGAGTGCCCTCTGACCAGGGCGAGACTTCCTCGGGCCAAAGGAAGGCTGGTTCAGAGGAACCAGTCCCAGTGAAAAAGGCAAAGAAATCAGTAGGTTTGGAGTCCAAAATTGTCTTCCAACTGCTGCAGAAATAGCTAAAGCCATACAGATTGTCCAGTCACTGTCTCAGGGTCCTGTCGAACCACCAACAGTTGGTAAAGGGTTGGTCTGCTCAGTTCCAGTGGTTCAGGAGTATGATGTTGAGAATTTTATGAACCACAGGAGGGAGGAGGAATTTGATCAATATATATGTGGCTGGGAGGGTCTGGACGTGCCCATTGAACCGGACATTTCTCCAGACAGACCTTAGAATCTCCTCCTATTCTGTCTGAGTCCCTTCTCATTTTATGTTTTACAAAAGGTTGCAGAAACCCTCCAGCTTCCTTTAGAGGAGGCCGTGGATGAGCAAGAGGAGCCTGATTACGTAGAAATGATGGATATACCAGAGTCTAGGAGGTTGTCTATTCCTTTGCATAAGTCGTTTAGGAAGCAAACAACAAAGATTTTAAAAAATCCTCATTCTGTTCCTCCTGTAGATAAAAAAATGGACAGAAGGTATACTTTGTCAGGCTCTGATACAGACTTCCTCACTGAGTAGTGTAGTCATGTAGGTGTGGTTCAAGCTGCAGCCTGTGCATATATTATTCCTCATTCTCACATCCTCCTGATAAGGATTCCAGGAGGATTGATGCCATGGCTAAAAACAGTATATGGCAGCTTCTTTGGGACTCAGGCAAATTATATGGCTTATGTAGCTAGATATCAGAAATCTAGATGGGACACAGTATTGCAGTTAGCCAAGCAGGCACATGGCCAGCTGGCTAGTGAGTTGGAACAGGTGGCTGCTGATGGCATTGAAGCCTCTAAAGTTCAATTTCATACTGCTGTTGATGTTAATGATGTTTCCTAGGGTCATGGCCACTTCTGTAGCTTTCCGTGGGTTGGCATGGCTCAGATGCACTAATCTGTCTCAAGATACTCAGTCAACGGCTATGGATTTTCCTGTAGTGGGTAATTCTCTGTTTGGGGAACAAACAGAAAACTATATGAAAAAGATGGATGAATACAGAACTACCTACAAAAGTGCCCAGGCTAAGGAGAGGCATGCCACTCCACAGAGGCACGCTCCCAGAGGTAGGGGCAGGCCTTTCCACAGGCCTTTTTACCAATCTCAGGCCTCCTCTGCGTTTGCACAGAGGGGTTTCTTCAGAGGCAGAGGTAGACGGGGCACAAGTAAACCGTCCCCCTCCCCTCAGCCTAAGGCTACTGCCAAGCAGGCACCCTGATGGGGTGCCCAGGGCCGATTCTCCTGTACCAGTGGGGGGCAGGTTGGTTTATTTCAGCCAGAACTGGTGTCCCTAACCTGACAGATGGGTTCTGGAGGTAATAAGCCAGGGTCTGGTTCTCAGTTCAAACAGTTTCCAAAGATGAGAGCCAGACATTTCCACTCTGTAAATCCTACAGAAGCCCTTGCTTTGGAAGCAGAGGTTTCTTCTGTTCTGGACTGCAAAGCAGTAGAAAGGGTCCCTCCTTGCCATCAGGGCAAGGGCTGTACTCAAGATACTTTCTTACCCCAAAAGACAGGAGAATGTGGCCCATCCTAGATTTAAGGTACCTGAACAAGCATCTTTTGAAACCAAAGTTCAAAATGTTAACTCTGGCAATGATTTTTGCTTTCCTGAGGCCAGGGGACTGGCTGGCTTCCTGGACCTCAAGGATGCCTATTTTCATGTTCTGATCAGGCCTTCTCACCAAAGTACCTCAGGGTTCGAACTGCCCTCAGGCCACTCCAGTTCAGGGCAATGCCCTTCGCCTTACCTCTGCGCCAAGGGTATTCACAAAATGTCTAGCTGTGGTAGTGGCTCATTTAAGAAGGCAAGGGATTGCTGTGTTTCCCTACCTGACGACCCTGGCTCATAGTGGGTCAGTCCCCAGATCAGGTAAAATCCCACTTGCAAGTCACCCAGCAGCTTCTCACTTCCTGGGATTCCTGTTGAATTTACCAAAGTCAGTTCTTGGAACCAGTTCAGGTACTAACTTTCATAGGTGCAGAATTGAGCACAAAGTTAGCCAGGCATTTCTTCCTCGGAAAGGGTAGACAGGCTCATTGCCCTGGCATCCTCCTTTACCCTGCGGGTCTCTCGACCAGCAAGGCATTTTCTGCAACTCCTAGGGCACATGGCTGCTTCCACAGCTGTAGTGCAAGGAGCAAGATTCCAGACGAGGGACATTCAGTTCCATTTGAGGGCCTATTGGTCTCAAAGGAGGGACCCCTTCCAAATTGGTTCCAGTGACCCAAACTCTGATCCTGGCTCTACACTGGTGGCAGGATCAAAGCAATCTAAAACAAGGGTTCCTTCATTCCTGCCTCCTCCCTCACCACGGATGCCTCCCTGTTAGGGTGGGAGCTCACTTGCGGACCTGTCCACTCAGGGAGTGTGGTCTCCTCAGGAATCTCTGCTCCACATCAACCTTTTGGAACTCAGAGCTGTCTTTCTAGCTCTTCAGTCGTTTTCAGCTTCTGTCCAGAACAAAGTAGTTCAAGTCAGGACAGACAACACCACAACAATGTGGTACATCAACAAGCAAGGGGGCACTCGTTCATCAGCCTTGTGCACCGAAGCAATGAAGTTGTGGCTCTGGCTTACTCCCTGAACACCTCCCTGATAGTAGTTCACCTTCCAGGAAGGACAATGTCCGCATGGATGCCCTCAGCAGGATTTCTCAGGGCCATCACGAATGGGCTCTGAATCCTCAGGTGCTGGGTCGGTCTTTGCCAGATGGGGCACCCTCAGATAGATCTTTTCGCAGCCCCAGACAACCACCAACTTCCTCTGTTTTGTTGCAGGCCTCCAGTGCTGGGCTCAGTCCCCTGGACGCCTTTCAGTTGGATTGGAAAGGAAGTTCCTGTATGCCTTTCCCCCTTCTCCTTTTCAGGGTACTAGTAAAATCAGATCTCAGCCCTGCAAGTGATTCTGATTACCCCAGATTGGGCCAGACAGCCCTGGTACCCACTGCTTCTGTCCTTGACAGTCCACCTCTGCCCTGAGCTTGCCCAGAGTCCACGACTTGCTGGCCTGTGCACAGGGAGAGTGTGGTATCCGACCTCAAATCCCTCCATCTCAAGGCATGGCTCTTGAGGAGTTAGAATTTGCTGACTTACACCTTCTCAAGGTGTTCTGGATATTTTAAGGCTTCAAGGAAACCTTCCACTAGGGCCACTTACAATTCTAAGTGGAAAAGGTTTTCCATCTGGTGCTCTGAGAAGCAGATTATCCCAGAATCTGCTGATCTGCCCATTTTACTGGACTATTTGGTCCATTTAAATTCCTTAGGCCTTAGGCCAGCTACCTTAAAGGTTCATCTGGCAGCTGTCTCTGTTTTTGTGTCAGCAGGGAAGCCTGCTTCCCTTTCTTCTCACCCTGTGTTTTCCAAGTTTTTTAAGGGTTACTTCACACTAACCCTCCTTTTTAGAACCAGCTCCGTTGGGACCTGAATGTTTGCATTGCTCAGTTAATGCAACCTCCCTTGAGCCTCTGTCCTCAGCAGAGTTCAAGTTTCTAACTTGGAAAACTGTTTTCCTAGTGGCCATCACTTCTGCCAGACGATAAGGAACTACAGGCCCTGTCAGTGGAAGAAGATTTTATCTCTTTCCACAGAGATAAGGTAGTCCTCAGGACTAACAGAAAGTTTTTGTCTAAAGTGGTTTCAGATTTCCACCTGAACCAATCCATATCTCTTCCAGTATTTTTCACTGAGCATTCTTCCTCAGGTGAGAGGAGACTACACAGCTTGGACATCAAAAGAGCCTTAAGCTACTATTTGGAACGCACTCAAAGGTCACAGGTTCTGAATCCCTCCAACTCTTCCTTACCTATGGCAGGTTGGCAAAGGGAAACCTGCCACTAAGAGGACAATTGCAAGGTGGATTGTCTCTGTATCCAATTTTGTTATCAAAAACTAGGTAGAGAACCCCTCAGGACTGAGGGCTCACTCCACCAGGGTACAGCTGTATCTCTAGCGGCTGCTAGAGATATTCCCATTCTGGAAATCTGTCAAGCTGCTACTTGGAAAACAGTTCACACTTTTACCAAGCATTATTCCCTGGATATTCAGTCCAGGAGAGATGCTCGTTTTGGCACAGCTGTGCTTCAGAGCCTATTTCCTAAGTAGGTTCTGACCCTCCTCCATGGAGGTACTGCTGTGTAATCTGCATTAGTCATAATATAGCAAGACTTATGGTGTTTGAAGAAAAAATTACTCACCTTAGTAATTGCTTTTCTTCTCATGGAGTCTTGCTATATTATGACCACCCTCCCTCCTGCCCCTCTCAGAACTTCTACTTGGGTAGGGGTGGCAAATTAGTGCAAGCACTGTGTCATGCCATTGTAGTTTTTTTCCCTTACCTTCTTTTATTTAGGGTTAGGGAACTAGGTTATTTTATTTAGGTATATATTGGCCCCCTTCCTGGACTTGAGCCTTTGGGGAAGGGGGTCCTAATGTGCTTGTCAGGGGGTAACTAATAATACTATTATTCATTGTTGTTATTGTTATTGTCGTTTATATTATTGATTATTTCTACTAGTAGGTAGCCATTTGGCTAGTGTAGAGCTTTCCACAGACTTGTTGCTTAGTATTAGCTTCGTAAAAAAGATCTGACAGTTTCATTTGAAACTGCCCAGATAGAGCTTTGGCATAAGCGCTGCTGTAGAACTCCAGACTCCCTGGAGTTAACTCTTTCTCTCGGGCAGTTCATGCAATGGCTAACTGCATTAGTCATAATATAGCAAGACTCCATGAGAAGAAAAGCAATTACTAAGGTGAGTAATTTTTTCTTCCTGGTCCCGAAGAAGACAGGAGATGTAAGGTCGATTCTCGACCTCAGTTCCCTGAACTTATTCGTGGAGTACAAGAGGTTCAGGATGCTCTCCCTGCAGGGCCGCCTGCCCCTCCTTCGGCCGGAACAGTGGCTGTGCGCTCTGGATATGCAGGATGCTTACCTGCACATCCCTATCTGCCCTTCTCACCACAGATACCTCCGTTTTGCTTTCCAGGGGGACCACTACCAGTTCAAGGCCCTCCCATTTGGTCTTACCTCGGCACCCCGGGTGTTCACCAAATGCCTTTCTGTGGTAGCGGCCTACCTGCGTACCCAGGGGGTGCAGGTTTTCCCGTACCCGGACGATTGGCTCCTGGCGGCTACGTCCAGGGAGGATCTCCTGCACTTCCTTTCCCTTACCCAGGGGGTGTTTTTCCCCCTGGGCATCACCATCAACCACTCCAAGTCCCACTTGATCCCGTCCCAAAGGCTCCAGTTTATCGGGGCGATCCTGGACACGACCTCTGGCAGGGCCTTCCTGCCACCGGACAGGGCGGCCACACTCCAGGCTCAGGTCAGCCTGTTGTCTGGCCGCAGGCAGGTCAGTGTCAGGTCGGTCCTTCGCCTCCTCTGGCTTATGGTGGCTGCAATCCCAACAGTCCCTCATGCTCAGCTCCACATGAGGATCTCTGTGGACGTTTTGGTCTCAGTGGGATCAGTTGGTGGATGACCCGGACCAGCTTGTCCTAGTCTCCTCCCCCATGGTTCGGGACTTGCAGTGGTGGATGGTTCGGAGAACCTTTGTCGGGGAGTTCCCTTCTGTCTTTCTCCCCCTTCCCAGACTCTGACCACAGGTGCCTCGGACGAAGGTTGGGGAGCCCATCTCGGACCTCACAGGAACCAGAGCTCCTGGTCCAAGCTTGAGAAAATGCTACATATCAATGAGCTCAAGCTTCAGGCAGTGCTTTATGCTCTTCAAGCTCTGCATCTGCATCTCCTTCCCGGCCACTTAGCCATACAGACAGAGAATATGTGTGTGGTATGGTATATCAACAAACAAGGAGGGACTCGTTCCTACCCTCTTTGCAGGGAAGCGATGCGAGTTTGGGAATGGGCAGTACAGCCCAACCTCCACCTCACGGCAGTTCATATCCCAGGGGTCGAGAACACCTTAGCAGACAAACTCAGTCGTTCAAGCTCTCGAGTGGGAACTGGATCAGGGGGTCTTAGATGATATCTTCCTATGTTGGAGAACACCACAGGTGGACCTGTTCACCTCACCTCTAAACGCAAAGCTTCCCGACTTCTGCTCGCTCGCTCCAGAGCGCGGCATTTTTTTGAGAGACGCTCTGTCTCTAGATTGGAAGGACAGATTCGTCTATGCTTTCTCCCCGATCCCTTTGATTCCGAGAGTCTTACAGAAACTCTGGAAGGAGCTCGAATGATACTGATCGCTCCTTTCTGGCCCAGGCAAGTTTGGTACTCTCTTCTGCAACAATACTCAGAGGAACCTCCTCTTCCTCTGTCGCGACCTTTACTGACCCAGGATCAAGGGACCCTGGTCCATCCAGGTTTCAAGTCCCTTCAACTGCACGCATGGCTCCTGCAGACATAGATCAAGCCCAATTTGGGGTTTCACCCCGAGTGGCTGAGATTTTGGTGGAGGCTAGAAAACCCTCCACTAGGTCTACCTATGCCATGAAATGGAAACTGTTCACAATCTAGGCCACTTTAAAAGATTTGGGCCTTTCTCATGCTCTGTTGGGTGGCTGCTGGATTACCTGTGCCACCTCTTTGATCTGGGTCTCAGTGACTCGTCCTTGAAGGTACACATGGTGGCCATTTCGGCCTACCATGTCCCTTTTGCAGGCAGGACGTTTGCTCAGCTGGAGGTCTCTAAGACTTTCCTTAGAGGGGTTCTCCACTTGAGACCCCCTATCCGGGTTCCTGCCCCTCCTTGGGATTTGAATTTCATCTTCAAGAAGCTTACTCTGCCTCCTTTCGAACCGGCAGCCTCAGCAGACATGAAGTTCCTCTCATGGAAGACTCTCTTCCTATTGGCCATTACTTCTGCTCGGAGGATTTCCGATCTCCAGGCCCAGGTGTGTAAAATCCCGTATTTGATTTTTCACAAGGAATGTGTGGCTGTGTGCACCAACCCTAAGTTTCTCCCCAAGGTGGTAGTGGAGTCTACTTTGAACCAGTCCATAGAGTTACCTGCTTTTTTTACGCAGCACTGCAATCAAGGGGAGTATCTCTTACAGACTCTGGACATTCACCGAATTCTGAGATACTACACTAACAGAACAAAAGATCTCAGAAAGGCTGATCACCCGTGTGTCTCTTTTGCCCAAAAAAAGAGAAGGCAATGCTGATCTTACTTCGAGAAACAGCTCTTGCAGCAGGTTACACCCATTAGGACTGAAGCAGTCGGGCGCCAGGACCCCACGGAAATTTTCTAGCTAGCAGTATTCAGCAGGGACCGCCCCCGACTTCAGGCATAGTACAAAAGGGGGCGGTCCCCCAGAATCCCCAGATCTTATTTCGAGAGGGCTCTTGCAGTAGGTAATTACATATAGGACTGGCGTCGGAAGACGGCAGGACCCCATGGAAAAATTTCTAGCTAGCAGTCTCTGGCGAGGGACCGCCCCACGTCAGGTGACCGGCGTCAGGAGATGTTGGTATAAAGGGGCAGTCCCTCACGCCCGCCTTCCAGTTCTTTCCCGCCGTTAGCTTATGCCAGTGCCTCACGGAAAAGTTCCCTGCTCATCAGGCTCCTTCGTCGGTAGTTTTACTGAGTATTTTCGATTTTTTTTTTTTGTTTTCCTTTCTCTCAGCCATCATCAGATATCCGTCGGTGTATTTCGCCCCCTACACCCTCCGAGCACAAAAACCAATACGACTCATGCGGCGCCCAGCTCCCGCACAAGGACGGACATTCCCTGTGCCTTTTTTGCCTAGGCCCCGACCATCCGATGGAGAAGTGCCAGCACTGCCTCAGCTTTAACGCGGCCACCCGGAGAAGGCGGCAGCAGTCCCTGGAAGCCCACATTTTGAAAAAGAAAATGAGCTCCACGGAGAAGGAACTGAAAGCTTCGGCAGGCGTTGACTTCCCCTGAATGCCATCGCAAGGAAAAGGATAAGGAAAGGCACCGGGACAAGGGCTCCTGTCCCACCGCTCCTCGAGTCGCCATGAAACATAACCCCCCCCCCCGGGACTTTGAGGACAGCCGCCTAGAGGCTTCAAGGCAGCAGCAGCCTGCCCATCTGGCTTGCGCTCAGGCCCTTCGGGTGCCTCCGGGCTCGTGGAGGCCTCCGCTCCCAGTAAAGCCGTGGTTTTGTGGCCTACTGGTGCGAGCGGCTCCGATAAGCCGGACATCGGCTCTTTCGCCCGCACGGAGAAGGTCGGTAAGTCGCCTGACCTTTCGGAGCAGTGTGCTGCCCCCATTCCGCCCAACCAGGCCGCCCCTCCACCGTGGCCTGCCTCCAGCGAAGGGTCCGCAGTCGGACGCTGCCCCTCCAGGCGCCCGCCCGATCCCACTAAGCCGCACGTCTGTTTGTTCTTCCGCGACAGCGGATGAGCCGACGCTGGACCCCCACGTCCGCTATTCTCGGCTCCCCGCAGCCTTCGCTGGCTCTCCGACCCTAAGTCCCTCAGCCCGACCCTGAGGATTCCCCAATACCAGGGCGACGCTGAGGCTTCTGGTCCACCTCCGTCAGATTGTCCACCTTCTGGCCCGACTGATTTGACGTCAGTTCCCTAGACGCGGCTCCGACGCCGACTCTTCGGCCGGTATTGCCGACGCCAAACAACATCCCACCCCCTAATGTTGCCCCAACGCCGGGCCCTCCGTCCCCAGGTTTTCCGTTCCAGAACTGCCTGTGGGGCCTCCGGCCGGGCCGTCTGCTCAGGCAGCTCCTCCGGCTCCCTGGTGCCTGTCCCCGTCGTATCAGACACTGCCATACCCGGGACCGCAATATCCGGCGCCTCAGTTCCCGGCGCCAACATATCAGACGTCGCACTACCCGGCTCCCCAGTACCCGTTGCCGGGCTTCCCGCCGTCGAGTTATGGATACACGCCCTTTGGGTATAGTCCATACCCGTATCCCCCTCCTTCTCCACCGCCCCCTCAGCTGCTGGTGGACTTACAG
The DNA here is from genome assembly GCA_016271365.2 of Neoceratodus forsteri. Taxonomy (NCBI): domain Eukaryota; kingdom Metazoa; phylum Chordata; order Ceratodontiformes; family Ceratodontidae; genus Neoceratodus; species Neoceratodus forsteri. The sequence continues at coordinate 125,007,965 of JADMNL010000030.1, read as the reverse complement.
GAGACTCTGGCCTCCTGGTGAGCTGAGGCCAAGGCTCAGCTCACCAGAGAGTTGGAGAGTCATCTTCCGATGACTGTGCCAGTGCCGGTTCCCGTACGTGCACGACGACAAACTCCCTCCCCACCTCCGGACACCAGGGCTAAACCCTGTGGGTCCAGAGAGGGGCAGGACACGCTTCCCCGAGGGATTCCCAAGGGGTCCGTTCCTCCCCCTCGTCGGGAGAGGGAGTCTGCCCCTTCCTCATCTTCTTCTTCGTCGGGAGAGGGAGTCTGCCCCTTCCTCATCTTCTTCTTCCTCGGACACCTTGGACCCTTCCGATGGTTGTTCCGAGCAAGACGAGCCACGCTCTCCGTCCAAGCCCCGGCCAAGGACTCCTCCGAAGTCTCCTCCGGAGGATCCTTCCTTCACGGAGTTGCTACAGAAGATCCAGGAAGTACATAAGTGGCAATCCTTGGAGCCAGACCCCCAGCGTATAAAAAAACTCTCTGAGCATCTGGATCTGCCCGTGACAGCTCCCACTTTGGTGCCACCCTGGATCGAGCCTCATGCTGACCTTATTATCACCATATGGAAACAACCATAGGCCTTAGCCCCACTTCCCAGGAAGTCGAACAGGCTATACCAGGCTCTAGAGGGTGTTGATTTTTTTTTTTAGACTCCCACCCTCGTGCTGACTCGGTTGTGTTTAGTGCTGCTCATGGCCGGTCAGCTCAACCCAAACATCTTTGCTCGTCTCTACCTGACAAGGAATCCCGCCTTCTGGACCAGTATGGCAAGAAGATTTTTGCTTCCTCCACGCTGGGAATTAGGGCCCTGAACTACGTTGGCCACATGGGTGATTACCAGAAGGCGATTCTTAGCGAGGTGGAATCGAAATTGGACTCCCTTCCGGACTCTCAGGTCAAGCAGGAAGTGGCTGACCTTGTCTGCTCTGCACATTCGGCCAGTCTGCACATTCTTCGTGTGACCTATGATGCAGTGGACACTGCTGGTAGGAGCTCAGCTTTCGCTGTAGGTCTACGGCGTCAGGGTTGGTCCCGGAAGTGCAGTCCGTTATCCAGGAAGCGCCCTTCCGGGTTTCAGTGCTGTTCGGGGGTGATGTCAAGGACATCATCACCAACCTGCAGGAGAAGGGGACGGCACTAAAGTCTGTGGACTCTGTGCATCATCTCCATCAATCGCAGCGCTGTCCCTTTCGCAGATGGAATCGACCCAAAGTGAGACCACAGGGAAAGAGGGCTACTAAACGTCGGGGGAGGGGGCAGCCCTAAGCCCCCGGCCCCAAAAAGCAGCGGGAGCTTCAGCTGCGGCACTGCCTCACACCACCTGACTCCTTCCTTCTCCCACTACCTTTGGGCTTCCCGGAGGAACCGTGGGAGGGAGGTTTTCCTTCCACCTTCCGGGCTGGGAGAGGATAACATCAGATTCATGGGTGCTCCAGCTAATCGCAGAAGGACACTCAATAGAGTTTCTGCAGAAACCACCTTGTCACCCTCCCCAAGGTCGTTGTACTCTTGGCAACATCATCTTCTGGTCCAGGAAGAAATTTCAGCACTTTTGCTGAAAGAGGCGATAGAACCTGTCCCCCTTCCCTTGCAAGGAACAGGTTACTATTCCCACTTCTTCCTGGTCCCGAAGAAGACAGGAGATGTAAGACCTATTCTAGATCTCAGTTTCCTAAACCTTTTCGTGGCGTACAAGAGGTTCAGGATGCTCTCACTGCAAAGCCTTCTGCCCCTCCTCCGCTCGGGCCAGTGGCTGTGCGCTCTGGATATGCAGGACGCTTACCTGCACATAGCTATCCGCCCATCTCACCGCAGATATCTTCGTTTTGCTTTCCAGGCGGACCACTACCAGTTCAAGGCACTGGCGGTCTGCCTGCATACCTGGGGGGTACAGGTTTTCCCGTACCTGGACGATTGGCTCCTGGCGGCCTCGTCCAGGGAGGAACTCCTGCACTGCCTCTCCCTCACTCAGCAGGTCTTTGCCTGCCTGGGTATTACTATCAGCCATTCCAAGTCTCACTTGATCCCATCCCAGAGGCTTCAGTTTATTGGGGCGATACTGGACACGACCCTAGGCAGGGCCTTCCTGCCACCGGACAGGGCCGCCACACTCGAGACTCAGATAAGCCTGTTGTCCGGCCGCAGGCGGGTCAGTGCAAGGTCAGTTCTTCGCCTCCTCGGGTTATGGCGGCTGCTATCCCGACAGTCCCTCGCGCTCGGCTCCACATGAGGGTCTCTCAGTGGACGTTTGCTCTCAACGGGATCAGTTGGTAAACGACTTGGACCAGTTGGTCCTAGCCTCCTCTCCCATGATTCGAGACTTGCAGTGGTGGATGGTTCGAGAGAACCTTCTTCGGGGAGTTCCATTCTTCCTTCCTCCTCCCTCCCAGACTCTGACCACAGATGCCGCGGGCGAAGGTTGGCGAGTCCATCTCGGTCCACATTGGACCCAGGGCTCTTGGTCCAAGCTCGAGCAGTCACTGCACATCAGTGTGCTTGAGCTTCGGGCGGTGCTCTATGCTCTCCAGGCCCTCCACCTGCATCTTCTTCCAGGCCACCTAGCCGTCCAGATGGACAATGTGTGTGGTATGGTACATCAACAAACAGGGTGGGACTCTGTCCTACCCTCTTTGCAGGGAAGCGATGAGAGTCTGGGATTGGGCACACAACACGACCTTCACCTCATGGCAATTCATGTTCTGGGGGTCGAGAACTCCTTAGCAGACAAACTTAAGTCGCTTGTCTGCTCAAGCTCACGAGTGGGAGCTGGATCAGGGGGTCCTAGACAATATTTTCCTACGTTGGGGAACACCTCAGGTGGACCTGTTCACTTCACCTCTAAATGCAAAGCTTCCCGACTTCTACTCGCTCGTTAAAGAGCGAGGCATTTTCTGGAGAGACGCTCTCTCTAGATTGGAGGTACAGATTTGTCTATGCCCCCCGATTCCTCTGATCCAGCATGTCTTGCAGAAACTAGGTTCAGAAGGAGCACGAATGATTCTGATTGCTCCTTTCTGGCCCAGGCAAGTTTAGTTCTCTCTTCTGCAACAATACTCGGAGGAGCCTCCTCTTCCACTGTCATGGATTTTACTGACCTTGGATCAGGGGACCCTGATTCATCCAGGTCTCAAGTCCCTTCAACTGCATGCGTGGCTCCTGCAGACATAGCTCAAGCCTGCTTTGGGGTTTCTCCCCAGGTAGCTGAGATCTTGGTGGAGGCTAGGAAGCCCCTCCACTAGGTCTACTTATGCCATGAAGTGGAAACGGTTCTCAATCTGGGCCGCTTCAAAAGGCTTCGCGCCTTTCTCTTGCTCAGTTGGGCGACTGCTGGAGTACCTGCGTCACCTCTTTGACCTGGGTCTTAGTCACTCGTCTCTGAAGGTACACATGGCAGCCATTTCTGCCTACCATGTTCTTTTCGCAGATTGGACGTTTGCTCAACTGGAAGTCTCTAAGACTTTCTCAGAGGGGTTCTTCACTTGAGACCCCCTATCCGAGTTCCCGCCACTCCTTGGGATTTGAACTTCGTTCTTGAGAAGCTTACTTTGCCTCCTTTTGAACCAGCGGCCTCAGTAGAAATGAAGTTCCTTTCATGGAAGACTCTCTTCCTAGTGGCCATTACTTCTGCTCGGAGGATTTCCGAGCTCCAAGTCCTGATGTGTAAAATCCCATACTTAATTTTTTCACAAGGAACGCGTGGCTCTGCGCACCAATCCTAAGTTTCTCCCCAAGGTGGTAGCGGAATCTACATTGAACCAGTCCATAGAATTACCCACTTTCTTTACGCAGTACTCCAATCAGGGGGAGTATCTACTTCACACTATGGACGTTCACAGTGTTCTGAGATACTACACTAACAGAACAAAGGATCTCAGAAAGATTGATCAACTTTTTGTCTCTTTTGCCCCCAAAAGAGAAGGCAATGCTGTTTCCAAGCAATGCCTGTCTAAATGGTTGGTTCATTGCATCACCTTCTGTTATGACAAGTACAACAAGACTCTTCCGGGTCAAATAAGAGGTCACTCCACCAGAGGGGTTGCTGCCTCTACAGCATGTTTCAAGAATATGTCAGCGGCAGACATTTGTGCTGCCGCCAATTGGACTTCTGTCCATACATTTACAAAACATTACAGTTTGGATATTGCTTCTCGCTGTAGAGCAGGCTTCAGGCTTGCTGTTCTGCAAGGCCTTCTTTCTTAAGGCCTTCACACCTAGAGGATCTGCTTTGAGTAGCTTTCCTCCTCCCGTGTGCTTCTTCTTGTTCCAGACTGCTTGGGACTCAGTCCTATGTGTAATTACCTACTGCAAGAGCCCTCTCGAAGTAAGATTGTACAGTTATGTAAGAACTTAGCGTAACAGTAGATCTTCGAGAGAGGCTCTTGCAGTAGGTAATACCTTCCCACCCTCCATCCCCCTAAGCCTTTTCAGCTTCTTTTCCAGTGAGGGAAATCTCCGCTTCTCTCATCCTGTCTCTTGTGGCCTGTGGCGGGAAAGAACTGGAAGGCGGGAGTGAGGGACAGCCCCTGTATACCGACGTCTCCTGACATTGGTCACCTGACGTGGGAGCGGAACCTTGCCAGAGACTGCTAGCTAGAAATTTTCCGTGAGGTCCTGCCGCCTGCCGACGTCAGTCCTATATGTAATTACCTACTGCAAGAGCCTCTATCGAAGATCTACTGTTACGGTAAGTTCTTGCGTAACTGTACTTTTCTACCTAAGGTGGTCTCAGCTCTCACTCTTAATCAGGACATCAATCTACCAGTGTACTTTCCTAAATATTCTGATAGAGGAGAGGCCCTGTTGCACACTTTAGATGTGCATAGGTATCTTCGATACTACCTGACCAGAACCAAACACCACCGAAAATCTGACCAGCTTTTTGTTTCCTTCGCCCACTGGATGATGGGAGCTCCTGTTTCCAAACAATCGCTGTCCAGGTGGCTCATACATTGTATCACGTTCTGTTACCAGAAGCATAACAAACCCTTACTGGGCTCTGTTAAGGCTCGATCCACAAGGGGGGGGGGGGTGGCTACCTCCTTTGCGGCCATGAAGAACGTGTCCACCTCAGCCATCTGTGCAGCAGCTACTTGGAGCACTGTGCACACCTTCATCAGACATTATAGCCTGGATGTCGCATTGAGGCGAAGAGCAGGTTTTGGTCTAGCAGTCCTTCAGGGACTCCTGTCCTAGGCTTCGGTTCAACTAGTGATCTCTACCTTTCCTCCTCCCACTGGTGAAGGATTTCCAGTATTGCTTGGGAATCGGTCCTAATGGTATAACCTGTTGCAAGAGCTGTTTCTCGAAGTAAGATAATACAGTTACGTAAGAACTTACTGTAACAGATCTTCGAGAACAGCTCTTGTAACAGGTACTTTCCCTCCCACCATCCCTGCTGGAGGTAGACTTGTTCCGATATCCTTCTCCTAGGATCATGTGTTCTTAACACCACTCTGATTGCCATTTGATGGTGGATCCTCAGTCTCGTTTTCTGATGTCATCCAGCAGCCGGGAGTCTCCGACGGGAGAACTGGGGATTCTGGGGGAACGCCCCCTTTTGTACTATGCCTGACGTCGGGGGCGGGACCGATGTCTGGTTCGGTCCCCGCTGAATACTGTTAGCTAGAAAATTTCCGTGAGGTCCTGGCGCCTGCCGGCTTCAGTCCTAATGGTGTAACCTGCTGCAAGAGCTGTTCTCGAAGATCTACTGTTACGGTAAGTTCTTACGTAACTGTGCTTTTCTAAGCAATGCCTGTCCAAATGGTTGGCTCATTGTATCACTTTCTGTTATGACAAGTACAACAAGACCCTTCTGGGTCAAGTGAGAGGCCATTCCACTAGAGGAGTCATTGCCTCGGTGGCTTGTTTCAAGAATGTGTCAGCTGCGGACATCTGTGCTGCCGCCACTTGGACTTCCGTCCATACCTTTACAAAACATTACAGTTTGGATATTGCCTCTCACCGTAGAGCAGGCTTCGGGCTTGCTGTTCTGCAAGGCCTCCTTTCCTAAGGCCTTAACAGCTAGAGGACCTACTTTGAGTTGCTTTCCTCCTCCCGTTTTGCTGCTTCTTGTTCCAGACTGCTTGGGACTCAGTGCTATATGTAATTACCTACTGCAAGAGCCCTCTCGAAGTAAGATAGTACAGTTACGTAAGAACTTACCGTAACAGTAGATCTTCTAGAGAGGCTATTGCAGTAGGTAATACCTTCCCGCCCTCCATCCCCCTAAGCTTTTTCAGCTTCTTTTCCAGTGAGGGAAATCTCTGCTTCTCTCTCGTCCGGTCTCTTTTGGCCTGTGGCGGGAAAGAGCTGGAAGGCAGGCGTGAGGGACCGCCCCTTTTATACCGACGTCTCCTGACACCGGTCACTTGACGTGGGGGCGGTCCCTCGCCAGAGACTGCTAGCTAGAAATTTTTCCGTGGGGTCCTGACGTCTGCCGGCATCAGTCCTATATGTAATTACCTATTGCAAGAGCCTCTCTCAAAGATCTACTGTTACGGTAAGTTCTTACGTAACTGAACTTTCTTATGTAGCTGTTTTTTTTGTTTGCTTTTGCATGTAACATGCAAATTGGGTCCAGCCCCATCCACACTTGTGTGGTTCTTAGTGCTTACTGTTCCCCTTTAAAACAACCCCCAAAAATCTCTGTTTTTCGTAATATTTATTGTGATTTATGTTATCAGGAGCTGAATGAAAATCAGAGCACACCAAAGAAGGAGAAACAGGAGTGGCTGTCGAAGCAGAAAGAGAACTTCCAGCATTTCCAGGCAGAAGAGGAAGCTAACTTGCTAAGGAGACAGCGGCAGTACTTGGAACTGGAGTGCCGTCGCTTCAAGCGGAGAATGTTGCTTGCCCGTCACAACCTTGAACAGGACTTGGTTAGGGAGGTGAGTGGAGAGATAGAAATCAGGAGAACAAAACCTTTGTCAGATCTTACTTGAGCTTGGCTCTTGCAGCAGGTTACACCATTAGGACTGAAGCCGGCGAGGCCAGGACCCCACAGAAATTTTCTAGCTAGCAGTATTCAGCGGGGACCGCCTCCGACGTTGGTCCCGCCCCCGATGTCAGCCATAGTACATAAGGAGGCGGTCCCCCAGAATCCCCAGTTCTTTTCCCGCTGTCGACTCACCAGCATCGGCGTCTCGGTCTCTACCTAGCGCATGACGATTTAGAACTTCAAGTAGTTTCTACAAAACTAATGTCCTCTCCAACTCCTTCTTCTAAGGGACACTTTTCCAAGTGTGCCTGCGGAAAACAGATCCCTTTCAAGGATCTTCATTCATCCTGCGTGCAGTGCTTAGGCCTGGACCACGACACCAAGACCTGCTCCTTCTGTCAAGGGTTCAACAGCCACACCAGGATCCACTGTCAGAAGGCACTTCAGGCATATCTTTTAAAAGAGAAACTTAGCAGGATGGACAAAGAACCTTCCTCCAGGGGTGATTCTTCTTCCAAGGCCCATAAACACCGGGACAAACACCAGGAGAAAGCAAGGTCCAGATCCCCAAACCGGGCCTCGGACTCGCGTAGCTCAGGCTCCACCCAGTCTGACCGCTCTCCCTCCAGGGCCCGCTCTCAGCCCCCTCCGGTTAAAGTCAAGGCTACAGGCGGTTCTTTGACTTCGCTTCAGCCCATCAAGACTTCTAGGCCCTCGGCTTCCTCCACTCCCTCTCGGGCCTCTTCCAAGTCTTCCTGAAAGCCACAAGTCTTCCTCTTCTGCCCGACGTCGGGCCCCTAACCCCAGATCGGTCTCCCAGGGGTCCGGATCCACCACCCAGGAAGACAAAAGACCTGACATCCCTAAAGCGGACGACGGACCCAACGTCTGCCAAGCACCCGAAGTCAGCCAAGCGTTTGCCGGAGCCGAGGACATCGGCCAAGCACCAGACGCTGGCTGGGTGTTCGCCGGACCCGAAGTTGTCAGCCAAGCGACCGAAGTCTGCTTCACGCTCACCGGAGCCGAAGACCGCCACCCAGTCACCGGTGGACACCGGTCGCAGGGATTCCACGGAGGAGGACACAACATTGCCTGAAGACCAGGTGGGTGACGCAGAGGATGCCGGGCTTCCCAGGGAACCTTCGGCCACCCCGGAGACACCCGTGGAACAGACGCCCGACCCCGGCGACAGACCACAGGCGCCAGGCCCATCATCCGGCATGAACATACAAAAAGTAAAGGATCTCTCTACTTTCTGGTGGGACACCATCCGAAAAGATGTGGTCCCTGTAAAACCTCCTTCTCCTCCTGCTCCTACTCCTTCACCTCCTACGTCCCCTCCTCCACCACAGGGGCCAGTAGGATGACCACCAACCCCCAAGGAGCAGACTCCACCTCCTGGGGTAGGTAGATCCTAGGATCAGAGAAGGCCTCCCTCAAGATCTCCATCAGGGTCTCCCAGCCCCAAGCGACCCAGACGTTGTCGGTACACTCAGTCAGGGGAGGACTCCAGATCGGATATCTTGGAATTCTCCAGATCTCCTCCACTCAGCATCCCATCCAGATCTCCTCCACTCAGCATCCCATCACCTGACCCACATGACCTACCCAGGTTTACTCCGGATGATCCCCCCCTTCTCTGAGATCATGAGGCACATCCAGGACAACATGGGATGGAATGCTGTAGACCTCGATCCTGAGAGACAGCTCCTTGCCCCGTTATCTTTGGCAGAAAGATCCAAAGCCTGTGGTAGTGCCACCCTTGGTGGACACCTTCACAGATGTCACGAAGGCTGGAAGCGTCCACACTCCACTCCTGCTATGCCGAAGAAAGCTGACTGCCTGTACAGGGCCCCGAAAGGGGACCAGTACTTGGTTCAACAACCTCTGGCTGACCCCCTGGTCATTACTGCCTCACATGACCGGTCCCAAAGACCGCAGCATATGAGCACACAGCCACCGGACCAGGAATCCAAACAGCTGGATGCCCTGGGGAGGCGCATGTATGCGGCTGCTACATGCTCCATCAGGTCCCTGAACTACCTATCTCACATGGTACAGTTTCAGAATGCCCTGTGGGAACAGGGCCAGGACCTTGTCGACAAATTACCGGATGGCGCTCAGAAGGCGGAGCTCCTAAACCTCCTCCGCACAGGGTCTGATATGGGAACCCAAGTGCTACGAGCCGCGTACGATTCTGCGGACTCGACTGCCAGAGCTGCAGCTTCAGCCATCTGTCTCCGTGTCTCTGTCTTTACCCCGGATGTACAGAAGAACATTCTTGACGTCCCTTGTAATTGCAAAGTACTTTTTGGTGAACCCTCGGAGAAGGTCATCACCAAGCTCCAGGACGCTGGGAAGGCAGTCAGGTCTGTACAGGCCATGTATAGATCAAGGCCTTGTTCCTTTCGAAGGAACCATAGTCGTCTTCGCAGCCGGCAACAGCAGCAGCAGCAGCCATGTTCCGACCAGCAACAAAGGGGCACTTTTCAACGTAAAGCCCAGGCTAAGTTGTCCCCAGGCAGAGGCCAGTGTTACACCAAACCAGCCCAGCCTGCAGGGACCAGTGCTGCCACAGCATGACTCCTTCCCGGCCCCTACCCCTCCTCTGGATCAATGGGCACAAAGTCGGGGTGTCGATCCGCCTTTTTAGGGTGGCAGTCGACACCACCACCAGTGGGTTCTCCAATTGGTCAAGAAAGACCACTTCATTGAATTTCTCACCACCCACCGTCAAGACCTCCCCTGCTTTCCTGTTATTCGGGTCAGCACGCCCTGCTCATACAGCAGGAGGTGCTCGCTCGTCTCAGAAAAGAAGCTATAGAGCACATACTGTGGAACCAGAGAGGTGCAGGTTATTATTCTCACTTCTTTCTGGTTCCCAAGAAGACAGGGGACCTCCGTCCGATACTGGATCTCAGCAGCCTCAACGTTTCGGTCCTCTGCAAACGCTTCCGCATGGTGACCCTCCCAGGTCTGATACCCATGCTCAAGCAGGGCGCCTTTCTAGCATCTTTCGACATGCAGGATGCTTACCTGCATATACCCATAGCTCAAGCACACAGGAAGTTTTTGCGCTTTGAGTTTCAGGGTCACCATTATCAGTTCCGAGCCCTACCCTTCAGACTGTCATCGGCACCTCGGGTATTCACGAAGTGCATGGCGGTAGTAGCGGCGACTGAGGAGACAAGGCCACTATGTGTTCCCCTACCTGGACGATTGCCTTCTCATCTCGGGAGGCCCTGATGTCCGCCATTCATTGTACTCAGTCTCTGTTTGAGATGATGGGCATCATTATCAATCAAGAGAAGTCATGCCTGGTTCCGTCTCAGATTCTGCAGTTTATAGGTGCAGTTCTGGACACTGTCCAGGGGAAAGCTTTTCTACCCCATGACCGAGCAGAACACATCAGATCCCTCATCAGGGACATCTTGGCAAAGAAGACCATCCCAGCCAGACTTGTTCTTTGCCTGCTCGGACACATGGCTGTGGCCATTGCAACAGTCCCGCTAGCCTGTCTCCACGTGCAGGTGACCCAGTGGATGTTACGGATCCAGTGGGATCAAAAGCAAGACCATCTGCAGCTCCTAGTTCGGATCACGAAGGCCGAATCCGGATTGGCAATGGTGGATAGATTCGAAGAACCTCTTGGTGGGGGTTCCCTTCACTGCGCCGTCTCTGATTGTGACGCTCTCCACAGACACCTCGGGGCTCGGATGGGGAGTACACCTCGACGGTGTCCAGTCTCTGGGCCTGTGGACAGCCCAAGAGTCTCGCCTCCACATAAATATCCTGGAAACGAGAGCAGTTCTTTACGCCCTGCAGGCTTTCCAGTTGGAGATTCCACCAGGTACTCTTCTGTTACAAACAGACAATTCCGCAGTGATGTATTACCTCAACAAACAGGGAGGCACCCATTCCTACCCGCTTTGCAGGGAGGCCATGATGGTGTGGGATTGGGTTTTACAACACGACACAAACCTCATTGCTGTTCATGTACCAGGAGTGGACAATGTCATCGCAGACATCCTGAGTCACTCTCATGCCAGAGTCCACGAGTGGGAACTACTCCAGGAGGTAGTAGAGGATCTGTTTCGCAGATGGGGTACACCAGAGTTAGACCTTTTCGCATCCCCATCCAACGCAAAACTGCCCAATTTTTGCTCGCTAGATCCAGGGCCTGGTGTTTTTTGGCGAGACGTGTTGTCCCTCTCCTGGGCGGGCAGATTTCTCTATGCCTTCCCCACCTTTCCATTGATCCAGAGCGTCCTTTTGAAACTTCACAGAGAACAAGCGACGCTGATACTTATCGCGCCGTTCTTGCCCAGGCAGATCTGGTTCCCTCTACTACATCAGCTGTCCCGGGAACCTCCGGTGCCTCTGCCAATCAGCTCTCGCTTGCTGTCTCAGGAGGCGGGCTCCTTGGTCCATCTGGACCTTCGTTCGCTGAACCTGCACGCTTGGCTCCTAGAGACATAGCCATTATGCGATACGGGGTCTCGCAAGAGGTAGCTGACGTTCTAACGGCCACTAGAAAACCGGTCACTCATGCTACTTATGCCATGAAATGGCGCAGATTTTGCCTCTGGGCTCAAGCGTGGGGGTTTTCGCCACTGGATTGTCCAGAAAGGTCGGTCTTGGACTACCTCCTGTCTCTCTTTTTCAGACAGGCTTGGCCTACTTCTCGATAAAAGTACATCTTTGTGCCATCTCAGCCTATCACACTCCTATAGGCCAACGTCCTGTATATCAGTTGGACACGGCACAAGCCTTCCTGAGAGGTGTCCTCCACCTTAGACCTCCGATCAAAGATCCTGTTTAGCCTTGGGATTTACTCTTTGTCCTGGAGCAGCTTACGCTGCAACCTTTTGAACCAGCCATGGATTGCGAACTAAGTCTCCTTACATGGAAGACGTTGTTTTTAGTTGCCGTTACTTTGGCCAGGAGAATTTCGGAGCTTCACGCACTGATGTGCAAAGAACCTTATTTGGTTTTCCACCAGGACAGGGTATCCTTACGTATCAATCAGAAGTTTCTGCCTATGGTGGTCTCAGCTCTCACTCTTAAATCAGGATATTGATCTACCAGTGTACTTCCCTAAATATTCAAATTGAAGAGATGCCCTGTTGCACACTCTAGATGTGCATAGGTGTCTTCGATACTACCTGACCAGAACAAAACACCACCGAAAATCTGATCAGCTTTTTGTTTCCTTCGCCCACAGGATGATGGGAGCTCCTGTTTCCAAACAGTCGCTGTCCAGGTGGCTCATATACATTGTATCACGTTCTGTTACCAGAAGCGCAACAAACCCTTACCGGGCATGGTTAAGGGTCATTCTACAAGGGGGGTGGCTGCCTCCTTTGTGGCCTTAAAGAATATGTCCACCTCAGCCATCTGTGCAGCAGCGACTTGGAACACTGTGCACACCTTCATTGGGCATTATAGCCTGGATGTTGCATCGAGGCGAAGAGCAGGTTTTGGTCTAGCAGTCCTTCAAGGACTTCTGTCCTAGGCTTAGGTTTTACTAAGGATTTCTACCTTCCCTCCCCCCAATGGTGTGGGATTTCCACTATTTCCTGGGAATCAGTCCTAATGGTGTAACCTGCTGCAACAGCTGTTTCTCGAAGTAAGATAGTACAGTTACATAAGAACTTACCGTAACAGTAGATCTTCGAGAACAGCTCTTGCAGCAAGTACTTTCCCTCCCACCATCCCAGCTGGAGGTAGATTTTTTTTTTGTTCCAATATCCTTCTCCTAGGATCAGGTGTTCTCAACATCATTCTGATTGCCATTTGATGGCGGATCCTCAGTCTCCTCTTCTGATGTCATCCAGCGTCCGGGAGTCTCCAGCAGGAGAACTGGGAATTCTGGGGGACCACCTCCTTATGTACTATGCCTAACGTCGGGGGTGGCACTGACGTCGGAGGCAGTCCCCGCTGAATACTGCTAGCTAAAAAATTTCTGTGGGGTCCTGGCACCTGCCGGCTTCAGTCCTAATGGTGTAACCTGCTGCAAGAACTGTTCTCGAAGATCTACTGTTACGGTAAGTTCTTACATAACTGTACTTTTGTTCTTGTTGTGATTCTCAACCAGGCCACTGTAGCTAAGAATCATACTGCATCACCGGTAGGCAGAAGACTCTTCCTCCCATATCTGCACTGGTGTCTTGAGAGCATCAAATGGGGGGGAAAGGGTCAGGAGAATGCCTTTTTTCTTTTTTTTTTTTTTCAAAACCATTAAAACAGAAGTACTATTTATTTAAAAATGATCTTCCAAGAATCTGTCTTCACCATTTATTACTCATGGGCCTGTGCCAGAGGTGCTGAGACCCCATGGGAGTGTATAGCTTTAAAATTCTTGAGCTAGGGTAAAGCGCCACCCAGAAGGCGGATGCATGACGTGGCGCTCGCAGGCTGGCCAGTAACAGATAGCGGCTCCCTGCCTTTATCAGTTCTGATCTAACTTCGAGATGCAGCTCTTGCAGCAGGTTACACCATAAGGACTGAAACCGGCAGGCAGCAGGACCCCACGGAAAACTTCTAGCTAGCTATACCCAGTGGGGGACCACCCCCGATGTCAGATGCATCGTAAAAGGGATGGTCCCTCGTAATAACTCCGTTCTTTTCCCGCTGTCGACTCACAAGCATCGGCTCCATGGATCCTCGCATGTCTTTGTCCCCGACCCCTTCAACTGAAGGACACCCTGTAACGTACGCTTGCGGCAAGCAGATCCCCTGTAAAGACAGGCATTCGGCCTGCGTGAGGTGCTTGGGCCCAGACCACAACACCAAGGCCTGCACCATCTGCCAACAATTTAATACTCTCACGAAGATTCGCCGCCAGAAGGCTCTCCAGAGTTTCCTTCTCGAGGAAAAACTTAAACAAATGGAGAGAAATCTATCTTCCCGAGGGGAAGCGTCCCATGGGTCGGGGAAGCACAAAGAAAAGAGAAGGGGCAGGGATAGGGAGAGATCCCCCAACCTCGCTTCGGACTCCCAGGCCAGCTGTGGCTCCAACCGCTCGGACAGGTCCCCCTCACAGGCCAAGTCCCGGCCCCCACCGGGTCAAGGTTTGGACCTCTGGTGGGTCAGGTACCTCTGTTTCTTTACAATCCCTAAAACTTAGACCCAAGGATAGCAGACAGTCTGGTTCAGCTGCCCAGTCTGAGGCTTCAGACCGGCACAAACAGCTGTCCAGGTCAGCCGCCAAGGTAGGCCCCGACTCCCAGGACCAGCGTTGGGACACCGATCATAGAGCGGTCTCCCAACCTCCGAGGGGCTCAGAAGCTCCTCCTAGACTTACCGTGGAGCTGATCTCCCTGAAACGGATGTCAGATAGTAAGCGACCGTCAGACCTGACGACCGCCAAACGAACGAAAGATTGGACGCCACACCCGCCCTGCACAGCAGACTGTGCACAACCAGCTACGGATGACCAGATGGGTGAAACGGGGGACCCTGGGTTACCCCAAGACCCAGCGACTGGTCAGACTCCCGTTCAGGCACCGGTGCCCGATCCCAAAAGATAGGAAAACACCAATGCCAGGGCCGTCATCTGGTTTGAACATCGAAGAGGTGAAGGAGCTATTCAGCTTCTGGGGAGACACCATCAGGAAGGATGTTGTCACCCCCCCCCCCAAAAGCCCCACAGGAGGTTCCCCCTTCTAGGGCACTGTCTCCAGAGCCACCCCCCCAAGGAGGTTACACCACCACCCAGGAATAGGTGTCGCGACAAGAGGCCAAGGGACCAGAAGCGGCAGCACTCCAGGACCCCTTTACAGTCCCCCAGTGTGCAGGGGCGTAAGAGATCCAGATGATCCCGCTCTTCTTCTGGTGAGGACTCGCACCCAGATACTTCGGACACGTCCAGGTCCCTCTCTCCATTCAGTGTCCCCTCTCCTGACCCCAGTGACCTGCCTAGGTCACCACCAGATGACCCCTCATTTATGGACATAATGAGGCACATTTGGGAGAACCTGGGGTGGGATACTGAGGAGCTGGACCCTGAAAGGCAACGCCTGGCTCTGTACCTCTGGCAGAAGTACCCAAAGACTGTTGTGGTTCCACCGTTCGTGGACACCTTCCAAGACACCACTAAGGCAGTCTGGAAGCGGCCTTTTTCTACTCCGGCGATTCCAAAAAAGCAGACCAACTCTACAGGGCCCTGTCAGAGGACCCATACTTGCGCCAGCAACCAGTGGCAGACACACTCGTTATAACGGCCACCCACAATAGATCCCAGCGCCTTCAGTATCTGAGCACCCAGCCACCAGACCAGGAATCTAAACAGTTGGACTCCATAGGAAGGCACATGCATGCGGCTGCTACATGATCCATAACGTCTCTAGACTACCTTACCCATATGGTTTAGTTTCAAAATGCACTGTGGAACCAAGGCCAGGACCTCCTCAGTCATTTCCCGGATGGGGACAAAAAGGAGAAATTGTTGAACCTCCTTAAAACTGGCTCAGACATTGGGACGCAGGTCCTCGGCAGCCTACGAGACTGTGGACTTTGCAGCCCAAGGTGCTGCAACAGGTGTTTGCTACTGGAGGCATTCTTGGTTGAGGGTATTTTGGACGTACCATACAACGGCTCTGTTCTCTTTGGAGATGAGTCTGAGAAGGTCATCACTAGACTACAAGCTGCTAGGAAGGCCATCCGGACGTCCCAGAGTATGTAGAAGCCAAAGCTCGGCCCTTTTCGTAGGGGCTAAAATAATTTTCATGGCAGACAGCAACCCCAGTCGGGCCAGCAATCTGGGGCAGTTTTGGCCGTAAAAATCAGCCGAGACTTTCCGGAGGCCAAGGTCGGCGTAATCAAAAAGCCAACCAGCCTTCCGGACAAAACACCGCCACAGCATGACTCCATACAGACCCCTGCCCCACCTCTGGATCAAAGGGAAAAAAGGGTTGGGGGTCACTTTTGCTTATCTCCCAGGATGGCAGAGGATAACCTCCGATCGGTGGGTCCTGCAGCTCATCAGTCGAGGACACACTGTAGAGTTCCTTGACTGCCCACCGACAAGGCCTCCTTTGCACTCCCGTTATTTGGGGCAGCATGCCTTGCTCATCCAGTAGGAGATCTCTGCAGTCCTGGAGAAGGATGCCATAGAAATCGTCCTGTGGAACCAGAGAGAAAGGGGATACTACTCCCACTTCTTCCTGGTTCCAAAGAAAACACGGGACCTACGCCCGATTATGGAACTCAGCGACCTCAACATCTTGGTGGCGTACAAGGGCTTCCACATGGTCACTCTTACGGGCCTTATTCCCATGCTCAGGCAAGGAGCATGGCTATGTCACTGCATGCGCATCATCTCCCCATCACTCGACTGCACTGGATGTTATGCGGTTCGAGTTCTTGGGGCATTACCAGTTTTGAGCGCTCCCGTTCAGCCTGTCTCGGTGCCATGCATTTTTACCAAATACCTGGCAGTCATGGCAGCGGCCTTCAGAAGACAGGGCCACTATGTGTTCCCATATGTGGACGACTGGCTTCTCTTGGCCCCATCTCGAGAGGCACTGATGAGAGCAATCCAGGATACTCGTTCCCTGTTCGAATCACTGGGTATCACCGTCAGGAGAAGTTGTCTCTAGTTCCCATTCAAAGATTGCAATTAATTGGCCGGTCCTGGACACCTGCCGCGGAAGAGCCTTCCTGCCAGAGGACAGAGCGGAATGCATTCGAGGTCTGATACGCGCCATCACTTCAAAGAAACAGGTTCCCGCGCAAACCATGCTCCGCCTACTAGGTCACATGGCAGCAGCCATTGCCACAGTCTCCCTAGTCCACCTCCACGAGGGGTTACTCAGTGGATACTGAGAGCTCAATGGGACCAACAACAGGATCATCTCGACCAGGTCGTCTGTCAGAAATCCAGTCGTTCAAGACTTGCAATGGTGGCTTGTCCCAGAGCACCTCACCAGGAGAGTCCCTTTCTTGGTACCCGCTCCATCTTTGACGCTCACCATGGACACTTCCGGGTCCAGATTTGGAGCCCACTTCAACGGAACCAGGACTCAAGGAACCTGGTCCTCCCTGGAGTCACACCTCCACGTCAGCATCCTGGAGATGAGAGCAGTCCTGTATGCCCTACAGGCCCTTCAGTCATAAATCCCACCACCTCAGTGGTGTACTACATCAGCAAGCAGGGAGGCAGTCATTCCTACCAGCTTTGCAGAGAGGCAAAGAGATTGTGGGATTGGGTACTGCAGCACGGCGCCATATGATCGCAGCAGTACATGTTCCTGGTGTCTACAACACAGTAGCAGACCTCTTGAGCCGGTCACGAGCCAGAGCTCACGAATAGGAACTCCTGCAAATGGTCACAGAGGCTCTGTTCCTCAAATGGGGGACGCCATACATAGACCTATTCGCAACCCCATACAACGCAAAACTGCCCAATTTCTGCTCACTAGATTCAGGGCCTGGTGTTTTCTGGCGAGACGCTTTGTCCCTCTCCTGGACGGGAAAGTTCCTCTACGCCTTCCTGCCCTTCTCTTTGATCCAGAGGGTTCTACTCAAGTTGCAAATGGAAGGAGCATTAGTGATTTTGGTAGCGCCCTTCTGGCCCAGACAAACCTAGATCTTGCTTCGAGAGGGCTCTTGCAGTAGATAATTACATATAGGACTGATGCCGGCCGCCGTCAGGACCCACCGGAAAAATTTCTAGCTAGCAGTCTCTGGCGGGGGACCGCCCCCACGTCAGGTGACCGACATCATGAGGAGTCAGTATAAAGGAGTGGTCCCCCACGCCCGCCTTCCGGTTCTTTCCCGCCGTTCGCTCATGTCAGAGCCTCACGGTAAAGTTCAACGCTTGTTAGCTCTCTCGTCGGTAATTTTTACCGTCTTTTTTTCGATTCTTCGACTAAATCATCAGGCGTTCGTCGGTGTATGTCGTCCCCTACACCTTCCGAGCACAAAAATAAGTGTGACTCGTGAGGCGCCCAACTCCCGCACAAGGATGGCCATTCCCAGTGCCTCTTCTGTCTAGGCCCGGATCATCAGGTGAAGTGCCAGCAGTACCTAAAATTCAGCGCCACCACCCGCCGACGGAGGCAGCAGTCCCTGGAGGCCCACATACTAAAGAAGAAAATGTCTTCCATGGAGGAGTTTAGAAAGCTCCGACAGGCGTCCACTTCCCCCGAAGGCCATCATAAGAAGAAAGACAAGGAGAAGCACCGGGGTAAGGGCTCCTCATCCACCGCGTCTTCGGGAGTCGCCGTGCTTCAGGTAACATTCCCTCTGGGGGATCGCTCTGCAACGGCCGCCTTTGAGGCTTCCAAGGTGGTGTTGGCCCACCCGTCTGGCTCAGGCCCTCCGGGTGCCTCCAGGCTATTGGAGGCCTCCGCTCCCAGTAAAGCCGCCACCATGCGGCCTCCTGGTTCGAGCGGTTCCGGTAAGCTGGACGTCAGCTCCTCTGACACCCACACGGAGACGGCCGATAAGTCGCCCAACCCTTCGAGGCGGCGCACGGCCCCTCTTCCACCCGACAAGGCTGCTCCTTCGCAACCTGCCTCGGACGATGGGTCCGATAAGTGGGACATCGGCTCCTCCGGCGTCCGCCTGGACACCGCTGATAAGTCGGACGTTGGCCTGCCCAACGCCCGCACGACGGATGAGCAGATGCCAGACCCTCTCACGTCTGCCGTTCCTGGCTTCCCGCAGCCTTCGCTGCCCTCCGGGGACCCTGGGTCTCCTTAGCGTGACCCCGGGGATTTTTCCTTTCCATCCCCAGGCGATGCCGAGGTTTCTGCTGCACCCCCATCAGGCCGTCCGCCCGCTGGGCCGACTGACCTGACGTCGGTTCCCCAGACGCCAGCTCCGACGGCGGTCTTGCCGATGCCGGCGACATCCGCTTCGGATGTCGCCTCAACGCTGAGGCCTTCCACCCATCGGGCGTTTCTGCCCAGGCCCGCCTGTAATATCCGCTGGGCCGCCTCCAGCAGACCCCCGATTCTCAGCTATCCGGCTCAGCAGTATCCATCGCACCAGTTCCCGACGCCGGCCTATCCAACACCACAGTACCCGGTGCCTGAATACCCAGTGCCGGGTTTCCCACCGTCGGGTTATGGATACGCGCCCTACGGATACAATCAATACCCGTATCCCCCCTCCTCCTCCTCCTCCTCCACTGCCCCCTCAGCCACCGGTGGACTTGAAGGAGACTCTGGCCTCCTGGTGGGCTGAGGCCAAGGCTCAGCTCACCAGAGAGGTGGAGAGTCATCTCACGACGATGGTGCCGATTCCGGCTCCCATACGTCTGCGACGACACTCTCTCGCCACCTCCGGACACCAGGGGCGAGCCCTCTAGTTCCAGGGCGGGGCAGGATACGCTTCCCCAAGGACCTTCCAAGGGGTCCGTTCCTCCCCCATGCCGGGAGAGGGAGTCTTCCTCTTCATCTTCTTCCTCCTCGACGACCTCGATGGTTGCTCCAAGCCAGACGACGAGTCACGCTCTCCGTCTAAGCCCAGGCCTAGGACTCCTCTGGAGGATCCTTCCTTTACGGAGTTGCTGTGCAAAATCCAGGAGGTTCACAAGTGGCATTCTTTGGAGCCGGATCCACAGCGAAGAAACTCGCTGAGCATCTGGACCTGCCCGAGACAGCTCCTACATTGGTGCCACCCTGACTGAGCCTCATGTGACCTTGTTTCCACTATTTGGAAGCAACCGTCTCACTTTAACCCGTTCCTCAAGTCGAGCAGGGCTATATCAGGCTCCGGGGTGTTGACTTTTAGATTCTCACCCCGAGTTGATTCTGTCGTGATTAGTGCCGCTCATGGCCGGACAGCTAACACAAAATATCTGAGCTCGTCGCCACCTGACAAAGAATCCCGTCTTCTGGACCAGTATGGGAAGAAGATCTATGCTTCTTCCACTCTGGGAATTAGGGCCCTAAATTGTCGGTCACATGGGAGATTACCAGAAGGCGATTCTTAGTGAGGTGGAATCCAAATTGGACTCCCTTCCTGACTCTCAAGTCAAACAGGAAGTGGCTGACCTCGTCCGCTATGCACGTTCGGCCAGTCGGCGCGCCCGTGCTACATACAATGCAGTGGACACTGCTGGTAGAGCTCCGCTTCACTGTAGGCTTACGGCGTCATGTCAGCTCCATGTGTCAGGGTTGGTCCCGAAGTCAGTCCGCTATTCAGGAAGCGCCCGGGTTCGGTGTTGTTCAGTGGTGATGTCAAGGACATTATCACAATCTGCAGGAGAAGGGGACTGCACTGAAGTCTGTTGACTCATGTACCATCCCCATTAAGCAAGCGCTGTCCTTCGCCGGGCGGAATCGTAGCGAAACCCAGGAAAGTGGGCCAATAAGCGCTGGGCCCCTCCGACTGCCCAGCCCTCCACCCAAAAAAAGCAGCGGGTGCTTCAGCCGCGACGCTGCCCTATGCCACCTGACTCCTTTCCTCTCCCACAGCCTCTGGGCCTTCCAGAGGAACCGCTAGGAGGGAGGTTTTCCCTCCACTTCCCGGGTTGGGAGAGGATAACTACAGATTCCTGGGTGTTCCAGCTGATCGCAGAAGGACATGCAATAGAGTTTCTTCAGAAACCCCCTCGACACCCTCCCCCAAGGTCGTCGTACTCTTGGGAACATCATCTTCTGGTCCAGGAAGAGATTTCAGCACTTCTGCTAAAGGAAGCGATAGAACCCGTCCCCATTCCTCTTCAGGAAACGGGGTACTATTCCCATTTCTTCCTGGTCCCGAAGAAAACAGGGGACGTGAGGCCGATTCTCGACCTCTGCTCCCTGAACTTGTTTGTGGAGTACAGGAGGTTCAGGATGCTCTCGCTGCAGAGCCTCCTGCCCCTTCTCCAGCCGGGACAGTGGCTGTGTGCTTTGGATATGCAGGATGCCTAGCTGCATATCCTTATCCGCCCTTCCCACCGCAAATACCTGCATTTTGCGTTCCAGGGGGACCACTACCAGTTCAAGGCCCTCCCATTTGGTCTTTCCTCGGCGCCCCTGGTGTTCACCAAATGCTTTTCAGTGGTAGCGGCCTACCTGCGTACCGAGGGTTGTGCAGGTTTTCCTGTACCAGGACGATTGGCTCCTGGCGGCTACGTCCAGGGAGGAACTCCTGCACTTCCTTTCCCAGCAGGTCTTTGCCTGCCTAGGTATTACCATCAGCCAGGCCAAGTCCCATCTGATCCCGTCCCAGAGGCTCCAGTTTATCGGGGCATTCCTGGACACGACCTCTGGCATGGCCTTCCTGCCACCGGACAGGGCGGCCACTCTCCAGGCCCAGGTCAGCCTGTTGTCCAGCTGCAGGCAGGTCAGCGCCAGGTCAGTCCTTCGCCTCCTCGAGCTAATTGCGGCTGCGATTCCGACAGTCTTTCGCGCTCGGCTCCACATCAGAATCTCTCAGTGGACGCTTCGGTCTCAATGGGATCAGCTGGTGGACGACCTAGATCAACTTGTCCTGGTCCCCGCTCCCATGGCTCGGGACTTGCAGTGGTGGATGGTTCAGGAGAACCTCTGCTGGGGAGTTCCCTTCAGTCTCCCTCCCCCCTTGCAGACGTTGACTACGGACGCCTCCTGCGAGGGTTGGGGAGCCCATCTTGGTCCTCACAGGACCCACGGCTCCTGGTCCAAGCTCGAGAAGTCTCTTCACATCAGTGTGCTCGAACTAAGGCAGTACTGTATGCTCTTCAGGCTCTTCATCTGTATCTGTCTCCTGGTCACTTCTCTGTACAGACGGACAATATGTGTGTGGTCTGGTACATCAACAAACAGGAACTCTCTCCTACCCCCTTTGCCGGGAGGCGATGCAAGTCTGGGATTGGGCAGTGCAGCACAACCTTCACCTTACGGCATCTCATGTCACGGGGATCGAGAACACGCGGCAGACAGGCTAAGCCAGTCATCTGCTCTAGTTCACGAATGGGAACTGGATCGGGGGGTCGTAGAAGACATCTTCCTACGCTGGGGAACTCCACGGGTAGACCTGCTTGCTTCCCCACAAAACTTCCCGTCTTCTGCTCGCTCGCTCCAGGGCGCGGCATTTTTGGGAGAGAGACTCTGTCTCTAGACTGGAAGGGCAGATTCGTCTATGCCTTCCCCTGATTCCACTGATTATGAGGGTCTTGCAGAATCTCGGTTTGGAAGGAGCTCGAATGATTCTGATCGCTCCTTTCTGGCCCAGGCAAGTTTGGTTCTCACTTCTGCAAAAGTACTCAGAGGAACCTCCTCTTCCTCTGTCGTTATTTTTGCTGACCAAGGATCAGGGGACCGTGGTTCATCCAGGCCTCAAGTCCCTTCAGTTGCATGTGTGTCTCCTGCAGACGTAGCTGAAGCCCGATTCGGGGGTCCCCCCCCCCGCCCCGAGTAGCTGAGATTCTGGTGGAGGCCAGGAAACCCTCAACCAGATCTATTTATGCCATGAAATGGAAGTGGTTCTCTTTTTGGGCTGCCTGCAATGATGTTGAGCCCTTATCGTGCTCTGTCGGACGACTTCTGGATTACCTACGACACCTCTTTGATCTGGATCTCAGCCATTCATCCTTAAAGTTTCACATGGCGGCAATTTCGGCATATCATGTCCCCTTTGCAGACAGAATGTTTGCTCAGCTGGAGGTCTGCAAGACCTTTTTGAGAGGGGTCCTTCACTTACGACCCCCTATCCGGGTTCCTGCCCCTCCTTGGGATCTGAATTTCATTTTAGAGAAACTTACTCTGCCTCCTTTCGAGTTGGCAGCCTCAGTGGACCTAAAGTTCCTTTCTTGGAAGTCTCTCTTCCTAGTGGCCATTACTTCTGCTCGGCGGATTTCCGATCTTCAGGCCCTGATGTGTAAAATCCCATATTTGATTTTTCACAAGGAACGTATGACTCTGCGTACCAGCCCTAAGTTTCTCCCTAAGGTGGTAGCGGAATCGACGCTGAATCAATCCATAGAGTTGCCTGCCTTTTTTTACGCAGCACTCAAATCAGGGAGAGTACCTCCTGCATACTTTGGATGTTCACCGAATTCTGAGATACTACACCAACAGGACGAAGGATCTCAGAAAGACTTGGCAACTGTTTTTCTCTTTTGCTCATAAAAGAGAAGACAGTGCTGTTTCTAAGCAATGCCTATCGAAATGGTTGGCTCATTGTGTCACTTTCTGTTAAGACAAGTACAACAAGACCCTGCCGGGTCAAGTTAAAGGCCACTCCACCAGAGGGGTCACTGCCTCTGCAGCTTGTTTCAAGAACATGTCAGCGGCTGACATTTGTGCAGCCGCCACTTGGACTTCTGTCCATACCTTTAGGAAGCATTATAGTTTGGAGATTGCCTCTCGCCGTAGAGCAGGCTTCGGGCTGGCTGTTTTGCAAGTCCTCCTTTCCTGAGGCCTTCACAACCAGAGGGTCTACTTCTGAGCAGCTTTTCTCCTCCCGTTTGCTTCTCCTTGTTCCAGACTGCTTGGGACTCAGTCCTATATGTAATTACCTACTGCAAGAGCCCTCTCGAAGTAGGATAGTACAGTTACGCAAGAACTTACTGTAACAGTAGATCTTCAAGAGAAGCTCTTGCAGTAGGTAATACCTTCCCGCCCTCCATCCCCCTAAGCTTTTTCAGCTCCTTTTCCAGGAGGGAAATATCTGCTTCTCTCTCGTCTTGCCTTTTGGCCTTTGGCGGGAAAGAACTGGAAGGCGGGCATGGGGGACCGCCCCTTTATACTGACGCTGCATGACATCTGTCACCTGACGTGGGGGCGGTCCCCCCACCAGAGACTGTTCCTAGAAATTTTTGCGTTGGATCCTGACGCCAGCTGGCATCACTCCTATAGGTAATTGCCTACTGCAAGAGCCTCTCTCGAAGATCTGCTGTTACAGTAAGTTCTTAAGTAACTGTACTTTTCTGCTGCTCGTCCATTTGGCTCAGGAGCTTTCATTTCCTTTACCAGTCATCTGTCACTTGCTATCCCAGGAGGCTGGGTCTCTGGTTCACCCGAACCTCATATCCTTGAACCTGCATGCCTGGCTCCTAAGGATACAGCCATTCTTAGGCATGGAGTATCCCAGGACGTTGCACACATTCTGGTAGCAGCTAGGAAACCCTCCACTTATGCTACCTATGCCATGAAATGGCACAGATTTTGTCTTTGGGCCACCGCTCAGAATCTTGATCCGCTCCTCTGTCCCAAGAAGTCAGTTTTGGACTATCTCCTTACCTTATTTCACACAGGATTAGCATACTCCTCCTTGAAGGTGCGCCTCTGTGCCATCTTGGCCTACCATACACTGGTCAGCCAGCGAGCTCTAGCTCAGCTAGATGCATCACATGCCTTTATGCATGGTATCCTGCATCTGAGACCCCCATCAAAGACCCGATTCCCCCTTGGGATCTTCTTTTTGTCCTTGGGCAGCTTACGCTGCCTCCTATTGAACCACCCACAGATTGCGAGCTACGCCTTCTCTCTTGGAAGGTGTTATTTTTAGTTGCTGTTACCTCCGCAAGAATAATTTCGGAGCTCCCGGCGCTCGTACAAAGAGCCTTATTTAATTTTTCATAAGGACAGGGTGTCCTTAAGGACTAATCCAAAGATCTTACTTAGAGAGGGTTCCTGCAGTAGGTCTTCACATATAGGACTGCGCCCCTGGCATCAGGCTCGAATGGCAAACTTGTAGCTAGCAATCAGCGGGGACCGCCCCCCGATGTCGGGTGATGCGATGTCATCCCGACTATAAGAAGGGGCAGTCCCGCGCCTGCCCTCCAGTTCTTTCCTGCCGTCGCATCAATTCGTTTGACAGATGTGGTAGAACAGCGATCAGTCGCTCGCTTAGTATCTGACGTTTCTAGTTTTTTTCTGTACTGTTTCTCCAAATTTTTCGAACAAGTGTATGTCGTCTCATCTTAAAAATAAGTGCTCGAAGTGCGGCGCCCAAATTCCGCACGGGGACGACCATTCCCGCTGCCTCCTCTGCCTGGGGCCTAAGCACAACTTGGCCAAGTGTACTGTTTGCCAAGGGTTCAACCAAGTCACACGGACCCTATGCAAGCAGACCCTCGAAGCCCACCTTTTTACCCAGCGGCTGGCTTCTGTGGAAAAGGAGCTCCAGGAGCTTAGGGAGAGGTCGTCGTCACTAGCCCCAGAAAAAAGAAGGAAAAGGAGAAGCGCCGGGAGAGAAGCCCGTTGCCGCAAGGGAGACCCTCCACTTCCAGAACCGTGAGTACCACTCTTATGGGCACTCTGTCCGCTACTGCGGGCCGGATGCCTTCTCACCCTCCTGCTGAGGTGTGCAGGCAGCTGGAGGTCGCCTCTCTCGAGGTCTCCGTTAGTTCTCCCACTCATAGCACCGCCGATAAGTCACCGTTCAGCTCTGATGCCAGGTGCCCAACCCAGACCGATAAGCCTGACTGCGGCCTTTCTTCCTCAGCCTGCCCGGTTGTGACTGGTAAGCCGGACAGACCCTCCGACGACAGCACAGCTGCATCTTCTCTTCTGTCAGGCTCCCTTGAGGACCCTGACGCCTGTACGAGTGTGCTCATGGGGGCAATTCATCCCTGCCGGTCTCTACCCACAGGGATTTGCCACCCGTTCCTGTCCTTTCCCTTCTGTCGGGAACACTCCTAGACCTGTTGTTGGGGTCTCTTCCAGAGCTCCCCCCTTCGCCTGGTTCTTTTCCATCGCCGGATCCCCCTCCTCCCAGGGGTCCGTCACTGGAGTGGGATCTTTCGGTTATGGACCCTCGTCCATCGGGACCCTTGGGCCCTATGCCTGATCCCCTGCCGCGGCCCTTTGGTCCTCCCCGGCCTGTCCTTCAGATCCCCATGTTCCGCCCCCGGGAGGCCCTCCACCGGACCCTTCTCATCCGATGCCTGGCCTGGTGCCTCCCACGGTGGGCTACCTGACGCCTGGATACCCGCCGTCAGGTTATCCTTCAGGGTTTTCTGGGTACCAGTACCCTTTCTGACATCATCCCACTTACCCGCCCTTGGCCGGGTATCCTGAGTACCAGCCTCCACCTCCTCCACCACCGCTGCCTGACCATGAAACTATCCCGACGTGGTGGCAGGATGCTAGGATGCAACTCCTTACAGAACTTAGGCAGTCTCAGCCACTTGGAGGAATTCCTCTACCCAGAGCACCACTTCCCACTCCAGTTCCTCTGGGACGTGCTGCTGATTCTCTTCCAGTGGGTGACACAGGGTTGGATCCCTCCCTTTCTAGTGGGTTGGATTCGGACTTCAATATCAACCTCTCTGACCCTCGTTCACCGGTCGAACCTCAACTAAAAGAATCCCCAAAATCCCTTCTGGAGGATCCTTCTTTTGGGGATCTATTGAGGACCATTCAAACAGCAGGGGGGCTGACTGTCCAAGGAGGTAGATTCTCAGCGAAAAAGTCTTGCTGAACATTTGGACTTGTCAACCGTGGACCCTCTACCCATCCCACCTTGGATGGGCCTGCATGAGGATCTAGTTTCCACAATATGGCAACAGCCTTCTTCCATACCAGCTGTCTCCAGCAAGGCTGATAGAACCTACTTTCCCCCGCAAGGGATCTCTCACCTGATTTCTCACCCAAAAGCCGAGACTATGGTCATCACAGCCACGCATGACTGCTCGGCTCCTTGTGTGGTAGTTGGGCACCGCATGAATCGCAGTTATTCTTGTGCTTGGAGGGTGTAGGGGACGACATACACCGACGCTAGTACTGACGTTAGTTGAAAAAGAGTTTCGGTAAAAAACCGACGAAGGAAGGGCTGGCGAAGCATGAACTTTTCTGCGATGCGCTGCACGAGCTAACGGCAGGAGAGAACTGGAAGGCGGGCGTCCGGGACCGCCCCTTTATACCGACGTCTCCTGACACCGGTCACCTGACGTGGGGGCGGTCCCTCGCCAGGGACTGCTAGCTAGAAATTTTTCCGTGGGGTCCTGCCGCCTGCCGGCGTCAGTCCTATATGTAATTACCTACTGCAAGAGCCTCTCTCGAAGATCTACTGTTACGGTAAGTTCTTACATAACTGTACTTTACAGGTGAGTAACCTGTATTTTCCTCCTCGGAGGAAGGGGGACTCTTCCCTTTGTCACGAGCCCCTGGCCCCCAAACCCCAGGCAGCCCAGTAGGACCTCCTGTTTGCAGAAAGGATCCCCATTTTCAAGAATTCGTGAGCAGGAATAAGGGGTTCCGGAAGACTTACCAACCTTCCTTTTCCCAGTGAGAGGGTGGAAACTGTAGTTTCGAGTTCTCTTGACTCTGCACTACTTTCTGTATTTGAATCTCACCACGGCCACTGGCTATGTCTTGCCTGAGTAGTTTGGTACAATAGCCAAGCAGTACTATCTTTCAGTGCACACAGTCTTTTCAAAACCTTTCTGTTAGATCACACAATCAGACCCCCAGGCAGAGTTGATAAGAAGATCATAAAAGTTTACTTAAAATATAAAAACAATACAGACAAGTCTACAGTTTGGAAGAACTTTAAAATACAGGCGATAAAAGTAAAACCATTTGGTTTACAGAAAACATTAGATATTGTTCTAAACTATACCTTGTTTTGATGTTAAGAATTCAGGTAAGATTTTAAATGTCCTTGTAGAGATGAGTTCTAAGCAACAGTTCTGTAGCAAGTGTTTATTCCAAGTCGGCTCCTCTAAATGTCCTTTAAAGAAAAGCTTCAGGTGCTTTTCTTGGTGAAAAGTCTTAGTTTCCAAAATTCTGACTTAAAATCAGAATTTTCTGTTCAGTATGTGACTAGTCTAACTTTCCGCACACTCGGGTCTGGTTTTAGAGATTTTTCCAGGCCTACACATATACTTCTGGTCTTCAAGTATATGCCAGCTGGACAGGCTATTTGATCCCCAGCTAAACTGTTTATCAACTGCTCATAGTTCAAAATGTGTGTCATACATACAGGCTGGTCATCTTCAAGCCACACCCACAGTGTGATGGGGTGCAACAGTTTACCTTTCCCTGTAGGTGTCACTGTGGTTCCATGTCAGGTTTTCATGTCAACCCCAGTGACATCTGGTCCATTCATTTGGCTTAAGCCCTAGGTCATCCCCCTGGCCTTCCTGTCATGGAAAGCTAGATAACCAGTTTTCTTTAAGAGTTATGTTTTCCTGGCTCCTTAAAGCTGTCTCTCATCTGTAGACGTACCATCCACCCTAGCCATTAAAACAATTAAGGCTGTTTTAGCAGTTTCATTTCTAAAAGCCTTTTTTATTTTATTTATTTAGTTTTTGTTGACCGGGTAAGTGCACTAGACAAATCCTGCCTATTTTCAGGCACGACCCGGGGGAGGGGGATACAGATGAATGCCAGCTGACCTTCAACCAGATTAAGCTGTTGGTGGTATTTTTAGTGAATGAGGGAAATTTGGCCAGGACACCGGGGAAATTCCCTTACTCTTTTCGATAAGTGCCATGGGATCTTTAACATCCACCTGAACTACCACCAATCCAGGCAGATGGGACCTCGGTTTAACGTCTCATCCAAAAGACGGCACCTCAGAAGTGCAGCACCCCTCTCATGCTGCACTACAGTGTCAGTACTGGGATATTAACTTAAGTGCTTTTAACAAGATAGTGTCTTAATTCTGAAGTATATTATAGCATATACAATATGAACACACATAAATGGATCTAGGCCTATCATGTGACATTCTTCCCTCCTAAAACAGAACCGGGGGGGGGGGGGAGAGACACACCCCCTACTGGAGGCAGTTCTTCCCAGTTCTGTTATAGATCCAGTATGCATGATAGGCCATCTGCGTTCCCGGTTTTGGACCCAGGCCTAAGCGAAATAACCATGTCATAAGCCTGCAGGGCAGTACTCCATCTCAGAAGTTTCCCATTTGTTTTCCTCATTTGGCCCAACCATATTAACGGGTTGTGGTCTGTTTGGACCTTAAAATGTCTCCCATGAATGTATGGTTCCAGTTTTTTAATGTCCAAACTAAGGTAAGACATTGCTTCTCTACTGTTGAATAGGCTTGTTCCCATGGAAGCTGCTTAAGTATACAATGGGGTGCTCTCTCCCCTGATTGGATACTTGGCTGAGGACTGCCCCTATTCCTACATCTGAGGCATTCGTCTGT
This sequence comes from Neoceratodus forsteri, assembly GCA_016271365.2. Lineage (NCBI taxonomy): Eukaryota > Metazoa > Chordata > Ceratodontiformes > Ceratodontidae > Neoceratodus > Neoceratodus forsteri. The sequence continues at coordinate 124,978,985 of JADMNL010000030.1, read as the reverse complement.
ACCACAGATGGCCTGTTGTAGTCTGAGCTAGCCAGCACTGGGGGCCCTACACAGCGAGGTTTTAAGCTGTGTGAAGGCCTGCTCACAGTCTGCATCCCATTTTACCTTCCTAGGCTTATTCTTTGTCTGCAGCCCAGATAAAGGAGCGGCCAGGGAGCTGTAGTTGGGAACACATTTTCTATAATACCCTGCTGTCCCAAGAAAGCTCCTGACTTGTCGCTTGGCTTCAGGTATAGGCCAAGACGCAATAGCCTCCATCTTTGCTTGGTTTGGGCGAAGTTGGCCTCACCCCACCACATGTCCCAAATAAGCGACCTCTGCCACGGCCACCTGACACTTTTCTGCCTTAATAGTCAGACCTGCAGCCTGTATTCGGCCCAACACCTCTCTCTCAGATGTGTCAGGTGTTTCTCCTAGCTGTTGCTGAAGATAGCAGTACCATCCGGGTAGGCAACAGCAAAATCCTCCATATCCTGTAACACCTGATTTACTAACCGTTGGAATGTAGCTGGGGCATTCTTCATCCCAGAGGGCATGACCTTGAACTCGAACAGGTTGGTTGGGGTGGTGAATACTGACCTTTCTATAGCCCTGTCAGTCAGTTCCACCTGCCAGTACCCCTTTGTTAGGTCTACTGTAGTCCAGGTATGTCACCCCTCCCAGTTCGTCTGTGAGTGGGATTGGGTAGGTGTCAGATTTTGTGTTGGCATTAAGCCCACGATAATCTACACAGAATCATGTAGTCCCATCCGGTTTTGGTACAAGGACTACAGGTGAGGCCCAGGGGCTCTGGGATTTCTAGATCACACCTAGATCCAGCATCTCCCCCACTTCCCTCCTAATGTCCTTGAGGACTGTCTCTGACACCTACGTATGGGTGCTTGGGTCCCCGTGTCTTTGTCATGCACCGCTAGCGGTGTCCGTCCAGGCTTTGCCGTAAATAAAGGGGCAGAGTCTCGCAAAACAGTCCTCGGTTCTTGGGCCTGTCCAGGTGTCAACTGGGGTGACATCGTGATGGTCTCGACATATGATGCCTGCTGGCTCTCGACTAACAAGTCGAAAAGGGGGTCTTCCCCACCTAGCTCCTCTACAGGACTGCAAACGGCAAGTACCATGTCAGCCCTATTAAAATATTGCTTCATCATGTTCACGATGCATCCTGTGAGTGTGTTTATGGTTCGGTATCTCTACAATGTAATTAACATTGTTTACCTGCCAGACTACCTTATATGGCCCTGCCCACTCAGTTTGCCCTTTCGGATTGGGATCAGAACCATTACCTCCTGTCCTACCCCGCATGAGCGAGCTCTGGCCCCACAATTGTACTAGGTCTTTTGTTTTGCTGGGCAGCTGGCAGGTTGCTCTGGGCCATGCCTGTAAGCTCCTCCAGCGTCTTCCTGAATTTTAACACATACCCCACTATGGGAGTACCCCTGGGTGGCATGCTTACCTTCCCAGTTCTCTCTTATTAAATCTAGGGGCCCCCTCAACCTGCGTCCATACAAGAGCGCAAAGGGTGAAAACCCGGTTGACTCTTGTGGCACTTCCCTGTAGATAAATAACAGGTATTTCTCCCAGTCCTGCCAATGCTGTTCTGCAAATGACATAAGCATAGCTTTTAGGGTCCCATTAAATCTCTGAGATCATTGGCTTGTGGGTCGTAAGGAGTCGTGCGCCTCTGTGCAACACCACACTTCTCTCACAAACACTTCATTAGGTCCAACATAAAGTTACCCCCTCGATCAGAGATAACCTCCTGTGGAACACCAATACGGGAGAAAATCCCCAGCAAAGCATCTGCCACTTTGTCCGCCTTAGTGGAGGGGACAGCACGATGGCTTCAGGATAGCGGGTAGCATAATCAACAAATCTGACTTCGAGAGGGAGCTCTTGCAGCAGGTAATACCATTAGGACTAATGCCGCCAGGCATTAGGACCCCACGAAAAAATTGTAGCTAGCAGTCTGTAGCGGGGGACCAACGTCGGCTCTGCCCGACGTCAGACGTGGTATAAAGGGGGTCGGTCCCTTGGCGCTATCTCAGTTCTTTTCCCGCTGTTGACCCGCTTAGTTCGGTTTCACAGCTTCCTTTCAACGCAGTCAACCGCTTTCCTAGTTTTAATATTTTGATTCTTAGCGTGTCCTTGACATTTTATATATCTCCGTGCATATCGCCCGCCCTCTCCACCGCGACGCAAGTCCAAGTGTGCGTGCGGGAAACAGACTTCCAACCAAAGACAGCCACGTGGCCTGCCTCATCGGTCTAGGCCCTGACCACTGGCCTGCCGACTGCCTGCTCTGCTGCAAGTTTAACCAGAAGACCAGGAGAGCCAATGCCCCAAATGGCTATCTCCTGGCACAGAAGGTGGCAGCCATGCAGTGGACTTCGGAGCGCAGCTCTTCTTCTCCCGTCAAGGACTCCCCACCCAGAGATAAGTCGGGAGGGAACCACCACCACCACCATAGGGAGAAGGATAGGGCAAGTCTGAGTCCCGCCCCAGGTCGCCTTCATAGACCATCTTCTTCGGCCGGAGGTTGGGCTCAGTCCCGGTTCATGCGACTGAGTCCTTGCAGAAGTCTGAATCGGCTCCCGCCTCTTCTCAGGGCAAGCAAAGGGAGCCATCTTCCTCAGGGCATTCGCCTGCTCAACCTTCCCTGGCTCACTGACCTCACAAGTCCTCTTCAGGGTCAACCCAGGAAGACCATCTACCTGCCAGTAAGCCAAAAGACACAGTCAAATCTGGTGGTTCATCAGAAAAGCGCAAGCGTCCTGACGACTCTATGGGGCTTCGGCAAACCGTCCGCCACCGGACACCCACCAAGCCGGTCGCCCTCTCGGGTGTTCTGGACTCCGACACCTGATACAAGGCAGTCACTGGCAGAGGATCGGACGCCCGCCCGCCCCTCCCTCTGAGGGCCGGTTGCCCGATGGGCCCCCTCCTACTCCGGGTCCCCTTCGGATGCAGATCCCAAGCAGCCAGACAAGAACAAGCAGAGCTCTCTAGACCTGGCACCAGATCTACAAGATTCACAGACGCCAGGTCCAGTGAACCGGATGCCTGCCTCAGCGGTCATCCCCGTGGCAGACATCAGGTCGCTCTTTACATCATGGTGGAATACAGTCAAAGGGGACCTCTTATACAGACCCCCAGTCCCTACTCTGACACCTCCACCAGTGAGACCCCCTTCAACACCTAATCCAGCTGGAGAGGAGGTAACCCTCCCGGACCCCAAAGACAAACGTAGGGGGAGGCGTTCTTCCCCTACTTCATCGGACGCTTGTCCTCCCCAGATGACGGGGATGCAAGTCCCTCCTCACCGGACTCCTCTGACAAAGAGGAATTTGTCCCACCTTCTCGGGGTCCCAGGGACTCTCCAAGGTCCCCCTCCCCCCTGATGACCCTTCATTTCTGGACATCGTGAGGCATATTCGCTCCGTTTATGAATGGGACACTGAGGAGCTGGACCCAGAGTGCAGATGTCTGGCTAAATTCCTAGGGTCCAAAGAGCCCAAACTCCTGGTCATCCTGCCCCTTGTAGAGCCATTCCAGGATGTCACCAGGATAACATGGCGCAAACCTTCATCCACTTTGGCTCTCCCGAAGAAGGCAGACAGACTATACAAGCGCACGCGCCCCCCCCCCCAACCAAGGCCAAGCCCTTTTTGGTGGAACACCCAAAAGCCAATTTGTTAGTGCTCACAGCTGCTCACGGTCGCGGTAGCCAGCCTAAGCACCTTGGCTCCCAACCACCAGATCTAGAATAAAAAAAAAAACAAAAAAAAAACTGGATAGCTGGGGCAGGAAAGTATTCTTCAGCAACGGGGTCTGTCCGTTCACTGAACTTCCTGGCCCACATAGTGACACATCAGCAGTCACTTTGGGAGTAAACCATGGAAATGGTCATGACCCTGCCAGACTCTGACACAGGAGGAAATCCTGGCCTAAGCCCAGTCCGGACTGGACGAAGTCAGGCATGTCCGTAAGTGCTCATATGATGCTGTGGACATGGCTTCCTGGGCAGCTGCTTCAGGAATTTGTCTGAGGAGGCATTCTTAGCTTAGGCTAACAGGGTTCCACCCAGATCTCCAGGATTCCATACTGGATGCACCCTTTCAGGGCCCAGTACTGTTTGGACAGGAAGTAGAAACCCTGGTCAAGGTACTTCAGGAGTCGGGCAAAGCTGTAGCGGACGTACATCATATGTAAAAGTTGGAGCCCCAAGGGCCCCGCTGCTGTCCCTTTCATAGGAGTCGGGGGGACAAGGGGCAAGCAACCCCAGGGCAAAGGGTTCAAGAGGCGTGGTCACTCTGCCCCTTAGTGCGCCCCGGCCCCAAGCAGCCCAAAGCTCCCAGGGCACAGGGTCCCAACCCCTCCACAGCCTGACTCACTGCATTTCCCTCCCCTCTCTTGGGAGACGCAGGACGAGAAAGTAGGAGGGAGAGTCTCCCTTTACCTTGCCGAATGGTCCAGTATAACCTCCGACCAATGGGGGCTAGAAACCATTTGCAGGGGTTACGCAATAGTTTCTCAGCATCCCACCCGAGAATCACCCCCCGCCCACTGTTCACCAGCCCATGCCAGACTTCTGGCAGACGAAATCCAGCTGCTGCTCGAGAAAACCGGCATTCACTGGTGCCTCTGACCCAAAGGGGCACGGGTTTCTACTCCCGTTTCTTCCTGGTCCCAAAGAAAACAGGAGACCTTTACCCCATTCTGGATCTCAGCCAGTTCCATCTCTCGGTCAAATACCAGAGATTCCGGATGGTGACTCTGGCAAGCTTGCTCCCCCTTATCCATCAGGGGGACTGGTTATGCTCCCTAGATATGCAGGACGCCTACATGCACATCAAGGTCCTGTGTTCCCACAGGAGATTTCTCCAATTCCAGTTCCAGGACCAGCATTACAAGTTTCGAGTTCTGCCCTTTGGCCTGTCATCGGCTCCCAGGGTTTTCACCACATGCTTGGCAGTAGTAGCAGCGGCCCTCTGAAGGAGAGGCCACTTCGTCTACCCCTACCTGAACAACTGGCTCATTTCAGCTCAGTCGGAAGACCAACTGAGAGCCGCCCTAGAGGAAACAGAAAGCTTATTCTTCTTCCTGGTCATAACTATAAATTGGCCGAAGTCGCAACCTTGGCCCTCCCAGAGGTTGCAATACATAGGGGCAATCCTGGATACAGTTCAGGGAAAGGCCTTTTTGCCATAGACAGGGCAGATCACTTGATGGACCTGGCGCGCAGAGTCCAAACAGCATCCTCAGTCCCAGTGCAGCCATTGCTGCGGTCCCCCTTGCCAGATTACACTTGAGGGCCCTGCAGTGTCACCTCAAAGTGGATCAGGCAGTGGACGACTTGGATCGGCCGGTCCTAGTTTCAGCAGGAGTCCGTCGCTCCCTCAAGCAGTGGCTCTGCCTTCCACGTTTAGAAGGAGGGGTTTCCTTTTAGAGACCACCCCATGTCAAACCCTAATGACGGACGCCTCATTGTCAGGATGGAGGGCTCACCTAGGGGAACACAGAACCAGGGGGGGCCTGGTCTCCAACAGAGTGCTCTCTGCACATCAGTGTTCTGGAAATGAGAGCCATTCTGTACGCCCTCGCGGCGTTTCAGGACCATCTCTCCAGGTTCTCTCTTGGTGCAGTCAGACAACACTCCGGTTGTCTTCTACATCAGCAAGCACGGGGGCACTCAGTCATACCCCCATTGCAGGGAGGCCATGAGAATGTGGAACTGGGCAGTGGAACACCTTCTGGAACTCACGGCTGTACACCTGCCAGGAAACCAGAACGTTCTCGCCGGCAATCTCAGTCGCTCTCGTTCTCTGAACCATGAGTGGGAATTGCTCCAGGAAGTCGCAGACGACCTCTTCAGTCGCTGGGGCCGTCCAGAACTGGACCTCTTTGCGTCCCTGTGCAACGCCAAACTGCCAAATTTCTGCTCGCTCAATCTAGGGCCTGGTGTTTTCTGGCAAGACACATTGTCCCTCTCCTGGACAGGGAGGTTCCTGTATGCTTTTCCTCCCTTCCCTCTCATTCAGAGAGTACTGCTCAAACTGCAGTCAGAGGTGGCCAGGATGATTCTGGTGGCTCCTCTTTGGCCCCAGCAAATCTGGTACCCGCTGCTACAGCAACTGACCTCGGAACCTCCCGTGCAGTTGTCACTCTCCACCCACTTGGTCGCTCAAGAACAGGGAACGCTGGTCCATCCTGCTCCGCAGTCTTTTCACCTGCACGCCTGGCTCCTGCAGTCTTAGCAGAGGAGAGATTAGGGGTGTCAAGCAGTGTGGCAGAAGTTCTCGTAGCAGCGAGAAAATCCTCCACAAGAGCAACCTATGCCATGAAGTGGAAGCGTTTCTGCCTCTGAGCAATGGCTCGTGCCCTAGACACCCTGGATTGTTCGGTCAAGTACGTGCTGGATTATCTTCTCCACCTCTTGGACCTGGGGCTGAGCCACTCGTCCATTAAGGCACATACTGTATGTGTGCGGTTTCTGCTTACCATGCACCATATGGGGAGAGGACTCTGGCACAGCTCAACATGTGCAAGACCTCCTTCGAGGGGTTCTTCATATTAGACCTCCCAGGAGGGACCTGGTCCCAGCATGGGATTTGCTTTTCATTCTTGAGAAGCTCACCCTGCCTCCCTTCGAACCAGCCGCAACTTGCAAGCTGTGCTTTCTCTCATGGAAAGAGTTATTTTTAGTTGCTGTTACTTCCACTTGAAGGATTTCCAAGCTTCAGGCCCTTATGTGTAAGGAGCCTTATCTTACTTTCCACAGGGACAGTGTGACCCTGCATATGAGTCCTAAGATCTTACTTTGATAGGGTTCCTGCAGTAGATCTTCACATATAGGACTGCGCCCCCTGGTGTCAGGTTCCAACAGGAAGCTTATAACTAGCAATCATCAGCAGAGACCTCCCCGTACATCAGATGACGCAACATCAGCCCGACTATAAAAGGGGTGGTCCCACGCCCGCCCTTCAGTTCTTTCCTGCCGTCACCTCAGTTTGTTCAGCTCACGAGTAAGAACAGCGATCTAATGTCCTGGCTCCTTGCAACACCCTCTCCGAACAGCCTGAAAGAGTCACTCTCTTTTACTCTGAACTTGTTTGCTCTTCTGGGTATCACGGTCAGCCTGCCCAAGTCCCAGCTAGTACCTTTCCAATGACTCCAGTTCATTGGAGCAGTACTAGACATGGTTCAGAGCAAGACTTTTCTGCCAGCAGATTGAGCCGAGACCTTAGTTTCTCAAGCCACTCTCGTGGCCCAGGCTTGGTGGATCCCAGCACACACTGTGCTCCGGCTTTTGTGACTGATGGCAGCGGCTAGTTCGACGGGTCCCCTGGCCACATTACATATGAGGGTCACTCAGTGGTCTCTTAGAGTCCAATCGGATCAGACGACATGAACCAGAAGGTCATAATCTCCAACAGGTTGCAGAGAGATCTTTGCTGGTGGCAAGATCTTTCCAATCTTTGAGGGGAGCCCCCTTTCATTCCCCTATCCCTACACAGATCCTTATCACGGATGTCTCGGACTTGGGCTGGGGAGCCCATCTGGGGTTCACAAGTCTCAAGGGTCTTGGTCTGACCAGGAGCTTCTGCTCCACATCAGTGTTCTGGAGACAAGAGCAGTTCTGTATGCCCTCCAGGCATTCCAATCCCTCCTTCTACCGGGATCACTCCTTATCCAGACAGACAATATGTCCACAGTCTGGTACATCAACTAACAGAGAGGAACTCGCGCGTACCCTCTCTGCAGAGAAGCAATGAGGGTTTGGTACTGGGCGATACAGCACAGCCTTTACTTGGCAGCAGTCCACGTAGCAGGAGAAAGCAACGTCATGGCGGACAGTCTGTCGATCAGTGGCCAGGGCTCACGAGTGGGAGTTAAAGCTAGAGGTGGTCGAAGATCTCGTTCTTCGATGGGGTCAGCCAGAAATAGATCTGTTTGCCTCCCATTCAACACAGAACTACCCAGCTTTTGCTCGCTCGTTCCCGGGCATAGTGCTTTTTGTCAAGATGCACTGTCTCTCTCTTGGACAGGGAGTTTTCTTTATGCTTTTCCTCCCATTCTGATGGTTCTGGTGAAAATTCAGGAGGAAGGAGCACATTTGATTATCGCTCCCCTCTGGCCCCGTCGAATCTGGTACCCACTCTTGCAACATCTGGCACTAGAACCTCTGATTCCCCTGCCGTTGTCCCATGACCACCTGATTAAGGAGCAGGGCACCCTAGTGCACCCGAGCCTTCAATCTCTCCACCTTCATGCGTGGCACGTGTGGACATAGCGGCCTCTCGCTATGGTGTTTCCTCCCAGGTTGCTCGTATTTTGGTGGAAGCCAGAAAACCACCTACCAGATCCACCTACGCCATGAAGTGGAAAAGATTCTCGATCTGGGCCCTAGCCAAGGACTGGGATCCCTTTTCGTGTTCGGCAGCACAGGTGTTGGAGTACCTCGCACATCTATCTGAGACGGGCCTTAGTCATTCCTCTATCAAGGTCCATCTCTCTGCGGTGTCAGCCTACCACCTCCTGGTGGAGGGCAAAACTTTGGCTCAGTTGGAGATCGCCAAAACTTTCTGAAAGGCAACCTCCACTTGAAACCTCCGGTCTGGAACCCCTGTGCCCCGGGACCTTAACTTCATGTTAGAGAAGTTGACCCGACCTCCCTTTGAGCCAGCTTCTAGCTGTAATATGCGCTTCCTTTCTTGGGAAACCTTGTTTTTATTTGCTGTCACTTCTGCCAGAAGGGTTTCAGAACTTCAGGCGTTTGTGTGTAAGGAACCCTATTTGATTTTCCTTAGGGACAGAGTCGTCCTTCCTTCCTGCCTGCCTGCCTGCAACCACTCTCAACCAGAGTGTCAAACTACCGGTCTATTATCCCCAACATTCTGATGGGGGGAATACCTTTTGCTCACATTAGATATGCATAGGATTCTGAGATATTATACAAACCGGACTAAAGAGGTCCGTAAGACCAATCAACCCTTGGTGCCTTCGCTTCCCAGGGCAAGGCCATTTCCAAACAGACCATTTCGAGGTGATTGGCTAACTGCATCCACTTCACTTACCAGAAGCTTGGGAAATCCCTTCCAGGGGCAGTTAAGGGTCACTCCACTCGGAGTGTTACTACTTCTGCCACCTTTTTCAGGAATGTGTCCACAGCAGAGATCTGTGCAGTGGCCACGTGGTCGTCTGTCCACACCTTCACTAAGCATTACAGTCTGGACATTGCCTCTAGGCGCAGGACTGGTTTCAGTCTTGCAGTTCTGCAAGGCCTCCTGTCATAACTCACTCAGTTGGTGATCTCTCCTCCTCCCGGATGTATCTCCTAATTTTTCTTTTGGACTGCTAGGTATTCAGTCCTATATTTGAAGACCTACTGCAGGAACCTTCTCGAAGTAAGATATCGCAGTTATGTAAGAACTTACCGTAACAGTAGATCTTCAAGAAAGGTTCCTGCAGTAGGTCTAGTTTCCCTTCCACCTTCCCCCAACTCCTGGAGCATTTTCCTTTATTTTTCATCCTGCCTAGCCCTTGGGTCTAGAGAGGAAGCATGGTCCTAGGAGTTATCACTCCTTCCTTTCTACTTACCTTTCTTTAGGTCTCCGGTGGAAAAGAACTGGAGAGCGGGTGCGGTACCGCCCCTTTTATAGTCGGGCTGACGTTGCATCACGTGACGTCGGGGGCGGACCCCGCTGATGATTGCTAGCTACAAGTTTGCCGTTGGAACCGGACTCCAGGGGGCGCAGTCCTATATGTGAAGCCCTACTGCAGGTACACCTCTTGAAGATCTACTATTACGGTAAGTTCTTACATAACTGCAAATCTTATTTCGAGTGGGAGCTCTTGCAGCAGGCTATCACAATAAGGACTATGCCGCAGGCACTAGGACCCACCAGAAAACTTCTCAGACAGTAGTACCCAACAGGGACCGCCCCCGACGTCTGCTCTGCCCCGTCAGCCCTGGTATAAAAGAGGGCGGACCCAGCTCCACCCCAGTTCCTTTCCCAACGCGTCCCGAGCATGTGAAGAGTTCTTCAGTCTTGGCTTGCCAGTACCAGCTAAAAACTTGGGTTTTCAGCCTTTTTCTTCAAATTCTTTGACTTTTCGTGGGTTTTAGTCACCGCGTATGTCTTCACGAAATCCTCTGTCTCTCGTGACCGGGACCCCACGCCAGCAGTGCGTTGCAGCCGCCAGATTCATCCAAGGACCCACCACAAGAAGTGCGTCCTTTGCCTGGGGCCTGAGCACGACACTGCGGCCTGTTTGTCTTGCCAGAAATTTGCCAGCCGGACTCGGATCTGCTGTCTGAAGGCCCCGAAGGCGTACCTTCTTGAGAAAAAGATGGATCTGCACACCTCAGGGGCGAAGGTGAAAAAGGATAAAACCAAGCGGTCCCGCGAAAAAGACCGTAGTCTGTCCCGGCACCAGTCCAGGTCCCGCTCACACTCGCAGCCCTCTCCCAAGAAAGCCCATGGTTCGACGGACTCAAGTGAGCGTCCAAAGATCAGGCTAAGGCTGGGCCTTTGAGGGAGAGGCCAGCGAAGCCTAAGGTGACCCTGCTAAGGGTCACCTTTAAGTCCTTGGAGGCGCAAACTTCGGCCCTGCCTTCCAAGGCCTCGGCGCACCCTCTGAGTCGAAGGACACTCCAGCGCCCCCCGGCGATACCCATCATTGGTCCCCTTACCAACACCGGGTGATGGGGCAATGGATCCAGGCGCAGCCGGTGAAGGGACTGCGTCTCCATCCCCCCCCCCCCAAGTCCTCCTCTCCCCCCCCCCGGGGCTATGCAGGGGGCTGTCCTTCCAGGGTCAACGTTCCAAATATTCCTTTTCTGGGGAAAGTGCTCCAGGATCTTTTTTCCTTCTGGTGGGGGCAGGTCCAGAAGCACCCCCCGCCCCAAAGACGGCCCCATCACTGGTCCTGGACCTTTCGGGTGAACCACAGCCAGGAGGTGCTTCTTCGCCAAGGAAGACCCCCGAGAGGCCACCGCTTACACCTCCTCCCAAGGCTCGTTCCCATTCATGGTCCGTAGACCGACACCGACGCTCTACCAGATCTGGTAGCCGACGCCGAGTCAGGTCTCGCAGTCGGTCTGTGAGTCACAGACGTTCGAGTGGAGCTAGTCACAGGGATAAGTCCGGCTACTCGACACCCAGTAGCCCTTCCTCCTCTTCTGTCTCTTCCTTTTCATGAATCGGGGGTTCCCCGGGAGAGAAGGACCAGCCCCGCTCGCCTCCTGACGGTCGTACTTTCATGGATGTCATGAGGCACATCCAGGACTCCAGTGAGTGGGATACGGAGGACCTGGATCTGGAACGCCGGCAATTAGCTAAGTACCTGAGGCAGAAGGAGCCTAAACCCTTGGTGGTGCCTCCTTTGGTGGACACATTGCAGGACCTCACCCAGATTACCTGGAAGCATCCGGCTTCGGTCCCTGCAGTTCCAAAGAAATCAGACAGGCTGTACAGAGCCCCAAGGGATGAACCATTGCTGGACGAACACCCTCAGGCGGACTCTTTAGTGATCACGGCTGCTCATGATAAATCTAAGCAGCCCAAACTACTTAGCTCGCAGCCTCCCGATCCGGAGTCTCGTTATTTGGACCAGGTGGGCAAGAAGGTGTATTCTGCCTCCACCTGTTCGGTTGGATCCCTGAATTTCCTGACGCTTATGGTCCAGTACCAGATTGTGCTCTGGGAGCGGGGACAAGAGCTGGTAAATTCCTTGCCAGACTCCGAGAAGAAAACAGAGATTCTGGACGTCCTAAAATCGGGCTCAGACGTAGGCACACATGTTTTGCGTGCCTCATACGACACTGTAGATACGGCAGCCAGAGCGGCAGGTGTCTTCCTCAGGCGCCATGCCTGGTTGAGGGTCTCCGGCTTTCACCAGGATCTGCTGTCTGGCATCCAGGACTTGCCATTCCAGGGTACCGTTTTGTTTGGGCAGGAGACGGTCTCTCCCATCTCTCTTCTCCAAGAGTCAGGCAAATCCATCTGCTCTGTCCACCAAATGTACTGTGGAGACCAGCAGAGACAGTGCAAGTGGCCATTTCAGAAGCCCTCAGGTGGTCAAGCCTGTGGCAAGCAGCGGGGCCAGAGAGGTGGCTTTTGGAGGAGCGCTGGCAACCAGCAGCCTGGAGGCGCTCCTCCCCGTGGCCCCAAGTCCTCCCAGGCCTCTCTGCCCACACCTGGCTCTGCCCAGTGACTCCCTTCCGACCCCCCCTTCTCCGGCGGAGGTTCCAAGGGAGGTGGTAGGGGTCACTTCTCCCTTTACTTTCAGGGATGTAGCTTGATCACTGCGGACAAATGGGTCCTAGACGTCATAAGGAGAGGACACACTTTAGAGTTCACGGAGATTCCTCCAGACACTCCACCAAGGTTCTTCAGATATCCTCCTTCTCATATCCCTCTCATAGAAGGAGAGATACAGGCCCTCTTGCAAAAAAGGGCGATAGAACCAGTCCCCCTGCGGCAGCCGGGGGAAAAGGGTATTACTCTCACTTCTTCCTGGTCCCAAGAAAGACTTGGGACCTTCATCCAGTTCTGCACCTCGGCTCTTTCAACCTTTATATAGAGTACAAAAGACTCCGGATGGTGACCCTTCCAGGACTACTTCCTCTGCTGCACCAAGGGGACTGACTCTGCTCCCCAGACATGCAAGATGCATACATCCATATCGGGGTCTTTCCCCCCCCCTCACAGGAAGTTCCTGAGGTTTTACTTCCAGGGGGAGCATTATCAATTTCGAGTTCTTCCGTTCGACCGCTCCTCAATTCTTCACCAGGTGCTTGGCAGTAGTGGCTGCGGCTCTAAGGCGTCAGGGGCATTATGTCTTCCCTTACCTGGATGATTGGCTGCACGCAGCCCCGTCAAGGTCACGCTTACTTCAAGCTCTCTGAGACACCTATACGCTCTTCTGAGACCTGGGGATCACCCTGAACCTTCCAAAGTCTTCCCCAGAACCCAGCCAAAAACTCGTCTTTATCGGAGCAGTCCTGGATTCGGTCCAGGGCATGGCTTTTATTTACCCCCAGGGAGGGGCAGTCACTTGCAGGAGATAGCCAGATTAGTCCTAGTAACTCCTCGGGTCCCAGCAAGGACCTTCTTCAGACTTCTGGGGCGCATGGCTGCGGCGATTCCAGTTACTCCTCTGGCCCACCTCCACATGAGAATCCCACAGTGGATGCTCAGGGTGCAGTGGGATCAGTGCTCTGATGACCTCGACCACATGGTCAGGGTCACCGAGCCAGTAAGGAGAACACTTCTTTGGTGAATGGATCCATTCAGTTTGGAAAAAGGGGTCCTCTTCTGTCCAGAGCCCCCAGATAAGACCCTTACAATGGATGCCTCGGATTTGGGGTGGGGACCGCACTTGGGGGCCCACCAAACGCAGGGCATTTGGACCCCCGATGAGCGCGAACTCCACATCAATGTCCTGGAGATGCGAGCGGTCCTCAGTGCGTTACACGCCTTTCAGAAGGACCAGGCTCTCTTCTGGTTCAGACCATGGGGGGCGCTCATTCTTACCTCCTGTGCAGGTAGGCGATGAGAGTCTGGTATTGGGCACTAGAACAGCACATCACTGTCTCCGTGGTGCATGTTCCAGGTGTTCTCAATGACTTGGCCGACAGTCTCAGCAGATCTCAGTCCAAGGTGCATGAGTGGGAGCTACTGCAATCAGTAGCAGACCAGCTGTTCGACACATGGGGCTGTCCAGAGCTGGACCTGTTTGAGTCATCATGCAACGCCAGACTGCCAGTTTTCTGCTCGTGAGAGCCCACACCTGGTGTTTTCTGGCCAGACGCGTTGTCCCTTTGTGGGGCAGGGAGGTTTCTTTACGCCTTCCCTCCCTTTCTTCTCATCCAGAGTTCTTTTGAAGTTGCAGGCAGAGGGGGTTCGAATGATTCTGATCGCCCCGCTGTGGCCTCGGCAGATTTGGTTCCCACTACTTCAGCGGCTATCCATGCAACCTTCAATCTCACTGCCAATATGCTCGCAGTTGCTGTTCCAGGATCAGGGCTCGCGGGTCCATCCTGATCTCCGATCCTTACACCTTCATGCTTGGCTCCTTCGGACGTAGCAAAATACTGGTATGGGGTATCCCCAGAGGTGGCAGATGTTCTTGTGTCGGCGAGAAAGCCCTCCATGTGCTCCACTTACGCTATGAAATGGAAGCAGTTCTGCTTGTGGGCCTCGTCTCACCATCTGGATCCCATTAACTGTCCAGTGAACTCAGCTCTGCAGTATCTCCTCTCCTTATACCAGCAAGGCTTGAGCTACTCCTCCATTAAGGTGCACATGTGGGCCATCTCTGCTTATCACGCCCTTTCGGGAGACAGGGCCTTGGCCCAGTTGGATGTGGCCTGCACCTCTTTACGGGGGATTCTTCACATGAGACCTCCCATTCGGGATCTTATCCCACCCTGGGACCTCCTTTTTGTGTTGGAGAAGCTTACTCTTCCCCCTTTTGAACCTGCAGCAGTTGTGAGCTGCGATATCTTTCCTGGAAGGTTTTCTTTTTAGTTGCCATTATGTCGGCTCGAAGAGTTTCTGAGCTTCAGGCTCTGATGTGTAAAGAGCCGTATTTAATTTTCCACAAGGAAAGGGTTTCCCTGAGGATGAACCCTAAGTTTCTTCCAAAAGTGGTCTCGGAGTTGAGCCTCAACCAATCGGTTGACCTTCCAGTTTATTTCCTTTCTCCCTCTAACAGGGGGGAAGCTCTCCTTCACACTTTGGACATCCACAGGACGTTAAGGTTTCACCTTAAGCTAACGGCTTCTCACCATCAATCGGAGCAACTGTTTGTGGCATTTGCACCACAACACTTGGGTAGACTGGTGTCCAAGCAGACCATTTCTAAATGGATTGTCCACTGTATTTTTTTTCTGCTATGAGAAGCGCATCAAGCCCCTCCTGGGCCCGGTTAGGAGTCACTCCACCAGGGGAGTGTCTGCTTCCTTCGCCGCACTGCAGAACGTCTTGATTAGGGACATTTGCGCGGCCGCTACCTGGAATTCAGTGCACACTTTCGTAAAGCACTACAGCTTGGACATTGCCTCCAGACACCGTGCCGGCTTTGGCCTGGCAGTCCTTCAGGGACTCCTGTCTTGAGCTTTTATGTTCAGCTTCCTCTCTTCCACCTCCCGGGGTCGATTACCTCCTTGGCGAGGGACTGCTTGGGATTCAGTCCTTATTGTGATAGCCTGCTGCAAGAGCTGCCACTCGAAGTAGGATAGTACAGTTACGTAAGAACTTTCCGTAACAGTAAATCTTCGAGAGAAGCCCTTGCGGCAGGCATTACTTTCCCGCCCTCCATCCCCCTTGAGGTGTGCAGAGCATCATCTTCGAGCTTTGCCTCGTTCTCCTGTCAGGGCTCGTCCGCGGGACTTGGGGGAACTGGGGTGGAGCTGGGTCCGCCCCCTTTTGTACCAGGGCTGACGTTGATGCGGAGCCGTCGAGGCGGTCTCTGCTGGCTGAGAAGTTTTCCGGTGGGACCTAGTGCCTGCGGTATAGTCCTTATTGTGATAGCCTGCTGCAAGAGCTCCTCTCGAAGTCTACTGTTACGGTATGTTCTTACGTAACTGTACTTTTCTAGGATCGTGGATATGTTGTTCATCCACACTTACTGGCATGTCCCTTTCCCCTTTAAATCTTGCCGGAAGTCTTCAAGCTGGCTCCTCCAACCCACCCGGGTGGTATGTACCTTGGCTTAGCCACATGATGCCAGATCTTCCTTTCTGCAGGAAGATACAGGTTGCCTCCCTCGTGCTCACGCATTTCGTAAGCCCTGAATTTCAAAACTTCAGTTTTACCGAAATTAAAACATGTTGGAGTTAGCGATCGCGCTTTTGCATCCTCAATCATGGAAGAGAAATCTCCAGGATTTTGCCGGTGTCCTTGCAGCCAGAAGATGTCGCGCACCGATCCCCATCTTACGTGCGTCTACTGCCTAGGTGTCAACCATGACACCTTGTCCTGCAGCTGTTGCTTGGCCTTCCATCCCAGTGCCCTGGATGACTGCCTGGCCCATTTGAAGTTGGGGAGACCGGAGAAAAGGAATCCTCTAGTGAAGTCCAAGGAGGCTAGTGGGCTGTTTCTGTGGCCGTGGATTCCGCCGAGCAGCTGGAATGCGTGAATGCGTTTGAAGAAGCCGCCGCCAGCACTTCGGCTAATTGGAGCTTTTTCGTTCCACTCAACCTGGGCTCCATCTTCACAGGTTCCTTTAAGGAGTTGTGCCAGTCTCTCCCCACCTGAGGTGAGGCGCCCGCAGGCTTGCACTCCTCCCGATCTCTTTCCAGGGAGGACAGCAGCATCAGCAGCAGGTTCAAGCTTGGCGCCCTTGGCCCAAGCCTGGACCCCAACAGGCACGCGGAGGAGGCCAAGGCTCAGGTCCTGGAGCTTCCTCCTCAAAGCCTGCTCAGTGATGGGGTGGGGGCTGCCATCCCTATTCCCATCACACCAGCTCTGTGTCTTCCCGTGGGGGGCTGGCTCCATCACTTCCTTTCCGCCTGGTCTGCTGTCAGTTCGGACAGGTGGGTTCTCGAAGTGTTCGTTCGGGGACTGCCTCTAGAATTAGAGCAGTACCCTCCCAGCTGAACCCGCGCCCCTTGGGAAGAACAGATTTCCGCATGCACCCAGTCGGCTCTTCGAGACAACATCGCTCAGCTCCTCCTCCTCAAGGAGGCAGTAGCTCGTGGCAGATCCATCTGCAGACCCAGGCTTTGTCTCGGGTACTTCCTGGTGCCCAGGCAGATGGGGGCTGGCACTCCATTCTAGATCTCCACGACCTGAATCAATCTCTAGGTCATGCACCTTTTGGATGGTCACTCTGTCCCACATCATACCATCCATGGAGCGAAACATGTGGTTCAGTTCACTGGATCTGCAGGATGCGTTCTTTCACATCCCAATCCGTCCATCCTGTCAGCGGTTCCTCTGCTTCAGGGTTGAGGGGACCCTGTACGAGTTCCAAGCCGTGCCATTCGGCCTCTCATTGGCCCCACGGGTCTTCACTAAATGCATTTATTTATTTATTTTAGCTTTTGTTAACCGGGTAAGTACACTAGACAAGTATTATGCCTATTTTCAGGAACGACCCGGGAGAGTACAACATAAGGATACAGACAATTGTATACAGTAGCGAGTAAGTACAGCTTAACAACATAATTGAGAGAGTAACATAGTCCAGGGGATATGTACGAACATAATACAACTTATATCTGCTGAGGTAACAAACCCCCAGGATGAGTGGGTCACATACAAATTTAAAACAGAAAGCATTTGCACATTTCACGTAAGAGACAAATTGAGAGAGGCAGTGACCAGGGAACCGTGACGTGGACAATATATCCGGGGTCAGGTGCCCTGGTGTATGGGCAGAGACAGGGAGTGCAGCATAAGATATCGGGTAGTGTCAGAGGGAGGCAAGCTTTGAAGCCGGAAGAGCATCCGTATAGAGGAATACTCTAGGGGGGCTTGGGACAGTCACACGCAGATGCACGTTTCAGGAAGCCCTGGAGGGAGTTACGGAAGCACAGGTGGGAGGACGACAACCTGGTCTGCTCTGAAGGGAGTTCCAGAGCCTGGGCTGACACAGTAACATCCTGGCTACCCATGAGGGTGCGGAGGGAGGGACCTTGAGCAACCCGGGCATTGGACCTAAGGTGGTAGGTAGAGGTGTCTGATGGCGGCAGGAGCAGGGCCAGCTCCCGGGGGGTGCCGGTTCTGACCACTTTGTCGGTAAGGCAGCCCACCCTGAAGTCCAGGTACCTCACGGGGGAAAGCCATCCTAGTTTATCGTATAGCTCACAGCGATGGGTGAGGCAGGGGACAGCAAGTGCAAAGCAACAGATGTTGTTGTATGTCGTCATTGCAGTGGTGGCAGCCCATCTCTGGAGTCAGGTCAGAATTTACCCCTACCTCGACGATTGGCTTCTTGCAGGTTCCACCCAGCAGGAGGTGGAGAGGTCCAGGGATATGGCCCTCCAAACCTGCTCCCAACTTGGCCTCCTAATCAGTGAGGCCAAGTCAGCACTCATGCCTTCTCAGGTAATGGGCTTCATCAGGGAAGAGCTAGACTCTTGTCAAGCCAGAGCTCGGCTCCCGGTGGACAGGGCAGAGGTTCTCTCCTCCTTTGCCCAATCATTTCTATTTGGGCACTTACACCCTGCCCGGGACTTTCTGCGCCTTCTGGGTTACATGGCGGCGTGCACCTCAGTGGTCCGTTGGGCCCGGTTGCACATGCACCCCCTCCAGTGGGAGCTGGCCACCCAGTGGACTCAGTGCCATGGTCATTTTGACCAGCTGATCACTGTAACACAGCAGATGTGGGACGCTCTCCAGTGGTGGACTGCCCCAAACCGGTTGCAGGAAGGGATCCTGTTTGTCCGCCCTGAGCCGATGGTCATCCTCACAACTGATGCCTCTCTCATGGGCTGGGGAGCCCACATGGGGGACAAAAGGGCCTACAGGCTCTGGACTCCCGAGGAGTCCCGATGCCACATCAACCTGTTGGAGCTCACAGCAGTCAGACTGGCACTGTCAGCTTTTGCTCCTAAGCTCCGGGGTCAAGTGGTTCAAGTCCAGATGGATAATACCACAACCATGTAGTACATCAACAAACAGGGCGGCACGCACTCCCATCTGCTGTGCAAGGAGGTGATCTGCATCTGGACCTTCTTGAGCCGATTAGAGGCAGATCTCCTAGCCATCTTTGTAGCAGGAGCCTAAAACCATCTGGCGGATGCTCTCAACCGCTTAGGTCAGACATCCCACGAGTGGTCTCTCTATCCAGAGGTAGCTTACAGCCTGTTCTCCCATTGGGGCAAACTGATGGTGGACCTGTTTGCCTCCAGGGAAAACACCAAGCTGAGGCTGTTTTGTGCTCGCCCCCCTCAGCAGGGCTCGCTGCAGGGGGTTGTCTTCTCGAGGCCATGGACCCCAGGCCTCCTCTGCGCCTTCCCTCCATTTCCCTTAATCCACAAGATGCTCCTCTAGGTGAGGAGGGGCAAGGCAAAGGTGATCCTGGTAGCCCCAGACTGGCCATGCCAGATCTTCCTGGACATAAAGTCTCGACCACTCATTCACACTAATGGGATCTACGCCGGAGGCGCTAGGACCCAGCGGGAGTAAACTTTTCAAGAGGGTCGGCACCAGAGATGGAGCCACAAGGAAGCGGCACCGCGAGCCGTGGCTCGTGCAGTAAAGACTACCTCGGCGTCGACCCTCCAACCGCCTCCGTTCCTTTTTTTTCGTCGAGTGCGCTTCAGTGACGACGTCGCTCGCCCTCGGAGTCAAACTTCAAACTAGCAGAATAGTTTTCAGTTTATTGTTTTGTAATTTATCTTCAAAAGTACCGAGTAGATTGAATTTATTGATTAATAAAAGAAGTCTTCAGCCCTCCATTGATGGAGTCAACCATGAGCGGGTCCGGTGACGGTAGGGAGACTTCGTATGAAAGCTGTTCAGTCAGGGGGTGGTCTGACAACGGATGGCCCAGTGCTCAGGGAGATGGATGGTCCAT
This sequence comes from Neoceratodus forsteri, assembly GCA_016271365.2. Classification (NCBI taxonomy): domain Eukaryota; kingdom Metazoa; phylum Chordata; order Ceratodontiformes; family Ceratodontidae; genus Neoceratodus; species Neoceratodus forsteri. The sequence continues at coordinate 124,959,455 of JADMNL010000030.1, read as the reverse complement.
AAAGCATAAAAGGAAACTGTCCCATTCGCAGCACCGTTCGGCCTCGAGTTCTTATTAGACGCACAAGTCGAGAAAGAGAAGGCATCACTCAAAGTTGCCTTCTGGTATGTCTGCACGTAGACGGTCGGTCATTAGGGCTAGGCACCGGTCTCCTCTTCCTCTCGGAGTCGCCGGTTTCTGGCTCCGATGCCCGACCTCTTCGACATTGGAGCCCGTCCCCGCCTATTGGACGGGCCTCCGATGAGCAGTTTCACCATTGGGCTGCTCTTATGGAACAGTGGTCTCGGAGGTTCGTCCAGCTGTCTTGCCCAGTCACGCAGGGGCCTTCGGGCCACTTGAGGGACCGGGCAGGGCAGATGGACCTTCCTAGTCGTGCGGCACCCTCTTCGGTGCCGTCGACTCCATGCTCTGGTGTCTCTCCCCCCATGGCTGCCGCGTAGGGACCCACACCGATTCCTCTATCTCCTGTTATTTTTCCTTCAAATTGCAGTTTTTGGAACCTTGGAACATTCTTGGAGCCGTCCGCGGTGCCGAGGGCTCTGTCGGCGCCATCCGGGGTGCTGGGGGCTCTGTCGGTGCTGTGGCCTTTGTCGATGCCGTGTGCTGTTCTGTTTCTGATGGTGCCGCCTTCCTTGGGTTTGGCGCCATGTTCTTCATCTGCGCTGATGCTTGGTGCGGCGCCGTCCAGCCTCCAGGGCTTTTCGACTCCGATTCTTACCTCTTCTAATTTCCATTCTGATTTTCACTCCTTTCCTGTCCATACAGTCCCCCCGGACTGTCAGGAGATGATTTTGAGCCTGACCCAGATGTTCGTCTGGGTGATGCTGTTGAAGGAGCAGGGATTAATCCTGCTGCAGAGCCTGTGGTCGAAGACCTTTCCTTTAAGTCTCTGCTGAAAAATTAAAATTCCACTCTTTCTCTCCAGACTACAGAAATCGATCCTGGGAAGCTTTTAAGACTCCCAATACCTACATGTCCCAGAGATCCCTATGGATTTAACTCCTCCGGTACAACCATCTTTTGAGACCCTTTCTCAGATGTATGGAACAATCCTGCTCTCATCCCTTCTGTGGCTAAGTCCATAGATAGGAAGTATGCTGCTCCCAAGGATCGACCCATATTGGCCTCACAAGCCTTTGCAGATCCCATTGTAGTCTTAGCAGAGAATGACAAGGCCGTCCTTCCTCAGGCATCTACAGCCCAGCCTATCAATAAAGAATCTCGTAAGACAGACACCTAAGGTATGAAAGTCTTTGCTGCCTCCACCCTGAGTATGCGTATTGCCAGCTACCAGGGCTGTTTTTCTCAATATGAGTATGTCCTTTGGCATTCGCTCAAGCAAATGGTAGTAGCTCTGCCTGAGTCGGAAACTAATTCAGAGCTACTTCATACCATAACCAGGGGCATCGAGTCCAATAACCAACAGGTTAAAACTGCAGTGGATGCTTTCGATACTCCTTCTCAAGCTGCAGGCATTTGTACCCATCGCCACTCTTGACTACGTACTTTGGGCTTCATGAATGATGCCTAGCAGCAGGTTATGGCCTTACCCTTCGGCATGTATCTGTTCGGACCCTAGGTGGAACAAGCTCTGGAGGCCACACACAAGACTAGGTCAGCCATTAAGACAGCTCGACCCGCACCCGCCCTCTCTTTTGGGGGGTGCCAATAAGTGTCAATTTCAGAACTGTCAGTCCTTTCGGGGCAAAGGCAGGGGGAGCTTTAACAAAAGCCATACCCCACAGCCACAAAAGAAAATGCACCAGGAGGCACAAGGCCCCAAAGTGCCCAGTGCCACCTTCTGAGTTCTTGGCCCAGGTCCCACCTCAACTGCCCGAGGGGACTCTTCCTCAGTGGTGGGAGGACGTCTGACTCAGTTCTATGACCAGTGGAAGTCTGTAACATCAGACAAATGGGTCCTCCGGATAATCCGCAAGGGGTATTCGCTCAATCTTTCAGCACCCCCCCCTCCCCATCATCCCCCCAAACGACAGCCCAGGCTGTCTACAGTACAGTCAGACCTTCTTGCTTCCAAGGTGCAAGGCCTTCTGAACAACAGGGCAGTAGAAGTAGTTGAGCCTGACCAACGAAACACAGGTTTCTACTCCCATTACTTTATAATTCCGAAGAAAACTGGAGGCATGTGCCCCATTCTGGATCTCAGAAAGTTAAACAAATTCCTTCACAAGGAAAAGTTCTAGACGATATCTCTAGGTACCCTTCTAACTCTGATTCATCAACACGATTGGCTAGCCTCCCTGGACATGCAGGATGCCTACCAACACATTCTTATACACCCAGAGCATCACAAATACCTGAGGTTTGTGGCGTTGGGTCAACATCATCAGTTCAAAGTCCTGCCCTTTGGGCTGTCCTCAGCGCTGCGAGTTTTTACAAAGTGTGCAATTTCTCACAGCGCATCTCAGGAAGATCGGAATTCAAGTGTTTCCATGTTGGACAACTGGCTTCTAGCAAGCCCTTCCAGGCAGAGAACTCTGGAAGGCTTCAGACTTCCTCACGTCCATGAGTCCTGCTAAATCGCAACAAATTGCAGTTGTAGCCCTCCCAGAAACTCCTTTTCATAGGAACTCTTCTGGATACCTCCTTTGCGAAAGCTTTTCTCCCAGAGAACAGAAGGAGCGATACATCAGAGAAAACAGCTAGGTTCGAGCTATCTCGAAGAAACGGATGCTTGGTCTCATGGCATCCTCTGTGTTCACTGTACTCCTAGCATGTCTCCACATGAGAACCTCTCAGTGGATGCTCAGTACTCGGTGGTCCCCAACCACTCACCCTCAGTCCTTTCCCATCAAGGTGACAGAACCTCTAAAGAGGTCACTCACCTGGTGGTCGCAGGAGGACAACCTTCTGGAAGGGTATCACTTTGCTCCTCTGGATCATCAGATCTCCATTACCACGGACGCGTTCTCGATGTGGTGGGGAGCTCGCTGCCAGAATCTCCACACCCAAGGTACGTGGACTCAGGAGCAGTCCCGGCTTCACATAAACGTCCTGGTAATAAAAGCAGTCCTCTATGCAGTCCAGGCCTTGAAGGACATACTCTGTCACAAAAACATTCTCCTTCAAACGGCAAAGCAGTGATGTATTACATCAACAAGCAGGGAGGTGCACACTCTTACCCACTATGCAGGGACCTTTTTGCATCCCCACTCAACAAAAAACTACGCCTCTTCTGCTCCAGAAATCTAGGACTTGGCATTTTCTGTCAGGATGCATTCAGGCTGCAGTGCTCTTTCTATACGCCTTTCCTCCTCTTCCTCTAATTCAGAGGGTACTTCTCAAATTCGAGTCTCAGGGAGATAGAATGATTCTCATTGCTCCCTTCTGGCCTCGACAGACATGGTTCCCGCTGCTCAGCAGTCTGTTGGCAATCTTCCCAAAGGTACTGCCCCTTCAGACGAACCTTCTGACTTAGGGGCATGTGGTCCATCCCAGTCTGAAGGCGCTTCACCTTCACGCTTGGCTCCTGAAGAGATAGAGGTGAATAGGTTCAATGTTTCCCGTAGGGTTTCAGATATTCTCTTGGCTGTGCGTAAACCAGCCACTAAAAAGATCTACACAGCCAAATGGAAGCGTTTCTCTCTCTGGTGTGCAAAATCCTCTTTGAACTCTTTTTCCTGCCCACCAAATAAAATCTTGGAGTACCTTTTAGACCTCTCAAATTCAGGTCTGCAGTACTCTACTGTCAAAGTTCATCTCTGTGCCATTTCAGCTTATCATGAGCCGGTACATTCCTTGTCTCTGGCTCAGTTACCTCTGGTTAAGAGGTTTCTTAAGGGTATTCTGCATATCAGACCTCCTATCAGACGTCCAGTCGCAGCCTGGGACATTAACCTTGTGCTAGACATGCTCACTCTGAAACCTTTCGAGCCTCTAGCTACCTGCGAGTTGAAGTTCCTCATTTGCAAAATAGCCTTCCTGGTGGCCATCACTTCAGCCCGTAGCATTTCTGAAATACATGCTCTGGTGACAGACCCCCCCGTACACTGTATTTCACAAGGACAAAGTAGTTCTTAGGACTCAACCTAAGTTTTTTCCTAAGGTTGTCTCAGAATTTCATCTAAACCAACCCTTAGTCCTACCTACCTACTTTGCTAACTTCCAGAATGAAGGGGAACATACCCTTCATTCTTTGGATGTTCAGAGCACTGCATTTCTATCTGTATAGAACAAAATAAATTTGCAAGGCTCAACAACTGTTTCCTTCAGTGAGACCTGGCTGGGTCAACCTGTTGCTGTTAGGTGCATTTCAGCATGGCTGGTAGCATGCGTCCGCAATTGCTATTGTATGGCACAGGTTAAGCTAGAAAGCAGAGTGTACGCTCACTCTACTAGAGCAGTCACGGCATCTCCGACGGAAATCTGCAGTGTGCCCATTGCAGAGATTTGCAATGTGGCTACATGGAGCTCAGTGCATACTTTAATTAAGCACTAGGTTTTAGATGTCCATGCCAGATGACATCTGTCGTTTGGTAGGACTATTTTTTTATATGTATATATATATATATGTGTATATATGTGTGTGTGTATATATATATATATATATATATATATATGTCTGTGTGTATATATATATATATAATATATACTTTTTTCTTCCTGTTTTTTTTCCTACCCTCTTGATCCTCTCCTTCAGGCCTCGATGTTCGCTGCCAAATACTGGACCCATGATCTGCCCCTAGAGTGCCTCCTCCCCTTCTCTGCACAGTGGGGTCTGTCTGGTATCGGTGGTCTGAGGCGAGCGGAGAGGTCATCATCCAGGACTGCGAGGGTGATTTTCCTTGTTTCTGTCCCCCACCCCCGTCCCATTCCCTGGGGACACCGGCGCAGGACTTAGTTCGAGAGGTGATGTGTGACCATCACGCCTGGCCTCTCATGCCAGTCGTATTTAGTGACCCTCCCGACCCCTAGTATCGAGCCACCCATCCCTTCAAGGACTGGTGCTTCCACTGACTCTCACGGAGTGTCGGACGCTGGTGTGTCCCAGGTATCCCACCCCTGAGGGGAGAAGAGCATCGGGAGGGCGCTCTATCCTCCCTCCCCTGCCAGCCCCAATACCTGGGTGCATTTCCAGACCGAATTACGCCGGGTGTGGCGCGAGGTGTGGCGTCTAGCGCCTCAGCCCTCAGCGCCACCGGGCCGGCTTGGTAGGACTATTCTTAACGGACTTCTGTCCTAAGTATGTGAGCTCTTAGTTTCTCCTGCCGCCTGTCTCGGAGGGTTTACTAGCTTGGTACTCTCCCATTAGTGTGAATGAGTGGCACAGACTTTATATCCAGGAAGACCTTACTGCTTGTGCTCATTGTACCTGCTTCAACCCTCCATAGATCTTGACTTACTCTGCCTTGGCTGCCCTTGGTATCCCCTTCTGTGGTGTGAGCTGGCACCCTGCTCCTTTCAGCCTCCCTTAAACCTATCCCACTATTACCTCTCTCCCTGCCTCCTTCCAATTAACATCCTTTCAGTTTCAGCAGGATGTAATGATACCTCCGTTGGTATATTTTTTCTTTCTGTACCTTACATTTGTGATATTATTATGATAGTCTACACATGGGCACTTATCTCCGTTTATATAATTTACACCATTACGTGCCTTGTACCAATACTCGTCTTAATTTTTGTCTCACTTTCTGTTTGCGATGTATTGCATGTCTCCTGACACTGTATTCTATGTAACTGTATCTCTCTGTGTTGTTGACCTCCCAGGTCGTGCCTGAAAATAGTCACTTTCGTGTCTAGTGCACCTACCTGGTTATCAAAAAATAAATAAAAATAAATAGGAAATGACGTACCTACAGTAATTCTTAATCTTCTTGGACAAAGTCTCCAGCACTCATTCACACGCCATCCCCCGAGCTCACATCTCTGTTTTTGGTCTTCACTCCCTCAATGGCTGGGCTGTGAAGACTCTATTGTAGATCCTTCTTATATGGGTCATTCGGAGTATCTTACGTCCGATTTTGTAAGGTTAGATCTCTAGGTTAGTTAGGCTGCACGTCCTCAGCAAAAAAGGTACTGAGGCGGTTGGCGGGTGACGCCGAGGTAGTCTTACTGCACGAGCTGCTCCGGTGCCTGCCTCCTCACGGCTCCATCTCTGGCGCGACTCTTTCTTGAAAGCTTGCTCCTGCTGGGTCGAAGGCGCCCAGCGTAGATCCCATTAGTGTGAATGAGTGGTGGAGACTTCGCCCAAGAAGTTAAAGAATTACGTAGGTACATCATTTTCTTCTAGGACATGGATATGTTGTTCATCCACACTTATTGGCAGGTATCCTTGCCGCTTTAATTCCTTGCCGGAAGGTCTTCAAGCTGGCCCTCCCACTCACCCGGTGGTAAAACTCTCGCTCCCCCCATGACGCCAGATCTTCCTTACCGCTTGGAAGCTCAGGTTCCCTCCTTAACGCTCTACGATAAGACTGGTTCCTATTTCTTCGGTTTACCTGAAATTACTTTTAAGGTTTTCAAGACTTCGGTCACTTATTTCCCTCATGGCTGCGATGGACAAATCGACTCCCGGTTTCCGGAGGTGCCCATGTGGGCAGAAGATGTCTCGGATGGACCCGCACTCCACGTCGCGTCTACTGGATGGGCCTTAGGCATGACCCAGAGCTTACGACCTGTGCTCTTCTTTCCGGCCCCTCGTCCTGAAGACCGTGCTGCCTGCTTACAACTTGCACCTAAAAACGTTTTCCTCCGTAAAGTCAAGGAGGCCCGTTGGCGGTTTCCCTATGGGCGTGCTGGCTCATGAACAGCTTGAGCAGATGATCGCCGAGGAGAGGTGGCGCAGGCCATCTTCGTCTTCCTCGGCCGCGGTATTTATCCCGCTCTCCCTGGGATCCTCATATTCAGCTTCTTTTAAGGAGCTCTGTCTCTCCCTCTCCACTAAGGGAGAGGGACCAACATCTTCAGGGCCTTCCTCTCGGTCCAAGAAGAAAGACCACAAAGGTAAGTCCCTCCATCGACGCTCTTGGGAGTGGGAGAGGTCCGTCTCACCGAGTAGTCAACCATAGACTTCGGTCGATCCTTCGGCTTCGGCCACTGGCTTCACGGTGTCCCCGTCAGGTCAGTTGACCGAGACTCCCGTCGACGCAGTCGAGATTTTTCTGGACCCGTTGGACGGGCTGTCGACCGGTGAAGCCGAAAACCCTCACTCCCCGGTTCCCCCGGCGGTGGTTGAGGTGTCCATGGACTTGCCCATGCCTCCGGTTCCGGAGTCCACGGTTGAGCCCTCCGAGCCGAGGGGAGAGCAGGTTTCCCCCGCCCTACCCCCATACCCTCCTCGGAAAAGCAGAGGTTCTCGGTCTCGGACTTCTTCGTCCAGCCGATCCGGCCACAGGCGGTCTCGGTCTCAGCACTGCGGCGGCGGGCCGCACAGTCTCTCCTCCCTCGATTTAGGAGGCTTTGACGCAAGTCAGGCCGATGATACGAGACCCATGTGGCAACAGCTTTTCTGTCCGGGAGCAAGCCGACATCGTTGCCTTCCGGCTATCAAGTGGTTGTCACTGAGCGGTCACAACCCCTCGCCTTAGCCGAGGTGCCTGCTTCCAGGCCTGTTGCTCGGCCGAAACTGCCTCTAACGATTCCGTGGAACTCCGCTTCCACAAGCAGCGTTGTTTGGGGCTCCAACAAAATTCTCGGTCGGCCAAGGTCTGCCCCATAGGCTGTCTGTCACCCTCACTCCGATCGCCTCGGCAGGTGGAGAGTGGCTCAGGCCTCAAGGTAGTTCTTTTGCGGACTCCTCTGAGTCCCACGATTCCTCCCTGCTCTCCAGGCAGGTCGACTTGGAGTCCTCAGGAGGTCAGTCACTGGACGATAGCCCTTCGTTCATGGGTTTGCTTAGGCTCATCTCGGAATCCACCGGGATGCAGCCTCGAGTCTGTATCCAAGCAGGCCAAGTATCCCTCATGGAGATATTGGACCGAGGGATTCTCCCTCGGAGGTCTCTTTCCGTGGCCGAGGCCATTGTAGGCCCGGCCTTGAGCTCTGGCAGCTTCCTGCCCTGCGCCTTCAGCCAGGATGGCAAGGAAGCACGCGGTCCCACCGGTCTCCCTGTCCGGTTTCTCGGAACACCCCTCAGCCGAGGGGTTAGTTACCGACAGCGTCTTCCGGTGTGCCGGAAACACCAGGGACGTGGACAAACCTCCCGACAAGGAGTCCAAGAAGTTGGACTACGCCAGGCAAAAAGTCTATGCTGCGTCCTCCCTTGGCCTTCATCAGGCCAGCTCGGCCGTGCTGATGGCACATTTTTCCCATGCCCTGTTGGGCTCCCTGGACGAGGTGGCACCTCATCTCCCGGCTGACCTGCAGACCACAGTTAAGCAGGTGCGGGACCAGGGCAGTGGCCAAGCAGCAACTTCAGACTGCTTTGGACATCGACGATTCATGTGCCAGGTCAGTAGTGGCCGCAGTGGCTATGCGCTGTCGGGCATGGCTGAGGATGTCCACCTTCACAGTGGATACCCAGCACAAATTGGCGGATGTCCCCTTTAGGGACCGACCTCTTCGGCCCTGGAGTGGAAAGCCACTCCAGAGGATCGAAAAGTCCAATGCCACTCTGGACTCTGTCTCATCCGCTCAGAGGGACAAGGACGCGCCAGACCCAACCCAAGCCCTTCGTCCGTCTGCGCCCGCGCGTCCACCCAGCAGCATCAGGGCCTGCAGGCTCGCGCTTGGCATCCCAAACCCAAGCCCGTGGCTTTCCTCTTCCAGGAAGCAGGGAGGTAGGCCCAGGAGGTCCCTCGCGGTCCCTCCTCCAAGCCTGCACAGTGACGGGCTGAGGGTGTCGCCTCAACCCCGCCACCCCACCCCAGGTTCCCCTGTGGGGACGGCCCGCATTTCCTTCCGCCTGGTCTGCTATAACCACAGACCGGTGGGTGTTGGAAGTGGTAGGAAGGGCCTGCCTCTGAGTTCGAGCAGGCCCCGCCTTCCAACCATCGCCTGGGCCTGTCCGCAGCTCGCTGTCGGCTCACCGAGCCGACATCGCCTGCCTCCTCAAGAAAGAGATGATCAGAGAGGTGGCGGACCTCCTCAGACCCGGGTTTGTGTCCAGGTACTTCCTGGTCCCAAACGGACGGGGGGAGCCCCATTCCCACCTGCATGACCTAAACAAGATCCTAGGTCTCGGACCTTCAGGATGGTCACTCTGGCTCAGATAATACCATCCTTGAACGCGCGGTGGTTCTGCTCTCTGGACCTGCAGGGACGATTTTTTCATGTCCCAGATCCGGGTCCGCCCTCACCAGAGATTCCTCCGCCGAGGAAGGATCCCTTCGAGTTCCCGAGCCATGTCCTTCGCCTGTCTCTTGCACCCAGGGTCTTCACCAAATGCATGGCAGTGGTGACAGTATTTCTGGGCGCCAAGGGGTCCGGTGTACCTTACCTGGATGATTGGCTGATAGCAGCCCCTCCAGACAGGGAAGGTGAGCGTCCAGAGATCTGGCCTCCAGGTTGCTCTCAGGTCGCCTCCTCATCAACGAGGCCAAGTCGGAACTCGAACCAAAGCAGGTGATTCTCTTCATCGGGCAGAGCTCGACTCTCTTGAGCCAGAACATGGCTCCCCGCGGACAGGGCGAGGTTCTTTCCTCCTTTGCCCGATCATTTCTGGTTGGGCAACGCGCCCTGCCGGACTTCCTGCGCCCTGGGTCTCATGGCGGCTTGCACCAGTGTGGTCTGTTGGGTCCGCTGGGATGCTCCTTCAGTGGGGGCTGGCCAGCCAGTGGTCTCAACGCCATGCATCCATTGGACCAGCTAGTGACGGTGACCCCAGGGATGTGGAACGCTCTCCAGTGGTGGATCGTTACAGCTCATCTGCAGGAGGGCATCCCGTTTGTCCGCCCCGAGCCAACGGTCTCTCTGTCGACCGACGCCTCTGATGGGTTGGGGTGCCCATCTGGGGGAGCACAGAGTGCACGCCTCTGGTCCCGCGGGGAGTCCCTGACTATATCAACCTGCTGGAGCTCCGGGAAAGGGTCCGCCTAGCTCACCACTCTTCGGCCTGCTTTCTACGGGGTCAAGTGGTTCAGTGTCCAGACTGACAATACCACGACCATGTACTACCTAAACCACCAGGACGGGACGCGCTCCATGCCTCTGTGCAAGGAAGCTCTCCGCATTTGGTCACTCGTGCACAGCCTGGAGGCAGATCTCCTAGCCATTCGTGTGGCAGGAGCCTCCAACACCCTGGCCGATGCCCTAAGCCGGATAGGGGCTGTGTCCCACGAGTGGTCTCTCCTGCCGGAGGTAGTACAAGATTTGTTCTCCCACTTGGGCACACCTCAGGTGATCTGTTTGCCTCAAGGAGAACGCGGTTGAGGCTGTTCCATGCCCGCCTCAGCAGGGCTCGCTGCAGGGGATGCCTCAAGGTCAGTGGATCCCAGGCCCCTACGCCTTTTCCCCATTTCTCTTGATCCACAAGGTGCTTCTCAAGGCGAGGAGGGACAAGGCGCAGGTGATTCTGGTAGCCCCAGACTGGCCCCGCCAATGCTGGTATCCAGATCTCCTCAGCCTCAGCTCCAGGCTCCCGAGGCAGCTTCCAGCTCGCCCGGACCTGCTTTCAGTCAGTCAGGGGAAGGTGTTCCATCCGGACCTTCAATCCCTGCACCTGACAGCCTGGTTCCTGAGCGGCTAGAGTTCCAGGCCTGGGTCTTTCCGACGAGGTCCTCAATGTAGTTGAGGCGTCCCTGCATGAGTTCCAGGAAATGTTATGCCTTCAAATGGAAAAGGTTTTCCATTTGGTGTCAGGCAAGGGCCTGGACCCTTCCTCCTGCTCCTTGGCAAGCATCTTGACTATTTATGGTCCTTCTCAGCAATAGGCTCAGGCCTCGACAACCCTAAGGGTGCACCTGGCAGCCATCTCTGGCTATCGGGCATCGGCCAGCAGTCGGTGGCGCAGGAGAAAGTGGTCTACGCTTTTTCAAAGGCTCGATTGACATTTCCTCCGGTATGTGAACCTCTGCACTGGGATCTACTGCTGCTTGGCAAAGCTCATGGGCAAGTTGTTCAACCAATGCACAGGTGTGATCTCTCACCTGTCGCGGAAGACCACCTCTTGGTGGCTATTACGCCAGCTAGAAGGATGGGAGAGCTCCAGGCGCTTCCATCGAGTCTCCTTATCTGGTCTTCCACAGGAGCTGGTTGCCTGTGCCCCCACCTCAAATTCCTTCCAAGGTGTTGTCGGAGTTTCACCTAACCAGGTGTTGACTCTGCCAGTGTTCTCACCCCAATCACACCTCTGAGGTTTAATATAGGCTCCATACTCTGGACTCCTAGAAGGGCGTTACTATAAGGAGCGCGACGGCTGAAATTCGGAGAGGTCTGCCAGCTGTTTGTCACCCACGCTGAAGCCGCACCTGGGCAGACCTGCAGCTGCCGGATGATAAGCAGGTGGGTCACCTCCTGCATAGATCTCGAAGCAGGTTGGCGCTGCATGGATCCTCCCAGAGGATAAGAGCTCATTTCACCGCCATACTGCATGCATGGGTAGCTGCTTCCAGGGACGCCCCTATCCAGGAAATGTGCAGGGCTGCTACCTGAAGTCAGCACACCTTCATCACCCACCACCACATCGACCTTGAGTCACGCCGGGATGCTGGTTTTGGGCCTCGGTTCCAGTCTCTTCCCTAAGTAGGGGTGTGTATCTCTGCCTCCTCCCGGAGAACTGCTAGAGTCTGCCAATAAGTGTGGATAGAACAACATATCTTCATGTCCCTAGAAATACAGGATCTTACTCAGATACAGCTCTTGCAGCAGGTTACACCATTAGGATTGAAGCCGTGCAGGCGCCAGGACCCCACAGAAAAATTTAGCTAGTTATCTTCAGCGGGGACCCGCCTCGACGCCCGGGTCCCGCCTCAGACGCCAGGCGGGAGACATAAGGCTGGGTCTACCAGATCTCTAGTTTTTCCGTCGACTTGCATGCCTCGACCTCCGGGTCTTAGTCTAGCTACATGGGTTGCAGAGCTTATACGGGAATTTCATCCTCACTTAAGAATTTTTCGCTGATGTCCTCCGACCTCCGGCATACATCGAAGTGCTTAAGTGAAAGCAGATCCCTTAATGACCCCTACACGGCTCAATGCCCCGTGCCTTGGCCCAGAGCACGATACCCGGCCTGTTCCTCTGCCAGGGGTTTAATAGCCGCACAAGGATCCGAAGGCCAGAAGGCTCTTTAGGTGCTCCTGCTGGAAGAAAAGTTGAGAGCATGTCCTCTAAAGAGGAATCACAAAATCCCACAAACATGCCGAAGAAGAGAAGGGAGAAGGACCTTCCAGGTCTCCGCCGAGGGCCTCCGAGTCCTGCAGCTCCGGCTCAAGTCTGACCGGTTCCATCCAGGCCTCTTTCTCCCCGCTGTGGTTACTGCTCGCCTTCTCAGGCTCCTCCGCCAGGCCGCCGCTGCCCCTCCACTACCAAGGCCTCAGCTAAGTCCGGGAGCGCCGCCACCACCACCATAGGTCGGGTTCCCGCCATCGGCACCCGACGTCCGGCCTTTCCATTCCACCCACAAAACGTTAGAATCTTACCTCTGAAGAGGTAACAGACCGATGCTCGACTTATGTCGACCGGTCATTCATCCTTTCCTCGAGCTGCTTGCCGGCCACGAGACCGCTGGGCTTGCCGTTTTCCCACCGACGCCGGGCTGGGGACTGACGTCCGCCACGCTTGAGAAGAGGACTCCCAGCGCTCCACTGGCCGGGCAGGAGTCGCTGATGGAGGAGGATCTGACGAGTCTCAAGACCAGACGGGCTGCCCCCCGCCTTGCAGTCTCCTAGGGCTCCTCGCCGCCGCCCGAGGTCCCTGTGGAGCCGCCGCTGACCTGACGACCGCCCCGCGCCTGGGCCACAGCCGGGATTGTCTTTAGTGAAGTGAAGGATCTTTCACGCACTGGTGGGACACCATCAGAGGATGTGGTGCCCACTGCTCTTCCTCCTCCGGCCCGCCCCCTCACACCTGCGGGGTCGACTGGTCGCTCAACCTCCCCAGGGAGTCCAGATCTTCTGCCAGGGGTCCATCGATAAGAGGAGACCTCCACAAGACTCGCTTTCTGGATCACCCAGCCCCAAGAGATCCAGGGACACTGACGCTCGCCGACGGAGGACACGGATCAGCTTACTCCACCTCAGATCCCATCTCCAATTTCCATCCCTTCCTTGACCCAACGTGAGACGCCACGGTCTCCTCTGGATGACCCCTGGTTCATGGATATCATGCGCCATATCCAGGAGAATATGGGGTGGGATGCGGAAGAGTTAGACCCTGAAAGGCTACGCCTTGCCAAGTATCTTCTGCAAAAGGACCCAAGCCTGTTGTGGTGCCACCCTTGGTAGACACTTTGTGGACGCCACTAAGGCCGCTGGAAGCGCCCACATTCGCTTCTCCGGGCGGTGCCGAAGAAAGCTGGACCGCTCATACAAGGCTACTAAGGAGACCAGTATCTGACGCACAACCTCAGGCCGATTCTCTGTCATCACAGCCTCACATGACCGGTCACAGAGGCTTCAGCATTTGAGCAGACTGCCACTGGATCCAGAACCAAGCAATTGACTTCTGGCAGGCGACGATGCTTCCGCTACTCTGCGCCATCAGATCCTTAAATTACTTGACCCACATGGTTCAGTTTCAGAACGCCTGTGGGGAATATCAGGTCTGGGATAGCTGAGAAACTACCCGATGGTGAGCAGAAGGAGGAGATGCTCCAGCCTCCGCACGGGTTCAGACGTGGACCCAAGTGCTTCGAGACGTCAGCATTTATTCCGCTGGACTCATCGGCTCGAAAGCAGCAGCCTCCTCGATGGCTTCGGAGACACTCCTAGTCTTGTCTCCGTGCTTTTACCCTAGGACGTCCAGAAGAACATTATGGACGCCCTTTCGAGGGAGATGTTTTGTTGGTAATCCTTCTGAGAAGATTATTACAAACTTCAAGAGGCCGGGAAGGCAGTGAGGTCTGTCCAGGCCATGTATAAACCTAGGCTTGGTTCCTTCCATGGACCCAAAAGCCGTTTTCATGGCGGACACAGAGGCAGCAGCCCGCTCTGCTACACACCAGAGGGGCTCTGGTCTCGGAGAACCCAGGGTAAACAGCCCGCTAGCCGAGGTCAGCCCCCAGGCCTACCCAGCAAATGGGCCCATCTGCCGCCACAGCCTGACTCCTTTCCGGCCCCGCCCTCAGGATCAACGGAAATTATGGTTGGGGTGCGATTATGAACTTCCTGCCAGGATGGCAGGCTATCACCACAGACAGGTGGGTTCTGCAATTGGTCAGTCTTGGCCACTTTATAGAGTTCGCAGAAAAGCCACCCTCGAGGCCTCCTCTGCTCTCCCGGTATCCGGGTCAGCACAGAAACTTAATTTGGCAAGAGGTACTCGCGCTCCTGAAAAAGGGGGCGATAGAGTACGTCCCGGAGAACCAGAGAGGACAAGGATATTAGTCCCACTTCTTCCTGGTTCCAAAGAAAACAGGGGACCTCCGTCCGATTCTGGACCTCAGCGACCTCAACGTGTCGGTCGCCTACAAAAGATTCCGCATGGTGACTCTTCCAGGCCTTATTTCCATGCTGAAACAAGACGCCTTTCTAGCATCCCTAGACATGCAGGACGGCGTACCTGCATATCCCCATAGCTCAGGCGCACCAGAGGTTCCTGCGCCGAGTTCCATCACCATTTTCAGTTCCGAGCTCTTCCGTTCGGACTGTCATCCGCACCAAGGGTCTTTACCAAGTGCATGGCAGTCGTGGCAGCGTCTCATGAGACAGGGCCACTATGTGTTCCCGCACTTCGATCGACTGGCTTCTCATGGCGCCTCCAGAGAGGCATTGTTGCTTCGTCCAGAGCACTCAAGACTTGTTCCAGTCTTTGGGCATTCTCATAAATTACTAGAAGTCTCTCTTGGTACTGTCGAGAAACTGCAATTTATAGGTGCAGTTCTGGACACTGTCCAGGAAGAGCCTTTCTTCTGGGCGACAGAGTGGAGCATCAGGTCCCTCATAAGGATTTGTCTTCGAGACAAGATCGACTGCCAGGTCGGTCCTTGATCTGCTGGACACATGGCTGCGCCCATTCCGGACGGGTCCCTCTCTCGCACGGCTCCACATGGGGTAACCCAGTGGATGCTCAAGGTGCAATGGGACCAAAGGCAAGACCACTTGCAGCATCCGGTCAGGATCACGAAATCTGTGATCCGCGACTGGCAGTGGTGGCTAGCCCCCGGGTCGCTTTCCAAGGGCGTCCCGTTTGTAGCGCCGTCCCCGGAGGTAACCCTCACCACGGATGCTTCAGGTCTCGGGTTGGGGGCACACCTGGACGGGGTGAAGTCTCAGGGTTCGTGGACCCCGTTGGAGGCTCATCTCCATATCAGTGTTCTAGAGATGAGGGCGGTCCTCTATGCCCTGCAGGCTTTTCAGTCGATAATCCCACCGTGCACTCTCCTGCTTCAGACAGACAACACAGCGTGATGATGTACCTCAACAAACAGGAGGCGACCTCTTACCCCTTGCAGGAGGCCATGAGGTGTGGGATTGGGTAATCAGACACGGCGGAAACTGATCGCTGTACATGTTCCCGGGTGGACAGCACATGCATGAGCGGCCTGAGTCGCTACCAGGCCAGAGTCCACAGTGGGAACTTCTTCAGGAGGTGGCAGAGGATCTGTTCCTTCGATGGGGAACTCCAGAGCTGGACTTGTGCATCCCCATCCAGCATAAACTGCCCAATTTTTGCCGCTAGATCCAGGGCCTGGTGCTTTCTGGCGAGGCAGCGTTGTCCTCTCCTGGGCGAACAGATTCCTCTATGCCTTCCCTCCCTTCCGTTGATCCAAAGGTTCTCCTCAAGCTGCGCAGGGAGCATGCACAAATGATTCTGGTGGCTCCATTCTGGCCCAGACAGATCTGGTTCCCCTGCTGGTACAGCTATCTCAAGGAACCCCGCTCTCGTTGCGCTCAGCTCCCACCTACTGTCTCAGGAGAATGGTTGGTTGCTCCATCCGGATCTCGTTCTCTGAACCTGCATGCTTGGCTCCTAGAGACGTAGCCATCTTGCGTCACGGGGTCTCGCAAGAGGTTGCAGAGGTTCTTTCTGCAGCCAGAAAGCCGGCAACGCATGCGACGTATGCCATGAAGTGGCGCTGTTTTTGTTTATGGTCACGGGCTCGTGATCTTTCCCCTTTAGGTTGTCCTGTGGGAGTAATTTTGGATCATCTCCTCTCTCTTTTTCATTCAGGCCTAGCCTACTCCTCTATTAAGGTGCACCTCTGCGTTATTTCTGCATACCACCTTCCGGTGGGACATCGTACTGTTGCTCAATTAGATGCATCTCGGGAATTTCTTAGAGGGGTGTTACACCTTAGGCCTCCCATTAGGGACCCGGTGCCTCCATGGGATCTGCTGTTTGTCTTGGAACAGCTCACACTCCTCCTTTGAACCTGCCGTGATTGGACTCGTTTTCTGTCGTGGAAGGCGTTATTTTTAGTTGTGTTACTTCAGCTAGAAGGATTTCTGAGCTTTACGCTGTCATGTGCAAAGAGCCTTATTTAGTTTCCCACGGGACAGAGTATCCTGAGGACGAACCCTAAGTTTCTGCCTAAGGTGGTTTCAGCACTCACTCTAAACCAGGATATTGACCTTCGGTCTATTTCCCGAGTTATTCTAATAGAGGAGAGGCCTTGCTCCACACCCTGGATGTTCACCGCAGCCTGAGGTATTACCTCAACAGAACTAAACCCTCTCGTAGTTCTGACCAGCTTTTTGTTTCCTTCTCTCAGAGAATGATGGGCCATCCAGTATCCAAACAGACCCTGTCTCGCTGGCTTGTTCAGTGTATTTCATACTGTTATGATATTAAGCAGAAGCCCCTCCCGGGTTCTATCCGGGGTCATTCTACCAGGGGGATGGCTACTTCCTTTGCAGCACTTTAAAACGTCTCCATCTCTGCTATTTGTGCTGCAGCCACTTGGAGTTCTGTGCATACCTTTATCAGGCATTATAGTCTGGATATCACCTCTCAGCGGAGATCCGGTTTCGGCCTAGCGGTGCTGCAGGGTCTTCTGTCCTAAGTCAGGACCTGGAATGTTTTTCCTTTCATTTTACCTCCTCCCGGATCTTCTGGCAGCATTACTGCTTGGGAATCAGTCCTAATGATGTAACCTGCTGCAAGAGCTGTATTTCGAAGTAAGATAGTACAGTTACGTAAGAACTTAGCGTAACAGTAGATCTTCGAGAACAGCTCTTGCAGCTTAAATCTCCACCCACCTTCCCCTTGGAGGCATGGTTCTGCTCCCTCTTTTATTGGGATTTCCTTCATTATTGTCTTCTGACGGTGGATCCTCGGTCTCCCCTTCTGATGTCATCCTGCGGCCGGGAGTCTCCGGCGGGAGAACTGGGGAATCTGGCGGGACCGCCCCCTTATGTACCACGCCTGACGTCGGAGGTGGGACCGGCGTCGGGGGCGGTCCCCGCTGAAGTTAGCTAGCTAGAATTTTTCCGTGGGGTCCGGCGCCTGCCGGCTTCAGTCCTAATGGTGTAACCTGCTGCAAGAGCTGTTCTCGAGATCTACTGTTACGGTAAGTTCTTCGTAACTGTGCTTTACTCACCTGTAACAGGAGTTCTAGGAATGGTATATGTTCATCCACATGACCCACCCGACCTCCCGGCTCGGCGCACAACCTGAGCTTCCAGCGGGCCAGATCTGGCGTCATGGGGTGAGCCGAGTTTTACCACCGGGTGGGTGGGAGGAGCCAGCTTGAAGACCACCGGCAAGAATTAACGGCAAGGATACCTGCCAATAAGTGTGGATGAACAACATATACCATTCCTAGAACTCCTGTTACAGGTGAGTAACCTGTATTTCTGGTATCCAGAGCTCCTCAGCATTAGTTGCAGGCCCCCGGAGCGGCTTCCAGCACTCCCGGACCTGATATCTCTCAATCAGGGGAAGGTATTCCATCCGGAGCTTCAATCCCTGCACCTCACAGCCTGGTAACTGAGCGGTTAGAGTTCCTGGCTTTGGGTCTCTTCGAAGATGTCTACCCCAGGAAATGTTATGCCTTCAAATGGAAAAGGTTTTCTATTTGGTGTCAGCGCAAGGGCCTGGACCCTTTGTCTTGTCCAGTGGCTAACATTCTCGACTACCTTTGGTCTCTCTCCAAAGGGGGTCTATGGTCATTGACCCTTAGGGTGCACCCTAGCAGCCATCTCTGCTTACCGGGCGTGGGCTGGTCGGCGGCGTTTGTGCAGGAGATAGTAGTTGGGCGCTTTTTCCAAGGCCCGGATCACATATCCCCTCCGGTGCGTGAACCTCCACCTCCGTGGGATCTACTGCTGCTACTGGCAAAGCTCATGGGCAAGCCATTCGAACCAGTGCACAAGTGTGCCTTGTCTCATTTGTTGTGGAAGACTGCCTTCCTGGTGGCTATCACGTCTTCCAGAAGGACAGGAGCTCCAGGAGCTTTGGTGGACTCCCCTTATCTGGTCTTCCACGGGGAGAAGGTTGTCCTGCTCCCCCACCCGAAATTCCTTCCGAAGGTGGTGCCAGAGTTTCACCTTAACCAGGTGTTAACTCTGCCAGTTTACTACCGTAATTACATCTCTGAGGCCGAGTACAGGCTCCATACTTTGGACCTGAGACGTGCGCTCTCCTACTGTAAGGAGAGGACAGCAGAAATTCAGGGAGAGGTTCTCCAGCTGTTTGTCACCTACACTGAAACTGCTTCTGGTAGATCTGCAGCAAAGCAGACCATTGCAAGGTGGATTACATCATGCATGGGAGCCTGTACTATGATTAGCGGGCAAGAGCCTCTCAGAGGAATAAGAGCTCATTCTATCCTGCCATACCACTGCATCGGTGGCTGCTTCCAGGGACATCCCTATCCAGGAAATCTGCAGCTGCTACCTGGAAGTCAGCAAACCGTTCATCACCCATTACATCGACCTTGAGTCATGCCGGGATGCTGGTTTTGGAGCCTTAGTTCTCAGTCTCTGTTCCTAAGTAGGGATGTGCTTCCCTCCTCCCAGAGAACTGCTAGGAGTCTGCCAATGAGTGTGGATGAACAAGCGTATCCATGCTCCTAGAACAGGTTACTCACCTGTAACAGTAGTTCTAGGGTGGTATATGTTCATCCACACAGACACCAACCTCCCTGGCTGCGGACGACAACACCTGGCTTCAGCGGGCTAAGATCTGGCGTCATGGGGCGGAGCGGTATATACCACCGGGTGGGTGGGAGGAGCCAGCGAAGACCTCGGTCCCTACTTAAAGTGGAAGGGGACATGCCAGTGAGTGTGGATGAACAACATAGAACACTCCTAGAACTACTGTTACATGTGAGTAACCTGTTCTGTCTAGGAGTGGTATATGATTTTCTTACTTCGAGAGGAAGCACTTGCAGCAGGTAACACATATAGGACTGATGCCACATGTCGGCAGATCTCGGCAATTCTTTTCTCCAGCAGCACCAACGTTGGACCGCCCACCCAACGTCGACTCCACCCCCATCACCCAGTATAAAGGCAGGAGGCGGTCCCCATGTGCTCCAGTTCTTTCCCGCCATGGCAATTCGTTCGTCCACCCTCGGCTCTCTAACCAGTTCCTCAGCTTTAAAACCGTTATTTTTGTCTCGCTTCAGCGATTCTTCAACGTACAATATGTCCTCTCCACTGACTGGGTACCATAAGTGCTTTTGTGGGAAGCAGATCCCTTCCAAGGATGGACATTCGGCCTGCCTCTTTGCCTGGGCCCAGACCACCACACCAGCACCTGTACCCATTGCCAGGCCTTCAACAGCCAGACCAGCATTCAGAGACAGAAGTCTATCCAGGCTTACCTAGCCCAGCAATGTTTGGCCCAGATGCAGCAGGAGACGTCCTCCGGGAGGGAATGTCATTCCCCCTTTCCACCCAAGAAACATAGAAAGGAGAAGCGTCACCCCTGGGAGCGGGATTGCTCGCCCTTCAGACCCAGGTCTTCTAGCTCCAGTCATGAGGCCTGGCTTACCTCCCTTAAGCCTTCTGCCTCAACTTCTCTTGCCAAAGGGACTTCTCTTCAGCCTATCAAGATCAGGCCCCAGACACCTGTTCTGCAGCTGCAAAAAGGCCCTGTGTCTCTGGCTCCTCAGTGCCTAAGAGGCCCTCCGACGCTGGCTCCGCAGCAGCAAAGGGTAAGTCCTCCTCCTGATCGGCCTCTGTCGATACCAGGGAGTCCAAGCAGACAGCGGGGCACTCTTTTTCCAGGGCTTCGTTCCTGCCGCTGAAGCATAAGTCTGACCTGCGTCCTTCCCGCAGATTCTGACCGACACCCCTCAGTCAAGCCCCACAAGTCTTCTGATAGGCCGGTCAAGGACTCTTGCACTCGACCATCCCACCCTTCTCTTGTCAAGGGCGTCCATCGAGGACTGAGCATCAGCCAATGCCGAGAGAAGCATCGGTCCCCGGCGTTCCCTATTGGCAGCCCCGATGTCTCTCCTAGGGACCATACTCCGGTCCACCCGATGCTGGAACCCGACGACGGTATCACCGACGTCGCCTCCAAAACCTGAGTCACCAAGGCTGGGCATGTCTCAGGTTAAAGAACTTTTCACCTGTTGGTGGGAGACTGTTAAGCAGGATTTAGTGTCTCCTCCTGCTCCTACGCCACCTCCTGTCACCCCTGAGCCAGATGTTCAGGTCACCCCATTCCATCTGGGAATGAGGATAAAACCCCCACTAGCCCCAGGAAGCACAAAACTAAGTGCAGGAGGACCAGATCGCTTTCCGCCTCCCACTCTCCTTCACTCAGAAGACCCAGACATAGGAAGTGGAGACGACGTTTCTCCTCCTTCAGAGACCTGTGGAGAATCAGAGCCTTCCTACTCGGATTCTGACCCTGGTTCGCTTGCTGGAGACACAGAGGACCAGCCAGAGTCTTCGCCCGATGACCCCAGCTTTATGGAGGTCATGAGGCACGTACAGGAGAACATGGGATGGGATAGAGGCCCTGGACCCCGAACGCTTGCGTCTGGCAAAGTATTTGTGCAAGAAGGACCCCAAGCCGGTGGTTATTCCCCCATCAGTGGATACCTTCCAAGACGTCACCCTTGCCACCTGGAAGCATCCACACGCTTCCTCTGAGGTGCCCAAAAAGGGAAATAGTTTGTACCGGGCCCTCAAGGACCACTCTTACTTAGCCGAACATCCCACCGCTGATCCCGCGGTTATATCGGCTGCACACGATCATTTGCAGAGCTAAGCACCTAAGTACCTTGCGCAACAGAGTCTAAGCAGCTGGATTCTTTAGGGCGTAGGGTGTACAGTCTGCCACCTGCAGAATATGTAGTCTCAATTTTTGACACACGGTCCAGTTCCAGAACGCCCTTTGGGACCAAGGACTGGACATCCTTTTTTTTTTTTTTTAATTCTTCTTTTTATTATTAAGTTTTTAATTTGTGTACATACAGGTCATCAGTGTTTATACAGCTTAAAACATTTACAACTGGTCACCTTATACGGTCAGTTGAGCCAATATAGTTCGTATTCACTAAAATACAGTGATGGTTTCAGAGTCATTTTAGCTTCCATACTGGGTTACAATCTAGTTCTGTTGGGCAAGAAATATGCGTATGTCTCCAATATCAAGGCTGTCTGTCTCCCACTTGTCTCATACCGGCTGGGCCTACACAGGACTGGACATCCTGCAAGGCATGCCCAACTGCCCTGAAAAGGCAGAGCTTGCAAAGCTTTTGCAGATGGGCTCAGATGAGGGTACTCATGTCCTCCAAGCAGCGTATGATTCTGCAGACACCTCAGCGAGAGCGGCTGCAACCGGAATTCGTCTTCGGCGCCATTCCTGGCTCCGGGTCTCAGGATTTGACCCAGAGGTTCAAACTACCCTTCTGGACGCCCCTTTCAGAGGCTTTCTGCTCTTTGGTGAAGACGCACAGAAGGTCATTATTAAACTGCAGGACTTCGGAAAGGCTGTCTGTTCCATGCAGTCTATGTACCGCCCGAAATGGGAGCATTTTCGCCGGCCCCGTTATCATGGCAGGGGACATCAGCCTCAGCAGCCCAGTGTTCAGTCTTGCACGCAGCGGGGGAGGCTTCGGTCGAAGAGGTGGGTCCAGAGGTGCTGCCTCAACCTCCTCTAGACAAGCTAGACCTTCTGCCGCCGCCCTCCCTCCCCCTCCTTCAATCTGACTGTCTGAGTGACCCCCCCTCTCCCAGTCCTGTCTTCAGGAGAGCCGGTTGGAGGTTGTTTTTCTCTTTATGCCTAGGCCTGGAGAGAAGTGACCTCTGGCCAGTGGATCCTCGACCTCGTGGAGTTCGGGCACTCCATAGAGTTTGAGTCTTTAACCCCGGACAGACCACCACCCCAATCTCACTACCCGAGAGACCACAGGGCTCCTATCAGACAGGAGAACCAGTCTCTCCCGGCTAAGGACGCCATAGAATGCATCCTGGTGGCAGAGGTAGACTTTGGTTTTTACTCCCGCTGTCCTGGTTCCCAAGAAATCGGGGGACCTAAGGCCCAGTGACCTCAACCGGTGGGTCTCCCATCGGAGATTCCGCATGGTGTCGCTTCTAAATCTCCTCTCCTTCCTTGCAGTCGGGGATTGGATGGCACCCATGGACATGCAGGATGCATATCTGCACATTCCCATCTGCCAAAATCATCAAAGATTCCTGAGATTCAGGTTCGAAGGTAGGTCCTATCAGTTCAAGGTCCTTCCTTTTGGCCTTTCCTCTGCCCCCAGGGTCTTCACAGAGCGCCTCAGGGCACTAGCAATCCAAACTTGTTCAGCATCTGTCGTCCCCGCCAGATCCATCCTTCGGCTTCTGGGACACATGGCGGCCATCATAGTTTCAGTCCCCTTCACCAGGATGCGCATGCGCACCATTCAGTGGATGCTTTGTGTCCAGTGGGATCAAACAAGGGACGACATGGATTTGCCCATCCAGATCATAGAACCAATTCATCGGGAGCTCCACTGGTGGGGGTCCCCTCAGAATCTCTGCAGCGGCCTCCCCTTCCAGCCAGATGCACCTACCCAAACTCACTACAGATGTCTGGGACAGGATGGGGCTCATCTGGGAGTCATAGGACTCTAGGACTGTGGTCCTGCTAGAGGGGAACCTGCATATCAGTGTGTCTCGAGCTAAGAGCTGTCCTGTACACCTCTACAGGCACTGACTCCATTCTTACTGCCCAGTCACCTTCGAGTTCAAGCGGACAACACCTCTGTGATGTTCTCGTCCAACAAGCAGGGGGCTACCTCTTACCCCTTTGTCGGGAAGCCATGGAGAGTGGGACTGGGCAATGGAGCATCAACTCAGTCTGTCGGCAGTCCACGTCCCAGGTTCTCTGAACGTGGTTGCAGATGCTCTCAGCTGGGTCAAACCATTAACTCACGAGTGGTCCCTGCTACAGTCTGTAGCAGACATCCTGTTCGCCAGATCGGGGATGCCAGAGTTGGACCTTTTTGCGTCTCAGTGCAATGCAAAACTGACCAATTTCTGCTTGCTCGGTCCCGAGCCTGGAGCTTTTTGGCAAGAAGCATTGTCTCTGTCCTGGAAAGAGAGGTTCCTTTAATCATTTCCTCCCTTCCTCCTCTTGCAGCAGGTTCAACTCAAAGCCCAGTTAGAGAGGATGGTCATGATCCTGATAGCCCCTCTGTGGCCCAGACAGATTTGGTTCACACTGCTCAGCCGTCTGACAGTGGAGCTTTCATGGCCCTTTCCACTTTCGGGTCAGCTACTCTCTCAGCAGCAGGGAGATCTTCCTGGACATAAGTCTTCACCACTCATTCACACTAATGGTATCAGCACCGGAGGCACTAGGACCCATCGGGAGCAAACTTTTTTTCCTGTTAGAAGGTCGGTGCCTGAGACAGCGCCGCGAGCCTCAGCTTGTGCAGTAATGAATATCTCGGCGTTGACCTTCCAACCACCTCAGTTCCTTTTTTCCCCCCGTCGAGTGCACTTCAGTGACGATGTCGCTCGCCCTCCGGGAGTCAAACTTCAAACTACAGCATAGTTTTCAGTTTTATTGTTTTGTAGTAATATCTCGAATAAGTATCGCTTAAGTTTATTCTCATTTACAAAAGAAGTCTCAGCCTACTTTGTGAGTCAACCATAGCCCAGGTCAGGTATTAGGGAGACTTGTGTAAAGCTGTTCAGTCAGCGGGCTGGGTCCAGTCCGCCGTCTTCTCCGGAGGGTCTGACAACGGTCAGGCCAATGCCGAGGCGGAGGCGGTCCTCAGCATAAAAATAAACGGTCGATTTCTCGCACCGTTCAGCCTCGAAGCTCTTCTTTGGCCCATAGGTCAAAAAAGAGAAGGCGTCACTCGAGGTCACCCTCTGATATGTCTGCGTGTAGACAGTCGGTTATTGGAGCTAGTTGCCGGTCTCCTCCTTCGGAGCCAGCTTCTGTTTCTGGTAGCCGACGTCTTCGACATCGGAGCCCTACCCCGCCCTCTGGTAGGTCTTCAGATGAGCAGTTTCATCAGTGGGCTGCTCTTATGGAGCAATGGGCTTGGAGGTTGGTCCAGCTGCCTGGCCCGGTCACTCGGGTGCCTTCAGAGCTTGTAGGAGACCAGGTGGGCGGTTGGCCTCCCTGGTTCGCGGCACCGGCTTCGGTGCGTGGGCTCCAACGGCAGGTGTTCCCCCTCATGGCTGCTGCGCAGGGGCCACACCATGCCTCTGTCTCCTGCTCTTCTTCCTCCCTTCTCAAATTCTGTTTTTTGGAGTCTTGGGGTATTTTCGACACCCTCGGCGCCGTCCTCAGTGCCGATGCATCTGTCGGCGCCATCCTCTATGCCGTTGAGTTACTTGGCACCGTGCGCTTTGTCTGCACCATCCTCTGTGCTGTCTTCGGCGCCGTGTGGCTCCTCAACACCGTCCTCGGTGCCATGCGCTTAGTCGGCGCCGTGCGTTTCTGCAACGCCGGGGGTCCTTAGGGCATCGTCCACCTCTCAGGACTCCTCCTTTAATCGTTTTCCTTCCTTATTTCCATCTGATTTCCACTCCTTTCCTGACCATGCAGTCCATCCTGGACTGTCAGGAGATGACATTGAGCCTGACCCAGACCTTAGGCTGGGTGATGAAGTGGAAGAAACAGGATCTATTCCTGCTGCGGAGCCTGTGGTCGAGGACCTGTCTTTTAAGTCTCTGCTGAAAAACTTGATTTCCACTCTTTCTCTCCAAACTACAGATATTGATCCTGGGAAATTGCTAAGACTCCAGTATCTCCATGTTCCGGAGATCCCTACGGATTTGACTCCTCCGGTACAGCCGTCCTTTGAGATGCTGTCTCAAATGGTATGGAGTAATCCTGCTCTCATTCCTTCGGTGGCTAAATCCATAGATAGGAAATACTCAGCCCCCCCAAGGCTCGACCCATTTTGGCGTCCCAAGCCTTTGCGGATCCTATATTAGTTTTGGCAGAGAATGATAGGGTCGTCCTCCCCCAAACTACTGCAGCTCGACCTATTACCAAAGAATCTCATAAGATAGACACTTTAGGTAAGAGGGTCTTTGCTGCTTCCACCCTGGGTATGCATATTGCCAGCTACCAGGGCTGTTTCTCTCAGTATGCGTGTATTCTTTGGCATTGCTTAAACAGATGGTTGAAGCTCTACCAGAATCGGATACAAAGCCAGAGCTTCTTCAGATTATTACCCGGGGTATCGAATCCAACAGCCAGCAGGTTAAAGTGGCTATGGATGCTTTCGATACTGCTTCCAGAGCGGCGGCGGCCGGCATTTGTACCCGCCGTCATTCCTGGCTGCGCCCTTCAGGTTTCACGAATGATGCACAGCAGCAGGTAATGGCGTTGCCTTTTGATGGTGTGTATCTCTTCGGCCCTCAAGTAGAACAAGCTCTAGAAGCTATACAAAAAACTAGGTCAGCCGTTAAGTTGGCTCGACTTCCTCCTGTCCCCTCTCGAGGGGGTGTTAATAAACGCCAGTTCCATAACTGTCAGTCCTTTCGAGGCAAAGGCAGAGGAAATTTTCATGAAAACCAAGCCCCCCAGCCTCAAAAGAAAACGCAACAGAAGGCGCAAGGACCCAAAGCGCCCAGCATCACCTTCTGAGTTGTTGGCCCAAGTCCCACCTCAGCTGCCTGAGGTGGGCTCTTCCTCAGGTGGAGGTTGTCTAACGACTTCTACAATCAATGAAGTCCATAACCTCAGACAAATAGGTCATTCGGATAATCCGCGAGGGATATTCACTCAATCTTGTGACGACCCCTCCGGATCGTCCCCCCAAACGACAGCTCAGGCTGTCAACCCTTCAGTCAGACCTTCTCACCTCCGAGATTCAGGGCCTTCTGAACAACAGGGCAGTAGAAGTAGTTCCGCTGCATCAACGGAACACAGGGTTCTACTCCCATTACTTTCTGGTTCCAAAGAAAACCGGGGGCATGTACCCCATTTTGGACCTCAGAAAACTAAATAAATTTCTGCCCAAAGAGAAATTCAAGATGATTTCACTAGGAACCTTGTTACCTTTGCTTCAACAGCACGACTGGCTAGCCTCCCTAGACATGCAGGATGCTTACCAGCACATCTCTATTCACTGAAGCACCACAAATTCCCTGGGTTTGTGGCTCTGGGACAACATTATCAGTTCAGGTCCTGCCCTTTGGGCTATCCTTGGCGCCACGGTTTTACAAAGTGTTGTGCAGTTCTCATGGCGCATCTCAGAAAGATCGAATTCAAGTGTTCCTTATCTGGACGATTGGCTTGCAAGTCCTTCCAGGCAGGAACTCTGGATGCCATAGCCACGGCTTCAAGCTTTCTCACGTCCATGGGAGTCCTGCTAAACCTCAAATTGCAGGAACTCTTCTGGACACCTCCTGTGCGAAGGCTTTTCTTCCAGAGGACAGAAGGAGCGATATCCTTCAGATGGCCCATCACATCGGGGAGAGCAACTCGGTTCCAGCTCTCTCGATGCAGCGAATGCTAGGTCTCATAGCATCCTCGGTGTTCACTGTACCCCTAGCACGCCTTCACATGAGAACTTCTCAGTGGATGCTCAGTACTCAGTGGTCCCCAACCACTCACCCACAGTCCTTTCTCATCAAGGTGACAGAACCTTTAAAGATGTCGCTCACCTGGTGGTAGCAAGAGAACAATCTCCTAGAAGGATATCACTTTGCTCCTCTTGATCATCAGATTTCCATTACCACAGACGCGTCCCTGGTGGGGGCGCTCACTGTCAGGCTCTCCACACTCAAGGTACGTGGACTCTGGTCAAGTCCCAGCTTCACATAAATGTCTTGGAAATGAGAGCCGTCCTTAATGCAGTCCAAGCATTGAAGGACATTCTCTATCACAAGAGCATTCTCCTTCAAATGGACAACAAAGCAGTGATGTATTACATCAACAAACAGGGCTGTGCTCACTCTTACCCCTTATGCAGAGAAGCGATGAGAGTGTGGGACTGGTGCTGCAGCACAAGTCTCTAATTCAGCGGTCTACCTGCCAGGAATACAGAACTAACTGGCAGACGCTCAGCAGAACAGAGACAGATCCTCACGAATGGTCTCTCGACTCAGCCGTAGTTCAGTCAGTATTCTTAGAGTGGGGAACTCCAGACCTGGACCTTTTTGATTCCCCACACAACACAAAACTGCCTCTCTTCTGCTCCAAAAATCCAGGGCCTGGCATTTTCTGTCAGGATGCTTTCAGGCTGCAGTGGGCAAAACGCTTTCTATACGCCTTTCCGCCTCTTCCTCTAATTCAGAGGGTACTTCTCAAGTTCGAATCCCAGGGGGACAAAATGATCCTCATTGCTCCCTTCTGGCCTCGACAAATGTGGTTTCCACTACTCAACAGTATGTCGGCAGCTCCGCCATAACCACTCCCACTTCAGACGAACCTCTTGACTCAAGGGCCTGTTGTTCATCCCAACTTGAGGTCGCTTCACCTTCACGCTTGGCTCCTGAAGAGATAGAAGTGAACAGGTTCAATGTCTCTCGCAGGGTTTAGGATATTCTTCTGGCTGCGCGGAAACCAGCCACTAGAAAAACTTACACAGCCAAATGGAAGCGTTTTTCGCTCTGGTGTGCAAAATCCTCCTTAAATCCCTTTTCCTGTCGTCCAGATAAAATTTTGGAGTACCTCTTAGACCTCTCAAATTCAGGTCTGCAGTACTCTACAGTCAGAGTTCATCTTTGTGCCATTTCAGCTTATCATGAGCCGGTACTTTCCTTGTCACTAGCTCAGTTACCCGTAGTTGAGGTTTCTTAAGGGATTCTGCATACCAGACCTCCTATAAGACGCCCAGTCGCAGCCTGGGACATTAATCTTGTGCTAGACATGCTCACTGAAAGCCTTCTGAACCTCTGGCTACCTGTGAGTTAAAATTTCTCACCTGGAAAACTGCCTTCGTGGTGGCCATTACCTCAGCCCATAGGGTTTCTGAGATACATGTCTTGGTCACAGACCCTCCAGTATGTGTGTTCCATAAAGACAAAGTAGTCCTTAGAACCCATTCTAAATTTCTTCCTAAGGTTGTTTAGGAGTTCCATCTAAACAAACCTTTAGTCCTTCCTCTCTGCGGACTTCAAAATGAAGGGAGAATGTTCTTCATTCCTGGATGTCAAGAAAGCTTTACGCTTCTATCTAGATAGAACAAAGGACTTTCGTAAAGCTCGACAACTGTTTGTTTCTTTCAGCGAGACCCAGCTGGGTCAGCCTGTCACTATCAGGTGTATCTCAGCATGGCTAGTGGCATGCCTTCGCCACTGTTATTCCATGGCGCAGGTTAAGCTGGAGGGCAGAGTGTACGCTTACTCTACTAGAGCGGTAGCGGCATCTCTGGCAGAAATCTGCAATGTTCCCATTGTAGATATTTGCAGTGCGGCTGCCTGGAGCTCAGTGCATACCTTCGTTAAACACTATGCCCTGGATGTCCATGCCAGACATCTGTCCTTTGGCAGAACCATCCTTAATGGACTTCTGTCCTAAAACTGTGAGCTCTTGGTCTGTCCTGCCACCCTCTCGGGGGATTATTAGCTCGGTACTCTCCCATTAGTGTGACTGAGTGGTGGAGACTTATGTCCAGGAAGATATGGAAATTACGTACCTACCGTAATTCTTGATCATCTTGGACAAGTCTCCACCACTCATTCACACACCCACCCTCCATCCCCCGAGCTCACCTCTGTTGTTGGTCTTCACTCCCTCAAATCTTTAGGCTGTGAAGATTTCTTTGTTGACCCTTCTTATACGGGTCTTCCGGACTATATTGTGTCCGGTTTTTGGTTAGGCTATCCTTCTAGGTCAGTTAGGCTGCATCTCCTCGGGAAAAAAAGGTACTGAGGCGGTTGGAAGGTCGGCCCAAGATATTCATTACCGCCTACGAGCTGAGGTCTCTGGTGCCGCTCTCAGTGCCTCAGGCTGACCTTCCAACAAAAAAAAAAAGTTTGCTCCTGATGGGTCCTAGTGCCTCCAGCGCTGATCCCATTAGTGTGAATGAGTGGTGGAGACTCGTCCAAGAAGATCAAGAATTACGGTAGGTACGTAATTTCCATTTCTAGGGACGTGGATATGTTGTTCATCCACAGTCTGGCAGGTTTCTTGCCGCTTTAAATCTTGCTGGAAGGTCTTCAAGCTGGCTCCTCCCACCTACCGGGGTGGTAAAACTCTCGGCTCCGCCCCATGACGCCAGGTCTTCCTTACCGCTTGGAAGCTCAGGTTCCCTCCTTAACGCTCTGCGTATAGACTGGATCCTAATTCTTTGGTTCGCCTGAAACGTATTCTAAAATTATCAAGACTTTGGTCAAGTTACTCCCTCGCAGCTGCGATGGACAAATCGACTCCCGGATTTCGGTGGTGCCCTTGTGGGCAGAAAATGTCCAGGACGGATCTGCACTCCATGTGCATCTACTGCCTCGGCCTAGACCATGACCTGCAGGCCTGCGAGTTTTGCTGTTCATTTTCGGCCAACGTCCTGGAAGACCGCGCTGCCCGGTTACAACTTGGGCGCCCCGAGAGGCGCTATCCGCCAGTGAAGTCGAAGGAGGCCCGTTGGGCGGTTACTGCGGCAGCTTGGCTCGGCTGGGCAACTCGAGCAGATGATCGCCGCCGAGGAGGAGGCGGCACAGGCCACATCATCCTCTTCCTCAGTCGCGGCGTTTATCCCTCTTTCTGGGTACCTCATATTCAGCTTCTTTCAAGGAGCTTTGCCAGTCCCTTTCCACTGAGGGAGGGCCATCGGACATTCCTCTGCGTCCAAAAGAAGGACTCGAAGGTAAGTCCCACCGTCGGGTGCTCATGGGAGGGAGAGGTCCCCTTCCCGGACAGTCAACACTCTACGCGGTCAAGGTTGCGGCTGAGGCGCTGGCTTCCACGGTGTCCCGTCAGGTCAGCCAGCCGAGACACCCTTCTCGACGCGGTGAGATTTTTCTCGACCCGTCGGACAGGCTGTCGACTGGTGAAGCCAACAACCCTTCTTCGCCGGTTCCCCCGGTGGAGACTGAGGACTTGCCTGCACCTCTGGTGTCGCAGTCCCCGGTCAAGGCTTCCGAGCCGAGGGAAGAGCAGGTGTCTCCCACCCCTTCCCAGACCCATCCTCTGTCTGTGACATCCTCTTGGTCCGGCCGATCCCGCTGACATCGGCGGTCTCGGCACCGAAGTAAGCGGCGCCACCGCTAGTCCTCGTCTTCCTCCTCGGAAGAGGAGAGGCTTCGGCGCAAATTGCATCAATGCTACGAGGACCTGATGTGGCAGCAGTTACTTCTGTCCGGGAACAAGCCGATGCCGTCGCCTTCCCTGGCCATCAAGTGGCTGTCACCAGCGGCCCGAGAAACAACCCCTCTCTGTAGCCGAGGTGCCCAAGCCTGGGCCAGTTGTTCAGCCGAAACCAGCTGCCCCACCAATTGTGGTGGAACCTCCGCCTCAGCACCGAAATCGGGGGCACCGACCAAGGACTCTCGGTTGGGTCAGGGCCTGCCCCACAGGTTGTCAGTCACCCTCACTCCTGACTGTCCTTGGTAGGTGGAGGGTGGCTCAGGCCCCAGGCAGCTCTTCGCGGACTCCTCGGAGTCCGACGACTCCTCCCTCTTCTCCAGGCCCATTGACCTGGAGTCCTCCGGGGGCCAGTCGATGGACGAAAGCCCATCGTCCTTCATGGGTCTGCTTCGGCTCATCTTGGAGTCCACCGGGATGCAGCTCGAGCCCGTATCCAAGCGGGCCAAGTGTCCCCTGACAAGAGATACTGAACCGAGGGGATTCACCCGCAGAGGCCTTTCCGGTGGCTGAAGCCATTGTTGGCCCAGCCTTGGAGCTCTGGCAGAGGCCTGCTTCCTGTCCTGCACCTTCGGCCAGGATGGCCAGGAAGTAAGCGGTCCCTACCGGCTCTTTGCCCAGTTTTTCGGAACACCCCTCCGCCAAGGGATTGGTCCCTGACAGCGTTTTCCGGCGTTCCGGGAACGCTAGGCATGTGGACAAGCCCCCCGACAAGGAGTCCAAAAAGCTGGACTACGCCAGGCGCAAGGTGTACGCTGCGTCCTCCTTTGGCTTCCACCAGGCCAGCTCGGCCGTGCTAATGGCACACTTCTTCCACGCCCTCATGGGCTCCCTGGATGAGGTGATCCCTCATCTCCCACCTGACCTGCAGACCACGGTCCGGCAGGTATGGGACCAGGGAAGGGCGGTGGCAAAACAGCAGCTCCAAATGTCTCTGGACATTGGAGACTCCTGTGCCAGATCAGTTGCGGCCGCGATGGCCATGCACCGCAGAGCATGGCTGAGGATGTCCACCTTCACGGCGGATACCCAGCATAAACTGGCGGATGTCCCCTTCCTGGGGATCGAGCTCTTCGGCCTTGGAGTGGAAGGTTACCTCCAGCGGATCGAAAAGTCCAATGCCACTCTGGACTCTGTCACCTCCGCCCAGAAGGACAAGGGCCGTCGACAACAGCAACACAAGTCCTTTCATCATTCTGCGCCTGAGGCACGTCCGGCCCAACAGCTCCAGCACTAGGGCCAGCAGGCTCGCGCTTGACATCCCAAGCCTGCAGCTTCCTCTAATAGGAAGCAGGGAGGTAAAGGCCCAGGAGGTCCCTCGGCCAGTCCTCCTCTAAGCCTGCCCAGTGACGGGCTGAGGTGTCGCCTCAGCCTGCCACTTCCCCTGGGTTCCCCGGGATCTCCACCACTCTTTCCGCCTGGTCAGTTATCACCACGGACCATTGGGTGTTGGAAGTGGTAGGAAAGGGCCTGCCCCTGGAGTTCGAGCAGGCCCCGCCCTTCTGAGCCGTCGCCCCTCGGGGGGCTATGGGGTCTGCAGCCTCTTTGTCAGCTCGCTGAGCCAATATCGCCCTGCTCCTCGAAAAGGAGGTGATCAGGAAGGTGGCGGATCCTTCTCCAGACCCGGGGTTTGTGTCCAGGTACTTCCTGGTCCCAAAACGGACGGGGGGCTGGCTGGCGCCCCTTTATCGACTTGCACGACCTGAACAGGTTTCTAAGGTCTCGGACTTTCAGGATGGTCACTCTGGCTCATATAATCCCATCCTTGGAACGAGGCGTGTGGTTCTGTTCTCTGGACCTTCAGGACGCGTTCTTTCACGTCCCAATCCCACGTCCACCAGAGATTCCTCCGCTTCAGGGCAGAGGGATCCTCTACAGTTCGGGCCATGCCCTTGACCTTTCACTTGCTCCCAGGGTCTTCACCAAATGCATGGCAGTGGTGACAGTATCTTGGGCGCCAAAGGCTCCGGGTGTACCCCTACCTGGATGACTGGTTGATTGCAGCCCCTCCAGAATGGAGGTGGAGCGGTCAGAGATCTGGCCCTCCAGGTTTGCTCTCAGTTGACCTCTTCATCAGCAGGAGGCTAAGTGAACTTCGTGCCAAAGCAGGTGATCCAGTTCATCGGGGCAGAGCCCGACTCTCTACGAGCCAGAGCACGGCTCCCCGTGGACAGGGCCGAGGTTCTTTCCTCCTTTGCCCAGTCATTTCTGGTTGGGCAGTTGCACCCTGCCCGGGAATTCCTGCGCCTCCTGGGCCTCATGGCGGCCTGCACCAGCGTGGTTTGTTGGGCCTGTTGGTACATGCATCCCCTTCAATGGGGGCTTGCCAGCCAATGGTCACAGCACTTCGATCCGCTGAATCAGCTAGTGACAGTGATCCAGGAGATGTGGAACGCTCTCCAGTGGTGGACCGTTCCAGCACATCTGCAGGAGGGCATCCCGTTCGTCCACCCCGAGCCGACTGTCTCTCTATCGACTGATGCTTCTCTGATGGGTTGGGGTGCCCATCTGGGGAAGCACAGAACGCATGGCCTCTGGTCCCCCCGGGAGTTCCGATGCCACGTCAACCTGCTGGAGCTTCGAGTGGTTCGTCTAGCCCTCACCGCCTTCACTCTGTTTCTACGGGGTCAAGTGGTTCAGGTCCAGACGGGCAATACCACGACCATGTACTGCCTAAACCGCCAGGGCAGGACGCGCTCCATGCCTCTGTGCAGTGAAGCTCTCCGCATTTGGTCACTCATGCGCAGCCTGGAGGCGGATCTCCTTGCCATCCATGTGGCAGGAGTCTCCAACACCCTGGCCGATGCCCTAAGCCGGATAGGGGCTGCTTCCCACGAGTGGTCTCTCCTGCCGGAGGTAGTACAAGATCTGTTCTCCCACTGGGGCATGCCTCAGGTGGACCTATTTGCCTCCGGGGAGAATGCGAAGCTGAGACTGTTTCATGCCCGCCCCCCTCAGCAGGGCTCGCTGCAGGGGGATGCCTTCTCGTCTACGCCTTTCCCCCATTTCCCGTGATCCTCAAGGTGCTTCTCAAGGCGAGGAGGGACAAGGCGCAGGTGATTCTGGTAGCTCCAGACTGGCCCCGCCAGTTCTGGTATCCAGATCTCCTCAGTCTCAGCTCCAGGCTCCCGAGGCGGCTTCCAGCCTGCCTGGACCTGATCTCAGTCAATCAGGGGAAGGTATTCCATCCGGACCTTCAGTCCCTGCACCTGATGGCCTGGTTCCTGAATGGCTAGAGTTCCAGGCCTTGGGTCTTTCCGACGAGGTCTTCAACGTCGTTGAGGCGTCCCGTAAGGAGTCGACCAGAAAATGCTACGCCTTCAAATGGAAGAGATTCTCCATTTGGTGTCAGAGCAAGTGCCAGGACCCTTCCTCCTGTTCCTTGGCAAGAATTCTGGACTACCTGTTGTCCCTTTCTCAGCAAGGGCTTCGGTCGACGACCCTTAAGGTGCACCTGGCAGCCATCTCTGCTTACCGGGCACGGGCCGGGAAGCAGTCAGTGGTGCAGGAGAAGGTGGTCGGTTGCTTTTTCAAAGGCCTTGATCACATATCCCCTCCAGTGCGAGTACCTCCACCTCCGTGGGATCTACTACTGGTATTGGCTAAGCTCATGGGCAAGCCCTTTCGAACCGATGCACAGGTGTGACATCTCTCACCTGTCGTGGAAGACCGCCTTCTTGGTGGCTATCATGTCAGCCAGAAGGATGGGAGAGCTCCAGGCGCTTTCCATCGAGTCTCCTTATCTGGTCTTCCACAGGGACAAGGTTGTCCTGCACCCCACCCGAAGTTCCTTCCGAAGGTGGTGTCGGAGTTTCACCTTAACCAGGTGTTGACTCTGCCGGTGTTCTACCCCAATCACACCTCGGAGGCCGAATATAGACTCCATCGTTGGACCCTAGAAGAGCTCGCTACTATAAGGAGCGGACGGCTGAAGTTCGGGAGAGGTTCACAATTGTTTGTCACCCACGCTGAAGCCGCACCTGGCAGACCTGCAGCCAAGCGGACGATAGGCAGGTGGGTCACCTCCTGCATAGATCTCTGCTATAGGTTGGCAGGCATGGAGCCTTCCAGAGGGATAAGAGCTCATTCTACCTGCCATACCGCTGCATCAGTGGCTGCTTCCAGGGACGTCCCTAT
The DNA here is from genome assembly GCA_016271365.2 of Neoceratodus forsteri. Classification (NCBI taxonomy): domain Eukaryota; kingdom Metazoa; phylum Chordata; order Ceratodontiformes; family Ceratodontidae; genus Neoceratodus; species Neoceratodus forsteri. The sequence goes on along the minus strand of JADMNL010000030.1, from coordinate 124,924,592 downwards.
CCAGGAAATCTGCAGGGCTGCTACCTGGAAGTCAGCACACCTTCATCACCCACTACCACATTGACCTTGAGTCAAGCCAGAATGCTGGTTTGGGGGTCTCGGTTCTCCAGTCTTTATTTCCCAAGTAGGGGATGTGAGCCTTGCCTCCCTCCTCCCGGAGAACTGCTAGGAGTCTGCCAGACAGTGGGGATGAACAACATATCCATGTCCTAGAAATACAGGTTACTCACCTGTGGCAGGAGTTCTAGGAATGGTATATGTTGTTCATCCACAAACCCACCGACCTCCCGGCAGCGACAGCCTGGCTTCGCGGGCTATATCTGGCATCATGGGGCGGAGCTGAGAGTTTTACCACCCGGGTGGGTATGGCGCCAGCTTGAAGACCTTCCGCAAGATTTAAAGCGGCAAGGAACCTGGCAGACAGTGTGGATGAACAACGATACCATTCCTAGAACTCCTGTTATAGGTGAGTAACCTGTATCTTTGGTCCATCCCAACTTATGCTCACTCCACCTGCATGCTTGGCCTCAGGACCTAGCGAAGCTCAGATTTGGAGTTTCGGATGAAGTAGCTCAAATCTTGGTAGAGGCGTAGAAGCCCACTACCAGGGCCACTTATGCCATGAAATGGAAATGCTTTTGTCTATGGGCCACAGCCAGGAGATTGGACCCTCTGGTCTGTCCGGTCAACTCTATCTTACAGTACCTGTTATCCCTTTCGGAGTCCGGTCTGTTACTCCTCCATAAAAGTACACCTGGCTGCTATTTCTGCCTATCATCACTGCGTCCATGACAGGACTGTGGCTCAATTGGAGGTAGTGAAAACCTTTCTTAAGGGGGTCCTGCATCTCCGTCCCCCTGTTCAGGATCCTGTTCCTCCTTGGAACTTATTGTTTGTTCTGGAAAGGCTTACACTTCCCCCATTTGAACCTGCCATGAGTTGTGAGCTTCGTTAACTCTCCTGGAAGATGTTGCTTTTGGTAGCAGTACTTCTGCTAGGCACATTTATGAGCTTCGTGCTTTGATGTAGAGAACCTTATCTGATTTTTCTTAAGGATAAGTTGGATCTCTGCACCAACCCAAAATTCCTTCCTAAGGTAGTCTCAGAGCTTACTCTTAATCAGTTGGTTCAGCTTCTGGTTTATTACTCGAACACTCCCAACAGGGGTGAGGCGCTTCTGCACACCTTAGATGTGCATAGAGCTTTGCACTATTACCTGTCCAGAACTCAGGAGGCCAGGCAATCAGATCAGCTTTTTGTGTCCTTTGCGGACAGGTCCTTGGGGCGCCCGGTTACCAAACAAATGCTTTTGCGTTGGTTGGTTAACTGCATATTCTGCTGTTATGAGAAGGGTGAGAAAACCCTTCCAGGTGTGGTCAGAGCGCATTCCGCCAGAGCGGTTGCTAGTTCTTTTGCAGCACTCGAGAGTGTCGGCAGCTGACATTTGTGCTGCCACCACTTGGCACTCTGTTCACACGTTCATCAGGCACTACAGCCTGGATATAGTTTCAAGCGTTGAAGAGTTTTGGCCTTGCGGTTCTGCAGGGCCTTATCTCATGAGAGGTCTTTCTCCCGATGTCGCTGCCTGCTCTCCTTTCCCTCCCAAAGGTTGTCTTAAGCTTTATACTGCTTGGGAGCGCGTCTGTATGTTTACTTTCCCTTCCTAAGGGTTCTCTTTAGTTTTATACTGCTTGGGAATCAGTCTTATGTGTGTTACCTGCTGCAAAAGCTTCCTCTCGAAGTAAAATAGTACAGTTACGTAAGAACTTACCGTATCAGTAGATCTTCGAGAGAAGCTCTTGCAGCAGGTATGATTTTCCCTCCCTCCTTCCCCAGGGAGTCGGTCTCTCTGCTCTGATCCAACTTTCATTCTTTCAATTACGGGCTTTGTGTTTGCCCTTATTTGTTCTGTAGAGTTTGTTTGATCCACAGCTGTTCGTTTTTGGCCTGTCATTGGCGCAAGAACTGGAGCACGTGGGGACTGCCTCCTGCCTTTATACTGGGTGACGTCAGGTTTGGAGCCGATGTCGGGTGGGCGGTCCCACGTCGGTACTGCTGGAGAATATAATTGCCGCGATCTGCTGCCAGGTGGTGTCAATCCTATGTGTGTTACCTGCTGCAAGAGCTTCTCTCGCAGATCTACTGTTACGGTACGTTCTTACGTAACTGTACTCTCATCCGCATGAACCTACCCGACCTCCCCGGCTTCAACGCACAACCTGAGCTTCCAGTGGGCAAAGATCTGGAGTCATGGGGCGGAGCTGAGAGTTGTACCACTCGGGTGGGTGGGAGGAGCCAGCTTCATGACCTTCTGGCAAGATTCTTAAAGGGAAAGGACATGCCAAACAGTGTGACTGAACAACATATACCACTCCTAGAATTACTGTTACAGGTGAGTAACCTGATTTTTGTGTGTGTGTGTGTAGCACAATTAAATCATTTGAGAAAGGTTAAAATAAAATGTTCTGAAGCATAGGATAAATGCAGGCATAAAAAGTAATTCTGCACTTGGAAAAAGACCACGCTTCTCTAGGAACCCATTTAGACTTGCTGGGCCGGGTCTCCTCAAGTCTCACCGGCATTTAGGTAGTGGTCTCATCTTCTGAATCGGAGTCGGGACCCCTTGCTGCATAGTCCAACTCTATTTTGGTGATCAGTTTTGCTGCTTCCACCGGGTCTGCATAATGGTAAGTTCTAGGAGTGTGGATATGTTGTTCATCCACACTCTTTGGCATGTCCCTTTCCCCTTTAAATCTTGCCGGAAGTCTTCAGGCTGGCTCCTCCCACCCACCCGGGTGGTATATACCTCAGCTCCGCCCCATGACGCCAGATCTTCCTTTCTGCTGGAAGATTCAGGTTCCCTCGTGCTACTTCTACAAGTACGGTAGGCCCTTGAGTCTAATCGACTGTTTTCGCCGCATTTGCTTTCTTTAAAACTCGTAAGAGTTTATGAATCCAATCCGAGTGCATGGGACATGGAGGACAAGTCGTCCACCGGTTTTCGCCCGTGTCCTTGCGGACAAAAAATGTCTTGCACCGATCCCCACCTCTCGTGCGTTTATTGCTTGGGTGTCGTGCATACCACTGCTTGCACCATCTGTCTGGCCTTCCACCCCAACGTTCTGGACGACCGCAAGGCATGCCTACGGATAGGGAAACCGGAGCTTTGCAATCCACCAGTGAAATAGAAGGAGGTCAGGTGGGCAGTTTCCGCGGCCATGGGATCCACTGAGCAGCTCGAACAGATGGCAGATTTCGAAGAGGAAGCTGCCCAAGCTTCGCCAGCCAAAGTTTTTCGTGCCACTTAACCAGGACTCCACCTTTACTGGGTCCTTTTGGGAGCTGGCCAGTCTCTCCCCCCAAGGGTGAGGCGCCCCAGGCTCGCACTCCTCCCGCCCCAAAAAAGGGTCAAGGACCTCCAATCTTCTTCTGGCCAAAGAAGACGTTCCTGGGACCGAGAGCGGTCCGATTCACAGGACCAGTCAGTCTCGGCCTCTGTCGATATAGTTTCCTCAGCTGCCGGCTTCTCGGACTGTCCGTCAGGCCAAGGCACTGAAGCCGAGGATACGGCAGAACCGGCCAAGATTTCTCTCAACCCGATCGAGCCGTTATCGCCGACCACGCTCGACAACTCTCTGGAAAGGACTCCCATCCTTTCTTTCCCCGATGAGGAGACCCGTCCTGCGGGCATTCCGATCGAGGGACAGGAACCGGATCCTCGGTTTTCACTGAATCCGGCCTCTCCCGATCGACAGAGCCGACACCGTCTGTCTCGATTGAGGAGTAGAGGACCCCGTCGCTAGAAAAACCGAAAAAGGCTCACAAACACTCCCGGAAGAGGCGCCACTGCTGTTCTTCATCCTCTTCGGGCAAGGAGAGACTTAGAGGGAAGCTCCGTCGACGTTATGAGGACCTCGTGGCAACAGCTAATTCTGACCGGTCTAAAGCCGGCTACACCGGCCATTACTTGGCCCTAGCCTCTTCGGCCGACACTGACTCCTCGGTACCGAGGGACTCCGGTAGGAACAGCACGCATTCCTGCTCGGCCTGTACCGGTCTCCCCACCAATTTTGGTGGAACCACCGCCTAAGCAGCCTCAGGGAGGGGCTCCCTCTAAGGAGGATCAGACAGACACGGGCTTGCCATGTCGTCTGTCCATCACTGTTGCTCCTGATCGCCCTAGGCGCATTGAAGGGGACATAGGCGGGAGACCCCTGTATCCCGACTCCTCGAACTCTGATACCACTGGTCTTCACTCACACCCTGATGATGAGTTGTCAGTGACAGGCCTGGAGGAAGGTCCTTCTTCCTTCCAGGGCATCCTTCAACTCATTTCTGAGTCCACTGGTATGCCATTGCAGCCTATCCAAAAGGCGTCGGAATATCCTCTCACGGATATCCTTAAAAGGGGGGATACCCCGATGGAGGCCTTTCCAGTGGCCGAAGCCATTGTTTGCCCAGCCCTTGAGCTATGGCAGCGCCCTGCCTCTTGCCCGGCTCCGTCTGCCCGCGTGGCTCGCAAGTACACTGTACCTATGGGGTCCTTGGCGGGCTTCACTGAGCATCCCTCGGCCGAGAGCCTTGTGACTGCCTCAGTGTTTCGGCGCATGGATAGCTCAGCGGATACTGACCGCCCTCCGGACAAGGAGTCCAAAAATATGGACCATTCTGCCCAGAAGGTATATGCGGCCTCATCCTTGGCCCTTCATCAGGCCAGCTCAGCAGTGATCATGGCACACTTCTCTCATGTTCTTTTGGGGTCGCTAGGTGAAGTCCTCCCTCATCTCCCAGCAGACGTGCAGACCACAGTTAAGTAAGTCCGTGACCAGGGCTGTGCTGTTACAAAATAGCAGCTCCAGACGGCTCTGGACCTTGGCGATTCCTGTGCCAGTTCTCTAGCAGCCGCAGTGGCCACTCACTGCAGGGCCTGGCTGAGATTATCCTCCTTTCCGGCGGATACTCAGCACAAGCTAGCTGACGTGCCCTTCCTTGGCACCAACCTTTTCGGTCCGTGAGTGGCAGGTCACCTCCAGCGCATTGAGTAGTCCAGTGCCACTTTGGATGCCACTTCTGCTAAGGGTTCTTCGGGCAAGAACCAGCAGAAGCGCAAGAAGAAGCCCTTTCGGCACTCTTCCCCTGCGGTTAGGCAGTCCCACTTCCAGGGAGGTCAACAGCAGGCTCAAGCTTGGCACCCTAGGCCCAAGCAGGGTCCCCAACAGCCCCGCAAAGGAGGCCAAGGTGCCGGTCCAGGACCTCCTCCTCTAAGCCTGCGCAGTGGACGGGTCGGTGGCCATCCCTACTCCCGTCCACGCCAGTTCTAGGTCCTCCATGGGGTCCAGCTCCACCACTTTGTTTCCGCCTAGTCGGTATCACTTCTGACAGGTGGAGTCGTGGAAGTGGTGGGTGGGGACTGCCTTTAGAGTTTGAGCAGTACCCTCCTTGCCAAGCGTGCCCGCAGGGAGGAAAGGATCTCAGTTGGCGCTCAGTCGGCCCTTTGGAACGACATTGCTCAGCTCCTCTGCAAGGAGGCAGTAGCTCCAGTGCCGGATCCTCCTACAGACCCAGGCTTCATGTCCAGGTACTTCCTGGTCCCCCAAGCGGACGGGGAGCTGGCGCCCCATCCTAGATCTTGACAACCTGAATCAGTATCTCAGGTCTCACACCTTCTGAATGGTAACTCTGAACCAGATCATACCATCTCTGGAGCAAAACATATGGTTCTGTTCACTGGATCTACAGGACGCGTTCTTTCACGTCCCAATCTGTCCGTCCCACCAGCGGTTCCTCTGCTTCAGGGTGAAGGGACTCTGCACGAGTTCGAGCCATGCCGTTCAGCAAGTCATCGACCCCTTGGGTCTTCACCAAATGCATTGCAGTGGTGGCAGCCCATCTGCGGCATCAAGGGGTTCGCATATACCCCTACCTCGACGATTGGCTCCTGGCAGGTTCCTCCCTACAGGAGGTGGAGAGGTCCAGGGACCTGGCCTTCCGAACCTGTTCCCGCTTAGGCCTCTTGATCAACCAGGCCAAGTCGGAATTCGTGCCCTCTCAGGTGATGGGCTTTATCGGGGCAGAGCTCGACTGTCGTCAAGCCAGAGCCCGGTTTCCAGCAGACAGGGTGGAGGTTCTTTCCTCCTTTGCCCAATCATTTCTGGTTGGGCGCTTGCGGCCTGCGGGACTTCCTGTGCCTTCTGGGTTACATGGTGGCGTGCACCTCAGTGGTCCATTGGGCCAGGTTGCACATGCGTCCCCTCCAGTGGGAGTTGGCCGCTCAGTGGACTCAGCGTCAGGGTCTTTTCGACCAGCTGGTCACTGTCACCCAGAAGATGTGGGACGCTCTCCAGTGGTGGACTGTCCCAAGTCGTCTGCAGGAAGGGATTCAGTTTGTCTGGCCCGAGCCAACTGTCTTTCTTACGACCAATGCCTCTCTCATGGGCTGGGGAGCCCACATGGGGGGCCACAGAGCCCACGGGTTCTGGACCCCCGAGGAGTCCCGTTGCCATATTAACCTGTTGGAGCTCAGAGCAGTCAGACTGGCACTGTTGGCTTTCGCTCCTCAGCTCTGGGGTCAAGTGGTTCAAGTCCAGATGCACAATACCGACCATTTACTATCTCAACAAACAGGCGCACGCCCTCCCTCTGCTATGCAAGGAGGGCGTCGGATCTGTCTCTAACCAACTGGCAGATGCTTTCAGCCGCATAGGCCAGACATCCCCAGTGGTCTCTCCATCTAGAGGTAGCTTACAGTCTGTTCTCCCATTGGGGCAGACCCGTTGGTGGACCTGTTTGCCTCCAGGAGAACACCAAGCTGAGGCTGTACCATGACACCCCAAGCAGGGCTCACTGCAGGGGATGCCTTCGAGGCTGTGGACCCCAGGCCTCATCTCGCCTTCCCTCCATTTCCCTTGATCCACAAGGTGTTACTCAAGGTGAGGAGGGACAAGGCGAAGGTGATCCTGGTAGCCCCAGATTGGCCCCGCCAGTTCTGGTATCCAGATCTTCTCAGCCTCAGCTGCAGGGCCCCGGAGTGGCTTTGTACACGTCCGTACTTGATATCATTGAACCAGGGGAAGGTATTCCACCCGGACCTTCAATCCCTGCACCTCACAGCCTGGTTCCTGAGTGGCTAGAGTTCCAGGCTTTGGGTCTTTCCGAGGATGTCTACACTGTGGTGGAGGTATCTCGTAAGGAATCAACCAGGAAATGTTATGCCTTCAAATGGAAAAGGTTTTCCATTTGGTGTCAGGGTAAGAGTCTAGACCCCTTATCCTGCTCTGTGGCTAACATTTTAGACTACCTTTGGTCTCCCTCCAAAGGGGGTCTTCAGTCATCGACCCTTAGGGTGCACTTGGCAGCCATCTCTGCTTACCGGGCGTGGGCCGGTCAGTCGGCATTGGCACAGGAGACAGTGGTCGGGCGCTTTGTCAAAGGCCTGGAGGATCACATATCCCCTCCGGTGCGTGAACCTCCACCTCCATGGGATTTGTTACTGGTTTTGGCAAAGCTCATGAGCAAGCCATTCAAACCCATGCACAAGTGTGAGCTCTCGCACTTGTTGTGGAGAACTGCCTTCCTGGTGGCTATCCGTTACCCAGAATGACAGGGGCTCAGGCCCTCGGTGGACTCCCTCATCTGGTCTTTCACAGGGACAAAGTTGTCCTCGCCCCCACCGAAATTCCTTCTGAAGGTGGTGTCAGACTGTCACCTTAACCAGGTGTTGACTCTGCTGGTATATTACCCTAAGTACACCTCTGACACAGAGTACAGGCTCCATACCTTGGACCTTAGACGTGCTCTCTCCTACTACAAGGAGAGGACGGCATAAATTTGAGGAGAGGTTCGCCAGCTGTTTGTCACCTATGCTGAAGCCGCTTCTGGCAGACCTGCAGCCAAATGGACCATTGCAAGATGGATTATATCATGCATAGGTCTGTGCTATGAGTTGGCGGGCAAGGAGCCTCCAAGAGGGATAAGAGCTTATTCTACCTGCCATACTGCTGCATCGGTGGCTGCTTCCAGGGACATCCCTATCCAGGAAATCTGTCGGGCTGCTACCTGGAAGTCAGCAAACACCTTCATTTCCCACTACCATATCGACCTTGAGTCACGCCAAGATGCTGGTTTTGGGGCATCGGTTCTCCAGTCTCTTTCCTAAGTAGGGGTGCACCTGCCTCCCTCCTCCCGGAGAACTGCTAGGAGTCTGCCAAACAGTGTGGATGAACAACATATCCACGCTTCTAGAAAACAGGCTACTCACCTGTAACAGTAGTTCTAGGAGTGGTATATGTTGTTCATCCACCGCCCTCACGACCTCCCTGGCTTTAGGCGCATCACCTTGCTTCCAGTGGGCTAAGATCTGGCGTCATGGGGAGAGCCGAGTGTATATATATACCGGGTGGGTGGGAGGAGCCAGCTTGAAGACTTCCTGCAAGATTTAAAGGGGAAGAGACATACCAAAGTGTGGATGAACAACATATACCACTCCTAGAACTACTGTTACAGGTGGTAACATTGTTTTTTAAAGCTTGTATGAAATCTTCAGGCTTGCTGGCATGAGTAAAACGTGGTGGATCCCTAACTGGCGCAGCTTTGATCTTTGATCGAATGCCATCGAACGCCTTACGGCGCTGTCGGGTGGCAAAGCTTAGGGCAGGGGAAATATGTATGGGCGCTCCCTGCCACTGCTATTGGCCTCGCTTCCCGAAGGATACAGTCCCTCTCCCTTACCGAGCTTAAGACCGCCAAAACAGCTCATGTGGTGGGCGTCCAAAGTCTACATGTGGACCCCCACCGGCGTTGACCCGATAAGCCCTCACAGTCGAGATCAGGAAGTCCAAACGGAGAAATTCTTGCAGCCAGATTTCTAAAAAATTACTCTGGTCTTCTACCTCCGATTCCTCTGGCAGACCCAGAATTCGAATATGGGACGCCCATGCCCCATTCTCAAGGTTCTCCAGTCATCGGCGAAGGAGGATGTTTTCCTTCACGAGGCCCTATGTCACAACAAGCACCTTCTCGGCTGTTTAGCGGCACCTTGTGCTGCATCATCCACCGTCTGAAGTTTGATTTCCACAACTAGCGTACGTGAGGGTAAACTCATCATCTTTTTGTCAATAGCTTGGATAGCTTTTAGCAGTGCTGCATTTGAGGACTGATTCGAGTTGATGTCTGGAGGCTCTTTTTCCTTGTCAGGGCCTGCGCGAGTGTCTTTTTGCCTGGCCCCGTCTCCGGTCGTTGTTTTAGTTCGACCCATGGCACCAACAGTAAAAAGTTTTTATACCCGTGATGCGCAGTCAGTTTGGAGCAGCCTAGGAGCACTTTTAGCAATAAAATGAGCAACATGTAAGCGCAATGGTGCAGAGCTATGAAAGAGTGCTGCTCTCAGCTCGGTTGCTAGCCACGCTCCCCCCGCTGTGTGTTCTGTGTTTGAAGGGGACTTTTTCTCTTTAATTGTTTGTGCCACTGTCTTTGCAGGAACATTTTTTTTTTTTCCTCCAGTTGTTTAACCAGGTGAGACGCACTAAGCTGAAAGCTTGTTTACAGGTGCAAACTGGGAGCACAGGGAAGTTAAGTGACTTGCGCAGGGTCACACAGTATGCAAGTGGGCACTGTGGGATTCAAACCTAGGTCTCCAGATTTGCAGCTCAGAGCCTTAAACCATTGCGCTATACTGCCTCCCTTTAAATTCTTTCAGCATTGAAAGATCTTCTTTGTGGTATCTCGATCATCGGGTCACACCGTAGGAACTTCACTGTTGGCGAAGCAGGATCCACACAGAAGATTTTCCAGCAGTAGCATGGGCCATCCCCATCGACTACCCACGTCATCAACCCTATAAAGACGCGAGTGGCCCCACTCCCTCCTCGGTTCTTTCCCGCCATCGTCGCCTCCTGCATGGGTCTCATGAAGCTCCACCACAGTTCCAAATGGTAAGCCAATTTTATTGTTCTTCCACGCTGATTGTCGTCTGGACATCCCTCTGTAGTTTACTCTTTGTTTATATAGATATGCAAAAAAAAGCAGTTCCACATTAGAATATTTGTTAATAGCATGCAGTTTTAATAGGTTCAAATTTGATGTTAACTAAGGGTGCCTCCTTTGTTACAGGTGAGTGCTTACACTGTATGCAGTCCTTTTCCATTGTTATCTGTTTACATTATTTGATAAGTCTGTCCTAGTTGATTTGATGCCGTAGAACCTTTCAAGACGTTAGAGAATTAGAAGACGAGCCTTGCTCCCTTACTTCTGCCATCTGACAAGATAAGCAGCTGTTTACTGTATTGTACACTGGCTAAAGTCCTATCTATATAGACCACTTCTTTGTGTATTTATTTTATTTATTAGAGAATCGGAAAGTACCTCTGAGTCACGGACTCATTTACAGAGGTTCCACGTCACATAGGATAAATACAGACAGACATAACAGCAATGAACTCAGAGACAGATACAGATTGTTTACAGGGAATCAGCCAAGCTAACATTCAAGATACTAGGATTACTTATTAGAGTAATTACACAGTACAGATGTGATGTAGATATTTTATAGCACATGAGCGAAACTAGCAGGTCAGTTAGAGAAGAAGCAGGCCAGTGGCCATTGTCATAGATTAAGGAAGAGGACAGGGGATTCAGTTGGTTAGTTATTTGAGGCTAGAAGGTGGGCCCTAAGGAGGGTTTTAAATTGTCCTAGTCTTTGTTCATTAGCCAGGGTGGCGGGTAGGCTGTTCATCCACACGGGGGCCCTATAGCTGAAGGACCTTGGAAATTGAAGATTCTGGCTGGAGGAATAGAAGAGATGGTGGACTGAGCTCTGGGTACACTACCTTAATGCTTGGGTGGATTAAAGGGTGAGTCCAGTGGGGAGAGGCCTAGGGTGAATATTTTTTTTTTTTTTTAAAGCCGTCAGACAGGTGTGGAACCTAATCCTGCTGTCGAGATTAAGCCAGTTTGTAGCACTATAGAGAGAACAGGTATGTGTAAGTCTGTCACATCCTAGGATAAGACGTCTGACTTTGTTTAGGGAGATATGAAGTCTAGCTAGGGATGAAGTGCTTGCTGCACCATATATCAGTAGGCCGTAATCTAGCAGTGAGAGGACCGAGGAGGTGACTGCGAGCATGAGAGCATCAGGGGTAAGGCAATGCTTGAAACGGTGCAGAAGCCCCAGCCTAATGTTCAGGGCCTTGGATAGGTGGTAAATGTGCTCCTGGAAGTTAAGACCTAGGTCCAAGGGGATGCCCAGGTATTTAAAGGAGTCCACCTGCTCTAGAGGGGTGTGACTGGAAGTTAGAACTTGTTGGCATAGCACCTTTCTAGTGCTCTGTGGTGAGAGAATAGCATAACTTTGGTTTTGTTGTAGTTAAGAATAAGGCGTTGCTTGAGACTAGTTTTCCGTGCAGCTGAAAGAGGACTGAAGGGGCCGGTGGAGTTGTATAGGGAAGGACTGGGAGAAAATGACTGCATCACAGTATAGTAATAGATTCCCTGGGCAGGACTCAGGGAGGGAGATGAGAAGAGGCTAAAAAGTAGCGGTCCCAAAATGGCCCCTTGAGGAACACCAGAGAGGACAGGCAGTCTATTTGAGACTGTTACCAATTTTGACCTGTTTATATTGGTTTGAAAGGTAGTCTGAGAACCATCCCATAGCGTCTCGAGAAAGACCCAAGTTGGTCAGGGTGGTTAGTAGGATGGAGTGGTTGACTGTGTCAGAAGCCTTTGTGAGGTTAATGAAGACAGCACCAGTGATGTGCCCCTTATCCAGTGCAGAGTGTATGTGTTGAGTAAATTTGAGAAGGCAGTAGTAGTGCTGTGTTCCTTGCAGAAACCATGTTGCTGCTTGCAGAGAGGTTATATTTGTTGAGGTGCTCTGTGTGCTGATCAGAGACAATCTGCTCTAATGCCTCGGAGAGGGAGGAGTATGGAAATGGGCGGTAATTATTAGTATTAGAGCAGATCCCACCTTTAAATATTGGTGTGATGGGGGCAGATTTCCACTTGGAGGATTTACCTAGGCAAAGGCCGGTTTAAGATGTGAGTAAGGGGGAGAGAACTTCATTAGGGTGAGACAAAGGGCTTCATGTCCAGAGAGTCTGAGCTATAAGAGAGTGGCTTAGGGCTGATCTTGGGTATGGCTCCATGATCCCTAGTTGTGATACTGTACAGGTAAAGGGGGCTGCAGGAGGGAGAAAGGGTGTTGGTTGCGGGATCAAAGTTGGGAGATAGGACACTACTAAGGTTAGTGAAGGCATTATTGAAGGCTGAGGGTGATACGGGAAGGGTCGGTGGTCAATGACCCTTCAACCATGACCTCGTTGGCATCTGGTTGGGGGCCTTACCACAGATTTCATTAGTGTTGTTCCAGAACTTGCGTCCAGAGCCCCAGGAGGAAGTTAGTGAGGATTTATAGTACTCTGCTTTGGCTTTGCGAATGGCCCAGGTGCACTTATTCCGAGCCTCTCTGTATTTATCTGTCAAGCAGGAGGCCAGATTCTAGGGAGCGTTGCCATAATGAATCTCTTGCCCGCAACAAGCCATGAAGTGATCAGTGAACCAGGGCACATGGTTGCCTTTAACCATTCTTTTAGTGAGTGGGGCAAAGTTGTCACGCATGTTATTGAAAGACAGGATGAAGAGGTCAAGGGCTGTTTCGGGGGTGGGGTGGAGAGCTAGTGATGAAGGACCAGTCCATAGCCCTGAGGTACACTTTAAGAGCTGCCAGTTTACCAGGGCCAAGTTTGCGTTGGGTTATGAATTTGGGAGGGGATCTAGGGGCTTTGCATGACCAGGTGCAGATAACTGGGGAGTGGTCAGTAAGAGCATCTGGGAGAACAGAGACAGTAGAGATTTTGTTCGGACGATTGGTGAAGACAAGGTCAAGCAGGGGGGAGGAGGACCCAGATCGCGGGTCAAGACGGGTAGGGGAGGTGACCATTTGGGAGAGGTCTTGCTATGGCAGCATCTATGAGCGGTGAGGAGTCCTCACTTAACCAATTTATATTAAAAACTAGTGCAATCATTTCTGTGTGAGATGGTAGTGTGTCCAGATAGGACATTACCAGGTGGAAGGCTATTTTTTGTCCCTGGGTGGATTATAGACTGCAATGATGTGTAGTGGGCTTTGAGCACGCCCAAGGTAATTTTAATGGTGACGCCTGTGGTCCTGGACCCAGCTGGGGGAGGGAAGCTGTTTAACATGTAAAATGTCTTTGTGTAGATGGGCAACCACCCCCATGTTTACCCTGTCCGTCTGCACGGTATAGGTTGTACCGGTAAGAGTTACTGTGGAGTCAGGAATCAGGTAGGTGAGCCAGGTTTCAGATACGGCTGTAACATCAGGATGATATTGCATGACCCAGCCCTGGAAGGAGTCCCACTTTTTTAATATGCTGCAGACATTGAGGGAGGCAATGCTCAAATCACCATTGGAAGGTACTGGGGGGGGCCCAGGATTGGGATGGATATTGCCCGACCTGAGGAGGAGGAATATGAGCCTTAATGCAGGGTGTAGGAACGTCATCCTTTTGTAGTGGTGCAAGAGTTATCAGAGCTCACAAAGGAAGAGATGGTAGGAATGGGGAGAGATTGCAGAGAAGGGGCAGCCAGGAGGAGGAGGAGTTGGTCCGAGAGGTGGGAGGGCTGCATCAGCCGATGTAGGTGGTGATGTTTCCACTTGCTGTGGGGCGAGTCAAGAGTTGTGCGCCCAGGGTGGCGACCATCGTCTGTAACTGGGGTGTGGGTCATATGCACAGTCCCATTTCCAGTAATAAGGTAGGGGAGAGAGAGAGAGAGAGGATATCCACGAGTTTATCAACTGCCAGGAAGTTACATTATTGTCTGTATCTGGGGAGGGGGGTGTTGCTAGGCTAAGGCAGGACAGGGGTGTGTGCAGTGGGTAGTAGAAAGCACAGGAGGAGAATTAGAGGTAGCATTCTTACAATATATGAAAGATGTGTTAGGGCTATGAGAGATCCAGAAGGAGCAGCCTCTGGTGGTAAGAGGATATAAGCTGCTAATGGTGAAGTTGGCTGATTGGCTGAAAGCCCCTGTATAACGCCATGCTGAGCAAGGGTAGTGGTGAGGGAGGTGGGGAGCCGACACCCTGCATCGGCGGGGACACAGTAACGCCAGTCCTTCCACAGAGTTGGAGTGGAGCTCGCGACGTACCTGCTGTAGCTGTGTCAAGATGACCTTGTATGATTTTCCGGATGTGTATTTTTCTGTGTTTTTTCCATATTTAGAGGCACTGCATGAACAGTAGTGACTGGAGAGTTGCTGCTGTCCGGAATGTTCATGTGCCCAAGTTTCTGTTCTGTTAGCAGCCTTGGGCTGTGGCATTTTCCCTAGTTGGGGTACACAGTACCCATCTGTAATGATTACTCATTAACAATGTAAGAGCTAACAAAAAGGAAATTACAGCATGAAGAAAATGTTTTCTTTTGTTCTACGGATGTTGACCGATTATGTATGTAATTATTTGTGTGTGCTAGTTGGCTGGACCCTTCTAGAGTCAGCAGATCTCAAGTTTGTATCCCATCCTACTACTGAGTCTCGTAACCTTGAGCAAGTCAGTTAACCTGCCCATGCTTCAGTCTGTCCCAGCTATAGAATCGGGTAGAAGTTGGACCCTACTGTAAATTAGATGTTTCACAGCGTTGGGTTGTGCTGGGTAAATAAGTTGTGTGAATAAGTGTTTAAAATGTGCGAGTCTTCATTCTCCATGATTGTTGGTTTAGGAGCTGAACAAGAGGCAGACACAGAAGGACCTGGAGCATGCCATGCTGTTACGTCAGCATGAGTCCATGCAGGAGCTGGAGTTTCGGCACCTCAACACCATTCAGAAGATGCGCTGCGAACTGATTCGCCTTCAGCACCAGACCGAGCTCACCAACCAGATGGAGTACAACAAGCGGCGGGAACGAGAGCTGAGGCGTAAACATGTCATGGAGGTCCGGCAGCAGCCCAAGAGTCTTAAGGTACTGCCTACACATAGTGCAAATATGGGCCTGAATTATGATTAAAATAAAAAATGCGATCAGTCAGTAATTGTTTCTTAAAGGAGAGCATAGCTGTGTAGGGTCTGTCTGAAAGTTCATGAAAAACGTTTTCCTAAGAGATGCTTGATTTAACTGTAGGTATCTAGTCTGGAGAGATCCATATTGGAGTCAGCCATATATTAAATGAATGCAGCAGCCTTGAGACAGAAAATGATGGTCATAGTTGCGGAAGCTATGTGTTGTGATGCACAGCTTTCTCAACTTGTGACATCACTGTCTCGTGGTTTCATGAAATGGCTACTGCCTTGAAACGGTGTAGGATGGATAGGCTGGCCTGTCAGCCCAGCGGAAGCATTGCCAACACTGATGATTCCAGTGACCTGAACAGAGATCCAGCAGGAGGGGATGCACTAGGGTTGTATGCAGTATGAACCCATTCACCACTTAGTTGTAAATTTGTATATATTTTATTGAAAAAAACTAGAATGCTCACACAAGTTACAGGCGTATATAACAACCGATGTTTCAAGGAACAGCCCCTTTGGGCATAAACAAATCCAGTGGTCCTTTTAAGCTTGATAGAGCAAACTTTTTACTATGCCCAAACAGTTCCTGCATCTGCCTTGTTTTTTTTTCTTTAATATTGCCTATGAACTCTGCACACAGGGCGAGGTTCGCTGCCCTTTCACTGAAACAGAAAGGATAAAGAAAAGGTTGTTAAACCATACGAAAAATGTGACGCAGGAACCATTTGGACATACATACAGAGGAGTTTACTCTATGAAGCTTCAAGGAGCATTGGATTTCAGAGCCTTGCACTCAGTTACACTGCTTATACCCTGACAGACATTGTTCCTCAAAATGTCAGCTTGTGTTATACGCAGTAACTTGTGCAAGCATTCCGTTTTTTTTTTTTTTTAACCACGTGGTTCAATAAAATACATGCAAATTTACAAATAAGTGCAAGTGGGTCTACACTTCTTAACCCTAGTGCTTGCTAGATAGAGCTTATTGGGAACAGACTTCTCCTGCTCTCTTCATTTTTCCAGAGGAGGCCTTTGTTGGATTCCTACCACTGTCCTAGAGATAGCTCTCTAAGGTGGGAGGGCTAAGCTGTGCTGCTGTGCCATCTCCTGGTTGATCACAGTGGGTGGATTGAGCAGCATGTGGGGGGATATGCACAACACACATTGAGTGCACCTGCCCTAGAGCCCTATAGATTGTGGGAGCATCATGTGATTCTCCTGACCAATCACACCGCTTCCTTTTGTTGCATGTCGGGTACTCGCACTTCCATAAGTGTCCTACACACTGTTCCTTCTAAACAGGCATCTCATTAGCGCTACTCATGCCACACAAGAAGGGACCCGCAGAAAAGGTAATTAAAAAAAAAAAAAAAAAATTATGGCATGATATAGAGTAAGTTTATAGGGACGTTAGGCAGGCCTCTTATGGATATGTGTGGCCTCTTGTGTCCTTGGGGCACCAGAACTCCTCGCCTTCAGTTCACAGTTCTCTTACACTAAGAATGGGTGAGGTGACACATTCATAAGAGGCTCTCCTAGGACCCCTACAAACTCATTAATGAATAGACATCAATTATTCATCATCCACATGATTCATTGCCAAACCAGGCTGTCACTGATGGGCCTTGGAGGGGGGTAGTGTTATGGAATATGCCTGATCTTGCCTGAGATACAGCTCTTGCAGCAGGTTACACCATAAGGAATGAACCCAGCAGGCAGCAGGACCCCACGGAACAGCTAATACCAAGCCGGGGACCACCCCGTCTGCCGCCCCGGCGTCAGGCGCATCACAAAGGCGGTCCCCAGCATACCTCAGTTATTTTCCGCTGTCGACTTGTCGCGTCGGCTCCACAAACGCCTTCAAGCTGACGAATGACAGAAAAAGAATTTGACAGTTCCTCGATTTTATCTTTTTGAGAAGTACGTCTTCTTCCCTGACTCCTTCTGTAAAGGACAGCCTCAAGTGCGCTGCGGCAAACAGATCCCCTTCAAAGATGGGCACTCTGCCTGCGTGCGGTGTAGGCCGGACCCGATATCAGGCCTGATCTTCCCTTGTCAATCTTCATCATTCATTACTGCTTGGGTTAAGCGGAGCCGCACCTGCTACGGAAGTTTTTTTTGTTTTTTGGAGTCTGCTCCAGCGGCACGTCCTTGGAGCGACATACTCGTCATCTTGTGAGGCAGCCATTAGGTGCCACAGACTCCCTCCTCTATCTCAGTTCTGTTTCTCCCGCCGTCGAGGCTGCACCTGTGCTTGATGGCGAATAGTGTTCTCAGTTTCTAATACCTCAAGACTCCTCGTTTTCTCTCAGGCGACTCTCTGCATGCGTATACGGTAAGACCGTTCCTGTTTTTCTATGTCTGGTGGCAGTGCTTTATTACTTTTTTCCTTGTTTAGTTGCATCATGTCAGGTTGGGGAGCAAGGCTTAAGTCGAGGCGGGCGCGCCCTATCGTCGGTGCTCTGTGGCGGCATTTTTCCGTCTCGGACCGGCATGATGTCTGTCTCCGTTGCCTGGGACCCACCACTCCATGGACCGTGGTGTCCTCGAGTCTGCCAGCAGTTCAAGCTCGGCAAGGCCCGACGCCGACATTGGGGGCGTCGCTCAAGGATTCCCAGGTAAGGTCTCTAGGCCCTTCCCGGGTCCCCTCCGGGCCTATACGATCCGAAGGAGAGGCTTCCTCCTCTTCTCTTGCCGAAGAGGAAGCTTCTCTTGCGGTGTCGGGGAGCGTCGTGGTCCTTCTGGGGCATGCGGCGGGCACCGCCTCGGCAGTCACCTCCTCAGGGTGCAGGCTCCCCAGTGTTGAGCCAGCGCCTGCTGGGCCTGGCACGAGTGGACCCTTGGCGCGCCCTCGGCGCCATTTCGAGATCCGGCAGGCCGGTTTGCGCTCTCGGCAGCGCGGGTTAGGTTCGAGCGCCATGGGCTAACTGGCGCGCTAGGGGCGAAGACTGAGCTAGCAGTTGCTGAGTGGGCTGAGGTCGTCGTTGCCGTCCCTAACACGGCCCGTTCCTCGAGGACCCCAGGGTTGCCAGCGTGGAGGTTCTGCTGGTCTCGTCCTCTTGGTCGATGACTCGGGGCGTGAACCCATCCTGGCACCCTGACTCTCGGTCGGGGTCCCCAGTAACACGTGGTGCTAGGCGGCTGGCGGGCCCCTCCGCTGTCTCGCTCCCGTCCTCCCGAGGACCCTCGGGCTAGGGTGGCCCTGGGTCCCGAAGGGTGATGTGGTGGGGACTGAGGGGGCCTCTCCCTCTAGGGGTCTGTGACAGCTACCCTTCCGGTGCTGTTGCCACCTCTCGGGGTGGGGAAGCTGGAGTCGGGAGGAGGGCTCCTCTGAGTCCGAGGGTCGGGGCGAGTCGTCGCGGTCTCGCCGGCCACCCCTCGTGGGGTGACTAGGAGCCGTAGCGCTGAACCCCGCCTTTCCCTCTTGGGCCCCGGGGCTCCTTCTGGTGGCGTTGCTGCAGACTGCCCTTCTGGATCCATGCAGTCCCAGGTTCGTCACAGGGGAGGATCCCCTTCTGGGCTCTTCCAGGCGTCGCATCCCCAGGGTTCCGTTTTGCGACCTGGTTTATTGTCCGGGATCCCGCCAGCTCGGGCTCTGTTCCCCGGATTTCAGAGCCCTAGCAGAGGTCAGTTGCCTCTTCACAGGTGCCCTTCTCCAGTACCTCTGCAACCACCACCCCCCCGCTGTTCCAGGCCATGTCCGTCATCCTGGGAGCAGTTCAGAGGTTCTGCGGCGGCCTTCCCCTCATACGTTAGATATATGCATGAGCGGGTCTTTCGACTCTCCCCACCGCCGCAGGAATCTTCTGGACATTCGAGCTCCCCATCATCCTCGTCTTCCTCCTCTGAGGGAGAGGAACCCCTTGCTCATCTTTCCTCCGACGCTGATTTCACTGAATATCAGCGATTCCTGCTAGAGGGTGGTGAGGGATCTTGAATCTCTTCGTTAGGCGAGACAATACTGAATGGAGCGGCGTGGTTCTTGGAGAATTCCGTGCCCAGCACCTGGTGGTACCTTCCTGGCCTATTCCTTCCAGGAGGTGTCTATCCGTTCCTGGCAGTCACCAGCTGCCCTTCTTCCAGCCGGTAGACTGTCGACGAAGGTGTGTGCCCTCGGAATCCCTGGGTACCCTTCCCAACCCGTCCTCGGGTTTGGTATACCTAGAGACTCCTTCCGGGCGTTGCCGCCTGGCGCACGACCGTCCACCGGATTCGGATTCCCTACAGTTCGACCGGTGGGGGCGAAGAGTGTTCTCTTCCTCTCGTGCGGTGGCCTGCATTGCATCACATCAGGCTCTCCACGCTGCCTACAATCGGCATCTGTGGTCGATGCTCTCCCAGGCTTAGCATCAATGCCTGATACAGAGCACACCAGACAGGCTATTGCCCTCTCCGCTATAGGCCTGGAGCTGGCAAGACACCAGGCAAGGGCATCTTATGGCGCTAATGAGGTGGCTTCCAGGCTTGCGGGGACAGCGATCTCTTAGGCGGACGGCATGGCCCGTCTATCAAGGTTGTCACCCTGGCCGGCGTGAGGGTGATTCGCTCCACTTTCCGGGGACCGTCTCTTTTTCCTCCAGAGCTAGGAGACTTCTGCAGGGGCTTCCTCCGTCTCCCGTCCTCGAGGCACCTCCTAGCTCTTCTCACATAGGCTTCTCTCTGCATTAGCCAGGGTCTTCCCCTTCTGTTTCTCACCAACAGGAGGCTGGGGTCTTGTTCCTCAGGTTCTACCCTCCCTTTTTAAGAGGGCTTAGTACTCACCAAGCAGTAATGAATGGTGAATTGACAAGGAAGATATGAAAATTACGTACCTACGTAATTCTTGATCTTCTCTTGTATCTTCACCATTCATTACTGATACCCTCCACCTTCCTTCAGTAGCCTCCTTCTGTGGCGTCTTCCCCTCCGTCTCGTTCCTCTTACTTTCCTTGGCCTCTATGCTAAAAAAAAAAAAAAAAAAACTTCTGTTTTCCATTCTTAGTGAATGGATCTCCCTTTTCCTCAAGGTAAAGAGGGCAGACCGGTTATAATTTTCTCTACTTCTGAGGGAACTCTTTCTGACCACCCTTTGGGTGCGATTCTTACCTTCTTCAGGTCATGCAGTTTCACAGCCCAAGTGGCCATGCCTGTCCTGGCCCCGCAAAGTCAAGAATCCTCCTGGCAGGTATTATTTCTAGCTCTTCTAGCTACTGACTGAACTTGTCAGCTCTGGCGTCTGCCTGCCTTGCCCTAGGGAGTCTGATTGAGTTCCACTCTATTTTTCATACAAAACTGCCTTGAGAAGGCAGTGTTTTCCATACACTGCTGTGTTGGCACTAACAAGGTGCGAAGGGACTTAGTCCCCTTCCTGGCTGGGCGCTCTACCCGGAACAGGTTCTGCCCAGACAGTCTAGGAGCCCTCAACTAGGATGAAGGGACTGGGCATGTTGAGAGTCCAGAGAGTCTGCCCTCATTCGGATCTGTTCAGGTGATTCGGTTGAACCTCCCCTCAGTCCTAGCAACTGGGATTCTTGCTCCCTTGTTAGTCTCGAGCCTATAAGCCTCTCAACCGATGCTCAATTGGCACTGTTCTCCCTCTCAACATGCCTCTTTTCTTCTTCTCCTCCTTCTTCTTCTACTTTCTCTTCCTTCTCTCTGTTCCTCCCTTAGAGCCGCCCTGGAAAGGAGGCCCTGCGGTCCCTTAGGGTAGGAATTCTCTCTCCTCTGTCTATTCTCTACCGGCTTATCCCTTTTTCAGTTTATATCCTTTTCTTTTTCTATCCCTCGGCTCTCTTGCCTCGCTTTCCTTATTTTTCTTACCCTTTATTTTTGCCTCTCCGGCTAACAGAACTGAGATAGAGGAGGAGTCTGCGGCACCTACGGCGCCCTCTGCATGGCGGATGCGTCAAGCTGAGGGCGTCGCTGGAGCCCCCACTCAAAAAAAAAAAAAATCTACAGCGGTGTGCGCCGGCTTAACCCAAGCAGTAATGAATGGTGAAGATACAAGAGAAGATCAAGAATTACGGTAGGTACGTAATTTTCATTTGCTAGCAGTTCAACAACAGAACCTGGATCCACTGCCAGAAAGAGCTCCAGAGTTTTCTCCTGGAAGGAAAACTTAAGGCTGTGGAGAAAGATCCATCCTCTCAAAGGGAACCTTCGCATTAATAAGGGAAACACAGACAAGCACCGGGACAAGGGTAGGACTAGATCCCGAACTGGGCTTCAGACTCCCGGGACAGCTCCAGCTCTGCCCGATCGGACTGCTCTCCATCCTGGACCAGGTCTCGGCCCCCACCCCACCCCGGTCAAGGTGAGGGCTTCAGGGGACTCTGGTTCAGTGTCTTATAGCCACTGAAGACCAAATCCAAGGATAGCTGTCCCTCTGAGTCTGCTGCCAGGTCAGAGGCTTCCAACCACCACAGGCCTCAGTCCAAGTCGGCGAGCTCGTCTGGCACCTCGCCAGGACCGGCGCTGGGACACCGATAAGCGCTCCAGCTGCCCAGGGGCTCAGGCGTCCCTCAGCGGAAGACTTCAGAGCTACGTTGCTAAAGCGGATGACTGAGGTGAAGCAGATACCAGGCCATCGCCCACAATGCCCCAAGAACCAGGCGCCACCCTCGCGTGCAGAGGATGTCCAAGAAGGATGCGGTGCTCATAGCACAGACCAGGCGGGGATGGCGCGGCCTACCACAAAACCTGGCGCCAGGCCCTTTGTCCAGTCTGAACATACAAGGAGTCAAAGAACTCTTTAACTTTTGGTGGGACATCATTAAGAAAGATGTACCCACAAAACCCCCCCGGTGAGGTACCTCCCACCCCACCCCCGTGGCACCTCCTAAGGCACTGACACCTGAGCCTCGAGACATTTCTCCACAGCGTAGGGCCAGGTCGAAGGCCAGACACTCTAGGTCTCTGAGTCCAAAGAGATCTTCGCACTCCAGGACCCCTTCGAAATCCCCTAGTGACCACAGAAGAAAAAGGCCCTGACGAAGATCCCCCTCTTCGTCAGGTGACGACTCACGCCCTGATTCTTTGGGCACTCTGTCACCCTCTCCTTTTGAGCCTCCATCTCCAAATCCCCACGACCTTCCCAGGTCGCCACCGGATGACCCGTCATTCTCCGATATTATGCGCCACATTCAAGAGAACATGGGATGGGAGACAGAGGATTTAGACCCAGAACGACAACGCCTGGCACATTATTTGAGGCGAAAAGACCCCAAGCTTGTGGTGGTTCCACCCCTGGTGGACACTTTCCAGGACGCTACCACAGCTGCATGGAAGCATCCTCAATCAGTTCCAGCTGTTCCCAAGAAGGCCGATAGGCTTTATAGGGCCCCGGGAGGCTCCTAACTATCTCAGCAACCTGTGGCTGTCTTGCTACTCATCACAGCCGAGGCAAGCGCCCCAGCAGCCCCAACACCTCAGTACACAGCCCCAGACCAGAAATCCAAACAATTAGACTCACTGGGTCGACGCACGTATGCCTCTGCTAGGTGCTCCCTCAGGTCCCTCAACTATTTGACGCACATGGTTCAATTTCAAAATGCATTGTGGGATCAGGGACAGGACCTAGTGAAGGACTTCCCAGAGGGTGAGAAGGAGGAGCTCCTAAACCTCCTTCGCACAGGCTCTGACAGGCATTTGCCTCCAGACACACTCCTGGTTGAGGGTCTCTGGATTTACTCCAGACGTCCAGAAAGGAATCATGGACGTCCCCTACAGTGGAGCCGTCTTGTTTGGTGAAGACTCTGAGAGGGTCATCACCAGAATTCAAGACGCCGGGAAGGCAGTTAGAATGGTTGAGGCCATGTATAAATCCAAACCTGGTTCCTTTCACAGGCCACAGAACTGTTTCGTGGCCGACAGAGCAGATAACAACCTCGGTTGGCCAACAGCAACATGGGGCAGTTTCTGTTACAAGAACACAGATTCTCCAGAGGTCAGGGCCAGAAAACACTAAATCTGTCCAACCTGCCAGTGCCACCACTGCCACAGCATGACTCCTTTCTCTGCCCCTGCCCCTCCGGATCAAAGGAGAGGGTCGGGGTAGAGTCGCTACCACCTGTTGGGGGCAGAGGATCACCTCCGACTGGTGGGTTCTTCAGCTTATCAGTCGGGATCACTATATAGAGTTCCTCGACCACCCACCGTTAAGACCTCCTCTGCATTCCCGTTATTCGGGACCGCATGCCCTGCTCATCCAGCAGGAGATCTCTGCATTCCTTTCCAAGGACGCCATTGCAGTCGTGCAGGAACCAGAGAGAAAGAGGATACTATTCCCACTTTTTCCTGGTTCCAAAGAAAACCGGGACTTAAGCCCAATCCTAGACCTCAGCGACCTAAACATCCATGTGGTGTACAAACACTTTCTCATGATTACCCTACCAGGTATCATTCCCATGCTCAAGCAAGGCGCATGGTTAGCATCTCTGGACATGCAGGACTATATCTTCATCTTCCCATAACAGGACATTGCTGCGCTTCGACTTTTTGGGACACCATTATCAGTTCCAAGCACTTCTATTCGGCCTGTCCTCTGCGCCATGTGTCTTTACCAAATGCATGGCAGTCATAGCAGCAGCCCTCAGGAGACAAGGCCAGTATGTCTTCCCCTGTTTGGACGAGTGGCTTCTGATGGCCTCCTCCCCAGAGGCATTAGCAGAGACCATTCATGACACCTGCTCCCTGTTTGTCTGTAGGGATCACTATCAACCAAAAGAAGTCATCCCTCACTCCCTCGCAGAGATTACGATTCATTGGTGCAGTTCTGAATACCCGTCAAGGGAGAGCCTTCCTGCCGCGGACAGAGCAGAATGCATCCGGTCACTAAGAACTATCACAGCACAAAATCTGGTCTCCGCTCGGACCATACTTTGCCTGCTTAGACATATGGCGGCGGCCATCGCCGTGGTCCCCCCACGCTTGCCTCCACATGAGTTACTCAGTGGACGCTGAGAACCCAATGGGACCAGAGGCAGGATCACTTAGACCAGTTGATCAGACTCACACGGCCAGTCATTCAAGACTTGCAGTGGTTGGCTAGTCCCAGAACATCTTTCCGTGGGAGTCCCTTCGTGGTGCCAATGCCATCTCTGACCCTCCCCATCGCGCTCGGGGTCCGGCTGGGAGCTCGTCTGAGAGACACCAGATCCAGGGAACCTGGTTGCTCCTGGAGACTCACCTCCATGTCAGTGTCCTGGAGATGAGAGCAGTCCTTTACGCTTACAGCCTTGCAGTCAGAGATCCCACCGGATCGGGTGGTGGTCCAAACGGACAACACCTTGGTGATGTATTACATCAACAAACAAGGAGGCACTCACTCCTACCCCTTTGCAGAGAGGCAAAGTGGGTGTGAGAATGGGCATTACAGCACTACACCACGCTCACTGCAGTGCCGTTTCCGAGGTGGACAATGCTGTCGCAGACCTGCTGAGCCAGTTGAATGCCAGGGCTCACAATGGGAACTAATACAAGAGGTCGCCGAGAACCTGTTCCAACGATGGGGGACACCAGATGTCAACTTATTCGCATCCCCATACAACGCAAAACTGCCCAGTTTCTGCTCCCTAGATCCAGGGCCTGGTGTTTTCTGGCAAGACGCATTGTCCCTCTCCTAGACGGGCAGGTTCCTCTATGCTTTCCCACCCTTCCCTTTGATCCAGAGGGGTCTTCTCAAGCTCCGATCGGAACTGGCGTCAATGATCTTGATAGCGTCTTTTTGGCCCAGACAGATCTGGTTTCCGCTACTTCACCAGCTGGCTCAGGAGCCTCCCTTACCGGTCAGCTCTCATTTGCTTCCAGGAGGCCGGCTCCCTAGTCCATCCGAACCTCAAATCCCTAAACCTGCGTGCCTGGCTCCTAAAGACATAGTCATTCTTTGGCACGGAATCTCACAAGGGGTTGCCGATATTCTGGTGGCAGCTAGGAAACCTTCGACTCATGCCACGTATGCTCTGAAATGGCAGAGATTTTGTCTGTGGGCTCAGGCCTGTGATGTTGATCCTCTTTGATGCCCTGAGAAGTCTGTTTTAGACTACCTCCTATCCCTTTTCAGTCGGGACTGGCATGTTCTCTCTGAAGATACACCTCTGTGCCATATCGATGTACGACACACCGGTTGGTCAGCATTCATTAGCCAATTAGAGGTTTCCAACACTTTTCTGCGCTGTATTTTGCATCTCAGACCCCGATTAAGGATCCATTTCCTCCTTGGGACCTTCTTTTTGTTTTAGAGCAGCTTATGCTGCCTCCCTTTGAACCAGCCACAGATTGCTAGCTTCGCCTTCTCTCCTGGAAGGCATTATTTTTAGTTGCCGTTACTTCAGCACGGAGGATTTCTGAGCTTCAGGCACTCATGTAAAGAGCCTTACTTGATTTTTCCATGATGACAGGGTGTCCTTAAGGACCAGTCTTAAGTTTCTTCCCAAGGTGGTTTCTGCCTTAACCTTAAACCAGGATATTGACCTTCCGGTATACTTCCCCAGCTACACGAACAGAGGGGAAGCCCTCTTGCACACTTCAGATGTGCATAGGATTTTGAGGTTCTGCTTGGCCAGAACCTGTTCGCACAGACAATCTGACCAACTGTTCTTATCCTTCGCTCGAAGGATGTTGGGTGCACCCATATCGAAACAAACTCTCTCCAAGTGGCTTGTTCACTGCATTGTCTTCTGTTACCAAAAACGCAATAAATCCTTGCCGGGACGGTAAGAGGCCTTCGCTGCATTGAAAATATAGCGACATCCGCCATTTGTGCAGCCGCTACTTGGAGTTCAGTGCACACTTTCGTGAGGACACTACAGTTTGGACATGCCTCCCTGGTGTAGAGCGGGCTTTGGCCTGGCAGTCCTTGAGGACTTTTGTTCTGAGAGGTTCTTTCTTCTCGATCTCTCCTACCCTCCTCCTGACTGGGTTAGCATTGCACCCTTACTGCTTGGGAATCGGTCCTTATGGTGTAACCAGCTGCAAGAGCTGTATCTCAAAGTAAGATAGTACGTTACGCAAGAACTTACTGTAACAGTAGATCTTCAGGAACAGCTCTTGCAGCAGGTAGTTTTCCTCCCACCTTTTCCTCAGAAGGTTTGGTTCTAATTCAGAGCATCTCAGACACATCAGATTTATTAGTCTCCCTCTGGAAGCAGATCCTTGGTTGCCCCTTCTGAATCACATCATTATGCCAGGAATCTCTGGCGGAAGAACTGAGGTATGCTGGGGGGGCCACCCCTTTTATGATGTGTCTGACGGGGGCGGGGCCGACGTTAGGGGCGGTGACCGGCTTAGTATAGCTAGCTAGAAGATTTACGTGGGGTCCTGCTGCCTGGCGCCTTCAGTCCTCATGGTGTAACCTGCTCCAAGAGCTGTTCTCGAAGATCTGCTGCTCTTACTTCGGGTGGGAGCTCTTGCAGCAGGCTACAACAATTAGGACATACGCCGAGCACTAGGACCCTCCGGAAAACTTTTCAGCCAGCAGTATACAGCAGGGACCCTGACGAAGCCCTGGTACAAAAAGGGGCGGACTCAGCTCCACCTTAGTTCTTTTCCCGGCCACATCCCGGCCAAGACGTGAGAAGAAGCCTTCGCTTCCAGCTTGCCAGAAACAGCTAAGTAACTATTTTAACCTGTTTTGTACTGTTTTCGACAGTTTTTCTAAAGTTCTTGACAGATGTCTTCGCCGTCGTCGGTCTCTCCAGAGCCACACCAGAACAAGTGCGACTGCGGGAGGCAGATCCCTGCTAAGGACAGGCACAAGCATTGCGTCTTTTGCCTTGGGCCGGACCATGGTACCGCGGCCTGCTCAGCCTGCCAGGCGTTCACCAGCCGGACCCGGATCCGACGTCTCAAGGCCCTGAAGGCGTTCCTTTTTAGAAAGATGATGGATCTGCACTCCTCGGAGGGGAAGCGCAAGGAGAAGACCAAGCGCCACAGGAAAGACCATAGTCTGTCCCGGCCCCGTTCTCGCTCACGGCCCTCTCCTAAGAAGGCCCATGTTTCCCTGGGCTCAGGCGAGCATCAGAAATCTAAGGTTAAGGCTGGTCCATCGGGGGAGAAGCCGGCCAAGCCTACGGTAACTCCGCTAAGGGTTACCACCAAGCCCTTGGAGGTAAAAGTTTCGGCCCCACCTCCCAAAGCACTGGCGCCACCTGCTAAAGACGCGCCTCCGGAGCCAGAGGACTCTCCGGAGGCACCCCGTCATCAGTCCCACCACCAATGCCGGTTGAGAGGCGAAGGAGTGCGAGCGTGACCCGCGGAAGAGCCGGCGTCCCGTCCCACAAGTCCCCACCCCACCCCGAGCTCCCAAGAGGAGCTCTCCTTCAGGCCAATGTCCTGGATACTCCTTTCCAGGCAGCGCTGCTGAGGTTTTCTTGAGGGCGAGCTGCAAGAGTTGTTCTCCTTTTGGTGGGACAGGTCCAAGCGGATCCCCAAATCCAGGGCTCGTTCAGCGCCGGTCCAAAGACCACCGCCGACGCTTCAAAGACTCTTTAGACCATCGCCGGTCCAGGTCTCACTCTCGCAGCCCTTCTCGATCTCTTAGACGAGAGCACTTCTGATGTCTGTCCTCTGGCAGACGTCGGTCTTTGCTCCGTCGCTGGTTTTGGGACCGGAGTGGTCTTCGGACAAACGTCGGTCCCCGCAGCTACCGACGACAGAGGGAGTCTGGTCATAAGGAGAGAGATGACTATTCAAACACCATGAAGTCTTGCTATATTATAACAATAGCAGTCAGCCACTGCAGCTGAACTGCCCCGGAGAGGAAGGAGTTAACTCCAGAAGATCTGGAGTTCTACAGCGCGAGGGCGCTGTGACCAAAGCTCTATCTGGCAATTTCAAATGAAACTGTCAGATTCTTTACTCCGCTTCACTGAACAGTCGCTCCGGAGATCAGCTCCTTCAGCTCGGTTCATTCTCGGTTCAAGAGTAGTTTCGGTTCATTTGAACCGCAAAATCATTATTTTTACCGCATTTCGGTTCTAAAGCTCTATCTGGTAACCGTAAGTACAAAAATTCAAGTCTGTGTGGAAAATTAATTATCTGTTCGGTTTTGAACCCGATCGTTTTAGTTTTCTGCCTTTTAAAACTGTACTGTGGGTTTTAGAAGTGCGGTTCCCAGTTCTTATCGGTTCAAAAAATTATTACGGTTTTCAAATACCGTGACACGGTTAGGAACCGATAAGGGTGTCTTGCCTGGCACTGCCATCAAAAGGGCAAGTTTTGGTTAGGCTGGCATTATGTCTGAGAAACCCAAAGAAAAACCGGGCCCACTGGGTTTCAACACTGTGATGTCTGTGGGGACGCCTTTGCCAAGGCTGACCACACACCACTTGTGTCTATTGTCTGAGGGCTGACCACCTCCTGTCAGACTGCCAGGTGTGTAAAATTCCCTGCAGCCACCCTGGAGAAGAGATTGGGCCGGCTCAGGGGCGAGGCCAAAAGTCCGCTGACCGGATGGCCAGCCCGGTTCAGTACCCACTGGACCAGAGGGTGCCCTCTGACCAGGGCGAGACTTCCTCGGGCAAAGGAAGACTGGTTCAGAGGAACCAGTCCCAAGTAAAAGACAAAGAAATCAGGAGGTTTGGAGTCCAGAATTGTGTCTCCAACTGCTGCAGAGATAGCTAAAGCCATTCAGATTGTCCAGTCACTGTCTCAGGGATCTGTAGAACCACCAACAGTTGGTAAAGGTTGGTTCGTTCAGTCCCAGTGGTTCAGGATTTTGAATTTGAGGATTTTATGAACCACAGAAGGGGAGGAATTTGATCAATATATGTGTGGCTGGGAGGGTCTGGGCGTGCCCATTGAACCGGGCATTTCTCCAGACAGACCTTTAGAATCTCCCCTATTCTGTCTGAGTCCCTTCTTTCTTTATTTTTACAAAAGGTTGCAGAAACCCTCCAGCTTCCTTTAGAGGAGGCTGTGGATGAGCAAGAGGAGCCTGATTATGTGGAAATGATGGATATTCCAGAGTCTAGGAGGTTGTCTATTCCTTTGCATAAGTCATTTAGGAAGCAAACAACAAAGATTTTAAAAATCCTCATTCTGTCCCTCTGTAGATAAAAAAATGGACAGAAGGTATACTTTGTCAGGCTCGGATACAGACTTCCTTATTGAGCAGTGTAGTCATGTGGGTGTGGTACAAGCTGCAGCCTGTGACAAGGCTAATATTCCTCTGGCCTCACATCCTCCTGACAAGGATTCTAGGAAGATTGATGCCATGGCGAAGAAACAGTATATGGCAGCTTCTTTGGGACTCAGGCAGGCAAATTATATGGCTTATGTGGCTAGATATCAGAAATCTAGGTGGGACACAGTATTGCAGTTAGCAACAGGCCCATGGCCAGCTGGCTAGTGAGTTGAACAGGTGGCTGCTGATGGCATTGAAGCCTCTAAAGTTCAATTTCATACTGCTGTTGATGTTAATGATGTTTCCTCCAGGGTCATGGCCACTTCTGTAGCTTTCCGTAGAGTTGGCATGGCTCAGATGCACTAATCTGTCCCAAGATACTCAGTCAAAGGCTATGGATTTTCCTGTAGTGGAAATTCTCTTTTTGGAGCAAACAGAAAATTATATGAAAAAGATGGATGAATACAGAACTACCTACAAAAGTGCCCAGGCTAAGGAGAAGCATGCCATGCCACAAGGCATGCTCCCAGAGGTAGAGGGCAGACCCTTTTCCAGGCCTTTTACCAATTTCAAGCCTCCTCTGCTGTCTCGTGAGAGGTTTCTTCAGAGCAGGGGTAGGCGTGGCGCAAGTGGACCGTCTCCTCCCTCAGCCTAAGGCTGCTGCTAGCAGGCACCCTGATGGGGTGCCCAGGGCCATTCTCCTGTACCAGTGGGGGCAGGTTGGCCTATTTCAGCCAGAGCTGGCTGTCCCTAACTTCGGACAGATGGGTTCTGGAGGTAATAGGCAGGGTCTGTTCTCAGCTTCAAATATTTTCCAAAGATGAGAGCCAGGCATTTCCCACCTGCAAATCCTTCAGAAGCCCTTGCTTTGGAAGCAGAGGTTTCTTCTCTTCTGGTCTGCAAAGCAGTGGAAGGGTTCCTCCTTGCCATCAGGGCAAGGGCTTTATTCAAGATACTTTCTTACCCCAAAAGACAGGAGAATGGGGCCCATTCTGGATTTAAGATACTTGAACAAGCATCTGTTGAAACCAAAGTTCAAAATGTTAACTCTGGCAATGATATTGCCTTCCGTAAAGCCAGGGGACTGGCTAGCTTCCCTGGACCTCAAGGATGCCTATTTTCATGTTCTGATCAGGCCTTCCCACGAAAGTACCTCAGGTTCGAACTGCCCTCAGGCCACTACCAGTTCAGGGCAATGCCCTTGACCTTACCTCTGCGCCAAGGGTATCACAAAATGTCTCGCTGTAGTAGTGGCTCATTTAAGAAGGCAAGGGTTGCTGTGTTTCCCTACCTGGACGACTGGCTCATTGTGGGTCAGTCTCCAGGTCAGGTGAAATCCCACTTGCAAGTCACCCAGCTTCTCACTTCTCTGGGATTCCTGCTAAACTTACCAAAGTCAGTTCTGGAACCAGTTCAGGCCCTAACTTTCATAGGCGCAGAATTGAACACAAGGTTAGCCAGGGCCTTTCTTCCCTCGGAAAGGGTGGACAGACTCATCGCCCTGGCATCCTCCTTTACCCTCACGGTCTCTCGACCAGCAAGGCATTTCTGCAACTCCTCGGGCACATGGCTGCTTCCACAGCTGTTGTGCAGGGAGCAAGATTCAGATGGGGACATTCAGTTCCATTTGAGGGCCTATTGGTCTCAGAGGAAGGACCCCTTACCAAATTGGTCCCAGTTACTCAAACCCTGATCCTGGCCTTACACTGGTGGCAGGATCAAGCAATCTGAAACAAGGGGTTCCCTTCATTCCCATTTCTCCCTCCCTCACCCTCACCACGGATGCCTCCCTGTTGGGTGGGGGCTCACCTGGGCGTACCTTACCACTCAGGAGTGTGGTCTCCTCAGGAATCTCTGCTCCCATCAATCTTCTGGAACTCAGAGCTGTCTTTTTAGCTCTTGGGTCTTTTCAGATTCTGTCCAGAACAAAGTGGTTCAAGTCAGGACAGACAATACCACCACAATGTGGTACATCAACAAGCAAGGGGCACTGGTCTTCAGCCTTGTGCACGAAGCAATGAAGTTGTGGTCTCTGGCTTATTCCCTGAACATCTCCCTGATAGCGGTTCATCTCCCAGGGAAGGACAATGTGCTGGCGGACGCCCTCAGCAGAATTTCTCAGGGCCATCACGAATGGGCTCTGAATCCACAAGTACTGGGGTCTGTCTTTGCCAGTTGGGGCACTCCTCAGATAGATCTTTTCGCGGCCCCAGACAACCACCAACTTCCTCTTTTTTGCTGCAGGCCTCCAGTACTGGGCTCAGTCCCTCTGGATGCCTTTCTGTTGGATTGGAAAGGGAAGTTCCTGTATGCCTTCCCCCCCTTTCCTCTCCTTTTCAGGGTACTAGTGAAAATCAGATCTCAACCTTGCAGAGTGATTCTGATTGCCCCAGATTGAGCCAGACAGCCCTGGTACCCTCTGCTCCTGTCCCTGGCAGTCCACCCTGCCCTGAGCCTGCCCAGAGTTCACGACTTACTGGCCTGTGCACAGGGAGAGTGTGGTATCGACCTCAAGTCCCTCCACCTCAAGGCTTGGCTCTTGAGGAGCTAGAATACTTGATTTACACCTTTCTCAAGGTGTTATGGATATTTACAAAGGCTTCAAGGAAGCCTTCCACTAGAGCCACTTATAATTCTAAGTGGAAGAGGTTTTCCATCTGGTGCTTTGAGAGGCAGATTACCCCAGAATCTGCTGATCTTCCCTTTCTTTGGACTATTTGGTCCATCTGAATTCCTTAGGCCTTAGACCAGCTACCCTGAAGGTTCATCTGGCAGCTGTCTCTGCTTTTGTGTCAGCAGGAAGCCTGCCTCCTTTCTTCTCACCCTGTGTTCTCCAAGTTTTTAAAGGGTTACTTCACACTAACCCTCCCTTTGGGGAACCAGCTCCGCCTGGGACCTGAATATTTGCATTGCTCAGTTAATGCAACCCCCTTTGAGCCTCTGTCTTCAGCAGAACTCAAGTATTTAACTTGGAAAACCGTTTTCTAGTAGCTATCACCTCTGCCAGACGATAAGTGAGTTACAGGCCCTGTCAGTGGAAGAAGATTTTATCTCTTTCCACAGAGATAAAGTAGTCCTTAGGACTAATAGAAAGTTTTTGCCTAAGGTGGTATCTGATTTCCACCTGAATCAATCTATCTCCCTCCAGTATTTTCACTGAGCATTCTTCCTCAGGTGAGAGGAGACTGCACAGCTTGGATGTCAAAGGGCATTAAGTTACTATCTAGAGCGCACCAGAGGTCATAGGTTTGAATCCCTCCAACTGTTTCTTACCTATGGCGAGGTTGGCAAAGGAAACCTGCCACTAAGAGAACAATTGCAAGGTGGATTGTCTCTTGTATCCAATTTTGTTATCAGAAACTGGGTAGAGTACCCCCTCAGGATTGAGGGCCCTCCCACGGGGTACAGCTGCGTCTCTAGCGGCTGCTAGAGACATTCCTATTCTGGAGATTTGTCAAGCTGCTACCTGGAAGACAGTTCACACCTTTACAAAGCATTATTCCCTGGATGTCAGTCCAGGAGAGATGCTCGGTTTAGCACAGCTTGTGCTTCAGAGCCTATTTCCTAAGTAGGTTCTGACCCTCCTCCATGGAGGTACTGCTGTGTAATCTGCTATTGTTATAATATAGCAAGACTTCATGGTGTTTGAAGAAAAATTACTCACCTTAGTAATTGCTTTTCTTCTCATGGAGTCTTGCTATATATTCCACCTCCCTCCTGCCCCTCTCAGAACTCCTACTTGGGTAGAGGTGGCAAATTGGTGCAAACACTGTGTCATGCCATTTTAGTTTTCCCTAACCCTGTTTTCCTTTGGGTTGGGATCTAGATATTCATTTAGGTTATTTTTGTTGCCCCTTCTTGGACTTGAGTCTTGGGGAAGGGGTTCATATGGGCTTGTCAAGGGTGGTAAAGCGAACCATAATATCATCAATCTTTGTTATTATGGTTCTGGGTGTTCTTTGTTGTTTATATTGTTGTTATTACTACTAGTAGGTAGCCATAGGCTAGTGTATTTTCCACACAGACTTTTTCCGTCTTTTTGATGTTGGCTTCAGAAGATCTGACAGTTTCATTTGAAACTGCCAGATAGAGATTTTAGTCACAGCGCCCTCGCGCTGTAGAACTCCAGATCTTCTGGAGTTAACTCCTTCCTCTCCGGGGCAGTTCAGCTGCAGTGGCTGACTGCTATTGTTATAATATAGCAAGACTCCATGAGAAGAAAAGCAATTACTAAGGTGAGTAATTTTTTCTTCCAGACCTAGTAGTCGATCTCCCTCTTCTTCATCGACATCTTCATCCTCTGTTGACTTGGAGCGGTCCCCGGGAGAGAAGGACCAGCCTCGCTCGCTTACAGACGATCTGATCTTTATGGACGTCATGAGGCATATCCAGGTCTCCAGTGAGTGGGAAACAGAGGACCTGGATCCGGAACGCCGAAGGTTGGCCAAATACCTGAGGCAAAAGGAGCCGAAACCATTGGTGGTCCCTCCTTTAGTGGACACTTTCCAGGACCTGACTCTGACTACCTGGAAGTGTCGGCTCTATCCTGGCTGTTGCAAAAATCGGACAGGCTGTATAAGACCCTGAGGGCAGAAGCCTTTTAGCAGAGAACCCTCAGGCAGACTCTTGGTCATCCGGCTGCCTATGACAAGTCAGGCGGCAAGCACCTAGCTCACAGCCTCCGATCCGGAGTCTCAGTATTTGGACCAGGTGGGCAAGAAAGTTACTTGCCACCACCTGCTCCATTCGTCCCTTAAACTTGCTGACACATATGGTCCAGTACCAGAATGCGCTGTGGGAGAAGGGGACAAGAGCTACTGAGAGCCATGCCAGATTCCGAGCAGAAGACGGAACTTCTGGACATTGTTAAATCGGGCTCCAACGTAGGTTCTCATGTCCTGAGAGCCTTGTATGACACTGCAGGTACGGCAGCCAGGGCAGCCGCTTCCGGGGTGTGCCTTCGGAGCCACACCTCGTTAAGAGTTTCGGGTTTTCACCAGGATCTGCAGTCCAGTATTAGGGATTTGCCATTCTAAGGTACTGTGTTGTTTGGGCAAGAGACGGAAGCTTTGATTTCTCGTCTCCAGGAGTTGGGCAAGTCCATCTGGTCAGTCCGCCAAATGTACCATGGTGACCGGCGACAGCAGCGGAAACTGCCATTTCGAAAGCCCTCAGGTGGTCAAGGTGGACAAGCCCGTGGTAATCAGCAAGGCCAGAGAGGCGGCTTTTGTAGGAGAGCCAGTAACCAGCAGCCTGGAGGCGCTCCTAACCATGGGCCCAAGTCCTCTCGGGCCTCTCTGCCTACGCCCGGCTCAGCCCAATGACTCCCTTCCGCGCCCCCCCTCTTCCAAAGGAAGACTCCAGGGAGACGGTCGGGGGCCGCTTCTCCCTTCACCTCGAAGGGTGGAGGTTGATAACTGCGGACCAATGGGTCCTGGGCATTATCAGGAGAGGGCACACGCTAGAGTTCACTGAGTTCCCTCCAAATACTCCACCAAAGTACTCCTGATATCCTCCTTCTCACATCCCACTGATAGAAGGAGAAATTTGGACCCTCTTGCAAAAAAAGGCAATAGAGCGAGTCTCCTTGCATCATCAGGGAAAGGTATTTTATTCCCACTTCTTCCTGGTCTCAAAAAAGACGCAGGATCTTTGTCCCATTCTGGACCTCAGCTCTCTCAGTCTCTTTATAAAGAGTGCAAAAGGTTCAGGATGGTGACCCTTCCAGGGCTACTCCCCCTGCTGTACTAAGCAGACTGGCTCTGCTCCCTAGACATGCAAGATGCATATATGCATATCGGGGTCTTCCCTCCCCACTGGAAGTTTTTGAGGTTCCACTTCCAAGGGGAACACTACCAATTCAGAGTTCTTCCATTTGGCCTCTCCTCCGCTCCGCGAGTCTTTACAAAATGCTCTGCAGTGGTGGCTGCGGCTCTAAGGCGCATGGGGCACTATGTTTTCCCTTAGCTCGACGATTGGCTGCTTACAGCCCCGTCCAGGTCAAGCCTGCTTCGCGCCCTCGGAGACACCTGTACTCTGTTCCGAGAGCTGGGGATCACCCGGAACCTTCAGAAATCGTCCCTTGAGCCCAGTCAAAGACTCGTCTTCATCGGAGTGGTCCTGGATTCTATCCAGGGCATGGCTTTCCTACCCCCGGACAGGGGCAATCACCTGCAAGAGATTGCCGAATGGATCTCAGTAACTCCTCAAGTTCCAGCATGGAACTTCCTCAGGCTACTGGGGCACATGGCGGCAGCCATTCCAGTCACTCCTCTGGCCCGCCTCCACATGCGGGCCCCACAGTGGATGCTCAGGGTACAGTGGGACCAGGGCTATGACGATCTAGACTTTCTGGTCAGGATCACCGAGCCAGTCTGGAGAACTTTGCTTTGGTGGATGGACCCCTGGAATTTGGAGAAAGGGGTCAGGTTTTGTCCGGAGCCACCAGGTCAGATTCTTACGACAGATGCATCGTATCTGGGATGGGGAGCGCACCTGGGTGCTCATCAAACGCAAGGGGTTTGGACACCCGAGGAGCGATCTCTCCATATCAATGTATTGGAGATGCGAGCGGTTCTCTGTGCCTTACAGGCCTTTCAAGAGGACCTGGTGCCGGGCTCTTTTCTAATTCAAGCAGACAA
This sequence comes from Neoceratodus forsteri, assembly GCA_016271365.2. Classification (NCBI taxonomy): domain Eukaryota; kingdom Metazoa; phylum Chordata; order Ceratodontiformes; family Ceratodontidae; genus Neoceratodus; species Neoceratodus forsteri. Next base: position 124,888,831 of record JADMNL010000030.1, on the reverse strand, counting down.
TATGGCGGTCGTCTTCTACATCAACAAGCAAGGGGGTTTTCATTCGTATCCCCTTTGCAGGGAGGCGATGAGAGTCTGGCACTGGGGGGCGCTGGAGCTGCACATTCTGCTGTCCACAGTGCACATTCCAGGCATCCTGAACAATCTGGCTGACAGCTTAAGCAGGTCTCATTCCAGAGTGCACTAGTGGGAGCTGCTACAGTCCGTAGCAGATCAGCTCTTCGACAAGTGGGGTCATCCAGAGTTGGACCTCTTTGCATCACCATACAACGCCAAACTGCCAATGTTCTGCTAACGAGAGCATGCGCCTGGAGTTTTCTGAGCAGACGCGTTATCCCTTTGCTGGGCAGGGAGGTTTCTCTGTGCCTTCCCGCCCTTCCCTCTCATTCAGAAAGTCCTACTGAAGTTACAGGCAGAAGGGGCTCGAATGATTCTAGTAGCCCCCAGATGGCCTCGGCAGATTTGGTTCCCACTCCTGCAGCGGTTATCCACGGAACCTCCAACTCTGCTGCCCATATGCTCGCAGTTGATATCCCAGTAACAGGGGTTGCTGGTCCATCTGGATCTTCGTTCCTTACATCTGCATGCTTGGCTCCTTCAGACGTAGCTCAACAGAGATACAGGGTTTCCCCGGAGGTGGCGGCAGTCCTAGTGTCGGCGAGGAAGCCCTCCACCCGCTCCACCTATGCTATGAAGTGGAAGCGGTTTTGTTTATGGGCCTCGTCACAGCATTTCAAACATGAAGTCTTCCTGTATTCTGATATATGCAGTTAGGTCCTGCCTTTCAACTGCCCCAGGAACAAAGAGTTAAACTTTCCATGGCCAGCATGGAATGTTCACCGCGAGCTTGGTTGAAGCCCCTGTCTGCTGTTGTTTAAACTCCAACCGTCAGATTCTTTACTCCTCCTCACTGAACAGTCGCTCCAGAGATTTCTCCTTTGCTCGGTTCAAAAAAGTCGGTTGAAGTGTAGTTTTTTCGCTCGGCTTCTACTGAATTGCTGTTACCGATCAGTCGGTTCAAGTCTCTGTCTGTGGTACCGTGAGTACTAGATAGGTTTTCTGTGTAGTTTCTGTGTGGAACTTGTAAATCGGTTTTCAGGTAAAAAAAAGTTTGTGATTTACTTAGAGTGTGGTAACTGGTCCGTATTGGTTCTAAAAAAAAAAAGGATTTTATTACGTTTTTTTCCAAGACCCGTGACACGGTCAGGAACCGATAGGGGAGTCTTGCCTGGCGGATTGCCAAAAAAAGGGTAAGTTTTGGTTAGGATTGGCCATGTCTGAGAAACCCAAGAAAAAAACCAGGCCCACTGGGTTTCAGCACTGCAGTGTGTGTGTGGGGAAGTCTTTGCCAAGGCTGATCCCCACACCGCCTGTGTTTATTGTCTGGGGTTTGACCACCTCGATTCAGACTGCCAAATTTGTAAGAATTTTCCCAAATTACCCTGGAAAAGAGATTAGGTAGACTGAAGGAAAGGAAGGCCGAGAAGTCCGCTGACCCGGATGGCCAGCCCGGTTCGGTTCCGACCGAACCAGAAGGGAGTGCCCTCTGACCAGGGCGATACTTCTTCAGGCAAAAGGAGAGCCGATTCTGAGGAGTCTGTTCCGGTAAAAAGAAAAGATAAATTGTCCGGTTCAGACCCAGAAATTCATACTCTGACCGCCAATGAGATAGCCAAGGCGATAAGGATAGTGCAGTCGCTTATTTCGGTTCTGACTGAACCAGCACCATCTGGCAGGGGTTTGGTTCGGTTGGTTCCCTGGTTCTGGATTACAGTTTGGAAGAATTTTATGAACCGGAGGAGGAGGAGGAAGGAGAGAGTGAGGATGATGATGGTGATTATGAAAGTCTGGATGTGCCTATTAACCCGGACATCTCCCCAGACAGACCTTCAGGTGTTTCTCCTCCTAGGCTTTCTGAGTCCCCTTCTCACTTTGTTTTACAAAAAAGTGGCTGTGACCCTCCAGCTTCCTGTGGAGGAAGCAGTAGAGGATCAGGAGGAGCCTGATTTTGTTGAGATGATGGACATCCCAGAGTCCAGGAGACTGTCTATTCCCCTCCACAAATTCTTTGGGAAACAGACACATAACATTCTTAAGACTCCTAATTCCATACCTCCTGTGGACAGAAGAATGGACAAGAGGTATACTCTTTAAGGCTCAGACACGGAGTTCCTTTGCCAGAAATGCAGCCATGTTGAGGTAGTGCAGGCTGCTGCCTGTGATAAGGCAAATATCCCCTTGGCATCACACCCCCAGACAAGGACTCCAGGAAGATTGATGCCATGGCAAAAACAGTACATGGCAGCATCTTTGGGACTCCAGGCAGGCTAACTATATGGCCTACACAGCTAGATACCAGAAGTCCAGGTGGGACACTGTGCTGGCTCTGGCTAAACAGGCCCCTGACCAGCTTGCCAAGGAGCTGGAGCAGGTGGCTGCAGATGGGATTGAGGCATCCAAAGTACAATTTCATGCTGCTGTGGACTCCAGTGATGTTTCATCAAGAGTCATGGCTACATCTGTGGCTCTTCGGAGGATGGCTTGGCCCAGAGGTACTAGCCTGTCACAGGATACCAAGGCTAAGGCCATGGATTTCCCTGTTATTGGTAATTCTCTGTTTGGAGAGCAGATAGAGAACTACATGAAAAAGATGGACGCGTACAGGACCACTTACAGGAGTGCTCAGGCCAAAGAAAGGCAAGCTACTCCTCAAAGGCAGCAGTCCAGGGGCAGGGGCAGGCCTTTCCAACGGCCTTTTTACCAAGCTCAGGCCTCCTCCTCTTACTCTGAGGGGGTTCTTTAGAGGGAGAGGCAGGCGAGGGGGATGAGCAGGCCTGCATCCACCCCTCAGCCTAAAGCCCTGCCAAGCAGACACCCTGATGGGTCTGCCCGGGCCGATTCTCCCATACCAGTAGGGGGCAGGCTGGCTTTGTCCAGGACTGGAAGTCTCTAACATCAGACGAGTGGGTCCTGGAAGTAGTAAGCCAGGGACTGGTTCTCAGCTTCAAAAAATTTCCCAACCTGAGAACCAGATCCTTTCCACCTGCAAATCCATCGGAGACCCTTGCCTTAGTGGCAGAGGTTTCTTCCCTCCTAGCTCTCAGAGCAATAGAGAGGGTCCCACCCTACACAAGGGCAAAGGATTGTACTCCAGGTACTTCCTAACCCCCAAAAAGACAGGAGAATGGCGGCCCATCCTGGACCTAAGGTATCTGAACAAACACCTTTTAAAACCAAAGTTCAAAATGGTGACTCTGGGAATAATCCTTCCCTCTCTAAGGTCAGGGGACTGGCTAGCCTCCCTGGACCTCAAAGATGCCTATTTTCACATTCCCATCAGGTACTCCCACAGAAAGTACCTCAGGTTCGAGTTGCCCTCAGGCTACTATCAATTCAGAGCAATGCCCTTTGGCCTAACATCAGCCCCAAGGGTCTTCGCAAAGTGCCTGGCAGTAGTGGTTGCTTTCCTAAGGAGAAAAAAGATCTCCATCTTCCCATACTTGGACAACTGGCTCATAGTAGGTCAGTCTCCAGACCAAGTCAAGTCACATTTGCAAATGACTCAGCAAGTGCTCACTTCCTTAGGATTCCTTCTTAACCTTCCAAAGTCAGTTCTCAAACCAGTACAGCTCCTCACCTTCATAGGGGCAGAGCTGGATACAATAAAGGCAAGAGCCTTCTTTCCCCTGGAAAGGGCAAGGACCCTTATGGGACTGGCCTCTTCATTCACCCTGCAGGTGTCTCGACCAGTAAGGCATTTCCTTCAGCTTCTGGGCCACATGGCAGCTTCCACAGCAGTGGTCCAAGGAGCAAGATTCCAGATGAGGGACATTTGATTCCACTTAAGAACCTTCTGGTCCCAAAGAAAGGATTCCCTTATCAAACTAGTCCCAGTGACTCAAACCCTGATCCAGGCCTTGCGATGGTGGCAGGATCAGGACAGTTTGAGACAAGGGGTTCCTTTTGTCACTCAGTCTCATTCAGTGATACTTGCCACAGATGCTTCCGTGCTGGGCTGGGGAGCCCATCTGGGGGATCTTACCACCCAAGGAATGTGGTCTCCTCAGGAATCTCTGCTTCACATCAGTCTCTTGGAACTCAGAGCAGTGTTTTTGGCACTGCAAGCTTTTTCCAAATCTGTGCAGAACAAGGGGGTCCAGGTCAGAACAGACAGCACCACCACCATGTGGTACATCAACAAGCGGGGAGGCACTCGGTCTACGGCCTTGCGCACAGAAGCAATGAAGTTGTGGTCCCTGGCCTATTCCCTGCAAACCTCTCTGATAGCAGTTCACCTCCCAGGGAAGGACAATGTCCTAGCAGATGCTCTGAGCAGAATATCCCAGGGCCATCACGAATGGACCCTAGATCCTCTAGTTTTGAAAGTGATTTTCTCACGATGGGGACACTACAGAGATGGATCTTTTTGCAGCCCCAGACAATCACCAACTTCCTCTCTTTTGTTGCAGACCCCCAGTCTTGGGCTCAGTCCCCCTGGATGCTCTGATCCTGAATTGGGAAGGGACATTTCTATATGCTTTTCCCCCCTTCCTTCTCCTGTTCAAAGTGTTAGTCAAGATAAGGTCACAACCATGCAAAGTGATTCTGATTGCTCCAGACTAGGCCAGACAGCCCTGGTATCCCCTGCTACTGTCCCTAGCAGTCCACCTTCCCCTGTCTCTTCCCAGGAATTACAACCTGTTGACACCCTCTCAGGGGAGGATCTGGTACCCAAATCTTCGGTCTCTCAATCTCAAGGTATGGCTCTTGAAGAGTTAGTTTGCTGATCTGCATCTTTCCCAAGGGGTTCTGGATATCCTTAAGGCTTCTTGAAAGCCTTCCACCAGAAAGACTTACAACTCCAAATTGAAAAGATTCAGCATTTGGTGTTCTAAGAAAAATATTTCTCCAGATTCTGCTGAGTTGCCTACGGTTCTGGACTATATGGTCCATCTTAATGGCCTAGGCCTTAGGCCAGCTACCCTTAAAGTACATTTGGCAGCTGTTTCTGCTTTCCTGTCAGTAGGCAAGCCATCCCCTCTGTTAGCCCATCCTGTGTTTTGTAAGTTCTTCAAGGGATTGCTTCACACCAATCCCCACTTTAGAGCTCCTGCTCCTGCTTGGGACCTTAATGTTTGCATTGCTCAGCTTGTGCAACCCCCTTTGAGCCTTTGTCCTCTGCAGAGCTTAAGTACTTGACTTGGAAAACTGTGTTTTTGGTGGCCATTACCTCTGCCAGGCGTATCAGTGAATTGCAAGCCCTGTCAGTGGAGCCTGATTTCATCTCTTTCCATAGAGATAAAGTGGTCCTAAGAACTAACAGAAGTTTTTTGCCTAAAGTGGTTTCAGATTTCCACCTCAACCAGTCTGTCTTTCCCTGTTTTCTTCACTGACCATTTCTCCTGTGGAGAGAGGAGGCTACACAGCTTAGATGTTAAAAGGGCCCTGAGCTACTACGTAGAGCGCACCAAGGGTCACAGGTTTGAATCCCTCCAGTTGTTCCTCATGTATGGAGAGGTTGGTAAGGGCAAACCTGCCACTAAGAGATCTATTGCCAGGTGGATTGTTTCTTGTATACAATTCTGCTATGAGAAACTGGGTAGAACTCCACCCTCAGGCCTGAGGGCTCATTCCACTAGAGGTACAGCTGCTTCCCTGGCTGCTGCCAGGGATATTCCTCTCTTAGAAATTTGTCAAGCAGCCACCTGGAAAACAGTCCATACATTCACCAAGCATTACTCTCTGGATATCCAGGCTAGGAGTGATGCTCGGTTTGGCACAGCAGTACTTCAGAGCCTGTTTCCAAAGTAGGTTCTGTCCCTCCTCCATGGAGGTACTGCTTGGTAGTCTGCATATGTCAGAATACAGCAAGACTTCATGTTGTTTGGAAAAAAAAAAAAAAATACTCACCTTAGTAATGTTGTTTCTTCTAATGGAGTCTTGCTGTATTCTGACCTCCCTCCCCTTCTCCCCTCTCAGAACCTGGTTTTTGGGATGTGGGTGGGCAGGAGCCGTGTTGGCACCCTAGGGGTGTCCCTTTTTCACCCTCTTATTTTGGGTGAGTGATTGTGTTTTGGGATGTGTTTTGTTTTTGGGTTTCCTGACTTGAGTCTTGTTTTGAAACCCCAAAAACCCTTTTACTTGGATATAGTTGCCAGTTGGCTAGTTTTGAGTTTTACAGTTTCCACACAGAACTTCTAGTGAGTGTTGCTCGTAAAGATCTGACGGTTGGAGTTTAAACAGCAGCAGACAGGGGCTTCAACCGAGCTCATGGTGAACATTCCATGCTGACCATGGAAAGTTTAACTCTTTGTTCTCCGGGGCAGTTGAAAGGCAGGACCTAACTGCATATATCAGAATACAGCAAGACTCCATTAGAAGAAACAACATTACTAAGTTGAGTAATTTTTTCCTGGACCCCGTCATCTGTCCAATGAACTCAGTGTTACAGTACCTCCTCTCCTTGTACCAACATGGCCTGAATTGCTCCTCTATTAAGGTGCACATGTGGGCTCTGTCCGCCTATCATGCTCTCATTGGAGATAAGGTGTTGGCACAATTGGATGTCACCCGCACCTTTTTGAGAGGAATTTTACATATGAGACCTCCCATTTGGGACCCTGTCCCACCCTGGGACCTCCTTTTTGTGTTGGAGAAGCTCACCCTCCCTCCCTTTGAGCCGGCAGCGGATTGTGAGCTGCGTTATCTTTCTTGGAAGGTGTGTTTTTTGGTTGCTATTACCTCAGCTCGAAGAGTTTCTGAGCTTCAGGCTCTGATGTGTAAAGAGCCGTATTTGATTTTCCACAGGGAAAGGGTTTCCCTTAGAACAAATCCTAAGTTTCTTCCGAAAGTGGTCTCGGAGTTGACCCTCAACCAGTCGGTTGACCTTCCATTCTATTTTCCTTCCCCATCTAATAGAGGGGAGGCTCTCCTCCACACACTGGATGTCCACAGGACTTGGAGGTATTGCCTTAAACGGACAGCTACGCACCATCAATCGGAGCAACTCTTTGTGGCCTTTGCGCCACAATGCTTGAGCAGACTGGAGACCAAGCAGACGATTTCGAAGTGGATCATCCACTGCGTATTCTTCTATGAAAAACACACTAAGCCCCTACCGGGTCCGGTCAGGGGTCACTCCACCAGGGGAGTGTCAGCTTCTTTTGCCGCCCTGAGAAATGTCTCTATCAGAGACATATATGCGGCCGCTACCTGGAATTCAGTGCATACCTTTGTCAAGCATTACAGCTTGGATATAGTCTCCAGACGCCGAGCCGGTTTCGGTCTGGCTGTTTTGCAGGGACTTTTGTCCTAGGCCTCTGAAGTCAGCATATTCCACCTCCCGGGGTCGTCTACCTCTTTGGCGTGGGACTGCTTGGTATTTAGTCCTGATTGTTATAGCCTGCTGCAGGAGCTCCCACTCGAAGTAAGATAGTACAGTTACGTAAGAACTTGCCATAATAGTAGATCTTCGAGAGGAGCTCTTGCAGCAGGCGTTACTTTCCCACCCGCCTTCCCCCCCGAAGTGTGCAGATCCATCTTCATTTACATCTCCTTTATGTGCTTCATCTCCTTCTCGTCAGGGCTTGTTCGCGGGCCTTGGCAGGAGAACTGAGGTGGAGCTGGGTCCGCCCCCTTTTGTACCAGGGCCGAAGTCGGGGCGAGGAAGACGTCGGAGGCGGTTCCTGCTATATACTGCTGGCTGAAAATGTTTCCAGAGGGTCCTAGTGCCTGCGGCATAGTCCTAATTGTTATAGCCTGCTGCAGGAGCTTCGCTTGAAGATCTATTGTTACGGTAAGTTCTTCCGTAACTGTACTTTCTCAGCCTCCTGATCAGGAGTCCAGATATTTGGACCAGGTGGGCAAGAAGATATATTCTGCTTCCACCTGTTCCATAAGGTCCCTGAACTTCCTCACGCATATGGTCCAGTACGTTATGGGAGAAGGGACAGGAAGTAGCTAATGCCTTGCCTGATTCAGCTCAGAAGACCGAGCTGCTGGAAATTCTTAAATCGGGGTTCGGACATAGGCACACACGTACTGCTTGCCTCGTACGATACTGCAGACATGGCGTCAAGGGTGACAGTTTCTGGTGTCTGCCTGAGGTGCCACACCTGCCTGAGAGTCTCCGGATTCTCCCAGGACCTGCGTCCAGAATCAACGATCTTCCCTTCCAGGGTTCCATTTTGTTCGGGGAGGAGACTGAGAAACTGATTTCTTGCCTCCAGGAATCCAGGAAATCGATTTGATCCGTCCAGCAGCTCTACAAGGGGGCCAAAAAGCGTTTCCGCAAATGGCCATTTCAGAAGCCTCGGGACAAAATACCCATGGCAACCAATTCCCGCAGAGAGGAGGCTTCAAAAGGAAGGCCTCAACCCAGCAGGCCGGGGCACTTCCTTTAGAGGCCCAAAGTCCTCCCAGCCTTCTCTGCCTACTCCAGGATCATCCCAGTGACTCCCTGCCAACCCCCAACCCCTCCACCGGAGGTGGTACAGGAGAGGCAGTAGGGGGTTGCTTCTCCCTCCATTTGGAAGGGTGGAGAAAAGTCACTTCAGACCTTTGGGTCTTGGACATTATAAGGAGAGGACAATTACTGGAGTTCAAACAAATTCCCCGTCGGAGACGCCACCAGGGTCCTCATGTTAACCTCCTTCATACATCAGGCTCACAGGAGAAATTCAGGCCCTCTTGCAGAAAAGGGCAATAGAGCCAGTCCCTCAGCGGCAACAGGGAATAGGGTATTATTCTCACTTCTTCCGGGTCCCAAAGAAGCCACGTGATCTTCGGCCTATCCTGGACCTCAGCTCTCTAAACAACTATATAGAATACAGAATGTTCAGGATGGTGACCTTTCCGGGCCTCATCCCTCTGCTGCACCAATGGGACTGGCTCCATTCCCTGGACATGCAAGATGCATACATGCACATAGGGTCTTTCCTCCCCACTGGAAGTTTTTGAGGTTCCACTTCCAGGAGAGGCATGATCAGTTCTAGGATCGTGGATATGTTGTTCATCCACACTTACTGGCGTGTCCCTTTCCCCTTTAAGGATCGCCAGAAGTCTTCAAGCTGGCTCCTCCCACCCACCCGGGTGGTATAACCCTTGGCTCCGCCCCATGACGCCTGATCTTCCTTTCTACTGAAAGATTCAGGTTGCCTCCTTTGTGCTCCCGCATTTTGTAGGCCCTGGCTTCAAAACCTTTGGTTTTTCCGAAAAGTCGTCTAGTTCGCATTAGCAATCGCGACTGCTTATCTTTGATTATGGAAGACAAGTCTTCCCCCGGATTTCGCCGTTGTTCATGCAGCCAGAAAATGTTGCACACCGATCCCCATACCGCGTGCGTCTATTGCTTGGGTGTCGACCATGACACCTCGAAATGCGAATATTTTTTTTTGTCCTGCATTTCACCCTAACGTCCTCAACGACTGAAGTTGGGGAGGCCAGAAAACCAGAACCCTCTGGTGAAATCAAAGGAGGCTCAGTGGGCAGTTTCCACGGCCGCGGAATCAGCCGAGCATATGGAACGTATGCAGGTCTTCAAGGAGGAAGCGGCTCGTGCCGAGAAATCTTCCTCTCGGAGCTTCCTCGTTCCACTCAACCTGGGCTCCACCTTCTCAGGTTTCTTCCGAGAGTTGTGCCATTCTCTTCCGATTAAGGGGGAGGGTCCTGCGGGCGCACACTCCTCTCCGTCCTGTAAGCGGGAAAAGGACCCGGGATCATCTTTGTCTCGGTGAAGACGTTCTTGGGATCGGGAGAAATATCGGTCCCAGGAACCGGCAGTCTCGACTTCAGTTGAAATTGCCTCTTTGGCCGCTGGCTTCTCGGCTTTGCCGTCTGGCCAGTCGACCGAAGTGTCGATCGGCGAGGTTGAAATAATCGACGCAGCTGGCCCAGTGGCGTTGAGGGTTGAGGCGCTGGCAGCCACACCTCTCAGTACTCCGGCGACTCGGGTTCGGGAATGAGTTCGGGTCAGCGGTGGAAGGGAGGATTGAGCGTCCCAACGGATGCTTTCCTCCCTTTGGGGTGGGATACCAGGGGTGCAGTACACACCTGACGTCCTGAGAGTGCCGGTGGGAACACGGGCTCTCGAGGGGTTGGCGGCTCCATCTAATGGAGTCGGGGAAGGGGGACGTCTGTAGGTGCTTGAGAGGAACGTGCGTTGGCATGTCTCCTCTCTGGACACTTGTCATCCTTGAGCCGGTGTCTCAGGAGGCTGGGACAGGGGAAACCACAGAAAAATGGAAAATACCCCTCGGCGGTCCTAGATGATGACCCCTCCGGCCCATCCAAGACCACAGATTCCAGACAGACCCCTCTGTGCAGGAGGAGGTAAAGAGGCGAGGCACTCTGGAGCAGGTCCCAAGTAGGGGGCAGAGATGGTGATGAGCAGCCCGAAGGAGTGGACACCGTAGGTAGGCAGGAGGAGAATAAATAGAAATTGTAAAAAAAATAATCATCAACCCATTGTCGCAGACTCCGGTCGACGATTCTGTCAATAGGACTCCGGTCCTTTCTATCCCTGACGAGGAGACCCAGCTCGCTGGGAATCCCATCAAGGAAGTGGTCCCCTACTCTGAGAAATCACCGGTTCCGCCAGTGTCTCCTGAGCAACCAAATCGGCCCGTCTGATCTCAATCGAGGTTTAGGTCCCCATCGACTGACAGGCTGAAGAAGAGCCACAAGCACTCAGAGGCGACGCCATTAATCGTCCTCTGATGAGGAGAGGCTCTGGCAGAAACTCCGGCGCTACAAGGACCTCATGTGGCAACATCTGATTTTGTTCGGGCACAAGCCGACCCTGGTTTCTACCCCGGCCATTACTTGGCTTTTGCCTCCCAGGCCGAGCCGACTCCTTCAAAGCCGATTAAGTCTGCTCCCCGCCCGTGGAGCCGGCGCAACCTCCGGTTCAGCCTAAACCAGTCTCTCCACCGATCGTGGTGGAACCACTGCCCAAGCAGCCTGTGGGAGGGGCTCCTTCTAAGGAAGATAGACCAGACACCGGGCTTCCCCGGTGTCTTTCGGTCGCTGTCACCCCAGACAGCCCTCGGCGGTTCGAAGGTGACCTGGGTGGTCGACCGTTGTATCTGGTTTCCTCAGATTCGGATGAGACCAGCCTACATTCTCATCCCGGGATGACGAATCGGATGGTGGGATAGAGACCGAGGAAGGTTCTTCGTCCTTTCAGGGCATTCTTCGCCTCATCTCTGAGCCTACATGGATGCCCATGGAGCCTATCCAGAAAAAGGCATTGTACCATCTCACAGACATCCTCAAGAGTGGGGATACCCCGACGAAAGCATTTCTTGTGGCCGAGGCCATAGTTGTCCGGGCCTTAGAACTTTGTCAGCGCCCTGCCTCCTGTCCAGCTCCATCTGCCCACGTGGCCCGCAAGTATGCGGTGCCCATGGTGTCCCTTGCGGGGTTCACAGAGCACCCTTCGGCCGAGAGCCTGGTGACCGCCTCTGTGTTCAGGCGTACTGGCAGTTCTGCCGACACTGACTGACCTCCCGAAAAAGAATCCAAACTTTTGGATCATTCGACTCGAAAGGTCTGTGCAGCCTCATCTTTAGGCCTTCGTCAGGCAAGTTCAGCCGTCATCATGGCACACTTCTCCCATGCCCTCTTGGGGTCTTTGTATGAAGTCCTCCCACACCTCCCCATGGACATGTAGACCACAGTCAAGCAGGTCCAGGATCAGGGCCGGGCTGTTGCTGAATAGCAGCTTCAGACAGCCCTGGACATTGGGGATTCTTGTGCCTGTTCGATGGCAGCCGCAGTTTCCTCTCATCACAGGGCTTGGCTGAGACTCTTCTCTTTCCCGGCAGATACTCAGCACAAACTAGCTGATGTGCCTTTCCTAGGCACCAACCTTTTCAGCCCAGGTGTGGCTGGTCACGTTCAGCGTATTGAGCAGTCCAATGCCACCTTGAATGCTGCTTCTGCTAAAGGTTCTTCGGGCAAGAAACAGCAGCAGAAGAAGAAGCCTTTTCGGCACTCTTCCCCCGCGGCACAGCAACCCTCCATTCAAGGTGGGCAACAGCAGCAGTAGGCTCAAGCTTGGTGCCCCCTTCCCAAGCCCGGGCCCTCCAAGGCCTGTAAAGGAGGCAGAGGTTCAGGACCTGGATCCTCCTCCTCCAGGCCTGCTCAGTGACGGGGCGGGGGCTGCCACCTCTTTCCCGTCATGCCAGCTCTGGGTCCTCCCATGGGGGGCCGCCCGCCACTTTCTTTCCGCCTGGTCCGTTATCACCACGGACAGGTGGGTTTTGGAATTGGTCGGTCGGGGACTGCCTTTGGAATTAGAGCAGCACCCTCCAAGCCGAGCCTGCGCCCCTTGGGAGGAAAGAGTAAGCATCCATACTCAGTAGGCTGTCCGAGACGACATCGCTCAGCTCCTCTTCAAGAAGGCAGTAGCTCCAGTGGCGGATCCTCCAGCAGACCCAGGCTTTGTCTCCAGGTAGTTCCTGGTGCCCAAGAGGATGGGGGGGCTGGTGCCCCATTCTAGATCTGCACGACCTGAATCAGTATCTCGGGTCTTGCACCTTTCGGATGTTCACTCTGTCCCAGATCATACCATCCTCGGAGCGAAACATGTGGTTCTGTTCACTGGATCTGCAGGACGCATTCTTTCACGTCCCAATCTGTCTGTCTCATTCGCGGTTCCTCCGCTTCAGAGCCGAAGGGACCCTGTATAAGTTCCGAGCCATGCCATTCAGCCTGTCATCAGCCCCATGGGTCTTCACCAATGCATCGCAGTGGTGGCAGCCCATCTTTTGGGGGGGGGGGGCAGAATTTACCCCTACGTCAACGATTGGCTCTTAGCAGGTCCCACCCAGCAGGAGGTGGAGAGATCCAGAGACCTGGCCCTCAAGACCTGCTCCAAACTCGGCCTTTTGATCAACAAGGCCAAGTTGGAACTCGTGCCTTCTCAAATGATGTTCTTCATCAGGGCAGAGCTCAACTCTCGTCAAGCCAGAGCTCGGCTCGCGGGAGACAGGGCGTAGGTTCTCTCCTCCTTTGCCCAATCATTTCTGGTTGGGCAGTTGCGTCCTGCCCGGGACTTCCTGCGCCTTCTGGGTTACATGGTGGCGTGCACCTCCATGGTCTGTTTGGCCCAGTAGCGCATGCACCTCCTCCAGTGGGAGCTGGCCACCCAGTGGCCTCAGCACCACGGTAATTTCGACCAGCTGATCACTAACCCAGAACATGTGGGATGCTCGCCAATGGTAGACCGCCCCAGACCGGTTGCAGGAATGGATCCCGTTTGTCCACCCAGAGCCAGCGACCGTCCTCACGACCGATGCCTCTCTCATGGGCTGGGTAGCCCACATGGGGGACAAAAGGGCCCATGGGTTCTGGACCACCGAGGAGTCCCGATACCACATCAACCTGTTGGAGCTCAAAGCAGTCAGACTGGCACTGTCTGCTTTCGCTCCTCAGCTGCGAGGTCAAGTGGTTCAAGTCCAGACAGACAATACCACGACCATGTACTGCCTTAACAAACAGGGCAGCATGCACTCCCGTATGCTTTGCTGGGAGGCGCTTACCATCTGGACCCTCGTCTGGCGGCGGATCTCTTAGCCATTCATGTGGCAGGAGCCTCAAACCATCCAGCGAATGCTCTCAGCCGCTTAGGTGAGACATCCCACGAGTTGTCTCTCCATCCAGAGATGGTTTACAGCCTGTTCTCCCACTGGGGCAGACCGATGGTGGACCTCTTTGCCTCCAGGAAAAACACCAAGCTGAGGCTGTTTCATGCCCACCCCCTCAGCAGGGTGCGCTGCAGGGGGATGCCTTCTCGAGGCTGTGGACCCCAGGCCTCTTCTACGCCTTCCCCTCCATTTCCCTTGATCCACAAGGTGCTCTTCAAGGTGAGGAGGGACATGGCGAATGTGATTCTGGTAGCCTCAAACTGGCCACGCCAGTTCTGGTATCCAGATCTCGTCAGTCTCAGCTGCAGGCCCCCGGAGCGGCTTCCAGCACGGCCGGACCTGATCTCTCTCAGAGGAAGGTTTACCATCCGGACCTTCAGGCCCTGCACCTCACAGCCTGGTACCTGAGCGGCTAGAGTTCCAGGCTTTGGGTTTTTCCGAGGATGTCCTCACCATGGTGGAGGCATCCAGAAAGGAATCGACCAGGAAAGGTTTTCCATTTGGTGTCAGGGCAAGGGCCTGGACCCTCTGTCCTGTCCAGTGGCTACCATTCTCGACTACCTTTGTTCTCTCTCCAACGGGGGTCTTCGGTCATCGACCCTTAGGTTGCACCTGGCAGCCATCTCTGCTTACTGGGCTCGGGCCGGTCAGCCGACGTTGGCGCAGGAGATGGTGGTCGGGCGCTTTTTCCAAGGCCTGGATCACATATCCCCTCCGGTGCATGAACCTCCACCTCTGTGGGATCTACTGCTGGTAGTGGCAAAGCTCATGGGCAAGTCATTCGAACAAATGTACAAGTGTGCATTGTCACACATGTCGAAGATGGCCTTCCTGGTGGCTGTCACGTCTGCCAGGATGACAGGGGAGCTTCGGGCACTTTCGGTGGACTCCCCTTATCTGATCTTCCACAGGGACAAGGTTGTTCTGCGCCCCCAACCGAAATTCCTTCCGAAGGTGGTGTCAGAGTTTCACCTTAACCAGGTGTTAACTCTGCCAGTGTACTACCCTAATTACACCTCAAAGGCCAAGTACAGGCTCCATACTTTGGACCTGAGATGAGCTCTCTCCTATTATAAGGAGAGGATGGCAGAAATGGGGAGAAGTTTGCCAGCTGTTTGTCACCTACGCTGAAGCCGCTTCTGGCAGACCTGCAGCAAAATGGACTATTGCAAGGTGGATTACATCTTGCATAAGTCTGTGCTACGAGTTGGCGGGCATGGAGCCTCCCAGAGGGATAAGAGCTCATTCTACCTGCCATACCGCTGCATCAGTGGCTGCTTACCGCTGCATTGTTGGCTGCTTCCAGGGACATCCCTATCCAGGAAATCTGTCGGACTGCTACCTGTAAGTCAGCAAACACCTTCATTACCCATTACCACATCAACCTTGAGTCATGCTGGGATGCTGGTTTTGGGGCCTCAGTTCTCCAATCTCTGTTTCCCAAGTGAGTATCAGTGGGGAAGTGCGCCTTGCCTCCCTGTCCCGGAGAACTGCTAGGAGTCTGCCAATAAGTGTGGATGAACAACATATCCATGATCCTAGAAAAACAGGTTACTCACCTGTAGCAGTAGTTCTAGGAGTGGTGCATGTTGATCATCCATCTGGACTCACCCGACCTCCTGGCGCTGGAAGCAGCTAGCGGCTAAGATCAGCATCATGGGGGCGGGCAGAGGGTTATACCACCTGGGTGGGTGGGAGGAGCTTGAAGACTTCCGGCAATCCTTAAAGGGGAAAGGGACATGCCAATAAGTGCGGATGAACGACATATACCACTCCTAGAACTACCGTTACAGGTGAGTAACCTGTTTTTCCGGGTCCTACCATTCAGCCTCTCCACCGCTCCTCGATTCTTCACCAAGTGCCTAGCAGTGGTAGCTGCGGCTCTAAGGTGCAAGGGTCATTTTGTCTTCCCTTACCTGGATGACTGGCTCCTGGCAGCCTCGTCAGGGGCGTGCCTCTTACACACACTCGGAGACACCTATACTTTATTCTGAGTGTCATCCCCAGAGCCCAGCCAACGACTCTCCTTTTTAGGGGCGGTCCTGGACACAGTCCAGGGCATGCTTCCTCCGCAAGAATGGGAGATCATCTCGACAGGTGGCCGGCGGTGCCTTGGCCCCGGTCCAAACCAGGACCTTACTCAGACTTCTGGGGCACATGGCGGCGGCCATTCCATTAACTCCTCTGGCTCTCCTCCACATGAGGGTCCCGCAGTGGATGCTCAGGGTGCAATGGGACCAGAGCTTCAAAGGTATAGACCAGTTGGTCCGTATCTCTGACCCAGTCAAGAGGACTCTAGTTTGGGGGCTAAACCCCTCCAGTCTGGAGAAAGGGGGTCTCTTTCCAGCAGGAGCCACCAAGCCGGACCTTAACCACGGATGCCTCCAAACTCAGTTGGGGAGCACATCTAGGAGACAGCCAGACACAGGGCGTTTGGTCTCCAGAAGAGCGCAATCTCCACATCAATGTTCTAGAAATGCAAGCAGTCCTTAACACCTCACAGGCCATTCAAGAGGGCCTCACACCAGACTGTCCCCTTATTCAGACAGACAATACGGCTATCGTCTTTTCTATCAGCAAGCAAGGGGGACACATTTATACCCCTTATGCAGGGAGGTGATGAGAGTCTGGTATTGGGCCCTGGAACATCACATCAGTCTAGCCGCGGTGCATGTTCCAGGCATCCAAAACGTCTTGGCAGATGGTCTGTCTCGATCCAAGGCGCACAAGTGGGAGCTACTCCAGTCAGTAGCGGACCAGCTCTTCGACAAGTGGTGTCTTCCAGAACTGGACCTCTTTGTGTCCCCATGCGATGCCAAACTGCCAAATTTCTGCTCGCAAGAGCACACGCCTGGTGCCTTCTGGGTAGACGCATTGTCCCTTTGTTGGAGAGGGAGGCTCCTCTGTGCCTTCCCTCCCTTCCCTCTAATCCAGAGGGTTCTCTTGAAATTGCAGGCCGAGGGGGCACGTATGATCCTGATTGCCCCACTGTGGCCACAGCAGATTTGGTTCCTACTGCTTCAGCGGCTAGCGTTGGAACCTCCAATTCCGCTGCCATGGAGCTCGTAGATCTTACTTCAAGAAACAGCTCTTGCAGCAGGTTACACCATTAGGATTGAAGCCGGCAGGCGCCAGGACCCCACGCAAATTTTCTGGCTAGCAGTATTCGGTGGAGACCAGAATCCCCAGATCTTACTTCGAGAGGGCTCTTGCAGTAGGTAATTACATATAGGACTGGCGCCGGCGGCTGCTTGGACCACCTGAAAAATTTCTAGCTAGCGGTCCTGGCGGGACTACCCCTACGATCAGGTGACCCGGCATCATCTGACGTCGGTATAAAGGGCGGTCGAGCGCCCACCTTCCAGGTCTTTCCCCCCGTCAGCTCGTGTAGCGCCTTCAGCGGTTAAGTTTTATCGCTCAGTCATGTTATCATCGGTTTTTCCAAAAGTTTTCAGTATAGAATTTTATTCCTCTTCGTCCAGGTGAGCGTCGGTTTATGTCGTCCCCTTCAAAGAATAAAGTGTGACTTCGTCGCGGCCCAGCTGCCTCACAAGATGGTCACTCCCTCTGCCTTTTCTGTTAGGCCCCGACCATGCGGGCTGACAAGTGTCCGCACTGCCTTCGATTCAACGCGCCACCCACAGACGACGCCAGCAGTCCTCAAGCCCATCTCCTCAAAAAGATGTCCGCGATGGAGAAGGAGTTGAAGAAACTTGGCAGGCGTCAACCTCCCTGAAGGGCATAAGGCGGGACAAGGAAAGGCACGGGAGAGGCCTTGCTGGAGTCGCGGGCAAATGCTAATCCTCCAGGGATCGCCAGCCGAGCAGCCTCAAGGTTTGGAGGGAGGCGTCGGCCCGCCCGTCGGGTTGCGTCTCGAGCCCGCCGGCGCCTCTAGGCAAAAGGAGACCCTAGCCTCTAGTACCACCGCAGCCTGCGGCCTACTGCGGGCACCTCCCTTTAAGCCGGACGTCAGCTCCTCTGGCGTCACGGGAGAGGCGCTAAGGCGCTCGACCCTTGGTGGCGCGACGTAGTGTCCCCTCGGACCAGGCCTCCTCTCATACTTGGCCGCCTCCGACAAGGACCCCCAAAGTCGGACGCCGGCTCCTCTGGTGTCCGCCGGGATTCGGCCCATAAGCCACACGTCGACTCCTCCAGCGTGCACCAGGCCTCGGGTCTACAGCAGACCCTGCCCGCGTCTGTCGTACCAGGCTCCCCGCAGCCTTCGCTGCCGTCAGGGGCAGTCCCCTGCCCGACCAAGGTTTTTCCCCTCCGTCCCGGACGAGGCTCGGGACCCTGGGCTGCTGTCGATCCTCTTCCTGAAGAGCCAGATCTGACCCCGGCGCCGGCTCCTCCGACGCCGGCCCCGACACCGGCCCCTCCGAAACCGGTGGGGGATATTCCTCTTCCATCGGGCCCTCCACCCCACGGGCCTATCCTGACTGATCCGCCCATTGGAGTACCCGGCTGGGCCGGCAGCTCCTCCAGTGCCTGGGCATCCGCCGTCATATCCGACGCCGGTTTTCCCAGGTCCGCAATATCCTGCGCCGCAGTACCCGGTGCCGACTCGCCCGCCGCGCGGTACCCGGCTCGGTATACCCGCAGCGGGTTACGGATCACTCCCCACGTTTTCTCCGTACAACTCTCCCCTCCTCCTCCACTGCCCCCTAGGCAGCGGTGGATCTTCAGGAGACTCTTGCTTCCTGGTGGGCTGAGGCCAGGCTCAGCTCACCAAGAAGTCGAGAAGCCGTCTTCTGACGGCAGTGCCACCCCGGCTCGGGCGCCTCAGGCAGCCGCTCCCTCTCCTCCTCCGTTCCCGGCTTTACCTCGGGATCCAGAGGGGCAGGACACGGCGTTCTGGGATCCCGCCAAGGAACCCATTCCTCTCCCTAGACGAGTTAGGGAGTCTTACTTTGCTTCAGATTCTTCCTCCCCTTCTCTCTCTGACTCCTCGGAGGCTTCCGATGGATGTTCCGAGAAAGACGAGCCACGCTCTCCGTCCAAGCCCCGGCCGAGGACTCCTCCAAAGTCTCCTCCGGAAGATCCTTCCTTCACAGAGTTGCTCAGGAAGTCCATCGGTGGCACTCCTTAGAGCCAGATCCTCAATGGGTTAAACTCCGCGAACATCTGGACTTGCCCCTTACGACTCCTACCCTAGTGCCACCCTGGATCTAGCCTCACGCCCACCTTGCTTCCACGATTTGGAAGCAACCGTCTGCTTTAGCCCCACTTCCCAGGAAGTCGAACAGGCTATACCAGGCTCCGGAGGGTATAGACTTTTTAGACTCTCACCCCCGTGCAGACTCGGTTGTGATTAGCGCCACTCACGGATGGTCAGCACACCCGAAACACTTGAGCTCGTCTCCCCTGGATAAGGAATCTCACCTTCTGTATCAGTATGGAAGGAAGATCTACGCTTCTTCCACACTGGGGATTAGGGCCCTGAACTATGTAGCACATATGGGGGATTACCAGAAGGCCGTCCTTACCCAGGCGGAATCTAAGATCGACTCTTTGCCTGACTCCCAAGTCAAGCAGGAGTTGGCTGACCTGGTCCGTTCTGCTCGTTCGGCCAGTCGTCATATTTTGAGGACGACCTACGACGCAGTGGACACCGCAGGATGGAGTTCTGCGTTTGCCGTGAGTCTTTGGCGTGATGCATGGCTCCGTGTGTCAGGTCTGGTCCCGGAGGTGCAGTCAGCGATCCAAGAAGCACCTTTCAGGGGTTCTGTGCTTATCGGTGGTGATGTCAAGGACATCATCACTGATTCTGAGAGAGGGCGCCCTTAAATCTGTTGATTCAGTGTACCGTCCCCATCCCCACAGCGCCGTCCCTTTTGCAGACGCAGCCGGCCTCAAGCGAGACCTCAGGGAAGGCGGGCCACTAAACGTCGGGCCCCCACAGCTGCCAGGCCCCCGCCACCCAAAAAAGCAACAGGTGCCCCAGCTGTGGCGCTGCCTCACACCACCTGACTCCTTCCCTCTCCCACCGCCTCCGGTAGCCCGGAGGAACCGGTAGGAGGGAGGTTCTCCCTCCACCTTCCGGGTTGGGAGAGGATAACATCGGATTCATGGGTGCTTCAGGTCATAGCAGAGGGGCACTCCATAGAGTTTCTACAGAAACCTCCGCGTCACCCCCCTCTGAACTCTGCTTGCTCAAGGGACCATCTTCCTTTGGTCAGGGAAGAAATCTCGGCGCTCCTTGCAAAACAGGCTATAGAACCCGTCCCCCCTCACCTCTACGGGACGGGTTACTATTCCCACTTCTTCCTTGTACCAAAGAAGACGGGAGATCTCAAACCTATTCTCGATCTCAGCTCTCTGAACCTGTATGTGGAATACAAGAGGTTCAGGATGCTTTCCCTTCAATCCCTTTTTGCCCTGCTTGGCGGGCCAATGGCTTGTGCACTGGATATGCAGGATGACCTGCACATCCCCGATACCTCCTCAACAAAAGTACCTCAGGTTTGCGTTCCAGGGGTCACTACCAATTCTGGGCGCTCACGTTTGTCTCTTCTCGCCCCCAAGTCTTTACCAAATGCCTGGCGGTGGTAGTGGCCCACCTGCATTCTTTGGGAGCTCAGGTTTTTCCCTACCTGGACGACTGGCTCCTGGCGGCCTCGTCCAGGGAGGAACTCCTGCATTTTCTCTCCCTCACCCAGCAGGTTTTCACTGGCCTGGGTATTACCATCAACCATTCCAAGTCTCACCTGGATCCTTCACAGAGGCTCCAGTTCATCGGGGCAATTCTCGACACATCACTGTGCAAGGCCTTTTTGCCTCCGGACAGGGGGTCCTCCCTTCAGTCTCAGATTTCCTTCCTATTGGAATGCAGGAGGGTCCCAGCGAGGTCAGTGCTCCGTCTACTGGGGCTTATGGCGGCGGCCATCCCGACGGTTCCGAGCGCGTGCCTCCACATTATAATCTCTCAGTGGACTCTCTGATCTCAGTGGGATCAACGGGTAGACGACCTAGATCATCTGGTTCTGATCTCCTCGCTGATGGTAAGAGACTTGCAGTGGTGGATGGTTCGAGAGAACCTATTCCGGGGGTTCCCTTTTTTCATCCTCCCCCCGATCAGACTCTGACCACGGACGCTTCAGGCGAAAGTTGGGGAGCCCATCTGGGTCCTCACCGAACCCAGGGCCTATGGTCAAAGTTGGAGTTAGTTCTCCACATCAATGTGCTCGAGCTTCAAGCAGTGCTGTATGCTCTCCAGGCCCTTCACCATTTCATCCTTCCCGGTCACCTAGCTGTCCAAACGGACATGTGCGTGGTGTGGTACATCAACAGGCAGGGAGGGACTCTGTCCTACCCGCTGTGCAGGGAAGCGATGAGGGTTTGGGATTGGGCAACGCTTCACAACCTTCACCTCACGCGCGATCCATGTTCCGGGGTCAACAATATCCTAGCAGACAGACTAAGTCGTCGTCGGCTCTACCACCTGAGTGGGAATTGGGCCGAAAAAGTGCTAAAAAGCATCTTCCAGATTTGGGGGACTCCTCAGATAGACCTGTTCGCTTCTTCCAAAATGCAAAGCTTCCAGTCTTTTGCTCGCTCGTTCCAGAGCGAGGCGCTTTCTGGAGCGACGCTCTATCTCTAAGCTGGAAGAACAGATTCGTCTATGCTTTTCCCCGAATTCAGCTGGTCTCTCGTGTGCTACAGAAGCTGGCTTTAGAAGGAGCAAGAATGATCCTGATCGCTTCTTTCTGGCCCAGGCAAATCTGGTTCTCTCTTCTACAGCAATACTCAGAGGTTCCTCCTCTTCCTCTTCCTTTATGTCCAGGATTGCTGACCCAGGATCAGGGGACCCTGGTCCATCCGGGACTCAAGTCCATTCAACTTCATGCATGGCTCCTGCAGACTTAGCTCAATCTCGTTTTGGCGTTTCTCCTGAGGTGGCCAAGATTCTGGTGGAGGCTAGAAAACCCTCCACTAGGTCCACCTACGCCATGAAATGGAAAAGATTTTCTATCTGGGCTGCGGCCAGGAAGTGGAGCCCTTTTTCCTGCCCTGTGACCATTCTGCTTGAGTACATACGTCATCTTTAGACCTGGGTCTCAGTCCTCCTCTTTGAAAGTCCATATGGCGGCTATTTCAGCCTACCATGTCCCTTTCACTGATAAGGCATTTGCCCAGCTGAGGTATCAAAACTTTCCTCAGAGGGGTCCTTCATCTCAGGCCCCTGTCTGGACTCAGCTCCGCTTGGGACTTAAACTTTGTCTCAGAAACTTACCCTTCCTCCCTTTGAGCTGCGGCTTCCATGAACTTGAAGTTTTTATCGTGGAAGGCGCTCTTCTTGGTGGCCATTACTTCTGCTTGCAGAATTTCCGAACTCAGGCCCTGATGTACAAAATCCCTTATTTGATTTTCACAAAGAGCGAGTAGCTCTTCCAGAATCTAAGTTTCTTCCGAGAGGTGGAATCTACCTTAAATCAGTCTATTGAATTACCTGCTTTCTTCACGCAGTACT
Organism: Neoceratodus forsteri; assembly: GCA_016271365.2. Taxonomy (NCBI): domain Eukaryota; kingdom Metazoa; phylum Chordata; order Ceratodontiformes; family Ceratodontidae; genus Neoceratodus; species Neoceratodus forsteri. Next base: position 124,866,712 of record JADMNL010000030.1, on the reverse strand, counting down.
CCAATCAAGGAGAATACCTGCTCCATACCATGGATGTTCACAGGATTCTGAGATACTACACCGATAGGACGAAGGATCTCAGAAAGACTGATCAGTTGTTCGTCTCTTTTTCTCACAAATGAGAAGGCAATGCTGTCTCTAAGCAATGCCTATCAAAATGGTTGGCCCATTGTATCACTTTCTGTTATGACAAGTACAACAAGACCCTCAAGTCAAGTCAGAGGTCACTCCACTCGTGGAGTTGCCGCCTCTGCGGCTTGTTTCAAGAACGTGTCTGCGGCAGACGTCTGTGCTGCCGCAACTTGGACTTCAGTCCATACCTTTACTAAACATTAAAGTTTGGACATTGCCTCTCGCCGTAGAGCAGGCTTCGGGTTAGCTGTCTTGCAGGGCCTCCTTTCTTGAGACCTGCTAGATTATTTAATTATTTTTGGAGTAGTTCCTCCTCCCGGTGCCTTTCATTTGTTCCAGACTGCTTGGGATTCTGTCCTATATGTAATTACCTACTGCAAGAGCCCTCTCGAAGTAAGATAGTACAGTTACGTAAGAACTTACCGTAACAGTAGATCTTCGAGAGGCTCTTCACAAATATCTTCCGCCCTCCATCCCCTAGGCTTTTTCAGCTCCTTTCCATTGAGGAAATGTCTGCTTCTCTCAGTCCGGGCCTGTGGCGGGGAAAGAACTGGAAGGCGGGCGTCCGGGACCGCCCCTTTATACCGATGTTGTATGACGCCGGTCACCTGACGTGGGGGCGGTCCCCGCCGGGGACTGCTAGCTAGAAATTTTTCCATAGGGTCCTGCCGCCGGCCGGTGTCAGTCCTATATGTAATTACCTACTGCAAGAGCCTCTCTCAAAGATCTACTGTTATGGTAAGTTCTTATGTAACTGTACTTTCTTTTACCGCCATCAACTCGCCAGCATCGGCTTCTCAGTCTCTACCTAGCACACGACGACTTAGAACTTCAAGAGTTTCTACTTAACTAATGTCCTCTCCAGCTCCTTCATTTGAGGGACACCTTTCAAAGTGTGCCTGCAGAAAACAGATCCCTTTCGAGGATCCTCATTCTTCCTGTGTGCGGTGCTTAGGCCCGGACCACGACACCAAGGCCTGCACCTTTTGCCAAGGGTTCAACAGCCGCACCAGGATCTGCTGTCAGAAGGCACTTCAGGCTTGCCTGCTAGAGCAGAAACTTAGTAGGATGGACAGAGAACCTCCCTCCAGGGGCGATTCTTCCTCCAAGGTCCACAAACACCAGGACAAGCACCGGGAGAAGGCAAGGTCCAGATCCCTGAACCGGGCCTCGGATTCGCGGAGCTCAGGCTGCACCCGATCTGACCGCTCTCCCTCCAGGGCTAGGTCTCGGCCCCCTCCGGTTAAGGTCCGGGCTTCCAAGCGGTTCTTCGACTCTTCAGCCCATCAAGACTTCTAGGCCCTCTGCTTCCTCTACTCACTCTCGGGCCTCTTCTAAGTCCTCTGAACGACACAATTCTTCCTCTTTCACCCGACATTGGGACCCCGACTCCAGGTCGGTCTCCCAGGCCCCTAGGGGCCCGGATCCACCACCCAGGAAGAAGAAGGACCTGGCGTCCCTCAAGCGGCAGCGGACCCGGCGTCGGCCAAGTACCAGTCGACCAGGTGTTCGCGGAGTGAGAACATCGACCAAGCACCAGGCGCGGACAGGCGCTCACCAGACCCGAAGTCGTCAGCCAAGCGACACGTCGGCTTCACGGAGCCGAGACCGCCCCAGTCACCGGTGGACACCAATCACAGGGACTCCACGGAGGAGGACACCGCGTTGCCTGAAGACCAAGCAGGCGACACAGAGGATGCCGGGCTTCCGAGGGAACCTTCGCCCACCCCGGAGACACCCAAAGACCCGACGCCCAACCCCGGTGACAGACCACCGGCGCCAGGCCCGTCGTCGGGCATGAATATTCAAGAAGTAAAGGAGCTTTTTACTTTCTGGTGGGACACCATCCATAAAGACGTGGTCCCAGTAAAGCCTTCTCCTACTCCTTCACCTCCTACGCCCCCTCCTCCACCACAGGGGCCAGCAGGACGATCATCAACCCCCAATGAGCAGACTCTACCTCCTAGGGGTAGATCCCAGGATCGGAGAAGGCCTCCCTCAAGATCTCCATCAGGGTCTCCCAGGCAGCACCTTGCCTGTTATCTTCGGCAGAAAGACCCAAAGCCTGTGGTAGTGCCACCCTTGGTGGACACCTTTGCGGACGTCACCAAGGCTGCGTGAAAGCGTCCGCACTCCACTCCTGCGGTACTGAAGAAAGCTGACCGCCTGTACAAGGCCCCGAGAGAGGACTAGTACTTGGTTCAACAACCTCTGGCAGACTCCCTTGTCATTACCGCCTCACATGACCGGTCCCAAAGACCACAACACATGAGCACACAGCCACTGGACCAGGAATCCAAACAATTGGACGCCCTGGGGAGATGCATGTATGCGGCTGCTACATGCTCCATCAGGTCCCTGAACTACCTAATCCACATTTTACAGTTTCAGAACGCCCTGTGGGAACAGGGCCAGGACCTGGTCGATAAGCTTCCGGATGATGATCAGAAGGCGGAGCTCCTAAACCTTCTTCACACAGGGTCTGATGTGGGTACCCAAGTACTACCAGCCGCATACGATTCTGCGAACTTGTCTGCCAGAGCTGCAGCTTCAGGCGTCTTGTCTCCGGCGACACTCTTGGCTCCGTGTCTCTGGCTTCACCCCGGACATACAGAAGAACATTATTCACGTCCCTTACAATGGCGAAGTACTCTTTGGTGAACCCTCTGAGAAGGTTATCACCAAACTCCAGGACACTGGGAAGGCAGTCAGGTCTGTACAGGCCATGTACAGATCCAGGCCCGGTTCCTTTCGTAGGAACCAGAGCCGTTTTTGCAGCTGGCAACAAAGGGAGCAGCCACATTCCGGCCAGCAACAAAGGGGCACCTTTCAGCGGAAAGTCCGGCTGTCGTTCCCAGGCAGAGCCCCAACGCTACACTAAACCCGCCCAGCCTGCAGGGACCAGTGCTGCCACAGCATGACTCCTTTACGGCCCCCGCCCCTCCTCTGGATCAATGGGCACAAAAGGTCGGGGGTCACATCGCTCGCCACTTTTCAAGGTGGCAGTCGATTACCACCGACCGGTGGATTCTCCAATTGATCAAGAAAGGTCACTTCATAGAATTTCTCGACCACCCACCGGCAAGACCTCCCCTGTTTTCCCGTTACTCAGGTCAGCACGCCCTGCTCATACAGCAGGAGGTGCTCGCGCTCCTGGAAAAAGAAGCGATGAAGCACGTTCCACGGAACCAGAGGGGGGCAGGATATTATTCTCACTACTTTCTGGTTCCCAAGAAAACGGGACCTCTGTCCGATACTGGACCTCAGTGACCTCAACGAGTCGGTCCTGTACAAACGCTTCTGCATGGTGACCCTCCCAAGTCTGAGTCCCATGCTCAAGCAGGGCACCTTTCTAGCTTCCTTGGACATGCAGGACACTTACCTGCATATTCCCATTGCTCAAACGCACAGGACGTTTCTGCGCTTCGAGTTCCAGGGCCACCATTATCAGTTCCGAGCCCTCCCCTTTGGACTGTCATCAGCACCTCAGGTATTCACGAAGTGTATGGCGGTCGTAGCGGCGGCTCTGTGGAGATAAGGCCACTACGTGTTCCCCCTGCCTGGACAGCTGGCTTCTCATGGCACCCTCTCAGGAGGCCTTGATGTCCGCCACCCATTATACTCCGTCTCTGTTCGAGACGCTAGGCATCATGATCAATCACGAGAAGTCATGCCTGGTTCCATCACAGACTCTGCAGTTCATAGGTGCAGTTCTGGACACCATCCAGGGGAAAGCTTTTCTTCCCCAGGACAGAGTGGAACATATCATATCCCTCATCAGGGACATTTCAGCGAAGAAGACCGTTCCTGCCAGATTGGTCCTTTGCCTGCTTGGACACATGGCTGCGGCCATTGCAACAGTCCCGCTTGCTCGCCTCCACATGTGGGTCACCCAGTGGATGTTACGGGTCCAATGGGACCAAAAGCAAGACCATCTGCAGCTTCCAATCCGGATGTCGAAGACCGTAATCCGGGATTGGCAATGGTGGCTAGATCCGAAGAATCTGTCGGCAGGGGTCCCCTTCATTGCACCGTCTCCGATAGTGACACTCTCCACAGACGCCTCGGGGCTTGGATGGAGAGCACATCTCGACGGTGTCCGGTCTCGGGGACTGTGGACAGCCCAAGAGACTCATCTCCACATAAATATCCTGGAAATGAGCAGTTCTTCACGCCCTGCAGGCCTTCCAGTCGGAGATTCCACCGGCTACCATTCTGTTACAAACAGACAATTCCACGGTGATGAATTACCAAAACAAACAAGGAGGCACCCATTCCTACCCTCTTTGCAGGGAGGCCATGAGGGTGTGGGATTGGGTTTTGCAACACGGCGCAAACCTCATTGCGGTTCATGTCCCAGGAGTGGACAACGTCATTGCAGACGGCCTGAGCCGCTCTCAGGCCAGAGTCCATGAGTGGGAACTACTCCAGGAGGTAGTAGAGGATCTGTTTCACAGATGGGGTACACCAGAGTTGGACCTTTTCGCGTCCCCATCCAACGCAAAACTGCCCAATTTGTACTCGCTAGATCCAGGGCCTGGTGTTTTCTGGCGAGACGCATTGTCCCTCTCCTGGGTGGGCAGATTCCTCTATGCCTTCCCCCCTTTCCATTGATCCAGGGGGGTTCTTCTGAAACTTCGCAGAGAGCAAGCAACGCTGATACCCATCGTGCCGTTCTGACCCAGGTAGATCTGGTTCCCTCTGCTATATCAGCTATCCTGGGAACCTCCGGTGCTTCTGCCAATCAGCTCTCACTTGTTGTCTCAGGAGGAGGGCTCCTTGGTCCATCCAGACCTTCGTTCACTGAGCCTACACTCTTGGCTCCTAGAGACACAGCCATTTTGCGACATGGGGTCTCGCAAGAGGTAGCTGACGTTCTGGGGGCTGCGAGAAAACTGGCCACTCATGCTACTTACGCTATGAAATGGCACAGTTTTTGCCTCTAGACTGTCCAGGAAAGTCAGTCTTGGACTACCTCTCGTCTCTTTTTCAGACAGGCCTGGCCTACTCCTCGATCAAAGTACACCTCTGTGCCATATCAGCCTATCATTATCCTATAGACCAACGCACCATATCTCAGTTTGGCATGGCACAATCCTTCCTGAGAGGTATTCTCCACCTTAGACCTCCGATTAAGGATCCAATTCTGCCATGGGATCTACCCTTTGTCCTGGAGCAGCTTATGCTGCCACCCTTTGAACCAGCTGCAGATTGCAAGCTACGTCTTCTCACTCAGAAGACATTGTTTTTAGTTGCCGTTACCTTGGCCATAAGAATTTCTGAAGTCCATGCACTCATGTGCAAAGAGCCTTATTTGGTTTTTCACAAAGACAGGGTATCCCTACGGACTAATCCCAAATTTCTGCCTAAGGTGGTCTCAGCTCTCACCCTTAATCAGGACATCGATCTGCCAGTGTACTTTCCCAACTATTCGAATTGAGGAGAGGCCCTGCTGCACACCCTAGATGTGCATAGGTGTCTCTGATACTACCTGACCAGAACAAAACACCACAGAAAATCGGACCAGCTTTTTGTCTCCTTCGCCCACAGGATGATGGGAGCTACTGATCTTACTTCGAGATACAGCTCTTGCAGCAGGTAACACCATTAGGACTGAAGCTGGCAGGCGTCAGGACCCCACGAAAATCTTCTAGCTATAGCTAGCAGTCTTCAGCGGGGACCGCCTCCGACGTCGGTCCCACCCTCGTCAGACGTAGTACATAAGGAGGCGGTCCCACCAGATTCCCCAGTTCTTTCCCGCCGTCGACTTGCATGTCTCTACCCTTTGGTTCGTTTCTAGTACGCGACACCTGGTTAAGTTCTTCCTTCGGGAAAAAGTTCGTTTTTTCGGCTCAGTTTCTATCTGATGTCCTCTCCAACCTCCGTTGAAGGCCATCCTTCGAAGTGCGCCTGTGGGAAGCAAATCTCGTTCAAAGACCCGCATTCGGCCTGCGTCCGGTGCCTAGGCCCAGACCACGACACCCGGGCCTGTTCCTTCTGCCAGGGATTCAACAGCCGGACCCGGATCTGTCGCCAGAAGGCCCTTCAGGCTTTCCTGCTCGAGGAGAAGATTAAAGCCATGGACGCAGCCTCCAAGGGGGAATCTTCTGACAAGGCCCGGAGACTCTTAGAGAAGCATAGGGAGAGAGTGAGATCCAGGTCCCCGTTTAGGGCCTCTGACTACCGTAGCTCCGGCTCCCGATCCGACCGCTCCCCCTCCTGGGTCCGCTCTCAGCCTCCCCCTGCAGCGGTGAAGTCCTCCTCGGGTTCCTCTTCTCTTTCGCAGGCCAAGACCTCCAGACCTTCTTCATCTTCAGCCTCCAAGGCCCTGTCGAGGTCAGGGGACCGTCACAAGTCCGGTTCCCGCCATTCGGAACCCGACGTCAGGTCAGTCTCTTTGCCTTCTCCTCCCCAGCGGAAGACCAAAGAACTGACTTCTCTCAAGAGATCATCGGCCCCTCCGTCGGCCAAACACCATCGGTCCCGAGCACCGACGACCGCCAGACACCCGTCGCCGGTCAGGCCTCCGCCTCCACGACGCCCGACGGGGACCGGCGTCCGCATCTACCGAGAAGAGGACCCCTCGCCTCCCACCGGCGTCGGTCAGGCGATCATGGATGAGAGCTGACCCAACCCGAGGGACCAGACGGGCAAACCCGGTCCTGTCGTACCCACCAGGGAACCCTCGCCGGAACCTGAGGAGCCGACGCCGGAACCCGACAACCGGCCATCAGCGCCCGGTCCGTCGTCAGGCCTCAGCTTATCTGAAGTCAAGGAGTTGTTTTCTTCCTGGTGGGACACCATAAAAAGGGATGTGGTTCCCACACCACCTCCTCCTCCTGCTACTCCACCGGCCCCCACGGCCCCTACCTCACCCAGGGATGCGGGCCGGGTACCTTCCCCCCAGGAGCCTATGGACCCTCCTAGGGGTAGATCACGAAATAGGAGACCTCCGTCCAGATCTTCTTCAGGGTCACCCAGCCCCAAGAGACCCAGAAGACGCCGCCGTTCGCCTTCGACGGAGGACACGGGATCGGACTTCTCGGACTGATTCAGATCCCCCTCTCCGATCAGTGTCCCTTCTCCGGACCCACGTGAGCTCCCAAGATCTCCGGATGACCCATCGTTCTCAGAGATTGAGACATATCCAGGAGAACATGGGCTGGGATGCAGAGGAACTAGACCCCGAGAGATTACGCCTTGCCAGATATTTTCGGCAAAAAGATCCTAAGCCTGTGGTAGTGCCACCCTTGGTGGACACTTTCGTGGACGTCACCAAGGCAGCGTGGAAACGTCCACACTCGCTTCCGACGATGCCGAAGAAAGCTGACCGCCTGTACAAGGCCCCTAGGGAGGACCAGTACTTTGCATCACATCCTCTGGCTGATTCTCTGGTCATTGCAGCCTCTCATGACCGGTCCCAGAGGCCGCAACATTTGAGCACCCTGCCACCGGACCCAGAGTCCAAACAGCTGGACGCTATGGGCAGGCTGCGTATGCCTCCGCTACCTGCGCCATCAGATCCCTCAACTACTTGACCCACATGGTGCAGTTTCAAAACTCCTTGTGGGAGCAGGGACTGGATCTGTCGGAAAAGATGCCAGAAGGTGAGCAGAAGGAGGAGTTGCTACAGCTCCTTCATACGGGTTCGGACGTGGGAACCCAGGTGCTGTGAGTCGCGTATGATTCCGCGGACTCCTCGGCCAGAGTGGCAGCTTCAGGCATATGCCTCCAGAGACACTCATGGCTCCGTGTTTCCGGATTCACCCCGGACGTTCAGAAGAACATCCTGGACGCCTCATTTCATGGAGAAGTTCTTTTTGGTGAGTCCTCGGAGAAGGTCCTCACCAAACTTCAAGAGGCCGGGAAGGTGGTACAGTCTGTCCAGGCCATGTACAGACCCAAGCTTAGTTCCTTTCGTAGGAACCAAAGCCGTTTTGAGGCCGGATGCAGAGACAGCAGTCCCGCGCCGGTCCTCAACAGAGGGGCTCCTTCTCCCGTAGAGCCCAGGGGAAGTCGTCAGCAGGCCGAGGTCAACGACCAGCTAAGTCGACCCAGCCTGCTGGATCCTCAGCCGCCACAGCATGACTCCTTCCTGGCCCCCGCCCCTCAGGATCAACGGGACACCAAGGTCGGGGGCCACATTGAGGACCACCTGCCAGGGTGGCAGTCCATAACCGCCGACAGGTGGGTCCTTCAGTTGGTCGAAAGAGGCCACTTTATAGAATTCGTGTAGACAAGCCACCCACAAGGCCTCCGCTGCTCTCCCGTTACTCGGGTCAGCACAGATCTCTCATCAGGCAAGAGGTACTCGCGCTCCTGCAAAAGGGAGCGGTGGAGTAGGTCCCAGAGAGCCAGATAGGATCCGGATACTATTCCCACTTTCTGGTTCTGAAGAAAACAGGGGACCTCGTCCAGTCTTGGACCTCAGTGACCTCAACGTGTCGGTCGCCTACAAACGTTTTCGCATGGTGACCCTCCAAGGACTCATTCCTGTGCTGAAAAAGGACGCCTTCTTAGTGTCCCTGGACATGCAGGATGCCTACCTGCACATCCCAGTAGCTCAAGCGCACAGGAGGTTCCTGCGCTTCGAGTTTCTCGGCCACCACTTTCAGTTCCGGTCCCTTCCGTTTGGACTGTCTTCGACCCCCAGGGTCTTTACCAAGTGTATGGCAGTCGTGGCAGCGTCTCTGAGGAGACAGGGCCACTACGTGTTCCGATACCTGGACGACTGGCTTCTCATGGCGCGCCTCCAAAGAGGCACTGTTGATGGCTATTCAGAGCACCCAGGATCTGTTCCAGTCTCTGGGGATTCTTATCAACTTGAAATCTCTCCTAGTACCCCGTCCCAGAAGCTGCAGTTCATAGGCGCAGTTCTGGACACCGTCCAAGGGAAAGCCTTTCTTCCCGATGAAAGAGCGGAACACATCAGATCCCTCATCAGAGATCTTTCAGCGAAAAAGACCGTCCTCGCCAGGTTGGTCCTTCGCTTGCTCGGACACATGGCTGCGGCCATTCCCAACGTCCCTTTGGCAAGGCTCCACATGCGGGTAACTCAGTGGATGCTCAAGGTGCAGTGGGACCAAAGGCAAGACCATATGCAGCATCCGGTCAGAATCACGAGCGCGTGATCAGAGACTAGCAATGGTGGCTAGACCCGGGACACTTTCTGCGGGTGTCCCATTTACCGCGCCGTCCCCGAAGGCAATCCTCTCCACAGACGCCTCAGGGCTGGGATGGGGAGTGCACCTGAACGGGGTGAGGTCCCAGGGAACATGGACCCCTCAGGAAGCTCACCTCCACATCAACGTGCTGGAGATGAGGGCGGTCCTTTACGCCCTGCAGGCCTTTCAGTCAGAAGTACCGTCGAGTACCCTTCTGTTTCAGACAGACAACACGGCAGTGATGTGTTACCTCAACAAACAAGGAGGTGCACACTCTTACCCTCTCTGCAGGGAAGCTATGAGGGTGTGGGATTGGGTAATCCGACACGGCGTGAGCCTGATTGCAGTTCACGTTCCCGGAGTGGACAACACAATCGCGGATGGCCTGAGTCATTCCCAGGCCAGAGTCCATGAGTGAGAACTTCTTCAGGAGGTAGCAGAGGATCTGTTCCTTCAGTGGGGCACTCCAGAGTTGGACTTATTCGCTTCCCCATCCAACGCAAAACTGCCCAATTTTTGCTCGCTAGATCCAGGGCCTGGTGTTTTCTGGCGAGACGCGTTGTCCCTCTCCTGGGCGGACAGATTCCTCTATGCTTTCCCTCCCTTCCCATTGATCCAGAGAGTTCTTCTCAAACTGCGCAGGGAGCACGTAACAATGATCCTGGTAGCGCCTTTCTGGCCCAGGCAGATCTGGTTCCCTATGCTGACGCAATTGTCCCGGGAACCTCCAGTTCCGTTGCCTTTCAGCTCCCACCTATTGTCTCAGGAGGAGGGTTCACTAGTCCACCCGGACTTACGCTCACTGAACCTGCATGCATGGCTCCTAGAGACATAGCCATTACGTGATGCGGGGTCTCGCAAGAGGTGACTGAAGTCCTTTCCGTGGCCAGAAAGCCGGCAACGCATGCGACCTACGCCATGAAATGGCGCTGTTTTTGCTTATGGTCGCAGGCACGCGGCCTTTCCCCTTTAGAATGCCCGGTGAAAGTTGTGCTGGAATACCTTCTTTCCTTATTCCATTCGGGCCTCGCCTACTCCTCCATTAAAGTGCACCTCTCGCGATCTCTGCATATCACGTCCCGGTGAGACAGCGCGCACAGTGGCACAGCTTGATGCCTCTCGAGATTTCCTGAGAGGGGTGTTACACCTTAGGCCACCCATCAAGGATCCCGTTCCTCCTTGGGACCTACTCTTTGTCCTGGAACAACTCACGCTTCCCACCTTTGAACCTGCCGCGGAGTGCGAGCTGCGTCGTGGAAAACGTTATTTTTAGTTGCTGTCACGTCAGCAAGGAGAGTTTCCGAGCTTCATGCTCTCGTGCAAGGAGCCTTACTTAATTTTTCTCCAGGACAGAGTGTCTCTGAGGACGAATCCTAAATTCCTGCCTAAGGTGGTCTCTGCCCTCACTCTCAACCAGGACATCGATTTGCTTGTGTATTTCCCCAAGTACTCTAATAGAGGAGAGGCGCTGCTTCACACCCTGGATGTTCACCGCTCCTTAAGGTTCTACCTGAATAGAACTAAACAGCTTCGCAAGTTGGAGCAACTATTAGTTTCCGTCGCTGAGAGGATGCTGGGCCAACCAGTCTCAAAGCAGTCCCTTTCTCGCTGGCTTATCCAGTGTATTTCTTTTTGTTGCAACAACAAGCATAAGCCCCTCCCGGGTACAGTCCGAGGCCACTCAACAAGGGGGGTGGCTACCTCCTTTGCAGCACTGCGTAACGTCTCCACCTCAGCCATTTGCGCTGCAGCTACTTGGAGCTCTGTGCATACATTTATTAGGCACTATAGCTTGGATATTACATCACGGTGGAGAGCCGGTTTCGGCCTGGCCGTTCTACAGGGTCTTCTGTCCTAGAGTCAGGACTTGTTCAAGATCTCTCCTAATTTCCTCCTCCCAGAATGCTTACAGGCGCTATGGCTTGGGAATCAGTCCTAATGGTGTTACCTGTTGCAAGAGCTGTATCTCGAAGTAAGATAGTACAGTTACATAAGAATTTACCGTAACGGTAGATCTTCGAGAACAGCTCTTGCAGCAGGAACCTTCCCGGCCACTATTCCCCTTTGGAGGAAGTATGGCCTACCAGGCCTTGGCAGGAGCTTTTGCTCTTTTCCTTCTGATGGCGGATCCTCGGTCTCCCCTTCTGATGTCATCCTACAGCTGGGAGTCTCTGGCGGGAGAACTGGGGAATCTGGCGGGACCGCCTCTTTATGTACTACGTCTGGCCGTCGAGGCGGGACGCGTCGAGGAGGCGTCCCGCTGAAGACTACTAGCTAGAAGATTTCCGTGGGGTCCTGACGCCTGCCAGCTTCAGTCCTAATGGTGTTACCTGCTGCAAGAGTTGTTCTCGAAGATCTACTGTTACGGTAAGTTCTTATGTAACTGTACTTTTCTAAACAGTCACTGTCCAGGTGGCTCATTCAGTGTATCACGTTCTGTTACCAGAAGCATAACAAGCCCGTACCGGGCGCGGTCAAGGGTTACTCCACAAGGGGGGTGGCTACCTCCTTTGCGGCCCTTAAGAATGTGTCCTCCTCGGCTATCTGTGCTGCAGCTACTTGGAGCTCGGTGCACACTTTCATCAGGCAATACAGCCTGGATATCGCATCAAGGTGAAGAGCAGGTTTTGGTCTAGCAGTCCTTCAAAGGACTTCTGTCCTAGGTTTAGGTTCCATTAAGGATCTCTACCTTCCCTCCTCCCAATGGTGTGGGATTTCCATTATTGCTTGGGAATCGGTCCTAATGGTGTAACCTGCTGCAAGAGCTGTTTCTTTAAGTAAGATAGTACAGTTATGTAAGAACTTACCGTAACAGTAGATTTTCGAGAACAGCTCTTGCAGCAGGTACTTTCCCTCCCACCATCCCCGCTGGAGGTAGATCCTAGTTTCAGCATCCTTCTCCAATGATCAGGTGTCTCAGCATCTCTCTGAATGCCATTTGATGGCGGATCCTCAGTCTCGTCTTCTGATGTCATCCAGCGGCCGGGAGTCTCCAGCGGGAGAACTGGGGATTCTAGGGGACTGCCCCCTTGTATACTGTGCCCGACATCGGGGGCGGGACCGACGTCCGGGGCGGTCCCCGCTGAATACTGCTAGTTAGAAAATTTCTGTGGGGTCCTGGCACCTGCCGGCTTCAGTCCTAATGGTGTAACCTGCTGCAAGAGCTGTTCTTGAAGATCTACTGTTACGGTAAGTTCTTGCGTAACTGTACTTTACTGTCTCAAGACCAGGGCAAGCTGGTCCATCAGGATCTCAAGTCCCTGCATCTTCATGCATGGCTCCTGCAGACATAGTAAAGACTCAGTATGGGGTCTCCCAAGAGGTGGCAGACATTCTTGTCTCAACAAGAAAGCCCTCTACTAGGTCCACTTACGCTATGAAGTGAAAACATTTCTGCCTTTGGACTTCGTCCCGTCAGCTAGAGCTGCTTACCTGTCCAGTGAACTCAGCCTTACAGTATCTCCTCTCCTTGTAAAATGAAGGCTTGAGCTACTCTTCCATCAAAGTGTACTTGTCGGCAGTTTCTGCCTATCGCGCGTTGATGGAGGGCAAAACCTTAGCCCAACTGGACGTGTCCCGTACTTTCTTGAGGGGCATTCTGCATAAAGCCTTCCATTAGAGATACAATAACACCGCCCCCTTCTCTCCCCCAATCTCCTCTTTGTGCAGGAGAAGCTTATCCTTTCCCCTTTTGGACCTGCAACAGATTGCGAGCTGTGTTATCTTTCATGGAAGGTATGTTTTTTGGTAGTTGTGACTTCTGCTTGAAAAGTTTCCGAGCTTCAGGCTCTGATGTGTAAGGAGCCTTATTTAGTTTTTCACAGGGACAGAGTTTCCCTTAGAACAGAACCTAAGTTTCTTCCCGAAGGTTAGAGTTAACCCTGAATCAGTCAGTTAAGCTTCCAGTTTATCACCCCAATCCTTCTAACGGAGGGGAAGCTCTCCTGCACACCTTGGATGTCCACAGGGCGCTGAGGTATTACCTGAAGCGTACGGCTTCTCATCACAAATCGGAGCAACTTTTTGTGGCCTTTGCACCTCAACACCTGGGCAAGCCGGTGTCTAAACAGACTACTTCGAGATGGTTGGTCCACTGTATAGTCTATTGCTATGACAAATACAAGAAGCCTCTTCCAGGTGCTGTCAGAGGTCATTCTACCAGAGGAGTGGCTACTTCCTTCACCTGTTTGAAAAATGTCTCCATAGGAGACATTTGTGCGGCAGCTACTTGGAGTCCGGTGCACACCTTTATCGGGCACTACAGCTTGGACGTTGCCTCCAGGCGCAGGGCCGGATTCGGCCTACTAGTCCTCCATGGATTGCTTTCCTAACAAGCTTACCTTTTTCGCCTATATAGGCTGTGCTGTCTTGTCATCCCCCTCCCAGGGCATATCACCACCTTTGCACAGGACTGCTTGGGACTCAGTCCTAATAGTACTAGCTTGCTGCAAGAGCTCCCACTCGAAGTAAGATAGTACAGTTACAAAAGAACTTAACTGTATCAGTAGATTTTTTTTTTTTTTTTTTTGAGGAGCTCTGCAGCATACGCTGCTTTCTGCCCCGGAGAGTTTTCTGGCATTATGCAAACGTGTTTTGCCTGGTCCACCTGACGGAGCCTGTTCACGGGTCTTAGGCGGGTGAACTGAGGTGGAGCCAGGGATCGCCCGTTTTTGTTCCATTGCTGACGTCAGGGCAGGGCCGACGTCGAGGGCGGGCCCTGCTGGGTACTGCTAGCTAAGAGTTTCTTCTGGTGGGTCCTAAAGCCTGTGGCGTTGGTCCTAATAGTAATAGTCTGCTGTAAGAGCTCCTCTCGAAGATTTACTGTTAAAGTAAGTTCTTATGTAACTGTACTTTTCTAGGATCGTGGATATGTTCTAGCCACACTTGTCGGCGTGTCCTTCCCCTTTAAGAATCTTGCCGGAAGGTCTGAAAGCTGACTCCACCCACTCACCTTGGTGGTCGTATATCCCTCAACTCCACCCTTTAACGCCAGATCTTTCTTTCCGCTGGAAGATTCAGGTTCCCTCCTTATCGCTCACGCTTTACTGTAGGCCCTGGCGAACAAATCTCGGGATTTACTAAAACTCGTTCGAGATTCTCCAAATCACTTCGCAAATTTGACTGTTATAGAGGACAAGTCGTTATCCGGTTTCCGCCACTGCCTGTGCAGGCAAACTGTCTCGCACCGACCTGCATGCCTCGTGAGTCTATTGCATGGGTCATGATTATGACACATGGGCATACGAAATATGTCGCATGTTCCATCCCAATGTTTTAGATGATCATCTCACATGACTGCAATTGGACAGACCGGAAAAACAAAACCTGCCAGTCAAATCAAAAGAGGACTATTGGGCGGTCTCCGCGGCTGCGGGGTCTGCTGAGCAGCTGGAGCAGATGAAGGCCTTCGAAGAATCTTCGTCACGCTCAATGTGGGCTCCACCTTCTTAGGCTCCTTTAAGGAGATGTCAGTCCCTCCCCACCAAAGGAGAGGGTCCTTTGGTCACGCACATCTCTCATTCCTGTCAAAAGGATAAAGAGTTAAAAAGAAGGTTCGTCAACATCACGCCTGGAATCGCATAGGTTTCTGTCCTCAAGAATCTGCTGTCTCGACTTCTGTCGAGGTTGCTGCCTCAGCCACTGGCTTCATGGTACCCCCATCAGGCCAGCCAGCCAAGACGCGAAACAACTATCCGGTCGAAATTATAATCGATCTCATCATCGCTAGATGAGGCTGACAGCTGCTTATTCAGGACCCCGGTACTGCCTGGACCCACTGAGTAGGAGACCCAGCCCACTGGGAAGCCCTTCATGGTGCCGGTCTCTCACCTGGAAGAGCTGCATTTTTCCCTGGCTCCTTCCAAATGACCTCGTCTGTCCTCCCCAATGATCTAAGTAGAGGTCTTGGACCCCTTCGATCAACAGGCTGAAGAAGGCGCATGAGCACTCCAGAAGAGCGGCGCCACCGCCATTTTTCTTCAGTGTCCTCGGAGGAGGAGAGGCTTCGCAGGCTGCATCAGCACTATGAGGATTTGATGTGGCAGCAGCTGATATTCGGAGGAAAGGGTCCCAGTGGTCCCCAAACTGGATCCTCCTCCAAGCCTGCACAGTGACGCGATGGGGGTTGCCAACTCCATACCCGTCACACCCGCTCTGGGTCCTCCCGTGGGTGGCCATCTCTGCCACTTCCTTTCCGCCTGGTCTGCTGTTGCAGTAGACAAGTGGGGTTTGGAAGTGGTTGGCCAGGGGCTGCCTCTGGAATTTGAGCAGTACCCACCAAGCTGAGCCTGTGCCCCACTTGAGGAGCAGGTATCCGTGGACACTCCGTCGGCTCTCCAAGATGACATCACCCAACTCCTCAGCAAGGAGTTAGTGGTCATAGTCACAGATCCCCCTGTCAACCCAGTATTCGTTTCTAGGTACTTCCTGGTCCCAAAACGGAGGGCTGGTAGCGCCATTCTAGATCTGTATGACCTGAACCAATTTCTCAGGTGCTGCATGTTCAGGATGGTAACTCTATCTCAGACCATACCATCTCTCGAGCAGAACATGTGGTTCTGCTCACTGGATCTCCAGGACGTGTTCTTTCACATCCCGATCCATCCGTTTCACCTAAGGTTCCACCACTTCCGAGCAGAGTGAGCCCTCTTCGAGTTCCAAGTCATGCCACTCAGTCTGTCATCAGCACCCCCGGGTCTTCACCAAATGCATTGCAGTGGTGGCAGCCCACCCTGGGTTTCCGGGGGGGGGGGTATCGGAGTGTACCCCTGTCTCGACGACTGGCTCATAGTGGGTCACTCCATACAGTAGGTGGAGAAATCCATGGATGTGGCTCTCCAGACCTGCATCAAACTTGGTCTCCTTGTCAACGAGACCAAGTCGGAACCCGTGCCTTCGCAGATGATCTGCTTCATTGGGGCAGAGCTCAACTTTTGCTGAGCCAGAGCCAGGCTCCTGGCGGACAGGGCGGAGGTTCTCGCCTCCTTTGCCCCATCTTTTCTGGTTGTGCATTTGTACCTTGCCTGGGACTTCCTGAACTTTCTGGGGTACATGGCGTCCTGCACCGCCATGGTCCGATGGCATATGCGCCCCCTCCAGTGGGAGCTGGCCAGCTAGTGGACTCAGCAACACGGTCACTTCGACCAGCTGGTCACTGTGATCCAGAAGATGTGGGACACACTCCAATGGTGGACCATCCTAGAACACCTGCAGAAAGGGATCCTGTTTGTCTGCCCCAAGCCGACGGTCGTTCTGACGAGCGATGCCTCTCTCACGGGCTGGGGTGCCCACATGGAGAATCAGTCCACGAGCGCTGGACCCCCGAACAGTTCAGCTGGTGCTGACTGCATTCGCTCCGTTCCTTCAGGGTCAGGTGGTGCAGGTACAGACTGACAATATCACGACCGTGTACTATCTCAACAAGCAGGGCAGCATGCACTCCTGGCCTCTGTACAGGGAAGCACTTCGCATCTGGACCCTCGTGATTTGACTGGAGGCAAATCTCCTAGCCATCCATCTGGCAGGAGCCTCAAATCAACTGGCTGATACCCTCAGCCGTGTTGGTGAGGCGTCCCACAAGCGGTCTCTCCACCCGGAGGTAGTACACAGTCTGTTCTCCCACTGTGGCAAACCTCTGATGGACCTGTTCGCCTCAAGGGAAAACGCAGAGCTGGGGCTGATCTTACTTCGAGATACAGCTCTTGCAGCAGGTTACATCATTAGGACTGAAGCCGGCAGGCGCCAGGACCCCATGGAAATTTTCTAGCTAGCAGTCTTCAGCGGGGACCGCCTCCGACGTAGGTCCCGGCCCCGACTTCGGGCGTAGTACATAAGGAGGCGGTCCCCCCATAATCCCCAGTTCTTATCACGCCGTCGACATCGCCAGTATCTGCCTCTCGGTCTCCTTTTCTAGCGTGCGATGACCATTAGAACTACGACGATTTTCGTCTGCCTTTCAACTTTGGATCAACTGATGTCCTCTCCAACAACTTCTGTAGAGGGTCACCACACGAAGTGTGCCTGCGGCAAACAGATCCCCTTCAAGGATCCACATTCAGCCTGCGTGCGCTGCCTAGGCCCGGAACACGATACCAAGGCCTGCTCCTTCTGCCAAGGCTTCAACAGTCGCACCAGGATCCGCTGCCAGAAGGCCCTTCAAGCGTTTCTCTTGGAGCAGAAGCTGAAAATTATGGATAAGGAACCTTCCTCCCGGGGGGAGTCGTTGGGTAAAACCCACAAGCACCGGGAAAAGGAAAGATCCAGGTCTCCTGCAAGGGCCTCGGACTCCCGAAGCTCCGGCTCGAAATCGGACCGCTCTCCCTCCAGGGCTCTGTCGCAGCCTCCCCCGGTTCAGGTCAGATCTTCCAGCGGCTCCCCTTCTCTATAGCCCCTGAAGACTTCCAGGCCGTCGGCCTCTTCCACTCCATCTAAGGCCTCATCGAAGTCCGGGGAGCACCATAAATCTTCTTCCCGCCGGCGGGACACTGACGCCAGGTCAGTTTCCCAGCCTTCGCGCGGATCGGATCTAGTTCCTCGTAAGACCAACGGACCCGACGTCGGCCAAACACCACCGGTGCTCCCAGGAGCCGGCGACACCACAACACCCGTCGCTGGCCAGACATTCACCCCTGAGGACGTCTGCCAGGGGACCGACGTCTGCTACTCGAGAAAGGACCGCACCACCAGCGAAGATGCCGGTCAAAAGGATAGATCCAAGGAGGACACCACATAGCCAAGGACCAGGCGGGAGACACCGGAGACGTCGGGCTCCCACGGGAACCTTCCCCGGAGCGGGAGACCCCCGGGGACCTGACGCCCGACCCTGGCGACAGGCCCGTCATCGGGTATGAATCTGGCAGAGGTAAAAGAAATTTTTACCTTCTGGTGGGACACCATCAAAAAAGATGTGGTCACCACACGTCCTCTTCCTACTCCGACTCCGCCTCCACCCCCCTCTTCCACCTAGGGGCCCGTAGGACGCTCGCTAACCCCCCAAGGAGCAGACACCACCTCCTCAGGGCAGATCTTCAGAAAGGAGCCCTCCCTCTAGATCCCCCTCAGGGTCACCCAGCCCCAAGAGACCCAGGCGACGCCTGTACACTCCATCTGGGGAGGATTCCAGATCTGACAACTCAGAGCGCTCCAGATCACCTTCTGCTATCAGCATTCCCTCTCCGGACCCACACGACGTACCCAGGTCTCCTCCGGATGATCCCTCTTTCGCGGAGATCGTGAGGCACATCCAGGAGAACATGGGGTGGGATGCTGAAGAGCTCGACCCCGAGAGACAGCGCCTTGCTCGCTATCTTCAGCAGAAAGACCCGAAGCCTGTGGTAGTTCCGCCCTTGGTGGATACCTTTGCAGACGTCACCAAGGCTGCCTGGAAACGTCTGCACTCCACTCCCGCAGTGCCGAAAAATGCTGATCGCCTATACAAGGCCCCTAGGGAGGACCAGTATCTGGCGAACCATCCTCTGGCTGACTCCCTGGTCATCACTGCTTCGCATGACTGGTCTCGGAGACCTCAGTACTTGAGCACGCAGCCACCGGACCAGGAATCCAAGCAATTGGATGTCCTGGGTAGGCGCACGTACGCGGCCGTGACTTGCGCCATCAGTTCACTGAATTATCTCACCCACATGGTTCAATTTCAGAACGCACTGTGGGAGCAAGGACAGGACCTGGTAGAGAAGATGCCCAATGGCGACCACAAGGAGGAGCTCTTGAACCTCCTCTGCACGGGTTCGGATGTAGGGACCCAAGTGCTCAGAGCCGCATATGATTCTGCGGACTCTTCAGCCAGAGCTGCAGCCTCAGGCGTGCGTCTCTGGAGACACTCTTGGCTCCATGTCTCCGGCTTTACCCCGGACATCCAGAAGAACATCTTAGACGTTTCCGTGGCCGGCTACAAAGGCAACAGCAATGTTCCGGCCAACAGCAGAGGGGCACTTTCACCCGCAAGGCCCAGGCCAAGTCATCCCCAGGCAGAGGCCAACGATTTGCAAAGTCAGCCCAGCTTGCCGGATCAAACGCTGCCACAGCATGACTCCTTTCCGGCCCCCGCGCCCCCTCCTCAGGATCAATGGGAAAAGAAAGTTGGCGCGCATCGCACGCCACTTGCCAGGGTGGCAGTCGATCACTACTGACAGGTGGGTTCTGCAGCTGGTCAAAAAAGGCCATTATATAGAATTTGTAGGCAGTCCACCTACAAGACCTCCCCTACTCTCCCGATATTCGGGTCAGCATGCTCTGCTCATACAGCAGGAAGTGCTCGCGCTTCTGGAAAAGGAAGCCTTAGAACACGTCCCAGAGAACCAGAGAGGACTAGGGTACTATTCTCACTTCTTCCTGGTTCCAAAGAAAACGGAACCTCCGTCCAATACTGGACCTCAGCGACCTCAACCTTTCAGTCGTTTACAAACGCTTCCGCATGGTGACCCTTCCGGGCCTAATTCCCATGCTGAAGCAAGATGCCTTTCTGGTGTCTTTGGACATGCAGGACACCTACCTGCATATTCAGATTGCTCAAACGCACCGGAGGTTCCTGCGCTTCGAGTTTCAGAGCCGCCATTATCAGTTCTGAGCTCTTCCCTTCAGGCTGTCATCGGCACCTCGCGTATTCACGAGGTGCATGGTGGTCATAGCGGCATCTCTGAGGAGACAAGGCCACTACGTGTTCCCATACCTGGACGACTGGCTTCTCATGGCGCCCTCCAGGGAGGCACTGCTGATGGCTATTCACTGTACCAGTCCTTTTCAATCACTGGGTATTCTCATCAACTCGCAAGTCACTCCTGGTGCCGTCCAGAAACTGCAGTTTATAGGTGCAGTTCTGGACACCGTCGGAGGGAAAGCTTTTCTTCCCTCGGACAGAGCGGAACACATCATATCCCTCATCAGGGACTTGTCTGCGAAGAAGACCGTCCCAGCCAGATTGGTCCTTCGCCTGCTCGGACACATGGCTGCGGCCATTGCGACAGTCCCACTGGCATGTTTCCACATGCGGGTAACCCAGTGGATGCTATGGGTGCAGTGGGACCAAAGGCAAGACCATCTGCAGCATCCAGTCCGAATTACGAAAGCCGTTATTCGGGATTGGAAATGGTGGCTAAATCCAGGGAACCTGTCTGCGGGGGTTCCTTTCACAGTGCTGTCTCCGACTGTGACCCTCTCCACAGACGCCTCGGGGCCCGGGTGGGGAGCACACCTGGACGGTGTCCGGTCTCAGGGCCTGTGGACAGCCCAGGAGTCTCTTCTCCACATCAACATTTTTGAGATGAGGGCAGTCCTTTATGCCCTGCAAGCCTTCCAGTCGGAGATTCCACCGGGTACATTTCTGCTACAAACAGACACCGCGGTGATGTATTACCTCAACAAACAAGGAGGCACTCACTCCTACCCACTTTGCAGGGAGGCCATGAGAGTGTGGGAGTGGGTATTGCAACACGGCACAAACCTAATTGCAGTACATGTCCCGGGAGTGGACAACACCATCGCAGACGGTCTGAGCCGCTCTCAGACCAGAGTCCACGAGTGGGAACTTCTGCAGGAGGTGGCAGAGGATCTGTTTCACAGATGGGGCACTCCAGAGTTAGACCTTTTCGCGTCCCCATCCAACGCAAAACTGCCCAGTTCTAGGGACATGGATATGTTCATCCACACTGTCTGGCAGGTATCCTTGCCGCTTTAAATCTTGCCGGAAGGTCTTCAAGCTGGCTCCTCCCACCCACCCGGGTGGTAAAACTCTCGGCTCCGCCCCATGACGCCAGATCTTCCTTACCGCTTGGAAGCTCAGGTTCCCTCCTTAACGCTCTGCGTATAAGACTGGTTCCTAATTCTTCGGTTTTCCGAATTTAAACGTTTTTTGCATTATAGACTTCGGTCTTCTATCCCTCGCGGCTGCGATGGACAAATCGACTCCCGGTTTTCAGAGGTGCCCTATGTGGCAGAAGATGTCTCTGACGGATCCGCGACTCCACGTGTGTCTACTGTTTCAGGGCCTTGAGCATGACCCGCGAGGCTTGGCGACTCCAGCTCTTCCTTCTCAGCCTCACGCCTCAAAGACCGTAAGCCTGTTTACAACTGGCGCTCTGAGAACGCTTTCCTCCGGTGAAGTCAAAAGAGGTCCGGTCGGCGGTTTCACGGCGTGAGCGTCGGCGGATCAGGTAGAGCAGATGATCGCCTCGAAGAGGAGGCGTGCATGGGCGATCTTCCCGACCGTGCATTTATCCCTCTCCTGGGTTCCTCTTACAGCTTCCTTTAAGGAGCTTTGTCTGTCCTCTCCACTAGAGGAGAGGACCAACGTCTGCTGGACCTTCTTCTCGGTCCAAGAAGAAAGACAGGGTAAGTCCTCTGTCGACGCCTGGAGCAGGAAAGGTCCCTCTCCCCGAAGTTGTCGCCATCGACTTCGGGTCGATCATTCGGCTTCGGCCACTGGTCTCACGGTGTCCCGGCCAGGTCAGTTGACGAGACTCCCGTCAGCATGATCGAGATCTTTCTCGACCCATTGGGCGGGTTATCGACCGGCGGCTGAATCCTCTCTCACCAGTTCCCCGCGTGGAAGTTGAGGATCCCGCGGGCTTGCCAGTGCCTCCGGTTCCGGAACCCTGGGTGAACCCTCAGAGCCGAGGCGCGGTTTCACCCTCCTCACCGCACCGTCCTCGAAAAAGCCGAGGTTCTCGATTGGGCTTCTTCAGCGGTCCAGCGATCCGCCATCGCAAACGGTCTCGGCACCGGCAAGCGGCGCCGCCCTTCGTCCTCCCTCCTCGGATGAAGGAAGCTTCAATAAGTTACGTCGACGGCACGAGGACCTCAGCAGCAACAGTCCTTCTGACGGGAACAAGCCAACCGTCGCCTTCCCGACCATTAAGTAGCTGTCACCGGGCGGCGAAACAACCCTCGTCTTACCCAGGAGCCGTGCAGGCGATTTGTTCGGCCAAAACCAGCTGTTCACAATTCCGGTGGAACCTCCGCCTCCACAGCCGCTGTTTGGGGCTCCACCAAGAACTCTCGGTCGGCTCGGGGTCTGCCCATAGGCTGTCGGTCACCCTCACTCCCGATCGCCTCGGCAGGTGGAGGGCAGCTCAGGCCCGAGGCAGCACTTTGGGATTCTTCTGGGTCGACGGCAGTTCCTCCCTTTCTCCAGGCGAGTGGTCTTGGGAGTCCTCTGGAGGTCAGTCACTGGGCGACAACCCGTCCATTTCCTGGGTTTGCTCAGGCTCATCTCAAGTCACACGGGATGCAGCTGGGCCACTGTATCCAAGCAGGCCGTGTACCTGCAGGAAGACAAGACGAGGATTCCCACGAGGCCTTTCCGTGGCCGCGAGGCCATTATGGGCGGGCCTTGGAGCTCTGGCTGCGCCTGCTTCTTACCCTCGCCTTGACCAGGATGACCCGATATCGGTCCACAGTTCCCTGTCGGTTCAGACATCCCTCAGCCGAGGTTAGTTACCGACGTTTTCGGCGTGCGGCTACAAGGCGTGGACCTCCGACAAGGTCAGGGGTGGACGCTATGCCGAGGCGAAAAAGGCTACGCTGCGTCCTCGCCCAGCGCCGGTCAGGCCAGCTAGAGCGTGCTTATGGCACATTTCTCATGCCCTATTGGGCTCCCTGGATAATCCCTCATCTCCGGCCTGACCTGCAGACCCACGGTTAGGCAGGTGCGGGACCAGGGCAGGCGGTGGCCAAGCAACAACCAGACTGCTCTGGACATTGGAGACTGTGTGCCAACATGGCTGAGGATATCCACCTTCAGGATACCCAGCACAAATTGGCGGATCTCCTTCCTGACAGGACCTCCTTCGACCCTGGAGTGGAAGGCCACCACCAGAGGATCCGAAAGGTCCAGTGCCACTTTGGACTCTGTCTCATCGCTCCAGAGGGACAAGGGCCGCAGAACCAACCCAAGCCCTTTAGTCGGCCGCGCCACTGCACACGTCCGGCCCAGCAGCATCAGGGCCAGCAGGCTCACGGCAGCATCCCAAACCCAAGCCTGCGGCTTCCTCCTCCAGGAAGCAGGAGGAAGGCACTGGAGGTCCCTCGGCCGTCCTTCCTCCAAGCCTGCCCAGTGACGGGTTGAGGGGTGTCGCCCAACCGCCGATACGCCTCACCCAAGGTGCCCCTACGAGGCGGCTCACTCCCTTTCTTTCCGCCTGGTCCGTTATCACCACAGGCGGTGGGTGTTGGAGAGTGGTGGGAAAGGCCTGCCTCTGGAGTTCGAGTGGCCCACCCTTCAGAGCTATCGCACCTCGGGTCCGAAGCCTCGCTGTCAGCTCGCCGAGCCGACACCGTCTCCTCCTCAAAAGGAGGTGATAAGAGGTGGCGGACCCC
Organism: Neoceratodus forsteri; assembly: GCA_016271365.2. NCBI lineage: Eukaryota > Metazoa > Chordata > Ceratodontiformes > Ceratodontidae > Neoceratodus > Neoceratodus forsteri. Next base: position 124,843,088 of record JADMNL010000030.1, on the reverse strand, counting down.
CAAACCAGGGGTTCGTGTCCAGGTACTTCCTGGTTTTGAAGCGGATAGAGGCTGGCGCCCATTCTCGACCTACGACCTAAACAAGTTTCTAAGGTCTCGAACCTTCAGGATGGTCACTCTGGCTCAGATAATACCATCCTTGGAACCGGCGTGTGGTTCTGCTCTCGGACCTGCAGGGCAGCGTTCTTTCACGTCCCTATCCGTCCGTCACATCAGAGGTTCCTTCGCTTTCGGAGGAGGGATCCTTCGAGTTCAAGCCATGCCCTGACTTATCTCCAGCTCCCAGGGTCTTCCACCAAATGCATGGCAGTGGTGACAGCATTCCTGCGGCGCCGAGGGGTCCGGTTTCCCTTACCTGGATGATTGGCTGATAGCAACCTCCAGACAGGAGGGTGGAGCGGTCAGAGATCTGGCCCGCCAGGTTTGCTCTCAGGTCGGCCTCCTCATCACGAGGCCAAGTCGGACTCGAGGCGAGCAGGTGATTCTTTTCATCAGGCAGAGCTCGACTCTCTTGAGAGCCAGGGCACGGCTCCCGGCGGAGCGGGTCGAGGTTCTCCTCCTTTGCCCAATCATTTCTGGTTGGGCAGCATCTACGCCTAGGACTTCCTGCGCCTCCAGGGTCTCATGGCAGCCTGTACCAGCATGGTCCGTTGGGCCCGCTGGAACATCGCCCTTCAGTAGGGGGCTGGCCAGCCAGTGGTCCCAGCGCTGCGATCCATTGGACCAGCTAGTGGCGGTGACCCGGGGATGTGGAGGCAGCTCTCAGTGGTGGACCGTTCCAGTTCATCTGCAGGAGGGCATCCGTTTGTCCGCCCTGAGCCGACGGTCTCTTTTATCGACCGATGCCTCTCTGATGGGTTGGGGTGCCCATCTGGGGGAACACATAGCGCATGGCCTCTGGTCCCCGAGGGAGTTCCAATGCCACATCAACCTGCTGGAGCCCCGAGCGGTCTGCCTAGCTCTCACCGCCTTTGCTCCGTTTCTTCGGGGTCAAGTGGTCCTGGTCCAGACGGACAACACCACGACCATGTACAATCTAAACCGCCAGGGTCACGGTCACTCCATGCTTCTATGCAAGGATCTCCGCATCTGGTCACTCGTGCACAGCCTGGGCTGATCTCCTAGCCATTCATATGGCAGGGCCTTCCAACACCCTGCCGATGCCCTAAACTGGATAGGGGCTCGTCCCACAGTGGTCTCTCCTGCCGGAGGTAGTACAGATCTATTCTCCCATTGGGACCGCCTCAGGTGGACCTGTTTGCCTCCAGGAGAATGCGAAGCTGAAGGCTGTTCCATGCCCGCCCCCCTCAGCAGGGATCGCTGCAGGGGATGCCTTCTTGAGGCCGTGGACCCGGGCCTCTTCTATCTTTCCCTGTTCCCTTGATGCACAGGTGCTGCTCACAAGCGAGGGGACAAGGCGCAGGTGATTCTGATAGCCCCAGACTGGCCCCGCCAGCACTGGTACCCAGATCTCCTCAGCCTCAGCTCCAGGCTTCCGAGGCAGCTTCAGCTCGGGCCGGACCTGCTCTCAGTCAATCAGGGAAGGTATTCCATCCGGACCTTCAATCCCTGCACCTGACGGCAGTGGGTTCCTGAGCTGCCAGAGTTCCAGGCCTTGGGTCTTTCCGACGAGGTCCTCAACGTGGTTGAGGCGTCCCATAAGTCGACCAGAAAATGCTACGCCTTCAAATGGAAAAAGATTTTCCATTTGGTGTCAGAACAGGACCGGACCCTTCCTCCTGTTCCTAGGCAAGCATATTGGACTACCTTGGTCCCTTTCTCAGCAAGGGCTTAAGTCGATGACCCTTAAGGTGCACCTGGCAGCCATCTCTGCTTACCAGGCGCGGGCCAGGAAGCAGTCAGTGGCGCAGGAGAAGGTGGTCTGGCGCTTTTTCAAAGGCCTTGATCACATTTCCCCTCCAGTGCGAAAACCTCCACCTCCGTGGGATCTACTGCTGGTACTGGCAAAGCTCATGGGCAAGCCATTCGAACCAATGCACAGGTGTGAACTCTCTCACCTGTCGTGGAAGACCGCCTTCTTGGTGGCTATCACGTCAGCCAGAAGGATGGGAGAACTCCAGGTGCTCTGCATCAAGTCTCCTTACCTGGTCTTCCACAGGGACAAGGTTGTCCTGCGCCCCCAACCGAAATTCCTTCCGAAGGTGGTGTCCGAGTTCCACCTTAACCAGCTGTTGACTCTGCCGGTGTTATATCCCAATCACACCTCGGGGGCCGAATATAGGCTCCATACTCTGGACCCTAGAAGGGCGCTCGCTCACTATAAGGAGCGCACGGCTGAAATTCGGGGAGAGGTTTGCCAGCTGTCACCTACGCTGAAGCCACACCTGGCAGACCTGCAGCCAAGTGGACGATAAGCAGGTGGGTCACCTCCTGCATAGATCTCTGCTATAAGTTGGCGGGCATGGAGCCTCCCAGAGGGATAAGAGCTCATTCTACCCGCCATACTGCTGCATCGTGGCTGCTTCAGGGGCGTCCCTATCCAGGAAATCTGCAGGGCTGCTACCTGGAAGTCCAGCACACACCTTCATCACCCATTACCACATGGGCCTTGAGTCACGCCGGGATGCTGGTTTGGGGCCTCTGTTCTCCAGTCTCTTTTCCTAAGTAGGGGTTATGCCTTGCCTCCTCCCGGAGAACTGCTAGGAGTCTGCCAGACAGTGTGGATGAACAACATATCTATGTCCTAAAATACAGGTTACTCACCTGTAACAGGAGTTCTAGGAGCGGTATATATTGTTCATCCACCCACTCTCGACCTCCCTGGCTTCGACGCACAACCTGAGCTTCCAGCGGGCCAGATCTGGCGTCATGGGGCGGAGCCAAGAGTTTTACCACCTGGGTGGGTGGGAGGAGCCAGCTTGAAGACCTTCCGGCAAGATTTAAAGCGGCAAGGATACCTGCCAGACAGTGTGGATGAACAACATATACCATTCCTAGAACTCCTGTTACAGGTGAATAACCTGTATTTTTTGCTCGCTAGATCCACGGCCTGGTGTTTTCTGGCGAGACGCATTGTTCCTCTCCTGAGCGGGCAGATTCCTCTATGCCTTCCTTCCTTTCCCGTTGATCCAGAGAGTTCTCTTAAAACTTCGCAGGAAGCAAGCGACACTCATTCTGATCGCACCATTCTGGTCCAGACAGATTTGGTTCCCTCTTCTGCACCAGCTATCCCGGGAACCACCAGTTCCTTTGCCAATCAGCTCCCATCTGTTGTCTCAGGAGGCGGGTTCATTGGTCCATCCAGACTTGCGCTCATTGAACCTGCATGCTTGGCTCCTAGAGGCATAGCAATGATGCGATACGGGGTCTTGGAAGAAGCGGCAGACGTACGCTCTGCCGCCAGAAAACCGGCAGCCCATGCAACGTACACCATGAAATGGCGTAGATTTTGTTTGTGGGCTCAAGCATGCGGCTTTCCGACGTTAGATTGTCCAGAAAAGCTGGTTCTGGACTACCTGCTTTCCCTCTTCCATTCCGGACTGACTTACTCCTCAATTAAGGTGCACCTTTGTGCAATTTCTGCTTACCATGCCCCCGTAGGCAACTGGACAGTGGCCTAGCTGGACACTACTCATGCCTTCTTAAGGGGTGTCCTCCACCTTAGGCCTCCCATCAACGATCTAATCCCTCCTTGGGACTTACTTTTTGTCCTGGAGCAGCTTACACTGCCACCCTTTGAACCAGCCGTGGATTGCGAGCTACGTTTTCTCTCTTGGAAAACGTTATGTTTAGTTGCTGTTACTTCTGCTAGAAGAATATTGGAATTGCATGCTCTTATGTGCAAAGAGCCTTATTTGGTTTTCCACCAGGACAGGGTATCCCTAAGGACAAACCCAAAGTTTTTGCCTAAGGTGGTTTCAGCTCTCACCCTTAATCAGGGTATCGATCTACCAGTGTGTATTTCCAAAGGTACTCTAATCGAGGAGAAGCCCTTCTGCACACCCTTGATGTGCATCAGTGCCTCAGATACTGCCTGACCAGAACCAAACAGCTCCGGAAGTCGGACCAACTTTTCATCTCCTTCGCTCACAGAATGATAGGAGCTCCTGTCTCCAAACAGTCACTCTCCAGGTGGCTCATCCAGTGCATCACCTTTTGTTATGACAAGCGCAATAAACCCTTACCGGGCGCGGTCAAGGGTCATTCTACAAGAGGGGTGGCTACTTCCTTTGGGGCATTAAAGAACGTCTCCACCTCGGCTATTTGCGCTGCAGCTACTTGGAGCTCTGTGCATACCTTTATCAGGCATTACAGTTTGGACATTGCATCGAGGTGAAGAGCAGGGTTCGGTCTAGCCGTCCTTCAGGGACTTCTGTCCTAGGTTCGAGTTATTTCGAGGTCTCCACCTTTCCTCCTCCGGTGGTGCATGATTGCCACTACTGCTGGAAATCAGTCCTAATGGTGTAACCTGCTGCAAGAGCTGTATCTCTAAGTAAGATAGTACAGTTTAAGAACTCTACTGCATTAGTAGATCTTCGAGAACAGCTTCTTGCAGCAGGTGCCTCTCCCGCCCACCATCCCCCTTTTTGGAGGTAGTCGTAGTCAAGCACCCATTTTATGGGATGGGACATTCCTGTTCACTAATCTTTGCCATCTGGTGGCGGATCCTCTGTCTCCTCTTCTGAGGTCATCCAGCGGCTGGGAGTCTCCGGCGGGAGAACTGAGGATTATGGGGGGACCGCCTCCTTGTGTACTACGCCCGACGTCGGAGGCGGTCCCCGCTGAAGACTGCTAGCTAGAAAATTTCTGTGGGGTCCTGGCGCCTGCCGGCTTCAGTCCTAATGGTGTAACCTGCTGCAAGAGCTGTTCTCGAAGATCTACTGTTATGATAAGTTCTTACGCAACTCTACTTTTCATGCCCACCCCCCTCAGCAGGACTCAGTGCAGGGGGATGCCTTCTCGAGGCCGTGGACCCCAGGCCTCATCTGTGCCTTCCCTCCACTTCCCGTGGTTCACAAGGTGCTCCTCAAGGTCAGGAGGGACAAGGCGCAGGTGATCCTGGTAGCCCCAAACTGGCCTCGCCAGTTCTGGTATCCAGATCTCCTCAGCCTCAGGCCACCAAGGCATTTTCCAGCACGCCCAGACCTGCCCTCGATCAGTCAGGGGAAGGTGTTCCATACGGACTTTCAGTCCCTGCACCTGACAGCCTGATTCTTGAGTGGCTAGAGTTCCAGGCTTTGGGTCTCTCCGAAGATGTACTCACTGCAGTTGAGGCATCTAGGAAGGAGTCGACCAGGAGGTGCTATGCCTTCAAATGGAAGAGATTCTCCATTTGGTGTCAGGAGAAGGGCTTGGACCCTTCATCCTGTCTGGTGTCTAGCATCCCGACTACCTTTAGTCTCTCTCCAAAGGTGGTCTTCGGTCTGCGACCCTTAAGGTGCTCCTGGCAGCCGGCCTGGTGGTGCTGAGGGTTGAGGCGCTGGACACCACACCTCGCACCGCACCGGTGACCCAAGTTCGGGAATGCGCTTGGGTGCCGACAGGGGAGGGAGGGGATTGAGCATCCCTGGGGAGGGATCCAGGGTTTCCCGGTGCAGTGGTGACCCCCGGTGAAGACTGAAGGAAGTCTGGTAAGCATGAGGGAGGAGTTCGGCAGACGCCTATGGCTCCTCTGTGCCAGCATCACTGCATGTCCGCGCTCCTACGGGGAAACCTAGAAAAATTCCGGCCTCGGGGATATGCAGAGGCCACACTCCCATCGTCAGACTTGCTATCCAAGACTCTGCCCCGGCCTGCCACATTGAATTGTAGATAGAACGCCAGGGCATAAGGCAGTCCCGCCTCGGGAGGCTCAGCTGGGGAATCCACTGGGCTGGTTCGGCCTGGAATGGCGAGCTTCAGACAGGGAGGTAGAGCGGAGGACATAGGGAGTAGCTGGAGAGAGTTCCTCAAGATTCCGGTGAATAAGACTACCAAAAAAAAAAGGTGCACCTGTCAGCCATTTCTACTTATCGGGTGCAGGCTGGTCAGGAGATGGTGGCGCAGGAGAAGGTGGTCTGTCGTTTCTTTAAAGGCCTTGACCACATTTCCCCTTCAGTGTGTGAACCACCACCACCGTGGGATCTACTGCTGGTACTGGCAAAGCTCATGGACAAGCCTTTTGAACCAATGCACAGACGTGAGATGTCACATCTGTCGTAGAAGACTGCCTTCCTAGTGGCTATCATGTCAGCCAGAAGGATTGGGAAGCAACAGGTGCTCTCTGTCGAGTCTCCTTATCTGGCCTTCCGAAGGGAGAAGGTTGTCCTGCGCCTCCACCCAAAATTCCTTCCAAAGGTGGTGTCGGAGTTTTACCTGAACCAGGTGTTGACTCTGCCGGTGTACTACCCCAGTTACACCTTGGAGGCTGAGTACAGGCTCCATACCTTGGACCTGAGATGAGCGCTCTCTTATTACAAAGAGCGCATGGCTGGAATTCGGGGAGAGGTTCGCCAGCTGTTTGTCACCTATGCTGAAGCTGCACCTGGCAGACCTGCAGCAAAGCGGACTATCGGCAGATGGATAACATCCTGCATTGATCTCTGCTACCGGTTGGCTAGCAACAAGCCTCCCGTAGGGATAAGAGCTCATTCCACCCACCATACTGCTGTGTCGGTGGCTGCTTCTAGGGACGTCCCTATCCAGGTTATCTGCAGGGCTGCTACCTGGAAGTCAGCAAACACTTTCATTTCCCGCTATCGCATCGACCTAGAGTCTCGCCGGGATGCTGGTTTTGGGGCCTCAGTTCTCCAGTCTCTGTTCCCTAAGTAGGAGGTGTGTGCCTTGCCTCCATACTCCCGGAGAAATGCTAGGAGTGTGCCAAACAATGTGGATAGAACAACATATCCACGATCCTAGAAACACGGGTTACTCACCTGTAACAGTGGATCTTCCATGGTATGGTCTCTTGCAGTAGGTCATTACTTCTGGGAGGTTCCAGCAGAGGTCGCTGTTGCACAGCAGCATCTTCTAGCAGTCTTTCAGCAGGGACCGCCCACACATGACATCTCCCTGCATCCTATATAAACGTGGGCGGTCCCTGGTAACCTCAGTTCATTTTCCCGCCGTCTTCAGCTCGCACATCAGCTAGTTCAACTGCTGTGTAGCGGTCATCGACGAGAATTTGGATACAGATGAATGTCTAAGAAACATATTTCAAGCAAGCAAGATTTATTTCTTTCCTGCACTTGTGGCACGAAAATCTATCGATCTGATAACCACACATCTTGTGTTCAGTGTCTGGGACCCACACATGACACCAGCTCCTGTTCATTTTGTAAGGACTTTCATCTAGCAACCCATCGACGACGGTTATTATAAATTCAAAGCTTACTCATGGAACAATGTCTCTGGGGGCTCGTCCCAAGGCGCGCACCCCCGCACTTCAGGGTCTTGTTCACAGCAGAAAAAGGAGACGGAGAAACTCTCCTCACACTCCCTGCCAAATCGCACATCAACGGTGACTGCTTCCACAGTCGCATAGTCGATGGAGCATGCTTTTCCTTCCTCCTCGTCGACGGGAGCACATATTCTGTCGTTGACAGCTATATCCATTGCCTTAAAAACAGTGCAGGTGCTCTGTCGATGAAAGCCTCTCTTCCTTCGTCGACGATCACTTCTTTTAATGCAGCCAAGCAAACGGCTGTTTCATTGACAGGAGCCATTTTTCTGTCGACATTTCACTACCATAGCGATCGTGCCTCCACTGGCTCGTCGCTGACATCACGGGTTCCACAGGGCAAACCTACCTCTTTTGCATTATTGAATATCCCTCCACCCTCCCAGGTGCACACTCGCAGGGGACCTGCAGACCTACAAAGAGACCCAGGTTTATACCACCCTGGCACCCATCCGGCCCAACCGTATCAGACGATTCGTTCTTAGACATCTTCCATCTCTGAGGCACTCCACAGGTGGATCTGTTTGCCTCCCCAGACAACCACCAGCTCCCCAATTATTTCTCCATTATTCCAAACAAAAAAGGAAGCTCTGCAGATGCCCAGTCCCGACCCTGGACAGGACTCTTTTAATGTGCCCCCCCCCAATCCCTCTCATTCCTTGAACCGTAATGAAACTACAAACGGAGTCAGCCACAATGATTCTCATAGCGTCCCTGTGGCCTCGACAGTCGTGGTTTCCAATACTACTACAGCTGTCAGTCACAGAACCCGTTTAGTTGCCATTCAGACCGGACCTCTTGACTCAATGCCAAGGATCTCTCCTGCATCTCACCCTGAAGACCTTACATCTTCATTCATGGCTCCTGAGGACACATTCATAAACAGATTACAAGTGCCCTCCTCGGTAGTTATCATTTTGTTAGCCGCCTGAAAACATGCTACCAGAGAAACTTATAACAGCAAATGGAAACGTTTCTCTGTCTGGTCTGCATCTCACTCATTAGACCCTTATTCGTGCCCACTCACAAGGGTTCTGGACTACTTAGTCTCCTTAGCTGAGGCTTGCCTTAGTTATTCTTCTATCAAAGTCTACTTGGCTGCCATATCAGCTTTCCATGAACCGCTGGATGGCCTCTTTCTGTACCAATATCATCTAGCTAAGATGTTCCTGAAAGGCATATTACACATAAAACCTCTTATTCGTCGTCCCACTTCTCCATGGGACTTGAACTTTATCATTGAAAAATTAACAGTGGAGCCTTTCAACCCGGCAGCCACTTGTGACCTATGTTTTCTCTCATAGAAAACTTTATTCCTGGTTCCATTACCTCAGCTCGTCGCATATCCAAGCTTCATGCACTTATGTGCAAAGAACCTTATCTCATTTTTCATAGGGATTTATTTATTTATTTAAACGTTTTACCAGGAGGGCATGCTGAGCGGTGCAGCGCTCAATACCAGATGCGTCCTGGGAGTAGGGGGTGGGGGAATATAGCAAGTAACTATCACAGGAAGTACAGACAAATTGCAATACAGAGGTCACAGGAATACAGACTATTTGCAATACAGAGATCATGCCAGGTTCAGACATTGTGCAGTTATAATACATGGGAAGACTTAGTATTGTATGCAGTTGCATGGTGTCTTAAGTGCAGCAGCAGCAAGAATAATAACAGAATGTACTAACTTGCACCAGGTCATGGTAAGGGCAGAGTTGGAACAAATTGGGCCATCACGCAGGACTGAGTGCACAAGCAGGAGGAGGAGAAGTGCGGCTTGAGTAGGGAATGTAGTTTCTGGGGGTTGCCACATTGTCTAGTGTCGCCAGGCAGGGAGTTCCATGCTTTAGGCATACGGTACTTGAAGGCATTTTGTCCTTTAGCAGAGGACATGTGAGGGACCATGAGAAGCTGGGAGTCGGAGTAACGGAGAGAGTATGAGGGATGTGGTTGAGCTATGAGGGCTGTTGCAAGGTAGGAGGGTAGGGACTGGGTCCAGAATTTTGCTGTGAACCTTGCGCAGTGTGCCAGCCTCTGATCCTGGAGTGATGGTAGATCTAGGGACCTGTAGAGGTTGGAGTGATGGGTCGTGGGAGGGCAGTCCAGTGTGAAGCGACAGGAGGAGTGGAAAAGAGGGTCGAGTCTGGCTAAGGAGGTCTTAGGAGCAGCGCTGTATACTACATCTGCATAATCAATTAATGGGAGGATCATTTTATGTACGATTGCTTTGCGGGTTGGTAGAGGGATGCAGCCACGGTTCCGGTATAGGACGCACAGTTTGGGAAGCAGTTTAGTGTGGATTGCGTTGATGTGGTCTGAGAAGTCGGGGTACTAGTTAAGCCAGACCCCGAGGTATCTAAAAGAGGTGCAGGTCTCCAAAGGGGTCCCGTCGATGGCGTGGAAAGTTGGGGTGGAGGGGAGTCAGGCGAGTCTCTGCCTCGAGCCAAAAGTTAGGGAGACAGTTTTCTTTGGGTTGAGAAATAGCTGGTTTGAGCAGAACCAGAGCTGAATAGCATTGAAGTCTTGCTGGAGCCTAGAGACCACTTCGCTTGGGGTGGGGCCTGTTGCATACAGTACTGTGTCGTTGGTGTACAAGTGTATGGAAGTGTGCTGGCATGCTGAGGGCAGGTCATTTAGAAAAATGGAGAAGAGTAACGGGCCAAGGACCGAGCCTTGGGGGACTCCGGAAGTGACGGGAAGGGGGACAGAAGTGTGGGGGCCAATTCTTACTGCTTGTCACCTGCCTGTCAGGTAGGAGCAGAACAAGCTGGAGGGATATCCGGAGAGGCCGGTGAGGGAGAGTTTAAATAGCAGAAGGGGGTGGAAGACAGTGTCGAAAGCCTTTGCTAGGTCAATAAAAATAGCTGAGGTGGTGTGCCCATTATCCATGCCGGTAAGGATGTCATCTGTGAGCCTTAACAGGGAAGTAATGGTACAGTGTGATTTCCGAAATCCGGATTGGTAGTGTGAGAAGAAGGAAGAGTAGTCGAGAAAAGAGGATAGTTGGAAGAGGACAAGTTGCTCCTGAACTTTGTCTAGAGCAGGGAGATAGGGCGGTAGTTGCTCGGCGAGGAGGGGTTGCCTCCTTTGGGGAGAGGGATAACTATGGCATGCTTCCATTCAGATGGAATTGCTGCCAGCGAGAAAGAGAGATTGAAGAGTGCGGTCAGAAGGGAGGCAATGGTAGGGGCAGATAGGTTAGGCTGATACTTCGCACCAACCCGCCCTTTCTGCCTCAAGTAGTCTCGGAACAGACTCTTCGTCAATCCTTGGAGTTACCAGTGTACTACCCCGCATACTCCAATCCAGGGGAGCACATCCTCCACACTCTGGATGTGCACTGCATCTTACTCTATTACACTAATCGGACTCAGTCCATTAGAAAAACCTCACAACTATTTGTCACCTTCGCCTCTGGGCAGGAGGGCCTTCCTGTTGTGAAGCGCACCCGCTCCTTCTGGTTAGCACATCGCATTACATTTTGTTACAAAAAATACAATAAGCCCTTACCAGGCCATGTTCAAGCTCATTCCACTCGGGCTGTGGCAGCCACTGCGGCTTGCTTTAAAGGTGCCTCTGTTACAGATATCTGCAATGCTGCTACCTGGTCCACTATCCATACTTTTACAAGGCACTACAATCTGGACATTGCCTGTCGACTCAGAATGGCCTTTGGCCATGCCATCCTACAGGGCATCCTGTCATAATTGTCCTCCCATATGGACATAACTGCTGGGGAATCTCCTAGAAGTAATGATCTACTGCAAGAGACTATTCCATAGAAGATACTGCAGTTACGTAAGAACTTACCATAACAGTAGATCTAAGAGGAATGTCTCTTGCAGTAGGTCAGATCCCACTCTCCATCACCCTCCTTCTCTAACGGAGCAAATTCTGATCCAAGGACTTGGGGTTGGGACTCTTTGGTGCCTCAGTTTCCCTCGGTTCTCGCTTTGCAAGCTGAATCTAGTGGGGCACTGAGGTTCAGGGACAGCCCACATTTATATAGGGTGCAGGGAGATGATGATGTGTGTGCGGTCCCTGCTGAAAGACTGCTAGAAGAAGCTGCCGTGTGACAGCGACCTCTGCTAGAACCTCCCAGAAGTAATGACCTGCTGCAAGAGACATTCCTTGATCTACTGTTACAGTAAGTTCTTACGTAACTGCACTTTCTAGGAGTGGTACATGTTGTTCATCCACACGAACCCACCTGATCTCCCCGGCTTCAGCGCACAACCCTCTGCTTACAGCGGGCAAGATCTGGCGTCAAGGGGCGGGGCCGAGGGATATACCACCCGGGTGGGTGGGAGGAGCCAGCTTAAAGACCTTCCAGCATGATTCTTGAAGTGAAAGGACATGCCAAACAGTGTGTACGAACAACATACACCACTCCTAGAACTACTGTCACAGATGAGTAACCTGTTCTTCAAACAACATGAAGTCTTGCTGTATTCTGACTATTGCAGTGATCTCCAACCCTTGAACTGCCCCAGAGAACAAAGAGTTAACTTTCCATGCAAGGCATGGAACGCTGAGCTCGAGCTCAGTTGAAGCCTCTGTCTGCTGTTGTTTGAACCCCAACTGTCAGATTCTTTACTCTGCCTCACTGAACAGTCGCTCCGGAGATTTCTCCTTCGCTCGGTTCAAAAAAGTCAGTTAAAGTGTCGTTTTTTCGCTCGGTTTCAACCGAATTTCTGCATCTAACCTGTCGGTTTAAGTCTCTGTCTGTGGTACCGTGAGTACTAGATAGGTTTTCTGTATTAGTTTTCTGTGTGGAACTTGTAAACATTGGATCGGTTCGGTTTGAACCGATCAGGTTTGTGTCCAAAAACTTTTGTCTTTATTAGAGTGTGGTAACCGGTCCGTATCGGTTCTAAAAAAAATGGATTTCATTCGTTTTTTCCAAGACTAATGTCACGGTCAGGAACCGATGAAGTGTCTTGCCTGGCGGACTGCGAAAAAAGGTAAGTTTTGGTTAGGATTGGCCATGTCTGAGAAACCCAAGGAAAAACTGGGCCCACTGGGTTTCAACACTATAGTGTGTGTGGGAAGCCTTTGCTAAGGCTGACCCCACACCACCTGTGTTTATTGTCTGAGGTTTGACCACCTCAATGCAGACTGCCAAATTTGTAAAGTTTTCCCAAAGCTACCCTGGATAAGATAGGTAGACTGAGGAAAGGGAGGCCAAGAAGTCCGCTGACCCAGATGGCTAGCCTGGTTCGGTCCCGACCGAACCAGAAGGAGTGCCCTCTGACCAGGGCAAAAGGAGAACCGATTCTGAGGAGTCAGTTCCGGTTAAAAGAAAAAGAAGGGATAAATCATCCGGTTCGGATCCACAAGTTCTTTCTCCGACCGCTGATGAGATAGCCAAAGCGATAAGGATAGTTTAATCGCTAACTTCGGTTCCAGCCAAACCGGCACCATCGGTTAGGGGCTCGGTTCGGTCGGGTTCACCGGTTCCGGATTATACTTTAGACGAATTTTATGAACCGGAGGAGGAGGAGGGAGAGTATGAAGATGATGATGATGGTGATTATGAAAGTCTGGATGTGCCTATTGACCCGGACATCTCCCCAGACAGACCTTCAGGTGTTTCTCCTCCTAGGCTTTCTGAGTCCCTTCCCATTTTATGTTTTACAAAAGTGGCTGAAACCCTCCAGCTTCCTATGGAAGAAGCAGTAGAGGATCAGGAGGAGCCTGATTTTGTTGAGATGATGGACATCCCAGAGTCCAGGAGACTGTCTATTCCCCTCCATAAATCTTTTGGGAAACAGACATTTAAAATTTTAAAAACTCCTAATTCCATACCTCCTGTGGACAGAAGAATGGACAAGAGGTATACTCTTTCAGGCTCAGACACTGAGTTCCTTTCCCAGCAATGCAGCCATGTTGGGGTAGTGCAGGCTGCTGCCTGTGATAAGGCAGATATTCCCTTGGCTTCACACACCCCCAGACAAGGACTCCAGGAGGATTTATGCCATGGCAAAGAAACAGTACATGGCAGCATCTTTGGGACTCAGGCAGGCTAACTATATGGCCTACACAGCTAGATACCAGAAGTCCAGGTGGGACACTGTGATGGCTCTAGCTAAACAGGCCCCTGACCAGCTTGCCAAGGAGCTGGAGCGGGTGGCTGCGGATGGGATTGAGGCATCCAAGGTGCAGTTTCATGCTGCTGTGGACTCCAGTGATGTCTCATCTAGAGTCATGGCTACATCTGTGGCCCTTCGCAGGATGGCTTGGCTCAGATGTACTAGCCTGTCACAGGATACCCAGGCTAAGGCCATGGATTTTCCTGTTGTTGGTAATTCTCTGTTTGGGGAGCAGACAGAGAATTACATGAAGATGGACGAGTACAGGACCACCTACAGGAGTGCTCAGGCCAAAGAAAGGCAAGCCACTCCTCAGAGGCAGCATTCCAGGGGCAGGGCAGGCCTTTTCATAGGCCTTTTACCAAGCCAGGCCTCCTCTTCTGCTTTTGCTCAGAGGGGTTCTTTAGAGGAGAGGCAGGCGGGTATGAGCAGGCCTGCTTCCACCCCTCAGCCTAAAGCCCCTGCCAAGCAGACACCTGATGGGTCTGCCGGGCGATTCTCCACTACCTGTAGGGGCAGGCTGGCTTACTTTGTTCAGGACTGGAAGTCTTTAACATCAGACAAGTGGGTCCTGGAAGTAGTAAGCCAGGAACTGGTTCTCAGCTTCAAAAATTTCCTAAGATGAGAACCAGATCCTTTCCCTGCAAATCCTTCAGAGGCCCTTGCCCTAGAGGCAGAGGTTTCTTCCCTCTTGGCTCTCAGAGCCATAGAAAGGGTTCCTACCCTACACAGGGCAAAAGATTGTACTCAGGTACTTCCTAACCCCCAAAAGACAGGAGAAGGCGGCCCATCCTGGATCTGAGATACCTAAACAAGCACCTTTTAAAGCCAAAATTCAAAATGGTGACTCTGGGAATAATTCTGCCCCTCTAAGGCCAGGGGACTGGCTAGCCTCCCTGGACCTCAAGGATGCCTACTTTCACATTCCCATCAGGTGCTCCCACAGAAAGTACCTCAGGTTCGAGTTGCCCTCAGGCCACTATCAATTCAGAGCAATGCCCTTTGGTCTGACATCAGCCCCAGAGGTGTTCACAAAGTGCCTGGCAGTAGTGGTTGCTTTCCTAAGGAGAAAAAAGATCTCCACCTTTCCATACCTGGACGACTGGCTCATAGTAGGTCAGTTTCCAGACCAAGTCAGGTCACATCTTCAGATAACTCAGCAACTGCTCATTTCCTTAGGGTTCCTCCTAAACCTTCCAAAGTCAGTTCTAGAGCCAGTGCAGCTCCTCACCTTTATAGGGGCAGAGTTGGATACAATAAGAGCAAAGGCCTTCCTTCCCCTGGACAGGGCAAGGACACTAATAGAACTGGCCTCTTCTTTCACCCTTCAGGTGTCTCGACCAGCAAGGCACTTCTTGCAGCTCCTGGGCCACATGGCAGCTTCTACAGCAGTGGTCCAGGGTGCAAGATTTCAGATGAGGGACATTCAGTTCCACTTGAGAACCTTCTGGTCCCAGAGAAAGGATTCCCTGACCAAACTAGTCCCAGTGACTCAAACCCTGATCCAGGCTTTGCAGTGGTGGCAGGATCAGGACAATTTGAGGCAAGGAGTTCCTTTCGTCACTGTCTCCTTCTCTAATCCTCACCACAGACGCCTCCCTCTTGGGCTGGGGAGCCCACTTGGGGGATCTCACCACCCAAGGGCTGTGGTCACCTCAAGAATCTCTGCTTCACATCAATCTCTTGGAACTCAGAGCAGTGTTTCTGGCACTACAAGTTTTTTCCAAGTCTGTTCAGAACAAAGTAGTCCAGATCAGAACAGACAGTACCACCACAATGTGGTACATCAGCAAGCAAGGGGGCACTCTGTTTACGGCCTTGTGCACAGAAGCAATGAAGTTGTGGTCTCTGGCCTATTCCCTGCAAACTTCTGTCACAGCAGTTCACCTGCCAGGGAAGGACAATATCCTGGCAGATGCTCTCAGCAGGATATCTCAGTGCCACCACGAATGGTCCCTGGATTCCCTGGTTTTGAAGGTAATTTTCTCAAGATGGGGCACTCCACAGATGGATCTTTTTGCAGCCCCAGACAATCACCAACTTCCTCTCTTTTGCTGCAGACCCCCCAATGTTGGGCTTAGTTCCCCTGGATGCTATGGTACTCAATTGGGAAGGGAAGTTCCTCTGTGCTTCCCCCACTTCCCTCTCCTGTTCAAGGTACTAGTCAAGATCAGGTCTCAACTCTGCTAAGTGATTATGATCGCTCCAGACTGGGCCAGACAGCCCTGGTACCCACTGTTACTGTCCTTAGCAGTCCACCTTCCCCTGTCTCTTCCCAGGAATTACAACCTGTTGACATCCTCTCAGGGGAGGGTTTGGTATCCGAATCTCAAATCTCTCAATCTCAAGGCCTGGCTCTTGAAGAGTTAGAGTTTGCTGATCTGCACCTCTCTCACAGGTGTGCTGGATATTCTAAAGGCTTCTCGAAAGCCTTCCACCAAAAAGACTTACAACTCCAAATGGAAAAGGTTCACTATTTGGTGCTCTGATAAGCATATTTCTCCAGAATCTGCTGGGTTGCCTACAGTCCTGGACTATATGGTTCATCTCAATGGCTTGGGACTCAGACCAGCTACACTCAAAGTACATTTGGCAGCTGTTTCTGCTTTTTTGTCAGTAGGCAAGCCCTCTTCTCTTTCAGCCCATCCTGTATTTTGCAAATTCTTCAAGGGACTGTTGCACACCAATCCTCCCTTCAGGGACCCTGCTGCTGCTTGGGACCTTAATGTTTGCATTGCTAAGCTTATGCAACCCCCTTTTGAGCCTTTGTCCTCTGCAGAGCTTAAGTACTTGACTTGGAAAACTGTGTTTTTGGTAGCCATTACCTCTGCCAGGCGCATCAGTGAATTGCAAGCCCTGTCAGTGGAGCCTGATTTCATCTCTTTCCATAGAGATAAAGTGGTCCTAAGAAACTAACAGGAACTTTCTGCGTAAGGTGGTTTCAGATTTCCACCTTAATCAGTCTGTCTCTTCTGTTTTCTTCACTGACCATTCCTCCTCTGGAGAGAGGAGGCTGCACAGCCTGGACGTAAAAAGGGCCCTTAGCTACTACATAGAGCGTACCAAGGGTCACCGGTTTGACTCCCTCCAATTGTTCCTCACTTATGAGGAGGTTGGTAAGGAAAACCTGCCACTAAAGATCTGTTGCCAGGTGGATTGTCTCTTGTATACAATTCTGCTATGAAAAATTGGGTAGAATCCCACCCTCAGGCCCTGAGGGCTCACTCTGCTAGAGGTACAGCTGCTTCCCTGGCTGCTGCCAGGATATTCCTATCTTAGAGATTTGTCAAGCAGCCACCTGGAAAACAATCCATACTCCAAGCATTACTCTCTGGATATCCAGGCTAGGAGTGATGCTCGGTTTGGCACAGCAGTACTTCAGAGCCTATTCCCAAAGTAGGTTCTGTCCCTCCTCCATGGAGGTGCTGCTTGGTAATCTGCAATAGTCAGAATACAAAAAGGCTTCATGTTGTTTGAAGAAGAAATTACTCACCTTAGTAATGTTGTTTCTTCTAATAGGGTCTTGCTGTATTCTGACCTCTCCCCGCCTCCCCTCTCAGAACCTGGTTTTTGGGAAATGGGTGGGCTGGAGCAGTGTTGGCACCTAGAGGTGCCCCTTTTTCTCACCCTCCTTTATTTTGGGTGTGTGTTGTGTTTTGTTTTTTGGGTTTCCTGACTTGAGTCTTTGTTTTGAAACCGAAAAAAAACCCTTTTATCAAATTCAGTTGCCAGTTGGCTAGTGTGAGTTTACAGTTTCCACACAGAACTCCCAGTGAGTATAGCTCGTAAAGATCTGATGGTTGGGGTTCAAACAGCAGCAGACAGAGGCTTCAACCGAGCTTGAGCTCAGCGTTCCATGCCTTGCATGGAAAGTTAACTCTTTTGTTCTCTGGGGCAGTTCAAGGGTTGGAGATCACTGCAGTAGTCAGAATACAGCAAGACTCCATTAGAAGAAATAACATTACTAAGGTGAGTAATTTTTACTTCTGTTGCCTCAGGAGGGAAGCTCTGGACTTTTTCCTGTACAGTTGGAGACAGAGGGGGGCACAGCGCCCTTACTCATCTCTGCTTACTTTCTTGGTGCCACTCACAGATGGCACCTTGCCTCTGGGGGCTCTGCGAGGCTACCGCTCAGTGTCTTTTAAAGCAGTGGGAGCTGTTGTCCTCAAGTTGGGCCCCTTTGGCAGTTTCAGCACCCCTCAGATGTCACTTTCAGGGGGCTCTTGCAGCAGGTAACACCATTAGGACAGATGCTGGCAGGCACCAGGACCACACGGAAAACTTCAAGCTAGCAGTATACCGCAGGGACCACCCCCTTGACATCGGCTCACCTCTGATGTCCACCTGTAGTATGAAAGGGATGGTCCCCCAGCCCAACCTCAGTTCTTTTTCCACCGTCAACCCGCGCAAGTCAGACCTACACAGACGCCTTCTGCTATAATCGACCGCCATCTTAGCTGTGTTTACCTGTGCTTTATTTTACTAAAAATCTGATCAGTTGTTTCATTCACTCTTAGGAAAGAAAGAGCTCCTGTTTAAAGACAATGTTTGTCCAAATGGTTAGTTAATTGCGTTGTTTATTGTTGCCACAAATTCAACAAGCCTTTACCAGTTCCGGGTAAAGGCTCTTCTACCAGGGGCGTGGCTGCTTCGTTTGCTTCCTTCAGAAATGTGTCCATTGCTGACATTTGTACAGTGACCACTTGGGAATTCTATGCACACTTTCATCCAATATTACAGTCTGGACATTGCATCTAGGCGCAGGGCAGGTTTTGGACTTGCAGTCTTACAGGTCCTGCTCTCTTGAGAGCCTTACGCTGACTTCTACCTACTCCCGGCTGCCCAGGTTCAGTTCTTTCACTGCTTGGGACTGAGTCCTAATGATGATACCTGCTGCAAGAGCCCCCTCAAAGTGAGATAGTACAGTTACGTAAGAACTTACCATAACAAATAGATCTTCAAGAGGAGCTCTTGCAGCAGGTGCTGTTTTTCCTCCCTCCATCCCCCTGGTGACTGCTTCTCCATCTCTGTTACCTCTCTTTCCTCGGCGTAGAGGAACCACCTTGGGTCTCCAGTTTCTGTATATGCTGGGGTCTCCGGCGGGAGAACAGGTTGGGCTGGGGGACCTCCCCTTTTATATGATAGGAGGACATCGGGGGGCGGATCGATGTCCAGTGCGGTCCCTTGCTGTATACTGCTAGCTAGAAGTTTTCCATGGGGTTCTCGTGCCTGCTGGCTTCAGTTCTAATGGTGTTAACTGCTGCAAGAGCTCCTCTCGAAGATCTACTGTTACAGTAAGTAACTGTACTTTACTTCTCGTCTACCCCCAAATTCCTTATGCAAAAAAAATATAGTGGGAACAACAAACTCCATCTGGCACAGAAGCAGCAGCTACTTCTTACTGCATAGCCCCTGTTGTCTATCCAGTTCTCTGCAGACTATCTTGCAGTCTTTGTTGTACTCATGTTTCCTTCCCCCCGCAGAAGACTTTACCCTTGTGGATGTCTACTCCTGCCACATGCTGAGAGTGCCACATGTCCCTCTGTCTCCCTGCCATCTTCTCTGTTCCTTCTTCCTTTCCTGTTGTGTCCTCTGGGTTCCCCCAACCCCAAACCGTCCAGCAATATCCTATTCTCTCTCTCTCTCTCTTCTCATTTTGGTTTTTATTGCTTTCTTATCTTCCTTTCCATATTGTATCCCTTTGGCTCCTTGACTCTATACTTTGTATTTTTTCTCTTTGCTTTTTTCTTCTCTCTGGCGAGCAGAACTGAGGGCTGGAGGGAGTCAGTGTCTGTTACTGGCCAGTACACAAGTACCATGTAATACGGCCTCGCGGGCAGTGCCATCTCTGACGCCAGCTCCTTCAGCACAAAGAGTTTTTTAGTTAATTCTCCTGCGAGGGTCTGGCACCTCTGGCTGTGACCCACCAGTTATGAATGGTGAAGATACTCTGGAAGATCTACAACTATGATGAGTACATAATTTTCCTATATTGCTTACGTGCATTGGCTCTGTTTTGGGCCCTGGCCAGGAAAGAAATGAATTTACTTCATCATGGCTATTGTCCTGCCCCTGAGATCTGCTCCGAGAATCTTATTGTTTTGCCCCTTGTATTTAACTATCTTGTAACTAATGCTCTGGATATCATCTCCCTTGTAAGTAAATTTATTTTGTTATATATGATCATGCAGTTGCTGTTCTTTATACGTTGATCTTGTAGTGATATTTATGCTGCTTATTTCAGGTCACCCATGAAAAAGGGGACATTCTGTCCCAGTGGGCCTACCCTGTTACCAAAACCCAAATACATTTCTACTGACTTGATGATAAACTATTCTGTGATTCTTTCTAGTCAAAAGAGCTGCAGATTAAGAAACAGTTCCAAGATACGTGCAAGATCCAGACCCGGCAGTACAAGGCACTACGCAACCATCTTCTAGAGACAACGCCGAAGAGTGAGCATAAAGCGGTGTTGAAGAGGCTGAAAGAGGAGCAGACCAGGAAGCTGGCTATCCTGGCAGAGCAATATGATCACAGTATTAATGAGATGCTCTCCACACAAGCAGTAAGTGTTGCACTTTAATTACTCCCAGGGCCTCAATCTACTATATGCAGTCAGTTTATTTGCTTCTGCCTTTGTCTTTAAAAGTAACTAAGATCTAGAATTAACAAACTGAGTTCTTTAGTTGTGCTTGCAGACTAGCAGAGCTGAGCTAGAGTTGTAGTAGAGTTCTCCGGATTGTGGAGTTGGAAGGTGCACTGCTAGGTAAACCTTTTTGTTTAGTTTTCTGGGGCCAGTACCTGGCCAAAAAACGTCCCATCTCTGCCTGTACCCAGCTGTGGAGTCCCCATCCCAGGTATGCCTGCCAACTAGAACTGCCACCTCAGTCTGCAGCTTGTCACCTTTTCAGAGTCCTACATGCTGGGATTAGACCCCTGCCTTCCAGATCCTCAGTGGGCATTCATCCTCATTATATGTTGGCAGGGGGACTTTGTCTGTTCAGCCAATGGCCACCCTGTTTTTCGTATTTTCTCCCTTGGACCCTCCCAAGAGCTGGCGCTGTTAAGTAAACTCAGCCAAGCATACCAGCTGCACCAGTGTCCACCATTAACACCCTCCACCATCCCCACCCCGCCATGCATGCACCAGATGACCAGCTGTTGTCACCCAGGCGGTGGTATTGTAGCGAGCTGCACTGCCTTCCTCTAGGATGCTCGATTCTTTTCCTGTCTAACCCTTTAAACCAGGCTTGTTTCTGAACCTGGGTCATCTGCATCATTAATAGCAGCCCTGCTGGTGAGTTTGTCTTGGTTTTTTTTGTTTGTTTGTTTTCTCTCTCTCTCTCTCTTTAACACTGTTGTTACCACTTTGTGGTCCTCTGCCCTTTCAAACAACTTGAAGTCTTGCTGTATTCTGACAAGTGCAGTTAGCCCCAGCCTTTAAACTGCCCCGGAGAACAAAGGGTTAACATTTCTATGCAGAGCATAGAATGCTGAGCTCAAGCTCAGTTGATGTCTCTGTTTCCCTTTGAAAGCTAACTGTCAGATTCTTTACTCCGCCTCACTGAACAGTCGCTCCAGAGATTTCTCCTGCAGCTCGGTTCGAAAGACGGTTGAAGTGTCGTTTTTCTCGTCTGTTTCTAACCAAAAAAGTTTCCCCACATAGTAGGTTCAGTCTCTGTCTGTGGTACCGTGAGTACTAGATAGGATCTTCCTGGACATAAGTCTCCACCACTCATTCACACTAATGGGATCTGCGCCGGAGGCACTAGGACCCATCGGGAGCAAACTTTTTGCTGGAGGGTCGACACCAGAGATGGCGCCGCGAGGCACGATGCCGCGAGCACTGGCTCGCGCTGTAATGACTATCTCGGCGTCGACCCTCCAACCGCCTCAGTTCCTTTTTTCCCGCCGTCGAGTGCGCTTCAGTAACGACGTCGCTCGCCTGTCGGGAGTCAAACTTCAAACTAGCAGCATAGTTTTCAGTTTATTTTTTTGTAGTATTATCTCGATGTAGTATCGTTTAAATTTATTCTATTTTAACATACAATAAAGAAGTCTCAGCCTACTTGACGGAGTCGACCATGAGCAGGTCAGGTGACGGTAGGGAGACTTCGTATGAAAGCTGTTCAGTCAGTCGGGCTGGGTCCGGTCCGCCCCCTTCTCCCGAACGGGGGTCCGACAACGGTCAGTCCAATGCCGGGGATGGGCAGTCCCCGAGGCATAAAAACAAACGGTCGCATTCTCGGCACCGTTCGGCCTCGAGCTCTTCTTCGGCCCACAGGTCTAAAAAGAGAAGGCATCACTGGAGGTCGCCCTCTGATATGTCTGCGCGTCAACGGTCTGTTATTGTGGCTAGTTGCTGGTCTCCTCCTTCGGAGTCGCCAACTCCTGCGTCCGGTAGCTGCCGTCTTCGGCATCAGAATCCTACCCCGCCTATGGGTAGGTCTTCAGATGAGCAGTTTCATCAGTGGGCCGCTCTTATGGAGCAATGGGCTCGGAGGTTGGTTCTGCTACCTGGCTCGGTTGCCCGGGGGCCTTCGGGCTTGTCGGGCGACCAGGTAGGGCGGTTGGACTTCACTGGTCGCACGGCGCCTCTCTCGGTGCCGGCGACTCACGCTCAAGTGTCTCCCCACATGGCTGCGGCGCGAGGGCCACACCGATGCCCTTATCTCCTGCCTTTTCCTTCTAACCATGTTTCTCTCAGGGTCCTGGGGTGCTTCTGGCGCCGTCCGCAGTGTCAGCGGCGGCTTGTCGTGCGCCGTCCGGCAGTGCCGTGTGCCTCTCGCCGCCGTCCTCGGTGCAGCGGGCTTCTCGCCGCCGTGTGCCTTCGCCGCCGTCTTGACGCCATTGTACCTCCTCGGCGCCGTGTGCCTTCTCAGTGCGGGTGCCTCCTCGGGCGCCCGTTTCGCGCCCGGCGCTCTCTCTTGGCGCCGTTTTCGGCCCCGTTCGCCTCCTCGGCGCCGGGAGCTCTCGAGGACTCCTCTTTCCTTTCAGTTCTTTCTTCCTCTCCTGTGTTTCACTCCTTTCCTGTCCAAACAGTCCTTCCTGGACTATCAGGAGATGACGTTGAGCCTGACCCAGACCTTCAGTTGGGTGATGAAGTGGACGAAGCAGGATCTTTCGCTGCTACAGAGCCTGTGGTCGAAGACCTGTCCTTTAAGTCTCTGTTGAAGAACCTGAGTTCCACTCTTTCTCTCCAGACATCGATCCTGGGAAGCGGTTAAGACTCAATATCTTCATGCCGGAATCCCTCGGTTTGACTCCTCCGATTCAACCTTCCTTGAGGCGCTGTCTCAAATGGTATGGAATAATCCTGCTCTTACCCCTTGATTGGCTAAATCCATTGATAGGAAATATTCAGCCCCCAAGGATGCGTCCCATTTGGCATCTCAAGCTTTGCGGATCCTGTTGTAGTCCTGGCAGAGAATGATAAGGTCGTTCTTCCTCAAGCTACTACAGCTCGACCTATTAACAAAGAGTCTGCGTAAGATTGATACATTTAGGTAGAGAGTCTTTGCTAAATCCCTCTAAGTATGCGTATTGCCAGTTACCAGGGCTATTTTTCTCAGTATGAGTATATCCTGTGGCACTCTATTAAACAAATGGTTGAAGCTCTTCCGGACTCGGACTCTAAGTCAGAGCTTCTTCTGACCATTACCAGAGGTATTGAATCTAATAACCAACAGGTCAAAGCAGCCATGGATGCTTTCGACACTGCTTCTTGTTCAGCAGCCGCTGGTATTTGTACTCGCCGTCATTCCTGGCTGCACTTCGGGCTTCACGAATGATGCACAGCAGCAGGTAATGGCGTTGCCCTTTAATGGCTCGTATCTTTTCGGTCCTCAGGTAGAGCAAGCTCTAGAGGCTACTCAGAAGACTAGGTCGGCCATTAAGCTGGCCCGAGCCCCGCCTACCCCCTCTCGAGGGCATGTCGGTAGACGTCAGTTTCATAATCGTCAGTCCTTTCGAGGCAGGGGCAGAGGAAGTTTCCATATGAACCAACCTGCCCAACCTCAAAAGAAGGCGTAACAGAAGCGCAAGGGCCGGCGCCCAGTGCTACCTTATGAGTTGCGGCCCAAGTTCCATCTCCACTGCCGGTGGAGTTTTCTTCTCCGGTGGGAGGTCGTCTGATGTACTTCTACAACCAGTGGAAGTCCATAACTTCAGACAAATGGGTCCTTCGGATAATTCGCGAGGGGTATCCTCTCAATTTTCTGGAGACCCCTCCGAATCGTCCTCCCAGCGTCAACCCAAGCTGTCTATCCTTCAGTCAGACCATCTCGCCGCCGAGATTCAGGGCCTTTTGAACAACAGGGCAGTAGAACTGGTGCCTCTGCATCAGCGAAACACAGGGTTCTACTCCCACTACTTTCTGGTTCCAAAGAAGTCTGGGGGTATGCGCCCCATTCTGAGACCTCAAGCTGAACAAATTTTCCCCAGGAGAAATTCAAAATGATTTCTCTAGGAACCCTGTTACCTTTGCTTCATCAACACGACTGGCTAGCCTCCCTGGACATGCAGGGCGCTTACCAGCGTATTCCTATTCACCGAGGCATTACAAATTCCTGAGGTTTGTGGCTCTGGGTCAACACTATCAGTTCAAGTCCTGCCCTTTGGGCTGTCCTCGGCGCCTGTGAGTCTTTACAAATGTTGTGCAGTTCTGCATAGCGCATCTCGGGGCTTCGGACTCCAGTGTTTCCCCTACCTGGACGACTGGCTCTAGCAAGCCCTTCCAGACAGGACTCTGGAAGCCGTTCAGCCGGCCTCTCGCCTTCTTCGTCCATGGGGTTCTGCTGAATCTAAAGAGTCACAGCTGCGCCTCCAGAGACTCCTTTTCATAGGGACTCTACTGGACCGTCTTGCGAAGGCTTTCCTTCCAGAGGACAGAAGGCTCGACATCCTTCAGATGGCCCGTTACATCGGGGAGAACAGATCAGTTACAGCTCTCGAGTGCAATGTATATTAGAGCCTCCATGGCATCCTCAGTGTTCACTGTACCCTAGCTCGGCTACATGAGAACCACCCAATGGATGCTCTCCACTCAGTGGTCACCAACCTCTCACCCCCAGTTTTATCCCATCAAGGTGACAGAGCCCTTACAGAGGTCTCTCACCTGGTGGTCTCAAAGAACAATCTCCTGGAAGGATTCCCTTTGCTCCTCTGGATCATCAAATCTCCATCACCACAGGCGCGCCGCTAGCGGGATGGGGGCCATTATAGCTCTCTCCACACTCAAGGTGTGTGGACTCAGCTCGAGGCCCAGCTTCACATAAATGTCGAGATGAGAGCCGTCCTTTATCGATCAAGCTTTGAAGGATATTCTTTGTCACAGAACATTCTCCTTCAAGCGGACAACAAACTGTGATGTATTACATCAACAAGCAGGCGGTGCTCACTCTTACCCCTTATGCAGGGGCGATGAGGTGTGAGAATGGTGCTTGGAACACAAAGCTCTAATGCAAGCGGTTTACCTGCCAGGCGTACAGAACGACTTGGCAGACCGTCTCAGCAGAACAGAAGCAGATCCTCACGAGTGGTCTCTCGACTCAGTCATAGTTCAGTCACTATTTGAAGAGTGGGGAACTCCAGACCTGGACCTTTGCATCCCACTCAGCAAAACTGCCTCTCTTCTGTTCCAGAAATCCAGGGCCTGGCATTTTCTGTCAGGATGCGTTCAGGCTGCGGTGGACAAAGCAGCTTTCTTTCGCCTTTCCACCTCTTCCTCTAATTCAGAGTACTTCTCAAATTCGAGTCTCAGGGGACCAAGATGATTCTCATTGCCCCCTCTTGGCCTCGACAACTATGGTTTCCTCTACTCAACAGTATGTTGGCAGCCCCTCTGAGACCACTCCCGCTGCAGATGAACCTGTTGACTCAGGGTCCGGTGGTCCATCCCAACCTGAGATCGCTTCACCTCCACGCTTGGCTCCTGAAGAGGTAGAAGTGAACCGGTTCAATGTCTCTCGAAGGGTCTCGGACATTCTTCTGGCTGCTTCGGAAGCCAGCTACTCGGAAAACTTTGCGTCTAAGTGGGCGTTTTAAACTCTGGTGTCAAAGTCCTCTTGGAATCCCTTTTCCTGTCCTCCAGACAAGGTTTTGGAGTACCTTTTGGACCTCTCAAATTCAGGCCTCCAGTACTCTACAGTCAAAGTTCACCTTAGTGCCATTTCAGCGTATCATGAGCCGGTTTCTTCCTTGTCTCTGGCTCAGTTACCTATGGTTAAGAGATTTCTTAAAGGAATTCTGCATACCAGACCCCCTATAAGGCGTCCAGTTGCAGCCTGGGACATTAACCTTGTGCTAGACATGCTCACTCGGAAACCTTTTGAACCTTTGGCTACCTGTGAGCTAAAATTTCTTCCCTGGAAAGCGGCCTTCCTAGTGGCCATTACCTCAGCCCGCAGGGTCTCTGAGATACATGCCCTGGTTACGGACCCTCCGTATACTCTGTTCCATAAGGACAAAGTAGTTCTTCACACTCATCCTAAATTTCTTCCCAAGGTTGTGTCAAATTCCATCTAAACCAACCTTTGGTCCTTCCCTCTTACTTTGCGGACTTCCAAAATGAAGGGGAACGGTCTCTTCATTCCCTGGATGTTAAGAGAGCCTTGCATTTCTATTTAGATAGAACCAAGGATTTTCGTAAAGCCCAGCAACTGTTTGTTTCCTTCAGCGAGACCGGCTGGGTCAACCTGTAGCTATCAGATGCATCTCATCGTGGCTGGTAGCATGTCTTGACATTGCTATTACATGGCACAGGTTAAATTGGAAGGTAGGTTTCGCTCACTCTACCAGGTGGTGGCGGCATCCTAGTGGAAAGCCAATGTTCTGATTGCAGACATATGCAATGCCATACCTGGAGCTCAGTGCATACCTTCGTTAAGCATTATGCGCTGGATGTTCATGCCAGGCGACATTCCACCTTCGGCAGAACTATCCTTAATGGACTTCTGTCCTAGAAACGTGAGCTCTTGGTCTCCTGCCGCCCTCTCGGGGGATTATTAGCTCGGTACTCTCCATTAGTGTGAATGAGTGGTGGAGACTTATGTCCAGGAAGATATGAAAATTACGTACCTACCGTAATTCTTGATCTTTTGAACGAGTCTCCCACTCATTCTACCTCCCTCCATCCCTGAGCTCACCGCTGTGTTGGTCTTCACTCCCTCAAATCTTTGGGCCGTGAAGACTTCTTTGTTCGACCCTTCTTACGGGTTGCCGGACTATCTTATGTCGGTTTGAGGTTAAGTTACTCTTTACGTTGATTATGCGCTCCTCTGGTAAAAAGGTACTGAGGGCGGTTGGAGGTCGGCCGAGATAGTCATTACAGCGCGAGCTAGTGCACTCATGACTTAAAGTACCAGCGGCGTCATCTCTGGTGTCGACCCTCCAGCAAAAAGTTTGCTCCCGATGGGTCCTAGTGCCTCCGGCGCAGATCCCATTAGTGTGAATGAGTGGTGGAGACTCGTCTAAGAAGATCAAGAATTACGGTAGGTACGTAATTTTCATTTTTGTACTGTTTTCTGTGTGGAACTTGTAAAAAGTGTGGATCAGTTCAGCTGAACCGATCATTTGCTAAATTCTTGTGTATCTTTAGTGTGTGGTTACCGGTCCTTATTGGTTCTAAAAAAAAAAAAAGTGTTTTGAAACGTTTTTTTCCAAGACCCGTGACACGGTTAGGAACCGATAAGGGAGTCTTACCTGGCAGTTGCCGAAAAAAGGGTAAGTTTGGTTAGGTTGGCCATGTCTGAGAAACCAAAGAAAAAACTGGACCACTGGGTTTCAACACTGCAGTGGCGTGGGAGGTCTTTGCTAAGGCGATCCCGCACCACCGATGTTTATTGTCTGGGGTTTGAACACCTCGATTCAGACTGCCAAATTTGCAAACATTTTCCCAGATCTACCCTTGAAAGAGATTAGGTAGACTGAGGAAAGGAGGCTGAGAAGTCCGCTGACCGGATGGCCAGCCGGTTCGGTTCGCGAACCAGAAGAATGCCCTCTGGCGGGCGATACTACCGGGCAAAGGAGCCCGATCCGGTGGGTTCCGACTAAAAAGCACAAAGAAAATCGTCCGGTTCGGATCCAGAAGTCCATGTTCCGACCACCGAAGAAATAGCCAGGCGATTCGGATTGTGGAAAAGCTCGCCCGGTTCTGGCCGATCAGGCACCTTTTGGCAGGGGCTCGGTTCGGTCTGTTCCCCCGGTTCATGATTATACTTTGGAAGGATTTTATGAACCGGAGTTTGAGGAGGAAGGGGAGTTTGAAGATGGTGATGGTGAAAGTCTAGATGTGCCTGTGGAACCAGACATCTCCCCAGACAGACCTTTAGGTGTATCCCCTCCTAGGCTTTGAGTCCCCTTCCCACTTTATGTTCTACAGAAGGGTGGCTTGAGACCCTCCAGTTTCCTATGGAAGAGGCAATGGAGGATCAGGAGGAACCTGATTTTTGTAGAAATGATGGACATCCCAGAGTCCAGGAGACTGTCTATTCCCCTCCACAAATCTTTTGGGAAACACACACAAAAAAATTCTGAAGTCTCCCAATTCTGTACCTCCTGTGGACAGAAGAATGGACAAGAGGTATACATTCTTAGGCTCAGAAACAGTTTTTTTTATCACCAGTGCAGCCATGATGGGGTTATGCAGGCTGCTGCCTGTGATAAGGCAAGCATTCCCTTGGCTTCACACCCCCCAGACAAAGACTCTAGGAAGGTTGATGCCATGGCAAAAAAGCTGTATATGGCATCTTCCTTGGGACTCAGACAGGTGAATTATATGGCCTATAGCGGTAGGTACCAGAAGTCCAGGTGGGACACTGTACTGGCACTGGCTAAACAGGCCTCCCCTCAGCTAGCCAAGGAGCTGGAGGCGGTGGCTGCAGATGGGACTGAGGCATCTAAATTTCAGTTTCATGCTGCTGTGGACTCTAATGATGTGTCAGCAAGAGTCATGGCTACATCTGTGGCTCTTCAGAGAATGGCTTGGCTCAGATGTACTAGCCTCTCACAGGATACCCAGGCTAAGGCCATGGATTTTCCTGTAGTGGGTAATTCTCTGTTTGGGGAGCAGACGGAGAATTACATGAAGAAATTGGATGAGTACAGTACCACCTACAGGAGTGCTTAGGCCAAGGGGAGGCAGGCAACTCCTCAAAGGCAGCAGCCTAGGGGCAGGCCTTTTCAAAGGCCCTGATCTTACTTCGAGACACAGCTCTCGCAGCAGGTTACACCATTTGGACTGAAGCCGGCAGGCGTCAGGACCCCACAGAAAAATTCTAGCTAGCTATCTTCCAGCGAGGACACTTGACGTCGGTCCGCCTCCGGCGTCAGGCGTGGTACACCAAGGGCGGTCCGCCCGATTCCCCAGTTCTTTCCCGCCGTCGACTTGCATGTCTCGACCCTTCAGTTCAGTCTCTAGCGCGCGACGCCTGGTTGAGTTTTTTCCTATGGGAAATTCGATTCTCTACAATCAAGTTTTTCTCTGATGTCCTCTCTGACCTCCGGTCACTCCTCGAAGTGTGCTTGTGGGAAGCAGATCCCCTTCAAGGACACTCACTCGGCCTGCATCCGGTGCCTAGGCCCAGACCACGACACCCGGTCCTGCTCCTTTTGCCAGGGGTTTAATAGCAAAACCCGGATCTGTCGCCTGAAGGCCCTTCAGGCATTTTTGCTGGAAGAAAAACTGAAGACCACGTCTTCCAAAGGGGACTCTTCGCAGAAGGCCCACAAGCACGCTGAGAAATGTAGGGAGAAGGCCCCTTCGAGGTCCCCGTCTAGGGCCTCAGACTCGTGCAGCTCTGGTTCCAGGTCCGACCACTCCCCTTCCCGGGCCAGCTCTCAGCCTCCCCCTGCTGCGGTCAAGAAGTCTTCATCCTCTTCTCAGGCCAAGACTGCCAGACCTTCCTCGTCCTCCAAGGCCCTGGTCAAGTCTGGGGATCGCCACCATCACCATAAAGTCGTTCCGCCTTTCTGAACCCGGCGTCAGGTCGGCTTCCTTGCCTCTCGCAAGACTATGGAGCTTACCTCTCTGAAGAGGCTGCAGGACCCGACGCGGTTGCGCCTGTCGTCGTCCTCTCGCCACAGATCCCCGGGGCCGCCGTTGGCCAGACGACCGTCGCCGGCCAGGCCAGCGCATCATCGGACGCCGGTAGGGGGAACGGCGCCCGCTCCTATTGAGAAGAGGACCCCGACGCCTCCGACCGACGTCGGTCAGGAGACCATCACCGAGGAGGAGTTGACTCAGCCGAGGACCAGGCAGGTAACCGGTCCTGTCGAGATGCCAGGGAACCCTCGCCATTACCCGAGGCCCCTGTGGAGCCGGCGCGAGACCCGGCGACCGTCCACGGCACCCAGACGCTCGCCGGGCCTTTCCATGGTAGAAGTGAAGGAGCTGTTCACTTACTGGTGGGACACCATAAGGACATAGTTCCCTCCACCTCCTCTTCCTCCTACGATTACTCCTCCAGTTCCTCACCCCCTCTCCAGCCGGGTCGGCGGGCGACTACCTCCTCCCGGGAGCACAGAACACCTCCAGGGGAGATCAGACAAATGGAGACCTCCGTCCAAATCCTTTTCCAGGTCACCCAGCCTAAGAGACCCAGAAGGCGCCGACTATAGCCTTGACGGAGGACACGGGATCAGAGTTCTCAACATCAGATCCCCATCTCCCTCACATCCCTTCTCCGGATCACATCGAGATGCCAAAGTCTCCTCGGATGACGCCGTTCCGGATATTATGAGACATCAGAAAGCGTGGGATGGGATCTGGAAGAGCTAGACCCGAAGGCTCGCCTTGCAAAGTATCTTCAGCAGAAGGACCCCAAGCCTGTGGTGGTGCCACCCTTGGTGAACACTTTCGTGGGCGTCACCAAGGCAGCGTGGAAGCGTCCACATTCTTTCAGCGATGCCAAAGCTGATCACTTGTACAAGGCTCCAGAGAAGACCAGTACTTGACTTAGCACCCTCAGGCCGACTCTCTGGTCATAACAGCCTCCATGACCGGTCCCAGGCCGCAACATCTGAGCACCTGCCACGGACCCAGAGTCCAAACAGCTGGGCGCTATGGGTAGGCGACGTATGCTTCCGCTACCTCGCCATCAGATCCCTGAATTACTTGACCCCATGGTGCAGTTCAAAATGCCTTGTGGGAACAGGATCTGGATGCGGCTGAGAAACTGCGGAAGGTGAGCAGAAGGAGGAGATGCTTCAGTTCGCCACGTGCGGGTTCCAGGCGTGGGAACCCAAGTGCTACGAACGCGTATGACTCATGGCGGACTCTCGGCGAGACAGCTTCAGGCATATGCATCGAGCACTCTTGATTCTGGCGTCTCTGGTTTTACCGGACGTCAGAAGAATATCATGGGCGCCCATTCGAGGAGAAGTCTTGTTTGGTAAGCCCTCAGAAGATTGTACCAAACTCAAGAGGCCGGAGGCGGTGAGGTTGGTTCAGGCCGTATGGCCAAGCAATTCCTTTCACTAGGAACCAAGCCGAATTGATGGACGGTGCAGAGGCAACAGTCGCCCGCTCCACAACAGAGGGCTCCGGCTTCGCAGAGCCAGAAAAAACCCGCAGGCGTAGCCAAGCGTACTTCCAAGCGGTTCAGCCAGCGGGACCCTCAGCTGCCACAGCCTGACTCCTTTCTGGCCCCGTCCCTCAGGATCAGCGAAATCATGGTCGGAGGTTGCATTGCGAACTTCTGCGGGATGGCAGGCTATAACCACCGACAGGTGGGTTCTTCAGTTAGTCGGAAAAGGCCACTTTATAGAATTCGCAGAAAAGCCACCCTCAAGGCCTCCTTTGCTCTCCTGGTACCGGGTCACACAAGTCACTGATCTGGCAAGAAATACCTCGCTCTTGCAAAGGGGCGATAAGTATCCCGGAGAACCAGAGGACAAAATACTATTCCACTTCTTCCTGGTTCCAGAAAACAGGGACCTCCGTCCGATTCTGGACCTCAGCGACCTCAACATGTCTGTCTCCTACAAGAGATTCCGCATGGTGACTCTTCCGGATCTCATTCCCATGCACAAGCAAAGGCGCCAGCTACTTAGCATCTCTAGACATGCAGGACGCATACCTGCACATCCCTATAGCTCAGGCGCACAAGAGGTTCCTGCGCTTAGAGTTTCTCGACCACCACCTTCAGTTCCGAGCCCTTCCATTCGGACTGTCATCCGCACCCAGGGTCTTTACCAAATGCATGGCAGTCGTGGCAGCGTCTCTAAGGAGACAGGGCCATTATGTGTTCCCATACATGGACGATTGGCTTCTCATGGCCGCCTCCAGAGAGGCGTTGTTACGAGCGATCCAGAGCACCCAGGACTTGTTCCGATCTCTGGGCATCCTAATCAACCACGAGAAGTCTCTCCTGGTACCGTCGCTGAAGCTGCAATTTATAGGCGCAGTACTGGACACCGTTCAGGAAGAGCATTTCTCCCAGGCGACAGAGCAGGCGCATCAGATCCCTCATCAGGGTTTTAGTCGAACAAAGACCGTCCCTGCCAGGTGGGTCCTTCGCTTCTTCCGGACACCTGGCGCGGCCATTCCTACCGTCCCTTCGCAAGGCTCCACATGCGGGTAACTCAGTGGATGCTCAAGGTGCAATGGGATCAAAGGCAAGACCACATGCAGCATCCGGTCAGAATCACGAACATCGTGATTCGAGACTGACAATGGTGGCTAGACCCAGGGTCACTCTCCACGGGTGTCGATTTATAAGCGCCGTCCCGGAGGTAATCCTCACCACAGGCGCCTCAGGTCCGGGGGTGGGGAGCACACCTGGACGGTGAAGTCCCAGTGCGTGGACCCCTCTGGAGGCTCATCTCCATATCAATGTCCTAGAGATGAGGCGGTCCTTTATGCCCTGCAGGCCTTTCAGTCAGAAATCCTGCGAGTACTCTTCTGCTTCAGACAGACAACAGGCGGTGATGTATTACCTCAACAAACAGGGCGCTCTTACTCCCTTTGAAGGAGGCCATGAGGGTGTGGGATTGGAGGTAATCCGACACGCAGCGAATCTGATTACAGTACATGTTCCGGGTGGATAACACGATTGCAGACAGCCTGAGTCGCTCCCAGGCTAGAGTCCATGAGTGGGAGCGTCTTCAAGAGGTAGCAGAGGATCTGTTTCTTCGATGGGGAACTCCAGAGTTGGACTTGTTCGCATCCCCATCCAACGCAAAACTGCCCAATTTTTGCTCGCTAGATCCAGGGCCTGGTGTTTTCTGGC
Source organism: Neoceratodus forsteri (assembly GCA_016271365.2). Classification (NCBI taxonomy): domain Eukaryota; kingdom Metazoa; phylum Chordata; order Ceratodontiformes; family Ceratodontidae; genus Neoceratodus; species Neoceratodus forsteri. The sequence goes on along the minus strand of JADMNL010000030.1, from coordinate 124,810,368 downwards.
GAGACGCGTTGTCCCTCTCCTGGGCGGACAGATTCCTCTACACTTACCCTCCCTTCCCGTTGATCCAGAGGTTCTTCTCAAACTGCGCTGAAGCAAGCAACCATGATCCTTGATTGCCCTTTGGCCCAAACAGATATGGTTCCTTTACTGATTCAACTATCCGGGAACCTCCGCTCCAATGCCGTTCAGCTCCATCTCTTGTCTCAGGAGGAAGGTTCACTGGTCACCGGACTTAAGCTCACTGAACCTGCATGCATGGCTCCTAGAGACATAGCCATCTTGTATCACAGGGTCGCAAGAGGTTGCGGAAGTTCTTTCTGCAGCCAGAAAGCCGGCAGCGCATGCGACCTCGCCATGAAATGGCGCCTTTTTTTTGTAGTCGCGAGCACGACTTTTCCCACTGGGTTGCCGGTGAGGCGGTGTTGGACTACCTGATCTCCCTTTTCCGTTGGGCCTAGCCTACTCCTCTATCAAGGTGCACCTCTGTGCCATCTCTGCCTACCACCTTCCGGTGGGACACCGCACAGATGGCACAATTAGGCGCCTCTTGGGAATTTTTGAGAGGTGTTACATCTTGAGCCACCCATTAAGGACCCAGTGCCTCCATGGGATTTGCTCTTTGTCCTGGAACAACTCTCCCCCCCCTTGAACCTGCAGCGGATTGCGAGCTGCGTTTTCTGTCGTGGAAAACGCTGTTTCAAACAACATGAAGTCTTGCTATATTATGACTATTGCAGTTTGTCCCAGCCTTAGAACTGCTCCGGAGGTGAAAGAGTTAACTTCCATGCAGAGCATGGAGCTTAGAGCGCGAGCTCGGTTCAGAAGCTCTGTTAGGTTAGTTTCAAACCGAAACCGTCAGATTCTTTACTCCGCCTCACTGAACAGTCGCTCGGAGATTCCTCCTGTTGCTCGGTTCATTTCTTGGTTTAAGCGCTATTCTCGGTTTAATTTAACGCGATTTAATTATTTAACCGCAAAACCAATCGGTTCAAGCTCTGTCTATAGTAATCGTAAGTAATAGATAGGTTTTTCTGTGTGGAACTTGTAAAGTGTTATCGGTTCGGTTGAACCGATCGAATTATATAAAAATTTGGGTTTAAAGCCTTTTAAGGCTTCTTAGAGTGCCGTTCCGGTTCTTATCGGTTCTAAAAAAGCAGTTTCATTACGGTTTTCACGACCCGTGTTACAGTTTGGAACCGATAAGGGTGTCTTGCCTGGCACTGCCATTAAAAGGGCAAGTTTGTTGGTTAGGCTGGCATCATGTCTGAGAAACCCAAAAGAAAAACCGGGCCCACTGGGTTTCAACACTGTAGTGTCTGTGGGGAAGCCTTTGCCAAGGCAGTGTCAGTGGCTCAGTAGGTAGCACACTCACCTCTGAGGCCGGGAGATCAGAGGGCTGTGGGTTCAGTTCCCACATCTGGCACTTAGGTTAATATCCCAGTACTGACACTGTAGTGCAGCAAGAGAGGGATGCTGCACTTCTGAGGTGCTGTCTTTCGGAGGAGACGTTAAACTGAGGTCCCATCTGCCTGGATTGGTGGTAGTTCAGGTGGATGTTAAGATCCCATGGCACTTATCGAAAAGAGCAGGGGAATTTCCCCGGTGTCCTGGCCAAATTTCCCTCATTCACTAAAAATACCACCAACAGCTTAATCTGGTTCAAGGTCAGTTGGCATTCATCTGTATCCCCCTCCCCCCGGGTTGTGCCTGAAAATAGGCAGGATTTGTCTAGTGCACTTACCCGGTCAACAAAAACTAAATAAATAAAAATAAATAAAGGCTGACCCACACAACTACATGTGTCTATTGTCTGGGGTTTGACCACCTCAATTCAGACTGCCAGATTTGTAAAAATTTCCCTGCAGCCACCCTGGACAAGAGAGTGGGCAGGCTCACGGAACGAGAGGCCAAAAAGTCCGCTGACCCGGATGGCCAGCCCGGTTCGGTGCCTACCGAACCAGAGGGAGTGCCCTCTGACCAGGGCGAGACTTCCTCGGGCAAACGGAAAGCGGGCTCTGAGGAGCCAGTTCCAGCAAAGAAAACTAAAAAATCAGCAGGTTTGGAGTCCAAAATTCCTTCTCCAACTGCTGCAGAGATAGCCTGGGCAATACAGATTGTCCAGTCCCTGTCCCCGGTTCCCTCCGGACCGCCACTGTCTGGCAAAGGTCGGTTCGGTCGGTTCCAATGGTTCAGGATTATGATATAGAAGAGTTCTATGAATCAGAGGAGGGATGAGGATTATGATCAGTGTTAATGTGACTTTGAGAGTCTGGATGTGCCCATTAGACAGACATCTCCCAGACAGACCTTCAGGTGAGTCTCCCCTCGCTTTCTGAGTCCCTTCTCATTTTGTTTTATAAAAGTTGCTGAGACCCTCCAGCTTCCCTTAGAGGAGGCTTTGGATGAGCAAGAGGAGCCTGACTATGTGGAGATGATGGATATCCCAGAGTCCAGGAGGTTGTCCATCCCTTTACATAAATATTTTAGAAGAAAAACAAAATTTTAAAAGCTCCTAATTCTGTGCCTCCTGTGGATAAAAAGATGGACAGGAGGTACACTTTGTCAGGTCCTGATAGAGATTTTCTTTCACAGCAATGCAGTCATGTTGGGGTAGTTCAGGCTGCAGCCTGTGATAAAACTAATATTCCACTGGCTTCACATCCTCTGACAAAGGATTCCAGGAAGATTGATGCCATGCAAAAAACAATACATGGCAGCATCCTTGGAACTCGGACAAGCAAACTATATGGCTTATGTTTGAGGATACCAGAAATCTAGATGGGATACTGTCATGGCCTTAGCAAACAGGTCCTGGCCAGCTTGCAAGGCTGGAACAGGTGGCTCTTGATAGTATGAGGCATCTAGAGTGCAGTTCCATGCTGCAGTGGATTCTAACGATGTATCCTCTAGAGTCATGGCTACATCTGTGGCTTTTCGGAGATTAGCCTGGCTCAGGTGTACTACTTTGTCACAGGATACCCAGTCTAAGGCTATGGATTTTCCTGTGGTGGGAAATTCTCTGTTTGGGGAGCAGACGAGAATTATATGAAGAAATGGATGAATGTAGAACCACTTACAGGATTACTGCAAGCCAAGGAGCGGCAAGCCACTCCTCAGAGCCCCAGGGGTAGGGTGAGCCTTTTCACAGGCCTTTTACCAGACAGGCCTCCTCCTCCTCTTCAGCCTATTTACAGAGGGTTCTTCAGAGGGAGAGGCAGGCAGGGGTTCGAGCAGGCCTGCTCACCCCTCAGCCTAAAGCCCCTGCCAAACAGGCACCCTGATGGGATGCCCAGGGTGACTTTCCACTACCTGTAGGGGCAGGTTGGCTCACTTACGTCCAGGACTGGCAGTCTTTTAACTTCAGACAGGTGGGTCCTGGAAGTAGTGAGCCAGGGTCTAATTCTCAGCTAAGAAATTTCCAAAGATGAGGCCAGATCTTTTCCACCTACAAACCCTTTAGAGACTCTTGCTTTGGAAACAGAAGTCTCAACCCTCTTGGCTCTCAGAGCTGTGAGAAGGTTTCTCCCCTTCACCAGGGCAAGGGTCTGTACTCCAGGTGCTTCTTACCCCAAAAGACAGGAGAGTGGCGGCCTATCCTGGATCTAAGATATCCAAACAAGCACCTTTTAAAGCCAAAGTTCAAAATGGTGACACTGGGAATGATTTTACCCTCCCTAAGGCCAGGGGACTGGCTAGCCTCCCTGGACCTCAAGGATGCCTACTTCCATGTTCTTATCAAAGCTCCCATGAAAGTACCTCAGATTCAAACTGCTCTCAGGCCATTATCAGTTCAGAGCAATGCCCTTGACCTCACTTCTGCCCCAAGGTGTTCACAAAATGTCTGGCAGTAGCAGTCGCTCATCTAAGAAGGCAAAAGATTGCCATTTTCCCTACCTGGACGACTGGCTCATTGTGGGTCAGTCTCCAGACCAGTCAGATCACACCTGCTAGTTACCCAGCAACTGCTTACCTCTCTGGGATTTCTTCTCAATCTTCCAAAGTCAGTTTTGGAACCTGTCCAGTACTCACCTATAGGCGCAGAACTGGACACAAAGCAGCCAGAGCCTTCCTTCCCTTGGAAAGGTAAGGACCTTAGTGGCCCTGGCCGCCTCCTTCACTCTGCAGGTCTCTCAACCAGCAAGGCATTTCCTGCAGCTCCTAGGGCACATGCTGCCTCCACAGCTGTGGTGAAGGAGCAAGATTTCAGATGAGGACATTCAGTTCCATTTGAGAGCTTTCTGGTCTCAAAGAGAGATCCTCTATCCAAGTTAATCCCAGTGACTCGAACTCTGATCCAGGCCCTTCAGCGGTGGCAGGATCAGAGCAACCTGAGACAGGGGGCGCCTTTCATCCCTCTGTCCCATTCCTTGACCCTTACTACAGATGCATCCCTCCTGGGATGGGGAGCTCACATGGACGACCTTTCCACCCAGGGGTTATGGTGCCCTCAGGAATCTCTGCTCCACATCAATCTGTTGGAACTCAGAGCTGTTTTTCTAGCACTTCAGGTTTTCTCTGCATCTGTTCAGAACAAGGTGGTACAGGTCAGAACAGACAACACCACTACAATGTGGTACATCAACAAACAAGGGGCACTTGGTCTTCGACACCGAGGCGATGAAGTTGTGGTCTCTGGCTTATTCCTGAACACTTCCCTCATGCAGTTCACCTCCCAGGCAAGGACAATGTCCTGGCAGATGCTCTCATCAGGATTTCCCAGGGCCATCACGAATGGTCACTGGATCCCCTAGTACTGGGGATAGTGTTTGCCAGATGGGGCACTCCTCAGATAGATTTTTTCGCAGCCCCAGACAATCAGCTTCCACTGTTTTGTTGCAGGCCCCCAGTGTTGGGCTCAGTTCCCCTGGATGCCTTTCTCCTCGATTGGGAAGGGAAGTTTCTTTATGCCTTTCCCCCCTTCCCTCTCCTGTTCAAAGTACTAGTCAAAATCAGGTCTCAGCCCTGCAAAATGATCCTGATTGCTCCAGACTGGGCCAGGCAGTCCTGGTACCCACTCCTTCTGTCCTTAGCAGTCCATCTTCCCCTGTGTCTCCCAGGAACCACAATCTGTTAACCTGTGCTCAGGGAGAGTTTGAGTATCCAGATCTCAAATCCCTCAACCTCAAGGCTTGGCTCTTGAGCAGTTAGAGTTGCTGATTTACAACTTTCTCAAGTGTTCGAAATCCTGAAGGCTGCTAGGAAGCCTTCCACCAGAGACTACCTATAACTCCAATTGGAAAAGGTTTTCCAGTATGGTGTTCTGGAAGCATGTTTCCCGGAATCCGCTGATCTACCCACTGTGTTGGACTACATGGTCCATCTTAATTCTTTGGGACTGAGACCAGCTACCCTGAAAGTGCACTTGGCTGCTGTCTCTGCCTTCATTTCAACAGGAAGCCCTCTTCTCTTTCTGCTCATCCTGTATTTTCCAAGTTTTTAAAGGATTGCTTCACACCAATCCTCCATTCAGGGACCCTGCCCCGGCTTGGGATCTTAATGTATGCATTGCTCAGCTAATGCAACCCCCCTTTGAGCCTCTGTCTTCGGCAGAGCTTAAGTATTTGACTTGGAAAACTGTATTTCTGGTAGCCATCACTTCTGCCAGGCGTATAAGTGAGTTACAGGCTTTATCAGTAGAGACTGACTTTATTTCCTTTCACAGGGATAAAGTAGTCCTCAGGACTAACAGGAAGATCTTCCTGGACATAAGTCTCCACCACTCATTCACACTATTGGGTATAGCGCCGGAGGCACTAGGATCCATCGGGAGCAAACTTTTTGCTGGAGGTCGGCACCAGAGATGGCGCGCGAGCCTAGCTCATGGCGGCAATGATCTCTCGGCGTCGACCCTCCAACACGCCTCAGTTCCTTTTTTCCGCCATCGAGTTCGCTTCGGTGACGGCGTGGCCTCGCCTGTCGAGTCAAACTTCAAACTGCAGCATAGTTTTCCAGTTTTATTATTTTGTAGTATTATCACGATTCAGTATCGCTTAGTTATTCTTATTTTTAAATTAAAGCGATAAAGAAGTCTCTGCCTACTTTGGCCAGAGTCGACCATGAGCAGGTCAGGTGGCCGGTGAGGGAGACTTCGTGTGAAACTGTTCAGTCAGTCGGGCTGGGTCGGTCCGCTGCCTTCTCCGGAGTGGGGTCTGACAGCAGGCAGTCCAATGCCCAGGGGATGGCGGTCCCACGGAAGCATAAAACCAGCAGTGGCATTCGGCACCATTCGGCCTCGAGCTCTTCTTCTACCGCAGGTCTAAAGAAGGCATCTCGAAGTGCAGCCCTCCGATCTCGTCTCAGGCGTGGCGTTCGAGTTGCTCGGGGCTGGTGCGGTCTCCTCCTCCTTGAGTCACCGGCAGCGGCTTCTGATGGCGGCGCCCTCATTATCGGAGTCCTACCCCGTCCGCAGGTAGGTTTTCAGGTGAGCAGTTTCATCAGTGGGCCGCTCTTTTGGAGCAGTGGGCTCGGAGGTTGGTTCGGCTACCTGGCTCGGTCGCTTGTGGGCTCTCGGGCTCGCTGGGCGACGGGGTAGGGCGGTTGGACTTTCCTGGTTGTGCGGCACCTTCTTCGGTGCCGTCGTCCCCATGCTTAGGTGTTCCCCCCTCACATGGCTGCGGCGCAGGGGGCCACACCGATGCCCTTATCTCCTGTCTCCTTTCCTTCAAAGCCTGTTTTTCGGTCTCTGGGAGTTCCTTCGGCGCCGTCTGGCCTCGCGGCGCCGTCCTCGGCGTCACCTGTGGCGCCGTGCGTCTTCTCGGTGCCGTCTACGGCGCAGTGCGCTGCCGCGGCGCCATGCAACTTCTCAGCGCCATTTTCGGCGCGGTGTGGTTCCTCAGCGTCGTTCTCGGCGCCGTGCGCCTCCTCGGTGCCGGGGGCTCTCAGAGACTCCCCTTTTGTCTCTTTCCCTCCTTCCTCTTCTAGCTTTCATCCCTTTCCTGTCCATACAGTCCCTCCTGGACTGTCAGGAGATGATGTTGAGCCTGACCCAGACCTTGGCTGGGTGGCGAAGTGGGCGAAACAGGATCTTTTATTGCTACAGAGCCTGTGGTGGGGACCTATCCTTTAAGTCTCTGTTGAAGAATCCGGCTCCCTCTTTCTTTCCAGACTACAGACATCAATCCTGGGAGCTGTTAAGACTCCAATATCTTCATGCTTGGAGATCCCTGGTTTGACTCCTCCGATTCCAACCTTCCTTGAGAGCTGTCTCAAATTGTATGGAATAATCCTGCTCTTACCCCTTCAGTGGTTAAATCCATTGATAGGAAATACTCAGCTCCCAAAGATCGTCCTATCTTGGCATCCCAAGCCTTTGTGGATCTATTGTAGTCCTGGCAGAAAGAACAAGGTAGTTCTTCCTCAAACTACTACAGCTCGACCTATCAACAAAGAGTCTGTAAATAGATACATTAGGTAAGAGAGTCTTTGCTGCGTCACTCTAAGTATGCGTGTTGCCAGTTACCAGGGTTATTTTTCCCCGAGTATGAGTATATCCTGTGGCATTCTATCAAGTAAATGGTTGAGGCTCTTCGGACTCTGACTCAAAGCCAGAGCTTTTCAAACCATTACCAGAGGTATTGAATCTAATAACCAGCAGGTCAAAGCAGCCATGGATGATTTCAACACTGCTTCTCGTTTAGCAGCTGCTGGTATTTGTGCTACGCCGTCACTCCTGGCTGCGTGCCGGGTTTCACGAATGATGCGCGGCAACAGGTGATCAGCGTTGCCCTTCGGCTCTTATCTTTTCGGTCCTCAGGTAGAGCAAGCTCTAGAAGCTACACAAAGACTAGGTCAGCCATTAAGCTGGCTCGACCCCCCTCCTGCCCTTCCTGAGGGCATGTCGGTAGACTGCAATTTCATAATCGTCAGTCCTTTCAGGGCAGAGGCAAAGGAAGTTTCCATAAGAACCAACCTGCCCAACCTCAGAAGAAGGTGCAACAGAAAGTGCAAGGGCCCAAAGCGCCCAGCGCTACCTTATGAGTTGCCGGCCCAAGTCCCATCTCAACTGCCCGGGGTGGACTTTTCCTCTCCGGTGGGAGGTCGTCTGATGCACTTCTACAGCCAGTGGAAGTCCATAACCTCAGACAAATGGGTCCTTCGGATAATTCGCGAGGGGTATTCTCTCAATTTTCTGGAGACCCCTCCGTATCGTCTTCCCAGACGACAGCCCAGGCTGTCAACCCTTCAGTCAGACCTTCTCGCTGCAGAGATTCAGGGCCTTCTAAACAACAGGGCAGTAGAAGTGGTGCCTCTGCATCAGCGAAACACGGGGTTCTACTCCCACTACTTTCTGGTTCCAAAGAAGTCCGGGGGTATGCGCCCCATTCTAGACCTCAGAAAGCAGATTTCTCCCCAAGGAGAAATTCAAAATGATTTCTCTGGTTCCCTGTTGCCCTTGCTTCATCAACACGACTGGCTAGCCTCCCTGGACATGCAGGATGCTTACCAGCACATTCCTATTCACCCGAGGCATCACAAATTCCTGAGGTTTGTGGCTCTGGGTCCAACACTATCAGTTCAGAGTCCTGCCTTTGGGCTATCCTCATACACGCAAGTCTTTACAAAGTGTTGTGCAGTTCTACTGGCGCATCTCAGAAACTCTCTGTATCCAGGTGTTTCCCTACCTGACGACTGGCTCTAGCAAGCCCTTCCAGATAAGGGACTCTGGGCCCGTTACAGACAGCCTCTCGCCTTCTTGCGTCCATGGGAGTTCTGCTGAACCTCAAGAAGTTTCAGTTGCAGCCCTCCCAGAGACTCCTTTTCATAGGGACACTTCTGGACACCTCTTGTGCGACAGCTTTCCTTCCAGAGGACAGAAGGAACGATATCCTTCAGATGGCTCGTTACATTGGAGAGAACAGATCAGTTACAGCTCTCTCAATGCAACGTATGTTAGCTGCATATGCAAATCACCACAGAATGTTATGCTGGTCCAACTTTAAGCTGAATTGCATGGTGCCGGAAGGCCTCTCACACAGTTTGCAAAGGGTGCTAACAGAAGACACGAACCGTGTTGAGTCCTACAGGACTCATCAGTATGCCTCGTCTGTTTGACACCCCAGTGGAATGGACCAGCTACCCCTAAGGCAGTGTGCCTGGGATATATTATGGTGAACCCATTAAAATAAAAAACTATTTAAAGACAAAGAACCTCTGTGCGTAAACACTGGGGCAAGGATTACCCAAGGGCATTTGGCTGGGAAGCCAAGTTTCAAGAAAATACAAAATGGCCGCAACCATGTGTCCGGCAGGCGAAGGATCGTCCGGCAGAACGGCTCGCCTTTCCAAAACCCTGATGAGGATCGATGCGTCCCACTCAACCAGGGAAAGGCTTTCTAACCGTGTCAGAACTGCACCTATGACGCAGGAGTCAGGACAGAACCAGGCGTGACTTCTAGCGATTGATGATGCCCAACGTCTCGAACAGAACGAATACGTGAATGCGGACATCAGGCCTCCCAGGAGAACGCCATGAGAAGCCAGTCGATCAGGTAGGGAACACATAGTGGCCTTGACTCCTCAGAGATGCAGCGCACCACCACATACTGAACACCCGAGGCCGAAGGACAGCCCAAAGGGAAGGGCTCGGAACTGATAGTGGCGACTTTGAAACTCGGAAACGCAGGAACTCCTGTGTGCAGGCAATGGTATAGCAGGTAGGCGTCCTGCATGTCTGAGACGCGAAACGCTTGCTTGAGCTTGGGAATCAGACTGGGAGGTCACTATGGGAAGCGCTAAACAGGACCACGGTTGAGGTCGCGAGGTCCAATATCGGACGGAGGTCCCCTGTTTTGGAACCAGGAAGAAATGGAATATCATCCCAACTTTCTGATTCCGTGTATGTACTCTATAGCTGCTTTTTCCGAAGTAAGACACCTCCTGCTGGAAGCAGAGCATATGACCGATAACGACAGCACGTGGGCAGTCTGGGTCAGGGTGGTCGAGAAACCATGAAATGGCCTTTCTGACCACTGATGAACCCACCGGTCGGCGGTAATCACCGCCACCTGAGAAAAAAACCCTTAGTAATGTTGTTTTCCAATAGAATCTGATATATTATGACAATTGCAGTGGTCCCCATCTTCAACTGCCCTGGAGAAAACAGTTAACTTCGCAGCAAGGAACTTGAGCGAGCTCGGTTATAAGGCTCTGGTCTGCTGATCTTCAACATAAACTGCCGTGATCTTACGAGCTGGGAAACTCCTACGACTCTGTGTGGAGCTGTAAACCTCTACATAGACTGGCTAACATAACACTTCTTGGTCTCCAACAAAGACTCAAGTCAAGAGACCAAAGAAAGAAAACATAACAACACACCCAAAAAGAAGGGTGAAACAACAAAGTGGCATAAATAAAGTACCACACTGTAATGCCACCCACATCCCAAAACAGAGGTTCTGAGGGAGGAGGAGGAATATAGCAAGACTCCATTAGAAAACAACATTACTAAGGTGAGTAATTTTTCTTCAAACAACATGAAGTCTCATATTATGACACTGCAGACTACACAGCAGCAATTCCATGGAGGAGGGACAGAACCTAATTTAGGAATAGGCTCTGAAGGACAAGCAAGCAAACCGAGATCACCCGAAACATGTCCAGGAGTAATGCAAAAGGGAACTGTTTAAGTAGCTGCTTGACATATCTCTGAATAGGGATGTTCTGGCAGCAGCCAGAGAAGCAGCTGTACTCTGGTAGAGTATCCTCAGGCCTGAGGAAACTCACCTGTTTTTCTAACAGAATTGGATACAAGAGACATCCACCTGGCACGGATCTTTAGTGGCAGGCTTCCTTTACCAACCTCACCAAGAGACAGTTGAGGAGTCAGAACCATGACCCTTAGTACACTCCCGAAAACTAAGGCTCTTCATCTAGGCTGTGCAGCCTCCTCTGAGGAAGAATATCGATAAGCACACTGGAAGAATATAGATTGATTAAGGTGGAAAACTGAAACCACCTTAGGAGAACTTATTAGTCCGAGGACCACCTATTCTGTGAAAGGAGATAGAACCGCCCACTACAACGCTAGACTTACCACGCCTGGCAAGTGATGCTAGAAACACTGTTTTCAAGTCAGTAATTAAGCTCAGCTGAAGACAAAGGCTCAAGGGGAACATAAGCTGAGCAATGCAACATTAGATCCGGAAAGGGCAGGATCCTGAATGAGGGTTATACGAAGCAATCCCTTAAAAACTTGGAAAATACAGGGTGAGTTGAAAGAAAGAGGTTTACTCCGAATAAAGCAGACAGCTGCAAATGCATTTCAGGGTGTGGTCCCAGCCCCAAAGTGTTCAGATGGACCAAATAATCCAGGACTGTGGGTAACCAGCAGAGTCTGGGGAATATGCTTCAGCACCATATGGAAAACCACTACATTTGGGTTATAAGTAGCCTGTGGAAGGCCCCTAGAAACCTTCAATATATCATTATGCCTTATGAGAGGTGTAGTTAGCAACTCTAACCTTCAAGAACCAGGCCTTAGTTGAGAGATCTGAGATTGGTACCAAACCCTTCCTGGGCACAGGTTAACAGATTGTGATTCCTGGAAGGCAACAGGGAGGTGGAGCTAAGGATAGTAAGGTGGATACCAGGGTTGTCTGGACCAATCGGGCGAAATCAGAATGACAGTGCAAGATTGGGATACAGTTAACTAGCACTGAACAGAGAGGAATGGGAGGAAGGCATGAAACTTCCCTCCCAACTGAGGACTAAGGCATCCAGAGGGACTGAGCCCAAGACTGGGGCCTGCAACAAAAGAGGAAGTTGGTGATTAATCTGGGGCTGCAAAAGATCTATCTGGCGAGGTGCGCCCCATCTGGCAAGGCCACCATTCCCATAGAAATTAGGGGATCCAGGGACCACCTGTTACCCCTGAGAAATTCTGGCTGAGAGCATCTGCCAGGACATTGTCCTTGTCTGGGAGGTGAACCGCCATAAGGGAGGTGTTCAGGGGAGCAAGCCAGAGACCACAACTTCACGGCTTCAGTGCACAAGGCCGTGAACCGAGTGCCCCTTGCTTATTGATGTACCACATTGTAGTGGTGTTGTCTGTTCTAACCTGTACAATTTTGTTCTGAACAGATTTGGAGAAAACTTTAATACTAGAAAAAGCCTGCTGAGCTCCAACAGGTTGATGTGGAGCAAGGATTCCTAGGACCACGGTCCCTGGGCAGTGGTCGCCCATGTGAGCCCCCCACCCCAAGAGAGATGCATCCGTAGTAAAGATTAGGAGTGAGACTGAGTGACAAAAGGAACTCCTTGCCTCAGGTTGCTCTGATCCTGCCACCGCTGTAGGGCTTGGATCAGGGTTCGAGTTACTAGGATCAACTTGGTAAGAGGATCCTTTCTTTGAGACCAAAAGCTCTCAAATGGAACTGAATGATCCCTCATCTGAAATCTTGCTCCTTGCTACTACTGCTGTGAAGCAGCCATGTGTCCAAGGAGCTGCAGAAAATGCCTTGCTGGTCGAGACCTGCAGGGTGAATGAGGAGACCAGGGAGACTAGGGTCTTTGCCCTGTCCAGAGGGAGGAAGGCCTGGCTTCCTGTGTGTTCAGTTCTGCACCTATGAAGGTTAGGAGCTGGACAGGCTCTAGAACTGACTTTGAGAGAGATTCAGAAGGAAACCTAGGGAGGTAGCAGTTGCTGAGTTACCTGAAGGTGTAAGCTGACCTGGTCTGGGGACTGGCCTACTATAGAGCAATCGTCCAGGTAAGGAAAGATGTGCAATTTTTTGCCTTCCTAGGGCATGCAACTGCTACTGCCAGGCATTTGGTGAATACCCTTGGAGCAGAGGTGAGCCAAGGGCATTGCTCTGAACTGGTAATGGCCTGAAGACAGCTCGAACCTGAGGTGACTTACATGGGAGCTTCAGATGAGAATATGGAAGTAGGCATCCTTGAGGTCCAGGGACGCTAACCAGTCCCCTGGCCTTAGAGAGGTAAAATAATTCCCAGAGTCACCATTTTGAACTTTGGTTTTAAAGGTGCTTGTTTAAGTATCTGAGATCCAGGATGGCGCCATCCTCCTGTCTTTTGGGGTAAGGAAGTACCTGGAGTACAAGCCTTTGCCCTGGTGTGAGGGTGGAACCCTTTCCCACGAGCTCTGAGAGCGAGGAGAGGTGAGAGACTGCCTCTAGGGCAAGTGCCTCTGCTGGAGATGCAGGTGGAAAAGATCTGGTTTTCATCTTTGGAAATTTTCCAGAAGCTGAGAACCAGTCCTGATTACTACTTCAGGACCCACTTGTCTGGCGTTAGAGACTTCCAGTCCTGGACAAAGTAAGCCAGCCTGCCCCCTACAGGGTACGGAAATCTCACAAGCTACCCCATCAGGGTGCCTGCTTGGTAGGGGCTTTAGGCTGAGGGGTGGAAGCAGGCCTGCTTGAACCCCGTCTGCCTCTCCCTCTAAAGAACCCCTCTGGGCATAAGCGGAAGAGGAGTTGGGCTTGGTAAAAGGCCTATGAAAAGGCCTGCCCCCTGCCCTTGGGAAGCAGCTTCTGAGGTGGCACCCTTCCTTGGCCTGTGCACTCCTATAGGTGGTCCTGTATTCACCCATTTTCTTCATGTAATTTTCTGTTTGCTCTCAAAACAGAGGTTGCCCACAACAGGAAAATCCATGACCTTAGACTGGGTATCCTGTGACAGGGTAGTACATCTGAGCCAAGCCATTCTCTGAGTGTCACAGATGTAGCCATGACTCTTGATTGACACATCATTAGAGTCTACTGCAGCGTGAAATTGCACCTTAGATGCCTCAATACCATCTCTAGCCACCTGTTCCAGCTCCTGGCCAGCTGGTCAGGGACTTGTTTTACTAGAGCCAGCACAGTATCCCATCTGGATTTCTGGTATCTAGCAGCATAAGCCATATAATTTGCCTGTCTGAGTCCCAAGGATGCTGCCATGTACTGCTTCTTTGCCATAGCATCAATCTTTCTGGAGTCCTTCTCAGGAGGTGTGAAGCTAGGAGAATATTTGCCTTGTCACAGGCTGCAGCCTACTACTCCCATGGCTGCATTGCTGTGTGAGGAACTCCGTATCAGAGCCTGATAAAGTATACCTCTTGTCCATCCTTTTATCTACAGGAGGTATAGTGTGAGGAGTTTTAAAGCGTTACTGTCTGCTTCGAAAAGATTTATGCAGAGGAACAGACAGTCTCAGACTCTGGAATATCCATAATTTCTACATAATCAGGCTCCTCTTGGTCATCAACAGCTTTCTCAACAGGGAGCTGGAGAGTTTCATAACCTTTTATAAAACATAAAATGAGGCAGGGGACTCAGAGAGCCTTGGAGGAGAAACCCCTAAAGGTCTGTCTGGAGAGGTGTCCGGTTCAATGGGCATCCAGGTCTTCAAAATCATATTCACTCTCCTCATACTCCTCTCACACCCCCACGGTTCATAAAATTCCTCAAAATCATAATCTTGAACCGTTGGAACCGGCTTGAACCGAGTGCCTCCCTGATGGTGCCGGTTCAGTCGGGTTTCCAGGAGAGAACTGGACAATTTGGATTGCTCTAGCTATTTCTTCAGCGGTTGGAGAGAACTTTGACTCCACCAGGCTGACTTTCTAGTCCTTTTGCAGGAACCGGCTCCTCAGAGCCAGCTCTTGATTGCCGAGGAAGTATCGCCCTGGTCAGAGGCACTCCCTCTGGTCGGTTGGAACCGAACCGGGCGACCATCGGGTCAGCGGACTTTGGCCTCCCTTTCCCTGAGCCTACCAACTCTCTTTTCTATGGTGGCAGCAGGGAAATTCTTACAAATCTGGCAGTCTGCATTGAGGTGGTCAAACCCCAGACAACAGACACAGGTGGTGTGAGGGTCAGCCTTAGCAAAGGCTTCCCCACAGACACTACAGTGTTGAAACCCAGTGGGCCCGGTTTTTCTTTTGGGTTTCTCAGACATAATGCCAGCCTAACCAAACTTGCCCGTTTATGGCAATCCGTAAACAAGACTCTCCTATCAGTTCCCAACCGTGTCACGGGTCGTGGAAAAAACCGTAATGAAATCCGTTTTTTTTTAGAACCGATAAGAACCGGGAACCACACTCTAAAAAAGGACTAGCAATTTTAAAACACAATCTGATCGGTTCAACCGAACTGATAAATGTTTACAAGTTCCACACAGAGAAAACGAATGAATGTAAAACCTATCTATTACTTACATTACCACAGACAGAGCTTGAACTGACCGGTGCGGTATAATTTCGGTTGAAAACCAATAAAATAATACTTTTAAACCGACAAAATGAACCGAGCAGCAGGAGAGATCTCCGGAGCGACTGTTCAGTGAGGCGGAGTAAAGAATCTGACAGTTTATGTTTGAAGATCAGCAGACAGAGCCTTCTAACCGAGCTCGCGCTCAGAGTTCCAAGCTTGCATGGAAAGTTAACTATTTCACCGCCGGGGCAGTTCGAAGATGGGGACTCACTGCAATTGTCATAATATAGCAAGACTTCATGTTGTTTGAAAAGTGGCGAGCGATGCGACCCCCGACCTTTTGCGCCCATTGATCCAGAGGAGGGGCGGAGGCCAGGAAAGAGTCATGCTGTGGCAGCATTTGTCCCTGCGGGCTGGGCGATTTACGTGTAATGCTGGCCTCTGCCTGGGACAACCTGGCCTGGGCTTTATGCTGAAAAGTGCCCCTTTGGTGCTGGCTGGAGCGTGCTGCTGCCTCTGTTGCCGGCTGCAGCCGCTCTTGTTCCTGCGAAGGAACCAGGCCTGGATCTGTACATGGCCTGTACAGATCAGACTGCCTTCCCAGCGTTCTGGAGTTTGGTGATGACCTTCTCAAGATTCACCAAGAGTACTTCACAGTTATATGGGACATCAAGAATGTTCTTCTGTATGTCGGGGTGAAGCCGAGACACGGAGCCAAGAGTCTCCGGAGACAAGCGCCTGAAGCTGCAGCTCTGGCAGGCAGTCCGCCAGAATCGTATGCGGCTCAAAGCACTTGGGTACCCACATCTGACCCTGTGCGGAGAAGACTGAGGAGCTCCGCCTTCTGATCGCCATCCGAAGCTTATCGACCAGGTCCTGGCCGTGTCCCACAGAGCGTTCTGTAACTGTACCATGTGGGTGAGGTAGTTCAGAGACCTGATGGCGCATATAGCAGCAGCGTCGTGAGTCTCCCCAGGGCATCCAGTTGCTTGGTTTCCTGGTCGGTGGCTGTGTGCTCATATGTTGTGGTCTTTGAGGCCCGGTCATGCGACGTCGTGAAGACCAGGAAGTCTACCAGAGGTTGTTGGGCCAAGTACTGGTCCTCTCTGGGGCCTTGTACAGGCAGTCAGCCTTCTTCGGCACTGTGGGAGTGGGTGTGGACGCTTCCACGCAGCCTTGGTGATGTCCGCAAAAGTGTCTACCAAGGGTGGTACTACCACTGGCTTTGGGTCTTTCTGCCGAAGATAGCTGGCAAGGCGTCGTTGTTCGGGGTCAAGGTCTTCAGCATCCCACCCCATGTCCTGGATGTGCTTCATGATCTCTGCGAAAGAGGGATCATCCGGAGGAAACCTGGGGAGGTCATGTGGGTCAGGAGAGGAGATGCTGAGTGGAGAAGGAGATCTAGAGTAGTCCGAGGTGTCCGATCTGGAGTCCTCCCCCGACGGAGTGTACCGACGCCATCTGGGTCGCTTGGGGCTGGGAGACCCTGATGGAGATCTTGAGGGAGGCCTTCTCCTGTCTTTGGATCTGCCCCTAGGAGGTGGAGTCTGCTCCTTGGGGGTCGTCCTGCTGGCCCTGTAGATGGAGGAGGGGGCGTAAGAGGTGAAGGAGTAGGAGGAGAAGGTTTAACAGGGACCACATCCTTTTGGATGGTGTCCCACCAAAAAGTAAAGAGCTCCTTTACTTCTTGAATATTCATGCCTGACGACGGGCCTGGAACCGGTGGTTGGGCGTCGGGTCCCCGGGTGTCTCTGGGTTCAGGGAAGATTCCTGCAGGAGTCCGGCATCCTCGGTGTCGCCCGCCTGGTCTTCGGGCAGTGTGGTGTCCTCCTCAGTCGATTCCTGGCAGGCAGGCGTCCGCCCGGTGACGGATGATCTTCCGCTCGGAGAGTCACGATGCCGACACCGGTCTCCTGGCCCGATGCCGTCGGATCAGCGACGCCCGGCGCGACTGGTGTCTGGCTAGTGTCGCCGGTTCCTGCGGCGCATGGCCGGCGTCAGGTCTGACGAACGCTTCAGGGCGTCAGGTCCTTGGTCTTTCTAGGAGCTGGATCAGGACCTCTGGGAGGTTGGGAGACCGACCTGGAGTCGTGTCCTGGCGTCGGGTGGAAGATGATGATTTCTGGCTCGGAAGACTTGGAAGAGGCCTTGGGCGAGTGGAAGAAGCGAGGGCCTCGAAGTCTTAGGCTGGAGCAAGAAGGGTCGCTTGAAGGCGGACCTTAACCGAGGAGTGCGACCGAGCCCTGGAGGAGGCGGTCCGATCTGGTGGAGTCTGAGCTGCGGAGTCGAGCCCGGTTTGAGATCTGGACCTTACTTTCTCCCGGTGCTTATGGCCTTGAGGCGATTCTCCCCTGGAGGCAGTTCTTGGTCCATCCTTTTTAATTTTCTTCAAGAAGATACACCTGGAGTGCCTTCTGGCGGCGGATCCTAGTGCGGCTATTGAACCCTTGGCAAAGGTGCAGGCCTTGGTATCGGGTCGGGCCTAAGCACCGCATGTAGGAGAGTGAGGATCCTTGAAGGGATCCGTTTGCCCAGAGCACACTTGAGCGACCCTCAAGCAAAGGAGTTGGAGGGATATTCAGTTAGAAAAAGCATGAAGTTCTGTAGTGCGTCAAATCGCTAGAGTAGAGACCGAGAGGCCTATGCTGGCGAGTCGGCGGGGAAAGAACAGGGATTCTGGGAGACCGCCTCCTTATGTACTGTGCCTGGCGTGGTGGACTGATGGAGGCGGTCCCCGCTGAATACTGCTAGCTAGAAAATTTCAAGTAGGGTCCTGGCCTGCCGGCTTCAGTCCTAATGGTGTAACCTGCTGCAAGAGTTGTTTCTCAGAGTAAGATCAGTAGCTCTTCGAGAGAAGCTCTTGCAGCAGGTTCAAACAATGAGGACTGGTACCACCTGGCTGCGGTTCCGGCAACTTTTTCTCTAGCAGTACCGACACATGAGGGAACACCCCCCGCCGATGTCCAATGTTGAAGAATGGTCAGGGGTTTGGCAGTTGAAATTCAATGCAAGGAAGTGCAAGATAATGCATATGGGGCACAAAATCCCTGGCACAATATATCAGTTGGGGGGTGAGGATATAGCATGCACCAAGCAGGAAAGGGATCTTGGAGTTATCATCTCTGATGACCTCAAGGCAGGGAAACAGTGTGACAAGGCAGCAGGTAAAGCAAATAGGATGCTGGGATGCATGGCAGGGCATCACCAGCAGGAAAAGGAGGTCATAATTCCACTATACAAGACACTAGTGAGGCCGCACCTGGAGTACACTGTGCAGTTCTGGAGACCTTACCTACGTAAGGACATAGACAGGGTAGAGAAGGTTCAGAGGAGGCAACAAAGATGGTGCATGGATTGCATCACAAGTCCTATGAGGACAGGTTGAAGGCACTGAACATGTACTCCCTGGAGGAAAGGAGGAGAGGGATATGATAGAGACATACAAGTATCTTACAGGGAGGAACAGGGTGCAGGAATGCACTATTTTTAAGCGAAAAAGATGTTCCAGAACTAGAGGGCATGGGATGAAGTTGGAGGAGGGCGATTCAGAGGAAGCGTGAGGAATTTCTGCACAGAGCGGGTGGTGGACAAGTGGAACACGCTGCCAGAGGAAGTGGTGGGGGCTGAAACAATCACGGGATTTAAGAATGCATGGGATAGACAAAGGAATTCTGGAGGTCAGGGGTAAGGGGCAACAGACTTCCTGGAAAACATAAACTGAACTTACAAACTTAAATGGGCAGACTGGGTGGGCCATAGGCCCTTATCTGCCGACACTGTCTATGTATCTATGTATCTATGATGTCAGCTTCACACCCGACGACGCCCTATATAAGGGAGGAGTTCCCCACGTGCTCCAGTTCTTGGACGCTCCCCCATCAGGCAAGGAAACTGGCAGCTTAGTAACAATAACTGATTGTCAACAGACAACCCTTCAAGAGAGATGATGTCAACCTGGAAAGGACCTGATCCCTGGGGGAAGGAGGGCGAGAAATATACCTGCTGCAAGAGCTTCTCTCGAAGATCTACTGTTACGGTAAGTTCTTACGTAACTGTACTATCTTACTTCGAGGAGAAGCTCTTGCAGCAGGTTCAAACAATGAGGACTGAGTCCCAAGCAGTATAAACTTATGACAACCCCTTGTGAGGGGGAAAACAGGGAAGAGAGAAGGGAGAACCCTCAGGAAACCAGGCCCTGCGGGACTGCAAGGCCAAACCCTGCTCTGCGTCTGGAAATAATGTCCAGGCTGTAGTGCCTGACAAAGGTGCGTATGGAGCTCCAGGTAGTGGCGGCGCAAATATCTGCCATCGGAACTCTCTTTAGTGCGGCAAGCAAAGTAGCAATAGCCCTTGTAGAGTGAGCTTTAATCGGCCCTGAAGTCTACTTATTGTGCGTCTCGTAACAATAGCAGATGCAATGGACCAACCAGCGCGAAAGCATCTGTTTGGTGACCGGGCGACCTGCAGACCGAGAGGCAAAGGATACAAATAACTGATCAGACTGCCTGATCTCCTTGGTTCTAGCCAAGTAGCACCTGAGAGCCCTGTGGATGTCCAGGGAATGAAGAAGGGCCTCTCCCCTATTGGAGTGCTCCGGGTAATAAACCGGAAGCTGGACCGACTGGTTTAAAGTGAGGTCTGAGACCACTTTCGGCAAAAACTTTGGATTTGTGCACAAATCAACCCTGTCCTTGTGAAAGACCAGATAGGGTTCCCTACATACGAGGGCTTGCAGTTCGAAATATTGCCTGGCAGAATAACAGCAACCAAAAGCAGCTTTTCCAGGAAAGAAAACGAAGCTCAGCGCTCATAGCCAGTTCAAAGGGGGTAGGGGAAAAGAGAGCTTCTCCAGGACGAACAGGGTCCCAGATGGGAGGTCTGATATGCATAATGCCACGTAAAAAAGCTTTGGAGACCTCCATCTGAGCCACTGTCTCACCCAACACGAAAGAATGGTAAACGGAGATGGCAGTCAGGTGTACCTTGATGGAGGAGTAACTAAGGCCTTTCTCGAAAAGAAAGAGCAAGTATTCCAAGATGGTGTTAACCAGACATTCCAACGCGTCCACCTGCTTCGCTGTGGCCCAAATACAAAACAGTTTCCACTTCATAGCATAAGTGGCCCTGGTGGCAGGTTTCCTAGCCTCAACCAACACCTGGGCAACCTGATTGGACACTCCAAAACGGACCTTGGCTAAGTCCTGAGGAGCCAGGCGTGCAGGTGAAGAGAACGCAAGTTCGGGTGTTACAGGGACCCATTGTCCTAAGACAAAAGATGTGAGGATAGAGGAAGAGGCATCGGAGGTTCTGCCACTAGACGCTGTAGTAATGGAAACCAAATCTGGTGAGGCCACATCAGGCGATCAGAATAATGGTGGAAGGCGACGACTGGGCCTTGAAGAGGACCTTCTGAAGAAGAGGGAAGGCATAAAGGAACCTCCTGCTCCAGCAGAGGAATAATGCATCTTGCCAGGAAGCACCAGTCTCTGGGAGTAACGAGCAAAAAAACTGGGCAGTTTTGCGTTATATTGAGACGCGAAAAGATCCACCTCTGGTGTCCCCCACAGGAGGAACATGCAATCTGCCACAACTTGATGCAATTCCCACTCGTGAGCTTGTGACCTTGTCCTGCTGAGCGTGTCTGCTAGCATGGTCTGAAGCCCAGGAACGTGAACTGCTGTCAGGAACAGGTGGTGTTCCAGGGCCCAATCACATACCCTTATTGCTTCCCTGCTATGGGGGTAGGAATGAATGCCGCCTTGTTTGTTGATGTAAAACATCACCGAGGTGTGGTCTGTCTGCACCAACAGATGGCCCGGGTGATAGGACCGAAACCAAGGCTTGAAGAACACAGATCACTGCTCATTTCCAGGGCACTGATGTGCAGATTTGCTTCTAGGGGAGACCAAGTACCCTGTGTACGATGGATCCCCAAATGTGCCCCCATACCAGGGATGATGCACCTGTTAGGGACTGGGCAGGCGCCCCCATTCGAAACGGAATGCCCTTTAGGAGATTTTCGGACGACATCCACCAGCGAAGTTCTCGGCAGACTGGCTCTGATATTCTGACCAAGGCATCCAGATCATCTGACGTCTGGTCCCACTGAACCCTCAGGGACCACTGAATGGTCCGCATGCAGAGACGGGCCAGAGGGACTGACACTATGGCAGCCGCCATGTGTCCCAGCAATCTGAGAAGCAGGCGAGCCCGGCACCTCTGAGACTGAAGAGACCTGGGGCATGATGGTATGAATGCGAACCGCTCTGTCGCAGGGAAGAAAAACCTTCGTGAGAGTGGTATCCAGAGACGCCCCTATAAACTGGAGTATCTGGGATGGAGACAGATGGGACTTGTCCCTGTTGATGGTGATTCTGAGACTCTGAAACAAAGAAATGGAATCCTTGAGAGTCTGCGACAGGCAGGACCTGGAATGGGCCAGGAAGAGCCAGTCATCCAGATACGGAAACACACAGTGGCCCAGTCTTGAACTGCTGCGGCTACGGGCATGACGCCAGTGAAGACCCCTTGGGACCGAGGAAAGACCGAAAGGAGGACTGGAATTGATGGTCCTCGTTCTCGAATCTGAACCGGAGGAATCTCCGATGGCTTCTGATAATTGGGATGTGCAAATAAGCGTCTTGCATATCCAGGGACACTAGCCAGTCTCCTGCTGAAAGGAGAGGGAGGAGAGTGGGTAGAGAAACCATCCTGAATCTCTTGTACGAGACCCACCGATTGGAGATCGCTGAGGTCCAGAATGGGTCTGAGATCTCCCGACTTCTTCGGAACTAGGAAGAAGTGGGAGAAAAACCCCTTTCCTGATTCGGCCGGTGGAATCGGCTCGACTGCCCTTTTTTCTAGAAGGGAGGATATCTCCTGTCTGATCAGGGCCCTGTGTTTCTTGGGGTACCGGGACTGGGGGTGGGGTGGCAGCAGTCTGTCCTGAGGAACGGGTGGGAGTCATGGCCCGACGATCATGACTTCGATCCAGAGGACCGATGCTTCGAGTGGGATCTCCCTCTGTCCTGCTCCCAATGTTTTTTGTGGTGCTTGTGGGCAGGCTGAGAATCTGATTCCCCCGATGAAGAGGCCCGTTCCATGGCGGCAAGTTTTGTCTCTAAGAGAAAGGCCGCAAGTGACTTCTGGTGCTGGATTTGCGTCTGTGAATTGAAGGCCTGGCAATGAGGGCAGGCGTTGGTGCGATGGTCGGGCCCAAGACAGTAGAGATCTTTCGCGGGAATCTGTTTACCTGAGATGACATAGATGTCGAAATCCAAAGTTCGAGAGAAATCTAACCGGTGGAGAAGAGCAATCGGTACTAGCCAAAACGCTGAACTAATCCTGACCGTGTGGCAGGAAAGAACTGGGGCATGTGGGGAACTCCTCCCTTATACAGGGCGTCGGGTGTGGAGCCGACGGGGGGGGGGGGTTCCCACATCGGTACTGCTAGAGAAAAAGTTACCGGAACTGCCGCCAGTCCTCACTGTTTGAACCTGCTGCAAGAGCTTTTCCTCGAAGTAAGATCTAGACTATGCTGATTTATAACTCTCTGAATCAGTGCTTCACATTCTGAGGGGCTATAGGAAACTTTCTACTAAGAAAACTTCCACTTCAAAATGGAAAAGGTTTTCAATCTGGTGTTCGACTAAAGATTTGATTCCACTACAGGCTGGGGTCCCAGCTGTCCTGGATTACTTCTCTCATTTACACTATCTAGGTCTACAGCCCAGTTCGCCCAAGGTCCACCTCACAGCATTGTCTGCCTACAATCTGCTAGTGCCAGGGTAACAGCTTCAGAACCCATTTTAAGAGGTTTTCAAGGGCTTGGCCCATTTGCATCCCTCACAGGGCACCTGTGCCAGCATGGAACCTTAATGTTTGTATAGTCAATCTCATGGGGCCTCCTTTGAGCCTATGGCTGCAGCTCACCTTAAATGTGTCACTTGGAGAACAGTTTTCCTAGTGGCAATGCTTCTGCAAGAAGAATAAGTGAGCTCCAGGCACACTCTGTGGAGCAGGATTATCTCTCTTTCACAGAGATAAGGTAGTTCTGAGAACAAATAGAAAATTCCTACCTAAGATAGTCTCTGATTTTCACCTTAACCAATCCATTACCCTACCTGTCTTTTCACTGAGCATTCCATTTCTGGTCAAAGAATACTTCATAGTCTGGATGTAAAGAGAGCTCTCAGCAATTACATGACAGCCAATAAGGACCATAGACAGGACAGGAAACAGCTGTTTCTGACCTATGAGGATGTGAGACAAGGTAATACAGCTTCTAAGAGATCTATTTCTCGCTGGATAGTCCAGTGTATCCAGTTTTGCTATATGAAAGCTGGTAGGGAGCCCCCAACAGGGTTGAGGGCACATTCTGCCAGGGGAACAGTTGCTACTCTGGCAGCTGCAAGAGATGTTCCACTGGTTGACATCTGTAAAGCAGCTACTTGGAAGACAGTACACACCTTTATGAAGCATTACAATCTGGATATCCAGTGTAGAAGTGATGCAAGGTTTGGCACAGCAGTCCTACAAAGTCTATTTCCTAAATAAATGTTCTGTGCCCACCTCCAGTGGTACTGCTTTGTAGTATGCAGACAGTTATGAATATCTGAGTATTACTGGGCTTAGAAGAAAAAATTACTCACCTTAGTAATCTTGTTTCTTCCCAGTGATACTCAGGTATTCATAACTTCCCACTCTACCTCCCCTTCCAGAACTTAAGCATCTGCACTCCTGCAAAAGGGTACATCACTATGACTGTATATACGTTGCAGCATAGTGGTATAAGTTTGGTAAACGAGGCTTATAGTCTTCACCCCTCCTTCAGGTGTTTGACATCGCTGGGTTTTTTCTCCATTTGGAGGTTTATTCTTTATTAAGAGATTGGGGTTTTTGAATTCTTTTAATCATAAATACTCACAGTATTTTGCTTACATGGGTATGCCTATTCAGGCTTCTAGGAAATCTGAGGAAGTTTAGAACACTGGCAGTTGGTATAGGGCAGCATTTGAAAAGTTGTCACGTGCAAAGAATTCCATCATTTGCATATGTTCTATTCTCTCCAGGCAGGCCTACCTAAAGGGCTTACTGCAGAAAGTTATGAATATACAGGTTACTCACCTGTAACAGGAGTTCTAGGAATGGTATATGTTGTTCATCCACACTCATTGGCAGGTATCCTTGCCGCTTTAAATCTTGCGGAAGGTCTTCAACTTGCTCCTCCCACCCACCGGGTGGTATAACTCAGCTCCGCCCATGGCGCAGATCTGGCCGCTGGAAGCTCAGGTTGTGCGTCGAGCCGGAGGTCGGGTGGGTCGTGTGGATGAACAACATATACCATTCCTAGAACTCCTGTTACAGGTGAGTAACCTGTATTTCTAGGGACATGGATATGTTGTTCATCCACACTCATTGGCAGACTCCTAGCAGTTCTCCGGGAGGAGGGAGGCAAGACCACACCCCAATACTTACTGGGAAAGAGAGACTGAGAACCAAGGCCCCAAAACCAGCATCCCGGCGTGACTCAAGGTCGATGTGGTAATGGGTAATGAAGGTGTTTGCTGACTTCCAGGTAGCAGCCCTGCAGATTTCCTGGATAGGGACGTCCCTGGAAGCAGCCACCGTTGCAGCAGTATGGCGGGTAGAATGAGCTCTTATCCCTCTGGGAGGCTCCATGCCCGCCAACTTATAGCAGAGATCTATGCAGGAGGTTACCCACCTGCTTATCGTCCGCTTGGCTGCAGGTCTGCCAGATGCGGCTTCAGCGTAGGTGACAAACAGCTGGCGAACCTCTCCCCGAATTTCAGCCGTGCGCTCCTTATAATAAGCGAGCGCCCTTCTAGGGTCCAGAGTATGGAGCCTATATTCGGCCTCCGAGGTGATTGGGGTAGAACACCGCAGAGTCAACACCTGGTTAAGGTGAAACTCCGCACACCACCTTCGGAAGGAATTTCGGTGGGGCGAGGACAACCTTGTCCTTGTGGAAGACCAGGTAAGGAGACTCGTGAAAGCGCCTGGAGCCTCCCATCCTTCTGGCTGGACGTGACAGCCACCAAGAAGCGGTCTTCCACGACAGGTGAGAGAGAGCACACCTGTGCATAGGTTCGAATGACTTGCCCATGAGCTTTGCCAGTACCAGCAGTAGATCCCACGGAGGTGGGGGTTCCCGCACTGGAGGGGAAATGTGATCAAGGCCTTTGAAAAAGCGCCAGACCACCTTCTCCTGCCACCGACTGCTTCCCGGCCCGCGGCCGGTAAGCAGAGATGGCTGCCAGGTGCACCCTTAGGGTCGTCGACCTAAGCCCTTGACTAGAAAGGGACCATAAATAGTCCAAGATGCTTGCCAAGGAACAGGAGGAAGGGTCCAAGCCCTTGCCTGACACCAAATGGAAAACCTTTTCCATTTGAAGGCATAACATTTTCTGGTGGAAACTCCTTATGGGACACCTCCAACTACATTGAGGACCTCGTCGGAAAGACCCAAGGCCTGGAACTCTGGCCGCTCAGGAACCAGGCCGTCCAGGTGCAGGGATTGAAGGTCCGGATGGAACACCTTCCCTGATTGACTGAGAGCAGGTCCAGGCGAGCTGGAAGCTGCGCGGAGTCCTGGAGCTGAGACTGAGGAGATCTGGGTACCAGACTGGCGAGGCCAGTCTGGGGCTATCAGAATCACCTGCGCCTTGTCCCTCCTTGCCTTGAGAAGCACCTTGTGGATCAAGGGAAATGGGGAAAGGAAAGAGGCGGGGTCCACTGCCTCGAGAAGGCATCCCCCTGCAGCGAGCCCTGCTGAGGGGGGCGGGCATGGAACAGACTCAGCTTCGCGTTCTCCCTGGAGGCAAACAGGTCCACCTGAGGTGTGCCCCAATGGGAGAACAGATGCTGTACTACCTCCGGCAGGAGAGACCACTCGTGGGATGCAGCCCCTATCCGGCTCAGGGCATCGGCCAGGGTGTTGGAGGCTCCTGCCACGTGAATGGCTAGGAGATCCGCCTCCAGGCTGCGCACAAGTGACCAAATGCGGAGAGCTTCCTTGCATAGAAGCATGGAGCGCGTCCCGCCCTGGCGGTTTAGATAGTACATGGTCGTGGTATTGTCCGTCTGGACTCGGACCACTTGACCCCGGAGGAACGGAGCAAAGGCGGTGAGAGCTAGGCGAACCGCTTGGAGCTCCAGCAGGTTGATGTGGCATCGGGACTCCCGCGTGGGGACCAGAGGCCATGAGCCCGCAGTTCCCCAGATGGGCACCCCAACCCATCAGAGAGGCATCGGTCATAGAGACCATCGGCTCAGGCGGACGAAGCGGGATGCCCTCCTGCAAATGATCTGGAGCGGTCCACCACTGGAGAGCGTTCACATCCCCTGTGTCACCGACCTAGCTGGTCCAAAGGATCGCAGGCGTTGTGACCACTGGCTGGCCAGTCCCACTGAAGGGACGCATGTTCCAGCGGGCCCACCGGACCACGCTGGTGCAGGCGCCATGAGACCCAGGAGGCGCAGGAGGCCGGGCAGGGCGCAATTGCCCAACCAGAAATGATCGGGAAAGAACCTCGCCCTGTCCGCTGGGAGCCGCTCCGGCTCGAAGAGATCGAGCTGCGCCCGATGAATAGAATCACCTGCTGCGCTCGGCGTCCGACTTGGCCTCGTTGATAAGGAGGCCCAGTTGAGAGCAGACCTGGAGGGCCAGATCTCTGGACCACCCGCCGCCTTCCTGGAGGGAGCTGCTATCAGCCAGTCGTCCAGGCAAGGGTACACCAGGGCCCTGGCCGCAGGAATGCTGTCACCACTGCCATGCATTTGGTGAGACCCTGGGAGCTGGAGACAAGCCGAAGGGCATGGCTTGGAACTCGAAGAGGATCCTTCGCTCAGGCGAAGGAATCTCTGGTGAGACGGACGGATAGGGACGTGAAAAGCGCTCCTGCAAGTCCAGGAGAGCAGAACCACACGCGCGTTCAAGGATGGTATTATCTGAGCCAGAGTGACCATCCTGAAGGTTCGAGACCTTAGGAACTTGTTTGGAGTCGTGTAGGTGGGAAATGGGCGCCAGCCCCGTCCGTTCGAACCAGGAAATACCTGGACACAAACCCTGGGTCTGAAGGAGGGTCCACCACCTCTTATCACCTCCTTCTGGAGGAGGAGAGCGATGTCGGCTCGGCAGGCCGCCAGTGAGCTGGGATCCCAAGCCCCGAGGGGACGGCTCTGAAAGGTGGTGCCTGCTCGAATTCCAGAGGCAGGCCTCTTCCCACCACCTCAAGACCCACCTGTCCGTGGTAGCAGCGGACCAGGCGGAGCGGAAGTGCCGGGCCGTCCCCAGGGGACCCAGGGAGTAAGTGGCACGGAATGGGGCGACACCCTCAGCCCGTCACTGGGCAGGCTTGGAGGAGGGACCGGCCGAGGACCTCCTGGGCCTTTCCTCCCTGCCTCCTGTTAGAGGAAGCCGGCGGCCCCAGGTTTGGGATACCAAGGCCGAGCCTGCCAACCCTGGCGTTACTGGGCGGCGGCGCGAGGCACAGAGAGACGAAAGGGCTTAGGCTGTGGTTTGCGGCCTTGTCCTTCTGGCCGGAAGAGACCGAGTCAAGGTAGCATTGGACTTCTCGATCCTCTGCAGGTGACCTTCCACCCAGGGCCGAAGAGGTCAGTCCCAAAAAGGAACATCCGCCAACTTGTGCTGGGTATCCAGTAAAGGTGGATATCCTCAGCCAAACCCATGACATATAGCCACTGCGGCCGCCACCGATCTGGCACATGAGTCCCCTATATCCAAAGCAGTCTGGAGCTGCTGTTTGGCCACTGCCCTGCCTGGTCGCACCTGCTTAACCGTAGTCTGCAGATCGGGCGGAGATGAGGGATGACCTCATCCAGGGGCCCAACAGGGCATGAGAAAAAATGTGCCATGAGGGCGGCCGAACTGGCCTGGCGAAGGCCGAGAGAGGGCATAGCGTAGACTTTTCGCCCGACATAGTCAATTTCTTGGACTCCTTGTCAGGAGGTTTGTCCACATCCCTGGCGTTGCGGCGCGGCAAGCTGCCGGTAACCAACCCCTCAGCAGAGGGTGTTCAAAAAACGGACAAGGAACCGGTAGGGACGCATACTTCCTGGCCATCCTGGCGGAAGTGCAGGAGCAGAAGCAGGGCGCTGCCAAAGCTCCAGTGCGGACCCACTGCTGGCCTCGGCCACGGAAAGGCCTCCAGTGATCCCCTCGGTCCAGAATCTCCGTGAGGGATACCTGGCCCGTTTGGAAGCAGGTTCGAGCTCCATCGGTGGACTCCGAGATGAGCGAAGCAGTCCTAGGAAGGACGGCAGACTATCGTCCATTGACTGACCTCTGAGGCACCAAGTCCAGTCGGCAGAAAAAGGAGAATCATCTTCGGACTCGGAAGAGTCCTCGAAAACTGCCTCTGGCCTGAGCTACCCTTCACCTGCGAGTCGGTCAGGAGTGAGGTGACTGACGCCGATGGGGTAGACCCTTAGCGACCGAGAATCCTTGGTCGGGCCCCAGTGGTGGCTGTTGAGGCGGAGGTTCCACGAATCGATGTGGAGCAGCTGGTTTGGCGAACAACGGCCTGGGTATGAAGCTCCTCGGATAAGTCGAGGGTTGTGTCGGCAGCTCCAGTGACATGTAATGGCGGGAGGCGGCGGGGGTCGGCTTACTCCCGGCAGGAGGAGCTGTTGCAACATAAGGTCCTCGTGCCGTCAGCGTAATTTACGCTGAAGCCTCCCTCGTCCGAGGGCGAGACGGCCCGGCGGCCGCCGCTACAGCGGTGCGAGACCGAGACCGCCTATGGCGGTGGGATCGGCTGGACCCCGAGGTCAGACAGAGAACCGAGTCCCGGAATTTCTGAGGTCGGTGCGGGAGGTGTCGGCGAACGGCCTCCCTTGGCTGGATGGTCCATCCGAGGGCTCCGGAACCGGAGGCACAGGCGAGCCACCAGGATCCTCAACTCCTCCCGGGGAACCGGGAGAGGAATCTCGGCTGCTAAAGGCGACAGCCGTCGCAGGTCGAGAAAATCTCGACTTCATCGGTGGGAGTCTCGGTCCAACTGACCTGGCCAGGGGACACCGTGAGGCCAGTGGCGCAGCCGGCGGTCGACCGAGCCGGCGGTCGACGACCGAGGAGAGGGACCTTTCCCGCTCCCAAGGCGTCAGCGGAGGACTTACCCTGTCCCTCTTTTGGACCGAGAATAAGGTCCATAGGCGTAGGCCTTCTCCTTTAGTGGAGAGGGACAGACAAAAGCTCCTTAAAGGAAGCGTGTAGAAGAGCCCAGAGAGGCGGGATAAATGCCGCGGCCGAGGAAGATCACGGCCCAGCGCCGCCTCCTCTTGAGGCGACCATCCGCTCAAGACTGATCACTGAGCCCGCCCGCCCCGCGGACACGTAACCGGGCCTCCTTGGACTTCACGGAGAGCGCTTCCGGGGCGGCCCAGTTGCAATCGGACGCCACGGTCTTCGAGGGCGTGGGCCGAGAAAGATGAGCACAGGTCGCAAGCCTGCGGTGGGTGCTCAAGGCCTAAGCAGTGAACACCGTGGGTGTGGATCGATCCGAGACATCTTCTGCCCGCATGGGCATCTCAGCATCCGGGTCGATTTGTCCATCGCGAGCAGCGAGGGATCAAGACTGAAAGTCTTTTCAGTAAAATTTATTTTTAACCGCAAACGGAGAAATAGGAACTAGTCTCAAACGCAGAGCTCAAGGAGGGAACCTGAGCTTCCAAGCGGTAAGGAAGATCTGGCGCCATGGGGCGGAGCGGAGTTATACCACCGGGTGGGTGGGAGGAGCAAGCTGAAGACCTTCCAGCAAGATTTAAAGCGGCAAGGATACCTGCCAATGAGTGTGGATGAACAACATATCCATGTCCCTAGAAACCAGAGTATCACTGGGAAGAAACAAGATTACTACGGTGAGTAATTTTTTCATTGCTCCTGTTCCTCCTCGGAAAGCCAATAGTGAGACAACAGATAGCTTAAAACACACAGAAAAACAAAGCATATATAGCCCACTGTCTGAGCTGGTCCCTACTGTGCAAGATTTGGCAAAAGCATGGCACATCCTTCAGACCTTACAAAAGATGGGATCTATGTTTAGTGGGGCTAGTATTCACTCTTCCACAGTTCTCTCTTCTGGAGACTGAGGGTGATACAGATGATGAATAATTTTAGGATGCCCCTGACATGACTTTGGAGGGCCTAGAACCTCATGTGTCCACTGACCCTCTTTTTGGAGCTTCCTCTGCTAACCAGAAGGATCCCCTCCTCTATGCTTACGTTTATCCAAAACATGCTAGACACCCTGGACATCTCTACTTAAGAGTCCATCCAGGATGAGGACAAAGATTATAGGGAGATGAAAGGTCTCCCAACCTCCTAAAGATTAGTGCGTGCCCATCTATAGTGAAAAATATAAAAAATACCATGAAACTGCTTCAAACCCCAACTTCTGTGGCAGGGGTTGACAAGCTAGCTAAAAAATAAAAAAAATCAATAAATATATCAGTTGTCTAAAACAATGCTGAGTACCTGTCTGTACATCCCAGCCAGGAGGTATAGTGCAGCAGGCAGCTTACTGAGAAGCTGGGGTCTCCTTGTCCTCCATACCACGGACAAGGACTGAAGAAAAATAGATTTCATAGCAAACCACAGCTGCTTGTCAAACTTTCTTCCCACATGGCTTTCGTGGCCAAATATCAGAAAGCATTGTGGAATTCTGTCCTGGCCATTACCGCAAGGGATTGGATACAATGGTACAGGAACTGATGGATACGGCAAAAACGGTTCTGGAAGCTATGTAATACCAGTTCCACAGGGCAGATGACAACAAAGATGCAGTCTCCAGAGCCATGGCCCACGCTATCTTTCTGAGGTGCTTTATGCCTAGCTTAGAAATGGAAATTACATACCTACCGTAATTCTTGATTTTCTTGGACAAAGTCTCCACCACTCGTTCACACTAATAGGAGTACGCCGCGAGCGCGAGTACCCAGCAGGCACAAACTTTTCTGGAGGGCCGGCGCCTGAGATAATGACCATCTCGGCATCAACCCTCCAACTGCCTCAGTACCTTTTTTCTGAGGAGGTGCAGAGTAACTAACTTAGAAGGACTAACCTAAAAATCGGACATAAGACAGTCCGGACGACCCGTGTAAGAAGGGTCAACAATGAAGTCTTCACAGCCCAGCCACTGAGGGAGTGAAGACCATAAACAGAGAAGAGGTGAGCTCGGGAGATGGTGAGTGGGCGAGTGAATGAGTGGTGTTCTGAGACTTCGTCCAAGAAGATCAAGAATTACGGTAGGTATGTAATTTCCGTATCTACCTGGACATAAAGTCTCCACCGCTCATTCACACTGATGGGAGAGTACCGAGCTAATAATGCCCCGAGAGGGCAGCAGGAGAATCCAAGAGCTCACAAATTTAGGACAGAAGTCCGTTAAGGATAGTCCTGCCAAACTAAAGATGTCATCTGGCATGGACATCCAGGGCACAGTGCTTGGCGAGATATGCACTGAGCTCCAGGTAGTCTGCAATGGGCACACTAAGGATTTCTGCCAGAGGATCCGACTACTCTAGAGAGAGAGAGAGAGAGAGAGAGTACACTTGCCCTCCAGCTTAACTTGGCCCATGGAATAACATGTGTAAGGCATGTGCTAGCCATGCTGAAATGCATCTGATAGTGACAGGTTGACCCAGCTGGGTCTCGCTGAAGCAAGCGAACAGGTGTTGAGCTTTGCTGAATTTCTTTTGTTCTATCCAAATAGAAGCATGAGCTCTTTTAATATCTAAAGAATGAAAGATGCGCTCTCCTTCATTTTGGAAGTTAGCAAAGTAAGTAGGTAGGACAAAGGTTGGTTCAGATGAGATTCTGAAATAACCTTAAGAGAGAAACTTAGGACGGGTCTAAGAACTACTTTGTCCTATAAAAATACAGTATCTGGAGGGTCTGTGACCAAGACATGTATTTCAGAAACCCTGTGTGCGAGGTAATGGCCACCAGGAAGGCCGCTTTCAAGTGAGAATTTCAGCTCACAGGAAGCTAAAAGCTTGAAAGGCTTCGAGTTAGCATGTCTAGCACAAGATTAATGTCTCAGGCTGTGACTGGGCGTCTGATGGAGGTCTGGCAGAAGAAAATTACTCACCATATTAATGTTGTTTCTTCTAATGGAGTCTTGCTGTATTCAGACATAATGCAGTTAGCCCAGCACTTGAACTGCCCCAAAGAGGAAAGAGTTAACTCTATGCATAAGCATAGAACTTTGAGCTTCGAACTTGGTTTTCAAACCTCTGTCTGTGGTACTTCTCAGTGTAACCGTCAGATTCTTATGAGCACACTAACTAACATACTGTAGTATGGAAATTGTTCAACATAGAGCCAAAAGGCAAAAAAATATTTTTGGGCCTAAAAGACTCAAGTCAAGAACGCAAGAAGGAAAGGAAGTGACAATATTTAAGTATAAAACATCAGAAAAATAATAACATCCACCCCACCCAAGATGGAGGGTACAAGGTACACCCCTGAGGTGCAACACTGTACCTACCAGCCCACTTCCCAAAAACCCAGGTTCTGAGAGGGGGGTATGAATACAGCAAGACTCCATTAGAAGAAACATTACTATGGTGAGTAATTTTTTTCTTCAAACAACATGAAGTCTTGCTGTATTCAGACATAATGCAGACTACCAAGCAGTTCCTATGGAGGAGAAATGCAGAACCTACTTTGGGAGAGAGCTATGCAGTACTGCTGTGCCAAACCTAGCATCACGCCTAGCCTGGATGTCCAGGGGTAATGCTTGGTAAAAGTATGTACTGTTTTCCAGGTGGCTGCTTTATGAGCCTCTAACAAGACATATCTCTGGCGCAGCTAGAGAAGCAGCTGTACTAGTCGGAATGAGCCCTCAGGCCTGAAGGAGTGCTCTACCCAACTTGTCATAACAGAATTGTATACAAGAAACAATCCACCTGGCAATAGTTCTTTTAGTGGCAGGCTTACCTTTCCCCACTTCACCGTAAGTGAGAAACAATTGAAGACAGTCATTTCCATGTGCCTTAGTATGCTCAGTGTAGTAGCTAAGGACCCTCTTAACGTCCAGACTGTGTAACCTTCTTTCATCTGAAGAAGAATGAGCAGTGAAAAACACAGGGAGAAATACAGACTGGTTCAGATGAAAATCCAATACCACTTTGGGCAAGAACCTCCTACTGGTTCTTAGGACCACTTTGTCCCTATGGAAGGAGATGAAGTCAGGTTCAACTGATGGAGCCTGTAACTCACTAATCCGCCTGGCAGAAGTAATAGCTACCAGGAACACAGTTTTCCAGGTCAAGTACTTCAATTTGGCCGAAGCCAGAGGCTCAAAGGGTGGCTGCATAAGCTGAGCTATGCAGACATTAAGATCCCAAGGCGGAGTGGGCTGCCTAAAGGGAGGATTAATATGAACCAGTCCTTTGAAAAACTTTCTGAAAACAGGATGAGATGCCAGGGAAGAGCACTTCCCTGCTGAGAGGAATGCAGAGACAGCTGCTAGATGAACCTTCAGAGTGGCAGGCCTAAAGCCTAGACCATTCAGATGAACTAGATAGTCTAAGGTTGTGGAAATGTCTGCAGAATCAGGCAGGATGCCTTTCTGAGAGCACCAAATACTGAACCTTTTCCATTTGGAGTTGTAAGTTT
Source organism: Neoceratodus forsteri (assembly GCA_016271365.2). Taxonomy (NCBI): domain Eukaryota; kingdom Metazoa; phylum Chordata; order Ceratodontiformes; family Ceratodontidae; genus Neoceratodus; species Neoceratodus forsteri. The sequence continues at coordinate 124,776,552 of JADMNL010000030.1, read as the reverse complement.
TTCTAGTGGAAGGTTTCCTGGAGACCTTCAGAATATCCAGAACTCCGTGAAAAAGATGTAGTGCTGCATATTCTAACTCTTCAAGAGCCAGCCCTTGAGATTGAGAGACTGGAGACTGGGGTACTAGATCCGCCCCTGGGAGGAGGACAGGAGATTGCATGTCCTGGGCAGAGACAGGGAGCGTGACACTGACAAGGACAGCAGCAGAGGATACCACGGCTGTCTGGCCCAATCTGGAGACACCAGTATATCTGTGCAGGGTTGAGCCTGATCTTGATCAGAACTCTGAACAGCAGAGGAAGGCATAGAAACCTGCCCTTCCAGTCCAAAATGAGAGCATCCTGGGAACCGTCCCCAGGACTGGAGAGTCTGCAACAAAACAGAGGAAGCTGATGATTGTCCGGTGCTGCAAGAGATCCATCTCTGGAGTGCCCCACCTGGAGAAGACCTTCAGTATGTGAGGATCCAGGGACCATTAGTGGTGTCCCTGTGATATTCTGCTGAGACATCTGCTAGTATGTTGTCCTTCCCAGGAAGGTGAACTGCTACCAAAGAAGTCTGAAGAGACTAGGCCAGAGACCACAGCTTCATGGCTTCTGTGCACAAGGCCGAGGACCAAGTGCTTCCCTGCTTGTTGATGTACCACACTGTGGTGGTGTTGTCCGTTCTGACTTGGACCACCTTGCCCTTGACTGAATCAGAGAAGCTCTGCAGGGCTAGGAAAACTGCCCTGAGTTCCAGGAGATTGATATGAAGGAAAGACTCTTGTGGGGACCAGACTCTTTGAACTGTCACTACTCCCAGGTGGTTTCCCCACCCTAGGAGAGAAGCATCCGTAGTTAGAACTACTGATGGGACTTGAGTGAGAAATGGAACCCCTTGTCTGAGGTTGTCCTGGTCCAGCCACCACTGGAGAGCTCTCTGGGATCAGTTTGGTAAGTGAATCCTTTTTTTTTTTTTTTATATAAACTTCCTCAGGTTTATTAAAATCGCATGTAAATAATACATCTGTTCCAATTTAACATTTTTGAGAGTATCTTTACAATAATCAAATTCTGTTCCTTTTTACTCCTTTGAATTTTCCATCCTATCAGTTAACCAGTATAATATTCATCATATTCTAACATCCTGTCTCTTGAAGTAGAGGAAAGATATTATGGGTACACACTAAGAGCCCTAAGCTCTTGGTGGGTACAGTTCATCATAGTGTGGCCCATGTTATTGTCCCAGTTTTAAATTAAGTTCTTCTCCTCCGTCTTAATAACTTCTTTTCTTCCTGGGAATTCTACTTAATATAGATGACACGTTTATTTCAGGTATTTCTTACCAATAATCTAAACTTTTAAACAAACCATTTATAACAATATAAACATTATTTATCATCTTGAATGCACAGAGACTAATACCTTAAAATATATGTGTCCCCAACCTTGTTTTAAAGATAATCCTCTTCCTCCAATCCTTTTACCCTCAAATTAGCGACATCCCCTTCTGGCCTTCTGCATCCCCAACCCTCTCCCTTTGAATTATCTATCCTCCTCCTTCTCCGCTTGCATTTCCATCACTTACTATGTTTCTCCCTTGCATCTCCTTCCAAAGATACCAGGGTCCCCAGATTTCTAGGAATTTATCCTTTCTTAGCTGAATAGTGCAAGTAATATTTTCTAGTCTCTCAATTTCCTCAACTTTGGAAATCATTGTGGGAAAGTTGGTGGATCTTGTATTAACCATTTAATGGTGATGCATTTCAATGCTGCAATCCACAGCATCTGGTATAACTCTACCCCTCTCATTTTTTGGGAAGAAAGAGTAGGTAATCCTAGGACTACGTCTTGAAACGTATATGGTACAATTATCCCCCCCCCCCCGGATCTGAGACCAGAACCGCTGTAGCTTTGCACATCCCCAGAATATATGGTAATGTGTGTTTGGACTTCCATATAAGCCAACAGGCCGATGGCGCCTGTGGATTAAAATATTTGGTAATCATTGGTGGCGGAAGAATCGGTCAGGATTTTCCAGTTGAATTCACACCACGTCGTGGCCAAAGTCACCTGCCATCCCTCTGCAGGTGGCGTTCCCAATCTCTCTAGGAATTGCCCTCATAGATTCTGTCTCCCATTTCTTCCTAACCTCTTCTAGCACTTCTGCTCTATGAGTACCCTATACAAAATGGAGAGGTAAGGTAATTTATCTCTGATTCTTCTAGAGTCCCACCAGAATTCTTCAAGGGGGGTTAAATCTCTAGTAATTTTTTGAAAGTTTTCTCCCGTGTTGATAAAGTGTCGGGCTTGGATGTATCTATAAAAGTCTTCCCTACGTAATGCGATGCATTCCTGAAGTGTGGCATAGGCAAGGCAAGACCCTCTGTCTATCAGCTGTTTGAAGGTGGTTAGGCCCTTATTTTCCCAGAAAGCATATCCTTGATCTGACCTCGGGGGAACAAAACACGTATGTCTGATTAGAGACAAAGGACCTAAGGAGTTCGGGGCATTTGTTTTTTTCTTTAGTTTAAGAAGGATATGTAGGGAATGCTTTACGCAGGGACTAGAAATTGTCGGCCAGTTCTGGGGACTAACATAGCCAGTAGGGTATGTCCATATTTTACCATTAGGGATTGATTTGTTCTCGATGGAGTACCACCCAGAGTCGGTATGTTGTTTGGCCCATGTTATTAGTTGTGCTCCTTGTGCGGCCAGATAATAATAATACATACGTGGTAAACCCAGACCTCCCATCTCCCTTGGTCTCATCAGGGTATCAAGAGCTATCCTTGGGCGTACACCAGCCCATATGAATTTAGAAATTTCTTTTGTAAGTTGGTTCCAAAACTGTGAAGGTATGGAAATGGGGAATGTCTAAAATAAGAATAGCAGTCTGGGCAAAACATTCATTTTGATCATTTGGATTTTGCTATAAAGAGAGTGGGGTAGGAGCTTTCATCGGGCAAAGTCCGATCTTAAGACTTGGAGCAGTTTAAGGAGATTATTACGGTAGAGTTTGGATCTGTCCGCCGAGACCTGAATTCCCAAATATCTGAACGTGTTTTTCTTAGCCCATGTGAATGGAAAGGTTTCTCTTAACTGTCTAGTGAGGGTGCCATTCAGCACCACCCCTTCCGATTTGGATAGATTGATTTTATATCTTGCTAGGGAGCCAAATTTTTCTAATGCTTCCAAAAGATGGGTTGGAGAGCTCTGAGGGTCCTGCAGGAAAAAAACAGATCGATCATAAAGTGCCGTTTATGTTCTACTCCCCTGCCCAAATACCCTTGATGCATGGGTTGTCACGAATCCAAATTGCCAGCGGTTCCAAGAGAGGCAAATATCAATGGCGACAGGGGCATCCTGCCTAGTGCCCTCGTGAGAGGTAGGCGGTTCGACAACATGCCATTCACCTTAACCCTGGCTTCTGGTCTGTGATACAGTGCGACAATGGCTGAAACAAATTGCTCTCCCAGTCCAAACCTTGATAGGGTGGACGATATAAAGTGCCAGTCCATCCTGTCAAAGGCCTTCTCAGCATCCATACCGATTGCTAACTGCAAGGCCGTAGAGCCTCTCTGTGCTGTGATAATATTCAGAAGGCGCCGAATACTGTCTTGTAAATATCTCCCCGAGATAAATCCCATCTGGTCCGGGTGGACAAGAGTGGAGATGCAGCTCTGCAGCCTGTCTGCCAAAATACCGTAAAGATTTTTAAATCCACCGGTAACAAGGATATCGGGCGATACGAACTACAAAGTTCAGGGTTTTTACCCTGCTTTGGAATCACTGATATCTGGGCCAAGTTCCAGGATGGTGGAACCAGTTCCCCTTCCACCAGTATCTCACTGCAGGTGGCCGCCAGAAGGTCCACTATATGAGGCGTGAAACCCTTATAAAATTCTGCCACAAACCCATCCAACCCCGGCGCTTTACCATTTTTCAATTGCTTGATTTTATTCGTAATTTCCTGGGTGGTAATTGGGGCGTTCAACCCTATCCTCACAGGATCTGCCAGGGTAGGCAACTTGAGGCCATCCAAAAAGGTTTCCACCGCTTCACTGTGACCCAAAAAGGTCTCAGCTCTGTACAGGTCTGTGTAGGTTTCACATCTCTGTATAATTTCTGACGGAGAGGTGGTGGCCTGCTCTGCATCCTCCCCCTGCAGGCGAATCACCGCTCCGCTGGCCCTCTCTTGTCGAAGTTGCCATGCTAGCAATCTCCCCGCCCAATTACCCTGTTCGTAATATTTTTGTCTAGAGTACTGTAGCTGTCCCTCAATCTGGGGGTCTAGTATTTGGTTTAGGTCGTGTCTTGCTTTATCGAGATCCTGTTTAACTTTAAGGTCATGGCTCACCTGGTGGGAAGATTCAAACTGAAGAATCCTTTGTTCAAGCTGTACCCTCTGCTGAATTCGGTCTCTTAACTTTAGAGGCATATTTTATGATTTCCCCCCTAAGACAACATTTAAGGGTGTCCCATCTTATACCCTCCCTCGTCTCACCTCCAGGATTTTCCAGTTCAAACTGTCGGATTTTGTTCTCTATTAGTTCTTTAAAATCTTCCCTGGTGAGAAGGCTCACATTAAGCCTCTAGCAGGAGTGACACGCTCTCTGGGCCACAGAAATACTAAGGGAGACTGGTGCATGATCAGAAATGACTATTGGGCCTATGCAACATTGTTCTACTCTTTGTACCCAATTAGTAGAGATCAAAAAATAATCTATTCTGGAGTAGACTCCATGACGTGGAGAGTAGTAAGTGTAATCCCGCCCTCGGGGGTGCAAAAACCTCCAACACTCTGTCAGCCCTAGTTCCCGGCCCAGTCTTAGGATACATTTTCCTGTTCGTGTTGCCCCTCCTTGGGTGCTCCCAGATCTGTCCATTCCTGGATTTATGATTTCATTGAAGTCCCCCCCCCAATTATTACCATACTGTGCACATCTGAAACTGCTTCTTTGACAACTTTTTCTAGGAATGCCAGCCTTGGGGTTTCCTCATTTGGTGCATATATGTTTAATAGAGTGCAATCCTGACCCCTATAGCTCCCCCAGATCTGCACAAATCGACCCTCTGGGTCTGTTCTAACTTTTGAGACTGTCAGTGGGACATCTCTTTTAATCAGTATTGCTACCCCCCTACGGTGTGGGCTGTTGATAAAGTGTGAAGCGTACACACTCCCCATCCAAGCTCTTTTCAATTTAAGATGCTCTTGAGCCGTCAAATGTGTCTCCTGAAGGAAGGCCACAGTGGCTCCTCACCTCTTCAAATCCTGCAAAATCTTGGCCTGTTTCACCGGGTTGTTAATTCCCCTCACATTTAGGGAAGCAACCTTTAAATCAGCCATTATCAATCACCCGGGTTTGGTACACACTACTAATGATCTTCAGGAGATGGGGGACACACATCTAAAATGCTCCATATAGTCATTCTGTGCATTGTTTCTAACATATAACTTAGTTTCACTGAAGAATAACCTTTACAACCAAACTTAAAATTTGTAAACAGTATATCCCAATCCAACATCTCTGACTTCTAGATGTAATTGCCCTTTTACCACCCTCTTCAAACCACCTGTTTCTGGAGGTGTGGCTGGGTGACCCCAACACTATGTGCCTTCCGCCTGGCTTTAGGCCAATAATAGCCTAATCACCAGAAGGGCAGATCAAAAGCACCGTGACTGCGTGCTCCAGGCACTTTATGAGCAATTTTCCAACCCACGAAATGGGAAAAAAGCTACCAAGAAAAATATGTGCCTGGTCTCCCTTGGAAACACCCTCCCCATCCTGCCGCAACCTATAATTGGCCTTAATTCACCGTTTCCTATTGATTCCTATCCTGCCCAAAGCCCTCCGACTACTAGGGTAGTCTAATCTCTTCCCCCTTCTCTGAGCTCAGGGTAAAACTCTGTAGTGCTAACTCGGACCCCCCTCCCCCCCAAGGTGTGGGTGAGAACTCCCTTCCCACACTCTGTCCCAACTATCAGCCCACTAATGATGGTATGTTCGCCTATTCTAGCGATGTTATATGGGTGGTCTTCTGGTAGGTTTCATTCTGGGAAGAAGCCTCTGTACCCCCACGAATGTAAAGGGAGAAAAGAGCCCCCGCCCCCAAACTTTGATCGGGCTCACTTAGTCTCAATAGCCCCCATATATAAAGGTAGGGGTGGGGTGATCCCCCATCCATATTAGCCACCACAGATCGTGACCCAGCCCCTTGGTTCTAATCTAGAGAGCTTAGGATGAGGCCTCCATAGGTGTCTAATCTCTGTCTATTCATAAATGCCCACCCATTCTCCAAGTTAATCCGCCCTACTTTACCCTCGCCCTCCTTCCCACCCACTTCAACTCCCTCCCCATCAGTGTCGAGCACTCTGATATTCCCAGCTGCTATTGCCCATGTCTTACCATTACCCCTGCCCCCCTGAACTCAGACCCCCCACAGCGTCCTGCGATATGTTCATTACTTCGACTACCAAGTTCTTCTCCTTTATATCAGGCCAGGGCATAGAAATCAGCTGAAGGTCATCCTGTATCCACTCTAGAAAAATACGAAAAGGGAGAAAAGACCCCCACCTTTGGCAGAATGATTTAGAATGTCACATCTTCCCTACCTACATCAGTGGGTGCATTAACTCAGATCTGCAGCAATTTTTCCCCCTCTTCCTAAAGTCACTCACAGTTCATCACCAGCAAAAAGTCCACGTTCTTTTTCAAGTCGCTGATTCTGCTGGTTGGTCGTTCTGATCTGGAGATTTCCCCATTTCGCCGTTCTGTTGCGCGTGTAGGCACGGCAATGCTAGCATCTTTTCGTGCACTGAGTGAATTCCACACACCGGAAGTACCCGGGCGATCGTGCAGCTCCTTCCTTTTAGTTCCCACCTGATGCCAGGCCCTTTTTATCAGGCGCTCCTTCTGCTGCACTGTATTGTGAGGAATCTCCATCCCCATCAAAATTAAAAATTTGTGGGCTGCCTGTAGATCCGAAAACCGTTCAGTACTGTTCTCTGTAATTACCTTGAGTCTCGCTGGGTATTCTATGACCGCCCTCATTCCCTTTTGCTGTAATAAATGCATCACCGGTAGCATTTTTCTACGTTGTGCGAGAAGTTGAGGAGGGTAATCCTGCTCAAAGTAGAAACGGGTATCACCAAACAGAATCTCCTTTTTAGACCAAGCTTTCCTTAAAATCTCCTCCTTGGTGCGGAAATCCAAAAATGCTATTACCAAGGAACGGGGCCGGGCTTTCGGATCCCGCGGCCTAGATACCAGGGAACGGTGGGCGCGGATAATATTGAGAGGCTTGTCCACTGGCCAACTCAGGATCTCTGGCAAGAATGACTCCAGAAACTGTGACACTGGTCCCGTTTCTGTCCCCTCTGGGAGCCCGTGGATACAGACATTGTTCCACCTGCTGCGGTTCTCCAATTCTTTCAGTTTTGCTTCCAGTGGTTGTCCTCTGCGATGCAGATCTAACAGGGCAGCATTGTGGACGTCTGTGGTAGTGGAGTAGTCGGTCAGTGCCTCTTCCATGTGGTCTACCTTCTGGGCGGTAAGTTCAATTTTCTTTCGGTCCTCGGTAGCTTTTGCCTCGAGTCTCTCTAATGTGGCATTCATCTTCTGGAGGGTATGACAGAGCTGTTTGGACGTTATTGTGCATTCTTGCTCCTCCATCTCTTCCACGTTGGTTCCCTGTTTCCGGCGAGACTGGTGTTACGTGGGCCGTGGCCTGCTGAGAAAAGTCTAATAGCGTTTTATTCTGTTTTACTTGCTGTACATTCGTTTTCTCCTTTATCTTATGTCTGGAGGACATCTTACATGATTTTCCTGCAGATCTGACAGCTGGATGGGTCAGATTAGTTAGTGATAAAGGTGGATTTGTCTTGCGGCAGACTGGGATGTCAACTAAGCAGCCATTCAGTCGGTGCGTTCACCGGAAGTCCCCGTGAATCCTTCTTTTGAGACCAAAAAGACCTAAGATGAAACTGAATGTCCCTCATCTGGAACCTTGCTCCCTGCACCACTGCCATGGAAGCTGTCATGTGGCCCAGGAGCTGGAGGAACTGTCTTGCTGGGCGGGAGACCTGAGGTCGAAAGGAGGAAGCGAGATCCACTAGGGCCTTCACCCTTGCCAGGGGAAGGAAGGCTTTTTGCTTGTACAGTGTCCAACTCTATGCCTATAAAGGTGAGAAGTTGAACTAGTTAGAGGACAGACTTTGGAAGATTGAGAAGAAACCCCAAGGAGCTGAGTAGGTCCTGGGTAGTTTGAAGAGCTGACTTGACCTGTAAAGGTGACTGACCCACTGAGAGCCAGTCGTCCAGATACGGGAAGATGGTGATACCCTGTCTTCTGAGGTAAGCCACCACTACTGCAAGGCGCTTTGTGAACACCCTTGGAGCTGATGTTAGGCTGAATCGCATAGCTCTGAATTGGTAATGGCCTGAAGGCAACTCGAACCTGAGGTATTTTTTGTGGGAGCACCTGATAGGAATATAGAAGTAGGCATCCTTGAGGTCCAGAGATGCTAGCCAATCCACTGGCCTTAGAGAGGGAAGGATTATTCCCAGAGTTACCATTTTGAATTTGGGCTTTTAAATGTGTTTGTTCAAATACCTTAGGTCAAGGATGGGTCGCCACTCCCCTGTTTTCTTTGGGGTAGGGAAGTACCTGGAGTACAGTCCTTTTCCCCTGTGCTGAGCAGGAACCTTCTCTATAGCTCTGAGAGCTAAAAGAGAGTAAACCTCTGCCTCTAGGGCAATGGTTTCTGAGAGTGATGCAGGTGGAAAAGACTTGGCCCTCTTTTTTGGAAATTTTTTGAAGCTGAGGGCAAGTCCCTGGCTTACTACTTCCAGAACCCACTTGTCTTGAGGTCACAGACTTCCAGGCCTGGAAGTAGTAAGCCAGCCTGTCTCCTACTGGAAATGGGGAGTCGACCCAGGCTGACACATCAGGGTGCCTGCTTGGCAGGAGCCTTAGACTGAGAGGAGGAGGAAGCAGCTCTGCTCATCCCCCTCCTGCCCCTCCCTCTGAAGAACCCCCTCTGTGGGAAGGGAGAGGAGGCCTGAGCTTAGTAAAAAGGCCTTTGAAAGGGCCTGCCCCTGCCCCTATACTGCTGCTTGTGTGGAGTGGCTTGCCTTTCTTTGGCCTGTGCACTCCTGTATGTGGTCCTGCACTCATCCATATTCTTCATGTAAGCCTCTGTTTGCTTCCCAAACAGAGAGTTACCTACTACAGGAAAATCCATAGCCTTAGTTTGGGTATCCTGTGAAAGGCTAGTACATCTGAGCCAAGCATGTCTTCTGAGAGAGAGAGAGACAGATGTAGCCATGACTCTAGATGCCACATCACTGGAGTCCACAGCAGCATGAAACTGCATTTTGGATGCCTCAATTCCATCAGCAGCGACCTCATCCAGCTCCTTGGCTAGCTGGGGAGAGGCCTGTTTAGCCAGTTCCAGAACCGTATCCCATCTGGATTTCTGGTACCTGGCTGTGTAGGCCATATAAGTAGCCTGCCTGAGTCCCACAGAGTATGCCAAATACTGTTTTTTGGCCATGGCATCCACTTTCCTGGAGTCCTTATCCGGGGGGTATGAAGCCAAAGGAATGCCAGCCCTGTCACAGGCTGCAGCCTGCACTACCCCAACATGGCTGCAATGACTATAAAGGAACTCCGTAGCTGAGCCTGATAACAAATACCTCCTGTCCATTCTCTTATCCACAGGAGGTACTGAATTAGGGGTTTGTAAAATTTTGTGTGTCTGTTTCCCCAAGGATTTATGAAGAGGGGTAGACAGTCTTTTGGACTCTGGGATGTCCATCATTTCCACAAAATCAGGCTCTTCATCCTCCTCTGCAGCTTCAACCAAAGGAAGCTGCAGGGTTTCTGCCACCTTTTTGTAGAACAAAAAATGTGAAGGGGACTCGGAGAGCCTAGGAGGAGAGATACCTGAGGGCCTGTCTGGGGAGATGTCCGGTTCATTGGGCACATCCAGACCCCCTGGTCGTCGTCATCCTCCTCCTCCTCCTCGGGATAATCTTAGTCTCCCTCCCACTCCTCATAAAAAGCGTCTGGATCATAATCCGGGGGAGACAGATTCGACCGAATCGATGGTACTGGTTCAGACGGAACCGGTCTAAGTGACTGAACAATGCTAATCGCTTTGGCTATTTCGTCTGCAGTTGAAGAGTGCGATACCGGATCCGAACCAGCAGACTTGCGCTTCTTTTTTGATGGAACCGACCCCTCGGGATCGGCTCGGCTCTCCTTTTGCCCGAAGAGGTATCGCCTAGGTCAGTAGGCACCTCCTCAGGTTCGGCCGCAACCGAACCGGGCTGGCCATCCGGATCTACGGACTTCTCGGCCTCCCTTTCCTTCAGCCTACTCAGTCTTATCTAGAGTGGATTTAGGAAAGTTTTTACAGATTTGGTAGTCTGACTTGAGGTGGTCAAACCCCAGACAATAAACACAAATGAGGTGGGGGTCAGCCTTAGCAAAGGCCTCCCCACACTCGGTACAGTGTTGAAACCCAGTGGGACCGGTTTTCTTCTTGTGTTTCTCAGACATGGCCAACCTAACAAATTACCCTACTGCAGCTTTCAAGCCAGGTAATACAATAACTGATCGGTTACAAACTGTGTCACGGGCTTTTTAAAAGAACCAGCAAAAAACCTCGGTTCTTTTGAAGTCGACTGGTACCGGAACACCACTCTAATCCCAGAAATAAATTTAAACAGAATGGGTCGGTTCCAAACCGGACCGACCGGAAAGAAACCGTAGAAAAAACAATTTCCAACTTTTTCACAGAATAAAACACAGTCACTACCTATCTACACACTACCTGTACCGTAGACAGAGGCTGGAAATCTGAAAATAAAAAAATTATACGGTTTAAACTGAATGCTTTACTTTTACCGAGCAGAGAAATCTCCGGAGCGACTTTACTGTTAGGCAGAGTAAAGAATCTGACGGTTACACTGAGAAGTACCACAGACAGAGGTTTGAAAACCGAGCTCGAGCTCAATTTTCTATGCTTCTGCATAGAGTTAACTTTCCTCTCCAGGGCAGTTCAGTGCTGGGGCTAACTGCATAATGTCTGAATACAGCAAGACTTCATGTTGTTTGAATGCAGAATACCCTTAAGAAACCTCTTAACTACAGGTACCTGAGCCAGTGACAAGGAAAGTACTGACTCATGATAAGCTGAAATGTCACAAAAAGTGAACTTTGACTGTAGAGTATTGTAGACCTGAATTTGAGAGGTCTAAAGGTACTCTAGAACTTTATTTGGTGGGCAGGAAAAAGGATTCAAAAGGCGATTTTGCACCAGAGAGCAACTTTGATTTGGCTGTGTCGTTTTCTGGTGGCTGGCTTGGCAGCCAAAAGAATATCTGAAACTCTCAGAGAGACACTGAACCTGTTCACCTCTCTCTCTTCAGGAGCCGAAGGTGAACAGACTTCAGACTGGGATGGACCACAGGCCCCTGGGTGAGAAGGTTCGTCTGAAGGGGAAGCGCCTTCGGAAGGGGTTTCCGACATACTGTGGAGTAACAGAAACCATATCTGTCAAGGCCAGGAGAGAGCAATGAGGATCATTTTGTCCCCCTGGGACTCGAATTTGAGAAGTACCCACTGAATTAGTGGAAGAGGAGGAAAGGCGTATAGAAAGCGTTTTGTCCACTGCAGCCTGAACACATTCTGATAGAAAATCTCAGGCCCTGGCTTTCCGGAGCAGAAGAGAGGCAGTTTTGTTTTGAGTGGGGATGCAAAAAGCTCCAGGTCTGGAGTTCCCCTCTCTGCGAACAGTGACTGAACTACGGTTGAGTCGAGAGACCACTCGTGAGGATCCGTCTCTTCTGCTGAGACGGTCTGCACTCCTGGCAGGTAGACCGCCTAAATTAGAGCTTTGTGCTCTTGGCACCATTCCCACACACTCATCGCTTCCCTGCATAAAAAGTAAGAGTGTGCACTGCCCTGCTTGTTGATGTAATACATCACTGCTTTGTTGTCCGTTTGAAGGAGAATGTTCTTGTGACAGAGAATGTCCTTCAAAGCCCGGACTGCATAAAGGATGGCTCTCATTTCTAGGACATTTATGTGAAACTGGGATTTGTCCTGAGTCCATGTATCTTGGGTGTGGAGATTCTGACAGTGAGCTCCCCACCCCGTCAGGGATGCATCCGTGGTAATGGAAATCTGATGAAACAGGGGTGCAAAGGGATACCCTTCCAGAAGGTTGTCCTCTTGCGACCACCAGGTGAGTGACCTCTTCAGAGGTTCTGTCACCTTGATGAGAAAGGACTGAGGATGAGTGGCTGGGGACCACTGAGTACTGAGCATCCATTGAGAGGTTCTCATGTGGAGACGTGCTAGGGGTACAGTGAACACCCAGGATGCCATGAGACCCAGCATCCGTTGTTATCAAGATAGCTCGAACTGAGCTGTTTTCTCCGATGTATCCGGCAATCTGTAGGATATCGCTCCTTCTGTCCTCTGGAAGAAAAGCTTTCGCACAGGAGGTGTCCAGAAGAGTTCCTATAAAAAGGATCTTCTGGGAGGGCTGCAACTGCGATTTCTTGAGATTCAGCAGGACTCCCATGGACGAGAGAAAGTCTGAGGCCGTGGCTACGGCGTCGAGAGTTCCTTGCCTGGAGGGACTTGCTAGAAGCCAGTTGTCCAGACATGGGAACACCTGTACTCCGATTTTTCTGAGATGCGTTGCGAGAATTGCACAACACTTTGTAAAAACTCGTGGCGCAGAGGACAGCCCAAAGGGCAGGACTCTGAACTGATAATGTTGGCCCAGAGCTACAAACCTTAGGTATTTATGGTGCTTTGGATGTATAGGAATATGTTGGTAAGCATCCTGCATGTCCAGGGAAGCTAGACAATCGTGTTGATGAAGCAAGGGTAACAGGGTCCCTAGCGATATCACCTTGAACTTTTCCTTGAGAAGAAACTTGTTTAACTTTCTGAGGTCCAGAATGGGGCGCATGCCACCGGTCTTTTACAGGACCAGGAAGTAAAGGGAGTAGAAACCGGTGTTTTGTTGATCCAGCAGAACTATTTTTACTACCCTGTTGTTCAGAAGGCCTTGTATCTCAGAGACAAGAAGATCTGACTGTATTGTTGACAGCCTGGGCTGTCGTTTGGGAGGATGATCTGGAGGGGTTTCTGAAAGGTTGAGGGAGTACCCCTTGCGGATTATCCGGAGGACCCATTTGTCTGATGTTATGGAATTCCACTGGTTGTAGAACTGAGTCAGACGTCCTCCCACCACTGAGGAAGAGTCCCCCTCGGGCAGTTGAGGTGGGACCTGGGCTAGAAACTCTGAAGGTGGCACTGGGCGCTTTGAGACCTTGTGCCTTCTGTTGCATTTTCTTTTGAGGCTGGGGGGGCTTGTTTTTTGTTAAAACCTCCCCTGCCCTTGCTCCAAAAGGACTGACTGTTGTGAAACTGACGCTTGTTAACACTCCCCTCCCCCGAGAAGGGGTGGGAGTGGGCCGAGCCATTTTAATGGCAAACCTAGTTTTCTGTGTGGCCTCCAGAGCTTGCTCTACTTGAGATCCGAACAGATACATACCATCAAAGGGTAACGCCATGACCTGCTGTTGGGCATCATTCGTGAAGCCCGAAGTGCGTAGCCAGGAATGACGACGGGTACAAATGCCTGCTGCCGTCGCTCGGGAAGCAGTATCGAAAGTGTCCATAGCTGCTTTAACCTGCTGGCTGTTGGACTTGAGACCCCTGGTTATGGGCTGAAGTAGCTCTGAACTAGTGTCAGACTCGGGCAGAGCTTCCACCACCTGTTTGAGCGAATGCCAAAGAACATACTCATATTGAGAGAAATAGCCCTGGTAGCTGGCAATACGCATACCCAGGGTGGAGGCAGCAAAGACCCTCTTACCTAAGGTGTCTATCTTATGAGATTCTTTGTTTATAGGCCAGGCTGTAGCTGCCTGAGGAAGAACGGCCTTATCATTCTCTGACAAGACTACAATAGGGTCCGCAAAGGCCTGGGAGGCCAAAATGGGTCGATCCTTGGGAGCAGCATACTTCCTGTCTATGGATTTAGCCACAGAAGGAAAGAGAGCTGGATTATTCCATACCATCTGAGAGCGCGTCTCAAAGAATGCTTGTATCAGGGGAATTAAATCCATAGGGATCTCCAGGACATGAAGGTATTGGAGTCTTAACAGCTTCCCAGGATCGATATCTGTGGTCTAGAGAGAAAGAGTAGAATTAAAATTTTTCAGCAGAGACTTAAATGACAGGTCTTCAACCACAGGATCTGCGGCAGGATTGATCCCTGCTCCTTCAACATCATCACCCAGTCGAAGAGCTGGGTCAGGCTCAATATCATCTCCTGACAGCCCTGGAGGGACTGTATGGACAGGAAAGGAGTGAAAATCAGTAGGAAACGAAGAGGAGAAAGGATTCGGAGTCGAGAACCCTTGAAGGCTGGACAGCACTGCACCAAGCCTCGGCGCCTAAGAACATGGCGCTGATGGCAAGGGAGACAGCATCGTCGGAAACACAGCACACGGCGCCACAGACCACGGCGCCGACAACCGCAGTGGCGCAGAGGACAGCGACGACAGGCGCATCAGTGCCAACAACTCCAGCGGCACTGAGAACAGCGCCAACAGCTACGCTGGTGCAGAGGACGGCGCCAAGAGAATCATCAACGCCGAGAGCGTCCCAGACGGCGCCTAAAGGAATTCAGGGCCCGGAAGACTTTGATTTGAAGAAAAAATAAGGAAGAATACCAGGAGATAAAGGCATTGGTGTGGCCCCCTGCACCGCAGACATGAAAGGGGGGGGGACACCAGAGCGCTGAGTCAACGGCACCGAAGAGGGTGCCAAGCGATTAGAAAGGTCCAACCGCCCTACCCAGTCCCTTGAAAAGCCCGAGGGCCTTGGAGAGACCAGGCCCGGCAATTGGACCATCCTCCGAGCCCACTGCTCCACAAGAGCGACCCACAGATGAAACTGCTCATCGGAAGCCCTTTCAAATGGCGGGGAAGGGCTCTGATGTCGAAGAGGTCAGTCACCGGAGGCAGAAACTGGCGACTCTGGAGGAGGAGACTGGCACCTGACCCCAACGACCGACCGTCGATGCACAGACAAACCAGAAGGTGACCAAGTGATGCCTTCTCTTTTTTAACCTGTGGGCTGAAGAAGAGATTGAGGCTGAATGGTGCAGAAAGTGCGACAGTTTTCTTTTATGCTTCCGGAGGGACAGCCCATTCCCCTCGGGCATCGGACAGTCCGTTGTCAGACCCTCCCTCTTGAGAGGGCGGCGGACTGGACCCAGCCTGGCTGATTGAACAGCTTTCATATGAAGTCTCCCTACAATCACCTGACCCGCTCATGGTCGACTCTGTCAATGGCGGGCTGAAGACTTCTTTTTCTTAATAAGTAAAGTTTAAAAGTAAGCGGTACTTATTTTGAGATAAATTACAAAATAATAGAATGAAAACTATGCTGCTAATTTGAAGTGTGACTCCCGGCGAGCGAGCGTCGTCGTGTCTGAAGCGCAGTAGACGGCAGGGGAAAAAAGGAACTGAGGAGGTTGTAGGGTCGACGCCGAGATGGTCACTGCCGCATGAACCAAGGCTCGCGCCGCCGCTCCTCATGGCTCCATCTCTGATGCCGGCCCTCTTGCAAAAGTTTGCTCCCACTGGGTCCTAGCGCCTCCAGCGTAGATCTCATCAGTGAGAATGAGTGGTGGAGACTTTATGTCCAGGAAGATCCTGTGTTCGCTGACCCAGCGGGACTACTTCTACTGCCCTGTTGTTCAGAAGGCCTTGTACCTCGGGAGCAAGGTCTGACTGTATCGCTGACAGCCTGGACTGTCGTTTGGGAGGATGATCCTGAGGGGTTTCTGAAAGACAGAGAGTACCCCTCGCGGATTATTCTGAGGACCCATTCGTCTGTTATAGATTTCCACTGGTTGTAGAGGTGAGTCAGACATCCTCCCACTGTTGAGGAGTCCCCCTCGGGCAGGTGAGGTGGGATCTGGGCCGGAAACTCAGGCGGCAGCACTGGGTGCTTTGGGGCCTTGTTACTTCTGCTGCACTTACTTTTGCGGCTGTGGGTTCTGGTTTCTGTTAAAACCTCCTCAGCCTTTGCCTCAAAAGGACTGATGGTTGGGAAATTGGCACTTGTTCCACCTCCCCAGGAGGGGACGGGCGTAGGTCTGGCTGTCTTAATGGCAGACCTAGTCTTCCGTGTGGCCTCTAGTACTTGCTCCACCTGAGGTCCGAACAGATACATACCGTTGAAGGTAAGGCCATGACTTGCTGCTAGGCATCTTCATGAATCCCGAAGAACACAGCCAGGAGTGGCGACGGGTGCAGATGTCAGGCGCTGCCTGGGAAGTGGTAGCGAAGGCGTCCATTGCAGCTTTAACCTGTTGGTTATTGAACTTGATGCCCCTAGTTATGGTTTGAAGTATCTCTGAGTTAACTTCTGATGCGGGCAGAGCTTCTACCATTGCTTTGAGCGAATGCCAAAGAACATACTCATATTGAGAAAAATAGCCCTGGCAGCTGGCAATGCGCATGCCCAGGGTTGAGGCAGCAAAGACTCTCTTACCTAAGGTGTCTATCTTGTGAGATTCTTTGTTTGTAGGCCGGACTGTAGATTCCTGAGGTAGGACAGCCTTATCATTCTCTGCCAGTAGCACTATGGCATCAGCAAAGGCTTGTGAGGCCAAAATGGGACGATCCTTGGGAGGGGCATACTTCCTACCCATGGACTTGGCCATGGAAGGAATAAGAGGCAGATTCTTCCACACCATCTGTGAAAGGGTCTCGAAAGAGGGCTGTACCAGATGGGTTAAATCCAAAGGGATCTCTGGGACATGAAGATATTGAAGACGCCAAAGTTTCCCAGGATCGATTTCTGTGGCCTGGAGAGAAAGAGCAGAATTCAAATTCTTGAGCAGAGACTTAAAGGAAAGGTCCTCAACAACAGGCACTGCAGGAGGATTGATCCTTGCTCCCAGGACAGTGTTAGCATCAACGTCATCACCCAGGCAAAGATCTGGATCAGGCTCAAAATCATCTCCTAATAGTCCAGAGGGGACTGTGAAGACAGGAAAGGAGTGAAAATCAGGAGGAAGAAAAGAAGAATTGGAGTCGAAAACCCCTGAAGACTGGACACCGCTGCCCTCATCCCCAGTGCCTTTGAGGAAAACTGCGTCGAGAACAAAGAAGGGGCCACCATCGGAAACAGTGCCACACATGGCACTGAAAGAGAGCGTGGCGCCGACAGGAAGCATAGTGCCGCAGACAGCACCGAGAGAGCCTTCGGCGCCGCAGACGGTGCCGATCGAGCCCCTGGTGCCGAAGCCCCTGGCACCGCAGACGACAGTGTCACAGGAGTCTGAAAACTGCGATTGGAAATAAAAGAAGGAAAAATGGCAGGAGATAGAGGCATTGGTGTAGACCCCTGCGCCGCAGCCATGTGAGGGGGATAAACACCTGAGTGCAAAGTCGACGGCACCGAAGAAGGTGCTGCCGACTTGGAAGGCCCAACTGCCTCACCTGTCCGTTCAAAACCGAATGGCCCGAAGGCCCCGGTGTCGGACTGGCCGGCTTGGGCAACTGGACCAACCTCTGAGTCCACTGCTCCATAAGAGCAGCTCACTGGTGAAACTACTCATCAGAAACTCCTCCAATAGGTGGGGATGAGCTCCGGTGTTGAGGACGTCAGCCACGAGAGACAGAAACCGGTGACTCCAACAGAGGTGGAGACATGCGCCTGGCCCTAATAACTGACTGTCTATGCGCAGACGTACCAGAGGGCGACCTAGAGTGAAGACGTTTCTTCTTCGACCTTTGTGTCAAAAAAGAACTCTAGGCCGAACAGTGCTGAGAATGGGACAGTTTCCTTTTATGCTTTCGGGGGGACTGCCCATCCCCCTGAGCACTGGACCATCCGTTGTCAGACCCCCCTTAGGGAGGCAGTGGACCAGACCCGGCCCAGCTAACTGAACAGTTTTCATACGAAGTCTCCCTACCATGATCTGACCCGCTGGCGTCGTCACTGAAGTGCACTTGATGGCGGGGAAAAAAGGAACTGAGGCAGTTGGAGGGGTGACGCAGAGATGGTCATTACCGCACGCACTGGGGCTCGCGGTGCCGCTTCCTCTCAGCTCCATCTCAGGTGCTGGCCCTCCTGAAAAGTTTGCTCCCGCTGGGTCCTAGCACCTCCAGCATACTCCCATTAGTGTGAATGAGTGGTCGAGACTTTATGTCCAGGAAGATCTACCGGTCTAACCCCAATATTGTTAGATTTCAGAACAACTGGCTGCAACAAAGCGTCTTGGCTAAACCCAAGCCTCCTGCCCTGCGGAAATTCCACCCGAGGGCAGGAGGGGCAGAAGTTATTTTCCCAGGTCTTACATTCCCTACCCAGTCTGACTTCTCTCAGTACATGGGTGCTTTCAGAGGGAGGGGCAGATGGGATCAAAGAAGGGCCACCTCTATCCAGCCAGCAGCTTTGCAGTCTAAGCCCTGATGTGAATGTATACAGACCTCAAGTGTACCTAGGTGTCAAAGCCTCTAACCCCAACACAGCTGTTACTATTGGAGTTGGAGGTAAAAAAAAAAACAACCTTCTAGCTCTGTGAGTGGTGGAGAGGGTTCCGGCCCAGGAAAAGGGGCAAGGGCCTCTGCTCCAGGTACTTTCTGACACAAAAGAATGGCGACCTACCTTGCTATTAAAACCCAAATTCAAGACGGCCACTCTGTTACTAGTCATACAGTCCTTACAGCAGCGAGACTGCCAGCCTCCCTGGACCTAAAGGACTCCTTTTTTCCATATACCAATAAGGAGGTCTCACAGGAAGTTTCTCAGGTTTAAACTCCCTTCGGGCCACTATCAGTTCACTGCATCCTTTCTGCCTATCCTCAGCCTCAGGAGCCTTTACAAAGTGCCTGGCAGTGGTAGCAGCACACCTCAGGAAGCTGGGCGTCTCTATCTACCCCTTTTTTGACGACTGGCTCATAGTACCAAAGTCTCCTCGTCAGGTTAGGGAGTCTCTTTCCCTTACAGGACTCATTCTGGAGTCTCTGGGTTCCCTGGTAAATTTTTTTTTGAACTCAAATATAATTTTATTGATAGTTCAAAATGCAATTACATATTAGGCAGACATAAATTAAATAGTAGAGATCATTAGCAGTTAATTACAGTCATGTACTTACAGTTCATGTTCTTTTTCATTTACAGATATACATTCTTCCTGTTGAGAGCAAGTTTGATTCACATCATCTGAAGTACGCTGTATATCCTGCTTCTCCCCCGACTTTCATTCTCTACCACTGGGCTTTATAGCCACTACTTCATAAGTCTGCCTCTGTAAATTGTCCTTACACAATGTTTTAAACTATAATACTGTCATGTTGCAATCCCATTAAAATGAACAGAACAGTATAATCTATACCTAATAAAAACTGTTTATAAAACACATACAATGAACTAGTCGATGTGGATTTACTGTCTCTAATTCATTGTTTACAAAGACATTCAAACACATGTATTTTTGATACCTCCACCCAAAGGCATTCTGTCTATCCCTCTTTTAGTATTAGCCCTATCTTAAAGCAGCAGTGTAATGAAAAAAGTTATTCCAAAAACCTAATTCAAGCAACATGAAGTCTTGCTATATTATGACAATTGCAGTTTGTCCCAGCCTTAGAACTGCTCCGGAGGTGAAAGAGTTTAACTTTCATGCCATGCATGGAACTCAGAGCGCGAGCTCGGTTAGAAAAGCTCTGTCGGGATCATTTCAAACTGAAACTGTCAGATTCTTTACTCCGCCTCACTGAACAGTCGCTCCGGAGATTCCTCCTACTGTTCAGTTCATTTCTCAGTTTAAAGTGTTTTCTCGGTTAAATTCAACATGATTATAATTATTTTAACATAAACCCGATCGGTTCAAGCTCTGTCTGTGGTATTGTAAGTAATAGACAGGTTTATTTCTGTATGGAACTTGTAAATGTTTATCGGTTCGGTTTGAACCGATCAGGTTGCTTTAAAACTTTTCTAAATTCATTTAAAGCTATTTAGAGTGCAGTTCCTGGTTCTTATCGGTTCTAAAAAGCAGTTTCATTCACGGTTTCCAGACCCGTGACGGTTGGGAACCGATAAGGGTGTCTTACCTGGCATTTGCGGAAAAGGGCAAGTTTTGGTTGAGCTGGCATGTCTGAGAAACCCAAAATAAAAACCGGGCCCACTGGGTTTCAACACTGTAGTGTCTGTGGAGAAGTCTTTGCCAAGGCTGACCCACACACCACATGTGTTTATTGTCTGGGGTTTGACCACCTCAATGCAGACTGCCAGATTTGCAAGAATTTCCCTGCAGCTACCCTAGATAAGAGAGTTGGTAGGCTCAGGGAACGAGAGGCCAAAAAGTCCGCTGACCCAGATGGCCAGCCCGGTTCGGTGCCAACCGAACCGGAGGGAATGCCCTCTGACCAGGGCGAGACTTCCTCGGCAAGCGAAAAGCTGACTCAGTGGAGCCAGTTCCAGCAAAGAGAACTAGAAAATCAGCAGGTGTGAGTCCAAATTCCTTCTCCAACTGCTGCAGAGAACAAAGCGATCCAAATTGTCCAGTCGCTTTCCCCGGTTCCGTCCGAACCGCCACTATCTCGCAAAAGGTCTGTTCGGCAGGTTCCACCATTCAAGAATATGATATAGAGGAGTTTTATGAACCAGAGGAGGGGGAGGATGATTATGAACAGTGTGAATGTGATTTTGAAAGTCTGGATGTGCCCACTGAACTGGACATCTCCCCAGACAGACCTTTAGGAGAGTCTCCCCCTAGGCTTTCTGAGTCCCCTTCTCATTTTCTGTTTTATAAAAAAGTTGCTGAAACCCTCCAGCTCCCTTTGGAGGAAGCTGTGGATGAGCAAGAGGAGCCTGACTTTGTGGAGATGATGGATATCCCAGAGTCCAGGAGAATGTCTATTCCTTTACATAAATCCTTCAGGAAACAAACAATAAAAATTTTAAAAGTTCCTAATTCTGTGCCTCCTGTGGACAAAAAGATGGACAGGAGGTACACCTTGTCAGGTCCTGATACAGAATTTCTTTCACAGCAATGCAGCCATGTTGGGGTAGTTCAGGCTGCAGCCTGTGATAAGGCTAATATTCCCCTGGCTTCACATCCTCCTGACAAGGACTCCAGGAAGATTGATGCCATGGCTAAAAAACAATACATGGCAGCGTCCTTGGGACCCAGACAGGCAAATTATATGGCCTATGTTGCAAGATACCAGACATCTAGATGGGATACGGTCATGGCCTTAGCCAAACAGGCCCCTGGCCAGCTTGCCAAGGAGTTGGAACAGGTGGCTGCTGATGGTATTGAGGCATCTAAGGTGCAATTCCATGCTGCAGTGGATTCTAATGATGTATCCTCTAGAGTCATGGTTACATCTGTGGCTTTTCGTAGATTGGCTTGGCTCAGGTGTACTAGTCTGTCGCAGGATACCCAGGCTAAGGCCATGGATTTTCCTGTGGTGGGAAATTCTCTGTTTGGGAGCAGACAGAAAATTATATGAAGAAAATGGATGAATATAGAACCACTTATAGGGTGCACAAGCCAAGGAGCAGCAAGCCACTCCTCAGAACAACCCCAGGGGTGAGGCAGAGCCTTTTCACAGACCTTTTACCAAACCCAAGCCTCCTCTTCAGCTTACGTTCAGAGGGGGTTCTTCAGAGGGAGAGGCAGACAGGGTATGAGCAGGCGTGCTCCCACCCCTCAGCCTAAAGCCCCTGCCAAACAGGCACCCTGATGGGATGCCCAGGGCCAATTCTCCATTACCTGTAGGGGGCAGGCTGGCTTACTTCGTCCAGGACTGGGAGTCTAACTTCAGACAAGTGGGTCCTGGAAGTAGTAAGCCAGGGTCTGGTTCTCAGCTTCAAAAAATTTCCAAAGATGAGAATCAGATCTTCAAACAACATGAAGTCTTGCTATATTATAGACAATAGCAGTTTGATCCAGCTCTAGAACTGCCCTGGAGTGAAATGTTTAAAACCATTCCAAAATAGAATTTTGGCACGAGAGCAGCTCTGTGTCATTTCAAACTTGAACTGTCAGATTCTTTACTCCACCTCAGTGAACAGTCGCTCCGATTTCTCCTTCTGCTCGAGTTCATTTCTTGGTTTAAAAAGTGTTTTCTCGGTTGGATTTAACCGAGAATAGTTTTATTTTAAGCGCAAAACGTTAGGTTCAAGCTCTATCTGTAGTAACCGTAAGTAAATGAAGGTTTTGTCTGTGTATGGAACTTGTAAGTTATCGGTTCGGTTTTGAACCGATCAGTGGAATTAAAACTCATTTAAAACTAAAGTTACTATTTTAGAAGTCGGTTCCGGTTCTTATTGGTTCTAAAAAAAGGTTTATTACGTTTTTCCAATACCGATGACACGGTTAGGAACCGATAAGGGTGTCTTGCCTGGCACTGCCGTTAAAAGAGCAAGTTTTGGTTAGACTGGCATTATGTCTAGAAACCCAAAGAAAAACCGGGCCCACTGGGTTTCAACACTGTGATGTTTGTGGGAAGTCTTTGCCAAGGCTGACCCACACACCATGTGTTTATTGTCTGAGGTTTGACCACCTCCAGTCAGACTGACAGGTATGTAAGAATTTCCTGCAGACACCCTGGAAAAAGATTGGGCAGGCTCAGGAGCGAGAGGCAAAAGTCCGCTGACCGGATGGCCAGCCGGTTCGGTGCCAACCCGAACCAAGAGAAGTGCCCTCTGACCAGGGCCAGACTTCCTTGGACAAAGAAAAGCTGGTTCTGAGGAACCAATTCCAGTAAAGAAAACAAGAAAATCAGCAGGTCTGAGTCCAAAATTCCTTCTCCAACTGCTGCAGAGATAGCAAAAGCCATACAAATTGTCCAGTCACTGTCTCCAGGGTCCGTCTGAACCACCACTATTTGGTAAAAGGTCGGTTCGTCCGGTCCCAGTGGTTCAGGATTATGATATTGAGAATTTTATAGACAGAGGAGGGAGGAGGATTATGAACAGTATGAATGTGGCTGGGAAGGTCTGGGTGTGCCCATTGAACCGGACATCTCCCCAGACAGACCTTTAGAATCTCCCCTCGCTGTCTGAGTCCCCATCTCATTTTATGTTTTATAAAAAGTTGCTGAAACCCTCCAGCTTCCTTTAGAAGAGGCTGTGGATGAGCAAGAGGAGCCTGATTTTGTAGAAATGATGGATATTCAGAGTCTAGGAATTGTCTATTCCTTTACATAAGTCTTTTAGGAAACAAACAATTAAAATTTTAAAGCTCCTAATTCTGATGCCTCCTGTAGATAAAAGATGGACAGAAGGTATACATTGTCAGGCCCTGATACAGAATTCCTTTCTCAACAATGCAGTCATGTTGGGGTAGTTCAGGCTGCTGCCTGTGATAAAACTAATATTCCTTGGCTTCACATCCTTCTGACAAGGATTCCAGGAAGATTGATGCCATGGCAAAAAAAACAGTATATGGCAGCCTCTCTGGGACTCAGGCAAGCAAATTATATGGCTTATGTAGCTAGGTATCAGAAATCTAGATGGGATACTGTTATGCAACTGGCCAAGCAGGCCCATGGCCAAGCTGGCTAGTGAACTAGAACAGGTGGCTGCTGATGGCATTGAAGCCTCTAGGTTCAGTTTCATGCTGCTGTGGATGTTAATGTTTCCTCTAGGGTCATGGCCACATCTGTAGCTTTGTAGGTTGGTTACCTGGCTCAGGTGTACTAGTTTGTCTACAGGATACCCAGACTAAGGCTATGGATTTTCCTGTGGTGGGAAATTCTCTGTTTGGAGAGCAGACAGAGAACTACATGAAGAAGATGGATGAATATAGGACTACTTACAAAAGTGCCCAGGCTAAGAGGCGGCAAGCCACTCCTCAAAGGCATGCCCAGGGGTAGGGGTAGGCCTTTTCACAGGCCTTTCTACCAGACTCAGGCCTCCTCTGCCTATGCTCAGAGGAGGCTTCTTCAGAGGCAGGGCAGGCGAGGGTGGGCAGACCTGCTCCCACCCCCAGCCTAAAGCTCCTGCTGAAACAGGCACCCTGATGGGGGTGCCCAGGGCCGGTCTCCTGTACCAGTGGGGGCAGGCTGGCTTACTTCAGTCAGGGTGGGCTTCTTTAACCTCAGACAAGTGGGTTCTGGAGTAGTAAGCCAGGGTCTGGTTCTCCAGCTTCAAAAAGTTTCCCAAGTTGAGAAGCAGACTTTTCTACCAAGTGCTTCAGAGACCCTCGCTCTGGAAACAGAGGTCTCATCCCTGTTAGCTCTCAGAGCAGTAGAAAGGTTCCTCCCTGCATCAGGGCAGGGTCTATATTCAGATACTTCCTTACCCCAAAAGACAGGAGAGTGGCAGCCCATTTTAGATCTCAGATATCTGAACAAGCATCTTTTGAAACCAAAGTTCAAAATGGTAACTCTGGCAATGATTTTACCTTCCCTGAGGCCAGGGGACTGGCTAGCCTCCCTGGACCTCAAGGATGCCCTATTTCCATGTCCTAATCAGAAGATCCATCGAAAGTACCTCAGATTGAACTGCCCTCAGGTCATTACCAGTTCAGAGCAATGCCCTTGACCTTACCTCTGCTTCAAGGGTATTCACAAAGTGTCTAGCAGTGGCAGTGGCCCACTTAAGGAGGCAGAGGATTCCTGTTTCCTATCTAGGCGACTGGCTCATTGTAGGCCAGTCCCCAGAACAGGTAAAATCTCACCTGCAGGTCACCCAGCAGCTTCTCACCTCCCTGGGTTTTCTGCTAAACCTACCAAAGTCGGTTCTGGAACCAGTCCAGGTACTCACCTTTATAGGGGCAGAATTGGACACAAAGCTAGCCAGAGCCTTTCTTCCCCAGAAAGGTAAGGAATTTAGTGGCTCTGGCCTCTTCCTTCACTCTGCAGGTCTCTCGACCAGCAAGACACTTTCTGCAGCTCCTGGGGCACATGGCTGCATCCACAGCTGTTGTGCAGGGAGCCAGATTTCAGATGAGAGACATTCAGTTTCACTTGAGAACCTTTTGGTCTCAGAGAAGACCCCCTTTCCAAGTTGGTCCCAGTGACTCAAACCTTGATCCTAGCTCTCCAGTGGTGGCAGGATCAGAGCAATTTAAACGGAGGTCCCCTTCATTTCCCTTCTCACGACTTGACTCTCACTACAGATGCTTCCCTTCTGGGTTGGAGAGCCCACATGGGCGACCTTTCCACTCAGGGAGTTGGTCCCCCAGGAATCTCTGCTCCACATCAATTTGCTGGAACTCAGAGCTGTCTTTTAGCTCTTCAAGCTTTTCTGCATCTGTCCATGACAAGGTGATACAAGTCAGAACAGACAATACCACAACAATGTGGTACAACAACAAACAGGGGGGCACTCGGTCTTCGGCCTTGTGCACCGAGGCAATGAAGTTGTGGTCTCTGGCCTATTTCTGAACACTTCCCTCATAGCAGTTCATCTTCCAGGAAGGACAATGTCCTAGCGGATGCCCTCAGCAGGATTTCCCAGGGCCATCACGAATGGTCCCTGGATCCTCAAGTGCTGGGGATAGTTTTTGCCAGGTGGGGCATCCCTCAGATAGATCTTTTGCAGCCCCAGACAATCACAAACTTCCTCTGTTCTGTTGCAGGCCTCCAGTGCTGGGCTCAGTTCCCTGGATGCCCTTTCTGGATTGGGAGGGAAGTTCCTCTATGCTTTCCCCCTTTCCTCTCCTATTCAAAGTACTAGTCAAAATCAGATCTCAGCCTTGCAGGGTGATTCTGATTGCCCGGATTGGCCAGGCAGCCCTGGTACCCACTCCTTCTGTCTCTGACAATCCATCTTCCCTGTGCCTCCCAGGAATCACAATCTGTTGACTTGTGCCCAGGAGCAGTTTTGTATCCGGACTTAAATCCCTCAACCTCAAGGCCTGGCTCTTGAGGAGTTAGAGTTTGCTGATTTACACCTCTCAGGGTGTTCTTGAGATCTAAAGGCTTCCAGAAGCCTTCCACTAGAACTACTTAATAGTTCTAAATGGAAAAGGTTTTCCATTTGGTGTGCTAGGAAAAATATTTCCCCAGAATCTGCTAGATTGCCCATTTTGTTAGATTACATGGTACATCTTAATTCCTTGGGTCTCAGACCAGCTACCCTGAGAGTTCATTTGGCAGCTGTGTCTGCTTTTGTGTCAACAGGAAAGTCATCCTTCTTTCCTCTCATCCTGTGTTTTCCAAGTTTTTTAAGGGATTACTCCATACTAATCCTCCCTTTCGGGAACCGGCCCCTGCTTGGGACCTTAATGTTTGCATTGCCCAGTTAATGCAACCCCCTTTTGAACCTCTGTCTTCTGCAGAGCTTAAGTACCTAACTTGGAAAACTGTTTTTCTAGTGGCTATCACTTCTGCCAGACGCATAAGTGAATTGCAAGCCTTGTCAGTGGAGACTGACTTTATTTCTTTCCACAGCGATAAGGTAGTCCTTAGGACTAATAGGAAGTTTTTGCCTAAGGTGGTTTCAGATTTCCATCTTAATCAATCTATCTCCTTCCAGTATTTTCACTGATCACTCCTCTTGGTGAGAGGAGGCTGCACAGCCTGGATGTTGAGAGCTCTTAGTTATTATATAGGCGTACCAAAGGTCACAGTTGAATCCCTCCAACTTTTCCTTACCTATGGTGAAGTTGGGAAAGGCAAACCTGCCACTAAAGAGATCAATAGCCAGGTGGATTGTCTCTTGTATCCAATTTTGTTATCAGAAAGTGGGCAGAGCCCCCGGTTTGAGGGCTCATTCTACCAGGGGTACAGCTGCGTCTCTAGCTGCTGCCAGAGATATCCCTTTATTAGAGATTTGCCAGGCTGCTACTTGGAAAACGGTACACACTTTTACCAAGCATTACTCCCTGGATGTCCAGGCCAGGAGAGATGCTCGGTTTGGCACAGCTGTTCTTCAGAGCCTATTCCCTTAGTAGGTTCTGCCCCTCCTCCATGGAGGTACTGCTGTGTATTCTGCTAATGTCTATAATATAGCAAGACTTCATGTTGTTTGAAGAAAAAATTACTCACCTTAGTAATGTTGTTTCTTCTAATGGAGTCTTGCTATATTATGAACCTCCCCAACTTGCCCTCTCAGAACCTCTACTTGGTGGGGTGCGGGCAACTTAGTGTGGGCACTACTTATGTCCTGTTAGCATTTTGTCCCCTTTGGGACTTTGGGGGTGTGTATGTGTATGCAGCGTGTGTGTGTTTTATTATACTTATGTTCCATTTTCATATTATTAGAATGGTGTTAGTATTTCTGGTCCCCTGACTTGAGTCTTGGGTGTTGGGACCATCAATGGTTGTTATTATTTAGGTAGCCATTTGGCTAGTGTAGGTTACAGCTTCCACACAGACCTTAGTGAGTTTGGCTCGTAAAGATCTGACAGTTCAAGTTTGAAATGACACAGATAGAGCTGCTCTCGTGCCAAAATTCTATTTTGGAATGGTTTTAACCATTTCACTCCGGGGCAGTTCTAGAGCTGGATCAAACTGCTAATGTCTATAATATAGCAAGACTCCATTAGAAGAAACAACATTACTAAGGTGAGTAATTTTTTCTTTTCCACCTGCAAATCCTCTAGAGACTCTTGCTTTGGAAACAGAAGTCTCAACCCTCCTGGCTCTCAGAGAGGTAGAAAGGGTTTCTCCCCTACACCAGGGCAAGGGACTGTACTCCAGGTACTTCCTTACCCCAAAAAAGACAGGAGAATGGCGGCCCATCCTGGACCTAAGATATCTGAACAAGCACCTTTTAAAACCAAAATTCAAAATGGTGACTCTGGGAATGATTTTACCCTCCCTAAGGCCAGGGGACTGGCTAGCTTCCCTGGACCTCAAGGATGCCTACTTCCATGTTCTTATCAGAAGCTCCCACTGAAAGTACCTCAGATTCAAACTGCCCTCAGGCCATTATCAGTTCAGAGCAATGCCCTTCGGACTTACCTCTGCCCCAAGGATATTCACAAAATGCCTGGCGGTAGCAGTTGCTCATTTAAGAAGGCAAAAGATTGCCATCTTTCCCTACCTAGACGACTGGCTCATTGTGGGTCAGTCTCCAGACCTGGTCAAATCACACCTGCAGGTTACCCAGCAGCTGCTGCTTACCTCTCTAGGCTTTCTTCTCAATCTTCCAAAGTCAGTTTTAGAACCTGTCCAGGTACTCACCTTCATAGGCGCAGAACTGGACACAAAGCAGGCCAGAGCCTTCCTTCCCCTAGAAAGGGTAAGGACCCTGGTGGCCTGGCCTCCTCCTTCACCCTGCAGGTCTCTTGACCAGCAAGGCATTTTCTACAGCTCCTAGGACACATGGCTGCTTCCACAGCCGTAGTGCAAGGAGCAAGATTTCAGATGAGGGACATTCAGTTCCATTTGAGAGCCTTTTGGTCTCAAAGAAGAGATCCCCTATCCAAGTTGATCCCAAGTAACTCGAACCCTGATCCAGGCCCTTCAGTGGTGGCAGGATCAGAGCAATCTGAGACAAGGGGTTCCTTTCATCCCTCTATCTCACTCCTTGACCCTTACTACAGATGCGTCCCTTTTGGGATGGGGAGCTCACATGGGCGACCTCTCCACCCAGGGATTGTGGTCCCCTCAGGAATCTCTGCTCCACATCAATCTGTTGGAACTCAGAGCTGTTTTCTAGCACTTCAGGTTTTCTGCATCTGTTCAGAACAAAGTGGTACAGGTCAGAACAGACAACACCACTACAATGTGGTACATCAACAAACAAGGGGGCACTTGGTCTTCGGCCTTATGCACCGAGGCAATGAAGTTGTGGTCTCTGGCTTATTCCCAGAACACCTCCCTCATAGCAGTTCACCTCCCAGGCAAGGACAATGTCCTGGCAGATACTCTCAGCAGGATTTCCCAGGGCCATCACGAATGGTCATTGGATCCTCGAGTACTGGGGATAGTTTTTGCCAGGTGGGGCACCCCTCAGATAGATCTTTTTGCAGCCCCAGACAATCATAAACTTCCACTTTTTTGTTGCAGGCCCCCAGTGTTGGGCTCAGTCCCCCTGGATGCCTTACTCCTCGATTGGGAAGGGAAGTTTCTCTATGCCTCCCCCCCTTCCCTCTCCTGTTCAAGGTGCTAGTCAAAATCAGATCTCAGCCCTGCAAGATGATTCTGATTGCTCCAGATTGGGCCAGACAGCCCTGGTACCCTCTCCTTCTGTCCTTAGCAGTCCATCTTCCCCTGTGTCTCGCCAGGAACCACAATTTGTTAACCTGTGCCCAGGGGAGAGTTTGGTATCCGAATCTCAAATCCCTCAACCTCAAGGCCTGGCTCTTGAGTTAAGAGTTTGCTGACCTATACCTTTCTCAAGGTGTTCTTGAAATTTTAAGCTTCTAGGAAGCCTTCCACTAGGGCTACTTATAACTCTAAATGGAAAAGGTTTTCCATATGGTGCTCTAGGAAGCATATTTCCCGGAATCTGCTGATTTGCCACTGTTTTGGACTATATGGTCCATCTTAATTCTTTGGGACTGAGACCAGCTACCCTGAAAGTGCATTTGGCAGCTGTCTCGGCTTTTTATTTCAACGGGAAGCCCTCTTCTCTCTCTGCTCACCCTGTATTTTCCAAGTTTTTCAGGGGATTGCTTCATACCAATCCACCATTCAGGGACCCTGCCCCTGCCTGGGATCTTAATGTTTGCATTGCTCAGCTGATGCAATCCCCTTTTGAACCCCTGTCTTCGGCAGAGCTTAAGTACTTGACTTGGAAAACTGTGTTTCTAGTAGCCATCACTTCTGCCAGGCGCATAAGTGAGCTTCAAGCTTTGTCAGTGGAGACTGACTTTATTTCCTTTCACAGGGATAAGGTAGTCCTCAGGACTAACAGGAAGTTTTTGCCCAAGGTGGTTTCAGATTTCCACCTTAATCAATCTATTTCTCTTCCAGTGTTCTTCACTGACCATTCCTCCTCTGGTGAGAGGAGGCTGCACAGCTTAGAGGTTAAGAGGGCCCTTAGTTACTACATAGGCGTACCAGGGTCACAGGTTTGACTCCTCCAACTCTTTCTCACTTATGGTGAGGTTGGGAAAGGAAACCTGCCACTAAGAGATCCATTGCCAGGTGGATTGTCTCTTGTATCAATTTTGCTATCAAAAACTGGGTAAGGTTCCCCCTTCAGGCCTGAGGGCTCACTCTACCAGAGGTACAGCTGCGTCCCTAGCTGCGGCCAGGGACATCCCTATCTTAGAGACATGTCAAGCAACTACTTGGAAAACAGTACATACTTTCACTAAGCATTACTCCTTGGACATTCAGGCCAGGAGGAATGCTCAATTTGGCACAGCTGTGCTTCAGAGCCTATTTCCTAAGTAGGTTCTGTCCCTCCTCCATGGAGGTACTGCTGTGTAGTCTGCAACTGTCATAATATAGCAAGACTTCATGTTGTTTGAAGAAAAAATTACTCATCTTAGTAATGTTGTTTTTTCTAATGGAGTCTTGCTATATTATGACCCCCAGCCTGCCCCTCTCAGAACTTCTACTTTAGGGATGGGGTGGGCAGTCCAGTGTTGGCACTTATTGATGCCCATCTTGTGTTTTCCACCCCTTCTTTTTGGGGTGTTTGGGTGTTGTGTTTTATTTTATCTTATCTTCTGGTCCCCTGACTTGAGTCTTGGTGTTGGGACCAGGAAAATGTGTTAATACTTAAGTAGCCAGTTGGCTAGTGTAGGTTACAGCTTCCACACAGAACCTTAGTGAGTTTTGCTCGTAAAGATCTGACAGTTTTAGTTTGAAATGATCCAGACAGAGCTTTTCTAACCGAGCTCGCGCTCTAAGTTCCATGCATGGCATGGAAGTTAACTCTTTCACCTCCGGAGCAGTTCTAAGGCTGGGACAAACTGCAATTGTCATAATATAGCAAGACTCCATTAGAAGAAACAACATTACTAAGGTGAGTAATTTTTTCTTTTCTGCTATAGTTATGAAAAATATTGGCAGAACTGTTGAGTTGGGTTTTCTGGATGCTTTGTATGCTGTGTACTGTACATCTGCACTTTTGTCTGGATTCTTACCCTCCTCAGGTCTTCAATATTATTTCTATGCAAAACTTAGGCGGCCATCGTTTTTTCTTGAGAAATAATTATTTTAAAACTTTCATAAAATTCTTAAAAGATAACGAAAAAAGAAAATTTCATCACCAAAATAAACTGGAAGACATCTAGCATTGATTAGGAAGAAAAAAGGTGGGGTCAAATTTTAGCCCATTTTCACTGCACTGCTGCTTTAATTACTCTCCTTTCCCCTGGGTGTGCTCATTATACCTCGTACCTATCTGAGGTCTCTTGAGGTTCAGGGTAAGAGGTACTGCCCCAGCACTGGGGTTCCTTCTGTATTTTCAATATAATTATAATGAGGTAACCATTTTGCATGATATTGCTCTGTGCATAGTCTTAGACAAGCTGTGACCACTTCCATCTCTTTAATAGTGTGTATATTGGCTCTCTACATACTAAGAGATAAGGCACAAGGCTGTAACCAGTGCTGGGTAATCACCTTTACTGCTATCGCCAGTATATAATATAAATATTTTTGGCTATTGGATCCGATTTCCTCTGGTGGCAAGGCCAGTAATACATTTATTCCTGTGAGAGTAAATTGCAGTTGGAAGATGGCCTGTAGTGTTTGTATAACCAGCTGCCAATAACTGGCTATCTGTGGGCACTCCCAAAAAATATGGGTATGTGTACCTTTGCCCCCACATCTTCGCCAGCACTGATCTGTTGGCGGGTCTGTATAGTGTGATGAAACCACCGGGGTAATAAAAGTACCTAGATGTTACCTTCCACCTGTATTCTCCCCATCTGGGTGAGCCTGTGGTCTTGGATATCCCAGCCCAAATCTTGTCCCACTCCTCTTCTGATAAAGTGGTATTTAGTTCTGCCTGCCAATCTTTCTCTATTTTTTGAACAAACAATTTTCCTACATCCTCCTAAAGTATTTTATACATTAATGATATATAACCTTTGGAGTCTGCCATGTGGCTTTTTTGATATGTGGCAGTTATAGGTGGGGGTGGACTAGACACAAGGGCTGAGACCCCAACTGTAGTGGTTATGTAATGCCAGCACTGCAGGAACTTGAAGTGTGTCCTAGGTAGGTCAAATTCTTTTTGCAATTCTGTAAAAAGATTTTATAGTGTCCCTTTGCATGAACTGTGTAACAGCACTCAAACCTCTGCTTTGCCAGCGATGAAAGCAGTTAGGGATATACCTCCACACTGGTGTGTCAATCCATACCCTGACAGTATGTTGGGTCCACCTGTTCTCGGTTTTTGATCAGGGTGTAGTGCAGCCCAGGGCAGTATATTAAGAGGAATTGTCGGGTGTGCCCCCTTTTCCGTAAGGTACCAACCTCCTCTGTATTCGGGGTTCAACATCTTTATAACTGGCAACATCTGAGCAGCTTTATAATAATTATAAATGTTCAGGATACCCCTCCCTCCTCGGTCTCAGTGAGAAGTTCCCACCTTTTCCTGGGTTGTCTCCCAGCCCAAATAAATCTGGGCAGTTTCTGTTTAAGCTCTCTCCAGTCCTTCCTTGGACAGGACAATGGTAGGTTCGTAAATAAGAAAAGGTATCTGGGCAATATATTCATCTTGACCGTGTCTATCCGGTTTGTGAAGTACTGTACTTGCCATCTATTTATATCTGCAAAAACCCTCTTCTGGAGTGCCCCATAATTACGTTGATGTAGTCCAGACATCCTAATTGGGATCTGTATCCCCAAGTATCTGCTTTTTTCTTTCACCCACTTGAACAGAATTTTTCTGTGGGTTGCTGCTGATATGGAACCATTTAAACGTAGGACCTCAGATTTGTCCATGTTGATCTTAAAACCCGAGATCTTACCAAATTGGGTTAGCATATTTAGAAGGGAAAGAGTTGAAATGTCAGGATCGTTTAGAAAGATCAGGGTGTTGTCCGCGTAGAGGGAGATCTTATTCAGGGCCCCCTTTATTTGAATTCCCCGAATCCTGTCCTCCGATCTAACTGCCTGAGTTAAAGGTTCCATAGTTGATGCAAAAAGCAGGGGTGACAAAGGGTACCCCTGTCTGGTGCCTCTCTCTATTATGAATGTGTCTGAAATTGTACCATTTACTCGAACCCTGGCCATGGGATTCTGACAGGCTGCCATTACCCACTGCAGGAATGACCCCTCAAAACCCATGTGGACAAGAACTTCTCATAGGTAGTTCCAATTTAGCCAGTCAAAGGCTTTTTCAGCATCTAAAAAAATTGCAATTTGGGGGGTTGGAGAGTCATTTTTATTAGTAATTATATTGAGCAATCTTCTGATGTTATCAGACATATGTCTGTGGGGTATGAATCCCATTTGATCCGGGTGTATTAGAGTTTCAATACGTTTCTGTAGGCGAGTTGCCAAAATTCTGGTTAAAATTTTGAAGTCCTGATTTAAGAGGGATATGGGCCTGCATGATTCACAATGCATCTGGGGTTTACCGGGCTTGGGGAATACTGTAATTAGGGCTTCCTGCCAAGATTTTGGGAGGAGTTTTTCTTCTAAGATAGCATTCATGACTATGGCTAATTTTGGGGCAAGGTTTTTTTTTTATTTTTTTTTAATTTTCTATAAAATTCAGCCGAAGGCCATCTGGTCCGGGTGATTTTCCAGATGGGAGGCCTGTGATTACTGATTAGATCTCTTTTTCTGCTATAGGGGTCATTAACTCTTTCTGCATCTCGGGGGATAATTTGGGGAGCTGCATGGTCTCAAAAAATGTAGTGGTTTGGTTCACTACCTCTTCTTGTGGGGTCCCTTTCCTCGGTATATAGGTCTTTATAGTACCTTTTAAATGCGAATGCTATGTGCCCAGGTTTCTCCCAACTCCCATTATAGTTGTTTTTATCCTGTATGTATGGAACATATCTATTGGCCTGTTCTTTTTTTAATCTAAGTGCCAACAATTTAAGTGCTTTCCCCTCCCCCCTCGTAATATTTATGATTCATGAATCATAGAATCCCTTCGGCTTTTTCAGTTTCCATTAATTCTTTTAAGATTTTCTCCCCCTTTTTTTGTGTGTGTTCACCTATAGGGTTTAACTGCATTTTGTAAATCTGTAAGATTTATATCTCTGCTCTTCTTTTTGGCTGAGGTCAGACTTATCCATTTGACCCCGTACTACTGCCTTCATGGTATCCCACCATAGCAGTGGTGAACAGTCTGCCATGGGGGTGTCCAAAGTGAGGTTTCTGATAGTTTGTTCAGTTTGTTGTGCAAAGTTCTTATTTAACAAGGATATGTTTAATCTCCAGCTGGTATGTCTGGGTTCTGACCCCCAACTAATTTTGGTGGATATTGGCGCATGGTCAGACAGCGTTAGTGAATGATTTCGGGAGGCTGTAAACTGGCGGAGGTCTGCTTTGTGAGTCACGAATAGGTCTATTTGTGAGTATGAATCTTGGGCCGCTGAATAAAATGTATAGTCCCCCTTTTTTTTCTGTGGTGTGACCTCCAGATGTCCACCATCCCCCCCCCTCCGTCAAGGCCTTTTAACTTCTTGTTGGCTGTCCTGGAGTTGGCCGTTTGACCTAAGGAGAGATCCACTGTTGAACAGAGGGTCGCACTGAAGTCACCCCCTACGATTAGGAAGCTCCGCTATTTTTAGAAAAAGTTCAACATAGAACTTATCTGCACCCCCATTGGGGGCATAAATATTTACTAGATGTACTTCTTTGTACTGTACTGTTCCTAAAACCCTGATAAATATACCCTGGAAGGCCTTGTCCACTTCCTGTACCTCAAAGGGACAGTCTCTCTTCATTAGCACCGCCACTCCTGCTTTTTTTGCCACATCATGTTACGCTGCTTCCACTCTCCCCACCCACTGACGCCTGAGCTTAGAGTGCTCTAGGTCTTAGAGATGCGTCTCCTGGAGGAGAGCAACATCGCAATCCAATCTCTAATTCTGTTAATATTTTTGTTCTTTTTATTGGGGAATTAATTCCATTGACATTATAGGAGATTATATTTAATTGAACCATTTTTTACTAACGTCTTTTTGCCCCTGCTTACCAAACCCCTGATTATCATGCGATGCTGTCCCTCCTCCAGGCCATCCCAATGCCCCCATCCTGCTTCCTCGTAACAATAATCCACATCAAGAAACCTTATAAACAATTATAAAAACAAAACATGATACTTGAAAACTAAAACTCAACCAGTTCTGATTCTTAAACGTTTAACTTCAACACACTGAATTTGGTTTCGACTTCCTAGGGAATTCTTTACGGTATTAAAAACTGCAAGAAGTCACTGTTTGTGACTTTTCTAGAACCCCTGTAGTGTTTCTTTGGGGGCGTTGTAGCTGTTACTCAATTTATTTATTGAACTGTTGCACCAGGAAAGATACACTGAGCAACTTAACGCTCGTCTGACGATACGTCCTGGAGGAATGGGGAGAGGGATGTACAGAGTGAGAGTTCTTAGATACATACATGGCAGATGGTGAATACATACATACAGTTACAAAACAGATTTAATGTAACCTGCTCACAACTTTAAGTTAGACGACATTACTCAAGTGAGACAAAATGCAAACTCCACGCTCTCCCAACCCCCAAAAAAACTGTTTTAAAGAAATAACACATTTCTTCAGTGACCCATCAGAGTATATTTACCCCCAAATTGGTGCTCTAGACCACCGGAGTATGATTGGGTCGAATTAGGTGAGATTCCCTTGTCCCTTCATTTCCCTCTGAACCATGCCCTTTCGTTTATCGTACCTTCCTGGGCACATCCTGCCCCACAAATGTCAATAGGAGCTCATTGGAAAGTGTAGACATGCCCCCAAAAAGTGCTATCTGATCCCATTTACCTGTTATATTATAACCCCAAATGTTTCTAACGTTGATAGACTTGAAGCCAGCTTTTGATTTAGGGCAGCTATTTCTCCTTTCCTCTGTACTCATGAGAGGCGGCAGGCTACTTCATGGCAGGTCTGATGACTTTTAGCCATCACGAGTAATCAGACATGTCTCCTCAAGTCCCCAGGGATTTTTCAAAGTTCTTCCTCCTACGTCTTTGAAAATGTCAGAAACTCCTGATTTATAAGTGTCACAGTACCTCGGGGGTTACGAATCATTCCTTTGAGGGTGAGGTTGCAGCTTTGGTGTGGATTTGGGCCTGTTCTCTTCAGTCTGCGCACTGCATTAACTTGGCAATATCTCGAAGTGTCAACCTTGAGATGGATCCTGGAATACCTCGGTTTCTTGTGCCCAGGTTAACTACACTCCCAGGCTACCACTTTTAACTTCTTTTCGAGCATTTCTAACTCCAGATTGGGCGTCGGGATGCTTAGATTTTTCAGCGTAGGGACTGCCTCCACCAGGGAAGCGAAGACTTTTGTACCAGAGTCCAACTAAAGCTTCAGCCTTGCTGGGAAGAGCAACTGCGCCTTAATGTCTTTCTTTGTTTTTAGCTCCTTTATTATCCCTCGGAGACTCTGCCTCTACGGCTGATGAAAAATCCTGGTCGAAGTAAATTATGGCCTCGTGGTATTTCAAGTCCTGATGTCTCCATGCGTCATGTAAGATCCACTCTTTGCTTTGGAAGTGGAGCACTCTTATGATGAAGGACCGGGGTCTGACCGACGGGTCAGCTGGTTCGGGAACCAGTGATCGGTGCGCTCGATCGATTTCTAAATTTAGGTCCACCGGAACTGAAAGTGTAGCCTGGAGGAACTGCTGAATGAAGTAGCCAGTCGTCGAGAAGCCCTCCTTAGCCCCCTTGGGGATCCCGTGGATCCTAAAATTGTTGCGGCACGATCGGTTCTCTAAATCCTCCATCCTGGCTTGTGTTTCCCGGTCTCACTGCAGTAGATAGAGGAGTAGGCGCTCACTACCTTCCTGGGCCTCAGATAGCTTGGTGAGTAGAGTCATTGGCAGATACTTTTTTATCGAGCGTGCGCACATCCTGTCGGAGATCGGCCAGAGCAGTATCTATTTTGTTGACCATAGCTAGAATTTGCTGCAAAGTCTGCGCTGTGCTTTCTGGAGTGTCTGCCTCCTCCAGGTCCAGTTCAATAGAGGACTCCAAGGGGCAGTGTCTACGTGAGGGTAGGGTTGAGAGTCCCTCTTGCGATCTGCCCAGGATCATTTGCCTCATCTTGCCCGTAGATGCTGAATGTTTCGATCCTTTTGTCTTCTGCAATTTCCCTGCCATCAGTCATATATAGGACACCGCTTGAGTGCCAACAGGAAAGGTTTTTTTTTACTGAGGATTCTGTTAGATTAAGGAGGGGTGGTTATGAAGTTCTCAGTTTCAGCCTCCCACCATTACGGTGATGTCACCAGAAGTCTCTTCCTGGTAAATCTAAATAAAGTCTCACCTGGAACCCACCCAGCTACTCACCTTCATGGGAGCTCAGCTGGACACCCAGAAAGGATATGCCTTCCTTCCACAGGTGAGAATTCCAACTTTCCCTCAGTGGCAGATTCTTTCGTTCAGAAACAGCTAAGACCAGCCAGACATTTCCTCAGGCTATTGGGGCATACGGCTTCAATGCCTGCAGTGGTCCCAGGAGTCAAGTACAGGATGCAAATCCTGCAAGCCTATTTTAGAGATCGCTGGTCTCAAAGAAGCAGCAATTTTTCAAAGCTGATACTGGTGACAGAGCAGTCCCTGCCTTTGGTGGAAGAACCCTGCAAATTTGGCAGTAGGGATCCCCTTCCAAGCTCCGCTTCCCACAGAGGTGATCACCACAGACACCTCCCTCCTCATTGGGTTAGCTCATCTGGACAGTGCCTCAGTGAGTGGCACCTGGACTCTCCAAAAAATACAGGTTACTCACTTGTAAAGTACAGTTACGTAAGAACTTACCGTAACAGTAGATCTTTGAGAGGAGCTCTTGCAGCAGGCTATAACAGTTAGGACTATGCTGCAGGCACTAGAACCCTCCGGTGAAAACTTCAGCCAGCAGTACACAGCAGGGACCGCCCCCGACCCTGCCCAGACGTCGGTCTGGGTACAAAAGGGGGTGGACCAAGCTCCACCTCAGTTCTCCCACCAAGGCCCGACAAGAGAAGGAGGCGAAGTGACTGTAGAGAATGAAATGGAGATGGAAATGAAGATGGATCTGCACACCTCGAGGAGGAAGGCGGGTGGGAAGCAACACCTGCTGCAAGAGCTCCTCTCGAAGATCTACTGTTACGGTAAGTTCTTACGTAACTGTACTATCTTACTTTGAGTGGGAGCTCTTGCAGCAGCCTATAACAGTCAGGACTGAATACCAAACAGTCCCACGCCAAAGAGGTAGACGACGCCAGGAGGTGGAATATACTGACTCCAGAGGCCTCAGGACAGAAGCCCTTGCAAAACAGCTAGGCCGAAGCCAGCTCGGCGTCTGGAGACGATATCCAAGCTGTAATGCTTGACAAAGGTATGCACAGAGTTCCAGGTGGCGGCCGCACATATGTCCCTTATAGAGACATTTCTCAGGGCAGTGAATGAAGCAGACACTCCTCTGGTGGAGTGACCCCTGACCGGGCCCGGTAGGGGCTTATTGTGTTTCTCGTAGCAGAAGGACATGCAGTGAACTGTCCACTTCGAGACAGTCTGCTTGGTCACCGGTCTAC
This sequence comes from Neoceratodus forsteri, assembly GCA_016271365.2. NCBI lineage: Eukaryota > Metazoa > Chordata > Ceratodontiformes > Ceratodontidae > Neoceratodus > Neoceratodus forsteri. The sequence continues at coordinate 124,737,920 of JADMNL010000030.1, read as the reverse complement.
CCAAGCACTGTGGCGCAAAGGCCACAAAAAGTTGCTCCGATTGACTGTGTGTAGCTGTCCTCTTGAGGTAATACCTCAAAGTCCTGTGGACATCCAGTGTGTGAAAGAGAGCCTCCCCTCTATTAGAAGGGGAAGGAAAATAAACAGGAAGGTCAACCGACTGGTTGAGGGTCAACTCTGAGACCACTTTCAGAAGAAACTTAGGATTTGTTCTGAGGGAAACTCTTTCCCTGTGGAAAACTAAATACAGTGCCTTCAGAAAGTATTCACCCCCCCCCTTGGATTTTGTCACATTTTGTTGTGTTACTACCAGAATTTTTAATGCATTGAAATGATTTTTTCCCCCTTGATTCACATAGCATACTCAACAATTTAAAGGGGCAAAAATATTTTTATTGTGTAACAAAAATTTATGAAACATTAAAAACTGAAATATCTTGTTTACTTAAGTATTTACCCCACTGAGTCAATACTTTGTAGAAGCGCCTTTGGCAACAATTACAGCTTTGAGTCTTCTTGGGTATGTCTGTATGAGCTTTGCACATCTGGATTTGGGGATTTTCTCCCAGTCTTCCTTGCAGATTTGCTCAAGCTCTGTCAAGTTGGATGGGGAGCGTCGGTGAACCGCAATCTTTAAGTCTTCCCGCAGATTCTCAATGGGATTCAAGTCTGGGCTTTGGCTGGGCCACTCAAGGACATTCACCTTCTTGTTCTGCAGCCACTCCAGTGTTGCTTTGGCTGTATGCTTGGGGTCGTTGCCCTGTTGGAACGTAAATCTTCGCCCCAGCCCAAGGGCTATTGCAGACTGATGCAGGTTCTCCTCAAGGATGTGACAGTATTTAGCTCCATTCATTGTTCCCTCTATCCTGACAAGTGCCCCAGTCCCTGCCGCTGAAAATCATCCCCATAACATGATGCTGCCACCACCATGCTTCATGGTAGGGATGGTGTTACACGGGTTTCGGTTTGCGCCAGGCATAGCACTTTGCATTCAGGCCAAAGAGTTCAATTTTTGTTTCATCCAACCAGAGAATCTTTTGTAACATGGTCTCAGAGTCTGCCACGTGCCTTCTTGCAAACTCCAGGCATGCTATTATGTGGCCTTTTCTCAGGAGTGGCTTCCGTCTAGCCACTCTCCCATAGAGGCTACATCTGTGAAGTGCTGCAGAGATTGTTGTCCTCTGGACAGGTTCTCCCATCTCAGCCATAGATCTCTGTAGTTCTGTCCGGGGGTCATTGGGTTCTTGGTCACTTCCTGACCAAGGTCCTTCTTGCCAGTTGCTCAGTTTGGGAGGACGGCGTGCTCTAGGAAGAGTCTGGGTGGTTCCGTAATCTTTCCATTTCCTAATGATGGAGTTGACTGTGCTCCTGGGAACTTTCAACACCCTAGAAATGTTTTTATACCCCTCCCCAGATCTATGCCTCCTCACAATTCTATCACGGAGTTCTACGGACAGCTCCTTGGTCTTCATGGTAGAGCTTCTGCTCTGACATGCACTGTAAACAGTGGGATCTTATATAGACAGGTGTATTTCCTCTGAAATCCTGTCAACCATTTGAACTGACCACAGGTGGACTCCATTCAAGTTTTAGAGTGATCTCACAAGGAAATTGGATGCACCTCAGCTCAATTTGGAGTGTCATAGCAAAGGGGGTGAATACTTATCAAATCAAGACATTTCAGGTTTTTATTTTAAATTACATGTACAAAAAAATTCCATAAGTTTCACTCCACTTTGACATTAGAGAGTAATTTGTACAGATACGTGACAAAAAAATGCCATATAAATGTATCTTGAGCTTGCAACATCACAAAATGTGACAAAATCCAAGGGGGGTGAATACTTTCTGAAGGCACTGTACGGCTCTTTACACATCAGAGCCTGAAGCTCAGAAACCCTTCGAGCTCAGGTAACCGCAACTAAAAAAACAAACCTTCCAAGAAAGGTAACGCAGCCCACAATCCGCTGCTGGTTCAAAAGGAGGAAGGGTGAGTTTCTCCAACACAAAAAGGAGGTCCCAGGGTGGGATAGGGTCTCGAATGGGAGATCTCATATGCAGAATTCCTCTAAGGAAGGTGCGGGCGACATCCAATTGAGCCAATGCCTTATCTCCCACAAGGGAATGATAGGCAGAGATAGCCCACATATGCACCTTGATAGAGGAGTAATTCGGGCCCGATTGATACAAGGAGAGGAGATACTGCAACACGAATTTCACTGGGCAATTGACAGGGTCCAAATGTTGTGACGAGGCCCAGACAAAAACGCTTCCACTTCATAGAGTAAGCAGAGCGGGTGGAGGGCTTTCTCGCCGAAACTAGGACTGCCGCCACTTCCGGGGAGACCCCATATCTGTTTTGGGCTACGTCTGAAGGAGCCAGGCATGTAGAGGTGCAAGGACCAAAGGTCCGGATAGACCAGCGAACCCCGATTCCTGGGACAGTAACTGTGCGCATATGGGCAGCGGGACTGGAGGCTCCGTGGATAACCGCTGCAGTAGTAGAAACCAAATCTGCCGAGGCCATCTGAGGGCTACGAGAATCATGTAGCTCCCTTCTGCCTGCAACTTTAGTAGGACTCTCTGAATGAGAGGGAAGGGCGGGAAGGCATAGAGAAACCTTCCTGCCCAGCAGAGGGGTAACGCGTCTGGCCAGAAAGCTCCAGGCGTGTGCTCTTGCGAGCAAAACACTGGCAGTTTGGCGTTGCGTGGTGACGCAAAGAGGTCCAGCTCTGGAAGACCCCACCTGTGGAAGAGCTGGTCTGCTACGGACTGTAGCAGCTCCCACTCGTGCGCTCTGGACCGCGACCTGCTTAGGCTGTCGGCCAGATCGTTGAGGGCGCCTGGAACGTGCACTGCGGACAGCAGAATGCCTCACTCCAGCACCCAGTACCAGACTCTCATCGCCTCCCTGCAAAGGGGGTACGAGTGAGTACCCCCTTGCTTGTTGATGTAAAAGACGACCGCCATGTTGTCCGTTTGAACCAGAAGAGAGCCCAGTACCAGGGCCACCTGAAAGGCCTGTAAGGCATAGAGAACCATTCGCATTTCCAGTACACTGATGTAGAGGGACCGCTCCTCGGGTGACCAAACCCCTTACGTTCGATGAGCAGCCAGGTGCGCCCCCATCCAAGGTCCGATGCATCTGTTGTCAGAGTCTGACCGGGTGGCTCTGGATGGAAGTTGACCCCTTTCTCCAAGTTCCTGAGGTGCAACCACCAAAGCAAAGTTCTCCTGACTGGCCCCGAGAACTTGATCTGAGTCCAGATCGTCGCAGCCTTGGTCCCACTGTACCCTGAGCAGCCATTGCGGGACCCTCATGTGGAGGCAAGCCAAGGGAGTGACAGGAATGGCCACCGCCATGTGCCCCAGTAACCTGAGGAAGTTCCAAGCTGGAACTTGAGGAGTTATTGAAATCCGTTCTGCAATCACCCGCAGGCGATCTCCCCTGTCCTGGGGGAAGAAAGCCATGTCTTGGATGGAATCCAAGACCACTCCAATGAAGACGAGCTTCTGACTGGGCTCCGGGGACGATTTTCGTACGTTCAGGGTGATCCCCAGCCTTCGGAATAGAGTATAGGAGTCTCCGAGGGCGCGAAGCAGGGCTGTCCGAGACAGGGCTGTAAGCAGCCAATCGTCTAGGTAGGGGAACATGTAGCGTCCCAAGCCCCTTAGAGCCCCAGCCACCACTGCTAAGCATTTGGTGAAGACTCGAGGAACGGAAGAGAGGCCGAACGGAAGCACTCGAAATTGATAGTGCTCCCCTTGGAAGCAGAACCTCAGAAACTTCCAGTGGGAGGAAGACCGATGTGCATGTATGCATCTTGCATGTCTAGGGAACAGAGCCAGTCTCCTTGGTGCAGTAGGAAGAAGGCCTTGGTGTCACCATCCTGAACCTTTTGTACTCGATAAAGAGGTTTAGAAGGCTGAGGTCCAGAATGGGACGAAGGTCCCGTGTCTTTTTTGGAACCAGGAAGAAATGTGAATAAAACCCTTTTCCTCACTGATGTAAGGGGACTAACTCTATTGCCCTCTTTTGCAAGAGGGTCTGAATCTCTCCTTCTATTAGTGGGATGTGAGAAGGAGGATAACGGAAGAGCTGTGGAGGAGTATTCGCGGGAAACTCCGTGAACTCCAGCGTGTGTCCCATCCTGATAATGTCCAAGACCCATTGGTACGCAGTAATTGACTTCCACCCTTCGAGGTGAAGGGAAAAGCGGCTTCTGGACCTGCCCCCACCAAAAGGAAAACAGCTCCTGTAACTAGTCCTTCGTGAAAATATCTGCTGCCCTGCCTGGAGGGGAAGGATCCAGGACGTCGGCCCGCGAAGAAGAGCCCTCCTGGGGGCCCAGGGGGGAGGAGGACTTGAGCGACGGGGACGGTTCTTCCACGGCCGACCCCTCGCCTTCGCCTTCAACCAAGGCCGGGTACTGGTACCCCGACGATGGGGTGCCGCCGGAGAGTCCTTGGGTTCGGGAGGCGTGCCTTAGCAGGCAGCGCCCGGTGCCTTGGGAGGTGGGGGCGGGCATGCGCCCAAGGGTTTTCGTGGTCACCCTTAGCAGGGTTACCTTAGGCTTAGCCAGTTTCTCCCCAAGGGCCGGCCCTGGCCTGAGCAGATCTGGGCGCTATCCTGATCCCGAGGATGGGCCTTCTTTGGAGAGGGTCAGCAGAACTGGACCGCGACCGACTATGGTCTTTGCTGTGCCGTTTCTTCTCCTTGCGTTTCCCCTCTGAGGAGTGCAGATCCATCTTCTGCTCCAAGAGAAAGGTTTTCAGGGCCTTAAGGCAGCGGATGCGGGTCCTGCTAGTGAAGGCTTGGCCAGCGGAGCAGTTCGCGGTGTCATGTTCCGGTCCTAGGCAGAAGACACAGTGGCGATGGCCGTCCTTGGCCGGGATCTGCCTCCCACACTCGCACTTGTTAAGATGTTCCGGCGAGGCAGACGCCCGAGAAGACATCCGTCGGGACTACTGCACAAAAACTGAACAACGGCCTGACGTCGGAAACTTTGCAAGAAAAAAACATCGAAAAATGGTTGAAGAGGCGGACAGCGGTCTGACGTCAGTGAAATGTGAAGAAAACAGTCGAAAAAAACGGTTCAAAAGCGGGTTTTGATTGTAGATTCTTGTTGAACTGGCAAGCTGAAGCTGTTCTTTTGTTCACGCCGGGACACGGCAAGAAAAGAACTGAGGTGGAGCTGGGTCCGCCCCCCCTTTTGTACCCGGACCGATGGGGCGGGGCTGGCGTCGGGGCAGTCCCTGCTGTGTACTGCTGGCTGAAGTTTTCACTGGAGGGTCCTAGTGCCTGCGGCATAGTCCTAACTGTTACAGCCCGCTGCAAGAGCTCCCACTCGAAGTAAGATCAGGAGTTCTAGGAGTGGTATATGTTGTTCATCCACACTTACTGGTAGGTTCCTTGCCGCGTTAAATGTTGCCAGAAGGTCTTCAAGATGGCTCCTCCCACCCATCCGGGTGGTTAACCTCTCGGCTCTGCCCCATGATGCCAGATCTAGCACACTGGAAGCCAGGTTGTGCATCGAAGCCTGGGAGGTCGGGTGGGTTGTGTGGATGAACAACATATACCACTCCGAGAACTCCTGTTACAGGTGAGTAACCTGTTTTTCTAGGGACGTGGATATGTTGTTCAATCCACACTTACTGGCAGACTCCTAGCAGTTCTCCGGGAGGAGGGAGGCAAGGCGCGCACCCCCTACTTAGGGAATAAGGACTGGAGAACCGAGGTCCCAAAACCAGCATCTCGGCGTGACTCTAGGTCGATGTGGTAATGGGTAATGAAGGTGTGTGCTGACTTCCAGGTAGCAGCCCTGCAGATTGTCTGGATAGGGACGTCCCTGGAAGCAGCCACCGATGCAGCGGTATGGCGGGTAGAATGAGCTCTTATCCCTCTGGGAGGCTCCATGCCCGCCTACCTATAGCAGAGATCTATGCAGGAAGTGACCCACCTGCCTATCGTCCGCTTGGCTGCAGGTCTGCCAGGTGCAGCTTCAGCGTAGGTGACAAACAGCTGGCGAACCTCTCCCCGAACTTCAGCCGTTTGCTCCTTATAATAAGAGAACGCTCTTCTAGGGTCCAAAGTATGGAGCCTATATTCGGCCTCCGAGGTGTGACTAGGGTAGAACACCGGCAGAGTCAACACCTGGTTAAGGCGAAACTCAGACACCACCTTCTTTTGCGTGGGGGCGCAGGACAACCCTGTCTTTGTGGAAGACCAGATAAGGAGACTCAATGGAAAGCACCTGGAGCTCTCCCTTCTTTCTGGCTGACGTGACAGCCATCAAGAAGACGGTCTTCCACGACAGGTGAGATGTCAAACCTGTGCATTGATTCGAATGGCTCGCCCATGAGCTTAGCCAATACCAGCAGTAGATCCCACGGAGGTGGGGGTTCTCGCACCGGAGGGAATATGTGATAAAGGCCTTTGAAAAAGAGCCTGACCACCTTCTCCTGTGCCACCGACTGCTTTCCAGCACGCCCCCGGTTAGCAGAGATGGCTGCCAGGTGCACCTTAAGGGTCGCTGACCAAAGTCCTAGCTGAGAAAGGGACCACAGGTAGTCCAGAATGCTGGCCAAGGAACAGGAGGAAGGGTCCAGCCCCTTATCCGGACACCAAATGGAGAATCTCTTCCATTTGAAGGCATAGCATTTTCTGGTCTACTCCTTACGGGATGCCTCAAGAACGTTGAAGACCTCATCGGAAAGACCCAAGGCCTGGAACTCTAGCCGCTCAGGAACCAGGCCGTCAGGTGCAGGGATTGAAGGTCCGGGTGGAATACCTTCCCCTGGTTGACTGAGATCAGGTCCGGGCGAGCTGGAAGCCATCTCGGGAGCCTGGAGCTGAGGCTGAGGAGATCTGGATACCAGAACTGACGGGGCCAGTCTGGGGCTACTAGAATCACCTGCGCCTTGTCCCTCCTCGCCTTGAGCAGCACCTTGTGGATCAAGGGAAATGGGGGAAAGGTGTAGAAGAGGCCCAGGGTCCACGGCCTCGAGAAGGCATCCCCCTGCAGCGAGCCCTGCTGAGGGGGGCCGGCATGAAACAGCCTCAGCTTTGCATTCTCCCTGGAGGCAAACAGGTCCACCTGAAGTGTGCCCCAGTGGGAGAACAGATCGTGTACTACCTCTGGCAGGAAAGACCACTCATGAGATGCAGCACCTATCCGGCTTAGGGCATCGGCCAGAGTGTTGGAGGCTCCCGCCACAAGAATGGCTAGGAGATCCGCCTCCAGTCTGCCCACGAGAGACCAAGTGTGGAGAGCTTCCTTGCACAGAGGCAAGGAGCGCATCCCGCCCTGGCGGTTTAGATAGAACGTGGTCGTGGTGTTGTCCATCTGGACCTGGACCACTTGATCCCATACAAACGGAGCGAAGGCGGTGAGGGCTATTCAGACCGCTCGAAGCTCCAGCAGGTTGATGTGGCATCGAGACTCCTGAGGGGATCAGAGGCCGTGCGCTCTGAGCTCCCCCAGATAGGCACCCCAACCCATCAGAGGCGCGTCGGTTGTTAGAGCGACGGCCGGCTCTGGGGGACAAACGGGATACCCTCCTGCAGATGAGCAGGAACGATCCACCACTGGAGAGCGTTCCCCATCTCCTGGGTCACCATCACTGGCTGGTCCAGAGGACTGAAGCGCTGTGACCACTGGCGAGCCAGTCCCCATTGTAGGGGACGCATGTGCCAGCGGGCTCAACGGACCACGCTGGTGAAGGCTGCCATGAGGCCTAGGAGGCGCAGGAAGTCCCAGGCAGGGCGCAACTGCAAAACCAGAAATGATTGGGCAAAGAAGGAAAGAACCTCGGCCCTTTCCGCTGGGAGCCGTGCTCTGGCTCGAAGAGAGTCGAGCTCTGCCCTGATGAACTGAATCACCTGCGCTGGCACGAGTTCCAATTTGGCCTTGTTGATGAGGAGGCCAATCTGAGAGCAGACCTGGAGGGCCAGATCCCTGGACCGCTCCACCTCTGACTTGGAGGAGGCTGCAATCAGCCAGTCGTTCAGGTAAGGGTACACTCTGACCCTTCGGCGCCGCAGGAATGCTGTCACCACTGCCATGCATTTGGTGAAGACCCTGGGAGCTGGTGAGAGGCCGAAGGGCATGGCCCGGAACTCATAAAGGGATCCTTCCGCTCTGAAGCGGAGGAATCGCTGGTGTGACTGACTGATTGGGATGTGAAAGAACGCATACTGAAGGTCCAGAGAACAGAACCACACGCCTTGCTCCAAGGATGGGATGATCTGAGCCAGAGTGACCACCCTGAAGGTCCGAGACCTTAGGAACTTGTTCAGGTCATGGAGATCTAGAATGGGGCACCAGCCCCCCGTCCGTTTTGGGGCCAGAAAGTACCTGGACACACTCCCTGGGTCTGAAGGAGGGCCCGCCACCTCCCTGATCACCTCCTTCTGGAGAAGCAGGGCAATGTCGGCTCGACGGGCTGACAGAGAGGCTGCGGACCCCGTAGCCTCCTGTGGGGCGATGGCTCGACAGGGTGGGGACTGCTCCAATTCCAGCGGCAGACCCTTTCCTACCACTTCCAACACCCAGCGGTCCGTGGTGATAACGGACCAGGCGGAAATGAAGTGGCAGAGCCGTCCCCCCACGGGGGGAACCCGGGGAGGAGTGACGAGGTTGGGGGAGACACCCCTCAACCCGTCACTGGGCAGGCTTGGAGGAAGGACCGGCCGAGGAACCTCCTGGACCTTCCCTCCCGGCTTCCTGTTGGAGGAAGCAGCAGGCTTGGCTTTGGGGTGCCAAGTGCGAGCCTGTTGGCCCTGATGCTGGTGTTGCTGGGCCGGACGTGCCACAGAGGCTGAAGGACGAATGGGCTTACGCTGCTGCTGGCGGCCTTTGCCCTTCTAAGCAAACGTGACAGAGTCCAAGGTGGCGTTGGACTTCTCGATCCATTGGAGGTGACCCTCCACCCCAGGTCCGAACAAGTTGGTACCCAGGAAGGGGACATCTGCCAGTTTGTGCTGGGTATCCGCCGTGAAGGTGGGGATCCGCAGACAAGCTCTGCGGCGCATGGCCACTGCGGCCGCTACTGACCGGGCACACGAATCAGCGATGTCCAGGAAGGTCTGGAGCTGCTGTTTGTCCACCGCCCTTCCCTGATCCTGCACCTGCTTGACCGTGGTTTGGAGGTCAGCCAGGAGATGAGGAATCACTTCATCCAGGGAGCCCAAAAGGGCGTGTGAAAAGTGTGCCATCAGGACGGCCAAGCTGGCCTGACGAAGGCCTAGGGAGGAAGCGGAGTAAACTTTCCGCCAGAGTAGTCCAGCTTCTTGGACTCCTTGTTGGAAGGCTTGTACACGTCCTGAGCGTTTCCAGAATGCCGGAAAACGCGATCGGTCACGAGCCCCTCCGCAGAGGGGTGCTCAGAGAAACCGGAGTGTGAACCGGTGGGGACAGCATACTTCCGAGCCATCCTGGCCAACGGTGCTGGACAAGAAGCTGGCCGCTGCCACAGCTCCAGGGCCGGGCCAACAATTGCTTCGGCCACCGGGAAGGCCTCTGTGGGGGAATCCCCTCTGTCCAGTATCTCCGTGAGGGGATACTTGGCCCGCTTTGAAACGGGTTCGAGTTTCATTCCAGTAGATTCTGAGATGAGCCGAAGCATTCCCAAAAACGAGGATGAGCTCTCGTCCACTGACTGCCCCCCCCCCCGTGGACTCCAAGTCAAGCGGCCTGGAGAACAAGGAGCCATCATCAGACTCTGAGGAGTCTGCCAACAGCTGCCGAGCACCTGAGTCACCCTCCACCTGCCGAGGTTGATCGGGAGTGAGGGTGACTGACAACCGATGTGGCAAGCCCTGACCCGACCGAGAATCCTTGGGCGGGGCCCCGAATTTAGGTTGTGGAGGTGGGGGTTCCACCACGATGTGTGGCGCAGCCGGTTTCAGCCGAACAACCGGTGCCGGCTTCAGCTCCTCGACCGCTGCGAGGGGTCGTTTCGGGCGCTCCAGTGACAGCCACTTACTGGCCAGGGAAGATGACGAAGTCGGCCTATTCCTGGTCAAAAGGAGCTGCTGCTGCCACATTAGCTCTTCGTAGCGCCGACGCAATTTGCGCCGGAGCCTATCCTCCGAAGAGGACGAAAACGAGGATGAGTGGCGCTGTCGCTTTCCATGGTACCGAGACCACCGATGTCGGCGGGATCGGCTGGACCGAGAAGGGGTCTGAGACCGAGACCTTCGGTGTTTCTGAGGGAGGGTCTGAGAGGGGCGGGGGAAACCCGCTCCTCCCTCGGTTCAGGGGCCTTAACCGGGGACTCTGGCACAGGAGGCATAGGCAAGTCCTCGGTTTCCACCGGGGGAACCGGTGAAGAAGGGTTGTCGGCATCTCCAGTCGACAGCCCATCCGACGGGTCGAGAAAAATCTTGACTGCGTTGACGGGTGTCTCGGCCGGCTGACCTGATGAGGACACCATGAAGCCAGCGGCCTTAGCCGCAACCTCGACCGAAGTAGTGTCCACTCTCCGGGGAAGGGGACCTCTCCCGCTCCCACAAATGTCGACGGTGGGACTTACCCTTGGGGTCCTTCTTTTTGGACCGAGAGGAATGTCCCAAAGGGCCTTCTCCCTTGGTGGAGAGGGAATGGCAAAGCTCCTTGAAAGAAGCTGTGTAGGAGGATTCCAAGGAGAGCAGGATTAATGCCGCGACCGACCAAGGAGAGCGGGATAAATGCTGCAACCGAGGATGATAAAGATACGGCCTGGGCCGCCTCCTCCTCGAGGGCAATCATCTGCTCTAGCTGTTCTGCCGAGCCCGGCGCTGTAGACACCGCCCAACGGGCCTCCTTAGACTTAACCGGAGGATAACGTTTCTCAGGTCGCCCCAACAGTAACTGGGCAGCGCGGTCCTCCAAGACCAAAGCCGAAAAGGATTTGCACAACTCACAAGCCTGTGACTCATGACCGACTCCAAGGCAATAAACGCACGTGGCGTGCGGATCGGTCCAGGACATCTTCTGCCCACAGGGGCACCGAAGAAATCCGGGAGTCAATTTGTCCATCTTAGCTGCGAGGGAAGATACAGACCGAAGTCTTGTAAACTGTAAAATAAGTTTCGGATTAACCGAGGTGTGAATCCAGCCTTAAACGCAGAGTGCTAAGGAGGGAACCCGAGCTTCCAAGCGGTAAAAAGATCTGGCGTCATGGGGCGGAGTCGAGAGTTTTACCACCTGGGTGGGTGGGAGGAGCCAGCTTGAAGACCTTCTGGCAACATTTGAAGCGGCAAGGAACCTGCCAATAAGTGTGGATTGAACAACATATCCACGTCCCTAGAATCACAGTTACATATATACCTTTTGGAACTCTGAGCAATCTTTCTAGCTCTCAAAGCTTATGCTCCTGTCATAAAAAGGGCAGACTGTACAAATTCAGACAGACACACCACTGCAATATTTTACATAACCAAGCAGGGTGGTACCAGAACAGGAAATACTCTGTTCAGGGGCTCTGACAAATCTGGTCTCTCACCTTCTCCCTTGGAGTCAGCCTTTCAGCTATTCGCCTCCCAGGCAAGCCTAATATCCTGGCAGATGCTCCAACTCCCATCAGTCAAGGTCAGAGCAAATGGACTCTGAACAAGCAAGTACTAGCCACAGTGTTCAGGCGGTCGGGCACTCCATAAGTGGATCTGTTCACCTCTCCCCTCAATTTCCAGCTTCATCAGTACTGTTGTAGGCCCCCAGTCCCGGGGACGCTTCCCTGGATGCCCTGATCCTGGACTGGTCAAGGAGGTACCTATATGCAATTCTTCCCTTCCCGATACTCAGGGTATTGCTGAAATTCAGACGACAACCTGCATCAAGGATTCTGATGGGTCTGGATTGGCCCAGGCAAGCCTGGTGCCTTCCCCTTCTCTCACTGTTCTGCAGAAGGCCCATTTGCCTGCCACCAAAGCACTCTGCTGACCCTTCCCGAGACAGGAGTGCATTATCCAGACATATACACTCTTCACCTCAAGACCTGGTTCTTGAAGGATTAGAGTTTCCATCTTCTCAGTACTTAGAGCAAGTCCTTATGACCCGAAGAATGGCTAAAAAAACCTAACACAAAGAAAGACTTATAATAAAAACTGCCATCACAGAAGTAACAAGCCTTTGTGTAAAGCAAATAAACAAAATGAAACGAGGTAAGAAACCACTATGGTTCTCAAAGGAAGTGGCAGTGAAGGTTCAAGAGAAAAAGAAAGCATACAGGAAGTACAAGGAATCACAGAAGGAACAGGACAGAGAACTGTATCAGTTAAAGCAAAAGGAAGCTGGAAAGGCAGTCAGAACAGCAAAGGCCCAAACTGAGGAAAAGATAGCCAACCTAGTTAAGAGGGGGATAAAACCTTTATAGGTACATCAGGGAACAAAGGAAGACCAAGGGAGGGATAGTGAGGCTTAATAAAGGGGAGGGAGGGTGGGCAGAGGGTAACTGTGAAAAGGCAAGAGATACTAAACAAATATTTTTGCTCAGTATTTACAAAGGAAGAGGGAGGTACCTAAAACAAACAGTAGAAACACTCTGGATACAGAAGTTGATACCAGCCCATTTACAGAAGAAAGAGTTCTGAAAGAGCTCTTAAAACTGAAGGTGGACAAAGCAATGGGGCCTGATGGGATTCATCCCAGAATTCTAAAGAACTAAGGATAGAACTAGTGACACCACTGACTACCCTCTTTAACAATCATGGGAGGATGGGGTGGTACTGAGGACTGGAGGAGGGCAGATGTGATTCCCTTCACAAAAGTGGGAGCAAGGCAGAAGCAGGAAACTACAGACCTGTTAGTTTAACCTCAGTGGTAGGGAAAATGATGGAATCACTTCTGAAGAAAAGAACTGTTATATCTAGAGGCCAGAGGGCACAGGACCCAAGGCAGCATGGATTCACAGCGGAAGGTCATGCCAGACAATCTGATAGATTTCTTTGACTGGGTGACCAAATTAGTAGATCAGGGAGGCTGTGGACATGGCCTACCTAGACTTTAGCAAGGCATTTGACACAGTCCCACAAAAGATTAATATACAAGTTAGCCAGCCTGGGAGTGGGTCCCAAGATGACAGCCTGGGTAAGAATTGGCTGGAGAATAGGACACAGAGAGTATGAAAATGGGTCCTCTGAAAAAAGGGGTTAGCAGTGGGGTACCACAGGGTTCAGTATTAGGACCGGTTCTCTTCAATGTCTTTATAAGCGGCATTGCAGAGGGACTGGAAGGAAAAGTATGACTCTTTGCAGATGACACAAAGATCTGCAACAGAGTTGATGCACAAGGTGGGGTGGAAAGGATGAGAAGGGACTTGGCAAGGTTAGAGGAATGGTCAAATGTATGGCAGCTTAGATTCAACGCTAAGAAGTGCAAGGTAATGCACCTGGGAAACAAAAACCCAGGGGAAGAGTACACAATGGGGGTGAGATACTAACAACAACAAAAATGGAAAGGGACCTGGGGGTAGTCATATCAGATGACCTAAAGGTGGGCAAGCAATGTGAGAGGGCAGCAAGGAGGGCTGGGAGGATACTGGAATGCATAGGGAGAGGCATCACCAGCAGAAAACAAGAAGTTATTATCCCTCTGTACAGACAGCTGGTGAGACCACATCTGGAGTACTGCGTGCAGTTCTGGAGACCCAATCTCCGCAAAGACAGACAGGATGGAAGCGGTCCAGAGGAGGGCAACTAAAATGGTGCAGGGTCTGCACCGGAAGACATATGAAGTGAGACTTAAGGAGCTTAATATGTATAGCCTCGAGGAAAGGAGGGAGAGGGGGGACATGATAGAAACTTTCAAGTACCTCAAGGGAATCAACAAAGTCCAAGAAGTAGCATCTTTCAAAAAAGAGGTGTGCAAGAACAAGGGGCACAATTTGAAGATAGAAGGGAGGGCTCAGAGGTAATTTAAGGAGTATTTTTCACAGAGAGGGTTGTGGATGCATGGAACAGCCTTCAGAGGAGGTTGTGGAGTCAAAAACAGTGGTGGAATTCAAGCATGCATGGGACAGTCATAAGGCAATTCTAGGGGGTGGGGGTAGGAAGAAGTAGGCTGCTGGTTAACTAGGATCTGCAGCTTATCCATCAGGTAGGGAAATGGGCAGACTGGGTGGGCCAGGCGGTCCTTATCTGCCGTCAATGTCTATGTTTCTATGTTATGCAGCCAAATGGGAAGGGTTCTCCCTTTGGTGTAAGAGCAAAAAGGTCAATCCTCTTACAGCTTCAGACTCCCAGCTGTTGGATTACCTGGCACATCTGCAGGTGTCAGGCTTGAAACCCTCCCCCCTCAAGCTACACCTGGCTGCAATTTCGGCCCATCTTTCACTGGGGAAGAACAAGTCAATTTTTTTCCCCACACCATATTCAAACAGTTTTTCAAAGGCCTCTTGCACCTCCAGCCTCCAGTCAGGGAGCCAGTACTCCTTGGAGCCTGAATCTTTGCATTGCCAAACTCATGGAACCGCCCTTTGAGCTTGTGGCCACTGCCCATCTCAAGTTTGTAACCAGGAAATCTGTCTTCCTGGTGGCCATTATCTCTGCCAGGAGGATTTCAGAGCTACAGGCCCTGTGCACTGAGCCTAATTACATCATTCCTTACAGAAAAAATTGAGCTCAGGACAAATAGGAAGTTGCTGCCTAAGGTGGTCCCTGAATTTCACCTTAACCAGCCTATTACTCTGCCTATTTTCTTTACCGAGAAATCCACTCCAGGCGAACAGAAGCTCCTCAGTCTGGATGTCAAAAGAGCTCTCTTTTACTATGTAGAACATACTAGACAGGTCAGTGGCTCTTCCACTTAGTTGTTCCTCACCTATGGGGATATAGGCAGAGGAAGACCAGCTACCAAAAGAACTATTTTCCGCTGGTTAGTCTCTTGTATTAGAGTTTGCTATGAAAACACTGGTCGTCAACCTCCTGTGGGGCTCAGGACCGACTCCAGCAGGGGCACTGCAGCCTCTGTGGTAACAGCAAGAGACATACCCCTTCGCGATGTCTGCAAAGCAGCTACCTGGAAATCTGCACACATGTTCATTAAGCACCACAGCTTAGATGTGCAGTCCAGATCTGGTGCCAAAATCTGGCAAGGCGGGTCTGCAGAGCCTCTTTCCTGAGTAGGTTCTCTGCCCACCTCCAATTGGTACTGCTTGGTAGTCTGCTATAGTTACTGATGCTAAAGGACTCCTGGGGTAAGAAGAAAAAATTACTCACTGTAGTAATCTTTCTTTCAAGGGGTCCTTTAGCATCAGTAAGCACCCACCCTTCCTCCCTGGTTCACCTTTTAGGAGAAGGGCTCTGGTCTCACTTTTATCACCAAAACTGGTCTTTTATTAAAGAGTTTTCGAGCTCAAGTTGTCTTCTGTTCTGGTTTTGGACATCTGCACGTCTTCCTTATCCTGTTGGTTTATTTTTGGGAGTATGTGCTCATTATCTTCAAAAAAATTCTGAAGCCCTTCAGGCTGCTTCCTTTCAGCACACCCCCCTCCTTTTCTTCTGACTGGCTGATGCCCAAGCTCATTATGCTAGTTATCTTAAAGGCACACCTCGGGGCAGTGGCACCTAGCCAGCTAACTGCTATAGTTACTGATGCTAAAGGACCCCTTGGAAGAAAGAAGATTACTACAGTGAGTAATTTTTTCTTATCTGGAACTTGGACATCCCTGTAAATGAGTTAACACAATGTTACCTTTCATGGTTACAATAAAAATCTGTACCAGAATATGAAAATTATATGGTCATCGTAATTCTTGATCTTCCAGAATATTTTCACCATTCATCACTGGTGGGCCTGAGCCTGGAGGCACTAGGACCCTGCAGGAGCATATGCCTTTACAAACTTCAGAAGCAGGGGACAGGACCGATGTCTGAGATGGTGCAGCACAAGAGGCAAATGTATGATGTGGCATTTGTGGGCTGGCCAGTAACCAACTCTGCCCCCCCCCCCACCTCAGTTCTATTCGCTTAGGAGAGGAAAAAAGGGTAAGTAAAAGAGAAGGGCTAGGGCATGGGAGCCCAAGGTGCAGACAAATGGATATAGGATTTAAAAAGAACAAACTAAACAAAAAGAATGAATGAAAGAGGAGCAATATGGCAACCAGAGCAGCAGCACTGTGAGTGAGCTCTTGCAGTGTGTGTGTGTCAAAACTTGCATAAACCTGCATAAGGCTTGTTTTTTAGCTTCATTCAATCTGATGTCGGAAAAAATGGAAATCAAGGGCAATATTCTCTTAGAGTGAAGAGTTTGCCTCACATTCCATTCGTCCTCTGGAGAAGAGATTCCTATGGCCGGGACTCAGCCCTGTTAGCGGATAGTGTTTCGGCTCTGCTGCTTTTACAGCAACCTCCCCATCTGGATTATCAAAGGAGCTGGGATTACAAACACCACTGCAGTCAGCAGCTTTTGAAATTAACTTGGCCTCTCAATCCAGTGGATCTCACTGTAGTCCGCAGAGATTAGTGGGGTATTTAAAAATACGACAGTGTTAACTGGTACTGAACAAACTGAAGTGGCTGGATTAGAACCCGATGCTGGAAAAATGGCAATTTATAAAACTCCAGGGGCTTCACAATCTAATGCGTATTCTCTTGAGTCCCTAGGAAAATCAACACAACGCGCGTTAGCTGTACTTTAAAGACAAGAAGAGAAACAAGATGCTCTCAGTGCAAAGACCGATTTTCTTTATATTATATATATAAATAATGGATTTTTGTACCCAGTTTGTCGCCCACCCCCGAACCTACGCCACGCATGCTCACACCGCGGTGTGAGGTGTCCTCCTGCCACTCGCCACCCCCTCCCACCTACACTAGCCACCGACCTCTACCCGGTGGCAGCGAACTATGGGGATGACCACCACCTTGAGAGAGAGAACAGCTGCCTGTCAGCTGCTCAATCCAGCTTTCACCCTCCCATGCCGGCTCCCCGATGACCTGGAGTCTGTTCCCGAAGCCGGGTCGCCGGCGTGACACAAGGTAAGGCGTCCAGTGCCTCAGCCCTCTGTGCCACCAGGGTGGCAGCAAAGACTGATTTTCTACAGGGAAAAAAAACAAAGTTACAAAGCAAAAATCTGAGAATAATTCCAAACAAATAGCTAACAATATTGAAATGATTACGTCCATGAACAGTAAAACTGTAGTAATGGAGGCTACTAGTGCTGCTATGGTGAAAGAGAATTACAACGTACATAGAAAAACTGAAAACTGGAAAATCAGATTAGGTACAAGAATCTTAGAACTGTCGGCCTCCCAAACCATCTGGATTCCTCCTTTGAATCTGTCAAGGGATTTAATAAAAGATATTTTTAAGCCGGCCCGCCGGCGCAGCAGTTGGATTTCCGCTTGTGATGCCAGCGACACGGGTTTGGGAACAAGCCTGGGTCGCTGGAGGGCTGGCCAGGAGTAGAAAGATTGAGCGTCCCATGGACAGCTCTTCTTCTCTGGTGGGGAGGGTAGGGGACTAGTCCGGCGCCTGCTGGCTCCTAGCGGAGGCTGGGAGTAGCACAGGATGCATGGCCCAAATGATAACCGGGGGAGGAGCGGACGTTGGCGTATGCCATAACGTCACTATGCTGCCCCCGACAGAACAAGGAAAATGGCTGGATGCTCAGCGGATGACTGCCTCCGGATCCTCTGCACCCCCAAGGGGCCGTTCCTCGCGGGTGCCCAGCAGCATCCTGCAGCCTAACAGAATAAAGTGCTAGTGTCCCCCTCCACTGGTGCATTCCGGCGAAGGGAAACGCTGGGATACTGCGGGAAGGCTGCTATGTGGGACCTGCGGGGGAGTCAGGACTCGAGAGGGGATGGCAGAAGCAGAAAGGACCCTAGGAGAGCCCAAAGAAGTGGCGGACATCCGAGCAGGAGTGAAAGGGATAAAACAGATTACTCAGAAAGAAAAAAAAAAAAATATACAGTGGTTTGCAAAAGTATTCATCCCCCTTGAAAATTGTCAGATTTGTCTGGATTACAAATGATATATTGAGATTTTGTTCTGTGTAATATTTATTTAAAAAGACTGACTCTCAAAATAATTATTTTAAAGTGACATTGGTTTTATGTTAGAAAATATGTTTAAGAAAAATAAATAACTGAAATATGCTGTTTGCATAAGTATTCAACCCTGAGCTCTGGAA
The DNA here is from genome assembly GCA_016271365.2 of Neoceratodus forsteri. NCBI lineage: Eukaryota > Metazoa > Chordata > Ceratodontiformes > Ceratodontidae > Neoceratodus > Neoceratodus forsteri. The sequence continues at coordinate 124,719,803 of JADMNL010000030.1, read as the reverse complement.
GCTCAAGTTTACACAGATGAAAAATATTGCTCCTAACGAGGACACAATTGGCTTACAATTGGCCTCACCTTCTGAAACATTAAAGTAGCTTACATTTTCTGGATAAAACCTCCCCCTCCTCAGTTTAATGACCATTGGTCAGACTGTGAATCTGAAGGAAGGGTGTGAAAATGACGACTAAAGAGCATTCTAAGGAAGGTAGAGATAAAGTAATAGACATGCATACATTAGGAAAAGGGTACAAAATAATATCCAAGTGTGCACTGTTGGATCAATAGTGAGGAAGTGGAAGCTGCATCACACCACCCAGGCACTACCTAGACAAGGCCGTCCCTCAAAACTCAGCATCCGAACAAGAAGGAGACTAGTGAGGGAAGCCACAGAGAGACCAACAATCACTTTGGAAGGAGCTACGAGTTCAGTGGCTGAGAGTGGAGAGAAGTGCACCAGTCAACCACATCAAGAGCTCTGCATAACACTGGCCTGTATGGGAGGGGTGGCTAGAAAGAAGCCATTACTCAAAAGAACCATATCAAAGCACATCTGGAGTTTGCCAGAAAGCATGAGAGTGACCCAGCTAAGATGTGGCACAAGGTTTTGTGGTCTGATGAGACCAAGATAGAGAGTTTTGGCCAAAATTCAAAAGCGCTATGTGTGGCGCAAACCTAACTGCCCATGCTCGAGAAACACCATCCCTACAGTGAAGTATGGTGGTGGCAGCATCATGCGTGGGGATGCTTTTCATCAGCAGGGACTGGGCATCTTGTTAAAATTGAAGGAAGAATGGATGGAGCAAAATACAGGAGATACTGCAAGAGAACCTGCTTCAGTCTGCTAAAAACTGAAGCTTGGGAGAAACTTCCACCTTTCAGCAGGACAATGATCCCAAGCACAAGGCCAAAGCAACACAGGAGTGGTTAAACAACAAAAGGTGAATGTCCTACAGTGGCCAAGTCAAAGTCCAGATCTCAATCCCATCGAAATCTGTGGCACTGTTTGAATATTATGTCCATAAGCTGCTGCCTAACCAACCTGGAACAAATCTGCCAAGAAGAATGGGCAAGAATCACTCCCAAACAGCGTGCAAGGCTGGTAGATACTTACCCCAAAAGACAAAGCTGTTATTGCAGCAAAAGGTGGCTCTACCAAATACTACTGTGTAGGGGTTGAATACTTTTGCAAGCAGCATTTTCCAGTTTTTAATTTACTTTAAAAGATGTGCTGACGGATAATTAATTTTGGCTTTGAGGATATACTGTTAGAGCAAATGAGTTTGCTATAAAAATACTGACTGGAATAATATATGTAAGTCTCTCATTTGTAATCCAGACAAAACTGACAACTTTCAAGGGGGTTGAATACTTTTGCAAACCACTGTATATATTTTTGTGCCAGTATTTAAATTTGCCCTCTGATAATCTCTCATTTATTACTAAAGCTTTCAGATTATACAAGAGGGGTAGAGAGAAATATACACTCATTTACAAAACCTATGGATTTTATATATACATCCAGATTTTTCATTTTAAATACAACAAAGGCGAAGGAAATTTCTGATGTATCGGCAGGAGATACTAGAGCTTGGTGGGTCTTTTCAATTGCTGGCACCGGCTAAAGTGCATGTTTCTTTTAAGGGTAAAACATCTTTTTTTTAAATTGATCAGCTGGTTACTTTCCTACGCTCACAATATGAACATAATTCCTCCAGAGAGGGGGAGTCTCCCTCCAACTCGGATAAGGAACTCTCAGCAATAGGAGGCAGTGTAGTGCAGTGGTTTAAGGCTCTGAGTTGCAAACCTGGATTTGAATTCCACAGCCCCCACTTGCATACTGTGTGACCCTGAGCAAGTCACTTAACTTCCTTGTGCTCCCAGATCACACCTGTAAACAAGCTTTAAGCTTAGTGTGTCTCTCCTAGTTTATAAAAAAAAAAAGGCAATAGCACAAGACATGGAAGAAGGACAGAGTTAAATAAGTGGACTAATGGTGTTTTTTTCTTTTCAGCGATGGATTTAATTAGAAGGAATGTTTCTTCTTTCGTTAGCAACAGCCACTAACCCTTTGTCCTGGAGGTGTCTAGATGAGAAACTAAAGCAACAGTGTAATACATTACAGCTCAAGATCAAGTTTAAGAGAGTTTTTGCTCATCTTAATGACACTAAAGAAAAAAAATTCAGGCCTGTTTTTTTCTATGAAATGTGTTACCTGCATAAGATTACCAAAATGTAACGTATGGTTATTAAAGAGGTACTGATACCTCAAAGAAAACTTTAAAAAACATAATAATTAGGTACAATTATGCCTGCATTCCATTAATATTTTGTTTATTCCTCCTCTCCATTATTTATTACTAAGGAAATTTGTGTGAATATATGATCTTTATTCCAGAGTTCCTTTAGAGCCCATCTGCCTCTATAGCTTACTCCCTACTCTGTCTCGGGTCATCATTTCATGGACAAAACCACGCAAAACAACAATGCCACAGGCATTACAGCGTGCGGTAAAATACGGTTGGCAGAAAGCAGACCACAAAACAAAAGTGCACACCGGTGGCACACGTAGAAGAAATCTTATTTTTGGGGCGCACTTTCATCGCAGGTCAGCTTCCTCTCACACCACCCAACTTAAATATCTAACCTGGAGGTGGGTGTGGACCGAGGGGAAAAGGAGAAACTCCGAGCAGGGGACTTTGTTTTATTTCACTATGTGCTTTAGACTGCAAGGTTCTCCTTGTGTGGTTCTGTCTGACACTGAGCCAGTACCCCCTACTTCAAGTCATAATCCTCGGTTATGACATCACAATGCGTTACTATGGGAGTAACTGTGCTATCACAAGCAGTGCTCTATGACTTCAGGTAGGGAAAGAGCAGCAGGAATAGACAAACTCTTCAGGAGCAAAGATCCTGTTTTCATATAGATCACCTCAGTAATAAATAGTGGGGAGAAGGAATACAGCACTAATGGGAAATACAAGCTGGACTGTGTCTAAGTATAAGGTTCTGTTAAAGTTCTCCTGAATGAGTCGCTGGCTCTTTAAAGAGCAACCAATGCCTCGAGAATAACTTTCAAAAACCTATTATTGGGACACAAAGCAGCTTATATTTCTCATCAGCTCAGTATTTCTTTTTTAATACTCCTTTTGGTGCAAGTAGATTACACCAGTATAGTACAAGTTACATAATTCTCAAAAAGATCACATGTAAGTTACAGAATGACAGTAACTATCATATCAGAAAGGAACAGTAAAAAAGGGCTGAGGGAGAAAGTTGCTCATCTCTAGGCTGAGTTGGCCAGGATTTGTGGTACCTCCTCTCCCATCCAGGGACCACCAGGGCCACTGTCGTTGCCTCAGAGGTTGCCAAGAAAGAGGAGCGGTTGGACCACAGTGGGCTCAGGGAGGGTGAGGGTGGTGGAACAGAGGCGCACCCCTCCAGTTGTACCTCTCCACAATTCATATGCCGTTCTAGCAAAGTGTGGCTCCTCTATGGAGGCGCCCGCAGTGGAGACCAAAGGGGTTGCTGGGAACCTCCACAAAGGAGACCCACAGGAGGGTGGCATGGGACCCCACAGGGGAAGGAAACAACTCCTGGTGGGGGACTCCATTGTTAGGAAGCTAGAACTGGGGGAAGAAGAGGAGAGGAAGCGAATTCTCAGGATTGCCGGAGCAGCTGCACAGAGGAGGGAGCTGGATGTCATTGTCCACCTAGGGACAAATGACCTGGCTAAGAAAGGGATCAGAGCTGTGCAGGAAGAGTTTATGGAGTTGGGGAGGGGCCTTAGGCAAGTAGCATGCACGGTAACCTTGTCGGAGGTGCTGCCTGTCTGGCATAGGTGAGGCTAGGGTGCTTCACACCATGGGGATTCAATCAGTGTTTGAAAAACTGGTGCAGAGCTTAGGGATTTGGCTTACCTGGGGACTGGGGGTCCACCTGGAGTGATGCAGGCCTATACTGGTGTGATGGTCTGCATCTGTCCAGGAGGGGAACCAGGATCCTAGGTGATAGGTTTAAATGCTTCATTGGCAAGCATTTAAACTAGCCAAGGGGGAGGCACTGGAAAGGAGCAGGGAAATCCTAGCTCCCCCCAAAAACATCAGGATAGTAAGTGAGGTAAACACCAAGATAGAGATGTTGATAGGGAGAAGGGCAGGGGTAAATGAAGAAAGTGACAAAGGCAATAAGGACAGGGATGGGGCAAAAAAGGGTAAGGCCATCAGGAATTTGAGGGTAATTGAGTACCAATGCCCGCAGTCTGGGCAACAAGCTCCCTGAACTGGTGGCCTTGATGGAAGACGGATGCCTGGATATCGTAGCAGTCACAGAAATACAGGTTACTCACCTGTAACAGGAGTTCTAGGAATGGTATATGTTGTTCATCCACAATGTCTGGCAGGTTCCTTGCCGCTTTAAATCTTGCCGGAAGGTCTTCAAGCTGGCTCCTCCCACCCACCCGGGTGGTAAAACTCTCGGCTCCGCCCCATGACGCCAGATCTAGCCCACTGGAAGCCAGGTTGGTCGAGGCCGGGAGGTTATGGGTCGTGGGATGAACAATATACCATTCCTAGAACTCCTGTTACAGGTGAGTAACCTGTATTTCTAGGGACATGGATATGTTGTTCATCCACACTGTCTGGCAGACTCCCTAGCAGTTCTCCGGAGGAGGAGGAGGCAAGGCGCACACCCCCCCTACTTAGGAAATAAAGACTGGAGAACCGAGGCCCCAAAACCAGCATCCCAGCGTGACTCAAGGTCTATGTGGTAATGGTAATGAAGGTGTGTTCTGACTTCCAGGTAGTAGCCCTGCAGATTTCCTGGATAGGGACATCCCTGGAAGTAGCCACCGATGCAGCGGTATGGCGGGTAGAATGAGCTCTTATCCTCTGGGAGGCTCCATGCCCGCCAACCCATAGCAGAGATCTATGCAGGAGGTGACCCACCTGCCTATCGTCCGCTTGGCTGCAGGTCTGCCAGGTGTGGCTTCAGCGTAGGTGACAACAGCTGGCAACTTTCCCGAATCTCCAGCCGCCCGCCTCCTTATAATAAGCGAGCGCTTCTAGGGTCCAAAGTATGGAGCCTATATTCGGCCTCCGAGGTGTGATTGGGGTAGAACACCGGCAGAGTCAACACCTGGTTAAAATGAAACTCCGACACCACCTTCGGAAGGAATTTCGGGTGGGGGCGCAGGACAACCTTGCCCCTGTGGAAGACCAGATAAGGAGACTCAGTGGAAAGCACCTGGAGCTCTCCCATCCTTCTGGCTGACGTGATAGCCACCAAGAAGGTGGTCTTCCACGACAGGTGAGAGATGTCACACCTGTGCATCGGTTTGAATGGTCTGCCCATGAGCTTAGCCAATACCAGCAGTAGATCCCACGGAGGTGGAGGTTCTCGCACCGGAGGGGATATGTGATCAAGACCTTTGAAAAAGTGCCCGACCACCTTCTCCTGCGCCACCGACTGCTTCCTCGCCTGTGTCTGTAAGCAGAAATGGCTGCCCAGGTGCACCTTAAGGGTCAGCCGACCGAAGCCCTTGCTGAGAAAGGGACCACAGGTAGTACAAAATGCTTGCCAAGGAACAGGAGGAAGGGTCCAGGCTCGTGCCCTGACACCAAATGGAGAATCTCTTCCATTTGAAGGCGAGCATTTTCTGGTCGACTCCTTATGGGATGCCTCAACGACGTTGAGGACCTCGTCGGAAAGACCCAAGGCCTGGAACTCTAGCCGCTCAGGAACCAGGCTGTCAGGTGCAGGGATTGAAGGTCCGGATGGAATACCTTCCCCTGATTGACTGAGATCAGGTCCTGGTGGGCTGGAAGCCACCTCGGGAGCCTGGAGCCGAGACTGAGGAGATCTGGATACCAGAACTGGTGGGGCCAGTCTGGGGCTACCAGAATCACCTGCGCCTTGTCCCTCCTCACCTTGAGAAGCACCTTGTGGATCAAGGGAAATGGGGGAAAGGCGTAGAAGAGGCCCGGGGTCCACGGCCTCGAGAAGGCATCCCCCTGCAGAGAGCCCTGCTTGGGGGGGGGGGGCATGAAACAGTCTCAGCTTCGCATTCTCCCTGGAGGCAAACAGGTCCACCTGAGGCGTGCCCCAGAGGGAGAAGAGATCTTGTACTACCTCCGGCAGGAGAGACCACTTGTGCGACGCAGCCTCTATCCGGCTTAGGGCATCGGCCAGGGTGTTGGGAGGCTCCTGCCACGTGAATGGCAAGGAGATCCGCCTCCAGGCTGCATACGAGTGACCAAATGCGGAGAGCTTCCCTGCACAGAGGCATGGAGCGCGTCCCGCCCTGGCGGTTTAGGTAGTACATGGTCGTGGTATTGTCCGTCTGGACCTGAACCACTTGACCCCGTAGAAATGGAGTGAAGGTGGTGAGGGCTAGATGAACCACTCAAAGCTCCAGCAGGTTGATATGGCATCGGGACTCCGGGGACCAGAGGCCGTGCGCTCTCTGCTCCCCCAAATGGGCACCCCAACCCATCAGAGAGGCATCAGTCGATAGAAAGACCGTCGGCTTGGGACGGACGGACAAACGGGATGCCCTCCTGCAGATGTGCTGGAACGGTCCACCACTGAACAGCGTTCCACATTCCTTTGGTCACTGTCACTAGCTGATCCAGCGGATCGGAGTGCTGTGACCATTGGCTGGCCAGTCCCCACTGAAGGGGACGCATGTACCAGCGGGCCCAACGGACCACACTGGTGCAGGCCGCCATGAGGCCCAGGAGGTCCTGGGCAGGGCGCAATTGCCCAACCTGAAATGATTGGGCAAAGGAGGAAAGAACCTCGGCCCTGTCCGCCGGGAGCCGTGCTCTGGCTCGTAGAGAGTCGACCTCTGCCCCGATGAACTGTATCACCTGCTTTGGCATGAGTTCCGACTTGGCCTCATTGATGAGGAGGCCAACCTGAGAACAAACCTGGAGGGCCAAATCTCTGGACCGCTCCACCTCCGCTCTGGAGGGGGCTGCAATGAGCCAATCATCCAGGTAGGGGTACACCCAGACCCTTTGGCGCCGCAGGAATGCTGTCACCACTGCCATGCATTTGGTGAAGACCCTGGGAGCTAGGGAAAGGCCAAAGGGCATGGCCCAGAACTTGTAAAGGGATCCATCCGCTCTGAAGCACTTTATCAGTGTCAGTGGCTCAGCAGGTAGCACACTCGCCTCTGAGGCCGGGAGATCAGAGGGCTGTGGGTTCAGTTCCCACGTCTGGCACTTGGGTTAATATCCCAGTACTGACACTGTAGTGCAGCATGAGAGGGGTGCTGCACTTCTGAGGTGCCGTCTTTCGGATGAGACGTTAAACCGAGGTCCCATCTGCCTGGATTGGTGGTAGTTCAGGTGGATGTTAAAGATCCCACGGCACTTCTCGAAAGAGTAGGGAATTTCCTGTCCTGGCCAAATTTCCTCATTCACTAAAAAATACCACCAACAGTTTAATCTGGTTCAACATCAGTTGGCATTCATCTGTATCCCCCTCCCCCGGGTCGTGCCTGAAAATAGGCAGGATTTGTCTAGTGCACTTACCCGGTCAACAAAAGCTAAATAAATAAAATAAAATAAATGAAGCGGAGGAATCTCTGGTGGGACGGATGGATTGGGACGTGAAAGAACGCGTCCTGGAGGTCCAGGGAACAGAACCACATGTCTCATTCCAAGGATGGGATTATCTGAGCCAGAGTGACCATCCTGAAGGTCCGAGACCTTAGGAACCTGTTCAGGTTGTGCAGGTCGAGAATGGGGCACCAGCCCCCCATCCGTTTTGGGACCAGGAAGTACCTGGACACAAACCCCGGGTCTGGAGGAGGATCTGCCACTTTCCTGATCACCTCTTTTTCGAGGAGCAGGGCAATATCGGCTCGGCGGACCGACAGAGAGGCTGCAGACCCTGTAGCACCCCCCCCCGAGGGGAGACAGCTCGGAAGAGTGGGGCCTGCTCGAACTCCAGAGGCAGACCCTGTCCTACCACCTCCAACACCCATCGGTCTGTGGTAATATCAGACCAGGCGAAAAGGAAGTGGTGGAGCCATCCCCCCAAGGGGGGAACCCAGGGGGAAGTGACGAGGCTGGGGGCGACACCCCTCAGCCTGTCACTGGGCAGGCTTGGAGGAGGAACCGGCCGAGGGACCTCCTGGGCCTTTGTCTCCCTGCTTCCTATTGGAAGAAGCCGCGGGCTTGGGTTTGGGATGCCAAGCGCGAGCCTGCTGGCCCTGGTGCTGTTGGGCCGGACGTGCCGCAGAAGGGCGAAAGGACTTGTGCTGCTGCTGTCGGTGGCCTTTGTCCTTCTGGGCGGAGGTGACAGAGTCCAGAGTGGCACTGGACTTCTCGATCCGCTGGAGGTGACCTTCCACTCCAGGGCCGAAGAGGTCATTCCCAAGAAGGAGACGTCCGCCAATTTGTGCTGGGTATCCGCTGTGAAGGTGGATATCCTCAGCCATGCTCTGTGGCGCATGGCCACTGCGGCCGCAACCGATCTGGCACAGGAGTCTCCTATGTCCAGAGCCGTCTGGAGCTGCTGCTTTGCCACCACCCTATCCTGGTCCCGAACCTGCCGGACCATAGTCTGCAGGTCGGCCGGGAGATGAGGGATCACCTCATCCAGGGAGCCCAAGAGGGCGTGGGAGAAGTGTGCCATCAGCACGGCCAAGCTGGCCTGGCGGAGGCCAAGGGAGGATGCAGCGTACACCTTGCGCCCAGCGTAGTCCAGCTTTTTGGACTCCTTGTCGGGGGGCTTGTCCACGTCCCTAGTGTTCCCGGAACACCGAAAACGCTGTCGGTGACCAACCACTCGGGCAGAGGGGTGTTCCAAAACCCAGGCAAAGAGCCGGTAGGGGACAGATACTCTCCCGGCCATCCTGGCCGAAGAGGGGCAAGAAGCAGGCCGCTGCCAAAGCTCCAAGGCTGGGCTAACAATGGTCTCAGCCACTGGAAAGGCCTCCGTGGGCGAATCCCCCGATCCAGTATCTCCGCTGGGGATACTTGGCCCGCTTGGATACGGGTTCGAGCTGCATCCCGGTGGACTCCGAGATGAGCTGAAGCAAACCCATGAAGGACGATGGGCTTTCGTCCAATGACTGGCCCCTGGGAGGACTCCAAGTCAACTGGCCTGGAGAACAGGGAGAAGTCGTCGTCGGACTTGGAGGAGTCCGCGAAGAGCTGCATGGGGCCTGAGCCACCCTCCACCTGCCGAGGACGGTCGGGAGTGAGGGTGACCGACAACCTGTGGGGCAGGCCTTGACCCGACCGAGAGTCCTTGGTCAGTGCCCCCCAATTTCGGTTGTGGAGCCGGGGGTTCCACCACAATCAGTGGGGCAGCAGGTTTTGGCCGAACAAATGGCCCAGGCTTGGGCATCTCGACTACGGTGAGGGGTTGTTTCGGCCGCTCTGGTGACAGCCACTTGATGGCCGGGGAGGGCGTCAGCATCGACTTGCTCCCGGACAAAAGTAACTGTTGCCACATCAGGTCCTCGTAGCGTCGACGCAATCTGCGCCGAAGCCTCCTCTCAGAGGAGACGAACGAAGCAGTGAGCAGCACTTTACCTCGTGCCGAGATCGAGATCGCCGATGTCGGGCGGATCGGCTGGACCGAAGAAGTCCGGGACAGAGACCAGATCCTCGGTGTTTCGAGGATCGGTTCTGGGAAGGAGTGGGGTACACCCATTCTTCCCGCTTGGACGCTTTAATCGGGACTGTTGCACTGGGGGCGAGGCAGATCTCGGTCCCCACCGAGGAACCGGTGAAGAAGGGTTGTCGGCCTCACCAGTCGACAAACCCGTCCGACAGGTCGAGAAAAATCTCGACCACGTCAACGGGTGTCTCGGCCGGCTGGCCTGACTGGGACACCATGAAGCCAGCGGCCTTAGCCGCAACCCTGACCAAAGTCGACAGTCGGCTGTCCGGGGAAGAAGACCTCCCACCCACCTAACACAGACGATGGGACTCTACCTAGAGTCCTTCTTTGACCAAGAGGAATGTCCCGATGGCCTCCTCTCCGTGGAAAGGGATTGGCAAAGCTCCTTGAACGGCTGAATATGAGGTACCCAGAGAGAGCGGATAATGCGCGTCCGAGGAAGAGGAAGATGCAGCCTGGCCGCCTCTCGAGGGCGATCATCTGCTCGAGGTGCCTGTTGCCAGCCGGGCCGCGGTAACCCCAACGGCCTCCTTCGACTTAACCGCGGGAAGCGCTCGGGCGCCCCGAGCTTAGCCGGGCAGCGGTCTCCAGGACGCTACGATATGAACAGCATGACTCGCAGGGCCCGCGGGTCGTGTTCTAGGCCGAGGCAGACGACGCGGGAGTGCGGGTCCATCCTGATGACATCTGCCCACAAGGGCACCGCCGAAATCCGGGAGTCAATTTGTCCATCGCAGCCGCGAGGGAGAAAGTTGACCGAAGTCTTGAAAATTTTAAAATGAGTTTCGGGCGAACCGAAGAGTTAGGATCCAGTCTATCACGCAGAGCGTTAAGGAGGGAACCTGAGCTTCCAAACGGTAAGGAAGATCTGGCATCATGGGGCAGAGCCGAGAGTTTTACCACCCGGGTGGGTGGGAGGAGCCAGCTTGAAGACCTTCCGGCAAGATTTAAAGCGGCAAGGAACCTGCCAGACAGTGTGGATGAACAACATATCCATGTCCCTAGAAACATGGTATACAGAGAATCATAACTGTGATGTTAACATACCAGGGTACACAGCCTACAGGAGAGACAAGGAGGAGCAACTCTCTATGTAAGGGAAGGGATAAAAGCAACTGAACAAAAGAGTAAACAGGGAGGAGAGGAGGCACTGTGGGTCACCTTAGAAACTGGAAATGGTACCACAATCCGCACAGGGGTTTTATACACCCCCCCCCTCAATGTCAGGGGGAAGGAATGGACAAGGATATGATAGAAGGCATTCTTAGGACGGCAGAGAAAGGGGAGATACTGTTGATGGGAGACCTGAATATGCCAGATGTTAACTGGAGCAAATTTGCTGCAACCAAATCAAAGAGTAGGGCCATTCTCGATCCCCTACAGGTGGCATGCCTCAGACAGCTAGTTTTGGAACCCACTCGTGAGGGAGCAATCTTAGACTTCATACTCTCAAATGGAGAGTGTGAGAGGATCTCAGAGCTTGAAGTGGGTAGCCATTTGGGAACAAATGACCACCAAACAGTGTGGTTCACAATAAACTCAGCTACAGAGTCAAGCCATACAAAAGTGAGGGTACTGGACTTCAGCAGGGCTGACTTTGGCAAGATGGGAAAGTGCCTTAGAAAAGCACTAGTAAACAGGCTGAAGGAGGGGTGAAGCAACAATGGGGGAACATCAAAACTGCCATCACAGAGGCAACAAGCCTTTGTGTGAAGCAAATAAACAAATCAAAACGAAAGAAAAGGCCACCATGGTTCTCAAAAGAGGTGGTGGGGAAGGTCAGGGAGAAAAAGATAGCATTCAGGAAGTATAAGGAAACACAGAAGGAGCAGGACAGAGAGCTGTACCAGTTAAGGCAGAAGGAAGCAGGGAGGGAAGTCAGAATAGCAAGGGCCCAAACTGAGGAAAAGATAGCCAACTCGGTTAAAAGGGGGGATAAAACCTTTTATACGTACATCAGGAAGCGTAGAAAGACAAAGGGAGGGATAGTGAGGCTGAATAGAATGGACGGTGGGCAGGCAGAGAGGGACAGTGAAAAAGCAGGGATACTGAACGAATATTTCTGCTCAGTATTCACAAAACAGGAGGAGTGGGAGGTGCCTAATCCAATTAACAGAAGCACTCTGGATAGGGGGGTTGATCCCAGTCCTTTCACAGAAGAAAGGGTTCTGAAAGAACTCCTGAAACTGAAGGTGGACAAAGCAATGGGACCTGACGGAATTCACCCCAGAATTCTAAAAGAATTAAGGGGAGAACTAGTGAAACCACTGACTACCCTTTTTAACAAATCATGGGAGGATAGTGTGGTACCTGAGGACTGGAGGAAGGTGGATGTGATTCCCCTTCACAAAAGTGGGAGCAAGACAGAGGCAGGAAACTACAGACCTGTCAGTTTGACCTCTGTGGTAGGGAAAGTGACGGAATCACTTCTGAAGGAAAGAACTGTTGAGTACCTAGAGGCCAGTGGGGCACAGGACCCAAGGCAGCACGGGTTCACAGCGGGAAGGTCATGTCAGACGAATCTAACTGATTTCTTTGACTGGGTGACCAAAGTAGTAGACCACGGAGGGGCTGTGGACATGGCCTACCTAGACTTTAGCAAGGCATCTGACACAGTCCCACACAAAAGATTAACAGTCAAATTAACCAGCCTGGGAGTGGGTCCCAGGGTGGTAGCCTGGGTAAAACATTGGCTGGACAACAGGACACAGAAAGTAATTGCAAATGGAGTCCACTCTGAAGAAAGAGGGGTTACTAGTGGGGTACCGCAGGGTTCAGTACTGGGTCCAGTCCTTTTTAATGTCTTTATAAGTGACACTGCAGAGGGACTGGAAGGAAAGGTATGCCTCTTTGCAGATGACACAAAGATCTGCAACAGGGTTAATACACAAGGAGGCGTGGAAAGGATGAGAAGGGACTTGGCAAGGTTGGAGGAATGGTCAAAAGTATGGCAGCTTGGATTCAAAGCAATGAAGTGCAAAATAATGCACCTGGGAAACAAAAACCGGGGAGATTACACATTTTGGGAGTAACAACAACAAAATGTAAAGGGACCGAAGTTATCATATCAGATGACCTTAAGGTTAGCAAGCAATGTGAGAAGGCAGTAGGGACGGCCAAGGGATACTGGGATGTATAGGGAGAGGCATCACCAGCAGAAAGCAGGAAGTTGTTATCCCTCTGTACAGACAGTTGGTGAGACCCAATATGGAGTACTGCGTCCAGTTCTGGAGACCCCATCTCTGCAAGGACACAGACAGGATACAGGCAGTTCAGAGGAGGGCAACTAAAATGGTGCAGGGTCTGCAACAGAAGCCATATGAGGAGAGACTAAAGGAGCTTAATATTTATACCCTTGAGGAAAGGAGGGAGAGTGGGGGACATGATAGAAACGTTTAAGTACCTCAGTGGAATCAACAAAGTCCAAAAGGGTAGCATCTTTCAGAAAAAAAGATGTGCAAGAAATGAAAATTACGTTCCTACCGTAATTATGATCTGTGTATCTTCACCATTCATCACAATTGGGTTACTGGCCGGAGGTCGTGACCCCGCGGGAGCTTTTTTTTTTTGGATGGGCGGAGTCGACGCAGCATCGGCACCACCCTAGAGAATGACTCACTGCGTGGCGCCTGGGGTTGGCGATTATGTGCTGTTTCGACCCGCTCCCACCAGTTCTGAGTCGCCAGAGGGATGAGGAAAAGGGATGGGAGGGTGGGACAAGGAAGTCCAAGGACAGACAAAGGAAAGATATATAAACAAAAGGAGAAATAAACGACTAAGAGGACAGAAGAAGAAAATGAAACTACGGGATTGGGTAGGGGCCCCAATCTCTGGAAACAGGCAACAGAAGAGAGGAGGAATTTAAGGTAAGCTTTTGGGGGGGGGGAGGGTAACAACCATACCCTGGACCTTGACCTGTCTCCAGATTGTAAAAGAACTGCCAGGAGTAGCCAAAGGCTTAATGACAGAATTCAAGGCACAGAATTACTGGCAATACTCCTAAAGGCAAAAGCAGTTATTCTGGAAGAAAGACAGGACACAGGGATTCTCCCCCCTTCAGGGAAAGGATGTTTGGTGTAAGAAAAATTAGTTGTTTTTTTTTTTGTTTTTTTTTTTAAATATGGAAAGATATGTCCAACGGACTAAGAAAATTAAGGATTGATGGGAACAAAGGAAGAGCAAAGGATGGAGGGCAACTGCCAACTCCCACCCCACAGGGGTGGAGCCAAAGCACTGGAGAAGGAGTGCCACCCATGCTGACCACTCTCCCCTAGAAATAACATCCCCCTATGTGCCCGTGTTTATCCCACTCCTGACAAAAAAGGAGCGGGGCAAGGGAGGGCACAGAGAGGGAGGGGGACCCAAAGACTGAGGCCCCAGGGGAGAGAGGGCGGGACTGTGATGAATGTTGAAGATACACAGAAAGATCATAATTACGGTAGGTACGTAATTTTCATATCTTATCTGTGTCAGTCTTCACCATTCATCACATTTGGGTGAGTGCCGAGCCCCCCGAAGGGGGTTTAAACCCTAAAGGACAGAGTCCCTTAGCTCTCAGTGGGTGACACACTAAGAGGGAGAACCTTCAGGGTCTGGAGAGGCCCGAGTGTGGGGAGAGTGAGACGGGGAACCCCTGCAGGGAGAAGGAAGTTGCCGACAAACACAGTATCGCTCTACAGGAGAAGAGATAGGTTCTCTGGTGAGCGGCGTTAATCACCCTATGCCGGGCCAAGGGTGACAACCGGGAAAGACGTAGCCATGCCGCTCGCCTAGTGCAGATCGCTGTCCCTACGACCTTGGTAGCTACCTCGTTGGCATCATACGACGCCCTCGCTTGGTGCCTTGCTAGCTCCAGGTCACATGCAGAGTGCGCGATGGCTTGTCTGGTTTGCTCTGTGTCAGGCAAAGAGGCTAGGAGCTGACCTAGCCTGGACCACAAGAACCTGTCATAGGATGCATAGTGGGCCTGATGTGCTGCGATGGAGAGCAGCAACCGTGCCGAGTGGAATGTCCTCCTCCCCCAGAAGTCAAAATCCAAGGAGTCTTGATCTGGGGGCCGGTTACAGCGACGGGCGCGAAGCCCATCAGGAGTGTCTAGCTGCGTCAATCCTGACTGAGGACGAGGCATGGAACCTGGAGACTCGGGGTGGGGGGCAATACCACTAGCAGAGATCCCTAGGGGCCGGAACTCCAGAGAAAGGTCTCTGCCAGGAATGCAACGATGCCTCCCGAAAGGGAGCAGGCCAGGGGGGCACCACAAGGGTGTCCTCACTGAAGTCTCCTAGAAAGGTGTGCACAGAGTGCTCTGGATTGCTTTGAGTGGGAGGGGTGATGTGCAGGTCCTCAAACATCCTCACGAGGAATCGCTGATACTCCGCAGGATCAGCAGCTGGGGAGATATGGACAGAAGGCTCCTCTCCCCAAGAAGAGGGGGATCAGGAGTAAGAGGACCTCAACTGTTCAGAGGGTGGCTGCTCGGGGGAGGTTGAAAAACCTGACTGTCCACTGCCCTGACATAAGCGGGGAATCGAGCAGTCACGGCCCTGAACTGCTCCCAGGAGACAGGCCCGCTAGGACCAAGGATGCCTGGGAGCGCCGGAGAATGTGGCAGAGGAATAGGGGCAAAGCCGAGAAGAGAAATTGGCTGACCGCCACCAGGGCTAGGGAGTGCACCAGGAGCACCGGCAGAAGAAGGTGCTCCGGAAGACCCCACAGCTAAACAACCATTTCAGAACTACCTTGGCTGCGCCCGGAAGAATCCCCCATGAGATGACCGGGGCCGTGTAGGTCCAGAAGGACGGTCCCCTACCTTCAAAGAATGGGGCCCTCTCAAAGAAACAGAAGGGGAAGAGCGGAGATCCGTGCTACGGCTTCTCCCAGAGCCCGGGTGGACTCCAGAAAAAGGCTGCTGCACAGAGCCCATGCCCCTCGACTCCTCGGAATCCGAGAGCACCCCCCTCCTCGAGAGGCCAGCCTAGGCAACTGACAGCTCTGGATGGCCCCCGAAGGGGCCATCCAGGGCGCAGTACCCTCCTCTCCCGTGGGTGCTCTGATCGGCCCCAAAGTTGGGCGATCTAAGCATACCACCTAAGGGGGTACCACCGCTGAGGGGTCAGAACCTCAGAGGCTGGGCTGCAGCGCAATGGTGGCCTGCACCACTGCCTGCTGGTCAGAACCCCTGAACCCAGCCCCGGCAGTCTCTGCCCACTCCTCAGAGGGGGGGCTGACTCTGGCCTGTCAAGGACACTACGAGGGTGCCCACGCCAGCAGCTAACTCCAAAGAGCCAGACTGCCCATCTGACTCAGAGTCCGACTCCTTCTCCGAAGAAGTGGAGATCGAAGCCCTGTGCCAAACAGTTGGCGGGCGCCTGCTGCCGTCTCAACCAAATAGGGCACCAGAAACAGAGACCATACCCGAGTCCGTACCAGTGTCCTCCACAGCACCGTGAACGGTGGCAGAAGAAGACATGGCTCCAACCAGGGCAGCAGTCTCCGATCCAGAAGCTGACAAGGTGCTGTCCTGCCCCATGGCACCGCGAACGGTGCCGAGGACAGAGACGGCGCTGACAGCGCTCTCGGCGCCATGAACGGCACTGAGGCCTGAAACCACCGTGGCGCCATCCCGCCCCACGGTACTGCTCTCGGCGCCGAGGACAGAGATGGCGCCAACAACAGCTCTGACAGCGTTCTTGGCGCTGAGATCCGAAACCCCCATGGCGCCGTGCCCACGCCTGAAACCGTGAACGGTTCCGGAACTGGACACGGTGCAGTGCTCAACCTTGGCGCCGAGGCGAGAACGGTCAAAGAAGGCGCCGTGAGAATCTTCCACGGCGCCGCTTAGCACCATCGGCCCACGGCCGGGCGCCAATAGCCACGGCGCCGAGCGACCGATGCCAACCTGGGCCTTCCTAGCCACGGGTTAGACACCGGGGGAGCCTTCACCCTTGAAGGGGCGACTGCCAAAATGGTGCCCCCCATCTGTCTCCCGGAAGAAACGGACTGGGCCTCCTGCACTGCAGGAGAAGCCTGCCCGCTAGGCTGCAAAGGTCGAGGCTCCCTCCTCCTCAGTCCGTATAGAACTGGGAGAGGACCCGGAGGAAAGCCAGAGAGAACGCGGCTTGGTCTGACGAGTGCGCAACCGACCCCCGAAAGTCAGCGGAGCTCGCCCCACTTTCCACGTGCGTTGCTAGATGACCCAGCGGTCCATGGAGAAACAGGCGTCGCACAAATCCATGTCATGAAGCGGGCCAAGACACGCAAGGCAACGGTCGTGCTGGTCGGTGACGGAGTATTTTAGGCCGCAGATGGGCACTGTCAGCATGGGGGCGGGCCGCCCGTTTGTAGAGATTTCTTTGCCCTCCGACCCAGACATGACCTACGGAGAAAAAAAACACCAAACAAGACTCAACGTAGCAAAATAACAAAGAAATGGAAACATCTTACCGGGCGACGTAGAATGTGGCGAACAGAACCGGCAGGAGGGAGCAGACGGACTGCGGCATGGAGAAATACGACACGGGGTCGACAAGTACCTGCAAAGCAGGTAGGCCTCAGATTCTTCTTCCAAGCTCTCAAGAGGTGACCTCGATGGTGGGAGATGAAGAACTAGTGGGAGGGCAGAGTCGACAGGACATAGCAGCCAACCCACGAGCGCCACGCAGTGCGTCGGCCTTGAGGGCGGCGCCAATGCTGCGTCGACTCCACCCATCCCAAAAAAGCTCCCGCGTGGTCATGACCTCCACCAATAACCCAAATATGATGAATGGTGAAGACTGACACAGATGAGATCATGGACACAATCTGAAGATTGGGGCGAAGTGTCTAGGGCAACGTGAGCAGGTATTTTTGTCACAGAGAGGGTGGTGGACAGGAACAGCCTTTCTGAGGAGGTTGTGGGGTCTAAAACTGTGGGAGAATTCAAGAATGCATGGGGCAGACATAAGGCAATTTTTGTGGGGGGGGGGTTAGAAGAAATAGGTTGTTGGTTAAGTAGGATCTGCAGCTTATCCTGTAGGTAGGGAAATGGGCAGACTAGGTGGGCCAAGCGGTCCTTATCTGCCGCCGTCAAAGTTTATGTTTCTATGAAACCGAACAAGACAACTCTTAAAAACAAGCTGTTCACACAGTATCTAGATATTAAATAAACAGGTTAATAAATGTCTCACTTAAAAGAAAACACCTGTACTTCAGTTTTAATTATACTCAATACATATTTAAAGATCAGCTCAGTATTTCTTATCCCCACTACCTATTATGGAGGTAATTTGCTTCAAAAACATGATAGCTGTTTCTTGAGGGTTCATCAGCTCCTATTGCTTCTTCCCGACCTGATGTCATAATACTTTGCTTGTGATATCACAGTTATTACCACAGCAACAGACTGATGTCACAACAGGGCATTATGATTTCAAGTAGGGAACAAGTTAGAGACAAATGAACTCTAAGTGATAAATATCTGTTTTTTGTGGGACTGTTTCAGTACTAAATAATGGAGAAGAAAAACTGGCACAATGTATATAAAATACAAGCTGACGTGTCTAAATATTATACTTTCCAAAGTTTTCCCAAACGAGTCAACTGCTCTTTAAGAAGTATAAGTTGTATTGCTTCTCCAATGATGTGGACTGTTTACCATCCAAATGTGTTTAAGTTTGATTTAAATGTATAACATGTTATACTAAAAATGGAAAGATTTGATTTACATGTTATGGAAAAAATTTAATAAACAAAGTTTATATACCTTAAGAAAAAAAAATGAATAAAAAAAAAACAACCAAATGAAGATTATTTTGGAAGGAGGATCTTCAAAGTGGCAGAGGATGACCAGGGCAACTGAGCAGGAGACCGAGGAAGAGAGAGAGAGAGAATAAGCGAGCAGCAGGAACCCCGAATTCTCAGTCAAAAAATGAGTGTCAGAAAAGCTGGCTTGCTCTCAGCTATAGTAAAGCATGGCTGACGCCCTCTGAGGCTAGTTGACTCCTAAATGAAGAGCAGGGTCAATGAAAATGTCAAGGACCAGCTAGAGGAGTGGATTGCAAGGAACGGAGTACCTCCCTCAAGGTTCAGAAACAGGCGAAAAAACCCTTGAGCCCGGGGAAAGCACAGCCAGCTATAGCTATCTGAGGGCACAAGAAATGAAAATTACGTACCTACTGTAATTCTTGATCTTCTTGGACAAAGTCTCCACCACTCATTCACACTAATGGGACTATGCTGGAGGTGCTAGGACCGAGCGGGAGCCAAAAATCTTCAGGAGGGCTGGCACTGAGGTAGGGCCACACGGGTGTGGTGCCACGAGACTGGCTCGTGCTATATAGGCTACCTCAGCATCGACCCTTCAACCGCCTCAGTACCTTTTTGACCAAGGAGGTGCAGTGTAAACTAGCCCAGTGAAACTAACCTATGGCAGCTGCCAAAGATGCTGCGACTGCTCTGGTAGAATGGGTGTAGATCCACTCTTCCAGCTTAACCTGAGCCATGGAGTAGCAATGGTGGAGACATGCTACTAGCCACGCCAAAACACACCTGATGGCAACAGGCCTACCCAGCCAGGTCATGCTGAATGAGACAAACAGTTGCTTTCACTTGTGGATCTCTTTAGTTCGGTCGATGTAGAACCGCAAAACTCTTTTCATCCAGAAAATGCAGAGTACACTCTCCTTCATTCTGGAAGTTCGCAAAGTAGGGCGGAAGGATCAAGGGCTGGTTCAGATGGAATTCCGAGACTACTTTGGGGAGAAATTTAGGGCGAGTTCTGAGAACCACCTTGTCCTTGTGAAATACTGTATAAGGAGGGTCTGTGACCACGGCATGTATTTCAGACACTCTGCGAGTGGAGGTAATGGCTACGAGGAAGGCAGCCTTCCAGGCCAGGAACTTCAGCTCACATGTTGCTAGAGGCTCGAAAGGTTTACGGGTGAGCATGTCTAGCACAAGGTCAATATTCCAAGCGACTAACCGTCTCCTGACTGGTGGCCTAAAGTGGAGTATACCTTTAAGGAACCTCTTAACCAAGAGTAACTGAGCCAGAGACAGAGTGTATAGGCTCGTGATAAGCAGAGATCGCGAAGAGATGAACCTTCACGGTTGAGTATTGTAGCCCTGTATTTGACAGGTCTAGTAGATACTCCAGGACTTACTTTGGTGGGCAAGGAAAGGGATCCAGGGAGGACTTTGCACACCAGACAGAGAATCGCTTCCACTTCACCGTGTAAGTTTTCCTAGTAGATGGCTTGCGTGCTGCCAGGAGGATGTCTGAGACTCTATGGGAGACATCAAATCTACCCACTTCTGTCTCCTCAGGAGCCATGCGTGGAGATGAAAGGGCTCTGAGGTTGGGATGGACCACTGGGCCCTGGGTCAAAAGGTCTGTTTGAAGTGGTAGTTGTCTCGGTGGAACTTCCGATAATCTGTTGATCAACGGAAATCAAATCTGATGAGGCCAGAATGGGGCGATGAAGATCATTCTGCCCCCGTGCCTTCAGCTTGAGCAGCACCCTCTGAATTAAGAGAAAAGGAGGAAATGCGTACAGAAAGCATCTTGTCCACCACAGTCTGAATGCATCCTGACAGAAAACGCTAAGTTCTGGATTTCTGGAGCAGAACAGAGGCAGTTTAATGAGTGCCCCACTCTTCGAAGAGCAACTGCACGACATTTTGAGTTGAGAGAACACTCATGTGGATCCGCCTCTGTCCTGCTTAGGCGATCAGCTAGATCGTTCTGGGCCCCAGGCAGGTGGACTGCTTGGATCAGAGCTTCCTGATCCAGGCACCATTCCCACACTCTGATCGCTTCCCTGCACAGAGGGCATGAGTGTGCTCCACCTTACTTGTTGATGTAGTACATCACCACTTTGCTGTCAGTCTGAAGGAGAACTGTTCTGCAACAGAGGATGTCCTTCAGGGCTCGGACTGCTTACAGGACGGCTCTCATTTCTAGAACATTTATGTGAAATTGAGACTCATTCCAATTCCACAGACCCTCGGTGTGGAGATCCGGACAGTGAGCTCCCCAGCCGGCTAGAGATGCATCTGTGGTAATGGCGATCTGGGTCTCCAGTGGGGCAAAGGGAAAGCCTTGCAGTAGGTTGTCCTCTTGAGTCCACCAGGTGAGTGACAGCTTTAGAGGTTCCGTCACTTTGCTGTGAAAGGACTGCAGATGCGTGGTCGGGTACCACAGAGTACTGAGCATCCAGTGAGTGGTCCTCTTGTGAAGACGAGCCAAAAGCACTGTGAGCACTGATGATGCCATGAGACCTAGCATCCACTGCATCAAGAGAGTTCTGACTGAGTCGTTCTCTTTGATGAAGCGAGCCATCTGAAGGACATTGTTTCTCCTGTCCTCCAGGAGGAAGGCCCTTGCACTGGAGGTGTCCAGGAGGGATCCTATGAAGAGGAGCTGTTGGGAGGGCTGTAGCTGCGATTTTTCCTGATTCAACAGAACTCCCATGGATGTGAGGAACCTGGAAGAAGTGGTCACTGCTTACTGTGTCCCTTGTCTGGAGGAGCTTGCAACAAGCCAGTCGTCCAGATATGGGAATATTTTAATTCCGAGTTTTCTGAGATGCACTGCGAGAACTGCAAAGCACTTTGTAAAAACGCGTGGCGCTGAGGACAGCCCAAAGGGCAGTACTCTGAATTGGTAGTGCTGGACAGGGCCACAAATTGAAGATACTTGTGGTGACTTGGGTGCATGGGAACATGTTGGGTAGGCATCCTGCATGTCCAGAGAGGCCAGCCAATTGTTTCGATGAATTAGAGGTAGACGCGTACAGAGTGATGTGATATCTTGAATTTTTTCCTTGAAGAGAAATTTCTTTAACTTCCTTAGGTCTAGAATAGGGCACATACCACCTGTCTTCTTTGGAACTAGAAAGTAATGGGGAGTAGAAACCTGTGTTCTGTTTCTCCTACGGAACTACATCTACTGCCCTGTTGTTCTGAAGGCCTTGAATCTCGGAAGCGAGGAGGTCTGACTGAGTGATCAACAGTCTAGGGTGGATGATCCACAGGAGTATCTGAAATATTCAGAGAATAACCCTCGCAACTTATCCTGAGAACCCATTAGTCCGAAATGACGGACTTCCACAGACTGTAAAACTGAGTCAGACATCCCCCTAATACCGAAGAGTCCCCCTTGGACAGCTGAGGTGGGACCTGGGCCGGAACTTCAGAGGGTGGCACTAGACTCTTTCGGGCACTGTGCCTTCTGCTGCATTTTCCTTTGTGGCTCGGGAGCTTGGTTCTTTTTGAAGCTCCCTTTGTCTTTACCATGAAAGGACTGATGATTATGAAACTGGCAGCAGTTTACGCACCGTTGAGGGGGAGCAGGGACTGATCTGGCCATCTTGATAGCCATCCTAGTTTTCTGTGTGGCCTCCAGTGCTTGTTCCACCTGTGGGCCAAACAGATAAACCCCATCAAGTGGTAAGTTCATGACACTTTATTGGGCATCATTTGTAAACCCCCAAGGTTCATAACGAGTGGCGTCAGGTGCATATCCCATCTGCTGCTGCTGCTCTAGAAGCAGTGTCAAAGGAGTCCATAGCAGCCTTAAGTTGCTGACTACTCACTCAATACCTCTAGTGATAGTTTGTAGAAGCTCTGAGGCAATGTCCGACTCTAGAAGAGTCTCCACAGTGGCTTTTAGCGATTGCCAGAGGGTATACTCATATTGTGAGAATAGCCCTGATAGCTAGCAATAAGCACGCCTAGGGTAGCAGCGGCAAACACTCGCTTTCCCAATGTGTCAATCTTACGAGATTCCTTATTTTCTGGATAAGCCGCAGACTCCTGAGGGAGAACGGCTTTGTCGTTTTCTGCCAAGACCACTATGGCGTCTGCAAAGGCTTGCGAGGCCAGGATTGGTCGATCCTTAGGGGGAGCATATTTCCTGTCCATGGACTTGGCCACAGAAGGAATAAGCGCCGGATTGTCCCACACCATCTGAGAGAGACAGAGAGAGAGAGTCTCAAAAGAGGGCTGTACCGGAGGTGTCACTTCCATAGGGATCTCTGGGACATGCAGATATTAAAGGTGCAACAGCTTCCCCAGATCAACCTCCGAAGTCCGGGGAGAGGGTGGAATTCATATTCTTACGTAGAGATTTAAAAGACAGGTCCTCGACCAAAAGCTCTGCTGAAGTAGAGGGCTTACTTCCCACTCTGAGAAATGAATCTTGATCAAAGTCGTCTCCTAATCGCAGATCAGGATCAGGCCCAATATCTCCTACTAGTCCAGGAGGGATAGTATATAAAGGAAAGGGAGGAAAGAGAGTAGGAGGCAGCGCGCCTCTAATTGGAGTCCAGAATCCCGGCATCTGAGGAGGTGCCAGTTCTGAAAACGGCGCCGGGCTGCCATGACCAGAGTCGAAGGCGGCAATGCAACCGGCACCACGTGAGTGCCCGGAGACCCCAACCCAAACCTTGGGTCACCCAAAGATGAAGATCTGAAAATATGAGTAGGAGAAAGTGGTACCTCTGCTGGCCCTGCACCTGAGCTATGTGTGGGGGCACGTGACAAGAGCGTGCAGGCCACGGTACCGGTTTCGCATTTGCTGGGCTGACCTAACTGCCCTGCCCATGGGTTCAAGGCTTCAGCCGACTGTAGGATCGGGAAGTTGGGACAACTGCCGAACCCACTGCTCCATAAAGCGGACCAATGATGAAACTGCTCACTGGGGATCCTACCTCCTGGGGCGGAAAGGACTATGGAGTCGAGGATGCCGCTACCAGTAACAGAGGCCACAGGTGACTTGCAGTCGGCCTTCTGTCCCCATTACCAACGATCGACATGCAGACATACCAGAGGGCGTACTTTGAGGGGTACAGTTTCTTCTTCAACTGGTGGGACGAAGAAATCTAGGCCGAGCGGTGCTGGGTACCTGACGAAGATTGAGAATGGGGCCGCTTATTTTTGTGCTTTCCGGAGGACCGCCCTCCCGAGCACTGGACTGGCCATAGTCTGACACCCCCCCCCCCCCCTAGAGAGTGGCAGACCAGACACAGCCCTGCAGGAAACAGCTGCCAAGTCTTCCTACAGTCACTGGTCCCATTCATGGTAGACTCCGAACGCGGGCTGAAGAGGACTTCTCTGTTCTTTCGTAGAAAAGAAACACTTTTTTTTTTTTTACTGAATAAATAAACACACTAAAAATCAAATACTGAATGACTAAAGTTGCTGTCGTATAGAGGTGAAGATTTGACTCCCGGGGGGTGAGCGACGCTGTCACTGAAGTGCACTCATCGTCAGGAAAAAAGGAACTGAGGCAGTTGGAGGGTCGACGCCAAGGTAGCTTGTACGGTGCGAGCCGGTCTCGCGGTACCGCACCCACGAGGCCCTACCTTGGCGCCTGCCCTCCTGAAGATTTTTGGCTCCCGCTTGATCCTAGCGCCTCCGGCGTAGTCCCATTAGTGTGACTGAGTGATAGAGACTTCATGTCCGGGAAGATCCATAATAGGCTAAGGATTAGGAGTCCCATATGACTAAAACATAAGATGGGAAAAGTAAAGCCTTCAGTTTTGAAGGTCTGAAAAAAGCTGATCCAGGGCTCAACAATGCACCAACAGGCTAAGTTTAAAAGCCAAGGAGATATATATGGAGCTCAGAGAGAAAAATTCAATCCGAGAGGGTAAGGGAATAAATGATGGAGAAAACAGGGTCCCCACCAAGGACAACAGACCGGAAGAGGAATCCACAAAAAAGAAAGGATTCCCATCCTCCTGACTCTTTCTCTGGAAGAAACATCCCCAAAACAGGGGATTAAGAAAAAAAGAGGTATAACAGGCCACTGAAACAATTATGGACGTGAACAGCAAGGGGAAGAAGCTGAACTGGCAAGGGAAGTAAGCTACAATTCCAATATTCTGAGCCCTTAGAGCACCAGCTCCTCCCTGCAAAACCTTGTCTCAAAGAAGGATGAAAAAAGGCTATCCAAAAGCAAAAACGATAGATCCCCACCATGTAAAGGGTGTGTGGGTGTGTGTGTGGGGGAACAAAGGCTAAAACAGCTCACTTGGTATTAAAAAGCCTCTCTCTTTCTCTCTACTTTTTTGGAAAAGCAAGAACTCAGAATGAGTCCTTCCTCCCCAATTTTTTTTTTTTTTTTTTAAACAACGATAAAGGGAAAGTTAAGGGTTTGGGCGAGAATCGCTTAGATAAAAGCCCCCTCCGTCAATTGTTTTGGGCCCACCCACAAAGGCGTGTAAAGGAACAAGTCCCAAGGAGTTTACCCTTACCCCCTTTTTTTTATTTACACAAAAGGGGTAAGGCTGAAAGAAAAGAGAAGGAGGAAGACTGCCAAGAAGCCTGGCCATCGAGGGGAAGGTGGGCGGGTTGCAGTGATGAATGGTGAAGATATTGTGGAAGATTAAAAATTATGTTGAGTATGTAATTTTCATATCTTCCAATAATCAATCTTCACCATTCATCACTGGTGGGTCGGACTACCATGCTACCACCAATGGTGGTGCTGGCAAACCCCGAGGGAAATAACTGTTCCCTCAGCCTCCTGTGGAGGAAGTCACAGAGAGGCAGGGGTCCCTCATGGGCTTGGTGAGTCCTGAGACTGGTCACGCCTGGCCCTACGGGAGAAGAAGGGGGCCCCCTGGAAACGTGAGGTGATCACCCTACGGCGGGCCAAGGGCGACTACCGGGAAAAAGACAGTCACGGTGTCTGCCTAATGCAGATCACAGTTCCCACTAGTCTAGAGGCTACCTCGTTATTGTCATAAGACTCCCTCGCCTGGTGTCTCGCCAGCTCCAGACCCCGTTCAAAAAGGCGTATGGCCTGTCTGGTTGCCTCAAAATCTGGCAGAGATGCTAGGAGTAGACCCTACATTGCTCACAGGTGCCTGCCATGGGACGCCTGGAGTGCAGCAATGCACAACATGGAGCATGCCGCAGAGAAAACCCTATGACCTCGTTGAGCTCAGCTTAGTCCGACTCCAGGGGACAGCTGCACACTGGGTGCCTATGCCCAAAAGGAATGTGCAGGAGCTGGGCTCTGGAAGTGGGGTGCAGAATGGCTCCTGGAGATCCCAGGGGTGTGCAATACCTGCGCTGGACGGCCCTTGGGGCTGGAAAAGGGGCAGAGGGATGGGGCCAGGCATCTGTGACACCTCCGCAAATGACCAAGGCCACGGAGGTATGACTGTAATCCCCAAGGAAGGACACAGTCAGACGTGCAGGGTTGAGGCAGGAAAAATGGGACAGTGGCAGCTTCCTCATCATCTCCGAAAGGAACTGCTGATGATGGGTATGGTCAGTATCAAAAGAGGTGGATGGAGGTGTCCTCTTCCATGGTGGAGGAAGACAAAGAGAAGGAGGAGCTGGACTCAGGGGGTGGCAATACCAGGGTCTCGGGCTGAAGGACAGCCTGGTCCACTGCTCTCAGGAAGGTAGGAAAGACGCTTGACAAAGCCATGAACTGTTCCCAGGTTCCATAGGACCAAAAATGCCTGGGAGGAGGAGGAGGTGGGTCATGAAGGACCAGTTCACATCCAACAATTTAGTCTCCCAAGCCAGGTCCTCTGCCAGAACTACAAGAGCAAATAGAGGATCTACCCTGAGGGGAGGGGCTGTGCATCTCATCCACCCACGAACGCCAAATCATAGGGGTCGATCTGGATGGTGCCCTTGGGGGCCGGGAGGAACCCCAGGTGGGGAGATCGCAGCCGTACTGGTCCCACAGGGCAGCCCCTACCCCCACATCCTGCAGGCCCAGACGGTTTTGGGCGAAGACCAGAGTCAACATTGCCACTCCTAACAGAGCCCCCAGAGACTCTAGACATGAACTGCGGCGTCGACCGAGACCTACCGGCTCCCACCACACCAGAATGGGCTCTACTCCGTGGGCTAGGCCTAAAAACATCCCTAGTAGCTGAATCCTGGAGCAAGGGAGAGCCGGCACCACGATTGACACCAGGACCCCCCTCGGTACCACAAGTGGCATCAGAATCTGATTCAGCACCGGAACCCACACCGGCACCACCACCCCCTCCGGTGCCAGAATTGCCACCAAAGGCATCCCTGGCACCGCGAGTGGCACTGTGGGATGCAGGGGAGGGAGCACCACGGCTGTCACCAGGCCTAGAGAACCCTTAGATGCTGTGGACGCTGAAGCCCAGGGCTAGGCCCAGAAAGATCTTTCTCACCAAGGCCTGGACGAGGGTCGAAAATGTCATCTAGCGTTGAGCTAATGGTGACAAACAGAACCAAGGCCATGTGACCCATCAGGAAATGGCGAATGCTCCCATGGAGTGCCTTTCTCGATGGTGGGAAGAACAGAACTGAGGAGGTGAGGGGGGCCAGTGTCGGTTATGTCTAATCCATGAGTGCTACGTCATATGTTTGCATCATGGGCAGCGCTGTCTCCATCGGCCCTTCCCAACTCAGAAGCATTTAAAGGAATATGCTCCTGTAGGATCTTAGTGCCTCTTGCCTAAGGCCCACCAGTGATGAATGGTGAAGACTGATTCTTGGAAGATCTAATACTACATGTATGGAGAAAATAAAATGTAATTTCAGGAACTGCAGTGAAATAGCTCAACAGCTACTCACAGTATGGAGCTGTGCTGCAGTCCTCCTACTAGTAAACACCTTTATAGGGGACCAGCCTTCTCCCTTTCAGTACTATATTCAGTATGCTTTTGGGGCTGCTCTACTGCTCCAATTCCAGCCCTAAAGAACCCAGATGATGTCCTTGTACAATTAGACAATACCTTCTGTTCAAGCAGGGCCCGGCGGAGGGAGACCCTCTGCTCTAGCTCCCGTAGCTCCCGCTCATGTTGCGCTTCAGCTTGCATTTTGATCTTGCTCTGGTAGGCGTTGAGCAGCTCCAGTTCCTGCTGCAGCTGCATCTTCAGCACCTGGCACTCTGCCTCCTGTGCCTCGTCCAAGCGCAGCTACAAGGGAAGAGGGAGAAAAAAGGGAAAAGGCTTACTAGCGTTGTGTGTTGTGACTTTTTGGTAAAATATCTTATTAAAACCTTTTAGATCAAAGTGTCCAACACTGTCAGTGTCCAACCTTTTCACGGCTGTCATGAAATCTTAGGTAACAAACAGAACAATTGAAGAAGTCTTCAGTTTAATACTGCTTAACATGCGGGCTCATACATCAGGTAAGAAAAAACTCACCTTAGTAATTATCTTTCTTCTAATGGAGTCTTGCTGTATTCTGACAATTGCAGTTAGCTCCAGCCTTTGAACTGCCCCAGAGAATATAGGGTTAAATTTCTATGCAGGGCATAGAACGTTGAGCTCGAGCTCGGTTGAAGACTCTGTCTGCAGTACTTTGAAACCAAACCGTCAGATCCTTAGGAACTAAAAACTCACTGACCTATCAGAATGTGGAAATTGTAAAATTTCTACTAGCCAACTGGCAACTAACGGTCTAGGTTCCCAAAGGAAGACTCAAGTCAGGAAACCCAAAAACAAAATAAAAACCAGGTAATAAAGCATAACAAATTCTTAATAACCAAACTAAAGCACCCAACAGGAAGTGTGCTGAAGACACCCCTGGGGTGCAACACTGCACCACCTGCCCACCCACTTCCCAAAAACAGGTTTTGAGGGGGGAGGCAGGGAGGGAGGTCAGAAATCAGCAAGACTCCATTAGAAGAAACATAACTACTAAGGTGAGTAATTTTTTCTTCAAACACCACGAAGTCTTGCTGTATTCTGACAACTGCAGACTACCAAGCAGTACCTCCAAGGAGGAGGGACAGAACCTACTTTGGGAATAGGCTCTGAAGCACTGCTGTGCCAAATCTAGCATCACTCCTAGCCTGGATATCCAGGGAGTAATGCTTGGTGAAGGTAAGAACTGTTTTCCAGGTGGCTGCTTGGCAAATTTCTAACAAAGGGATATCCCTGGCTGCAGCCAGAGATGCAGCTGTACCTCTAGTGGAATGAGCCCTCAGGCCTGAGGGAGGAAATTTTCCCAGTTTCTCATAACAGAATTGGATACAGGACACAATCCACCTGGCAATAGTTCTCTTGGTGGCAGGTTTGTCCTTACCTACTTCCCCATAAGTGAGGAACAACTGGAGGGAGTAAAACCTGTGACCCTTTGTACGTTCTATGTAGTAACTAAGGGCTCTTTTAACATCTAAACTGTGTAACCTTCGCTCTCCTGAGGAAGCGTGATCAGTGAAGAACACAGGAAGAGACATGGATTGGTTCAAGTGGAAATCAGAAACCACTCTGGGTAGGAACCTCCTACTGGTTCTAAGGACCACCTTGTCCCTATGGAATGAGATGAAGTCAGGTTCAACTGACAGAGCTTGTAATTCACTGATATGTCTGGCAGAGGTAACAGCAACCACAAACACAGTTTTCCAAGTCCAGTACTTGAGCTCTGCTGAGGACATAGGCTCAAAAGGGGGTTGCATAAGCTGAGCAATGCAAACATTCAAATCCCAGGCAGAAGCAGGATCCCTAAAAGGAGGATTGGTATGAGGCAATCCTTTGAAGAATTTACAGAATACAGGATGAGATGACAGAGAGGAAGGCTTTCCCACTGACAGAAAAGCAGAAACAGCTGACAAATGTACTTTGAGGGTAGCTGCTCTGAGGCCTAGACCATTAAGATGAACCATATAATTCAGAACTGTAGACAATCCAGCAGTGTCTGGGGATATATGCTTCTTGGAACACCAAATGTTGAATCTTTTCCATTTGGAGTCGTACGTTTTTCTGGTGGCAGGTTTTCGAGAGGCTTTGAAAATGTCCAGAACCCCTTGGGACAGATGCAAATCTGCATATTCTAACTCTTCAAGAGCCATGCCTTGAGATTGAGAGACCGAAGACTGGGATACCAAATCCTCCCCTGAGATGAGGTTAACAGATTGCACTTCCTAGGAAGAGACAGGGGAAGATGGACTGCTAGGGACAGCAGCAAGGGATACCATGGCTGCCTGGCCCAGTCTGGAGCAATCAGGATTAGTTTGCAGGATTGTGACCTCATTTTGACCAGAACTTTGAACAACAGAGGAAAAGGAGGGAAGGCATAGAGGAATTTCCCCTCCCAGTTCAGAACCAGAGCATCCAGAGGGACTGAGCCCAGTACTGGAGGTCTGCAACAAAACAGAGGAAGCTGGTGATTGTCTGGGGCTGCAAAGAGAGCCATCTCTGGAGTGCCCTACCTGGAAAAAAAATCACTTCTAGCACCGGGGGATCCAGAGACCATTCGTGATGGCCCTGGGAGATTCTGCTCAGTGCATCTGCTAGCACATTGTCTTTTCCTGGAAAGTGGACTGCAACTAAAGATGTCTGCAGAGAGTAAGCCAGAGACCATAGTTTCATGGCTTCCGTGCACAAGGCCGTGGACCGAGTGCCTCCCTGCTTGTTGATGTACCGCGTGGTGGTGGTGTCTGTCCTGACCTGTACCACCCTGTTCTGCACAGATTGAGAGAAGGGTTGCAGAGCCAGGAACACTGCCTTGAGCTCCAAAAGATTGATATGTAGGAGGGACTCTTGATGGGACCACTGTCCCTGGGCTGTGAGAGCCCAGAGATGGGCTCCCCACCCCAGAGAAGCATCTGTGGTAAGGACCACAGAGTGGGGCTGATTGACGAAGGGAACCCCTTGCCTGAGATTGTCCTGATACTGTCACCACTGAAGTGCCTGGATCAGAGTCTGAGTCACTGGAACTAGTTTGGTAAGAGGATCCTTCTTTTGGGACCAAAAGTACCTTAGATGGAACTAAATGTCCCTCATTTGAAACCTGGCTCCTTGGACCACTGCTGTAGAAGCTGCCATGTGACCCAGAAGCTGAAGGAAATGCCTTGCTGGTCGAAAGACCAGAAGGCGGAAAGAGGAGGCCAGCTCTGAAATGGCTGTAACCCTCTGCATGGGAAGAAAAGCTCTTGCCTTGACTGTATCCAGCTCTGCTCCTATAAAAGTGAGAAGCTGTACAGGTTCGAGAACGGACTTGGAAAGGTTGAGAAGAAACCCAAAGGAAGTGAGCACTTGCTGGGTCACTTGGAGGTCTGACTTGACTTGGTCTGGGGACTGTCCCACAATGAGCCAGTGGTCCAGATATGGAAACACTGAAATCTTCCTTCCTTCTTAAAAGGCCACCACTACTGCCAGGCACTTTGTGAACACCCTTGGAGCTGATGTTAGGCCAAAGGGCACTGCTCTGAACCGATAATGGCCTGAAGGCAATTTGAACCTGAGGTACTTTCTGTGGGAGAACCTGATGGGAATGTAAAAATAGGCATCCTTGAGGTCCAGGGAGGCTAGCCAGTCCCCTGGCCTTAGAGAGGGAAGAATTATTCCCAGAGTCACCATTTTGAATTTTGGTTTTAACAGATGCTTGTTCAGATATCTTAAATCCAGGATGGGTTGCCACTCCCTGTCTTTGGGGGCAAGGAAGTACCTGGAGTACAGACCTTTGCCCTGTGTGGTGAGCACCCTCTATGGCCCTTGGAGCCAACAGAGATGAAACCTCTGCTTGCAAGGCAAGGGAATCAGAGGTGCTTGCAGGTGGAAAAGATCTGGGCCTCGGCTTTGAAAATCTTTTGAAGCGGAGGACCAGTCCCTGGCTTACCACTTCCAGGACCCATTTGTCTGAAGTAAAAGACTTCCAGTCCTGGACGAAGTAAGCCAGCCTGCCTCCTACTGGTATGGGGGAGTCGACCCGGGCCGACACCTCAGGGTGTCTGCTTGGCAGGAGCCTTAGGCTGAGGGGTGGATGCAGCCCTGCTCATCCCCCATCTGCCTCTTCCTCTAAAGAACCCCCTCTGAGAAAAGGGAGAAGAGGCCTGCGCTTGGTAGAAAGGCCTGTGAAAAGGCCTGCCCCTGGCTTGCTGCCTTTGAAGAGTTGTCTGCCTTTCCTTGGCCTGTGCACTCCTTAAGTGGTCCTGTATTCTTCCATTTTCTTCATGTAATTCTCGGTCTGCTCCTCAAACAAAGAATTACCCACCACAGGGAAATCCATGGCCTTAGCCTGGGTGTCCTGTGAAAGGCTAGTACATCTGACACAAGCCATTCTCCGATGAGCCACAGATGTAGCCATGACTCTTGATGACATCACTGGAGTCCACAGCAGCGTGAAACAGAACCTCGGATACCTCGATCCCATCAGCAGCCACCTCCTCCAGCTCCTTGGCCAGCTGGGGAGAAACCTGCTTAGCCAGTGCCAGTACAGTGTCCCATCTGGACTTCTGGTACCTGGCTGTATAAGCCATATAATTAGCCTGCCTGAGTCCCAAAGAGGATGCCATGTACTGTTTCTCTGCCATGGCATCCAACTTCCTGGAGTCTTTATCTGGGGTGTGTGAAGCCAGGGGAATGCTTGCCCTGTCACAGGCTGCAGCCTGTACTACCCCAACGTGGCTGCATTGCTGGTAAAGAAACTCCATATCCGAGCCTGACACAGTATACCTCTTGTCTATCCTTCTGTCCACAGGAGGTATAGAGTTAGGAGACTTTAAAATGTTTTGAGTCTGCTTCCCAAGAGACTTATGAAGGTGAACAGACAGTCTCTTAAGACTCTGGGATATCCATCATTTCAAGGAAGTCAGGCTCTTCTTGGTCCTGCACAGCCTCCTCCACAGGAAGCCGAAGGGTTTCTGTCACTTTCCTGTAAAACAGAAAGTGGGGAAGGGACTCAGAGAGCCTAGGAGGGGAAACACCAGAAGGTCCGTCTGGGGAGATGTCCGGTTCTATAGGCACATCCAGACTTTCTAAGCAGTCATCATCATAATCCTCACATCGTACACAGTCACCCTCCTCAAAATCTGGTTCATAAAAACCTTCAGGGGCATAATCCTGAACCGGAGGAACCGACCGAACCGAACCCCTACCAACCGGGGCTGGATCAGTCGGAACCGGACGAAGCGATTCCACAATCCAAATCGCTCAGGCAGTTTCTTCAGCGGTCTGAACATGGAGTTCTGGATCCAAACTGGCAGATTTTTCCTTTCTTTTCATTTTTGCAGGAACTGACCCCTCAGGATCAGCTCTCCTCTTGCCCGAAGTATTGCCCTGGTCAGAGGGCACGCCTTCTGGTTTGGTGGTAAGTGAACCGGGCTGGCCTTCCGGGTTAACGGATTTCTCGGCTTCCTTCTTTCTAAGTCTACCTAATCTCTTATCCAAGGTAGACTTGGGAAAATTCTTACGTTTGGCAGTCTGAATCAAGGTGGTCAAACCCCAGACAGTAAACACAGGTGGTGTGGGGATCGGCCATAGCAAAGACCTCCCCACACTCACTGCAGTGCTGAAACCCAGTGGGCTCTTTTTTTTCTTGGGTTTCTCAGACATGGCCAACCTAAAGTACAGTTACGTAAGAACTTACCGTAACAGTAGATCTTCGAGAACAGCTCTTGCAGCAGATTACACCACTAGGACTGAAGCCAGCAGGTGTCAGGACCCCACGGAAATTTTCTAGCTAGCAGTCTTCAGCGGGGACCGCCTCCGACGTCGGTCCCGCCCCCGACGTCAGGCGCAGTACATAAGGAGGCGGTCCTGCCAGAATCCCCAGTTCTCCCGCCGGAGACTTCCGGTCGCTGGATGACATCAGAAGAGGAGACTGAGGACCCGCCATCAGATGGCCAAGACTAAGAACTGACCTTTCTGATCCTAAGGATAGTGTCAGGCTGGAACCTACTTCCTCCAAGGGGGAATGGTGGGCGGATAGGATTTGCTGAGAGCTGTTCTCGAAGATCTACTGTTACGGTAAGTTCTACGTAACTGTACTATCTTCTTCTAGATACAGCTCTTGCAGCAGGTTACACCATTAGACTGATTCCTACAATGGCGCTCGAAAAGCCATCGAGGAGGCAAGACGGAAACTGAGACCCGCCCTGAGCCTAAGACAGAAGTCCCTGAAGAACGGCTAGGCCGAAACCAGCTCTTCGCCTTGAGGCGATATCCAGGCTTTAATGACTGATAAAAGTGTGCACCGAACTCCAGGTGGCTGCGGCACATATAGCAGATGTAGACATGTTCTTCAGTGCTGCAAAGGAGGTAGCCACTCCTCTTGTGGAATGGCCCTTGACCACTCCTGGTAAGGGTTTCTACGCTTGTCGAATAAAACGAGATACACTGAATGAGCCAGCGGAAAGGGTCTGTTTCAAACTGGGCCCCTTTCATCCTCTCAGCAAATGAAACGAACAGCTGCTCCGCTTCCAGTGCCGCCTGGTTCTGGTCAAATAATATCTGAGACACCTGGAACATCCAGGGTGTGGAGCAGTGTTCTTCGATTGGCGATTTAGGAAAGTACGCTGGTAAATCAATGTCCTGGTTAAGAGTAAGGGCTGAAACCACCTTAGGCAGGAACTTAGGATTCGGCCCTCAGGGACACCTTATCCTGATGAAAATTAAATAAGGCTCCTTGCACATGAGAGCACGTAATCTGAGATTCTTCTCACCAAGTAACAGCAACTTAAAAACAACGCTTCCATGACAGAAAACGAGCTCGCAATCCGTGGCAGGTTCAAAAGGTGGCAGTGTAAGCTGCTCCAGGACAAAGGGTAAATCCCAAGGAGGGACGGTATCCTTAATGGACGGCCTAAGGTGGAGGACCCCCTTAAAAGGCACGGTAGTAGTCTACTGGACATATGCGGTGGCCTATGGGGGTATGATAAGCTGAGATTGCACAAAAGGTGCACTTTGATCGAGGAGTAAGCTAGCCTGGATTGAAGAGGAAAAGCAGGAACTCCAGAACCAGCTTCTCAGGACAGTCTAAGGGCGAGAAACCGTGCTTGAGACCACAGGCAAAACCTGCCTACATGGCATATGCATGTGTTGCGGTTTTCATGGCAGAAAGTACATCTGCCACCTCTTTGCAAGACCTGTTTAACATGGCTATGTCTCTAGGAGCCAAGCATGCAGGTTCAATGAATGTAAGTCTGGGTGGACTAGTGAACCTCCTCCTGAGACAACAGGTTGGAGCTGATTGGCAAAGGAAGCGGAGGTTCCCGGACAACTGATTCAGAAGCAGGAACCAAATTTGCCTGGGCCAAAAGCGCTTATCAAAATAAGCGTACATGCTCCTCTAAGTTTGAGAAGGACTCTCTGGATCAACGGGAAAGGAGGGAAGGCATAGAGCAACTGCCTGCCCAGGAGAGGGACAACGCGCCTCGCCAGAAAACACCAGGCCCTGGATCTAGCGAGCAAAAATTGGGCAGTTTTGCGTTGGATGGGGACGCGAATAGATCCAATTCTTGAGTGCCCCATCTGTGGAACAGATCCTCTGCCACCTCCTGTAGAAGTTCCCACTCGTGGACTCTGGCCTGGGAATGACTCAGGCTGTCTGTGACAGTGTTGTCCACCCCGGGAATGTGAACTGCAATGAGGTTTGCGCCGTGTCGTATTAACCATTCCCACACCCTCATGGCCTCCCTGCAAATGGGGTAGGAGTGTGTGCCTCCTTGTTTGTTGAGGTAATACATCACTGCAGTATTGTCTGTTTGTAACAGGAGAGTACTCGGTGGAATCTCCGACTGGAAGGCTTGCAGGGCATAAAGGACCGCCCTCATCTCCAATATGTTGATATGGAGATGAGATTCCTGGGTAGTCCATGTTCCCTGAGACCTCACCCCTGTTCAAGTGCGCTCCCCACCCCTGCCCTGAGGCGTCTGTGGAGAGTGTTATCACCGGGGATGGTGCTGTGAAGGGAATCCCCACAGAGAGGGTTCCCTGATCTAGCCACCATTGCCAGTCCCGAACCACGGTCTTTGTGATTCTGACTGGATGCTGCAGATGGTCTTGCCTTTGGTCCCAC
The DNA here is from genome assembly GCA_016271365.2 of Neoceratodus forsteri. Classification (NCBI taxonomy): domain Eukaryota; kingdom Metazoa; phylum Chordata; order Ceratodontiformes; family Ceratodontidae; genus Neoceratodus; species Neoceratodus forsteri. Next base: position 124,684,440 of record JADMNL010000030.1, on the reverse strand, counting down.
TGCACCCTTAACATCCACTGGGTTACCCGCATGTGGAGTCTTGCCATCGGGAATGACCGCAGCCATGTGTCCGAGCAGGCAAAGGACCAATCTGGCCGGGACGGTCTTCTTCACTGATAGGTCCCTTATGAGGGATCGTATGCATTCCGCTCTGTCTTCGGGAAGAAAGGCTTTCCCCTTGACAGTGTCCAGAACTGTCCCTATGAACTGCAGTTTCTGGAACAGTACCAGGAGAGACTTCTCGGAGTTGATTAAGATGCCCAGAGACTGAAAGAGAGCCTGGGTATGCTGAATGGCCAACAGTAATGCCTCCTTGGAGGAGGCCATGAGATGCCAGTCGTCCAGGTACGGGAACACGTAGTGACCCTGTCTCCTCAGAGACGCTGCCATGACTGCCATGCACTTGGTGAATACCCTGGGTGCTGATGACAGCCTGAAAGGAAGCGCTCGGAACTGATAGTGGCGGCCGAGAAACTTAAAGTGCAGGAACCTCCTGTGCGCCTGAGCAATAGGGATGTGCAGGTAGGTGTCCTGCATGTCCAAGGACGCCAAGAAAGCATCTTTCTTCAGCATGGGGATTAGTCCCGGGAGGGTCACCATGTGGAAGCGCTTGTAAACGACCGACATACTGATGTTGCTGAGGTCCAAGATTGGACGGAGGTCCCTGTTTTCTTTGGAACCAAGAAGTAGTGTGAATAATAACCTGCTCCTCTCTGGTCCCCTGGAACATGCTCCAAAGCTTCTTTCTGTAGAAGCGTGAGCACTTCCTGCCCTATGAGCAGAACGTGATGACCCGAGGAATGGGAGAGCAGAGGAGGCCTTGTGGGGGGCTTGTCTAGGAATTCTATATAGTGGCCTTTTTTGACCAACTGTAGCACCCACCTGTCGGTGGTGATCGACCGCCACCCTGGCAGGTGGTCTGCGATGAGACCCCCGACCTTTGTTTCCCGTTGATCCTGAGGAGGGGCCGGGGCCGGGAAGGAGTCATGCTGTGGCAGCAGAGGGTCCTGCAGGTTGGGCCAACTTGGTAGAACGCTGGCCTCTACCCGAGGATGTCTTGACCTGGGCTTTCCAAGAGAAGGACCCCTCTGTTGCTGGCCGGAACGAGGTTGTTGCCTCCGAGTCCGGCTGCGAAAACGACTCTGGTTCCTACGAAAGGAACTGAGTCTAGATCTGTACATGGCCTGGACAGATCTAACAGCCTTCCCAGCTTCCTGTAATTTGGTGATGACCTTTTCCGAGGCTTCACCAAACAAAACTTCGCCATGAAAAGGAGCGTCCATAATGTTTTTCTGGACGTCCAGGGTAAACCCAGAGACACGGAGCCATGAGTGTCTCCGGAGACATACGCCTGAGGCTGCCGCTCTGGCCGAAGAGTCCGCGGAGTCGTACGTGGCTCGGAGCACCTGAGTCCCCACGTCGGAACCCATGCGGAGGAGCTGAAGGAGTTCCTCCTTTTGGCCACCGTCTGGCAATTTCTCCACCAGTTCCTGTCCCTGTTCCCACAGCGCGTTCTGGAAATGAACCATGTGGGTCAGGTAAGTCAACGATCTAATGGCGCAAGTCGCGGCCGCGTAAGTGCGCCTGCCCAGCACGTCCAATTGCTTGGACTCCGGGTCTGGTGGCTGCGTGCTCAGATGTTGCAGTTTGAGACCGGTCATGAGAGGCTGTAATGACCAGGGAGTCGGTCAGAGGATGGTTAGCCAGGTACTGGTCCTCCCTTGGGGCCTTGTACAGGCGGTCAGCCTTCTTCGGCATTGCCGGGGTCGAATGTGGATGCTTCCACGCTGCCTTGGTAACGTCCACGAAGGTGTCCACCAAGGGTGGCACTACCACAGGCTTGGGATCTTTTTTGCCGAAGGTAGCGGGCAAGGCGTAGTCTTTCCGGGTCAAGTTCCTCCGCATCCCATCCCATGTTCTCTTGGATGTGTCTCTATCTTGGAGAACGAGGGGTCATCTGAAGGAGACCTAGGGAGGTCGCGTGGGTCCAGAGAGGGGATGCTGATTGGTGAAGGAAACCTGGAGCATTCAGAGATGTCAGATCTGGAATCCTCTGTAGACGGTGAATACCGACGTCTTCTGGGTCTCTTGGAGCTGGGTGGCCCCGAAGAGGATCTTGACGGAGGCCTTCTCTTTTCTGTAGATCTGCCCCTAGGAGGTGCTGCTGGCTCCTGGGGGGGAAGGTGCTCGGCCTGCTGACCCTTTTGGTGAAAGAGGGGGTGCAGGCGTCGGTGATGCCGCGGGTGCGTGGTGACCACATCCTTTTTGATGATGTCCCACCAGAAAGTGAAGAGCTCCTTCACTTCCGCCAAGTTTAAACCCGACGACGGACCGGGCACCGGTGGCCTGTCGTCGGGGCCGGGTGCCGGCTCCCCGGGGGTCTCAGGTTCTGGAGAGGGCTCCCGTGGGAGTTCCACGGGTCCGGAATCGCCTGCCTGGCCTTCGGGCTGAGTAGACTCCTCCTCCTCCTCCAACGCCTCCCGACCGACGTTGGTAGGCGGCGGTGTGGTCCTCCTGGCTGCGGTATCTGATGTCGGTTCCCCCGCCGGCATCCTGGGGGGTGAATGCCTGACCGGCGACGGGTGATGAACTGCCGCCGGTTCCCGGGAGTGTTTATGTACCTTGGCCGTCGGGTCCGACGTCCGCTTAAGGGAGGTCAGCTCCTTGGTCTTGCGTTGGGGTGGCAGCGGCAGAGAGACTAACCGGATGTCGGAGGCCGAGTGCCGGGAAGATGACTTGTGATACTTCCCTGACCTGGACGAGGCCTTAGCCGAGGAAGTGGGCCTGGAGGTCTTGGCAGGCTGCAGAGTAGAAGAACCACTGGCCAATTTGACCACGACCGTGGGAGGCTGAGAGTGGGCTCTCGACGGGGAGCGGTCCGACCTGGAGCCGGAGCTGCGGGAGTCCGAGGCCCTGGAGGGGGATCTGGGTCTCACCTTCTCCCGGTGCTTCTCGTGGTGCCTGTGTGACTTCCCCGAAGATTCCCCTCTGGAGGAAGGTTCCATGGCCTTAAGCTTTTCTTCAAGAAGGAAAGCCTGGAAAGCCTTCTGTCGGCGGATTCTCGTTCGGCTGTTGAAGCCCTGGCAGAAGGAGCAAGCCTGGGTGTCGTGATCCAGGCCCAGGCACCGAACGCTGGCCGAATGAGGGTCTTTGAAAGGAATCTGCTTCCCATAGGCACACTTTGAAGAATGGCCCTCCACTGAAGTTAGGGAGGACATCAGATGAAGAAACGGCTGAAAAATAGATTTCCTCCGAAGTTTGGAAGGATTTCCTGGTTGTCGGGCGCTAGACTTAACCGTTGAGGTCGAGACATGCAAAGTCGACGGCGGGAAAGAACTGGAGATTCTGGCGGGACCGCCTCCTTATGTACTACGCCTGACGTCGGGGACGGGACCAACGTCGGAGGTGGTCCCCGCTGAAGACCACTAGCTAGAACATTTCCGCGGGGGTCCTGACGCTGCCAGCTTCAGTCCTAATGGTGTAACCTGCTGCAAGAGCTGTATCTCAAGAAGATCCAACTTACCCTTTTTCGCAACCGCCAGGCAAGACTCTCTTATCGGTTTCTAACTGTGTTACGGGTGTTTGAAAAAACCCGCTAAAAACAAGTTTTTTTTTTTTTTAAATCGATAAGAACCGGTAACCACACATTAAAATGACTAAATCAAAAGACCTAAGGCATTGGTTCAGCCGAACTAATGGGGACTTATACAATTTCTACAATCCAAAAACACTATCTAAGTACTTGCTGTACCGCAGACAGAGTGAACCGAATCGCTGTAAAATAATTCGAAAAAACGAGACTTAAGCAGACACTTCAACAGAGTCTCTGAACCGAGCAGCAGGAGAAATCTCCAGAGTGACTGTTCAGTGAAGCAGAGTAAAGAATCTGACTGTTTGGATTCAAAGTACTGCAGACAGAGTCTTCAACCGAGCTCAACTTTCTATGCCCTGCATAGAAATGTAACCCTATACTCTCTGGGGCAGTTCAAAGGCTGGAGCTAACTGCAATTGCCAGAATACAGCAAGACTTCAAGTTGTTTGAATACAGTAGTACCAAAGGTTACAAACAGTATTCCATTTACTCTTCTGAGGGTCACTTGGTATTTCCTACTACCTTAAACTCTACTGGGATGCAATCAATCTCACACCACAAAGAAGCCGGTCTACTGTCTTTGAACTGCAGGCTGGATCCTTTCCAAGACTATACACAAAATAAAAATGGGCAGCAACTAAGATATTGTGGGACCAGGGTGGGGGCCACAACCAGTCCGCTACATTTTTCTTGTCCCCAGCTGCCAAAGCCCACAGCTTCAAATCAGGCTGATTTACTCCTACAAGCATCTCGCCATCCCCAGAAGGATATGAACAGGCATCCTATTTATCTCACCTTGCAGGATTTTACCCATAATTTCTCCCATGCCATACCAAAAAGGGGCTAATTTTAGGGCAGAGCTAGATGCAACCAAAAAAACAAAAACAAATAAAAAAAACACCTCCTCAGCACACACTTTGAAAATTCTGCCAGAAATGAATGGCCAAATTTATGGGCCTTCTTCAGAGTAAGGTACATTCTGAAGAAAAAAAATAAACTGAATTATTCATTATTCCTGGATTTATGAATGGAATGGTACCTGGTCATGTGATCAGAGATGGCCTGTTCTACATCATTGGTCCAGTTAGTTCTCACTCCTTGCGTTTCATCCCTCCCTGCAGTAATCAATATGTTGAATATCAAAGATAGTGGTTTTCCCATGGGGTGGAGGAAAAACAGAACCTCCTCTCAGGGGGATATCCATGGCATTTCTGAAAAGGCTGTGTAGGTCCTGGCTCACACAGTGTCTAGCCTACAAGTAGGTCAACATGACACTTGGCCAGCAAGCAGGTAAAGATGACACTTGGGGAGAGAGATTATACTGTAGTTTTAAGTGCACAAAGGACTGACGAAAAACTGGTTACTCACCTGTAACAGTAGTTCTAGGAGTGGTATATGTTGTTCATCTACACTATTTGGCATATCCCCTTCAAATCTCACCGTAAGTCTTCAAGCTGGTTCCTCCCACCCTCCCGGCTGGTATATACCTTGGCTCCACCCCATGACGTGACATCTTAGCCCGCTGGAAGCCACGTGTTGTGCGTCCGCAGCTGGGGAGGTCCGGTGGATCCGTGTGGATGAACAACATATACCACTCCTAGAACTACTGTTACAGGAGAGTAACCTGTTCTTCTAGAAGCGTGGATATGTTGTTCATCCACACTCTTTGGCAGACTCCAAGCAGTTCTCCAGGAGGAGGGAGGCAAGGCACACCCCCCTTACTTAGGGAAGAGAGACTGGAGAACTGAGGCCCCAAAACCAGCATCACGGTGTGACTCAAGGTCAATGTGGTAGTGGGTGATGAAGGTGTTTGCCAACTTCCAGGTAGCAGCCCAGCAGATCTCCTGGATAGGGATGTCCCTGGAAGCAGCCACCAATGCAGCGGTATGGCGGGTAGAATATACAGGTTACTCACCTGTAACAGGAGTTCTAGGAATGGTATATGTTGTTCATCCACACTCATTGGCAGGTATCCTTGCCGCTTTAAATCTTGCCGGAAGGTCTTCAAGCTTGCTCCTCCCACCCACCCGGGTGGTATAACTCTCGGCTCCGCCCCATGACGCCAGATCTGGCCCACTGGAAAGCTCAGGTTGTGCTTACGGGCCGGGACAGGGGATGAACAACATATTCATTTCTAGAACTCCCGTTACAGGTGAGTAACCTGTATTTCTAGGACATGGATATGTTGTTCATCCACACTCATTGGCAGACTCCAGCAGTTCTCCGGGAGGAGGGAGGCAAGACGACACCCCCAATACTTACTTGGGAAAGAGAGACTGAGAACCTGAGGCCCCAAAACCAGCATCCCGGTGACTCAAGTCGATGTGGTAATGGGTAATGAAGGTGTTTGCTGACTTCCAGGTAGCAGCCCTGCAGATTTCCTGGATAGGGACGCCCCTGGAAGCAGCCACCGATGCAGCAGTATGACGGGTAGAATGAGCTCTTAGTCCTCTGGGAGGCTCCATGCCCGCCAACTTATAGCAGAGATCTATGCAGGAGGTGACCCACCTGCTTATCGTCCGCTTGGCTGCAGGTCTGCCAGATGCGGCTTCAGCGTAGGTGACAAACAGCTGGCGAATCTCTCCCCGAATTTCAGCCGTGCGCTCCTTATAATAAGCGAGCGCCCTTCTACGGTCCAGAGTATGGAGCCTATATTCGGCCTCCGAGGTGTGATTGGGGTAGAACACCGGCAGAGTCAACACCTGGTTAAGGTGAAACTCCGACACCACCTTCGGAAGGAATTTCGGGTGGGGGCGCAGGACAACCTTGTCCCTGTGGAAGACCAGGTAAGGAGACTCTATGGAAAGCGCCTGAGCTCTCCCATCCTTCTGGCTGGACGGATAGCCACCAAGAAGGCGGTCTTCCACGACAGGTGAGAGAGAGCACACCTGTGCATAGGTTCAATGGCTTGCCCATGAGCTTTGCCAGTACCAGCAGTAGATCCCACGGAGGTGGGGTTCCCGACTGGAGGGAAAGTGATCAAGGCCTTGAAAAGCGCCAGACCACCTTCTCCCGTGCGCACCGACTGCTTTCTCCGCCCGCGCCTGTAAGCAGAGATGGCTGCCAGGTGCACCCTTAGGTCGCCGACCAAGCCCTTGACTAGAAAGGGACCATAAATAGTCCAAGATGCTTGCCAAGGAACAGGAGGAAGGGTCCAGGCCCTTGTTCTGACACCAAATGGAAAACCTTTCCATTTGAAGGCATAGCATTTTCTGGTCGACTCACGGGACGCCTAACTACATTGAGGACCTCGCCGAAAGACCCAAGGCCTGGAACTCTAGCCTCAGGAACCAGGCCGTCAGGTGCAGGGATTGAAGGTCCGGATGGAACACCTTCCCCTGATTGACTGAGAGCAGGTCCGGGCGAGCTGGAAGCTGCCGCAGAGTCCTGGAGCTGAGACTGAGGAGATCTGGGTACCAGAACTGGCGAGGCCAGTCTGGGGCTATCAGAATCACCTGCGCCTTGTCCCTCCTCGCCTTGAGAAGCACCTTGTGGATCAAGGGAAATGGGGGAAAGGCGAAGAGGCCCAGGGTCCACTGCCTCGAGAAGGCATCCCCCTGCAGCGAGCCCTGCTGAGGGGGGCGGGCATGGAACAGACTCAGCTTGCTCTCCTGAGGCAAACAGGTCCACCTGAGGTGTGCCCCAATGGGAGAACAGATGCTGTACTACCTCCGCAGGAGAGACCACCGGGGATGCAGCCCTATCCGCTCAGGGCATCGGCCAGGGTGTTGGAGGCTCCTGCCACGTGAATGGCTAGGAGATCCGCCCAGGCTGCGCACGAAGTGACCAAATGCGGAGAGCTTCCTTGCATAGAAGCATGGAGCGCGGCCCCGCCCTGGCGGTTTAGATAGTACATGGTCGTGGTATTGTCCGCCTGACTCGGACCACTTGACCCCGGAGGAACGGAGCAAAGGCGGTGAGAGCTAGGCGGACCGCCGGAGCTCCAGCAGGCTGATGTGGCATCGACTCCCAGGGGACCAGAGGCCATGAGCCCGTGTGTTCCCCAGATGGGCACCCCAACCCATCAGAGAGGCATCGGTCGATAGAGAGACCGTCGGCTCGGGGCGGACGAACGGGATGCCCTCCTGCAAATGATCTGGAACGGTCCACCACTGGAGAGCGTTCCACATCCCCTGTGTCACCGACACAAGCTGGTCCAAAGGATCGCAGCGTTGTGACCACTGGCTGGCCAGTCCCCACTGAAGGGGACGGATGTTCCAGCGGGCCCAACGGACCACGCTGGTGCAGGCCGCCATGAGACCCAGGAGGCGAGGAAGTCCCGGCAGGGCGCAATTGCCCAACCAGAAATGATCGGGCAAAGGAGGAAAGAACCTCGCCCTGTCCGCCGGGAGCCGCGCCTGGCTCAAGAGAGTCGAGCTGCGCCCGATGAATAGAATCACCTGCTTCGCTCGAGTTCGACTTGGCCTCGTGATAAGGAGGCCCAGTTGAGAGCAGACCTGGAGGGCCAGATCTCTGGACCACTCCGCCTCCTTCCTGGAGGGAGCTGCTATCAGCCAGTCGCCCAGGTAAGGGTACACCCGACCCTCGGCGCCGAGGAATGCTGTCACCACTGCCATGCATTTGGTGAAGACCCTGAGCTGGAGACAAGCCAAGGGCATGGCTTGGAATCGAAGAGGGATCCTTCCGCCGAAGCGAAGGAATCTCTGGTGAGACGGACGGATAGGACGGAAAACGCTGTCCTGCAAGTCCAGAGAGCAGAACCACACGCCTGCTCCAAGGATGGTATTATCTGAGCCAGAGTGACCATCCTGAAGGTTCGAGACCTTAGGAACTTGTTTAGGTCTGTAGGTCGAGAATGGGGCGCCAGCCCCCCGTCCGCTTCGGAACCAGGAAGTACCTGGACACAAACCCTGGGTCTGAAGGAGGGTCCACCACCTCTCTTATCACCTCCTTCTGGAGGAGGAGAGCGATGTCGGCTCGACGAGCCGCCAGTGAGGCTGGGGATCCTGAAGCCCCCCGAGGGGCGACGGCCTGAAGGGTGGTGCCTGCTCGAACTCCAGAGGCAGGCCTCTTCCCACCACCTCTAAGACCCACCTGTCCGTGGTAACAGCGGACCAGGCGGAACGAAGTGATGGAGCTGCCTCCACGGGGACTCCAGGGTAGGTGACGGGAATGGGGCGACACCCCTCAGCCCATCACTGGGCAGGCTTGGAGGAGGACCGCCGAGGGACCTCCTGGGCCTTTCCTCCTGCCTCCTGTTAGAGGAAGCCGGGCGGCTTGGGTTTGGGATGCCAAGGCCGAGCCTGCTGGCATGGACGTGCTGGGTCAAGGCCAGGGCACAGAAGGACGAAAGGGCTTAGGCTGTGGTTTAGGCCTTTGTCCTTCTGAGCGGAAGAGACCGAGTCCAAGGTAGCATTGGACTCTCGATCCTCTGCAGGTGACCTTCCACCCCAGGGCCGAAGAGTCAGTCCCAAAAGGAACATCCGCCAACTTGTGCTGGGTATCCAGTAAAGGTGGATATCCTCAGACAAGCCCGCCGACGATAGCCACTGGCGGCCGCCACCGATCTGGCAGCATGAGTCCCCTATATCCAAAGCAGTCTGGAGCTGCTGTTTGGCCACTGCTCTGCTCTGGTCCCGCCCCTGCTTAACCGTAGTCTGCAGATCGGGCGGGAAGATGAGGGATGACCTCATCCAGGGAGCCCAACAGGGCATGGTGAAAAATGCTGGAGGACGGTCAACTGGCCTGACTAAGGCAGAGAGGAACGAGCGAGACTTTTCGCCCGACATAGTCCAATTCTTGACTCCTTGTCAGGAGGTTTGTCCACATCCCTGGCGCGCCGGGCGCTACCGAAAACGCTTGTCGGTAACCAACCCTCAGCAGAGGGTGTTCCAAACCGGACAAGGAACCGTAGGGGACCGTGATACTTCCTGGCCATCCTGGCAAGGCGAGGGCAGGAAGCAGGGCGCCAAAGCTCCAGTGCCGACCCACTATGGCCTCGCCACCGGAAAGGCCTCCGCCGGAGAATCCTCGGTCCAGAATCTCCGTGAGGGGACCTGGCCCGCTTGAAACGGGTTCGAGCCCATCCCGTGGACTCCGAGATGAGCCGAAGCTAGTCCTAGGAAGGACGACGGGCTATCGCCCATTGACTGACCTCCTGAAGACTCCAAGTCCAGTCGCTTGGAGAAAAAGGAGGAATCGCTCGACTCGGAAGAGTCCTCAAGAGCTGCTCTGGCCTGAGCCACCCTTCACCCGCCGAGGTCGGTCAGGAGTGAGGGCAATCGACAGCCAATGGGGTAGACCCTCAGCCGACCGAGAATCCTGGTCGGAGCCCCAGTTGGTGGCTGTGGAGGCGGAGGTTCCACTGGAACCGGTGGAGCAGTTGGTTTTGGCCGAACAACCGCCTGGTATAGGCCTCGGATAAGTCGAGGGTTGTGCCGCCACTCCGTGACAGTTACTTTTAATGGCCGGGAAGGCGACGGGTCGGCTTCTCCGGCCAGGAGGAGCTGTTGCAACATAAGGTCCTCACCGTCCGACGAATTTACGCCGGGCCTCCCTCGCCAGAGGAGGAGGATCAGGACGAGCGGCAATCGCCGCCATCAGGTGCCGAGACCGAGACCACCTATGACGGTGGATCGGCTGACCGCGAGGTCAGGAGACCGAGACCGAGAGTCCTGAATTTCCGAGGTCGTGCGGGAGGTGTCGGCCGGAACCGCTACCCCTTCGCCCAGATGGTCCATCCGAGGGCCCGAACCGGAGGACAGGCGAGCCTATGGATCCTGTTCCTCCGGGGAACCGGGAGAGGGGAATCTCGCCAGCTAAAGGCGATAGCCCGCTCCAACGGGTCGAGGAAAACTCGACTTCATCGGGTGGGAGTCTCGGCCAACTGACCTGACGGGACACCGTGGAGGCCAGTGGCCGGGGCGAGCGTCGATCGAAGCCGACGGTCGACGACCCGGAGAGGGACCTTCCCCGCCTCCCAAGAGCGCCGACGCTGAGGGACTTACCCCTGTCCCTTTTTGACGTAGGCCCTTCTCCTTTAGTGGAGAGGGACAGACAAAGCTCCTTAAAAGAAGCCGTAAGAAGAGCCCAGAGAGAGCGGATAAATGTCGCAGCCGAGGAAGATACGCCCGCGCCGCCTCCTCTTCCAGGGCGACTCATCCGCCGAGCTGATCCGCCGAGCCCGCCGCCGCTGACACCGGGCTTAACCGGCCTCCTTGACCACCGAGGGAACGCTCGACGCCCAGTTGCAATCGGGCAGCACGGCTCGAGGACGAAGCGAGAAAGATGAGCACAGGTCGCAAGCTCCGTGGTCGCGGCTCAAGGTCACAGTAGACAGCACGGAGTGGATCCGTCTGAGACATCTTCATGCCCGCATGGGCATCTCCAAACCGGAGTCGATTTGTCCATCGTAGTCATGAGGGATCAAGACTGGAAGTCTTTTTCGCAAAATTTATTTTAACCGCTAAACGGAGAAATAGGAACTAGTCTCCAAACGCAGAGCGTTAAGGAGGAAACTTGAGCTTCCAAGCGTAAGGAAGATCTAGGCCATGGGGCGGAGCCGAGAGTTATACCACCCGGGTGGGTGGGAGGAGCAAGCTGGAAGACCTTCCGGCAAGATTTAAAGCAGCAAGGATACCTGCCAATGAGTGTGGATGAACAACATATCCATGTCCCTAGAAGAGCTCTTATCCCTCTGGGAGACTCCTTGCCCGCCAACTCATAGCACAGACCTATGCATGATGTGATCCATCTTGCAACAGTCTGTTAGGCTGCAGGTCTGCCAGAAGCGGCTTCAGCTTAGGTGATAAACAGCTGACGAACCTCTCCTCGAATTTCTGCCGTCCTCTCCTTGTAATAGGAGAGAGCACGTCTCAGGTCCAAAGTATGGAGTGTATACTCTCTGCCTCTGAGGTGTAATTAGGGTAGTAAACAGGCAGGGTTAAAGTACAGTTATGCAAGAACTTACCGTAACAGTAGATCTTCGAAAGGAGCTCTTGCAGCAGGCTGTAACACTCAGGACTATGCCGCAGGCACTAGGACCCTCCGAAAAAACTTCTCAGCCAGCAGTACCAAGCAGTGACTGCCCCCGGCCCCGCCCAGACGTCAGCCCTGGTACAACAGGGGGTGGGCCCAGCTCCACCTCAGTTCCCCCGCCAAAGCCCGTGAACAAGCCCTGACAAGAGAAGGAGATGAAGCACTAGATGAAGATATGCATACCTCGAGGGGGAAGGCGGGTTGGAAAGTAATGCCTGTTGCAAGAGCTCCTCTCGAAGATCTACTGTTACGGTAAGTTCTTATGTAACTGTACTATTTTAATTCAAGTGGGAGCTCTTGCGGCAGGCTGTAATACTCAGGACTGAATACCAAGCAGTCCAATGCCAAAGAGGTAGTTGACCCCGGGAGGTGGAAATTACTGACTCCAGAGGCCTAGGACAAAAATTCCTGCAAAATAGCCAGACCAAAACTGGCACGGCGTCTGGAGACTATATCCAAGCTGCAATGCTCGACAAAGGTATGCACAGAGTTCCAGGTAGCGGTCACACATATGTCCCTTATGGAGACATTCCTCAGGGCAGCAAAAGATGTAGATACTCCCCTAGTGGAGTGACCCCTGACCAGACCCGGTAGGGGTTTGTTGTGCTTTCCATAGCAGAAGGATACGCAATGGACGATCCACTTCGAAACAGTCTGCTTGGTCACCGGTTTGCCCAAGCATTGTGGTGCAAAGGCCACAAAGAGTTGCTCCGACTGACGGTGTGCAGCCGTCCTTTTGAGGTAATACCTCAGTGTCCTGTGGACGTCCAATGTGTGAAGGAGAGCTTTCCCTCTATTAGAATGGGAAGGGAAATAGACTGGAAGGTCAACTGACTGGTGAGGGTCAACTCCGAGACCACTTTTGGAATAAAGTTAGGATTTGTTCTAAGCGAAACCCTTTCCATGTGAAAAACCAAATATGGCTCTTTACACATCAGAGCCTGAAGCTCAGACTCTTTGAGCTGAGGTAATAACCAAAAAACAAACCTTTCAGGAATGGAAACGCTGCTCACAATCCACTGCCGGTTCAAAAGGAGGAAGGGTAAGCTTCTCCAACACAAAAAGGAGGTCCCAGGGTGGGACAGGATCCCTAATGGGAGGTCTCATATGCAAAATCTCTCTCAAAAAGGTGTGGGCTACATCTAACTGTGCTAAAGCCCTGTCTCCAATCAGAGCATGATAGGCGGAGACAGCCCACATGTGCACCTTAATGGAGGAGTAACTCAGGCCATGTTGGTACAAGGACAGGAGGTACTGTAACGCTGAATTCACTAGACAGGTGACGGGGTCCAAATGCTGTGACGAGGCCCATAAACAAAACCGCTTCCATTTCATAGCATAGGCGGAGCGGGTGGAGGGCTTCCTTGCCGACACTAGGACAGTCGCCACCTCCGGGGAAACCCCGTATCTCTGTTGGGCTACGTCTGAAGGAGCCAAGCATGCAGATGTAAGGAACAGAGGTCCGGATGGACCAGCGATCTCTGCTCCTGGGATAGCAACTGCGAGCATATGGGCAGCGGAGTTGGAGGTTCCCTTGACAACCGCTGCAGAAGTGGGAACCAAATCTGCCGAGGCCGGGGGTGGCTACTAGAATAATTTGAGCCCCTTCTGCCTGCAACTTCAGCAAGACTCTCTGAATGAGAGGGAAGGGCGAGAAGGCATACAGAAACCTCCCTGCCCAGCAAAGGGATAACGTATCTGGCCAGAAAACTCCAGGCACGTGCTCTCGCGAGCAAACAACTGGCAGTTTGGTGTTGCGTAGTGATGCAAAGAGGTCCAACTCTGGATGACCCCACTTGTCGAAGAGCTGATCTGCTACGGACTGTAGCAGCTCCCACTCGTGTGCTCTGGATCAAGACCTGCTTAAGCTGTCGGCCAGATTGTTTAGGATGCCTGAAACATGCACCGCTGACAGCAGAATGTGTCATTCCAGCGCCCAGTACCAGACTCTCATCGCCTCCCTGCAGAGGGGATACAAATGAGTGCCCCCTTGCTTGTTGATGTAAAAGACTACCGCCATATTGTCTGTTTGAATTAGGAGAGGCTGGCACTAGGTCCTCTTGAAATGCCTGTAGGGCATAGAGGACCGCCGTATTCCAATATATTGATGATGAGACCACCGGTGTCCAAACACCTTGCATTTGTCGAATACCGAGGTGCGCTCCCCATCCCAGATCTGATGCATCTCTCGTAAGGGTCTGACCTGGTGGCTCCGGATGAAACTGGACCCCTTTCTCCAAATTCTGGGGGTCCATCCACCAAAGCAAAGTTTTCCTGACTGGCTTGGTGACCCTGACTAGAATGTCTAAATCGTCGGAGCCCTGGTCCCACTGCACCCCGAGCATCCACTGTGGGACCCGCATGTGGAGGCAGGCAAGAGAAGTGACCGGAATGGCCGCCATGTGCCCCAGCAGCCTGAGGAAGTTCCTTGCTGGAACCTGAGGAGCTGCTGAGATCCATTCAGCAATCTCCCACAGGCAATCGCCCCTGTCCGGGGGTAGAAAGGCCATGCCCTGGACAGAATCCAGGATCGCTCCAATGAAGACAAGTCTTTGACTGGGCTCGGGGGACGATTTCTGAAGGTTCAGGGTGATCCTTAGCTCCCGGAACAGAGTATAGGTGTCTCCGAGATCTTGAAGCAGGCTTGACCTGGACGGGGCCGTAAGTAGCCAATCGTCGAGGCATGGGAAGACGTAGTGCCCCTGACGCCACCACCGTCAAGCACTTTGTGAAGACTCGAGGAGCAGAGGAGAGGCCGAACGGAAGAACTCTGAATTGATAGTGCTCCCCTTGGAAATGGAACCTCAGAAACTTCCGGTGGGGAAGGAAGACTCCAATATGCATATATGCATCCTGCATGTCCAGAGAGCACAGTCAGTCTCCTTGGTGCAGCAGGGGAAGTAGACCTGGAAGTGTCATCATCCTGAACCTTTTGTACTCTATAAAGAGACAGAGAGCTGAGGTCCAGAATGGGTTGAAGATCCTGCATCTTTTTTTGGGACCAGGAAGAAGTGAGAATAAAACCCCTTTACCCACTGATGCCAAGGGGACTACCTTTATTGCCTTTTTCTGCAAGAGGGTCTGAATTTCTCCTTCTATAAGTGGGATGTGAGGAGGAGGATATCGGGAATACTTTGGTGGAGTATTTGGAGGGAACTCCGTGAACTCTAGCGTATGTCCTCTCCCGATAATATCCAGGACCCATTGGTCCGCAGTTATCGAGCTCCACCCTTGTAGATGAAGGGAGAAGCACCCCCGACCGTCTCCCCGGAGTCTTCCTCTGGAGGAGGAGGAGTCAGAAGGGAGTCACTGGGCTGAGCTGGGTGTAGGCCGAGAGGCCTGGGAGGACTTGGGTCCACGGGTAGGAGTGCCTCCAGACTGCTGTTTACCGGCTCTCCTACAGAAGCCACCTCTCTGACTCTGCTGGTTACCACAGGCTTGTCCACCTGAGGGCTTGCGAACAGGCCGTTTCCGCTGCCTCGGTACATGTGGTGGACCGACCAGATGGACTTGCCTGACTCCTGGAGACGTTAAATAAGAGATTCTGTCTCCTGCCCAAACAACATGGTACCTTGGAATGGCAGTTCCTTGATACCGGACTTCAGGTCCTGGTGAAAGCCCGAAACTCTTAACCAGGCATAGCGCCGAAGGCAGATCCCTGACGTGGCCACCCGGGCTGCCGTTTCAGCAGTGTCGTACGAGGCCCTCAGGACATGAGAGCCCATGTCGGAGCCCGATTCAAGTATGTCCAGAAGTTCAGTCTTCTGCTCGGAATCTGGCATGGCTCTCGGTAGCTCTTGTCCCCTCTCCCACACAGCATTCTGGTACTGGACCATATGCATCAGGAGTTGAGGGACTGGATGGAGCAGGTGGAGGCAGAGTAAACCTTCTTGCCCACCTGGTCCAAATACCGAGACTCTGGATCGGGACACTGCGAGCTAAGGTATTTCGGCTGCTTGGACTTGTCATGAGCAGCCGTAATGACCGAAGAGTCTGCCTGAGGGTTTTCTGCTAAAAAGGCTTCCATCCTCGGGGCCTTATACAGCCTGTCCAATTTCTTGGGAACAGCCGTGATGGAGGCCAGATGCTTCCAGGTAGTCCGGGTCAGGTCCTGGAAAGTATCCACCAAAGGAGGCACCACCAATGGTTTCGGCTCCTTTTGCCTCAGGTATTTGGCCAACCTTCGGCGTTCCGGATCCAGGTCCTCTGTTTCCCACTCACTGGAGGCCTGGATATGCCTCATGACGTCCATAAAGGTCGGATCATCCAGAGGCAAGCGAGGCTGGTCCTTCTCTTCTGGGGATTCCCCGACCCCAAAAGAGGAAGAGGATGCCTATGAAGAAGAGGACCGACTACTAGGTCTGGAATAGTCTGATCTCTCCCTGTGACCAGTCTCCCTCTGTCGTCTGTAGCTGGGGGACCGACGTCGGTCTGAAGACTGCCCGTCCAGAGACCGCGATTGAGTGAGACCGGACGCCTGCCGAGGACCGACGCCGGAGCGCTTATTGTGGTCCGGCCCAAGGCAGAAGATGCAGTGTTTGTGCCTATCTTGGATGGGACCCGCCGCCTGCAGTCACACTTGTTTCGTGTAGTTCAAGAGACAGACGGTGAAGACATCCGATCGAGAAGTACTGAAAACCAACAAAACGGCACAAAAATGGGGAAAAATAACACTTTTGCTATTCCTGGCAAGCTGAGTAAAAACAGGTTACTCGCCTGTAACAGTAGCTCTAGGAGTGGTATATGTTGTTCATCCACACTCTTTGGCATGTCCTTCCCCTTTAAATCTTGCCGGAAGTCTTCAAGCTGGCTCCTCCCACCCCCCCGGGTGATATATACCTCGGCTCCGACCCACGATGCCAGATCTTAGCCCGCTGGAAGCAAGGTGATGCACCTAAAGCCGGGGAGATCGGGTGGGTGCGTGTGGATGAACAACATATCCCACTCCTAGAACTACTGTTACAGGTGAGTAACCTGTTTTTCTAGGAGTGTGGATATGTTCATCCACACACTTTGGTAGACTCCTAGCAGTTCTCCAGGAGGAGGGAGGCAAGGCGCACAGCTCCTACTTAGGAAACAGAGACTGGAGAACCGAGGCCCCAAAAGCAGCATCCCGATGTGACTCAAGGTCGATGTGGTACTGGGTAATGAAGGTGTTTGCTGACTTCCAGGTAGCAGCCCGACAGATTTCCTGGATAGAGATGTCCCTGGAAGCAGCCAGAGATGCAGCAGTATGAGCTCTTATCCCTCTGGGAGGCTCCTTGCCCACAAACTCATAGCACAGACCTATGCATGATGTAATCCATCTTGCAATGGTCCGTTTGGCTGCAGGTCTGCCAGAAGCGGCTTCAACGTAGGTGACAAACAGCTGACAAACCTCTCCCCTGTCCCCGAATTTCCGCCGTCCTCTCTTTGTATTAGGAGACAGCACATCTAAGGTCCAGGGTATGGAGCCTGTACTCTGCGTCCGAGGTGTAATTAGGGTAGTATATCAGCAGAGTCAACACCTGGTTAAGGTGAAATTCTGATACCACCTTCGGAAGGAATTTCGGGTGGGGGCGCAGGACAACTTTGTCCCTGTGAAAGACCAAATAAGGGGAGTCCAACGAGAGCGCCTGGAGCTCCCCTGTCCTTCTGGCTGATGTGATAGCCACCAAGAAGGCGGTCTTCCATGACAAGTGAGAGAGCTCACACTTGTGCATGGGTTCGAATGGCTTGCCCATGAACTTTGCCAAAACCAGCAGAAGATCCCACGGAGGTGGAGGTTCACGCACCGGAAGGGATATGTGATCCAGGCCTTTGAAAAAGCACCCGACCACTGTCTCCTGTGTCAAGGTCGACTGACAGGCCCGCGCCTGGTAAGCAGAGATGGCTGCCAGGTGCACCCTAAGGGTCAATGACCAAAGACCCCCTTTGGAGAGAGACCAAAGTTAGTCTAAAATGTTAGCCACAGAGCATAAGGGGTCCAGACTCGTACCCTGACACCAAATGAAAAACCTTTTCCATTTGAAGGCATAACATTTCCTGGTCGATTCCTTTCTAGATGCCTCCACCACAGTGTAGACATCTTCGAAAAGACCCAAAGCCTAGAACTCTAGCCGCTCAGCTACCAGGCTGTGATGTGCAGGGATTGAAGGTCCAGATGGAAGAACTTCCCCTGGTTGAGAGATATCAGGGCCGAGCGTGTGCGAAGCCACTCAGGGGGCCTGCTGCTGAGGCTGAGGAGATCTGGATACCAGAACTGGCACGGCCAGTCTGGGGCTACCAGAATCACCTTCGCCTTGGCCCTCCTCACCTTGAGTAACACCTTGTGGATCAGGGGAAATGGAGGGAAGGTGTGGAGGAGGCCTGGGGTCCATGGCCTCAAGAAGGCATCCCCCTGCAGTGAGCCCAGCTGAGGGGGGCCGGCATAATGCAGCCTCAGCTTGACGTTTTCCCTGGAGGCAAACAGGTCCACCATCGGTTTAGCCCAACGGGAGAACAAGTTGTAAACTACCTCTGGATGGAGTGACCACTCGAGGGATGTCTGGCCTATGCGGCTGAGAGCATCCGCCAGCTGGTTTGAGGCTCCAGCCACACGGATGGCTGGGAGATCTGCCTCCAACCGGCTTACGAGGGTCCAGATGCGGAGCGCCTCCTTGCACAGCAGACGGGAGTGCATGCCGCCCTGTTTGTTGAGGTAGTACATGGTCGTGGTATTGTCCGTCTGGACTTGAACCACTTGACCTCGGAGCTGAGGAGCGAAAGCTGACAGTGCCAGTCTGACTGCTCTGAGCTCCAACAGGTTGATGTAGCATCAGGACTCCTCGGTGGTCCAGAACCCGTAGGCCCTGTTGTCCCTCATGTGGGCTCCCCAGCCCATGACAGAGGCATCGGTAGTAAGGACGACCGTCGGCTCGGGGTGGACAAATGGGATCCTTTCTTGCAACCGGTCTGGGGCGGTCCACCATTGTAGAGCATCCCACATCTTCTGGGCTACAGTGATCAGCTGCTCAAAATGACCATATCTCAGAGTCCACTGGGCGGCCAGCTCCCACTGGAGGGGGCGCATGTGCAACCTGGCCCAACGGACCACCAAGGTGCACGCCGCCATATAACCCAGAAGGCGCAGAAAGTCCCGGGCAGGGTGCAAGTGCCCAACCAGAAACGACTGGGCAAATGAGCTCTGCCCCAATGAAGCCCATCACCTGGGAAGGCACGAGTTCAGACTTGACCTCGTTGATCAGGAGGCAGAGTTGGGAGCAGGTCTGGAGGGTCAGATCCCTGGACCACTCCACCTCCTGTTGGGTGGAACCCGCTAGGAGCCAATCGTCAAGGTAGATTCTGACTCCTCGACGCTGAAGATGGGCCGCCGCCACTGCAATGCATATGAAGACCTGGGTGCAGATGACAGGCCGAACGGCATGGCTTGGAACTCCTACAGGGTCCCCTCGACCCTAAAGTGGAGGAACCGCTGACGGGACGGACAGATTGGGATGTGAAAGAATGCGTCCTGCAGATCCAGTGAACAGAACCACATGTTTCGCTCCAAGGATGGTATGATCTCGGACAGCGTGACCATCCGAAAGGTGCCAGACATGAGAAACTGATTCCAGTCATGGAGATCTAGAATGGGGCACCAACCCCCCCGTCCACCTGGGCACCAGGAAGTACCTGGAGACAAAGTCTGGGTCTGCTGGAAGATCTGCCACAGGAGCTACTGCCTCCTTGCGGAGGAGCTGAGCTATGTCCTCTCGAAGAGCCAACTGGGTGCACGTGGAAATCAGTTCCTCCCAAGGGGCGTGGGCTCGGCTGGGAGGGTACTGCCTGAACTCTAGAGGCAGTCCCTGACCGACCACTTTGAGAACACACCTGTAGAAGTGATGGCAGACCAGGTGGAAAGGAAGTGGTGGAGCCGACCCCCCCACGGGAGGGCCCCGAGCTGGCGTGACGGAGACTGGGGTGGCAACCCCCATCCCATCACTGGGCAGACTTGGAGGAGGCGGCTCCAGTACCTGAGCCTTGGCCTTCTTTGCAGGCCTGTTGAGGTCGGGCTTGGGCCAAGGGCGCCAAGCTTGAGCCCGTTTCTGCTGCTGTCCTCCTTGATAGGAGGGCTGCTGGACTGCAGGGGAAGAATGCCGAAAGCTTCTTCTGCTGGTTCTTGCCCGAAGAACCCTTGGCAGAAGTGGTGGCTAAGGTGGCATTGCACTGCTCTTTGCACTGTAGGTGACCAGCCACTCCTGGACCGAACAGGTCTGTCCCCAGGAAAAGAACATCAGCTAGCTTGTGCTGAGTATCCGCCAGAAAGGAGGAAAGCCTCAACCAAGCCCTGCGGCGAGAGGCCACTGTGGTGGCCATCAAGTGGGCACAAGAATCCCCGATGTCCAGGGACATCTGGATTTGCTGTTTGGCAACAACACAGTCCTGTTTTACCGTGATCTGCATGTCCACAGGGAGATGAGGGAGGACTTTGTCTAATGACTCGAGAAGGGCATGAGAGAAGTGTGTCGTGATGACAGCCGAGCTGACCTGACGAAGGCCCAAAGAAGAGGCCGAATAGACCTTTCGGGCAGTGTGGTCCATATTTTTGGACTCTCTGTCCGGAGGTCGGTCAATGTCGGCTGAACTACCAGTACGCCTGAACAGAGGCGGTCACCAAGCTCTCGGCCGAAGGGTGCTCTATGAACCCTGCAAGGGACTCCATGGGCACCGCGTACCTGCTGGCCATGCGGGCAGACGGTGCTGGGCATGAGGCAGGGTGCTGCCAAAGTTCAAGGGCCGGGCAAACAATGGCTTCGGCCACTGGAAAACCCTCCATCGGGGTATCCCCTCTCTTTAGAATATCTGTGAGAGGGTACTCTGCCTTTTTCAGGATAGATTCCAGGGCATTCTGGTGGAGTTGGAAATGAGACTGAGAATCCCTTGGAAGGAGGAAGAGCCTTCCTCCATCCCTGTGCCAACGGACGACTCACCATCCCCAGGAAGAGAGTGGAGCCCGGTGGCATCAGAGTCCGAAGAGTGGTGATACAGTGGTCTACTGCCTAAGTCACTCTCAATCCGCCGAAGGAGGTCCGGGGTGACTGTAACCAATAGGAGCCAGGGAAGTCTGGTGTCTAGTCCATCCTCTTTCGAGGGAGCCTCTCCCGTAGGCTGCTTAGGTGGCGGTTCCACCGGAACAGGTGGAGAGAGTGGAATAAGCCAAACCGGTGGACGGGCAGGCCCCATGGGTGGAGGAACCAGAGACTTCAGGGGTTCTGAGGGTCGGCCTTCGTCCTGAGGCGGCAAAGACAAGTAATGGCCAGGGTGGGTGGTGAGCCAGCTTCTCCAGTCAGGATCGGATGTTGCCACATAAGGTCCTCATAGCTGGAGTTTCACTCGAGCCCCTCCTCGCCTGAGGAGGACGAGGACAACCTGTGGCCACCTCTTCTTCTATCACTTATGGCTCTTCCCTCGCCGCTCGGGCAGAGGGGATCTGGACTGCGACCGAGATCGGGAGGCTGACTCGGCCGATCGGGAGACACTGGAGTGATCGTGAAACCCTAGGGTCTGAATTGGTCCTGATGGGGACACCAGCGGCTGGGTCTCCCTCATCAGGAAATACAAGGACTGGAGTCCGTTTCTATGAGTCGATCAACGCCGGGCGACAAAGGGTCGATCGGGTCGAGGATTATCTCGACCTCGTCTGCTACTTTCTCGGTCCCCTGGCCAGACGGAAGATCCGAAAAGCTGGTGGCTGAGGAGGCGATCTCGACTGAGGTCGAGACAGCATGCTCTTGGGACTCAGACCTCTCTCGGGCCCAAGATCTCCTTCACTGACATGAAGACGGAGGTTCTTTTTCTCTCTTCTGAGAGCGAGAGGAGTGAGAACGAAGGCACCTCATCCCGGGTGGGGAGAGACTGGCACAACTCTTTAAAAGAACCGGTAAAAGTAGAGCCTAGGTTGAGAGGAACTAAAAAAAAAACTTCGATTGGCGGTCAAGCACGAGCGACTTCATGTGTTCCAGCTGTCGAGCGGAGTTCGGGTGGCTATGAAACCGCCCACCCACCTCCTTGGACTTCACTGGAGGGTTCCTTTTTTTGTCTTCTCAGCTTCAAGCTGCGCCTTGCGGTCGTCCAGGACGTTGGGATGAAAGGCCAAGCAATAACTGCAGGACGAGGTGTCATGGCCGACAACTAGGCAGTAGACGCATGTGAGGTGGGGATTGGTGCGTGACATCTTCTGGCCGCAGGGACACCGGCGAAATCCCGGGGAAGATTTTTCCTCCACGATCGATGCTGCAAAAGCACGATCGCTAACTCGAACGAGTTTCAATTTTGGTAAAACCGACGATTTGAAAGCCAGGGCCTACAAGATGTGAGAGCACGAGGGAGGCAACCTGTATCTTCCAGCAGAAAGGAAGATCTGGCGTCATGGGGTGGAGCAGAGGTATACACCACCTGGCTGGGTGGGAGGAGCCAGCTTGAAGAATTCCGGCAGATTTAAAGTGGAAGGGGACAATGCCAAACAGTGTGGATGAACAACATATCCACGCTCCTAGAACACGTACTTCGCCTCAAGGATGGTATGATTTTTGACAGAGTGACAATCCAAAAGGTGCATCGCCTGAGATATTGATTCAGGTCGTGTACATCTAGAATGGGGCGCCAGCCCCCATCCGCTTGGGCACCAGGAAGTACCTGGAAACAAAGTCTGGGTCTGCTGTAGGATCCGCCACTGAAGCTATTGCCTCCTTGAGGAGGAGCTGAGTGATGTCGTCTCGGAGAGCCGACTGGGTCTGAGCAGATACTCTTTCCTTCAGCGGGGCGCGGGCTCAGCTTGGAGGGTAGTGCTCGAATTCCAGAGGCAGTCCCTGACCGACCACTTCGAGAACCCCCCTATCCGAAGTAACAATGGAAATGGCAGAAAGGAAGTGGCGGAGCCGGACCCCCATGGGAGGACCCAGAGCTGAGGTGACGGGAGAGGGGTTGACAGCCCCAGCCCCCCATCATTTAGCAGGCTTGGAGGAGTCGCCTGAAGGACCTGAAACTCAGCTCTCCTTTGCGGCCTGTTGGGCCCGGGGTGCCAAGCTTGAGCCTGTTGCTGTTGCTTTCCACCTTGGAAGGAGGACTGCTGAGCCGCAGGGGAAGAATGCTGAAAAGGCTTCTTCTTCTGCTGATTCTTGCCCGAAAAACCCCTGGCAAAAGTAGCGTCCAAGGTGGCACTGGACTGCTCAATGCGCTGAAGGTGACCGGCCACTCCTGGGCCGAACAAGTTGGTCCCTAGGAAGGGCACATTAGCTAGTTTGTGCTGGGTATCCGCCGGGAAGGAGGAGAACCTCAGCCAAGCCCTGCGACGAGAGGCAACTGCGGCAGCCATCATGCGGGCACAAGAATCCCCAATGTCCAGGGCCGTCTGAATCTGCTGTTTGGCAACAGCTCAGCCCTGATCCCGAATCTGCTTGACTGTGGTCTGCATGTCCGCAGGGAGATGTGGGAGGACTTCATCCAATGACCCAAGGAGGGCGTGAGAGAAGTGTGCCATGATGACTGTCGAACTTGCCTGACAAAGGCCCAAAGAGGAAACCGCACAGACTTTCCTGGCTGAATGGTCCAGAAGCTTAGACTCTATCAGGTCGGTCAGTGTCGGCAGAACTGCCAGTACGCCTGAACACAGAGGCGGTCACCAGGCTCTCGGCCAAAGGGTGCTCTGTGAAGCCTGCGAGGGACCCCAGGGGAACCGCATACTTGCGGGCCATGTGGGCAGATGGAGCGGGACAAGAGGCAGGGCGCTGCTAGAGTTCTAAAGCTGGGCCAACAATAGCCTCAGCCACAGGAAAGGCCTCTGTCGGGGTATCCCCTTGCTTAAGGATGTCCGTAAGAGGGTACTCCGCCTTCTTCTGGATTGGCTCCAAGGGCATCCCTGTGGATTCAGAGATGAGGCGAAGAATCCCTTGAAAAGACGAGGGACCTTCCTCCGTCTCTAGGCCAACGGTTGACTCATCATCCCCTGGATGGGAATGCAAGCCGGTGACGTCCGAATCTGAGGAATCCGGGTATAACAGCCGGCCACCCAGGTCACCTTCGACTCACCAAGGGCGGTCTGGGGCGACAGTGACAGACAATCGCCACGGAAGCCTGGTGTCAGGTCTATCTTCCTTGGAAGGAGCCCCTCCCACAGGCTGTTTCGGCGGTGGTTCCACCACAATCGGTGGAGAGACCGTTTTGGGCCAAACTGGTGGTTTTGCTGGCTCTGCGGGCTGAGGAGCCGATTTAATTGGCTCCGAAGGAGTCAGCTTTGGCACAGGAGGCGAAAGCCAGGTAATGGCAGGTGTAGAAGCCAGGGTCGACTTGTGTCCGGTCAAAATTAGCTGTCGCCACATTAAGTACCCATATCGTCGATGGAGTTTCCGCTGGAGCGTCTCCTCATCCGACGAGGACGACCGATGGCGTTGCCTCTTTTTAGAGCATTTATGGCTCTTCCTCAGCCTGTCGGTCAAGGGGGTCCAAGACCTCGATCGAGATTGGATGGGCGGACTCGGTCACTCGGGAGACACCGGTGATTTCCCGGGATCAGGGACTACTTCTTCGATGGGAGTCCAAGCAGGCTGGGTCTCATCACCTGGAAAGACAAGGATTAGGGGTTCGATCGAGGGAATCGTCGTCCGGAGTCTGTCTGCGATATCGGATCGACAGAATCGATCATGATTTCCACATCCATCGATCGATCGATGATTATGTCAACTGATCAGATGGCAAAGCTGAAAAGCCAGCGGCCGAAGAAGCGATCTCGACCGAAGTACAGACTGCATGTTCCTGGGATCGAGATCTCTCCCGCTCCCAAGAACATCTCCGTCGAGACGAAGATGATCTTGGATCCTACTCCCGTTTACGGGATCAAAAGGAATGCGAGCCCGCAGGAGCCTCTCCCTTGGTTGGGACAGACTGGCACAACTCTCAGAAGGAACCCGAGAAGGCGGCACCCAGGTTGAGCAGAACGAAGAAGCTCTGAGAGGTATCTGCAGCACGAGCCGCTTTCTCCTCGAATGCTTGCATGTGTTCCAACTGCTCGGCGTATCCTGCAGCCACGTAATCCGCCCACCGAGCCTCCTTGGATTTCACCGGAGGGTTCTTCTCCAGCCTCCCCAGCTTCAGGCATGTGAGTCGGTCATTGAGGACGTTGGGATGAAAGGCAAGACACAGATTGCATTTCTAGGTGTCGTGACAGACACCGAGGCAACAGACGCACGCGGTGTGGGGATCGGTGTGCGACATTTTCTGGCCGCAAGGGCACAGACGAAATCTGGGGAAAGTATTGTCTTCCATGATCAAAGCAGCAAACTTGCAATCGCTAACATGAACAATGCAAATTTTCAGTATAACCGAAGGCTTGAAAGCCAGGTTTTACAAAATGCGTGAGCACGAGGGAGGCAACGCGAATCTTCCAGCGGAAAGGAAGATCTGGCGTCATGGGGTGGAGCCAAGGTATATACCACCCGGGTGGGTGGGAGGAGCCAGCTTGAAGACTTCCGGTTAGATTTAAAGCGGAAGGGGACATGCCAAAGAGTGTGGATGAACAACATATCCACACTCCTAGAACTCCCTTTTCACACAAGATTCCAATGGTTCACAAGCCTTTCTTGTCCCACTCCTGTAACTACAACAAGGGAAACAGTTCTGTGAGAACTGCAACTTCTAGAGGAAGGGCCGTCTGATCTTGCAGCAGTCTGTGGCCCTTAAGCCCTGCCTTTGTCGTAGTAATTTTTTTTTTTTTTTTTTTAAATATGCACATCTGGCTTAAGGCAGGCCACAAGAAGTGGGAAATTAATGGTCTACCCTAGGCAATTCTCTTCCATGCTTTTTCAGGTAGGCTGAGTAGCACCCATAGAGGGGTCTTCATGGAGGGAAGCCAGTTGGGCTGTGATATAATATAATTCAAAGTTGGGCAGAATGGCAACCCCCCTTTACCAATGTTTGCTTGCAGAAGTGTCTGCCTCAGCCTTGCACAAGTCCCCTGCCATAAAAATGCATTGTGACATTTTAAAAACACAATTAAAACAGTAACATGTCTGATTCTGCAGCTTCCTCCCTCTAAATCTGCGTCAGATACTGAAAACAACTTTCACTGCAACGGAATCAAATGAATCCCAACGTGTCACTGCAGCAAGCTCTACCCTGGGATGGCACAACTGTACAGCTGCAGCAACACATGAAACTTGCTTCACTGGCAAACTGGGTTCAAATCCCCAACCCTGGATGCTGATATGGGCTGTCAACGAGTCCTAGGAAATGTCTGGCTCTGGGGTCGGTGATCTGGGATCCCTGCTGCTATACGGTATGCTGGGTGACTGCAAGTGGAAGTGTAGCTGGAATTAACGGTGGGGAGGGAACGATGCAAATGTGGTGCTTCCCTTTGCAGACATCTGTGTACAGGAGCTGGGGTGCAAAACCATAAAGAGAAATAGCAAGTCCTCCATCACTCCAGTTTCTTCCCCATGCTCTGAATAGCTCCTAGGATGCCCCCTCACCATGACCTCTCAGCATTTATTTAAAACTAATTCCAACTGGAACAGCTCCACGAGATGCAGCATCTCCTTTCATAGAGGTTCCTGGGCGACTAAGTTCCAAACAGGTAGTTAAATCATAACACACAAGAATCAAACATACTGTATATCATCGTACACTGTAAAGGTTAAAAGGAACAATATATTTGTTGCTCTGTCATACCTCAGAATGATTCTACCTGCCAAGGGACCAATAGACAGGTCATCTCCCTGGGGGGGGTAAATATAACAATGGGCAGGTAATTCTGCAATACTGAAGGTCCATAAGGCACAGCTCCAGACAGGCAGGCTAAAAGGGAGGCAGTATAGCACAGTGGTTTAAGGTTTTGAGCTGCAAATCTGGAGACCTGGGTTTGAATCTCACAGCCCCCACTTGCACACTGTGTGACCCTTAGCAAGTCACTTAACTTCCCTGTGCTCCCAGGTGGCACCTGTAAGAACAGGTTACTCACCTGTAACAGTAGTTCTAGGAGTGGTATATGTTGTTCATCCACACACTCTGGCATGTCCCTTTCCCCTTTAAATCTTGCTGGAAAGTCTTCAAGCTGGCTCCTCCCACCCACCCGGGTGGTAATACCTTGGCTCCGCCCCATGATGCCAGATCTTAGCCCCCTGGAAGCAAGGTTGTGCACCTAAAGCCGAGGAGGTTGGGTGGGTGCATGTGGATGAACATATACCACTCCTAGAACTAGTATTACAGGTGAGTAACCTGTTCTAGGAGCGTGGAAATGTTGCTCATCCACACTCTCTGGCAGACTCCAAGCAGTTCTCCGGGAGGAGGGAGGCAAGGGGCACACCCCCTACTTGGGAAATAGAGATTGGAGAACCGAGGCCCCAAAACCAGCATCCCAGCGTGGCTCAAGGTCGATGTGGCAGTGGGTAATAAAGGTGTTTGCTTACTTCCAGGTAGCAGCCCGACAGATTTCCTGAATAGGGATGTCCCTGGAAGCAGCCACCAATGCAGCAGTATGGCAGGTAGAATTAACTCTTATCCCTCTGGGAGGTTCCTTGCCTGCCAACTCATAGCACAGACCTATGGCATGATTTAATCCACCTTGCAATGGTCCATTTGGCTGCAGGTCTGCCAGAAGTGGCTTCAGCGTAGGTGACAAACAGCTGGCGAACCTCTCCACGAATATCCGCCATTCTCTCCTTATAATAGGAGAGGGCGTCTCAGATCCAAAGTATGGAGCCCGTACTCGGTGTCCAACGTGTAGTTAGGGTAGTATACCAGCAGAGTTAGCACCTGGTTAAGGTGAAACTCTGACACCACCTTCGGAAGGAATTTTGGGTGGGGGCGCAGCACAACTTTGTCCCTGTGGAACACCAGATAAGGGGAGTCCACTGAAAGTACCTGGAGCTCCCTGTCCTTCTGGTTGATGTGAGCCACCAGGAAGGCAGTCTTCCATAAGTGTGAAAGGTCACACTTGTGCATGGGTTCGAATGGCTTGCCCATGAGCTTTGCCAAAACCAGCAAGAGATCCAACGGAGGTGGAGGTTTACACACCGGAGGGGATATGTGATCCAGGCCTTTGAAAAAGCGCCCAAACACTGTCTCCTGTGCCAATGTTGGCTGACCAGCCCGTGCCCTGTAAGCAGAAATGGCTGCCAGGCGCACCCTAAGGGTCGATGACCATAGACCCCCTTTGGAGAGAGACCAAAGGTAGTCGAGAATATTAGCCGCAGAGCAGGATAAGGGGTCCAGACTCTTACCCTGACACCAAATGGAAAATCTTTTCCATTTGAAGGCATAACATTTCCAGGTCGATTCCTTTCGAGATGCCTCCACAACAGTATAGACATCCTTGGAAAGACCCAGAGCCTGGAACTCTAGCCACTCAGGTACCAGGCTGTCAGGTGCAGAGATTGAAGGTCCGGATGGAAAACCTTTCCCTGGTTGAGAGATACAGGTCCGGGCATGTACAAAGCCGCTCCAGGGGCCTGCAGCTGAGGCTGAGGAGATCTGGGTACCAGAACTGGCGTGGCCAGTCTGGGGCTACCAGGATCACCTTCACCTTGTCCCTTCTCACCTTGAACAACACTTTGTGGATCAAGAGAAATGGAGGGAAGGCGTAGAGGAGGCCTGGGGTCAACAGCCTCGAGAAGGCATCCCCCTGCAGCAAGCCCTGTTGAGGGGGGCGGGCATGATACAGCCTCAGCTTGAGGTTTTCCCTTGAGGCAAACAGGTCCACCATTGGTTTGTCCCAATGGGAGAACAAGTTGTAAACTACCTCTGGATGGAGTGACCACTCGTGGGATGTCTCGACTATGCAGCTGAGAGCATCCGCCAGCTGGTTCAAGACTCCTGCCACATGAATGGCTAGGAGATCCGCCTCCAATCGGCTGACGAGGGTCCAGATTCGGAGCGCCTCCTTGCATAGCAGACGGGAGTGCGTGCTGCCCTGTTTGTTGAGGTAGTGCATGGTCGTGGTATTGTCCATCTGGACTTGGACCACTTGACCCCGGAGCTGAAGAGCGAAAGCTGACAGCGCCAGTCTGACTGCTCTGAGCTCCAACAGGTTGATGTGACATCGGAACTCCTCGGGGGGTCCAGAATCCGTGGGCTCTGCTGTTCCCCATGAGAGCTCCCCAGCCCATGAGAGAGGCATCAGTCGTAAGAACAACCGTCGGCTCAGGGCGGACAAACGGGATCCCTTCCCCGCAACTGCTCTGGGACGGTCCACCATTGGAGAGCGCCCCATCTTCTGGGTCACAGTGATCAGCTGGTTGAAATGACCATGGCACTGAGTCCACTGAGCGGCCAGCTCCCATTGGAGGGGGCGATGTGCCATCTGGCCCAATGGACCACTGAGGTGCACGCCGCCATGTAACCCAGAAGGCGCCAAAAGTCCCGGGCAGGGCACAAGTGCCCAAACAGAAATGACTGGGCAAAGGAGGAAAGAACCTCTGCCCTGTCAGCTGGGAGCCAAGCTCTGGCTTCACGAGAGTCGAGCTCTGCCCCGATGAAGCCCATCACCTGAGAGGGCATGGGTTCCGACTTGGCCTCGTGGCTCAGGAGGCCTAGTTGGGAGCAGGTTCGGAGAGCCAGATTCCTGGATCTCTCCACCTCCTGTAGGTAGGAACCTGCCAAGAGCCAGTCGTCGAGATAAGGGTAGATTCAAACTCCTCGATTCCGGAGATGGGCTGCCACCACTGTGATGCACTTGGTGAAGACCCTTCGGGCCGATGACAGGCCGAATGGCATGGCTCAGAACTTGTACAGGGTCCCCTCGACCCCGAAGACGAGGAACCACAGATGGGATGGACGGATTGGGACGTGGAAAAAATGCATCCTGCAGAACCAGTGAACAGAACCACGTTTCGCTCCAAGGATGGTATGATCTGGTTCAGCGTCACCATCCGGAAGGTGCAAGACCTGAGATATTGATTCAGGTCGTGGAGATCTAGGATGGGGCGCCAACCCACCCGTCCGCTTGGGCACCAGGAAGTACCTGGACACAAAGCCTGGGTCTGTAGGAGGATCCGGCACTGGATCTACTGCCTCCTTGTGAAGGACCTAAGCAATGTCGCCTCAAAGAGCCGACTGAGTGCAAGCTGAGATCCTTTCCTCCCGAGGGGCACGGGCTCAGCTGGGAGGGTACTGCTCGAATTCCAGAGGCAGTCCCTGGCCGACCACTTCTAGAACCCACCTGTCCGAGGCAGAAAGAAAGTGGTGGAGCCAGCCCCTGATGGGAGGACCCAGAGCTGGCATGACGGGTGTAGGAGTGGCAACCCCCAACACGTCATTGAGCAGGCTTAGAGAAGGAGGAGGCTCCTGGACCAGCACCTCGGCCTCCTTTATGGGGCTGTTGAGGACCCTGCTTGGGCCTGGAGCGCCAAGCTTGAGCCTGCTGTTGCTGCTGGTCTCCTTGACAGGAGGGCTGCCTAACCGCAGGGGAAGAGTGCCGAAAAGGCTTCTTCTTGCCCGAAGAACCCTTCGCAGAGGTAGCATCCAAGGTGGCACTGGACTGCTCTATGCGCTGGAGGTGACCAGCCACACCTGGACCGAAGAAGTCAGTGCTTAGGAAAGGCACGTCAACCAACTTGTGCCGAGTATCCGCCAGGAAGGAGGACAGCCTCAGCCAAGCCCTGCAGCGAGTGGCCACTGTGGCTGCTAAGGAGCGGGCACAGGAATCTCCAATGTCCAGGGCCTTCTGGAGCTGCTGTTTTGCAACAGCATGGCCCTGATCACGGACTTGATTCACTGTGGTCTGCATGTCCGCTGGGAGATGAAGGAGGACTTCATCTAATGACCCCAAGAGGGCATGAGAGAAGTGTGCCATGATAACAGCCGAGCTGGCCCGACAAAGGCCTAAGGAGGAGGCTGCATAGACCTTACGGGCAGAATGGTCCATATTCTTGGACTCCTTGTCCGGGGGCCGGTCAGTGTCGGCTGAGCTTCCAGTACGTCAGAACACAGAAGCAGTCACTAGGCTTTCAGCCGAGGGATGTTCTGTGAACCCCGCCAGGGACCCCATGGGCACCGTATACTTGCGGGCCATATGGGCAGGCAGAGTTGGGCAGGAAGCAGGATGCTGTCAAAGCTCAAGGGCCTGGCCAGCGATGGCTTCGGCCACTGGAAAGGCCTCCGTCGAGGTA
Source organism: Neoceratodus forsteri (assembly GCA_016271365.2). NCBI lineage: Eukaryota > Metazoa > Chordata > Ceratodontiformes > Ceratodontidae > Neoceratodus > Neoceratodus forsteri. The sequence continues at coordinate 124,653,732 of JADMNL010000030.1, read as the reverse complement.
TCCCCCCTTTTAAGGATATCCGTTAGGGGTACTCCGCCTTTTTCTGGATGGGCTCCAGGGGCATTCCGGTCAATTCGGAGATCAGGCGGAGAATGCCCTGAAAGGAGGAAGGGCCTTCCTCCAATTTTGCCACGGATGACTCATCATCCCCAGGATGAGAGTGTAATCCAGTGTCATCCAAGTCCGAAGAGTCTGGGTACAGTGATCTTCCGCCTAGGTCTCTATCGATACGCCAAGGGCGATCAGGGACGACCGTGATCGACAAATGTTGGGACAGCCCAGTGTCTGGTTGGTGGTCTTTTGAGGAAGCCCCTCCCTGAGGCTGCTTAGGCAGTGGTTCCACCAAAATCGGTGGAGAGACCGTAGTAGGCCGAGCTGGGATACGGGCTGGCCCCACGAGCAGTGGAACCGAGGCCTTTGGTTCCGGAGGGGTCGGTGTCTGCCTGGGAGGCAGGACCCAAATGATGGCCGGTGCGGCCGGCAGAGCCAGCTTCTGCCCAGTCAAAATAGGAAAATTACGTACCTACCGTAATTCTTGATCTTCTTGGACGAGTCTCCACCACTCATTCACACTAGTGGGATTAGCGCCGGAGGCACTAAGACCATCGGAGAACTTTTGCTGGAGGGTCGGCAGCGAGAGACGGCGCCGCGAGACACGGCGCCGCGAGCAGCGGCTCGAGCGGTAATGACCATCTCAGCGACGACCCTCCAACCGCCTCAGTACCTTTTTTACCAAGGAGGTGCAGCGCAACTAACGTAAAGAGTAAACCCAACATTAAAAAACGGACATAAGATAGTCAGTATGACCCGTTTAAGAAGGGTCAGCAAAGAAGTCCTCACGGCCTAAAGATTTGAGGGAGTGAAGACCAATACAGCGGTGAGCTCGGGGGATGGAGGGGGGGTAGGAATGGTGGTGGAGACTCGCCCAAGAAGATCAAGAATTACGGTAGGTACGTAATTTTCCTATCTTCCTGGACATAAGTCTCCACCACTCATTCACACTAGTGGGAGAGTGCCAAGCTGATAATCCCCCAAAAGGGCGGCAGGAGAGCCAGAGCTCACGCGTCTAAGATAGAAGCCCATTAAGGATAGTTCTGCCGAATGCGGAATGTCGCCTAGCATGAACATCCAGTGCATAGTGCTTAACGGATGTATGCACTGAGCTCCAGGTGGCGGCAGGTGTATATATCTGCAATTGGAACATTGCGACTTTTCGCTAGGGATGCCGCGACGTCTAGTAGAGTGAGCGTACACTCTACCTTCTAATTTAACTTGAACCATGGAATAGCAATGACAAGGCATGCAACTAACCATGAAGAGATGCATCTAATAGCGACAGGTTGACCCAGCCGGGTGTCGCTGAAAGAAACGAACAGTTGCTGAGTCTTTGCGAATATCCTTGGTCTCTATCTAAATAGAACTGCAAGGCTCTCTTAACATCCAAGGAATGAAGAGCTCTGTTCCCTTCATTTTGGAAATTAGCGAAGTAAGCGGGAAGTACCAGAGGTTGGTTTAGATGGAATTCTGACACAACCTTGGGAAGAAATTTAGGATGAGTAATGGAGAACTACCTTGTCTTTATGGAATACAGTATACTGGAGGGTCCGTAACTAGGGCATGTATCTCAGAGACCCGCAGGGCTGAGGTAATGGCCACCAGGAAGGCAGTCTTCCAGGTAAGAAATTTTAGCTCACAGGTAGCTAAGGGTTGGAAGGCTTCCGAGTGAGCATGTCCAGCACCAGGTTAATGTCCCAGGCTGCAACTGGACGCTTAACAGGGTCTGGTATGGAGAATCCCTTAAGAAATCTCTTCACTATAGGCAACTGAGCCAGAGTTAAGGAAGAACCGGCTCATGGAACGCTGAGATGGCACTAAGGTGAACTTTAACTGTGGAGTACTGAAGACCTAAGTTTGACAGGTTTAAAGATACTCCAGAACCTTGCCAGGAGGACAGGAAAAGGGATTCCAAGAGGATTTTGCACAATCAGAGAGAAAACGCTTCCATTTGAAGCGTGCGTTGGTGGCTGGCTTCCGAGCAGCCAGAAGGATGTCTGAGACTCACGAGAGACGTTGAACCGATTCACTTCTATCTCTTCAGGAGCCAAGCATGAAGGTGAAGTGGATTTCAGGGTTGGGATGGACCAACGAACCCTGAGTCAAAAGACTGATTTGCAAAGGAAGTGGTCTCGAGAGGCTGCCAACATACTGTTGAGTAGAGGAAACTATAGTTGCCGAGGCCAGGAAGGAGCAATGAGAATCATCTTGGTCCCTGAGACTCGAATCTTGAGGAGTACTCTCTGATTAGAGGAAGCGGTGGAAAGCACAAAGAAAGCGCTTTGTCCACCGCAGCCCGAACGATCCTGACAGAAAATGCCAGGCCCTGGATTTCTGGAGCAGAAGAGAGGCAGTTTTGCATTGAGTGGGGATGCAAAAGGTCCAGGTCTGGAGTCCCCACTCTTGAACAGGGACCGAGCTACGGCTGGATCGAGAGACCACTCGTGAGGGTCTGCCTCCGTTCTGCTGAGGTGATCTGCTAGATCGCTTTGTATACCTGGCAGATAAACCGCTGAATCAGAGACTGTGCTCCAAGCACCACTCCCACACCTCATTGCTTCCCTGCAAAGGGATAAGAATGAGCACCGCCTTGCTTGTTGATGTAATACATCACTGCTTTGTTGTCCGCTTGAAGGAGAATGTTCTGTGACAAAGGACATCCTTCAGAGCTCGGATTGCATAGAGGACCGCCTCATCTCCAGGACATTTATGTGAGATGAGTTTGTAACTGAGTCCATACACCTTGAGTGTGGAGGGAGAGACAGTGAGCTCCCCATCCCATTAGCTGAATGCCTGTGGTGATGGAGATCTGATGATCTGGGGAGCAAAGGGGAATCCTTCCAGGAGATTGTTTTCTGAGACTACCAGGTGAGAGCTTCAAGGGCTCCGCTACCTTGATGGGATAAGACTGGGGGTGAGAGGTCGGGACCACTGAGTGGAGAGCATCCATTGGTGGTTCTCATGTGCAGTCGGGCCAGAGGGACAGTGAAGACCGAGGACGCTATGAGACCCAACATGCGTTGCATCGAGAGCTGTAACTCGATTGGTTCTCCCTGATGTAACGGGCCATTCAAGGATGTCGAGTCTTCTGTCCTCTGGAAGGAAAGCCTTCGTGAAGAGGTGTCTAGAAGCGTCCCTATGAAAAGGAGCCTCTGGGAGGGTTGCAGTTGAGATTTTTTCAAATTCAGCAGAACTCCCATGGACGTGAGAAGACGAGAAGTCGTTTGCACGGCTTCCAAAGTCCCTTGGATGGAAGGGCTTGCTAGAAGCCAATCGTCCAGGTAGGGAAACACTCGGAGTCCGACTTTCCTGAGATGCGCCGCGAGAACTGCACAACACTTTGTAAAAACTCGCGGCGCCGAGGATAGCCCAAAGGGCAGGACTCTGAACTGATAATGCTGACCCAAAGCTACAAACCTGAGGAACTTGCGGTGGGTCGGGTGGACGGGGATATGCTGGTAAGCATCCTGCATATCCAGAGAGGCCAGCCAGTCGTGCTGATGCAGCAAGGGTAACAGGGTACCTAAGGAAATCATCTTGAATTTCTCCCTGGGGAGGAATTTGTTTAACTTTCTGAGGTCTAGAATGGGAGCGATCCCCAGATTTCTTTGGAACCAGAAAGTAATGGGAGTAGAACCCTGTGTTTCGTGAGATGCGGGGCACCAGTTCTATTGCCCTGTTGTTCAGAAGGCCCTGGATCTCCGCGGTGAGGAGGTCTCGATTGAGAGGCCGACAACCTGGGTTGTCGCCTGGGAGGACAATCTGGGGTTCCAAGAAATTGAGAGAATAACCCTCGCGAATTATCCGAAGGACCCATTTGTCCGAAGTTATGGACTTCCACTGGTTGTAGAAGTACATCAGACGACCTCCCACCGGAGGAGAAAGTTCCACCTCAGGCAGAGTGGATGGAACTTGGGCCAACGACTCATAAGGTAGCGCTGGGAGCTTTAGGCCCCTGCGCTTTCTGCTGCGTCTTCTTTTGAGGTTGGGCAGGTTGGCTTTTATGGAAGCTTCCCCTGCCTCTGCCTCGAAAGGACTGACGACTATGAAACTGACGTTTGTTCACATGCCCCAGAGGGGGCAGGCGGAGGTCTGGCCAACTAATGGCCGATCTAGTCTTCTGAGTGGCCTCAAGGCTTGCTCCACCTGAGGGCCAAAAAGAAAGGAGCTATCAAGGCAGCGCCATCACCTGCTGAGCATCATTCGTGAAGCCAGAAGTACGCAGCCAGTGAATGGCGAGAGTACAAATCCGCGGCTGCTGAGCGAGAAGCAGGTCGAAAGCGCCCATGTAGGCTTTGATCTGTTGGTTATTGGACCCAATACCTTCTAATAACGGTCAGAAGCAGCTCTGACTTGGAATCCAATCTGGAAGAGCTTCAACCATTCTTTTCATAGAGTGCCACAGGATATACTCATACTGAGAAAATAGCCTTGATAACTGGCAATACGCATACTTAGAGTGGAGGCAGCAAAGACTCTTACCTAATGTATCAATCTTACGAGACTCTTTGTTAATAGGTCGAGTTGTAGTAGTTTGAGGAAGAACGGTCTTGTCATTCTCTGCCAGGACTACAATAGGATCCGCAGCGCTTGGGATGCCAAATGGGACGATCCTTGGAGCTGAATACTTTATCAATGGATTTAGCCACTGAGGGAATAAGAGCAGGATTATTCCATACCATTTGAGACATCGCCTCAAGGAAGGCTGAATCGAGGAGTCAAATCAGGGATCTCCGAGCTACGAAGATACTGGAGTCTTAATATCTTCCCAGGATCGATGTCTGTAGTCTGAGAGAAAGAGGATCCCAGGTTCTTCAACAGAGACTTAAAGGACAGGTCCTCGACCACAGGCTCTGTAGCAAAGAAAGATCCTGTTTTCCACTTCATCACCCAACCAAGGTCTGGGTCAGGCTCAAGATCATCTCCGATGGTCCAGAAAGGACTGTTTGACAGGAAAGGGAGGAAAATTAGAGAGGAGGAAACAGCAGAAAACAAGGAGAGTCCTCTGGCTGCCGGCGCTGACGCAAACGGGCTGAAGACGGTCATCGAGGAGGCGACGCGCCGAAGAGGCACGCGTTCGCGCGCCCGGCAGCCATGGGATGAACGCACACGGCGTCGACGACGCCGCAACGGCGCCACGGACGGCGCCTGGCTTCTATCCAACAGTACCACCGGCGGCGCCATGACTTCGGGGCGCGCCGCAAGACCCAGCGGCATCGAAAACGCGCACGATAAGCCAACAGACCTGCCAAGGCGCCGAAAAGCCCCACCTAACCTGGAAAGCTAGAGAAGGAAAAAACAGGAGATAAGGGCATCGGTGAGGCCCCTGCGCCACAGCCATGTGAGGGGGAAACACTTACACAGAGTCGCTGGCACTGCAAGAAGGCGCCACGCGATTAGGAAGGTCAACCGCCTACCTGATCGCCGGAGGGGCCCGAGGGCTCCGAGGCAACCGAGCCAGGCAGAAGAACCAACCTCCGAGCCCATTGCTCCATAAGAGCGGCCCACTGATGAAACTGCTCATCTGGAGTCCTACCTATAGGCGGGGAGGGACTCCGATGTCGAGGACGGCGATTACCGGAAGTTGGCGACTCCGAAGAAGGAGACCGGCAACTAGCAACGATAACCGAGCGTCGACGCGCAGACATACCAGAGGGCGACCTCGAGTGATGCCTTCTCTTTTGACCTGTGGGGTCAAGAAGAGTCGAGGCCAAACGGTGCCGAGAATGCGACCGCTTATTTTGATGCCGGCGGGGACCGCCCATCCCCCCGGGCATCGGACTGACCGTCGTCGGAACCCCGCTGAGGAGAAGGAGGCTGACCGGACCCAGCCCGGCTGACTGAACAGCTTTCATACGAAGTCTCCCTACCGTCACCTGACCTGCTCATGGTCGACTCCGTCCAGTAGGCAGAGACTTCTTCAAGTAAAATTTAATATTAGAAAAATTTAACGAAAATAGAATAAAATTAAGCGATACTACTTATCGTGATAAAGTTACAAAAAAACAAACTAAAAACTATGCGCTAGTTTGAAGTTTGACTCCCGACAGGCGAGCGACGTCGTCACTGAAGCGCACTCGACGGCGGGAAAAAAGGAACTGAGGCGGTTGGAGGGTCGTCGCTGAGATGGTCATTACCGCTGAGCCGCTGTCATGGGCGCAGGTTCCGCGGGCGCCTGCCTCTCAACACCCTCCAGCAAAAAGTTTGCTCCCGATGGGTCTTAGTGCCTCCGGCGCTAATCCCACTAGTGTGAATGAGTGGTGGAGACTTATGTCCAGGAAGATCAGCTATTGCCACATAAGATCCTCATAGCGAGGAGGAGGATGAAGATCTGTGGCGGCACCTCTTCTTAGAGTGTTTGAGGCCCTTTTTCGGTCGTTTGACCGAAGGGGACCTAGTCCTCGATCGAGACCGACAGGATTGGTTCGGTCAATCAGGAGTCACCGGAGTCGGTGAAAACAGGTTCCGGTATAGTTTCCTCGATCAGGGCACCTGAGGGCAGTGTCTCCTCATCAGGAAAAGAAAGGACCGGAGTCCTCTCTAAAGATTCATCGACCGGAGTCTGTGATAAAGGCTCGATCGGGTCAAGCGTAATCTCGGCCGGTTCAGCCGTTTCCTCGGTCTCGGTGCCTTGGCCGGACAGGAGGTCTGTAAAGCTGGCGGCCGAGGAAGCAATCTTGACCGAAGTTGAGACCGTGTGTTCCTGGGACTCGGACATCTCTCGGTCCCAGGAGCGTCTTCGTTTAGTAGAAGACTTAGGGTCCTTATCCCTCTTCCGAGGGTGGGAGGAGTGCGAGCCTGTGGGTGCCTCACTCGTGGTGGAAAGAGACTGGCACAACTCCCTAAAGGAGCCTATAAAAGTAGAGCTAAGGTTGAGTGAAACCAAAAAGCTTCGACTGGCCGAAGCTTGAGCCGCTTCCTCCTTGAATGCCTTCATCTGCTCGGCAGATCCCGCGGCCGCAGAAATTGCCCACCTCGCCTCTTTAGGTTTCACAGACTGGTTCCTTTTCTCTGGTCTCCCCAGTTTTAGGCGCACCTTGTGGTTGTCCAGAACATTGGGATGAAAGGCCAAACAGAAAGTGCACGACTACGTGTCATGTCTGACGTCGAGGCAATAAACGCACGTTAGGTGGGGATCGGTGTGCGACATCTTCTGGCCGCAAACACCGGTGAAATCCGGGGGACGAACTGTCCTCCATGTCCGATGCGCTAAAATCGGAATCGTTAACTTCAACGAGTTTAGAGAGATTTGTGGTAAAAACCAATGTTGCGAAGCCAGGGCCTGTGAATTGCTAAAGCAGCATGAGAGAACCTGCATCTTCCAGCAGAAAGGGAGATCAGGCGTCATAGGGCGAAGCCGAGGTATTTACCACCCGGGTGGGTGGGAGGAGCCAGCCTGAAGACTTTTCGGCAAGATTTAAAGGGGAAAGGGACATGCCAGAAAGTGTGGATGAACAACATGTACATGCTCCCAGAAACAAGCTTTCAGCTTAGTGTGTCTTACTTGGGTAAACAATTGTGGGGGTGAAGATACTAAGGTTCAATGAGCAGGTAGGAGACCTCCAACAGGGAGAGATGCAGGTGTTGGCTGCAAAGAAAAAATTACTCACCTTAGTAATTATGTTTCTTCGATTGGAGTCTTGCTGTATTCTGACAAGTGCAGTTAGCCCCAGCCTTTAAACTGCCCCAGAAAACAAAAGCGTTAACATTTCTATGCAGAGCATAGAATGCTGAGCTCGAGCTCGGCTGATGTCTCTGTTTCCCTTTGAAAGCTAACCGTCAGAGTCTTACGAGCAACACACTAATAGTATTCTATGTGGAAATTGTAAAAAAAAAAATTAATAGCCAACTGGCAACAAAAAGTTTTGGACTACCAAAAGAAAACAAGTCAGGAAACCCAAAACTCAAAACCCAAACCAAAGAGGAACATAATAAAATAAACACCCACACAAAGAAGAGGGTGTAAAAAGAGTACCCCTGAGGTGCAACACTGCACCTGCCCACCCATTTCCCAAAACCAGGTTCTGAGAGGGGAGGCAGGGAGGGAAGGAGGTCAGAATACAGCAAGACTCCAATAGAAGAAACTTAATTACTAAGGTGAATAATTTTTTTCTTCAAACAACTTGAAGTCTTGATGTATTCTGACAACTGCAGACTACCAAGCAGTACCTCCATGGAGGAGGGACAGAACCTACTTTGGGAATAGACTCTGAAGTACTGCTGTGCCAAACCGAGCATCACTCCTAACCTGGCTATCCAGAGAGTAATGCTTGGTAAAGATATGGACTGTTTTCCAGGTGGCTGCTTGACAAATTTCTAAGAGAGGGATATCCCCTGGCAGCAGCCAGGGAAGCAGCTGTACCTCTTGTGGAATGAGCCCTCAGGCCTGAGGGTGGAATTTTTCCCAGTTTTTCATAGCAGAACTGTATACAAGATATAATCCACCTGGCAACAGATCTCCTGGTGGCAGGTTTGCCCATTCCCACTTCTCCATAAGTGAGGAACAACCGGAGGGAGTCAAACCTGTGAACCTTGGTACGCTCTATGTAGTAACTAAGGGCTCTTTTAACATCTAAACTGTGTAGCCTCCTCTCTCTCCTGAGGAAGAATACTCAGTGAAGAACACAGGGAGAGACATAGACTGGTTTAAATGGAAGTTTGAAACCACTTTGGGCAAGAACCTTCTATTGGTTCTAAGGACCACTTTATCCCTGTGAAAGGACATAAAGTCAGGTTCCACTGATAGGGCTTGCAGTTCACTGATACACCTGGCAGAGGTAATGGCTACCAAGAACACAGTTTTCCAAGTCAAGTACTTAAGCTCTGCTGAGGACATAGGCTCAAAAGGAGGTTGCATAAGTTGAGCAATGCAAACATTCAAATCCCAGGCAGGGGCAGGGTCTCTAAAAGGAGGACTGGTGAGAAGCAATCCTTTACAAAATTTACAGAACACATGATGAGAAGATAGTGAGGAAGACTTCCCCACCGACAGAAAAGCAGAAACAGCTGACAAGTGTACCTTGAGAGTAGCTGGTCTGAGGCCTAGGCCATTAAGATGGACCATATAATCCAGAACCGTAGGCAATTCAGCAGTATCTGGAGAAATATGCTTTTTAGAACACCAAATGCTGAATCTCTTCCATTTGGAGTTAAGTCTTTCTGGTGGAGGGCTTTCGAGAAGCTTTGAGAATATCCAGAACCCCCTGAGACGGATACAAATCTGCAAACTGTAACTCTTCAAGAGCCATGCCTTGAGATTGAGAGACTGAAGATTGGGGTACCAAATCCTCCCCTGAGAGAGTAACAGGTTGTAATTCTTGGGAAGATGGACTGCTAGGGACAACAACAGGGGGTACCAGGGCTGTCTGGCCCAATCTGGAGCAATCAGAATCACTTTGCAAGGTTGAGACCTTATCTTGACTAAAACTTTGAACAGGAGTGGGAAGGGAGGGAAGGCATACAGAAATTTCCCTTCCCAATTCAGAATCAGGGCATCCAAGGGGACTGAGCCCAAGACTAGGGGTCTGCAACAAAAATGAGGAAGTTGGTGATTGTCTGGGGCTGCAAAGAGATCTATCTGTGGGGTGCCCCACCTTGAAAAAATCACTTTCAACACCTGAGGGTCCAGGGACCATTCGTGATGGCCCTGAGAAATCCTGTTCAATGCATCTGCTAGCACATTGTCCTTCCCTGGAAGGTGGACTGCTACCAGACAGGTCTGCAGGGAATAAGCCAGGGACCACAATTTCATGGTTTCCGTGCACAAGGCCGTGGACTGAGTGCCTCCCTGCTTGTTGATGTACAACATGGTGGTGGTGCTGTCCGTTCTGACCAGAACCACCTTGTTCTGCACTGATTGAGAGAAAGTTTTCAGGGCCAGAAAAACTGCCCTGAGATCTAGGAGGTTGAAATGGAGAAGGGATTCTTTGGGGGACCACAGTCCCTGGGCAGTGAGGGCCCCCAGATGGGCTCCCCACCCCCAGAAGAGAAGCATCCATGGTAAGGACCACTAAAAAAGACTAAGTGGCAAAAGGAACCCCTTGTCTTAAATTGTCCTGTTCCTGCCACCATTGGAGGGCTTGGATCAAGGTCAGAGTCACTGGGATCAGTTTGGTAAGGGAATCCTTCCTCTGAGACCAAAAAGCTCTCAGATGGAACTGAATATCCCTCATCTGGAGTCTTGCCCCTTGGACCACTGCTGTTGAAGCTGCCATGTGGCCCAAGAGCTGGAGGAAATGCCTTGCTAGTCGAGATACCCGAAGGCTGAAGGAAGAGGCTAGTTCTATAAGAACCCTTGCCCTTTCTAGGAGAAGAAAGGCTCTTGGCTCTGACTGTGTCCAGTTCTGCCCCTAAAAAGGTAAGAAGCTGGACTGGTTCGAGAACTGAATTGGGAAGGTTGAGAAGAAATCCTAGAGAAGTGAGCACTTGCTGGGTCATTTGCAGGTGAGACTTGACTTGGTCTGGAGACTGGCCCACTATTAGCCAATCATCCAGATATGGAAAAATGTAAATCTTTGCCTTCTTAGGAAGGCAACTACTACTGCCAGGCACTTTGTGAAAATCCTTGGGGCTGAGGTTAGGCCAAAGGGCACTGCTCTGAACTGATAGTGGCCTGAGGGCAACTCAAACCGGAGGTACTTTCTGTGGGAGCACCTGATGGGAATGTGAAAGTAGGCATCTTTGAGGTCCAGGGAGGCTAGCCAGTCCCCTGGCCTTAGAGAGGGAAGGATTATTCCCAGAGTTACCATCTTGAACTTTGGTTTTAAAAGATGTTTGTTTAGATATCTTAGGTCTAGGATGGGTCACCACTCCCCTGTCTCTTTTGGGGTCAGGAAGTACCTGGAGTGCAGCCCTTTGCCCCAGTGTAGTGTAGGTACTCTCTATATGGCTCTTAAGGCCAGAAGAGATGAAACCTCTGCCTCTAGGGCAAGGGTTTCCGAGAGATTTGCAGGTGGAAAAGATCTGGCTCTCATCTTTGGAAATTTTCTGAAGCCAAGAACCAGTCCCTGGCTTACTACTTCCAGGACCCACTTGTCTGATGTAATAGACATCCAGTCCTGGACAAAGTAAGCCAGCCTGCCCCCTACTGGAATAGGAGAGTCGACCTGGGCAGGCCCATCAGGGTGTCTGCTTGGCAGGGGCCTTAGGCTGAGCAGTGGATGTAGCTCTGCTCATCTCCCTTCTGCCTCTCCCTCTGAAGAACCCCCTCTGTGTGAAAAGGAAGAAGAGGCTTGTGCTTGGTAAAGTACAGTTACGTAAGAACTTACCGTAACAGTAGATCTTCGAGAACAGCTCTTGCAGCAGGTTACACCATTTGGACTGAAGCCGGCAGGCGCCAGGACCCCACGGAAAAATTCTAGCTAGCTATCTTCAGCGGGACCGCCCCGACGCCGGGTCCCCGGCCCGACGCCAGACGAGGCTACAAGGGGGCAGTCCCGCCCAATTGCCTCCGCCGAGACTTCCGCCGCAAGCTGACATCGAAATGGGAGACCGAGGATCCACCGTCAGAAGTCAAAAGGAAAATCCCTGATAGTAAAGGCCTAAGCCATGCCTCCTCCAAGGGGCAAGGTGGGCGGGAAGGTACCTGCTGCAAGAGCTGTTCTCGAAGATCTACTGTTATGGTAAGTTGTTACGTAACTGTACTATCTTACTTTGAGACACAGCTCTTGCAGCAGGTTACACCATTAGGACTGATTCCCAAGCAGTAACGCTGCCAACATTCTGGGAGGAGGAAACTAGGAATTACATTCCAGGTCCTGAATCTAGGACAGGAGACCCTGTAGCACCGCCAGACCGAAGCCGGCTCTTCGCCGAGAGAAGATGTCCAGGCTATAATGCCTGATAAATGTATGCACAGAGCTCCAAGTGGCTGCAGCACATATGGCAGAGGTGGAAACATTTCGGAGTGCTGCAAAGGAGGTGGCCACACCCCTAGTGGAATGACCCCGGACTGTTCCCGGGAGGGGCTTTTGTTTGATATCATAACAGTATGAAATACACTGGACAAGCCAGCGAGACAGGGACTGTTTGGATACTGGTTGGCCCACCATCCTTTCAGAAAAGGAAACGAAAAGTTGCTCTGAACTATGAAGTTTAGTTCTGTTGAGGTAATACCTCAAGCTGCGGTGAACATCCAGGGTGTGGAGCAGTGCCTCTCCTCTATTAGAGTAACTCGGGAAGTAGACCGGCAGGTCAATATCCTGATTGAGAGTGAGTGTAGAAACCACCCTAGGCAAAAATTTAGGATTCGTCCTCAGGGATACTCTGTCCCGGTGGAAAACTAAATAAGGCTCTTTGCACATGAGAGCGTGAAGCTCAGAAACTCTTCTCGCTGAAGTAACAGCAACCAAAAGAAAAAATTACTCACCTTATTAATGTTGTTTCTTCTAATGGAGTCTTGCTATATTATGACTATTGCAGTTTGTCCCAGCCTTAGAACTGCTCCGGAGGTGAAAGAGTTAACTTCCATGCAGAGCATGGCGCTTAGAGCGCAAGCTCGGTTCAGAAGCTCTGTTAGGTTGGTTTCAAACCAAAACCGTCAGATCTTTACGAGCAAAAACTCACTAAGGTTCTGTGTGGAAGCTGTAACCTACACTAGCCAACTGGCCACTAATATATTAACACATTTTCTTGGTCCCAACACAAAGACCCAAGTCAGTGGACCAGAAAAACAAGATAAAATAACTAAATAAACACACCACCCAAACATGAAAGAGGGCATCAATAAATGCCAACAGAGGACTACCCACCCATACCCAAAGTAGGAGTTCTGAGAGGGCAGGCTGGGGAGGTCATATATAGCAAGACTCATTAGAAGAAACAACATTACTAAGGTGAGTAATTTTTCTTCAAACAACATGAAGTCTTGCTATATTATGACTACTGCAGACTACACAGCAGTACCTCCATGGAGGAGGACAGAACCTACTTAGGGAATAGGTTTGAAGCACGGTTGTGTTAAACCGAGCATCCCTCCTGGCCTGAATATCCAGGGAGTAATGCTTGGTGAAAGTGTGTACTGTCTTCCAAGCAGCTGCCTGACATATCTCCAAGAAAGGGATGTCTCTAGCAGCAGCTAGAGATGCAGCTGTACCTCTGGTAGAGTGAGCCCTCAGGCCTGAGGGGGAACTTACCCAGCTTTGATAGCAAAATGGATACAAGAAACTATCCACCCGCAATGGATCTCTTAGTGGCAGGTCTCCTTTCCCAACCTCACCATAAGTGAGAAACAGTTGGAGGAGTCAAACCTGTGACCCTTGGTACGCTCTATGTAGTAACTAGGGCCCTCTAACATCTGTTGTGCAGCCTCCTCTCACCAGAGGAGGAATGGTCAGTGAAGAACACTGGAAGTGAAATAGATTGGTTAAGGTGGAATCTGAAACCACCTTAGGCAAAAATACAGGTTACTCACCTGTAACAGGAGTTCTAGGAATGGTATGTTGTTCATCCACACTCATTGGCAGTATCCTTGCCGCTTAAATCTTGCCGGAAGGTCTTCAAGCTTGCTCCTCCCACCCACCCGGGTGGTATAACTCGGTCCTCCCCATGACGCCAGATCTGGCCCGCTGGAGGCTCAGGTTGTGCGTCGGCCGAGGTCGAGGTTGTGGGTGGATGAACAACATATACCATTCCTAGAACTCCTGTTACAGGTGAGTAACCTATCTAGACATGGATATGTTGTCATCCACACTCATTGGCAGACTCTCAGCAGTTCTCCGGGAGGAGGGAGGCAAGACGACACTATTGCATACTTACTTGGGAAAGAGACTGAGAACTGAGGCCTCAAACCAGCATCCCGCGTGACTCAAGGTCACCGATGTGGTGGGTAATGAAGGTGCTTGTTGACTTCCAGGTAGCAGTTCTGCAGATTTCCTGGATAGGGACGTCCCTGGAAGCAGCCACCGCCAGCAGTATGGCGGTAGAATGAGCCTTATCCTCTGGGAGGCTCCATGCCCGCTAACTCTATAGCAGAGATCTATGCAGGAGGTTACCCACCTGCTTATCGTCCGCTTGGCTGCAGGTCTGCCAGATGCGGCTTCAGCAGGTCAAAACAGCTGGCGAACCTCTCCCGATTCTCAGCCTGCGCCTTATAATAAGCGAGCCTTCTAGGATCCATATGAGTATTTAGTATTCGCCCGAGGTGATTGGGGAACACCGCAGAGTCAACACCTGGTTAAGGTGAAACTCCGACACCACCTTCGAAGGAATTTTGGGAAGGCAGGGACAACCTTTGTCCCTGTGGAAGCACTGCGGCGGAGACCATGAAAGCGCTGGAGCTCTCCCATCCTTCTGGCTGACGTGATAGCCACCAAGAAGGCGGTTCTTCCACGACAGGTGAGAGAGAGCACACCTGTGCATAGGGTTCGGTCGGCTTGCCCATGAGCTTTTGCCAGTACTAGCAGTAGATCCCACTGAGGTGGGGGTTCTCGGACTGGAGGGAATGTGATCAAGGCCTTGAAAGCTCCAGACCACCTTCTCCTGGCGCATCGACTGCTTCCGCCCGCGCTCGTAAGCAGAGATGGCTGCCGGGTGCACCCTTAGGGTTATCGACCTAAGCCCTTGACTAGAAAGGGACTCATAAATAGTCCAAGATGCTTGCAAGGAACAGGAGGAAGGGTCCAAGTCTTGTTTTGACACCAAATGGAAAACCTTTTCCATTTGAGGCATAGCATTTTCTGGTCGACTCTTACGGACGTCAACTACATTGAGGACCTCGTCGGAAGACCCAAAGCCTGGAACTCTAGCCGCAGGAACCAGGCCGTCAGGTGCAGGGATTGAAGGTCCGGCGGAACACCTTCCTGATTGATTGAGAGCAGGTCCGGGCGAGCTGAAAGCTGCCGCGGAGTCCTGGAGCTGAGACTGAGGAGATCTGGTACCAGAACTGGCGCCAGTCTGGGGCCATCAGAATCACCTCGCGCTTTGTCCCTCCTCGCCTTGAGAAGCACCTTGTGGATCAAGGAAATGGGGAAGGCGAAAAGAGTCTCGGGGTCCATTGCCTCGGTAGGCTGCATCTCCCTGCAGCGAGCCCCTGCTGAGGGCGGGCGGGTATGGATCAGACTCGTCTTCGGTGGAGGCAACAGGTCCACCTGAGGTGTGCCTCAAAGGGAGAAATAGATGCTGTACTACCCGCAGGAGAGACCACTGTGGGATGCAGCCCCTCATCCGCTCAGGGCATCGGGCCAGGGTGTTGAGGCTCCCGCCACGTGAATGGCTAGGAGATCCGGCCCAGGCTGGCGCACTTAGTGACCAAAGCGGAGAGCTTGCATAGAAGCATGGAGCGCTGCCCGCCTTGGCAGGTTTAGATAGTACATGGTCGGTAGTTGTCCGCCTGACTCGGACCACTTGACCCCGGAGGAACGGAGCAAAGGCGGTGAGAGCTAGGCGGACCGCCGGAGCTCCAGCAGGTTGATGTGGCATCGACTCCCGCTGGGACCAGGAGGCCATGAGCCCTGTTCCCCAGATGGGCAACCCCCAACCCATCAGAGAGGCATCGGTCGACAGAGACCGCCGTCGCGGACGAACGGGATGCCTCCTGCACTGATCTGAATGTCCACTCGGAGAGCATTCACATCCCCTGTGTCACCGACATAGCTGGTCCAAGGATCGCAGCGTTCAGACCACTGGCTGGCCAGTCCCCATCGAAGGGGACGCATGTTCCAGCGGGCCCAACGGACCACGCGGTACAGGCCGCATGAGACCCAGGAGGCGCAGGAAGTCCCCGGCAGGGCGCAATTCAACCAGAAATGAGATCGGGCAAAGGAGGAAAGAACCTCGCCCTGTCCGCCGGAGCCAAGGCCTGGTTTCAAGAGAGTCGAGCTGCGCCCGATGAATAAAATCACCTGCTTCGCTCGAGTTCACTTGGCCTCTTGGACAAGGAGGCCCAGTTGAGGCAGACCTGAGGGCCAGATTCGACCACTGGGCCTTTCCTGAGGAGTTATCAGCCAGTCGCCCAGGTTACACTGGACCTCCGGCCGCGAGAATGCTGTCCCCACTGCTATGTATTTGGACCCGGGAGTTGGGAGATGTCAAGGGCATGGCTTGGATCAAGAGAGATCCTCCGCTGAAGCGAAGGAATTTGGTGAGATTGATTGATAGGGATGGAAAAAGGCCTGTAAGTCCAGAGCAGAACCACGCTGCCCAAGGATGGTATTACTGAGCCAGAGTGACCATCCAGGTTCGGAGACCTTAGGAACTTGTTTAGTGGTCGAATGGGGCGCCATTTCCGTCTGCTGGAACCAGGAAGTATTTGACACAAACCTTGGCTGAAGGAGGTCTACCCCTTACCACCTTCTGAGGAGGAGAGGATGTCGGCCGACGAGCCGCCAGTGGGGGGCTGGGATCCTGCTCGCGGGGCGGCCTGAAGGTGGTGCCTCCGATCCAGAGGCAGGCCTCTTCCACCACCTTCAGACCCACCTGCCGTGGTAACAGCGGACCAGGCGGAACGGAAGGTGCTGAGCTGCCTTCACGGGACCTAGGGCAGACGGGATGGGGCTACACCTCAGCCTGGTCATCAGGCTTGAGAGGACCGCCGAGGATCTCCTGGGCCTTCCTCCCTGCCTCCTGTTAGAGGAAGCCGCGTTTGGGTTTGGGATGCTCTGGCCGAGCCTGCTGGCCCTGACGTTGTTGTCAAGGCCGGGGCTGTGAAGGACGAAGGCTTAGGCTGTGGTTTGCGGCTTTGTCCTCTGAGCGTGAAGAGACCGAGTCCAAGGTGGCATTGACTCTCGATCCTCTGGGTGACCTTCCACCCAGGGTCAAGAGGCCGTCCCAAAGGAACATCCGCCAACTTGTGCTGGACCAAGTAGGGTGGTTATCCTCAGCCAAGCCCGGCCGCGAGTCACTGCGTCGCCACCGATCTGGCACATGAGTCCCTACATCCAAAGTGTCTTGCCGGTTGTTTGGCCACTGCTCGTTCCTGGTCTCCATCTGGTTAACCAGTTCGTAGATCGCGGAAGATGAGGATGATCTGATCCAGGATTCCAACAGGCGCGAAAAGTGCTATAGACGGCCAACTGGCTGGACGTATACGAGAGGGCGCAGCGAGACTTTTTCTGCCTATAGTCCACTTTCTGACTCTTGTGAGGTTTGTCCAATCCCTGGTGTTGTCGGGCGCTGAAAACGCTGTCGGTAACCAACCCTCAGCAGAGGGTGTTCCAAAACCGACAGGAGTCGGTGGATCGGATACTCTGCCATCTGGCCGGGCGAGGGCAGGTTAGGCGCCTGCCAGTTCCAGTGCTGACCCACTATGGCCTCGGCCACCGAAAGGCCTCCGGAGAATCTTCGGTCCAGAATCTCCGAGGATACTCTGCCTGGAACGGTCGAGCCCATCCGAGATCAGATGAGTCAAGCAGTCCTAGGAAGGGCGGGTTACGCCCATTGGCTGACCTCCTGAAGACCCAAGTCCAGTCGCTGGAGAAGAAGGAGAATCACCGGACTGAAGTGTCCCGAAGAGCTGCCTCTGGCCTGAGCTACCCTTCACCTGCCGAGGTCGGTCGAGTGAGGGTAACTGATAGTCGTGGGAAACCCTTACGATCGAGAATCTCTGGTCGGAGCCCCACTTGGCTGGAGGAGGTTCCACCGCAATCGTGGAGCAGCGGGTTTGGCCAACAACCGCCTGTATAGGCCTCGGGCAGTCGAGGTTGTCGGCCGCCCGTGACAGTTATTTAATGGTCGCCGAGTCGCTTATTCCTGCCAGGAGAGTTGTTAAATATAAGGCCCGTATGCCGACTTTTGTAAGCTTCCTCATCCGAGGAGGAGGACAGGATTTCGGCGACGCCATCATGGGTGTTTGCTCGATCCGCTTATACGGGAACGCTGACCGCGGCGAGGTCCGAGATCGAGACCGAGTCCTGGAATTTGTCGGGTAGGAGGTGTCGCCGAACCGATACCCTTCGCTCGAAGGTTCATCCGAGGGCTCGGAACTGAGGCACAGGCTAGCCCACGGGATCTCAACTCTCCTGGGAACTGGAGAGGGAATTGCTGCTAAAGGCGACAGCTCGTTCAATGGGTCGAGAAAATCTCGACCATCAGTGGGAGTCTGGTCAACTGACCTGACGGGACACCGGAGGCCAGTGGCTGGCTGAGCGGTCGACTGGGTTTGGTCGACGGCCCGGGAGGAGGGATTCCCGCCCCAAGAGCGTGACGGAGGACTTACCTTGTCCTCTTTGGACCGAGAAAGGTCCATAGACGCAGGTCTTCTCCTAGTGAGGACAGACAAGTTCCTTGGGGAAGCCGTAGGAAGAACCGAGAGAGCGTATAGCCGCGGCAGGCGCTGCCCGCCTCTTCGGGGGCGACCATCCGTCAGCTGATCCGCGAAGGGCCGGCCGCCGGACACCGCTAACCGGCCTCCTTGGACTTCACCGAGGAAACGGCCGGCCCAGTGCAATCGGGCAGCACGTCCCGAGGTCGAGAAAGATGAGCATAGTCGCAAGTCGTGGTCTGGCCAAGGCCTACAGTAGACACACGTGAGGTGGATCCGTCTGAGATATCTTCACCTGATGGGCATCTCCAACTGAGTCGATCATTCATCGAATGGTGGATCAAGATGAAGTCTTTTGCAAAATATTTTTTAACCGCAAACGGAGAAATAGAATACACAAACGGTTTATGAGGAACCTGAGCCCAAGCTGTAAGGAAGATCTGCGCCATGGGCGAGCCGAGTTACCCACCCGGTGGGTGGAGGAGCGTTTTAATCTTCCGAAGATTTAAAGCGGCAGGATGTCCAATGAGTGTGATGAACATATCCATGTCTCAGAAATGAAAATTACGACTACCAATTTTGATCTCTGGACGAGTCTCCACCACTATTCATATTGGGTATAGTTTCTAGCAGACCCATCGTCAAACCTTGCTGGAGGGTTTACCGAGATGGCGCCGGAGGCACGGTGTCATGGGCCCTGGCTCACGGTGTACGACTTCTCGCCGACTCCTCCAACCGCCTCAGTACCTTTTTATCAAGGAGGTAGCAACTAAACTAAAGATAACCTAACTTAGGTATGTGATAGTCCGCGATCCGCAGGGATGGTCAAAGAAGTTTCACGGCCAAAGATTGAGGGAGTAAGACCAACACAGTGGTAAGCTCGGGATGAGGGAGGAGGGAATGAGTGGAGACCAAGAAGACTGCATTCCGGTAGGCATTTAATTTTCATCTCTGACATGTCTCCACCACTCATTCACCTGTTGGGGGAGTACCAGCTAATCCCCGAGAGGGCGTGTAGACAGACCAAGAGCTCATGCTTTCAGGACAGGGTTCCTTATGATACTGGAAGGTGAATGTCGTCATAGAATATCCAGCATAATGTTTAAAGTTGCACTGAGCCCAGGTAGGCATTGCGGATGTTCGCTGTAATAGGCACGCGAGTTCCTTAGATGCCGCGACCGCTTTGTAGAGTGAGCGAGACCCTACCTTCCACTTAACCTGTGCCATGGAATAGTGTTGAAGACATGCCACTAGCCATGATGAGATACATCTGATAGCGATAGGCTGACCAGCTGGTCTCACTGAAGGAAACGAAAGTTGTTGGCCTTAAAATTCTGTTCTTCATGAGATAGAAACGAAGTCTTCTTAACTAAAGAATGAAGAGAACGCCTCCTTATTTGAAGCTCGCAGTAAGAGGAAGGACCAAAGGTTGGTTTAGATGGAATGACAACCTTGGGAAGAAATTTAGATAGTATGAATCACTCTGTTCTTATGAACATGTATAATGGAGGGTCTGTGACCAGGCATGCATCTCAGAGACCCTACGGCTGAGGTATTGTTAATGGAAGGCAGTCTTCCAGGTGAGAAATTTAGCCACAGGTAGCCAGAGGTTCGAAGGTTTCCGAGGAGATGTTAGACAAGGTTATGTCCCAGGCTGCAACTGGACGTCTTATAGGAGGTCTGGTATGCAGAATTCTTTAAGAAATTCTGACCATAGGTAACTGTTTCGATATAAAGAAGACCGGCCATGATACGCTGAAATGGCACGGTGGACTTTGACTGTAGAGCTTGAAGACCTGAATTTGTGAGGTCCAAAGGTACTCTAAACCTTGTCTGTGACAGAAAGGGATTCAAAGAGGACTTGCACACCAGAGTTAAAACGCTCCCACTTAGATGTGTAAGCCCGGTGGCTGTTTCCCGGTAGCCAGAAGAATGTCTGAAATTCTTCGAGACGTTGAACTGTCACTTACCTCTTCAGAGCCAAGGTGAAGTTATCTCAGGTTGATGACCATGGACCCTGAGTCAACAGGTTCAACTGCAAGGGAGGTCTCGAGGAACTGCCAACATATTGTTGAGTAGTGAAACCAGAGTTGTCGAGGCTAAAAAGGGAGCAATGAGAATCATCTTGGTCCCTGAGACTTTGACCTGAGGAGCACTCTGAATTAGAGGAAGGGAAGGCGTAAAGAAAGCGCTTTTGTCCACTGCAGCCTGAACGCATCCTGACAGAAATGCCAGTTCTGGAATTTGGAGAAGAGAGGCAGTTTCATTGAGGATGGAGAAAGGTCTAGGTCTGAGTTCTACTTCTAATAGTGACTGAACTAGTGAGTCGAGAGACCACTGTGATATCTGCTTGTTCTGTTGAGACGGGTCGCTAAGTCGTTTGTACGCTGGCAGGTAAACCGCTGAATTAGAGCTTTGTGTTCCAGGCACCATTCTGACCTCATCGCTTCCTGCATAAGGGGTAAGAGTGAGCCTCTGCTTGTTGATGTAGTACATCGTTTTGTTGTCTGTCTGAAGGAGAATGGTCTTTGACAGAGAATGTCCTTCAACGTCGATCGTATAAAGGACGGCTTTCTTCTAGGACATTTATGTGAAGCTGGCTCAGCAGTCCACCCCTTGAGTGTGGAGAGTTAACAGTGAACTTCACCCTATTAGCGATGCGTCTGGAATGGAGATCTGATGGAGGGAGCAAAGGAGTCCTCCAGAGATTTTTTTCCTGAGACCACCAGTGAGACTGTGTGGTTCTGTCACCTGATGGGCGATCGTGTAGTGAGTGGTTGGAGACCACTGGGCACTGAGCATCCTTACTGAAGTGGAAGGATTAGTTGTGTTCAGGACAGTAGCTGCTGCTGTTGTTTTTACAGGTCTGTGGATTTTACTTGATAGGTTGGTTCTTTTCATTAAGGCTAGCAGGTATTGTTTGGGGGGCTGTTTGTAAACTGATGGTGGCTGTGGGGGGCTCATTTGTGGAGGTTCACTGTGTAATAGGCTGCGCTGGTAGATTTATTTCTGATTAAAACCTATTTGGTGGATTTGCTTGAGATGGTTATTTGAATTGAGACCTATCTTTAATTTCAAGCCTATTTGATGTGTTGTTAGTGAAGCTGATTAAATTGAGTCCTGTTTCCTTTGGCAGCAAACATATTTTGGGGGCTCTGACTTAAATTTGATTCTTGTGCTGACTATTATTGTACAGGACTGCATAGGTGGGGTGTTAATGGTCTGGCTGGTCTCACTCAGCCAATTGACTTGAGGCAGAGCTGAACTGATTAAGGTTAGCTGCTTTGTCTTCAGAAAGAACTGAAGTGATGGTCTGTTGTGTTCAGGACAGTAGCTGTTGCTGTTGTTTTCAGGGTTCTTGTGATTTTACTTGTTGGTTCTTTTCTTCTTACTTAAGGCTATGGGGTATTGTTTGGGTGCTGCTGATGTTTGTAAACTGATTTGGTGGCTGTAAGGGGGCTATTTTGTGGAGGTTTCACGTAACAGGCTGCGCTTGGTAGGCCTGTTTCTTCTGATTAAACCTTGGTGGGATTTGCTGGCCTGCCCTTGGCTGCTGGGCTTGAGGGAGACAGGCTGATACTCTCTCTGAGTCAGGTGTCTGCCCACACCCGCCTCCCACCTCCCCAGAAGTTGCAATATATAGGGGAACACCTGCCCGTATTGGAGGAAAAGGCTGGTGTTGCTTAGTTCTAGTCATTGGGGTAGGATTTAGCGGAGAGAGGAGCTGGAGTTGTTCATTTCATAAGTTAATGGTTGTACTGCACCTCAACAGGGTTACTGGTGTACAGGGACTGTCTGTAAGATTAGTGGGACCTGATAGGCAGTACGGGTTCTGGACTAGGGGGAACCTGGTGTCTTACCCAAGGAAACCTATTTGGAAGGGGATGGAACCACATCATTAGGCTACTCTTTGGGTGGTGGGTGCATAGGTGGAGCAGCTATGATACTGGGCTGGGCCTGTTCGGTGTTGCCCGTGCTCAGCTAGCACAGCTTAGAGGAGGTTGCGGGGATAGGAGAAAGCTGGGGAAGGGGGGTCGGTTAGAAGGTGGAACTTCCCAGGCTGTACCAAGCACGTGTGGGGCATAGGAAAGGAGTGCAGGAGAATACCAGGGGTCATATAGGAACCTGGCAGGAAAGATGACACTACCAAGGAAGCAGGCAGGTAACTGGGGGCCTCAAAGGGGGGACGAGGACAACATTCTCAGGGAAGTAGGCAGATGGTTGGGCTGGACAGAAGAAGGTGGGGAGGTGTGGATCAGACCTACACTAGTAACTGCCTTTTTTCTGCTCAAGGATGAGGGGGGTGATGGTTCTATGACAGGGGTATAGAGATGGAAAGGGAGGGAGGTAGGCTGATAGCAGGCAATGTGGGGACCTGAACAGGAGAATGGGGGAGCAGTGAATCAGAGCAGGAGGGCAGGGGAAGAGGAGGAAAGTAAGGAGAAGGACCAGTTTGGAGGAAAGGTGAAGGAAGGACCAGAAGTACAAGGAGGATTAGTAAAGGAGCTGAGGTTTGGGCTAGGGAGCAATGAAGAAAGGAGGAACTAATGGAGGGAAGGAAGGAGGATGAGCTAGTTTAGCAGATGTGGAGAAGGACCACAGTAGCAGGAGGGGGAATTACAAGGAACAGAAGGATACTGAGGAGGAGTGGATAGGATTGAGGGGGGTGGCTATAAATAAGGAGGGGTGGCGGCACCAGAAAGGGGAGGAACACGAGTCGGGCTGGGTGGAGGCCTGTAGAAAGGATGAGGGACATGAAGGGGGAATGGAGGAAAAGGAGGGTCAGAGTTCTGCTGGGGACTGTGATCAGGGTATCAATGGGATAGGAGGGAGAAGCCTGGCCGTTAGAACAAGATGCTTCCCTGACGAACGGTGCATTGGGCTACACGAGGTATATCAGCTGGCAAAGGATTGGTTCCCTATATTTACTGTCCACCTGGTACAAATGACATTGAGGGAAATAGCTAGTTAGAGATACAGACAGATCTGTGGAGCCGCCAGGGTCTGTCATGACACAGGATGCAGTTCTCTCAGAACTTACAGTGCTGGGGCTGTGGGAATACAAAGGAAAATTAGGAGATAAACCAGTGGCTCAGGGGTGGTGGAGGCCAGAAAGGGTTGATGGGGATTGGGAGACCGAGGATAAGGAGCTGTATGCTAGAGATAGACTACATCCAATTGGAGGAGGAACTCGGTTAAAAATAGAGGTCTATGAAAAGTGGGCTAAACTGTGAAGGGGTGATGGAGAAAAGGGTCAAGGGGTGCCGGCAGGGGGACTTGTCTCCACCCCTGGGGACCAGGAGGATTGCAGGAAAATAACTAAAGTGCAGACCATGGAAACAGAACTCTATGGGAACACGAAAGAAATGGAACTAGGGAAAGGAAGGTAGTCTGTTAAATGCCAGGAGCTTGGTAATAAAATGCCTGAGCCCAGGCGATGCTAACTGAGGGATAGGGATGTGGCAGCGGTCACTGAGACTTGGGCCACTGCAAGATGATTGGGACCTGAACCTGGAGGATAATTATGTCAGGAAGGACAGGGAGAGGGAAGGGGGAGGGTATCAATAAAAAAACTGTATTGGCATAGGGGGTAGAGAGTGAGGAACCGTGAGGCGATTTGGTACCTTGATAACGGGGGGGGAGGGAAAATAGGAGTGGTATAGACCTCTGTTCTGGCTGAGGAGCTGAGACAGTCGTGGCAGATGCTAGGAGACACGCAGGGCTGAGGTCGGTGGTGGTGTTGTGCCGAAATATGCCAGGAACAGACTGGGAGAGACATCCTCTTGGTTCAGGAACAGAGGTTGTTGATGTCTTCAAGACGCTGCCCTAACTCAGCAGGAGGGAACCCAGGAGGCACGGTACTGGATGTGTCCTGGTGATATACCAGATTGGGGCCTGAGGTAGGACTCATCAAGGGAGTGATGCCAATGTCTGGTTCTGCCTGACCTAGGAGGGTAGAAGGCTGCACAAAGACTGAAGAACTGATCAGGGGGCGGATTTTAAGGAAATGGGAAGGATCCTTATGGCATTGATGGATTGGCCGACATGGACGCTGACAGTAGGTGGGAAATCATCAGAGAGGGGTGCAGATGCTACCAGCACCTGCAAGACAGACGAAATGTAGCCTAAAACCTGTTGGTGGACCAGGAGTCCAGGAGGTAAAGTGGGAAAGCAGCCTAGGCACCCGTGCCTCGAGGAGAGTACAGAGGGAGACGAGCTGATGTTAAGGGCTACTAGAGTGGAGGCGGCTAAGAAGGAAGGAGCAGAACCCAGGAAATTAAGAGGGAACAAGGGTTCTTAGACATTGGGGAAAAACGGCGGGACGGGTGATTAGCAGATTAATCAGGGAGATGGGCACAAGACCCGGGAGCAGGTTGAGTACTGGGAGATTTCACTTTAGTTCAGGAAATGGGTGGATCACATATACAGAGTATTGGGGACCTACCATCGGCAGGTCTGGGGAGGGGAGGCATCACTGTGGTGGGGGCTAAGCAGGGGAAGGGGTACCGGAAGTGGAAATCACAGTAGAGAGAGGAAGCCCTCAGCCCTTTAACACGGAGAGCACTGGGCTAGACAATTAATTCCATGTTGAAGGAACTTGAGATGTCCTGCAAAACCCCTGGCAGAGCTTTTCACCATCTCTCTGAGGACAGGGTGGTGCCCCAAGACTGAAGGTGGCGACAGGCCTGTCCACAGGGGGGATCAAGGAGGTGGTGGGAACTACAGGCCTGCTGCCTGACCTGTGGTGGGCAAGGTGATGAGGGCATTGTGAAGGAGAGCTAGACCTGACATTAGGGTGCCTGGACGATAGACAGCATGGATCATCCCGAAACTGTTGACAAACTGGTGAGTTCTTGATCGGGTGACAAGGCCTGGACTTGGTAGATCAGTGGATGTCCTTTCTAGACTTCAGCAAGGCATTTGACTCTGCTCGTGTGGGCCTGTTGATAAGCTGGGAGAAATGGAGGAACCAGATGACGGGATGGATAGGCAATGTTCAGAACCGACCCAGAGGGTCGAGTTGGGGGATAGTCTCATCTCAAGGAGGGTCATAGTGGGTCCCAGGATGGGTCCTGGCCTCTTCTGTTCAACGCCTAGACGGGACATAAGGACAGGAATCAGGAGTGAGAGCTTTGCAGATGACTCAACTGGGGGTGTGGTGATGGGGGGAGGGAGGTGGTCCACAGGGGACCTGGAGGCTCTAAGATGTCTAGAAAGGGAAGCTGAGGTTCACTCAGGGAATGCAAGGTATTCACCTGGGGGAAACCCAGGTCAAGTGTACACCCTGGGGAAACAAGTCTCATGGCTTGAGGACCTGTGTGTGGTGGATACGATGAACAACTTGAGACTTGTGAGGCAGCAGCTATGCCAACAGGATGTTGATGCACGCTAGGATCATCTAGGGAGGAAGGATACTCCTCTGTATAACTGCTTTGAGGCCGCGCCTGAGTACTGCGGCAGTTTGAGGCCACACTTGGGGCTTAACTCCTGGGAGTGGTCCAGAGGAGGGCAACCAAATGATTGGGGCTTGGGGGACAGGACCTATGAGGAGGCCCAAGAGCTAAATAAGGCACATTGGAAGAGAGAAGGACCTGGGACATGAGAACTCTTCTCTCCCCGGCTGTGGTTACTGTTCACCGCTCTTCTCAGGCCCCTCCGCCCAGGCCGTGGTAAGTCCCTCACCACCAAGGCCTCGGCGAGAGAGTCCGGGGGCGACGCCCACCACCACCATAGGTCGGGGTTCCGCCCACCGGCACCGCCACGTCAGAACCTCTTCATTCCACCCACAAGCGTTAAAACTTACCCACTGAAGGGCGAGTGAACCCGGCGGCGGCTCGACCTATGTCGACCGTCATTCATCCCTCCGAACCGTCGTCCCCCACCGAGACCGTCGTCGCAAAGGCCTTCCCACGGACGTCGGTTGAGGGACTGGCGTCGCCACACATGAAAGAGACTCCTGTGCCTCCGACCGTCGGGCGGGGTAGCTGATGGAGGAGGATCTGGCGCAGCCGAGACCAGGCGGCCGACCCGACCTCGTCACGGTCTCCTGAGGCTCCCTACCGCCGCCCGAGTCCCTGGAGCCGTCGCCGGGACACAGCGACCGCCCTCGGCGCCTGGGCCGTCGTCAGGTTGTCTTTAGTGGGTAGAGGATCTCTTCACGTACTGGTGGGACTTCTTGCACCATTCCTGCAGAGGATGTGGTGCCACTGCTCTTCATCCTCGGCTCCAGGTACACCTACAGAGGGGGCTGGCGTTCAGCCACTCCCAGGGGTCAGATCTTCTACTAGAATTGATCCAGATAAGGAGACCTCACGTCAAAGATGAATCTTCTGGATCACCCAGCCCCAAAAGAGATCACAGGGGGACACCGGCGATTGCGCCCGTCGTGAGGAGGGATGCCAGGGATCAGTTTACTCCACCTCTGGAGTCCCCATCTCCGAATTTCCATCGCTTCTCTGGACCCACGCGTGAGGGCGCACACGGTCTCCTCTGGATGACCCTGGTTCATGGATATCATCGCCGCTATCAGGAGGATATGGAATTGGGATGCGGAAGAGTTAGAACCCTGAGCTCACGCCTTGCCAGTATCTTCTGGCAAGCCCCAAGCCTGTTGTGGTGCCACCTTGGTAGACACTTTTGTGGGCGTCACCAAGGCGTGGGCGTCACATCGCTCCGGCGGTGCCCGGCTGACCGTCTATAAAGGCTACTAAGGAGGACGGTATCTGGCCGCATAACAACCTCAGGCCGATTCTCTGGTCATCACAGCCTCACATGACCGGTCACAGAGGCGCGCTGCTTGAGCAGACTGCCACGGATCCAGAATCCAAGCAATTGGGACTCTCTGGGCAAAACAACGATATCTTCCGCTACCTAGCCATCAGATCCTTGATTACTTGACCCACATGGTTCAGTTTCAGAGCGCTCTGTGGAGAACAGGATCTAGGATAGCTGAGAACTACCCGATGGTGTTGAGCAGAAGGAGGGAGATGCTCCAGCTCCTCCGCCCAGGTTTCCAGGCAATGAGTTAAGTGCTTAAAGAGGCGCGTGCGATTCATGGACTCATCCGCCCGAGCAGCAGCCTCCGGCGTTTGCCTCCGGAGACACTCCTAGCTCCGTGTCTCGGCTTTACTGAGGCGTCCAGAAAGAACATTATGGGGCGCCCCTTCGAAGGAGATGTTTTGTTGGTAATCCTTCTGAAGATTATTGCAAACTTCAGAGGCCGGGAAGGCAGTGAGGTCTGTCCAGGCCATGTATAAACCTAGGCTTGGTTCCTTCCATGGGACCCAAAAGCCGTTTTAAATGGCGGACACAGAGCAGCAACCCGCTCTGCTACACACCAGAGGGGCTCTGGTTTCCGTGGGAGACCAGGGTAAACAGCCGCTGGCAGGTAAGCGCCCCCAGGCCTACCAGCAAATAGGGCCCATCTGCCGCCACAGCCTGGCTCCTTTCCGGCCCCGCCCTCAGGATCAACGGAAATTATGGTTGGGGTGCATTAGAACTTCCTGCCAGGATGGCAGGCTATCACCACAGACAGGTGGGTTCTGCAATTGGTCAGTCTTGGCCACTTTATAGAGTTCGCAGAAAAGCCACCCTGAGGCCTCCTCTGCTCTCCCGGTATCCGGGTCAGCACAGAAACTTAATTTGGCAAAGTAGTACGCGCTCCTGAAAAAGAGGCGATAGAGTACGTCCCGGAGAACCAGAGAGGACAAGGATATTAGTCCCACTTCTTCCTGGTTCCAAAGAAAACAGGGGACCTCCGTCGATTCTGGACCTCAGCGACCTCAACGTGTCGATCAGCCTACAAAAGATTCCGCATGGTGACTCTTCCAGGCCTTATTTCCATGCTGAAACAAGGCGCCTTTCTAGCATCCCTAGACATGCAGGACGGCGTACCTGCATATCCCCATAGCTCAGGCGCACCAGGGTTCCTGCGGCGAGTTCCTCGACCACCATTTTCAGTTCCGAGCTCTTCCGTTCGGACTGTCATCACACCAAGGGTCTTTACCAAGTGCATGGCAGTCGTGGCGGCGTCTCTGAGGAGACAGGGCCACTATGTGTTCCCGTACCTCGGCGACTGGCTTCTCATGGCGCCTCGAGAGGCATTGTTGCTTTCGGTCCAGAGCACTCAAGACTTGTTCCAGTCTTTGGGCATTCTCATAAATTCGAAGTCTCTCTTGGTACTGTCATGAAACTGCAATTTATAGGTGCAGTTCTGGACACTGTCAGGAAGAGCCTTTCTTCTGGGCGACAGGTGGGCATCGGGTCCCTCATAAAGTTTGTCTTCGAGACAAGATCGTGCCAGGTCGGTCCTTGATCTGCTGGACACATGCTGCAGCCATTCCGGCGTCCCTCTCGCTGACGGCTCCACATGGGTAACCCAGTGGATGCTCAGGTGCAATGGGACCAAAGGCAGACCACTTGCAGCATCCGGTCAGGATCACGAAATCTGTGATCGCGACTGGCAGTGGTGGCTAGCCCGGAGTCGCTTTCAAGGAGCTCCGTTTGTCAGCGCCGTCCCGGGTAACCCTCACCACGGATGCTTCAGGTCTCGGGTGGGGCACACCTGGGCGGTGAAGTCTCAGGGTTCGTGGACCCGTTGGAGCTCATCTCCATATCAGTGTTCAGAGATGAGGCGGTCCTCTATGCCCTGCAGGCTTTTCAGTCGATAATCCCACGTGCACTCTCCTGCTTCAGACAGACAACACAGCGGTGATGTATTACCTCAACAAACAGGCGCCTCTTACCCCTTTGCAGGAGGCCATGAGAGTGTGGGATTGGGTAATCAGACACGGCGGAAACCTGATCGCTGTACATGTTCCCGGGTGGACAGCACAATACATGAGCGGCCTGAGTCGCTACCAGGCCAGAGTCCACAGTGGGAACTTCTTCAGGAGGTGGCAGAGGATCTGTTCCTTCGATTAGGGAACTCCAGAGCTGGACTTGTGCATCCCCATCCAGCATAAAACCCAATTTTGCACGCTAGATCCAGGGCCTGGTGCTTTCTGGCGAGCACGTTGTCCTCTCCTGGGCGAACAGATTCCTCTATGCCTTCCCTCCCTTCCCGTTGATCCAAAGTTCTCCTCAAGCTGCGCAGGAGCATGCACAAATGATTCTGGTGGCTCCATTCTGGCCCAGACAGATCTGGTTCCCCCTGCTGGTACAGCTATCACAAGAACCCCGCTCACGTTGCGCTCAGCTCCCACCTACTGTCTCAGGAGAATGGTTGTTGCTCCATCCGGATCTCGTTCTCTGAACCTGCATGCTTGGCTCCTAGAGGCGTAGCCATCTTGCGTCCGCGGGGTCTCGCAAGAGGTTGCAGAGGTTCTTTCTGCAGCAGAAAGCCGGCAACGCATGCGGCGTATGCCATGAAGTGGCGCTGTTTTTTGTTTATGGTCACGGGCGCTGATCTTTCCCCTTAGGTTGTCCTGTGGGGTAATTTTGGATCATCTCCTCTCTCTTTTTCATTCAGGCCTAGCCTACTCCTCTATTAAGGTGCACCTCTGCGTTATTTCTGCATACCACCTTCCGGTGGGACAGCCGTACTATTGCTCAATTAGATGCATCTCAGGGAATTTCTTAGAGGTGTTACCTTAGGCCTCCCATTAGGGACCCGGTGCCTCCATGGGATCTGCTGTTTGTCTTGGAACAGCTCACACTCCCTCCCTTTGAACCTGCGCGGTTGAAACTCGTTTTCTGTCGTGGAAGGCGTTATTTTTAGTTGCTGTTACTTCAGCTAGAAGGTTTCTGAGCTTTACGCTGTCATGTGCAAGAGCCTTATTTGGTTTCCACGGGACAGAGTATCCCTGAGGACTGAACCTAAGTTTCTGCCTAAGGTGGTTTGACACTCCTCTAAACCAGGATATTGACCTTCGGTCTATTTCCCGAGTTATTCTAATAGAGGAGAGCCTTGCTCCACACCCTGGATGTTCACCGCAGCCTGAGGTATTACCTCAACAGAACTAAACCCTCTCGTAGTTCTGACCAGCTTTTGTTTCCTTCTCTCAGAGAATGATGGGCCATCTAGTATCCAAACAGACCCTGTCTCGCTGGCTTGTTCAGTGTATTTCATACTGTTATGATATTAAGCAGAAGCCCCTCCCGGGTTCTATCCGGTCATTCTACCAGGGGATGGCTACTTCCTTTGCAGCATAAAAGCGTCTCCATCTCTGCTATTTGTGCCACAGCCCCGTGAGTTCTGTGCATACCTTTATCAGGCATTATAGTCTGGATATCACCTCTCAGCGGAGATCCGGTTTCGACCTAAGCGGTGCTGCAGGGTCTTCTGTCTAAGTCAGGACCTGGAATGTTTTTCCTTTCATTTACCTCCTCCCGGATCTTCTGGCAGCATTACTGCTTGGGAATCAGTCCTAATGATGTAACCTGCTGCAAGAGCTGTATTAGTAAGATAGTACAGTTACGTAAGAACTTACCGTAACAGTAGATCTTCGAGAACAGCTCTTGCAGCTTGAATCTCCAGCCCCACCTTCCCCTTGGAGGAGGCATGGTTCTGCTCCCTCTTTGTTGAGTTTCCTTCATTATTGACCTTCTGCAAGTGGATCCTCGGTCTCCCCTTCTGATGTCATCCTCGGCCGGGAGTCTCGGCGGGAGAACTGGGGAATCTGGGCGGGACCGCCCCTTATGTACCACGCCTGGCGTGGGAGGTGGGACGGCGTCGAGGCGGTCCGCTGAAGTTAGCTAGCTAGAATTTTCCGTGGGGTCCCGCGCCTGCCGGCTTCAGTCTAATGGTGTAACCTGCTGCAAGAGCTGTTCTCGAGATCTACTGTTACGGTAAGTTCTTCGTAACTGTGCTTTACTCACCTGTAACAGGAGTTCTAGGAATGGTATATGTTCATCCACATGACCCACCCGACCTCCCGGCCGGCGCACAACCTGAGCTTCCAGCGGGCCAGATCTGGCGTCATGGGGTGGAGCCGAGAGTTTTACCACCGGGTGGGTGGGAGGAGCCAGCTTGAAGACCACCGGGCAAGAATTAAGCGGCAAGGATACCTGCCAATAAGTGTGGATGAACAACATATACCATTCTAGAACTCCTGTTACAGGTGAGTAACCTGTATTTCTGGTATCAGAGCTCCTCAGCATTAGTTGCAGGCCCCAGGCGGCTTCAGCCTCCGGACCTGATATCTCTCTCAATCAGGGAAGGTATTCCATCAGACTTCAATCCCTGCACCTCACAGCCTGGTAACTGGCGGTTAGAGGTTCCTGGCTTTGGGTCTCTTGAAGTCTACCAGGAAATGTTATGCCTTCAAATGGAAAAGGTTTTCTATTTGGTGTCAGCGCAAGGGCCTGGACCCTTTGTCTTGTCCAGTGGCTAACATTCTCGACTACCTTTGGTCTCTCTCCAAGGGGTCTATGGTCATTGACCCTTGGGTGCACCCTAGCAGCCATCTCTGCTTACGGGCGTGGGCTGGTCAGCCGGCGTTTGTGCAGGAGATAGTAGTTGGGCGTTTTCAAGGCCCGGATCACATATCCCCTCGGTGCGTGAACCTCCACCTCCGTGGGATCTACTGCTGCTACTGGCAAAGCTCATGGGCAAGCCATTCGAACCAGTGCACAAGTGTCCTTGTCTCATTGTTGTGGAAGACTGCCTTCCTGGTGGCTATCACGTCTTCCAGAAGGACAGGAGCTCCAGGAGCTTTCGGTGGACTCCCCTTATCTGGTCTTCCAGGGGAGAAGGTTGTCCTGCTCCCACCAGGAAATTCCTTCGAAGGTGGTGCAGAGTTTCACCTTAACCAGGTGTTAACTCTGCCAGTTTACTACCGTAATTACATCTCTGAGGCCGAGTACAGGCTCCATACTTTGGACCTGAGGCGTCGCTCTCCTACTGTAAGGAGAGGACAGCAGAAATTCAGGAGAGGTTCTCCAGCTGTTTGTCACCTACACTGAAACTGCTTCTGGTAGATCTGCAGCAAAGCAGACCATTGCAAAAGTGGATTACATCATGCATGGGAGCCTGTACTATGATTAGCGGGCAAGGAGCCTCTCAGAGGAATAAGAGCTCATTCTATCCTGCCATACCACTGCATCGGTGGCTGCTTCCAGGACATCCCTATCAGGAAATCTGCAAGCTGCTACCTGGAAGTCAGCAAACCGTTCATCACCCATTACATCGACCTTGAGTCATGCCGGGATGCTGGTTTTGGAGCCTTAGTTCTCAGTCTCTGTTCCTAAGTAGGGATGCTTGCTTCCCTCCTCCCAGAGAACTGCTAGGAGTCTGCCAATGAGTGTGGATGAACAAGCGTATCCATGCTCCTAGAACAGGTTACTCACCTGTAACAGTAGTTCTAGGAGTGGTATATGTTCATCCACACAGACCATAACCTCCTGGCTGGGACGCACAACACCTGGCTTCCAGCGGGCTAAGATCTGGCGTCATGGGGCGGAGCGGTATATACCACCGGGTGGGTGGGAGGAGCCAGCGAAGACCTCGGTCCTACTTAAAGTGGAAGGGACATGCCAGTGGTGTGGATGAACAACATAGAACACTCCTAGAACTACTGTTACATGTGAGTAACCTGTTCTGTCTAGGGTGGTATATGATTTTCTTACTTGAGAGGAAGCACTTGCAGCAGGTAACACATATAGGACTGATGCCACATGTCGGCAGATCTCGGCAATTCTTTTCTCCAGCAGCACCAACGTTGGACGCCCACCCACGTCGACTCCACCCCATCACCCAGTATAAAGCGGGGGCGGTCCCCATGTGCTCCAGTTCTTTCCCGCCATGGCAATTCGTTCAATCCACCCTCGGCTCTCTAACCAGTTCCTCAGCTTTAAAACCGTTATTTTTGTCTCGCTTCAGCGATTCTTCATCGTACAATATGTCCTCTCCACTGACTGGGTACCATAGTATGCTTTTGTGGGAAGTAGATCCCTTCAGGATGGACATTCGGCCTGCCTCTTTGCCTGGGCCCAGACCACCACACCAGCACCTGTACCCATTGCCAGGCCTTCAACAGCCAGACCAGCATTCAGAGACAGAAGTCTATCCAGGCACCTAGCCCAGCAATGTTTGGCCCAGATGCAGCAGGAGGCGTCCTCGGGAGGAATGTCATTCCCCTTTCCACCCAAGAAACATAGAAAGGAAGCGTCCCCCTGGGAGCGGGATTGCTTCGCCCTTCAGACCCAGGTCTTCTAGCTCCAGTCATGAGGCCTGGCTTACCTCCCTTAAACCTTCTGCCTCTTCTCTTGCCAAAGGACTTCTCTTCAGCCTATCAAGATCAGGCCCCAGACACCTGTTCTGCAGCTGCAAAAGGCCCTGTGTCTCTGGCTCCTCAGTGCCTAAGAGGCCCTCCGGCGCTGGCTCCGCAGCAGCAAGGGTAAGTCCTCCTCCTGATCGGCCTCTGTCGATACCAGGAGTCAAGCAGACAGCGGGGCACTCTTTTCCAGGGCTTCGTTCCTGCCGCTGAAGCATAAGTCTGACCTCGTCCTTCCGCAATTCTGACCGACACCCCTCAGTCAAGCCCCACAAGTCTTCTGATAGGCGGTCAGGACTCTTGCACTCGACCATCCCACCCTTCTCTTGTCAAGGGCGTCCATCGGGACTGAGCAGCAGCTACCCAATGCAGAAGCATCGGTCCCCGGCGTTCCCTATTGGCAGCCCGATGTCTCCTAGGGACCATACTCCGTCCACCCGATGCTGGAACCCGGCGGCGGTATCACGGCGTCGCCTCCAAACCTGAGTCACCAAGGCTGGGCATGTCTCAGGTTAAGAACTTTCACCTGTTGGTGGAGACTGTTAAGCAGGATTTAGTGTCTCCTCCTGCTCTCACGCCACCTCCTGTCACCCCTGAGCCAGATGTTCAGGTCACCCCATTCCATCTGGGAATGAGGATAAAACCCCACTAGCCCCAGGAAGCACAAAACTAAGTGCAGGAGGACCAGATAGCTTTCCGCCTCCCACTCTCCTTCACTCAGAAGACCCAGACATAGGAAGTGGAGCGGCGTTTCTCCTCCTTCAGAGACCTGTGGAGAATCAGAGCCTTCCTACTCGGTTCTGACCCTGGTTGCTTGCTGGAGACACAGAGGACCAGCCAAGTCTCGCCCGATGACCCCAGCTTTATGGAGGTCATGAGGCACGTACAGGAGAACATGGGATGGGATAGAGGCCCTGGACCCCGACGCTGCGTCTGGCAAAAGTATTTGTGCAAGAAGGACCCCAAGCCGGTGGTTATTCCCCATCAGTGGATACCTTCAAGGCGTCACCCTTGCCACCTGGAAGCATCCACGCTTCTCTGAGGTGCCCAAAGGAAATAGTTTGTACCGGCCCTCAAGGACCACTCTTACTTAGCCGAACATCCCCCGCTGATCCACGGTTATATCGGCTACCACGATCATTGCAGAGCTAGCACCTAAGTACCCAGCCGCAACAGAGTCTAAGCAGCTGGATTCTTTAGGGCGTAGGGTGTGCCTAGTCTGCCACCTGCAGAATATGTAGTCTCAATTTTTGACACACGACGTCCAGTTCCAGAGCGCCCTTTGGGACCAAGGACTGGACATCCTTTTTTTTTTTTTTAATTCTTCTTTTATTATTAAGTTTTTAATTTGTGTACATACAGGTCATCAGTGTTTATACAGCTTAAAACATTTACAACTGGTCACCTTATACGGTCAGTTGAGCCAATATAGTTAGTATTCACTAAAATACAGTGATGGTTTCAGTCATTTAGCTTCCATACTAGGTTACAATCTAGTTCTGTTGGGCAAGAAATATGCGTATGTCTCCAATATCAAGGCTGTCTGTCTCCCACTTGTCTCATACCGGCTGGGCCACACAGGACTGGACATCCTGCAAGGCATGCCCAACTGCCCTGAAAAGGCAGAGCTTGCAAAGCTTTTGCAGATGGGCTCAGATGAGGGTACTCATGTCCTCCAAGCAGCCATGATTCTGCAGACACCTCGAGGCGGCCTGCAACCGGAGTAGTCTTACGGCGCGCCATTCCTGGCTCCGGGTCTCAAGTTTGACCAGAGGTTCAAACTACCCTTCTGGGCGCCCCTTTCAGGGCTTTCTGCTCTTTGGTGAAGGCACAGAAGGTCATTATTAAACTGCAGGACTTGGAAGGCTGTCTGTTCCATGCAGTCTATGTACCGCCGAAATGGAGCATTTTCGCCCGGCCTGTATGGCAGGGGACATCAGCCTCAGCAGCCCAGTGTTCAGTCTTGCACGAGCGGGAGGCTTGGGTCAAGAGGTGGGTCCAGAGGTGCTGCCTCAACCTCCTCTCAGACAAGCTAGACCTTCTGCCCGCCCTCCCTCCCCTCCTTCAATCTGACTGTCTGAGTGACCCCCTCTCCCAGTCCTGTCTTCAGGAGGCGGTTGGAGGTTGTTTTCTCTTTATGCCTAGGCCTGGAGAAGTGACCTCTGGCCAGTGGATCCTCGACCTCGTGGAGTTCGGGCACTCCATAGAGTTTGAGTCTTTACCCCGGACAGACCACCACCCCAATCTCACTACCGAGAGACCACAGGGCTCCTATCAGACAGGAGAACCAGTCTCTCCGGCTAAGGGCGCCATAGAATGCATCCTGGTGGCAGAGGTAGACTTTGGTTTTTACTCGCGTTGTCCTGGTTCCCAAAGATACGGGGACCTAAGGCCCAGTGACCTCAACGGTGGGTCTCCCATCGGAGATTCCGCATGGTGTCGCTTCTAAATCTCCTCTCCTTCCTTGCAGTCGAGGATTGGATGGCATCCATGGACATGCAGGATGCATATCTGCACATTCCCATCTGCCAAAATCATCAAGATTCCTGAGATTCAGGTTAAGGTAGGTCCTATCAGTTCAGGTCCTTCCTTTTGGCCTTTCCTCTGCCCCAGGGTCTTCTGCAGGCGCCTCAGGGCACTAGCAATCCAAACTTGTTCAGCATCTGTCGTCCCATGGATCCATCCTTCCGACTTCTGGGACACATGGCGGCCATCATAGTTTCAGTCCCTTCACCAGGATGCGCATGCGCACCATTCAGTGGATGCTTTGTGTCCAGTGGGATCAAACAAGGACCACATGGATTTGCCCATCCAGATCATAGAACCAATTCATCGGAGCTCCACTGGTGGGGTCCCCTCAGAACTCTGCAGCGCCTCCCCTTCCAGCCAGATGCACCTACCCAAACCTCACTACAGATGCCCTGGGACAGGATGGGGGCTCATCTGGGAGTCATAGGACTCTAGGACTGTGGTCCTCGCTAGAGGGGAACCTGCATATCAGTGTGCTCGAGCTAAGAGCTGTCCTGTACACTCTACAGGCACTGACTCCATTCTTACTGCCCAGTCACCTTCGAGTTCAAGCGGACAACACCTCTGTGATGTTCTCGTCCAACAACAGGGGGCACCTCTTACCCCTTTGTCGGGAAGCCATGAGAGAGTGGGACTGGGCAATGGAGCATCAACTCAGTCTGTCGGCAGTCCACGTTCCAGGTTCTCTGAGCGTGGTTGCAGATGCTCTCAGCTGGGTCAAACCATTAACTCACGAGTGGTCCCTGCTACAGTCTGTAGCAGACATCCTGTTCGCCAGATCGGGATGCCAGAGTTGGACCTTTTGCGTCTCAGTGCAATGCAAAACTGACCAATTTCTGCTTGCTCGGTCCCAGCCTGGAGCTTTTGGCAAGAAGCATTGTCTCTGTCCTGGAAAGAGAGGTTCCTTTAATCATTTCCTCCTTCCTCCTCTTGCAGCAGGTTCAACTCAAAGCCCAGTTAGAGAGGATGGTCATGATCCTGATAGCCCCTCTGTGGCCCAGACAGATTTGGTTCACACTGCTCAGCCGTCTGACAGTGGAGCTTTCATGGCCCTTTCCACTTTCGGGTCAGCTACTCTCTCCAGCAGCAGGAGATCTTCCTGGACATAAGTCTTCACCACTCATTCACACTAATGGTATCAGCACCGGGCACTAGGACCCATCGGGAGCAAACTTTTCCTGTTAGAAGGTCGATTGCCTGAGACAGGCGCCCGCGAGCCTCAGCTTGTGCAGTAATGAATATCTCGGCGTTGACCTTCCAACCACCTCAGTTCCTTTTTCCCGTCGGTGCACTTCAGTGACGATGTCGGCTCGCCCTCGAGTCAAACTTCAAACTAGCATAGTTTTCAGTTTTATTGTTTTGTAGTAATATCTCGAATAAGTATCGCTTAAGTTTATTCTCATTTACAAAAGAAGTCTCAGCCTACTTTGTGAGTCAACCATGAGCCAGGTCAGGTAGGTAGGGAGACTTCGTGTAAAGCTGTTCAGTCAGCGGGCTGGGTCCAGTCCGCGTCTTCTCCCGGAGGGTCTGACAACGGTCAGGCCAATGCCGAGGCGGCGGTCCTCAGCATAAAAATAAGCGGTCGCATTCTCGGCACCGTTCAGCCTCGAAGCTCTTCTTTGGCCCATAGGTCAAAAGAAAGCGTCCTCTCGAGGTCACCCTCTGATATGTCTGCGTGTAGACAGTCGGGTTTTGGAGCTAGTTGCGGTCTCCTCCTTGAGCCAGCTTCTGTTTCTGGTAGCCGGCGTCTTCGACATCGGCCCTACCCGCCCTCTGGTAGGTCTTCAGATGAGCAGTTTCATCAGTGGGCTGCTCTTGTGGAGCAATGGGCTTGGAGGTTGGTCCAGCTGCCTGGCCGGTCACTCGGTGCCTTGAGCTGTAGGAGACCAGGTGGGCGGTTGGGCCTCCCTGGTTCGCGGCACCGGCTTCGGTGCGTGGGCTCCAACGCATGGGTGTTCCCCCTCATGGCTGGGCGCAGGGGCCACACCGATGCCTCTGTCTCCTGCTCTTCTTCCTCCCTTCTCAAATTCTGTTTTTGGAGTCTTGGGGTATTTTCGTACCCTCGGCGCGTCCTCAGTGCCGATGCATCTGTCGCGCCATCCTCTACGCCGTTGATTACTTGGCACCGTGCGCTTTGTCTGCACCATCCTCTGTGCTGTCTTGGTGCCCGTGGCTCCTCAACACCGTCCTCGGTGCCATGCGCTTAGTCGGCGCCGTGCGTTTCTGCAACGCGGGGTCCTTAGGCATCGTCCACCTCTCAGGACTCCTCCTTTAATCGCTTTCCTTCCTTATTTCCATCTGATTTCCACTCCTTTCCTGACCATGCAGTCCATCCTGGACTGTCAGGAGATAAATTTGACCTGACCCAGACCTTAGGCTGGGTGATGAAGTGGAAGAAACAGGATCTATTCCTGCTCGGAGCCTGTGGTCGAGGACCTGTCTTTTAAGTCTCTGCTGAAAAACTTGATTTCCACTCTTTCTCTCCAAACTACAGATATTGATCCTGGGAAATTGCTAAGACTCCAGTATCTCCATGTTCCGGAGATCCCTCTGATTTGACTCCTCGGTACAGCCGTCCTTTGAGATGCTGTCTCAAATGGTATGGAGTAATCCTGCTCTCATTCCTTCGGTGGCTAAATCCATAGATAGAAATACTCAGCCCCCAAGGCTCGACCCATTTTGGCGTCCCAAGCCTTTACCGGATCCTATATTAGTTTGGCAGAGAATGATAGGGTCGTCCTCCCCAAACTACTGCAGCTCGACCTATTACAAAGAATCTCATAAGATAGACACTTTAGGTAAGAGGGTCTTTGCTGCTTCCACCCTGGTATGCATATTGCCAGCTACCAGGGCTGTTTCTCTCAGTATGTATATTCTTTGGCATTGCTTAAACAGATGGTTGAAGCTCTACCAGAATCGGATACAAAGCCAGAGCTTCTTCAGATTATTACCCGGGTATCGAATCCAACAGCCAGCAGGTTAAAGTGGCTATGGATGCTTCGATACTGCTTCAAGCGGCGGCGGCGGCATTTGTACCGCCGTCATTCCTGGCTGCGCCCTTCAGGTTTCACGAATGATGCACAGCAGCAGGTAATGGCGTTGCCTTTTGATGGTGTTTATCTCTTGACCTCAAGTAGAACAAGCTCTAGAAGCTATACAAAAAACTAGGTCAACCGTTAAGTTGGCTCGACTTCCTCCTGTCCCTCTCGAGGTGTTAATACGCCAGTTCCATAACTGTCAGTCCTTTCGAGGCAAAGGCAGAGGAATTTTCATAAAACCAAGCCCCCAGCCTCAAAGAAAACGCACAGAGGCGCAAGGACCCAAGGCCCAGCATCACCTTCTGAGTTGTTGTTCAAGTCCCACCTCAGCTGCCTGAGGTGGGCTCTTCCTCAGCGGTGGGAGGTTGTCTCGCACTTCTACAATCAATGAAGTCCATAACCTCAGACAAATAGGTCATTCGGATAATCGCGAGGATATTCACTCAATCTTGTAGCGACCTCGGATCGCTCCCCAAACGACAGCTCAGGCTGTCAACCCTTCAATCAGACCTTCTCACCTCCGAGATTCAGGGCCTTCTGAACAACAGGGCAGTAAGTAGTTCCGCTGCATCAACGGAACACAGGGTTCTACTCCCATTACTTTCTGGTTCCAAAAACCGGGGGCATGTACCCCATTTTGGACCTCAGAAAACTAAATAAATTTCTGCCCAAGAGAAATTCAAGATGATTTCACTAGGAACCTTGTTACCTTTGCTTCAACAACACGACTGGCTAGCCTCCCTAGACATGCAGGATGCTTACCAGCACATCTCTATTCTTGAAGCACCACAAATTCCCTAGGTTTTGTGGCTCTGGGACAACATTATCAGTTCAGAGTCCTGCCCTTTGGGCTATCCTTGGCGCCACGGTTTTACAAAGTGTTGTGCAGTTCTCATGGCGCATCTCAGAAAGATCGAATTCAAGTGTTCCCTTATCTGGACGATTGGCTTGGCAAGTCCTTCCAGGCAGGAACTCTGGATGCCATAGCCACGGCTTCAAGCTTTCTCACGTCCATGGGAGTCCTGCTAAACCTCAAATTGCAGGAACTCTTCTGGACACCTCCTGTCTGAGCTTTTCTTCCAGAGGACAGAAGGGCGATATCCTTCAGATGGCCCATCACATCGGGGAGAGCAACTCGGTTCCAGCTCTCTCGATGCAGCGAATACTAGGTCTCATAGCATCCTCGGTGTTCACTGTACCCTAACACGCCTTCACATGAGAACTTCTCAGTGGATGCTCAGTACTCAGTGGTCCCAACCACTCACCCGAGTCCTTTCTCATCAAGGTGACAGAACCTTTAAAGATGTCGCTCACCTGGTGGTAGCAAGAGAACAATCTCCTAGAAGGATGTCACTTTGCTCCTCTTGATCATCAGATTTCCATTACCACAGGCAGCGTCCCTGGTGGGCGCTCACTGCTGATCAGGCTCTCCACACTCAAGAGTCACGTGGACTCTGGTCAAGTCCCAGCTTCACATAAATGTCTTGGAAATGAGAGCGTCCTTAATGCAGTCCAAGCATTGAAGGACATTCTCTATCACAAAGCATTCTCCTTCAAATGGACAACAAAGCAGTGATGTATTACATCAACAAACAGTAGTGCTCACTCTTACACCCTTATGCAGAAGCGATGAGAGTGTGGGACTGGTGCTTGCAGCACAAGTCTCTAATTCAAGCGGTCTACCTGCCAGGAATACAGAACGAACTGGCAGACCGCCTCAGCAGAACAGAGACAGATCCTCACGAATGGTCTCTCGACTCAGCCGTAGTTCAGTCAGTATTCTTAGAGTGGGGAACTCCAGACCTGGACCTTTTGATTCCCACACAACACAAAACTGCTCTCTTCTGCTCCAAAATCCAGGGCCTGGCATTTTCTGTCAGGATGCTTTCAGGCTGCAGTGGGCAAAAGCGCTTTCTATCGCCTTTCCGCCTCTTCCTCTAATTCAGAGGTACTTCTCAAGTTCGAATCCCAGGGGACAAAATGATCCTCATTGCTCCCTTCTGGCCTCGACAAATGTGGTTTCCACTACTCAACAGTATGTCGGCAGCTCCGCCATAACCACTCCCACTTCAGGCGAACCTCTTGACTCAAGGGCCTGTTGTTCATCCCAACTTGAGGTCGCTTCACCTTCACGCTTGGCTCCTGAAGAGATAAAGTGAACAGGTTCAATGTCTCTACGCAGGGTTTAGGATATTCTTCTGGCTCTTGTGAGCCAGCCACTAGAAAAACTTACACAGCCAAATGGGCGTTTTTCGGCTCGTGGTGCAAAATCCTCCTTAAATCCTTTTCCTGTCGTCCAGATAAAATTTTGGAGTACCTCTTAGACCTCTCAAATTCAGGTCTGCAGTACTCTACAGTCAGAGTTCATCTTTGTGCCATTTCAGCTTATCATGAGCGGTACTTTCCTTGTCACTAGCTCAGTTACCCGTAGTTGAGGTTTCTTAAGGGATTCTGCATACCAGACCTCCTATAAGGCGTCCAGTCGCAGCCTGGGACATTAATCTTGTGCTAGACATGCTCACTCGAAAGCCTTTCGAACCTCTGGCTACCTGTGAGTTAAAATTTCTCACCTGGAAAACTGCCTTCGTGGTGGCCATTACCTCAGCCCATAGGGTTTCTGAGATACATGTCTTGGTCACAGACCCTCCGTATACTGTGTTCCATAAAGACAAAGTAGTCCTTAGAACCCATTCTAAATTTCTTCCTAAGGTTGTTTAGGAGTTCCATCTAAACAAACCTTTAGTCCTTCCTCTCTCGGACTTCAAAAATGAAGGAGAATGTTCTCTTCATTCCTGGATGTCAAGAAAGCTTTACGTTTCTATCTAGATAGAACAAAGGACTTTCGTAAAGCTCGACAACTGTTTGTTTCTTTCAGCGAGACCCAGCTGGGTCAGCCTGTCACTATCAGGTGTATCTCAGCATGGCTAGTGGCATGCCTTCGCCACTGTTATTCCATAGCGCAGGTTAAGCTGGAGGGCAGGTGTGCGCTTACTCTACTAGGCGGTGGCGGCATCTCTGGCAGAAATCTGCAATGTTCCCATTGTAGATATTTGCAGTCTGTGACTGCCTGGAGCTCAGTGCATACCTTCGTTAAACACTATGCCCTGGATGTCCATGCCAGACATCTGTCCTTTGGCAGAACCATCCTTAATGGACTTCTGTCCTAAAACTGTGAGCTCTTGGTCTGTCCTGCCACCCTCTCGGGGATTATTAGCTCGGTACTCTCCCATTAGTGTGACTGAGTGGTGGAGACTTATGTCCAGGAAGATATGAAGTACACGTACCTACCGTAATTCTTGATCATCTTGGACAAGTCTCCACTCACTCATTCACCACACCCCCTCCATCCCCCGAGCTCACCTCTGTTGTTGGTCTTCACTCCCTCAAATCTTTAGGCTGTGAAGATTTCTTTGTTGACCCTTCTTCTCTGGTCTTCCGGACTATATTGTGTCCGGTTTTGGTTGAAACTATCCTTCTAGGTCAGTTAGGCTGCATCTCCTCGGAAAAAAGGTACTGAAGCGGTTGGAAGGTCGGCCCAAGATATTCATTACCATACGAGCTGAGGCTGTGGTGCCGCTCTCGGTCTCAAGCTGACCTTCCAACAAAAAAAAAAAGTTTGCTCCTGATGGGTCCTAGTGCCTCAGCGCTGAGTCCCATTAGTGTGAATGAGTGGTGGAGACTCGTCCAAGAAGATCAAAGATTACGGTAGGTACGTAATTTCCATTTCTAGGGGCGTGGATATGTTGTTCATCCACAGTCTGGCAGGTTTCTTGCCGCTTTAAATCTTGCTGGAAGGTCTTCAAGCTGGCTCCTCCACCTACGGGTGGTAAAACTCTCGGCTCCGCCCCATGGCCTTAGAGTCTTCCTTACCGCTTGAGCTCAGGTTCCTCCTTAGCGCTCTGCGTATAGACTGGATCCTAATTCTTTGGTTCGCCTGAAGCGTATTCTAAAATTATCAAGACTTTGGTCAAGTTACTCCCTAGCAACGACGATGGACAAATCGACTCCAGTTTCGTGGTGCCCTTGTGGGCAGAAAATGTCAGGGACGGATCTGCACTCACGTGCATCTACTGCCTCGGCCTGGAGCCATGACCTGCAGGCCTGCGAGTTTTGCTATTCATTTAGAGCCGTCCTGGAAGGCCACGCTGCCCGGTTGCAGCAGGCGCCCAGCGCTATCCGCCAGTGAAGTCGAAGGAGCCCGTTGGGCGGTTACTGCGGCAGCTTGGCTCGGCTGGGCAACTCGAGCAGATGATCGCCGTCGAGGAGGAGGCACAGCCACATCATCCTCTTCCTCAGTCTGGCGTTTATCCGCTCTTTCTGGTACCTCATATTCAGCTTCTTTCAGGAGCTTTGCCAGTCCCTTTCCACGAAGGAGGGGCCATCGGACATTCCTCTCGGTCCAAAAGAAGGACTCGAAAGGTAAGTCCCGTCGTCGCGTTCATGGGGGCGGGAGGTCCCTTCCGGACAGTCAACACTCTGCGGTCAAGGTTGCGGCTGAGGCCGCTGGCTTCACTAGTGTCCCGTCAGGTCAGCCAGCGGAGACACCCCGGCGGCGGTCGAGATTTTCGCGACCCGTCGGACCAGAACTGTCGACCGGTGAAGCAACAACCCTTCTTAAGCGGTTCCCCGGTGGAGACTGAGACTTGCCTGCACCTCTGGTGTCGCAGTCCCCGGTCAAGGCTCCGAGCAGGGAAGAGCAGGTGTCTCCACCTTCCCAGACCCATCCTCTGTCTGTGACATCCTCTTGGTCGGCCGATCCACGTGACATCGCGTCTCGGCCACCAAGTAAGCGGGCGCCACCGCTAGTCCTCGTCTTCCTCCTCGAAGAGGAAGCCAGCGCAAATTGCATCAATGCTACGAGGACCTGATGTGGCAGTTACTTCTGTCGGGAACGAAGCCGAATGCCGTCGCCTTCCCTGGCCATCAAGTGGCTGTCACCAGCGGCCCGAGAAACAACCCCTCTCTGTAGCCGAGGTGCCCAAGCCTGGGCCAGTTGTTCCGAAACCAGCTGCCCACCAATTGTGGTGGAACCTCCGCCATAGCGAAATCGGGGCACCGACCAAGGACCTCTCGGTTGGGTCAGGGCCTGCCCCACAGGTTGTCAGTCACCCTCACTCCTGACTGTCCTTGGTAGGTGGAGGGTGGCTCAGGCCCAGGCAGCTCTTGGACTCCTCCCGAGTCAGCGACTCCTCCCTCTTCTCCAGGCCCATTGACCTGAGTCCTCCGAGGCCAGTCGATGGGCCAGCCGCCGTCCTTCATGGGTCTGCTTGGCTCATCTTGGGTCACGGGATGCAGCTCGAGCCCGTATCCAAGCGAGACCCAGTGTCCCCCTGACAAGAGATACTGAACCGAGGATTCACCGGAGAGCCTTTCCGGTGGCTA
Source organism: Neoceratodus forsteri (assembly GCA_016271365.2). NCBI lineage: Eukaryota > Metazoa > Chordata > Ceratodontiformes > Ceratodontidae > Neoceratodus > Neoceratodus forsteri. The sequence continues at coordinate 124,609,318 of JADMNL010000030.1, read as the reverse complement.
AGCCATTGTTGGCCCAACCTTGGAGCTCTGGCAGAGGCCTGCTTCCTGTCCCCTGCACCCCGGCCAGGATGGCCCAGGAAGTAAGCGGTCCCTACCGGCTCTTTGCCCAGTTTTGGAACACCCCTCCGCCAGGGATTGGTCCTGACAGCGTTTTCCGGCGCAGAGCGCTGAGCATGTGGACAAGCCCCGACAAGGTCCAAAAAGCTGGACTACGCCAGGCGCAAGGTATGCCTTCGTCCTCCTTTGGCTTCCACCAGGCCAGCTCGACGGTGCTAATGAGCACACTTCTTCACGCCCTCATGGGCTCCCTGGATGAGTGATCCCTCATCTCCCACCTGACCTGCAGACCACGGTCCGGCAGGTATGGGACCAGGAAGAGGCGGTGGCAAAACAACAGCTCCAAATGTCTCTGGACATTGGAACTCCTGTGCCAGATCAGTTGCGACGCTGGTGGCCATGCACACCCTGAAACATGGCTGAGGATGTCCACCTTCACGGCGGATACCCAGCATAAACTGGCGGATGTCCCCTTCCTGGGGATCGAGCTCTTGACCTTGGGTGGAAGGTTACCTCCAGCGGATCGAAAAGTCCAATGCCACTCTGGACTCTGTCACCTCCGCCCAGAAGGACAGACAGTGACAACAGCAACACAAGTCCTTTCATCATTCCTGCGCCTTCTGACGTCCGGCCCAACAGCTCCAGCACTAGGGCCCAGCAGGCTCTGCTTGACATCCCAAGCCTGCAGCTTCCTCTAATAGGAAGCAGGAGGTAAAGGCCCAGGAGGTCCTCGGCCAGTCCTCCTCTAAGCCTGCCCAGTGACGGGTTGAGGTGTCGCCCCAGCCTCGTCACTTCCCCTGGGTTCCCGGGGGATAACTCCACCACTTCCTTTCCGCCTGGTCAGTTATCACCACGGACCATTGGGTGTTGGAAGTGGTAGAAAGAACCTGCCCTGGAGTGAGCAGGCCCGCCCTTCTGGGCACGTAGCCCCTCGGGGGCTATGAGGTCTGCAGCCTCTTTGTCAGCTCGCTGAGCCAATATCGCCCTGCTCCTCGAAGAGGTGATCAGGAAGGTGGCGGATCCTTCTCCAGACCCGGGGTTTGTGTCCAGGTACTTCCTGGTCCCAAAGCAGACGGGGGCTGGCTGGCGCCTTATGGAACTTGCAGACCTGAACAGGTTTCTGGGTCTCGGACTTTCAGGATGGTCACTCTGGCTCATATAATCCCATCCTTGGAGCAGGCGTGTGGTTCTGTTCTCTGGACCTTCAGGGCCAGCGTTCTTTCACGTCCCAATCCGCCCGTCCACCAGAGATTCCTCCGCTTCAGGGCAGAGGATCCTCTACAGTTCGGGCCATGCCCTTCGGCCTTTCACTTGCTCCCAGGGTCTTCACCAAATGCATGGCAGTGGTGACAGCATTCTCGGCGCCAAAGGGTCGGGTGTACCCCTACCTGGATGACTGGCTGATTGCAGCCCCCTCCAGAATGGAGGTGGAGGCGGTCAGAGATCTGGCCTCCAGGTTTGCTCTCAAGTTGACCTCTTCATCAGCAGGCCAAGTCGAAACTCGTGCCAAAGCAGGTGATCCAGTTCATCGAGGCAGAGCCCGACTCTCTGAGCAAGGCACGGCTCCCGTGGACAGGGCAGGTTCTTTCCTCCTTTGCCCAGTCATTTCTGGTTGGGCAGTTGCACCTGCCGGAATTCCTGCGCCTCCTGGGCCTCATGGCGGCCTGCACCAGCGTGGTTTGTTGGGCCTGTTGGTACATGCATCCCCTTCAATGGGGCTTGCCAGCCAATGGTCACAGCACCTGATCCGCTTGATCAGCTAGTGACAGTGATCCAGGAGATGTGGGCGCTCTCAGTGGTGGACCCGTTCCAGCACCATCTGCAGGAGGGCATCCCGTTCTGTCCACCCGAGCCGACTGTCTCTCTATCGACTGATGCTTCTCTGATGGGTTGGGGTGCCCATCTGGGAAACACAGAGCGCATGGCCTCTGGTCCCCAGGAGTTCGATGCCACGTCAACCTGCTGGAGCTTGAGTGGATTGCGTCTAGCCCTCACCGCCTTCACTCTGTTTCTACGGGGTCAAGTGGTTCCAGGTCCAGGCGGCAATACCACGACCATGTACTGACCTAAACCGCCAGGGCAGGACCGCTCCATGCCTCTGTGCAGTGAAGCTCTCCGCATTTGGTCACTCATCTGCGCAGCCTGGAGGCGGATCTCCTTAGCCATCCATGTGGCAGGAGTCTCCAACACCCTGGCCGATGCCCTAAGCCGGATGAGGGGCTGCTTCCACAGTGGTCTCTCCTGCCGGAGTAGTACAAGATCTGTTCTCCCACTGGGGCATGCCTCAGGTGGACCTGTTTGCCTCCGGGAGAATCTGAGCTGAGACTGTTTCATGCCCCCCCTCAGCAGGGCTCGCTGCAGGGGATGCCTTCTCGTCCTGCTTTCCCCATTTCCGTGATCCACAAGGTGCTTCTCAAGGCGAGGAGGGACAAGGGCGCAGGTGATTCTGGTAGCCCAGACTGGCCCGCCAGTTCTGGTATCCAGATCTCCTCAGTCTCAGCTCCAGGCTCGAGCAGCTCCAGCCTGCCTGGACCTGATCTCAGTCAACCAGAGGAAGTACCAACCTGGTCCTTTCTCAGCAAGGCTGTCTGACCCTAAGGTGCACCTGGCAGCCATCTCTCCTTGCAGGGCGGGCTGGGAAGCAGTCAGTGGTGCAGGAGAAGGTGGTGGTTGCTTTTCAAAGGCCTTGATCACATATCCCTCCAGTGCGAGTACCTCCACCTCCGTGGGATCTACTACTGGTATTGGCTAAGCTCATGGGCAAGCCCTTTCGAACCGATGCACAGGTGTGACATCTCTCACCTGTCGTGGAAGACCGCCTTCTTGGTGGCTATCATGTCAGCCAGAAGGATGGGAGAGCTCAGGCGCTTTCCATCGAGTCTCCTTATCTGGTCTTCCACAGGGACAAGGTTGTCCTGCACCCCACCAAGTTCCTTCCGAAGGTGGTGTCGGAGTTTCACCTTAACCAGGTGTTGACTCTGCGGTGTTCTACCCCAATCACACCTCGGAGGCCGAATATAGACTCCATTCGTTGGACCCTAGAAGAGCTCGCTACTATAAGGAGCGGACGGCTGAAGTTCGGGAGAGGTTCACAATTGTTTGTCACCCACGCTGAAGCCGCACCTGGCAGACCTGCAGCCAAGCGGACGATAGGCAGGTGGGTCACCTCCTGCATAGATCTCTGCTATAGGTTGGCAGGCATGGAGCCTTCCAGAGGGATAAGAGCTCATTCTACCTGCCATACAGCTGCATCAGTGGCTGCTTCCAGGGACGTCCCTATCCAGGAAATCTGCAGGGCTGCTACCTGGAAGTCAGACACACCTTCATCACCCACTACCACATTGACCTTGAGTCAAGCCAGAATGCTGGTTTGGGGGTCTCGGTTCTCCAGTCTTTATTTCCCAAGTAGGGATGCGCCTTGCCTCCCTCCTCCCGGAGAACTGCTAGGAGTCTGCCAGACAGTGGGGATGAACAACATATCCATGTCCTAAAATACAGGTTACTCACCTGTGGCAGGAGTTCTAGGAATGGTATATGTTGTTCATCCACCTACCCACCCACTCCCCCGCTTCGGGACGACAGCCTGGCTTCCAGCGGGCTATATCTGGCATCATGGGGCGGAGCTGAGAGTTTTACCACCCGGGTGGGTATGGCGCCAGCCTGAACCTTCCGCAAGATTTAAAGCGGCAAGGAACCTGGCAGACAGTGTGGATGAACAACGTATACCATTCCTAGAACTCCTGTTATAGGTGAGTAACCTGTATCTTTGGTCCATCCCAACTTATGCTCACTCCACCTGCATGCTTGGCTCCTCAGGACCTAGCGAAGCTCAGATTTGGAGTTTCGGATGAAGTAGCTCAAATCTTGGTAGAGGCGTAGAAGCCCACTACCAGGGCCACTTATGCCATGAAATGGAAATGCTTTTGTCTATGGGCCACAGCCAGGAGATTGGACCCTCTGGTCTGTCCGTCAACTCTATCTTACAGTACCTGTTATCCTTTGAGTCCGGTCTGTTACTCCTCCATAAAAGTACACCTGGCTGCTATTTCTGCCTATCATCCTCGTCCATGACAGGACTGTGGCTCAATTGGAGTAGTGAAAACCTTCTTAAGAGGGTCCTGCATCTCCGTCCCCCTGTTCAGGATCCTGTTCCTCCTTGGAACTTATTGTTTGTTCTGGAAAGGCTTACACTTCCCCATTTGAACCTGCCATGAGTTGTGAGCTTCGATAACTCTCCTGGAAGATGTTGCTTTTGGTAGCAGTCACTTCTGCTAGGCACATTTATGAGCTTGTGCTTTGATGTGTAGAGAACCTTATCTGATTTTTCTTAAGGATAAGTTGGATCTCTGCACCAACCCAAAATTCCTTCTAAGGTAGTCTCAGAGCTTACTCTTAATCAGTTGGTTCAGCTTCTGGTTTATTACTCGGAACACTCCCAACAGGGGTGAGGCTTCTGCACACCTTAGATGTGCATAGAGCTTTGCACTATTACCTGTCCAGAACTCAGGAGGCCAGGCAATCAGATCAGCTTTTGTGTCCTTTGCGGACAGGTCCTTGGGCGCCGGTTACCAAACAAATGCTTTGCGTTGGTTGGTTAACTGCATATTCTGCTGTTATGAGAAGGGTGAAAAACCCTTCCAGGTGTGGTCAGGCGCATTCACTTAGGCGGTTGCTAGTTCTTTTGCAGCACTCGAGAATGTCGGCGCTGACATTTGTGCTGCCACCACTTGGCACTCTGTTCACCGTTCATCAGGCACTACAGCCTGGATATAGTTTCAAGGCGTTGAAGAGGTTTGGCCTTGCGGTTCTGCAGGGCCTTATCTCATGAGAGGTCTTTCTCCCGATGTCGTCTGCCTCTCCTTTCCCCTCCCAAAGGTTGTCTTAAGCTTTATACTGCTTGGGAGCGTCTGTATGTTTACTTTCCTTCCTAAGGGTTCTCTTTAGTTTTATACTGCTTGGGAATCAGTCTTATGTGTTACCTGCTGCAAAGCTTCCTCTGAAGTAAAATAGGTACAGTTCGTAAGAACTTACCGTATCAGTAGATCTTGAGAGGAAGCTCTTGCAGCAGTATATTCCCTCCTCCTTCCCCAGGGAGTCGGTCTCTCTGCTCTGATCCAACTTTCATTCTTTCAATTACAGGCTTTGTGTTTGCCCTTATTTGTTCTGTAGAGTTTGTTTGATCCACAGCTGTTCGTTTTGGCCTGTCATTGGCGTACAAGAACTGGAGCACGTGGGGACTGCCTCCTGCCTTTATACTGGGTGGCGTCAGGTTTGGAGCCGATGTCGGGTGGGGCGGTCCCGTCGGTACTGCTGGAGAATATAATTGCCGCGATCTGCTGCCAGGTGGTGTCAATCCTATGTGTGTTACCTGCTGCAAGAGCTCTCTCGCAGATCTACTGTTACTGCACGCTTACTTAACTGTACTCTATCCGCATGAACCTGTTCACCTCCCCGCTTCAACGCATAACCTGAGCTTCCAGTGGGCAAAGATCTGGAGTCATGGGGCGGAGCTGAGAGTTGTACCACTGGGTGGGTGGGAGGAGCCAGCTTCATGACCTTCTGGCAAGATTCTTAAAGGAAAGGACATGCCAAACAGTGTGACTGAACAACATATACCACTCCTAGAATTACTGTTACAGGTGAGTAACCTGATTTTTGTGTGTGTGTGTGTAGCACAATTAAATCATTTGAGAAAGGTTAAAATAAAATGTTCTGAAGCATAGGATAAATGCAGGCAATAAAAAGTAATTCTGCACTTCGGAAAAAGACCACGTCTTCTCTAGGAACCCATTTAGACTTGCTGGGCGGGTCTCCTCAAGTCTCACCGGCATTTAGGTAGTGGTCTCATCTTCTGAATCGAGTCGGGACCCCTTGCTGCATAGTCCAACTCTATTTTGGTGATCAGTTTTGCTGCTTCCACGGGTCTGCATAATGGTAAGTTCTAGAGGTGTGGATATGTTGTTCATCCACACTCTTTGGCATGTCCCTTTCCCTTAAATCTTGCGGAAGTCTTCAGGCTGGCTCCTCCCACCCACCCGGTGGTATATACCTCAACTCCGCCCCATGACGTAGATCTTCCTTTCTGCTGGAAGATTCCAGGTTCCCTCGTGCTACTTCTACAAGTCGGTAGGCCTGAGTCTAATCGACTGTTTCACGCATTTGCTTTCTTTAAAACTCGTAGAGTTTATGAATCCAATCGAGTGCATGGGACATGGAGGACAAGTCGTCCACGGTTTTCGCCCGTGTCCTTGCGGACAAAAATGTCTTGCACCGATCCCCACCTCTCGGATGCTTATTGCTTGGTGTCGTGGCATACCACTGCTTGCACCATCTGTCTGGCCTTTCCACCCCAACGCTCTGGACGACCGCAAGGCATGCCTACGGATAGGGAAACCGGAGCTTTGCAATCCACCAGTGAAATAGAAGGAGGTCAGGTGGGCAGTTTCCGCTGCCATGGGATCCACTGAGCAGCTCGAACAGATGGCAGATTTCGAAGAGGAAGCTGCCCAAGCTTCGCCAGCCAAAGTTTTTGTGCCACTTAACCAGGACTCCACCTTTACTGGGTCCTTTTGGGAGCTGTGCCAGTCTCTCCCCTACCAAGGGTGAGGCCCTCAGGCTCGCACTCCTCCCGCCCCAAAAAAGGGTCAAGGACCTCAATCTTCTTCTGGCCAAGAAGAGCGTTCCTGGGACCGAGGCGGTCCGATTCACAGGACCAGTCAGTCTCGGCCTCTGTCGATATAGTTTCCTCAGCTGCCGCTTCTCGGACTGTCCGTCAGGCCAAGGCACTGAAGCCGTAGGATACGCAGAACCGCCAAGATTTCTCTCAACCCGATCGAGCTGCTATCGCGACCACGCCGACAACTCTCTGAAAGGACTCCATCCTTTCTTTCCCCCGATGAGGAGACCTGCCCCATGGGCATTCCGATCGAGGGACAGGAACCGATCCTCGGTTTCACTGAATCCGGCCTCTCCCGATCGACAGAGCCGACACGTCTGTCTCGATTGAGGAGTAGAGGACCCGTCGCTAGAAAAACCGAAAAAGGCTCACAAACACTCCCGGAAGAGGCGCCACTGCTGTTCTTCATCCTCTTGGGCAAGGAGAGACTTAGAGGAAGCTCCGTCGGCGTTATGAGGACCTCGTGGCAACAGCTAATTCTGACGGTCTAAAGCCGGCTGCACAGCCATTACTTGGCTCTAGCCTCTTGGCCGACACTGACTCCTCCGGTACCGGGGACTCCGGTAGGAACAGCACGCATTCCTGCTCGGCCTGTACCGGCTCTCCCCACCAATTTTGGTGGAACCACCGCCAAAGCAGCCTCAGGGAGGGGCTCCCTCTAAGGAGGATCAGACAGACACGGGCTTGCCATGTCGTCTGTCCATCACTATTGCTCCTGATCGCCTAGAGCGCATTGAAGGGGACATAGACGGGAGACCCTGTATCCCGACTCCTCGAACTCTGATACCACTGGTCTTCACTCACACCCTGATGATGAGTTGTCAGTGACAGGCCTGGAGGAAGGTCCTTCTTCCTTCCAGGGCATCCTTCAACTCATTTCTGAGTCCACTGGTATGCCATTGCAGCCTATCCAAAGCGTCGAATATCCTCTCACGGATATCCTTAAAGGGGATACCCGATGAGAGGCCTTTCCAGTGGCGAAGCCATTGTTGCCCAGCCCTTGAGCTATGGCAGCGCCTGCCTCTTGCCCGGCTCCGTCTGCCCGCGTGGCTCTGCAAGTACACTGTACCTATGGGGTCCTTGGCGGCTTCACTGAGCATCCCTCGGCCGAGAGCCTTGTGACTGCCTCAGTGTTTCGCGCATGGATAGCTCAGCGGATACTGACCGCCCTCCGGACAAGGTCCAAAAATATGGACCATTCTGCCCAGAAGGTATATGCGGCCTCATCCTTGCGCCTTCACAGGCCAGCTCAGCAGTGATCATGGCACACTTCTCTCATGTTCTTTTGGGGTCGCTGGGTGAAGTCCTCCCTCATCTCCCAGCAGGCGTGCAGACCACAGTTAAGTAAGTCCGTGACCAGGGCTGTGCTGTTACAAAATAGCAGCTCAGGCGGCTCTGGACCTTGGCGATTCCTGTGCCAGTTCTCTAGCAGCCGCGGTGGCCACTCACTGCAGGGCCTGGCTGAGATTATCATCCTTTCCAGCGGATACTCAGCACAAGCTAGCTGGCGTGCCTTCCTTGGCACCAACCTTTTCGGTCCGTGGTGGCAGGTCACCTCCAGCGCATTGGTAGTCCAGTGCCACTTTGGATGCCACTTCTGCTAAGGGTTCTTGAGCAGAACCAGCAGAAGCGCAAGAAGAAGCCCTTCGGCACTCTTCCCCTGCGGTTAGGCAGTCCCACTTCAGGGAGGTCAACAGCAGGCTCAAGCTTCAGCACCTAGGCCCAAGCAGGGTCCCCAACAGCCCACAAAGGAGGCCAAGGTGCGGTCCAGGAGCCTCCTCCTCTAAGCCTGCGCAGTGGCGGTCGGGTGGCCATCCCTACTCCCGTCACGCCAGTTCTGAGTCCTCCCATGGGGTCCAGCTCCACCACTTTGTTTCCGCCTAGTCGGTATCACTTCTGACAGGTGGAGTCGTGGAAGTGGTGGGTGGGGACTGCCTTTAGAGTTTGAGCAGTACCCTCCTTGCCAAGCCCGTGCCCCAGGGAGAAAGGATCTCAGTTGGCGCTCAGTCGGCCCTTTGGAACGACATTGCTCAGCTCCTCTGCAAGGAGGCAGTAGCTCAGTGCGGATCCTCCTACAGACCCAGGCTTCATGTCCAGGTACTTCCTGGTCCCCAAGCGGACGGGAGCTGGCGCCCATCCTAGATCTTGACAACCTGAATCAGTATCTCAGGTCTCACACCTTCTGAATGGTAACTCTGAACCAGATCATACCATCTCTGGAGCAAAACATATGGTTCTGTTCACTGGATCTACAGGACGCGTTCTTTCCGTCCCAATCTGTCCGTCCCACCAGCGGTTCCTCTGCTTCAGGGTGAAGGGACTCTATACGAGTTGCGAGCCATGCCGTTCAGCAAGTCATCGACCCTTGGGTCTTCACCAAATGCATTGCAGTGGTGGCAGCCCATCTGCGGCATCAAGGGTTCGCATACACCCTACCTCGACGATTGGCTCCTGGCAGGTTCCTCCCTACAGGAGGTGGAGAGGTCAGGGACCTGGCCTTCGAACCTGTTCCGCTTAGGCCTCTTGATCAACCAGGCCAAGTCGGGTCGTGCCCTCTCAGGTGATGGGCTTTTATCGGGCAGACTCGGCTGGTCGTCAAGCCAGAGCCGGTTCCAGCAGACAGGGTGGAGGTTCTTTCCTCCTTTGCCCAATCATTTCTGGTTGGCGCTGCCTGCCGGGACTTCCTGTGCCTTCTGGGTTACATGGTGCGTGCACCTCAGTGGTCCATTGGGCAGGTTGCACATCGCGTCCTCCAGTGGGAGTTGGCGCTCAGTGGACTCAGCGTCAGGGTCTTTTCGACCAGCTGGTCACTGTCACCCAGAAGATGTGGGGCGCTCTCCAGTGGTGGACTGTCCCAAGTGCGTCTGCAGGAAGGATTCAGTTTGTCTGGCCCGAGCCAACTGTCTTTCTTCGACCAATGCCTCTCTCATGGGCTGGGAGCCCACATGGAGGCCACAGAGCCCAGGGTTCTGGACCCCGAGGAGTCCCGTTGCCATATTAACCTGTTGGAGCTCAGAGCAGTCAGACTGGCACTGTTGGCTTTCGCTCCTCAGCTCTGGGGTCAAGTGGTTCAAGTCCAGATGCACAATACACGACCATTTACTATCTCAACAAACAGGCGCGCGCCCTCCCTCTGCTATGCAAGGAGGCGCTCGGATCTGTCTCTAACCAACTGGCAGATGCTTTCAGCCGCATAGGCCAGACATCCCACAGTGGTCTCTCCATCTAGAGGTAGCTTACAGTCTGTTCTCCCATTGGGGCAGACCGTTGGTGGACCTGTTTGCCTCCAGGAGAACACCAAGCTGAGGCTGTACCATGACACCCCAAGCAGGGCTCACTGCAGGGGATGCCTTCGAGGCTGTGGACCCCAGGCCTCATCTCGCCTTCCCTCCATTTCCCTTGATCCACAAGGTGTTACTCAAGGTGAGGAGGGACAAGGCGAAGTGATCCTGGTAGCCCCAGATTGGCCCGCCAGTTCTGGTATCCAGATCTTCTCAGCCTCAGCTGCAGGGCCCCGGAGTGGCTTTGCACTCCGCACTTGATATCATTGAACCAGGGAAGGTATTCCACCGGACCTTCAATCCCTGCACCTCACAGCCTGGTTCCTGAGTGGCTAGAGTTCCAGGCTTTGGGTCTTTCCGAGGATGTCTACACTGTGTGGAGGTATCTCGTAAGAATCAACCAGAAATGTTATGCCTTCAAATGGAAAAGGTTTTCCATTTGGTGTCAGAATGAAGTCTAGACCCTTATCCTGCTCTGTGGCTAACATTTAAGACTACCTATGTCTCCCTCCAAAGGGGTCTTCAGTCATCGACCCTTAGGGTGCACTTGGCAGCCATCTCCTGCTTACAGGCGTGGGCGGTCCAGTGCACTTGTGGCACAGGAGACAGTGGTGGGCGCTTTGTCAAAGGCCTGGAGGATCACATATCCCCTCCGTGCGTGAACCTCCACCTCCATGGGATTTGTTACTGGTTTTGGCAAAGCTCATGAGCAAGCCATTCAAACCCATGCACAAGTGTGAGCTCTCGCACTTGTTGTGGAGAACTGCCTTCCTGGTGGCTATCCGTTACCCAGAATGACAGGGGCTCCAGGCCCTCGGTGGACTCCCTCATCTGGTCTTTCACAGGGACAAAGTTGTCCTCGCCCCCACCGAAATTCCTTCTGAAGGTGGTGTCAGACTGTCACCTTAACCAGGTGTTGACTCTGCTGGTATATTACCCTAAGTACACCTCTGACACAGAGTACAGGCTCCATACCTTGGACCTTAGGACGTGTCTCTCCTACTACAAGGAGGGCGGCATAAATTTGAGGAGAGGTTAGCCAGCTGTTTGTCACCTATGCTGAGCCGCTTCTGGCAGACCTGCAGCCAAATGGACCATTGCAAGATGGATTATATCATGCATAGGTCTGTGCTATGAGTTGGCGGGCAGGAGCCTCCAAGAGGGATAAGAGCTTATTCTACCTGCCATACTGCTGCATCGGTGGCTGCTTCCAGGGACATCCTATCCAGGAAATCTGTCGGCTGCTACCTGGAAGTCAGCAAACACCTTCATTTCCCACTACCATATCGACCTTGAGTCCGCCAAGATGCTGGTTTTGGGGCATCGGTTCTCCAGTCTCTTTCCTAAGTAGGGGTGCACCTTGCCTCCCTCCTCCCGGAGAACTGCTAGAGTCTGCAAACAGTGTGGATGAACAACATATCCACGCTTCTAGAAAAACAGGCTACTCGCCTGTAACAGTAGTTCTAGGAGTGGTATATGTTGTTCATCCTACACGCCCCACCGACCTCCCTGGCTTTAGGCGCATCACCTTGCTTCCAGTGGGCTAAGATCTGGCGTCATGGGGCGGAGCCGAGGTGTATATATATACCGGGTGGGTGGGAGGAGCCAGCTTGAAGACTTCCTGCAAGATTTAAAGGGAAGAGACATACCAAAGTGTGGATGAACAACATATACCTCCTAGAACTACTGTTACAGGTAGTAACTGTTTTTTTAGCTTTCATTGAAATCTTCAGGCTTGCTGGCATGGGTAAAGCGTGTGGATCCTAACTGGCGCAGCTTTGATCTTTTGATCGAATGCCATCGAGCATACAGCGCTGTCGGTGGCAAAGCTTAGGGCAGGGGAAATATGTATGGCGCCTCCTGCCACTGCTATTGGCCTCGCTCAAGGATACAGTCCCTCTCCTTACCGAGCTTAAGACCGCCAAAACAGCTCATGTGGTGGGCGCCCAAAAGTCTACATGTGGACCCCCACCGGCGTTGACCCGATAAGCCCTCACAGTCGAGATCAGGAAGTCCAAACGGAGAAATTCTTGCAGCCAGATTTCTAAAATTACTCTGGTCTTCTACCTCCGATTCCTCTGGCAGACCCAGAATTGAATATGGGAGCCCATGCCCCATTCTCAAGGTTCTCCAGTCATCGGCGAAGGAGGATGTTTTCCTTCACGAGGCCCTATGTCACAACAAGCACCTTCTCGGCTGTTTAGCGGCACCTTGTGCTGCATCATCCACAATCCTGAAGTTTGATTTCCACAACTAGCGTCGTGAGGTAAACTCATCATCTTTTGTCAATAGCTTGGATAGCTTTTAGCAGTGCTGCATTTGAGGACTGATTCGAGTTGATGTCTGGAGGCTCTTTTTCTTGTCAGGGCCTCTGCCAGTGTCTTTTGCCTGGCCTCGTCACAGCTTTTATGTTCACCATGGCACCAACAGTAAAAAGCTACTCCGTGATGCGCAGTCAGTCGGGAGCAGCCTAGAGCACTTTTAGCAATAAATGAGCAACATGTAAGCGCAATGGTGCAGAGCTATGAAAGAGTGCTGCTCTCAGCTCGGTTGCTAGCCACGCCCCCGCTGTGTGTTCTGTGTTTGAAGGGACTTTTCTCTTTAATTGTTTGTGCCACTGTCTTTGCAGGAACATTTTTTTTCCTCCAGTTGTTTAACCAGGTGAGGCCATAAGCTGAAAGCTTGTTTACAGGTGCAAACTGGGAGCACAGGGAAGTTAAGTGACTTGCATGAGGTCACACAGTATGCAAGTGGGCACTGTGGGATTCAAACCTAGGTCTCCAGATTTGCAGCTCAGAGCCTTAAACCATTGCGCTATACTGCCTCCCTTTAAATTCTTTCAGCATTGAAAGATCTTCTTTGTGGTATCTCGATCATGGGTCACACGTAGGAACTTCACTGTTGGCTGAAGCAGGATCCACACAGAAGATTTTCCAGCAGTAGCATGGGCCATCCCCACATCGACTACCGTCATCAACCCTATAAGACGCTGAGTGGCCCTCCCTCCTCGGTTCTTTCCGCCATCGTCGCCTCCTGCATGGGTCTCATGAAGCTCCACCACAGTTCCAAATGGTAAGCCAATTTTATTGTTCTTCCACGCTGATTGTACGCCTGGACATCCCTCTGTAGTTTACCTTGCGTTTTATATAGATATGCAAAAAAAAGCAGTTCCACATTAGAATATTTGTTAATAGCATGCAGTTTTAATAGGTTCAAATTTGATGTTAACTAAGGGTGCCTCCTTTGTTACAGGTGAGTGCTTACACTGTATGCAGTCCTTTCCATTGTTATCTGTTTACATTATTTGATAAGTCTGTCCTAGTTGATTTGATGCGTCAGAACCTTTCAAGACGTTAGAGAATTAGAAGACGAGCCTTGCTCCCTTACTTCTGCCATCTGACAAGATAAGCAGCTGTTTACTGTATTGTACACTGGCTAAAGTCCTATCTATATAGACCACTTCTTTGTGTATTTATTTTATTTATTAGAGAATCGGAAAGTACCTCTGAGTCACGGACTCATTTACAGAGGTTCCACGTCACATAGGATAAATACAGACAGACATAACAGCAATGAACTCAGAGACAGATACAGATTGTTTACAGGAATCAGCCAAGCTAACATTCAAGATACTAGGATTACTTATTAGGAGTAATTACACAGTACAGATGTGATGTAGATATTTTATAGCACATGAGCCGAAACTAGCAGGTCAGTTAGAGAAGAAGCAGGCCAGTGGCCATTGTCATAGATTAAGGAAGAGGACAGGGATTCAGTTGGTTAGTTATTTGAGGCTAGAAGGTGGGCCCTAGGAGGGTTTTAATTGTCCTAGTCTTTGTTCATTAGCCAGGGTGGGGCGGGTAGGCTGTTCATCCCACGGGGGCCCTATAGCTGAAGGACCTTGGAAATTGAGAGTTCTGGCTGGAGGAATAAGAAGAGATGGTGGACTGAGCTACGGGTACACTTAACCTTAATGCTTGGGTGGATTAAAGGGTGAGTCCAGTGGGGAGAGGCCTAGGGTGAATATTTTTTTTTTTTTAAAGCCGCCAGACAGGTGTGGAACCTAATCCTGCTGTCGAGATTAAGCCAGTTTGTAGCACTATAGAGAGAACAGGTATGTGTAAGTCTGTCACATCCTAGGATAAGACGTCTGACTTTGTTTAGGAGATATGAAGTCTAACTGAAGGATGATGAAGTGCTTGCTGCACCATATATCAAACTAGGCGTAATCTAGCAGTGAGAGGACGAGGAGGTGATCTGCTAGCTGAGAGCATCAGGGTGTAAGGCAATGCTTGAACGGTGCAGAAGCCCAGCCTAATGTTCAGGGCCTTGGATAGGTGGTAAATGTGCTCCTGGAAGTTAAGACCTAGGTCCAAGGGGATGCCCAGGTATTTAAAGGAGTCCACCTGCTCTAGAGGGGTGTGACTGGAAGTTAGAACTTGTTGGCATAGCACCTTTCTAGTGCTCTGTGGGTGAGAGAATAGCATAACTTTGGTTTTGTTGTAGTTAAGAATAAGGCGTTGCGAACTAGTTTTCCGTGCAGCTGAAAGAGGACTGAAGGAGGCCGGTGGAGTTGTATAGGGTAAGGACTGGAGGAGAAAATGACTGCATCATCAGCATATAGTAATAGATTCCTGGGCAGGACTCAGGGAGGGAGATGAGAAGAGGCTAAAAGTAGCGGTCCCAAAATGGCCCTTGAGGAACACCAGAGAGGACAGGCAGTCTATTTGAGACTGTTACCAATTTTGACCTGTTTATATTGGTTTGAAAGGTAGTCTGAGAACCATCCCATAGCGTCTCGAGAAAGACCCAAGTTGGTCAGGGTGGTTAGTAGGATGGGTGGTTGACTGTGTCAGAAGCCTTTGTGAGGTTAATGAAGACAGCACCAGTGATGTGCCTTATCCAGTGCAGAGTGTATGTGTTGGTAAATTTGAGAAGGCAGTAGTAGTGCTGTGTTCCTTGCGAAACCATGTTGCTGCTTGCAGAGAAGGTTATATTTGTTGAGGTGCTCTGTGTGCTGATCAGAGACAATCTGCTCTAATGCCTCGGAGAGGGAGGAGTATGGAAATGGGCGGTAATTATTAGTATTAGAGCAGTCCCACCTTTAAATATTGGTGTGATGGGGCAGATTTCCACTTTGGAGGATTTACCTAGGCAAAGGCGGTTTAAGATGTGAGTAAGGGGGTAGAGAACTCATTAAGGGTGAGACAAAGGAGCTTCATGTCCAGAGAGTCTGAGCTATAAGAGGGTGGCTTAGGGCTGATCTTGGGTATGGCTCCATGATCCCTAGTTAGTGATACTGTACAGGTAAAGGGGGCTGCAGGAGGGGAGAAAGGGTGTTGGTTGCAGGGATCAAAAAGTTGGGAATAGGACACTACTAAGGTTAGTGAAGGCATTATTGAAGGCTGAGGTGATACGGGAAGGGTCAGTGGTCAATGACCCTTCAACCATGACCTCGTTGGCATCTGGTTGGGGGCCTTACCACAGATTTCATTAGTGTTGTTCCAGAACTTGCGTCCAGAGCCCCAGGAGGAAGTTAGTGAGGATTAAGTACTCTGCTTTGGCTGTGAATGGCCCAGGTGCACTTATTCCGAGCCTCTCTGTATTTATCTGTCAAGCAGGAGGCCAGATTCTGGGAGCGTTGCCATAATGAATCTCTTGCCCAACAAGCCATGAAGTGATCAGTGAACCAGGGCACATGGTTGCCTTTAACCATTCTTTTTAGTGAGTGGGGCAAAGTTGTCCGCATGTTATTGAAAGACAGGATGAAGAGGTCAAGGGCTGTTTCTGGGGTGGAGAGCTAGTGATGAAGGACCAGTCCATAGCCCTGAGGTACACTTTAAGAGCTGCCAGTTTACCAGGGCCAAGTTTGCGTTGGGTTATGAATTTGGGAGGGATCTAGGGGCTTTGCATGACCAGGTGCAGATAACTGGGGAGTGGTCAGTAAGAGCATCTGGGAGAACAGAGACAGTAGAATTTTGTTCGGACGATTGGTGAAGACAAGGTCAAGCAGGGGAGGAGGACCCAGATGCGGGTCAAGACGGGTGGGGAGGTGACCATTTGGAGAGAGGTCTTGCTATGGCAGCATCTATGAGCGGTGAGGAGTCCTCACTTAACCAATTTATATTAAAATCACCTAGTGCAATCATTTCTGTGTGAGATGGTAGTGTGTCCAGATAGGACATTACCAGGTGGAAGGCTATTTTTTGTCCCTGGGTGGATTATAGACTGCAATGATGTGTAGTGGGCTTTGAGCACGCCCAGGTAATTTTAATGGTGACGACCTGTGGTCCTGGACCCAGCTGGGGGAGGGAAGCTGTTTAACATGTAAAATGTCTTTGGTGTAGATGGCGCCACCCCATGTTTACCCTGTCCGTCTGCGGTATAGGTTGTACCGGTAAGAGTTACTGTGGAGTCAGGAATCAGGTAGGTGAGCCAGGTTTCAGATACGGCTGTAACATCAGGATGATATTGCATGACCCAGCCCTGGAAGAGTCCCACTTTTAATATGCTGCAGACATTGAGGGAGGCAATGCTCAAATCACCATTGGAAGGTACTGGGGGCCAGGATTGGGATGGATATTGCCGACCTGAGGAGGAAAATGAGCCTTAATGCAGGGTGTAGGAGCGTCATCCTTTGTAGTGGTGCAAGAGTTATCAGAGCTCACAAAGGAAGAGATGGTAGGAATGGGAGAGATTGCAGAGAGGGGCAGCCAGGAGGAGGAGGATTGGTCCAGAGGTGGGAGGGCTGCATCAGCCGATGTAGGTGGTGATGTTTCCACTTGCTGTGAGGCGAGTCAAGAGTTGTCGAGGTGGCGACCACAGTCTGTAACTGGGGTGTGGGTCATATGCAGTCCCATTTCCAGTAATAAGGTAGGAGAGAGAGAGAGAGGATATCCCAGAGTTTATCAACTGCCAGGGAAGTTACATTATTGTCTGTATCTGGGGAGGGGTGTTGCTAGGCTAAGGCAGGACAGGGGTGTGTGCAGTGGGTAGTAGAAAGCACAGGAGGAGAATTAGAGGTAGCATTCTTACAATATATGAAAGATGTGTTAGGGCTATGAGAGAGATCAGAAGGAGCAGCCTCTGGTGGTAAGAGGATATAAGCTGCTAATGGTGAAGTTGGCTGATTGGCTGAAAGCCCCTGTATAGCATCATGCTGAGCAAGGGTAGTGGTGAGGAGGTGGGGGCCGACACCCTGCATCGGCGGGGACACAGTAACGCCAGTCCTTCCACAGAGTTGGAGTGGAGCTCATGACGTACCTGCTGTAGCTGTGTCAAGATGACCTTGTATGATTTTCCGGATGTGTATTTTCTGTGTTTTTCCATATTTAGAGGCACTGCATGAACAGTAGTGACTGGAGAGTTGCTGCTGTCCGGAATGTTCATGTGCCCAAGTTTCTGTTCTGTTAGCAGCCTTGGGCTGTGGCATTTCCCTAGTTGGGGTACACAGTACCCATCTGTAATGATTACTCATTAACAATGTAAGAGCTAACAAAAGGAAATGACGAAGTATGAAGAAATGTTTTCTTTTTGTTCTACGGATGTTGACCGATTATGTATGTAATTATTTGTGTGTGCTAGTTGGCTGGACCCTTCTAGAGTCAGCAGATCTCAAGTTTGTATCCCATCCTACTACTGAGTCTCGTAACCTTGAGCAAGTCAGTTAACCTGCCCATGCTTCAGTCTGTCCCAGCTATAGAATCGGGTAGAAGTTGGACCCTACTGTAAATTAGATGTTTCTAGCGTTGGGTTGTGCTGGGTAAATAAGTTGTGTGAATAAGTGTTTAAAATGTGCAGTCTTCATTCTCCATGATTGTTGGTTTAGGAGCTGAACAAGAGGCAGACACAGAGGACCTGGAGCATGCCATGCTGTTACGTCAGCATGAGTCCATGCAGGAGCTGGAGTTCGGCACCTCAGCACCATTCAGAAGATGCGCTGCGGGCAGTTCGCCTTCAGCACCAGACCGAGCTCACCAACCAGATGGAGTACAACAAGCGGGGGGGAGCGAGGCTGAGGCGTAAACATGTCATGGAGGTCCGGCAGCAGCCCAAGAGTCTTAAGGTACTGCCTCACATAGTGCAAATATGGGCCTGAATTATGATTAAAATAAAAAATGCGATCAGTCAGTAATTGTTTCTTAAAGGAGCATAGCTGTGTAGGGTCTGTCTGAAAGTTCATGAAAAGCGTTTTCCTAGAGATGCTTGATTTAACTGTAGGTATCTAGTCTGGAGAGATCCATATTGGAGTCAGCCATATATTAAATGAATCAGCAGCCTTGAGACAGAAAATGATGGTCATAGTTGCAGGAAGCTATGTTGTGATACAGCTTTCTCAACTTGTGACATCACTGTCTGATAGTTTCATCAAATGGCTACTGCCTTGAAGCGGTGTAGGATGGATAGGCTGGCCTGTCAGCCCGGCGGCTGTGCCAACACTGATGATTCCAGTGACCTGAACAGAGATCCAGCAGGAGGGGATGCACAGGGTTGTATGCAGTATGAACCCATTCACCACTTAGTTGTAAATTTGTATATATTTTATTGAAAAAAACTAGAATGCTCACACAAGTTACAGCGTATATAACAAACGATGTTTCAAGGAACAGCCCCTTTAGGGCATAAACAAATCCAGTGGTCCTTTTAAGCTTGATAGAGCAAACTTTTACTATGCCCAAACAGTTCCTGCATCTGCCTTGTTTTTTCTTTAATATTGCCTATGAACTCTGCACACAGGGAGTCGCTGCCCTTTCACTGAAACAGAAAGGATAAAGAAAAGGTTGTTAAACCATACGAAAAATGTGACGAGAAACCATTTGGACATACATACAGAGGAGTTTACTCTAAGCTTCAAGGAGCATTGGATTTCAGAGCCTTGCACTCAGTTACACTGCTTATACCCTGACAGACATTGTTCCTCAAAATGTCAGCTTGTGTTATCGCGGTAACGTGCAAGCATTCCGTTTTTTTTTAACCACGTGGTTCAATAAAATACATGCAAATTTACAAATAAGTGCAAGTGGGTCTACACTTCTTAACCCTAGTGCTTGCTAGATAGGCTTGTTGGGAACAGACTTCTCCTGCTCTCTTCATTTCCAGAGGAGGCCTTTGTTGGATTCCTACCACTGTCCTAGAGATAGCTCTCTAAGGTAGGAGGGCTAAACGCTGTGCTGCTGTGCCATCTCCTGGTTGATCACAGTGGGTGGATTGAGCAGCATGTGGGGATATGCACAACACACATTGAGTGCACCTGCCCTAGAGCCCTATAGATTGTGGGAGCATCATGTGATTCTCCTGACCAATCACAAGCGCTTCCTTTTGTTGCATGTCGAATTTCGCACTTCCATAAGTGTCCTACACACTGTTCCTTCTAAACAGGCATCTCATTAGCGCTACTCATGCCACACAAGAAGGGACCCATGAAAGGTAATTAAAAAAAAAAAAAAATTATGGCATGATATAGAGTAAGTTTATAGGGACGTTAGGCAGGCCTCTTATGGATATGTGTGGCCTCTTGTGTCTTGGGCACCAGAACTCCTGCCTTCAGTTCACAGTTCTCTTACACTAAGAATGGGTGAGGTGACACATTCATAAGAGGCTCTCCTAGGACCCTACAAACTCATTAATGAATAGACATCAATTATTCATCATCCACATGATTCATTGCCAAACCAGGCTGTCACTGATGGGCCTTGGAGGGGTAGTGTTATGGAATATGCCTGATCTTACTGAGATACAGCTCTTGCAGCAGGTTACACCATAAGGAATGAACCCAGCAGGCAGCAGGACCCCACGGAACAGCTAATACCAAGCCGAGGACCACCCCGTCTGCCCGCCCCGGCGTCAGGCGCATCACAAAGGCGGTCCCCAGCATACCTCAGTTATTTTCCGCTGTCGACTTGTCGCGTCGGCTCCACGAAACGCCTTCAAGCTGACGAATGACAGAAAAGAATTTGACAGTTTCCTCGATTTATCTTTTTGAGAAGTACCGTCTTCTTCCCTGACTCCTTCTGTAAAAGGACAGCCCTCAATGCGCTGCGGCAAACAGATCCCCTTCAAAGATGGGCACTCTGCCTGCGTGCGGTGTAGGCCGGACCCGATATCAGGCCTGATCTTCCTTTGTCAATCTTCATCATTCATTACTGCTTGGGTTAAGCGGAGCTGCGCTGCCTACTACGGAAGTTTTTTTTTTTTTTGGAGTCTGCTCCAACGGCACGTCCTTGGTAGCGACATACTCGTCATCTTGTGAGGCAGCCATTAGGTGCCACAGACTCCTCCTCTATCTCAGTTCTGTTTCTCCCGCCGTCGAGGCTGCACCTGTGCGCAGTGGCGAATAGTGTTCTCAGTTTCTAATACCTCAAGACTCCTCGTTTTCTCTCAGACGACTCTCTGACGTGCGTATACGGTAAGACCGTTCCTGTTTTTCTATGTCTGGTGGCAGTGCTTTATTACTTTTTTTTCCTTGTTTAGTTGCATCATGTCAGGTTGGGGAGCAAGGCTTAAGTCGAAGGCGGGCGCGCCCTATCGTCAGTGCTCTGTGGCGGCATTTTTCCGTCTCGGACCGGCATGATGTCTGTCTCCGTTGCCTGGGACCAACCACTCCATGGACCGTGGTGTCCTCGAAGTCAGCAGTTCAAGCATGAAGCCCACGCCCGACATTCGGGGCGGCGTCGCTCAAGGATTCCCAGGTAAGGTCTCTGGCCCTTCCCGGGTCCCTCTCGGGCCTATACAATCGAGAAGGAGGCTTCCTCCTCTTCTCTTGCCGAAGAGGAAGCTTCTCTTGCGGTGTCGGGGGAGCGTCGTGGTCCCTTCTGGGGCATGCGGCGGGGCCGCCTGCGGCAGTCACCTCCTCAGGGTGCAGGCTCCCCAGTGTTGAGGCCAGCGCCTGCTGGGCCTGGCACCGATGGACCCTGGCGCGCCCTCGCGCCATTTCGAGATCCGGCAGGCCGTTTGCGCTCTCGGCAGCGCGGGTTGGTTCGGCGCCATGGGCTAACTGGCGCGCAGGGGCGAAGACTGAGCCTAGCAGTTGCTGGTGGGCTGAGGTCGTCGTTGCCGTCCCTAACACGGCGCCGTTCCTCGAGGACCCCAGGGTTGCCAGCGTGGAGGTTCTGCTGGTCTCGTCCTCTTGGTCGATGACTCGGGGCGTGAACCCATCCTGGCACCCTGACTCTCGGTCGGGGTCCCCAGTAACTGCGTGGTGCTAGGCGGCTGGCGGGCCCCTCCCGCTGTCTCGCTCCCGTCCTCCCGAGGACCCTCGGGCTAGGGTGGCCCTGGGTCCCGGAAGGGTGATGTGGTGGGGACTGAGGGGGCCTCTCCCTCTAGGGTCTGTGACAGCTACCCTTCCGGTGCTGTTGCCACCTCTCGGGGTGGGAGCAGCTGGAGTCGAGGAGGAGGGCTCTCTGAGTCCGAGGTCGGCGGGGGCGGTCATCGCGGTCTCGGCAGGCCACCCCTGGTAGGGGTGACTAAGAGCCGTAGCTGAACCCGCCTTTCCCTCTTGGGCCCGGGCTCCCTTCTGGTGGCGTTGCTGCAGACTGCCCTTCTGGATCCATGCAGTCCCAGGTTCGTCACAGGGAGGATCCCCTTCTGGGCTCTTCCAGGCGTCGCATCCCAGGGTTCCGTTTTGCGACCTGGTTTTTGTCCGGGATCCCGCCAGCTCGGGCTCTGTTCCCAGTTTCAGAGCCTAGCGGAGGTCAGTTGCCTCTTACATGGTGCCCTTCTCAGTACCTCTGCAACCACCACCCCCAGCTGTTCCAGGCCATGTCCGTCATCCTGGGAGCAGTTCAGAGGTTCTGCTGGCCTTCCCCTCATCACGTTAGATATATGCATGGCGGGTCTTTCGACTCTCCCCACCCGCAGGAATCTTCTGGACATTCGAGCTCCCCATCATCCTCGTCTTCCTCCTCTGAGGAGAGGAACCCCTGCTCATCTTTCCTCCGGCGCTGATTTCACTGAATATCAGCGATTCCTCTAGAGGGTGGTGAGGGATCTTGAATCTCTTCGTTAGGCGAGACAATACTGAATGGGAGAGCGTGGAATTCCTTGGAGAATTCCGTGCCAGCACCTGGTGGTACCTTCCTGGCCTATCCCTTCCAGGAGGTGTCTATCCGTTCCTGGCAGTCACCAGCTGCCCTTCTCCAGCCAGGTAGACTGTCGGCGAAGGTGGTGTGCCCCTCGGAGATCCTGGGTACCCTTCCCAACCCGTCCTCGGGTTTGGTATACCTAGAACTCCTTCCAGGCGTTGCCGCCTGGCGCCGACCGATCCACCGGATCGGATTCCCTACAGTTCGACGGTGGGGCGGCAAGAATGTTCTCTTCCTCTCGTGCGGTGGCCTGCATTGCATCACATCAGGCTCTCCACGCTGCCTACAATCGGCATCTGTGGTCGATGCTCCCAGGCTTAGCATCAATGCCTGATACAGAGCACACCAGACAGGCTATTGCCCTCTCCGCTATAGGCCTGGAGCTGGCAAGACACCAGGCAAGGGCATCTTATGGCGCTAATGAGGTGGCTTCCAGGCTTGCGGGGACAGCGATCTCGTGAGGCGGACGGCATGGCCGTCTATCAAGGTTGTCACCCTGGCCGGCGTAGGGTGATTCGCTCCACTTTCCGGGGACCCGTCTCTTTCCTCCAGAGCTAGGAGACTTCTGCAGGGGCTTCCTCCGTCTCCCCGTCCTCGAGGCACCTCCTAGCTCTTCTTCACATAGGCTTCTCTCTGCATTAGCCAGGGTCTTCCCCTTCTGTTTCTCACCAACAGGAGGCTGGGGTCTTGTTCCCTCAGGGTTCTACCCTCCCTTTTTAAGAGGGCTTAGTACTCACAAGCAGTAATGAATGGTGAATTGACAAGGAAGATATGAAAATTACGTACCTACGTAATTCTTGATCTTCTCTTGTATCTTCACCATTCATTACTGATACCTCCACCTTCCTTCAGTGAGCCTCCTTCTGTGGCGTCTTCCCCTCCGTCTCGTTCCTCTTACTTTCCTTGGCCTTTATGCTAAAAAAAAAAAAAAAAAAACTTCTGTTTTTTCCATTCTTAGTGAATGGATCTCCCTTTTTCCTCAAGGTAAGAGGAGCGAGACGGTTATAATTTCTCTACTTCTGAGGGAACTCTTTCTGACCACCCTTTGGGTGCGATTCCTTACCTTCTTCAGGTCATGCAGTTTCCAGCCCAAGTGGCCATGCCTGTCCTGGCCCGCAAAGTCAAGAATCCTCCTGGCAGGTATTATTTCTAGCTCTTCTAGCTACTGACTGAACTTGTCAGCTCTGGCGTCTGCCTGCCTTGCCCTGGGAGTCTGATTGAGTTCCACTCTATTTTCATACAAAACTGCCTTGAGAAGGCATAGTGTTTTCCATACACTGCTGTGTTGGCACCTAACAAGGTGCGAAGGGACTTAGTCCCCTTCCTGGCTGGCGCTCTACCGGAACAGGTTCTGCCCAGACAGTCTAGGACCCTCAACTAGGATGAAGGGACTGGGCATGTTGAGAGTCCAGAGAGTCTGCCCTCATTCGGATCTGTTCAGGTGATTCGGTTGAACCTCCCTCAGTCCTAGCAACTGGGATTCTTGCTCCTTCTTGTTAGTCTCGAGCCTATAAGCCTCTCAACCGATGCTCAATTGGCACTGTTCTCCCTCTCAACATGCCTCTTTTCTTCTTCTCCTCCTTCTTCTTCTTTTCTCTTCCTTCTCTCTGTTCCTCCTTAGAGCCGCCCTGGAAAGGAGGCCCTCGCGGTCCTTAGGGTGAGGAATTCTCTCCTCTGTCTATTCTCTCCGGCTTATCCCTTTTCAGTTTATATCCTTTTCTTTTTCTATCCTCGGCTCTCTTGCCTCGCTTTCCTTATTTTTCTTACCCTTTATTTTTGCCTCTCCGATAACAGAACTGAGATAGAGGAGGTCTGCGGCACCTAACGCCCCTGGTGCACGCGCCAGACGCGGTGCGTCGCGTCGGCCGTGAGACCCCACTCAAAAAAAAAAAAATCCCATAGCGGTGTGCGCCCGCCTAACCCAAGCAGTAATGAATGGTGAAGATACAAGAGAAGATCAAGAATTACGGTAGGTAGCGTATTTTCATTTGCTAACAGTTCAACAACAGAACCTGGATCCACTGCCAGAAAGAGCTCCAGAGTTTTCTCCTGGAAGGAAAACTTAAGGCTGTGGAGAAAGATCCATCCTCTCAAAGGAACCTCACATTAATAAGGGAAACACAGACAAGCACCGGGACAAGGGTAGGACTCGATCCCTGAACTGGGCTTCAGACTCCAGGACAGCTCCAGCTCTGCCCGATCGGACTGCTCTCCATCCTGGACCAGGTCTGGCCCCCACCCACCCCCAGTCAAGGTGAGGGCTTCAGGGGACTCTGGTTCAGTGTCTTCCAGCCACTGAAGACCAAATCCAGGATAGCTGTCCCTCTGAGTCTGCTGCCAGGTCAGAGGCTTCCAACCACCACAGGCCTCAGTCCAAGTCGGCGAGCTCGCCTGGCACCCACGCCAGGACCGGCGCTGGGACACCGATAACATGGTCCTCCAGCTGCCCAGGGGCTCAGGCGTCCCTCAGCGGAAGACTTCAGAGCTTACGTTGCTAAAGCGGATGACTGAGGTGAAGCAGATACCAGAGCCATCGCCCGCAATGCCCCAAGAACCAGGCGCCACCCTCGCGTGCAGAGGATGTCCAAGAAGGATGCGGTGCTCATAGCACAGACCAGGCGGGGATGGCCGGCCTACCACAAAACCTAGCGCCAGGCCCTTTGTCCAGTCTGAACATACAAGGAGTCAAAGAACTCTTTAACTTTTGGTGGGACATCATTAAGAAAGATGTACCCACAAAACCCCGTGAGGTACTCCTCCCACCACCCCCTCAGTGGCACCTCCTAAGGCACTGAGCACTGAGCCTCAGACATTTCTCCACAGCGTGAGGGCCAGGTCAAGGCCAGACACTCTAGGTCTCTGAGTCCAAAGAGATCTTGCTCCAGGACCCTTGAAATCCCTAGTGACCACAGAGAAAAAGGCCCTGGCAGATCCTCTTGGGTCAGGTGGCGACTCACGCCCCTGATTCTTTGGGCACTCTGTCACCCCTCTCCTTTGAGCCTCCATCTCCAAATCCCCACGACCTTCCCAGGTGCGCCACGGATGACCGTCATTCTCCGATATTATCGCCACATTCAAGAGAACATGGGATGGGAGACAGAGGATTTAGACCCAGAACGACAACGCCTGGCACATTGTTTGAGGCGAAAAGACCCCAAGCTTGTGGTGGTTCCCACCCTGGTGGACACTTTCCAGAGCGCTACCACAGCTGTATGGAAGCGCCCTCAATCAGTTCCAGCGGTTCCCAAGAAGGCCGACAAGCTTTATGGGCCCCACGGAGGCTCCTCTCTTTCTCAGCAACCTGTGGCTGTCTGGGTACTCATCACAACACTTGCGACCGGCTTCCCAGCGGCCCCAACACCTCAGTACACGCCCCCAGACCAGAAATCCAAACAATTAGACTCACTGGGTGCGTCCATGCGTATGCCTCTGCTAGGTGCTCCCTCAGGTCCCTCAACTATTTGGCCTTCATGGTTCAATTCAAAATGCATTGTGGGATCAGGACAGGACCTAGTGAAGGACTTCCAGAGGGTGAGAAGGAGGAGCTCTAAACCTCCTTCGCTGCAGGCTCTGACAGGCATTGCCTCCAGACACACTCCTGGTTGAGGTCTCTGGATTTACTCAGGCGTCCAGAAAGGAATCATGGGCGTCCCCTACAGTGGAGCCGTCTTGTTTGGTGAAGACTCTGAGAGGGTCATCACCAGAATTCAAGACGCCGGAAGGCAGTTAGAATGGTTGAGGCCATGTATAAATCCAAACCTGGTTCCTTTCACAGGCCACAGAACTGTTTCGTGGCCGACAGAGCAGACAACCTTGGTTCGAGCCAACAGCAACATGGGGCAGTTTCGGGTCGCAAGAACCAACCGAGATTCTCCAGAGGTCAGGACCAGAGAAACTCAAATTACCCAACCTGCCAGTGCCACCACTGCCACAGCATGACTCCTTTCCTCCCCTGCCCCGCCCCTTCCCGGATCAAAGGAAGAGGGTCGGGGTAGAGTCGCTACCACCTGTTGGGGTGGCAGAGGATCACCTCCGACTGGTGGGTTCTTCAGCTTATCAGTCGGGATCACTATATAGAGTTCCTCGACCACCCACCGATAAGACCTCCTCTGCATTCCCGTTATTCGGGACCGCATGCCCTGCTCATCCAGCAGGAGATCTCTGCATTCCTTTCCAAGGACGCCATTGCAGTCGTGCGAGGAACCAGAGAGAAAGAGGATACTATTCCCACTTTTTCCTGGTTCCAAAGAAAACCAGGGACTTAAGCCCAATCCTAGACCTCAGCGACCTAAACATCCATGTGGTGTACAAACACTTTCTCATGATTACCCTACCAGGTATCATTCCCATGCTCAAGCAAGGCGCATGGTTAGCATCTCTGGACATGCAGGACGATATCTTCATCTTCCCATAACAGGACATTGCTGCGCTTCAATTTTTGGGACACCATTATCAGTTCCAAGCACTTCTATTCGGCCTGTCCTCTGCGCCATGTGTCTTTACCAAATGCATGGCAGTCATAGCAGCAGCCCTCAGGAGACAAGGCCAGTATGTCTTCCCTGTTTGGACGAGTGGCTTCTGATGGCCTCCTCCCCAGAGGCATTAGCAGAGACCATTCATGACACCTGCTCCCTGTTTGTCTGTAGGGATCACTATCAACCAAAGAAGTCATCCCTCACTCCCTCGCAGAGATTCGATTCATTGGTGCAGTTCTGAATACCCGTCAAGGGAGAGCCTTCCTGCAGCGGACAGAGCAGAGAATGCATCCGGTCACTAGAATATCACAGCACAAAATCTGGTCTCCGCTCGGACCGATACTTTGCCTGCTTAGACATATGGGCGGCCGCATCGCCGCGTGGTCCCCCACGCTTGTTTCACATGAGTTACCTCAGTGGACGCTGAGAACCCAATGGGACCAGAGGCAGGATCACTTAGACCAGTTGATCAGACTCACACGGCCAGTCATTCAAGACTTGCAGTGGTGGCTAGTCCCAGAACATCTTTCCGTGGGAGTCCCCTTCGTGGTGCCAATGCCATCTCTGACCCTCCCCATCGACGCTCGGGGTCCGGCTGGGGAGCTCGTCTGAGAGACACCAGATCCAGGGAACCTGGTTGCTCCTGGAGACTCACCTCCATGTCAGTGTCCTGGAGATGAGAGCAGTCCTTACGCTTTACAGGCCTTGCAGTCAGAGATCCCACCGATCGTGTGGTGGTCCAAACGGACAACACCTTGGTGATGTATTACATCAACAAACAAGGAGGCATTCACTCCTACCCCCTTTGCAGAGAGGCAAAGTGGGTGTGGGAATGGGCATTACAGCACTACACCACGCTCACTGCAGTGCACGCTTCCGAGTGGACAATGCTGTCGCGAGACCTGCTGAGCCAGTTGAATGCCAGGGCTCACAATGGGAACTAACAAGAGGTCGCGAGAACCTGTTCCAACGATGTGGGGACACCAGATGTCAACATTTGCATCCCCATACAACAAAACTGCCCAGTTTCTGCTCCTAGATCCAGGGCCTGGTGTTTTCTGGCAAGACGCATTGTCCCTCTCCCTAGACGGGCAGGTTCCTCTATGCTTTCCCACCCTTCCCTTTGATCCAGAGGTCTTCTCAAGCTCCGATCGGAACTGGCGTCAATGATCTTGATAAGCGTCTTTTTGGCCCAGACAGATCTGGTTTCCCTACTTCACCAGCTGGCTCAGAGCCTCCCTTACAGTCAGCTCTCATTTGCTGTTCCAGGAGGCGGCTCCTAGTCCATCGAACCTCAAATCCCTAAACCTGCGTGCCTGGCTCCTAAAGACATAGTCATTCTTTGGCACGGAATCTCTGAGGGTTGCCGATATTCTGGTGGCAGCTAGGAAACCTTCGACTCATGCCACGATGCTCTGAAATGGCAGAGATTTTGTCTGTGGGCTCAGGCCTGTGATGTTGATCCTCTTTGATGCCCTGAGAAGTCTGTTTTAGACTACCTCCTATCCCTTTTCCAGTCGGGACTGGCATGTTCCTCTCTGAAGATACACCTCTGTGCCATATCGATGTACGACACACCGGTTGGTCAGCATTCATTAGCCCAATTAGAGGTTTCCAACACTTTTCTGCGCTGTATTTTGCATCTCAGACCCCGATTAAGGATCCATTTTCCTTGGGACCTTCTTTTTGTTTTAGAGCAGCTTATGCTGCCTCCCTGAACCAGCCACAGATTGCGAGCCCTTCTCTCCTGGAAGGCATTATTTTTTAGTTGCCGTTACTTCACCACGGAGGATTTCTGAGCTTCAGGCACTCATGTAAAGAGCCTTACTTGATTTTTCCATGATGACAGGGTGTCCCTAAGGACCAGTCTTAAGTTTCTTCCCAAGGTGGTTTCTGCCTTAACCTTAAACCAGGATATTGACCTCCGTATACTTCCCCCTACACGAACAGAGGAAGCCCTCTTGCACACTTCAGATGTGCATAGGATTTTGAGGTTCTGCTTGGCCAGAACCTGTTCGCTGAACAATCTGACCAACTGTTCTTATCCTCGCTCGAAGGATGTTGGTGCACCATATCAAACAAACTCTCTCCAAGTGGCTTGTTCACTGCATTGTCTTCTGTTACCAAAACGCAATAAATCCTTGCGGGACGGTAAGGGCCTTCGCTGCATTGAAAAATATAGCGACATCCGCCATTTGTGCAGCCGCTACTTGGAGTTCAGTGCACACTTTCGTGAGACACTACAGTTTGGACATCGCCTCCTGGTGTAGAGCGGGCTTTGGCCTGGCAGTCCTTGAGGACTTTTGTTCTGAGAGGTTCCTTTCTATCTCGATCTCTCCTACCCTCCTCCTGACTGGGTTAGCATTGCACCCTTACTGCTTGGGAATCGGTCCTTATGGTGTAACCAGCTGCAAGAGCTGTATCTCAAAGTAAGATAGTACTATCAAGAACTTACTGTAACAGTAGATCTTCAGGAACAGCTCTTGCAGCAGGTAGTTTTCCCACCTTTCCTCAGAAGGTTTGGTTCTAATTCAGAGCATCTCAGACACATCAGATTTATTAGTCTCCTCTGGAAGCAGATCCTTGGTTGCCCTTCTGAATCACATCATTATGCCAGGAATCTCTGGCGGAAGAACTGAGGTATGCTGGGGGCCACCCCTTATGATGTGTCTGCCAGGCGGGGCCGACGTTAGAGGCGGTGACCGGCTTAGTATAGCTAGCTAGAAAATTTACTGTGGTCCTGCTGCCTGGCGCCTTCAGTCCTCATGGTGTAACCTGCTCCAAGAGCTGTTCTCGAAGATCTGCTGCTCTTGCCTGGTGGGAGCTCTTGCAGCAGGCTACAACAATTAGGACTATGCCGAGCACTAGGACCCTCCGGAAAACTTTCAGCCAGCAGTATACAGCAGGGACCTGCACGTAAGCCCTGGTACAAAAAGGGGCGGACTCAGCTCCACCTTAGTTCTTTTCCCGGCCACATCCCGGCCAAGACGTGAGAAGAAGCCTTCGCTTCCAGCTTGCCAGAAACAGCTAAGTAACTATTTTTAACCTGTTTTGTACTGTTTTCGACAGTTTTCTAAAGTTCTTGACAGATGTCTTCGCGTCGTCGGTCTCTCCAGAGCCACACCAGAACAAGTGCGACTGCGGGAGGCAGATCCCTGCTAAGGACAGGCACAAGCTTTCGTCTTTTGCCTTAGGCGGACCATGGTACGCGTGACCTGCTCAGCCTGCCAGGCGTTCACCAGCCGGACCCGGATCCGGCGTCTCAAGGCCCTGAAGGCGTTCCTTTTAGAAAGATGATGGATCTGCACTCCTCGGAGGGAAGCGCAAGGAGAAGACCAAGCGCCACAGGAAAGACCATAGTCTGTCCGGCCCGTTCTCGCTCACGGCCCTCTCTAAGAAGGCCCATGTTTCCCTGGCTCAGGCGAGCATCAGAAATCTAAGGTTAAGGCTGGTCCATCGGGAGAAGCCGGCCAAGCCTCACGGTAACTCCGCTAAGGGTTACCACCAAGCCCTTGGAGGTAAAAGCTTTGCCCCACCTCCCAAAGCACTGGCGCCACCTGCTAGAAGACGCCTCCGGGCCAGAGGACTCTCCGGAGGCACCCCGTCATCAGTCCCACCACCAATGCCGGGTTGAAGGGCGAAGGGGTGCGGCGCGACCACGGGAAAGCCGACGTCCCCTGCCTCACAAGTCCCCACCCCACCCCCGAGCTCCCAAGAGGGCTCTCCTTCATGGGCCAATGTCCTGGATACTCCTTCCAGGCGCGCTGCTGAGGTTTTCTTGAAGGACGAGCTGCAAGTTGTTCTCCTTTTGGTGGGGACAGGTCCAAGCGGATCCCCAAATCCAGGGCTCGTTCCCGCCGTCCAAAGACCACCACGACGCTCAAAGACTCTTTAGACCATCGCCGGTCCAGGTCTCACCTCGCAGCCCTTCTCGATCTCTTAGGCGAGACACTTCTGATGTCTGTCCTCTGGCAGACGTCGGTCTTTGCTCCGTCGCTGGTTTTGGGACCGGAGTGGTTCGGACAAACGCCGGGTCCCGCCAGCAGCCACCGACGACAGAGGGAGTCTGGTCATAAGGAGAGAGATGACTATTCAAACACCATGAAGTCTTGCTATATTATAACAATAGCAGTCAGCCACTGCAGCTGAACTGCCGGAGAGGAAGGTTAACTCCAGAAGATCTGAGTTCTACAGGTAACCAGGCGCTGTGACCAAAACTCTATCTGGCAATTTCAAATGAAACTGTCAGATTCTTTACTCCGCTTCACTGAACAGTCGCTCCGGAGATCAGCTCCTTCAGCTCGGTTCATTCTCGGTTCAAGAGAGTAGTTTTCGGTTCATTTGAACGGCAAAAGTCATTATTTTTACCGCATTTCGGTTCTAAAGCTCTATCTGGTAACCGTAAGTACAAAATTCAAGTCTGTGTGGAAAATTAATTATCTGTTCGGTTTTGAACCCGATCGTTTTAGTTTTCTGCCTTTTAAAACTGTACTGTGGGTTTTAGAGTGCGGTTCCCAGTTCTTATCGGTTCTAAACGAAATTATTACGGTTTTTTTCAAATACCGTGACACGGTTAGGAACCGATAAGGGTGTCTTGCCTGGCACTGCCATCAAAAGGGCAAGTTTTGGTTAGGCTGGCATTATGTCTGAGAAACCCAAAAAAACAGGGCCCACTGGGTTTCAACACTGTGATGTCTGTGGGGACGCCTTTGCCAAGGCTGACCCACACACCACTTGTGTCTATTGTCTGGGGCTGACCACCTCTGTCAGACTGCCAGGTGTGTAAAATTTCCCTGCAGCCACCCTGGAGAAGAGATTGGGCCGGCTCAGGGGAGCGAGGCCAAAAGTCCGCTGACCGGATGGCCAGCCGGTTCAGTACCCACTGGACCAGGAGTGCCCTCTGACCAGGCGAGACTTCCTCGGGAAAGGAAGACTGGTTCAGAGGAACCAGTCCCAAAGTAAAAAGACAAAGAAATCAGGAGGTTTGGAGTCCAGAATTGTGTCTCCAACTGCTGCAGAGATAGCTAAAGCCATTCAGATTGTCCAGTCACTGTCTCAGGGATCTGTAGAACCACCAACAGTTGGTAAAGGTTGGTTCGTTCAGTCCCAGTGGTTCAGGATTTTGAATTTGAGGATTTTTATGAACCACAGAAGGGGAGGAATTTGATCAATATATGTGTGGCTGGGAGGGTCTGGGCGTGCCCATTGAACCGGGCATTTCTCCAGACAGACCTTTAGAATCTCCCCTATTCTGTCTGAGTCCCCTTCTTTCTTTATTTTTTACAAAGGTTGCAGAAACCCTCCAGCTTCCTTTAGAGGAGGCTGTGGATGAGCAAGAGGAGCCTGATTATGTGGAAATGATGGATATTCCAGAGTCTAGGAGGTTGTCTATTCCTTTGCATAAGTCATTTAGGAAGCAAACAACAAAGATTTTAAAAATCCTCATTCTGTCCCTCCTGTAGAAAAAAAAATGGACAGAAGGTATACTTTGTCAGGCTCGGATACAGACTTCCTTATTGAGCAGTGTAGTCATGTAGGTGTGGTACAAGCTGCAGCCTGTGACAAGGCTAATATTCCTCTGGCCTCACATCCTCCTGACAAGGATTCTAGGAAGATTGATGCCATGGCGAAGAAACAGTATATGGCAGCTTCTTTGGGACTCAGGCAGGCAAATTATATGGCTTATGTGGCTAGATATCAGAAATCTAGGTGGGACACAGTATTGCAGTTAGCCAAGCGGCCCATGGCCAGCTGGCTAGTGAGTTGGAACAGGTGGCTGCTGATGGCATTGAAGCCTCTAAAGTTCAATTTCATACTGCTGTTGATGTTAATGATGTTTCCTCCAGGGTCATGGCCACTTCTGTAGCTTTCCGTGAGGTTGGCATGGCTCAGATGCACTAATCTGTCCCAAGATACTCAGTCAAAGGCTATGGATTTTCCTGTAGTGGGAAATTCTCTTTTTGAGAGCAAACAGAAAATTATATGAAAAGATGGATGAATACAGAACTACCTACAAAAGTGCCCAGGCTAAGGAGAAGCATGCCATGCCACAAGGCATGCTCCCAGAGGTAAGGGCAGACCCTTTCCAGGCCTTTTACCAATTTCAAGCCTCCTCTGCTGTCTCATGAAAGGTTTCTTCAGAGGCAGGGGGTAGGCGTGGCCAAGTAGACCGTCTCCCTCCCTCAGCCTAAGGCTGCTGCTAAGCAGGCACCCTGATGGGGTGCCCAGGGCATTCTCCTGTACCAGTGGGGGCAGGTTGGCCTATTTCAGCCAGAGGCTGGGTCCTCTAACTTCGGACAGATGGGTTCTGGAGGTAATAGGCAGGGTCTGTTCTCAGCTTCAAATATTTTCCAAAGATGAGAGCCAGGCATTTCCCACCTGCAAATCCTTCAGAAGCCCTTGCTTTGGAAGCAGAGGTTTCTTCTCTTCTGGTCTGCAAAGCAGTGGAAGGGTTCCTCCTTGCCATCAGGGCAAGGGCTTTATTCAAGATACTTTCTTACCCCCAAAAGACAGGAGAATGCGGCCCATTCTGGATTTAAGATACTTGAACAAGCATCTGTTGAAACCAAAGTTCAAAATGTTAACTCTGGCAATGATATTGCCTTCCGTGAAAGCCAGGGACTGGCTAGCTTCCCTGGACCTCAAGGATGCCTATTTTCATGTTCTGATCAGGCCTTCCCACCGAAAGTACCTCAGGTTCGAACTGCCCTCAGGCCACTACCAGTTCAGGGCAATGCCCTTGACCTTACCTCTGCGCCAAGGGTATTCACAAATGTCTCGCTGTAGTAGTGGCTCATTTAGAAGGCAAGGGGTTGCTGTGTTTCCCTACCTGGACGACTGGCTCATTGTGGGTCCAGTCTCCAGGTCAGGTGAAATCC
Organism: Neoceratodus forsteri; assembly: GCA_016271365.2. Taxonomy (NCBI): domain Eukaryota; kingdom Metazoa; phylum Chordata; order Ceratodontiformes; family Ceratodontidae; genus Neoceratodus; species Neoceratodus forsteri. Next base: position 124,575,871 of record JADMNL010000030.1, on the reverse strand, counting down.
CACTTGCAAGTCACCCAGCAGCTCTCACTTCTCTGGGATCTCCTAAACTTACCAAAGTCAGTTCTGGAACCAGTTCAGGCCCCTAACTTTCATAGCGCAGAATTGAACACAAGGTTAGCCAGGGCCTTTCTTCCCTCGGAAAGGGTGGACAGACTCATCGCCCTGGCATCCTCCTTTACCCTGCGGGTCTCTCGACCAACAAGGCATTTTCTGCAACTCCTCGGGCACATGGCTGCTTCCACAGCTGTTGTGCAGGGAGCAAGATTCAGATGAGGGACATTCAGTTCCATTTGAGGGCCTATTGGTCTCAGAGGAAGGACCCCTTACCAAATTGGTCCCAGTTACTCAAACCCTGATCCTGGCCTTACACTGGTGGCAGGATCAAAGCAATCTGAAACAAGGGTTCCCTTCATTCCATTTCTCCCTCCCTCACCCTCACCACGGATGCCTCCCTGTTAGGGTGGGGGCTCACCTGGGCGACCTTACCACTCAGGGAGTGTGGTCTCCTCAGGAATCTCTGCTCCACATCAATCTTCTGGAACTCAGAGCTGTCTTTTTAGCTCTTGGGTCTTTTCAGATTCTGTCCAGAACAAAGTGGTTCAAGTCAGGACAGACAATACCACCACAATGTGGTACATCAACAAGCAAGGGGCACCTGGTCTTCAGCCTTGTGCACGAGCAATGAAGTTGTGGTCTCTGGCTTATTCCCTGAACATCTCCCTGATAGCGGTTCATCTCCAGGGAAGGACAATGTGCTGGCGGACGCCCTCAGCAGAATTTCTCAGGGCCATCACGAATGGGCTCTGAATCCACAAGTACTGGGTCTGTCTTTGCCAGTTGGGGCACTCCTCAGATAGATCTTTCTGGCCCCAGACAACCACCAACTTCCTCTTTTTTGCTGCAGGCCTCCAGTACTGGGCTCAGTCCCTCTGGATGCCTTTCTGTTGGATTGGAAGGGAAGTTCCTGTGTGCCTTCCCCCTTTCCTCTCCTTTTCAGGGTACTTGTGAAAATCAGATCTCAACCTTGCAGAGTGATTCTGATTGCCCCAGATTGGGCCAGACAGCCCTGGTACCCTCTGCTCCTGTCCCTGGCAGTCCACCCTGCCCTGAGCCTGCCCAGAGTTCACGACTTACTGGCCTGTGCACAGGGAGAGTGTGGTATCCGACCTCAAGTCCCTCCACCTCAAGGCTTGGCTCTTGAGGAGCTAGAATTAGCTGATTTACACCTTTCTCAAGGTGTTATGGATATTACAAAGGCTTCAAGGAAGCCTTCCACTAGAACCACTTATAATTCTAAGTGGAAGAGGTTTTCCATCTGGTGCTTTGAGAGGCAGATTACCCCAGAATCTGCTGATCTTCCCTTTCTTTGGACTATTTGGTCCATCTGAATTCATTAGGCCTTAGACCAGCTACCCTGAAGGTTCATCTGGCAGCTGTCTCTGCTTTTGTGTCAGCAGGAAGCCTGCCTCCTTTCTTCTCACCCTGTGTTCTCCAAGTTTTTAAAGGGTTACTTCACACTAACCCTCCCTTTGGGGAACCAGCTCCGCCTGGGACCTGAATATTTGCATTGCTCAGTTAATGCAACCCCCTTTGAGCCTCTGTCTTCAGCAGAACTCAAGTATTTAACTTGGAAACCGTTTTCTAGTAGCTATCACCTCTGCCAGACGTATAAGTGAGTTACAGGCCCTGTCAGTGGAAGAAGATTTTATCTCTTTCCACAGAGATAAATAGTCCTTGGGACTAATAGAAATTTTTGCCTAAGGTGGTATCTGATTTCCACCTGAATCAATCTATCTCCCTCCCAGTATTTTTCACTGAGCATTCTTCCTCAGGTGAGAGGAGACTGCACAGCTTGGATGTCAAAGGGCATTAAGTTACTATCTAGAGCGCACCAGAGGTCATAGGTTTGAATCCCTCAACTGTTTCTTACCTATGGCGAGGTTGGCAAAGGAAACCTGCCACTAAGAGAACAATTGCAAGGTGGATTGTCTCTTGTATCCAATTTTGTTATCAGAAACTGGGTAGAGTACCCCCTCAGGATTGAGGCCCACCTGGGGGGTACAGCTGCGTCTCTAGCGGCTGCTAGAACATTCCTATTCTGGAGATTTGTCAAGCTGCTACCTGGAAGACAGTTCACACCTTTACCAAACATTATTCCCTGGATGTCCAGTCAGGAGAGATGCTCAGTTTAGCACAGCTGTGCTTCAGAGCCTATTTCCTAAGTAGGTTCTGACCCTCCTCCATGGAGGTACTGCTGTGTAATCTGCTATTGTTATAATATAGCAAGACTTCATGGTGTTTGAAGAAAAAATTACTCACCTTAGTAATTGCTTTTCTTCTCATGGAGTCTTGCTATACTTTCCACCTCCTCCTGCCCCTCTCCAGAACTCCCTACTTGGGTAGAGGTGGCAAATTGTTGCAAACACTGTGTCATGCCATTTTAGTTTTCCCTAACCCTGACCTCTCTTTATAGCAAAATCCAAATGATCAAAATGAATGTTTTGCCCAGACTGCTATTCTTATTTTAGACATTCCCCATTTCCATACCTTCACAGTTTTGGAACCAACTTACAAAAGAAATTTCTAAATTCATATGGGCTGGTGTACGCCCAAGGATAGCTCTTGATACCCTGATGAGACCAAGGGAGATGGGAGGTCTGGGTTTACCACGTATGTATCATTATTATCTGGCACTAAGGAGCACAACAATAACATGGGCCAAACAACATACCGACTCTGGGTGGTACTCCATCGAGAACAAATCAATCCCTAATGGTAAAATATGGACATACCCTACTGGCTATGTTAGTCCCCAGAACTGGCCGACAATTTCTAGTCCCTGCGTAAAGCATTCCCTACATATCCTTCTTAAACTAAAGAAAAACAAATGCCCCGAACTCCTTAGGTCCTTTGTCTCTAATCAGACATACGTGTTTTGTTCCCCGAGGTCAGATCAAGGATATGCTTTCTGGGAAAATAAGGGCCTAACCACCTTCAAACAGCTGATAGACAGAGGGTCTTGCCTTGCCTATGCCACACTTCAGGAATGCACGACACGAGGGAAGACTTTATAGATACATCCAAGCCCGACACTTTATCAACACGGGAGAAAACTTTCAAAAAATTACTAGAGATTTAACCCCCCTTGAAGAATTCTGGTGGGACTCTAGAAGAATCAGAGATAAATTACCTTACCTCTCCATTTTGTATAGGGTACTCATAGAGCAGAAGTGCTAGAAGAGGTTAGGAAGAAATGGGAGACAGAATCTATGAGGGCAATTCCTAGGAGAGATTGGGAACGCCACCTGCAGAGGGGATGGCAGGTGACTTTGGCCACGACGTGGTGTGAATTCAACTGGAAAATCCTGACCGGATTCTTCCGCTCACCAATGATTACCAAATATTTTAATCCACAGGCGTCATCGGCCTGTTGGCGTTTATGCGGGGAAGTCCAAAACACACATTACCATATATTCTGGGGATGTGCAAAGCTACAGCGTTCTGGTCTCAGATCCGGGGATAATTGTACCTATATACTGTTTCAAGACGTAGTCCTAGGATTACCTACTCTTTCTTCCCAAAAAATGAGAGGGGTAGAGTTATACCAGATGCTGTGGATTGCAGCATTGAAATGCATCACCATTAAATGGTTAATACAAGATCCACCAACTTTCCCACAATGGATTTCCAAAGTTGAGGAAATTGAGAGACTAGAAAATATTACTTGCACTATTCAGCTAAGAAAGGATAAATTCCTAGAAATCTGGGGACCCTGGTATCTTTGGAAGGAGATGCAAGGGGGAGAAACAGTAGTAAGTGATGGAAATGCAAGCGGAGAAGGAGGAGGATAGATAATTCAAAGGGAGAGGGTTGGGAGATACAGAAGGCCAGAAGGGGATGTCGCTAATTTGAGGGTAAAAGGGGATTGGAGGAAGAGGATTATCTTTAAAACAAGGTTGGGGACACACATATATTTTAAGGTATTAGTCTCTGTGCATTCGTTATGATAAATAATGTTTATATTGTTATAAATGGTTTGTTTAAAAGTTTAGATTATTGGTAAGAAATACCTGGAAATAAACGCTGTCATCTATATTAAGTAGAATTCCCAGGAAGAAAAGAAGTTATTAAGACGGAGGAGAAGAACTTAATTTAAAACTGGGACAATAACATGGGCCACACTATGATGAACTGTACCCACCAAGAGCTTAGGGCTCGATAGTGTGTACCCATAATATCTTTCCTCTACTTCAAGAGACAGGATGTTAGAATATGATGAATATTATACTGGTTAACTGATAGGATGGAAAATTCAAAGGAGTAAAAAGGAACAGAATTTGATTATTGTAAAGATACTCTCAAAAATGTTAAATTGGAACAGATGTATTATTTACATGCGATTTTAATAAACCTGAGGAAGTTTATAAAAAAAAAAAAAAAAAAGGATTCACTTACCAAACTGATCCCAGAGAGCTCTCCAGTGGTGGCTGGACCAGGACAACCTCAGACAAGGGGTTCCATTTCTCACTCAAGTCCCATCAGTAGTTCTAACTACGGATGCTCTCTCCTAGTGGGGAAACCACCTGGGAGTAGTGACAGTTCAAAGAGTCTGGTCCCCACAAGAGTCTTTCCTTCATATCAATCTCCTGGAACTCAGGGCAGTTTTCCTAGCCCTGCAGAGCTTCTCTGATTCAGTCAAGGGCAAGGTGGTCCAAGTCAGAACGGACAACACCACCACAGTGTGGTACATCAACAAGCAGGGAAGCACTTGGTCCTCGGCCTTGTGCACAGAAGCCATGAAGCTGTGGTCTCTGGCCTAGTCTCTTCAGACTTCTTTGGTAGCAGTTCACCTTCCTGGGAAGGACAACATACTAGCAGATGCTCCGAGCAGAATATCACAGGGACACCACGAATGGTCCCTGGATCCTCACATACTGAAGGTCTTCTCCAGGTGGGGCACTCCAGAGATGGATCTCTTTGCAGCACCGGACAATCATCAGCTTCCTCTGTTTTGTTGCAGACCTCCAGTCCTGGGGACGGTTCCCCAGGATGCTCTCATTTTGGACTGGAAGGGCAGGTTTCTCTATGCCTTCCCTCTGCTGTTCAGAGTTCTGATCAAGATCAGGGCTCAACCCTGCACAGATATACTGGTGTCTCCAGATTGGGCCAGACAGCCGTGGTATCCTCTGCTGCTGTCCTTGTCAGTGTCACGTTCCCTGTCTCTGCCCAGGACATGCAATCTCCTGTCCTCCTCCCAGGGGCGGATCTAGTACCCCAGTCTCCAGTCTCTCAATCTCAAGGGCTGGCTCTTGAAGAGTTAGAATATGCAGCACTACATCTTTCTCACGGAGTTCTGGATATTCTGAAGGTCTCCAGGAAACCTTCCACTAGAAAAACTTACAACTCCAAATGGAAAAGGTTCAGTATTTGGTGCTCTCAGAAAGGCATCCTGCCTGATTCTGCAGACATTTCCACAACCTTAGACTATCTAGTTCATCTGAATGGTCTAGGCTTTAGGCCTGCCACTCTGAAGGTTCATCTAGCAGCTGTCTCTGCATTCCTCTCAGCAGGAAGTGCTCTTCCGGCATCTCATCCTGTTTTCAGAAAGTTTTTCAAGGACTGGTTCATATTAATCCTCCTTTAGGCAGCCCTCCGCCTTGGGATCTTAATGTCTGCATAGCTCAGCTTATGCAGCCACCCTTTGAGCCTCTGGCTCGGCCAAATTGAAGTACTTGACCTGGAAAACTGTGTTCCTGGTAGCTATTACTTCTGCCAGGCGGATTAGTGAGTTACAGGCTCCATCAGTTGAACCCTGACTTCATCTCCTTCCATAGGGACAAGTGGTCCTAAGAACCAGTAGGAGGTTCTTGCCCAAAGTGGTATTGGATTTTCATCTGAACCAGTCTGTATTTCTCCTGTGTTTTCACTGCTCATTCTTCTTCAGATGAAAGAAGGTTACACAGTCTGACGTTAAGAAGGGTCCTTAGCTACTACACTGAGCATACTAAGGCACATGGAAATGACTGTCTTCAATTGTTTCTCACTTACGGTGAAGTGGGGAAAGGTAAGCCTGCCACTAAAAGAACTATTGCCAGGTGGATTGTTTCTTGTATACAATTCTGTTATGACAAGTTGGGTAGAACGCCCCCTTCAGGCCTGAGGGCTCATTCGACTAGGGGTACAGCTGCTTCTCTAGCTGCGGCCAGAGATATACCTTTGTTAGAGGCCTATAAAGCAGCCACCTGGAAAACAGTACATACTTTTACCAAGCATTACTCCCTGGACATCCAGGCTAGGCGTGATGCTAGGTTTGGCACAGCAGTACTGCATAGCCTCTTCCCAAAGTAGGTTCTGCATTTCCTCCTCCATAGGGAACTGCTTGGTAGTCTGCATTATGTCTGAATACAGCAAGACTTCATGTTGTTTGAAGAAAAAATTACTCACCATAAGTAATGTTTCTTCTAATGGAGTCTTGCTGTATTCTCCCCTCTCAGAACCTGGGTTTTTGGGAAGTGGGCTGGTAGGTACAGTGTTGCACCTCAGGGGTGCACTTGTACCTCTCCATCTTGGGTGGGGTGGATGTTATTTTTCTTGATGTTTTATACTTAAATATTGTCACTTCCTTTCCTTCTTGGGTTCTTGACTTGAGTCTTTTAGGCCCAAAAATATTTTTTTGCCTTTTGGCTCTATGTTGAACAATTTCCATACTACAGTATGTTAGTTAGTGTGCTCATAAGAATCTGACGGTTACACTGAGAAGTACCACAGACAGAGGTTTGAAAACCAAGCTCGAGCTCAAAGTTCTATGCTTATGCATAGAGTTAACTCTTTCCTCTTTGGGGCAGTTCAAGTGCCGGGGCTAACTGCATTATGTCTGAATACAGCAAGACTCCATTAGAAGAAACAACATTAATATGGTGAGTAATTTTCTTCTGCCAGACCTCCTATCAGACGTCCAGTCACAGCCTGAGACATTAATCTTGTGCTAGACATGCTAACTCGAAAGCCTTTCAAGCTTTTAGCTTCCTGTGAGCTGAAATTTCTCACTTGGAAAACGGCCTTCCTGGTGGCCATTACCTCGGCACACAGGGTTTCTGAAATACATGTCTTGGTCACAGACCCTCCGTATACTGTATTTTATAAGGACAAAGTAGTTCTTAGGACCCGTCCTAAGTTTCTCCCTAAGGTTATTTCAGAATCCCATCTGAACCAACCTTTGGTCCTACCTACTTACTTTGCTAACTTCCAAAATGAAGGAGAGCGTACCTTTCATTCTTTAGATATTAAAAGAGCTCTGCGTTTCTATTTGGATAGAACAAAAGAAATTCGCAAAGCTCAACACCTGTTCGTTTGCTTCAGCGAGACCCAGCTGGGTCAACCTGTCACTATCAGATGCATTTCAGCATGGCTAACGACATGCCTTAGCCACTGTTATTCCATGGCGCAAGTTAAGCTGGAGGGCAAAGTGTACTCTCTCTCTCTCTCTCTCTCTACTAGAGTAGTCGCGGCATCCCTGGCAGAAATCCGCAGTGTGCCCATTGCAGACTACCTGGAGCTCAGTGCATACTTTCGTCAAGCACTGTGCCCTGGATGTCCATGCCAGATGACATCTTTAGTTTGGCAGGACTATCCTTAACGGACTTCTGTCCTAAATTTGTGAGCTCTTGGATTCTCCTGCTGCCCTCTCGGGGCATTATTAGCTCGGTACTCTCCCATCAGTGTGAATGAGCGGTGGAGACTTTATGTCCAGGTAGATACGGAAATTACATACCTACCGTAATTCTTGATCTTCTTGGACGAAGTCTCCACCACTCATTCACTCCCACCCACCATCTCCCGAGCTCACCTCTTCTTCTGTTTATGGTCTTCACTCCCTCAGTGGCTGGGCTGTGAAGACTTCATTGTTGACCCTTCTTACACGGGTCAGTCCGGACTGTCTTATGTCCGATTTTTAGGTTAGTCCTTCTAAGTTAGTTACTCTGCACCTCCTCAGAAAAAAGGTACTGAGGCAGTTGGAGGGTTGATGCCGAGATGGTCATTATCTCAGGCGCCGGCCCTCCAGAAAAGTTTGCGCCTGCTGGGTACTCGCGCTTCCGGTGTACTCCTATTAGTGTGAACGAGTGGTGGAGACTTTGTCCAAGAAAATCAAGAATTACGGTAGGTATGTAATTTCCATTTCTAAGCTAGGCATAAAGCACCTCAGAAAGATAGCGTGGGCCATGGCTCTGGAGACTGCATCTTTGTTGTCATCTGCCCTGTGGAACTGGTATTACATAGCTTCCAGAACCGTTTTTGCCGTATCCATCAGTTCCTGTACCATTGTATCCAATCCCTTGCGGTAATGGCCAGGACAGAATTCCACAATGCTTTCTGATATTTGGCCACGAAAGCCATGTGGGAAGAAAGTTTGACAAGCAGCTGTGGTTTGCTATGAAATCTATTTTTCTTCAGTCCTTGTCCGGTGGTATGGAGGACAAGGAGACCCCAGCTTCCTCGCAAGCTGCCTGCTGCACTATACTCTCCTGGCTGGGATGTACAGACAGGTACTCAGCATTGTTTTAGACAACTGATATATTTATTGATTTTTTTTAATTTTTTTTTAGCCAGCTTGTCAACCCCTGCCACAGAAGTTGGGGGTTTGAAGCAGTTTCATGGTATTTTTTATATTTTTCACTATAGATGGGCACGACCAATCTTTTAGGAGGTTGGGAGACCTTTCATCTCCCTATAATCTTTGTCCTCATCCTGGATGGACTCTTAAGTAGAGATGTCCAGGGTGTCTAGCATGTTTTGGATAAACGTAAGCATAGAGGAGGGGATCCTTCTGGTTAGCAGAGGAAGCTCCAAAAAGAGGGTCAGTGGACACATGAGGTTCTAGGCCCTCCAAAGTCATGTCAGGGGCATCCTAAAATTATTCATCATCTGTATCACCCTCAGTCTCCAGAAGAGAGAACTGTGGAAGAGTGAATACTAGCCCCTACAATAGATCCCATCTTTGTAAGGTCTGAAGGATGTGCCATGCTTTTGCCAAATCTTGCACAGTAGGGACCAGCTCAGACAGTGGGCTATATATGCTTTGTTTTTCTGTGTGTTTTAAGCTATCTGTTGTCTCACTATTGGCTTTCCGAGGAGGAACAGGAGCAATGAAAAAATTACTCACCGTAGTAATCTTGTTTCTTCCCAGTGATACTCTGGTTTCTAGGGACATGGATATGTTGTTCATCCACACTCATTGGCAGGTATCCTTGCCGCTTTAAATCTTGCTGGAAGGTCTTCAAGCTTGCTCCTCCCACCCACCCGGGTGGTATAACTCTCGGCTCCGCCCCATGACGCCAGATCTTCCTTACCGCTTGGAAGCTCAGGTTCCCTCCTTAGCGCTCTGCGTTTGAGACTAGTTCCTATTTCTCCGTTTGCGGTTAAAAATAAATTTTTCAGAAAAGACTTCAGTCTTCGATCCCTCGCTGCTCGCGTATGGACAAATCGACCCGGAGTTGGAGATGCCCATGCGGGCAGAAGATGTCTCGGACGATCCACACCCACGGTGTTCACTGCTTAGGCCTTGAGCACCCACCGCAGGCTTTGCGACCTGTGCTCATCTTTCTCGCCTACGTCCTCGAAGACCGTGCTGCCCGATTGCAACTGGGCCGTCGAGGAAGTTCCCTCGGTGAAGTCCAAGGAGGCCGGTTACGTGTCCGCGGGGCGGGCGGGCTCAAGCGATCAGCTCTGAGCGGATGGTCGCCTCAAGAGGAGGCGGCGCTGGGCCGTGATCTTCCTCGGCCGCGGCATTTATCCCGCCTCTCTGGGCTCTTCTTACACGGCTTCCTTTAAGGAGCTTTGTCTGTCCCTCTCCACTAAAGGAGGAGGCCTACGCCTCATGGACCTTATTCTCGGTCCAAAAGAGGGACAGGGTAAGTCCTCCGGCTGACGCTCTTGGGAGCGGAAAGGTCCCTCTCTCTCGGTCGTCGACTGGCCGGCTCGGTCGGACCGCTCGGCTTGGCCACTGGCCTCACGGTGTCCCCTGGCCAGGTCAGTTGGACCGAGACTCCCACCGATGAAGTCGAGATTTTCTCGACCCGTTGGACGGCTGTCGCCTTTAGCAGCCGAGATTCCCTCTCCCGGTTCCCCGGGAGGAGTTGAGGATCCGTGGGCTCGCCTGTGCCTCCGGTTCCGGAGCCCTCGGATGGACCATCGAGCGGAAGGAGTGCGGTTCCGGCCGACACCTCCCGCACCGACCTCAGAAATTCGGGACTCGGTCTCTGTCTAGGACCTCTTGGCGGTCCAGCCGATCCCACCGTCGCGCCGGCGGTCTCGGTCTCGGCACGCGGTGGCGGCGTCGCCGCTCGTCCCGATCCTCGGGACGAGGGAGGCTCGGCGTAAATTACGTTGGAATGCAGAGGACCTTATGTTGCAACAGCTCCTCCTGGCGGGAGTAAGCGACCCGTCGCCTTTCCGGCCATTAAGTGGCTGTCACCGGAGCGGCCGACACAACCCCTCGACTTATCCGAGGAGCCTATACCCAGGCCGGTTGTTCGGCCAAAACCAGCTGCTCCACCGATTCCGGTGGAACCTCCGCCTCAACAGCCACCAACTGGGGCTCCGACCAAGGATTCTCGGTCGGCTAAGGGTCTACCCCATCGGCTGTCAGTCACCCTCACTCCTGACCGACCTCGGCAGGTGAAGGGTAGCTCAGGCCAGAGGCAGCTCTTCGAGGACTCTTCCGAGTCCGAAGATGATTCCTCCTTTTTCTCCAAGCGACTGGACTTGGGTCTTCAGAGGTCAGTCAATGGCGATAGCCGTCGTCCTTCTGAGACTGCCGGCTCATCTCGGAGTCCACGGGATGGAGCTCGAACCCGTTTCCAAGCGGGCCAGGTATCCCCTCACGGAGATTCTGGACCGAGGATTCTCCGGCAGGAGGCCTTTCGGTGGCGAGGCCATAGTGGGTCCGGCACTGGAGCTTTGGCAGCGCCCTGCTTCCTGCCCTGCACTTCGGCCAGGATGGCCAGGAAGTATCACGGTCCCTACGGTTCCTTGTCCGGTTTTTTGAACACCCTCTGCTGAGGGGTTGGTTACCGACAGCGTTTTCGGCGCCCGGCAACGCCAGGGATGTGGACAAACCTCCTGACAAGGAGTCCAAGAAATTGGACTATGTCGGGCGAAAAGTCTCGTCGTACTCTCTCTCGGCCTTCGTCAGGCCAGTTCGGCCGTCCTCATGGCACATTTTTCTCATGCCCTGTTGGGCTCCCTGGATGAGGTCATCCCTCATCTTCCGCCCGATCTGCAGACTACGGTTAAGCAGGTGCGGGACCAGAGCAGGGCAGTGGCCAAACAGCAGCTCCAGACTGCTTTGGATATAGGGGACTCATGTGCCAGATCGGTGGCGGCCGCAGTGGCTATAGGTCAAGGGTTTGGCTGAGGATATCCACCTTTACTCGGATACCCAGCACAAGTTGGCGGATGTTCCTTTTTGGGACTGACCTCTTCGGCCCTGGGGTGGAAGGTCACCTGCAGAGGATCGAGAAGTCAATGCTACTTGGACTCGGTTCTTCGGCTCAGAAGGACAAGGCCGAAACCACAGCCTAAGCCCTTTCGCCCTTCTGTGCCTCCGCGCGCCTGCCCAGTGTAACGCCAGGGCTAGCAGGCTCGGCCTTGGCATCCCAAACCTGGGGCCGCCGGCTTCCTCTAACAGGAGGCAGGGAGGAAAGGCCCAGGAGGTCCCTCGGCGGTCCCTCTCCAAGCCTGCCCAGTGACGGGCTGAGGGTGTCGCCCCATTCCCGTCACCTTACTCCTGGGTCCCCGTGGAAGGCGGCTCCAGCACTTCCGTTCCGCCTGGTCCGCTGCTACCACGGACAGGTGGGTCTTGGAAGGTGGTGGGAAGGGCCTGCCTCTGGAATTCGAGCAGGCACCACCCTTTCAGCCGCCGCCCCTCGGGGCTTCGAGATCCCAGCCTCACTGGCGGCTCTGTCGAGCCGACGACCGCTCTCCTCCTCCAGAAGGAGGTGATAAGAGAGGTGGTGGACCCTCCTTCAGACCCAGGGTTTGTGTCCAGGTATTTCCTGGTTCGAAGCAGACGGGGCTGGCGCCCCATTCCCACCTACACGACCCAAACAAGTTCCTAAGGTCTCGAACCTTCAGGATGGTCACTCTGGCTCAGATAATACCATCCTTGGAGCACGCGCGTGTGGTTCTGCTCTCTGGACTTGCAGGCCAGCGTTTTTCACGTCCCTATCCGTCCGTCTCACCAGAGATTCCTTCGCTTCGAGCGGAAGGATCCCTCTTCGAGTTCCAAGCCATGCCCTTGGCTTGTCTCCAGCTCCCAGGGTCTTCACCAAATGCATGGCAGTGGTGACAGCATTCCTCGCGGCGCGGGTCGAGGTGTACCCTTACCTGGACGACTGGCTGATAGCAGCTCCCTCCAGGAAGGCGGCGGAGTGGTCAGAGATCTGGCCCTCCAGGTCTGCTCTCAACTGGGCCTCCTTATCAACGAGGCCAAGTCGGAGCGAGCGAAGCAGGTGATTCTATTCATCGGGCGCAGCTCGACTCTCTTGAGCGGAGCGGCTCCAGCCGGACAGGGCGAGGTTCTTTCCCGATCATTTCTGGTTGAGCAATGCGCCCTGCCCGGACTTCCTGCGCCTCCTGGGTCTCATGGCGGCCTGCACCAGCGTGGTCCGTTGGGCCCGCTGGAACATGCGTCCCTTCAGTGGGGACTGGCCAGCCAGTGGTCCTGGCGCTGCGATCCTTTGGACCAGCTGAGCCGGTGACACAGGGGATGTGGAGCGCTCTCCAGTGGTGGACCGTTCCAGATCATTTGCAGGAGGGCATCCCGTTCGTCCGCCCCGAGCCGATGGTCTCTCTATCGACCGATGCCTCTCTGATGGGTTGGGGTGCCCATCTGGGGGAACACCGGGCTCATGGCCTCTGGTCCCCGCGGGAGTCCCGATGCCACATCAACCTGCTGGAGCTCCAAGCGGTTCGCCTAGCTCTCACCGCCTTTGCTCCGTTCCTCCGGGGTCAAGTGGTCCGAGTCCAGACGGACAATACCACAACCATGTACTATCTAAACCGCCAGGGCGGGACGCGCTCCATGCTTCTATGCAAGGAAGCTCTCCGCATTTGGTCACTTGTGCGCAGCCTGGGCGGATCTCCTGAGCCATTCACGTGGCAGGAGCCTCCAACACCCTGCCGATGCCTGAGCCGGATGGGGCTGCATCCCAGAGTGGTCTCCTGCGGAGGTAGTACAGCATCTGTTCTCCCATTGGGGCACACCTCAGGTGGACCTGTTTGCCTCAGGGAGAGCAGCAGGCTGAGTCTGTTCCATGCCGCCCCCTCAGCAGGGCTCGCTGCAGGGGGATGCCTTCTCGAGGCAGTGGACCCCGGGCCTCTTTTACGCCTTTCCCCCATTTCCCTTGATCCACAAGGTGCTTCTCAAGGCAAGGAGGGACAAGGCGCAGGTGATTCTGATAGCCCCAGACTGGCCTCGCCAGTTCTGGTACCCAGATCTCCTCAGTCTCAGCTCCAGGACTCCGCGGCAGCTTCCAGCTCGCCCGGACCTGCTCTCAGTCAATCAGGGGAAGGTGTTCCATCCGGACCTTCAATCCCTGCACCTGGCCGGCCTGGTTCCTGAGCTGAGAGTTCCAGGCCTTGGGTCTTTCCGACGAGGTCCTCAATGTAGTTGAGGCGTCCCATAAAGGTTTCGACCAGAAAATGCTTATGCCTTCAAATGGAAAGGTTTTCCATTTGGTGTCAGAGCAAGGGCTTGGACCCTTCCTCCTGTTCCTTGGCAAGCATCTTGGACTATTATGGTCCCTTTCTAGTCAAGGGCTTAGGTCGGCGACCCTAAGGGTGCACCTGGCAGCCATCTCTGCTTACCGGGCGCGGGCCGGGAAGCAGTCAGTGGCGCAGGAGAAGGTGGTCTGGCGCTTTTTCAAAGGCCTTGATCACATTTCCCCTCCAGTGCGGGAACCCCCACCTCCGTGGGATCTACTGCTGGTACTGGCAAAGCTCATGGGCAAGCCATTCGAACCTATGCACAGGTGTGCTCTCTCTCACCTGTCGTGGAAGACCGCCTTCTTGGTGTCTGTCACGTCCAGCCAGAAGGATGGGAGGCTCCAGGCGCTTTCCATCGAGTCTCCTTACCTGGTCTTCCACAAGGACAAGGTTGTCCTCTTCCCACCGAAATTCCTTCCGAAGGTGGTGCGGAGTTTCACCTTAACCAGGTGTTGACTCTGCGGTGTTCTACCCCAGTCACACCGGAGGCCGAATATAGGCCCATACTCTGACCCTTGAAGGGCGCCGCTTATTATAAGGAGCGCACGGCTGAAATTGGGAGAGGTTCGCCAGCTGTTTGTCACCCACGCTGAAGCCGCATCTGGCAGACCTGCAGCCAAGCGGACGATAAGCAGGTGGGTAACCTCCTGCATAGATCTCTGCTATAAGTTGGCGGGCATGGAGCCTCCCAGAGGGATAAGAGCTCATTCTACCCGCCATACTGCTAGCAAGGTGGCTGCTTCCAGGGACGTCCCTATCCAGGAAATCTGCAGGGCTGCTACCTGGAAGTCAGCAAACACCTTCATTACCCATTACCACATCGACCTTGAGTCACGCGGGATGCTGGTTTTGGGGCCTTGGTTCTCAGTCTCTCTTTCCCAAGTAAGTATTGGGGGTGTCGTCTTGCCTCCCTCCTCCCGGAGAACTGCTAGGAGTCTGCCAATGAGTGTGGATGAACAACATATCCATGTCCCTAGAAATACAGGTTACTCACCTGTAACAGGAGTTCTAGGAATGGTATATGTTGTTCATCCACACGACCCACCCGACCTCCCCGGCTTCGACGCACAACCTGAGCTTCCAGCGGGCCAGATCTGGCGTCATGGGGCGGAGCCGAGAGTTATACCACCCGGGTGGGTGGGAGGAGCAAGCTTGAAGACCTTCCGGCAAGATTTAAAGCGGCAAGGATACCTGCCAATGAGTGTGGATGAACAACATATACCATTCCTAGAACTCCTGTTACAGGTGAGTAACCTGTATATTCATAACTTTCTGCAGTAAGCCCTTTAGGTAGGCCTGCCTGGAGAGAATAGAACATATGCAAATGATGGAATTCTTTGCACGTGACAACTTTTCAAATGCTGCCCTATACCAACTGCCAGTGTTCTAAACTTCCTCAGATTTCCTAGAAGCCTGAATAGGCATACCCATGTAAGCAAAATACTGTGAGTATTTATGATTAAAGAATTCAAAAACCCCAATCTCTTAATAAAGAATAAACCTCCAAATGGAGAAAAACCCAGCGATGTCAAACAACCTGAAGGAGGGGTGAAGACTATAAGCCTCGTTTACCAAACTTATACCACTATGCTGCAACGTATATACAGTCATAGTGATGTACCCTTTTGCAGGAGTGCAGATGCTTAAGTTCTGGAAGGGGAGGTAGAGTGGGAAGTTATGAATACCTGAGTATCACTGGGAAGAAACAAGATTACTAAGGTGAGTAATTTTTTCTTCTAAGCCCAGTAATACTCAGATATTCATAACTGTCTGCATACTACAAAGCAGTACCACTGGAGGTGGGCACAGAACATTTATTTAGGAAATAGACTTTGTAGGACTGCTGTGCCAAACCTTGCATCACTTCTACACTGGATATCCAGATTGTAATGCTTCATAAAGGTGTGTACTGTCTTCCAAGTAGCTGCTTTACAGATGTCAACCAGTGGAACATCTCTTGCAGCTGCCAGAGTAGCAACTGTTCCCCTGGCAGAATGTGCCCTCAACCCTGTTGGGGGCTCCCTACCAGCTTTCATATAGCAAAACTGGATACACTGGACTATCCAGCGAGAAATAGATCTCTTAGAAGCTGTATTACCTTGTCTCACATCCTCATAGGTCAGAAACAGCTGTTTCCTGTCCTGTCTATGGTCCTTATTGGCTGTCATGTAATTGCTGAGAGCTCTCTTTACATCCAGACTATGAAGTATTCTTTGACCAGAAATGGAATGCTCAGTGAAAAAGACAGGTAGGGTAATGGATTGGTTAAGGTGAAAATCAGAGACTATCTTAGGTAGGAATTTTCTATTTGTTCTCAGAACTACCTTATCTCTGTGAAAAGAGAGATAATCCTGCTCCACAGAGTGTGCCTGGAGCTCACTTATTCTTCTTGCAGAAGCATTGCCACTAGGAAAACTGTTCTCCAAGTGACACATTTAAGGTGAGCTGCAGCCATAGGCTCAAAGGGAGGCCCCATGAGATTGACTATACAAACATTAAGGTTCCATGCTGGCACAGGTGCCCTGTGAGGGGGATGCAAATGGGCCAAGCCCTTGAAAAACCTCTTAAAATGGGTTCTGAAGCTGTTACCCTGGCACTAGCAGATTGTAGGCAGACAATGCTGTGAGGTGGACCTTGGGCGAACTGGGCTGTAGACCTAGATAGTGTAAATGAGAGAAGTAATCCAGGACAGCTGGGACCCCAGCCTGTAGTGGAATCAAATCTTTAGTCGAACACCAGATTGAAAACCTTTTCCATTTTGAAGTGGAAGTTTTCTTAGTAGAAAGTTTCCTATAGCCCCTCAGAATGTGAAGCACTGATTCAGAGAGTTATAAATCAGCATAGTCTAGATCTTACTTCGAGGAAAAGCTCTTGCAGCAGGTTCAAACAGTGAGGACTGGCGGCAGTTCCGGTAACTTTTTCTCTAGCAGTACCGATGTGGGGCCCCCCGTCGGCTCCACACCCGACGCCCTGTATAAGGGAGGAGTTCCCCACATGCCCCAGTTCTTTCCTGCCACACGGTCAGGATTAGTTCTACGCTTGGCTAGTACCGATTGCCTTCCACCGGTTAGATTTCTCTCGAACTTTGATTTCGGCATCTATGTCATCTCAGGTAAACAGATTCCATGAAAGATCTCTACTGTCTTGGGCCCGACCATCGCACCAACGCCTGCCCTCATTGCCAGGCCTTCAATTCCTGAGCCTAAATCCAGCACCAGAAGTCACTTGCGCCTTTCTCTTAGAGACAAAATTGCCGCCATGGAACGGGCCTCTTCATCGGGGGAATCAGATTCTCAGCCTGCCCACAAGCACCACAAAAAACATTGGGAGCAGGACAGAGGGAGATCCCTCTCGAAGCATCGGTCCTCTGGATCGAAGTCATGATCGTCGGGCCATGACTCCCACCCGTTCCTCAGGACAGACTGCTGCCACCCCACCCCCAGTCCCGGTACCCCAAGAAACACAGGGCCCTGATCAGACAGGAGATATCCTCCCTTCTAGAAAAGGGCAGTCGAGCCGATTCCACCGCCAATCAGGAAGGGTTTTTCTCCACTTCTTCCTAGTTCCAAGAAGTCGGGAGATCTCAGACCCATTCTGGACCTCAGCGATCTCCAATCGGTGGGTCTCGTACAAGAGATTCAGGATGGTTTCTCTACCCACTCTCCTCCCTCTCCTTTCAGCAGGAGACTGGCTAGTGTCCCTGGATATGCAAGACGCTTATTTGCACATCCCAATTATCAGAAGCCATCGGAGATTCCTCCGGTTCAGATTCGAGAACGAGGACCATCAATTCCGAGTCCTCCTTTCGGTCTTTCCTCGTCCCAAGGGGTCTTCACTGGCAGTCATGCCGAGCCGCAGCAGTTCAAGACTGGGCCACTGTGTGTTTCCGTACCTGGATGACTGGCTCTTCCTGGCCCATTCCAGGTCCTGCCTGTCGCAGACTCTCAAGGATTCCATTTCTTTGTTTCAGAGTCTCAGAATCACCATCAACAGGGACAAGTCCCATCTGTCTCCATCCCAGATACTCCAGTTTATAGGGGTGCTCTGGATACCACTCTCACGAGTTTTTCTTCCCTGCGACAGAGCGGCGTAGATTCATACCATCATGCCCCAGGTCTCTCTTCAGTCTCAGAGGTGCCGCTAGGCTGCTTCTCAGATTGTTGGGACATGGCGGCTGCCATAGTGTCAGTCCCTCTGGCCCGTCTCTGCATGCGGACCATTCAGTGGTCCCTGAGGGTTCAGTGGGACCAGACGTCAGATGATCTGGATGCCTTGGTCAGAATATCAGAGCCAGTCTGCCGAGAACTTCGCTGGTGGATGTCGTCCAAAAATCTCCTAAATGGGCATTCCGCTACAATGGGGGCTACTGCCCAGTCCCTACAGGTGCATCAGTCCCTGGTATGGGCACATTTGGGGATCCATCGCACAGTATCTTGTCTCCTAGAAGCAAATCCACATCAGTGCCCTGAAAATGAGCAGTGATCTGTGTTCTTCAAGCCTTGGTTTCGGTCCTATCACGGGCCATCTGTTGGTACAGACAGACCACACTCGGTGATGTTTACATCAACAAACAAGCGGCATTCATTCCCACTACCCCATAGCAGGGAAGCAATAAGGTATGTGATTGGGCCCTGGAACACCACTGTTCCTGACAGCAGTTCACGTTCCTGGGCTCCAGACCATGCTAGCGAACACGCTCAGCAGGACAAGGTCACAAGCTCACGAGTGGAATTGCATCCAAGTTGTGGCAGATTGCATGTTCCTCCTGTGGGGACACCAGAGGTGGATCTTTTCGCGTCTCAATATAACGCAAAACTGCCCAGTTTTTGCTCGTTACTCCCAGAGACTGGTGCTTCCTGGCAAGATGCATTATTCCTCTGCTGGAGCAGGAGGTTCCTTTATGCCTTCCCTCTTCTTCAGAAGGTCCTCTTCAAGGCCCAGTCGTCGGCGTCTTCCACCATTATTCTGATCGCCCCGATGTGGCCTCACCAGATTTGGTTTCCATTACTACAGCGTCTAGTGGCAGAACCTCCGATGCCTCTTCCTCTATCCTCACATCTTTTGTCTTAGGACAATGGGTCCCTGTAACACCCGAACCTGCGTTCTCTTCACCTGCACGCCTGGCTCCTCAGGACTTAGCCAAGGTCCGTTTTGGAGTGTCCAATCAGGTTGCCCAGGTGTTGGTTGAGGCTAGGAAACCTGCCACCAGGGCCACTTATGCTATGAAGTGGAAACTGTTTTGTATTTGGGCCACAGCGAAGCAGGTGGACGCGTTGGAATGTCTGGTTAACACCATCTTGGAATACTTGCTCTTTCTTTTGAGAAGGCCTTAGTTACTCCTCCATCAAGGTACACCTGACTGCCATCTCGTTTACCATTCTTTCGTGTTGGGTGAGACAGTGGCTCAGATGGAGAGTCTCAAAGCTTTTTACGTGGCTGTACATATCAGACCTCCCATCTCGGGACCCTGTCCGTCCTGGAGCTCTCTTCCCCTACCCCAGACTGGCTATGAGCGCTGAGCTACGTTTTCTTTCCTGGAAAAGCTGCTTTGGTTGCTGTTACTTCGCCAGGCACATTGGAACTCGTGTCTTTCGCATGTAGGGGACCCTATCTGGTCTTTCATGACAGGGTTGATTTGTGCACAACCAAAGTTTTTGCCGAAAGTGGTCTCAGACCTCACTTTAACCAGTCGGTCCAGCTCCGGTTTATTACCGGAGCACTCAATAGGAGGGCCCTTCATTCCCTGGACATCCACAGGACTCTCAGGTGCTACTTGGCTAGAACCAAGGAGATCAGGCAGTCTGATCAGTTATTTGTATCCTTTACCTCTGGTCTGCGAGTCGCCCGGTCACCAAACAGATGCTCGCTGGTTGGTCCATTGCATCTGCTATTGTTCTGAGGACGCACAATAAGTAGACTTCAGGGCGATTAAAAGCTCACTCTACAAGGGCTATTGCTACTTTGCTTGCCGCACTAAAGAGAGTTCCGATGGCAGATATTTGCGCACCCACTACCTGGAGCTCCATACCAACCTTTGTCAGGCACTACAGCCTGGACATTATTTC
The DNA here is from genome assembly GCA_016271365.2 of Neoceratodus forsteri. NCBI lineage: Eukaryota > Metazoa > Chordata > Ceratodontiformes > Ceratodontidae > Neoceratodus > Neoceratodus forsteri. The sequence continues at coordinate 124,556,042 of JADMNL010000030.1, read as the reverse complement.
CAGGCATGAGCAGGGTTTGGCCTTGCAGTCCGCAGGACCTGGTTTCCTGAGGTTCTCCTTCTTCTTCCCTGTTTTTCCCCTCACAAGGGGTTGTCATAAGTTGATACTGCGGGACTCAGTCCTCATTGTTTTGAACCTGCAAGAGCTTCTCTCGGTAAGATAGTACAGTTACGTAAGGCTACGTAACAGTAGATCTTCGAGTTCTTCACCAGCATATCTCTCTCCTTCCCCCAGGGATCAGGTCCTTTCAGGGTTGACATCATCTCTCTTGAAGGGTTGTCTGTTGACAATCAGTTATTGTTACTAAGCTGCCAGTTTCCTTGCCTGATGGGGGAGCGTCCAAGAACTGGAGCACGTGGGGAACTCCTCCCTTATATAGGGCGTCGTCGGGTGTGAAGCTGACATCATAGATACATAGATACATAGACAGTGTCGGCAGATAAGGGCCTATGGCCCACCCAGTCTGCCCATTTAAGTTTGTAAGTTCAGTTTATGTTTTCCAGGAAGTCTGTTGCCCTACCCTGACCTCCAGAATTCCTTTGTCTATCCATGCATTCTTAAATCCGTGATTGTTTCAGCCCCACCACTTCCTCTGTGGCGTGTTCCACTTGTCCACCACCCGTTCTGTGCAGAATTCTTCCTCACGTTTCCTCTGAATCGTCCTCCTCCAACTTCATCCCATGCCCTCTAGTTCTGGAACATCTTTTCGCTTAAAAATAGTGCATTCCTGCACCCTGTTCCTCCCTGTAAGATACTTGTATGTCTCTATCATATCCCTCTCCCTCCTCTCCTCCAGGAGTACATGTTCAGTGCCTTCAACCTGTCCTCATAGGACTTGTGATGCAATCCATGCACCATCTTTGTTGCCTCCTCTGAACCTTCTCTACCCTGTCTATGTCCTTACGTAGGTAAGGTCTCCAGAACTACACAGTGTACTCCAGGTGCGGCCTCACTAGTGTCTTGTATAGTGGAATTATGACCTCCTTTTCCTGCTGGTGATGCCCCTGCCTATGCATCCCAGCATCCTATTTGCTTTACCTGCTGCCTTGTCACACTGTTTCCTGCCTTGAGGTCATCAGAGATGATAACTCCAAGATCCCTTTCCTGCTGGTGCATGCTATATCCTCACCCCCAACTGATATATTGTGCCAGGGATTTTGTGCCCCATATGCATTATCTTGCACTTCCTTGCATTGAATTTCAACTGCCAAACCCCTGACCATTCTTCAACATTGGACATCGGCGGGGGGTGTTCCCCCATGTGTCGGTACTGCTAGAGAAAAAGTTGCCGGAACCGCAGCCAGGTGGTACCAGTCCTCATTGTTTGAACCTGCTGCAAGAGCTTCTCTCGAAGAGCTACTGATCTTACTTCGAGAAACAACTCTTGCAGCAGGTTACACCATTAGGACTGAAGCCGGCAGGCGCCAGGACCCCACGGAAATTTTCTAGCTAGCAGTATTCAGCGGGGACCGCCTCCATCAGTCCAGCCCCCGACGTCAGGCACAGTACATAAGGAGGCGGTCTCCCAGAATCCCCTGTTCTTTTCCCGCCGTCGACTCGCCAGCATAGGCCTCTCGGTCTCTACCTAGCGTACGACGACTACAGAACTTCTGCGTTTTTCTAACTGATATCCCCTCCAACTCCTTTGCTTGAGGGTCGCCTTTCGAAGTGTGCCTGCGGCAAACGGATCCCTTTCAAGGATCCTCACTCCTCCTACATGCGGTGCTTAGGCCCGGACCACGATACCAAGGCCTGCACCTTTTGCCAAGGGTTCAATAGCCGCACTAGGATCCGCCGCCAGAAGGCACTCCAGGTGTATCTTCTTGAAGAAAAATTAAAAAGGATGGACCAAGAACCGTCCTCCAGGGGAGAATCGTCCTCGAAGGCCCATAAGCACCGGGAGAAAGTAAGGTCCAGATCCCCAAACCGGGCCTCGGACTCCCGCAGCTCAGACTCCACCAGATCGGACCGCTCTCCCTCCAGGCCTCGGTCGTACCCCCCCTCGGGTTAAGGTCCGGCCTTCAAGCGACCCTTCTTTGCTCCAGCCTAAGACTTCGAGGCCCTCGGCTTCTTCCACTCCGTCCAAGGCCTCTTCCAAGTCTTCCGAGCGCCAGAAATCATCATCTTCCACCCGACGTCAGGACACCGACTCCAGGTCGGTCTCCCAACCTCCCAGAGGTCCTGATCCAGCTCCTAGAAAGACCAAGGACCTGACGTCCCTGAAGCGTTCGTCAGACCTGACGTCGGCCATGCGCTCGCAGGAACCGATGACACTAGCCAGACACCAGTCGCGGCCGGGCGTTCGCCGGATCCGAAGGCATCGGCCAGGAGACCGATGTCGGCATCGCACTCTCCGGCGCGGAAGACCGCCCCCTCGTCACCGGCGGACGCCGGTCACAGGGAATCGACTGAGGAGGACACCACACTGCCCGAAGACCAGGCGGGCGACACCGAGGATGCCGGACTCCTGCAGGAATCTTCCCTGAACCCAGAGACACCCGGGGACCCGACGCCCAACCACCGGTTCCAGGCCCGTCGTCAGGCATGAATATTCAAGAAGTAAAGGAGCTCTTTACTTTTTGGTGGGACACCATCCAAAAGGATGTGGTCCCTGTTAAACCTTCTCCTCCTACTCCTTCACCTCTACGCCCCTCCTCCATCTACAGGGCCAGCAGGGACGACCCCAAGGAGCAGACTCCACCTCCTAGGGGCAGATCCAAAGACAGGAGAAGGCCTCCCTCAAGATCTCCATCAGGGTCTCCCAGCCCCAAGCGACCCAGATGGCGTCGGTACACTCCGTCGGGGGAGGACTCCAGATCGGACACCTCGGACTACTCTAGATCTCCTTCTCCACTCAGCATCTCCTCTCCTGACCCACATGACCTCCCAGGTTTCCTCGGATGATCCCTCTTTGCCAGAGATCATGAAGCACATCCAGGACATGGGGTGGGATGCTGAAGACCTTGACCCCGAACAACGACGCCTTGCCAGCTATCTTCGGCAGAAAGACCCAAAGCCAGTGGTAGTACCACCCTTGGTAGACACTTTTGCGGACATCACCAAGGCTGCGTGGAAGGGTCCACACTCCACTCCCACAGTGCCGAAGAAGGCTGACTGCCTGTACAAGGCCCCGAGAGAGGACCAGTACTTGGCCCAACAACCTCTGGCAGACTTCCTGGTCTTCACGACGTCGCATGACCGGTCTCAAAGACCACAACATATGAGCACACAGCCACCGGACCAGGAAACCAAGCAACTGGATGCCCTGGGGAGACTCACGCACGCGGCTGCTACATGCGCCATCAGGTCTCTGAACTACCTCACCCACATGGTACAGTTACAGAACGCCCTGTGGGACACGGCCAGGACCTGGTCGATAAGCTTCCGGATGGCGATCAGAAGGCGGAGCTCCTCAGTCTTCTCCGCACAGGGTCAGATGTGGGTACCCAAGTGCTTTGAGCCGCATACGATTCTGCGGACTCGTCTGCCAGAGCTGCAGCTTCAGGCGTTTGTCTCCGGAGACTCTCTTGGCTCCGTGTCTCCGGCTTCACCCCGGACATACAGAAGAACATTCTTGATGTCCCATATAACTGTGAAGTACTCTTTGGTGAATCCTCGGAGAAGGTCATCACCAAACTCCAGAACGCGGGGAAGGCAGTCTGATCTGTACAGGCCATGTACAGATCCAGGCCTGGTTCCTTTCGCAGGAACAAGAGCCGTTTTAGCAGCCGGCAACAGAGGCAGCAGCCACGTTCCAGCCAGCACCAAAGGGGCACTTTTCAGCATAAAGCCCAGGCCAGGTTGTCCCCAGGCAGAGGCCAGCATTACACGAAATCGGCCCAGCCCGCAGGGACAAATGCTGCCACAGCATGACTCTTTCCTGGCCTCCGCCCCTCCTCTGGATCAATGGGCGCAAAAGGTCGGGGGTCGCAACGCTGGCCACTTTTCAAACAACATGAAGTCTTGCTATATTATGACAATTGCAGTGAGTCCCCATCTTCGAACTGCCCCGGCGGTGAAATAGTTAACTTTCCATGCAAGCTTGGAACTCTGAGCGCGAGCTCGGTTAGAAGGCTCTGTCTGCTGATCTTCAAACATAAACTGTCAGATTCTTTACTCCGCCTCACTGAACAGTCGCTCCGGAGATCTCTCCTGCTGCTCGGTTCATTTTGTCGGTTTAAAAGTATTATTTTATTGGTTTTCAACCGAAATTATACCGCACCGGTCAGTTCAAGCTCTGTCTGTGGTAATGTAAGTAATAGATAGGTTTTACATTCATTCGTTTTCTCTGTGTGGAACTTGTAAACATTTATCAGTTCGGTTGAACCGATCAGATTGTGTTTTAAAATTGCTAGTCCTTTTTTAGAGTGTGGTTCCCGGTTCTTATCGGTTCTAAAAAACGGATTTCATTACGGTTTTTTCCACGACCCATGACACGGTTGGGAACTGATAGGAGAGTCTTGCTTGGCGGATTGCCATAAACGGGCAAGTTTGGTTAGGCTGGCATTATGTCTGAGAAACCCAAAAGAAAAACCGGGCCCACTGGGTTTCAACACTGTAGTGTCTGTGGGGAAGCCTTTGCTAAGGCTGACCCTCACACCACCTGTGTCTGTTGTCTGGGGTTTGACCACCTCAATGCAGACTGCCAGATTTGTAAGAATTTCCCTGCTGCCACCATAGAAAAGAGAGTTGGTAGGCTCAGGAAGGGAGGCAAAAGTCCGCTGACCCGGATGGCGGCCGGTTCGGTTCAACACCGAACCAGAGGAGTGCCCTCTGACCAGGCGATACTTCCTCGGGCAAGCGAAGAGCTGGCTCTGAGGAGCAGTTCCTGCAAAAGGACTAGAAAGTCAGCTGGTGTGAGTCAAAGTTCTCTCTCCAACCGCTGAAAAATAGCTAAAACAATCCAAATTGTCCAGTCTCTCTTCCGGTTCCGACTGAACCGGCACCATCAGGGAGGCACTCGGTTGGCCGGTTCCACCGTTCAAGATTATGATTTTGAGGAATTTTATGAACCGTGGGGGTGGAGAGGAGTATGAGGAGAGTGAATATGATTTTGAAGACCTGGATGTGCCCATTGAACCGGACACCTCTCCAGACAGACCTTTAGGGGTTTCTCCTCCAAGGCTCTCTGAGTCCCCGTCTCATTTTATGTTTTATAAAAAGGTTGCTGAAACTCTCCAGCTCCCTGTTGAGAAAGCTGTTGATGACCAAGAGGAGCCTGATTATGTAGAAATTATGGATATTCCAGAGTCTGAGACTGTCTGTTCCTCTGCATAAATCTTTTCGGAAGCAGACAGTAACGTTTTAAAAACTCCTCACACTATACCTCCTGTAGATAAAAGGATGGACAAGAGGTATACTTTATCAGGCTCTGATCGAGAGTTCCTCACACAGCAATGCAGCCATGGGAGTAGTGCAGGCTGCAGCCTGTGACAAAGGCAAATATTCCCTAGCTTCACACCCTCCTGAGAGGACTCCAGAAAGATTGATGCTATGGCAAAGAAGCAGTACATGGCAGCATCCTTGGGACTCAGACAGGCAAATTATATGGCTTATGCTAGATACCAGAAATCCAGATGGGATACTGTGCTGGCTCTAGCAAAACAAGTCCCTGACCAGCTGGCCAGGGAGCTGGAACAGGTGGCTAGAGATGGTATTAGAGGCATCTAGGTGCAATTTCATGCTGCAGTAGACTCTAATGATGTGTCATCAAGAGTCATGGCTACATCTGTGACACTTAAGTAGAATGGCTTGGCTCAGATGTACTACCCTGTCTGGGATACCCAGTCTAAGGTCATGGATTTTCCTGTTGTGGGCAACTCTCTGTTTGGGGAGCAAACAGAAAATTACATGAAGAAAATGGGTGAATACAGGACCACCTATAGAAGTGCAGGCCAGGAAGGCAGGCCACTCCTCCAGGCAGCTTCCCAAGGGCAGGGGCAGGCCTTTTCATAGGCCTTTTACAAGCCAAAGCCTCCTCTTCCGCTTATGCCCAGAGGGGGTTCTTTAGAGGGAGAGGCAGACGGGGTTCAAGCAGGCCTGCTTCCACCCCTCAACCTAAAGCCCCTACCAAGCAGGCACCCTGATGGGGTAGCCAGGGCCGATTCTTCCGTACCTGTAGGGGGCAGGCTGGCTTACTTTGTCCAGGACTGGAAGTCTCTAACGTCAGACAAGTGGGTCCTGGAAGTAGTAAGCCAGGGACTGGTTCTCAGCTTCAGAAAATTTCCAAAGATGAAAACCAGATCTTTTCCACCTGCATCTCCAGCAGAGGCACTTGCCCTAGAGGCAGAGGTCTCTACCCTCCTCGCTCTCAGAGCCGTGGAAAGGGTTCCACCCTACACCAGGGCAAGGTTTGTGCTCAGGTACTTCCTTACCCCAAAGACAGGAGGATGGCGGCCCATCCTGGATCTCAGATGTAAAACAAGCACCTTTTAAAACCAAAGTTCAAAATGGTGACTCTGGGAATTATTTTACCCTCTCTAAGGCCAGGGGACTGGTTAGCGTCCCTGGACCTCAAGGATGCCTACTTCCATATTCTCATCAGAGCTCCCACGAAAGTACCTCAGGTTCGAGGCTGTCTTCAGGCCATTACCAGTTCAGAGCAATGCCCTTTGGCCTCACCTCTGCTCCAAGGGTATTCACCAAATGCCTGGCAGTAGCAGTTGCATGCCTAAGAAGGCAAAAAAATTGCCATCTTTCCTTACCTGGACGATTGGCTCATAGTAGGCCAGTCCCAGACCAGGTCAGCTTACACCTTCAGGTAACTCAGCAACTGCTTACCTCCCTAGGTTTCCTTCTGAATCTCTCAAAGTCAGTTCTAGAGCCTGTCAGCTCTAACCTTCATAGGTGCAGAACTGAACACACAGGAAGCCAGGACGCCCTCCCTCTGGACAGGGCAAGACCCTAGTCTCCCTGGCCTCCTCATTCATCCCTGCAGGTCTCGACCAGCAAGGCATTTTCTGCAGCTCCTAGGACATGGCTGCTTCCACAGCAGTAGTGCAAGGAGCAAGATTTCAGATGAGGACATTCAGTTCCATTTGAGAGCTTTTTGGTCTCAAAGAAAGGATCCTCTTACCAAGTTGATCCAGTAACTGAACCCTGATCCAAGACCCTACAGGGTGGCAGGATCAGAGCAACCTGAGCAAGGAGTTCCTTTTTGTCACTCAGTCTCCTCCTTAATCCTACTACTGGATGCATCTCTCTTGGGGTGGGGGGCTCACATGGGCGACCTCACTGCCCAGGGACTATGGTCCCCCAGAATCTCTGCTCCACATCAACCTGTTGGAGCTCAGAGCAGTTTTTCTAGCACTTAAAGTTTTCTCAAATCATAATAGAACAAAATTATACAGGTGGAACAGAACACCACTAATGTGGTACATCAACAAGCAAAGGGCACTTCGATTCATGACCTTGTGCACGAAGCCATCAGTTATGGTCTCTGGCTTACTCCTGAACACCTCCCATATGGCAGTTCACCTCCCAGACAAGGACAATGTCCTGGCAGATGCTCTCAACAGAATTTCTCAGGCCATCATGAGTGGTCCCTGGATCCCCTAGTTCTAGGAATGGTATTTGCCAGATGGGGCACCTCGCAGATAGATCTTTTTGCAGCCCCAGACAATCACCAACTTCCTCTCTTTTGTTGCAGGCCCCCAGTCTTGGGCTCAGTCCCTCTGGATGCCTTAGTCCTCAGTTGGGAAGGGAAGTTTCTCTATGCCTTCCCTCCCATTCCTCTCCTGTTCAAAGTGCTAGTCAGAATCAGATCCCAATCTTGCACTGTCATTCTGATTGCCCCGGATTGGTCCAGACAACCCTGGTATCCACTCCTACTATCCTTAGCAGTCCACCTCCCTGTGCCTTCCCAGGAATCACAATCTGTTAACCTGTGCCCAGGGAAGGGTTTGGTACCCGAATCTCAGATCTCTCAATCTCAAGGCCTGGTTCTTGAAGAGTTAGAGTTTGCTGAACTACACCTCTCACAAGGCATAATGGATATATTGAGAGGCTTCTAGGGGCCTTCCACCAGGGCTACTTACAACTCCAAATGGAAAAGGTTTTCCATATGGTGCTCAGAAAAGCATATTTCCCCAGACTCTGCTGATTTACCCACAGTCCTGGATTATTTGGTCCATCTGAACACTTTGGGGCTGAGACCAGCTACCCTGAAAGTGCATTTGGCAGCTGTCTGCTTTTATTTCGGCAGGTAAATCCTCTTTCTCTTTCAACTCACCCTGTATTTTCCAAGTTTTTTAAGGGATTGCTTCATACCAACCCTCCATTCAGGGATCCTGCCCCTGCCTGGGATCTTAATGTTTGCATTGCTCAGCTTATGCAACCCCCCTTTGAGCCTTTGTCTTCAGCTGAGCTTAAGTACTTGACTTGGAAAACAGTGTTTCTGGTAGCCATCACCTCTGCCAGGCGCATAAGTGAATTAAGCGTTGTCCAGTGGGCAGTTCTATCTCCTTTCACAGAGATAAGGTAGTCCTCGGACTAATGAAAGTTCCTGCCTAAGGTGGTTTCAGTTTTCCACCTTAATCAATCTATATCTCTTCCAGTGTACTTCACTGACCATTCTTCCTCTGGTGAGAGGAGGCTGCACAGCCTAGATGTGAAGAGAGCCCTTAGTTACTCGTAGAGTGTACTAAGGGTCACAGGTTCAAACTCCTCCAACTGTTCCTCACTTATGGTGAGGTTGGTAAAGGAAGCCTGCCACTAAAGATCCATTGCCAGGTGGATTGTCTCTTGTATCCAATTCTGTTACGAAAAACTGGGTAAGGTTCTCCCTCAGGCCTGAGGACTCACTCTACCAGAGGTACAGCTGCTTCTCTGGCTGCTGCCAGAGACATCCTATTCTAGAGATATGTCAAGCAGCTACTTGGAAAACAGTTCACACTTTTACCAAGCATTACTCCTGGACATCGAGGCTCGGGTGATGCTCGGTTTGCACAGCTGTCCTTCAGAGCCTATTCCTAAGTAGGTTCTGTCCTCCTCCATGGGGGTACTGCTGTGTAGTCTGCAATTGTCATAATATAGCAAGACTTCATGTTGTTTGAAGAAAAATTACTCACCTTAGTAATGTTGTTTCTTCTAATGAGTCTTACTATATGATCCCTCCTACCTGCCTCTCTCAGAACCTCTGTTTTTGGGATGTGGGTGGGCATTACAGTGTTAGCACTTATTTATGCCACCTTGTTGTTTTCACCCTTCTTTTGGGGTGAATTGGTGTTGTGTTTTCTTTTCTTTTGGGTCTCTTGACTTGAGTCTTTGTTGGAGACCAAGAAGTGTGTTTATGTTAGTAGCCAGTCGGCTAGTGTAGGTTTACAGCTTCCACACAGAGCCGTAGTGAGTTTTAGCTCGTAAAGATCTGACAGTTTATGTTTGAAGATCAGCAGACAGAGCCTTATAACCGAGCTCGCGCTCAGAGTTCCATGCTTGCACGGAAAGTTAACTGTTTCACCTCCAGGGCAGTTCGAAGATGGGGACTCACTGCAATTGTCATAATATAGCAAGACTCCATTAGAAGAAACAACATTACTAAGGTGAGTAATTTTTTCTTCAGGGTGGCAGTCGATTACCGCCGACCGGTGGGTTCATCAATTGGTCAAGAAAGGCCATTTCATAGTTTCTCGACCACCCACCGGCCAGACCTCCCGTGCTGTCCCGTTACTCGGGTCAGCATGCTCTGCTCATACAGCAGGAGGTGCTCGCACTTCTGGAAAAAGAAGCTATAGAGCACATACCACGGAACCAGAAAGGTCTAGGATGATATTCTCATTTCTTCCTGGTTCCAAAGAAAACAGGGGACCTCCGTCCGATATTGGACCTAAGCGACCTCAACAAATCGGTCCTGTACAAACGCTTCCGCATGGTGACCCTCCCAGGTCTGATTCCCAAGCTCAAGCAAGAAGCCTTTCTAGCGTCCCTAGACATGCAGGACGCCTACCTGCACATACCCATTGCTCAAGCACACAGGAAGTTCCTGCGTTTCGAGTTTCAAGGTCGCCACTATCAGTTCCGAGCCCTTCCCTTTGGGCTGTCATCGGCACCTCGGGTGTTCACGAAGTGCATGGCGGTCGTAGCTGCATCTCTGAGGAGTCAAGGCCACTATGTGTTCCCCTACCTGGACGACTGGCTTCTCATGGCGCCCTCCTGGGAGGCCCTGATGTCCGCCATTCACCGTACTCCGTCTCTGTTCGAGACGTTGGGCATCATCAATCACGAGAAGTCACGCCTGGTTCTGTCTCAGACTCTGCAGTTCATAGGTGCAGTTCTGGACACGGTCAAGGGGAAAGCCTTTCTTCCCCTGGACAGAGTGGAACACATCAGATCCCTCATCAGGGAGTTTTTGGCAAAGACGACCGTTCTGCCAGACTGATCCTTCGCCTGCTCGGACACATGGCTGCGGCCATTGCAACAGTCCGGCTAACCTGTCTCCACATGCAGGTAACCCAGTGGATGTTAAGGATCCAATGGGATCAAAAGCGAGACCATCTGCAGCACCCAATCCGGATCACGAAGGCCATAATCCAGGATTGGCAATGGTGGCTAGATTCGAGGAATCTGTTGGCGGGAGTCCCCTTCACTGCACCGTCTCCGATTGTGACCCTCTCCACAGACGCCTCAGGACTCTGCTGGGGAGCACACCTCAACGGTGTTCGGTCTCCGGGCCTATGGACGGCCCAAGAATCTCATCTCCACATAAACATCCTGGAAATGAGAGCAGTTCTTCACACCCTGCAGGCCTTCCAGTCTGAGATCCCACCAGGTACTCTTCTGTTACAGACAGTTCCGCGGTGATGTATTACCTCAACAAACAAGGAGGCACCCACTCCTACCTGCTTTGCAGGGAGGCCATGTGGGTGTGGGATTGGGTTTTGCAACACGGCGCAAACCTCACTGCTGTTCATGTCCCAGGGGTGGACAACGTCGTTGCAGATGGCCTGAGCTGCTGTCAGGCCAAAGTCCACGAATGGGAACTACTCCAGAAGGTATCAGAGGATCTGTTTCTCAGAAGGGGCACACCAGAATTAGACCTTTTCGTGTCCCCATCCAACGCAAAACTGCCCAATTTTTGCTCGCTAGATACAGGGCCTGGTGTTTTCTGGGGAGACGCATTGTCCCTCTCCTGGGCGGGCAGATTCCTCTATGCCTTCCCCCCACCTTTTCCGTTGATCGAGAGGGTTCTTCTGAAACTTCGCAGAGAGCAAGCAATGCTAATACTTATCGCGCCGTTTTGGCCCAGGCAGATCTGGTTCCCTCTTTTGCATCATCTGTCCCGGGAACCTCCAGTGCCGCTGCCAGTCCGCTCCCACTTGCTGTCTCAGGAGGCAGGTTTCTTGGTCCATCCAGACCTACGCTCCCTGAACCTACACGCTTGGCTCCTAGAGACATAGCCATGATGCGACACGGGGTCTCGCAAGAGGTAGCAGACATTCTGGCTGCTAGGAAACCAGATACCCATGCGACTGCCCGCCACGGCGGCGCAGGTTTTGTATATGGGTTCGAGTACGCGGTTTTTCACCTTTGGATCGTCAAGAGAAGTTGGTCCTGGACTACCTGCTGTCCCTTTTCCAGACAGGCTTGGCTTACTCCTTGATTAAGGTACACGTCTATGCCATCTCAGCCTATCACGTTCCTATCGGCCAATGCACTGTAACTAGTTGGACATGACACGAGCCTTCCTGAGGGGTATCCTCCACCTTAGGCCACTGATTAAGGATCCGATTCCACCTTGGGATCTACCCTTTGTCCTGGAGCAGCTTACGCTGCCACTCTTTGAACCAGCCACGGATTGCGAGATATGCCTTCTTATTTGGAAGACGTTGTTTTTAGTTGCCGTCACTTTGGCCAGAAGAATTTCTGAACTCCATGCACTTATGTGCAAATAACCTTATTTGGTGTTCCACCAAGACGGGGTATCCCTACGGACTAATCCTAAATTTCTGTCTAAGGTGGTCTCAGCTCTCACCCTTAACCAGGATATCAATCTACCAGTGTCCTTCCCTAGGTACTCTAATCGAGGAGAAGCCCTCCTTCACACTTTAGATGTGCATAGGTGTCTCAGATACTACCTGACCAGAACCAAACTCCACCGAAAATCGGCCCAGCTTTTTGTCTCCTTTGCCCAAGGGATGATGGGAGCTCCTGTTTCGAAACAGTCTTTATCCAGGTGGCTCATTCAGTGTATCACTTTCTGTTACCAGAAGCGCAACAAACCCTTACCGGGTGCGGTCAAAGGTCATTCCACCAGAGGGGTGGCTACCTCCTTTGCAGCTTTAAAGAATGTGTCCACCTCAGCTTTTTGTGCTGCAGCTACTTGGAGCTCCGTACACACTTTCATCAGGCATTATAGCCTGGACATTGCATCAAGGCGAAGAGCAGGTTTTGGTCTAGCAGTCCTTCAGGGACTTCTGTCCTAGGTTCAGGTTCTATTAAGAATTTCTACCTTCCCTCCTCCCAATGGTGTGAGATTTCCATTATTGCATGGGAATCAGTCCTAATGGTGTAACCTGCTGCAAGAGCTGTTTCTCGAAGTAAGATAGTACAGTTACCTAAGAACTTACCGTAACAGTAGCTCTTCGAGAACAGCTCTTGCAGCCGGTACTTTCCCTCCCACCATCCCTGCTGGAGATAGTCTCATTCCAACATCCTTCTCCTAGGATCAGGTGTTCTCAGCATCTCTGATTGCCATTTGATGGCGGATCCTCTGTCTTCTCTTCTGATGTCATCCACCGGCCGGGAGTCTCCGGCGGGAGAACTGGGGATTCTGGGGGACCGCCTCCTTATGTACTGTGCCTGATGTCGGGGGCGGGACCGACATCGGAGTCGGTCCCCGCTGAATACTTTTAGCTAGAAAATTTCCATGGGGTCCTGGCGCCTGCCAGCTTCAGTCCTAATGGTATAACCTGCTGCAAGAGCTGTTCTCGAAGATCTACTATTACGGTAAGTTCTTACGTAACTGTACTTTACGGTAAGTTCTTGCGTAACTGTACTTTCCTCAGGAACCAAGCTTTGAGGTTGAGGGACTTGAGGTTCAGGTAGAACAGGGTCCCCCGATTGGAGGTCAATAGACTGTGCCTCAGAGAGGGAGTAATATTGGCTTGGCCACAGACATGGAGAGCATTAGAGAGTACCATGGCTGCCTGGGCCAATCTGGAGCTATTAAGATTAGAGATGCTGAGTGGGATCTGAGCTTGGGTAACACCCTGAAAACCAGGGGAAAGGAGGGAACGCATACAGGTACCTCCCTGACCAGTCTAGAGTCAGGGCATCCAGGGGTACAGTACCTTGATCTGGTGGCCTGCAGCAGTACTGTGGCAAGTAGTGGTTCTGGTGGGACGCGAACAGGTCTATCTCTGGAGTGCCCCACCTTCTGAAAATTACGTGCACCACCTGCTTGTTCAGAGTCCATTCGTGATGGGCCTGGTTGATTAGACTTAAGGCATCCGCCAAGGTACTGTCCTTTCCTGGTAGATGGATTGCCTGCAGGGATACTCCTAAGGAGTATGCCAGTGTCCAAATTTTCATGGTCTCTGTGCAAAGGGGACCGGACGACGCCTCCCTGTCTGTTGATGTAGTACATTGTGGTGGTATTGTCTGTTCTGACCTGTACCAGCTTTGTCTGTAGTAGTCCAGAAAAAGCTTTCAGAGCTAGAAAAACAGCTCCGAGTTCCAACAGACTTATGTGCTGGAGGAACTCTGCAGCTGACCAGGTACCCTGGGTTGTATGGTTTCCCAGATGGGCACCCCAACCCAGGAGGGATGCATCTGTTGTGAGAACTGAGGGAGATTTTCTCTGAAAGGGGACCCCTTCTCTTAGATTGGGTTCTTCTTCCACCACTGTAAAGCTTGTAGCAAAGTTCTTGTGACTGTTTTGAGAGAGAATATTTGGGTTTTGAGAGAGAATATTTTCTTTGACTCCAATGAGCCCTGAGGTGGAACTGGATGTCCCTCATTTGAAACCTGGAACCCAGCACTGTGCCTGTGGACACAGCCACATAGCCCAGGAGTTGCACCAGGTTGGACCTCCCTACACTACAGACTAAATAAAAACGCGGCTCTCTGGACATACAGAGCTATCACTGGCAAACTTCCGCAGTACATTGTTGATTGCCTGACTTTCAGTATGTCTGGAATCTATGCCCTAAGAAGCTGTTCACTGATTTCCTTGAAAGTGCCCAAAGCCCTAACGTGCTTTGGGAGAGCTACCATAGGATTCGTACTACCGTCGCTCTGGAATGTACTACAGAAATCACTGAAACTGAGGACTTCTGTTAGCCTTCTGTGTTTAAGACCTCATACTCGAAATACCTTTCAGAAGCCTGCATCTGCTTCCAGTGATCCTAGCTTACTTACACCACCTTTTCCACACCCTCCCTGCTTTCCCCATCCTCCATCCTTTTTGTATCAGTGCACAACTTGCCCGAGTCTCCTACTTATCTACCGCGCTAAATCTCACCCTCCCTCACCCTCCTATACCTTGTATACCCACAGCATCTCATCCCTTCGCTTCTAGTATTTCCCAGTACCAGACCCCCCACTGACTGCCCACTTCTCCCAACACGTCTCCCACTTGATACGCCTAGGTCTTTTTAAAATGACTATGTATGTCTCTTCGCTTGTAGCATCCATTTCAACTAATCTCTTCGCTGGACTATAATGCCTTTACCTTACAGAAATACTAAACCATGTACTGTATATTGTTATCTGGTATAAATTTTTACTGACTTGCCACCCTATTGTTGTTTATACACTTACCAACTGTCTTCTACCTGAACCCAAATGTATCTTTACTTATCCTGTCTATTGCAGGCCTGCCTGCACTGTTGTACTCTTGCATTTACTGTCTATTTGTCTGTATGTAAATGCATTGTTACTTGACTTGTGTAATGCAGGTCCACCTTGTAAATGAGCCTGCTCAATGGTGTTCACCTGGATAAATAAAGAATTTGATTGATTGCAAGAACTGTCTTGCGGGCTTGCTTTTGTTCAAGGTGAATTAATTGCCACTAGCTGAAGATTTCTGATCCTGTCTAGAGGGAGGTAGGCCCTGCCCTGCAGGGTGTCTATCTCTGCCCCCTATGAACTGAAATGTTTGTGCAGGAATGAGGACCGGCTTTTTGTGATTGGTGATGAACCCCAAGGATTCCAGTAGGCCTTGGGTGAGGTTTAAATACTGAGTGACCTGTTGTGATTTGCCCACCACCAGCCAGTCATCCATATACGGAAAAACTGTCCCACCCTGCCTTCAAAGGTATGCCACCACTGGTACTAGGCACTTTGTAAAAACCCTTGGGGCCAAAGAAAGGCCAAAAGGCAGGGTTGAAAACTGGTAATGGCCTGAAGGGAGGAGTCTGAACCTGAGATATATTCTGAGAGACTCCCTTACGGGAATGTGGAAATAGGCGTCTTTTAAGTCCAATGATGCCAGCCAGTCCCCTTTCTGGATTGTTGGCAGAATCGGTGCCAAAGTTACCGTTTTGAACTTTGGCTTGTTTAGATGCCTGTTTAAGGCACTGAGAGCCAATATAGGCTGCTACTCCCCACTTCTCTTTGGTGAGTAAGTATCTGGAATAAAAGCCCCTTCCTCTCAGTAGGTTTGGGACAGGTTCCACTGCTTTTAACAGTAACAGTTTCTGGACCTCTGCCTCCAGCAGGTTCTTTTCTGCCAGGGAAGGTGTACTGAAACCCCTGGCTGCTAGAGGAGGAAGGGATCTGAAAGCCAGAGACAGACCCTGACCTACTACCTCCAGGACCCACTTGTCTTTGGTGATGTTCAGCCAAGCCTGGAGGAAGTGGGAAAGTGTGCCTCTGACAGGTAGTGAGGAGGTGGCATGTACTTCAGGGGTCTGCTTGGCTTGGTGCTGAGGCTGTGCTTGAGACCCACGTCTAGAACACCTTCGACCCCTGCCCCTAAAGTACCCCTGCTGTGGGTACTGTTGATACTGGGGTATAGCCACTGGCTAGAAAAAGGACCTGGGGTGAATGGACCTGCCCCGGCCTCCTCTTCCATAAGGCCTGGTGGATGGAGAAACGCTCTCCTTACTAGAGTTGCTTCTGTATCTGGTCTTGTACTCATCCACCTTTTTCGTGTATGCCACTGTAGAGTCTCCGAAAAGAGCATTCCCCTCTAGAGGAAAATCCAGGGCCTTAGACTAAGTATCTGTGGCTCTTAGCCAGGCACATCTCCTCTGGGCTACAGTGTGTGCCATCCATCTGGCTGCAGTGTCATTTGTATCAGCAGCCATCTGGAATTGGTATTTAGCAGCCTCTAGCCCAAACCTAGCTGTTTCAGCTAGGTCGTCAGATAGAGGTGAGGGAGCTTTCTGAGACATGGCCAAAACTAACTGCCACAGGGACTTTTGATACTGGGCAGCATAGGTGTGGAAGTTAGCCTGTCGTATGGCTAGAAAGGCTGACAGGTACCCCTTCTTAGCCATACAGTCTATTTTTCTGGTATCCTTATCTGACGGGTGGGATGCCAGGGAGACTCTAGCCTTGCAACAGGCGCTTGTTGAATAACCCCTTGATGATCTGGGTGAGGAAAAAAGGAACTCTGCCCCTTCCCAACTGATATTTCTTATCCGTCCTCTTATCCAGAGGGGGGATAGAGTTTGGGGTTTGCAACAACTCAGCAGCATAAATACTCTGTGGCTGCGCCCCGCTCTTCTCTGACTGGCCTCTTTACTAGTAGGGGAGTATATGAGTGGCTCTCTGCCAACTTTATTCCTTATGAACTCACATTACCCACTGACAACCATGGGCCTCTTCCTAAGACCAAATCTGTCAGTCCCTCTACTGGTCCTAGCAGTCTATTCCCCACCTTTGTCCGTCACCAGCGTCAGCTGCTAATAACCCTGAGGTTTTCCCCACCCCTCTATCCACTCTCCCACTGAGGTTCTCCCTACCCCTCTATTCACTCTTCCACCCCCCACCCTGTCCACCACCATCACCCTCCCCCACCCCATCCTGCCTAGCTCCATTTACATCTGGTCTCCCACAACACACTGTTGCCAATGCTTTACCATGCTATCCCCACCATACGTGCTCTGCCCATCCCATTCCCTCTTCCTGTTAGCTCAGCTTACTACCGCCACGGCTCACACAAACAATGTATGTCCTTTCTCCTCAGGTTTGTCTCCCTGCTCCTTCTCCTATCTGGCAACATTCATCCAAATCTTGGCCCGTCTCCTTCCTACATCGGGGCTGCGCATAGCCTCTATGAACATCTGTAGCCTCTTAAAAAAAAAAAAAAAAAAGAAACGCTGCCCTCCAGTGCTGGATGGCACATCATCAGCCTGACATTCTGGCAATCGTGGAGACCGGGCTGTCTAAATCTACCTTGGACTCTGCGGTAGCTCTCCCTGGCTACTCGCTTTTTAAGGAAGATAGAGTTGGTAAACGTGGGAGCGGCTGCGCCGTCTATATGCGTGACTGCTTAATGGGCCAAACTCGACCACGGTACCCAAGCCATCTCCCTTAGAATCACCCCAGACCCCCTCCAGGGCCCCTCTGACTATCTGTGTAGCCTACATTCCCCCTCAGAAACAAACCCAAGCAATCCAGTCCCTAACTGACTACCTGTCCAGCCTCCCGCATAAGGGTGAGCAGATACTACTGGATGACCTCAACACCAGCTGGCTTGCCAGTTCATCTGCCCTTGCCAAGGATGCTTTTGCAGTCCTGGACGAAACACAGCTGGTAACTCAGCCTACCCGTCTGAACCCATCCAACAGCTCTTACACATTACTGGACATCATCTTTGCCAACCACCCACGCAGAATTGTGGACATCGTTGTCCATCCAAACTCCCTGAGTGATCACTCGCCAGTAACTTTCATGTGGTCCTGCCGTCTACCAAAACCTGTGCCCAGCATGATCTTCCGCCGACTTATCTGCCCAGGTAACCTCGCTAGGCTTAAGCAGTACCTCGCCCAGTGGGACTGGTCACCAATCAGCTGGGCCCCTAGTATTGATGAAGCACTCGACTACTTTACCCACTCCTTCAGTAAGACCTGCGACATCTTTACCCCGCTGGTCAAAACCTGGACTAAGCACATAGTGCACCATGGATCACAACATCACTGCTCAAACAGCTCCACCACAGAGACCCTCTCTGGCATAGAGCCAATTCCTCAGGCAAGCCTGGGGACAGGCAGTCCTACAATGCTGAGCGCAACAGATGTACGCGGGCCACTCGTAAGGCTAAAGCAGAGTACTACAGAGCCACATTAGCCTCCTCCTGGGGGTCTACCTGGAACTTCTGGAACAACATAAAGGAGCTAAATGGGAAGTCTCACTCCCGGCCCCCGTCTCTACTCAACTTTAATGGAACCGCTATCACTGGCCCCACTAATATTGCAGACTGCCTAAACACCACCTTCTCGGATCTCAGCGCAGTTCTCCCTAGTAACTTCTTCGACCCTATCTCCCCCCAGCCCCTCCCTCACCCGCCTTTCTACATGAGGACCATCTTACCACAAAACTCTTGGCACTATCTAACAAAAGCCCTCCGTGTTACCAGCCTTTCCTCTGACCCCCTGGATACTAGGATCCTACGACAGGTCCTTGACGTAGTACTTAACCCCCTGACTGATTTACTCAACCGCTCCCTCTGCCTGGGCCAGTTCCCTTTAGCTTGTAAAAAGGCTGTGATCACCCCCATCTTCAAAAGTGGTTAGACCTCCTCTCCTGGAAACTATTGGCCGATCTCTATTCTTCCTCCTCTCTCTAAAGCCCTGGAAAAAATAGTGGCTGACCAATTATCTGAATATCTTGCCTCTCACAGTCTCCTATGCAGACAGCAGCATGGCTTCCGTCCAGGTCATAGTACGACCACTGCTCTGGTGGAGTTCTCAGACTTCCTTCACAAAACCCTTGACAAAAGCCACCTTGCTGGGGCCATCTACATCGACCTGTCCAAGGCCTTTGATACGGTCTTGTCACCCACTCCTACTGGACACTCTCCTTCAACTAGGCTTTTCCCAATGCCCACTGGAGGCTGGACTGGTTCTCTGGCTATCTCTCTTCAAGGTCCCAGTGTGTCAAAACAAACAGCACCCTCTTCAGCACCCATCCCGTCCACTCCAGGGGCCCACAGGACTCCATCCTGGGCCCTCTTCTTTTTAGTCTCTGTAAATGCCCTACCCAACTCCTGCTCTAGCAAGGTTCTGCTATATGCAGATGATGCGGTTCTCCTCTCCTCCCATCCTGACCCCTCCTCTCTTCAGGCCTCCCTCCAGAACTCTTTCAGTAAAATTGGAAACTGGTTCAACGACCACAGGCTGATCATTAACATTAAAATAACAAAAGCCATGTTGTTTGCCCATCATCAAAATAAGGCAAAAATCTCGCCCCTCTATATACTATCCAGCTCACTCCACCCACTAGAACAAGTTAGCAGCTACATATACCTGGGCATTACTTTCGACTCTGCCCTCTCCTTTCACTCGCATATCAACCTGCTCACCTCAGCAATTAACATGCGCATAGGCCTTCTCTACCGTCATAAGGAATGCCTCCCACTGGATGCCCCCATATTGGCTGTCTCCTCCTTTGTCCTGTCTCTTGTAGACTACGGCCTCTCTGTCTACGCTGCTGCTGATGCCACCACCTTCAGGAGAATCCAACTATCCCTAAATAAGACCTCACTGGTGCAGACAAATGGACTCTCATATGCACTCTATGCTCACTGGCCAACATACTCAATCTAGAAGAGCGGTTACAGTATCAGACCTGCCTCCTGGTTAAAAAAAAAAAAAATACTTTTAGGTGTCTTCCCCCACAGGGGTGTCCGCCTCCCTCCACCCTGCTTCTCCCCTCTGCCTCTACCCGTGGCTCCACTAAGGCCGCTCTGAGTCCCAAGGGTGCGAACATCACTCGCCCAAAGATCCTTTTGTTACAGGGCGCCACACTGGTTCAACGCCCTCCCCTCCTCGATCTCCTCACTCACTAAAATAGGTCTTTTAAGGAATCTCTCAAGAGCCTCATTTTCTCCTCCCGCAGCTGCGAATGCACTCCACAAGCAGGATCTTAGCCCATAGGTGCCCCACTCCCTCCCCAGCCCCTTTCATAGACTCTTGTCGACAGTCGCCTTATCTCAGACTGCAAATTTTTTTTTTTTTTTTTTGTTGTTTTTCTATGGCAGGACCCCGTCATTAATCAGCCCTGGTCACGGCCCCTGGAAGCCTCCACCACCATCTATGGCTGCCGAGGTCCCCCAGTCACCCCCGGCTTGCCCCCCGGAGGACTGGGCCATGGCCACGATTTACCGTGACCACGGAGCCAATATCTAGTCGGGGGACCTGCAGCGATGGTGGTGAACAGAGGTCTTTCCGGGAGGGCTTCATGGAGACACAGTCCTTGCCCGCCTTGGTTTTCTGCCATTTTCCATACGGAGGCGGGGACATGCAATGATGCCAGCGTCCGCCCCACCTCCCGGAACTGTACTCGTCGGTCGCTTGAGATCCCCGGCCTCCATGGGAGTCCTCGAATCGCTGGTCGCCTCCCCTACCCTCCCGGAGAAGAGGCAGTCCATGGGATACTCAATCCTGCGCCCGCCGGCCCTCCGACAACCTGGGTCCGCTCCGGCCCGGTCGCCGGGCGTCAGGCAATGAAATCCCACCGCTGCACCGACGGGCCGGCCGTCAGACTGCAATTCTGAATTTACTGTATTTGTCCTTGGAGCCTAGCTCCGGCACTGTATAGACCTCTGTACTGCTATTGTAAACTGTAACTCTTATCTAGGCACTGAATGGCTTGGGATTCCGTGTTTGTTCTGACACCTGCAAATATGAGTACTGTTTGCTATTCGCTGTTTAGTATGTAACACAAAAACTTCTGTAACGTCCTGTCTTATCATATTGTATTTGTGTTGCTGTCTGTGTTGAATCCACTGGAACTGATGTGGAGCCTTTGGAAACAAGTCCTTGACTCAAAGGGTTGTAATTCCGATATGTATAATAAATAAATAAAATCTTTGTTGAAGAATTTGTTCACAGAGAGGTGGAGGAGGGCTTTGGTGGGAGTTAAACCCATCATCTCCAGATATTCCATCTCCCCCTCATCCTCATCCTCCTCTTCCTCTCCCTCTCTTCTGGAGATGTCCAAGGCATCTGCCATTTTTCTCACAAAAGTGAAATGAGAAGAATAATCTTCAGATGTTCTGGGGGTGAACCAAATTCTTGTTCCCTGGATAACTCTGGTAAAATGGGATCTTACTTTGAGACACAGCTCTTGCAGCAGGTTACACCATTAGGACTGAAG
The DNA here is from genome assembly GCA_016271365.2 of Neoceratodus forsteri. Lineage (NCBI taxonomy): Eukaryota > Metazoa > Chordata > Ceratodontiformes > Ceratodontidae > Neoceratodus > Neoceratodus forsteri. Next base: position 124,534,778 of record JADMNL010000030.1, on the reverse strand, counting down.
CTGGCAGGCATCAGGACCCCACAGAAAAATTCTAGCTAGCTTCTTCAGCGGGGACACGCCCAATAGCGGTCCATAGATTCCCCAGTTCTTTCCGCCCGTCGACTTACATGTCTAGGCCGGTTCAGCTTCTGGCGGCGATGTGGTAAATTGTTTCCCACGGGAAATTCGTTCTTTCGTTCAGTTTTTTCTCTGAACCTCCGGTCACTCTCGAAGTGCGCCTGTGGAAGCAGATCCATTCAAGGATCCGCACTTGGCTGTGTCGGTGCTTAGGCCAGACCACGACACCCGGTCCTGCACCTTTTGCCAGGGGTTTTCAACAGCAGAACCGGATCCGTCAGCCAGAAGGCCCTACAGGCATTCCTGCTCGGGAACAACTCAAGACCATGGCTTCAAGGGGATTCTTTGCAGGAAGGCGGCAAGCATGCTGAGAAGCATAGAGAAGGCCCTTCCAGAGTGCCCTTCTAGGGCCTCCGACTCGCACAGCTCCGGCTCCAGGTCCGACCGCTCTCCTTCGGAGCCAGCTGTCAGCCTCCTCCCGCTGCGGTGAAAGTCTTCAGGCTCCTCTTCTCAGGCCAAGACTTCCAGGCCTGCCTCATCCTCCAAGGCCCTGGCTAAGTCGGGGGACAGTCACCATCACCACAAGTCGGGTTCCCGCCATTCTGAACTCGACGTCAGGTCCGCTTCCTTGCCTCCTCCTCCCCAACGGAAGACCAAGGAGCTCACCTCACTTAAGAGGCCATTGGACCCGACGCCAGTTCACCCAACGTCCGCCTCTCGCCACAGGTCCCCAGAGCCGTCCTCCATCAGAAGACCGTCGCCCGGCCAAGCCAACTCATCACCGGACGCCGGTAGGGGGACCGGCACCCACTCCAATCAAGAAGAGGACCCCGACGCCTCTGACCATCACTGAGGAGGAGTTGACTCAGCCCGAGGACCAGACGGGTGACCCCGGTCCTGTTGAAACTCCCAGGGAACCCTCTCCGCAACCCAAGCCCCCTGTGGAGCCGACGCCAGGACCCGACCACCGGCGCCCGGTCCGTCGTCGGGCCTTTCCTTTTCAGAGGTGAAGGAGCTTTTCACTTACTGGTGGGATACCATTAAAAAGGACATGGTCCCCACTCCACCTCCGCTTCCACCTCCTTCTCCTCCTACACCGGTTACTCCTCCGGTTCCTGCACCCCCTTCTCCATCTGGGTCTGCAGGCCGGTTACCTCCTCCCGGGAGCCCAGGGCCCTCAAGGAGGAGACCAGACAAGGAGACCTCCGTCCAGATCCTCTTCTAGGTCCCCAGCCCTAAGAGACCCAGAAGAGCGCGCGTTTGCCTTCGACGGAGGACACGGGATCAGAGTTTTCAACATCCAGATCCCCATCTCCTCTCTCCATCCCTTCTCCGGACCCACGTGAGCTTCCAAAGTCTCCTCCGGATGACCCTTCGTTCTCTGATATAATGAGACACATCCAAGAGAACATGGGATGGGATGTGGAAGAGTTAGACCCGAAGGCTCGCTTGTGAAGTATCTTTGGCAGAAGGACCCCAAGCATGTGGTGGTGCCACCCTTGGTAGACACTTTCATGGACGTTACCAAGGCAGCGTGGAGCGTCCACATTCCTCCCTGCGATGCGAAGAAAGCTGACCGCCTGTACAAGGCTCCAAGGGAAGACCAGTACTTGGCTCAGCATCCTCAGGCCGACTCTCTGGTCATAACAGCCTCACATGACCGGTCCCAGAGACCGCAACATTTGAGCACCCTGCCACTGGACCCAGAGTCCAAGCAGCTGGACGCCATGGGTAGGCGCACATATGCTTCCGCTACCTGCGCCATCAGATCCCTGAATTATTTGACCCACATGGTGTAGTTTCAAAATGCCCTGTGGGAGCAGGGTCTGGATGCGGCTGAGAAATTGCCAGAAGGTGAGCAGAAGGAGGAGATGTTGCAGCTCCTCCGTACGGGTTCGGACGTGGGAACCCGGGTGCTACGAGCCGCGTACGACTCCGCGGACTCCTCGGCCCGAGCAGCAGCTTCAGGCGTATGCCTCCAGAGGCACTCTTGGCTCCGTGTCTCTGGTTTTACCCCGGACGTCCAGAAAAACATCATGGACACTCCATTCGAGGGAGAAGTTTTATTTGGTAAACCCTCAGAGAAGATAATTACCAAACTCCAAGAGGCCGGGAAGGCGGTGAGGTCGGTTCAGGCCATGTACTGACCCAAGCTTAGTTCCTTTCGTAGGAACCAAAGCCGATTTCGTGGACGGACGCAGAGACAACAGTCCCGCCCCATTCCACAACAGAGGGGCTCCGGTTTCCGCAGAGCCAAGGGGAAACAACCCGCAGGTCGAGGCCAGCGCATTCCGAAGCCAGCTCAGCCAGCAGGCCCCTCAGCCGCCACAGCCTGACTCCTTTCTGGCTCCCGCCCCTCAGGATCAACAGGATTTCATGGCCGGGGGTCGCATTGCGAATTTCCTGCCAGGATGGCAGTCTATAACCACCGACAGGTGGGTTCTCCAGATGGTTGGAAGAGGCCACTTTATAGAATTCGCGGAAAAGCCACCCTCGAGGCCTCCTCTGTTCTCCCAATACTCGGGTCAGCACAAGTCATTGATCAGACAAGAAGTACTCGCGCTCCTGCAAAAGGGAGCGATAGAGTACGTCCCAGAGAACCAGAGAGGACACGGATACTATTCCCACTTCTTCCTGGTTCCAAAGAAGACAGGGGACCTCCGTCCGATTCTGGACCTCAGCGACCTCAATTTGTCGGTCGCCTACAAAAGATTCCGCATGGTGACTCTTCCGGGTCTTATTCCCATGCTGAAGCAGGACGCCTTTTTAGCGTCCCTAGACATGTAGGCTGCTTACCTGCATATCCCTATAGCTCAAGCGCACAAGAGGTTCCTGCGCATCGAGTTTCTCGGCCATCATCTTCAGTTCCGAGCCCTTCCATTCGGGCTGTCATCGGCACCCAGGGTCTTTACCAAATGCATGGCAGTCGTGGCAGCGTCTCTAAGGAGACAGGGCCATTATGTGTTCCCGTACCTGGACGATTGGCTTCTCATGGCCGCCTCCAGAGAGGCGGCGTTAATGGGCGATCCAGAGTACCCAGGACCTGTTTCTATCTCTGGGTATCCTAATCAACCACGAGAAGTCTCTCCTGGTACCGTCGCAGTAGCTGCAGTTCATAGGCGCAGTACTGGACACCGTTCAGGGAAGAGCATTTCTTCCAGACGACAGAGTGGAGCGCATCAGATCCCTCACCAGGGATCTTTCGTCGAAGAAGACCGTTCCAGCCAAGTCAGTCCTTCGCCTGCTCGGACACATGGCTGCGGCCATTCCGACTGTCCCTTTCGCAAGGCTCCACATGCGGGTAACTCAGTGGATGCACAAGGTGCAATGGGACCAAAGGCAAGACCACATGCAGCATCTGGTCAGAATCATGAACGCCGTGATTCGAGACTGGCAATGGTGGCTAGACCCAGGGACACACTCTACGGGCGTCCCGTTTATAGCGCCGTCCCTGGAGGTAATCCTCACCACAGACGGCTTCAGGACTAGGGTGGTGAGCACACCTGGACGGGGTGAAGTCCCAGGGGCGTGGACCCCTCAGGAGGCTCACCTCCATATCAACGTCCTAGAGATGAGGGTGGTCCTTTATGCCCTGCAGGCATTTCAGTCAGAGATCCCGCTGAGTACTCTCCTGCTTCAGACAGACAACCGCAGCGGTGATGTATTACCTCAACAAACAAGGCGCACCTCTTACCCCTTTGCAGGGAGGCCATGAGGGTGTGGGATTGGGTAATCTGACACGGGCGCGAACCTGATCACAGTACATGTTCCTGGGAGGACAACACAATTGCAGGCGGCCTGAGTCGCTCCCAGGCCAGAGTCCACAGTGGGAACTTCTTCAGGAGGTAGCAGAGGATCTGTTTCTTGATGGGGAACTCCAGAGTTGGACTTGTGCGCTTCCCCATCCAGCATAAAACTGCCCAATTTTTGCTCGCTAGATCCAGGGCCTGGTGTTTTCTGGCAAGACACATTGTCCCTCTCCTGGGCGGACAGATTCCTCTACGCTTTCCTCCCTTCCCGTTGATCCAGAGTTTTCTTCTCAAACTGCGCAGGGAGCATGCAACAATGATCCTGGTGGCCCCTTTCTGGCCCAGACAGATCTGGTTCCCTTTGCTAATACAGCTATCCCGGGAACCTCCGCTCCCGTTGCCATTCGGCTCCCATCTCTTGTCTCAGGAGGAGGGTTCACTGGTCCACCCGGACTTACGCTCACTGAACCTGCATGCATGGCTCCTAGAGACATAGCCATTTTGCGACACGGGGTCTCACAAGAGGTTGCGAAAGTTCTTTCTACAGCAGAAAACCCGGCAAGCGCATGCGGCGTACGCCATGAGATAGCCATTTTTTATCTTTATTCGCAAACATGCAGCCTTTCCCTTTAGGTTGTCCGGTGAAAGCGGTGTTAGAAATACGTGCTCTCCCTTTTCCGTTCGGGTCTCGCCTACTCCTCTATTAAGGTGCACCTCTGTGCCATTTCAGCTTATCACCTCCCGGTGGGACAGCGCACAGTAGCACAATTAGATACCTGTCGAGAATTCTTGAGAGGGGTGTTACATCTTAGGCCACCCATTAAGGATCCAGTGCCTCCATGGGATTTGCTCTTTGTTCTGGAGCAACTCACGCTCCCCCCCTTTGAACCTGCCGCGGATTGCGAGCTGCGTTTTCTGTCGTGGAAAATGTTGTTTTTGGTTGCTGTTACGTCAGCGAGAAGAGTTTCTGAGCTTCATGCTCTTATGTGTAAGGAGCCTTATTTAATTTTCCACCGGGACAGAGTATCCCTGAGGACGAATCCTAAATTCTTGCCTAAGGTGGTTTCCACACTCACTCTCAATCAGGATATTGACCTGCGGTCTACTTCCCTAATTATTCTAATAGAGGGAGGCGCTGCTCCACCTGGATGTTCACCGAGCTTAAGGTACTACCTGAGCAGAACTAAGCAGCTGTAAATTGGAGCAACTTTTCGTTTCCTTTACTGAAAGGATGATGGGCCAACCAGTATCCAAACAGTTCCTGTCTCGCTGGCTTGTCCAGTGCATCTCATACTGTTATGATATCAAACAAAAGCCCCTCCGGGATCAGTCCGAGGCCATTCCACCAGGGTAAGCCACCTCCTGTGCACACACGCTTAAGCGTCTCCACTTCTACCATTGTGCTGCAGCCACTTGGAGCTCTGTACATACTTTTATCAGGCATTATAGCCTAGACATCGCTTCACGGCGAAGAGCCGGCTTCGGCCTGGCTATGCTACAGGGTCTCCTGTCCTAGATTCAGGACCTGGAATGAACTTTCTAGTTTCCTCCTCCTCCCAGAGTGTTTGCAAGCGCTACTGCTTGGGAATCAGTCCTAATGGTGTAACCTGCTGCAAGAGCTATGTCTCGAAGTAAGATAGTACAGTTACGTAAGAACTTACCGTAACAGTAGATCTTCGAGAACAGCTCTTGCAGCAGGTACCTTCCCCCTTGGAGGAGGCATGGCTTAAGCCTTTTTTAACAGGGATTTTACCCTTTGTCTTCTGACAGTGGATCCTCGGTCTCCCATTTCGATGTCAGCCTCGACCGGAAGTCTCGGTGGGAGAACTGGGAATCTGGCGGACCGCCCCCTTATGTACTACACCTGACGTCGGAGGCTGGACCGACGGGGGCGGTCCCCGCTGAAGATAGCTAGCTAGAATTTTTCCGTGGGGTCCTGATGCCTGCCGGCTTCAGTCCTAATGGTGTAACCTGCTGCAAGAGCGGTTCTCGAAGATCTACTGTTACGGTAAGTTCTTACGTAACTGTACTTTCCCCTTCATCCTCCTCACATTCACTGAATTCCTATTCAGGAAAATTAATTCTACCAGGCTGTCCTGCTGGAGCAAATGGTTGCTGAACAGGAGGCACTAAGCCCTGTAATGCCTGAATGACTTTAAAAGCCTGTGCATTTTATTGAGGAGTAGGCATAATATTGGCAGGCACAGAAGTCCCCTGATCAGGATTTGGGGGTTCAATGTGCTTTAATTTTCTTGCTTTCATTGAGGGAACCGGAGAGTTAGCCGGTTCAGAAACCCTCTTGGTACCCTTATCACCCGTCTCAGGGGTGGAGGTAAGAACAGATGTGGGTTCAGCCGCAGAAATAGGGGGTATCGGCTGGCCAGAGCCGGAGGGATGCCCTGGGGAGTTTCTTTTTCAGCTGTTTCTCAGTGGTTTTCTCAGGGAATGTCAGGCAGATTTGACAATCCTCTTTAAGATGCTCATATCCAAGGCAGGCCGCACAAAGGGTGTGTTTATCTGCCTTGGCAAAAACATCCCCACATTGTGTACAATTTTTAAAACCGGGTTCACCGGTCTTTTTCTTAGTTTTTTCTGCCATTGAACCGATAAAAAGATTTAAACAATAATACTAGCAGTTGCAGTCGGTTCTGGAACAGATTAGAAACTGAACCAATAAAGAATTTGGAACTGGGCTTAGCGGTTCAGTAATCGAAAACAACGGTTACACAAAAAAAAAAAAAAAACAATTTTAAAACTAAATTTAGTTAAAAACAAAGTGTTTTTTTATTTTTTAGTCAGAAAACCCGACAGACCTAAAAAGTAACCCGGTTCCCTCCCAGTCATACCGAACCAAGAGGAACCGGCAAAATAACTAGATAACTACACAAACTACACTGTTCAGGCGAAGAGTGAAATCTGAGGAAGTTTAGAACACTGGCAGTTAGTATAGGGCAGCATTTGAAAAGTTGTCACGTGCAAAGAATTCCATCATTTGCATATGTTCTATTCTCTCTGGGTAGTCCTACCTAAAGGGCTTACTGCAGAAAGTTATGAATACCTATTACTGGGGTTAGAATTTGTCTTTACAGACTATCTTTTTAGCCACTTCATCAGCATGCTTCCTTTTTTGAACGCTTCATCAGTGTCCTTATTTATTTATTTTAATTTGTGAGGAACGTCATCCACTCCTTTGGAAACTTCATTTATTTGGCTGGGACTTGGAGGATTCATCAGCACCCCTGCTTGAATTTTTATTTTTATTACATTTAAATGGCCCCTCATCGGTAGCCTTTGGTTTTTCCTCAGCCATATATATTTTTCTTAGGTCTCTTTGCTCTGTTTCTCACCAAATTTGTGCAAAGAGAACCAGTAGATCTGGACCAAAAACAGCTGAGGCACAGGTTGCTGAAAATGCTGTCAAACCAGTCCTGTGACAGCTTACGCACTTAATCTTGTAGGTCCAAATTTATGTTTAGTTCTGGGAATCATCAATCCACAGAGAACCCAGCAGTAACTGTCAAAGTTCAAAAATCAGTTACCTTGCGGTAGGGACCCAGGAGTTCTGAGTTAAAAAAATAAGGGAAACCGCAGAAATTTGACTGTTCCTTCACGGATTGCGTCAAAAAAATGAACTGTCGAAATAAGCATTTGCAGTAAAAAAAAAAAAAAAAAAAATTACATATATAAAATAAGCAGATGCGGTAAAATATCTATAAATAAACGCAGTTGCTGTAAAAATAACACAGATGCGCGAAAAAGAAACGACCACTAAAAAATAGTAAAATTACACTCAGCACACTAAAAAAATTAAGTGTGTGAGGAAAACTTTACCAAGATAAGTGAAAAAGAGGCTGTCAACAAGGAAAGTTGAGACGCACCTTTGGGGCAATATTGCTCAGTCAGTGGAGAAAAAATTATGAAGGCCTTCATGCTGCTCCCTCTCAGCACACTCCCCTCCTTTTTTTCTGATTGACTAATGCTCAAAGTCATTATGCTAATTATCTTAAAGGTATACCTCCGGGGCAGTTGCACCTAGTCAGCTAACTGCTATAGTTACTGATGTTAAAGGACTTCTGGGGTAAGAAATAGATGTTTCATAAAACAAAATATATATCAAAAAATATATAATAAAGAGCATATAACAAATTATAATAACTGGTAAGCAATTTCTCTCAATGTACTGACCAGGTTGATATTTTCCATAACAACTGGCTGGTTGTTATGACATTCATGAGCCATGCCAGTCAAACTATGCTGCTGCCTCATTGGCCAACATTCTGTATGTGGGCGGGGCCAAACAGTCTCACAAACTGCTGGAGAAAAATTGCTGGTCTGTTATAAAAAATAAAAGATGAGGAGGGTGTTTCATATGAGAATTTAATGCACATCCTCGTTGTGGGATGCTTTGATAAACCCCTCGGGCTTCGCCCTCAGGGTTTATGTAGCATCCCACAACTCGGGTGTGCATTAAATTCTCATATCAAACCCTTCCCCATCCATTATTCTCTATATAAACATATAAATTAAATGAAATAAAGTACATTTGCAAATAACTAGGACGAGAATGCAGCAGTCAAAGAATGTGGTTCATGTTATTGAAAATTGTGTTGCAAGTTATTTCAGAGGTATGCTGCATTGCAGTGAAAGGTTAATTTACGGGGGGCCACCCGATGGCCGCAGGGTAGCATAGCACTCCATGCTGGTGACCTGAGTTCAGGAGCAGATCTGGAATCCAGATGGAGAGATGCTACCATGTGGCAAAGCTCCCAGCCAGGGAGGAACACAAGCCAGGTTCTGCAGTCCACGCAACCCGAGCCAGGGAGCTTGCTTCTTTGTAGGGCATGCTTGATACGTGCAAGGTCTGCAGGGACACTGCTGGGGTTGGAGGAGGGACATGGAGAAAACCAGAAAAATTGAAATGTGCATTGGTTGCCATTAATGACTGCACCAGTACCTCCGGAACCCACCCTGTGTGGCTCCTCGCTGGTGTGACAATGGGGAGAGTAGTAGATTGTATTGGGATGACGGAACCTGGCCTGAAGCAAGTGTGTGGTGGTAACCAGGGACCAAAAAGCTTTGCAGCAAAATAAAGCTAATTAACCAAAGTTAATCACAGCAGCCAGTTCATATGAAGCAGGGTTGTAAATCTCTGTGTTGCACTACTGTTTTTCAAGGTTTATAAAAGTCGTTGCATTATGTTCCTATGTCTGAGATCCAAGATCATCATATTCTTGGATTTTGGGATTAACACTGAGCACTGTGAAATTATTTTGATCAGGCTATCTATAAATGGAATGTTACCCAGCCCAATAGCTGTGTCCCTACTATGTATAGTACAGGATTTAAGCATTAAAGGGGAACTGTTCGCATTCCCCTGGCGAAAATACGGTACCTATAGGTCCCGATTAGGTAAATCGCACTGGCAGTAATCTTGTAAAATAGCATACACAGCTGAAATTTATAATTTATCTGGTTGATCCTGTGACCCTCTGCCCGCCGTTACTGTGAGTCTTCCGTGGCAAGCCCTTTGATGACATAACTGACAGGCTGAGCCGTGGGGGACTCTAGCGCTTTCCTCGGTCAGTCGATACTGGAGTTAGAAGTGCAGTCATGCACTGTATATCTTTAGCTGTTTTCTGATACCTGTACTGTCACATAGAAGTTCCCCGCGGCTGAACTTGCCAGTTGCATCGTCATAGGGCTGCCATGGGGGACTCCTGAATAGTAATGGCAGGCAGAGGGTTGCAGGATCAATCAGATAAATTATAAATATCAGCTGTGTAGGTTATTTCACAAAATTACCGCTAGTGTGATTTGCCTGATCGGGACCTGTAGATCTTCCACGGGTATAATCTCTTGCAGCAGGTAATACACTTGGGTAATCGCCAGAGGGCGCTGTGGTGCACGGCAGCTTTTTTCTAGCAGTCTTTCCCCAGGGGCCACCCACACATGACATCATCCTGCTTCCTATATAAGAGTGGGCGGTCCCTGGTATCCTCAGTTCATTTTCCCTTGCGTCTTCAGCTACGCCGCAGCAGCTACTGTGTAGCAGTCGTGACGAGAAACTGAGCTAGGGAACGGATTTCTCAGTTTCCATTCTTCATCGATGAATGTCAGAAGGATCGTCAACCACATCACCGTTATTTCGCTCCTGTTGTTGCGGTAGTAAGATCTGCCGCTAAGACAGTCACACCATTTGTGTTCAGTGTCTGGGACCCACACACGACACCATCTCCTGCACGCTTTGCCAGGAATTCAACCAGGCAACACGTTGACGACAACTGCAGGAAATTCAAGCACATCTCATGGAGCAGAAAGTCTCTCTCTTGGAAAAGTAGGGGGCCCATCCCAAGAACCCTCCTACTTCACATAAGAAGCATAAACATAAGGACAAATCATCCTCATCATCGTTTGACAAACCCTCGTTGACAGTGACCATTCCTAGTCACACACAGTCGACGATGCCTTCTAGAACTGCTTCATCGTCGTCGGCCGTTTACTATCTCTTGTCGACTGCGCTTTCCAGCGCCATTTCTGCAGAACCCTATGCTACTTCCATCAGTGCCCCGTCAACAGTGACTCATCTCCCATCGACGACGATGGCTCTTAAGCATTCTGTTGCTTCCCCATTTACTGCCTCATTGATGACAAGCCAGGGGCTCATGGGGACTGCCACAGAGTTTTCTTTTTCGACTGCCCCTCCTCCTTCAGGGTCATTCACTCACAGGGGCCAGTCTGATAGGGACCGGGACCCCGAGTTGTACCACCCGGGGACCAGACCTGTTTTTAACTCGCGTCCAATTCCTTCTACTATACCCCTGGTTTCCCAGGTCCCCCCTACACCTCCTGCCTCAATGGACGTAGCCAAAGTGGTACAACAGGTTCTGGAAGTGATGAGGTATTCTCAACCTTCCACAGAAGGTGCTGTTGGGAGACCTTCTCGGTCTCGCACCCGTCCGCTTAAATGCTTTTTGGTCGATGGGGCTATTTCTCCACCTCTCCACCCTGTCTCCCCCAATATGAGAAGACTACTTTTCAGGACTTAGATTTCTGGGCGGTTATCAGCGTGATCTGGAGGATATTGATTTTCAGGACCTGGAGTCTCGTTCTCCGTCCTCTTTCCATCATTTTTTCCCTACATGAGGATGTCTCCCGCTGTGCAGCTGCTTCTCCTCCAGACGACCTATCCTTTCATGAGAGGATGGTCAAAATTCAAAAAATCATGGGATTTTCAACCACGGAACATGATAAACAGAGAAAAGATATGGCAGATTACCTCAAATTACCTGAGGACCCGGTAGTAGTGGTACCCCCACTTATACAGACCTACCAAAATACAGCATCGGCGGCTTGTAATCAACCTTCTGCTGTTCTGGCCATACCTAGGAAGGCGGATTGCCTTTACCAAGCTCCCCTTGACCATCCCCTTTTCTCCTCTAACCCTGAATCAGATTCAGTAGTTATTACTGCAGCTCATGATCGCACAAAGCACCTGAAATACATGAGCTCCTTGCCTCCTGATAAGGAATCCTGCCGTTTGGACTACATTGGGAAGAAGGTGTTTTAGAGGGGCACAATGAATCTAAGAATTCTAAACTATATGGGACACGTGGTTAAATACCCTCTGGTCCTCTGCTATAGAATTAGTCAATAAACTCCCTTCCTCTCTGGAGAAGGACCAATTATTGGCATCAGTTTCCACTGGTAACTCTCATCTCCAGGCATCTTCTCCACTCAGGATATGATGCGGTGGATACCTCTGCATGCGTGACTGCCACTGGTGTTAGCCTCAGGCATCACGCGTGGCTCCGTGTATCAGGTTTTATACCAGATGCACAACATAAAATAGTCAGTGCCCCATTTAATGGCTCTAAACTCTTTGGCCCTGCTACCCAAACACTCTTGGACGATCTCCAAGCATCGGGCCGGACATTGCTTACTGTGCATGGCATATACCGCACCTCACAGCCCTCCTACCAGTACTGTTCTCAGACTTTTCAGTCAAAAAGATGAGGCAAAAACCGCAGAACCTATAGAGGCAGTTCCCGGGGATACTCCCAACCTTCCTCCCGGACTGCCACTCCGACCTTCAAGGGCTCCCGCTCTCACCCCCACGGTGCAACCAGTCAGACCACTGGCCAGTGACCCTTTAGGACATTCCCCCGGCTTCCTCCGCCAAGCCTCGGAAGCAGTGGGTGGTTGCTTTGCCCTTCATCCGGAGGCCTGGCAGGTGATTACACCAGACGAGCAGGTACTTCAAATCATAAGGTTGGTGTACACACTGGAACTCACGTCTGTGTCCCTCCCCGTCCTCCCCACTCTGTCCATTACCAACCCGAGCATCCAGCAGGGGTTTTACACCCACTTCTTCCTTGTGCCCAAATGCACGGGAGACCTCAGACCTATACTAGACCTCAGACAATTGGATTTATACATTCAGTACAAAAGGATCCGGATGGTCACTCTAACCTCCATTATGCTGATGTTAAGACAAGGTGATTGGCTATGCGCATTAGACATGAAAGACACATACCTGCATATTCCTGTCCACCCGCCCACCACTGGTTCCTACGCTTTTACCTGCTAGGACAACATTACCAATTCCAGGCACTTCCATTCAGCCTCTCGTCTGCTCCAAGGGTCTTCACCAAGTGCCTGGCTGTAGTGGTGGCGGTTCTGAGAAGGGACAGAGATTTCGTCTTCCCATACTTAAGACGGCTGGCTCATAAAAGCGGACTCCGAAGCTTCTCTGCTTCTGTCCCTTCAGGCCACCCTTGCCCTATTCCAGTCTCTAGGCATTACCTTCAACTGGCCCAAGTCCCATCCAACTCCTACCCAGTCACTGCAGCAAATGGGAGCAGAGCAGTTTTGGATACTACCTCTGCCAAGGCCTATCTCCTTACCGACAGGCAAGACAAACTTCTTTCTCTGGCTTTCCAGATACAAACCCAGCAGTTCATTACAGCCAGACATTTCTTATACCTCCTGGGTCATATGGCCGCAGCCATCCCCACAGTGACCTTTGCCCTTCTCCGTATGAGACCAGTGCAATGGACTCTTCAGAATCAGTGGCATCAAAAGTCAGGGGACTTCGACGACCAAATCAGTCACCCCCCACCCTCCATTCCGCACTGGACTGGTGGACCCATCGGGGCAATCTGTCTCAAGGCTTACTCTTCCAGTCCTCCCCCCCCGCAGACATTTACAACAGATGCTTCCCTCACAGCTGGGGAGCACACCTGGGTCCCTACAGGATACAGGGCAGGTGGCCTCAATTCTTCGGTCTGCCCCACATAAACCTATTGGAGATGAGAGCGGTTTGCCTTGCCCTTCAGGTATTTCGCCCCCACCTTTGTCCAGGACCTCTACTGGTCCAGTCAGACAACACCTCCGTGGTATTCTACCTGAACAAACAAGGAAGCACCAAGTCTCTCACATTCTGCAGGGAGGTGCTGATGGTTTGGCAGGAAGCCATACTTCAACACTTGTCATTGATAGCTGTCCATCTACCGGGACGCCACAATACCCTGGCAGACATTCTCAGTTGCCAGTCCTCCACGTACGAGTGGACTCCTCACCACAAAATTCTTCAGCTGATCTTTCACTTGTGTGGGACCCTGCAACTAGACCTGTTTGCATCCCCCGACAATAGACTGCCCAAATACTATTCCATTATCCTGAACAGAAGGGGACTGTCTACAGATGCCCTGTACCAGCCGTGGACAGGAGTCTTCTTATATGCTCCCCCCCATCCTGCTCCTGCAGTGGACTCTACTGAAACTACAACTTGAACCTGCCACGATGATCCTCATAGCCCCCTTGTGGCCCCGGCAGGTGTGGTTTCCCATACTTCAGCAGCTCTGTGTAGCCGATCCCATTCCGTTGTCAGTCAGACTGGATTTTTTGACTCAAGATCTGGGAACCCTTTTTCACCCCAGCCTGAAGTCTCTACACATTCACACTTAGCTCCTGAGGACGCTTTCATAGCCCCTCTTCCCCAGTGGCCAATATTCTCTTGGCCTCACGTAAACCATCTACAAGGGAAACACATAACGCTACATGGAAACACTTTTCCATCTGGGCTGCCTCATAATCGGTAAACTGTTTTTCATGTCCTTTAACCGAGGTGTTAGACTACCTGGCCTCACTTGCCAGGTCTGGCCTGAGTTATTCCTCTGTCAAAGTTCATCTGGCCTCTGTTTCGGCCTTTCACAAACCTTCCAAAGGTAGACTACTGTAGTAACATCATCTTACTAAGATGTTCCTAAGAGGAATGTTACACCTCAAACCTCCCAACAAACAGCCCGCCTCTCCTTGGGATCTGAATTTCCTATTGGGGAAAGCTCACCCTTGACCCTTTCGAACAGGCGGCTACCACCGATCTCCACTTCCTTTCTTGGAGGACAGTATTTCTAGTTGCTGTCACTTCAGCTCGACGTATTTCCAAGCTTCACGCCCTGATGTGTCAAGAACCTTACTTAATCTTTCACAAGGATTGGGTTGTTCTACGTACCAATCCCTCCTTTTTGCCCAAGGTTGTATCGGAACAAACCATAAATGACTATAGAACTCTGGTCTACTATCCGGAGCATTCTAATCCAGGAGAATATCTCCTACACACTTTAGATGGTCATCATATCCTGAGATACTACATAAATCGTACCAAATCTATCAGAAAAACCTCTCCGCTTTTTATGACCTTCCCCTCAATGAGAGAAGGTTCCCCAGTTGCTAAACAAACCCTTTCCAGTTGGTTAGCACATTGTATCACGTTATGTTATTCAAAGTATTACAAACCATTACCAGGACCTGTCCAAGCCCATTCTACTAGAGCCATGGCTGCTACTGCGGCCTGCTTCAAAGGGGCTTCAGTCATCGATATCTGCAATGCAGCTACATGGTCCACACTACGTACATTCACGAAGCATTTTAACTTAGCTGTTGCTTCTCTCTGTAGGACAGCCTTTGGCCGCGCTGTTCTACAAGGCCTTCCGTCATAAGGTTTCCACCCTTCATGGGTTTACTGATTGGGATTCATCTCAAGTGTATTACCTGCTGCAAGAGATTATCCCCATGGAAGATAGTACAGTTGCTTTATTTATTTTATTTTGATTTATTTAGTTTTTATTGACCGGGTAAGTGCGCTAGACAAATCTTGCCCATTTTCAGGCACGACCCGGGGGAAGGGAATACAGATGAATGCCGACTGAACTTGAACTAGATGAAATGTGGTATTTTTAGTGAATGAGGGAAGTTTGGCCAGGACACCAGGGAAATTCCCCTACTCTTTTCAATAAATGCCATGGGATCTTTAACATCCACCTGAACTACCACCAATACAGGCAGATGGGACCTCAGTTTAACGTCTCATCCGAGAGACGACACCTCAGAAGTGCAGCACCCCTCTCATTCTGCACTACAGTGTCAGTACTGGGATATTAACCCAAGTGCCAGATGTGAGAACTGAACCCACAGCCTTCTGATCTCCCGGCCTCAGAGGCGAGTGTGCTACCTTATGAGCCACTGGCACTTACCATAACAGTAGATCTTCTAGGAGTATCTCTTATAGCAGGTACATTCCCTCTCTCTCCATCCCCCTCCTTCTCTGAGAGCAATTTCTGGATCCAGATGTATATTGGAAGGGATACCTATGGTACCTTGGATCCCCTTGGTCCTCACTTAGAGAGCTGAATCCAGCGGGGAACTGAGGATACCAGGAAGCACCCACTCTTATATAGGAAGCAGTATGATGATGTCCTGTGGGCGGCCCCTGGAGAAAGACTGATAGAAAAGAGCTGCCGTGCACCACAGCACCCTCTGGCGATTACCCAAGTGTATTACCTGCTGTAAGAGATACCCCTAGAAGATCTACTGTTACAGTAAGTACGCAACTGTACTTTCTAGGAGTGGTATATGTTCATCCACACGAACCCACCTAACCTCCCCGGCTTTGACACACAACCTCTGCTTCCAGCGGGCAGGATATGGCGTCAAGGGGTGGAACTGAGGCATATACCACCCAGGTGGGAGGGAGGAGCCAGCTTTTAGACCATCAGGCAAGATTTAAAGGGGAAAGGGACATGCCAAACAGTGTGGATGAACAACATGATAAAATTACTCACCATAGTAATGTTGTTTCTTCTAATGGAGTCTTGCTGTATTCTGACTATTTGCAGTTAGCCCCAGCACTTGAACTGCTCTGGAGAGTAAAGGGTTAACTCTATGCAAAGGCATAGAACGTTGAGCTCGAGTTCGGTTTTCAAACCTCTGTCTGTGGTACTCTGAAGTGTAACCGTCAGATTATTACGAGCACTAAAGTAACTAACTCAAAGAAGAAATTGTTTCAAAATTTTTGTGCCAAAAGGCAAAACTAGATTTTAGGGTCAATAGACTCTAGTCGAGAAAACCCAGAAAGAATCCAACAGGTGTAGTTATTTACCAAAAATGATTAATAAACAACTAAAAAGAAGCCCCCTAAGAGATGGAGGCATGTCCAGTACACCTCTGGGGTGCAGCACTGTGCCTGCTCCACCACATCCCAAAACTACTAGGTTCCAGGAGGGGAGGCAGGGAGGGAGGTTAGAATACAGCAAGACTTCATTAGAAGAAACAATATTACTATGGTGAGTAATTTTTTTTTTCAAACAACATGAAGTCGTCTTGTATTCTGACTGTATGCAGACTACCAAGCAGTACCCCCTTGGAGGAGGGAGTTACAGAACCTATTTTGGGAACAAGCTCAGCAGCACAGCCGTGCCAAACCTAGCATCACTTCGTGACTGGATGTCCAAAGAGTAATGCTTGGTAAAAGTGTGAACAGATTTCCAGGTAGCTGTTTTGTATGTGTCCACTAAAGGTACATCTCTAGCTGCTGCGACCGAAGCAGCTGCACCTCTGGTAGAATGAGCCCTTAGGCCTGAGAGAGGTTCCTTCCCAAGTTTAGAGTAGCAGAATTGAATACAAGAGACAATCCACCTGGCAGTAGTTCTCTTGGTGGCAGGTTTGCCCTTTCCCACTTCACCATAAGTGAGAAACAACTGAGAGCAGTCTTTTCTATGGGCCTTAGTATGCTCAATATAGTAACTTAGAGCCCTTTTTACATCAAGACTGTGTAACCTTCTCTCCCCAGAGGAGGAATGATCAGTGAAAAACGAAGGCAATGATATAGACTGGTTCAGATGAAAGTCTGACACCACCTTGGGAAGAATTGTTCTATTGGTATGGAGGACCACCTTATCCCTATGAAAGGAAATGAAATTAGGCTGCACTGATAAGGCCTGTAATTCACTGATTCTCCTGGCAGAGGTAATGGCCACCAAGAACTCAGTTTTCCAAGTCAAGTATTTCAGCTCAGCTGAAGATAAAGGTTCAGAAGGGGGCTGCATAAGCTGAGCAGTACAGATGTTCAGATCCCAAGAAGGGATAGGCCCACTAAAGGGAGGATTAACATGAACCACGAACTGGATGGCAAGCTAGGGAGGAGCCCTTACCAGCAGAAAGGAAGGCAGACACAGCTGCCAAATGTACCTTGAGAGTAGTAGGCCGGAGGCCTAAACTGTTAGGATGCACTAAATACTCCAGTATCAAACAGGTCTGGCTTAGTATGCCTCCTGGAACACCAAAACCCAAACCTTTTCTATTTGGAGTTGTAAGTCTTCCTAGTAGCAGGTTTCCTGCTGCATTTTAAAATATCCAGGACTGATTGGGAGAGATGCAAACTTGTATATTCCAGCTCTTCAAGAGCCAGGCCTAGGGTTACCACCTTTTAAGAAGCCCAAAGTGGGACATTTCTTACTGAAACATGATTTTTCGCAGGACAGTACGTAACCTCGACCAATACAACAGTCTTGTTTTCCCTATATAATCAGAATTAAGGCTAAGTATTGTAGTTTCTTAGTTGCCTCTAATTGTTTCTTATCATTTTAAGGTATTGTAGTTAAGTTGTTGTAGTTTTCTAGAACATTTAGTGGAAAGTTAGAAAATATTTTTTCTACTATAAAATCAGGACATGTAGTATTTTTCATGTTTTTTTGCAGGACACAGCTGTCCAAATCAGGACTGTCCTGCGAAAATCAGGACAGGTGGTAACCCTAGCCAGGCCTTGAGCCTGAGAGTCTGAAGGTTGGGATACAGAATCCTCCCCTGAGAGGAGATGAGGGGAATGTGTTGTCTGGGAAGACACAAGGGCAGTGTTACTGACAGTGATAACAGTAGAGGATACCAAGTCTGTCTGGCCCAATCTGGAGCCACCAGAATCACCCTGCAAGGCTGAGACCTGATTTTTATCAGGACCCTGAATATCAGCGGAAAAGGAGGAAATGCATACAGAAACCTACTGGTCCAGTTCAGTAGAAGAGCATCCTGAGAGACAGAACCCAGAAGGGGTGGTCTGCAACAATAAAGAGGAAGTTGATGATTGTCCGGGGCTGCAAAGAGATCCATCTCTGGGGTGCCCACCTCTTGAAAATGACTTGAACTAGAAGGTTCAGGGTCGATTCGTGATGACCCTGAGAAATCCTGCTGAGAGCATGTGCGAGAATGTTGTCCTTCCCTGGGAGATGCACAGCCATCAGGGAAGCCTGAAGGGAGTAAACTAGTGAGCATACTTTCATGGCCTCTGTGCAGAAGGCCGAGGACTGAGTGCCTCCCTACTTGTTGATGTACCACATGGTTGTGGTATTGTCAGTCCTGATCTGCACCACTTTCCTTTGAACCACAGTTGAGAATGTCTGAGGTGTTAGAAAGACAGCTCTCAGTTTGAGAAGATTTATGTGTAGAAGAGACTCCTGGTGAAACCAGGTTCTCTGAGCTGTAAGATGGTCTAAGTGGGCCCCCCAGCCCAGCAGGGAGGCATCTGTGGTGAGAGTCACAGAAGGGACTTGACTGATAAAGGGAACCCCTTGTCCAAGATTGTCTTCCTCCAGCCACCACTGGAGGGCTTGGAATAAGGTTTGAGAGACTGGAACCAGTTTGGAGAGAGGGTCCTTTTTCTGAGACCAGTAAGATCTGAGATGAAACTGAATATCTCTCATCTGAAATCTTGCTGCCTGAACTACTACTGTGGAAGCTGTCATGTGGCCCATCTGTTGTAGAAAGTGTCTGGCTGGACAAGACACTAGAGGACAAAAAGAGGAGGGCAGAGTGACCAATGACTGGAACCCTTGAGAGAGGGAGAAACGCCCTTGCCTGAACAGTATCTGTTTCCACCCCTATGAAGGTGAGAAGTTGGGCTGGCTCCAGAACAGACTTCTGTAGATTTAGAATGAAACCCAAGGATTCTAGAATTTTTTGGGTGACCTATAAGGCTGACCTGACTTGGTCTGAGGACTGGCCCATTAAGAGCCAGTCGTCCAGGTATGGGAACAGAAGGATGCCCTGCCTCCTGAGGAATGCCATCACTACTGCAAGACACTTGAACACCCTTGGAGCAGATGTTAGGCCGAATGGCATGGCCCTGAATTGATAATGGCCTGAGGGCAACTCGAGCCTGAGGTACTTTCTGTGGGAATGTCTGATAGGTATGTGGAAGTAGGCATCCTTGAAATCCAGGGAGGCTAGCCAGTCTCTTGGTCTGAGAGAGAAAAATTACTCCTTGAGTCACAATTTTGAATTTTGGTTTTGTCAAATGTTTGTTCAGGTACCGTAAATCTAAGATGGGTCACCACTCCCCTGTCTCTTTTTGGGGTTAGGAAGTATCTAGAATAGTCCTTTTCCCCTGTGACAAAGAGGTACCTTCTCTACTGCTTGCAAAAGCAGGAGAGAGGAGACATCTGCCTCTAAGACCTTTGTCTCCAAGGGATAGGGAGGGAGGACTGAAGGACCTTGCTCTCATTCTTGAGAACCTTTCAAAACTGAGGGCAAGTCCCTGACTCACTACTTCCAGGGCCCATTTGTCTGAAGTAATGGACTCCCAGACCTGGGAGTAGTGAGCCAGCCTGCCCCCTACTGGGATTGGGGAGGCGACCCTGACTGACACCTCAGGGTGTCTGCTTGGTAGGGACTTGGACTGAGTTGCTGATGGGGTCCTAGTCACCCCACGTCTACCTCTTCCCCTAAAGAACCCCCTCTGCTGGAAAGAATAGGAGGAGGCCTGCCTAAACTGCTGCCTCTGAGGAGTAGTCTGCTTTTCTTTGGCTGCAGCACTCCTATAGGTGGTCCTGTATTTGTCCTTTTTTTTTTTTTCATATAATTCTCTGTTTGATCCCCAAAGAGAGAATTACCAGTTACAGGAAAATCCATGGCCTTAGCCTGGGTATCCTGTGAGAGGTTGGTACACCTAAGCCAAGCAAATCTCATGAAGGTAGATGTAGCCATGACCCTGAAATGGACATCATTTGAGTCAACAGCAGCATGGAATTGTACTTTTGATGCCTCTATACCATTTGCAGCCACCTGCTCCAGCTCCTTGGCTAGCTTGGGGTGCATTTTTAGCCAGCTCCAGAACTGTATCCCACATAGATTTCTGGTACCTAGCTGTATATGCCATGTAATTAGATTGTCTGAGTCCCAAAGGGGATGCCAAGTACTGCTTTTTTGCCATAGCATCCACTTTCCTGGAATCCTTCTCTGCGGGGTGAGATGCCAGGGGAATATTAGCCTTGTCACAGGTTGCAGCTTGTACTACCCCAACATGGCTACTATAATTGATAAGAAATTCTGTCCCAAGACCTGACAAGGTATACCTACTGTGCATTCTCTCTTCCACGGGAGGTATGGATGCCAAGTACTGCTTTTTTGCCATGGCATCCACTTTCCTGGAATCCTTGTCTGTGGGGTGAGATGCCAGGGGAATATTAGCCTTGTCACAGGTTGCAGCTTGTACTACCCCAACATGGCTACTATGATTGATAAGAAATTCTGTCCCAAGACCTGACAAGGTATACCTACTGTGCATTCTCTTTTCCACGGGAGGTATGAATGTAGGAAATTGTAAAATGTTTTGTCTGCTTCCCCAAGGATTTGTGTAAGGGTATAGACACCCTCTTTGACCCTGGGACAGCCATCATTTCTAAATAGTCAGGTTCTTCCTGATCCTGTTCAGCCTCTTCCAGAGGAAGCTGAAGAGTCTCAGCCACTTTCTTGTAAAACAAGAAATGGGAAAGGGACTCAGAAAGCCCGGGAGGAGAAACCTGAGAGGGCCTGTCTAAGGAGATGTCTGGCTCTACCGGCCCATCTAGTCCCTCATCCTCATAATCTTCCTCCTCCCAATAGTCCTCGTAGTAAGCTTCAAGATCTATGTCTGAAGCAGATATTTCCGGAGGAACCAGTCTGCTTTGAACAGAGACCGGTTCAAAGAGATTGAACTATGGAAATCGTTTTCACTATCTCCTCAGCGATGGGGAGTCGGATCCGAACCGGCTAAAAAAAATCCTAAAAGTCGGATTTTTTTAGGAACCGATAAGTACCGGAAAGAACCACACAAATACAAAAAATAGAATATGCTTTGGTTCCACACCAGACCGACCGGTAAGAAAACGAAATCAAAACAGTTTCTTTCGAAAAACTACCACTTACTGGTACAGAGACAGAGGAAAGAATACCGAATTTCTTGAAGAAACAGCTTGAAAAAACGACAGATTCGTACTGTAAACGAGCCGAAGCGCAGAAGGGATCTCCGGAGCGACTTCACAGTTGGGTGGAGTAAAGAATCTGATGGTTACACTTCAGAGGACCACAGACAAAGGTTTGAAAACCGAGCTCGAGCTCAATGTTATATGCCTTTGCATAGAGTTAACCCTTTACTCTCCGGAGCAGTTCAAGTGCTGGGGCTAACTGCATATAGTCAGAATACAGCAAGACTTCGTTATTTGAAATACCACTGCTAGAACTACTGTTACAGGTGAGTAACCTGTTTTTCTGGACCATTCTTATACAGGTGCTAAGGGCTAACGTGTGCTCTCTTAGGTTAGGGTTATGTTCAGTTTGGTTACACTGCACCTCCTCAGTAAAATAAGGTACCGAGGCGGTTGAGGGTCAGTGCCAAGGTAAACCATGCAGCAAGAGATAGTCTTGCAGTGCCATGTATGTGAGCAGTCCACCTTGGCACTGGCCCACCTGAAAGGATCTGGCTCCTGCGGGGCCCTAGCATCTCTGGCTCAGAACCCATCAGTGTGAATCAGTGGTGAAGATGGTCCAAGAAGATTAAGAATTATGGTGAGCACGTAATTTTCATTTATATATGCACCGTAATTCCCGGTCTTCTAGGAATATCTTCACCACTGATTCTCATGTTCACCCACCATCACCCGGGCTCATTCTAGCCTGTTTGTTGGTCTTCACACCTTCTTCTTGGTTTGTTGACCCTTCTTACATGGGTCATCAGGTCTGTCTTAAGCCCCTTAGGTTAAGTGTACAAGTGCTAGTTAGGTTATGCTGCACATCCTCTGCAAAAAAGGTACTGAGGCGGCCGAGGGCTGGTGCAAAAATAAGCCATGCAGTGCGAGCCAGTCTAGTAGTGTCATGCATGCACACAGCTTACCTCAGCGCCAGCCCTCCTGAAAAGTTCTGTTTCCTGCATCATCCTTAGTGTGATTCAATGCCGAAGATATTCCTAGAAGATCAAGAATTATGATGAGTATGTAATTTTCATTTCTCCGCACACACCCCAAGTTCCTTCTTAAAGTAGTGTCAGTGTTCCATCTGAATTAGCCACTAGTGCTGCCTACCTGCTTTGCCAACTTCCAGAATAAATGAGAGGGCACTCTCCATTCTCTGGATGTTAAGAGAGTCCTTAGGTTTCACCAGGACAGAACCAAGGACTTCAGCCAATCCTAACAGCTCTTTGTTTCCTTTGATCCTAAGGGACAGCCTGTTACAATCAAGTGCATTTCTGCTTGGATTGTGAGCTGCCCGCACCACTGCTGTGCCTTAGCACAGGTCAAGCTGCAAGGTCAGGTATGTGCCCACTCCACTAGAGCAGTTGCCACGTCCCTGGCACAGATTCACTCTTGTTTGTTGGTGATATTTGCAAAGCTGCAACGTGGAGTACAGTGTGCACTTTAGTTAAGCATTATGCCCTGGATGTCCATACCAGGCAGCATTCCACCTTTGGCAGGACTGTCCTGAATGGACTTATGTCCTGAGTGAGCCCCTGGCTTCTACCACCCTTATCTTGGAGATTTTATCTGAGCTTGAAACTCTGACCCATTAGTGTATGTATC
Source organism: Neoceratodus forsteri (assembly GCA_016271365.2). NCBI lineage: Eukaryota > Metazoa > Chordata > Ceratodontiformes > Ceratodontidae > Neoceratodus > Neoceratodus forsteri. The sequence continues at coordinate 124,511,812 of JADMNL010000030.1, read as the reverse complement.
AGTGGGGAAAATTGATTCCTGGAAGATATTAAAATTAAGCACTCGATGTAATTCTTGATCCTCTAGGAATGTCTTCACCATAGATTCACATGCCCAACCCCTTACCCAAGGCTCATTCCAGTAAGTCTTATTTGGGCTTCACCCCTTGTTCTTGATTTGGATTGTGAAGACGCTGTGTTACTGGTTTGTTAACCCTTCTCACACTGGTCATCAGGGTTATCTTATGCCCTTATGTGCATAAGTATTCATTAGGTTGTGCTGTGCCTCCTCAGTAAAACAGATACTGAGGGGATAGAGGGCTGGTGCCAATGTAAGCCATGCAGTGTGAACCACTCTTGTGGTGCCATGCATGAGCACAGCTTGCCTTGGCACCAGCCTTCCTGAAAGGTTCTGGATCGGGGAGGGGTCTAGTGCCTCCAGCTGAGACCCGCTAGTGTGAATCAGTGGTGAAGATATTCCTAGAAGATTAAGAATTACAGTGAGTATGTAATTTTCACTTTTTGACAGAGCCTGCCCTAAGGTCTCCTTATACTGAGGTCACAAAACAACTGAGTGTGGAGGTGGAGAGCCCACACTGGAAAGTGGAAGGGATTGGGCAGATGACTTTTCAACCCTTCCCAAAATGGTGATACTAAGAATTAAGCAAGTAGAATGGTTGAACTCCCACACAGTTAATGGAGCTTTGTGGTCCTGTGAGAGTGTTTTTTTTAATTTTTGTTTTGTTTTTTAAGTTTATTTATTGCAATGTTTCACCCGGAAGGCTCCCGGTGCAACCTGAGGGTTAGGGGAACATGAGGATAGTTTAGAGATTTGGTACACAATATAAATTTACAGTAGATTACATTCAAATAATTTGAGCAGATTGTACAGGAGTGGTGAAATAGTGGGATGCTAACAGTTTTGAACTAGATAGATACCACGCCAACAATTTTGGACTAGATAGATACAACACAAAATAACATTTAGGCAATACACTAAATGACACATAACTGTGTAGCTAGAAAATGGCTGAATAGAATTGTTGTAGTTTGACCTAGGGAAGTAAGTGAGGAGTAAACATATCCAGAACAGGTTGGCTAAGGTAGAACAGAAGTGCAAGTTAACTACAAGTGCAGTAGAGATTAGGGGTCAGCCATAGCTAGGGCTACGTAAGGGGGAGAAGGGAAGGTGAAAGAGAGGTAGGTATGTCGGTAGGCAGAGGAGAGAGGAGGCGATGGAGGGGGATGGAACGAGGAGGTGAAGGAAAAGGTAGGAGGAGAAAGGTCAGCTGGGGCATGACCCCTCCAGTATACTAAGTACCCTGCCTGCACAAGGCAGGGGTCAAGTATGACAGGAAGGGAGCAGGTTGTGGCAGCGAGGGGGAATAGGCTTCGGAAGAACAGAAGAGAGGGTGAAGTTGAGAGAGAAGAGAGGCCGAATCCCAGCCCATTCAGGATGTGGAGAAGTGGAGGGAAGAGTTGGGTTAATGGTGTAAGGATAGGGTAGGAACTGGCCTTGGTACAACTTTGGATGACTGAGAAATCCACTAAGAGAACAATGGAAGGTCTGAAACATAGACTTTGACGGCAGATAAGGACCGCTTAGCCCACCTAGTCTGCCAATTTCCCTACCTACAGGATAAGCTGCAGATCCTATTTAACCAACAGTCTATTTCTCCCTACCCCCCCCCCCACAAAAATTGCCGTATGTCTGTCCCATGCATTCTTGAATTCTCCCACCGTTTTAGACCCCACAACCTCCTCAGGAAGGCTGTTCCATGCGTTCACCACCCTCTCTGTGGAAAAAATACTTCCTCACATTGCCCCTGAGTCGTTCCCCCTCTATCTTCAAATTATGTCCCCTTGTTCTTGCACAGCTCTTTTTCTGAAAGATACTACCCTCTTGGACATTGTTGATTCCACTGAGGTACTTAAAAGTTTCTGTCATGTCCCACCTCTCCCTCCTTTCCTCAAGGGTATACATATTAAGCTCCTTTAGTCTGTCTTCATATGGCTTCTCTTGCAGACCCTGCACCATTTTAGTTGCCCTCCTCTGGACTGCCTCCATCCTGTCTTATGTTCTTGCGGAGATGGGGTCTCCAGAACTGGACGCAGTACTCCAGATGGGGTCTCACCAGCTGTCTGTACAGAGGGATAACAACTTCCTGATCTTCCTGGACATAGTCTCCACCACTCATTCACACTAGTGAGTTTACACCAGAGAAGCGCTAGGACCCAGCAGGAGCAAACTTTTTGCAGGAGGGCCCGGCGCCAAAAATGGAGCCGCGAGGAGCAGCGCAGCGAGCCTCTGCTCGTGCGGCAATGACTGTCTTGGCATCTACCCTCCAACTGCCTCAGTTCCTTTTTTCCCGCCGAGTGCGCTTCAGTGACGACGTCGCTCGCCCGCCGGGAGTCAAACTTCAAACTAGCAGCATAGTTTTCAATTTATTATTTTGTTGTATTTTCGAATAAAAGTACCACTTACGATATTTATTCCTATCAAAGAAAGAAGTCTCAGCCTACATTGACTGAGTCGACCATGAGCGGGTCAGGTGACGGTAGGGAGACTTCGTATGAAAGCTGTTCAGTCAGCCAGGCTGAGTCCGGTCTGCCGCCTTCTCCGGAGGGAGGATCTGACATCGGACAGTCCAGTGCCCGAGGGGAAGGGCGGTCCCCCCGGAAGCATAAAAGAAAACAGTCACATTCTTGGCACCGTTCGGTCTCTAGCTCTTCTTCGGCCCGTAGGTCAAAAAAGAGAAGGCATAATTCGAGGTCGCCTTCTGATATGTCTGCGCATCGACGGTCAGTCATTGGGGTCAGTTGCCGGTCTCCTCATTCGGAGTCGCCTGTTTCTGGTCACCGACCTCTTCGAATCGGAGCCTTTCCCTGCCTTCTGGTAGGGCTTCCGATGAGCAGTTTCATCAGTGGGCTGCTCTTATGGAGCAGTGGGCTCGGAGGTTGGTCCAGCTGCCTGGCCCGGTCACTCCGGGGCCCTCGGGCTCTTCAGGAGATCGGGCAGGGCGATTGGGCCTCCCTGGTCGCGTGGCGCCCTCTTCGGTGCCGTCGACTCCACGCTCAGGTGTTTCCCCCCTCACATGGCTGCGGTGCAGGGGTCTACACCGTGCCTGTGTCTCCTGGTATTCTTCCTTCTTTCCCCTGGGACCCTGGGTTCGTGTCGGTGGGTCGCTCAGCGCCATCTGCTTTGTCGGCGCCGTGCGGACTTTCTGCGTCGTGTTCTTCGGCGACGAGGCCTGGCTTTTCATCAGCCAATCTTCAGGGCTTCTCCACTCCGAATTCTTTTCCTGCTGATTTTCATTCCTTTCCTGTCCATGCAGTCCCTCCTGGACTGTCAGGAGATGATATTGAGCCTGACCCAGATCTTAGACTGGGTGATGATGTGGAAGGAGCAGGACCTAATCCTGTTACAGAGCCTGTGGTCGAGGACCTGTCATTTAAGTCTCTGCTGAAAAATTTGAATTCCAGTCTTTGTCTCCAGACTGTGGACATCGATCCTGGGAAGCTTTTAAGACTCCAATACCTTCATTTTCCAGACATCCCTATGGATGTAACTCCTCCGGTACAACCCTCCTTTGAGACGCTTTCTCAAATGGTATGGAATAATCCTGCTCTCATTGCTTCTGTGGCTAAGTCCCTAGATGGGAAGTATGCTGCTCCCAAGGATCTACCTATTTTGGCCTCCCAAGCCTTTGTGGATCCTATTGTAGTCTTGACAGAGAATGATAAGGTTGTCCTTCCTCAGACTACTACAGCTCGACCTATAAACAAAGAATCTTGTAAGATAGATATTTTAGGTAAGAGAGTTTTTGCTGCATCTACCCTGGGTATGCGCATTGCCAGCTACCAGGGCTTCTCTCTCAATATGAGTATATTCTTTGGCATTTGCTCAAACAAATGGTTGAAGCTCTATCAGAGTCGGACACTAATTCAGAGCTTCTTCAAGCCATAACCAGGGGTATCCAGTCCAACAACCAGCAGGTTATAGCAGCTATGGACGCCCTCGATACTGCTTTACCAAGCAGCGGTGGCAGGCATTTGTACCCGCCTCCATTCCTGGCTGCGTACTTCAGGGTTTACGAATGATGCCCAGCAACAGGTCATGGCGTTGCCTTTCGATGGTGTGTACCTCTTCGGCCCTCAAGTAGAACAGGCTCTAGAGGCCACACAAAAGACTAGGTCAGCCATTAAATTGGCTCGACCTCCTCCCGCCTCTCTAGGGGTGTTAACAAACGCAGTTCTAGGGACATGGATATGTTGTTCATCCACACTATCTGGCGGGTTCCTTGCCGCTTTAAATTTTGCGGAAGGTCTTCAAGCTCGCTCTCCCACCACCCAGTGGTAAAACTCTAAGCTCCAGCCATATTGCTTCGATCTTCCTTACCGCTTGGAAGCTCAGGTTCCTTCATAAGCGCTCTGCATTTTCAACTGGTTCCTGATTTTTCGGTTCTCGAATTTAGTTTTGGAAGTTTTCTAAAACTGGTCTTCTTCCCTCGCTGCTGTGATGGATGCGCCGTTTCCCACTCTCGGGCGCCGAGAATACCTCCAGGGCGGACCTGCACTCCACATGCGTTTACCGCCTCGACTTGGACCATGATCCGCAAGTTTGTGAATTTTGCTGTGCCCTTCCGAGTAGCATCCTGGTGGATCGTGCGGCCCGTTTGGGACTCTGGCGACCTGGAATTTTTTCCGCGCCAGAAAAATCTTTAGAGGCTCGTCGGGCGGTGTCCGCGTCGGCGGTCTCGGCTGAGCAGCTCGATCTCTCTTCCTTCATGGAGGAGGCGGTGACCAAGGCTGTCTCTCCCCGCCTCGGTCGCGGCGCTTATCCTGCTCTCTTTGAGTTCCTCTCATTCAGCTTCATTCAAGGAGCTTCGTCAGTCCCTTTCCTCAAAGGGAGAAGGGCCTTCGGGACCTGCCTCTCAGCCCAGGTCAAAGGAGTCGCAGGGTAAGTCCCATCGTCGGCGCTTGCGGGAGAGGTTCCCTTCCCCTGTCTGCCTACTTTCGACTTCGGTCGAGGTTGCGGCTCAGGCCGCTGGCTTCACGGTGTCCCCGTCAGGCCAGCCGGCCATGACTCCCGTCGACGTTGTCGAGTCTTCTCTCGACCCGTCACCCGGGCAGTCTACTGCAGGAGCCATCAACCCTTCGCCGGTTTCCCCGGTGGAGGCCGAGGTTCTGCCTGCACCTTGGGCGACAGGCCCGGTCTTTTGTCGAGCCGAGGGAAGCGGGTGTCCCCGCTCCTTCCCGGACCCACCTCGGTTTCCCCGAGGATCTGGGTCTCGGTCCTCTTCTCGGTCAAGCCGCTCCCGCCGACGGCGAGTCTCGGTCGGGGCACCGAGTTAAGTGGCATTACCGTTCCTCCTTGTCTCCCTCCTTGGATGAGGAGTGGCTTCAATGCAGATGGCGTCGACGTTATGGGGAGTTCATGTGGCGGCAGTTGCTACTGTCCGGAATCAATCGACTCCGATTCATTCCCGTCCAGCAAGCAGCTGCCACAGCGTCGGCCACGACGCTTCAACTACGGTCGGGGTGCCCACTTCAGGGCGGTTGTTCGTCGAACCTTGCTGCCCACCGATTCGTGGAACCTCAGTTAGGTCACGACCTGTCCGCAGGTTGTCTGTCACCCTCACTCCCGCCCTCGGCGAAGAATAGCTCAGGCCTGAGGCAGCTCTTTGCAGACCTTTCGGAGTCCGACGAAGACTCCTCCATGTTCCCCAGTCGGGAGGGGCCGGGGTCCTCTCCGGACCGCTCTGTGGACGACAGCCCATCATCCTTTCTGGGTCTGCTTCAGTTCATCTCGGAGTTCACCAGGATGCAGCTTGAACCCGTGTCCAAACGGGTCTCTTATCCCCTGACGGAGATTCTAGACCGAGGGGGTTCACCCTCGGAGGCCTTCCCAGTGGCCGAGGCCATTGTTGGCCCGGCCTTGGAGCTCTGGCAGCGGCCTACTTCCTGTCCTGCGCCCTCAGCCAGGATGGCCAGGAAGTACTCTGTCCCTGTCGGTTCTTTGCCCGGTTTTTCGGAGCACCCCTCCGCTGAGAGGTTAGTTACCGATAATGTCTTCCAGCGTTTTATGAACGCTCGGGATGTGATTAGCCCCCGACAAAGAGTCCAAAGAATGGACTATATGGGCGCAAAAGGTTCATGTAGCGTCCTCTCTGGAGCCTCCGACAGGCCAGCTCGGCCACTGGTGGCACATTTTCCCACGCCCATTTGGGCTCCCTGGATGAGTGCTCCCTCATCTCCCGGCTGACCTCTGGACCCACGGTCCCGGTGCGGGACCAGGGTAGGGCAGTGGCGAAGCAGCAGCTTCAGACTGCTCTGGACTTAGGTGATTCCTGTGCCAGGTTGGTAGCGGCCGCGGTGGCCATGCGCCGCAGGGCGTGGCTGAGGATATCCTCTTTCTCAGCGGATACCCAGCACAAGTTGGCGGACATCCTTCTTGGGGACTGACCTCTTCGGCCCTGGGTGGAGGACACCTCCAGGGGACTGAGAAGTCCATTGCCACTCTGGACTCGGTCACCCCGCCCAGAGGGACAAGGGCCATGGCAGCCTTGCATAAGCCCCTTTGTCCCTCGGCCCTCTTGACTCGACCGGCCCATCAACACCAGCATGAGGGCCGGCGAGGCTTGTGCTGGGCATCCTGACCCCAAGCCAGCGGCTTCCTCAAAAGAAGCAGGGAGGTAAAGGCTCAGGAGCTCCCTCAGCCAGTCCCTCCTCCAAGCTTGCTCAGTGACGGGCTGAGGGGCGCTCGCCCCCGCCTCGCTCACTCCCTACCGGTCCCATGGGAGATGGCCCCCCTCCTCCGCCTGGTCCACTTTCACGGACCGCTGGGTGTCGGAGGTGCTAGGGGAAGGTCCTGCCTCTGGATTGCGAGCAGGCCCCACCCTTTCGAGCCGTTGCCCCTCGGGAGGCCATGGGGTCCGCAGCCTCGCTGTCGGCCCACCGAGCCAATTTGTCCTGCCCCTCGAGATAGAGATGATCAGGAAGGTGGCGGATCCTCCTCCAGACCCTGGGTTTGTGTCCAGGTATTCCTGGTCCTCAAACGGACGGGGGGCTTGCGCCCCATCCTTGACCCGCACGACAGGATGGTCACTCTGACTCAGATATCCCATCCTCAGAACGAGGCGTGTGGCTCTATTTCCTGGACCTCCAGGATGTTCTTTACACTTCGATCCGTCCGTTTCTTGGGAGACTCCTCCGTTTCTAAAGCGGGGGATCTCTTTACGAGTTCCAGGCCATGCCCTTTGGTCTCTTCTCAGCAGCATTCCTGCGGCACCGAAGGGTCCGGGCGTACCCCCACCCGGATGGCAGCCTGACTGCAACCCCTGCAGGGCGGAGGGGGGCGGTCCAGAGTTCTGGCCCTCTAGGTTGCTCTCAGACCGGTCTCCTCTCTAATGGACCCATGTTGGAACTCATGTCTAAGCGGGTGATCCTTTCTTCGGGACGAAGTTTGACTCTTGAGTCTGAGCTCGGCTCCCGGCGGACAGGGCCGAGGTTCTTCCTCCCTTACCTAGTCATGTCTGACTGGACAGTGCGCCCTGCCGGGACTTCCTGCACCTCCTGGGCCCTTGCGGCGGCCTGCACCAAGCGCGGTCTGTTTGGACCCGCGGTCCATCGTCCCTTAATGGGGGCTGGCCAGCCAGCGGTCACAATGCCTGCGATCCTTTGGACCAGTCCGTGACAACAGCCAGGGGTTGAAAGCGCTCTCCTTCGGACCGTTCCAGCTCATCTGCAGGAGAACATCCCGTTCGTCCGCCCGGTCGACAGTCTTCTCCGACCGATGCATCTCTGGGTGGGGTGCCCATCAAGGGAATACAGAGTGCACTGCCTCTGGTCCTCTAGAGTCGATGTCATTTCAACCTGCTGGGCTCCAGGCGGTCCGCAGTTACGCACGTTCGCTCCCATCTGTCTACGGGGTCTAGTGGTTTAGGTCAGGCGGACAATACCCGACCCTGTGCCTAACCCACCAGAGTCGGATGAGCCTGCCATTACGTGGAGGTTCTCCGCATTGGGTCTTCTTGTGGCGCCGGGAGGCGGTTTCCCTAGCCATTTCGGTGGCAGGAGCCTCCAGCACCCTGGCCTGATGCCTAGGCCGGATGGAGCTGAGCCTCACGGGTGGTCTTCCCTGCGGAGGTGGCACAGATCTTTCTCCCTCTAGGTCCACCTCAGGGCGGACCTTTTTTTATTTCCCTCGGGGAGATAGGGAGGCCGGGACTGTCTCATGCCGCCCCTCAGCAAGGTTCACTGTAGGGGATGCCTTTGGGGCCACAGACCCGGGCCTCTTCTGTACCTCTCCCCCCATTTAAGCCTGACCCACAGGCAAGGCGGGGAGGGACTAGGCGCAGGTGATTCTGGTAACCCCAGACTGGTTTGCCAGCTCTGGTATCCAGCTCTCCTCAGTCTCAGCCCCAGGCTCCAGGCGGCTTCCAGCCTGCCGGTCCTGATCTCTGTTATTGGAGAGTATTCCATCGGACCTTCAATCCACACCTGGCGGCCCTGGTCCCTGTCGGCTGATGGCCCAGGCCTTGGGTCTTCCGGCAAGGTCTCAACATTGTTGGTGCAGGCCTGCCAAGTCGACCAGATATCTCGCCTTCAAATGGAAGAGTTCTCCATTTGGTGTTAGGATAAGACCTGGTCCCTCTCCTGTTCCTCGGCGAGCATTCGGACTACCTGTGGTCCGTTCTTCCTCTTGAGCAAGGGCTTGGTCAGCGACCCTTAAGGTGCTCCTGATAGCCACCCCTGTCTTCCGGGGCGCAGGCCGGGGTAATCGATAGCACAGGAAAAGAGTGGTCTAGGCTTTCCAAGGCCTTAATCACTTCCCTCCGGAGAAGTCTCCCATCTCTGTGGGATCTGCACTGGTATGGGCTTAGCTCACGGGCAAGCCGTTGAACCTATGCACAGATCGATTTCCCCACCTGTTGTGGAAGAACACCTTCTACAGGGGCTACCACGTAACCAGAAGGCTGGGAGGCTCAGGCGCTCCTTTGAGTCTCCTATCTGGTCTTCCACAGGGACAAGGTTGTCCTGCGCCCCACCCGAAGTTCCTTCCGTAGGCGGTGGCAGAGTTTTTCCCTAACCGGGTAGTGTCTCTGCTGGGGTTCAACCCCATTCACACCTCGGAGGCCGCATATAAATTCCATTGGGACCCTAATTTAGCACTCACCTTCCCAGGGAGCGTAGGGCTGAAGTTCGGGAGAGGTTCGCCAGCTGTTTGTCATCTACGCTGAAGCCGCACCTGGCAGACCTGCAGCCAAGCAGGCCAAGTGGAGATGGGTCACACCCCTCCTGCATAGATCTGCTATAGGTGGGTGGGCATGGAGCCTCCCAGAGGGATAAATGCTCTTCTAGGGACATGGATATGTTGTTCATCCACACTCATTGGCAGTATCCTTGCGCTTTAAATCTTGCGGAAGGTCTCAAGCTTATCCTCCACCCACCGGGTGGTATAACTCAGCTCCGCCCCTTGGCGTAGATCTTCCTTGCGCTTGGAAAGCTCAGGTTCCCTCCTTAACGCTCTCGTTGTGGCGGATTTCCTATTTCTCCGTTTGGAATTTAAAATAATATTTTGCAAAGACTTCAGTCTTGATCCTCGCAGCTCACGATGGATAATCGACTCCAGTTGCGGAGATGCCCATGCGAATAAGAAGGTATCTCGGGCCGGATCCACACTCCACGTGTGTCTATGCATAGGCCTTGAGCGACCCGCCGGCTGCGACCTGTACTCATCTTTCGGCCCTCGTCCTCGAGAACCGTGCTGCCGATTGCAACTGGGCCGTCCCGAGCGTTCCCTCCAGTGAAGTCCAGGAGGCCCGGTTAGCCGGTGTCCTTGGCCAATATTTCGGCGGATCGCTTTCGGCGGATGGTCGCCCTCGAAGAAGGCAGCAGCGGGCCGTATCTTCCTCGACGCGGCATTTATCAGCTCTCTGGGTTCTTCCTAGCGGCTTCCTTTAAGGGCTTTGTCTGTCCCTCTCCACTAAAGGAAAGACATAATCTGCTGGACCTTTCTCGGTCAAAAAGAGGGACAAGGTAAGTCCCTCCGTCGGCTCTTGGGACGGGAAAGAGTCCTCTCCCCGGACCGTCGGCTTGATCGACCTCGGCTTGACCACTGGCCTCGGTGTCCCGTCAGGTCAGTTGACGGACTCTCCACTGATGAGTCGAGATTTTCTCGAAAACCATTGGACAGGCTGTGCCTTTGCAGCGAATTCCCTCTCGGTTCCCGGGAGGTTGGATCCATGGGCTAGCCTGTGCCTCGGTTCGAGCCCTGGATGGCCTTCCGAGCGAAGGTGCCGGTTCGACGACACCTCCTACACCGACCAAATTCCGGGACTCTCGGTCTCGGGACCTCTTAGGGTCAACAGTCCCCACCGTCACGGCGGTCTCGGTCGGCACATGATGGGACGTCGCCAGCCCTCGTCCTCCTCCTCGGATGAGAAGCAGCGTAAGTCGTCGGGATGCGAGACCTTATGTAACAGCCCCCTGGCGGGGTAAGCCGACTCAGGCGCCGACCATAAGTGGCTGTCACGGGCGGCCAACCCCTCGACGCCGAGCCATCCCAGGCGGTTGTTGGCCAAAACCAGCTCTCCACGATGCGGTGGAACCTCCACATCCAGCACCAATGGGGGCTCCGACCAAGATTCTCGGTAGGCTAAGGTTTCTGCCGGCTGTCAGTTACCCTCCTCCCGACCGACCTCGGCAGTGAAGGGTGACCAGGCAAGGCAACTCTTGAGGACTCTTCCGAGTCGAGATGATTACTCCTAATTCTCAAGCGACTGGACTTGGTCCTAGAAAGTCAGCCAATGAGCGATAGCCGTCGTCCTTCTGGACTCCCCCGGCTCATCTGAGTCTACGGATAGACCGAACACGTTCAAACGGGCCAGGTATCTCACGGAATTCTGGACGAGTTCTCAGCGGAGGCCTTTCCGTGGCGAGCCATAGTAGATCCGCGCTGGAACTTTGGCAGCGCCACTTCCTGCCCTGCGCCATGGCCAGGAAGTATCGGTCCCCGGTTCCTTGTCATTTTGAACACCCTCTGCTGAGGTTGGTTACGACAGCTTTTCGGCGCCCGGCGCTCCAGGATATGGACAAACCTCCGGCAAAGGTCCAAAGCCGACTATATCGGGCGAAAGACCACATGCGTACTCTCCTCGGCCGCAAGTCAGGCCAGTTCACCGTCCTCATAACATTTTTCTCATGCCCTGCAGGCTCCTGGATGAGTCATCCCTCATCTTCCCGCCGATCTACAGACACAGTTAAGCGGAGTGCGGGACCAGGGCAGAGAGCAGTGGCAAACAGCAGCTCCAGACTGCTGGATGTGGGGACTCATGTGCCAGATCGGTGGCGGCCGCAGTGGCTATGCGTCGAAGGGCTTGGCTGAGGATATCCACCTTTGACTGGATACCCAGCACAAGTTGGCGTGATGTTCCTTTAGGGACTGACCTCTGACCCTGGGGTGGAAGGTCACCTGCAGAGGATCGAGAAGTCCAATGCCACCTGACTCAGTCTCTTCCGCGCCAGAAGGACAAAGGCCGCAAAACCAGCCTAAGCCCTTTCGGCCCTTCTCAGCCTCAGCCGCCCGCCCAACAACGCCAGGGCCAGCAGGCTCGGCCTTGGCATCCCAAACCCAAGACGCCGGCTTCCCTCTAACAGGAGGCAGGGAGGAAGGGCCCAGGAGGTCCCTCGGCCGTCCCTCCTCCAAGCCTGCCCAGTGCACGGGCTGAGGGGTGTCGCCCCAATCCCGTCACCCTCACCCTCGGTCCCCCTGAGACAGCTCCGCACTTCCGCTCCGCCTGGTCCGCTGTTACCACGGACAGGTGGGTCTTGAAGGTAGTGGGAAGAGGCCTGCCTCTAACCCGAGCAGGCACCACCTTCAGAGCCGTGCACCCGGGGCTTCGATCCACAGCCTCACTGGCGGCTCGTCGAGCCCGCGATGTTTCCTCCTCCTCCAGAAGAGGTGGTAGAGGTGGTGGACCTCCTTCAGACCCAGGCTCAGTCCAGGTACTTCCTGTTTCCGAACGGACGGGGCCGTGCCCCATTCTCGACTCTACACGACCTAAACAAGTTCCTAAGGTCTCGAACCTTCAGGATGGTCACCTGGCTCAGTTATACCATCCTTGAACGCTGGCGTGGTGGTTCTGCTCTCTGGACTGCAGGGACGCGTTTTTCACGTCCTATCCGTCTGCCTCACCAGAGATTCCTTCGCTCCTGCTGAAGGATCTCTTCTAAGTTCCAAGCCATGCCCTTCGGCTTGTCTCCAGCTCCCAGGGTCTTCACCAAATGCATGGCAGTGGTGACAGCATTCTCCTTGCGCCGAGGGTCTGGGTGTACCCTTATCTCTGGACGACTGGCTGATAGCAGCTCCTCCAGGAAGGAGGCTGGAGGTCCAGAGATCTGGCTCTCCAGGTCTGCTCTCAACTGGGCCTCCTTGTCAACGAGGCTGCAGAACCGAGTCAAGCAGGTGATTTTATTCATGGGGCGCAGCTCGACTTCTTTCGGTGCCAGGAGTTGGCTCCCATGACAGGGCCGAGTTCTTTCCTCCTTGCCCGATCATTTCTGCTGGGCACCAGCCTGCCCGGACTTCCCTACGTCTCCTGGGTCTCATTGGCGGCCTGTACCAGCGTGGTCCGCTGGGGTCTGCTGGAACATGCGCCCTTCAGTGGGACCGTGGCCACAGTGGTCACAACGCTGCGATCCTTGACTAGCTTAGTCGGTGACACAGGGATGTGGAATGCTCTAGTGGTGGACCGCTCCGATCAATTGCAGGAGGCATCCGTTCTCGCCCCGGCCGAGCCTGTCTGCTCTGTCGATCGATGCCTCTGATGGCTGGGGTGCCCATCTGGGAACATCGGGCTCATGGCCTCTGGGTCCCGGGAGTCCCGTGCCACATCAACCTGCTGGAGCTCCTGAGCGGTCCGCCCAGCTCCTGGCACCGCCTTTGCTCCGCTCGTCAAGTGGTCCAGTCCAGACGGACAATACCATTTCACTATGTACTATCTAAACCGCCAGGGCTGGACGCGCCCATGCTTCTATGCAAGGAAGCTCTCCGCATTTGGTCACTGTGGCGCAGCCTGGAGGCGGATCTCCTAGCTATTCACGTGGGTGGAGCCTCCAACACTGGCCGATGCCCTGAGCCGGATAGGGGCTGCATCCCACGAGTGGTCTCTCCTGCCGGAGGTACAGCATCTGTTCTCCGCTTTGGGGCATTCTCAGGTGGACCTGTTTGCCTCCACGGAGAACGCGAAGCTGAGTCTGTTCCATGCCCGCCTCAGTGTGGGGCTCGCTGCAGGGATGCCTTCTCGGGCAATGGACCCCGGGTTTTACGCCTTCCATTTCCTTGATCCACAAGGTGCTTCCTCAAGGCGAGGAGGACAAGGCGTGAGGTGATTCTGATAGCTCCCAGACTGGCCTCGCCAGTTCTGGTACTCAGATCTCTCTGTCTCAGCTCCAGGACTCCTCGCGTAGCTTCCAGCTCGCCGGGACCTGCTTTCTCAGTCAATCAGGGAAGGTGTTCCATCCGGACCTAATCCCGCACCTGACGGCCTGGTTCCTGAGCTGCTAGAGTTCCAGGCTTTGGGTCTTTCCGACGAGGTCCTCAATGTAGTTGAGGGCGTCTGTAAGGAGTCGCACCTTGCAAATGTTATGCCTTCAAATGGAAAAGGTTTTCCATTTGATGTCAGGGCAAGTGCTTGACCTTCCTCCTGTTCCTTGGCAAGCATCTTGACTATTTATGGTCCCTTCTAGTCAAGGGCTTATGGTCGACGACCTGGCAAAATTCTGGTAGTTATCTCTGCTTACCGGGCGCGGCCGGGAAGCAGTCGGTGGTGGCGCAGGGAGAAGGTGGTTCAAGCCAAAGGCCTTGATCACATTTCCCTCCAGTGGGAACCCCACCTCCGTGGGATCTACTGCTGGTATCATGGAAAGCCTCATGGGCAAGCCACCGAACCTATGCACAGGTGTGCTCTCTCTCACCTGTCGTGGAAGACCGCCTTCTTGGTGGCTATCTCACGTCAGCCAGAAGGATGGGAGAGCTCCAGGCGCTTTCCATCGAGTCTCCTACCTGGTCTTCCACAGGGACAAGAGTTGTCCGCGCCCCCACGCAAATTCCTTCCGAAGGTGGTGTCGAGTTCACCTAACGGTGTTGACTCTGCGGTGATCTCTACCCCAATCACACCTCGGAGGTCAATATAGGCTCCATACTCTGGATCTCAGAAGGCGCGCTTATTATAAGGAGCGCACGGGCTGAAATCGGGAGAGGTTCGCCAGCTGTTTGTCACCTACGCTGAAGCCGCGATCTGGCAGACCTGCAGCCAAGCTGGACGCAAGCAGGCAACCTCCCCATGATCTCTGCTATAAGTTGGCGGGCATGGAGCCTCCCAGAGGGATAAGAGCTCATTCTCCGCCGCCATACTGCCTGCAGCTGGCTGCTTCCAGGGACGCCCCTATCCAGGAAATCTGCAGGCTGCTACCTGAAGTCAGCAAACACCTTCATTACCCACTACCACATCGACCTTGAGTCACGCCGGATGCTGGTTTTGGGGCCTCGGTTCTCCAGTCTTTTCCCAAGTAAGTATATGGGGTGTGCTCTTGCCCCTCCTCCCGGAGAACTGCTAGAGTTCTTTAATGAGTGTGGATGAACAACATATCCATGTCCTTAGAATACAGGTAAGTTACCACCGTAATAGGAGTTCTAGGAATGTATATGTTGTTCATCCACTCGACTCCACCCGACCTCCCCGGCTTCGACGACAACCCGGAGCTTCCAGCGGCCAGATCTGGCGTCATGGGACGGAGCCGAGTTATACCACCCGGGTGGGTGGGAGGAGCAAGCTTGAAGACCTTCCGGCAAGATTTAAAGCGGCAAGGATACTGCCAATGAGTGTGGATGAACAACATATACCATTCCTAGAACTCCTGTTACAGGTGAGTAACCTGTATATTTTACCCGCCCTTCCGCTGCATCGATGGCTGCTTCCGAGGATACCCCTGTCCAGGATATCCGTAGGGCTCCTACCTGGAAGTTGGCATATACCGTTTTTACCCCCATCACATCGACCTTGGGTCACGCCGGGATGTTGGTCGGGGTCTCGATTCTCCAGTCTTTATTCCCTAAGTAGGGGGTGTGCGCCTTGCCTCCCTCCTCCCGAAGAACTGCTAGGAGTCTGCCAGATAGTGTGGATGAACAACATATCCATGTCCCTAGAAATACAGGTTACTCACCTGTAACAGGAGTTCTAGGAATGGTATATGTTGTTCATCCCTACCATTCAACCTCCCGGCTTGACGCGCACAACCTGGCTGGCCAGGCTAGATCTGGCGTCATGGGGCGGATGGGAGGAGCCAGCTTGAAGACCTTCCGGCAAGATTTAAAGCGGCAAGGAACCTGCCAGATAGTGTGGATGAACAACATATACCACATATAACATATACCATTCTTAGAACTCCTGTTACAGGTGAGTAACCTGTATTTTCATAACCATCAGTCCTTTCGAGGCAAAGGCAGGGGAGGTTTTAATAAAAGCCAGGCCCCTCAGCCTCAAAAGAAAACGCAACAGAAGGCACAAGGACCCAAAGCGCCCAGTGCTGCCTTCTGAGTTGCTGGCCCAAGTTCCATCTCAGCTGCCCGAGGGGGACTCTTCCTCAGTGGTGGGAGGTTGTCTGAGTCAATTCTACAACCAGTGGAAGTCCATAACATCGGACAAATGGGTCCTCCGGATAATCTGCGAGGGGTATTCCCTCAGTCTTTCAGAGGGCCCTTCCGGATCGTCCCCCCAAACGACAGCCCAGGCCGTCAATACTTCAGTCAGAATTCTCGCCTCCGAGATACAAGACCTTCTGAACAGCAGGGCAGTGGAAGTAGTTCCGCTGGATCAACGGAACACAGGGTTCTACTCCCATTACTTTCTAGTTCCAAAGAAAACCGGGGGCATGCACCCCATTTTGGACCTCAGAAAATTGAAACAGATTTCTTCCCAAAGAGAAATTCAAAGTGATATCGCTAGGAACCCTGTTACCATTGCTTTATCAACACGACTGGTTAGCCTCCCTGGACATGCAGGATGCTTACCAACATATTCCTAGTCACCCAAGGCATCACAAATACCTAAGATTCATGGTTTTGGGCCAGCATTATCAGCTCAGAGTCCTGCCCTTTGGGCTATCCTTGGCGCTGCGAGTTTTTACAAAGTGTTGTGCAATCCTTGCAGCGCATCTCAGAAAAATTGGAGTACAAGTGTTCTCATATCTGGACAACTGGCTTCTAGCGAGCCTTTCCAGGCAAAGAACTCTCGACGCCATTGCCATGGCTTCAGACTTTCTCACATCCATGGGAGTCCTGCTAAATCTCGGGAAATCGCAGCTGCAGCCCTCCCAGAGGCTCCTTTTCATAGGAACTCTTCTGGACACCTCCTGTGCAAAAGCGTTTTTACCAGAGGACAGAAGGAACGATATCCTACAGATGGCCCGATACATCAGACAGAACAGCTCAGTTCGCTCTATCTCGATGCAACAGATGCTAGGTCTCATGGCATCCTCGGTGTTCACTGTACCCCTAGCACGTCTTCACATGAGAACATCTCAATGGATGCTCAATCATCAGTGGTCCCCAACTACTCACCTTCAGTCCTTTCTCAACAAGGTGACAGAACCTCTGAAGAAGTCACTCACCTGGTGGTCGCAAGAGGACAATCTTCTGGAAGGGTATCCCTTCGCTCCTCTGGATCATCAGATTTCCATTACCACGGACGCGTCCCTGATGGGGTGGGGAGCTCACTGTCAGACTCTACACACTCAAGGTACATGGACTCAGGACAAATCCCAGCTTCACATAAATGTCTTAGAAATGAGAGCCGTCCTTTATGCAGTCCGGGCCTTGAAGGACATTGTCTGTCACAAGAACATTCTCCTTCAAATGGACAACAAAGCAGTGATGTATTACATCAACAAGCAAGGCAGTGCTCACTCTTACCCCTTATGCAGGAAAGCGATGAGAGTGTGGGAATGGTGCTCGTAGCACAAGGCTCTAATTCAAGCGGTCTACCTGCCGGGAGGGCAGAACAAACTGGCAGACCGTCTCAGCAGAAGAGACAGATCCTCACAAATGGTCTCTCGACTCAACCATAGTTCAGTCACTATTCGCAGAATGGGGAACTCCAGACCTGGACCTTTTTGCATCCCCACTCAACACAAAACTGCCTCTCTTCTGCTCCAGAAATCCAGGGCCTGGCATTTTCTGTCTGGATGCGTTCAGGCTACGTGGACAAAACGCTTTGCACGCCTCTTCCACCTCTTCCTCTAATTCAGAGGGTACTTCTCAAGTTCGAGTCCCAGGGGACAAAAGGATCCTCATTGCTCCCTCTGGCCCGACAGATATGCTGATCACATCAACAGTATGTCGAAATCCTCTCGAAACCGCCCCTTCAGACGAACCTTTGACTCAGGGGCCTGTGGTCCATCCCAATCTGAGATCGCTTCACCTTTACGCTTGGCTCCTGAAGAGATAGAAGTGAACAGGTTCAGTGTCTCACAGAGTTTCAGATATTCTTCTGGCTGCGCATAAGCCAGACACTAGGAAAACTTACACAGCCAAATGGAAGCGTTTTTCACTCTGGTGTGCAAAATCCTCTTTGAATCCTTTTTCCTGCCCACCAAATAAAGTTCTAGAGTACCTTTTGGACCTCTCAAATTCAGATCTGCAATACTCTACAGTCAAGATTCACCTTTGTGCCATTTCAGCTTATCATGAGCCAGTACTTTCCTTGTCACTGGCTCAGTTACCTGTGGTTAAGAGGTTTCTTAAGGGAATTCTGCATACCAGACCTCCTACCAGACATCCAGTCGCAGCCTGGGACATTGATCTTGTGCTTGACATACTCACTCAAACCTTTCAAGCCTCTAACTACCTGTGAGTTGAAATTTCTCACTTGGAAAACGGCCGTCCTGGTGGCTATAACCTCGGCCTGCAGGGTCTCTGAGATTCATGCCTTGGTCACAGACCCTCCGTATGCTGTGTTTCATAAAGACAGAGTAGTTCTTAGGACACATCCAAAGTTTCTCCCTAAGGTTGTTTCAGAATTCCATCTAAACCAACCTTTGGTCCTTCCTACTTACTTTGCGAACTTCCAAAATGAAGGGAAGCATTCTCTTCATTCCTTGGACGTCGAAAGAGCTTTGCGTTTCTATTTAGATAGAACAAAAGATTTTCGCAAAGCTTAGCGACTGTTTCATTCAGGGAGACCTGGCTGGATCAACCTGTCGCTATCAGATACATTTCAGCATGGCTGGTGGCATGTCTTCGCCACTGTTATTCCATGGTGTAGGTTAAGCTGGAAGGCAGAGTGTACGCTCACTCTGCTAGAGCGGTCGCAGCATCCCTGGCGGAAATCCATAACGTGCCCATCACAGATATTTAGCAGTGTATCCACCTGGAGCTCAGTGCATACTTTCATCAACACTATGTCCTGGATGTCCATGCCAGATGACTTGTTTTCTTTGGCAGAACCATCCTTAATGGACTTCTGTCCTAAATTTGTGAGCTCTTGGTCTCTCCTGCTGCCCTCTCGGGGGATTATTAGTTCGGTACTCTCCCATTAGTGTGAATGAGTGGTGAAGACTTTATGTCCAGGAAGATATGGAAATTATGTACCTACCGTAATTCTTGATCTTCTTGGACGAAGTCTCCCCCACTCATTCACACACCCACCCACCATTCCCTGAGCTCACCTCTGTTGTTGGTCTTCACTCCCTCAATCTTTAGGCTGTGAAGACTTCTTTCTTGACCCTTCTTATACAAGTCTTCCGGACGGTCTTATTGTGGTTTTTGGTTCGGCTGTCTTTCTAGGTTAGTTATGCTGTACCTCCTCATGGGGGAGGTACAGAGACGGTTGGAGGGTCGACGCCGAGATAGTCATTGCTGCACGAGCAGAGGCTCACAGCGCCACTCCTCGCGGCTCCATCTCTGGCGCTGGATGTCCTGCAAAAAGTTTGCTCCTGCTGGGTCCTAGCACCTCCGGTGTAAACCCATTGGTGTGAATGAGTGGTGGAGACTTTGTCCAAGAAGATCAAGAATTACGATAGGTACGTAATTTCTATTTTTCTACTGGTGATGCCTCTCCCTATACATCCCAGTATCTCTTCTCCCCCCCCCCAGCCCCTACGGCCTTCTCACATTGCTTGCTGACCTTAAGGTCATCTGATATGATTACCCCCAGGTCTCTTTCCATTTTGTTGTTGTTACTACCTTCACCCCCAAACTGTGTAATCTTCCCCTGGGTTTTTGCTTCCCAGGTGCATTATTTTGCACTTCTTTGCATTGAATCCAAGCTGCTATACTTCTGACCATTCCTCCAACCTTGCCAAGTCCCTTCTCATCCTTTCCACGCCTCCTTTTGTATCAACCCTATTGCAGATCTTTGTGTCACCTGCAAAGATGCATATTTTTCCTTCCAGTCCCTCTGCAATGTCACTTATAAAGACATTAAAAAGGTCTGGACCCAGTACTGAACCCTACGGTACCCCACTAGTAACCCCTCTTTCTTCAGAGTAGACTTCATTTACAATTGCCTTCTTTGTCCTGTCGTCCAGCCAGTGTTTTACCCAGACTACCACCCTGGGACCCACTCCCAGGCTGGTTAATTTGACTATTAATCTTTTATGTGGGACTGTGTCAGATGCCTTGCTAAAGTCTAGGTAGGCCATGTCCACAGCCCCTCCCTGGTCTACTACTTTGGTCACCCAGTCAAAGAAATCAATTAAATTTGTCTGACATCACCTTCCTGCTGTGAACCCATGCTGCCTTGGGTCCTGTACCCCACTGGCCTCTAGGTACTCAACAATTATTTCCTTCAGAAATGATACCTTCACTTTCCCTACCACAGAGGTCAAACTGATAAGTCTGTGGTTTCCTGCCTCTGTCTTGCTCCCACTTTTGTGAAGAGGTATCACATCTGCCTTCCTCCAGTCCTCCGGTACCACACCATCCTCCCATGATTTGTTAAAAAGGGTAAATGGCGTCACTAGTTCTCTCCTTAATTCTTTTAGAATTCTGGGGTGAATTCCATCAGGCCCCATTGCTTTGTCCACCTTCAGTTTTAGGAGTTTTTTTAGAACCCTTTCTTTGAAAGGACTGGGATCGACCCCCCTCTCCAGAGTGCTTCTGTTAATTGGATTAGGCACCTCCCCCTCCTCCTCTTTTGTGAATACTGAGCAGAAGTATTAATTTAGTATCCCTGCTTTTTCACTGTCCCTCTCTGCCCACCCATCATCCATTCTAATCAGCCTCACTATCCCTCCCTTTCTATGCTCCCTGATGTACCTATAAAAGGTTTTATCCCCCTTCTCATCCGAGTTGGCTATCTTTTCCTCAGTTTGGGCCTTTGCTATTCTGACTACCCTCCCTGATTCCTTCTGCCTTAACTGGTACAGTTCTCTGTCCTGCTCCTTCTGTGTTTCCTTATACTTCCTAAATGCTATCTTTTTCTCCCTAACCTTCACCGCCACCTCTTTTGAGAACCATAGTGGCTTTTTCTTTCATTTTGATTTGTTTGTTTGCTTCACACAAAGGCTTGTTGCCTCTGTGATGGCAGTTTTGATGTTTCCTCATTGTTGCTCCACCCCCTCCTTCTAGCCTATTTGCTAGTGCTTTTCTAAGGCACTCTCCCATCTTGCCAAAGTCAGCCCTCCTGAAGTCCAGAACCCTCACTTTTGTATGGCTTGACTCTGTAGCTGAGTTTGTGAACCACACTGTTTGGTGGTCACTTGTTCCCAGATGGCTACCCACTTCTAGATCTGAGATCCTCTCACTGTCCCCATTTGAGAGTGCGAGGTCTAAGATTGCTACCTCACGAATGGGTTCCAGAACTAGCTGTCTGAGGCAATGCCACCTGAAGGGCATCGAGAATGGCCCTGCTTTTGGTTGTGGCTGCAGCCAAGGTGCTCCAGTTAACATCTGGCATATTCAGGTCCCCCATCAACAGTATCTCCCCTTTCTCTGCCATCCTAAGGATGCCTTCTATCATATCCTTGTCCATTTCCTCCCCCTGACATGGGGGTCTGTATACAACCCGTGTGGATTGTGGTGCCGTTTTCAGTCTCTAAGGTGACCCACAGTGCCTTCTCTCCTCCCTGTTTACTCTTTTGTTCAGTTGCTTTTATCCCTTCCCTTACATAGAGAGCTACTCCTCCCCTTCCCCCTCTTTTCCCTTCCCTGTCTCTCCTGTAGGTTGTGTACCCTGGTATGTTAACATCCCAGTCATGGTTCTCTGTGTACCATGTTTCTGTGACTGCTACGATATCCAGGCATCCCTCTTCCATCAAGGCCACCAGTTCAGGGAGCTTGTTGCCCAGACTACGGGCATTGGTACTCATTACCCTCCATTTCTTGATGGCCTTACCCCTTTTTGCCCCATCTCTGTCCTTATTGTGTTTGTCATTTTCTCCATTTACTCCTTTCGATATCTCTGTCTTGGTGTTTACCTCACTTACTACCCTGATCTTTTTTTTTTGGGGGGGGGGCTAGGATTTCCCTGCTCCTTTCCAGTGCCTCCCCCCTAGGCTAGTTTAAATGCTTGCCAATGAAATATTTAAACCTATCACCTAGGATCCTGGTTCCCTTCCTGGACAGATGCAGACCATCACGCCAGTATAGGCCTGCATCCCTCCAGGTGGACACCCAGTCCCCAATGAAGCCAAATCCCTGAGCTCTGCACCAGTTTTTCAACCACTGATTGAATTCCATGTTGTGGAGCACCCTAGCCTCACCCATGCCATAGACAGGCAGCACCTCCAAGAAGGTTACCGTGCGTGCTGCTTGTCTAAGGCCCCTCCCCAACTCCACAAACTCTTCCTGCACTGCCCTGATCCCTTTCTTAGCCAGGTCATTTGTCCCTAGGTGGACAGTGACATCCAGCTCCCTCCCCTGTGCAGCTGCTCCAGTGATCCTGAGGATTCGCTCCCTGTCCCTCCAAGCTATTGCACCAGGCAGGCACCTTACCTCCCTCTCCCCTAGTTCTACCTTCCTAACAATGGAGTCCCCCACCAGGAGTAGTTTCCTTCCCCTGTGGGGCCCCATGCCACCCTCCTGTGGGTGTCCTTTGTGGAGGTTCTTAGCATCCTCCTTGGTCTCCACTGTGGGTGCCTCCATAGAGGAACCACACTTCGCCAGAACGGCACATGAATTGTGGAGAGGTACAACTGGAGGGATGCACCTCTGTTCCACCACCCTCACCCTCCCTGAGCCCACTGTGGTCCAACCACTCCACTTCCTTGGCAGCCTCTGAGGCAGTGCAGTGGCGCTGGTGGTCCCTGGGTGGGAGAGGAGGTCTTACAAATCCTGACCAACTCAGCCTGGAGATGAGCAACCTCCTCCCTCAGCCCAGGGAGGCGCCTGCAGATGGGACAACACCGCATTCTCCAGAACATCTCCCGGAAGACTGCTGCTCCGCAGCCACTGCATTGCACCACTCCTATCATGTCTTATGTCTGGCCCCTTAACTGTTGTATGGAATACTTACTGTTTCCTATGTGTTTTTTTTCTCCCTACTTACTTACCTCCTCTGTGCCCTTTAAGCTCCTGATCTTCCTGTTCTGAGACAAGAAGTTCCTATATTTCTCAGTAGTCTCCTTCCTTGCTCAGAGTCAGACCTCCAGCAGCTAGGGGGGACGGAGAGCTACTCTTCCTTCTAGGATGGTGAGTCTTTGGTGGCTCTGTGATCACTCACTTCCTGCTCCCAAACAGGAAGTTCCTGTTGTCAGTCAGATCCTGTGCTTATAAAACTAGAACTGTTTTTTTTTTTTTGGGGGGGGGGGGCAATATAGTCCCAGTGGAGAGGTTTAGTTATAACAGCAGCTCCTTCCTCCTGGTGTCTCTGCCTGTTCTCTGGCAGAAGCTGTCTAGGGCAGTGTTTAAATCTGGTTTTAACCTGACTTCCTTCTAGCTAAGACACTCCCCCTACTTTACAAGTCTTTCTACACTTAGTTAATGACACAGATAACAAATCCCTTCAGCTACCTGAGACAAACACCTAGATAACTGCACAGATAATACTTCACTTCAGCCAACTCAGACACACTTTTTTTTTTTTTTTACCCTAAATTGAAGGTCCCAGTAGTAGAGTTCTATTTCTGAAGGGAAGGAATGCTGTTTTTTTTTTTTTATTTTATTTTAGGTGGGTGGGGGGGTGGAGCTGCAGCAGGGGCATTGCATGGGTACTGAAGAGGGGTAGGGTTTGTCAGGGGCTTAGAGGGGGGAGTTAGGGAGGGTTGTAGCAGGAACAGCTAGGTGCAAGGAAGTTTTTAAGGCCAGAGCTGATGGAGTAGGAAGATGAGTGACGAATCTGAGGGGAAGAGGGAATTCCACATTTTTGGAAGGCGGTGAGAATAACCAGATTGGTCGATGAGGGTGGCTCTTCGGGGGACCACCAGAGTACAGTAGTCGGATCTAAGGGACTGAGAGGGCATGGGGGAGGTTATAAATGAAGGAGAGAGGTAGGAAGGGAGTTCACCCAGCCAGTGCTTGGAGGTGAATTTAGCGCAGTGGGAGAGTCGTCTGTTTGTAAGAGAGGAGAAGGATAGGGCACGATAGAGATCACAGTGCTGGGTGTGAGAGAGAGCATCAAGGGTAAAACAGCAGAAGGAATTGAAGAGTGTATCTAATTTGCCCAGGGAGGACTTGGGAGCAGCATAAGTTAAGTGAGTTAGACTGGTGCTCTTAAAAAAATCTAGAAATAAAATTCTCAACTGAATCCGGACAGCATAGCATAGGTGGCAGCTGTTGGATTTTGCATTTGAGGCATTGCTTCCATTCCAGTGGCTTTGTTTTTGCAGTAGATTGTATTTAATTTGCTCAATATTCCGGGCAGGCTGTGAAGTTTAAACTACAAAGTCAAGAAGAAAACTGTATCACACTTTCCCAAATGTGTATATTGCAGAGGACTAAAGCCTCCTGAAATGATCCAACAAATGATCACTGCAGAGGTTATTTGTTTATCTATTTCTTTGTTTTTCAGATTGAAGAGGAGATGCTGACACTGCAGAATGAACGTACAGAGCGAATACGAAGCTTGCTGGAGCGGCAGGCCAGGGAAATAGAGGCCTTCGATTCAGAGAGCATGAGGCTGGGCTTCAGTAACATGGTCCTGTCTAATCTTTCCCCCGAGGCATTTAGCCACAGCTACCCAGGTGCTACTAGCTGGTCCCATAATCCCTCTGGAGGGCATGGATCTCACTGGGGTCACCCCATGGGTGGGCCGCAGCAAGCCTGGGGCCACCCAATACAAGGTGGGCCCCAGCCATGGGGTCACCCCTCTGGGCCCATACAGATGGTACCACGAAGTAGTGGTATGGGTGTGCGTAACAGTCCCCAGGCACTGAGGCGGACAGCTTCAGGGGGCCGTCCTGAACAGGGCATGAGCAGGAGCACAAGTGTCACATCACAAATATCCAATGGCTCACACATGTCTTACACATAAGCTGAATAGATTCAGGGGTGGCAGTGCTGTTGGATCTGTCTACCTGCTGAAACTGCCTGTGAGTATCGTTGCAACAGCCTCCCTGTTTGGTACTGCAGTGTGAAAGCTAAGTGCAAACAGTGCAATTCCTCATTTTGTCAAGCACTAAGTTACTGTATGTGTGCAGTAACTGGGATGCCATTGTACACAACCACAAGACAGTGCTCCGAAGCGAACCTTGCAAAAGGATGAATAATGCAATGGTGCCCCAGTTTATTGTATCCTGTAGGGCACCACAGGCTTAAACATGAGCAGTACCTGTTCTCCCTGCTTCAGAGACTTGAGGCAGTAGGGTGGGCCCTTTTATGTTAGGATGGGAGGGTCTGAGAAATGGCATTTGTTTCCAGATCCTGCTTCCATTACTGGATGTGAAGCAGGAGCTGGCTTGTTGGTGCATGCTGGGATAGCCTGCTCTGACTATGAGCCTGTACCTGTCGATACTCTACCCATCTCTTCCTGCGCTCCTGCCAAAGGACACTCCATACAGGTCATTTTACTAGAGTCGAGCCTTTAGTGTGTTGTAATGTGGCTATTAATACAGTGCTTTTATTGGGGAGCCCGCGTATAGCAGCCTTAAATCAGTGACTGTCAGCCGTAAATGATGATGATGGTAGTGTGTTCTGTAACACCTAGAGGATCCATAACGTGTCATAATCCGGGTTGCTGTTTTAATTGATTAAAAGTAAGCATTTTTAACTGTCAGCCCAGAAACACATGGAGCTACCAAGACTGCAGAGTCAGTAGCTGCAAGAGCATTGTATTTTTCTAAATGTACTAATCTAATTTGGAAATGGTTGTAGGGTCACTCATACTGTGCTGCCTCCCCATGCTTAAGCCTGTGATAGAGGATATGTTTATGTATAAATCACCTTCTGATAGACGTGTATATATGTATGTATATCACTTTCTGATAGGAGAGATATATATATATATTGATGTGCCCTCGTATAGCTCAAGGAGAGAATGCACATAGGTAGTTCAGCATTTGTACTGCTGGTATTGTGGCATCTCAGGTCAGCAGAAAACTACTTTTCATTCTCAAACTTATCAGGTTATCTTCAGCTGTGATTCTGGAAAATTCCCAGAGAAGAGAGAGAGAGAAGCTAACCAACACCAAGCAGCTGATGCATTTTTGAAAGTTGCCAATGATTACAAAATGTAACATGCCTGAAAAATCCTGACACCACAGTTCTACTAAATCAAATGATCAACAAGTTCTCGTTACCATTTCCTGCCCCATTATAGAACTGTAGTCAGTAACTTACAAGTCTAGTTGCCACGGTGTGTGCCAAGCTGTAGTTAGCCATTTAGTCTTTTGCCTGTGCTGCCTGTCTGTTTAGCAAGTTATGCTCTGCCAGCTGCTAACTGACCTATGTTATCTTTACATAGTTTGCTGCTAGTACAAGTGTCTTGCTTTCACACCGCACAGTGAACTAACACCCTTGGGGACTCTGTGATTGTTTGGGTGTATTGCTCCCCTGAGGTAGGTTGGGTGTGGGGTGGGAGGTGGTGGGGCTGAAATCTGCACCTATAAATATGTGAACCTGTAAATATTGTGGCGTGATGAACGCTGTATTGCTAAATGTGATCCTGAAAAGTGGTTGTGTGATGCTAATGTTCAACCCCTGATTTTGACTGGCTGGCAGTCCTGTCTTCCCACCCTCACATAAAATATTCTTTCCATGCCACTCCTTAAACCTTTGAAAGTAACAATGATGGTACAAGATGTATGTACAAAATGTTATGTACCTGAAGTTACAATATTTTAAATGTAACAGAAAGCTGTTTTGACAGTGGTTTAGCTCAAATCTGTCTCTGCTGAAAATGAAGTTCTCATGCCCATCTTCTCGCTTGACTTCTAGCAAGTTGCACATTTACAAACTGCCAAAGGTCTCCGAATTGGGGGTGCTGCACATATCTGTGGACTTCAGTTTTCCTTTTTTTTTTTTTTTTTTAATAACCAGCCAATAGTGTATACCATAGCTTTTAGCAAACCAAGTGGGAGAAAACTACCTCATTCAGCAAAGGTCTTTAAGAATAGATTTTTTTTTCCATTTAGTTGAGTACTTGTGAATAATGAAGGATTGCTGGTACTGATAGTGAGACCTTTTTTGTTTGCTTTTAATTCACATGCCAAGTAGAATTTGGGACAATTGCCTTGTGGGCTTTCTTGCATTCCGTTCCACCAGTGCACACAATCATAGAATGGCTCCCCCCTCTTCAAGGATAAGAGGACAGTTGTACTCCAGGATTAGGGTACCCCTTGGTGCTTATTTTGGCTACCACCACCACCCAGCTGCTGTAAGATGCAGTAGAGACACCACTCTCTATTGCAGGAAGATTTGGCTACCAGTTTCCTATGTAAGGAAGAGGCCATGGCCTGGGTTCACTGGGCAGAGTTTGGGATGCTATATTTTTAAAATAAAAGCCAAAATA
The DNA here is from genome assembly GCA_016271365.2 of Neoceratodus forsteri. Lineage (NCBI taxonomy): Eukaryota > Metazoa > Chordata > Ceratodontiformes > Ceratodontidae > Neoceratodus > Neoceratodus forsteri. The sequence continues at coordinate 124,484,886 of JADMNL010000030.1, read as the reverse complement.
AGGTTAAACAAAAACCCATTTTGACAAGGAGAGTTTTGCCTGTGCATTGCTTAACCTGATTTAGCAGCTGATGTTTGCTTCTTACTTAAAAAAAAAAAACTGTGTTCGGAATTGGGTTGGGAGCTCTGCCATACTGCGCTGTAGGCTGTTGTAAATCAGATTTTTTTCTTTTGTTTGCTTTTTATATCATTTGACTTTTGCCCTGGGAAAGTAGTGAGACAGACCCTATGTGGAAGCACTTTGACTTTCGTGATGATACCGGCTGACCACTAAAGACTGAGCTGGGAATTATAGACCCATTTCTCTTGTGCTGTTGGCTGTCTGAACCCATCTCCCAGAGCTGCATATCAAGTTGCAGCATCACTCTCTCTCGGAGTTACTTTATTAGTGGATGTCAGCACGATTGTTTGTTTGAGGTGAGGATATGTATTTAAACCTCCAATACACCAGCACATAGATATCTAAGAGTTTTATTCAGCGTTATTGTTTTGAATTTGTTTTTAAAGTCCCAGCATGAATGGCAATCAGTTCGTCATGATGTGGGTGTGCAGTAGAATCCTTGCCAGGCTAGTAGTCCTCTCCCTGACTGTTGTTGGTACAAATATGAATGGGACGTGTATCAAGTTTGAAGGAGCAGTGTAGTGCTGAAGAAATGAAGGTACGAGGTGGTGGTGAGGGGAACAGTCAGCACAAAGGGCTCTACACTCAAATAAGGGTCTGGTCCCAATGTGCAATTTGCATACAACACATTTTGGTTTACTTCCTCTTACAGTAGAATGTATCAGACTAATTTTGCTTAGTTCTAGGCTGACCGCTTCTGTTGCTACAAATCCCAGAATCCCCTGCAGTGCATGTTAGTTTATATAAGCTCTAATCTTTTGTTTGCTTGTTCCACTGTCCTTCCTGAGCGAAGTACAGTCACGAAGGGCTGAACTTAGCCCATGGAGAAAAGGAGACCCAGTGAACATCTGATTGAAGATTACAAAAGCTCTAACATGTGGGCCAACCCGTCGGTGCAGTGGTGGCACTACCACTTGCGACTCCGGCAACCCAAGTTTGGAAGTGAGCAGAGGGTGTTAGCAGGCCTCCAGCCAAGCGGATCAAGCATCCAGCGGACTGGGGGCCAGGATCTGCCTGGCTTCTAGCAGCAACTGGGGAATGGCACCTGGGACCGCCCAGAAGGCAGAGTGACGGCAGGCACTGACATGCAGTACGTGGTGCACATTATGGTGTCATCACACGCCACTCAGGGTAATGGGGAGAAACACCCACCAGCGGCAGTATGATGCTCCCAACACCCGATTAACTGGGCTCATCAGCCTGGATTACTGGATCAGGTTACTGGGGGGAGGGCAAACCTTGGGAGTACCTGCTGGCAGGTAAGTCCCAGTGGACATCGTGGTGATGGGGCTGGGGAAGAGTGGGGTCACCTGATAGGGAGGGAGGAAAGAGCATTTAAATAAAAAATAAAACCTCTTAACATGCACTGCGAGCTGTTAAATGTTCCACTGCTGCTTTGTGCCCTATCAGCTACAGGGGATTCTGGGGTTTGTAGTAACATGATGTCCGTCTAGAACTAAGCAAAATGTATCTGATATTCTACTATACTGCAGTAAACAGTAAACTAAAATGTTTTAGCGCACACAGTGCACATTGGGACCAGCCCCACACTTGAGCGTGGGGCCCTTTGTGCTGACTGCTCCCCTTTAAATCAGAGAGGCAAACTCTGATTTGTTTGCTACTGCTTTGGTGTGATAATTGCAAGTTGCGCTCAGTAAGTAAACCAGATGGGCTAATGAGGAAGGTAGTAGATTTAGTTGCAGGCTGAGATGGGGCATAAAGTAGTAATATCCCAGATGATCACAGAAAAACAGTAGTCTAAACACTGCACAGCTATTTATGCATTGCACTCAGATTACACTACAACTAACAAGGTACAGTAACGCTAGAATGCTCCTGTGTTTGTGTCCTGTAAATCTTGATTTTCAGGGGGATCTCTTCCTGTGAGCCACACCTGTGGAGCATAGACAGCATTGGTGTTGGACCCATCTAAAAACCTTTGCTTAGCGAGTCACTTGAGATTACACGTCTGTGTTCCAAAGGTGTGGCTCATTGGAAAAAATTCCCTTGAAGATCTACTGTTTAAGTAACTGTCCTTTTCTTTTCTGTATTCACATTCACACTACATAAATACCATTCGTTGAACCATCGTTTTACTTTCAGCTTTGCTTTCTTACTAACCTTGCAGCTTTTCCAATAAATGTAAATTTTTTAGCCATCAAACTTCGTCACCTGCACGTCCCTTGTCACTGGTAAGCTGTTCTTTCTCATAGAGATGGGGTTGACCATGAGGGTGCATTAATAGTGTTTTACTGCATGGTCAGTTGATGTGTCTTGACCAGTAAGGTTTCTGTCTGCATTTGTTCTTGACATTTTATAAATATTTAGACATAATTCAGCTTAGAATTTGGACATTTCCTTATTTATCTTCCACCTCTGTAGTACTAAAAACATTTGCTTGAATTAGGATTCTCTTCACTTGGTCTTTGTCTGTTCTGGCTGCATGTTTACAGGTAACCTCATAACTCTCTGCTGATCACACCATAATTTCTGCAGCAGTCAGCTGTGGTGTCTCAAGCAGAGGATTATAGTGTCATTTGTAGGCACACTGATTGTCTCTATGATGTTGGAGTCTCTTTAGTGTCCCCAGTATCCTTGGGCTAATTCAAGCTGCCGTACTATGGCTGTTAAGGAGACTGATTAGGTTGCGAGGATGAGCACTGCTATGCTGCGTCACTGATGTAGCTGTTGCTGGTCTGGATGACTTTAACAAACCGGTTTCAGTTAGTGTTCATTTTCCTTAGGTGGGCAGTATGCTGCTTAGGGATAGCAGGGCTCAGTATTCCTTGGTTTGCTTTGTCACTTCAGTGGCTAAGGAAACGATGTGAAAGGAACAGATCCAGCTGAAATGTAGTAGTCCCCAAGGGGAAAAAAGCACTACAGTTACATATACATGGCAGCAACCTGAAATCCAGAAAGGGTGAATGTTTCAAGTCCTGGGGGCAGGAACAGATCTTCACAACTAGCATTCGGTGACTAAGTTGAGGCGATAGTGTTGAGAAAGAGCACAACTATTAAAACCAGTAAATATGCAATCATGAGCACTTCAACCATGTACATATCTCCCCCCACGAGAAATATAAGCTGCCAGCTTGTGAAATTATTTCACAGCAGATGTGCGTGTTTGTGTGTCCCACCCTCTGCGTGTATTGCACTTAAAACTTCCATGCCCCACCAGTAATACTTTACCCTGATAGATTGTTGGAGTAGGAGACAGATTATCACAATACCGGAAGTTCAAACAACATGAAGTCTTGCTGTATTGTGACATATGCAGTTAGCCCCAGCACTTGAACTGCGCCGGAGATGAGAGTTAACTATGCAGAAGCATAGAACGTTGAGCTCAAGCTCAGATTTCAAACCTCTGTCTGTGATGCTTCAGAGTGTTGTAACAGTCAGATTCTTTACTCCACCTACCTGTGAAGTCGCTCTGGAGATTGCTCCTTAGCTCAGTTCAGTAACGTTTCTTAAAAAGGGTAGCTTTTCACCGATTATTTTTCAGTTTCAAGTCTCTGTCTATGGTACAGTAAGTGTGTAGATAGGTAGTGAACCGTTTTCTTGTCTTCATTACTGTGGAAATTGTAACTCGTCAGTCCGGTCGGGAACGAACTGTTTTTCTGTTTAAATTTAAATTCTGGGAATTTGCAGTGGTGTGCCGGTTCCGATCGGTTAAAAAAAAAAAAAAACGGACCTTTATTGTTTTTTTTTCTACAACTAGTAACACGGTTGGTTACCGATCGGGGAGTATTACCTCGCGTAAAAGCCATTAAGGGTAATTTTGTTAGCCTGGCCATGTCTGAGAAACCCAAGAAGAAAATCTGGCCCACTGGGTTTCAACAGTGTAGTGAGTATGGGGAAGCTTTTGCCAAGGCTGATCCTCACCTCATGTGTGTTTATTGTTTGGGGTTTGACCACCTCAAAACAGACTGCCAAATTTGTAAGAATTTCCCCAAAGCCACTATGGATAAAAGATTGAGTAGGTTAAAGGAAAAGGAGGCAGAGAAGTCCGCTAGCCCGGATGGCCAGCCCTGTTCAGTTGTGGCCGAACCTGAGGAGGTGTCCACTGACCTGGGCAATACCTCTTCGGGCAAAAGGAGATCCGACTCGAAGGGGTCGGTTCTGGCGAAAAGAAAAAGGAAATCTGCCGGTTCGGATCCAGAACTGCGTACTCTGATGAGATAGCCAAAGCGATAAGCATTGTTCAGTCACTTCAACTGGTTCCGTCCAAAGCGGCACCATCTGTTCGGTCGGATCTCACTCCATTGGATTAAGATCCGGATGCCTATTATGAATTGGAGTGGGAGGGGGACGAAGACTTCCCAGAACAGGATGATGATGATGATGATGATTTAGAAAGTCTAGATGTGCCCATTGAACCGGACATCTCCCCAGACGGACCCTCCAATGTGTCCCCTTCCCACTATTTGTTCTACAAAAAGGTGGCTGAAACCTTCCAGCTCCCCATGGTAGAAGCTGCAGAGGAGGAAGAGGAGCCTAATTTTGTTGAGATTATGGACATCCCAGAGTCTAAAAGGTTGTCTTTTCCCCTCCACAAATCTTTGGGGAAACTGACAAAGAAGATTCTTCAGACACCAAACTCTTTACCTCCAATGGACAAGAGAGTGGACAGGAGGTACATGTTGTCAGGCTCAGGTACGGAGTTTTTGTGCAGTCATTGCAGCCATGTTGGGGTAGTGTAAGCTGCAGCCTGTGACAGGGCTAACGTACCTTTGGCTTCACACACCCCAGATAAAGACTCCAGGAAGGTGGATGCCATGGTCAAAAAACAGTATTTGGCATCCTCCTTGGGATTCAGGCAGGCAAATTATATGGCCTATGCAGCCAGGTACCAGAAGTCCAGGTGGTATACTGTTCTGGAACTGGCCAAACAGGCTTCACCCCAGCTGGCAAAAGAGCTGGAGGAGGTGCCTGCTGATAGGATTGAGGCGTCCAGAGTACAATTCCATGCTGCTGTGGACTGAGATGATGTGGCATCACGAGTCATGGCTACATCTGTGTCTCTCAGGAGATTTGCTTGGCTCAGATGTACTTGCCTTTCGCAGGACACCCATGTTAGTGCCATGGATTTCCCGGTAGTGGGTAACACTCTGGGGAGCAGACAGAGGCTTATATGAAAAAAAAAGTGGACGAATACACGACCACTTACAGGAGTGCTCAGGCCACGGAAAGGCAAGTCACTCCTCAGAGGCAGCAGTCATGGGGCAGGCCTTTTCACATGCCTTTCTACCAAGCCCAGGCCTCCTCTCCCTTCCCACAGAGGGGGTTCTTCCCAGGGAGAGGCAGGAGGGGGATGAGCAGGGCTGCATCCTCTTTCCAGTCTAAGGCTCCTGCCAAGCAGACACCCAGATGTGTCAGCCCGGGTCGACTCCCCAATCCCAGTAGGAGGCAGGCTGGCTTACTACTTCCAGGCCTGGAAGTCTGTTACCTCAGACAAGTGGATCCTGGAGGTAGTAAGCCAGGGACTGGCCCTCGGTTTCAAAAAGTTTCCAAAAATGAGGGTCAGGTTTTTTCCACCTGCAAACATTTCAGAAACCATTGCTCTAGAAGCAGAGGTTTCCTTTCTGCTGGCTGTCAGAGCCGTAGAGAGAGTTCCTACTCTACACAGGGGCAGCGATCTGTACTTCAGATATTCCTTAGCCCAAAAAAGACAGGGGAGTGGTGACCCATCCTAGACTTAAGGTATTTGAACAAACACATCTTAAAACCAAAGTTCAAAATGGTGACTCTAGGAGTAATTCTTCCCTCTCTAAGGCCAGGGGACTGGTTAGTATCCCTGGACCTCAGGAATGCCTATTTCCATATTCTTATCAGGTGCTCCCACAGAAAGTACCTCAGGTTCGAGTTGCCTTCAGGCCATTATCGGTTCAGAGCTATGCCTTTCGGCCTAACATGGGCTCCAAGGGTGTTTACAGAGTGCCTTGCAGTAGTAGTGGTCTTCCTCAGAAGGCAGGGCATTTCTCTATTTCCATATCTGGATGACTGGCTCATTGTAGGACAGTCTTCCGACCAAGTGAAGTCAACTCTGCAGGTCACTCAAGATCTACTCAGTTCCCTGGGGTTCCTTCTCAACCTGCCAAAGTCAGTTCTTGAACCAGTACAGCGTCTCACCTTCATAGGGATAGAGTCAGATACTGTTCAAGTAAAGGCCTTCCTCCCACTTGCAAGAGTTCAAGCCCTTATAGATCTTGCTTCCTCTTTTCATCCTCTGGTTTCTCGTCCAGCAAGACATTTTCTTCAGCTCTTAGGCCACATGGCAGCTTCCACTGCAGTGGTGCAAGGGGCCAGGTTCCAGATGAGGGGCATTCAATTCCACCTAAGGTCCTTTTGGTCTCGGAAGAAAGATCATCTTACCAAGCCAATTCCTGTGACTCAGACTCTGGTCCAAGCTCTCCAGTGGTGGCTGGACCAGGACAATCTCAGGCAAGGTGTCCCATTTCTCAGGCAGACTCCTTCAGTGGTCCTTACCACAGATGCTTCTCTCTTGGGCTTGGGAGCACTCACAGCACAGGGGTTTGGTCCCCAAAAAAGTGTCTCCTTCATATCAATCTTCTGGAACTCAGGGCAATGTTCTTGGCTATTCAAGTTTTCTCTGACTCAGTGAGGAACAAGGTGGTTCAGGTTAGGACAGACATCACCACCACCACCACCATGCGGTACATAAACAAGCAAGGGGGCACTCTGTCTACAGCCTTGTGCATGGAGGCCATGAAAGTATGGTCTCTGGCCTACTCCCTGCAAACTTCCCTAATAGCAGTCGACCTCCCAGGGAAGGACAGTGTGCTAGCAGATGCTCTGAGCAGAATCTCCCAGGGCCATCTCGAATGTACCTTGGATCCTCTCATCCTGAAAGTAATCTTCACCAGGTGGGGCACTCCAGAGATGGTCTCTTCGCAGCCCCAGACAATCATCAACTTCCCCAATTCTGCAGCAGAACTCCAGTCCTGGGGACTGTTCCCCTGGATGCTCTGATATTGGATTGGGAAGGCAAGTTCCTTTATGTCTCCCCGCCCCCCATGTTGTTCAAGGTTCTAATCAAGATCTGATCACAGCCCTGCACAGTGATTCTGGTTGCTCCAGACTGGGCCAGACAGTCTTGGTATCCTCTGTTGTTGTCCTTAGAAGTCTCACTCCCCCTGTCTTTTCCCAAGAGACACAATCTTTTAACCTCCTCTCAAGGGAGGATCTGGTACCCCAGTCTCTCAGTCTCAAGGCCTGACTCTTGAAGAGTTAGACTACACAGGCCTGCATCTTTCTCAGGAAGATTTAGACATCCTTAAAGGTTCTCGGAAACCTTCTACCAGGAAAATGTATAACTCCAAATGGAAAAGATTCAGCATTTGGTGTTCACACAGGGATATTCTGCCAGATGCTGCGGGTATTGCCACAGTCTTAGATTACCTGGTTCACCTTAATGGCTTAGGCCAGCCACTTTAAAAGTTCATCTAGCAGCTCTGTCAGCAGGGAAGGGCACTTCTCTGGCATCTCACCTTGTCTTTGGTAAGTTCTTTAAAGGTCTGGTTCATATCAACCCTCCTTTTAGAGACCCTGCTCTGGCTTGGGATCTCAGTATCTGCATTGCTCAGCTTATGCAGCCACCCGTTGAACCTCTGGCTTCAGCCGAGCTTAAGTACTTGACCTGGAAAACTGTGTTTCTGGTAGCTATCACTTCTGCCAGGCGAATTAGTGAATTACAGGCCCTGTCAGTTGAACCTAATTTTATCTCATTCCACAGAGATAAGGTGGTCCTCAGAACTAATAGGAGGTTCTTACCCAAGGTGGTCTCAGACTTTCATCTAAACCAGTCCATGTCTCTTCCTGTGTGTTTCACTGATCATTCTTCTTCAGGAGAATAAAGGTTACACGGTTTGGATGTTAAAAAGGCACTTAGCTATTACATAGAACATACTAAGGCACATAGGAATGACCGTCTTCAATTGTTTCTCACTTCTGGTGAAGTGGGGAAAGGTAGGCTTGCTACTAAAAGAACTATTGCTGGGTGGATTGTGGCTTGTATACAATTCTGTTATACCAAGCTAGGTAAAACACCTCCCTCAGGCCTGAGGGCCCACTTGACTAGGGGTATAGCCGCTTTCTCTGGCTGCTGCCAAACATATACCTTTACTAGAGATCTGCAAAGCAGCCACCTGGATAAAGTCCATACATTCACCAAGCATTACTCTCTGGATATCCAGGCTAGAAGTGATGCTAGGTTTGGTACAGCAGTACTGCACAACCTATTCCCAAAATAGGTTCGGTACCCTCCTTCATGAGGTACTGCTTGGTAGTCTGCATATGTCAGAATACAGCAAGATTTCATGTTGTTGAAGAAAAAATTACTTGCCTTAGTAATTGTGTTTCTTCTAATGGAGTCTTGCTGTATTCTGACCTCCCTCCACCCCCCCGCCTCCCCTCTCAGAACCTAGTATATTCCTGGACATAAAGTCTCCACCACTCATTCACACTTATGGGATCTATGCCGGAGGCACTAGGGCCCAGCGGGAGCAAACTTTTTGCAGAGGGTCGGTGCCAGAGATGGAGCCACCAGGAGCAGCGCCACGAGCATCATCTTGTGCGGCAATGACTATCTCGGCGTCGACCCTCCAACCGCCTTGGTTCCTTTTTTCCCGCCGAGTGCACTTCAGTGACGATGTCGCTCGCCCGCCGGGAGTCTAACTTCAAACTAGCAGCATAGTTTTCAGTTTTATTGTTTTGTAATAATATCTCGAATAAGTACCGCTTAGTTTATTTATTCTTATTAAAGAAAAGAAGTCTCAGCCTACATTGACGGAGTCGACCATGAGCGGGTCAGGTGACGGTAGGGAGACTTCGTATGAAAGCTGTTCAGTCAGCCAGGCTGGGTCCGGTCCGCCGCCCTCTCCGGAGGGGGGGGGTCTGACAACGGACAGTCCAGAGCCTGAGGGGATGGGAGGTCCCCTCGGAAGCATAAAAGAAAATGGTTGCACTCTCAGCACCGTTCGGCCTCGAGCTCTTCTTCAGCCCACAGATCAAAAAAGAGAAGGCATCACTCGAGGTCGCCCCCTGGTATGTCTGCACGTGAACGGTCGGTTATTGGGGCTAGTTGCTGGTCTCCTCCTTCGGAGCCACAGGTTTCTGTCTCCGGTCGCCGACCTCTTCGACATCAGAGCCCTACCCCACCCTCCGATAGGTCTTCAGATGAGCAGTTTCATCAGTGGGCTCGGAGCTTGGTCCAGCTGCCTGGCCCGGTCACTCTGGGGCCTTCGGGCTTTTCGGGGGGGGATCGGGTGGGGCCAGTTGGGCCTCTAGTTGTGCGGCACCATTTCCGGTGCCGTCGACCTCCAGCTTTTAGGTGTTTCCCTCACATGGCTGCGCGCAGGGGCCACACCGATGCCTCTGTCTCCTGGTATTCCTCCTTCTTTCTCCTCAGATCCTGTTTTCGGAGCCTTGGGATGTTTTCAGCACCTTAGGCGTCGATGGCTCATTGGCGTCGTCGACTGTCTGCACTATCCTCGGCTCCGTGCGCCTCATCAGTGCTGTCTTGGTGTCATGCACTTTGTCGGAACCCGTCTTCCATGACTTTTTCGAGCTGTGTTTTCGCACCGAGGCCTGTTAGGGCATCGTCCAGTCTTCAGGGCTCCTGTCCTCTGAATCCTTTTCCTTCTTCATTTCCTTCTGATTTTCACTCCTTCCTGTCCATGCAGTCACTCCTGGGCTGTCAGGAGATGACATTGAGCCTGACCCAGACATTCGCTTGGGTGATATGGAAGGATCTCATCCTGTAGCAGAGCCTCTGGTCGAAGATCTGTCTTTTAAGTCTGCTGAAAAATTTGAATTCCACTCTCTCTCTCCAGACTACAGATATCGATCCTGGGAAGCTGTTAAGACTCCAGTACCTCCATGTTCCGGAGATCCCTATGGATTTGACTCCTCCAGTACAGCCCTCCTTTGAAACGCGTTCTCAAATGGTATGGAATAATCCCGCTCTCATTCTGTAGCTAAGTCCATAGATAAAAAGTATGCTGCTCCCAAGGATCGACCCATCTTGGCCTCCCAGGTCTTTGCGGACCCTATTGTAGTCCTGGCGGAGAATAAGGACGTCCTCCCTCAGGCATCTTCAGCCCGGCCTATAAACAAAGAATCTCCTAAGATAGACACCTTAGGTAAGAGAGTCTTTGCTGCCTCTACCCAGGGTATGCGTATTGCCAGCTACCAGGGCTATTTTTCGGAGCTACTTCAAACCATAATCAGGGGTATCGAGTCCAACAACCAGCAGGTTAAAGCAGCTATGGACACTTTCAGTACTGCTTCACGGGCGGCAGGGGCAGGCATCTGTACTCGCCGCCACTCCTGAGTGCGCACTTCAGGTTTCACGAATGATGCGGAACAGGTCATGGCGTTGCCCTTCGATGGTGTGTATCTCTTCGGTCCTCAAGTAGAACAAGCTCTAGAGGGCACACAAAAGACTAGGTCAGCCAATAAATTGGCTCGACCTCCTCCGGCCCCTTCTTGGGGTTAACAAACGCCAGTTTCATAACAGTCAGTCCTTTCGAGGCAAAGGCAGGGGAGGTTTTAATAAAAATCAAGCCCCTCAGCCTCAAAAGAAAGCGCAATGACCCAAAGCGCCCAATGCTGCCTTCTGAGTTTCTGGCCCAAGTCCCACCTCATCTGCCCGAGGGTGTCTTCTTAGCGGTGGGTGGTCGTCTGACTCAATTCTACAACCAGTGGAAATCTATAACATCAGACAAATGGGTCCTCTGGATAATCCGTGAGGGATATTCCCTCAGTCTTTTAGAGATCCCTCCAGATCATCCCCCAAACGACAGCCCAGACTGTCGACAGTTCAGTCAGAACTTCTCGCCTCCGAGATACAAGGCCTTCTGAACAACAGGGCAGTAGAAGTCGTTCCATTGGATCAACGGAACACAGGGTTCTACTCCCAGTACTTTCTTGTTCCAAAGAAAACTGGGGGCATGCGCCCCATTTTGGACCTCAGAAAACTAAACAGATTTCTTCCCAAGGAAAAGTTCAAAATGATGTCACTGGGAACTCTGTTGCCCTTGCTTCAACAACATGATTGGCTAGCTTCCCTGGACATGCAGGATGCTTACCAACATATTCCTATTCACCCAAAACATCACAAATACCTAAAATTTGTGGCTTTGGGCCAACATTATCAGTTCAGAGTCCTGCCCGTTGGGCTATCCTCGGCGCCATGAGTTTTTTCAAAGTGTTGTGCAATTCTCGGAGCGCATCTCAGAAAAGTTCGAATCCCAGTATTCCCTTGTCTGGACGATTGGCTTTTAGCAACTCCGTCCAGACTCTCGATGCCATAGCTACGGCTTCAGATTTTCTCACATCCATTGGAGTCCTGCTAAATCTCAGCTACAGCCCTCCCAGAACCTCCTCTTTATAGGAACCCTTCTGGACACCACCTGTGCGAAAGCCTGTCTTCCAGAGGACAGAAGGAGCGATATCCTACAGATGGCCTGACACATTAGAGAAAACAGCTCAGTTCCAGCTATCTCGATGCAACGGATGTTAGGCCTCATGGCTTCCTCAGTGTTCAAGGTGCCCCTAGCACATCTCCACATGAGAACATCTCAGTGGATGCTCAGTACTCAGTGGTCCCCAACTAATCATCCTCAGTCCTTTCTCATCTAGGTGACAGAACCTCTCAGGAGGTCGCTTACCTGGTGGTCGCAAGAGGAAAAGTCTTCTGGAGGGATACCCCTTTGCTCCTCTGGATCATCAGATTTGTATCACCACAGACATGTCCCTGTCGGGATGGGGGGGCTCACTGTCAGGATCTCCACACTCAGGGTACTTGGACTCTGGTCGAAGCCCAGCTTCACGTAAACATCCTGGAAATGAGAGCCATCCTCTATGCAGTCCGGGCCTTGAAGGACATTCTTTGTCACAAGAACATTTTCCTTCAGACAGACAAGGCAGTGATGTATTACATCAACAAGCAGAGTGGCGCACACTCTTCTCCCTTGTGCAGGGAAGCAGTGAGAGGTGCCTTTCCTCCTCTTCCCCTAATCCAGAGGGTACTTCTCAAATTCGAGTCTCAGGGATACAAGATGATTCTCATTGCACCCTTCTGGCCTCGACAGATATGGTTTCCATTACTCAACAGTATGGCGGAAACCCCTCCGAAGGCGCTTCCCCTTCAGACGAACCTTCTGACCCAGGGTCCTCTGGTCCATCCCAATCTAAGGTCACTTCATCTTCATGCTTGCCTCCTGAGGAGATGGAGGTGAATAAGTTCAGTGCCTCTCGGAGAGTTTCTGACATTATTTTGGCTGCGCGAAAGCCAGCAACCAGAAAGACTTACACTGCAGAATGGAAGCGTTTTTCCCTCTGGTGTGCAGGATCCTCTTTGAATCCCTTTTCCTGGCCACCCAACAAAGTTTTAGAGTACTTGTTAGACCTCTCAAATTCAGATCTTCAGTACTGTACAATCAAAGATCTTACTTCAAGAGGGCTCTTGCAGTAGGTATTTACATATAGGACTGACATCAGCAGGCGATAGGACCCCACGGAAAAATTTCTAGCTAGCAGTCTCTGGCGAGAGACCGCCCCCACGTCAGGTGACCGGCGTCAGGAGACGGTATAAAGGGGCGGTCCCTCACGCCCACCTTGCAGAAAAGTTCCCTGCTTATCAGGCTCCTTCGTCAGTATTTTAAGAGTATTTTAGATTTTTTTCTTATCCATCAGGTATTCATCGGTGTATGTCGTCCCCTACACCCTCAGAGCACAAAAACAAATCCGACTCATGCGGCGTAGCTCCCGCCAAGGGCCCGGCTATTCCTGTGCTTTTTTTGCCTAGGCCCTGCCATCCGTAGAGAAGTGCCAGCACTGCCTTAGCTTTAACGCTGCCACCCGAAGGCAGCAGCAGTCCCTGGAGGCCCATATTTTGAGAAAGAAAATAAGCTCCATGGAGAAATAATTGAAAAAGCTTTGGCAGGTGTCAACGTCCCCTGAAGGCCATCGCAAGAAAAAGTATAAAGAAAAGCACCAGGACAAGGGCTCCTCTCCACCACGACTTCCTCGGAGTTGCCGTGAAAAAATTGCATAGAAGCTTCTAAGGCAGCGTCGTTCAACATGTCTGGCTCGGGGCCCTTTAGGCCTCCAGGTTTGTGGAGCCTCCGCTCCCAGTAAAGCCGTGGTTTCGCGGCCTACTGGTGCGAGCAGCTCCGATAAGCCAGACGTCGGCTCCTCAGACGCCTGCACGGAGAAGGTCGGCAAGTCGCCCAACCCTTCGGGGCAGCGCGGCCCCCATTCCGCCCGACCAGGTCGCCCTCCATCAGCGGCCTGTCGGTGAAGGGTCCATTAAGTCTGACTCGGCCCACCATTATCCCGCTGCTAAGCCGCCGCGTCGGATTCGCCCGATGTCCGCACGGCGGCAAGCGGCAGCCAGCCCCCTCACGTTTGTCGTTCCGACTCCCTGCAGCCTCCGTTGCCCTCCGGGGACCGAGTCTCTCAGCCCGACCCAGAGGATTTCTCCCCAAATCCCCAGGCGGCGCTGAGGTTCACATTTCCACCTCCGTCGGGCCCGTCCACCTTCTGAAAGTGCGACCGATCTGGCGTCGGTTCAGACGCCAGCTCCGGCGCGGTGTTGCGGCTCAGCGACATCCACCCCGATGCCGCCACGACACCGGCTGTCTGCTACAGAACCGCCCGTGGGGCCTCCGGCCGGGCCGTCTGCTCCGGCAGCTCCCCGGGCTCCCGGGTACCCGACCCCGTCGTATCTGACGCCACCATACCCGGGACCGCAGTATCCGGCGCCTCAGTACCCAGCGCTGACATATCCAATGCCGCAGTACCCAGCTCCTCAGTGCTCGATGCCGGGCTTCCCGCCGTCATTATGGATACGCGCCTTATGCGTATAGTCCATACCCGTACCCCCCCCTTCACCCACCGCCCCCTCAGCCGCGGTGGACTTGCAGGAACTCTGGCCTCCTGGTGGGCTGAGCCAAGGCTCAGCTCACCAGAGGTGGAAGTCGTCTTCCGGCAGCGGTGCGGTTCCCGTGTCCCACGACGACACACTCCCTCCCCACCTCCGGACACCAGGGCTAAACCCTCTGGGTCCAGAGAGGGGCAGGACACGCTTCCCCGAGGGATTCCCAAGGGGTCCATTCCTCCCCCTCGTTGGGCGAGGGAATCTACCTCTTCCTCATCTTCTTCTTCCTCGGACGCTTCCGACGATTGTTCCGAGCAAGACGACGAGCCACGCTCTCCGTCCAAGCCCCAGCCAAGGACTCCGGAGGATCCTTCCTTCACAGAGTTGCTGCGGAAGATCCAGGAAGTATATAAGTGGCACTCCTTGAAGCCAGACCTTCAGTGTAAAAAAAAAAACAAAAAAAAAAAACGCTGAGCATCTGGATCTGCCTGTGACAGCTCCCACTTTGGTGCCACCCTGGATCAAGCCTCATCCCGACCTTATTACCACCATATGGAAACAGCCGTCTGCCTTGGCCCCACTTCCCAGGAAGTCGAACAGGCTATACCAGGCTCCCGAGGGTGTTGACTTCTTAGACTCCCACCCTCGAACTGACTCGGTAGTGATTAGCGCCAGTCAGCTCAACCCAAACATCTTAGCTCGTCTCCACCTGACAAGGAATCCCGCCTTCTGGACCAGTATGGCAAGAAGATTTTTGCTTCTTCCACGCTGGGTATTAGGGCCCTGAACTATATTGGCTGCATGGGGGATTACCAGAAAGCGATTCTCAGTGAGGTGGAATCTAAATTGCACTCCCTTCCGGACTCTCAGGTCAAGCAGGAAGTGGCTGACCTTGTCCGCTCTGCACATTCGGCCAGTCGGCACATTCTTTGTGCGACCTACGATGCAGTGGACACTGCTGGTAGGAGCTCAGCTTTTGAGATAGGCCTATGGCATCACGCTTGGCTCCGAGTGTAAGGGTTGGTCCCAGAAGTGCAGTCTGCCATCCAGGAAGCACCCTTCCAGGGTTCGGTGCTATTCGGGGGTGATGTCAAGGACATCATCACCGACCTGCAGGAGAAGGGGACGGCACTAAAGTCTGTGGACTCTATGTATTATCCCCATCAATTGCAGCGCCGTCCCTTTCACGAACGGAATCTGCCCAAAGCGAGACCACAGGGAAAGAGGGCCACTAAACGTTGGGGGCCCCCAGCTCTAAGCGCCCCGCCCAAAACAGCGGGAGCTGCTTGTGGCTGCCCACACCACCTGACTCCTTCCCTCTCCCACAACCTCCGGGCTTCTCTGAGGAACTGGTAGGAGGGAGGTTTTCCCTCCACCTTCCAGACTGGGAGAGGATAGCATCAGATTCATGGGTGCTCCAGCTAATCGCAGAAGGACACTCAATAGAGTTTCTGCAGAAACCACCTCGTCACCCTCCCCCAAGGTAGTCGTACTCTCGGGAACATCATCTTCTGGTCCAGGAAGAAATTTCAGCACTTTTGCTGAAAGAGGCGATAGAACCTCTCCCTCTTTCCCTGCAAGGAACGGGTTACTATTCCCACTTCTTCCTGGTCCTGAAGAAGACAGGAGATGTAAGACCTATTCTAGACCTCAGTTCCCTGAACATTTTCGTGGAGTACAAGAGGTTCAGGATGCTCTTACTGCAGAGCCTTCCGCCCCCTCCTCCACTCGGGCCAGTTGCTGTGCGCTCTGGATATGCTGGACGCTTACCTGCACATATCTATCCACCCATCTCACTGCAAATATCTCCGTTTTGCTTTCCAGGGGGACCACTACCAGTTCAAGGCACTTCCATTTGGCCTTTCTTCGGCTCCTCGAGTATTTACCAAATGCCTTGCTGTGGTGGCAGCCTACCTGCGTACCCAGGGGGTACAGGTTTTCCCGTACCTGGACGATTGTCTCCTGACGGCCTCGTCCAGGGAGGAACTCCTGCACTACCTCTCCCTCACCCAGCAGGTCTTTGCCTGTCTGAGTATTGCCATCAACCATTCCAAGTCTCACTTGATCCCATCCCAGAGGCTCCAGTTTATTGGGGTGATACTGGACACGACCCTAGGCAGGGCCTTCCTGCCACTGGACAGGGCGGCCACACTCGGGTAAGCCTGTTGTCTGGCCGCAGGCGGGTCAGTGCAAGGTCAGTTCTTCGCCTCCTCGGGCTTATGGCGGCTGCTATCCCGACAGTCCCTCGTGCTCGGCTCCACATGAGGGTCTCTCAGTGGACACTTTGATCTCAATGGGATCAGTTGGTAGACGACTTGGACCAATTGGTCTTAGTCTCCTCTCCCATGATTCAAGACTTGCAGTGGTGGATGGTTCGAGAGAATCTTCTTCGGGGAGTTCCATTCTTCCTTCCTCCTCCCTCTCAGACTCTGACCACAGACGCATCGGGCAAAGGTTGGGGGGCCCATCTCGGTCCACATCAGACCCAGGGCTCTTGGTCCAAGCTCGAACAGTCCCTGCACATCAATGTGCTCGAACTTCGGGCGGTGCTCTACACTCTCCAGGCTCTCCACCTGCATCTTCTTCCAGGCCACCTAGCCATCCAGACGGACAATATGTGTGTGGTATGGTACATCAACAAACAGGGCGGGACTCTGTCCTACTCTTTGCAGGGAAGCGATGAGAGTCTGGGATTGGGCAGCACAACACGACCTTCACCTCACGGCAATTCATGTTCCGGGGGTTGAGAACTCCTTAACAGACAAACTAAGTCGCTCGTCTGCTCAAGCTCACGAGTGGGAACTGGATCAGGGGGTCCTAGACGATATCTTCTTACGTTGGGGAACACCTCAGGTGGACCTGTTAGCTTCACCTCTAAATGCAAAGCTTCCCGACTTCTGCTCGCTCGTTCAAGAACGAGGCATTTTCTGGAGAGACGCTGTGTCTCTAGATTGGAGGAACAGATTAGTCTATGCCTCTTCCCCGATTCCTCTGATCCCACATGTCTTGCAGAAACTCGGCTCAGAAGGGGCACGAATGATTCTGATCGCACCTTTCTGGCCCAGGCAAGTTTGGTTCTCTCTTCTGGAACAATACTCAGAAGAACCTCCTCTTCCACTGTCACGAATTTTATTGACCCAGGATCAGGGGACCCTGGTCCATCCAGGTCTCAAGTCCCTTCAGCTACATGCGTGGCTCCTGCAGACATAGCTCAAGCCCGCTTTGGGGTTTCTCCCCAGGTGGCTGAGATCTTGGTGGAGGCTGGGAAACCCTCCACTAGGTCTACTTATGCCATGAAGTGGAAACTGTTCTCAAGTCTGGGCCACTTCAAAAGGCTTTGAGTCTTTCTCCTGCTCAGTTGGGCGACTGCTGGAGTACCTGTGCCATCTCTTTGACCTGGGTCTTAGTCACTCATCTCTGAAGGTACACATGGCGGCCATTTCGGCCTACCATGTTCCCTTCGCAGATAGGACGTTTGCTCAACTGGAAGTCTCTTAAGACTTTCCTCAGAGGGGTTCTTCACTTGAGAACCCCTATCAGAGTTCCCGCCCCTCCTTGGGATTTGAACCTCGTTCTTGAGAAACTTACTTTGCCTCCTTTTGAACCGGCGACCTCAGCGAACATGAAGTTCCTTTCATGGAAGGCGCTCTTCGATGGCCATTACCTCTGCTCGGAGGATTTCCGAGCTCCAGGCCCTGATGTGTAAAATCCCGTACTTGGTTTTTCACAAGGAACGTGTGGCTCTGCGCACCAATCCTAAGTTTCTCCCCAAGGTGGTAGCGGAATCTACTTTGAACCAGTCCATAGAGTTGCCCGTCTTCTTTACGCAGTACTCCAATCAGGGGGAGTATCTACTTCACACTATGGACGTTCACCGGATCCTGAGATACTACACTAACAGAACAAAGGATCTCAGAAAGACGGATCAACTTTTTGTCTCTGTTGCCCCAAAAGAGAAGGCAATGCTGTTTCCAAGCAATGCCTGTCTAAATGGTTGGCTCATTGCATCACCTTCTGTTATGACAAGTACAAGAAGACCCTTCCGGGTCAAATAAGAGGTCACTCCACCAGAGGGCTTGCTTCCTCAATGGCATGTTTCAAGAATGTGTCAGCGGCAGACATTTGTGCTGCCGCCACTTGGACTTCTGTCCATACATTTACAAAACATTACAGTTTGGATATTGCCTCTCGCCATAGAGCAGGCTTCAGGCTCGCTGTTCTGCAAGGCCTCCTTTCTTAAGGCCTTCACAGCTAGAGGATCTGCTTTGAGTAGCTTTTCTCCGCGCGTGTGCTGCTTCTTCTTGTTCCAGACTGCTTGGGGCTCAGTCCTATATGTAATTACCTACTGCAAGAGCCCTCTCGAAGTAAGATAGTACAGTTACGTAAGAACTTCCCGTAACAGTAGATCTTCCAGAGAGGCTCTTGCAGTAGGTAATATCTTCCCACCCTCCATCCCCCTAAGCTTTTTCAGCTCCTTTTCCAGTGAGGGAGATATCCGCTTCTCTCTCTTCCGACCTCTGGCGGGAAAGAACTGGAAGGTGGGTGTGAGGGACCGCCCTTTTATACCATCTCCTGACGCCAGTCACCTGACCTGGGGGCGGTTCCTTGCCAGAGACTGCTAGCTAGACATTTTTCCATGGGGTCCTGCCACCTGCCGACATCAGTCCTATATCATGTAATTACCTACTGCAAGAGCCTCTCTTGAAGATCTACTGTTATGGTAAGTTCTTATGTAACTGTACTTTCACCTTTGTGCCATTTCATCCTATCATGAGCCATTACTTTCCTTATCTCTGGCTTAGTTACTGATAGTTAAGAGGTTTCTTAAGGGTATTCTGCATACCAGACCCCCTATCAGACGTCCGGTTGCAGTCTGGGACATTAATCTCATGCTAGACATGCTCACTAGAAAACCTTTTGAGCCACTAGCTACCTGCAAATTGAAATTCCTCACTTGGAAAATGGCCTTCCTGGTGGCCATCACCTCGGCCCTCAGAGTTTCTGAAATACATGCTCTGGTAACAGACCCTCCGTACACTGTATTTCACAAGGATGAAGTAGTTCTCAGGGCCCATCCTAAGTTCCTCCGTAAGGTTGGTTCAGAATTCCATTTAAACCAACTTTTGGTCCTACCTACCTACTTTGCTGATTTCCAGAATGAAGGAGAACATACCCTTCATTCTTTAGATGTTAAAAGAGCTTTACGCTTCTATTTAGATAGAATAAAGGAAATTCGCAAAGCTCAACAACTGTTTGTTTCCTTCAGCGAGACCTGGCTGGGTCAGCCTGTCTCTATCCAGTGCATCTCAGCATGGCGGGTGGCATGCCTTCGCCACTGTTATTCCATGGCACAGGTCAAGCTGGAGGGCAGAGTGTATGCTCACTCTACTAGAGCAGTCGCGGCATCCCTGGCGGAAATCCTCAACATGCCCGTGCGGACATTTGCAGTGCGGCTACTTGGAGCTAGTGCATTTCTATTAAGCACTATGCTGGACGCCCATGCCAGACTAAACCTTTTGTTTGGCAGGACTATCTAACGGACTTCTGTCCTGAATTGTGAGCTTTTGGTTTTCCTGCCGCCCTCTCAGGATTTTTAGCTCGGTACTCTCCCAGAGTGTGAATGAGTGGTGGAGACTTTGTCCAGGAAGATATGGAAGTGCATTGCCTACGGTAATTCTTGATGATCTTGGACGAAGTCTCCACCACTCATTCACACGCCCACCCTCCATCCCCCGAGCTCACCTCTTTGTTTTGGTCTTCACTCCCTTAATGTTTAGGCTGTGAAGACTTCTTTGTTGTCCCTTCTTATACGGGTCGTTCGGACTGTCTTATGTCCGATTTGTGTTAAACTAGTCTTTCTAGGTTAGTTACGCTGCACCTCCTCGGGAAAAAAAGGTACTGAGGCAGTTGGAGGGTCGACGCCGAGATAGTCATTACTGCACAAGCTGATGCTCATGGCACCACTCCTCGCGGCTCCATCTCTGGTACCGACCCTCCACAAAAAGTTTGCTCCTGCTGGGTCCTAGCACTTCCGGTGTATTTCCCATAAGTGTGAATGAGTGGTGGAGACTTCGTCCAAGAAGATCAAGAATTACTGTAGGTACGTAATTTCCATTTTTTGGGATGTGGGCTGGCAGGTACAGTGTTGCACCTCAGGGGTGTACCTTACACCCCTCCTCTTTAGAGTGGGGTGGTGGTTATGTTTTATATTTATATATTATATATCTTGCTCACTACCTGTTTCTTTTATCTTGGGTTCTTGATTCGAGTCTTTTGGGACCCAAGTAGTTGCCTGTTGGTATATTTGGTTACAATTTCCACACTGGAAGTGTAGTTAGTTGTTCATAAGAATCTGATGGTTACACTCTGAAGCACCACAGAAAGAGGTTTGAAATCCAAGCTCGAGCTCAACGTTCCATGCTTCTGCATAGAGTTAACTCTTTCATCTCCGGGGTAGTTCAAGTGCTGGGGCTAACTGCATATGTCAGAATACAGCAAGACTCCATTAGAAGAAACACAACTACAAAGGTGAGTATTTTTTTTTTCTTGTGTCTCTGTATGTGTTGGGTGGGGGGGGGTTATATTATATATTTTTTAATTTTCTGCCCTCCAGCAATGACCCTCTTCCTGGTCTCACCCATTGCCACTGCTCAGCCCCTTCAGTCAATCCAGATCCCAGAGACCAGCTTACTTCCTGCTGTCTTGATTAACCCCTCATGGTGATGGCCTTTGGGGGTGAGGCATATGGTCTTCCTGCTGGGCTGACAGTCACTGCAGGGACTGAGCATACCATAGAGCAGGGCTTATCATCCTGTTGGTGCTAGTGGTCTCCTTGTTCTCCCAGTATAGTGAGACACCAGCAGCAACTTACTGTATATGCATGCAGCAGGCATGCTCCGCAGCTGTGGCCTGTGCATCTCCCCTGTCATATACTGCTGCTCTTTGCACCACTGACACTTGCTTTCCACTCAGAAGGTGATGTCATGTCTTGTTTGTTGGCCTCCCCCACCCCAGTTGGCTTTCTGATGAACCGGGCTAGTTCCTGAACCCAGGTTATCAGCATTGTAAATGTGCTGTTTGGCCAGTCCTTGTGTTAAGACAGAAAAATTCTAATAGCTGCAGACAGATGTGTAATGGAGCTTTCCCAAGTGTAAGAGCTGTTGATTTCGCTACACTTGTCTAGTGTCCAAAAACACTTACTGCAGTGTTTCATGAGCTCTTTTGGATAAGATCAGTGCATTCCTTACAATGTTGGATATAGGGCCCAGAGGAATAAACTTGTGATGACTTCTAATCAAACAAAGCTTATAAGGTCCAAAATTACTGATTCGCTAGTTTGTAGGGCAGCCCTGGACATGATTATTGAGTTTGGTACTTTTACAGCAATTATCGTTTACTTATAATATAAAGAATCGCTGGACATGGCCTTGTTCATAGACCCAGGACCATTCCTAGTTAGTTCAGTGGCTTACTGTGTTTTGGGTTTTGTTTTCTTTACCCATTTTTCTGTCCCTTTAGTTTGCCATTCCTCACCCCAAAATTGGGGTCGCCACAACTGCACCTTTCCAACCGGGAGGGCGAGCAAAACAGTCTTTGACAACAGTGCTGCTCCTGGGACAGCCAGCAAAGGGTGTACAAATGCCAGACCACCCTTTCCAAAAGCCGAGGCTTCATCTCTGCAACCTGCTCAGTCCCTGCTGGCTTCAGTGTATGATTCAGAAAGTCACTCTTTATTCCATGATCTCCCAGGTGGCAGCGCATTGCACTTCTACAGAGTCATCCCTAAATAACTTTTAAAAAGCCATTATACCTTTTCTGTTGTTAGGTTGGCTTTGATTTGGATATGTGTCTAAACACTACAGTATTTGAACTTTCAACTAAAAGTTCTGTCCCAGTTTAGCACTTCCCCCTTTTTCTATTTATTTGCTAATCCCCTGCTCTTGGTCCCCTTTCAGGCTAAACCTCAGGGCTGCTTCTGGCATGGATCTCTGCTCTGCCTCACTGCCAGCCAGGCTACTCTTTATCTCAATGGCACCCTGTAGGAACCCACACAGGCCCATATAATGCTGTCTGGGGGCCCAGGAGAGAGATGCTCATGGATTCTGGAGAGGGCCAGAAGGTTGTACCCAGAATCGTGGGAGTTGTGGGGTGCTGTCATGCTTGTGTCATTGGCTTTGCTCCTGTCTTCCTTGCTCCCACCACCTGCGCGTGACACACACCGCCCACTGACACCGACCTGTTGGAACTAAACCTGACTGCAGGAGGCACTCAAGGAGCAAGGAAGTTATCTTCCCCCGCACCACCGGCTAGGTGATTTTAGCACTTTAGGCCAGAAACCACTTTTTTCTTGTATGTTTCAAACCATGGTCTCTTGAGTGATTTCAGTTTGCCATGTTGTAAATGGAATTTGACTTAGGAAGAGGATATAGTTTTATATAGCACCTTTCATACACGGTTTGTGCCAGAGTTCTGAGTGAGCACATCTTGTAGCCAGATTAGTTTTTAGAAACAGCCACTTGGGAAGCAAGAGGTGAGGACCGATAAATGTTGCACAGTGGTATCTGCATGGTAGGTCAGACTGCATACAAAAAGGCACTTTGACACTTCAGAAAGGGTACCAAGTGAGGATACACTTTTACTCACAGTATGGATTCAGTCATCCATAACTAGTGCAGGATCAAAGGAGGTAAGGAACACTAACCAACATTTGTGCACACTATTTTCCACACAACACTGCAGGGGGCCTTTGAATTTTTTCAGGGAATGTAGTAATTTGGCTAGCCTTATGAAACAGTGTAATTTCAGCTGTGTGAAACTATCAGGCTGTTGTCACATGTTGGATGACAGCCCTAAAGCTGTGGGAGCCATGGCCTCACAGTCCTGAACCCATTTCTTTGGTACACACTGAGAATCATTTTGCATGGGGAGAGAGAACTGATGGTTTTGAAACCAAAAGTCCTCCGATAGGAATCATGCTGATTCACAAAAAATAAATAACTGCTTTCTTGTCTTGTGAAAGTGCTGAGAACTGTGGCATAAACAGTATCTGCCAGTTTTGCTTTTCAAACACTGGGCATGCTCATGGAAATGGTTCCCTACTCCATCAAAAGGCCCCCCTCGAGTACCCCTTATGTCAAATCTATTCTCACTAACCAGGTTACACTACTAGTGACCTCCTTAAAACTCAGAAAAAAGAATGTACTATTTGTAAATATGTAGAAAAGTTGGAATTGCTAATCAACTGGCATAGTTCCTTTTTTTTTTTTTTTATACTTCAGGTTTATAGGTTGAGTCAACTAAAGAGCTCAAGTGCCAGTCTTTGCACAGCATGCATTGAACTCCCCAGCATTTAATGTAACACTGTAACTGCTCTGTAGTATATTGTAATTAAGTCATGTGTGGTGTGTGTATATATATATATATATATATATATATATATATATATATACATATACATGTATAAACCCCTCAGGAAAAAAAAAAACGAGAACCAACACTTTTTGCTTACTTTTCTTTGCTACCTAAAACCACTGGGCAGTAGAGGCCCCAGAATAACTTGCTTTGGTATGGTCGCACTACCTAGCTTTTCTTTGAAACATAAAGATAGAAGTAGCATGGTTATGGCCCCATGTGTGCTGGAACAAAATGTCACACTAACCCTCATCCTTTACAAGAGATCAGCCTGCAAGCCGTCTTTGTAGTTAAGGAACTTAGTTCTTTCAGTCCAAGCAATTTATTCTTCCATCCACAAACCCTATACACCCCTCAGGAAAGAAAAAAAAGACAGCCTTCTTCAATAATTTTTTAATTTTTGACCTTGCATAGCAGGATTTGTTTTAGTCAACTGCTTGTCTCTGTTCTGCACAGTAGATTTTAACAAACACCTTGGGTACTCATGTGTGTTTAGAAATATGTTTTAAAAGAAATGCCTGGAACATCCTATCCTATCCCACTTAGGAAATTGACTTTTATTTGAGATCATTGCTGAACTGACAATGTGGACATGCAGAGTCTCATCCTAGACTCTAGAGGTCATTCAACCTCCATTTCAGCTAGAGGTGGAGTTGGCCTGGGGATCTTGAGCCTAATGAAAGCTAAAGCTTTTATAATACATTGATACAAGAATGTTGACTTTGTAGCATTGTTAACATAGCTTGTGAGTACTGGTCCATATCTCGCCTTAATGGCTTGTATAGAGACCATGTTTAACCAGTGTCTGCCTCTCTGTCTCCTTTCTCATGACAGCTGCTGTTGAGACAAATATTTTATTACATTATGGCTGGAATCATGAACTCCAATAGCCTACTACTGTTGACCCCAGATTCCATTGTTGAAAGCTCTTAGAACTGAGTCAGCCAGCTGTGTTGGAGGATTTAGATTAATTTCAAATGTGATTTCTAATTATATGTGTGCAGAGTTGAAATTTTTTATGTAATTTGATAAAGTATTTTTTTTATTGTCTTGTTCTGAAAACATTGATAGACATCAACTCTCTCCCCCAAGGAAATTCAAATAAAAAGTTAAGGTTGGGGGTGAAATTGGATTTTGTGTAATGTAGTTTTGCCCACAAATTGAGAGCTTTCAAATTAAAGAAAAAACTAATTTTGTCCAGTGAATTAAAACACACACACACAAAAGTCTGGACTTTTCAATTCGTAGGAGGAGAAATAGTGAGGTGGAGGATAGCAAAAGTCGGCTCCACTTTTTGTACAGTATATTTGTTCTTAAGCCTTGGGTCAAAACCTTTCACTATGGATTGCAGACACTAGTCACACCAGTCTTCACGGGCAGAATTGCATGTAAATAAAATCAAGTTGAAGACTCACCCCAAACGACCTGCGGCCATCACAGCATTTGAAGGTTATTGAGGTACAAGAATTGAGGAAGAGTTAGTGGAACTGCAACCTGTAGAATACGCATCCATTATAGTTTTAAAACTGCTTCACTTGGTGCCGTGGCCAAGCAGGTCTTTGTTTCAGAAATCCGAGGTAGCTGCTCAGATAACCCTCCACTTTCCCTTTTTGCTACTTTTTGTGCTGGAGGGGAGGGGGAATTAGCTTTGCAAAAGGGTTTTGATGTAAATAATTTAGGACTCAGTAGTGCATATAACAAAAGAAAGTGATTATATTGACTTGGAAAATTGTAAATGCATTAAATTTTTAACAGGTTACTGAAACCCTATTTATACGGTTTTAATGAAACCACTAACCAGTTTAAAATCTCAAAAGCATTAATATTAAAATGGATTATTACTGTTGATAATATAACTCTTGGAACCTTCATTAGTATGAATTTCTTTTTTAAGTTGGTCTAATGTGCATTCATAATGGTGGAAGAAACTGTATAAGAAGTGTTTATATTGTATATTTTAAAATAGCTTGCTTGTATTGTGAAGAAATCTATTAAAAAAGAAAACTTGAAGTTTTCTAACAAACATTAATCCATGCAGGATTTCAGTGTCAGCCAGTGGTGGTGAAATAAGCCACTGAGTGGGCAACCTGCAGAACTCAGGAGCAGTTTGACACACCAACACCGACAGAAAACTATTTCGCTGACCTAAACCATAACAGAGCGAGGACACTCCTTGGGGATTGAGACGACAGTCAGTGGGGTTTCTCAGCAAATCTGCTGTGCTGGAGTCCACCCAGTGGTGCAAATGTTTTTGTTTTGTTGTTTTTTTTGTTTGTTTTTTAATGTTGTTCCACTGGGTTTAGACAATACACCATGAATGTATAACCCTATTCTAACCCAGATTGGTTGGCTGCTCTGATGGGCCATTTACATATATTTAGTCATCTGGATTTTCTGCCCTCTTCACTTTCTTTAGCATGTTTCTGATTTTATTTGCACATGTATTCTAGAAATTAAGGTTTTAATTTAAATACTAAATCTCTGAACACTCCCCCACCTTCAGATTTGTTTCCCCTTTCAAACGTATATTCTTTTGCAGCTTCTGAGCAAATGCAAGGTTTCACCAAGAAATTAAAAGTAAATTGCTTGTTGGTGCTGCTTGTAAATTTTTTTCTTTTATTAAAAATGCAGGCTTACCAGAAACGATATCATAGGGGAAGCAAATGCACACCTGTATCAACATAGCACTAGCCCCAGCCAATCAGAATTGTACCCCAGATGGACAGCAGTTCTGCTCATGTCAATGCCACGGGTCATGCCTTTTGAAGAGGGCACTTCAAGCCTCTTCCTAATCCATATCATAGTGTGCACTTGGCTGGAGTATTGCCTTTACAGTAGCAGTACACTGACAGTCAATTAATCAGTTCTGAATACAGTTTAAATTTTAAACCTCCAGCTCTGGAAATCCCTTGTACCGTACTGTCAGCTCTGTGTTTCTAGGGTAAGTGGCCCTTTGGGTGATGTTTCCATGCTCCAAATCTGCTTTAACGCGCCCCCAAAATTAGATATCTGGGTTGTCGTGAGTGCCAAGGATTGGAGAAATGGGTTCCTTGTTTGACTTACTGAAGCTACAATACATGAATGTTGGGTGGGGAGGGGTAGTTGATCAACTGGAGCTAGAATTGGTATTCATTATTCAGCTTTTGGGTTTAGTGGTTAACTGTGCTAGTAAGCTCGTTAGGACACCCAAAACAAAAAAGCATTCCAAGCTTGGCCCAGACCCCTAGTACTGTATGACAGCTTTTTTTTTATACAGAATATGCCTGCGATACTTAAATATACAGTATGTAGCATCTGACACAGAAACTGTTTCGCTGTCAAATCGGTCCCTGCTTACCGTATCTGCAACACATTGTATAGTATTCATCCAAAGTCTGATTCTGTTATTCTTTGCTTTGATGAATACCATTTTTGTTTGCTTGAATATTGGAATGCAGCTCCTCCTCACTGTGCTTCTGTTATGACTGTTGAGTTTATGAAAAGCAGGGCGCAGGTTGTTTTAATCTGTGCCCTACCGCACTCTACCTTGAATCCATCACTGAATGGTGAAAGAATTTTTTCACTTTGCCTGAACAAGTTACAGTTCAGATGCTCCCCCCCTTTCAAACTTGTTGCGATTAGAGCATGCACCACCACAGGTGCTGCAGGCTGTGTTGAAATCTTGAATTACGTGGACCTCATACCAAGCCGGCTGCCCAAAGATCTCTCATAGCACTAGTCTAATAAGCAGCCATTCATCTAGCTGTGGTGTTACAGGTGTGCATTATTTTAATTTTTTTTTTAATCGTTTCCTTTTAAAAGCACTGGTAAGATTTTTTTTTTTTTTGGTTTTGTAAGGTATATTGTCAGTATTCTGGTATTCTTCCGGTTCAATATAGCTCCTATATAACCTGTATTAATTGTATAGATTGTGCAGTTAAAGCTGTTACCAAGTGTCAAAGAGAAGATAAAATAGGGTGATATGTAATATTTTGTTTGTAAGTATCCTTTGTATCCATACAGAGGAAATATTAAAAAAAATCAACTGTAATAAAGTAATTTTAGTACAGATTGTGTATGTCTATTTACTGGAATGCCGTGATGTCAGCATCTGGAAAACAGGTGAGTTCTTTGACAAATGCACAGCTGTTATTACTGAAGGCCTCTTATTGGGCTTGGCCCTTTTAGTTTTCATGTTTTTTTTTCCTCAGAGCCCTGCCCCATGGGTCGGAGAGGTTAATCAGGATATTGGGTTCTCCTTGCTGGAGTTCAGCCTTAGCACAGCAGATCAAACTCTTGACATTGTCACGATTGTACAGTACTCCCATACACCATTGGGACTGTTGACACTGTCTCTGGTACAGCTGCCCATACGCCATTACTGTTCTGTTACAGTACCCCATACAATATGGGGAAAAGACACTTCTAGGGACACTGGTATGGTTCAGTTAACCACACTTCTGGCAGTCTCCCTTTAAGAGCTGTTCTTGCCAGTCTTCAAGCTTAAGCTCCTCCCACCACCCAGGTGGTATATTCCTAGGCTCTGCCCCTTGCTGTCAGATCTTCCTTTCCTCTGGAAGAGTCAGGTCTCCTCCTTCACAGCTCTGTGTGCAGTATGGGCCTGAATTGTTTTCAAGTATGCTATTTGACTGACTTTTTCTTCTAGTTACTAAAGTATATCCCTGGTTCTGTCTCTTGACATCAGCATTATGGATTGCAGGGGGTCTAAGTTGGTTCCCGGTTTTAAGCGGTGCACATATCGTGCATCTACTACCTCGGCAAACAGCATGGCGTTGCTGCCTGTGGCTTGTGCCAGGCTATGCTTTCCTCCTTCCTGCAAGACTGCTACACTCATCTCGGTCAGCTGACCGAACGGGGCCCTTCTGTAAAATAGAAGCACGCACGTAAGTAGGCCCCCGTCACTGCAGGGTCCGTGGCCCAGATGGCAGCCGTGGAAGAAGCGGTGGCTTCAGAGAGATGACCAAGACCCTCCAGATATTCTAGGAGAGCCCTGTCCACCGCAATAAGAGCAGAAAGTCCCACAGTTGGTTGTGGAATCAGGAAAGAGTGTGCTCTTTCTGCTCCCTTGACTTCTCCAACCACTCAACAGCTGTTGAATGTTTGGCTTCGGCCAAACCTTTGGTCGAGGCAAGGCCGCTAACTTCATGGTGCCCCCATCAAGCTTGCAGGTCACAGCACAGGTTGAGCAAGCAGTTGAGATTTTTCTCAACTTTGTCAACCCGTTGTCAACGGATATAGAGGATGACTGGATCTCTTGAACCCTGGTCCTGTAGGGCCTCACCCAAGAGGTCCAGGAGCTGTCTGTGGCCCCAGCTGTCTCTCACGGGTTGCCTCTGTCTGAGGTTGAATGGCCAAACCCTGTACCCCTCCAGCTGTCTCTTCTCGAAATCGATAGTCGACGCTTGAGGTAGAGGGATTCTTCATGCTCTCGATCCTGTTCAACCAGGATACATTGCCATGGGCACCCCTCTTCATTGTGGGATGATGAAAGGCTCCGTTGCCATATGCAGCAGCGCTACAAGGAGCCGTAGTTGGGCAGGGTAGAACTCTACTGTCAACCCCTGCAGTCACCTGGCAACTGCCAGTTCAGCCTGTACTGGTTCTACTGAGACAGTTCTCTCCCCACTGATACTGGTGGAGCCACCTCCATAGCGGCCGGTGCAAGGAGCCCCTTCCAAGGACCCCATCCATCTACCAGCTTGCCAGGCCAGTTGTTGGAGATCACACACTCAGCGGAGCCTCGAGTGGTTCATAGCAGCTAACGGCCAAGGGCCATATTTCATAGATAAATACAAGCTATTTAGACTTGCGTCCATAATGCTTGCCCTTTTTAGAACTTAATTTTCATATCACCACAGTGATTATCCAATTTATTTTTAAATATGTTCATACTTTCACTATTTATTATCTCTTTAGGTAGTTTGTTCCATGAAGAAACAACTCTATGACTATATCAATGTCCACGCAGATTATATCTCCATTTTGATTGAACTAATTGTTTGGTGTGTCTAGAACCAAATTCATCCGTTCTTAAGATGAATACCAAACTCGTTGCAAAAATCAAAATTATTTATTACTTTAAATAGAAGACACATGTCCCCTCAATCTTCTGTACTGTAGTGAATATAAATTTAGGGACTTTAATCTATCTGAATATTGTAATGTTTTCATCCCATGAATAGATCTAGTAAACCTTCTTTGTACTGATTCATTTTATTAATATCATCTCTGTTTTGGGGGGACTATACTTGTACAGCATATTCAAGATGGGGTCTAACTAAAGCAACATAAAGTGGTAATATCACTTTTGCTTCCCTACTAGAGATGTAACGTAAGATACAGTTTAAATTTTGGTTTGCTTTTTTATTTGTTGTTTGCAATGTAGACTGAATTTTAGATCTGGGCATATTGTAATTCCAAGATCTTTTTCTTCAGTAGTATTTTTAAGTAATATATTATCCAAAGTATAATTATTATGATTGTTATTTTTTCCCAAATGCATGACTTTGCATTTGGCAATATTCAATACCAATTTATTAGTAATAGTCCAACCAGACATTTTATTTATCATATTTTGTAATTCCGAGATCATATCGTTGGCATTCACAACAGTTCCAATCCTACAGTCTGCAAATTTATATAGCCATATCCTAGGATTATCTGATTGAAAAGTATTTATATATATATATACACACACACACATACATACATACATATACACACACACACACACACGGTCCCAGGACAGAACCCTGTGGAACTCCACTAGTAATAGTAGACCACTTTGACAAGGTTCCTTTGATGGTAACTCTCTGTTTCTTCCCCTGTATCCATGCGGAAATCCAATTACAAATATTTGGATTTAATTGAATCTCCTCTAATAAGTTCAATAATTCAGTGTGGGCTAGTTTATCAAAGGCCTTAGCAAAGTTGAAAAATATCACGTCAACAGAATTTCCCAAATCTAACTCTTTATTTACTTTCTCATAAAAAGCCAAAAGGTTTGTCTGACATGATTTTGCCTTAGTAAATCCATGCTGGGAATGGTCCATCAGATTGTTTATTTCCAGGTGGTTTAAAATATAATCTTTAATAACCCCTTCCAGAATTTTCCCCATTAGTGAGGTCAGGCTTATAGGTCTGAAATTTTCTGGCCTTGATCAATCTCCCTTTTTTGGAATGGGGACCACTATAGCACATCTCCAGTCTTCAGGTACTATTCCCTGATCCAAGGAAGTCTGGAATAAATATGTTGGGGGGATACATTAGCTAACTCCTTTAAAATTCTTGGATGTATATCATCAGGGCCAGGAGTTTTTGAGATATCTAATTTAGTTAACCTTTCACATATATCTTTTATTTCTAGAATAATTTCCCCAGATCTTGAACCACATTTTCCTGAATAACTATTTAGATTATCTTTGTTGAAGACTACAAAAGTAGTCATTCTATATATCAGCCATCTCATCAAGAGTGGCATCTGTTCCTTTGATATTTATAAAGGGTCCTATTGCAGTACTCTTTTCTTTTGCTATTAATAAAAGAGTAAAATTATTTTTTACAGTCTCTAGTATTAACAGCAAGAGACCATTCAAATTGCACTTTTGCTTTAATTTTGTTCTTAGTCTGTTTTAGACATTCTCTATATAAACTAATTGAGAGGTGATCCATACAGTTTATATTTGTTAAATAATTTGTTCTTTTTATTTATAAGTTTTTTGATTGATTTATTCATCCATTTGGGCCTATTTGTTTTTGGTCTGGTACCATTTAATTTGTATGGAATGTATTTTTTTTAACTGCTTTAATTTAGATAGTAATAAGTCCGACATTGATTGTATATTTTTGCCAGTTAGTTCACTAATCCAATCCCAATTTTCAAATTCCCTTATTAAACCAGCAACATCTGCTTTTTTTAAATTTAATTTAGGTGTACCTATACATTCGATAATAAGACCAACATCAGAAATTTTTATTCGAGGATTCTTCATCCAACTGAAGGGTCCTCAATGCAGTCTTCGAGGAATTGTGCCTTCGACCAGGAATCTGTCGAAGAACTACCGACCACGGGGGACTACGGCCAAGTATCCCTTCATGGAGATACTGGACCGGGTTGCCTTCCCGATGGCTGTGGCCATCCTGGGACCCGGGCTGGAGCATTAATAGCTTCTTGCCCGGCACACTCTGCCCATGTATCTGCAAGTATGTGGTCTCTACTGACACCTTGTCTAGATTTTCAAACCATCCCTTAGCTGAGGGTCTGGTTGCCAGCACAGTATTCCACAAATCCGGTAATACTGGGGCCATGGACAAGCCCCCCTATAAGGAGGCTTAAGAAGTTTGACCATGCAGCAAAAAAGGTCTCTGCTGCATCTTCACTTGGTTTCCGTCAGGCGAGTTATGCCTTTGTGATGCCCATTTCTAGTGGCATGAAAATATGAAGCACTATCCAAGTTTAAGTAGTCTTCCTTTCCCTTTAATTCCAGCCGAAAGATCTTCAAACTAAGTTTCTTCCACCCATCCAGGTGATGCACTCCTCAGCTTTACCTTGTGAAGTCAGATCTTCCTTCCTTTCTGCTGGAAGTCATGCCTGCTCCTTCGCAGCTTCCTGTGCACGGTGTATGCCAGGATCTCACTTCGAGGGGGATCTTGCAACAGGTTACACCATAAGGACTGAAGCTGGCAGGCGCCAGGACCCCACAGAAAACTTCTAGCTAGCCGTCTATAGTGGGGGACTGCCCCCCCGACGTCTGCCTGTTGTATAAAAGGGGCAGTGCCCCAGCACCACCTCATTTCTTTTCCGCCGTAGACCCTGGAATCTTTCCTGCTGCAGCAAAAGCTCTTAATGATGGAGAAGGAGCTTCACCAGAGTACCTCCTCTTCCCTGGCCTCCGGGGCCTACACTTCTGCTTCGACAAAGGATTCGAAGAAGTCAGGAAAGCACAAACACCGGGAGAAGCACAAGGAGAAACCCCGGTACGCTTCCCGCTCCAGGTCCCCACGCAAGTCTGGCACTGATCATGGGTCTTCCTCCCGTGGGAGGTCGGCCCCCTTCACTACATCAGCCTTCTCTCCTTCCGGGCTGCCAGTCGTCAAACCATCTACTCTGTTTCGGGCAGTGGTTCTTTGGTGCTTGGGTCTTCGACCTCAGCCCCTGAAGCTGAGGCCCATTCATAACACGTGTACTCAGCATGGTGGCTTGACCGGGTCCCCCTCAGGTGGTGGGTCTTTGTCCATCACCCTCCTGGTCAAGGCATCTGCAAAGTGGGTTCCAAAGTCAGGGACCGAAATCGGCTTGTGACACCCGGGGCATGCGGTCACCTCCCCTGCAATAGTGGCGCTTCTGCACTGCTTGGGAATCTGCTCCCCTGCACGAGCTTCTCCCTCCTGGCCAGCACCGACTGCCTCACCAGACTGGCGTCCGCCTACACCTCTTCCATCGACGCTGGCCTCACCAACACTGACGATGCCCCTATCGTCGTCCCCACATTCGCTGGCTGGACCTGTAGTCACACAGCCGATGCCAGAGGATCAGTGCCCGGTCTTGCGACCCCAGTCAGACCGACGCAAGGGAGTTCCTTACCTCGGGATCCGACACCGGTTAACCAGTCAGTGGAGCAGACACCAGGGTTACCACAACCTGACGAACCGATGCCGGGGTCTTCCAATCCTACCCCACAGACATTGGTTCCCCTGGCCTCACCTCTGTACCCACCCGCGGAACTCAATGTACTTTTTGTGGCCTGGTGGGCACACTTCAAGGACAAGGAGGTCCTGAAGGAGCCCCCAGCTCCAACTCCAAGGGGACCTTTCACCCAATCCTACTAAGGACCTGGCTTCTCCTAGGATGGCTCCAACGCCAGCTCCTAGGGAGCCTACGCCACCTGACAGAGGGTTGTTACCCGAAGCGCCGGAGCAAGGAGGTGTGTGGAGCGCTTTAATGTAGTTCACCCACTTATTCAGCATTAAAAGCTGTTAAACTTTCAACTTTGTGTGTGGACTCGGTCTGTGTCAGGGGTGCGCGCTTCTTTGCAAAACTACACCACAGTCAGCAGTGCCTGGCACTGGTCATTCTAAGATTCATAAGCATAAGCCTCGGTGCTTACCCTCTTGTAGCTAGCAGTGTCCAGTGGGGGCCACCTGACGTCGGCTCTGCCCAGTCAGCCAGTGGTACAAAAAGGGGCAGTCCCCAGCCCCACCTCAGTTCTTTTCCCACCGCAGACCCGCTCTCCGCAGTTACTCTTAGATCATTGTCTAGCAGTCAGCAAAGTTTGTCTTAGTTGTTCTTCCCTTTTCTCATGAAAGTCATCATATGTCGTCTCCGCCGTCGGGACCGAAAAAGACCAAGTGTACCTGTGGTTGCCAGATCCCTTCCAAGGATTCGCACCATGTCTACATCTTCTGCCTAGGCTTGCGAGATCTGCCGCGGTTTTACCAGCAGGACAAGGATTCGACACCTGAAGGCCCACCTTCTTGAAAAGCAGGTTGCAGTTATGCAGAACTCTCCAGGGGAAAAGTCCAAGCACAAGGACGAGTCGCATAAGTCCCGTGACAAGGATCGGAGATGGTCCAGCTCACGTTCTCCCCTCCAAAAGGCCTCTTCAGGCTCTGGCGGTTCGGATCATTCCTGCCATTCCAAGCACTCGCATGGATTCTTGGGGCATGCCATGGCCCTGGCATCGGTTGGTGTCAAACAAGGCCCAACCTCTCGACCAGTGCTACCCTCGAAGGTGAAGGTTGCACCCTGTGGCCCTCTCCACCTTGGGTGCTAGTTCCTCAGTCACTCCTCGCAGCATGCCTGGTCCCCGAAGAAGCCTCTGTGTTAGCCATCCCGGGGCTCTGGGTAGGCCTCCTCTAAGGAGCAGGAACCTCCTGCCTAGCATACCTTAGTTTCCCTCCCTTCAAAGTCGCTCCCGGCGGCGTCGGTCCAACTGGGAGGCCATAAGCCAGCCTCGGGCTTGAGCCCCGATCATTAGTCAAAGAAGGCGACACCAGAGGCGGTGCAGTCGCCAGTTCGGAGAGCCTCCACCCCAGAGAATGTCAGATGGGCTCTTTTCCCCCCTCAGGATCTTCCTGACCTGCCTTCCTCTCCAATTCCACAGGATCAACCAGACAAGCCTAGCTCGCCATCTGGTTCTGCGGCGGTGCAGTTCAACAGAGAGGGGCTCACCGAGCTGTTTCAGTTGTGGAGGAGCAAGGTGAAGCAAGATGTTTTACCACCAAAGCCAGACCCTGTCCTGGTCCTGGAGAAGCCGGGGGGGGTAGAAGTAGGAAGGTCAGCCGATCCTCTCCGGAAAAGCCTGATTCTCCGGATAAGGAGAAGCCTTCGAGGCCATGCTCACCATCAGTTAGCCGCAGCTGTTTCAGTTCCAAGGGCCACTGGCACAGGCGCTGCTCAAGATCTACCAGCAACCGCCGCTCCTCTAGCAGGGGGTGGTCTCCTAGTCGATGCAGTTCGGGTAGTCGGTACAGGCGCTTGGCCAGCCGGCATTGGGCTGACAGCTGTCCCCGGTCCTGGAGCCATCCCTGGTCTGTCGTCAGTCCAGCAGTAGGCAGCTTTCTGGGGACAAAGGCCCCTCCAGGTCTAGGTAGACTTCTCCCTGTTCTGAGGGAAACAGGTCATTTTACATCTCTGAAGGATCTGACCGATCCCTCTCTAGGTAGAGGGTGTCCCCAGACAGGAAAGACACCCCCCCGATCGCCTCCAGACAGTCCAACCTTCAGGGACGTCATGAGGCACATCCAAGCCTCCAATGGGTGGACGACGAAGGACTTGGATCCACAACGCCAGAGGTTAGCCAAGTACCTGAGGCAGAAGGAGCCAAAGTCCCTCTAGTTGTCCCTCCCCTAGTGGATATCTTCCAGGACCTGACCAGGCTTACCTGGAGGCATCCAGCCACTGCTCTGGCAGTTCCGAAAAAGTTGAATAGGCTTTATAGAGCGCCGAGGGAGGAGCCTTTTCTGGCGGAACACTCTCCGGTAGATGGTCATCACAGCTGCTCATGACAAGTCAAAGCAGCCGAAGCACCTTAGTTCACGGTCTCCCGACGCAGAGTCCAGGTATCTGGACCAGCTGGGCAAGATGATCTACTCTGCTTCCACCTGCTCCATAAAGTCCTTTAACCTCCTAACACACATGGTTCAGTACCAGAACGCTTTATGGGAGAAGGGCCAGGAAGTTGCACAAGCCTTGCCAGACTCTGCGCAGAAGACTGAGCTGCTAGAAATCCTAAAATCAGTCTAGACGCAGCACTCATTTTTGAGGGCCTCGTACGATACTGCAGATACAGCTTCTAGGGCTGCGGCATCTGTCATTTGCCTTAGACGCCACTCCTGGCTAAGAGTCTCCGGATTCTCCCAGGATCTGCAGTCCTGAATCAAAGATCTTCCATTCCAAGGTTCCGTCTTGTCCGGGGAGGAGACTGAGAGGCTGATCTGTCGTCTCCAAGAGTCCGGGAAGTCTGTTTGGTCCATCCAGAAATTGTACAAGGGGGACCAAAAACCATTTCGGAAGAGGTCATTTCCTAAGTCCTCAGGTCAAAACACCTGTGGTCAGTTTTCGCAGAGGCGCAGCTTCAAAAGGAAGGCCACGGCCCAGTCTGCCAGGGGTTCTCCCCCCAGAGGCCCAAAGTCCTTCTAGCCCTCTCTGCTAACTCCCGGAGCTTTCCAGTGACTCCCTACCCCCTCCCCATCTGGCAGAAGCCATGGGAGAGGCAGTAGGGGGTCACTTCTCCCTCTATCTGGAGGGTTGGAGTGAAATTACATTTGGACCTCTGGGTCTTGGATCTAGTAAGGAAAGGACATACTTTGGAGTTCACACAGGTCCCTCCAGAAAACCCACCAAGGTCCTCACATTCTTCTCCTTCACACATCCCATTAATAGGAGAAATACAGACCCTACTGCAAAAGCGAGCAATAGAGCCGGTCCCCCAGGGGCAGCAGGAGAAAGGTTTCTATTCCCACTTCTTACTGGTCCCAAAGAAGAACGAAGATCTGTGGCCCATCCTGGACCTCAGCTCTCTGAATCACTTTATAGAATACAAGCAGTTCAGGATGGTGACGCTTCCCAGGCCTCATTCCCCTGTTGCATCAGGGGGATTGGCTCTGTTCCTTGGATATGCAGGACGCTTACATGCACATAGGGGTCTTCCCTCCCCACCAGAAGTTCTTGAGATTCCACTTAAAGGAAAGACATGATCAATTCAGGGTCTTACCATTTGGCTTCTCCTCCACTCCTCGAGTCTTTACCAAATACCTAGCAGTGGCGGCTGCGGCTGTCAGACGCAAGGGCCATTACGTCTTCCCTTATTAGACGATTAGCTCCTTCCAGAGCGCTGCTTCTACGCACTCTCCAAGACACCTTTACTCTTTTTCAAGAGTTGGGGATCACCCTGAATCTTCCAGTGTCATCCCCAAAGCCCAGTCAGCGACTTCTTCTCATAGGAGAGATCCTGGACACAGTTCAGGGCATGTCCTTCCTCCCGCAGGACAGGGGAGATAGTCTAAGGGCAGTGGCCTGAACGGTATCCATGGCCCCGAAGGTCCAGGCCAGGACTTTCCTCAGGCTTCTGGGGCATGTGGCAGCGGCCATCCCTACAGTCCCCATGGCCCCCCTCCACACATGGGTCCCACAGTGGATGCTCAGGGTGCAGTGGGACCAGGGTCTAGATCAATTGGTTAGGATCTCTGACCCGGTCAGAAGGACACTGTCTTGGTGGCTGGACCTTTCGAACCTGGAACGGGGGAGTCCCCTTTCGGCAGGAGCCTCCAACCCGGATCCTAACTATGGATGCCTCCTGGCTTGGTTGGGGTGCTCTTCTAGGAGGCAATCAGTCTCAGGGAGCATGGTCTGCAGAAGAGCGTCAACTCTGTATCAACGTCCTGG
The DNA here is from genome assembly GCA_016271365.2 of Neoceratodus forsteri. Classification (NCBI taxonomy): domain Eukaryota; kingdom Metazoa; phylum Chordata; order Ceratodontiformes; family Ceratodontidae; genus Neoceratodus; species Neoceratodus forsteri. Next base: position 124,447,567 of record JADMNL010000030.1, on the reverse strand, counting down.
AAATGCAGGCGGTCCTGAACGCCTTGTGGGCATTTCAAGCAGACCTCATGCCAGGCTCTTTTTATCCAGATGGACAACACAGCCGTAGTGTTCTACGTCAACAAGCAAGGGGGCACGCACTCCTACCCCTCTGCAGGGAGGCGAAGAGAGTTTGGTATTGGGCCCTGGAGCATCATCTAAGTCTCGCTGCGGTTCATGTTCCAGGCATCCAAAATGTCTTGGCCGACAGCCTAAGCCGGTCTCGGTCCAAGGTGCACGAGTGGGAGTTACTTCAGTCAGTAGTGGACCAGCTCTTCGACACATGGGGTCAACCAGAGTTGGACCTCTTTGCATCTCCACGCAACCCCAGCTGCCCAGTTTTTGCTCTCAAGAGCCCACACCTGGCGTTTTCTGGCCAGACGCGTTGTCCCTCTGTTGGACAGGGAGGTTTCTGTATGCCTTCCCTCCATTTCCACTCATTCAGAGGAACTTACTTCGAGAGAGAGCTGTTGCAGCAGGCTATACCCATTAGGACTATTGCCTCAGGCCTTGGGACCCACCGGAAAAAACTTAGCTAGCCGTACCCAGCGGGCACCGCCCCGACATCGACTCCACCCTGACGTCAGTCATGCTATATTAGGGGACCTACCCCAGCTTCACAGTTCTTTCCCACCGCAGACCTGCTCTCGTTAGGAAGATAGCGTGCTTTCAGCAGTTCCAGCAAATTTTAATTTCTGTCTACTAGTTTCTCTTTTTTTTCAGTTTTTCCTTCTGGTTTTGACAGTTCGTCCTTCTTCAACCCGATCTCACTACCGTCTCATGTCGTCACCATCGTCTGTCTCCTCCGGTCCCAAGAAGACTAAGTGCACTTGTGGCACCAGATATCATCTAAGGATGGCCACAATCAGTGTGTCTTCTACCTGGGACCAGACCACGACCTCAAATCCTGCAAGATCTGCAGTGGCTTCACTAGCAGGACTCTGATCAGACGCCTGAAGGCCTTGAAAGCCCACCTGCTAGAACAAAAAAAATGGATGTCCTGCAATCTTTTCCTGGGGAAAAGGGCAAGTGCCAGGACAAGTCCTGGGACAAGGACTGTAGCCGGTCCCATCATTCAAGAACCCACTCTCCCCGGCTGGTCCAAACACTCAAAGTGCTCCAGGCATGAGAAGTCGAGGCCAGAAGCTTCTGCCAAGACACCAATGTCTATCCCATCAGGAGCTCCTACCAGCAAGCCTTCCAAAGCGAAGGTTCCGCCTTTGTGCGTCACCTCAGTTTTGGTGGAGAAAAGCAAGGCATCTACTTCGGCCAGTGCCTCCCTCGGCCTTGCCAAAGAAGGCCCCAACCACGGTCTTACTGGATGCTGGTAAGTCATCTGACAAGGTCCTGGACCCCAAGGCCCCCTCCGGGTTCCGTCCGTCAAAGCTGGTCAAGTCAGACCCAGCACCAGCCAAGACACCAGTGCCTAAGACCAGTGGGACTACCAGTGAGCCTGCGCCAGTCAAGACACCAATACCGGCCCCGAGATCCTGAACTCCGGAGGACTGTTCTTTGGGCTCCTCCCCAAAAGCCCTACCAGATCTCACAGCATCTCCAATCCTCCCCCCCCCCCCAAGGGGGTGGCGGTTCTCTTTAACAAGAAGGAGCTTTTTTCTTCTTGTGGAGCTAGGTCCACAAAGACAACGCTCCACCACAGCTGGAACCGGTTCCAGACCAACCAGGAGCCTGAGGGCAACCCCATAGTGTCGCTGGTTAAGACCCCCAAGGAGCACTGTACAGTCCCTAAGTCTTGCGCCCCCCCCCTCAGCTGTACGGTCCAGGAACCGTAGATGGCGCCACCCTGGGTCGGACAGCCATCATCGGTCTAAGCCCAGGAGCAGGTCTTGCAGCCGCCGCAGGTCTTCCTCCAGGCGGGCTCACTTCCCTAGCCGGCGTTGGTCCCTGCTCCATCATCTGTCCCAGGACCGGCGTCTGTCTGTGAGTCACCGACATTCTAGGGAGGGTAGTCCTTCGAGACACAGCTCAGATACTTCACGGTCTAGGAGCAGGTCTTCCTTCTCCTCTTCCTCATCTTTTTCAGGAGTTGGGGGTTCTCCTGTTGACAAGGATCTACCCCATTCGCCTCCAGATGATCCCACTTTCATGGATGTCATGAAGCACATCCAGGCCTCTTAACGAATGGGAGACAGAGGACCTGGATCCAGAACGTCGGGAGACTGGCTCATTACCTGAGGCAGAAGGAGCCCAAACCCTTGGTGGTGCCTCCTCTGGTCGACACTTTCCAAGACCTTACCAGGACAACTTGGAAGCGTCCAGCCTCTGCCCCGGCGGTTCCCAAGAATTTGGACAGGCTATACAGGACCCCAAAGGATGAGCCTTTTCTGGCAGAGAATCCTCAGGCAGACTGTACAGTAATTGCGGCTGCTCATGACAAATCCAAGCAGACGAAACATTTAAGCTCCCAGCCTCCAGACCAGGAGTCCTGTTTCTAGGAGCAGGCGGACAAGAAAGTATTTTCTGCATCCTCCTGCTCCATCCGTTCCCTTAATTTCCTTACACATATGGTCCAGTACCAGAATGCGCTTTGGGAAAAGGTACAGGAGCTTGCCAGTGCCTTGCTAGACTCCGCACAAAAGACGTAGCTTCTGGGTGTCTTGAAATTGGGCTCGGACGTGGGCACACATGTCTTGCGTGCCTCATACCATACTGCGGGTACGGCAGATAGGGTGGCGGCGTCAGGTGTCTGCCTTCAGAGCCACACATGGGTGAGATGCTCCAGATTTCAGAATGATCTGCAGGCCGGAATCGGGGACCTCCCGTTCCATGGTTCCGTTCACTTTGGGCAGGAGACCGAGGGTCTGATTTTTTGTCTCCAAGAGTTGGGCAAGTCCATCTGGTCCGCCCACCAAATGTATAAAGGGGACCAGAGACATTTCCAAAAATGGCCCTTTTGTAAACCCTCGGGCCAGCAAGCCCGTGGTGGTAACCAAGGTCAGAAAGGTAGCTTTAAAAGGAAGGCCAGCAGCCTGGGGACGCACCTTTTTGAGGCCCCAAGTCCTCCCGCACCTCTCTCCCCACCCCCCAGCTCTGCCCAGTGACTCACTGCTGACCCCCCCTCCTCTGGAGGAGGCTTCAGGGAAGGCAGTAGGGAGTCACTTCTCCCTCCATTTGGAGGGCTGGAACTCTTTCACATCGGACCAGTGGGTACTAGACATCATAAGGAGAGGGCACACGCTAGAATTCACCCAGATCCCATCCTCCTCCAGAAATTCCACCAAGGTCCTCAAGGTATCCTCCCTTCTCGCAACTCGCTCATAGAAGGAAAAATCCAGGCCCTCTTGCAGAAAGTGGCAGTAGAGCCAGTTCCCACCACTGCAGCGGAGAAAAGAGTATTACTCCCACTTCTTCCTGGTTCCAAAGAAGACTCAAGATCTTCGGCCCATCCTGGACCTCAGCTCTCTCAACTATTATATAGAAGGTTCGGGATAGTGACCCTTCCAGGTCTCATCCCTCTGCTGCATCGGGGAGACCGGCTGTGTTCCCTGGACATGCAGGATGCTTATATGCACATCGGGGTCTTTCCCCTTGCAGGAATTTTCTGAGATTCAGCTTCCCCAGGAGCATTATCAGTTCCAAGTTCTTCCATTCAGCTGCGGCTCTAAGGTGTAGGGGGCGTTACGTCTTTTCTTACCTCGACAATTGGCTTCTAGCGGCCCTGTCGAGAGAGTGCCTGCTTCAAGCTTTCGGTGACACTTATACCTTATTCCGAGAGATGGGGGAGCACCCTGAACCTACCAAAGAGTTCCCCAGAGCCCAACCAAAGACTCACCTTTATAGATGCGGTCCTGGATTCAACCCAGGGCATGGCCCTCCTGCCTCAAGAGATAGATTGCCTGAGAGAGGTGGCTGGTTCGGTCCTTGTTATCCACTAGGTTCCAACCAGGACCTTCCTCAGACTTCTGGGGCATATGGCGGCTGCCATCCCTCTAGTTCCCTTGGCCCGCCTCTACATGAGGGTCCCACAATGGATGCTCAAGGTGCAGTAGGATAAAAGCTCCAGCGTCTGGACCATATAGTCAGGTCTCAAAGCCAGTCAGGAGGACCCTGTCTTGGTGGTTGGACCCTCTGAATGTGGAGAAAGGGGTCCCATTTCGTCAGGATGCCCCAAGACGGACTCTGACAACAGATGCCTCCAACTTGGGTTGGGGGGGCGCACCTCGGAGACCACCAGACTCAAGGCGTCTGGACCCCAGAGGAGCGCAGCCTTCACATCAGTGTTCTAGAAATGCGAGCGGTCTTCAGTGCTCTAGCGGCATTTCAGGAAGACCTCGTACCATGCTCTCTTGTTCAGGCGGATAACATGGCGGTTGTCTTTTACATCAGCAAGCAAGGGGGGACTCGCTCCTACCCCCTGTGCAGGGAGGCAGTGAGAGTCTGGTATTGGGCACTGGAGCATCACATTTCCCTGTCTGTCATTCCAGGCGCCGAAAACAACTTGGCAGACAGCCTAAGCAGGTCTCAGTCCAAGGCGCATCAGTGGGAGCTACTCCATTCAGTAGCGGACCAGCTCTTCAGCACTTGGGGTCTTCCAGAGCTGGACCCTTTGCATCTCCATGCAATGCTAAACTGCAGTTTTCTGCTCGCGAGAGCACATGCCTGGTGTTTTGTGGCCAGACACGTCCCTTTGTTGGACAGGGAAGTTTCTTTACGCCTTCCCTCTCATTCAGCAAGTATTGTGGAAAGTACAGGCCGAGGGGGCTCAGATGATTCTAATCACCCCACTGTGGCCTCAACAGATTTGATTCCCACTACTTAAGCGGTTGTCCTCAGAACCTCAAATCCCGCTGCCAGTATGCTCCCAGTTGCTGTCCCAGGATCGGGTCAGGCTGGTTCATCCAGATCTCTGGTCCCTACACCTTTATGCTTGGCTCCTGCAGACATAAGTCAAATTTAGGTATGGGGTTTCCCAAGAGGGGGCAGACATCCTCATTTCAGCGAGGAAGCCTTCTACATGATCCAGGTATGCTATGAAGTGGAAACATATTTGCTGATGGGCTTCGTCCCACAGTCTGAACCCCCTTTCCTGCCTGGTGAACTCTGCATTACAATACCTCCTCTCCTTGTACCAGAAAGGCTTGAGCTATTCTTCCATAAAGGTGCATATGTGGGCCATCTCTGCTTATCATGTCGTATTCGGGGACAGGACACTAGCTCAGCTGGATGTGGCTCGCACCTTTTTACGGGGCATTTTATACTTATGACCTCCCATCAGGGATCTTATCCCTCCCTGGGATCTCCTTTTTGTGTTGGAGAAGTTAGCTCCCCCCCCCCTTGAACCTGCAGCGGAGTGTGAGCTGTATCTTCTTTCATAGAAGGTTTCCTTTTTAGTTGCTGTTACTTTAGCTCAGAGTTTCTGAGCTACAGGCCCTGATGTGTAAGGAGCCTTATTATTTTTCATCGGGAAAGAGTTTCCCTCAGAACAAATCCTAATTTCTTATTAAAAGTGGTCTCGGAATTGACCCTCAACCAGTCGGTTACCTTCCACTCTATTACCCTACCCTACCAATAGGGGAGAATCTCTCCTACACACATTGAACATCCACAGGGTGCTGCAGTACTACCTTAAGTGAACAGCGGCACACCGCAAATCAGAGCAATTGTTTGTGGCCTGTGCCCCTTAACACCTGGGCAAACAGGTGTCTAAGCAGACTATATCCCGGTGGCCGGTACACTGTATAGTATACTGCTACAACAAACCTCTATCGGGTACAGTTACAAATCATTGTACTAGAGGAATCTGTACCTCCTTTGCATCTTTGAAAAAAGTCTTCGAGACATCTGTGCAGCTGCTACTTGGAATTCAGTGCACACCTTCGTTAGGCACTGCAGTCTGGACATGCTTCCAGGCGCTGAGCCAGTTTCGCCCTGGCAGTCCTTAAGGGACTTTTGTCCTAGCGTGCTGACTCCAGCCTTAGGCGTTATCATCTCTACTGTTTTCTACCATCCTACCTTCCGGGGCTAGTCACCTCCTTGGTACAGGACTGCTTGGGATTCTGTCCTATGGTTATAGCTTGCTTCAAGAGCTCCCCCTCGAAGTAAAATAGTACAGTTAGGTAAGAACTTAACAGTGGATATTCAAGAGGAGCTCTTGCAACAGGTACTGCTTTCCCGTGCTCCATCCCCCAGGAGAATTTATCAGCATGTCTAGGGTGGGCTTCGCCTGGTTCGCTTGCTAGGATCTGTTCGCGGGTCTTTGACAGGGCAACTGAGGTGGAGCCAGGGTCCGCCCCCTTATATAGCGTGACCGACATCAGGGCAGAGCCAACATCAGGCGGGCAGTCCCTGCTGGATATTGCTAGCAACATTTTTTCCAGTGGGTCCTAAGGCCTGCGGCAATAGTCCTAATGGTTATAGTCTGCTGCAAAAGCTCCTCTCAAAGATCTACTGTTACGGTAAGTTCTTATGTAACTGTACTGTCCTCCTGAAGCTCCAGGCCGAGGGGGTTTTATTGATCCTCGTCGCCCCACTCTGACCTCTGCAGATTTGGCTCCCACTACTCCAGCAGCTGGCAATGGAACCTTCAGTTCAGCTGCCTCTGAGCTCGCGCCTGTTATCCCAGGATCAGGGAACCTTGGTTCATCCGGACCTCGAGTCCCTGCACCTTCATGCCTGGCTCCTGCAGACATAGTTTGTCCCCGTATGGCGTCTCCCAGGAGGTGGCGGACATTCGCCTTCCTGTGAGAAAACCCTCAACTCGATCCACTTATGCTATGAAGTGGAAACGCTTTTGTCTTTGGGCTTCATCCCATCACTTGGAACCCCTTTCCTGTCCGGTGAACTCGGTTCTTCAGTATCTCCTCTCCTTACTGAACCAGGGCTTGAGCTACTCCTCCATTATGGTACATTTATCAGCAGTTTCAGCATACCATATGCTGGCGGAGGGTAAAATGTTCGCCCAACTGAATGTGTCCCATACCTTTTTAAGGGGCATTTTGCACATTAAGCCTCCCATCCGAGATCCAATAACCCCCTATGCTGGAGAAGCTTACCCTTCCCCCTTTGGAGCCTGCATGATTAAGTAGCTACACTTCCTTTCCTGGAAAGTGTCCTTTGTAGTTGCAGTCACTTCTGCTCAGAGGGTTTCCGAGCTTCAGGCCCTGATGTGTAATGAGCCTTATTTAGTTTTTCATAGGGATAAGTGTCTTCCTGAGGACAAATCCTAAGATCTTACTTCGAGAGGGCTCTTGCAGTAGGTAATTACGTATAGGACTGAAGTCAGCAGGCATCAGGACCCCACAGAAAAATTTCTAGCTAGCAGTCTTTGGCGGGGGACCATCCCCACGTCAAGTGACCGGCGTCAGGCGATGTTAGTATAAAGGGGCGGTGCCCCCCTCCCGCCTTCCAGTTCTTTCCCGCTGTTAGCTTGTGAAAGCGCCTTGTGGTTAAGTTCCTACTGCTTCGTCAGTCTGTCAGTTATTTTTACCAAATTTTTCACGTCTCTCGTAATATGTCTTCCAGATCGCCATGTATGTCATACCCTACTCCCTCCGATTCGTATAAAAACAAGTGCGACTCGTGCGGCGCCCAGCTCCCACATAAGGACGGTCATTCCCAGTGCCTCTTCTGTCTAGGCACGGATCATGGAGAAGTGCCAGCACTGCCAACAATTCAATGCTGCCACCCGCCAATGGAGGCAGCAGTCCCTAGAGGCCCACATTTTAAAAAAGATGTCCTCCATGGGAAAAGAGCTGAAGAAGCTCAGGCAGGCTTCAGCTTCCTCTGAGGGTCACCGTAAGAAGAAGCACCGGGACTGGGACTCCACTTTCACGGCCACCACGACTTCGGCTGGAGTTGCTGTGCTTCAGGTAACGTCTCTCTCCCCGGACTGACCTTCAGCAGTCTTGAGGTTTCTAAGGCGGTGGCGTCCCTCCGCTTGGCTCGCTACCGTAGCCTCCGGGACAAAGGTTACCGCTCCCGGGAGGGCCGCCACCATGCAGCCCTCTGGGTCGAGCGGGTCCAGTAAGCCAGATGCTGGTACCACAGACATCCGCCTGGACAGGGCCGGTAAAACGCCTACCCATTCAAGGGAGCACGCGGCCCCAAAGACGCCCGCCAAGGCCGCTCCTTCCACGCAGCCTTTGTTGAACGTCATATCCAACAAGTCGGACGCCAGCTCCTCCGATGTCCACCTGGATCCCGCCAGTCAGGAGAACGTTGGCCCCTCCGCTCACACGGCATTGGAGCTGACGCTGGACCCTGTCGACCGGTCCGCCGTCCCTGGTTTGCTGCTTACAACCAAGGCTCCAGTGTCTCCCCTGTTGGATCCCGGCGATTTCAGTCTTCCTTCCCCGGGTGACGCAGAGGACTCCGGTACACTCGTCGGGTCTTCCTCCCTTAGGGCGGATCCCTGGGCGCGGCCCGGTGCCGGGCAACATCCATTACGATGCCGGGCCCGGTCAGCAGGGCCACCTGTTCCTGGTCCGTCCGCTGGCCTCTTCTAGGGCCTTCTGCTCCAGCAGAGCCCCTGGTTCCCTGATATCCGACTCCATCCTATCCGAAGCAGTCCTACCCGGGACTGCAGTATCCTGCGCCACAGTACCAGATGCCTTAATACCAAACACCGTGCTTCCCGCCGTCAGTCTGTGGATACTTGCCATACGGATACCCTCAGTATCCGTATACCCTCCTCCTCCACCGCCCCCCCAGCTGCCGGTGGACTTGAAGGAGACTCTGGTTGCCTATTGGGCTGAGGCCAAGGCTCAGCTCACCAGGGAGGTGGAGAGCCATCTGCCGACTCCGGTACCGGATCCCCATCGCCGGAGACGTGAGACTACTTCCCGACACCAGAGGTGAGCCCTCTGGTGCCAGGGCCGGGGAGGACGCGCTTCCTCGAGGGTTGCCCAAGGGGTCTGTTCCTCCTCCGCGCCGGGAGGGGTCTTCAGCTTTTTCTTCGGAGACCTCGGACTCAGATACTGAAGAGTGCTCCAACCCTGACGACGAGCCACGCACTCCAGACCATCCCAGGCCCAGGACTCCTCTGGAAGATCCTTCCTTTCTGGAGTTGCTGAGAAAAATCCAAGAAGTTCACCAGTGGCAATCTCTGGAGCCAGATCCACAGCAGAAGAAGCTCGCTGCCCATCTTGATCTGCCCGAAACTGCTCCAACATTGATTCCACCCTGGATCGAGCCTCACGCTGACCTTGTTTCCACCATTTGAAAACAATCATCCGCGCTAGCCCCCCTTCCGAGGAAGGTGGATAGGCTATACCTGGCTCCTGAGGGTGTGGATTCCTTGAACACACACCCAAAGGCTGACTCAGTCGTGATTAGCGCCGCTCACAGCCGTTCGGCAAACCCAAAACATCTGCTCATCTCCGCCTGACAATCCCGTCTTCTGGACCAGTATGGGAAGAAGGTGCATGCTTCTTCCACTTGGGATCAGGGCCTTGATCTGTGTTGCACATATGGGAGACTACCAAAAGACTATCCTGAGTCAGGTGGAATCCAAATTGGACTCCCTTCCTGAGTCTCAGACCAAGCAAGAAGTGGCTGATCTCGTCTGTTCTGCTCATTCGGCCAGTCGGCACATGCTTCATGCCACGTGTGATGCAGTGGACACAGTTGGTCAGAAATCGGCTTTCACCATAGGTCTTCAGCGTCATGCCTGGCTCCGGGTGTCAGAATTGGTCCCGGTGGTGCAATCCGCTGTTCAGGATGCGTCCTTCAGGGGTTCTGTGCTGTTCGGTGGAGATGTCAAGGACATCATCAGCGACCTGCAAGAGAAGGGCACTGCACTTAAGTCTATTGACTCTTTGTACAGGCTCCCTCAGGGACAGTGTCACCCTTTTCGCAGATGTTCTCGGCCTAAAGCGAAACCTCGGGGCAAGTGGGCCAACAGACGTCTGGCCCCTCTGGCTGCCAACCCCCCCCCACCCAAAACGGCGGGAGCTTCAGCCGCAACGTTGCCTCACACCTCCTGACTCCTTTCCTCTCCTACAGCCTCTGGACCTCCCAGAGAAACCAGTAGGCGGGAGGTTCTTCTTCCATCTACTGGGTTGGGAGAGGATTACATCAGATGCTTGGGTGCTCCAACTGATAGCAGGACACTCCATCGAGTTTCTCCAGAAAACCACCCCCAGGTCCTCTTACTCCCTGGAACATCTTCCTCTGGTCCTAGAAGAAATTTCCTCCCTTCTCTCGAAGGCGGCGATAGAGCCTGTCCCGACCCACCTTTGGGGAACAGGTTACTATTCCCATTTCTTCCTAGTTCCAAAGAAAACTGGAGACGTGAGGCCTATTTTAGACCTCAGCTCCCTGAACATGTTTGTGGAGTACAAGTGTTTCAGAATTCTCTCCCTGCAGAGCCTTCTGCTGCTCCTTCGGCAGGGACCGTGGCTGTGCGCGCTGGATATGCAGGATGCCTACCTGCATATCCCCATCCGCCCTTCCCACCGCAAATTCCTTAATTTTTCGTTCCAGGGGGACCACTACCAATTCAGGTCCCTCCCATTTGGTCTTTCCTCGGCTCCCCAAGAGTTCACCAAATGTCTGTCTGTGGTGGCGGCCCACCTGCGTACCAAGGGGGTGCAGGTATTCCCATACCTGGATGATTGGCTCCTGGCGGCCCCCTCAAGGGAGGAATTTCTGTGCTCCCACTCACTTACCCTGCAGGTTTTCACCAGCCTGGGTATTACCATCAACCAGGCCAAGTCCCATTTGGTCCCTTGCCAAAGGCTCCAGTTTATAGGGGCAATCCTGGACACTACCCTCTGCCTGGCCTTTCTGCCCCATGACAGGGTGGATACCCTTCAGGCTCATGCAAGCCTGCTGTCCAGTCGCAGACGGGTCAGTGCCCAGTCAGCCTTTCGCCTACTCGGACTCATGGCAGCTGCTATTCCAACAGTCCAACGTGCTCTGCTCCATATGAGGATCTCTCGGTGGACGCTGCGGTCTCAGTTGGACCAAACACTAGATGACCTAGACCAGGAAGTTCTGGTCTCCAATCCCATGGTCTGGGACTTGCAGTGGTGAATGGTGCGAGAGAACCTTTGCCGGGGGGGGGTTCCCTTTTGCCTCGGACCCCCCCCCCAAACACTGACAACAGATGCCTCGGGAGAAGGCTGGGGGGCCCATCTAGGATCTCACAGATCTCTGGGATCCTGGTCCAGACTCGGGCAGACTCTTCATATAAATGTTCTCAAGCTCAGAGCCATTCTGTATGCTCTCCAGGCTCTGAACTCTTATGTCCTTCCCGGCCATCTGACCATCCAGATGGACAACATGTGTGTAGTCTGGTACATCAACAAGCAGGGAGGAACGCTTTCCTACCCTCTATGCAGGGAAGCATTGAGAGTTTGGAACTGGGCTGTTCAGCACAGCCTTCACCTGATGGCAGTTCATGTTCTGGGAGTCAAGAACATACTGGTAGACCACCTCAGCCGGTCCTCAGCAAAGGCCCACAAATGGGAACTGCATCAGGGGTTGGCAGACGACATCTTCCGGCACTGGGGAACCCCCCCAGGTAGACCTGTTTGCGTACCCTCAAAACGCAAAGCTTTCCGCCTTCTGCTCGCTCGCTCGCTCCAGGGCGAGGCATTTTTTGGTGGGACGCTCTGTCTCTTGACTGAAAGGGCAGATTTGTCTGTCTTTCCGCCGATTCCCTTGATTCCGAGGGTCTTACACAAACTCAGCTTAGGAGCTCGGATGATCCTCATCGCTTCATTCTGGCCCAGGCAAGTTTGGTTCTCTCTTCTGCAACAATTTTCAGAGGAACCTCCGCTTCCTCTCTCACAGTATATGCTGACCCAGGATCAGGGGACCCTGATTCATCCAGGTCACAAATCCCTTCAGTTGCATGCGTGGCTCCTACAGACGTAACCCAGGCCCAATTCGGGGTTTCTCTGCTCGTGGCCGATGTTCTAGTGGAGGCGAGAAAGCCTTCCACTAGATCCACCTACGCCATGAAATGGAAGCGGTTCTTTATTTGGGCCTCTTCCAAGGATTTCGAGCCATTCTCTTGCCCTGTTGGGAGAATCCTGGACTACATGCGTCATCTCTTTGACCTGGGTCTCAGTCATTCCTCCTTGGAGGCTCATATGGTGGCTATCTTTGCCTACCATGTCCCTTTTGGTGACAGAACTTTCACACAGTTGCAAGTCTCCAAGACTTTCCTTCGAGGGGTTCTCCATTTACGACCCCCTATCCGCATTCCAGCCCCTTCTTAGTATCTGAACTTTTTCTCAAGAAGCTTACCCTGCCTCCCTTTGAGCTGGCAGCCTCAGCAACTTGAAGTTTCTCTCGTGGAAGACTCTCTTCCTACTGGACATTACTTCAGCTCGGAGGATTTATGAGCTTCACGCCTTGATGTGTAAAATCCTGTATTTGGTTTTCCACAAGGAACGAGTGGCTCTGCACACTAATCCTAAGTTTCTCCCTAAGGTAGTGGCAGAATCTACGCTAAATCAATCCATTGAGGTACCTGCCTTCTTTACGCAACACTCCAATCAAGGGGAGTACTTTGGATGTTCACAGAATACTGAGATACTACACAACTCTGACTAAGGATCTCAGGAAGTCTGATCAGCTTTTGGTCTCTCTCTCTCTCTCTCTTGCTCACAAAAGGGAAGGCAATGCTGTTTCTAACCAATGCCTGTTGAAATGGTTGGCTCATTGTATCACATCTGTTACAAGAAAACCCTGCCAGGTCAGAGGTCACTCCACCAGAGGAGTAGCCTCTCTGTAGCTTGTTTCAAGAATGTGTCGTCGGCAGACATCTGCGCAGCCACTACTTGGACTTGCGTCCACACCTTTATGAAACACTACAGTTTGGACATTGCCTCTCGCTGTAGAGCAGGCTTCGGGTCAGCTGTTTTGCAAGGTCTTCTTTCCCAAGACCCTTACAGCCGGAGGTTTATTGGTTGGTAGTTTTCCTCCTCCCGAGTGCTTTTCCTTGTTCCAGACTGCTTGGGACTCAGTTCTGTATGTAATTACCTACTGCAAGAGCCCTTTTGAAGTAAGATAGTACAGTTACGTAAGAACTTACCATAACAGTAGATCTTCGAGAGAGGCTCGTGCAGTAGGTAATGCCTTCCTGTCCTCCATCCCCTTATCTTTTTCAGGTCCTTTTCCAGGAAGGGAAATATCCACTTCTCTCTCGTCTTGCCTTTTTGGCCCTTGGCGGAAAAGAACTGGAAGGCGGGCGTGGAGGACCGCCCCTTTATACTGATGTCATCTGACATGGGGGGGTGGTCGCCCGCCAGCGACTGCTAGCTAGAAATTTTTCCATGGGGTCCTGACACCTGCCTGATTCAGTCATATATGTAATTACTTACTGCAAGAGACTCTCTGGAAGATCTACTGTTACAGTAAAGTTCTTACGTAATTGTACTTTTCTTCCTAAAGTCATTTTGGAGTTGACGCTGAATCAGGATGTCAACCTTGCCCAGCCCAGTGGCGCTGAGGGTTGAGGTGCTGGACGCCACACCGGCAACCTGAATTCGGGAGCAAGCTCAGGTGCTGGGGGAGGGAGAGGATCGAGTGTCCACTGAACTCTCCCGGGGGGAGGGCTACGGGATGTCCGGCGGCCCCCGATGGAGATTGGGGGGGGCACTGTAGGACGTAGGACCAACAAGGACTTGGGGCGAGCGTGGTGATGCTGGCAAGGTTGCCGTGCGCCACAGCGTCATTGCACACCACACTCTGGGAGATGGCATTCTCCAGAACAGTGAAACACCAGCTCTGCGGGGTAGGCGACAGCAGCTGATCCCCATGCCCACCACCGGATTCTACCCACCCGGCCTTCCAGTTTCCTCCATCTGGGCCCTCGCCTGCAGCTTGGCCAGCTTCTAACAGCACCCACAGATGAGGGGTGGCCCCATCCCGAAGGTGTCCAGCTGGGGGGGGTACCGGCTGCAGGGGAGGGGGGGAGAGAGGAGGCTCAGGATGGGAGGACCTCAGGCGGGCAGGAACAGATCAGGATGCCCAAGAGAGGCCCCGCAGGCTGCGATTGGAGGAAAAAAGATTAAAAAAAAAAGATGTCAACCTTCCGGTATATTACCCGGAGCATTCCAATAGAGGGGAAGCTTGCCTGCATACTCTGGATGTCCACGGGGTGTTGAGGTATTATCTCGCACATTGCTCCTCACCGCAAGACTGAGCAACTCTTTGTCGCTTTTGTGCCCTGCTGCCTAGGCAGATCGGTGTCTAAACAGATTATTTCCAGATGGCTGGTTAATTGTCTCGTTTACTGTTACAGGTAGTACAACAGGACCCTTCTGGGTTTAGTCAGAGGTCATTCTACCAGGGGAGTGGCCACTTATTTTGCATCTTTGTGGAATGTCTCCACTGGGGACATCTGCGCAGCGGCTACTTGGAGTTCAGTGAATACTTTAGTTAGGCACTACAGTTTGGACATTGCCTCTAGGCTTAGGGCTGTGTTCGGCCTAGCGGTCCTTCAGTGCCTTCTTTTTTTAGAGTGCCTAGCTAGCACTGCTGGATTCAGCCACCTCCATTATCTCCTATTGCTCCTTTTTGTGGGACTGCTTGGGATGCAATCCTAATGGTAATATCCTGCTGCAAGAGCTCCCACTTGAAGTAAGATGGTACAGTTACGCAAGAACTTACCATAACGGTAGTTCTAGGAGCGTGGATATGTTGTCCATCCACACTGTCTGGCATTGTCCCTTTCCCCTTTAAATCTTGCCGGAAGTCTTCAAGCTGGCTCCTCCCACCCACCCAGGTGGTATATACCTCAGCTCCACCCCATGATGCCGGATCTTCCTTTCCACTGGAAGATGCAGGTTCCCTCGTGCAACTTTTCAAGTACTGTAGGCCCTGGAGTCTAATCAACGGTTTTTGCAGCACTTTCTCTAAAACGCGTTAGAGTTTACGACTCGGATCCGAACGCTTTGGATATGGAGGACAAGTCATCCCCCGAGTTTCGCCGGTGTCCTTGCGGACAGAAAATGTCTCTCACCAATCCCCACCTCTCGTGCGTTTATTGCCTAGGCGCTGTGCACGATACTTCGGCTTGCACCATCTGTTTGGCCTTCCATCCCACCATCCTGGAGGACCGCAAGGCGCGCCTTAAGCTGGGGAGACTGGAGCTTCGCAATCCACCGGTGAAATCAAAGGAGGCCCGGTGGGCTGTTTCCGCAGCCACAGGATCCGCCGAGCAGCTCGAACAGATGGCGGCTTTTGAGGAGGAAGCTGCCCAAGTTTCGGCCAACCGAAGTTTTTTCGTCCCGCTCAACCTGGGCTCCACCTTCACGGGGTCCTTTCGGGAGTTGTGCCAGTCTTTCCCTACCAAGGGTGAGGCGTCTTCGGGCTCGCACTCCTCCTGCTCCAAGAAAAAGGACAAGGACCCCAAATCATCTTCTTCTAGCCGAAGAAGACGTTCCTGGGACCGAGAGCGGTCTGATACTCAGGATCAGGCAGTCTTGGTCGAGATCACTTCCTCGGCTGCTGGCTTCTCGGATCTTCCGTTAGGCCAAGGCACTGAAGCCGAGGATATGGCAGAACCGGCCGAGATTTCTCTCGACCCGATCGAGCCGTTGTAGCAGACGCCTGTCGACGACTCCTTGGAGAGGACTCTCATCTTCTCCTTCCCCGACAAGGTGACCCGTCCTTCGGGCATCCCGATCAAGGGACAAGAGCCGGAACCTCGGTTTTGGCCGGATCCGGCTTCTCCCGATCGACAGAGCCGATGCCGTCGGTCTCGATCGAGGAGTAGGACCCCGTCATTGAAAAGCGGAAAAAGGGTCATAAATACTCCCGGAAGAGGCGCTGCCGTTCCTCATCCTCCTCGGATGAGGAGAGACTTAGATGGAAGCTCCGTCGACGTTATGAGGACCTCATGTGGCAGCAGCTACTTTTGACCGGTCAAAAGCCGTCGACTCCAGCTGTACCGGCCATTACTTGGCCCCAGACTCTTCAGCTGACACCAACTCCCTCGGTACTGAGGATTCAGGTCGGACCGGCACGCATTTCTGATCGGCCTGTTACTGTCTCCCCACCAATTTTGGTGGAACTACCACCTAAACGGCCTCAGGAAGGGGCTCCCTCTAAGGAGGATCTGACAACTACGGGCCTGGGCCATAGATTGTCCATAACTGTTACGCCTGATCGCCCTAGGCGCATCGAAGGGGACATAGGTGGGAGACCCCTGTATCCTGATTCCTAGGACTCTGATACTACTGGCCTTCACTCACACCCCGATGATGAGCCGTCAGTGACAGGCCTAGAGGAAGGTCCTTCTTCCTTCCAGGGCATCCTTTGACTCATTTCTGAGTCCACGGGTATGCCTTTGCAGCCTATACAAAAGAAGTCGGAATATCCTCTCACGGATATTCTTAAGAGGGGGATACCCCGATAGAGGCCTTTCCATTGGCCAAAGCCATCATTGGCCCAGCCCTTGAGCTGTGGCAGCGCCCTCCCTCTTGCCCGGCTCCGTCTGCCCTTATGGCTCGCAAGTATGCGGTGCCCATGGGGTCCTTGGCGGGCTTCACTGAGTATCCCTCAGCCGAGAGCCTTATGACTGCCTCAGTGTTTCGGGCCACAGGCAGCTCTGCAGATACTGACTGCCCTCCGGACAAGGAGTCCAAAAATATGGACCACTCTGCCCGGAAAGTCTATGCGGCATCATCCCTGGGCCTTCGTCAGGCCAGCTCGGCAGTGATTATGGCACACTTCTCTCACGCCCTTCTGGGGTCGCTTGATGAAGTCCTCCCTCATCTCCTAGCAGACATGCAGACCACGGTTAAGCAGGTCCATGACCCGGGCCGTGCTGTTGCTAAACAGCAGCTCCAGACGGCTCTGGACATTGGAGATTCTTGTGCCTGTTCACTAGCTGCCGCAGTGGCCACTCGCTGCACGGCCTGGCTGAGGTTATCCTCCTTTCAGCGGATACCAGCACAAGCTAGCTGACGTGCCCTTCCTTGGCACCGACCTTTTCGGTCCGGGAGTGGCAGGTCATCTCCAGCGCATTGAGCAGTCTAATGACACCTTAGATGCCACCTCTGCTAAGGGTTCTTCGGGCAAGAACCAGCAGAAGCGCAAGAAGTCCTTTCGGCACTCTTCCCCTGCGGTTAGACAGCCCTCCTTCCAGGAGGTCAGCAACAACAGCAGGCTCAAGCTTGACGCCCTAGGCCCAAGCAAGGTCCCCAACAGCCCCGCAAAGGAGGCCGAGGTGCTGGTCTAGGTGCCTTCTCCTCCTCCAAGCCTGCACAGTGATGGGTCAGGGGTGGCCTCCCCTACACCTGTCACGCCAGTTCTGGGTCCTCTCGTGGGGGACTGGCTCCACCACTTTCTTTCCGCCTGGTTTGCTATCACTTCGGACAGGTTGGTTCTGGAAGTGGTCGGTCAGGGACTGCCTCTAGAGTTCGAGCAGTACCCCCCCAGCCGAGCCCGTGCCCTGCGGGAGGAAAGGATCTCAGTCGGCCCTTCAGGACGACAGTGCTCAGCTCCTCCGCAAGGAGGCAGTCGCTCCAGTGCCGGATCCTCCTACAGACCCAAGCTTCATGTCCAGGTATTTCCTAGTGCCCAAGCGGATGGGGGGTTGGTGCCCCATCCTAGATCTCCACAAACTGAATCAATATCTCTGGTCTTGCACCCTACGGATGGTAACTCTGAACCAGATCATACCATCTCTGGAGCGAAACATGTGGTTCTGTTCACTGGATCTTCAGGACGTGTTCTACCACGTCCCAATCCGTCCACCCCACCAGCGGTTCCTCTGCTTCAGGGTCGAAGGGACCCTGTACGAGTTCAAAGCCATGCCGTTCGGCCTGTCATTGGCCCCATGGGTCTTCACCAAATGCATTGCAGTGGTGGCAGCCCATCTACGGCGTCAAGGGGTTCGTATATACCCCTACCTAGATGATTGGCTCCTGGCGGGTTCCTCCCTGCAGGAGGTGGAGAGGTCCAGGGACCTGACCCTCCAAACCTGTTCCCATCTGGGCCTCCTGATCAACGAGGCCAAGTCAGAACTTGTGCCCTCTCAGGTGATGGGCTTTGTCGGGGCAGAGCTCGACTCTCGTCAAGCCAGTGCTCGGCTTCCGGCGGACAGGGCAGAGGTTCTTTCCTCCTTTGCCCAGTCATTTCTGGTTGGGCACTTGCGCCCTGCCGGGGACTTCCTGCACCTTCTGGGTTACATGGCGCGTGTACCTCAGTGGTCCATTGGGCCAGATTGCACATGCGCCCCCTTCAGTGGGAGCTGGCCGCTCAGTGGTCTCAACGTCGGGGTCTTTTTGACCAGCTGGTCACTGTCACCCAGAGGATGTGGACGCTCCAATGGTGGACCGTCCTAGTCATCTGCAGGAAGGGATCCCGCTTGTCCGCCCCAAGCCAACAGTCGCCCTCATGACCGATGCCTCTCTCATGGGCTGGAGAGCCCACATGGGGGACCACAGAGCCCATGGGTTCTGGACCCTGAGTCCCATTGCCACATCAACCTGTTGGAGCTCAGAGCAGTCAGACTGGCACTGTCAGCTTTTGCTCCTCAGCTCCGGGGTCAAGTGGTTCAAGTCCAGACGGACAATACCACAACCATGTACTACTTCAACAAACAGGGCGGCACGCACTCCCGTCTGCTATGCAAGGAGGCGCTCCGGATCTGGACCTTCGTCAGCCGGTTGGAGGCGGATCTCCTTGCCATCCATGTCGCAGGGGTCTCGAACCAACTGGCAGATGCTCTCCGCTGCATAGGCCAGACATCCCACGAGTGGTCTCTCCATCCAGAGGTAGCTTACAGTCTGTTCTCCCATTGGGGCAAACCGTTGGTGGACCTGTTCGCCTCCAGGGAGAACACCAAGCTGAGGCTGTACCATGCCCGCAGGGGGATGCCTTCTCGAGGCCGTGGACCCCAGGCCTCCTCTACCCCTTCCCTCGATCCTCAAGGTGAGGAGGGACAAGGCGAAGGTGATCCTGGTAGCCCCAGATTGGCCGCGCCAGTTCTGGTATCCAGATCTCAGCCTCAGCTGCAGGGCCCCGGAGCGGCTTTGTACACGCGGACCTGATATTGAACCAGGGGAAGGTATTCCACTCGGACTTTCAATCCCTGCACCTCACAGCCTGGTACCTGAGCGGCTAGAGTTCCAGGCTCTGGGTCTTTCTGAGGATGTCTACACTGTGGTGGCGGCATCTCGAAAGGAATCAACCAGGAAATGTTATGCCTTCAAATGGAAAAGGTTTTCCATTTGGTGTCAGGGAAAGAGTCTGGACCCCTTATCCTGCTCTGGCTAACATTCTAGACTACCTTTGGTCCCTCTCTAAAGGGGGTCTTCGGTCATCAACCCTTAGGGTGCACCTGACAGCCATCTCTGCTTACCGGGCGCGGGCCGGTCAGCCGACATTGGCACAGGAGACAGTGGTCGGGTGCTTTTTCAAAGGCCTGGATCACATATCCCCTCCGGTGCGTGAACCTCCACCTCTGTGGGATCTTTTGCTGGTTTTGGCAAAGCTCATGGGCAAGCCATTCGAACCCATGCACAAGTGTGAACTCTCACACTTGTGGAAGACTGCCTTCCTGGTGGCTATCACGTCAGCCAGAAGGACAGGGGAGCTCCAGGCGCTCTCGGTGGACTCCCCTTGTCTGGTCTTTCACAGGGACAGAGTTGTCCTGCGCCCCCACCCGAAATTCCTTCCGAAGGTGGTGTCAGAGTTTCACCTTAACCAGGTGTTGACTCTGCCGGTGTATTACCCCAATTACACCTCGGATGCCGAGTACAGGCTCTATACTCTGGACCTCAGACGTGCTCTCTCCTATTATAAGGAGAGGACGGCGGAAATTCGGGGAGAGGTTCGCCAGCTGTTTGTCACCTACGCTGAAGCCGCTTCTGGCAGACCTGCAGCCAAGCAGACTATTGCAAGATGGATCACATCATGCATAGGTCTGTGTTATGAGTTGGCAGGCAAAGAGCCTCCCAGAGGGTTAAGAGCTCATTCTACCCACCATACTGCTGCATCGGTGGCTGCTTCCAGGGACATCCCTATCCAGGAAATCTGTCAGGCTGCTACTTGGAAGTCAGCAAACACCTTCATTTCCCACTACCACATCGACCTTGAGTCATGCCGAGATGCTGGTTTTGGGGCATCGGTTCTCCAGTCTCTTTCCTAAGTAGTCTGTACAGACAGCTGGTGAGACCCCATCTGGAGTATTGTGTGCAGTTCTGGAGACCCAATCTCCGCAAAGACATAGACAGGATGGAAGCTGTCCAGAGGAGGGCAACTAAAATGGTGCAGGGTCTGCACCGGAAGACATATGAAGAGAGACTTAAGGAGCTTAATATGTATAGCCTCGAGGAAAGAAGGAGAGGGGGACATGATAGAAACGTTCAAGTACCTCAAGGGAATCAACAAAGTCAAGAGGGTAGCATCTTTCAAAAAGAGGTGTGCAAGAACAAGAGGGCACAATTTGAAAATAGAGGCGGCTCAGAGGTAATTTAAGGAAGTATTTTTACAGAGAGGTTGTGGATGCATGGAGCGGCCTTCCGAAGGAGGTTGTGGAGTCAAAATCAGTGGTGGAATTCAAGCATGCATGGGATAGTCATAAGGCAGTTCTGGGGATGGGGGTAGGAAGAAGTAGGCTGCTGGTTAACTAGGATCTGCAGCTTATCCAGTAGGTAGGGAAATGGGCAGACTGGGTGGGCCAAGCGGTCCTTATCTGCCGTCAAATTTTATGTTTCTATGTAGGGGGTGTGCGCCTTGCCTCCCTCCTCCCGGAGAACTGCTAGGAGTCTGCCAGACAGTGTGGATGAACAACATATCCACGCTTCTAGAAAAACAGGCTACTCACCTGTAACAGTAGTTCTAGGAGTGGTATATGTTGTTCATCCACACGCACCAACCCGACCTTCCCGGCATCAGGCGCACCACCCTGCTTCCAGCGGGCTAAGATCTGACGTTATGGGGCGGAGCCGAGGTATATACCACCCGGGTGGGAGGAGCCAGCTTGGAGACGTCCGGCAGGATTTAAAGGGGAAAGGGACAATGCCAGATAGTGTGGATGAACAACATATACCACTCCTAGAACTACTGTTACAGGTGAGTAACCTATTTATCTTTGAGAGGCGCTCTTGCAGCAAGTGCCGCTTTCCCACCCTCTTTCCCCCTGGTGAGCTGCATCGCATCCTTTTTCGGCAAGCTTCCACCTGATATGCGTGCCGGGGCCTGTTCACGGGTCTCCAGTGGGTGTACTGAGGTGGGGCTGGGGACTGCCCCCTTTTGTACTATTGGCTGACTGGGTGGAGCAGACGTCGGAGGCGGCCCCCGCTGGACACTGCTAGCTAAGAGTTATCTTCCTGGACTA
The DNA here is from genome assembly GCA_016271365.2 of Neoceratodus forsteri. Classification (NCBI taxonomy): domain Eukaryota; kingdom Metazoa; phylum Chordata; order Ceratodontiformes; family Ceratodontidae; genus Neoceratodus; species Neoceratodus forsteri. Next base: position 124,426,284 of record JADMNL010000030.1, on the reverse strand, counting down.
AGTCTCCATCACTCATTCATACTACTGGGATAGCGCCGGAGGCACTAGGACCAAGCGGGAGCCAACATTTTTCAGAAGGGTCAGCGCTGAGACAGGACCCCGCATGTGCGGCACCGTGAGACTGGCTTGCGCCTGTGTAGGTTATCTCGGCGTCAACCCTCCAACCGCCTCAGTTCCTTTTCTCCTGCCATCAAGTGCGCTTGGATGTCGACATCGCTGTTCTGCAGGAGTCAGTGGCAGGGTGAGCAAGGGCACATCAGAGGCAAGCTCCAGGCAGCCCATCTTCCCAGCGCTGGCAGGCGTTTTTCTCTTTTCCTCCTTCCACTACAGTGCGGAGCCCCCCTGATGTCAAGGCGACAAGCACCGACGTCCATACTGTAAAGCGGCTGTCCGTTCCCCTACAGTCGGGGCTTGTAGTACTCAGCCTCTGCTTTTCGAGTCAGGCGTGCTCAGGCATCAGCCGCAACCCTCCCCGGAGAAGGCGAGCTGTCGGACGCTCAAGCCTGTCTCTCCTCCCACCGCGCCGACCCACCAGCACCCCAAGTCCGCTCCCGAACCCGGGTCGCCGGCGTGGAGCAAGGTGTGGCGTCCAGTGCCACCGGGCCGGCTCTGATGGAAGATCTTTTCAATAGTTCCTCAGTAGTGGGGTCCACTGTAGTATTCAGACTGCATCCGTGGACCATACACTTCTGCGTCTAGACTCTTTCAGTCGTCAAGGCAATTACACTCTGTGGAACCTTCTAATTCAGTGGTCGGGAGCTGCACAGACCCTTCTGCTCCTTTGATAGGAGTACATAGCCCCCCTTCTGGTACTGCCCCTTCGGTGGCTTCTTTGGCAGAGGTGGTTATCTCTTCAGCTGTGATTATTAGTCCGGTCACGATTCCAGTTATGGATGCTCAGGCTTCTCCTGCCCCTCAGAGGGATGACATCTCTGTAATTTTTGTTTGAGGCAATCCTTGCAAGATAGCAGCCTGAAACCTTGTCAGGTTTGGACTAATGGATAAAAAAAAAAATCACAGTACAGGGCCTAGCCGAAATCACCCAGTACCACACTTTTGGATCTGGTCAGGTTCCGCCTCAGCCCCTGAGGTGGTCGTCTCTAAACTACTGTAGAGAGTACCTGACTTTTTCTACCCCTAGGGGAAGTCCGATCCAGCGGAGGTATGGGTCATCTCTTTTCTCCAAGAGAGATTTCTCTTATTCTGAGATATTTCCTAGACCTACACGACTGCCCAGTCTGTTGGCCCCCCTTTTTTTTAATCAGGCTTTCTCTTGATCAAAGCCTCACAGCAACAGAAGTGTCTCTCCAACTAGTCGGAACTCAGGTTCCTACTTCCTTGCTTGCTTCAACTTAACAGACGGCATGTTCCTTTCTTGACCGTAGGTCAAGTAGGGTCTTTTTCTGAGATAGCTTCTCAAATATTCACACCTTTGGTTCCTGAGCACTGGTTCCATGCAAAGCTATCCTCTCAAAGTGTGTGACGGAGGTTTGTTTTTCAGCAAAGCAAGCTAGAGTCCTTCCTACTACCTTCAGGGAGACCAGAGTGGGTAGTGCCTCACTGCATTGAGTCACTTCTGCTGCTATTCAGTCACTCTTAACAAATGGGTTAGTCCTAACTTGGTCCTGCTGTGTCCCTCCTCGACACACATCTGCCTCTATTTGCCTTAGAAATCCAGCCTCTGTTTTTTTTTTCGGTCGGAATGTTTTTCCGCAGTGGACACGTCATCCTGTACACTTTTCCTTTCTTCCCTGAGTTCAGAAACTGCTAATACAGTTGTACACAGGGGCAGGATGATTCCTTTTTTGGAATATGAAGTGGGTAAAGAGATCCCAGGGGTAAGGTGAGGAGGAGAAGAACATACATTGGTGTTATACACAGATGATTTGTTTATTTATCTACAAGAACCAGATCAGGCTCTGCCCAAATTATGGGAAGTCCTGGAAGAATTTGGGAGGGTAGCAGGGTACAAGGTAAATACCACCAAAACGGAGGTGCTTCAGGTTAATTATAATCCATCCGAGGGGACTAAAAGTAAATTCCCATTTTGATGGAACTTGAAACATTTGAAGTACCAGGGAGTACAGATCTGTATGGAATCTGAACAACTTTATTTGCTTAATTATACCCCAATGGTAGACAACTTTAAAAGGGACCTGGAGAAGTGGCAGGGAATGCCCATTCCCTTATTTCAGAAGGTTCAAACAATAAAAATGGTAATTCTCCCTAGATTTTTATATTTGGCTCAGACCCTCCCGATCCAAATACCAGACTCCTTATACACCACCCTCAATAGGAAGAATATCACGGTTCATTTGGGGACCACAGACAGAGAGTATGCATGTCGGTTTTTCAGGCTTTGAAAGAGGAGGGAGGTTTGGCCTTACCCAATTTTAAATTATACTATCAAGCGGTGCAGCTCAGGATCTCTATATATTGGTTCAGTAAGAGTTGCATGTTGCTAAGTGGAAGCATCTGGAGCTGCTAGGGGAGGGTTTAGGTAATTTTACATTCAGTACTGCTTGGAGATATAGGATATAGCTCCCTGGAAAGAAACTTGAGCCCTTATACAGAGGTAACACTGAGTGTATGGTATGGGGTACTAGGAGATAAAAAACTTAGGAAGTGGAGAGGCCTCGTAGTCAATCCCATACATCAAGGGATTCAGCCTTGCGAATTGGGACGCTGGGTTTAGAGGATGGGGGAGGAGAGGCCTCCACCTGATCTGGCATTTTATGGAAGGGACAGAGATCAGATCCTTTCAGGAATTGGTGATTAAGTTTGGCCTTTCTCGGAGGGACAGATTTAGGTATTTTCGACTCATGGATTTCATCAAAACCATGCAAAGTGGACTAAAAGAAGAAGACGAACCACCACCCCAGATATTAAACATTTTTAAGGAGGCAGTAGAAAATGGAGCTCCCCTGGCTCACATGATTTCCTATCTGTATGGGGCACTGTTGTCATGGCAGAGAGATAATACTGAGTCAATTCGGAAAACATGGTCTAGGGATATGGACATGCTGATATCCCCAGATATGTGGGTGTGGGCACAAAGGAAATTATATGGGGGGATATCTCTCATTGGATGGAGAGAATTCTCTTGGAAAATGCATATTAGATTCTTTAGGACCCCAGCGATACAGGCGAAATATCAGGGAGACAGGCGGTATGCTGGAGAGGATGTGGGTTCTCCCCGGCTGCTCTATATCATATAATGTGGGGATGTCTGAGGCTGTCCCTATATATTCAAGGGTTAGAACATGCTTTACAGTCAATATTTGATCTAAGAATTAAGTTGACTGCTTCCCTGTATTTTTTGTTTGAGGTTCCAAGGGGCTATAGAGACTCAAACACAAGTAGACTGTTAAAATATGCCCTTTTGGCTGGGCAGAAGGTGGTTACTAAGCTTTGGCTTACAAACAAAGAACCCACCATGGAGAGATGGCAAGAGATAATGATCTCCATATATCGAGCAGAGGCTCTAACAGCAACACTTAATAAACAGACCAGGTTTGCTATAGTCTGGAGGAGATGGGTTCTGTATGTGGGCCAGGTTAATTCAGAGTTTGTACCCTAAACTTTAGACACTAGTCAAAAAGGGAACATGCAGCCTCTTGGATCTTTTGGGATAAGACCCTCTTTGTACAAAATCACTCATTAGAATGAAATACGTGAGATTAAGTCCTTTTAGTGTAGATTGTGAAACTAAGTGCCTGTATTTATGTAAAGTGCCTGTCTTTTTTTTTTTGTTAATGTCCTTTTTATTAGGTTTATCCTTATGTCTGTCTGGGTCTATAAAATATAGGGAACAAAGAAATTCCTAAATACAATCAGAGTTTTAAAATAAGAGAAGGGAAAACATAGAAGAATCATAATCAACTGGTTGGCACCCTTATATTTAGACTATATGGATCTTATAAATTATAATGTGGTTTTATTTATGTAATATGACCTATATTTGTCTTTGAGTCCTGTGATATATGTATGTAAAAAGTTTTTTTTTTAACAAAAAACAATAAAGAATGAAAGTTTAAAAAAAAAAAAGGACTATGAAGTGGGTAGGCTCTGGTTCTACTAGACCACCACAAGAGGCTTCTAAGTTTTGCTTTGGCCTTCCATCAGGAAGGTTTCAGTGACTAAGTGGAAACCATTCTCCTTGATGGGCTAACCCCACCTGGACCTTCTTTGCTCACCAAGTAAGGGGTTCAAGTGCTCCTGGACCTGTTGCTTGTAGGTTAGCCATACTTGGTAGTGGGGGTTTCAGTCTACGCTTTTCACTCTACCCTGAAGCAGTGACTTTACCTCCAACTCTTTCAGCTGCTGACGTCCTTTTTACGTTAGATTAGTACATGTCTTTGACACCATTAATTTTGGTCCTATACCAGATTGTGAGGCCGGGTTCTCCCTGCTCTCCTAGGGTGGTTACGGCTTCCTGGCAGAGTTTCATTTTGTGTCCATTGCAGTCGTCTGCAAAGTGGTGAGTTACAACTCGAGCACTTGTCTTGTAAGCACTGTATTCTAGATGCTCTTTCCAAGACTGCTGTTTTTATTAGCAGGACAGTCCTTGGCCGTCCTTTCTGAGTGAACCCTATCTCCTCCACCCTACTCTGGGTTGTTAGTCTTAGCTCGGTACTCTCCCACTAGTGTGAATGAGTGATGGAGACTTAGTCCAGGAAGATATGGAAATGACATACTTACCATAATTATTGATCTTGTTGGACAGTCTCCATCTCTCATTCACACGCCCACCCACCATCCCCTCGGTTCAGTCGTTTTCTTTCCTGGTCTTCATGATCGTATGGTTCAGGCTATGAAGACATTGTTCTTTGACCCTTCTTGCAAGGGCCATCTGGACCCTTTCATGCCCAGAAACTCAGCATGTTATTTTCATTAGTTACGCTGCACCTACTTGGTCGAAAAGGTACTGAGGTGGTTGGAGGGTTGATGCCGAGATAGCCTACATAGGCACAAGCTAGTCTCGCGGTGCTACGCATACATGGTCCTATCTCGGCGTTGACCCGTCTAAAAAATTTTTGCTGGCGCCTCCGGCACTATCCCACTAGTGTGAATGAGTGATGGAGACTCTGCAAGGTCAATAATTACGGTAAGTATGTAATTTCCATTGCCGGTGGGTCCTAGTGCCTGCGGCATAGTCCTAATGGTAATGGCCTGCTGCAAGAGCTCCTCTCGAAGACCTATTGTTACGGTAAGTTCTTGCGTAACTGTACTCTGTTTCAGGATCTGGGGATAACACTCATCCTTCCAAAATCATCCCCTTGGCCAAGTCAAAGACTTCAATACATAGGGGTGATCTTAGACACTGAGCAAGGCAAGGCTTTTCTGCCTCCAGACAGGGTAGCATGCTTTCAGACTCTGACTTAGCTGGTCTCATTCTCGACAAGTTCCAGCCAGAACAGTTCTAAGACGGCTGGGATGTATGGTAGCAGCCACTGCAACAGTACCCCTGGCTCGTCTGCACATGAGGGTGGCCCAGTAGAACCTTTGGGTCCAATGGGACCAGCGTTCAGATGACTTGAACTTTCCAGTGTCAGTATCCAACTCTGTGCAACAGACCATGATGTGGCTAAAGTCCTCCAACCTTTCCAAGAGGGATCCCCTTCTGGTCAGAGTCTCCTCAGCAAATTCTGACCACAGGCGCGTCAGGCCGTGGATGGGGTGCCCATCTGGCAGACAGTCTGACTTGCAGGACTTGGTGTTTATTGGAGCAACATCTCCATATCAACGTTTTGGAGATGCAGACATTAAATGCTCTCCAAGCCTTTCAGACACACCTACTCCCAGGTCCTCTCTTGATCCAGATGGACAACATGTCCGTGGTCTTTTATATAAACAAGGGGGCACACATTCTTGACCCCTTGACCGAGAGGCCATGAGAGTGTGGTATTCAGCATCTCCTGAGCCTGACTGTTGTGCATGTTCCAGGCATTCAAAACACCTTGGCTGACATTCTAAGCCATTCCTGGTCCAAGGTTCACGAATGGGAACTTCTTCCTGCAGTGGCCAAAGATCTTGACAGGTGGAGCTTCCCAGAGCTGGACCCATTTGTGTCCCCATCCAACACAAAAACTACCCAGTTTCTGCTCGCTAGTTCCAGAGCCTGATGTTTTCTGGTGGGACGCATTGTCCCTCTCCTGGACAGGGAGGTTTCTGTACGCCTTTCCATTGCTGCAGTGTTCAGCTCAAGTTGCAGTCAGAAGTGGGGCTAGTTCCATGGCCTAGTGTTTTCTGGTGGGACTCATTGTCCATCTCCTGGACAGGGAAGTTTCTGTACGTCTTTCCATTGCTGCAGAGAGTTCAGCTCAAGTTGCAGTCAGAAGTGGTAGAGATGGGCTGGCCCAGTGGTGAGGGCTGAGGCATCATGCCTTACCTCCTGCCAAACTACCCGTGTTCGCGGTGCAAGTGGTTAATCTGGCATCAGTCAGGGAGGGAGAGGATTGAGCATCCAGGGACAGCTCTCCTCTCCTGCAGAGGGTGGGGAAGAGAGACCAGCACCTGCCTGACACCTAGCAGAGGCTGGGTGTTGGCATGCTGTGTCCTGTACTGGGGGGCTGAGAGGTGGAGCAGCTGACTGGCATGCTGTGTGGAAGCATCCGCAGCTCTGCCATTGTTGGCACTGCAAGCTCCCCTCCACAGAAAATAAGAAACTGGTCTCAGTCGAGCTGGATGAAGGCCATCCTCCACAGGTGCCGCCCCCCAAGAATGCACCTCCTTTAACTGGATCCGGTTCTGGCGGGTAGAGCAGGGGGCTCCCCGCCACCCTGCCATGGAGGGAAAGCCATGGGAGAAGACAGGAGGTAATCCCGAAGGTTGGGGAACGGAGCTGGGAGGACAGCAGGAACGTGGGCCAACCTGGGCAGGGGAGAAAAATGTAATTAAAAAAAAAAAAAAGGCAGAGATGATCCTTGTAGCCCCCTTCTGGCCACAACAGATTTGGTTTCCACTTCTCCAGCAGCTTGCAGTGGAACTTCCACTTCCCCTGCCTCTGTGCTCAGACCTGCTCTCATAGGAGCAGGGCAACCAGCGGTACTGGTGTGGTCTAACTGGCGATGTCATCAACTGGTTTAGGTCCTACTTCACGGGTAGAGTGCAGAGGGTGATGATGGGGTTAACCTCATCTAACGCCTCTGCTCTGTGGAGTTTCACAGGGGTCAGTCCTGTCGCCCTTGCTGCTCACGGTGTATATGCTGTCATTGGGAGACGACATCAGTCGATATGGACTAGGCTTTCATTGCTATGCTGATGACATCCAGCTATGCCTGTCCTATGCACCTGGTAACCAGTTGGTGGCCTTTGTGTTTAACACCTGCCTGGAAGAGATCCAGACTTGAATGACTCGCAGTTGGCTATGACTCAACCCAGACAAGACGGAGGTACTGGTGGTGGACCCTGATCTTCGTGATGGGGGGGGGCTTGGGAGATCTCCCTGGTCTAGTAAATGGAGGGGAGCTTGGCATGATCCTAGATGACAGCTTGACACTTGATGCACAGGTGTTGGCCATCATCAAAAGTGGGTTTTATCATCTGAGGAATATTGCCCAGATCCAGGCCCTTATACCAACTGAGGACCTAACCACCCTGGTACATGCTTTTGTCATGTCCAAACTGGATTACTGCAATGCCCTGTAACTGGGGCTATCTGGAGGCAATCTCCACCAACTGCAGCTGGTGCAGAATGCGGTGGCTAGATTAACAGGCAGTCGTAGATCGGAGTATATTACGTCTGTCCGCCACGAACTACACCGGCTACCAGTTAGGTGGAGGATTGCCTTCAAGGTCAGATTACTGATCTATAAAGCCCTGCATGAAGTAAGACCAGACTACCTGCAAGATCTCCTTTTACCTCACTGCCCATCCTGGGCTCTCCATTCCTCCGAGGGTTGCCTCCTTAGGGTTCCCAGGATCAGGCTGCGGCATTCTGGGGACTGTGCATTTTCAGTGGCCGCACCTACCTAGTGGAACTCATTGTCTAGACATCTGCGGGAGGCACCCTTGGTGGAAACTTTTAAAAAGGAGTTAAAAACATTTTTATTTAACCAGGCTTTTAATATATAAGTAAGTAAACCTATATATATATATATATATATTTATTTTAATATGATAGATTTTTATGTTGCATTGCCTCATGCTCCACTTGATATACTGTATTGGATAAACTGTATTGAGAATTTTTATTGTTAAGCACTCAGAGTTCCTGGAAAGGAGTGATATATAAATAAAGATCTTACTTTGAGAGGGCTCTTGCAGTAGGTAATTATATATAGGACTCGTGCGGGCAGGCGGCAGGACCCCACGGAAAAATTTCTAGCTAGCAGTCCCTGGCAAGGGACCGCCCCACGTGAGGTGACCGGCGTCAGGAGGCGGTATAAAGGGGCGGTCCCTCACGCCCGCTTTCCAGTTCTTTTCCTGCCGTTAGCCTGTGCCAGCACCTCGCGGAAAAGTTCCTTGCTCATCAGGCTCCTTCGTCGGTTATTTTACCAAGTTTTTTTCGCTTTTTCTTAGTAATCGATCAGTCATTCGTCGGTTTATGTCGTTTCCTACACCCTCCGAGCACAAAAATAAGTGTGACTCATGTGGCGGCCAACTCTCGCACAAGGACGGCCATTCCCTGTGCCTTTTTTGTCTAGGCCCCGACCATCAATTAGAGAAGTGCTAGCACTGCCTGAGTTTCAACGCAGCCACCCGGAGAAGGTGGCAGCAGTCCCTGGAAGCCCACATTCTCAGAAAGATGAGCTCCATGGAAAAAACTCAAAAAAAAACTTCGGCAGGCGTCAACTTCCCCTGAAGGCCATAGCAAGAGGAAGGGCAAGGAAAAGCACTGGGATAAGGGCTCCTCTCCCACCGCGACTCCCTCGGGAGTTGCCATGATGAAGGTAGACCGCTCCTCGACGGCCACCTTGGAGGCTTCTAAGGCGGCGTCGGCCCGCCCGTCTGGCTTGCGTTCGGGCCTGTCGGGTGCCTCCGGGCTCTTGGAGGCTTCCGCCCCCGGTAAAGTTGCGGCTTTGTGGCCTACCTGCATGGGCAGCTCCGCTAAGCTGGACGTCGGCTCCTCCGACGTCTGCACAGAGTGGGTCGGTAAGTCGCCCAACCCCTCTTCTGCCAGACCAGGCCGCTCCTCCATCGCGGCCCGCCTCCAGCGAAGGTTCCATTAAGTCGGACCCTGGCACCTCTGACGCCCGCATCCCGCTGGCAAGACGCTCGTCGATCCGCAGAGCGGATAAGCCGACGCCGGACCCTCTCACGTCCATCGTTCCCGGCTCCCTGCAGCCTTCGCTGCCCTCCAGGGACCCAGAGTCTCCTCAGCCAGACCCTGGGGATTTTTCCCCTCCATCCCTGGGCGACGCTGAGGTCCCTGTTCCACCTCCGTTGGACCAACCTCCTGCTGATCTGAAGTTGGCTCCCCAGCCGCCGGCTCAGACGCTGGTAGTGCCGGCTCCGGGCGTCATCCCGCTTCCGGATGCCGCCCCAACAGCGGGCCCTCCGCCCCTGTCCCGCCCACAGGACCATCTGCTTCGGCAGCTCCCCCGGCTTCCGGGTACCAGACCCCGTCGTACCCGGGACCGCAGTATCCGATGCCGGGCTTCCCGCCGTCGGGTTATAGATACTCACTCTATAAGTATAACCCATACCCTTATCCCCCTCCTCCACTGCCCCCCCCCCAGCCGCCATTGGATTTGCAGGAGACTCTAGCCTCCTGGTGGGCTAAGGCCAAGGCTCAGCTCACCAGAGAGGTGGAGAGTCATCTTCCGACGATGGTGCCGGTACCGGTTCCTGTAAGCCCTCAACGACAAACTCCCTCGCGTCCTCCAGACACCTGGGCTAAACCCTCTGGGTCCAGAGAGGGGCAGGACACGCTTCCCCGAGGGCTTCCCAAGGGGTCTGTTCCTCCCCCTAGATGGGAAAGGGGGGAGTCTTCTTCCTCCGGCTGCTCTGAGAAGGACGACGAGCCTCACTCTCCGTCAGAGCCCAGGCCAAGGACTCCTCTGAAGTCTCTTCCGGAGGATCCTTCCATCATGGAGCTGCTACGTGAAATTCAGGCACTGCATAAGTGGCATTCCTTGGAGCCAGATCCACAGCGGTTAAAACTCGTCGAGCATCTGGATCTGCCCGGAAAAAAGCTCCCACCTTGGTGCCACCCTGGATCAAGCCTCATGCCCACCTTGTTACCACGATTTGGAAACAACCATCAGTATTAGCCCCTCTTCCATGGAAGTCGAACAGGCTATACCAGGCTGCAGAGGGTGTTGACTATTTAGATTCCCACCCTCGAGCTGACTCGGTCGTGATTAGCGCCGCTCACGGCCGGTCAGCTAATCCAAAACACCTTAGCTTGTCGCCACCTGATAAAGAATCCCGCCTTCTGGACCAGTATGGCGAGAACGCTGGGGATCAGGGCCCTGAACTGTGTCGGTCATATGGGGGATTATCAGAAGGCAATTCTTTCTGAGGTGGAAACCAAATTGGACTCCCTGCCAGAGACTCAAGTCAAGCAGGAACTGTCTGACCTCATCCGCTCTGCACGTTCAGCCAGTCGACACATGCTTCGTGCGACTTACGACTGCTGGACGGAGCTCAGCTTTCGCTGTAGGCTTACGATGTCAGGGTTGGTCCCGGAAGTGCAGTCCGCTATACAGGAAGCGCCCTTCCGTGGGTCAGTGATCTTCGGGGGTGATGTCAAAGACATCATCACCGATCTGCAGGAGAAGGGGACAGCACTGAAGTCTGTCGACTCTATGTACCATCCCCATCAACCACAGCACCGTCCCTTTCGCAGATGGAACGGGTCAAAGGTGAAACCTCCGGGAAAGCGGGCCACTAAATGCCGGGGCCCCTTCAGCTGCCAAGCCCTCTCCACTCAAAAAAGCAGCGGGTGCTTCAGCTGCAGCGCTGCCCCACACCACCTGACTCCTTCCCTCTCCCACAGCTTCCGGGCTTCCCAGAGGAACTGGTAGGAGGAAGGTTCTCCCTCCACCTTCCGGGCTGGGAGAGGATAACAGATTCATGGGTGCTCCAGTTAATCGCAGGGCACTCAATAGAATTTCTACAGAGGTGGATGGTCAGAAAGAACCTGTTTCGGGGGGTTCCATTCTCCCTTCCTCCCCCCTTCCAGACTCTGACCACAGATGCCTTGGGCAAAGGTGGGGGAGCCCATCTCGGTCCTCATCGGACCCAGGGCTCTTGGTCCAAGCTCTAACGAACACTTCACATCAATGTGCTCGAGGCTCCGGCAGTGCTTTATGCACTTCAAGCCCTCCATCTGTATCTCCTTCCAGGCCACCTAGCTGTCCAGACGGACAGTATGTGTGTGGTATGGTACATCAACAAACAGGGAGGGACTCGGTCCTACCCTCTTTGCAGAGCGATGAGAGTGTGGATTGGGCAACACAACACAACCTTCACCACGGCACCTCATGTTCCGGAGTCGAGAAGCGCCTTGGCAGACAAGCTGAGTCACTCGTCCGCCCTGGCCCACAGTGGGAACTGGATCAAGGGGTCCGGGGCGATATCTTCTCGTTGGCGAACACCACAGGTCGACCTGTTACCTTCCCCTCAAGCATAAAGCTTCCAGATTTCTGCTCGCTCGTTTCAAAGCGAGGCATTTTCTCGAGAGACGCTCTGTCTCTAGATTGGAAGGACAGATTCGTCTATGCCTTTCGCTCAATTTCTTTGATCCCACGGGTCTTGCAGAAACTAGGCTCAGATGGAGCACAAATGATTCTAATCGCTCCTTTTTGGCCCAGGCAAGTTTGGTTCTCTCTCTTCTGCAACAATTCTGAGAGGAACCTCTGCTTCCTGTTCCTCTGTCAAGATGTGTACTGACCCAGGATCAGGGGACCCTGGTCCATCCAGGCCTCAAGTCCCTTCAGCTACATGCATGGCTCCTACAGACATAGCACAAGCCCGCTTTGGAGTTTCTCCCCAGGTGGCGGAAATTTTGGTGGAGGCTAGGAAACCCTCCGCTAGATCTGCCTATGCCATGAAGTGGAAAAGGTTCACAATCTGGGCTGCTTTGAAAGACGTTGAGCCTTTCTCCTGCCCTGCGGGACGTCTGCTGGAGTACCTGCGCCACCTCTTCGACCTAGGTCTTAGTCACTCCTCTCTGAAAGTCCACATGGCGGCTATTTCGGCCTATCACGTTCCCTTTGCAGACATTACGTTTGCTCAACTGGAAGTCTCGAAGACTTTCCTCAGAGGGGTTCTCCACCTGAGACCTTCTATTTGAGTTCCTGCCCCTCCTTGGGATTTGAATTTTGTTCTTGAGAAACTAACTCTGCCTCCTTTTGAACCCGGCAGCCTCTGCAGACTTGAAGTTCCTTTCTTGGAAGACACTTTTTCTCGTGGCCATTACCTCGGCTCGGAGGATTTCTGAGCTCCAGGCCCTGATGTGTAAAATTCCATACTTGATTTTACACAAGGAACGTGTGGCTCTGCACACCAATCCTAAGTTTCTCCCCAAGGTGGTAGCGGAGTCTACACTGAACCAGTCCATAGAGTTACCCGCTTTCTTTACACAGTACTCCAATCAAGGGGAGTATTTACTACATACTATGGATGTTCACCGGATTCTGAGATACTATACTCACAGGACAAAGGAGCTCAGAAGGACTGATCAACTGTTTCTCTTTTGCACCCAAAAGAGAAGGCAATGCTGTTTCTAAGCAATGCCTATCCAAATGGTTGGCTCATTGCATCACTTTCTGTTATGACAAGTACAAAAAGACCCTTCCGGGTCAAGTAAGAGGGCCACTCCACCAGAGGAGTTGCTGCCTCAGCGGCTTGTTTGAAGAATGTGTCAGCGGCAGACATCTGTGCTGCCGCCACTTGGACTTCCGTCCATACCGTTACAAAACATTACAGTTTGGATATTACCTCTCACCGTAGAGCAGGCTTCGGTTTGGCTGTCCTACAAGGCCTCCTTTCTTAATGCCTTCACAGCTAAAGGATCTACTCTGAGTAGCTTTCCTCCTCCTGTGTGCTGCTTCTTGTTCCAGACTGCTTGGGACTCAGTTCTATATGTAATTACCTACTGCAAGAGCCCTCTCGAAGTAAGATAGTACAGTTCGTCAGAACTTACCGTAACAGTAGATCTTGAGAGAGGCTCTTCGTGGTAATACTCTTCCCCCCTCCATCCCTAAGCTTTTTCAGCTCCTTTTCCAGTGAGGAAATACGCTTTTCTCTCGTCCGGCTCCTTGCGGGGAAAGAACTGGAAGGCAGGCGTGAGGACCGCCCCTTATACCGACTCCTCCTGGCGCGGTCACCTGACAGGGGCGGCCCTCGCCAGGGACTGCTAGCTAGAAAATTTTTCGTGGGGTCCTGCGCCTGCGGCGTCAGTCCTATATGTAAGTACCTACTGCAAAAGCCTCTCTCGAAGATCTACTGTTACGGTAAGTTCTTACGTAACTGTACTTTCTAGGATCGTGGATATGTTGCTCTATCCACACTTATTGGCATCTTGCTGGAATGTCTTGAAGCAGGCACCTCCCACCCGCCTGATCTTCCTTTCCTCTGGAAGATGCAGGTTCCCTCCTTACTGCTTGAGTGCTCAGTAGGCCCTGGCTTCAAAATCTTTGGATTTGCTTAAAATTAAACTAGTCAAGGTTAAAGACGATTGTTTCATGATCTCGACTGCTATGGAAGATAAATCTTCTCAAGATTTCCTCTGCTGCCCACGTGGGCAAAAGATGTCTCGCACAGACCCGCATGCCTCGTGTGTGTATTGTCTCTGTGTCGGCCATGACACCCAGGCCTGTGAAATGTGTTGCGCATTCCACCTGAACATCTTAGATAATCATCTTGCACGGCTGAAATTGGGCAGACCAGAGAAACTGAATCCACCGGTCAAATCTAAGGAGGCCCGATGGGCGGTCTCCATGGCTGCAGGGTCCACTGAGAAGCTCAAACAGATGAAGGCCATTAAGGAGGAGGTGTCTCGGGCTGCGGATCATTCTTCTGAGTCCTTTTTCGTGCCGCTCAACTTGGGCTCCACTTTCTCCAGATCCTTTCGGGAGATGTGCCAATCCCTTCCCACCAAGGGCAAGGGGCCATTGGGCATGCATGTCTCTCGGTCCCGTAAAAAGGCCAAGGAACAGAGAGAATCTTCTTTTCACCAATGACATTCCTGGGATCGTGAGAGATCTCTGTCCCAGGAGTCACCTGTCTCGACTTCGGTCGAGGTTGCAGCCTCGGCTGCTGGTTTCATGGTCCCACCGTCAGGCCAGCCGGCCCAGACACTGGACAACGATCCGGTTGAGATTGAGCTTACTTGGAGAAACGGCTCTTGCAGCAGGTTACACCATAAGGACTGAAGCCGGCAGGCGCCAGAACCCCACGGAAAAAATTCTAGCTAGCATTACCCAGCGGGGGACCGCCCCTGACATCCAGCATCATATAAAAGGGCCGATCCCCCAGTATCCCTTAGTTCTTTTCCCGCCGTTGACTCGCCAGCATCGGCCTCATGGATGCCTCTAGCAGACGAACAATGCTCTAAATTCAGTATTTTTTTTGTTAAACTTCACCCATATGTCGTCTTCTCTGATTCCTTCTCCTGAAGGACACCCTTCGAAGTGCGCTTGCGGCAGACAGATCCCGTTTAAGGACCAGCACATGGCTTGTGTGCAGTGCCTAGGCCTAGAGCACATTAAGGCCTGCTCCATCTGCTAACAGTTCAATAGCAGGACCAGGACCCACCGCCAGAAAGCTCTCCTGGGGTTCCTTCTCGAAGAAAAACTAAAGGCTATGGAAGAAGACCCTCCGGGGGAATCCTCCCACAAGAGATCCGGGAAACACCGCGAAAAGCACTGGGATAGGGATAGGGCCAGATCCCAGAGTCTGGCCTCTGAATCCAGGGCCAGCAACACGAGGTCGGATAGGTCCCCCTCCCGGGCTCGCTTTCAGCCCTTCCGGTGAAGGTACGGTCTTTGGGAGGCTCGAGAAGTCTCCCTTCAGTCTCTTGAAACAAAAAAGGATAGCCAGATGTCCGGCTCAGCAGTTGGGCCCAAGGCCTCGGACCGGCATAAGGCTAAATTGGCCCCGATGTGTCGGAGCGACGCCAGGACTTCAACCACCATTCAGTTTCCCAACCTCCAAGGGCCTGATGCCCTTCCAAGGAAGACAGAACTGACGTCCCTCAAGCAGACCTCAGCCCAAGTGGGCGACCAACCTGGCGCCCGCAAAGCAGACCAGAGAACCAACGCCAGCCCCACCTACACCTGCTGACACCGGTCGCCCTGGGTCCTCAGAAGAGGAGGTCGGAACCCCCATTCCTGACCAGACAGGTGACACTGAGGACGTCGGGCTGCCCTGAGAACAGACACCCGACCCGGCTACACCCCAGGGTCTGACATACGAGTCAGTCGACGGGCAGACACCGACACCCGGCCCGTCGTCTGGCCTGAATCTGTAAGAGGTGAAAGACCTCTCTAACTTCTGGTGGGACACCATCAAAAAGGATGTGGTGCCCACCAAGCCTCTGCAGGCTCCACCCAAGGAGCCTACCCAGCTTCCTAGGGGCAGATCCTGCAAAAGGAAAAGACCCCCCCCGGGTCTCCCAGTGACCATCCACCAAAACACCCCAGAGGCAGACACCATACTCTGCCAGGGGACGACTCACGGCCGGATACCTCAGACACTTCGAGGTCACCCTCTCTGATCTGCCACCCTTCACCAGACCCTCGAGACCTGCCAGGGTCACCCCCAGATGATCCCTCTTTTTCTGACATTATGAGGCACATTCAGGAAAATATGGGGTGGGAGACAGAGGACATAGACCCTGAATGACCGTGTCTAGCCAGATATCTCAGGCAGAAAGACCCCAAGCCTGTGGTGGTCCACCGCTGGTGGACACATTCATGGACGTTACCAAGGCGGCATGGAAACGTCCCCGCTCCACCCCGGTAGTGCCTAGGAAGGCTGACCGCCTTTACAGGGCTCCCGTGGATGATCCCTACTTGGCACAGCAGCCCTTGGCCAACTCTTTGGTCATTACGGCCTCATGACCTGTCTCAAAGACCACAGCACCTGAGCACCCAGCCACCAGACCAGGAAACTAAACAGCTGGAGTCACTGGGGAGACGCACGTATGCGACTGCTACATTTTGGTCTGTCCAGTTAACACCGTCCTGAAATACTTGCTCGAGAAAGGCCTTAGTTACTCCTCCATCAGGGTACACCTGGCTGCCATCTCCGCTTACCATTCTTTCGTGTTGAGTAAGACGGTGGCTCAGATGGAGGTCTCCAAAGCTTTTTTGACGCGGCATTCTGCATATCAGACCTCCCATCTGGGACCCTGTTCCTCCTTGGGATCTCCTGTTCATCCTGGAGAAGCTCTCTCTTCCCCCCTTTGAACGGCTATGAGGCTGAGCCCGTTTCTTTCCTGGAAAATGCTGCTTTAGTTGCTGTTACTTCGGCAGGCGCATTTCGGAACTGCAAGCCCTCGTGTAGGGAACCCTATCTGGTCTTTCACAAGGACAGGGTTGATTGGCGCACAAATCCAAAGTTTTTGCTGAAAGTGGTCTCAGAGCTCACTTTAAACCAGTCGGTCCAGCTTCCGGTTTATTACCTGGAGTACTCCAATAGGGGAGAGGCCCTTCTCTATTTCCTGGACGTCCACAGGGCTCTCAGATGCTACTTGGCTAGAACCAAGGAGATCAGGCAGTCTGATCAGTTATTTGCATCTTTTGCCTCTCGTTCTGCAGGTCGCCCGGTCACCAAATGGATGCTTTCGTGCTGGTTGGTCCATTGCATCTCCCATTTTTATGAGACGCACAATAAGTCGACTTTGGGGCCGATTAAAGCTCACTCTACGAGAGCTATTGCTACTTCGTTTGCCACACTAAAGAGAGTTCCGACGGCAGATATTTGCACTGCCGCTACCTGGAGCTCTGTACACACCTTTGTCACGCACTACAGTCTGGACATTATTTCCAGATGCAGAGCAGGGTTTGGCATTGCGATCCTGCAGGGCCTGGTTTCCTGAGGATTCTCCCTTCTGTCTTCCCTGTTTTCTGTTCTCCCCCTCCCAAGGGGTTGTCATAAGTTTATACTGCTTGGGACTCCGTCCTCATTGTTTGAACCTGCTGCAAGAGCTTCTCCTCGAAGTAAGATAGTGCAGTTACGTAGGTACTTACCGTAACAGTAGATCTTCAAGAGAAGCTCTTGCAGCAGGTATATTCTAACCCCAGTAATGCTCAGTATATTCATGACTTTATGCAGTAGCCTTCTGAGGTAGAACTGCCTGGAGAGATGGAACATATGCAAATGATGGAATCTTTTGCATGAGCCACTTTTCAAATGCTGCATTCTACTAACTGCCTTTGCTCTAAACCCTCAGATTTTTCTCTCCGCCTGTCAAGACTAGATGCTCGGAGATCGTCTCCTCCTCATCTTGTTCTGACGTGAGAAAACTTATAAAATTTATATAAGTATTCTTTACGTTTCATTTGCTGCCTTCTTACTTTTATAGTTTTAAGTAAACCCGTAGTTTTAGTGTTTAAATTGTAAGTTTATCGGTTTCTTCCGGTTCGGTATAACCGTGGAGAAACCGAAGTCTATTTTACATGTACCGGAGTTTTCTGACTAAATAGCTCAGTTAGTTATGTTTAATTTTATTTAATTTAGCTTGTTTTAAGAACCACTAATGCTGGGTTTTGAACCGATGGCCTCGGTTCATTTTACTTGGGTTTCTGGTCCCGATCGGTTCGTCATCCGTCAGGAACCGACCGCGAATGTTAAAGTTTAAATAAATACATTTCTTGTAGCGGTTACAACGTCTATCGGTTTTATTGGAAAATGTCAGAAAAACCGAGAAAGAAAACTGGTGATCCCGGTTTTGAATCATGTGTTGAGAGTGGTGATATGTAGGCAAACAGTCTTTGTTTGCTCTCTGGGCATGTTCATTTCCAAGCAGAGTGAAATCTGCATTACATGTCTTCAGAAAACTAAACATGCCTGGATAAGGCTAAAAAAAGTTATCACCACCTAAGGGTCCCTCTAGCTCTGACACCCTAAATTTCTGTGGCTGAAACCACAATTATTGTAACTGCTACCCCTGAGATGGGTATACAAGCAGTTCTTGAGAGGCTTGCTGAACTGGCTGACTACTTGGTTCCCTCTAAGAAATAAAATAAGACTAAGCATACTGAACCCCCTGCTAGACAGCGTACGGGGATTTCTGTGCCTGCTAGACTTATTGAACCAGCTGACTCCCTGGTTCTGTCAGATAAATCAAACACAGAACCTCCTGCTGGACAGCATTTGGGGACTTCTGTGTCTGCTATAAAGCCTAACAACTCCTGCAGAAATTGTAAAGCTTTCTAGGAGAAAGTGTAGAAAAGTGCCTTGAATGATTTAAAAAAAAAAAAGTTTTAGACTTGCAAGGGCTGTCTGTTTCTCAACAGCAGACTACTGCAAATCAGTCTTTCTCCTCTGATCAGTCTGCCTATTAAGAAGAAAAATATATGTTTATGATTAAATAGAAGAAAGAGGAACCTATTAAACTGAGGTTTTCCCTGAACAGTAGCTGGGCTATTCCCACAGAGCATTTGAGGATTATTCCTCACTTTTCATATATTGTGAGAAATGATTGGGCTGACACCCATGAAAAGCTTTTCCTTCCTGTGAATACATTCTTCAGGAAAGATGCTTTAAAGGGAAACAGTGGATATCCCAACATCTTACTGATATAGGGCTTTCAGTGGTATTTAGTATCGCTACCTTGGCTTCTCTAAGCTGTCCAAGCTTTATCGATTTTTCATGCTGTTTCATCATCGCCCTGCACAGCGCCATTCCACGACTGAGCGCCGCTCACTGCGAGCTCTTAGTATGCAAATTAGCTGCTCACTGTGACAGACATTCTCTCTCCACAACAGGTAGTCCAATTCAGCCACAAGGAGTGCAAACGTTGGTCACAGCACACTCCTTCATGACGTCGTGCTTCTGCCCACTGCATTTTGTTCCCCATTTGCTCCTTTTTCTAGTCGCCAACTTAAATTCAATAAATATTTCTTACTTTTGGTGTCGGGTGCTGTGATTCCGATGGTGTCTTGCCTGGTCCCCTTTCTGTGAGTGGTGCCATTTTGTTCCGGCCCCCTGACCTTTGCTGCCGGCAGGAGCACAATTCAGCATGTGTTCCCCGCTGCGCGTGCCTTAGCAACCCTGTGTTGCTAAGCTGGGCCTTAAAGTGACATAGTCCCCAAATAAACTGGTATACAGCCTTACACTGGATCCCTCTCCCACTCAAGTGATTTTCCAACACGACATGATAGCACCTTCAAACAACAAACACCTGACCATCCTTACACAAATCAATGGCCAAAACCTCCACACACCCCCCCCCCCCCCCCGAGCACTAGTACACACAGATTGTAAGTACCAGCCAGCCGATGCGGACACAGGATACAGTGCTTGTGTTAATCATTTACCTGGGGTACAAATGGTCCACAATGGCTGAAAGGCAGTCAGAATTGGCTTGCTTAATAAACGTTACTGTAGCACAGGGGAGGCAAGATGATGTGCTCGCTAACCAGGCAAAAAAACAGTGATAGCAGCTCTTTTTAGAAATGCTGGGGGAAAGCCACAACTGCATTGTGGCCAGTGACTCCACCGTTGCAGTGCAGGAATCCGAAGGTGCTTCTTGATTGCATGCAGAGCATCTATCTGAAGACAGGGTTCAGCTCTCTCTGGGGAGATGTGGCCGCAGTGAGCAGCCCTCTTCTGGTGACTCATCTGCTCCCCTTCCAGCATTTCGGCAGGGGCACAATACGGCATCTTTCAGCGACTCATCAGGTGCTAGCATCTCCTCACTAAGTCTCTTCAGACAGGATGCCCAAATGCACAGCTGGTGACTCCATATAAGGGGTAAAGATCAGGCCTGAGGGGGAACTGAAGGCTGTAGGTAGGGGTGGGCAGAGGTACCAAAACATCATCGGACTGGCATTGTGAATATGAGTAATGTGATTGGTCTGATGGGTAGCTGACGTCAATGGGTTTGACATAGACCTATTTCATGTGTGCCAGCAAACCAGAAACGTAGGGAAACAAAAATAAGAACAGGGTGGTTAAAGCGCGATGCAGAAACTCACTCATCTGCATAGCACTTGGGCAAAAGTCGGTGGGGGGGGAATGAAAACAGTTCTGCATAGTGAATATGGATGTGGGGGGTCCTAAAATAAAAAAAAAAAAAGCCACGAACAAGAAAAAAAGCGGGTGAGGAGTGTGCATGTGCGAGCATACCACGTGGGATCATGCCTCAGGAGGTATGAACGTGCGGCTACCAGAATGCACCAGGCACCATGCCATGACCCCAAGCAGAGTGCATGAAGGGACATGGAGAGGCAAGATGGTGACCCACAGCTCTGGTGTCTGACTGCACCGCATGGAAAGAATACAAAACTACACTGTGGTGAGTTGAAAGAACACATTTATTACACAGGGGGTTCATAACAGGCAGATTTAGAGAAAACAGATGATGTTTTTACGATAATATCCACGGTTTTCCTTTAAGGATTTCTACAAATTCAAAGCTCTGTCTTCCCCTCTTGAAAAGAGGCTGGATAAGAAATATCAGCTGGACAGGGAGGGAGCTGAATTTTTATTCTCCCACCCTGTTCACCAAGGAGTAGTACAAGTGACAGCCTGTAACAAGGCAAATGTACCCTGGCATTCCTCCTAACAAGGATTTCCGGAAAATTGACAGCACGGCTTTCAAGCCTTTGATGCTCAATACCAGAAGTCACTGTGGTAGTCTATCCTTGCTATGGCAGTCAAGGCTCAGACTTACCTGTCAGATGATCTAGCTGAAACAGTTAAGTTGGGTTTGGGAGCAGCCAGATTCCAGTCATATGACTGCTGCTTTTTCAGGCACTACTGCCAGATAAATGGCAGATTAAGTAGCTCAAAGGGGTTTGCCTGGCTGAGAGTCACAAACCTCATTCAGGATACCCAAACCAGGGCTATGTTTTTTCCAGTTGAGGGTCATCCCCTCTTGGAAGAAAGATAAAGACTTACATGACAAAGGTGGATGTATAGAAAACCACTTATAGTTGCAGTTCTGCAAAAGAAAGCTTCCCCTCCACTAAAACATATGGAAGGGGAGGCAGAGCCGGATCATTTCACATTAAGCCTTTCTTTTATCAGGCTAGAGTTGTGCCTCAGTGTCAGCAGTACCCACACCAGGGGTACTTCAGGCACCACAGTGGGTTAGGGATTGGCTCAGAGTTCAAATCCCTGCCAACAGTTAAAAAAAAAAAAGATTCAAAACATGTTACTGTCACAAAGTGGAGCCTGTCCTAGTACAGCAAAATGTACCACAAAGAGAATGGGGTGTGCTGGCCTGTCTTCGACTTCACGATACTAAACAGGCATTTTTAACAAGGCCAAAGTTCAAAATGATAACTGTGTCACTGATTCTGCCAACACTCCAGACAAGGGAAAGGTTGGCATCACTGGTCTTAAAGGGTGCTTATTTCCTCACCTTCATAAGGGAATTTCACAGAAAGTACCTCAGGTGCATACTCCCATCAGGTCACTCTCCAAGAGTCTGCACGAAGTGTTTGGCAGGGTTTCTGACACACCTTCAAAGACAAGGTGTCACAGTTTTTCCCATACCTAGATGACTGGCTAGGGGTTGTAAAATCAACCCAGCAAGTGGCCTAGGGGCTCTTGGAGTCACTAGGGTCCCTGATAATCTAAAGAAGTTATGTCCTTCAGCCTGCTTAGGCACTACGGTTCATAGGAGCAGAGTTAGATACCTTGCCAGGCAGGGCCTGCCTGCCTTTCAGTAGGGCAAGATGTATCCCACTGATAGTGGGCTCATTCAGCCTGAACAAACAAAAAGCCAAAAGACAGTTTCTTCAGCTACTGGCCCCATGACACCTGCCACTGGCATAGTCCTGGAATCCAGGTTATGGACGAGGGACATTGTTTCACCTCTGGGTTCACTAGGGAAAGGTCCCTCCTTTAAAACTAATTCTGATAACGAATATTGTTACAGGTCACCCAAGGGTGGAAAGAAGAAACCAACCTGATGAAAGGGGTACCCTTTTTTCAGCAAGAGTCCCCATCAGTTGTTCAGTCAACAGATGCATCTCTGCTAGTATGTGACTCCCATCTGGGGGTTCACACCATCCCAGCACAGAGTCACTTCTGCACACAAACCGGCTGGAGCCAAGATTAGTGTCACTGGCACTAATGGTTTCCACACAACTAGTACAGGGAAGGTGGTACAAGTCAGAAGAGACAGTACCACCGCAATGTATTACACAAACAAGCAGGGATGGATAAAGTCAAGCCCTGCCTGCAGAAGACTTATAATAGGGAGTCAGTATAGGATGCTCCATGGGGGCTATTCATCTGCCAGGCAAGGACAATACCTAGGCAGATACCCTGACTCAAATCAGCTAGTCCAATCATAGATGGGATTTGGACAGTCAGGTGGTGCAAGAAACTTTAGGAGGTGGGGCACCCCAGAGGTATGCTTGTTTGTGTCCCACCAGAACCACCACCTGCCATTGTACTATGGCAGACCACCAGATACAGGAACAATCCCTCTGGATGCTCTGGCTCTGGATTAGTCAGAGAAGCATCTACATGCTTTTCCTCTTTACCCTCTGGTGTACAGAGTATTTCTTAAGCTCAGGTGCCAGTCAGCATCAGTGCTGTTAATAGCACCAGACTGGGCCAGGCAGCCATGGTACTCTCTGCTACTCTCCATGTCTGGGTTTGAACCAATACACCTTCCTCGGAGGTACAATCTGCTAACCTCCAACCAAGGGAGGCTTCTGTACCTAAAACTTGGGCTCAAGGCATGGCTCTTGGGGGCCTATAATATGTGAATTGCATTTTTCTGAAAATGTCTTGGACATTTTAAGTGGTTACAGGAGTCCCTCTATTAAGGAAATCTATGCTTCAAATGGAAAAGTTTTTTTCTATTTATTGCTATTCAACTAGGAACTGGTACCAGCCCATGCTGGGGTCCCAGCTGTGTCTGATTATTTTCTTATTTACATTGATTGGACTTGCAGTCCAGCACCCTTAATGTCCACCTAGCTGTAGCATCAGCCTGCATATCAGCTGTATAAGATGTTTCAAGTCACCCCAGATCCTATCTCTAAAAGGGCTCTTTAAGGGCTTCACACATAACAGTAAAGGCTGGTGTCCCATCTGTGCTGGGCTATCTTACCTATTGCATTTACTGGACTTACAGTTCAGTACCTTAGAAGCATATACTTATATTTCAGTGGACAGAATGTTCCTCTATTTCTCGGTGCCCCAGACCCTGTTTTCAAAAGGTTCTTTAAAGGCCTATCCTATTTGCACACACCCTCACAAGGAACCGGTGCCAGCATGGTACCTAAATGTGTGTATGGTTAGGCTCATGGGTTCCCCTTTTGAGCCTATGCTTTCAGTTTATTGGAGATATGCCGCATGAAAATTGTTCTTTCCTTATCTTTTATTTATTTATTAGCTTTTGGTAACCGGGTAAGTGCACTAGGCAACAAACCTGCCTATTTTCAGGCACGACCCAGGAGAGTACAGGACATTGTATACATATTACAGTAGCACATCATGACAATAAGGTAAACGTAGAACAGCAGGAGCAATAACAACAAACATAGGTTATTAGAGCAGTAAGTAATAATCTCAATCAAATACAAACAGTTTACATGCAGAACAAGAATAGGCTTGTGTCCGTGCCACAGGCCAGCAATAGGGTGAAATAGGTTACAAGCACTTGCAGTGTCCACCGTCATGCAGGTTTTTTGCATTGACAGCTCGGCAAACCGTGTTGATGTGTAAAGACAGGTCGAGGGAGGGATCAAGTGTGACCCCCAGGTATTTGATGGACGCCGTGTTGGTGATGGGGGAGCCATCAAGGCAATGAACTGAGAGTCTGGGGGCAGTTGAAGGCAGTTTTTTTGTAGAACCGAACAGCATAGCACGAGTTTTATCCTGGTTAAGGTTTTGATGGTTGTTCGAGAGCCAGCATTGAAGGACTTGAGTCATTTGAGAGAGTGGAGTTGATGACATCTAGTGATTTGGATCCGGAGTAGAGTACTAGGTCGTCTGCGTACATAAGGGTGCAGCTGTGTTGGGAGAGAGTAGGGATATCATTTAGGAAGAGAAGAGGTCCAAGTGTGGACCCCTGTGGGACTCCACATGAGATTTTTATGGGGGAGGAGAGAGTCTTGTGGAAAGCCACCGCCTGAGTGCGATTACCCAGGTAGCTGCGGAACCAGGATAGAGTCGGGTCAGATGCACCAATAGATTGGAGCTTCTTTAGCATGAGAGGGTGATGAACCATGTCAAAAGCTTTGGATA
Organism: Neoceratodus forsteri; assembly: GCA_016271365.2. Lineage (NCBI taxonomy): Eukaryota > Metazoa > Chordata > Ceratodontiformes > Ceratodontidae > Neoceratodus > Neoceratodus forsteri. Next base: position 124,401,948 of record JADMNL010000030.1, on the reverse strand, counting down.
GGTCAATGAAGACGGCTCCGGTGAGAAGTCCATGGTCCATATTGCATTTTATGTCACTGGTAAGTTGTATCAGAGCCATAGTGGTACTGTGGCCCGGCCTAAATCCGTGTTGGGAGGGGGTTTGGAGATTAAACTTGGCAAGGTGTTCAGCAAGTTGGCGATGGACTATTTTCTCGAGGAGCTTACTGAGAGTAGGTAGAAGGGAGATTGGTCGGTAGTTTGTCATAAGTTTGACATCACCCTTTTTGTGAATCAGGATGGTTCTGGCCATTTTCCAGATAGATGGGACAGTGGATGTACGGATCGAGAGGTTGAAAAGCCAAGTGACAGGCTTGGCCAGCCATGGTGCAAACTGCTTGAGGATACCAGGAAGGACTTCATCCGGCCCCTTGCCCCCAGTTGCCGGGAGTGAGTTAAGTAGCTTACGTACTTCTCGGTAAAAGGTTAGAGCCAGCACAAGGGTGGGTGGAGTGTGAGATGAGGAAGGGGCATGATGATGGTAATCTTGAGGCAGATTAGTCTGGGATGCACCTGGACGCATTGAGAAGAGGGAATTGAAGGCGTTGGCAATTGTACTTGGGTTATTGCAATGAACGCCTTGAATGTTCATGTCAGTTGGGGACTGCTGCTTATTATTGCCAAGAATTTCCTTTATTTGGGCCCAGTACTTTTGAGGGTGCTTGGAAGAGGATTTTAGGAGGTTCTTGTAGTAGGTACTTTTAGGCAAGGAATTTCCCCTTTGCATTTGTTCTATGTAGGCTCGGATAGGCTCTCTATAGCTCAGTGCCAAGATGGGATACCTTCCATACTGCCCAGAGTTTGTCCCTACTTTTGAGAAGTTGAAGCAAGGGGCACGTTAGCCACTTGGTTACTATCCCTGCCACCCGGCATGTGGTGACTGGGAAATGTAAGTTTTGTAATGCTAGGAGGACGGAGTTGAAATAGTCAGTTGCATAGTTAATGTCCTCAGATTGGTAGAGAGGAGACCAGTCAATCAGACTGAGATCATTTATGAAAGCATCAGCATTAGGCGGGAGAGGTTAGGAAATGTGACTGTTTTAGACGGGAAGGAGGGGGTGACTGTGTTCCAGACACAGTAAACAGGATAGTGATTACTAATGGTGTCAGGAAGCACTCCAACCGAAGTAACGTATTCCTTTCTGTTTGTGAGTATCCAGTCAAGCAGGGTGGCACAGACGCCGCCCTGTGAGACTCTGGTGGGTACCTGTATGATCTGGGATAGGTTTGCCTTACTAATCATGGAGGATAGGTTGGCTGAGCTGTTCTCAGACCAGTCAAGGTTAAAATCCCCAAGGCAGATAATGTAATTTTTGCCTGTTGTAATTAGGTTTTCCAAGAATTCAGACAGACCTTGTTTGGCATTTTTAGGAGGGACATAGATACAAAAAATATGTAGTTTTTTGACTTCCCCCAAGAAGAAGGAGGGAATGAAAGATTTCACAATTAGATGGGGTGGGATCCTTCAGGAGGGTGATGTTCAGGTGCTTCTTATAGTAGAGAGCAAGGCCACCACCCCTTTTTGCCCCGGGTTGGTCAACACATAGCATATTGTATCCCGGAAAGGAACACAGAGTCGGTGACAGCAGGCTTTAGCCAGGTTTCGGTGCAGGCAAGGATGTCAGGGCCATTCGTACTCACCCAGACCTGAAGGTCAGGGAGGTTGGCTAGAAGGCTCCTGGTGTTAATGTGAGCAAAAGTCAGACCGCTAGATTTAGGAAGGGAGGTACCCGGGGGTGGCAGAGATTGGATGGGAGCATGAGGCGGACCTGGATTAACCTCTATGTCCCTGGCTAGCATGAGTGACAGGAGAAAGATCCAGATCGAAATGATACAGCAGAACCTGACTGTAATTCTAATGGAGAGCTTCAATTTCCAATTGAGGTACCTGGCAAGCGGCCACATCCGCTTACTGATGAGAGTAGTTGGGGGAAGAGAAGGGGGAGCGGCCGTAGCTAGAATGTTGGAGAAGTAAAAGGCATCTTGTGAGTGAGCAGTGATAGTTGAGGTAGGAGTGTTAGGACATGTGAGCACAGAGAGAATCAGCAGACAGTGTCCCCATTAGGAGAACCAACAGGGGTGAGAGGGACATTCTGTAGGAGGAATAAATAGTGTAGGGTAGAGAGGACAGAGCAGTTGCCAATCTACGAAGAACAGACCTAGTTTTATGCTCCAGCAGTGATTGGTAACCTGGATGGCAGGTCAAAAGACTTCTATCTTTGGAGAGAGAGTAGAAATACTCAGTTAAAATCAGGCTCCCTCTAGTGCCCGACGAATATAAGGAGCTAATGGAGAAGTAGGCTGATAGGAAAAACGCGATAGCTGCAAGGTATCGCAAGGTTTAGTGCTATAAAAGTAACACCAGCCAAGGATGGGAGGGTATTGGGGCGGGCGGGAGCAGTCACGGAGCGATCATGGGGCCGAACACAGATCTGCTCCCTGTGTGCAGTGTCAGTTCATTCAGCTACCTTGATGCATTGCAGGCAGGGATCCGGCGTCGATGGGGCGGGAAGAGCCTCTGAGGAGTAGGAATCAAGCCCTCTCTGCTGGTGGAGCACGACGCTCCTTGCGGCGTTTTGGGGAAGAGCCCCTAGCTTGGAAAGGCCCTCGCGACCTCCTGGAGCACGGAGCTCCTTTCATGGGGTGGGGGAGAGCCCCGGTGCTTCGCCTGTGCTTGCAGGTACTGCCTGAGGAGTGAAAGGTAGGCAGTTTAAATACACTAGCAAGCAGATTAGTGAAGGGGTTAAGCGTTTCCTTTGTTTGTTTTACTTTTTTTTTGTTTCTCTCTAATCGTTACTGTGGGCAAGGTAAACTGTTGCAGGCTGGCTGGGAGCAGACAAAGAAATATCACAGAGCTGATTTGCTTTAGTATCTAATTTAACACAGTTAAAGATCCTGCAGCTAAGTTAATTAAGGCAACAACAGAATGCAGTGATATTTCAGCAAAACAGGTAGAAATAAAATGTTAAAACCTATCAGCACTGTTGTGGAGTCACAAATTGATGAAGGCTGAGTTTAAAATTAAAGGCGCGAAAGGCAACACAGATCTGCTCCCTGTGTAATTTGTCAGAGAAATCGGTGAGCCCCAGTCTCACTGCATTGAACATGGCTACATTTCATTCCGTAGAGACAAACTGGTCCTGAAAATAAACAGGAAGCTTTTCCTAAGATGGATTTTAATTTCCATTTGAACCAAACCATTATATTACTTGTCTTTTCACTGATCACTTTGGTTCAAGTGAAAGGAGTCTTCATTGTTTGGATGTCAACGAGTTTTTAGCTACTACTTGACAACCACTACAGTCCATAGGCAGGATAGGAAACACCTGCTCCTGACCTATGAAATGTGGGAAAGGCTAATCCAGCATCAAAAGGTTAATTTCTCAATGGATAGTCCAGTGTATCCAGTTCTGCTACACAAAGGCTGGTAAGGAGCCCCCATCAGGTTTGAGGGCTCATTCCACAAGAGGGACAGCTGCTACTTTAGTAGCTGCCAGGGATGTTCCATTACTGGACATTTGTAAAGCAGCTACCTGGAAAACAGTACACCCCTTTACAAAGCATTACAATCTGGATATTTTATCTAGGGGTGATGTTAGGTTTGGCACAGTAGTCCTACAAAGTCTGTTTCCAAATTAGAGTTCTGTACCCACCTCCAGGGGTACTGCTTGGTAGTCTGCATAAAGTTATGAATATACTGAGCATTATGAAGTTAGAAAAATTACTTACATAGTAATTGTTTCTTCCCAGTGATGCTCAGATATTCATAACTTCCTTCCCCTTCCAGAACTTCAGCCTCTGCACTTCTGTATACTGTGCTCTCAGGGGTATAAATGCCATGTGTGGCACATATGTTGTGATTGCGTTCACTATTGTTATTCCCCCCTTGCCAGGTGATTCTGCCATTCAGGGGTATTCTTTCACATGCTATGCCCTCCTGTTGGAGGCCCTTTTTCTGGGTGTTAAAGGAGTTCCTACTATAATTATTATCTTTATTATTATTATCATGCTCAATATTGTCATCATTGTCACACTTGGTCCTCGGGGGGGCCTGTCTTTCCAGGCTTCTAGGCAATCTGAGGGTTTAGAGCAAAGGCAGTTAGTAGAATGCAGCATTTGAAAAGTGGCTCATGCAAAAGATTCCATCATTTGCATATGTCCCATCTCTCCGGGCAGTTCTACCTTAGAAGACTACTGCATAAAGTTATGAATATCTGAGCATCACTGGGAAGAAACATAATTACTATGGTAAGTAATTTTTTCTTTCCCCAGCTATCGGGTCCTTTCCAGATTGCATCATCTCTCTTGAAAGGTTGTCCGTTGACAATCAGTTACTGTTACTAACCTGGCGATTTCCTTGCCTGACCGGGGGGCATCAAGAACTGGGCACGTGGGGAACTCTCCTTTATATAGAGCGTTGCCGGGGGTGGAGCCGATGTCGGCAGGGGGGGCATTCCCCACGTCAGTACTGCTAGAGAAAAAGTTTCCGGAACCGCCGTCAGGTGGCGCCAGTCCTCATTATTTGAACCTGCTGCAAGAGCTTCTCTCGAAGATCTACTGTTATGGTAGGATCTTACTTCGAGAAACAGCTCTTGCAGCAGGTTACACCATTGGGACTGTAGCCGGCAGGCGCCAGGACCCCATGGAAATTTTCTAGCTAGCAGTATTCAGCGGGGACCACCCCCCGACGTCTGTCCAGCCCCCGATGTCAGGCATAGTATATAAGGGGGCGGTTCCCCAGAATCCCCAGTTCTTTTCCCACCGTCGACTAGCCAGCATCAGCTCTCGGTCTCTACCTAGCTGCGACGACGACTCTAGAACTTCAAGAGTTTCATTAACTAATGTCCTCTCAACTCCTTCATTTGAGGGACACCTTTCAAAGTGTGCCTGCGGAAAACAGATCCCTTTCAAGGATCCTCATTCTTCCTGCGTGTGGTGCTTAGGCCCGGACCATGACACCAAGGCCTGCACCTTTTGCGAAGGGTTCAACAGCTGCACCAGAATCCGCTGTCAGAAGGCACGTCAGGCTTACCTGTTACAGGAAAAACTTAGTAGGATGGACAAAGAACCTTTCTCCAGGGGCGATTCTTCCTCTAAGGTCCACAAACACCAGGACAAGCACCAGGAGAAAGCAAGGTCCAGATCCCCAAACCGGGTCTTGGATTCGCAGAGCTCTGGCTCTACCCGATCGGACCACTCTCCCTGCAGGGCTAGGTCTCAGCCCCCTCCGGTTAAGGTCCGGGCTTCCAGAGGTTCCTCGACTCTTCAGCCCATCAAGACTTCCAGGCCCTTGGCTTCCTCTACTCCCTCTCGGGTCTCTTGTAAGTGCTCTGAACGCCACAAGTCTTCCTCTTCCACCTGACGTCGGGACCCCAACTCCAGGTCGGTCTCCCAGCCCCCTAGGGGCCCGGATCCACCACCCAGGAAGACGAAGGGCCTGACGTCCCTCAAGCAGACGACGGACCCGACGTCGGCCAAGCACCTGAAGTCGGCCAGGCATTCGCCAGAGCCGAAGTCGTCGGCCAAGCGACCGACATCGGCTTCACCAGAGTCGAAGACCGCCCCCAGTCACCAGTGGACACCAGTCACAGGGACTCCATGGAGGAGGACACCGCGTTGCCTGAAGACCAGGCGGGCGACACAGAGGATGCCGGGCTTCCGAGGGAACCCTCGCCCACCCTGGAGACACCTGAGGATCCGGCGACAGACCACTGGTGCCAGGCACGTCGTCGAGCATGAATATATAAGAAGTAAAGGAGCTCTTTACTTTCTGGTGGGACACCATCCGTAAAGATGTGGTCCCAGTAAAGGCTCCTCCTCTCCCTACTCCTTCACCTCCTACGCCGCCTCCTCCACCACAGGGGCCAGCAAGACGACCACCAACCCCTAAGGAGCAGACTCCACCTCCCAGGGTTAGATCCGAGGATTGGAGAAGGCCTCCCTCAAGATCTCCATCAGGGTCTCCCAGCCCCAAGCGACCCAGACATCGGTGGTATTCTCCGGGGGAGGACTCCAGATCTCCTCCTCCACTCAGCATTTCATCACCTGACCCACATGACCTCCCCAGGTCTCCTCCGGATGATCCCTCTTTCTCTGAGATCATGAGGCACATCCAGGACATGGGGTGGGATGCTGAAGACCTCGACCCAGAAAGGCAGTGCCATGCCCGTTATCGTCAGAAAGACCCAAAGCCTGTGGTAGTGCCACCCTTGGTGGACACCTTTGTGGACGTCACCAAGGCAGCGTGGAAGCGTCCACACTCCACTCCTGCAGTACGGAAGAAAACTGACCACCTGTACAAGGCCCCGAGAGAGGACCAGTAATTGGCTCAGCAACCTCTGGCAGACTCCCTGGTCATTACGGCCTCACATGACCGGTCTCAAAGACTGCAACACATGAGCACACAGCCACCAGTCCAGGAATCCAAAAATTGGATGACCTGGGGAGACACATGTATACGGCTGCTACATGCTCCATCAGGTCCCTGAACTACCTAACCCACATGGTACAGTTTCAGAACGCCCTATGGGAACAGGGCCAGGACCTGGTCAATAAGCTTCCGGATGGCGATCAGAAGGCGGAACTCCTAAACCTTCTCCGCACAGGGTCTGATGTGGGTACCCAAGTACTACGAGCCGCATACGATTCTGCGGACTCGTCCGTCAGAGCTGCAGCTTCAGGCGTCTGTCTCCAGTGACACTCTTGGCTCCATGTCTCTGGCTTCACCCCGGATGTACAGAAGAACATTCTTGATGTCCCCTACAACGGGGAAATACTCTTTGGTGAACCCTCGGAGTAGGTTATCACCCAACTCCAGGACACTGGGAAGGCAGTCAGGTCTGTGCAGGCCATGTACAGATCCAGGCCCGGTTCCTTTCGTAGGAACTAGAGCCGTTTTTGCAGCCGGCAACAAAAGCAGCAGCCACGTTCCGGCCAGCAACAAAGGAGCACCTTTCAGCGGAAAGCCCAGGCTGAGTCATCCACAGGCAGGGCCCAACAATACACTAAACCGGCCCAGCCTACAGGGACTAGTGCTGCCACAACATGACTCCTTCCCGGTTCCCACCCCTCCTCTGGATCAACGGGCACAAAAGGTCAGGGGTCGCATCACTCGTCACTTTTCAGGGTGGCAGTCGATTTACCACCGACCGGTGGGTTCTCCAGTTGGTCAAGAAAGGTCACGTCATGGAATTTCTCGACCACCAGCCGGCAAGACCTCCCCAGCTTTCCCGTTACTCGGGTGAGCAGCCCTGCTCATACAGCAGGAGGTGCTCGCGCTCCTGGAAAAAGAAGCGATACAGCACGTTCCACGGAACCAGAGGGGTGCAGGGTATTATTCTCACCTCTTTCTGGTTCCCAAGAAAACAGGGGACCTCCCTCCGATACTGGACCTCAACGAGTCAGTCCTGTACAAATGCTTCCGCATGGTGACCCTCCCAGGTCTGATTCCCATGCTCAAGCAGGGTGCCTTTCTAGCGTCCTTGGACATGCAGGACCCTTACCTGCATATTCCCATTGCTCAAGCGCACAGGAAGTTTCTGCGCTTCGAGTTCCAGGGCTACCATTATCAGTTCCGAGCCCTCCCCCTCGCACTGTCATCGGCACCTCAGGTATTCACCAAGTGTATGGCGGTCATAGCGGTGCTCTGAGGAGACGAGGCCACTACATGTTCCCCTACCTGGACGACTGGCTTTTCATGGCACCCTCTCGGGAGGCCTTGATGTTTGCCATCCATTATACTCGGTCTCTGAGATGCTGGGCATCATGATCAATCATGAGAAGTCACGCCTGGTTCCGTCACAGACTCTGCAGTTCATAGGTGCAGTTCTGGACACCGTCCAGGGGAAAGCTTTTCTTCCCAAGGACAGAGCGGAACATATCAGATCTCTCATCGGGGACATTTTGGCAAAGAAGACCGTTCCTACCAGATTTGTCCTTTGCCTGCTTGGACACATGGCTGTGGCCATTGCAACAGTCCCACTTGCTCGTCTCCACATGCAGGTCACCCAGTGGATGTTACAGGTCCAGTGGGACCAAAAGCAAGACTGTCTGCGGCTTCCAATCCGGATCACGAAGACTGTAATCTGGGATTGGCAATGGTGGCTAGAGCCTAAGAATCTATCGGCAGAGGTCCCCTTCATTGCGCCGTCTCCGACAGTGACACTCTCCACAGACGCCTTGGGGCTCGGATGGGGAGCACACCTCAACGGTGTCTGGTCTCAGGGCCTGTGGACAGCCCATGAGACTCATCTCCACATAAATATCCTGGAAATGAGAACAGTTCTTTACGCCCTGCAGGCCTTCCAGTCGGAGATTCCACGGGGTACCATTCTGTTTCAGACAATTCCGCGGTGATGTATTACCTCAACAAACAAGGAGGCACCCATTCCTACCCACTTTGCAGGGAGACCATGACGGAGTGGGATTGGGTTTTGCAACACGGCGCAAACCTCATTGCTGTTCATGTCCCAGGAGTGAACGTCATTGCAGACAGCCTGAGCCGTTCTCAGGCCAGAGTCCATGAGTGGGAACTACTCCAGGAAGTAGTAGAGGATCTGTTTCACAGATGGGGTACACCAGAGCTAGACCTTTTTGCGTCCCCGTCCAACGCAAAACTGCCCAATATTTGCTCGCTAGATCCAGGGCCTGGTGTTTTCTGGCGAGACGCGTTGTCCCTCTCCTGGGCGGGCAGATTCCGCTATGCCTTCCCCCCCCTTTCCGTTGATCCAGAGGGTTCTTCTGAAACTTCGCAGAGAGCAAGTGATGCTGATATTCATCGTGCCGTTCTGGCCCAGGCAGATCTGGTTCCCTCTGCTACATCAGCTATCCCGGGAACCTCCGGTGCCTCTGCCAATCAGCTCTCACTTGTCTCAGGAGGAGGGCTCCTTGGTCCATCCAGACCTTCGCTCGCTGAGCCTACACACTTGACTCCTAGAGACATAGCCATTTTGTGACACGGGGTCTCGCAACAGGTAGCTGACGTTCAGGTGGCCGCGTGAAAACCAGCCACTCATGCTACTTACGCCATGAAATGGTGCCGTTTTTGCCTAGGGGCCCAAGCGCAGGGGTTTTCGCCTCTAGACCTTCCAGAAAAGTCAGTCTTGGACTACCTCTTGTTTCTCTTTCAGACAGGCTTGGCCTGCTTCTCGATCAAAGTACACCTCTGTGCCATATCAGCCTATCATTATCCTATAGACCAACGCACCATATCTCAGTTGGGCACGGCACAAGCGTTCCTGAGAGGTATTCTCCACCTTAGACCTCTGATTAAGGATCCAATTCCACCATGGGATCTACCCTTTGTCCTGGAGCAGCTTACGCTGCCACTCTTTGAACCAGCCGCAGATTGCGAGCTACGTCTTCTCACTTGGAAGATGTTGTTTTTAGTTGCTGTTACCTCGGCCAGAAGAACTTCTGAACTCCATGCACTCGTGAAAAGAGCCTTATTTGGTTTTTCATAAAGACAGGGTATCCCTACAGACTAATCCCAAATTTCTGCCTCAGGTGGCCTCAGCTCTCACCCTTAATCAGGACATCGATGTACCAGTGTACTTTCCCAACTATTCGAATCAAGGAGAGGCCCTGTTGCACACCCTAGATGTGCATAGGTGTCTCCGATACTACCTGACCAGAACAAAACACCACCGAAAATTGGACCGGCTTTTTGTCTCCTTTGCCCACAGGATGATGGGAGCTCCTGTTTCTAAACAGTCGCTGTCCAGGTGGCTCATTCAATGTATCACATTCTGTTACCAGAAGCATAATAAACCCTTACCGGGTGCGGTCAAGGGTCATTCCACAAGGGGGGTGGCTACCTCCTTTGCGGCCCTTAAGAATGTGTCCACCTCGGCTATCTGTGCTGCAGCTGCTTGGAGCTCCGTGCACACTTTCATCAGGCATTATAGCCTGGATATCGCATCGAGGCGAAGAGCAGGTTTTGGTCTAGCAGTCCTTCAAGGACTTCTGTCCTAGGCTTAGGTTCCATTAAGGATTTCTACCTTCCCTCCTCCCAATGGTGTGGGATTTACATTATTGCTTGGGAATCAGTCCTAATGGTGTAACCTGCTGCAAGAGCTGTTTCTCGAAGTAAGATAGTACAGTTACGTAAGAACTTACCGTAACAGTAGATCTTAGAGAACAGCTCTTGCAGCAAGTACTTTCCCTCCCACCATCCCCGCTGGAGGGAGATTCTAGTTTCAACATCCTTCTCCAAGGATCAGGTGTTTCAGCATCTCTCTGACTGCCATTTGATGGCGGATCCTCAGTCTCCTTCTGATGTCATCCAGCGGCCGGGAGTCTCCGGCGGGAGAACTGGGGATTCTGGGGGACCGTCCCCTTATATACTATGCCTGACGTCGGGGGTGGTCCCCGCTGAATACTGCTAGCTAGAAAATTTCCGTGGGGTCCTGGCGCCTGCCGGCTACAGTCCCAATGGTGTAACCTGCTACAAGAGCTGTTCTCGAAGATCTACTGTTATGGTAAGTTCTTACGTAACAGTACTTTCCTACGTAACTGTACTTTTCTTCCCAAGGTGGTCTCAACCTTAACTCTCAATTAGGATATTGACCTTCCAGTGTACTATCCCAACCACTCTAACCGAGGGGAAGCTCTCTTGCACACATTAGATGTGCATAGGATCCTCGGGTACTATCTAACCAGAACCAAATCCCATCGCCGGTCAGATCAGCTTTTTATATCATTTGCTCACAGGATGCAAGGAGCATCTGTATCGAAGCAAACTCCAAGTGACTGGTCAAATGCATCACGTTCTGTTACCAAAAGCGTAACAAGCCTTTACCAGGATCGGTGAAAGGACATTATACAATGGCAAGAAAATGTCCTGGTCTCTGATTGGTCAATCTTGGGCTGGACCCATGATGTCATCCCAGTACAACATCACGGGTCTAGTCTCGGCCTCATTGTGAACCTGTAGATGAGCTAGATGACCTCTTTTTTGCATCTCCTCTTAAGAAATTAAAATATTTTTCCACACTGAAAAACATTCTCTAAAATTATTTTTTTTATTTTATATATAACAATGAGCCATTGTATAATAGCAATAATGCCCTCCAGGGTGTGTGTCGTTTGGGATAACGTCACACCTCAGTTATTGGACGCACTCAGCCTGTGGCCTGCGTGCCCCAACCACCTGAGGCATGGCGGTACTCAATGGCACACACCCTGTCGGGGCATTATTGCTTAATTCCATGAGGGGGGTGGCTACCTCTTTCGCGGCACTGAAGAACGCCTCTACATCAGCCATTTGCGCAGCTGCTACTTGGAGCACCGTACATACCTTTATCAGGCATTACAGTCTGGACATTGCTTCTAGGCATAGAGCTGGTTTTGGCCTTGCAGTCCTTCAAGGACTTTTGTCCTAAATATGGTTCACTCTAGGATCCCTTCTATCCTCCTCCCGAATAAGGTATTTTGTTCCCTTACTGCTTGGGAATCCATCCTTATGGTGTAACCTGCTGCAAGAGCTGTTTCTCGAAGTAAGATAGTACAGTTGCGTAAGAACTTACCGTAACAGATCTTCGAGAACAGCTCTTGCAGCAGGTAGTTTGCCTCCCACCTTCCCCTCAGGAGGTTTGGTTTTCAGACTTGTCAGGTCGGACACAGATTATGGTTTTTTCATGGGTCTTCCTTTGGAAGTGGATCCTCGGTCTCCCCTTCAGAATTCCTTAGTATGCCAGGAGTCTCCAGTGGGAGACCTGAGGGATGCTGAGGGACCACCCCTTTTATATGATGCCGGACATCGGGGTCAGGGCCGTCATCTCCCTCTGAGGACTCCCAGGCTGGGGTTGGCCTGGGGTCCATGGAGGAGAGCGACTTGGGGATTAGAGAGGGGACTGTCCTTTCAGAGGGAGCTGTGGCAGCTGCCATTTCCGGTGCTGCTGCGCCTTCTTGGGGTGGACTAAGGGTTCTGTCTTCGGGGGGCCCCCCTTCAGAGGCCTCTGGATCGACTGAACCTGTCGCCGGGGTTGAGGGGCCAGGGTGAGGGGCACTGGGTTCTGCCTGCCACCCCTCGGGGTGTGGGGAGGAGCCGTAGCGCTGAGCCCCGCCTCTCCCTCTTAGGCTCGAGGGACCCCTCCGGTGGCTTTGCTGTGGGTTGCCTTTCTGGATCCATGTAGCCCCAGGTGCGTCACAGGGGAGATTCTCCCTCCACGCTCTTCCAGAGTTCGCATCCCCAGGGTTCCGTTCTGCGACCTGGTTTGATATCGGGGACCCCGCCAGCTCGGGCTCTGTTCCCTGGATTTCAGAGCCTTAGCAGACGACAGTTGCTTCCTCATAGGTGCCACTTTCCCATTCCTCTGCAGCCACCCCCCCCTCTCTTCCAAGCCATGTCGGTCCTATGGGCCATTATCCTGGGAAATGTTCAGAGGCACTGCAAGGCCTTCCCGTCATATGTTAGATATATGCATGAGCGGGTTTTTCACCTCTCCCCACCGCCGCAGGAGTCCTCTGGGCATTCGAGTTTCTCATCTTGCTCGACTCCCTCCTCGGAGGGAGAGGAACCCTCTGCTCACCTCTTATCCAACACTGATTTCACAGAATGTCAGCACTTCCTATTGAGGATGGTTGGGGATCTCCGTATCTCCTTCGTCAGATGAGACAATACCGAGCGGGAGATGCGTGAATTCTTTGGGGAATTCAGTGCCCAACATCTGGTGGTGCCATCCTGGCCTGTCACTTTCCAGGAGGCGTCTATCCACACCTGGCAGTCTCCAGCCGCTCCTTTCCCTGCCCCAGTAGACTGCAGGAGGAGGTATTGTGCCCCATCTGAGTTTCTAGGTACTCTCCCCAACCCACCCTCGGGTTTGGAGTTCCTACAGACTCCTTCCGGGCGGCACTGCCTGGCACACGACCATCCACCGGAATCAGATTCCCTACAATTTGACCGGTGGGGGTGAAGAGTGTTCTCTTCTTCTCGTGCGATGTTGTGCATTGCATCACATCAGGCTCACCATGCTGCCTACAACAGGCATTTATGGTCGATGCTCTCTCAACTTCTAGCATCAATGCCTGATACGGAGCAATCCAGACAAGCTGTGGCCCTCTCCGCTATAGGCCTGGAACTGGCAAGGCACCAAGCAAGGGCATCTTATGACGCTAATATAGAAACATAGAATTTGATGGCAGATAAGGACCGCTTGGCCCACCTAGTCTGCCCATTTCCACTCTGATGGATAAGCTGCAGATTCTAGTTAATCAACAGCTTACTTACTCCTACCCCCCACTAGAATTGCCTTATGCCTGTCCCATGCATTCTTGAATTCTCCCACTGTTCCTGACTCCACGCATCTAGAACCCTCTCTGTGAAAAAATACATTCTAACATTACCTCTGAGCTGTCTCCCCTCCATCTTCAAATTGTGCCCCCTTGTTCTTGCACATCTCTTCTTCTGAAAGATACTACCCCTTGTACTTTAATTCCCTTGAGGTACTTGAAAGTTTCTATCATGCCCCCCCTCCCTCCTTTCTTCAAGTGTATACATATTAAGTTGCTTTAGTTTCTCCTCGTATGTCTTCTGGTGCAGACCCTGCACCATTTTGGTTGCCCTCCTTTGAACAGCCTCCACTCTGTCTGTCTTTGTGAAGATGGGGTCTCCAGAATTGCACGCAGTACTCCAAATGGGGTCTCACTAACTGTCTGTACAGAGGGATAACAACTTCCTGTTTTCTACTGTTGATGCCTCTCCCTATGCATCCCAGTATCCCCCAGCCCTCCTTACTGCCTTCTCATATTGCTTGCCCACCTTTAGGTCATCAGATATTACTCCTAGGTCTCTTTTGATTTTTGTTAACAACTCACCCCCCATTGTGTACTCTTCCCCTGGGTTTTTGTTTCCCAGATGCATTACCTTGCACTTCTTTGCACTGAATCTGAGCTGCCACATATTTGACCATTCCTCCAACCTTGCCAAGTCCCTTTTCATTGTTTCCACCCCACCTTGTGTATCAACCCTGTTGCAGATCTTTGTGTCATCTGCAAAGAGACGTACCTTTTCTTCCAGATGCTTTCCAATGTCACTTATAAAAACATTAAAGAGGACCGGTCCCAGTACTGAACCCTGCAGTACCCCGCTAGTTACCCTCCTTTCTTCACTGTGGACCCACTAAGGTGGCCTCCAGGCTTGCGGGAACAGCGATCTGCATTAGGCGGACGGCATGGCTTCATCTATCAAGATTGTCACCCCTGGCCCAGTGTAGGGTGATTCGCTCCGCCTTCCAAGGGACCCGCCTTTTCTCCACCAGGGCTCCATGTCTCCGAGGGGGGACACCTCCTAGCTCTCCTCTGCTTTAGGATTCCTGTCTTACAAGGCTAGGGTCTCTTCCTTCTGTTTTTCACCAACAGGAGGCTGAGGTCTTGTTCCCTCAGGGTTTTCCTAGTCCCCCTTTGGGGGGGGGGGCTTGGTACTCACCCAAGCAGTAATGAATGGTGAAGATTGACAAGGGAAGATGAGGAAATTACGTACCTACTGTAATTCTTGATCTTCTCTTGTTATTCACCATTCATTACTGATACCCACTGACCTTCCCCTCACAGGCATCCTTCTTCGGCGTCTCCTCCTCCCTGCTCGTTCCTTCTCCCTCTTTTTCATTTTCTTAAAGCCTTAAAAAAAATAAAATTTTTTGAGCCTTCCGTTCTTCTCTCAGAACGGATCTTTTTAATTGAGAAAGAGAGGAGAACGAGTAGAATTTATCCTATCCTGAGATGGCATAGCAGCATGTCAGAAATTTTTAAAGGAAAACACATCCACAGGAGACATTCCAGAAACCACCATCAGCACCCTAATAAAATTCATTTTGACACACAACTTCACTTTTAATGGCAAGCACTGGTCATGGGGACAGCCGTGGACACTAAAATGGCACCACAATATGCCAATCTCTTCATGGCCTACTTAGAGGAGGATTTTTTTTAAACACCACCCTTATAATCCATCTGTCTACCTCTGTTTTATTGATGACATATTCCTGATTTGGACAGAAGGTAAAGACTCAAAGAAATCGCATCATAATTTTAACAACTTTGATCATTCCATAAATCTCACTATTGAGTATTCCACCACCAGCGTACATTTTTTGACACCACAGTCAGTATCACTAAAAATGGACATATACAAACTGCTCTTTACAGAAAACCCACTGACAGACACCGCTACCTGCATAATTCCAGCTTCTACCCTAATTATTCAAATAAATTTGTAATTTACAGTCAGGTGATTCGATACCATCGAATCTGCTCTGATGAGAGAACAAGAGACAGATAGCTCTCCACACTCTGAATTCCCTAATTCAGCAGGGCCACTCTCCAAGACAAATTGACAGAGAATTTGAACGCGCCATACAAATACCACGAGACAATCTGCTGGAATACAGGCAAAGACATCAAACTGACCGCACACACCTAGTGGTCACTTACAGCCCCATGCTAAAACCCCTTCAGGAAATGATCAAAGAGCTACAACCCATGCTGAAAGAAGATGAAACACTGAAAGACATCTTCCCTGAACCATCTGTCATTGCCTATACGCAGCCCCCCAGCCTCTTGAACATAATGATTCATAACAAACTCCCAGCAGATCAAAATAACCAGAAAACAAGAAGGATAACACCATACAACATGGCAAGATGTAAGACCTGCACCCACATATGTGCACAGGCCACCATTAAGACATGCCAGAACAACATAATACAAATTAATGGCTCCTACACATGTCAATCCAGTAGTGTGGTTACCTAATTCAGTGCAAGAAGTGCACTAATGGTTGCTATATTGGGGAAACTAGCCAACCACTGAAAACCAGGATGAATCACCACCGTCACACTACAGTAAACCAGATTATCAGCACTCCAGTAGGAAACCATTTTTCAGAAACAGATCACACTCTCCTGGATTTATCTGTCTTGATACTTAGAGGCAACTTCAGAAACACACAGGGCAGAAGGAAATGGGAATTGAAATATATAAAACAATTTAAATCTAACATTTCTGGACTGAATCAGGGCATCGGTTTCATGCCCACTATGGTAAACTGTAATTCTTTTTTATTGTGTACTAAATCATGTTTCTCTTATCACAGTTTGGTTCTGTACCTCTCTATTATATTTTTTTCTCCGAGTTCTGCCTGTTCTGTTTTTTTTTTTTTTTTACCTATACCTCACATCTTCCCTGCTTTTCCTATTAACTCCTGAGCTCAGTCCCACCTACTCCCTCTTGTTTTCACACCTCTGTTTATCTAGGTCTTTGTTCTTTTGTTTCTCCTAATTTCTTGATTTCCTTGCATCTTTAGGCATCTCCTGTCCATTCTACCCTTTCAGCCTGCCTCTGATCTCAGATCCTACCTGCATGCTTTTGTCTTCCCTTTAGCTTCCTTTGATCTCCTACTGACCTGTTCCTACTATGCCCCCTCCCCATTTCTTCTCATGTTTTTATTTTTTGCATCTTAGACTTTCATCTCTAGTCCCCTTTATCACCTTTCTACTTCACTTCCTGATTTTTAATTGCTCCACAGTGGAAATAAATACTGCGTGTTGCTCAGTTTTGCTATTCGCCTGAAGAAGGGACCTGTGTGGCCCCGAATGCTTGTGTATAAGTCCATCTTTGTACAAGACACTTGTTGGTCCAAGAAAAGGTATCAAACCTTCCATCTTCTCCTATCCTGAGGGAACTCTTTCTGATTGCCCCTGGGAGGTGACCTCTTGGCTCCCTCTTAAGCCATGTTGTTCAATTTACAGTTAAAGAAACCATTCCTTAAATGGTTCGGTTCCTTTTTCTAGGTCCTCTCTGGCATGTCTGAATCTCCTGTTTGCTCCAGCTTCTGCTAGTTAAACGCTGTCCTGGCACTCCAGTTGCCTTGAACTGGGGATCTATTTTCCATGCCTTCGGGGAGTCGGATTGAATTCCCACTCTGAACTTTTCCACAAAAAGGTGCCCCCTATATGGCTCCAAATACCCACAAACAGAGATCTGTGTTAGCACATAACAGGGTGCTAATGGGCTCCTTCCCCTTCCTAGTTTGTGCGCTGACCTTTCGGAACAGATTTTCTGCCTTGGCAGTCTGTGAGCTGTCAGCTGGAGTGTAAGGGGTTGGGGATGGTGGGAGGTGCAGAGAGTCTGCCTTTTGTGTACCAAGCTGTGCAAAAGGTTCTGTTGAACCTTCTTTATCAGTTTTCTTAAATGGGATCCTTGCTCCCTCACCTTGGTCCCGAGCTTACAAGCCTTCAAGCCTTTCTCACAATTTGGCAGAACTTCTCCCTCCTCCCAACATCCCCCTATCTCTTCTGCTTCTTCCTTCTTTTCTTTCTCCCTTATCTGTTCCTCCCTCAGAGCCGCCCCAGGAAGTGAGGCCCTGCGGTCCCATAGGGTAGGTTTTCCTCTTTCCTGTTCTCTGTCGGCTTATTCCTTTTTCAGTTTGTCTTTTCTTTTACCTATCTCTCAGCTCACTTGCCTCGCTCTCCTTTTTTCCTATCATTATTTTGCCTCTCCGGCTTACAGAACTGGGATGGAGGAGGAGTCTGTGGCGCCTCACGGCCGCCCCTCGCACACCACATAGTGTGTCGCTCTTGGGGGCCCGACTCCTCTTCCAAAAAAAAAAATCAAACTCCCGTGGTGGGTGCACGCCTCCAGATGACACCCAAGCAGTAATGAATGGTGAAGATACAAGAGAAGATCAAGAATTACAGTAGGTATGTAATTTCCATTTCTCGAAGATCTACTGTTACAGTAAGTTCTTATGTAACTGTACTTTCTCGACCCAGTCGACCGACGAGGCCAACAGCACTTTATTGAGGAGACCCAGCTCGCTGGGAAACATGTCGGTGAACCGGTCTCCCCGACGATCAAGGTCTCTGATCCCTTCGACCAACAGACCAAAGAAGGTGCACAAGCGCTCTAAAAAGAGGCATTGCCAACATTCTTCTTGGTCTGAAACTCTGTCAACGCTACGAAGATCTAATGTGGCAACAGCTGATTTTGTCCGGTCAAAAGTCTGTTCCTGCTTCCACACCGACCATTACTTGGCTTTCGCCTCCCAGGCGGAAGCCGACTCCTCCAGAGCAGGCATGCTCTGTTTCTCCTCCCACGGAGCTGGTCAAAATGGTTCAGCCAAAATTGATCTCTCTACCAATCTTGATGGAGCTGCAACCCAAGCAGCCCCTTATGGGGGTGCCTACCAAAGAGTCTCAGCCTGTTGTATGCCTCCCGCATAGGTTATCCATTACCCTCACTCCTGACCATCCCAAATGGGTGGAGGGTGACACAGGTGGCTGGCCAATTTATTCAGACTCCTCGGACCTTCATTCCTGTCCCTTGGACGAGGAATCTTACGGGAGGCTCTCGATGGAGGAAGGCCCTTCTTTCTTTATGGGCATCCTGCACCTTATCTCTGAATCCACAGAGATGTCTCTCGAACCCATTCAAAAATTGGCCATACACCTCCTCACAGATATCCTCAAACGGGGGGATTCACTGACATAAGCCTTTCCTGTGGCCAAGGCCATTGTCGGTCCAGCTTTGGAGCTATGACAGCATCCTGCCTCCTGCCCTGTGCCTTCTGCCCAGATGGCCTGCAAATAACTCTGTGCCCACTGGGTCCCTTTCGGGATTCACAGAGCATCGCTCTGCTGAGGGTCTGGTGACCGAATCTGTGTTCAGACACTCGGCAGATACTGATAGACCTCCAGACAAGAAGTCAAAAAAACTATGCTGCTTCTACACTAGGCCTCTGTCAGGCACGCTCTGCTGTCATCATGGGGCATTTCTCTCATGCCCTCCTGGACTCTCTTGATGAGGTCCTTCCTCATCTCCCTGCAGACCTCCAGACCACAGTCAAGCAGGTCCGGGACTAGGGTCGGACTGCTGCGAAGCTGCAACTCCAGACTGCTCTGAACCTCGGGGATTCATGTGCCCGTTCAGTGTGCCACCTTGGACACTGTCACATCTGCACAAAAGGAATCCCAGGGTTCCAAAAAACAGAAGAAAAAGCCATTTTGGCACTCTGCCCCTGTAGCCAAGCAGCCCCACTTCCAAGCGGGGCAGCAACAGCAGGCACAATCTTGGTTCCCTCAGCCCAAGTCCGGGCCTCTGGCGGCCCGTAAGCCTGGAGAACGGGATTCAGGCAGTACCCAGTCTGGACCCTTTTCCTCCAAGCCTGCTCAGTGACAGGATGGGGATGGCCATGTTCATACCTGTCACACAAGCTCTGGGTCCTCCAGTGGGGGGCCGGCTATGCCACTTCCTTTCCACTTGGTCCGCTGTTATCACGGACAAGTGAGTTCTAGAAGTGGGTCAGGGACTGGCTCTAGAATTCGAGCCAAGCCCACGCCCCACGGGAGGATATGGTGTCTCTACACACTCAGTCAGCTCTTTGAGACGACATTGTCCAACTCCTCCGCAAGGAGGTGGTGGCCAGAGTCACGGACCCACGGGTCAACCCAGGGTTCGTATCCAGGTACTTCCTGGTTCTGAAGCAGACGGGGGGCTAGCACCCCATTCTAGATCTGCATGACCTGAACCAGTTCCTCGGGTCACGCACCTTCAGGATGGTGTCTCAGATCATACCATCTCTCAAGCAGAACATGTGTTTTTTCTTCCTGGATCTTCAGGATGTGTTTTTTCATGTCCCAATCCATCCATCTCACCAGAGGTTCCTTCGCTTCTGAGCAGAAGGAGCCCTATTCGAGTTTCGAGTCACGCCATTCGGTCTGTCATCGGCCCCACTGGTCTTCACCAAACGCATTGCATTGGTGGCGGCCCATCTTCGGCGTCGAGGGGTCAGGATGTACCCATATCTTGACTGGCTCTTGGCGGGTTCCACCAAGCAAGAGGTAGAGAGGTCCAGGGACCTGGTCCTCCAGCCCTGTACCAACCTTGGTCCCCTGATCAACGAAGCCAAGTTGGCACCCGTAACTTCACAGGTGATATGTTTCACGCCAGAGCCCGGCTCCCGACGGACAGGGCGGAGGTGTTCTCCTCCTTTGCCCAATCATTTCTGGTTGGGCATTTGTGCCCTGCCCGGGACTTTCTGCGCCTTCTCGGGTACATGGCGGCCTGCACCACCATGGTCCGATGGAACCCTGTGGCATATGCACCCCCTTCAATGGGAGCTGGCCAGCTAGTGGACCCAGCGTCACGGTCACTTTGACCAGCTGGTCTCTGTAACCCTGAAGTTGTGGGATGCTCTCCAATGGTGGACCATCCTGGATCACTTGCAGGAAGGGATCCCGTTTGTCCGTCCCGAGCCAACATTCATACTTATGACCGATGCCTCTCACGGGCTGGGGAGCCCACATGAGGAACCACAAAGCCCACGGGTTCTGGAGCCCTGAATGATCCTGATATCATATCAACCTGCTGGAGCTCAGAGCAGTCAGACTGGCACTGTCCGCATTCACTCCGCTTCTTCGGGGTCAAGTGGTGCAAGTCCAGACGGACAATACCATGACCATGTACTACCTCAGCAAACAGGGTACTATGCACTCCCAGCTTCTGTGCAAAGAAGTGCTGCACATCTGGACCCTCGTGCATCAACTGGAGGCAGATCTCCTAGCCCTCCATGTGGCAGGAGCCTCAAATCAACTGGCAGATGCTCTCGGCCACATGGCAAGACGTCCCACGAGTGGTCTCTCCATCCAGAGGTAGTACACAGCCCCCAAGCTGAGGCTGCTTCATGCCCACCCCCCTCAGCTGGGCTTGCTACAGGGGGATGCTTTCTCGAGGCTGTGGACTCCAGGCCTCTTCTATGCCTTGCCTCGGTTCACAAGGTGATGGACAAGGCACAGGTAATCCTGGTAGCCCCAGACTGGCCTCGCCAGTTCTGGTATCCAGATCTCCTCAGCCTCAGCTCCAGGCCTCTGTGGCATCTTCCAGTATGCCTGGACCTGTTATCTGTCATTCAGGGGAAGGTATTCCATCCGGACCGTCCATCCCTGCACCTGACAGCCTGGTGCTTGAGCAGCTAGAGTTCCAGGCTCTTGGTCTCTCTGAGGATGTACTCACAGTTGTGGAAGCATCCAGAAAGGAGTTGACCAGGAGGTGCTATGCCTTCAAATGGAAAAGGTTTTCCATTTGGTGTCAGGGTAAGGGCCTGGACTCTTTGTCCTGTCCAGTGGCTAGCATTCTAGACTACCTTTGGTCTGTATCCAAAGGGGGTCTTTGGTCTATGACCCTTAAGGTTCACCAGGCAGTCTTCTCTGCCTACTGGGCGCGGGCCAGTCAGCAGACGGTGGCACAGGAGAAGGTCTGGTGTTTCTTTAAAGGCCTTGACCACATATCCCCTCCAGTGCATGAACCTCCACCTTCGTGAGAAATACTGCTGGTATTGGCAAAGCTCATGGGCAAGCCATTCGAACCAATGCACAAGTGTCAGATGTCACATTTGTCGTGGAAGACTGCCTTCCTGGTGGCTATCACGTCAGCCAGAAGGACTGGGGAGCTCCAGGCGCTCTCGGTGGAGTCTTCTTACCTGGTCTTCCACCAGGACAAGGTTATCCTGTGCCCCCACCTGAACTTCCTTCCAAAGGTGGTGTCAAAGTTTCACCTTAACCATGTGTTGACTCTGCAGGTGTACTACCCTAATTACACCTCTGAGGCTGAATACAGGCTCCATACTTTGGACCTGAGATGAGCACTCTCAACATAGAAACATAGAATTTGAAGGCAAATAAGGACCGCTTGGCCCACCCAGTCTGTCCATTTCTCTACCTGATGAATAAGCTACAGATCCTAGTTAACCAACAGCCTACTTCTTACTATAAGGAGTGGGCGACTGAAGTTCGCGGAGAGGTTCGCCAGCTGTTTGTGACCTACGCGGAAGTGCACCTGGCTTACCTGCAGCAAAGTGGATGATTGGCAGATGGATTACATCCTGCATTGATCTTTGCTATAGGTTGGCGGGCAAGGAGCCTCCCAGAGGGATAAGAGCTCATTCCACCCACTATACTGCTGCGTTGGTGGCTGCTTCAAGGGACATCCCTATCCAGGAAATCTGCAGGGCTGCTACCTGGAAGTCAGCAAACACCTTCATCACCCACTACCACATCGACCTTGAGTCATGCTGGGATGCTGGTTTTGGGGCCTTAGTTCTCCAATCTCTGTTCCTCAAGTAAGTATTTCAGAGGGGGTGTGCATCTTGCCTCCCTCCTCCCAGAGAACTGCTAGGAATCTGCCAATAAGTGTGGATAGGACAACATATCCACAATCCTAGAAAAACAGGATCTTCCTTCGAGATACAGCTCTTGCAGTAAGTTACAGCATAAGGACTGAAACCGGCAGGCAGCAGGGCTCCACGGAAAACTTCTAGCTAGCTATACCAAGCGGGGACCACCCCGGCCATCAGACACATCATAAAAGGGGCGGTCCCCCAGCATACTGGTTCCTTTCCAGCTGTCGACTCAAGACATCGCTCCATAATGGACGCCTTCAAGCTGACGAACGACGGCAGAAAGAATTTAAGACAATTTCTTCGAGATTTCATCTCCTTTTTGACAAGTACATGTCTTCTTCCCCAACTTTTTCTTTAGAAGAACAACCCTTGAAGTGCACTTGCAGCAAACAGCTCCCCTTCAAAGACAGGCACTCAGCCTGCATGCGGTGCCTAGGCCCAGACCACGATATCCAGGCCTGCTCCATTTGTCAGCAGTTCAATAGTAGAACCAGAATCCGCCACGAGAAAGTTCTCGAGTTTTCTCCTGGAAGAAAAACTTAAGGCCATGAAGAAAGATCCATCCTCTCGAGGGGAACCTTTGCATAAATCGAGAAAACACAAGGACAAGCACCGGGACAAGGATAGGACTCGATCCCCGAATCAGGCCTCAGACTCCCGGGCCAGCTCCAGCTGGTCGAACCACTCTCCATCCTGGGCCAGGTCTCAGCCCTCCCCGGTTAAGGTCAGGGTTTCAGGATCACCTTGTGAATCCAAAGGATAGCCGCCCCTCAGGGTCAGCCGCCAGGTCAGAGGCTTCCGACTGCCACAGGCCTCAGTCCGAGTCGACGAATACGTCTAGCGCCGGCGCTAAAGACCAATGCCAGGACACCGATCGCTCAGTCTCCCAGCCGCCCAGGGACTCAGACGTCCCTCAGCGGAAGACTTCAGAGCTTTCGTCACTAAAGCGGACGACTGAGGCAAAGCAGGCACCAGAGCCATCACCCGTACAATGCCCCAAGAACCCAATGCCACCCCCGACACTGGTCGCAGGAGGACGCCAGCACTCATGGAACTGACGAACAGATGGGGGATGCCAGAGACGGTCTACCCAATGGCCTACCAAAAGACCCGATGCCAGACCAGATGACTCCTCAGTCACCGACACCGGACAGACACCGGCACCAGGCCCTTTGTCCAGTCTGAATATACAAGAAGTCAAGGAACTCTTCAGCTTTTAGTGGGACACCATTAAAACAGATGTACCCACAACCCCGGTGAAGCACCACCCCCGTGGCACTGACACCTGAGCCTGGAGACATTACTCCACAACCTAGGGGTAGGTCCAAGGTCAGACACTCTAGATCTCAGAGTCCGAAGACGCCTCCGCGCTCCAGGACCCTTTCAAAATCCTCTAGTGACCACAGAAGAAAAAGGCCCTGATGAAGATCCCCCTCTTCGTCAGGCAACGACTCACGCCCTGATTCTTCAGGCACCCCTTGCTCTTTCCTTTTGACCCTCCTCCTCCAGATCCCCACGACCGTCCCAGGTCACCACTGGATGACCCATCATTCTCCGATATTATATGCCACATTCAGGAGAACATGGGATGGGAGACAGAGGATTTAGACCCAGAATGACAACGCCTGGTATGTTATTTGAGGCGAAAAGACCCCAAGCCTGTGGTGATTTCATCCTGGTGGACACTTTCCAGGATGCTACCACGACTGCATGGAAGCATCCTCATTCAATTCCAGTGGTCCCCAAGAAGGCCAACAGGCTTTATAGGGCCCCACAGGAGGCTCCCTACCTATCTCAGCAACCCATGGCTGACTCGCTAGTCATCACGGCTTCTCATGACCACTCCCAGCGGCCCCAACACCTCAGTGTACAGCCCCCACACCAGGAATCCAAACAATTGGACTCACTGGGTCATCACATGTATGCCTCCACTATGTGCTCACTCAGGTCCCTCAACTATTTGATGCACATGGTGCAATTTCAAAATGCACTGTGGGACCAGGGACAGGACCTACTGAAGGACTTCCCATACGGTGAAAAGAAGGAGGAGCTCCTAAACCACCTTCACACGGGCTCTGACGTTGGGACCCAAGTCCTCCAGACGTCTGTACTCTCTGCAGACTCCGCAGTGAGAGATGCCTCAACAGGCGTTTGCCTCGAAGACGCTCCTTGTTGAGGGTCTCTGGATTCACACCAGACATCCAGAAAGGAATCCTGGACATCCCATACAATGGAGCCATCTTGTTCGGTGAAGACTGTGAGAGGGTCATCACTAGACTTCAAGATGCTGGGAAGGCAGTTAGAACGGTTCAGGTCATGTATAAATCCAAGCCTGGTTCCTTTCACAGACCACAGAACCGTTTTCGGGGCCGAAAGAGCAGACAACAACCTTGGTCGGGCCAACAGCAACATTGGGGCAATTTTGGTCGCAAAAACCAACAGAGATTCTCCAGAGGTCAGGGCCAGGGAAACGCCAAATCTACACAACCTTCCGGAGCCACCACCGCCACAGCATGACTCCTTCCCGGCCCCTGCCCCCCCTCTGGATGAAAGGGAAGAGAGGGTCAGGGGTCGAGTCACTTACCACCTGTCAGGGTGGCAGAGGATCACCTCCGACCAGTGGGTTCTTCAGCTTGTCAGTCGAGGACACACTGTAGAGTTCCTCGACCGCCCACCATCAAGACCTCCTATGCATTCCTGTTACTCGGGACAGCATGCCCTGCTCATCCAGCAGGAGATATCGTCACTCCTTTCCAAGGATGCCATCGAGGTTGTACCAAGGAACCAGAGAGAGGGGATACTATTCCCACTTCTTCCTGGTCCCAAAGAAAACCGTGAACTTACGCCTGATTCTAGACCTCAGCGCCCTAAACATCCATGTGATGTACAAATGCTTTTGCATGGTTACCCTACCGGGTCTCATTCCCATGTTCAAGCAAAGGCATGTGGCTGGCATCTCTGGAAATGCAGAACGCATATCTTCATCTTCCCATAACTTGGTCGCACAAGAGAATCCTGCGCATTCGACTTTTTTGGACACCATTACCAATTCCGAGCACTGCCGTTTGGCCTGTCCTCAGTGCCACATGTCTTTACCAAGTGCATGGCAGTCATAGCAGCAGCCCTTAGGAGACAAGGCCATTATGCCTTCCCCTATTTGGACGACTGGCTCCTGATGGCCTCCTCCCCAGAGTCATTGGAGAAAGCCATTCATGACACCTGCTCCCTTTTTTACTCTCTAGGGATCACCATCAACCAAGAAAAGTCATCTCTCATTCCCTCGCAGAGACTACAATTTTTCGGCGTGGTTCTGTATACCCGTCAAGGGAGAGCCTTCCTGCCCACGGACAGAGCGTAACGCATCAGGTCACTGACCGGGACTATCATGGCAAAAAATCTGGTCTCCGCTCGGACCATACTTTGCCTGCTTGGACGTGGTAGCCGCCATTGCCACGGTCCCCCACGCTCTCCTCCACGAGTTACTCAGTGGATGCTGAGAACCCAATGGAACCAGAGGCAGGATCACTTAGACCAGCCGATCAGACTCTCATTCAAGACTTACAGTGGTTGCTGGTCCTGGACCATCTTTCTGTGGGAGTCTCCTTTGTGGTGCCAGTGCCATCTCTGACCCTCACCACCGATGCTTCGGGATCCAGCTGGGGAGCTCATCTGAGAGAGACCAGAACCCAGGGAACCTGGTTGCCCCGAAGACTCACCTCCATATCAATGTCCTGGAGATGAGGGCAGGCCTTACAGTCAGAGATTCCACCAGGTCATGTGTTGGTCCAAACGGACAACACCTCTGTGATGTATTACATCAACAAACAAGGAGGCACTCACTCCTACCCCCTTTGCAGAGAGGCAAAGTGGGTGTGGGATTGGGCATTGCAGCACACCACGTTCACCGCAGTGCACGTTCCCAGTGTGGATAACACTGTCTCTGACCTCCCGAGCTAGTCGAAGGCCAGGGCTCATGAATGGGAACTGATACAAGAGGTCGCTGAGGACCTGTTTCGACAATGGGGGGGGGCGCCAGACGTCGACTTATTCACGTCCCCATACAACGCAAAACTGCCCAATTTCTGCTCGCTAGATCCAGGGCCTGGTGTTGTCCCTCTCCTGGACAGGCAGGTACCGCGATGCTTTTCCGCCCTTCCTTTTGATCCAGAGGGTTCTTCTCAAGCTCCAATCGGAATGGGCATCACTGATCCTGATAGTGCCCTTTTGGCCCAGACATATCTGGTTTCCGCTGCTTCACCAGCTGGCTCAGGAACCTCCCTTACCGGTCAGCTCTCATTTGCTGTCCCAGGAGGCCGACTCCCTAGTCCATCCAAATCTCAAATCCCTGAACCTACACGCCTAGCTCCTAAAGATGTAGCCATTCTTAGGCACGGGGTTTCGCAAGGCATTGCCGATATCCTAATGGCAGCTAGGAAACCTTTGACTCATGCCATATATGCTCTGAAATGGCAGAGATTTTGTGTATGGGCTCAGGCCCGCAATATCAATCCTCTTCAATTTGCTGAGAAGTCCATTTTAGACTACCTCCTATCCCTTTTCCAGTCGGGATTGGCATATTCCTCTCTGAAGGTACACCTCTGTGCCATGTCAGCATACCACACACTGGTTGGTCAGCGCTCGTTAGCTTCCCGCACAGTGTCTTGCATCTCAGACCCCTGATTAAGGATCAGATTCCTCCTTGGGACCTTCTTTTCGTTTTAGAGCAACTTACGCTGCCTCCCTTTGAACCAGCCGTGGAGTGCGAGCTTCGCCTTCTCTCCTGGAAGGTGTTATTTTTAGTTGCCGTTCCTTCAGCACAGAGGATTTCTGAACTTCAGGCACTCATGTGTAAAGAGTCTTACTTGATTTTCCATAAGGACAGGGTGTCCTTAAGGACCAATCCTAAGTTCCTTCCTAAGGTGGTTTCGGCCTTAACTTTAAACCAGGACATTGACCTTCTGGTATACTTCCCCAACTACACAAACAGAGGGGAAGCCCTCTTGCACACTCTAGATGTACATAGGATTTTAAGGTTCTACTTGGCCAGAACCCGTTTGCACAGACAATCTGACCAACTTTTTTTATCCTTCGCTCTAAGGATGTTGGGTGCACCAGTATCGAAACAAACTCTCTCCAAATGGCTTGTTAACTGCATTGTCTTCTGTTACCAGAAATGCAATAAACCCTTGCTGGGAGAAAGGTAAAGGGCCATTCTACAAGGGGGGTAGCTACCTCCTTCGCTGCCTTAAAAAAAATGTAGTGACATCCACCATTTGTGCGGCTGCTACTTGGAGTTCAGTGCACACTTTCGTGAGACACTACAGTTTGGACATCGCCTCCAGGCATAGAGCAGGCTTTGGCCTGGCAGTCCTCCACGAACTTATGTCCTAAGTGGTTCCTTTCTTCCTCGATCTCTCCTATCCTTCTCCTGACTGTTACCATTACTCCCTTACTGCTTGGGAATCAGTCCTAATGGTGTAACCTGCTGCAGGAGCTGTATCACAAATTAAAATGAAAAAATTACTCACCATAGTAATTATGTTTCTTCTATTGGAGTCTTGCTGTATTCTGACTAATGCAGTTAGCCCCAGCCTTTAAACTGCCCCAGAGAACAAAGGGTTAACTTTCTGTGCAGAGCATAGAATGCTGAGCTCGAGCTCGGTTGGTGTCTGTCGGTTTCCCTTTGAAATCTAACCATCAGATCTTTATGAACAAAAACTCACTAGCTATCCTATGTGGAAACTGTAAAATTTTATTAGCCAACTGGCAACAACATGTTTTGGATTCCCAAAGGAAGACTCAAGTCAGGAAACACAAAACAAAAAAAACCCTTCAAATAAGAACAACAACAAGACAAACACCCAAACAAAAAAGCAGATGGTGTAAAGGAGCACCCTCAAGGTGCAACACTGCGCCTGCCCACCCACTTCCCAAAAACCAGGTTCTGAGAGGGAAGGCAGAGGGGGAGGTCAGAATACAGCAAGACTCCAATAGAAGAAACATAATTACTAAGGTGAGTAATTTTTTCTTCAAACATAGTCTTGCTGTATTCTGACTATGCAGACTACCAAGCAGTACCTCCATGGAGGAGGGACAGAACCTACTTTGGGAATAGGCTCTGAAGTACTGCTGTGCCAAACTGAGCATCACTCCTAGCCTAGATATCCAGAGAGTAATGCTTGGAAAAGGTATGGACTGTTTTCCAGGTGGCTGCTTGACAAATTTCTAAGAGAGGAATATCCCTGGCAGCAGCCAGGGAAGCAGCTGTACCTCTTGTAGAGTGAGCCCTCAGGCCTGAGGGTGGAATCTTTCCCAGTTTCTCATAGCAGAACTGTATACAAGACACAATCCACCTGGCAATAGTTCTCTTGGTGGCAGGTTTGCCCTTTCCCACTTCTCCATAAGTGAGGAACAACTGGAGGGACTTTGGTACACTCTATGTTGTAGCTAAGGGCTCTTTTAACATCTAAACTGCGTAGCCTCCTCTCTCCTGGTGAAGAAAACAGGAAGAGACATAGACTGATTCAAGTGGAAATCTGAAACCACTTTGGGCAAGAACCTTCTATTGGTTCTAAGGACCACTTTATCTCTGTGAAAGGAGATAAAATCAGGTTCCACTGACAGGGCTTGCAATTCACTGATACGTCTGGCAGAGGTAATGGCTACCAAAAACACAATTTTCCAAGTCAAGTACTTAAGCTCTGCTGACGACATAGGCTCAAAAGGAGGTTGCATAAGTTGAGCAATGCAAACATTTAAATCCCAGGCAGGGGCAGGGTCTCTAAAGGGAAGACTGGTGTGAAGCAATCCTTTAAAACATTTACAGAATACAGGATGAGATGATAGTGAGGAAGACTTCCCCACTGACAGAAAAGCAGAAACAGCTGACAAGTGTACATTGAGAATAGCTGGTCTGAGGCCTAGGCCATTAAGATGGACCATGTTGTCCAGAACTGTAGGCAATTCAGCAGTATCTGGAGAAATATGCTTCTTAGAACACCAAATGCTGAATCTCCTCCATTTGGAGTTGTAAGTCTTTCTGGTGAAGGGCTTTCGAGAAGCTTTGAGAATATTCACAACCCCCTGAGACAGATGCAAATCTGCAAACTCTAACTCTTCAAGAGCCATGCTTTGAAATTGAGAGACTGAAGATTGGGGCACCAAATCCTCCCCTGAGAGGAGGTTAACGAGTTATAATTCCTGGGAAGAGACAGGGGAAGATGGACTGCTAGAGACAGCAACAAGGGGGTACTAGGGCTGTCTGGCCCAGTCTGGAGCAATCAGAATCACTTTGCAAGGTTGTGACCTTATCTTGACTAAAACTTTGAACAGAAGGGGGAAGGGAGGGAAGGCAAAGACACATTTCCCTTCCCAGTTCAGAACCAGAGCATCCAGGGGGACTGAGCCCAAGACTGGGGGGTCTGCAACAAAAGAGAGGAAGTTGGTGATCGTCTGAGGCTGCAAAAAGATCTATCTCTGGAGTGCCCCACCTTGAAAAAATCACCTTCAATAACAGAGGGTCCAGGGACCATTCGTGATGGCCCTGTGAGATCTTGCTCCGTGCATCTGCTAGCACATTCACCTTCCCTGGAAAGTGAACTGCTGTCAGAGAGGTTTGCAGGGAATAAGCCAGGGACCACAACTTCATTGCTTCTGTGCACAAGGCCATAGACTGAGTGCCTCCCTGCTTGCTGATGTACCAAATGGTGGTGTTGTCTGTTCTGACCTGAACCACCTTGTTCTGTACCGACAGAGAAAGCTTGCAGGGCCAGAAAAACTGCCCTGAGTTCCAGGAGATTGATATGGAGAAGGGATTCCTGAGGGGACCACAGTCCCTGGGCAGTGAGGGCCCCCAGATGGGCTCCCTAGCCCAGAAGAGAAGCATCCGTGATAAGGACCACTGAATGAGACTGAGTGGCAAATGTGATCCCTTGCCTTAAATTGTCCTGATCCTGCCACCATTGAAGGGCTTGGATCAAGGTCAGAGTCACTGGGATCAGTTTGGTAAGGGAATCCTTCCTCTAAGACCAAAAAGCCCTCAGATGGAACTGAATGTCCCTCATCTGGAATCTTGCACCTTGGACCACTGCCGTAGAAGCTGCCATGTGTCCCAAGAGCTGGAGGAAATGCCTTGCTGGTCGAGATACCTGAAGGCTGAAGGAAGAGGCTAGTTCTATAAGAACCCTTGCCCTTTCCAGGGGAAAAAAGACTCTTGCTTTGACCATATCCAGCTCTGCACCTATAAAAGTAAGAAGCTAGACAGGCTCGAGAACTGACTTGGGAAGGTTGAGAAGAAATCCTAGAGAAGTGAGCACTTGCTGGGTCACTTGCAGGTCTGACTTGACTTGGTCTGGAGACTGGCCCACTATTAGCCAGTCGTCCAGATATCTTTTGCCTCCTTAGAAAGGCAACTACTACTGCCAGGCACTTTGTGAAGACCCTTGGAGCAGAAGTTAGGCCGAAGGGCATTGCTCTGAATTGATAATGGCCTGAGTGCAGCTCGAACCTGAGGTACTTTCTGTGGGAGCATCTGATGAGAATATGGAAATAGGCATCCTTGAGGTCCAGGGAAACTAGCCAGTCCCCTTGCCTTAGAGAGGGTAGAATTATTCCCAGAGTCACCATTTTGAACTTTGGCTTTAAAAGGTACTTGTTTAAATATCTGAGATCCAGGATGGGCCGCCATTCTCCTGTCTTTTTGGGGGTTAGGAAGTACCTGGAGTACAATCCTTTCCCCTGTGTGTAGGGGTGGAACCTTCTCTATGGCTCTCAGAGCCAAGAGGGAAGAGACCTCTGCCTCTAGGGCAAGTGCCTCTGAAGGACTTGCAGGTGGAAAGGATCTGGTTCTCATCTTTGGAAATTTTTTGAAGCTGAGAACCAGTCCCTGGCTTACTACTTCCAGGACCCATTTGTCTGATGTTAGACACCCAGTCCTGGACAAAGTAAGCCAGCCTGCCCCCTACAGGTGGTGGAGAATCGGCACTGGCAACCCCATCAGGGTGCCTGTTTGGCAGGGGCTTTAGGCTGAGGGGTGGAAGCAGGCCTGCTTGTACCCAGTCTGCCTCTCCCTCTGAAGAACCCCCCTATGAGCATAAGCAGAAGAGAAGGCCTGGGCTTGGTAGAAAGGCCTATGAAAAGGCCTGCCCCTGCCCCTGGAATGTGGCTTGCCTTTCCTTGGCCTGAGCACTCCTATAGGTGGTCCTGTATTCATCCATTTTCTTCATGTAGTTCTCTGTTTGCTCCCCAAACAGAGAATTACCCACAACAGGAAAATCCATGTCCTTAGTCTGGGTATCCTGAGACAGGCTAGTACATCTGAGCCAAGCCATCCTACAAAGGGCCACAGATGTAGCCATGACTCTAGATGAAACATCATTGGAGTCCACTGCAGCGTGGAACTGCACCTTGGATGCCTCGATACCATCCGCAGCCATCTGCTTCAGCTCCTTGGCAAGCTGGCCAGGGACCTGTTTAGCTAAAGCCATTACAGTGTCCCATCTAGATTTCTGATATCTAGCTGTATAGGCCATATAATTAGCCTGCCTGAGTCCCAAGGATGCTGCCATGTACTGTTTCTTTGCCATGGCATCAATCCTCCTGGAGTCCTTATCTGTGGGGTGTGAAGCCAAGGGTATATTTGCCTTATCACAGGCAGCAGCCTGCACTACCCCAACATGGCTGCATTGCTGGGTAAGGAACTCCGTATCTGAGCCTGAGAGAGTATACCTCTTGTCCATTCTCTTGTCCACAGGAGGTACAGAATTAGGAGTCTTTAAAATGTTTGTCTGTTTCCCAAAGGACTTATGAAGGGGAATAGACAGCCTCCTGGACTCTGGGATATCCATCATCTCAACATAGTCAGGCTCCTCCTGATTGTCTACAGCTTCTTCCATAGGAAGCTGAAGAGTTTCAGCCACTTTTTGTAGAACATAAAATGGGAAGGGACTCAGAAAGCCTGGGAGGAGAAACCCCTGAAGGTCTGTCTGGGAGATGTCAAGTCAATGGGCACATCCAGACTTTGTAATCACCATCACTGTCCTCCACTCTCCTTCCTCCTCCTCGGTTCATAAAAATCTTCTAAATTATAATCTGGAACTGGGGAACCGACCGAACCGAGCCCCTTCCCGATGGTGCCGGTTCGGTCGGAACCAGGGTTAGCGATTGAACAATCCTTATCGCTTTGGCTATTTCATCAGCGGTCAGAGAAAGAAGTTGTGGATCCGCACCAGCTGATTTATCCCTTCTTTTTCTTTTAACCAGAACCGACTCCTCAGAGTCTGTTCTCCTTTTGCCCGAAGAAGTTTTGCCTTGGTCAGAGGGCACTCCTTCTGGTTCGGTTGGAACCGAACCGGGCTGGCCATCCGGGTCAGCAGACTTCTTGGCCTCCCTTTCCCTGAGCCTACCAACTCTGTTTTCCAGGGTAGCTGCAGGAAAATTCTTGAATAAGCTTTTTGAACAAACCTGACTGGTTCAAACCGAACCGATCCCACGTTTACAAGTTCCACACAGAAGAACAAGAAATAAACCTATCTAGTACTCACGATACCACAGACAGAGACTGAACCGACAGGTTAACGGATTAAATTCGGTCGAAAACCAAGGAAAACGGCACTTTAACTGACAAACTTGAACTGAGCAAAGGAGAAATCTCCGGAGTGACTGTTCAGTGAGGCGGAGTAAAGAATCTGACAGTTTGAGTTCAAACAGCAACAGACAGAGTCTCAACCAAGCTCTAGCTCAGCGTTCCATGCCTGGCATGGAAAGTTAACTCTTTCATCTCCGGGGCAGTTCAAAGGTTGGACATCACTGCATATGTCAGAATACAGCAAGACTTCATGTTGTTTGAAAGACAAGCAGAAAGGCTGTCTTTGATGATGCTCGCTTCAGGACAGAATTCCCACAGGTTCAAAAGGACACTCCATGAACTTGAATATGCAGAGGTTTGTGTTCCATGGGAAAAACCTCCGGTCCCTAGAAGGGTCTGAAAGTGAAATGGCCCTTTGTCGAATTCTTTGAAATGATCTGAGAAATGACAGATTTCTCTTACCTGACAGAAAAAGAATCCGAGTAACCACTAGGTGTACTCCCAAAAAAGAGGCCTACTATAATTAAGAAAATAAAAACCTTTATATTTATACAGGAAACAAGTCACAAAGACCAAACTAGTTCCATGAAAAAGACAGTAATGCCTGGATATGAACTAAATAATCCAGTCATGAGAGGAAAAAGGATTGAAAAACTCTAGGATCTTATCCTATTACCAAAGGGAAACACTGCTTCCACTAGGAAACTGAGGTTTTCGTGGTACTAAGACTTTTTTTTTTCCTCATAGACGTTCCAGGCCTTGTTTGGATACAGGGACTCTAGGAGATCTAGCCTCTCAAGAACCAGGCCTTGAAGAGAAAAGACTGGGAGTTGGGAAACACTACTCCTGTGTGAGAAAGGAAGTAGCTTGCTGAAACAAAATCAGCCAGAAGGCTGTTTAACTGAAACTTTTTTTTTTTATCAGAAAGTACCAAGGTTGTCCAGAGCCACTGGGATTGTGGTGGCTGATTCCTTAACTAGAAAGGTATTTAGGAAACAAGTGATATATGGGGAGAGAGAACTTCTCCGACCAGTCTTGAGATAAGAAAGTCCATTGGAAGGAACCCCGAGCCGGGGCCTGCAACAGGAAAAAGAGAAAATATGGTGGTTCAGGCTGGAGGTGAAAATTCAGATTTGGACATGACCTTACCCCCTGAATGATGTGGCTAGGACTTGTGTGCTGAGGGCTCACTTGCGGTGGCCCTGACTAATGCGGCTTAGAGGATCTGCCAAAGGGCCCACCTACGGTGGCCCTGACTATGCCAAAGTGTTGTCCTTGCCCGACAGACAGATGAGTGACTAACGACACCTCCAAAGAAGCCAGCTAGAGATCAAAACTCGTTATTGTGGAGAGATTGGAAGCCTTGTGTCCCAAATGCTCGTTGGTGTGATACAGGGCAGGAATATCATCTGGTCCTCTCTGTATTAAATGACCTCTGGACTGAAAAAATGCAGGCTTGATAGAGATGCTCTGAGATTCCAGGGACTGATGAAGGAAGGACTCTCTCAGAAACCAAGACCCAATGATGGAACCCCCCCGAAAGGAAGTGCCCACCAGAAGGCAGCCTCTGTACTGAAGATTTGAAGGGGATAGGCGTGAAGTTCACTGTTTCCTTACACCAGTCCAGCTTGTAACAGAGTTAAGGCTTCATGAAAAATTCTCTTATTTGGAATCTGACCTAGAAGTCTAGCCCCTGGGACTCTAGTGACAAAATAATGCACCACATACAGGGAACGAACTTCCCCTGACAAGAGATGAGCGTTGCTGAGATTTAGATGGTTAGGGAACCTTTTTCTAGTAGGTACAAAAAAAAAAACCCAAGACTGTAGGAAATAACATGTCAGACTTGGGGCTTGAAAACCAAAGTCAAGGAGATTGGCTATGGACGGCTAAGCCTCTGAGAAGGGAAAACAGAGAATCTTCCTGGACATAGTCTCCAACACTCATTCACACTAATGGAATCTACGTCAGAGGTGCTAGGACCCAGTGGGAGCAAACTTTTTTGCAGGAGGGTCGGCGCCAGAGATGGAGCCGCGAGCCTCGGCTCGTGCGGCAATGACTATCTCTGCGTCGACCCTCCAACCGCCTTGGTTCCTTTTTTCCCTGCCGTTGAGTGCACTACAGTGATGACGTTGCTTGCCCACTGGGAGTTAAACTTCAAACTAGCAGCATAGTTTTCAGTTCTTTTTTATTTTGTAGTATTTCTTGAATAAAGTACAGCTTACTATATTTATTATAAGAAAGAAGTCTCAGCCTACATTGAGTGAGTCGACCATGAGCAGGTCAGGTGACTGTAGGGAGACTTTGTATGAAAGTTGTTTAGTCAGCCAGGCTGGGTCTGGTCCGCTGCCCTCTCCGGAGCGGTGGGTCTGACAACGGACACTCCAATGCCCAGGGGGAGAGGCGGTCCCCTTGGAAGCATAAAAGAAAACAGTTGCACCCGGCACTGTTCGGCCTCGTGCTCTTCTTCGACCCGTAGGTCCAGAAAGAGAAGGCATCACTCAAGGTCACCTTCTGGTATGTCTGCGCGTCGACAGTTGGTCATTGGGGTCAGTTGCCGGTTTCTGTCTTCGGTCTCTGACCTCTTCGACATCTGAGCCCTTCCCCGCCTTCTGGTAGGGCTTCAGATGAGCAGTTTCATCAGTAGGCCACTTTGATGGAGCAATGGGTTCAGAGGTTGGTCCAGCTGCCTGGCCCGGTCACTCAGGAGTCCTCGGACCCTTCGGGAGATCGAGTAGGGTGGCTGGGCCTCCCTAGTCGCACGGTTCCTTCTTCGGTGCTATCGACCCTGCACTCGGGTGTTCTCCCCCCTCACATGTCTGCGGCGCAGGGGGCCACACCGATGCCTCTATCTCCTGCTACTTTTCCTTCTTTTTCCTCAAATCTTGGTTTTCGGGGCCCTGCGTTGGTTTTGGTGCCATGTGGCTTTTCGGCCCCGTCAGGCTTGTCGGCACCAGGGGTCTGTCAGCGCCATGCACTGTGCTGGACCAGGCAGCGCCATGCTCTTCGGCACCGAGACTTGGTGTGATGTCTTCCAGTCTTCAGGGCTCCACGACTCTGAACACTTTTCCCTCCTATTTTCACTCCTTTCCTGTCCATACAGTCCCTCCTGGACTGTCAGGAGATGATATTGGGCCTGACCCAGACTTTAGGCTAGGTGATGACGTGGAAGGAACAGGATCTAATCCTATTGCAGAGCCTGTGGTTGAGGACCTGTCATTTAAGACGCTGCTGAAAAATCTGAATTCCACTCTTTCGCTCCAGACTACAGATGTCGATCCTGGGAAGCTTTTAAGACTCCAGTACCTTCATGTCCCAGAGATCCCTATGGATTTAACTCCTCCAGTACAGCCCTCCTTTGAGACGCTTTCTCAAATGGTATGGAATAATCCTGCTCTCATTCCTTCTGTAGCTAAGTCCATAGATAGAAAGTACGCGGCTCCCAAGGATCGACCCATTTTGGCCTCCCAAGCCTTTGCAGACCCTATTGTAGTCTTGACAGAGAATAAGGTCGTCCTTCCTCAGACTACTACAGCCCGACCTATAAACAAAGAATCTTGTAAGATAGATACTTTGGATAAGAGAGTCTTTGTTGCATCCACCCTGGGTATGCGTATTGCCAGCTACCAGTGTTATTTCTCTCAATATGAGTATGTTCTTTGGCATTCGCTCAAACAATTTGTAGAAGCTCTACCGGAGTCTGACACTAATTCAGAGCTGCTTCAAACCATAACCAGGGGTATCGAGTCCAACAACCAGCAGGTTAAAGCAGATATGGATGCTTTCGATACTGCCTCCCGAGCGGCAGCAGCAGGTATTTGTACCCGCCGTCACGCCTGCCTGCACACTTCAGGCTTCACGAATGATGCCCAGCAACAGGTCATGGCGTTACCCTTCGGTATGTACCTCTTTGGTCCTAAAGTAGAGCGAGCTCTGGAGTCCACACAAAAGACTAGGTCTGCCATTAAATTGGCTCGACCTGCTCCCGCCCCTTCTCGGGGGGGTGTTAATAAGTGTCAATTTCACAACTGTCAGTCCTTTTGAGGCAAGGGCAGGGTAGGTTTTAATAAAAACCAAGCCCCCTAGCCTCAAAAGAAAATGCAACAGAAAGCACAAGGGCCCAAAGTGCCCAGTGCCGCCTTCTGAGTTTCTGGCCCAAGTCCCACCTCAGCTGCCCGAGGGGGACTCTTTCTCTGCAGTGAGAGGTTGTCTGACTCAGTTCTACGACCAGTGGAAGTCCATAACTTCGAACAAATGGGTCCTCCGGACAATCTGCGAGGGGTATTCCCTCAATCTTTCAGAGACCCCTCCAGATCGTCCCCCCAAACGTTAGCCCAGGCTGTCAATACTTCAGTCAGAGCTTCTCGCTTCCGAGATACAAGGTCTTCTGAACAACAGGGCAGTAGAAATAGTTCCACTGGATCAACGGAACACAGGGTTCTACTACCATTATTTTCTAGTGCCAAAGAAAACCGGGGGCATGCGCCCCATTCAGACAACATGAAGTCTTGCTGTATTCTGACAATCTGCAGTTAGCTCCAGTCTTTAAACTGTCCCAGAGAGTATAGGGTTAATTTTCTATGCAGTGCATAGAACGTTGAGCTTGAGCTCAGTTGAGGCCTCTGTCTGCAGCATTTGAAACCCAACCATCAGATTCTTTACTCCGCCTCACTGAACAGTCGCTCTGGAGATTTCTCCTTCAGCTTGGTTCGAAAGTCAGTTAAAGTGTTGGTTAAAGCATTGGTTTAATCCGAAATTATTTCCGCATTGTCAGTTCAGGCTCTCTCTACAGTACCGTGAGTACTTAGATAGTTTTACTGTTTACTTTGTGGAAATTGTATGGCTTGTCGATCGGTTCGGCTGAACCGATCCATTAGTTTAATTTCTTGTGCTTTTGTTTAGTGTGTGGTTACCGGACCTTATTGATTCTAAAAAAAAAACGTGTTTTAAATGTTTTTTTCCAATACCTGTGACATGGTTAGGAACCGATAAGGGAGTCTTGCCTGGTGGTTGCGGAAAAAAGGGTAAGTTTGGTTAGGTTGACCATGTCTGAGAAACCCAAGAAAAAAAACAGGCCCACTGGGTTTCAACACTGCAGTGAGTGTGGGGAGGTCTTTGCTAAGGCTGATCCCCACACCACCTGTGTTTATTGTCTGGGGTTTGAACACCTCGATACAGACTGCCAAATTTGTAAACATTTTCCTAAGTCTACCCTGGAGAAAAGATTAGGTAGACTTAGGGAAAAGGAGGCCTAGAAGTCCGCTGACCCAGATGGCCAGCCCGGTTCGGTTCTGACCGAACCAGAAGGAGTGCCCTCTGACCAGGGCGATACTTCTCCGGGCAAGAGCCATGCTGATTCTGAGGGATCGGTTCCTACAAAAAGGAAACGTAAAGATAAGTCAACCGGTTCGGATCCGGAGGTCCATATTCCGACCGCTGATGAAACTGCCCGAGCGATTCAGATTGTTGAATCGCTTCGCCCAGTTTTGTTCGATCTGGCTCCATTAGCTAGGGGCTCGGTTCGGTCGGTTCCACCGGTTCAGGACTATGCCCCAGAAGATTTTTATGAACCAGAATTTGAGGAGGAGGAGGGGGATTATGAACAAGATGATGACTATGATGGAGCAGAAAGTCTGGATGTGCCCATTGAACCGGACATCTCCCCAGACAGACCTTCTGGTGTTTCCCCTCCTAGGCTCTCTGAGTCCCTTCCCCACTATCTGTTCTACAGGAAAGTGGCTGAAACTCTCCAGCTCCCCACGGAGGAAGCTACAGAGAATCAAGAGGAGCCTGATTTTGTAGAAATGATGGACATCCCAGAGTCCAGGAGGCTGTCTACTCCCCTGCACAAATCATTTGGGAAACAGACACAAAAAAATTTAGTCTCCTAATTCTGTACCTCCTGTTGATAGAAGAATGGACAAGGGGTACACTTTATCAGGCTCAGACATGGAGTTTTTCTACCAGCAATGCAGCCATGTTGGGGAAGTGCAGGCTGCAGCCTGTGACAGGGCTAATGTTCCCTTGGCTTCACAGCCCCCCAGATAAAGACTCCAGGAGGATGGATGCCTTGGCAAAGAAGCAATACATGGCATCCTCTTTGGGACTCAGGCAGGCTAATTATATGGCCTATGCAGCCAGGTACTAAAAGTCCAGGTGGGACACTGTACTGGCACTGGCTAAACAGGCCTCCGAGGTGGCTGCAGATGGGATTGAGGCATCTAAGGTACAGTTTCATGCTGCTGTGGACTCCAGTGATGTGCCATCAAGA
Source organism: Neoceratodus forsteri (assembly GCA_016271365.2). Classification (NCBI taxonomy): domain Eukaryota; kingdom Metazoa; phylum Chordata; order Ceratodontiformes; family Ceratodontidae; genus Neoceratodus; species Neoceratodus forsteri. Next base: position 124,362,903 of record JADMNL010000030.1, on the reverse strand, counting down.
GTCATGGCTACATCTGTGGCTCTTCGGAGAATGGCTTGGCACAGATGTACTAGTCTCTCACAGGACACCCAGGCTAAGGCCATGGATTGCCCTGTGGAAGGTAATTCTCTGTTTGGGGAGCAGACAGAGAATTACATGAAGAAAATGGAGGAATATAGGAGTGCACGGGCCAAGGAGAGCCAGGTAACTCCTCAAAGAAAGCAATCTAGGGACAGGAGCAGGCCTTTTCATAGGCCTTTCTACCAAGCACAGGCCTCTTCTCCCTTTTCACAGAGGGGGTTCTTCAGAGGGAGAGGCAGAAGGGGGATGAGCAGGGCTGCATCCACTCCTCAGCCTAAGGCCCCTGCCAGACACCCTGATTGGCCTGCCCGGGTCGACTCTCCTATCCCTGTAGGGGCAGGCTGGCTCACTACATCCAGGACTGGGTGTTTGTTACTTCAGACAAGTGGGTCCTGGAAGTAGTAAGCCAGGGACTGGTTCTCAGCTTCAAAAAATTTCCAAAGATGAGAGCCAGATCTTTTCCACCTGCAAGTCTCTCCGAAACCCTTGCCCTAGAGGCAGAGGTTTCATCTCTTCTGGCCTTAGAAGCCAGAGAGAGTTCCCACCCTACACTGGGGCAAAGGTCTCACTCCAGGTACTTTCACCCCAAAAGACAGGGAGGGTGACCATCCTAGACCTAAGATACCTGAACAAACATCTTTTAAAACCAAGATTCAAGATGGTGACTCTGGGAATAATTCTTCCCTCTCTAAGGGCAGGGGACTGGCTAGCCTCCCTGGACCTCAAAGATGCCTACTTTCACATCCCCATCAGGTGCTCCCACAGAAAGTACCTCAGGTTCAGGTTGCCCTCAGGCCATTACCAGTTCAAAGCAATGCCCTTTGGCCTACCATCAGCTCCAAGGGTTTTCACAAAGTGCCTGGCAGTAGTAGTGGCCTTTTTAAGAAGGCAAAAGATTTCCATTTTTCCATACCTGGACAACTGGCTCATAGTGGGTCAGTCTCCAGGCCAAGTCAAGTCAGACCTGCAAGTGACCCAGCAAGTGCTCACTTCCCTGGGATTTCTTCTCAACCTCCCCAAGTCAGTTCTCGAACCAGTGCAGATTCTTACCTTTACAGGGGCAGAGCTAGATACTGTTAAGGCAAGAGCTTTTCTTCCCCTGGAAAGGGCAGGAGCTCTTATAGAACTGGCTTCTTCCTTCAGCCTTCAGGTGTCCCGACCAGCAAGACACTTCCTGCAGCTCTTGGGCCACATGGCAGCTTCTACAGAAGTGGTCCAAGGGGCAAGATTCCAGATGAGGGACACTCTATTCCATCTGCGGGCCTTTTGGTCCCAAAAGAAGGATCCTCTTACCAAACTGATTTCAGTGACTCGGACACTGATCCAAGCTCTACAATGGTGGCAGGATCAGGACAATTTAAGGCAAGGGGTCCCATTTGTCACTCAGACTCATTCAGTGGTTCTTACCAGGGATGCTTCCCTTTTAGGTTGGGGAGCTCATCTGGGGGCTCTCACAGCCCAAGGACTGTGGTCCCCTCAAGAGCCCCTTCTTCATATCAATCTCCTGGAACTCAGGGTAGTTTTTCTGGCCCTACAAGCTTTTTCTCCATCTGTACAGAACAAGGTGGTTCAGGTCAGAACAGACACCACCACCATGTGATACATCAACAAGCAGGGAGGCACTTGGTCTATGGCCTTGTGCACGGGAGCCATGAAATTGTGGTCCCTGGCGTATTCCCTGAAGACCTCTCTGATAGCAGTCCACCTTCCAGGGAAGGACAATGTGCTAGCAGATGCACTGAGCAGGATCTCCCAGGCCCATCACGAATGGTCCCTGGATCCCTTGGTGTTAAAAGTGATTTTTTTCAAGGTGGGGCACTCTAGAGATAATCTCTTTGCAGCCCCAGACAATCACCAACTTCCTCTGTTTTGTTGCAGACCCCCAGTCTTGGGTTCAGTCCCTCTGGATGCTCTGATTTTTGAACTGGGAAGGGAAATTTCTGTATGCCTTCACTCCCTTTCCTCTCCTGTTCAAGGTTCTAGTCAAGGTAAGGTCACAACCTTGCAAAGTGATTCTGATTGCTCCAGACTGGGCCAGACAGCCTTGGTACCCTCTGTTGCTGTCTCTAGCAGTACATCTTCCCCTGTCTCTTCCCAGGAATTACAACCTGTTAACCTCCTCTCAGAGGAGGATTTGGTACCCCAATCTTCGGTCTTTCAATCTCAAGGCATGACTCTTGAAGAGTTAGAGTATGCAGATTTGCACCTGTCCCAGGGGGTTCTGGATATTCTCAAAGCCTCTCGAAAGCCTGCCACAAGAAAAACATATTACTCCAAATGGAAAAGATTCAGCATTTGGTGTTCCAACAAGCATATCTCTCCAGACACTGCTGAATTGCCTACAGTTCTGGATTATATGGTCCATCTTAATGGCCTAGGCCTCAGACTAGCCACTCTCAAGGTACACTTGTCAGCTGTTTCTGCTTTTCTGTCAGTGGGGAAGCCTTCCTCACTATCATCTCATCCTGTGTTCTGTAAATTTTTCAAGGGATTGCTTCATACCAATCCTCCTTTTAGGGATCCTGCCCCTGCCTGGGACTTAAATGTTTGCACTGCCCAGCTTATGCAACCTCCTTTTGAGCCTATGTCCTCAGCAGAGCTTAAGTACTTGACTTGGAAAACTGTGTTTTTGGTAGCCATTACCTCTGCCAGACGTATCAGTGAGTTGCAAGCCCTGTCAGTGGAACCTTATTTTTATCTCATTCCATAGAGATAAAGTGGTCCTTAGAACCAATAGGAGGTTCTTGCCCAAAGTGGTTTCAGACTCCCATTTGAATCAGTCCATGTCTCTCCCTGTTTTCTTCACTGATCATTCTTCCTCCGGGGAGAGAAGGCTACACAGTTTAGATGTTAAATGAGCCCTTAGCTACTACACAGAGCATACCAAGGGTCACAGGTTTGATTCCCTCTAGTTATTCATCACTTATGGGGAAGTGGGAAAGGGCAAACCTGCCACCAAGAGAACTATTGCCACGTGGATTGTTTCTTGTATACAATTCTGCTATGAGAAACTGGGAAAAAATCCACCCTCAGGTCTGAGGGCTCATTCAACAAGAGGTACAGCTGCTTCCCTGGCTACTGCCAGGGATATCCCTCTCTTAGAAATTTGTCAAGCAGCCACCTGGAAAACAGTCCATACCTTTACCAAGCATTATTCTCTGGATATCCAGGCTAGGAGTGATGCTCGGTTTGGCACAGCAGTACTTCAGAGCCTATTCCCAAAGTAGGTTCTGTCCTTCCTCCATGGAGGTACTGCTTGCTAGTCTGCAGAGTGTCAGAATACAGCAAGACTTCATGTTGTTTGAAGAAAAAATTACTCACCTTAGTAACTGTGTTTCTTCTAATGGAGTCTTGCTGTATTCTGACCTGCTTCCCCTCTCAGAACCTGTTTTTGGGAAGTGGGTGGGCAGGTGCAGTGTTGCACTCCAGAGGTGTCTTCAGCACACCCTTCTTTTTACTTGGGTGCTTATATTATAGTCTTTATTTGAATAGGTTTTTGGTTTTGGGTTTCCTGACTTGAGTCTTCCTTTGGGAATCCAAAACTTTTGTTGCCAGCTGGCTAGTTAAAAAATTTTACAATTTCCACATAGTATAGTTAGAGTGTTTGCTCAGAAGAATCTGACGGTTGGGTTTCAAAGGGCTGCAGACAGAGACCTCAAGCTCAACGTTCTATGCACTGCATAGAAAATTAAGCCTATACTGTCTGGAGCAGTTTGAAGGCTGGAGCTAACTGCAGATTGTCAGAATACAGCAAGACTCCATTAGAAGAAACACAATTACTAAGGTGAGTAATTTTTTCTTTTGGACCTCAGAAAATTGAACAAATTTCTTCCCAAGGAAAAGTTCAAAATGATTTCGCTATGAACCCTGTTACCTTTGCTTCATCAACACGACTGGCTAGCTTCCTTGGACATGCAGGATGCTTACCAGCATATTCCTATTCACCCAAAGCATCACAAATACCTAAGATTTGTTACTTTGGGCCAGCATTATTAGTTCAAAGTCCTGCCCTTTGGGCTATCCTCGGCGCCGCGAGTTTTTACAAAGTGTTGTGCAATTCTCGCAGCACATCTCAGAAAGATCGGAATTCAAGTGTTCCCATATCTGGATGACTGGCTTCTAGCAAGTCCTTCCAGGCAAGAAACTCTCGACACCATAGCCACGGCCTCAGACTTTCTCACGTCCATGGGAGTCCTGCTAAATCTCAAGAAATCGCAGTTGCAGCCCTCCCAGAAGCTCCTTTTCATAGGAACTCTTCTGGACACCTCTTGTGCGCAAGCTTTTCTACCAGAGGACAGGAGGAGCGATATCCTACAGGTGGCCTGATACATCAGAGAGAACAGCTCAGTTCGAGCTATCTTGATGCAATGAATACTCGGTCTCATGGCATTCTTGGTCGTCACTGTACCCCTAGATCATCTCCACATGAGAACCTCTCAATGGATCCTCAGTACTCAGTGGTCCCCAACCACTCACCCTCAGTCCTTTCTCATCAAGGTGACAGAACCCCTGAATAGGTCACTCACCTGGTGGTCGCAAGAGGACAATCTTCTGGAAGGGTATCCCTTTGCTGCCCTGGATCATCAGATATCCATTACCATGGATGCGTCCCTGATGGGGTGGGGAGCTCACTGTCAAAATCTCCACACCCAAGGTACGTGGACTCGGGACGAGTCCCAGCTTCACATAAATGTATTAGAAATGAGAGCCATCCTTTATGCAGTCCAGGCTTTGAAGGACATTCTCTGTCACAAGAACATTCTTCTTCAAACAGACAACAAAGCAGTGATGTATTACATGAACAAGCAGGGTGGTGCACACTCTTACCCTTTATGCAGGGAAGAAATGAGTGTGTGGGAATGGTGCCTAGAGCACAAGACTCTAATTCAGGCTACCTGCCAGGAGTGCAGAACAAACTGGTAGACCATATCAGCAGAAGAGAGATCCTCATGAGTGGTCTCTGACTCAACTGTAGCTCAGTCACTATTTGCAGAGTGGGGAACTCCAGACCTGGACCTTTTTGCAGCCCCACTCACCACAAAACTGCCTCTCTACTGCTCCAGAAATCCAGGGCCTGGCATTTTCTGTCAGGATGCAATCAGGCTGCAGTGGACAAGACGCTTTCTATACGCTTTTCCTCCTCTTCCACTAATTCAGAGGGTACTTCTCAAATTTGAGTCCCAGGGGGACAAAATGATCCTCATTGCTCCCTTCTGGCTTCAACAGATATGGTTTCTGTTACTCAACAGTATGTCAGAAACCCCTCCGAAAGTGCTTCCCCTTCAGACGAATCTTCTGACCCAGGGGCCTGTAGTCCACCCCAATCTGACATTGCTTCACCTTCACGCTTGGCTCCTGAACAGATAGAAGTGAACAGGTTCAATGCCTTTCAGAGAGTTTCAGATATTCTCTTGGCTGCGTGCAAGCCAGCCACTAGAAAAACTTACACAGCCAAATGGAAGCGTTTTTCGCTCTGGTGTGCAAAATCCTCTTTGAAGCCTTTTTCCTGCCCACCAAATAAAGTTCTAGAGTACCTTTTAGATCTCTCAAATTTAGGTCTACAATACTCTACAGTCAAGTTCACCTTCATGCCATTTCAGTTTATCATGAGCCAGTACTTTCCTTGTCACTGGCTCAGTTACCAGTAGTTAAGAGGTTTCTTAAGGGTATTCTGCATACCAGACCTCGTGTCAGATGTCCAGTCACAGCCTGGGACATTAATCTTGTACTAGACCTACTCACTCGAAAGCCTTTCGAGCCTCTAGCTACCTGTGAGCTGAAATTTCTCACTTGGAAAACGGCCTTCCTGGTGGCCATTACTTCGTTCCGCAGGGTCTCTCAAATGCATGCCTTGGCCACAGACCCTCTGTATACTGTATTTCATAAGGACAAAGTAGTTCTTAGGACCCATCCTAAGTTTCTCCCTAAGGTTGTTTCAGAATTCCATCTAAATCAACCTTTAGTCCTACCTACTTACTTTGTGAACTTCCAAAATGAAGGAGTGTGTACCCTTCATTCTTTGGATGTCAAAAGAGCTCTGCGTTTCTATTTAGATAGAACAAAACAAATCTGCAAAGCTCAACAACTGTTTGTTTCTTTCAGTGAGACCTGGCTGGGTCAACCTGTCGCTATCAGATGCATTTCAGCATGGCTGGTGGCATGCTTTCGCCTCTGTTATTCCATGGCACAGGTTAAGCTGGAGGGCAGCGTGTACGCTCACTCTACTAGAGCAGTCGTGGCATCTCTGGCGGAAATTCGCAATGTGCCCATTGCAGATATTTGCAATGCGGCTACCTGGAGCTCAGTGTATACTTTAGTCAAGCACTATGCCCTGGATGCCCATGCCAGGCGACATCTTTCATTTGGCAGAACCATCCTTAATGGACTTTTTTTTTTTTTTTAATCTTTCTTTATTTTGAAAAGTTTTAATTTCTGGACAGTATAACCATACATATATATATATTTAAACCAAATACAGACACATTTCATTCACCATATATGATGCAATTCTGTGTTATAATTAATTTACTGTAGTATTTTCATATATCATCAGGGTAGAGATATCAAGGCTGACTGAATATTTATTTGATGAAAACTTTGGGACATCAAAGTCCTGATATTCGATTATGCTTAATTTGAGTGGATTATGGGACAAAATCTGTTCTGACAGACGAAACATACAATACCCATCTCCTCAAACTGTTTGCTTCTTTTGTTTATTAATGCAGTCATCTCCTCCATTCAGTAGACATCAATCATTAAATCATGCCATTGATTAATTGTTGGTGGGTCCCTACTTAGCCATTTATTTGTAATGGCTTTCTTTGCTGCCATTATAGCAATTAGCAGCAATTTTCTCACTTTAGAGTCCCCCCCAAACCATGGATGTATCTAATAGTAAGAATAAGGAAGGAGAGAGCTTCAGGGTCGGAGAGAAAATTCTCTCCAGGGATCTCTGTAACTCTATGAAGAAATACTGTAGCACTGGGCAGTTCCAGAAGATCTGGAAATGTGAGGCCCAAGAGTGCCCACAGCTCCTCCAACATCCAGCCTCCCTTCTCCCAGTAAAGTGAGACTGCATTGCAGGTACCCTAAAAAAAAAAAATGGACAGCATTCTTCCATGTAAACTCCCTCCAGCATGGGGAGACAGTACCCACATGGATCTTATTCAGCTGTTCCCTCCAGAGCTCCTCTGAGATTTCCATTCCCATGTCCTTTGCCCAAGCCTGTCGGATTGATTCCAGTGAGTCCCCTTCTACAGTGCGTACAGCTGTGTAAAGGTAGGATATGATATGATCTAATGGGGCTTTGCCTTCCAAAACCTTTTTTATTATTTCTATTAGTTGTGGTCCCGGGAAGGTATCCCGAAGGTCTGTAATATTTTAGTAACATTTCTAACTTGGAAGTATCAGAATCTATCCCGGAGTGGAATCCCATACTTAGTCCCTAACTCTTCTAGGGAGAGGATGGTTCCAGCTTCTATGAATTGAAATACCATATGTATTCCTATCTGCAATATCCCATATCGAATCTGGCTGGGGGAAATTCCTCTTGGTTTGTCAGGGAGTAAAACAGCGGCCTCCATCTGGACAGTCTTTTAGATGATCGGAGGTGGTGCCAACTTTGAATAGTGGACCTCGTGAGCGGATTTATTATACTCCCTATTCTTTTCCCAACTCTCTCTGGTAGTACTACCTGATGTATATTCCATATATCTTCCTCTGTCAGTTCCAGAGTCTTCCATTTAGCTGAGTAATGGGGGTGTGTCCAGTATATAACTGTTCGAATTTGGGAGTTGCAATATAGATTGTCTTATTCTTGGTTTCTGTTTTCCCCAAATATAATGCATAATTTTACCCTCTAGTCTTTTAAAATAAGAGTCTGGGAGTGCCTGTGCTAAGTACAAAAAGCGGGGTAATAATATCATTCGAATTGACTCTATTCTCTGTATTAGAGGAAGAGGTAATATGCCCCATCTCTCCATGTCCCTTGCTGTGCCTTCTAATAACGGGACATAATTTAATTTGAAAAGCTGGCCAGGGTTCCAGCTCAGCCGTACCCCCAAATATCTCAGAGATGTCAATGACCATCTAAATGGGAAACTGGACCTGATATGAGCTGAAGGGACATAGTGAAACTCTACCACCTCTGTCTTTGATAAATTTACTTTGTACCCTGCTATTTCTCCAAATTCTAATAATCCCCACAGTGGTTCCAATGATCTTTCAGGGTTGGTGAGATACACTAATAAATCGTCAGCATACAGGGCCAACTTGTGAACCTCTCCCCCAATCTGCATACCAGTGGTCTTTTCATGTTGTCTTACAGTCTGAGCTAATGGCTCTAGGTACAGGGCAAAGAGCAGAGGGGACAGACGGCACCCCTGTCTAGTGCCCCGACCCAGCCCAATCGGCTCTGATGTCAAGCCATTTATCTTGATATATGCCTTAGGGGACCTATACAGAATGGTTATTATCCTTCTAAACTCTATTGGAAATCCTAACCTTTCCAATGTGATTCCCAGAAAGGGCCAGGCCACCCTGCTGAAAGCCTTCTCCGCATCCAAGCTTAGTAGGAGGAATGGGGCCCCCGACAGGGAGGCATAATGAAGAATGTGAAGGGCCCTTTTGATGTTATCCTGCGCCTGTCTTGTTGGAACAAAACCTGTCTGGTCCTGATTAATCAGTGTGGGCAGCAACCGCTCCACTCTCCCTGCTATGATAGTGGCAAACAGCTTGTAGTCTATATTAAGAACTAATATGGGCTGGTATAAGGAGCAATTTGCCCCATCCTTTCCTGGTTTCAATATACTAGTAATTGCGGCATAAGTTCAAGAGTGTGGGCTGCCCCCTCCCTCTTGTACCTCCCTGCAGGCCCCAAGGAGAGTGGGCGATAGCAGCCCCCTGAATTCCTTGTAAAACTCTCCTGTGTACCGATCAGGGCCAGGACTTTTATTAGTTTTAATGTTGCTGATTGCTAAGGATATTTCTCGGTCGGAGATTGGCTGCTTTAAGCCCTCCTGCTGTTCTGGAGTGAGAGATGGGAGTTCCAACCCCTCCAGGAAGGAAGCCACCCTTTCCCAGTCCATCTCCCCCTCTGGAGTATAAAGTTTTGGTAATGTCTCCGGAAGGCATTTCCAATCAGAGGGGGGGGAGAGAGACCATTGGCCTGTTTCAGGTTCCCTTATCTGAGTTATCACAGATTGGGTTGCCCTCTGTCTCAGCCTGTGAGCCAGTAATCTGGTGGCTCTGGGCCCCCAATAATATTTTGCCTGATTTGCTGAAGGGCTTGTTCCATTTGGATGTTACAGAGTTGCTGCAGCTTATCTTTTGTGGCTTGCAGCAGGGATTCACATCCATTGTCCCCCACGCACGCATGCTGCATTTGTAAATCTTTTAACTGATCACTGAGTTTTTTCATCTCAAGAGGTTGTTGCTTTTTGTAATAGGAGGAATATTTTATTATGTCTCCTCTAAGGACAACTTTCAGTGTGTTCCAAAGTATGGATTGTTTAATGCCAGGTGTGGAATTTTATTTTATTATTTGTGGGATCCTTTCCTGTATCATATTTCTAAATTCCCTGAGATTCAGCAGGAAATTATTAAATCGCCAAAGGGTATTTCGCCTCTCACTCGTCCACTCCAGAATCAGTGTTACCTGTGAGAGATCAGAGAGAGGTGTAGGAGTCGTCAGGCACTGCCGCACTCTATACAGCGATTCTCCAGAAATATGTAAATAGTCTATTCAGGAGTACTGTTTATATGGTGCAGAAAAATGGAAATATGATCTTTGCATGGGGTGAAGGTGATGCCATGTGTCTACCCACTGCATTTCACTGAAATATCTCCAGGCTATCTTTTGTGCTGCTGTTTGCTTAGGAGCCTGGGACCTCGATGTGTCCAAATTACCATATATCATGCTGTGGTCCCCTCCCACCAGTAGCACCCCTCTCTGAGTTTCTGTTATCTTCTGAAAGAAATGTTTCACCACAGTGGGACCCGACCCCGGGGGGACATATAAAGAGGCCACTGTGATCAGCTATCCATCCAGATAACCTGTAACTACTGCTAGCCATCCCTCCTTGTCAGTATAGCTGCTAGATAGGGTAAAAGTTGTACAATGGGGTATTAGGATTGCCGCTCTTCTATGTTTTCCCATCTTACATGAGGAGGAGATCACCGTGGCAAAGCCAAATTTAGCTAATTTAAGATGCTCTGCCCTAATCAGATGTTTCTTGTAATAAAATGAAACTAGGCTTTTGTTTAAGAGAACTTATCACCCTGTACCGCTTAATTGGGTTATTTAGCCCATTCACATTCAATGAGCATATCTTTAACTGTGTTTGTTTATTCATGGTTCCACTTATAAATTACCCTCAGAGTTGCACAAACCTCATTCTTGTTCTGCATCATATATCTCTCTCCCATGTGTATGGTAACTCTTATAGTGTCTGTTCCCTGGTTGACTTTAACATAACAAGTATAACGAACAGTCAGAACTCTAAACATCAAACTTTGTACATGTTTTCTTCCAAGGTAGGAAGGTGTGTAGTTACACCCTCTGTGACATTGAAGAGGTGCCTTTATGAAAGGCTTTCCCTCCATGACAGGTGGACTGGGCTCTAGTAAGAGCCCTCCTCTCGAAGTCCCGTAATATCTGGGACCAACCCTGATGGAAAGTAAGGAGCCCATCATCTCCTTTGAATAGCCCCTCTGAATGTTGTTAAAATGCCCCTCAACAATTCCCCATTGGCTGATACCTGAACTTTGGCCAAAGGACACTCCATGTGAATAGTAGTCAGAGATTATATGAAAAATCTGCACATCTCCCCACCAAGAGCCATCCTTTACATTACCAGCTTTTGGATCCAAATATTTATATTATGTACTAGCATACAAGATGTATTGTTCTGTCCAGTCCATCGCCTCCTATCATTTAACCATGGAATGTGTTAACTAGGTCATTGTACAGCAGATTGACCTACTACCCCCAAAACTTCAGGAAGTCCCACACTTTTACCAAGAGATTGTAAATGCCACCATAGAGTCACTGGTTTCGCTTTTATAGATGGTTCCTTTATTCTTATTCTGCAGACCTGTTAACTCTCTCAATGGTGTTCCAAATAAAGTTAATAAACTTCTGCCCCAGCGTGGGTTAAGGAAAAGGTAGGAGGCATGTTACATCAGTGAGATGAGAACATCACAGGGCTAGAAAAGAACCCCCCTGACAAGGAGGTAAGGGATAAACATCAAAACAGTACCTTCAGTTCGACCCTTTCTCTTGTTGTATTTTCTCCTCTCGTCCTGGTTGGCTAAGCAGGCACTTCACATCTTGTAGGGTTTGCGATGCCAGTTGCTCTGCCTGTGCTCTGTGTTTACTGTGCCCTGCTTGTTTCCATTGGGACCTCGTAGGCTTGATGCGCTGTTCCCTTCCAGTGTCCGTGTGGACGCTCCAACCCCGCTGCTTTAGTTCCTGCAACGCTGTTTCTGGAGTGTCATGCAATGTGGAGCCTGAGGCCCATAATATGCGCAACTTCGAGGGGTAAGGGGTCTGGAATCGCACCTTGTGTTCCTTCAGGACTCTGAGGATCGGTGAGTAGGCAGCTCTTCTCCTCGCAACATCAGCAGGATAGTCGTGGTCAAAAATCAGTCACGCTGTGTTATATTTAATTATTTTCTTTTGCCATGCAGTTCTAAGGAGAAATTCTTTATTGCTGAAGCTGGAGAGTTTCAGCACTACTGACCTTGGTCTCATAGTTGGGTCAGTCGGTTTGGCTGTTAGGGCGCGATGTGCTCTTTCAGTTTTAAAAGTAAAGGTTGGGGGCAGCTCCAGCACGTCCTTTAAGAGGTCAGACAGAAAGTCCTCCATGCACCCCACCCCAGCATCCTCTGGGAGCCCATAAATACGTATATTATCTCTCCGTGATCTGGCTTCAAGGTCTAGCAGCTTTTTGTGGAATTTCTCTTGTATATCCACCAAAAAATCTACTGCTTTGTGCATCTCTCTGGCCTCATCCTCTGTGTCTGACACTCTTTGCTCCAGTTTCTCCATTCTCTGTTCCATTGCCTGAATTTTGCCTTGCAGAGCCTGAAATTCTGCTTTATTTTCTGCCCGGAAAGCTTTCAACTCCGATAAAATAGCTTTGAATGGTGTTTGAGATAATTGTTCCTTCTCCTGATCTATATCCACGTCGTAGGCCACACTGCTAGTCTGCGAGGAGCTCCTGCTGGCATCTCTTCTCTCTGGCAATCCCTCTTCATCTAGTCTATTTAGACCATTTTTTTTTTTTTCCATGAGACCTGTTGGCCTTGGGTCTCCCAGACCTTGTTAGAGCTCTTAAAATGATTTTGCTGTCATTATTCGGTTGGTCTGGGATATAACTGTGGGGATGAGAGCGCTCTAGTCAGAGGCAGCCATCTGGGAGATGACATCACCGGAAGTCCCCTTAATGGACTTCTGTCCTAAATTTGTGAGCTCTTGGTCTCTCCTGCCGCCCTCTCGGGGGATTATTGTTTGGTACTCTCCCATCAGTGTGAATGAGTGGTGGAGACTTTATGTCCAGGAAGATATGGAAATGACGTACCTACCGTAATTCTTGATCTTCTTGGATGAAGTCTCCACCACTCATTCACATGCCCTCCCACCATCCCCCGAGCTCACCTCTGTTGTTGGTCTTCACTATCTCAATCTTTAGGCTATGAAGATTTCTTTGTTGACCCTTCTTATACAGGTCATCCAGACTATATTATGTCCAGTTTTTGTTAGGCTATCCTTCTAGGTTAGTTATGCTACCTCCTTGGAAAAAAAAAAAAAAAAAAGGTACTGAGGCAGTTGGACGGTCGCACGCCGAGATAGTCATTGCACTCAGCCAGGCTCCGTGGTGCCGCTTCTCCTCTGGCGCCAGCCCTCCTGCAAAATGTTTGCTCCATGTGGGTCCTAGTGTCTCTGGCGTAGATCCCATCAGTGTGAATAAGAGTTAGAGACTTCATCCAAGAAGCTCAAGAATTACGGTAGGTATGTAATTTCCATTTCTAGCTGGTTGGAGGCAGGGTACTTGTAGAGGGGAAACACAAAGATAATTCTGGAAATATAAATGGTGGGCATATGACCCACAGTTTCAGCCAGCTAAGTTGGACAAGTGGTTCCAGCACCAGGCTAGAGGGGGATTTCATTCACCATACCAGATGTTGAATGGTCATACCATTCTGTCATTTGAGGTGCTCCAACAACGGTATGGTCTCCTTCCCGCAGATAGGTTTTGCTATTTTCAACTTAGAGATGCAATGAATAAACAGCTCCAGAAAGTCTCAATAATGAAGGAGACAAGTTCAAAGAGGTCACCTTTCCACACATTTTGGGGAACAACATGCCATAACTTGATTGTACACAAATTATATTTCTGACATGAAGGCTCTTCTGATCATGTAAGAAATAAATGGGAGCAGGATCTACAGATTTCCATTATAGACCAACAGTGGCCCCCCTGATTTGGAGAAGCACGTGGACCACAGCTGAGTCTTCGGTCTGGAGGGATTTCTGCTGGAAGCTTAGGGTCAGATATTTCTAAGTACCAGTCCAGTCTGACCATTTTACAGCAGGGATATCAACAGGGTGCTGGCGGGGATGTAGGGAACAGCGAGCCACACAGGCCCATGTTTTCTGGTTTTGCACAACCTTCACAGAGTTTTGGGAGGGAGTCCAGAAACACCTCTCCCAGATGTTCATAATAGAAACAAAATTAGGCCCGGCACATATGGTTTTGAGACTGTTCCCAGGGGAATTGAAGGGTAAGGATGAGATACACTTATGGGCCATACTAGTGGCTGCTGCTCTTAAGTTGATTACAAAGAGATGGCTCCAGGCCTCAGCTCCTGACTTATCAGACTGGATGAAAGTCCTGGAACCTATACATCAGATAGAAAGACTAACCTTAGCCCTTGGGCAATGAATGCTGTTTTACCAAAACAGGTGGTCCCGATGGTTACTGTATGATGGTTTATGTCATGAGGCCTAACTGAAATAAGTAAAGACTATCAACCCTGGAGTTCCATGATGTGTTCATATTAGATCCCCTCGAGGCACTCTAGGGAGCTATATAACAAATACCTTGATCAGTTACATATGTTGATAGCAAATATTTTAAGAGACTCAGATATACAGATGTATTAATGATCAAATGAAATTCCTGGCATAGTGTAATTAATATACCTTTTGTTTACTGACTTTGTATAAAAGCAATTTGTGTGTATTCAAGTTACTGTATCTTCTCTCTTTGGGAGAATTATGAACCTGAAATGAAAATTGTACAGTGGTACTCTGTGATGTTTTAACAGAATATTAATAAATGAAGTATTAAAAAAAAAAAAAAAAATTTGCACCAAAACATAACCCAAAAGGCTGGAACTTTTCAGACAGGCAAGCCTGAGGGAAATGACCTACACCAAGACTCTAGAAGCTGCAATGTTATGACTTAAGGCTATGAGAGCATAGTGCTACCATATGCCACTTGGGTATTTCAGCAAACCTCCTTGTGAATAGTGCTCCAGAGCTGTCGCACTATGGCAAGGATAAGATGCATCAAAAAAACCTTAATAGCGTATGCTACAAAGGTAGGAGGCATTATGTAAAATTTCTTACACTTGGTATATGATTATCTAGAGTTTATCTCTGGAGGGAAAGCAGACAGTGGCACAAGGCTGAGAAGCAGGCCGCTGTTTGCACTAACTCTCTTTAATCTACAAGTGTGCAGATAAAAACAACAGAACACTTACCGAGCTGGTATTTCCTCTGAATGCTTCTGTCAACCCCGAAAGAGAAGAACGGGTTTCCAGAACCTACCTGTAGGTGTCTTCAGAGAGTTGTCAACTTCCTTGTAGGAGAGCAACCACCATATCTACGAAGTCATCGTCCTCCACCTCTTTATCAGTGTCATCCTGGAGGGAAAAGTCCAGGGAGTCCACAGGTTGAATATGAATGCCTCATTATACCATAACCTGAATCAACCCCAGGGTGACCGACTGGAATTAGTGGGTACCAACAGGAGCTCATGAAGGAAAAATCCATTCCTAAATTATTGATGATAATACTAACAATAATATCTTTGGCCATAAGGATTAACATGGAGAGGAATACTCGGACCTGAAAGAGAAGAGAACACGCCCAGAAATATAAAGTCTGGAATAATTGCCAAGCTCTCAGAAATTCAGTTGCAGAGGGCATAATTTTATCAACCCCTGATGACTCCCTAAGTCCTTCAGGAGGGAGGGTCAGAGGAGATTAATATGTATTTTTGTGCAGGGAAGAGGGCACCCTGCCTATTATCAAATTAAAGGCTTGGACAGAGAAACAACTACTACAGAACCAGACTTGTAATAATAGAAGTCCCAAGGGGACTTGTCATTTCTTTTATGTTAACTTGAGGTACCCTCCTCAGCACTTTTAGAGGGGGGAAGGTAGACTGAAAGCCCAGATAATAGTTAGGCCAAAGCTTAAACAAATCAAAATCAACTTTAAGAGATTTTTTTTTTCATAGAGAAGAAAAAACAGAACCACCTCCATACCTCTTGTCAATAAAGCCCACTGCACAGCAAACAAGAGAGTCTCACCCCAAAAGAGAGGGTATTACCCTTCAGATATCAATCATTTTGAATTTAAATAGAGAAAAAAGGGTTCAGAATTCATGCCAATTGCATAGCGGAACAATTGCGCACATGTGTGCAAAAAAACAAATCAATGATTTTAGCGCAAAAGCGTTAAAAACCACCACTTAATACAAAAAACTAAAATTAAATAAAAAAATGACAAATGTATCGTACACGTGGGCGAATTTTACTTCAGAAAAAAATGCTGAAGCGGGAAAAACATGAAAAAATCCCGCAATTGCATGGAACCCAGCGCAGATGCAGTAAAAATAGATAAAATGAAAAAAATATACAAAATACCTTAAAAGCAGCACTCAGAAAGAAAATGGCACAGGAAGATCTCTGAAATGGAGAGCTCCAGGGCAATGTTGCCAGTTCAATGGAGAAAATGTTCTGAGGTTCCTCAAGCTGACTGCAGGCAGAACTCTACTCTAACTGTATCCTGATTGGCCAGTGCCTTCCTCATTTGCATTGACGACTCCTCTCTGGGGGGCAGCTGAACCCAGCTGGCATATTGCATCTGTCAATAGATACTAAAGAATTCCTGGGGTGAGAAGGTGCATCTTTCAGCCATCTCTGCATACCATGCACCTATAGAAGGCAAGACCCTTGCTCAACTTGACCTGCCCTGCACAGTCTTGTGGGATATTCTGCATCTGAAACCTCCCATAAGAGACTCTGTCCCTCCTTGGGATCTGTTTTTCATCTTGGAGAAACAATCTTACTTCGAGAGGGTTCCTGCCATAGGTCTTCACATATAGGACTGCGCCCCCTGGTGTCAGGACCACATTTCAAACTTGTAGTTAGCAATCATCAGTGGGGTCCTCCCCCGGCATCAGGTGACTATAAAAGGGGCAGTCCCCCACCCGCCCTCCAATTCTTTGCCGCCGTCGACATGTATCGTCAGACCTAATGCGGTAGAACAGCTTCAATTGCCCACCATTTTCATTACGATTTCTCATATCATTTTTCCGATCCTCCTTAAACAACATAGCAGTGTATGTCACCTTGTCACCCCAAGAGGAAGTGCTCCAAGTGTGGTGCGCAGATTCCACACGGGGACAACCATTCACGGTGTGTCCTCTGCCTGGGGCCTAAGCACAACTCTACAGTGTTCAATCTGCCAGGGCTTCAACCAGGCCATGCGCACCCATCGCAAGAGGACCCTCGATGCCCATTTACTGACCCAAAGACTGGCATCGATGGAAAAAGAGCTCCAGGAGCTGAGGGAAACATCGTAGTCACTGGCCCCAGAGAAAAAGAAGAAAAAAGACAAGGAGAGATGCCTGGAGCAGAGCCACTCTCCACAGGGGAAATCCAGCCAGACAACAGACGACATCCCAGGTGGGCCCTCCACCTCCGTGAGTACCCCACCTCCAGGGCCTTCATCTGCTCCAGCAGACCAGAAACCCTCTCTCTCCCCCCGCCGATGTCAGTGGGCAGTCGGGGATATCCTCTTAAGAGTATCCAGCTAAGGTTCCTGCTTCAAGCCCTGCCGCTATCTCGCCCTCCGGCTCCGCTGCCAGGCACCCGTCCCTGGCCGATCAGCCTGACTTTAGCCTTCCAGCTTCTGTCAGCCCAGCCATGGCCTATAAGTCGTTTGACAACTCCTCCGTCGATCGCCAAGCTAACACCTCGAAGTCGGATGCTGGACCACCCGGAACCCGCATGGTGTCTTCTCTCCCATTGGACTCTTTTGTGGACTTCGACGCCGGGCAGAGATAGCTCACAGGTCCCTCTTCCTCCCACCAGAGTTCTTCCTCCAGGGAGTCGCTGTCTTTCTCCGACCTGTTTGGGCATGATCACCAGAACCCTCTCCCGTCATATATCTTACAGGACCTGTCAATGGGGACTCTTCCTGAGCTTCCCCCCCTTCACCGGGTTCTCTTCCTCCAACAGATCCTCACCGGATACCTCACCAGACACTTTTGGGGGTGGTATGGACCCTACTCCCATGAGCATTCCCCCTCCTACCCCGCCATCAGACCCACGACCTAGCAGTCCTTCGGCACTGCCTCCAGCAGGGCCCTACGTTCCTCCGTCAGGGCCGACTGGGTACACTCCACAGTACCCACAGTATCCGACACCGGGATATCCTCCTCTGATGCTGGGGTACCCGATGCTAGGTCAGGCGATTCATTATCAGGGTTCCCAATACCCCTACTAGTACCAGCCACCTAGCTACCCCTCTTATCCTACAGGGTACCCAGGTTATCCGCCACCTCCCCCCTCCCCCACCACCACAACCAGAACAGGAGGCCATCCCTGCATGGTGGAAGGATGCTAGGTCCCAACCACTCCAAGAGTTGGGCCAACCTCACCCCACCTTACGGAGTGTTACTGGGTAGCCCCGGCACCTTCTAGTTGAGTTTCTGACAGAGAGACTGGTGTTCTGCCCTCTAGCATAACTGAACATAGGCTCCTGGTCCCGGTACCAGGGGCCTCCTTGCCCAGCTGGCCGGAATTGTCTGAATCAGATGAGGATTCTGATGTGGGGGACCACTCAGAGCCTCACTCTCCTATTGAGCCTCAGCCCAAAGAATCTCCAAAATCACCTCCAGAGGATCCTTCCTTCTCGGAGCTCCTCCAGACTGTCCAAAAATCCTGCAGATGGGCCTCCCAAGAACTGGATCCCAAATGCAGGAGGTTGGCAGGGCACCTGGACCAGGTCAATGCGGACCCCCTTCCCCATCCTGTTTGGATAAGGCCACATGAAGATCTCGCATCCACAATCTGGCAGCAAGTGTCATCCATACCGGCCGTTTCGAAGAAGGCCGATAGGACCTATCACCCCACCCCCCCGGAAGGGCTTTCCCACCTGACTGCCCAGCCCAAGGTCAAATCTATTGTAATCATGGCTGCTCATGATAGATTGGCCTAACCCAAACATTTCCATGCCTCCCCTCCAGATAAGGAGTCGAAGCAGATGGACCAGGACGGTCATAAGATCTTCGCTTCTTCCACTTGCGCTATTCACTCCTTAAATTATGTGGCCCATATGGTGGCTTTCCAAAAATTCTCCGTATCGGATCTGGAAAAAGATCTCCAGGAAATTCCCGATGAGCAGCTCAGAAACAAACTCCTGGAGAAGGTTAGAATGAACAAGTCATCCTGCCGCCATGCCCTCCGCGCCACCTACGATTGTGAACCTGGTGGCATGAAGTGCGGCTACTAGCATCTGCCTTAGACACCTAGCTTGGCCTCGTCCGTCGGGGTTGGCTCAAGATGTGCGAAGTTCTCTTCTGGATGCTCCAGTTGGGTCCAGCTCTGTTCGGCGGCGATGCCGAAGATATTATCACAGAGTTGCAAGAGAGCGGCAAATCCTTGAAGGATGTCTGTTCCATGTACTGTTTGGGACAAAAACAATGGCAGCAGCCCTTTCGCCACCAGCGGAAATGGAATCAGAATCAGGGCAGACGACAGACCAAGCGTCGCACCCAGGGTTCTGGTGCTCAAACCCCCACAGGCCAAATTTCCCAAAACTGCCATGGGCGCCCCTCCCCTCCATGTTCTGACTCCCAACTCCCCCTCCGGCTCCCTCCTATTCTTACGGAAGAACCAGTGGGGGGAAGATTCAGTCTCCACCTGGATAGGTGGAAGGCCATCACCGTAGATGCATGGGTCCTTCAGCTCATAGAAAAAGGTCACTCTATAGAGTTCCTGGAGAGACCTTCCTCCAACCCTCCGGGAAGGTCGTACTACCCGTCAGACCAACAACTTATGATCTTGCAAGAGATTCAAGCCCTATTGCAGAAAGCAGCCATAGAGCAAGTACCACCCGGAAAAAACAGGAAAGGGATTTTACTCCCACTTTTTCCTGGTTCCCAATAAGACAGGGGATCTAAGATCTATCTTAGATCTCAGCATGCTCAGTCTCTTCGTAGAATACAAGAGGTTTCGCATGCTGACTCTACAGGGACTGTTACCCTTGCTCCTACCCAACACTTGGCTGTGCTTGCTGGATATGCAGGATGCCTAACTCCAGATCCCCATTTAACGGCCCGCCGCCATTCCTAGGGTTCTGTTTTCTGGAGCATCATTTCCAGTTCAGAGCCCTACCATTCGGCCTCTCCTCAGCACCTCAGGTCTTCACCAAGTGCCTAGCAGTGGTAGTGGCGTTCCTACGCTGCAGGGGCATTTATGTGTTCCCATATCTGGATGATTGGCTTTTCTCAGCCCCTTCTCTGGATAGTTTGAAGGAATCTCTTTTCTCCAGCCTGGGCATTTCAGTCAACTTCCTCAAGTCCCAGCTGATACCCTCCCAGCACCTCCAATTTATTGAAGCAGTGCTGGACATGGTCCAGAGCAAGGCCTTTCTTCCGACTGACCGAGCAGAGACCTGAATCTCTCAAGCGGCGCTTGTGGCTTCATCCCGGTGGACCATGGTGCGGTTGGTCGTAAAGCTGTTGGGGTTAATGGCAGCCGCCATACTCACAATAACTTTGGCCAGATTGCACATGAGGGTTACCCAGTGGTCTCTTTGAGTCCAGTGGGACCAGCGCCTGGACAACATGGACCAGAAAGTCCTAGTCTCCAACAGCCTACAAAAGGATCTCCTTTGGTGGCAGGACCCAGACAACCTTTCGGTGAGGGTCCCTTTCCACCCTCCGTCTCCCTCCATGATTCTCACCTCAGATGCCAGGAACGTGGGATGGGGAGGACATCTGGGAGACCATCGGACCCAAGGCTCTTGGTCTCACATGGAGGAGAACCTACACATCAACATTCTGGAGATAAGAATGGTGCTTTGTCCTCTCCAGGCCTTCCAGTCGCTTCTGACTCTGGGAACACTTTTCATCCAGACAGACAACATGGCAACTGTCTGGTACTTAAACAGGGAGGCACCCGTTCGTACCCTCTATGCAGGGAGGTGATGCGGGTGTGTTACTGGGCAGTACAGCATGGCCTATTCCTGACAGCAGTCCACGTGCCAGGGGTTCACAACATTCTGGCGGACAGTCTCGGCCGATTAGTCGCCAGGGCTCACGAGTGGGAACTAAAGCAAGGCAGTAGTAGATCTGTTTCTTCAGTGGGGCCGGCCAGACCTTTGCCTCCCCATCCAACACAAAACTACCCAGCTTTTGCAGGCTTGTTCCTGGGCATGGTGCTTTTTGGCAAGACGCACTGTTTCCTGGACAGGGATATTTCTATATGCTTTCCCTTCCTTTTCTATTCTTCAGAGGGTCCTGCTGAAGCTCCAAGCAGAGGGGGTGCACATGATTCTAATTGCCCCTCTCTGGCCTCAGCAGATTTGGTTCCCGTTGCTACAGCAGTTGGCACTGAAACTCCCAGTACCTCTTCCTCATTCTCATGACCTTCTGTCCCAGGAGCAGAGCACCCTGGTACATCTGAGCCTCAAGTCTCTTCATCATTCGTGGCACCTGTGGACCTAGCAATCTCTCGCTATGGCATCTCTTCTGGAGTTGCTCAGGTCTTAGTGGAGGCCAGAAAACCCTCCACCAGATTCACCTACACTATGAAGTGGAAGAGATTTTCCATCTGAGGCATCAGCAAAAGGCTTAGACCCCTTTTCCTGCTCGGCCTCTCATGTTTTAGAGTACCTCTTGCATCTGTCAGAGTTGGGCCTCATGTTATTCCTCCCTGAAGGTCCATCTCTCTGCGATTTCGGCCTGCCACCTTCCAATGGAGGACATAATCTTAGCACAGCTAGAGGTTTCCAGAACTTTCCTGAAGGGGATCCTTCACATCAAACCTCCGGTCTGGAATCCTGTTCCCCCCGGGATCTTAATTTTATGTTAGAAAAGCTTACTTTGCCCCCTTTTGAACCGGCAGCAAGCTGTGATATGCGTTTTTTAGCATGGAAAACGCTCTCTTTAGTTGCTATCGCTTCAGCTCAAAGAGTTTCAATACTTCAGGCTCTAGTTTGCAGAGAGCCTTATTTAATTTTCCAGAGAGACCGGGTGGCTCTGCAGGCTAATCCGTTCATTCTTCCGAAAGTGGTTTCGGAACTGACACTTAACCAGAATGTTGAACTGCCGGTGTTCTTCCCAGAACATTCCAACGGGGGGAGTATCTTCTGCACACCCTTGATGTGCACAGGATTTTGAGATATACATCTCAAGGACTAAGGAGGTTCATAAATTGATCCAGCTCTTTGTAGCCTTTGCTCCCAAGTGCCAGGGCAAGGCTATCACAAAACAGACTTTGTCAAGGTGGCTGGCAAATTGTATTCACTACATTTACCAGAAGTACGAGAAACCTCTTCCAGGGACAGTTAAGGGCCACTCTACTAGGAGTGTGGTCACTTCCACTGCTTTTTTCAGGAATGTGTCCACTGCGGACATCTGTGCAGTGGCCACTTGGTCTTCCATCCACATCTTCACTAAGAATTACAGTTTGGACATTGCCTCTAGGCGTATGGCTGGCTTCGGCCTTGCAGTCCTACAAGGCCTCCTGTCTTCAATAGACCTTTATTTGGCAGACATTTTCCCCCTCCCAGAACCTCGTCTTTGTTAGACTGCTTGGTATTCAGTCCTATATGGGAAGACCTACTGCAGGAACCCTCTCAAAGTAAGATATAGCAGTTACACAGTAGATCTTCGAGAGAGATTCCTGCAGTAGGTCTAAATTCCCCACCTACTTTTTCCCCCCGCTCCTGTATTTTATCTCTTTATTCCCTTCCCAGGACTTTGTCTCATCCAGGGCACAGGGTATCAGGAGTTTTTCACTCTCTTTTTCTGCTTCTATCTGGGGAGAGGCCTGTTTAGCCAGTTTCAGAACCGTATCCCATCTGGATTTCTGGTATCTGGCTGTGTAGGCCATATAAGTAGCCTGCCTGAGTCCCAATATGATGCCAAATACTGTTTTTTGGCCATGGCATCCACTTTCCTGGAGTCCCTATCCAAGGGTATGTGAAGCCAAAGGAATGTTAGCCCTGTCACAGGCTGTAGCCTGCACTACCTCAACATGGCTGCAATGACTATAAAGGAACTCCACAGCTGAGCCTGATAACAAATATCTCCTGTCCATTCTCTTATCCACAGGAGGTATTGAATTAGAGGTTTGTAAAATTGTGTGTCTGTTTCCCCAAGGATTTATGAAGAGGGATAGACAGTCTTTTGGACTCTGGGATGTCCATCATTTCCACAAAATCAGGCTCTTCATCCTCCTCTGCAGCTTCAACCAAGGGAAGCTGCAGGGTTTCTGCCACCTTTTTGTAGAACAAAAAATGTGAAGGGGACTCAGACAGCCTGGGAGGAGAGACACCTGAGGGCCTGTCTGGGGAGAAGTCTGGTTCAGTGGGCACATCCAGACCCCCCTGGTCGTCATCATCATCCTCAGTATAGTCTTCGTCTCCCTTCCACTCCTCATAATAAGCATCTGGATCATAATCTGGAGGAGATGGATCCCACCTAATCGGCGGTACCAGTTCGGACAGAACCTGTCTAAGCGATTAAACAATACTAATCGCTTTGGCTATTTCGTCCACGGTTGGAGAGTGCGATACCGGATCCGAACCGGCAGACTTGTGCTTCTTTTTTGATGGAACTGACCCCTCGAGTCGGCTCTCCTTTTGCCCGAGGAGGTATCACCTAGGTTAGTAGGCACCTCCTCGGGTTCAGCCACCCCGATCTACGGACTTCTTGGCCTCCTTTTCCTTCAGCCTACTCAGTCTTTTGTCTAGAGTGGATTTAGGAAAGTTTTTACAGATTTGGCAGTCTGACTTGAGGTGGTCAAACCCCAGACAATAAACACAGATGAGGTGGGGGTCAGCCTTAGCAAAGGCCTCCCCACACTCAGTACAGTGTTGAAACCCAGTGGGACCGGTTTTCTTCTTGGGTTTCTCAGATATGGCCAACCTAACAAATTACCCTATTGCAGCTTTCAAGCCAGGTAATACAATAACCGATCGGTTATAAACCGTGTCACGGGCTTTTTAAAAGAACCAGCAAAAAAGCCCGGTTCTTTTGAAACCGATCGGTACTGGAATACCACTCTAATCCCAGAAATAAATTTAAATAGAATGGGTCGGTTCCAAACCGGACCAACTGGAAAGGAACCGAAAAAAAGAACAATTTCCAACCTTTTCACAGAATAAAACACAGTCACTACCTATCTACATACTACCTGTACTGTAGACAGAGGCTGGAAATCCGAAAATAACAAAAAATTATACGGTTTAAACCGAACGCTTTACTTTTACTGAACCGAGCAGAGGAAATCTCCGGAGCAACTTCACTGTTAGGCGGAGTAAAGAATCTGACGGTTACTCTGGGAAGTACCACAGACAGAGGTTTGAAAACCGAGCTCAAGCTCAACGTTCTATGCTTCTGCATAGAGTTAACTCTTTCCTCTCCAGGGCAGTTCAGGTGCTGGGGCTAACTGCATTATGTCTGAATACAGCAAAACTTCATGTTGTTTGAAGAGCAGAGGCTGAATAGCACATGACGTGGAGGGTAGAATGATAGCATAAATCCCAGGCCCAAGACATGGAGCAGAAAACCAATATAATTCAAATAAAACTGTACTCAAATTCACAGCAATGCACAACAGAAATACAACTCCATGAATTTTACCCTTTCCTAAAGTTCCCAACTCATCAATTCCCACGCCAGACTTACAATAACAAACTAAATTAAATAACCAATTAAAATTAACTAATTACAAAACCAAACGTTAAAACATTTATTAGCCCAGGTCCTCTCACTACCTAGGGCCTAATAAAATCCAGATTAACTCAAATCCTAATACATTTAAACATCACACAGGTCCTCTTACAAATAACAGCTTAGCTACAGTCCAATTGATTAATTGGCCGTGTCCTCATTGGAAAGCTCCTCATCTCTGATCCTCTTCTGTTCGAACTCCTGCCAGATACTCTCAGGCTTCTTGCCAGTCTCCCTCACCTCAGTATATTGATAAGTGTGGCCTGCATAGAAAATTTGAAGACGTGCTGGCATTAAAAGCGAGTGTGTGATCCCCAGGCTCCGTAGTTGGGCCTGGACAGCATCAAACTTTTTATGCCTGGATCGCGTGGCATAGAGGTTGGGAAAGAGATGCAAGGTAGCCCGTTGTAATTAAACTCTCGAGCTTCCCTAGATGCCTGCAGAAGGAGATACCAGATCACCACTGATGCCGTTACCAGGGGCACAGTTAGCAGCTGGTCTCCCTGTTGAGCCTCAATACAGTATGAGGAGAGATTCGGTAAGCTTTAATGAAGTTAAGTGCTGGGTTAGCATCCATTAATCCCAATGCTTGGGGTAGCCAGGTCTTAAGAAACTGCGAGACGTGCTCCCCCTCGCTTCCCTCAGGGAGCCCGACCAATCTCAAATTGGAGGCCCTGTTGGCATTCTCAAGGGCCTCCAAACAGTAGCATAGTTGCGAGTTTTCTTGTACAAGTTTGCTGGTCATCGCTAATGCTTTTACCGCTGAGGCTTCCGCTGACTCGGCTGTTTTGGAGACAACTGCTATTTTTGCATCTTGTTCTCCCAGTCGACTCAGTATAGTCTCGATTTTCCCCATCAGTGGCCTGCACTGACGCCACCAATGATTGCCATGGCGGCTTGGCACCGGGACCAGCATGCTGGGTGGTGGAGGTCTCGGCCTGCTGTACATTCTGCTGCTGTGAATTCTTCGGACCTCTGCCTGCATCTTTAGTACGTCCCATCATAAGCTTGGTATCAAACTGATCAGCTCAAGAAGCCCCATCAAAGGCTACCACTCATTAATCAATGAAGCACAAAAAATAAAAGTTTTTAGATGAACTCATCGTATAAAAGTGCTGAGCTGTGAAATGTGTGTCTTCACAGCAAGCGTGCTCTCTAGGGCCCCAAATGCTGAATTTTTTAAATGCTTCTACAGAAAGGAACCCACTTTTTATCAGAGAGCCCATAATGTAATGCTCAACTTAAATGAGATAATGCTACTCCCCCCAGAGTTGTGTAGAGTTTTGTCTAGTTAATTGATAAATTGTTTTAATGTTTTATTATGTCTGGGAAAGTTCTGTCAGAAATTATGGTCACCTACTATATGTACTTCTATAAATCTGTGCTACATTACATGTTGAAAAATATACCTACAACAAATAAAATATAAAACAAAAAAATCTTGGCTCAGCCGTGTGCCTCCTTTCTGCCAGACCCACAGTGAAAGTAAAACTTTTGCTTGCTTTTCCAGCCCCTGTGAAGTGGACAAATGGACCTGGGAAGCACGAAAGCAAAGTATGCCTCTTTTTGTATTTCTCTGCATCTGTAGTTGGATTGATATCCTAATGTGTTTATTCTACCAGCACCTGTGAAGTGGCCAAATTGGTCTGGTGAGTGCAAAAAAAAACAACACTTTTTTTTCCCCCTTTTCTTTCTCATTTTTGTTATGCTGATAATATAACTTGTTTGTGGTCAGTGAGCACAGAAACATAGGAACACAGACAATGACAGCAGAAAAAGACCACTGGTCCATCCAGTCTGCACATAAAACCTAACAAACCCAGGACCTATTGTCCACACAGGGTTCTAATCCACACTATCCACCCTCATGCCCTCCGCCTACCACTATCACCTTGGGCAACCACTAAGCTCCAAGCTAGGAATTTTTCTTTCTGCTAGCATGTCCGATTTTTGCATCTGGAACCGCACTGATAGCCCGACCTGTGAAACTGTCCAGGACAGAGCTGAAAGCAGAAAGTCCTGGTGTTTTTCCTTCACTGCAAGTCACTCAGTCTCCACATTTCTTCACCCCATGAGCCCAGGCAACCGTGGTAGGAAGCAAAGCAGAACAAACAGGGACTGATGTTAAAGTTAGGACAGTAGTCGGGGGTGAGGAGCTAATTATTTTAATTGGTTGGGCCACTAAAATACAAGGGAAATTCTCAATGGGACTGATGGGGAAGGGGGGAGTGGTACCAACAGATGTACGTACAGGGCAGGTGCTGAGCCATAAGGAACTGACGCCATCGCGATGTACTCGTGAGGAAGGCTAAGTAGGAGGATGTGGTGAGGGGTGACTTGACAGATTTATTTATTTTTTATTTTATTTAACTTCTCAGATTCTTTTACAGAGGTTCCACGTCAGACTGAACAGTACAATACAAACAGTGAACTATTTAACATATCTACTACCCTTACATGTTACAGTTACAAAGGTTAATAATGTAAGAAACATTTTAGTGAAGACACGACCCATAGGTGCCACAGATGCACCCACACATGCAATTCAATGGTCTAAAGGGCTAGAAGGAGCAGTCAATAGGATGACCTTGTTAAGCAGAGTAGATTGGAAGCAGTCACAAGTATCACACAGCAAGCAATATAAAATGAACATTCTATGCGATGGCATTGCTGCAATTGGTTCAATCGGTAGGTACCTAGTGGACCAAGGGCCAGAGTGTGGACAATCAAATGCCCTTGTCAGAGCAGAGTAAATGGAAACAGTCACTAATGCCACAAAATAAGTGAGATGGGGTAAGGTAGAAGTGACAACGGTGTCATCCTTGAGACTTCATTTATTTTTTTTTTTTATCTCGACTTTCTTTATCCTCCTCCTTGCGGAGCAGTCCCAGCGATCACCCGGCTGCTGGCACCCGCACCCCCAGATCGGGTCTGGTGCGCGAATTACTTTCCACACAGGCTGGCTGGAAGCAGGATCCCCCCAATGGGGACCTGTCGCACAGACCACCCGCTATTGTGGATGCACCTCTCTTGTCTGGGGGCGCAGGGCGTGGCCATTAGCTGCTGTGATTGCCCTGCAATTTTTCCTGCAGTTTTTACTCCCCTTAGAAGCCAGACATGCAATGATGTCAGCAGAGCTGTGCAGACGCCCGCCGTGCTCCACCCATTACTGTGCACGCAACGGTAGGGCATCCAGCCTCCGCTAGATGCCACTGCAGCGTGATGCAGTTCACCCGTCCTCCAAAGAGGAAGGAGAGCAGTTGTGGGACGCTCAATCCTTCCTCTCCCCTGCCAACCCCCAGCACCCCATGTTCGTTCTTGAACCCGGGTCGGCTGTGTGGCGCGAGGTGTGGCGTCTAGTGCCTCAACCCTCAGCACCACCAGGCTGGCCATCCTTAAGACTTTAAACTGATGGGAGAGTAAGTGGAAGGTGCATGGGGGTACAGCTGTCTGCAGAGGAACCATTGTATGGCACCAGCTAGGGAATGAAGGAGGACGATGTGTGCAGGGGTAGTGAGGTGACAGGGATAGGCCATAATAGGAGGAGAGACAGGGGAGGAAAAACGTGGTGGTGGAGGTGGAGATAAGGGTTAGACGATGGCAGGAGGGGGGGCGGAATGGGATAGAGAAGGGGAAAGAAAGTGGGCAGGACAGACGGTTAAGAGACCATGATAATGCTAGTGTCAGAGAGTTGAAGGACAGTATTGGTAGGATGGTTATGCAGGGCAATCGCAGCAGCTGAGCGCAGTCAGATATTGTTTTAATAGATGCCTGAATGGACGGACCAAGCCTGGGCACGTCTAGTATATCAAGGGGGAGACCATTTAGCCAACTAGGAGATTCAGTGGGCAATACTGCAAAACACTGTTGCCTTGTTCACTGAACTGTTGACCAGTTTTGATTTGAAACTTGTCAGTAGTCTAAAAACCTTCAATGTCATGTGACTGGCTCTGGAGTAGGGACCAGGATGTTTTGTTAAGGTTTTGTAAATATATATATATATTCTCATTTTAAAATAATTTTTTTTGAAATATGGTTCTCTTTCAGGCAGTCTAAGCAATATGTAGAACATTTTCATCCACATACACTTCCATCTTGTACATGTAATCATTTAACAGACATTTCATCACGCCCTCCCCCCCCAACAAACACTAAATCTTTCTTGTTTTTGAAGGCTTTACCCTGTAAAAACATTAGAAGATAATATAAATTAATACAAATAAAACTACTTGAAGAGGTCTTGTAGTTTTTATTCATTATGCTACATCAGTCACAGTGCTGAGTTCTGCACTCCAGACAGACTGAGCCATTCCATGCAACCGGGCATGTGCAGACATACCAGTAATCTGAAAACACTACCAGATCTGTTTACACAATTCTAGATTCCCAGATTCAAACAAGAAAATTCCAGGTATGTGAATCAGATTTGTAAAAGTTCAAGTAATCTGATTGTAATAAGAATTATCCCAGTTACTTGGATCTGAATCTGATTTAGTAATCAGATTTTTCAATAATCCAATTCAGATCTGATTTTTAAGTGCATGTAAACGTGGTAACTGATAATGGGTGTGATAAAGGAGCTCACCAGTTATTATAATACCAATAATATAGTGTGTGATTATTGGTGTTTAAATCCATTTATTTATTTATGTGAATTTTGGAAACTGGGTAGGCCCACTGAGACAGTACATTCCCTTTTTCAGGGGCGACCCGGGACAAGGGTGCAGTGCAATAAAACACGTCAAAAAGTAGCCAATAGTGAGTGAGAAAAAATAAAATATACAGCAAATAAAACATAATTAGTACAAAGCAAGAAAGTAAAATCTACACAGTACGTATACATTAGTGCATTGTGGCACAGTTAACAGTGAAAAAAAGTATAACCATACAGAGTATGTCAGAGTAATGCAGACGTTGTTATTTGTTAATGCTTTCCAAATGGAATGTTGCCAGTTGGTTAAACAACTGCTTCTACATAAAAAGAACTGCAAAAAAAAAAAAAAGCCTTCTACAGCCAATCAGGATTTGCCTTTCTGGGGTAATCATTATAAGAATTACAGAGAGCACCATGTCATCCCTTACTTGGACTTTAAGCAGAGCACAGTGGCACCACGTTTCATCGTTGTTTGCTGACCACTTTAGTGCGTTACCTGGTGTACGATCTCTGCCAGTTGAAGATGTTAATATTGGAATAAGCACGCTCCCGTTTCTGGAGTGTGCCTCTCCTCCGTCTGTATAGCAGAACTGAGCTCCTCCGGGAACCCACTTTCATTCTTTCCTCCATTCTGAAAAACTCAGTGACAGATCTGAAGTACTGAAGGGTGGCTTGGTGGCTCCATATTGTGGAGTCCTGGCTCAGGAAACCACAGTGGCTCCCATGTTTGGTCAGTAAGAGGAAGAAATACGGGTTGCTTTTGAAAAGTTCCATGGGGAGGGTACCTTTGGAGTTGCCTCTTATTGGGTCGTCTTGGCTGCAGATGCACAGAACTGGGACAGCGACCTCATCCACATCCCTCAGTGGCTCATTCCTCTCCCAGTAAGAATGCCAGGTCACTGCCTTCCTTTTAGTGTGGCAGAAAAGAAGTTCCTCAAACTCCCAGAGAGAGCTGCTACGAAACAGCTTTTCAGTGTAGGTAATATCTCCTAGCACTGTAGCATACCTAAAATATAGCAAAAAATATGTCAGAATTTACCAATTTTTTTTTTTATCAAGCTTTTTTGCTGTTGCTGCTGCTGCTACTACTCTGTCATTCCTCTGGCCTGGGAGCATACCCTATGGTGGTATCACCAGTCTCTGCTATCCCCACTGTACCTTGAGGGGGGGGATCTCCAGTGTAGGGTCCAAGGCACCACCGGCCATCATCCCAGTAGCAGTTGAGATTTTTAACTTTCTATTTCTACTCCTAAACTCCAGCCAGGCCTGCATCAGCCCCCCTCCTTTTCCTGGACACCACCCACCTGTTTAGTTTTTGTTTACCGGGTAGGTGCGCTAGCCATAGGGATGACTATTTTCAGGCAACTTCTCATCCCTGTTACCTTCTTACCTGCCACAGCGCTGCCATTTATCGGTTTCCCCATGGGTGGAATGAAGAGCCAGGGGTAACCTCTCTGATTTTCCTAGTCGTGAGCACACCCAGGATAGGAACGGGGCTCAAGTGTGCCACAGAGGCGGCTGTTTTGCCACTGTGCCTAGGATTTACTACTATGTTTTTTTTCTCCCCGCCAACAGGATGTCTTAGTGGGGATGATATGGGGGATGCATATGTGCCAAGAGTGCTATCTTGCCAACATCAAGTGGTATCTTCCTTCAGGTGTCCTCAGCTACAGTGCTGCTTGTAACCACCCAGCTGGCAGTATCACAGCGGGACATGCAGCCCTCCACAGGAATGCTCAATCCTCCTTTCACCTGACAGCCCAAACTCGTACCCTAAACTGGGATCGCCAGCATTGCAAGTTGTTGCCCTACTGCTGCATCAACAGGCTGGCCAGCAGTTGAGTTTATATCCCTATTTTATCCCTTTACACCACCCACCCACTAGAGGGAGTCAGTACCCTAGCAGTGGGCACAGATGCCACAGCAATACTCAATTGGGGGGAAAGCTCCCTAGCCCACCACAGACTTCACTTCTCTCCCAGGGCTGGGAAGTGCAGTGCTCCTGAACCCTTATCACAAACACAACAGCACAGCAGGGCCAACATGTGCCCATAACAATTTACCTTTTGTGGGGTTCTGACACAGTACTTTCTTTTTGCTCCTATGTGGGAGTGGCCTGGATTGGGCCTCTTTCCATTTGACAGGTTGGCCCCCTTTCTTTTAACTTCTTCTTTTCTCAGCCCTTTCTAGTCTGCCTTCAGAGAGACCCATTCCAGAGTACTGCCCTTCCTCAGGCTCACTGATGTAGCATCCTGAAGGGGATGGGTCTGGGTGTTTTTACTTCCAATGTCTTTGTCAACCTTGCCGAGAATTTCAACATTGTTGCCCACTTCCTCCTAGTAGGCAACCTTGCATTGGCTGGTCACTCTAACCTCAGGATCAAGTGGTTCAGCTCCTACTTAGTGGACAGATCCCAAGCAGTCCTTTTAGGAGATACCCACCCTTCCCCATAAGGTTAGGTGTTCACCAGAGTTCTGTCCTGTGCCCTATTCTATTCAGGATTTTCTTGAAAGACCTCTCCAAGGCCAGTGTCCCCTCATACATCCACATGTACTTGGATGACACCATGCTTTATGCCGCTGATGCAAAAGTCCCAGTATTGGCAGCACAGCTGCAGTGAAACTTCAACTATGAATTCTGTAAATGAGTCACACAGTGCATGTAAATGGGACATTGTCACTTTGTTCAAGTCAGTTAACTTCCCAGTTCTCCAGTCCACCCAGCTGCAAAAAAAAAAAATAGAAACAAGACCACAAAACATGAGAAGTTGCCTCTCAGCTGAGTCATCTTATTTATTTATTGAAATGTTTCACCAGGAAGGCACGCTGTGGAACAGGTTGTTCGTCTCCCAGTGCGACCTAGGGAAAAGCCCGGCTAAATAAGTTTTGGGAAAAAAAAACAAAAAAACGACCCCCCCCTCAAAAAAAAACACTACATACTAAATTGCTGCTGTGTTTTTCTGCAATGTTACCTTTTTTTTGGGGGGGGGGGCCTTCAGCTATTGCCAATAAAAATGGTTGCTTGATATTGGTATTTTCTCTGTCACTTTTCAGATTGCCCATTAAGGGAACATACAATAAATCTGTTATTTTCTTAACATCTTTATACGTAGTAGAAATCTGGACATGTGTGAGGTCTGTTTTAATCCCCCACCCCGTGTATGTTTCATGTGTTTGTTTTTGAAATAGTCCTGTTTTTTTCTGTAATTAGGGACCCTTGTTAAATATGTCTCTTTCCTGCCCAATATTAATTTTTTTAATTAATAATAAATTCTGGAACCTGGTGGCATCAGCTGAGCAGAAATGTAGAGTGAAGCTTTCCATGTAGGCCTTCTGCTCAACTGAAGGAATTAGGTTCATGAACTGGTAAGTTATTAAAAAAAAAATATTGGGTAAGAGGGGGATCAGAATTAACAAGGGACCCTAAATAAAGAAATAAATAGGACTGTGTAAAAACACATTAAACAGTCCGTTCAGGGTTTTAAACTGAAAAAAAAGGTCTGTGTTCCCTTTAAAAGCTGAGGCATAGCTTATGTGACTCCACATGCAACGCAACAGCATTAAACCAAGTAACTGACTTTTAACCTTTACCGTCATGTTTCATTACTTTTTGTCCAACCTGGGACAGAGCTGTTCAAATTCCTTTTAAACTGGTTGCCTGCATGCCCTGTACAGACAGCATTCAATGTATGTTGAAAACAAATTTCCCACCACCACCGCTGATCAGTTCCCAAATTGAAAATACCCACCAGGTAGGGGGGCAGCTTGTTCCATTTTTTTTTTCTTGTGTGTGTTTGCTCAATTTTTTTTCATATGTGTGTGCGTGTTTCTTTAAACTTGACAGCATCAGAAATTATAACTTCTAGTATAGGGCTAATATGCGTACTGAACGGCTAATACTGAAAGGACAAAGATCATTTATTTTTCAGGTAAGCAATCCCAAGTTCATTTAATAAAAAATCATAAAACTAACAGCAGAAGTAGGTTCGGATGTTAGAAACAGCAGAACCTGGCTGGCTTAGTGTCACAGCGCTGCCACCTGGGAGACCAGGATTAGCATGCAGGTCTCAATATCCCACACTGGAGGTGCTTAGCCACTGAGGTGAGAGAGGGCAGAGGCTGTCAGCAGACCAAGGAGCAGTATCCACTATGAAGTTAACTGTCCCACCTCCCCGGCTAAACAAATGGGCACAGTAGTAGTAACCAAGAACAAGGGTGTGGGCCGGGGCAAGAAACAAAGGGAAAAGCGGGAGACTAAAATAGTAACGTAAAGGAAAAAGATGAATTGTAATTTGCACACTTTCCATTCTCTCCACTCTCACTGATTTCTCCAAAGGCTTGTCTGATGCCTGGCTCAGTGGTGCAGGCTGGCAGAGCACTGCTCCATTATGTGGAAGACCCCGGGATCAATTCTTGGTCTGATTCCCTCACCTGGCTGGAAGGGTCAGGAACGTGATTGCAGAGGCATGGCGTGCCGATCTTTGGGGAAGCCTGAGAGGCCCACTGTCTGAGCACTATCTGCAGGAGGGAAAGAGGGACTGACATGATGCAGGAGGGGACTAGGCCGATTTGGCTGCTTCCTGTCCATAGGCGCCCATTTACTGCATGCCAGGGAGATGAGTGAGGTCTAACTAGGAGAAAAAAAACAAAAACCTGAGAGCAAATAGCAGCGTGAAAGCTGGAGCATCTTGGTCCTACTTTCTACTACTTGCCACTCCATCCCCATCGTGGGTGTCTTCCCACCATATTGGTGAGAATGGTTGGGGATGTTGCCTGGCTGTGGCCAGTCTCCACCACAGCACCACAGTCAGGTAAGCTGCGCGGGGTCAGGGGTACAGAGGTATGCTCTAGAACTGAATGTTCAGAATTGCTTTCGACTAAGGATCTATGGAGCTGTGTACCAGAAAAAAGCAGTTCCCAATGTCTTGGAGGGGGCTTTGATACCTGGAGCAAGGGGCTGCACCTACCTGCTGAGACAGAATTTCTGATACAGAAGTACAGTCCAGGTATAAAACCATGGTAGTCTGGATTCAAACCACTCCTGGCACCTAAAGATGGGGGAGATGCAGACTGCCCCGGTCAGGTAGGTAGAAGAACCCCACTCTCCCAAGTAGGAGAACAGCAAGCCGGATCCTGAGCCTTCACTGACTGCAAAAAGCTTGGAGCTGGGGTGTCTGAACCGGATATAGGAGATGGCTTGTTGAAGATCTGAAGGGTCCCCAAACTCCTGTAATTTCAGAGTGGTCAGTGGACACCCATTGTGGCCCCTTCTGTTAAAGATCACCGGGTAGAAACCTTGATCCTGAGCCAGGTTGCACAACTGCAAGATATTCCTCGTGAGCCTGCCAAATGAATTGGGGATCATGAGCAGGACTGGAGCGGAAGGGAAGAGGTTGGTGGACCTTCGACTTTTACTTGGGGTTCGGAGTCCCACCACCCAGTCCAGTGCCACAATGCCCTGATCAGACAGCTGCAGGTGATCTCTTGCAATCTCGACTTCAATCTCGACTGGAAAAAACAGGTTGGCAATAGTATGCAGATGAGCCCAGATCTTCCAAGCCCAACCTGACCCACTAGCTTCAGAAAAAGCAGGGCAGGTGTTTAGTAGATAAGTGGCCAGAGCAGAGGACTTGCAGATCAGTGGACAGCCACTTTTGACTTTCTCCCTGTGATACATGAAACTCAAATCATCATCTTCCTCATCATCTTCCTCTATTGTCTTTCCTGTGTTCCCCTCACTTTCCACAGTGAACAATACAGTTCCAATCCCTTTCTTTCTCCAGAACAGTCTTGCTCCCAAATATGAGAGAGTCAAAAGAAAAATTCCTATTGCAGTTCCCCATAACATCATTGCACATCTCTTCCAGTAACGTAAAACAGTAACACTGAAAAATCCCCCACAAGGATCGCACTTGCTCTTCAGGCCAGCAAGAAAGGTTTACTTTAGCTGCTTTCCTGTCTGTTAATTGGTTGAGTGAGTTTGAGTGTTTTAACTCTTTCCCCAGAGGTCTCTGTATTAATCAGTAAGGCATGCAGTGAGTGACCTTGTGCAAAGCAAACATTAAAGATGTACTTAACCTCTGGTACTGAGATCACTGTCATGAAAGCCCTACTGGGCCATTTGACATTTGAACTGCATTCTTGCTGCTCTTGTGACCAAGGTGAGCAGAAAGAACCTACAGAGTTATCTGAGCCAAGCAGTTCCAATACAGCACTCTGGTAACCAGCTGCCACACTGTTGATTGTTCTAGACAGGAGCTGGTATTTAGAATATTGGGAGGCTGTGTTCTAGAGGTTTGAGAAAGGAGTCATGAGTAAAGAGATCAGGGCTGAATGCTTAGCTTTGTTGCAAGCTTGTTGTCTCACTCTTCTATATTTAAGTAGCCCCCCCCCCCCAACAAAAAGGAAACCTGAACTTGCATATCAGTTGCGCGTTCTAGCACAACAATTTGAAGGGATTCCAAGTCCATCATGCACCCCGCCACCCCCAACAAGGATGAAACATGTATGCTGTGCAAATACATACTAATTTATAGGGATTCTCTAACCACTCCACTACCCAGGGTACCCTGTGATTCCACTGCTGGTAGACTGTTATGTAGGTTCACCACCCTCTTGTGCAGGGGGTTGGGGGGGGAATAAAACATTTTAATTTAATGATTCCAGCAATACCAGCAGGTGGACTGCAAAGACAAAAAAAAGAGTTCCAGACGCTGGAGAAAGAGGTGCCTGATTTGTGAGAGGACTGAGTTACAACACTTTGCTTCATTGCTGAGAACTGTACCTTGACAAACCATGTCTTGCATATAGATTTTGGTTCTGGACTGTGGTTTTGAATTAGAACAGCCATTGCATTACTGTATGCATAGGTCTTTTAAATTTTGTATTAAAGATGATGCTGACCATGTGGTGAGGTTCAGTATATGGTTTTCACTTTCTTCCCTAGATAGTCAATGATGTACGTATGTATGTATTTTAATCAAACGTTTCACCAAGAAAAAGCATACTGAGCTGATAACAGCTTGTTTCCAGATGCGTCCTGGGGGAAGGGGGAGAGAATGTAAAACAATCATAAAACAGTAAATTACATGGCGGGTATATAGAAGCAACAAACGCTAAGCTACAGTCATAAAACAAAATCATACAATATTTGTGCTTTTTTTTTTTGTGCAGATTAGGCAAGGATGAGGAGGTGGTTTTAACGAGGAGGATTTGAGGAGAAACAAATGAAGTGCAAGGTGCGATTACAAGGAAAGGCAGAGAAAACTAACCAATGGAGTTCAAGGAAGAAACAGAACCAAGTGCCAGTGTAGAGGAGGATAGCAGAAGGGGTGGCCAAGAGAAAAGTGTGTGTGGGGGGGATGGAGGTTGGAGGTAGAAGTAGAGGAACAGGGACAGCTATCAGGTCATGTAGCTGAACTTTCTTCTAAAAGAGGGATTAGGAGTGGAGCTAGCAGCCCAGCCAGTAAACACACTTTCTACAGATCTTGAGTGAGATCCTTTTTTTAAACCTCTTTCCCAAGTTACTGTACTTTGTCCCCCTATGTCCCAAACTGGCCCCCATTGGTCCGTCCACCCCACCCAGTTTTGTCACGCGCCATCTCTGGGACTTATCTCTACCTTGCATGTTCCCCCATGGATAAACCCCAATGGAAAGAAAGAAAAAATGACTCACCATAGTAATGTTGTTTCTTCTAATGGAGTCTTGCTGTATTCAGACATAATGCAGTTAGCCCCAGCACTTGAACTGCCCTGGAGAGGAAAGAGTTAACTCGATGCAGTAGCATAGAACGTTGAGCTCGAGCTCGGTTTTCAAACTTATGTCTGTGGTACTTCCCAGTGTAACCGTCAGATTCTTACGCGCTAACTAACTAGTAACTAAAGTATGGAAATTGTTCAAATATAGCCAAAGGGCAAAATATATCTTTTTGGGACCAAAAAGACTCAAGTAGAGAACCCAAGAAGGAAAGGTAGTGACAATATTTAGTAAAACACCAGAAAAAATAATAACATCTACCCCACCCAAGAGGGAGGGTACAAGGTACACCCCTGAGGTGCAACACTGTATCTGCCAGCCCACTTCCCAAAACCACGTTTCTGGGGGGGGGAGGTCTGAATACAGCAAGACTCCATTAGAAGAAACAACATTACTATGGTAATTTTTTCTTCAAACAACATGAAGTCTTGTTGTATTCAGACATAATGCAGACTACCAAGCAGTTCCCTATGGAAGAGGGAATACAGAACCTACTTTGGGAAGAGGCTCTGCAGTACTGCTGTACCAAACCTAGCATCACTCCTAGCCTGGATGTCCAGGGAGTAATGCTTGGTGAAAGTACATACTGTTTTCCAGGTGGCTGCTTTACAGATCTCTAACAAAGGTATATCTCTGGCTGCAGCTAGAGAAGCATCTGTACCCCTGGTCGAGTGAGCCCTCAGGCCTGAAAGGGGCATCCTACCCAACTTGTCATAACAAAATTGTATAAAAGAAACAATCCACATGGCAATAGTTCTCTTAGTGGCAGGCTTACCCTTTCCCACTTCACCATAAGTGAGAAACAACTGAAGACAGTGATTTCTATGTGCCTTAGTATGCTCAATGTAGTAGCTAAGTGCCCTCTTAACATTCAGACGTGTAACCTTGTTTCACCTGAAGAAGAATGGTCAGTGAAAAACACAGGGAGAGATATAGACTGGTTCCGATGAAAATCTGAATCCACTTTGGGCAAGAACCTCCTATTGGTTTTGAGGACTACTTTGTCCCTATGGAAGGAGATGAAGTCAGGTTCCACTGACAGAGCCTGTAACTCACTAATCCACTTGGCAGAAGTAATAGCTACCAGGAACACAGTTTTCCAGGTCAAGTACTTCAATTTGGCTGAAACTAGAGGTTCAAAGGGTGGCTGCATTAGCTGAGCTATGCAGACATTAAGATCCCAAAGCGGAGTGGGCTCCCTAAAGGAAGGGTTAATATGACAGACCTTTGAAAAACTTTCTGAAAACAGGATGAGATGCCAGGAGAGCCCTTCCCTGCTGGAAGAAATACAGAGACAGCTGCTAGATGAACCTTCAGAGTGGCAGGCCTAAGGCCTAAACCATTGAGATGAACTAGATAGCCTAAGGTTGTGGAAATGTCTGCAGAATCAGGCAGGATGCCTTTCTGAGAGCACCAAATACTGAACCTTTTCCATTTGGAGTTGTAAGTTTTTCTAGTGGAAGTTTTCCTAGAGACTGTCAGAATATCCAGAACTCCCTGAGAAAGATGTAGAGCTGCATATTCTAACTCTTCAAGAGCCAGGCCTTGAGATGGAGAGACTGGAGATTGGGGTACCAGATCCGCCCCTGGGAGGAGGACAGAAGATTGTATGCCCTGGGCAGAGACAGGGGATGTGACACTGACAAGGACAGCAGTAGAGGATACCAAGGCTGTCTGGCACAATCTGGAGCCACCAGTATCACTGTGCAGGGTTGAGTCCTGATCTTGATCAGAACTCTGAACAGCAGAGGGAAGGGAAGACATAGAGAAACCTGCCCTTCCAGTCCAAAAAGAGAGCATCCTGGGGAACCGTCCCCAGGACTGGAAGTCTGCAACAAAACGGAGGAAGTTGATTGTCTGGTGCTGCAAAAAGATCTGTCTCTGGAGTGCCCCACTTGGAGGAGAAGACCTTCAGTATGTGAGGATCCAGGGACCATTTGTGGTGTCCCTGTGAAATTCTGCTCAGAGCATCTGCTAGTATGTTGTCCTTCCCTGGAAGGTGAACTGCTACCAGCGAAGTCTGAAAAGAATAGGCCAGAGACCACAGCTTTATGGCTTCTGTGCACAAGGCCAAGGACCAAGTGCCTCCCTGCTTGTTGATGTACCACATTGTGGTGGTGTTGTCCGTTCTGACTTGGACCACCTTGCCCTTGACTGAATCCGAGAAGCTCTGCAGGGCTAGGAAAACTGCCCTGAGTTCCAGGAGATTGATATAAAGGAGAGACTCCTGCGGAGAACAGAGCCCTTGAGCTGTCAGGGCTCCCAGGTGGGCTCCCCACCCTAGGAGAGAAGCATCCATAGTTAAAACTATTGATGGGACTTGAGGGAGAAATGGAACCCCTTGTCTGAGGTTGTCCTGGTCCAGCCACCACTGGAGAGCTTGGACCAGAGTCTGAGTCACTGGAATCAGTTTGGTAAGTGAATCCTTCTTTCGAGACCAAAAAGACCTCAGACAAAACTGAATGTCCTTCATCTGGAACCTTGCTCCCTGCACCACTGCTGTGGAAGCTGCCATGTGGCCCAGGAGCTGGAGGAACTGTCTTGCTGGGCGGGAGACCTGAGGTCAAAAGGAGGAAGCGGGATCCACTAGGGCCTTTACCCTTGTCAGGGGAAGGAAGGCTTTTGCTTGTACAGTGTCCAACTCTATGCCTATAAAGGTGAGAAGCTGAACTGGTTCAAGTACAGACTTTGGAAAATTGAGAAGAAAACCCAAGGAGCTGAGTAGGTCCTGGGTAGTTTGAAGAGCTGAATTGACTTGTAAATGAGACTGACCCACTAACAGCCAGTCGTCCAGCTACGGAAAGATGGTGATACCCTGTCTTCTGAGGTAAGCCACCACTACTGCAAGGCACTTTGTGAACACCCTTGGAGCTGATGTTAGATCGAATGGCATGGCTCTGAATTGGTAATGGCCTGAAGGCAACTTGAACCCGAGGTATTTTCTGTGGGAGCACCTGATAGGAATATGGTAGTAGGCATCCTTGAGGTCCAGAGATGCTAGCCAATCCACTGGCCTTAGAGAGGGAAGGATTATTCCCAGAGTTACCATTTTGAATTTGGGCTTTTAAATGTGTTTGTTCAGATACCTTAGGTCTAGGATGGGTAGCCACTCCTCTGTTTTCTTTGGGGTAAGGAAGTACCTGGGATACAGTCCTTTTCCCTTGTGCTGAGTAGGAACCTTCTCGGGATCCGTATGGTTGCCTGGCATAAGATTTCCCGACATGAAGTTTACTGACACTGCTTTCCAGTCATTTGTTTTCCCCGCTAAATTATTTCCCGTTGACAGTTTCCCCGACTAGTGCTGCAAAACGAATAACAGCACCTAGCATAAACAAAAATGAACGAATTGGAATAGTAGCAGCACAATTACTAAGCTCAAATCATAACAAATCATAACAGGGAATGAAATTGAACGAACATTTAAACTCTAAAAAACACTTAAAATTGGGGTAAAAGCGAACGAAATAGAACGAACAGTTGCAGCACTTAAACTCTAATCAGCACAATTACTAGAACAAATTGGGTAATTTCAGCACTTAAACTCTAATCAGCACACTTACTGCATGAACAAAAAGGAACGAATTTGGATAGTAGCAGCGCAATTACTAAGCTCAAGTCATAACAGGGAACGAAATAGAATGAATAGTTGCAGCACTTAAACTCTAATCAGCACAATTACCGAAGGAACGAAAATGAACGAATTGGGGTAATTTAAGCAGTTAAACTAAAAGAAAAAATTACTCACCTTAGCAATGTTGTTTCTTTTAATGGAGTCTTGCTATATTATAGACATTAGCAGTTTGTTCCAGCTCTAGAACTGCCCCGGAGTGAAATGGTTAAAACCATTCCAAAATAGAATTTTGGCACAAGTGCAGCTCTATCTGTGTCATTTCAAACTTGAACTGTCAGATCTTTACGAGCCAAACTCACTAAGGTCTGTGTGAAGCTGTAATCCACACTAGCCAAATGGCTACCTAAATAATAACAACCATTGATGGTCCCAACACCCAAGACTCAAGTCAGGGGACCAGAAATACTAACACCATTCTAATAATATGAAAATGGAACATAAGTATAATAAAACACACACACGCAGTACACATACACACCCCAAAGTCCCAAAGGGACAAAATGCTAACAGGACATAAGTAGTGCCCACACTAAGTTGCCGCACCCCATCAAGTAGAGGTTCTGAGAGGGCAGGTTGGGAGGTCTATAATATAGCAAGACTCCATTAGAAGAAACAACATTACTAAGGTGAGTAATTTTTCTTCAAAACAACATGAAGTCTTGCTATATTATAGACATTAGCAGAATATACAGCAGTACCTCCATGGAGGAGGGGCAGAACCTACTTAGGAATACGCCTGAAGAACAGCTGTGCCAAACCAGAGCATCTCTCCTGGCCTGGAC
Organism: Neoceratodus forsteri; assembly: GCA_016271365.2. Taxonomy (NCBI): domain Eukaryota; kingdom Metazoa; phylum Chordata; order Ceratodontiformes; family Ceratodontidae; genus Neoceratodus; species Neoceratodus forsteri. The sequence goes on along the minus strand of JADMNL010000030.1, from coordinate 124,321,752 downwards.
ATCCAGGAGTAATGCTTGGTAAAAGTGTGTACCGTTTTCCAAGTAGCAGCCTGGCAAATCTCTAATAAAGGGATATCTCTAGCAGCAGCTAGAGACGCAGCTGTACCCCTGGTAGAATGAGCCCTCAAACCAGGGGCTGGGGCAGTGCCCACTTTCTGATAACAAAATTGGATACAAGAGACAATCCTCTTAGTGGCAGGTTTGCTTTTCCCAACTTCACCATAGGTAAGGAAAAGTTGGAGGGATTCGAACCTGTGACCTTTGGTACGCTCTATATAATAACTAAGAGCTCTCTTAACATCCAGGCTGTGCAACCTCCTCTCACCCGAAGAGGATTGATCAGTGAAAAATACTGGAAGGGAGATAGATTGATTAAGATGGAAATCTGAAACCACCTTAGGCAAAACTTCCTATTAGTCCTAAGGACTACCTTATCCCTGTGGAAAGAAATAAAGTCAGTCTCCACTGACAAGGCTTGCAATTCACTTATGCGTCTGGCAGAAGTGATAACCACTAGAAAAACAGTTTTCCAAGCTAGGTACTTAAGCTCTGCAGAAGACAGAGGTTCAAAAGGGGGTTGCATTAACTGGGCAATGCAAACATTAAGGTCCCAAGCAGGGGCCGGTTCCCGAAAGGGAGGATTAGTATGAAGTAATCCCTTAAAAAACTTGGAAAACACAGGATGAGAGGAAAGAGGGGATGACTTTCCTGCTGACACAAAAGCAGACACAGCTGCCAAATGAACTCTCAGGGTAGCTGGTCTGAGACCCAAGGAATTAAGATGTACCATGTAATCTAACACAATGGGCAATTCAGCAGATTCTGGGAAATATTTTCCTAGCACACCAAATGGAAACCTTTTCCATTTAGAACTATAAGTAGCTCTAGTGGAAGGCTTTCTGGAAGCCTTTAGGATCTCAAGAACACCCTGAGAGAGGTGTAAATCAGCAAACTCTAACTCCTCAAGAGCCAGGCCTTGAGGTTGAGGGATTGAGGTCCGGATACCAAACCCTTCCCTGGGCACAAGTCAACAGATTGTGATTCCTGGGGAGGCACAGGGGAAGATGGACTGTCAGAGACAGAAGGAGTGGGTACCAGGGCTGCCTGGCCCAATCCGGGGCAATCAGAATCACCCTGCAAGGCTGAGATCTGATTTTGACTAGTACTTTGAATAGGAGAGGAAAGGGGGAAAGCATAGAGGAACTTCCTCCCAATCCAGAAGAAGGCATCCAGGGAACTGAGCCCAGCACTGGAGGCCTGCAACAGAACAGAGGAAGTTTGTGATTGTCTGGGGCTGCAAAAAGATCTATCTGAGGGATGCCCCACCTGGCAAAAACTATCCCCAGCACTTGAGGATCCAGGGACCATTCGTGATGGCCCTGGGAAATCCTGCTGAGGGCATCTGCTAGGACATTGTCCTTCCCTGGAAGATGAACTGCTATGAGGAAAGTGTTCAGGGAATAGGCCAGAGACCACAACTTCATTACCTCGGTGCATAAGGCTGAAGACCGAGTGCCCCCCTGTTTGTTGATGTACCACATTGTTGTGGTGTTGTCTGTTCTGACTTGTATCACCTTGTCGTGGACAGATGCAGAAAAAGCTTGAAGAGCTAAAAAAAACAGCTCTGAGTTCCAGCAAATTGATGTGGAGCAGAGATTCCTGGGGGGACCAAACTCCCTGAGTGGAAAGGTCGCCCATGTGGGCTCCCCAACCCAGAAGGGAAGCATCTGTAGTGAGAGTCAAGTCGTGAGAAGGGGAAATGAAGGGACCCCCGCTCTTAAATTGCTCTGATCCTGCCACCACTGGAGAGCTAGGATCAAGGTTCGAGTCACTGGGACCAACTTGGAAAGGGGGTCTCTTCTCTGAGACCAAAAGGTTCTCAAGTGAAACTGAATGTCTCTCATCTGAAATCTGGCTCCCTGCACAACAGCTGTGGATGCAGCCATGTGCCCCAGGAGCTGCAGAAAGTGTCTTGCTGGTCGAGAGACCTGCAGAGTGAAGGAAGAGGCCACAGCCACTAAATTCCTTACCCTTTCTGGGGAAGAAAGGCTCTGGCTAGCTTTGTGTCCAATTCTGCCCCTATAAAGGTGAGTACCTGGACTGGTTCCAGAACCGACTTTGGTAGGTTTAGCAGAAAACCCAGGGAGGTGAGAAGCTGCTGGGTGACCTGCAGGTGAGATTTTACCTGTTCTGGGGACTGGCCTACAATGAGCCAGTCGTCTAGATAGGGAAAAACAGCAATCCTCTGCCTCCTTAAGTGGGCCACTGCCACTGCTAGACACTTTGTGAGTACCCTTGGAGCAGAGGTAAGGCCGAAGGGCATTGCTCTGAACTGGTAATGACCTGAGGGCAGTTCGAATCTGAGGTACTTTCGATGGGATCTTCTGATTAGGACATGGAAATAGGCATCCTTGAGGTCCAGGGAGGCTAGCCAGTCCCCTGGCCTTAGGGAAAGGTAAAATCATTGCCAGAGTTACCATTTTGAACTTTGGTTTCAAAAGATGCTTGTTCAGATATCTGAGATCTAAAATGGGCCATTCTCCTGTCTTTTTGGGGTAAGGAAGTATCTGGAATACAGACCCCTGCTGATGCAGGGAGGAACCCTTCTACTGCTCTGAGAGCTAACAGGGATGAGACCTCTGTTTCCAGGCGGGGTCTCTGAAGCACTTGCAGGTAGAAAAGTCTGCTTCTCAACTTGGGAAACTTTTTGAAGCTGAGAACCAGACCCTGGCTTACTACTTCCAGAACCCACTTGTCTGAGGTTAAAGAAGCCCAATTCTGACTGAAGTAAGCCAGCCTGCCCCCACTGGTACAGGAGAATCGGCCCTGGGCACCCCATCAGGGTGCCTGTTTAAGGAGCTTTAGGCTGGGAGGTGGGAGCAGGTCTGCCCACCTCATCTGCCCTGCCTCTGAAGAAGCCCTCTGAGCATAGGCAGAGGAGGCCTGAGTCTGGTAGAAAGGCCTGTGAAAGGCTCACCCTACCCTGGGCATGCCTTTGAGGGTGGCTTGCGCTCCTTAGCCTGGGCACTCTTGTAAGTAGTCCTATATTCATCCATCTTCTTCATATAATTCTCTGTCTGCTCTCCAAACAGAGAATTTCCCACCACAGGAAAATCCATAGCCTTAGTCTGGGTATCCTGTGACAAACTAGTACACCTAGAGCCAGGCCAACCTACGAAAAGCTACAGATGTGGCCATGGCCCTAGAGAAACATCATTAACATCCAGAGCAGCATGAAACTGAACCTTAGAGGCTAATGTGCCATCAGCAGCCACCTGTTCTAGTTCACGAGCCAGCTGGCCATGGGTCTTTGGCCAATGCATAACAGTATCCCATCTAGATTTCTGATACCTAGCTACATAAGCCATATAATTTGCTTGCCCGAGTCCCAGAGAGGCTGCCATATACTGTTTTTGCCATGCATCAATCTTCCTGGAATCCTTGTCAGGAGGATGTGAAGCCAAGGGAATATTAGCTTTATCACAGGCAGCAGCCTGAACTACTAACATGACTGCATTGCTGAGAAAGGAATTCTGTATCAGGGCCTGACAATGTATACATTCTGTCCATCTTTTATCTACAGGAGGCACAGAATTAGGAGCTTTTAAAATTTTAATTGTTTGTTTCCTAAAAGACTTATGTAAAGGAATAGACAATCTCCTAGACTCTGGAATATCCATCATTTCTACAAAATCAGGCTCCTCTTGCTCATCCACAGCCTCTTCTAAAGGAAGCTGGAGGGTTTCAGCAACTTTTATAAAACATAAAATGAGATGGGACTCAGACAGCATAGGGAGATTCTAAAGGTCTGTCTGGGGAGATGTCGGTTCAATAGGCACACCAGACCTTCCAGCCACATTCATACTGTTCATAATCCTCCTCCCCTCCTCTGGTTCATAAAATTCCTCAATATCATAATCCTGAACCACTGGGACTGGACGAACCGACCTTTACCAGAGAGTGGTGGTTCGGACGGACCCTGAGACAGTGACTGGACAATTTGTATGGCTTTGCCATCTCTGCAGCAGTTGGAGAAGGAATTTTGGACTCCAGACCTGCTGATTTTCTTGTTTTCTTTACTGGAATTGGTTCCTCAGAACCAGCTTTTCTTTTGCCCAAGAAGTCTGGCCCTGGTCAGAGGGCACTCCCTCTGGTGTTGGCACCGAACGGGCTGGCCATCCGGGTCAGCGGACTTTTTGGCCTCTCGTTCCCTGAGCCTGCCCAATCTTTTTCCAGGGTGGCTGCAGGGAAATTCTTATACCTGTCAGTCTGACTGGAGGTGGTCAAACCCAGACAATAAACACATGTGGTGTGTGGGTCAGCCTTGGCAAAGACTTCCCCACAAACATCACAGTGTTGAAACCATGGGCCGTTTTCTTTGGGTTTCTCAGACATAATGCCAGCCTAACCAAAACTTGCCTTTTCTTGACGGCGTGCCAGGCAAGACACCTTATCGGTTCCTAACCGTGTCACAGGTATTGGAAAAAACGTAATAAATCCGTTTTTTTAGAACCGATAAGAACCGGGAACCGCACTCTAAAATAGTAACTTTTAGTTTTAAATGAGTTTTAAACCCACTGATCGGTTCAAAACCGAACCGATAACTTACAAGTTCCACACAGACAAAAACCTTCATTTACTTACGGTTACCACAGATAGAGCTTGAACTGAACGGTTTTGCGGTTAAAATAAAACTATTCTCGGTTAAATCCAACCGAGAAAACACTTTTTAAACCGAGAAATGAACCGAGCAGAAGGAGAAATCTCCGGAGCGACTGTTCACTGAGGCGGAGTAAAGAATCTGACAGTTCAAGTTTGAAATGACACAGATAGAGCTGCACTCGTGCCAAAATTCTATTTTGGAATGGTTTTAACCATTTCACTCCGGGGCAGTTCTAGAGCTGGAACAAACTGCTAATGTCTACAATATAGCAAGACTTCATGTTGTTTGAATCAGTACAATTAGTGCTGGAACTCAGGGATAAAAAAACAGCTTACCGAGTTATTACTGCATCCCCTCTGCATCGGTTCATTGATATCAACTCCCATCATTTTGAAATTCATAGTATCAAACTTTTTTAAATTAAAATTCCACAGTTTAAAATCTTCATTAAAAATTAGTCGGTCTGCATCAAGAACCATGTTATGTGCAATGCCTCTCACAAAGTCCTTGCCAACACGCTGATGTCTGTCAGCAATAATATTTACTATCTTTTCCTCCTGCTTCAAGTATTTCTTTTTCAATGGTGATTTCGGCATGCCTCTGTTAATTTTTTCAATGTTGGACTCAGTGACCAGCTGCTCATTTCTCAGTTCCTCAATAAATCGTAGTAGTCCAACATGAGTGGTCCCTACAAGAGTGCCCAGTCTACGATGCCAGGCTTCCACGTTATTTTGTGTTCGTGGCATAGCATGGACAGTTTGGTCCTACACAGACCAGAACTGAGGTGGGTACAGTGGTGGGGCTCTAACTGTAGTGTTATTCCGCATCCGTCTTCTGATGTGGCCATAAATAAAGTTATGTTCAAACACTCTAGGACAGGAGTAGTGATAGTGGGCATGTCAGATTTTATTTCTTCGTACACTGTGGGGATATCATCAGGTGGTAGGAATGCCAATGCCACCAACTGCCGCATTAATAAGCTAAATTCAGGTTCTGCACCGTACTTCGAAGACAGGCCACAGCCTTGTATCTTCCTCCATAAAATTTGACCAAGATGAAATAAGCAACCCTTGTTCTCTGCTGAGAGAAATTCCACTTTGGTAGCATTAATGGCAGCCTGCTCGAAGTCGGTCATTATATATTTTGGACCAAGGGTATAGTCAAACTCGTCAGCAGCATCTATGAGATCTTGAAACATCTGGAGATAGCATTCTTGTGATTTACTTGACATTAGGCCATATACAAGAGGAAGAATGTGACATGTTTCTTGATTTCCCACCCGGCCATGCACTGAATAAAGTTGCCTAAATAGTGTAGGCACAGTTTTAAATGTGCCATCCATTATCCAATAGTCAGCAATGCTCAACTTTTCGATGTCCTGTTTAGTGTTAAACAACAAAACTTTTTCATTACCCAACATTGACTCACTGAGCAAAAACTGTTCCCCGTTGATGACACTAAGTTCAGAGGGTATTACTATGTCATTCAGCGTTCGTGGCTCTGGAGGCATATTTTCACGCCTAGCGCGTTTTACCATTTGCTGTAGTGCCTGCCGGCTGGGCATATTGTGCCTAACTTCAGCTGACACCTTTGCCAGCTCAGTCTGAATAAGCTGTGCAGGGGTGTCATGCGTGGAAACCGCTCTTGACTTGAGTGATGACACTGCATTAGCTACAAAAAAATAATTTGCATCCGGCGAGTGAGAATGTGGTGCTGTACTTTGAAGGTGGTGCTGTCCCCCAACAAGCACTGTAGAGGCCCTGCATGACAACAAAGTGACTTCCTTTGTTGACAGCACCAGTACCAAAGGTCTCCACGACTTCGCTCTTTTACATATAGGAATCCCTCAATGCAGAGCTTGTCATGTTCTCTCTTTGATGCAACTACTTGGCAAACAATGGGTTCTGCTGCAGCCATGGTGCAAAATGAAAACAGTAGCTGGGAGCAAGGAGAACAAAATGTCTTCCACTTATTTAATTAGTATTAATTACTGGTTGCCAATCCCTGTGCTATAATTGATTGTACAAGTAACAATAAAACATGGAACAATCGGGGAGATGTGTGCCACAGCTTACATCTGACATCTGAGAGTCAGATCATGGAGCTGAGCCCGAGTTTAATTCATGCAGAGCACAGGAAAACATTGATTTAATTAATAGTAACAGAACTGTAGCACTACACACTGCGTCGGCTTATTCAGATTACAATTTCGATCAAACAATGTTCGGGCAAACATCGCATCAGCAAACTCAATTACGGGAAATAGATTGTGGGAAATACAGAGTCGGGGAAAAGGAATGACGGACAACCATACTAGACCCACCTTCTCTATAGCTCTGAGAGCTAGAAGAGAAGAAACCTCTGCCTCTAGGGCAAGGGTTTCTGAGACTGATGCAGGTGGAAAAGACTTTGCCCTTCTTTTTGGAAATTTTTTGAAGTTGAGGGCCAGTCCCTTGGCTTACTACTTCCAGGACCCACTTGCCTGAGGTCACAGACTTCCAGGCCTGGAAGTAGTAAGCCAGCCTGCCTCCTACTGGAAATGGGGAGTCGACCCGGGCTGATACATCAGGGTGTCTGCTTGGCAGGAGTCTTAAACTGGGAGGAGGAGGGAGCAGCCCTGCTCTTCCCCCTCCTACCCCTCCCTCTGAAGAATCCCCTCTGTGGGAAGGGAGAGGAGGCCTGGGCTTGGTAAAAAAGCCTTTGAAAGGGCCTGTCCCTGCTCCTAGACTGCTGCTTGTGCGGAGTGGCCTGCCTTTCCTTGGCCTGTGCACTCCTGTACGTGATCCTATATTCATCCATTTTCTTCATGTAAGCCTCTGTCTGTTCCCAAAACAGAGAATTACCTACAGGAAAATCCATGGCCTTAGTCTGGGTATCCTGTGAAAGGCTAGTACATCTGAGCCAAGCATGTCTTCTGAGAGACACAGATGTAGCCATGACTCTAGATGCCACATCACTGGAGTCCACAGCAGCATGAAATTGCATTTTGGATGCCTCAGTTCCATCAGCAGCCACCACCTCCGGCTCCTTGGCTAGCTGGGGAGAGGCCTGTTTAGCCAGTTCCAGAACCATGTCCCATCTGGATTTCTGGTAACTGGCTGTGTAGGCCATATAAGTAGCCAGCCTGAGTCCCAAAGAGGATGCCAAATACTGTTTTTTGGCCTTGGCATCCACTTTCCTGGAGTCCTTATCCGAGGGTGTGAAGCCAAAGGAATGTTAGCCCTGTCACAGGCTGCAGCCTGCACTACTCCAACATGGCTGCAGTGACTATAAAGGAACTCCGTAGCTGAGCCTGATAATGAATACCTCCTGTCCATTCTCTTATCCACAGGAGGTATTGAATTAGGGGTTTGTAAAATTTTGTGTGTCTGTTTCCCCAAAGATTTATGAAGAGGGACAGACAGCATTTTGGACTCTGGGATGTTCATCATTTCCACAAAATCAGGCTCTTCATCCTCCTCTGCTGCTTCAACCAAGGGAAGCTGCAGGGTTTGTGCCACCTTTTTGTAGAACAAAGAAGTGTGCAGGGGACTCAGAGAGCCTGGGAGGAGAGACACCTGAGGGCCTGTCTGGGGAGATGTCCAGTTCAATGGGCACATCCAGACCCCCTTCATCGTCATCATCATCACCAGGATAGTCTTCATCTCCCTCTCACTCCTCATAATAAGCATCTGGGTCATAATCCAGAGGAGACGGATCCCACCGAACCGAGCGCCGAACCGGCGGTATCTGTTCAGACGGAACCGGTCTAAGTGATTGGACGAAACTAATCGCTTTGGCTATTTCGTCCACGGTTGGAGAGTGGGATACAGGATCTGAACTGGCAGACTTTTCATGCTTGATTTGAACTGACTGGCCGCCTCCTTTTGCCTAAGGAGGTATCGCTTAGGTTGCAGGCATTTCTCAGGTTCGCCGCAACCGAACCGGGCTGGCCATCCGGATTTATGGACTTCTCAGCCTCCCTTTCCTTCAGCCTACTCAGTCTTTTATCTAGAGTGGTTTTAGGAAAGTTCTTACAAATTTGGCAGTCTGACTTGAGGTGGTCAAACCCCAGACAATAAACACAGATGAGGTGGGGGTTGGCCTTAGCAAAGGCCTCCCCACACTCAGTACAGTGTTGAAACCCAGTGGGACCGGTTTTCTTCTTGGGTTTCTCAGACATGGCCAACCTAACAAATTACCCTATAGAAGCTTTCAAGCCAGGTAATATAGCAACCGATCAGTTACAAACCGTGTCACGGGTTTTTTAAAAGAACCAGCAAAAGTCTAGTTCTTTCTAAACCGATCGGTACCAGAACACCACACTAATTCCAGAAAGAGTGAAAAATTTTACAAAAGTCGGTTCCAAACCGGACTGACCAGATAGAAACCGAAGAAAGACAATTTCCACTCTTTTAGGCAAAATAAAACACAGTCACTACCTATCTACATACTACATGTACCGTAGACAGAGGCTGGAAATCCGAAAATAACAAAAATATGCGGTTTAAACCAAACGCTTTATTTTTCTTTTACCGAACTGAGCAGAGGAAATCTCTGGAGCGACTTCACTGTTAGGCGGAGTAAAGAACCTGACGGTTACACTGGGAAGTACCACAGACAGGTTTGAAAACCGAGCTTGAGCTCAACATTCTATGCTTCTGAACAGAGTTAACTCTTTCCTCTCCGGGGCAGTTCAAGTGCTGGGGCTAACTGCATTATGTCTGAATACAGCAAGACTTCATGTTGTTTGAACACAGAATTTGACGGCAGATAAGGACTGCTTGTCCCACCTAGTCTGCCGATCTGATGGATAAGCTGCAGATTCTAGTTAATCAACAGCTTACTTCCTCCTAACCCCCACTAGAATTGCCTTATGTCTGTTCCATGCATTCTTGAATTCTCCCACTGTTCCCGACTCCACAACCTCCTCAGGAAGGCTGTTCCATGCATCCACAACCCTCTCTGTGAAAAACTACTTTCTAACATTACCTCTGAGCCGTCCCCCCTCTATCTTCAAATTGTGCCCCCTTGTTCTTGCACATCTCTTTTTCTGAAAGATGCTACCCTCTTGCACTTTGTTAATTCCCTTGAGATACTTGAAAGTTTCTATCATGTCCCCCCTCTCCCTCCTTTCCTCAACAGTATACATATTAAGCTGCTTTAGTCTCTCCTCGTATGTCTTCTGGTGCAGACCCTGCACCATTTTGGTTGCCCTCCCCTGAACAGCCTCCACTCTGTCTATGTCTTTACGGAGATGGTGTCTTCAGAATTGCATGCAGTACTCCAGATGGGGTCTTACCAACTGTCTGTACAGAGGGATAACAACTTCCTGTTTTCTACTGCTGATGCCGCTCCCTATGCATCCCAGTATCCCCCCCCCAAGCCCTCCTTACTGCCTTCTAACATTGCTTGCCCACCTTTAGGTCATCTGATATAATTACTCCTAGGTCTCTTTCGACTTTTGTTGTTATTATCTCACCACCCCATTGTGTACTCTTCCCCTGGGTTTTTGTTTCCCAGATGCATTACCTTGCACTTCTTTGCATTGAATCTGAGCTGCCATATATTTGACCATTCCTCCAACCTTGCCAAGTCCCTTTTCATCCTTTCCACCCCACCCTGTGTATCAACCCTGTTGCATATCTTTGTGTCATCTGCAAAGACACATACTTTTCCTTCCAGGTGCTCTCCAATGTCACTTATAAAGACATTAAAGAGAACTGGTCCCAGTACCGACCCCTGCAGTACCCCGCTAGTTACCCTCCTTTCTTCACTGTGGACTCCGTTTACTATTACCCTTTTCATCCTGTTGTCCAGCCAGTTTTTTATCCAGGCTACCACCTTGAGACCCACTCCAAGGCTGGCTAACTTGTATATTAATCTTTTGTGTGAGACTGTGTCAGATGCCTTGCTAAAATCTAGGTAGGCCATGTCCACAACCCTGCCCTGGTCTACTACTTTGGTCACCCAGTCAAAGAAATCTATTAGGTTTGTCTGACATGACCTTCCTGCTGTGAAAGCATGCTGCCTTGGGTCCTGTGCCCCACTGGCCTCTAAGTACTCAACAGTTCTTTCCTTCAGAAGTGATTCCATCATCTTCCCTACCACTGATGTCAAACTAACTGGTCTGCAGTTTCCTGCCTCTGCCCTGCTCCCACTTTTATGAAATGGAATCACATTTGCCCTCCTCCAGTCCTCAGGTACCACCCCATCCTCCCATGATTTGTTAAAGAGAGTAGTCAGTGGCGTTACCAGTTCTTCACTTAGTTCTTTTAGAATTCTTGGGTGAATCCCATCAGGCCCCATTGCTTTGTCCACCCTCAGTTTCAAGAGTTCTTTCAAAACCCTTTCTTCTGTGAATGGACTGGTATCGACCCCCTATTCAGAGTGTTTCTCTTGTTTGGTTTAGGTACCTTTCCCTCCTCTTCCGTTGTGAATACTGAGCAGAAATATGTGTTCAGTATTCCTGCTTTTTCACTGTCACCCTCTGCCCACATTCCTTCCCCTTTATTAAGTCTCTGTATCCTTCCCTTGGTCTTTCTTCACTCCCTAATTTACCTATAAAAGGTTTTATCCCCCTTCTTAAGAGAGTTGGCTATCTTTTCCTCAGTTTGTGCCTTTGCTATTCTGACTGCCTCCTTCTGCTTTCACTGATAAAGTTCTCTGTCCTGCTCCTTCTATGTTTCCTTGTATTTCCTGAATGCTATCCTTTTCTCCTTAACCTTCCCTTCCACCTCTTTTGAGAACCATAGTGTTTTTTTCCTTCATTTTGTTTTGTTGATTTGCTTCACACAAAGGCTTGTTGCCTCTGCGATGGCTGTTTTGATTATTCCCCACTGTCCCTCCTCCCTCCTTCTTACCTGTTTGCTAGTGCTTTTCTGAGGCGCTCTCTCATCTTCCCAAAGTCAGCCTTCCTAAAGTCCAGTACTCTTATTTTTGTATGGCTTGATTCCATGGCTGTGTTTACTGTGAACCACACTGTTTGGTGGTCACTTGTTCCCAGATGGCTACCCACTTCTAAATCTGAGATCCTTCTCCTTCCCCATTTGAGAGTGCCAGGTCTAAGACTGCTCCCTCCTGAGTGGGTTCCAACACTAGCTATCTGAGGCATGCCCCCTGTAGGGCATCAAGAATGACCCTGCTCTTGGATGTGCCTGCAGCAAAGGTACTCCAGTTAACATCTGGCATATTCAGGTCCCCCATCAACAATATCTCCCCTTTTTTTTGCCATTTTAAGGATGCCTTCTATCATTTCCTTGTCCATTTCCTCCCAGAGATGGGGTCTGTACACAACCCCCATGCGGAATGTGGTGCCATTTCCTGTCCCCATGGTGACCCACAGTGACTAATCAACTTCCTGTTTACTCTTTAGTTTTGTTGCTTTAATCTTTTCCCTTATATAGAGAGCTACTCCTCCTCCTCTTTTACCCACCCTGTCCCTCCTGTAGATTGTGTATCCTGGTATGTTGACATCCCAGCCATGGTTCTCTGTGTACCATGTTTCAGTGACTGCCACAATATCCAGGCATCCCTCTTCCATCAAGGCCTGTAGTTCAGGGAGCTTGTTACACAGACTGCGGGCATTGGTACTCATCACCTTCCATTTTTTTTTTTTTTATGGCCATACCCCTTTTCGCCCCATCCCAGTCCTTACTGTCTTCTTCTGCATTTACCCCTGCCCTGTTCCCTACTGACTTCCCTACCTTGGTGTTTACCTCCCTAACCACTGTGTTTTGTGGGGGAGGCTGGGATTTCCCTGCTCCTTTTCAGTGCCTCCCCCCTTGGCTAGTTTAAATGCTTGCCAATGAAGCATTTAAACCTATCACCTAGGATCCTGGGTCCCCCCCCAGACAGATGCAGACCATTGCACCAGTATAGGCCTGCATCCCTCCAGGTGGCTCCCCAGTCCCCAATGAAGCCAAAACCCTGAGCTCCACACCGGTTTTTCAACCATTCATTGAATCCCATGGTGCGGAATACCCTAGCATCATCCTTACCACAGACAGGCAGCACCTCCGAGAAGGTTACTGTACATGATACTTGTCTAAGGCCCTTCCCCAACTCTACAAACTCCTCTTGCACTGCTCTGATCCCATTCATAGCCAGGTCATTGTCCCTAGGTGGACAATGACATCCAGCTCCCTCCTTCGTGCAGCTCCTCCCGCGATCCTGAGGATTCGCTTCCTGTCCCTCTGAGCCGTGGCGCTAGGCAGGCACCTTACCTCCCTATCCCTTTCCTCCCCCACTTCTACCCCCTTAATGATCGAGTCCCCCACCAGGACTTATTTCCTTCCCCTGTGGGGTCTCATGCCACCCTCCTGTGGGTCTCCTTTGTGGAGGTTCCTCCTTGGTCTTCACTACAGGTGCCTCCATAAAGGAACCACTCTTCGCCAGAACAGCATATGAATTGTGGAGAGGTACAACTGGAGGGATGCACCTCTGTTCCACCACCCTCTCCCTCCCTGAGCCCACCTTGGTCTAACCGCTCCTCTTTCTTGGCAACCTCTGAGGTAGCGGTGGTCCCTGGGTGAGGGAAGAGGTTTCACGAATCCTAGCCAGGTCAACCAGGAGACAGGCAACCTCCTCCCTCAGACCAGAGAGGTGCCTGCAAACAGGGCAGCATTGCAGCCTCCAGAATGTCTCCCTGGAACATTGCTACCCCACAGCCATTGCACTGCACCACTCCCATCTTGACTTACTTTGTGTCCCCTCTCCTGTTGCTTTGTATGCTTACTGTCTCCTCTCTCTATGTATTTTCACACTTACTTTCCTACTGCCTATGTGCCCTTACAACTCTCGCCCTTTCTGTTCTGGGACAGGAACTTCCTGTAGTCTTCAGTAGTCTCCTCTTCCGTGCTTGGATTCAGATCTCCAGCAGGTGGGGGGCGGGGGAGAAAGAGCTATTTATTTTTTTAGGTTCCTTCAAGGTTGATGAAACTAATGTGTCTCAGTGATCCTTCCCTTCCTATTGTCAAACAGGAAGTTACTGTTGTCAGTCAAATCCAGTGGCTATAAAAGTAGAACTGGCTTTGGGTGAGAGTGTGGAGGGGTGGGAAGGAGGGCAATTAGTAAAAGAGCTGTAGTTCTAGACTGCTGTTATTTGCTCTGACAAAAACAGCAGGAAGCTGTAATTGGAGACACCTGCTTTTGTACTCCTAAGCCACACCCCCAATTAGCTTCAGCCTCTGCTCTTGACTCAGTAAATTAAGCTGATACAGTCCCCTTCCTCAGAGAAACACAGTGACTTTCTTTTTTTTTACTTAAATGAGACCCCCTTCTTCTAATAAAGTATCTGTTTGCTTAATCCAAACAGTCACTGCTGATATATAAGTGATTTATCAGTAAAAGAGCTGCAGTTCTAGACTGCTGTCATTTGTTCTGACAGCAAAGTTCTCCTCCATCAAAAACAGCAGGAAGCTGTAATTGGTGACACCTGCTTTTGTACTTCTAAGCTACACCCTCAATTAGGTTCAGTCTCTGTTCTTGACTCAGTAAATTAAGATGATACAGCCCCTTCCTCAGAGAAACGCACACTGACTTTTTTCTTTTCTTTTTTTTTTTTTTTTTTACTTAAATGAGACCCCGTTCTTCTAATAAAGTATCTGTTTGCTTAATCCAAACAGGCACTGCTGAGACAGAAGTGATTTATCAGCAAAAGAGCTGTAGTTCTAGACTGTTGTTATTTGCTCTGACAGCAAAGTTCTCCTCTGTCAAAAACAGCAGGAAAGGGCTGCCAGGGGCTGGCCCTTACTCCCCTGGCAGAGTTCAAGCTTCGGTTGGCGTGGCTGAGAACCCAGTCAGTGGTGCATGGCCTGTGATGGGTGGCAGACAGCATCCTGCATTCGGTTGAGGGATTTTCTCATTTTCTGTCTCACCTTTGATGTTGGGAGGGCCTTGCTGATGCGCAGCATTGTGCCGCTGACACTCCCCCCTCAATCCATGGCTCCAGACCCACCTCACCTGTGGTCACTCAGGTGGCAGTGTTGCAGCACAGACCATTCTGCCCCCACCCCAGAGGAGGTGAGCATCCCTGGGACACTCAACCGTCCTCCCCATGGCTAGCCCTCCAACAACCTAGGCTCATTCCCGAACCCAGAGTGTCAGCGTCGCAAGCGGTGGCACTACTGCTATGCCAGTGAGCCAGCCTTTCTTTAATTTTACAAGCTCTGGGTCAGAGTTCTGCTGCTGACCTTGTTCCATAGAAAGACTTTGTGTGCAGGGACATAAACCTGAATCTTGCAGCATGGAGCGAAAACATGTGGCAGCAGAAATAATGTGCCAGTGGGGAGTGGAGATACAAACATCACAAGGCCTCCCGAGACAGAGCTGGAGGTGCTGGCCACACTTAATTTGCTGCTGAGTGTAATCACTGTCTTTGCAAACTAACCGGTACATCAATATAAACTTGATGCATACAATGAGAGACTGGTGCAGGTTAAGCAACAAATGGATGTTACTGGGGAATCTGCCTGAATGCACCTCAACAGTGAGTAAGGCATTGGTGGCCACCACGGCAGTTGTAAAGGAACAAAATCTACTGCACTTCAGGGTGTAGCAGCTTAGGAACCCTGTTCAGGCCTGCAGCTTCCAGGTACTAAGACTCCCAGAAGGATCCAAAAGCCCTGATTTGGTGACTCTTCCGAAGCACTGGTTACCAGAGACATTGGGACTAGGTTTTGCGATATCAGTGATAAAAGCATATCTCATCAAGCTGAGAAAAAAAATTGCACAGTGGGGGCTTGCACAGTTTTACTGGTAACAACTTCAGAGGCCAGGCCATGACAGATAAAATCCTGCATGCTGCTAAAGATCAAGGACCAATGGAAGTCAATGACAGTTAAGTGCTGTTTTGTCTTGATCTGTCATATGCAACTAAACAGAAAACTTTCAACATCCTTACAAAGAGGGAGCTGGATGTCAGATACCATTAGTGAAACATAGAAACATAGAATTTGACGGCTGATAAGGACCGCTTGGCCCACCTAGTCTGCCCATTTCCCTACCTAATGGATAAGCTGCAGATCCTAGTTAACCAACAGCCTACTTCCTTCTACCCCCCCCACTAGAATTATCTTATGTCTGTCCCATGTATTCTTGAATTCCCCCACTGTTTTTGACCTCCTCAGGAAGGCTGTTCCATGTATCCACAACCCTCTCTGTGAAAAAAATACTTCCTCACCTTACCTCTGAGCTGTCCCCCCTCTATCTTCAAGTTGTGCCCCTTGTTCTTGCACATCTCTTTTTCTGAAAGATGCTACCCTCTTGGATTTTTTTTTGTAACTTATATTTATTGATTTTAAAATACAATACATACAAGTATTTTCCATAGGGCAATACAGTCAAATATTGTAAAATACAATATAACAGTATCTGATCACTCAGTATTAGCAGTACTCCTGATTTGTTACTTCATGTGGGGGTTACCTAAAACATAAAACATATTGTTCGCTAGATCAGAATGTTCAAAAGGCTAAATGCAGGGATAGTCTATACATTAAACAAGCATTTAGCACATCCCCGTGATAAGGGAAAAACATCCCTATTTCTCAAAAATCAGAAAAAAAAAAAATAACTATATAGCAAAACACTTCATTGCAGCTTCTTCCACCTGCCCACCACAGTCACCTTAAGCAGCCAAAACCCAACTATCAACAGTAACCTGTTATTTGAGTGACATCTACTCAATACCTCCTTTAACCAGAAAGTATCATTTTAAAACTATTAACATACAGAAACAGGATAACTTTTTTCCCCTTTCCAAAACAACCTTACTCATATTAAAACGTTTAAGTTTTAATGTTGCTAAGTTAAGTGAATTCAGCCCTTTGATGAAAAAACAAATTGCCCCATTACAGGTTCTAAGACCAATTCCCCAAATTTAACCACTTAGTTCCATTCAGCTTAACCAGGAGAAAGGGAAAAAGTTATTAATTAGTACTAGAAATCTTCAGCAACTGAACAAAGTAAGTATGTAGTTGTTTTGGATAATTAAAAGGCTCAGCATGAATGAAAGTCCCGAATGGTAATGGAACTGGTAACTAAACACTTCAGCCTTAAGTTGACTTATACGTTACAGTTTCTTGATTCAAGTATCTTCTTCTACTTCAGACTCGGACTCTCGGCTATGGACTGCACAATCTGCTTCAATTTTCTCCAGTAATTTTCCTGTGTCCTTCGGGTCGGCGAAATGATGTTTTTATTGCCATATGCCACTTTCAGACTTGCAGGCATCAACAGTACATGGTAGACCCCCAGTTGCCTAAGCTTTGCACAGATCCCATCAAACACCTTATGTCTCTGCCTTGTGGCATAACTGAGGTCTGGGAAGATGTGAACACTCAATCCCTGCCATTGTATGGGACCTTGTTTCCAGATCGACTGAAGAATACTGTTGCACTCCTTAATGGAACCCATCACTGCTAGCACAGTGCATATCGAAGGTGGGAAGAGTCCTGATGCAAATGGGCCCCTCGTGCATTCACTCTGTAGGCCCTCAGAATGGAAAACAGTGTTGCAAGATGTAGCTGCTTAGGAATCCACTGCTCAAGGAAACCACATAAATCCTCTCATCTCCTTCCTCCTCCTCCTCCTCCTCCTCTGGCAGCCCTATAATTCGAATATAGGACGCCCGTGCCCCGTTCTCTAAATTTTCTAGGCGCAGACGGAGCAGGGAGTTTTCCTTAATCAGACCTGACGTGGCGACTGTGGTTTTCCTTGCTGATTTGCTTGCCTCCTGCGCCACTTCTTCCACCATGACGAGCTTTGTTTCTGTCATCGCGAGCCTTAAAGTAAAGTTGTCCATCTTTTTATCTATACTTTGTATTGCTCTAAGTAGTGCAGCATGCGAAGGCTGGTTTAAGGTAGGGTCTGCAGGCTCCTTTTCTTTATCCGGGCCTTGTCACGTTTCCCTCTGTTTGCCGCCGTCTCCTCCAGCAGTTGTTTTTGTACGACCCATTTCAATACAAGGGCAATTTGTAGTATGCCCCGAATCTGTGTCGTTAGCTGGATCTAAAAATGTAACTTTTAGGCAAATTACTTGATCTTAACTGCTAAAAAGTGACTAAATAAGAAATCTGGGTGAGGAGCTGCGATGAAGTGTTGCTTCCAGCTCGGCTGCTGGCCATACCCCCCCCGACTTTGTTGATTCCCTTGAGGTACTTGAAAGTTTCTATCATGCCCCCCTCTCCCTCCTTTCCTTGAGGGTATACATATTAAGCTCCTTTAGTCTCTCTTCGTGTGTCTTCTGGAGCAGACCCTGCACCATTTTAGTTGCCCTCCTCTGGACAGCCTCCATCTTGTCTATGTCCTTGTGAAGATGGGGTCTCCAGAACTGCTCGCAGTACTCCAGATGGGGTCTGACCAACTGTCTGTACAGAGGGGATAACAACTTCCTGTTTTCTACTGGTGATGCCTCTCCCTATGCATCCCAGTATCCGCCCAGCCCTTCTTACTGCCTTCTCACATTGCTTGCCCACCTTTAGGTCGTCTGATATAACTACCCCCAGGTCCCTTTCCATTTTTGTTGTTGTTAGTATCTCACCCCCCATTGTGTAGTCTTCCCCTGGGTTTTTGTTTCCCAGGTGTATTACTTTGCACTTCTTTGCATTGAATCTAAGCTGCCATACATTTGACCGTTCCTCCAGCCTTGCCAAGTCCCTTCTCATCCTTTCCACCCCACCTTGTGTAGCAACCCTGCTGCAGATCGTTGTGTCGTCTGCAAAGAGATGTATTTTTCCTTCCAGTCCCTCTGCAATGTCACTTATAAAGACATTAAAGAGGACCAGTTCCAGTACTGAACCCTGCAGTATCTCGCTAGTAACCCCCCCTTTCTTCAGAGTGGACTCTGTTTATTATTACCCTCTGCATCCTGTTGTCCAGCCAATTTTTTACCCAGGCTACCATGGCTACTTATGGTTGACAACAAGCTGCCCCAGTGGCCAGGTGTGCTAAAGAGAAATAAGCAACAAGTAAGAAATAAACTCAAGCACCTCCAACAACTGACAGAACAAGCCAAAGCTTAAATAAGCTTAATATATTTTAGTCAAAACATAAATGTGAATAAAAAAAAGCATACTAGATACCACAAAGACCCCCCCCCAAAACGCACACAAAACACAGTGAGACCCACTGACCTCCTACCAGTTTTGCATCAAAGTGTCATCAGGGAGTGTCCTATAGTGATAATTACACCCCTTTTAAATCCCCATCTTAAAGTGACAAGATACCAACTATGTGTAATAATGACTGGGTGTGAATTACAGAAATACTAAAACTAAATAGTAAGATATTTGGCTGCACTGCATGTATGAAGCTGATGGTATTTGCTTTGTACAAGCCACATTTACATTATTATCCAAAATATGCTAGTTGCACAATTGTCAATAAACCTAATACAGTGTCTTGAACATAATCAATATAAAGCATAAAAGTATATACATATAATAACTGGTGATCCTATTTAACAACTGGATTACGGAGTACTGTCAAATGCCATAATAACCTGAAATCGGGTTATTACGGCATTCTCATCATTTAATACACCCGCGCAAAGCCGCGCTAAGTCGCACAAAGCCGCTCAAAAAAACAGCAATTATAAAAAATAAAAGATAGGCAAGTGTGTTTTTATGGATTTTTTTTTTTTTTTTACAAACCCTCAGTGTGTGATGACTGAATAAACCTCTCGAGCTTCGCTCTCGAGCTTTATGGGTCATCACACACCTCAGGTGTGTTAAAAAAAAAAGAAAAAAAAAATCCATAACACACACTTGCCTATCCATTATTCTCTATGTATACTCACACCAGATTTATCAGTAACATAGGACATTTCTTTCTATTTTCTTTTTCAGGATCAAGCAAATAATGCCTAAAAAAAACAAATCCGATTTTTCAGTATACATAAGCGGTGTAAAAAACAGTAGCTTAATCACTTAAAAAGCAGGCTCCAGCCAGCTCCGTGGCACCAAGCGAAGGGGTTCGCTCGGCAGGCTGGCGACTTGGGTTCATGCCCAGAGCCCAGGTACCAGGAGCGGAGGCCGGCAGGGAGGGATTTCCAAGCATCCATTGGATGCTTCCCTACCGGTGGGGGCTCTGCCTAGGTCCCTCTGGGCGGATGGGGTGCATGCTTGGGGACGAGTGGCCTCGACACGCCTCCTGCACACCTCCGCCCGAGACTGGCCATCACCATAGGCTGAGACCATGGTGGGAGGGGTGGAGAAAACGAAAAAAGCGCACCGGCCGCTTGGATGATGGCCACCTGGATCCTCACCACTGGATCCCCATGATGGCTGTCCCAGCAGCACCCAAGGGCCAAGAAAGCAGGCTGGAAGGCTATTTCCCTCCGCAGGGGTGGGAACCCACGTGATCAGGGGATACACTGGGTTACCCTTGGGTAGGCTGAGATATGGGATGATGGGGGTGGGGGTTGCCTGGGCCGAGTCTAGTCCGTGGTGACCCGAAGTAGAGAGCGCCCGGTGTGAGCGGGAGGAGCATAAATAAATAACGCAAAAAAAAAAAAGCAAGATCCACCTGGGCAAAGATCAGAAAATGTATTTGTTTGTTAACTGGGTAAGAACACAAGAGCATCAAATGCCCATTTTTATGGGGAACCCGAAGGTTACAAAAGGTACAATACATTCAAAGTACAACATAAAAATTACAATATACAGAGTGATGAATATAACCACATAACCATATTTAACAAAAACAACTACAATGAAAAAACCCTAAAAAGTAGACTTTCAAGTGAGTTTTGAATCTATGATAAGACATAGGTAAATGGAAAGCTACTGGAAGAGAATTCCAATCAACAATAGACTAAAATACAAAACATTGTTGCCCTGAAACAGTATGATGTAAAGGAGTTCTGATTTTACCAGTATAAGATGATCTAGTAATATGGCTTGATACAGTAGTACCCAAGATTGTTTTAAAATGAAAAGGAATAGACCCTTTATAAAATTTCCAAAAGGCAAGAAGCCTTACATACGAACATCTAGATGAAAAAGAAAGGCAATTTAATTTTTGATATAATGCGCAGTGGTGTGTAAGTTGTGAACTGGAAGTTACAAATCTGATTATATATCACTTCTACTCGTTTAAATGTAGGTTTATTGGCCGCAGCATAAACAGGCATGCCATAGTTCATAAGAGACAAAAGCATGGTTTGTGCTAACATTTTTTAGAATCAAAGGTTAGACAATTTTTCACTTTATATATTAAACCTAATCGTAAATGAATTTTTTAGTTAATGAGTCAATGTGATTAATGTAAGACAATGTGTTATTTAAGACAAAACCCAGATATTTAAAACAGTCCACCCTATCAATCGAAACTCCTTTTACATCCCTGATTACCACATGAGGATCAATTGCAGCTTGAGTTTGTAAAGTACTAAAACCCATAAATTTTGTTTTACTAACATTCAAATTTAATCTAGTAACAGTCAGCCACTCCTACACCAGGAAAAAAATCTTGTTCCTGCTGATTAATCAAGGAACAAATAGAAGACTTTTTCACATAAAGAACACTATCGTCTGCGTACATGAGTGACTGGGAGTGTTTTGAACCACAGTCGGTAAATCATTAACAAATAAACTAAACAAAACAGGGCCCAATATAGAGCCCTGAGGCACCCCTTGGTTCATGCTTTGAAAAGAAGGAACAGAACCCAGCACTACCCTCTGTTTTTGGTTCGTTAAATAATCTGAAAATCATGCAAGTGGTCATTTTAAGCTAATCTGGACTAATTTTACTTGTTTATAGATGTATCCAATATAATGTAGCAATCCAATGAAGTAGTTGTCAACTAGGAAGGATGGATGTTTCCATAGATTGGGGGGGAGGAAGTAAGGAATACAATAGGAAAAAGGGATTGTATAAATATGTAAGTGCATAAATTATATCACCTCCTTATATTTAACTTGTATGGAGTATCCCAGTTCATACAATTTGAGATGCAAACGGGACGGTTAAAATATTGGATGGTTAACTGGTACAGAGAATATGCAAAAAATATACACCCTAAAAAAGAGGGAGAAATGTGTGTTAGTGTGGTTTTGTACTTGCTTGCTGGTGGATGTCTGAATACAAATCACATCAGACTGCTTTAATTATAAAATTCATTACCACCAGCTAGTAGACCAAAAAAGCACCATTATTATTGACACTAAATAATGTAATAAATACATTGCATATAAAGCAATGTACCAAGTGATATTAAATATCAAATAGATACTAAAGAGAAATTAAGAACCAAACTGTACAACACTATCATGCAAACCCATGAGGAAGTAAATATTAAAATGCACAGAATATATCTCATCTCTATATATTCATCGTTGGAAAACTCCCCTAAAATAGAGCCATCCATATAACATTCCATTCATCCTAAAATGCATGACTATATAGAAACTTTGTTTCTGGGTGTTCGTGCTCAGTTGGGTTTATACATTAATTTCTCCCTTTTATTTTTATCCCACAGCATGAGCAAATAGTGGTGCCCAACCCTGGTGAAACAGTACAAAAAACGGTGGAGCAAGCACACTGCCGTGTCAGCTGTAAATCTTTGCGGTCAGCACTTCCTTCTTAAAAAACACTCACGATACTGCTAGTTTTCTGGTGCATAAGCTTTTTACTTTAAAGAGTAACAAAAGTACAGTGAAGATAATGTGATTAAAGTAGGCCAAAGTTACTCAGTGCAGTTTTGCTGATTTCAACCATACGCAGCAATTATTTAGATGCAGCAATGTCATTTCAAAGTTCAATGTTTGAATGTTTGTTTTTATCTCAACCGACCCTTCTCCCAACTCTTTATCCTGTAATGCGGTATTACTTTTCTTGCCGCAATTGGCTAAATCCACCTTTCACTCTGTACTGTTGCCGTGAGGGTTTCGGGAGGAGCAGAGAGGTGGACCAAAGCAGCTAAACTGATTTTAAGCACCAATGTCCTTATGCTCAATTACTTCTCGCCATTTTGCTGCATCCTGGTCCCAGTCCTTTGCCATGATGTGGTGGTCACCACAGAATATGCTGACATTTCTGACGTGGTACGTCTTCTTTGCAGCTATGGTAGATGGCCAATAGTGGCCATATATTCCTTTCTGGTAACCAGAGTGACTGTCAACATCCATCACGTGTTTTTGTTCTAAGTACCAGTGATTAAAACACCCACAGTGAGCAAATAAAAAGTGGTGCACAGTGCAATTAGTGTACTAGATGTTTTAAAGGACAGCGATTCTATGAATGATTTATATTCACGGCAGAATATTTCTTTATAGTATATGGGTACTGTCTGTTGTGCGTGGATTTCAGCTACTGCGGAAATCTTGTTGTAGTACAGTTCAAAGGTCAAAAAGGTTGTTGTACTATCGTTCTGACATCACATCGATAGTACAACAACTTTTTACCCTTGACCTGCCGCCTGACTAGCTCAGACGTGGCTCTCTAGAAAAAAACAAACAAACATGGCGGCATAATTTAGTGAGCACCGGGCAGCGGAGCCACCGACTTTGAAGTCGGGAGTTGGGACACGGACAGCCATACATGGCTCTCTTTCTGAACACACTATTTCTTTTTTTTTCTCCCCAATTTTAAAACTAAGTGATGTGCAGAGCAGAAACTGACAAGCCGGATGGAGCATAAGCAGGAACGGCAGCGAGCAGGAGCACCAGACGGAATGGGAGCAGCACGCGCCTACAGCAAGTAATGAAAAAATTATGTAAAACAACAAAAATATATATACTAACATCCACAATTGTCATGTTTTATCTCGGCAGTTGATGACATCAGCGAGACCTCTCAAGCCTTGCTCGAGGTCTCTGTGATGTCGTCAACTCCCTCGATGGAAACACAGCCTTGTTGTGGATGTTCACCCATCCACTATTCTATATATTTTATATTATATCATATATTTTCTACCTTGCTGCGGCACACTCCAGCTTGGGACACCCAGCCGCCAGCTCCGCCCGCTCAGTGAGCTGGGCAGCCCAAACTGCACCCAGGAGGATCCGGGACGGCAGGCATGCCACCTTTCTGGAGGGCTCCCACTCTGCCTCTACCAGCCAGGACAGCCCCAGGCCCCCCCAACAGGACTCCGTCAAAGCCTTCCAGGCGGCTCGGAGCGCGACCATCAAGCTGCATGGTCGCGCCCAGCCATTTTCCTCTGATTGGCCCCTGGAGCACGGATGTGCAATGAAGTTCGGGCAGGACGTGCTGACATCTGCTATGTTCCCTCTCTAGCGTCACCGACGCTAGCAGTGCCCCCAGGCGTCCCCAGGGGCTGCTACAGCACGGCGAAATTCCCCAGGACTAGGAGAGCAGTCTGCAGATGTTCAATCCCAGTACTCCCCTGGTGACCCCTGACGGCCCGGGCTCGTTCCCGAACCTGGGTTGACAGCATGGTGCGAGGTGTGGCATCCAGCGCTTCAACCCTCAGCACCACTGGGCCGGCCAGAATATCTCTTTATAAGTTAGCATCACTCGTTTTTTTACTTAATATCAGAGTGTACCCATAGGCTGGCATTGCAGTTATTTTTGGTCTGCTATAATGAATTAGCGTTTGGTTAAGATGTTTACTCATTTGATTGCTAAGATGTCCTTTTCCACATTTCATAAACTTGTGATTAATAGTTTTTATAATACTTATATGGACCTTGCAGCTTAAATGTGTCAAACCATCAGTTATTCAACTGAATTCCTACTGAAAAATGACACCGCTCTGCAATTATTATTGTTACTTGATATTCCTATGCAGCATTCCTTCTTTATAACTTGAATTTAATATCTTTCTCTGTAACTGTGCATAAATTACTTATACCAAGCTATGGTGAGGCAATATATGTAGAGCATCCATGTACTCATTGGCTCGGATATTCAGAAATGCGCCAAAGGCTGGTGCAAGTCCGGCGCAGCGCAAATCTGATGCACCATGGCGTAACTGGAGCCATATTCAGAGGTTGTGCAGGCTGAACAGTGCCAGTGCAATGCGGGTGAATATGGCAGAGTTGTGCCATGGCACAAACAGAGATGCTCCAGCACAACCGTGGCAGTGCAGAGTAGCACAGCAACAGAGGGAGGCAGGGCACAGAGAACAGACCCAGGGACAGAGCCATGGAAACACAGTGACAGCGGCCACAGGCGGCCTCCAGCAGCAGGGCACACACAAGCACCCAGACACTGGACCCCAGAACACAACGGCGGCATGGATAGCAGGTGACAGGAGGTGCCAACGGTCAACGGAAGGCTGTCAAGGGGGCCCCCCACCCCCCAGGCAGGCTGCTGGCTGTGCCCCCTCCCAAAGACACCACAGCAGGCCACACCCAGGACCATGCAGCCAAGCAAACACATGCCACACAGGGAGCCCACACAGCGGGCACTGAATGGGCTAGGATAGAGGCAGCATGGCAGACCACATGGGACAGACCACCCAATGCCAAGCAGAGGATCCAAACACAGTGTGCGGACAGAAAACGAACAATGACCACAGCTATGAGCCACCACCATGCACACACCTGCCACACACCCCTGACTGTCACCCCATGGGCACCCCAATGCACAGTCACCGACCCAGGGGGATGGACACCACCACAGTGAAACACACCACAGCACACAGCAGGGAACCACGGATGCACAACATGTGCCCCCTCTCATGCATACAACATGGACAGACACTGGGCCACTGCAGTATGGCTCCACACGCCACCTGCAAAGCAGACACAGGCAGGTATGTTAGAAAATATTTATAAGAAAGAACTATTCACAAATATAACAGGGGCCGGGAAAGAGTAGGTACAGCGAGGGAAGAGGACAGGGAACAGAGACTGTACAGTGGTAGGGGGGGACTGGAGGGGAAGGTGCAACAGGGGAAACAGGGGCAAACATCAGCAGCAACCCCATCCGGCCACCCCAGCAAGCCGTCGCTCCCTCGGTCTGCCGCCATCATTCGCCATATGGCAACAACTATCTCCCAAGATACTGGACACCACCAGCAAATTCTGCCGCATGAGCTAGGTGACCATTCTTCATGGCACTCTCCGTGCTGGACACCTTTAGCAAGGGACAGGACAGGTGATCAGTGCAATGGCCCAAGGAACCATGCCCATCCACGCTGCGCAATGGGCAGCAGGACCACACACCCCTGGAGGGCCCGGAACGGACACCTGCAGGGGGTGGGCCAATGCCAGCCAGCAACACGGTGCACCACAACACTGCACAGAGGTGGTCCGCGCCGCACAATGACCACATGACTGCACAGTGACAGTCACATAGCACACTGCACCGGCAGTACTGCAGCAACAACGGTGGCAGCCGGGCACACGCCCACCCCACCAACAGCCAGCACACATCTCCAATGGATGCACCATAGTGGCATGTACCACGCACAGTGTGACACACACAGCTGCCATGGCACAGGCGGCCATGCCTGCACCAACTCCCCGCTTTACCTAGGAGAGATTTCATGCCAAGCAGGCACATTTGGTATTTGATTCTACTGGTAAGACTGAGCCAGTTAGTGCACTCGTAGAGGGAGCAGGTGTGTAGGAGATTATCAGTCCCTAGAGCCAGCCTACAGGTCTTGTTGAGGGCCATGCTTACCCGTTTTAGTGCAGTGTCAAATGCTGACCCATAGCCACGAGTCCGTAGTCAATAACAGACAAGACGGAAGAGGAGACTGCCAACCTGAGTGCCTCAGGAGTTAGGTACTGTCCGTGCCTGTTGAGAACTCCAAGTTTGCTGTTCACTGTTTTGACGACCTGATCGATGTGCTGTACATAAGAGAGGGTGTCATCAATGATCACACCCAAGTATTTAAAAGAGCTGACCTGCTTGAGTGGAGCAGCCTTGTTGTTAGTAACAGTAAGGGACAGAAGAGCTCTATTGTGCTGGTGAGTGATTATCAGCATCGTCTTCATCTTCTTGTAATTGAGAAGCAATTTCTGAGAGCTGAACCAGTCCTCCAAGCTATGAAATGAGTACTGCAAATCATCCTGTAGATGCTGAAGCTGGGCACTACTACTAAGGATGACAGCATCATCTGCATATAGAATAATCTTGCTGCTGCAGCCCTCTGGAAGTCTGTTGATGAACAGGCTAAAGAGGAGGGGGCCCAGTATAGACCCTTGTGGGACACCCAGTACTATATCCATAGACGGGAGATAGCCGTCCCAATTTTTACACTCTGTACTCTGCTGGATAGGTAATCCTGGAACCAGAGGATGGCTTCAGAGGCTATCCCGAAGTGCTGAAGCTGGTCAAGCAAGATGCAATGGTTAACCATATCAAAGGTTTTCGTGAGATCTATGAAGATAGATCCCACCAGGCTGTCCCCCATCCAAGGCCTTGTGAACGTAGTCTGTGAATTTAACTAAGGCTGTAGATGTGCTATGGCACTGATGGAATCCGTGTTGTTGTGGCACAGTAGACTGTACTTCTGAAAGTACTCCTTGACCTGGTCAGCCACGATCCTTTCAAGTGCCTTCGAGAGGGGGAGACAATAGATATCGGTCTATAGTTAGCAGTGCAAGACCGGTCCCCACTTTTTAGGACAGGGGTGACTAGAGCTACCTTCCACGCCGCAGGGAATTTTGTCGGGGTGAGAGACTTGTTAAAAATCTTGGTCATGGGAAACACCAACTCGTCCAAGGCAACTTCCACAAGTTTCATGTCGAGTGAGTCACTACCAAGTCTGGTTTTACCCAGCACCTTAGTACTGTAGGTCCTGGCTTCCTTGGTTGTGACACGCTTGAAGTAATAATGTGGATGGGTCAAATTATCTCAGGCTTTGGGTGGGTGTTGTTGGGGGGGGTCAAGGTAGCTGGGCAGGAGGACAGAACTGAGGTTGGAGAAGGCCACATTGAAGGCTTCTGCAATTATGTGTAGATCTAGGATGGGGGTGCCATTTAAGTTGAGCATGGAGGAGTGCCTTCTGTCTTCCCTGCCCAGTAGCTCCTTAATGTTATCCCAGAATTGCTTCCCATTGCCCCAGTTATGTTACAGTTGCTCCTTGTAGTAAGCCACCTTGGCTTGTCTGGCAAGAGCAGTACACTTGTTCCTGGCTGCCCAATACTTTTGGAAGTCAGACTGGTTGCCCGTGCCTCTGGCAAGTTCCCAGAGGTTGTCCCACTCCTTCATTAGATCAAGGAGGTGCCTGGAAATCCATCCATTGGAAGCAGCCCTTATCTATCTTTTTCTCAGGGGGGTGTAGGCATCACAAATACCATTGACTGTGGACACAAAGAATTGGAAAACCTGGTCAATGTCTTGGAGACGATCGAGAGGAGACCAGTCAATGTTGGACAGTGACCAGTCACCTGATGCAAATTCAAAAAGCATATTGGGTGACTCCATAGGATGGCTGTATAATCCAGAAGCACCTTGGGCCATAGAAATGATGATGGATGTAGTGGGCAGCAGGGATTTTCTCTTGGCCCTTGCACATCAAAAGGGGCCTTTGTTGCAGGATGGACAAACTGTGTGCATGTACCCAGGCTTCAGCTATGCCATCAGACAGGAGAAAAAGAGGTTTGATGGGGTTAGAGTCATGCTTTGCATTGTGGAGATACCCCATGAAGTTGTGTTTCCAGCCAGTATAAGGATCGTTCACAAAGGGAAGGGAAGGTATTCATTTTTTCGGATCCTGCCAATGCATTAAAATGGGCACAAAAGAATGCTACACTGCCACCAAGATCTGAAGCACAACAGGAATCCTCCTTTGAGGAAGAAGACACTTGAACTTGCACTGTGATGATATTTTTTTTTGTCCTTTAATGGGTTAGTACGGTGGTAAATGGCTTGTCCCCAGGTAAGGTCTTGTAATCTAATTGTGATCTGTTAATAACTGGTTAAAGTGTCTCCTTTCACTGGGGTGGCTTGCCACAATACTTATATTGATGTGTTTTTTTTTTTTTTTTAACTGTCTCTGTTGGACACAGATAATCTCTTAAAGTTACTGTACCTTTAGTTGCTCATTTTCAGCTTGCTTAGAGCTTTTTTGCTGCTCAAGCTATTAATATCTGTTTGTACTAACTATAGTACAACCTGACATTGTAATTGCATGGAGTAATTCTCCTTTTCTCTGTTACTGAGGTGGAGAAACCTTGGGAACCTTTGATTAAGTTTAGACTTCGGAATCCAACCCATGCAGCTCATGGACTCTGATATACAGCAATGTACACTGTTTATACATTTTGATGATTCTGTTTCTCTGGTTCCCTCCCCAAAGTCACATCTATATTTCATCAATCTGCATTATCTGCATGTACTCATTGTACCCAATAGCTCTGTATGAAGTCAGAACCATCCATTGATTCTCCTGATACAAAATGGCTGCCCAGAGTATAATGAGTTAAGAGGAGTGACATCCTCATTGATAATACTGTTCTAAATGCTTGGTATTCAAAGCACTACTTGTATGTGTTATTGTTGTAAAACAAATACAAAGCTAAGAAGATGTCAAACACTGACCCTCACCTGTCCTGCCTCTACTGTTTGGGTTTGCAGCACAACATGGAGGCCTTTGTCAGGCAATACTTCCAGCTTTGTTGGAACATTGTGCAGACAGGCTTCCCCTCAGGGGACAGGCAGACTGAAATCCAAAAATTCGACTGAAGAGCCACAAGAAGGCTTCGGTGGCTGCCAGGTCCACTGTTGAACTTGCTGCTCTCAAGGAGAAGGTTGCTTGAATGAGCACCTCGACAGCCTCGGCATTGTTCCCAGTTGGGGCAGCATTGCAGGGTCCTTCACAGTGAGATTTTGTGAAATGTGTTGGGTCTTCCAGACCTTTGGGAAGAGCTCTTCTTGCCATGGTATGAAACACAAGCACCACTGGCGCTGGTCATGCGACCAGGAGAGATTAAGGTACTCCTCCTCCCTTGACTCTCCTGACCGCTCAACTCACATCGAGTGTGTGACTGTGGTCAAGTTTTCATTGGTCGAGGGTTTGGTCAACAGCTCCTCGGTGCCTCCATTGGGTTTCCTGACCTTAAAACCAGATGGGCAGGCCTTCGAGATTTTTCTCGAGCCTGTCTACCAGTTCTTGGAGATCGAGAAGTTGATCTCCCAGAGCCCAGTGTTCCTTCTCCTCACTCAGTAGGATGTATCCCAGTCAGTGTCCCTGAATGGATCACCTTAGAATCGAACCAGCCTCAGTTAGCAGTCGTGCCTCCAAAGCCACTGCTTTTGAACATGGCTCAACATGTGTTCTACATCAATCCTCCAGAGGTTTCTCCATGATGTTGGCCCATGGATCAGTGGTCAAGGCACCCCTCACCCTCTCGATCCTGCTCGACAGGGAGGTGCTGCCATCAGTGCTCCTCGACTTCTTCATCTTCAGGCGAGGGTAGCCACTCACGAAAGATGCGACGGTGCCACAAGGAGCTCCTCTGACAGCAATGGACCATTGTAGGGTGGCATAGGGCTCTACCCCTTGGAACTTCGGTCACCTGGCAGCAGCCAGTTATGCCCTCACTGGACCATCCTTGGCAGATGTCTCTGGCAGCTGTCTCTCCCCTGTGGGTGGAGTCAACTCCACGGCAGCTCTTGATGGGAGCCTTGACTAAGGACTCCCGTGCAGCAGCTGGGTTGTCTGGACAGTTGTCAGTGGAGATCACACAGTTTGAGGACACTGTGGTGGCCCATAGTGACAAATGAGCTTTGGTTGAGGAACTGTCCACGGGCTGGTATCTTATGGGGCCTTCCTGTGGCTAATGTCAAGAGTCCAGTAATGTGCCCCTTGGAATCAATTCAGAAACAGGCTAAGTACCCCTTCACTAACATATATATATATATTTTTTTTTTTTAAATGTATTTTTATTCATTTTAAAATGAACAAGTCAATGACATTACATTTGGAGGTACAAGGTAGTATCTGTCACTTCAAGAGTGATATCAAACATTTGCTAGCTACAAGATTTACAAGTCCAACAATAGCTGATACATCATGTAGGGTACTATACGAAGTAACTTATGGACAGGCTACACTAAGTGTTTCCTATCCAGGCAGGATATTCCGGAAGCCAGCCACACTAAAACCTGTGGGGCACAGTAATAAAAGGTATGCAAAGGGTAGCTTTAAAACTATAGTATATATAAACATTATTCCCACATTCCTGTCTGTATTCTAGTAGGAAAAAACAGGGCTTCTCTCGGGTGCCTAAAAAACTCCACACCAACAACAAAACAGCAGTCTACATCAATACTTAAGTGTCTATCAGAAACAGTAGTTGCCAGGTAAACCTAACTTGAGCTATCTTAGTGTGTTGAGACTTAATGTTAAAGCATTTTAAGTAGCATCATTGATCAATGAACTAGTGCCATTGCGGAGGTAAGCAAGACTCGTTCTTTCGGAACCTTCCTCCCCCTGATCCAATGTCAAATGGCTCCAATTATACAGAGTGCACCATTTTTAATAATGAGGAAAAAAAAAAAAAGGGAATCACAGAGCTTCATGTAAAATTTGGAACCCCACTGTATTTAAAGCATTCCGCCAGAGCAAAATAGCATTGGAATAAAATTCACAGGAGCCGCAGCACCAAAGTAAAGTTCAAACAAGTATGTCTCTCTACACCTTCCCAGCTCTCCAACACTGGCTCAAAGTTTAGGGGGAAAAGAAAAAATTACTCACCTTAGTAATTATGTTTCTTCTAGTGGAGTCTTGCTGTATTCTGACTATTGCAGTTAGGTCCTGCCTTTCAACTGCCCTGGAGAACAAAGGGTTAACTTTTCTATGCCTTGCATAGAATGTTCATTGTGAGCTCGGTTGAAGCCTCTGCCTGTTGTTATGAACTGCAACCGTCAGATCTTTCTGACAAAAACTCACTAGGTGTTCTGTGTGAAGCTCGTAAGAAATTTTCTAGGAGGCGTGGATGTGTTGTTCATCCACACTGTCTGGCATTGTCCCTTTCCCCTTTAAATCTTGCCGGAAGTCTTCAAACTGGCTCCTCCCACCCACCTGGGTGGTAAATACCTCGGCTCCGCCCCATGATGCCAGATCTTCCTTTCCGCTGGAAGATACAGGTTCCCTCGTGCTGCTTTGCAGTACCATAGGCCCTGGAGTCAAATCGACGGTTTTCACCGCACTTACTCGCCTTAAAACTTGTCAGCGTTTACGATTCAGATCCGAACGCTTCAGATATGGAGGACAAGTCATCCCCCGGGTTTCACCGGTGTCCTTGTGGACAAAATGTCTCGCCGCAATCCCCACCTCTCGTCGTCTACTGCCTGGCGCCCGTTCCATGATCATGACTTGCCCCATCTGTTGACCTTCCATCCCACCGTTCTGGAGGAACACAAGGCGCACCTTAAGTTGGGGAGACCGGAGCTTCGCAATCCACCGGTGAAATCGAAGGAGGCCAGGTGGGCAGTTTCTGCGGCTGCGGGATCCGCCGAGCAGCTCGAGCAGATGGCGGCCTTCGAAGAGGAAGCTGCCCAAGCTCCGGCCAACCAAAGCTTCTTCATGCCGCTCAACCTGGGCTCCACCTTCACGGGATCCTTCTGGGAGTTGTGCCAGTCTCTCCCTACTAAGGGTGAGGCAGCTTCAGGCTCGCACTCCTCCCGATCCAAGAAGAAGGATAAGGATCCAAAATCATCATCTTCTACCCAAAGAAGACGTTCCTGGGACCGAGAGCGGTCCGACACTCAGGAGCAGGCGGTCTCGGCTGCCGACTTTTCAGACCTTCCATCAGGCCAGCGCACCGAAGCCAAGGATACGGCAGAACCGGCCGAGATTTCTCTCAACCCGATCGTGCCGTTGTCGCCGACTCCTTGGAGAGAACTCCCATTCTCTCCTTCCCCGACGAGGAGACCCGTCCTTCGGTCATCCCAATCGAGGGACAAGAGCCGGAACCTCAGTTCTTACAGAATCCAGCTTCTCCTGACCGACAGAGCCGATGCCGTCGGTCTCGATCGAGGAGTAGGACCCCAGTCGGTAAACCGAGAAAGGGTCACAAACACTCCCGGAAGAGGTGCCGCCACCGTTCTCCATCCTCCTCGGACAAGGAGAGACTTAGATGGAAGCTCCGTCGACGTTATGAGGACCTCATGTGGCAGCAACTTCTTTTGACGGGTCAAAAGCCGTCTGCTCCGGCTGTACCGGCCATTACTTGGCCCCCGCCTCTTCGGCCGACACTGACTCCCTTGGTTCCGAGGACTCCGGTTCTCCCTCCGGTGGGACCAGTGCGTATTTTGGCTCTGCCTGTTACGAGCTCCCCACCAATTTTGGTGGAACCACCACCAAAACAGCCTCAGGAAGGGGCTCCCTCAAAGGAGGACCGACCAACTATGGGCTTGCCCCATAGGTTGTCCATTACGGTCACTCCTGATTGCCCTAGGCGCATTGAGGGGAATTTAGGTGGGAGACCCTTGTATCCGGATTCCTCGGATTCGGATACTACCGGCCTTCACTCACATGATGAGTTGTCAGTGACAGGCCTGGAGGAAGGGCCTTCTTCCTTCCAGGGCATCCTTCGACTCATTTCGGAGTCCACAGGTATGCCTTTGCAGCCCATACAAAAGAAGGCGGAATATCCTCTCACGGATATTCTCAAGAGGGTTGATACCCCGACGGAGGCCTTCCCAGTGGCCGAAGCCATAGTTGGCCTGGCACTGGAACTTTGGCAGCGTCCTGCCTCTTGCCTGGCTCCATCTGCCCACATGGCCCGCAAGTACGCGGTGCCGATGGGGTCCTTGGCGGGCTTCACTGAGCATCCCTCAGCCGAGAGCCTTGTGACTGCCTCAGTGTTTAGGCGCACGGGCAGCTCTGCGGATACTGACCGCACTCCAGACAAGGAGTCCAAAAATATGGACCACTCAGCCCGGAAGGTTTGCGCGGCATCATCCCATGGCCTTCGTCAGGCTAGCTCAGCAGTGATCATGGCACACTACTCTCACGCCCTTCTGGGGTCGCTTGATGAAGTCCTCCCTCATCTCCCAGCAGACATGCAGACCACGGTCAAGCAGGTCGGGACCAGAGGCGTGCTGTTGCTAAACAACAGCTCCAGATGGCTCTGGACATTGGTGATTCTATGTCCGTTCACTAGCTGCAGCGGTAGCCACTGCCGGGCTTGGCTGAGGTTATCCTCCTTTCCCGCAGATACTCAGCACAAGCTAGCTGACGTGCCCTTCCTTGGCACCGACCTCTTCGGTCCGGGAGTGGCATGTCATCTACAGCGCATTGAGCAGTCTAATGCCACCTTAGATGCCACCTCTGCTAAATGTTCTTCTGGCAAGAACCAGCAGAAGCGCAAGAAGAAGTCCTTTCGGCATTCTTCCCCTGTGGTTAGACAGCCCTCCTTCCAGGGAGGTCAGCAACAGCAGCAGGCTCCAGCTTGGCACCCTAGGCCCAAGCAAGGTCCCCAACAGCCCCGCAAAGGAGGCCGAGGTGCTGGTCCAGGTGCCTCCTCCTCCTCCTCCTCCAAGGTCTGCACAGTGATGGGTCGGGGGTGGCCTCCCCTACACCCGTCACGCCAGTTCTGGGTCCTCCCATGGGGGGCTGACTCTGCCACTTTCTTTCCGCCTGGTCCGGTATCACTTCAGACAGGTGGGTTCTGGAAGTGGTCGGGCAGGGACTGCCTCTAGAGTTTGAGCAGTACCCCCCCAGCCGGGCCCATGCCCCACGGGAGGAAAGGGTCTCAGTTGGCGCTCAGTCGGCCCTTCGGGACGACATTGCTCAGCTCCCCCTCAAGGAGGCGGTAGCTCCAGTACCGGATCCTCCTTCAGACCCAGGCTTCATCTCCAGGTATTTCCTAGTGCCCAAGCGGACGGAGGGGTAGGCACCCCATCCTAGATCTCCACGACCCGAATCGATATCTCAGGTCTCGCACCTTCCGAATGGTAACTCTGAACCAGATCATACCATCTCTGGAGCAAAACATGTGGTTCTGTACACTGGATCTTCAGGACGCGTTCTACCACGTCCCAATCTGTCTGTCCCATCAGCGGTTCCTCCGCTTCAGGGTTGAAGGGACCCTGTACGAGTTCAGAGCCATGCCATTCAGCCTGTCATCGGCCCCATGGGTCTTCACCAAATGCATCGCGGTGGTGGCAGCCCATCTCACGGTGTCAAGAGGTTCGCATTTACCCCTATCTAGACGATTGGCTCCTGGTGAGTTCCTCCCTACAGGAGGTGGAGAGGTCCAGGGACCTGACCCTCCGAACCTGCTCCCACCTGGGCCTCCTAATCAGCGAGGCCAAATCAGAACTTGTGCCTTCTCAGGTGATGGACTTCATCGGGGCAGAGCTCGACTCTCGTCAAGCCAGAGCTCGGCTCCCGGTGGACAGGGCGGAGGTTCTTTCCTCCTTTGCCCAATCATTTCTGGTTGGGCACTTGCGCCCTGTCCGGGACTTCCTGCGCCTCCTGGGTTACATGGCGGCGTGCACCTCAGTGGTCCATTAGGCCAGATTGCACATGCACCCCCTTCAATGGGAGCTGGCCGCCCAGTGGTCTCAGCATCAGGGTCTCTTCGACCAGCTGGTCATGGTCACCCAGAGGATGTGGGAAGCTCTCCAATGGTGGACCGTCCCGAGTCATTTGCAGGAGGGAATCCCATTTGTCCGCCCTGAGCCGACGGTCATCCTTACGACCGATGCCTCTCTCATGGGCTGGGGAGCCCATATAGGGGACAACAGAGCTCACGGGTTCTGGACCCCCAAGGAGTCCCGATGCCACACCAACCTGTTGGAGCTCAGAGCAATCAGACTGGTACTGTCAGCTTTCGCTCCTCCGCTCCGGGGTCAAGTGGTTCAAGTCCAGATGGACAATAACACGACAATGTATTACCGCAACAAACAGGGCGGCACACACTCCTGTCTGCTATGCAAGGAGGCGCTCCGGATCTGGACCTTCGTCAGCCGGCTGGAGCCGGATCTCCTAGCCATTCATGTGGCAGGAGTCTCGAACCAACTGGTGGATGCTCTCAGCCGCATAGGCCAGACATCCCATGAGTGGTCTCTCCATCCGTTGGGGCAAACCGTTGGTGGACCTGTTCGCCTCCAGGGAGAACACCAAGCTAAGGCTGTTCATGCCCGTCCCCCTCAGCAGGGGGATGCCTTCTCGAGGCCGTGGACCCCAGGCCTCCTCTACACCTTCCCTCCATTTCCCTTGATCCACAAGGTGTTACTCAAGGTGAGGAGGGACAAGGCGAAGGTGATCCTGGTAGCCCCAGATTGGCCACGCCAGTTCTGGTATCCAGATCTCCTCAGCCTCAGCTGCAGGGCCCCGGAGCGGCTTTATTCATGCCCGGACCCGATATCGTTGAACCAGGAGATGGTCTTTCCTCAGACCTTCAATCCCTGCACCTCACAGCCTGGTTCCTGGCTGCAGAGTTCCAGGCTCTGGGTCTTTCAAGGATGTCTACACGTGGTGGAAGCATCTCGAAAGAATTGACCAGGAAATGTTATGCCTTCAAATGGAAAAGGTTTTCCATTTGGTGTCAGAAAGAGCCTGGACCCTTATCCTGCTCTGTTGGCTAACATTCTAGACTACCTTTGGTCTCTCTCCAAAGGGGTCTTGGTCATCGACCCTTAAGGGTGCACCTGGCAGCCATCTCTGCCTACAGTGCGGGCTGGTCAGTCGACATTGGCACAGGAGACAGTGGTCGGGCGGTTTTTCAAAGGCCTGGATCACATATCCCCTCCGGTGCGTGAACCTCCACCTCCGTGGGATCTCTTGCTGGTTTTGGCAAAGCTCATGGGCAAGCCATTCAAACCCATGCACAAGTGTGAGCCTTCATATTTGTCGTGGAAGACTGCCTTCCTGGTGGCTATCACATCAGCCAGAAGGACAGGGGAGCTTCAGGCGCTTTCGGTGGACTCCCCTTATCTGGTCTTTCACAGGGACAAAGTTGTCCTGCACCCCAACCCGAAATTCCTTCCGAAGGTGGTATCAGAGTTTCACCTTAACAGGTGTTGACTCTGCTGGTATAATACCTAACTATACCTCAGATGCAGTACAGGCTCCATACTCTGGACCTCAGGCGTGCTCTCCTACTATAAGGAAGGATGGCGGAAGTCGAGAGAGGTTCGCCAGCTGTTTGTCACCCTACGCTCAAGCAGCTTCTGGCAGACCTGCAGCCAAGCGGACTATTGCAAGATGGATCACATCATG
This sequence comes from Neoceratodus forsteri, assembly GCA_016271365.2. NCBI lineage: Eukaryota > Metazoa > Chordata > Ceratodontiformes > Ceratodontidae > Neoceratodus > Neoceratodus forsteri. Next base: position 124,285,012 of record JADMNL010000030.1, on the reverse strand, counting down.
CATAAGTCTGTGTTATGAACTGGCGGGCAAGGAGCCTCCCAGAGGGATAAGAGCTCATTCTACCCGCCATACTGCTGCTTTGGTGGCTGCTTCCAGGGACATCCCTATCCAGGAAATCTGTCGGGCTGCTACCTGGAGGTCAGCGAACACCTTTATTACCCATTACCACATCCACCTAGAGTCACAACGTGATGCTGGTTTTGAGGCCATGGTTCTCCAATCTCTTCTTCCTAAGTAGGGGGTGTGCGCCTTGCCTCCCTCCTCCCAGAGAACTGCTAGGAGTCTGCCAGACAGTGTGGATGAACAACATATCCACGCTCCTAGAAAAACAGGTTACTCACCTGTAACAGTAGTTCTAGGAGTGATATATGTTGTTCATACACACGCACCCACCTGACCTCCCCGGCTTCAAGCGAACAACCTTGCTTCCAGCGGGCTAGATCTGGCGTCACAGGGCGGAGCTGAGGTATTTACCACCCGGGTGGGTGGGAGAAGCCAGCTTGAAGACTTCCGGCAAGATTTAAAGGGGAAAGGGACAATGCCAGACAGTGTGGATGAACAACATATACCACTCCTAGAACTACTGTTACAGGTGAGTAACCTGTTTTTACTAGCCAACTGGCAAATATATAATGTTTCTGTTTCTCAAAGGAAGACTCAAGTCAGGAAACCCAAAAACAAAAACACATCCAAAAAACAACATTCCACCCAAAGAAAAAAGAGGGTGTAAAAAGGGACACCCCTAGGGTGTCAGCACTGCTCCTGCCCACCCACATCCCAAAAACTAGGTTCTGAGAGGGAAGGGGGCGGGGAGTCAGAATACAGCAAGACTCCACTAGAAGAAACATAATTACTAAGGTGAGTAATTTTTTCTTCAAACAACATGAAGTCTTGCTGTATTCTGACTATTGCAGACTACTAAGCAGTACCTCCGTGGAGGAGGGACAGAACCTACTTTGGAAACAAGCTCTGCAATACTGCTGTGCCAAACCGAGCACCACTCCTAGCCTGGATATCAAGAGAGTAATGCTTGGTGACCCAGGTGGCTGCCTGACAAATTTCTAAGAGAGAAATATCCCTAGCAGCAGCCATGGAAGCAGCTCTACCTCTTGTGGAATGAGCCCTCAGGCCTGAGGGTGGAGTTCTACCCAGTTTTTCATAGCAGAATTGTATACAAGAAACAATCCACCTGGCAATAGATCTCTTAGTGGCAGGTGTGCCCTTACCAACTTCTCCATAAGTGAGGAACAACTGGAGGGATTCAAACCTGTGTCCCTTGGTACGCTCTATGTAGTAGTTAAGGGATCTTTTAACATCCAAACTGTGAAGCCTCCTCTCTCCCGAGAAAGAATGATCAGTGAAGAAAACAGGGAGAGAGACAGACTGGTTGAGGTGGAAATCTGAAACCACTTTAGGCAAGAACTTTCCGTTAGTTCTAAGGACCACTTTATCTCTGTGAAAAGAGATGAAATCAGATTCCACTGACAGGACTTGCAATTCATTGATACATCTGGCAGAAGTAATGGCTACCAAAAACACAGTTTTCCAAGTCAAGTACTTAAGCTCGCATAAGCTGAGCAATGCAAACATTAAGATCCCAAGCAGGAGCAGGATCCCTAATGGGGGGATTGGTGTGAAGCAATCCCTTGAAAAACTTACAGAATACAGGATGGGATGACAGAGAGGAAGACTTGCCTACAGACAAGAAAGTAGAAACAGCTGCCAAGTGTACCTTAAGGGTAGCTTTTCTGAGACCTAGGCCATTAAGATGGACCATATAATCCAGAACTGTAGGCAATTCAGCAGAGTCTGGAGGAATATTCTTCTTAGAACACCAAATGCTGAATCTTTTCCATTTGGAATTGTAAGTCTTTCTGGTGGAAGGCTTTCAAGAAGCCTTAAGGATATCCAGAACCCCTTGGGAAAGATGCAGATCTGCAAACTCTAACTCTTCAAGAGCCAAGCTTGTTGAGATTGAGACTGAAGATTGGTACAAAATCCTCCCGAGAGGGGCGTTAACAGGTTGTAATTCTGGGAAGAGACAGGGAAGATGGACTGTTAGGGACAGCAACAAGGATACCATGGCTGTCTGGCCCAGTCTGGAGCAATCAGAATCACTTTGCATGGCTGTGAGCTTATCTTGGCTAACACACACTGAGCAGAGCATACAGAAATTTCCCTCCGGTCCAGAATCAGAGCATCCAGGGGACTGAGCCCAAGACTGGGGTCTGCAACAAAGAGAAGTTGGTGATTGTCTGGGGCTGCAAAAGATCTATCTCTGGGTGCCCCATCTTTGAAAATCACTTCAACACCAGGGGATCTAGGAACATTCGTGATGGCCCTGGGAAATTGTGCTCAGTGCATCTGCTAGGACATTGTCCTTCCCAGGGAGGTGAACTGCCATCAGAGAGGTTTGCAGGGAATAGGCCAGGGACCACAACATCATTGCTTCTGTGCACAAGGCCATAGACCGAGTGCCTTCTTGCTTGTTGATGTACCACATGGTGGTGGTGTTGTCTGTTTTGACCTGAACCACCTTGTTCTGTACAGATTTGGAAAAAGCTTGCAGTGCCAGAAACACTGCTCTGAGTTCCAAGAGACTGATGTGAAGCAGAGATTCCTGAGGGGACCACAGTCCCTGGGTGGTAAAATCCCCCAAATGGGCTCCCAGCCCAGCAGGAAGCATCTGTGGTGAGGATCACTGAATGAGACTGGTGACAAATGGAACCCCTTGCCTCAAATTGTCCTGATCCTGCCACCATTGCAGGCTTGGATCAGGGTTTGAGTCACTGGAATTAGTTTGGTAAGGGAATCCTTTCTTTGGGACCAAAAAGCTCTTAAGTGGAACTGAATGTCCCTCGTTTGGAATCTTGCCCCCTGGACCACTGCTGTGGAAGCTGCCATGTCACCCAGTAGCTGAAGGAAATGTCTTGCTGGTCGAGACACCTGAAGTCTGAATGAAGAGGCCAGTTCCATGAGGGTCCTTGCCCTTTCCAGGGGAAGGAAGGCTCTTGCTTTTATCGTATCCAGTTCTGCACCTATGAAGGTGAGGAGCTGCACTGGTTCGAGGAATGACTTTGGTAGGTTGAAGGAATCTAAAGAAGTAAGCACTTGCTGGGTCACTTGCAGGTGTGACTTGCTTGGTCTGGAGACTGACCTACTATGAGCCAGTCGTCAAGTATGGGAAAATGGAAATCTTTGTCTTCTTAGGAAGGCAACAACTACTGCCAGGCACTTTGAAGACCCTTGGGGCTGATGTTAGGCCAAAGGGCATTGCTCTGAACTGATAGTGGCCGGAAACTTGAACCCGAGGTACTTTCTGTAGGGAGCACCTGATGGGAATGTGAAAGTAGGCATCTTTGAGGTCCAGGGAGGCTAGCAGTCCCCTGGCCTTAGAAGGAAGGATAATTCCCAGAGTTACCATTTTGAACTTTGGCTTTAAAGATGTTTGTTCAGATATCTTGGGTCCAGGATAGTCGCCACTCTCTCCTGTCTTTTGGGGTTAGGAAGTACCTGGAGTACAATCCTTTGCCCTAGTGTAGTGGGAACTCTCTCTATAGCTCTGAGGGCTAGGAGAGAAGAAACCAACCTCTGCCTCTAGGGCAAGGGTCTCTGAGAGATTTGCAGGTGGAAAAGATCTGGCTCTCATCTTGGGAAATTTTTTGAAGCTGAGAACCAGTCCCTGGCTTACTACTTCCAGGACCCACTTGTCTGATGTAAGAGACATCCAGTCCTGGACAAAGTAAGCCAGCCTGCCCCCTACTGGTATAGGAGAGTCGACCCGGGCAGACACATCAGGGTGTCTGCTTGGCAGTGGCTTTAGGCTGAGGGATGGATGCAGGCCTGCTCATCCCCCTTCTGCCTCTCCCTCTAAAGAACCCCCTCTGCGAAAAAGAAGAAGAAGAAGACTGAGCTTGGTAAAAAGGCCTTTGGAAAGGCCTGCCCCTGCCCCTGGACTGCTGCCTTTGAGGAGTTGCTTGCCTTTCTTTGGCCTGAGCACTCCTGTAAGTGGTCCTGTATTCGTCCATTTTCTTCATGTAATTCTCCGTCTGCTCCCCAAACAGAGAATTACCCACTACAGGAAAATCCATGGCCTTAGCCTGGGTATCCTGTGAGAGGCTAGTACATCTGAGCCAAGCCATTCTCCGAAGAGCCACAGATGTAGCCATGACTATTGATGATACATCACTGGAGTCTACAGCAGCATGAAACTGTACTTTCGATGCCTCAATCCCATCTGCAGCCACCTGCTCCAGCTCCTTGGCAAGCTGGTCAGGAGCTTGTTTAGCCAGTGCCAGTACAGTGTCCCACCTGGACTTCTGGTACCTGGCTGCATAGGCCATATAATTAGCCTGCCTGAGTCCCAAAGATGCTGCCATGTACTGCTTCTTTGCCATGGCATCAATCTTCCTGGAGTCCTTGTCTGGGGGGTGTGATGCCAATGGAATGTTTGCCTTATCACAGGCAGCAGCCTGTACAACTCCAACATGGCTGCATTGCTGAAAAGGAACTCTGTGTCTTAGCCTGAGAGAGTGTACCTCTTGTCCATTCTTCTGTCCACAGGAGGTATAGAATTGGGAGACTTAAGAATTTTTTGTGTCTGTTTCCCAAAAGATTTGTGGAGGGGAATAGACAGTTCCTGGACTCTGGATGTCCATCAACTCAACATAATCAGGCTCTTCCTGATCCCTCTCTCCTCACAGGAAGCTGGGCGGTATCAGCCACCTTTCTGTAGAACATGTAAGTGAAGGGGACTCTAGAAAGCCTAGGAGGAGAAACACCAGAAGGCCTATCTGGGAGATGTCCGGGTCAATAGGCACATCCAGACTTTCACCATCACCATAATCATCCTCATACTCTCCCTCCTCCTCAAACTCCGGTTCATAAAATTCTTCCAAGGTATAATCCGAGCCGGGGAAACCGACCGAACCAAGCCCCTGCCAGATGGTGCCGGTTCAGTCGGAACTGATCGAAGCGATTCCAGAATCCTAATCACTTTGGCTATCTAATCAGCGGTCGGAGTATGAGATCCTGGATCCGAACCGGTCGATTTTTTTCTTTTCCTTTTTGTCGAAACCGATTCCTCGGAATCGTCTCTCCTTTTGCCCGAAGAAGTATCGCCCTGGTCAGAGGGCACTCCTTCTGGTTCGGTCGGAACCGAACTGGGCTGGCCATCCGGGTCAGCAGACTTCTCGGCCTCCCTTTCCCTCAGTCTACCTAATCTCTTTTCCAGGGTAGATTTGGGAAAATTCTCGCAAATTTGGCAGTCTGAATCGAGGTGGTCAAACCCCAGACAATAAACACAGGTAGTGTGGGGATCAGCCTTAGCAAAGACCTCCCCACACACACTGCAGTGTTGAAACCCAGTGGGCCCAGTTTTTTTCTTGGGTTTTTCAGACATGGCCAACCTAACCACAAACGTACCCTTTTTCCGGCAATCTGCCAGGCAAGACTCCCCTATCGGTTCCTGACCATGTCACGGGTCTTGGAAAAAAATGTACTTAAAACCCGTTTTTTTTTTTAGAACCGATACGGACCGATAACCATACACTTAAGTAATGCACAAGTTTTTACCTCAACTTGATCGGTTCAGCCGAACTGATCCACAGTTTACAAGTTCCACACAGAAAACAGAACAAAAACCTATCTAGTACTCACGGTACCACAGACAGAGACTTGAACCGACTATGCGGAAACAACAATTCGGTAGAAACCGACCGAAAACCGACACTTCAACTGACTTTTGAACCGAGCAGAAGGAGAAATCTCCGGAGTGACCGTTCAGTGAGGCGGAGTAAAGAATCTGACGGTTGCAGTTTGAACAGCAACATACAGGGGCTTCAACCGAGCTTGTGATGAGCGTTCTATGCAAGGCATAGAAAAGTTAACCCTTTGTTCTCCGGGGCAGTTGAAAGGCAGGACCTAACTGCAATAGTCAGAATACAGCAGTACTTCATGTTGTTTGAATGCCAACTTTGTAAAAGACTTACAGTCCCTTAGAGTGAAAGTGGAATCCCTCGAGAACGCCCAAAGACAAGCCAACATTAAGATCGTGGCATCCCCCTTTTACTATCTGGTAAGACTGAACTTCTAACTGTTATCGAAAAGTTCATTTTTACAGACCTGGGGTTATTGCTAGCTGACTCGAGGTTCAAGGTTTTGAGAGGGTTCGTTAGCCCAATGAGAGCAAAACCACAAGGAAGGGGATATGCAGCAGTCCCTGATGACCATAGCGACTCTTTCCTGTGTGAAGGCTTGAATTCCACTCTTCCAAGCAGCCAGGGCTCAGGGAGAAATTATTTGGGAGGGCAGTAAAACAGCACTTTAACCAGACATCTTCTCCCAGACGCAATCCAGGAAAAAGAAACTGCAAACAATTAGAAAGTCTCTCTTGGAGCTGGGGTAGGCGCTCAATTACTATTTCCTACTCAGCTTCAAGTCCGTCAAAGAAATAAAAAGCCACATTTTCATGGATCTAGAGTTGGCATCTGCCTTTGCTGAAAAGATAATGGCAAAAATGGCCACTAAAGAATCCAAGCAGAGTGAGAAAGGGCGAACTTGGATTAGGTTGGACTGTTAATCTGTGCTGATACATGTCTTAATTCTTTAGTAGTAGCTCAGGTTACTGGACTAATGTCAGGTTATAAGATGCATAGTACTATACCGTGAATTTATTTTCTATTTCTGCCATGTTTATATGCTCATTTTATATATTATTACATTTCTTGCAGACTTTTATTTCTTGCAGACTCCAGAGCATTAGCATTTATATACTATTGCAGTGTCAGTGGCTCAGTAGGTATCACGCTCGCCTCTGAGGCCAGGAGGTCAGAGGGCTGTGGGTTCAGTTCCCACATCTGGCACTTGGGTTAATATCCCAGTATTGACACTGTAGTGCAGCATGAGAGGGGTGCTGCACTTCTGAGGTGCCATCTTTCGGATGAGACGTTAAACCGAGGTCCCATCTGCCTGGATTGGAGGTAGTTGAGGTGGATGTTAAAGATCCCATGGCACTTATCGAAAAGAGTACGGGAATTTCCCCGGTGTCCTGGCCAAATTTCCCTCATTCACTAAAAATACCACCAACAGCTTAATCAGGTTCAAGGTCAGTTGGAATTCATATGTATCCCCCTTCCCTGGGTCGTGCCTGAAAATAGGCAGGATCTGTCTGGTGCACTTACCCAGTCAACAAAAACTAAAGAAAAAAAATATATATAGTTTAGCTGTTTAACCATCCTTATTAGGTCCAAGTTGACACTTAGATTATCTCTTGTCGAAGGCTGTGCAATACCAGAGAAAGGAAATGTATCTGGGAACCTCAGGTCCAATTATGTGAGCCTGTAGCCCAATGTTTAGAGCACCGGAACAGTATCCCGGGAGCCTGGGTTCAGTTCCTAGTATGTCGCATTATTTATTTCTCACTACAATTTGTTATTAGTTCCAGTGAGCCAGGCAGTTATATTACTTGGTGTGCAGGTACACACCACTCAGTTTGTGAACTGTTCAGCTGTCACCATCTCACCATGTGGCAGTTTTACTTGCCTTGGATTGTAGAGTGAAACACAACTTAAAGGAACACAGTCAGCCCTTTACGTACTTTTTTGCTGGTATTCCCAAATGTGTCTGCACTGCCTGCAGCAGTTTGTCTTGTGATTCTTTAGATATGGCAGGCAACAATGTATTCCCCCATGTAATAGTTGTTGTTATTAATTTGATTGAAAAATGATACCCTGTCTGTCCGCTACCATTTTACATGTGTGATGCCAAAGCACGCTCACATATGTAAATGGTGCTGAAGCACCGGAAGTCTCATGCACTGACCGTTTTGTTCGAGTTCAGCTAAACAGTTTCTGAACTTGTACTATGCTATGAACTTTAACTTAGGTAAATCGCAGTCTTAAAGAAATTGTGTGAGATAACACATTGGGCTTCATAAGCCCGCTACCCTGGGGCAGCAATAGCCCCTCTGTATAAAAAATAAAATTTTTTACTCACTCTGTAAAGTTTGGGAAAGGATCATAATTCTGGCTGAACTGTGAGCCAGTCGATCCCTTCCCACTTCCTAGTCTGCCTGCTCTGCCCCCGCGTTCCCCCCTTTTTGAGACGTGGTACCAAGGAGAGCGTGGGGATGCGCCCCAAACAAGTCTATGGGGCTCATTTTTAAAACATTTTTACAGCACTTTAATGTACCTTTTGATAAAAGTGAAAGCCACCGCTCCACTAACAGGGTCCCTATTAGTCGGAGGATAATTTAATACACACTTAAGGTTATCAGTGTGATAAACAACCTTAAGTGTGTTTTAAAACACTTTACTTTTTGGAAAAAAAGCAGACATTTCTGCATTTTTTACTTCACTGGAGCATCAAGCTCCTGGTTCTGGTGTGCGAGTGTGGCTTTGTTTCTGGCTTCCAACAGTACCCTGTCTAACTCCTCCCCCTGTGGTGGAGGTCTGTAAATCACGCTGGTGTGAATATTGGCTCCATTTCTCGACTCCAAGGTGACCCACAGTACCTCTGCTCCCCCTGAAATCCCTGTATCTCTGTCACTTTTATGCTTTCCTTCACATAAAGCATCACACCCCCTGCTTTCCTTTCCACCCTGTCCTTCCTGAACAGATTGTAGCCTGGTATGACCATGTCCCAGCCATGTTTTTATGTATTTATTTAAGAGTTTTGCCAGGAAGACACAATGAGCAGTGTACTGCTTGATTCCAGATGCGTCCTGGGGAGAGGGGAGGAGATAATACAATACAATAAGACAGGGGATGCTGGACAACAATAATCAACACTTAAACAATTACAGCCTGTGCAGAGCAAGGCATAAACAGAGATTAGGGTGCGGTACATGCAACAAGGCACATAAGAACAATGCATGTGTACAATGCAATACAATAAGCAAATACATTACTGTCACATAATTTCAGTCAGAGGAGGAGCAGCGTTTGGATTAGTCGCATGTGCTGGTGGAGGAGAAGTGATCCGTGAGGCGGGCACAGAGGTACCGGGCAGTAGGGGCGTGACGAATTTCCACTGGGAGGGAGTTCCATAGCTTAGGCATGCGATATTTGAAGGCTGACTGGCCTATGGTAGTGGACATGTGTGGGATAGATGAGAGTCTAGTATCATTGTACCTGAGTGAGTATCCTGGCAGGGGAGAGGCTGAAAGTGCAGAGTAGAGGTAGGGGGGCAGGGTCTGGGACCAGAACTTGGCTGTGAAGTGAGGGGAAGCCCAGCGACTGATATAGGACACAATGATGGGTGGAGTAGGGACAGTTGAGGGCGAAATGACAGAAGGCGTGGAAGAGTGAGTCCAGTTTGGCCAGGGTGGACTTGGGGGCAGCACTATAGACTACACCCCCGTAAACGATAACTGGCAGAATAATTTTCTGTACCATAGCTCGGTGAGCCGGCAGAAGGATGCATCCACGATTACGGTAGAGGGCACCCAGTCTGGGGTGTAATTTTTTGTGGATGGCATCAATATGCACAGAAAAGTCTAGGTGCTGGTCGAGCCAAACCCCAAGATATCTAAAGGGGAGCTGACCTCCAGAGTTGTCCCATCAAGGGTGTGGGAGGTAGGGATGGAGGGGAGCCTTGAAAGTCTCTGCCTTGTGCCAAAGGTCATGGAGACAGTTTTCTTGGCATCTCCAAAATGTATCAGGTGTGTTTTAACATTTTATATCTGGCACTAATAAAGTTTTGCACATGCTTGCATTATAATATACTATAGAGTAAGTGTTTCTTTTTATGAAGTTGGTGAGTGCCTGATTGTATGGCTTTTTATTTATTTATTTTTTAATCATTTCTTTATGCTCCCGTCCGGCCCCCAGCCCCGTTGCCTGGTGTCCACTGGACTCACCTCTCATGCTAGCAAGGTGCCAGCTAGTTGGGTGTGGGGTCTGCGAGGGGCTGTCTTCATCCTGAAGACTGACGTTTACTCTTCCTTGTTGGTGCCCGTCCCCGAGCATGGCGGTGTGCAATGACACCATGGCCAACCAGCCGCATGCTTCTGTCATGCATGCCTAACATCTACCCCCTATGGGTGAGCCCCTTGTGCCAGCCTCTAGCCACTGCTAGGGGTCAGGCAGGCAGCGGACTCCATCCCCACCCTCACCGGAGAGTGAGCTGTCCTTTGGATGTGATCCTCTCCCTCCCCAACTTCGACCCTAATTTGTCCACTTACTACGTGGTTTCCGTTAGCGGCGTGGCAGGAGGTAAGGCATGATGCCTCAGCCCTCCATGCCACTGGGCCGGTCCAACTGTATGGATTTTTAAGTTGATTTGTATCGTGAGCACCCTTTCCCATTGCATCTTCCTTTTTTGTTAAGTTGAGCGTGCCACTTCCTAAGACCTCTGTGACAGGGTAGAATAGGACCCTGTCCCATTTGTTTTGGAGAATGTATTTAAATGTAAGGATCTGCATTATTTCCTTTTCTGCCCCTTCTCTGTCTGGTTACGTAACCTAATTTTCCTGTGAGACTTCGAACTTGTTCAACCTGAACAGTCGCGCAGTTCTTTGCCTCTCTCTGCCTCTCTGTTTTCTCTTGCTGTTTTCCTCCCTTGCATATCTATATCTGTTAATATAAAATATGTGAGAATCAATGTATGGAAATGTAGCTGATATTGGGATCACTTTTGTTTAGAAAATTGTGTTACTGTTGAAATGTATATATTTATAATTTGAGATAACTGTAAAAAGCTAGAGGTTACTTGGGTGCAAATGCCTGAGCCTTTTGCAAAGGCTGGAGGGACCTCAGGAAGCTCTAAATGTTCTAGTAGCTCATAAAATTTACAAAGAACAGGATGCTTGCAAAGGATGGGGGTGAAAAAGATTTATAAAAACAGCTAAGCTGAGCTGCAAGGGAGATTGTTTTTCCAAGAAATATGTTATTTTTGCTTCTGTACATAGTTATTCTGAACAGGTTTATTTTATTTTATGTTACTGCTACAATAAAGTAAGTTTTGGTGATTTATACAACTTCTCCTGGGTGTTCCCCTATGCTTCCTGACCTGTGCCTCGATGACAACCTCTCCCCAGTTCCCTAAACTCCTCCTGCACTGTCCCAGCCCTGTCCCTAACCAGGTCATTTGTCCCCAAGTAAACAATGACATCCCGCTCCCTTTTCTTTCCTGTTGCCCTAGCAATCGCTCGCTCCACCCTCCGCCTTCCTACCTGCAAATCTATTCCCGTGATGAGCCCCCCATCGGAAGTTGGTTCCTCCTCCTCCTCCTCCTCCTCCTCCTCTGGGGTTCTCCCCCACCCTCTTTGGGGTCTACTCTACAGAGGGCACCCTCATCCTCCCTGCTATATTTTGTATAATATAAAAATGTAAAAATAAGGTTAAAAAAAGTAAAATATTTGCAAATTGCTTTGATTTCTTACAAACGCCCTGAATTAAATTTATTTTTTTGGGGGGGGTGCAATATTCCTTTGAGCTGAATGTATTCTAGGAATTAGGAAACCCTAGAATAAGCATGTATCACACTTTTGTTAGAATAGGGGCAACAAACATAAGACTGACATCTGTTTCATGATTCTGACCACAGAAATCCGAGGGCCTGTATGTTTACATTTGCCTTAAAAGGCTTTCCTAGAATTTCCGCCTGATTGTCACAGAAGGAGAGCAGACTTTGCCCAGATGCTGGTGGCTACTGTGATACATGTGAGACTGCTCTGCCCTGAAGGAACTTTGTTCTTTTATGAACAGAAGCTGTACTGTGCGTCATTTCCACCATCAGGATAAAACAGGAAAGCATTTTCTTTCCTGAATTTCCCCTTGGATTATATAAGCCTGTTCTATAAAAACATATAACACTGCTGACAAGAAAGGACCTGTGGGCTGTCGTGTCTGCCAGGTTCCTACCTATGCATTTGGCATTCTGGAAGGCAGTATAGCCTTGTGAATCAGGAGACCCAGTAAACCTCGGTTTGAATCCCACAACCACCACTTACATACTGTGTGACCCTGAGCAAGTCACTTAACCAGCTGTGCTCCTGGATCCCATGTGGAAATGAGTTTTGGCTCATTGTACCTTTACCAGCCAAAATAAAAAAATTATCTTACTTAGCAGACCAGAACTGGGTGAAATTACGTGTCTTAGTGTAACACTCCGCTGTGCATTATCGCCTACCGCAAACCACTTCTACTTCACCGGAATTATGCTGTGTAGTTTCATTTGCATACGCACTTTAGTTTTTGAGAAGAGGGCCTTTGTTCATGGCTCATTATTTAAATTATGTTCCACGCTCATGACCAAGCTGTGCATTATAAAGCTACTTCTGATAAAAGGACGGCGGTTACCTGGGCAGGTGGCACAGACTGTTATCCACTTCCCAGTACGTTCACGCAGAGGCTGTTGCATCACGCAGGGGCCAGGGCTCTCATGGAGTATATGAACAAAGCTGCACAGCATTTACACTTTAGAGAAGAAGATGTTTGCACTGGTTTCACACTAAAGATGACCAGTCCCTTCATCTGTAGTGTATCCCTTGAGTGGAAGTGAAGATGAAACTGAGGGTGCTTGAATGGTAAGTAGCATTTTAAAAAGTTTATACATTTAATGCTCATTTCGTTTAGTTTATTTTATCAGGACATGGCTCCATTGAGCAAGCTCATTTTCAAGGAGGTCCTGGGTGGAACAGCATACAAGATGATTACAAGACAGTAGTTATACACTAAATACAGATCAGTGGATAGACGTTAGTAGTATAATATATAACAAAAATTTAAGTGTAGGATTTAGCAAAACAACAACGGTAATGATGATTATAGGAAAAACTAGAATATCTAAGATAGGTGGGCAATTAACTGAATGAAGTAGGACTTTTTGCTGATTGATAGGAAAGCCAGATTTTGGTAATTGGACTTAAATAAATTAACAAAATGACACTGAAATCTAAAACAACTTGATTGGCCGAGATCTAGCGCATCATATTTCCTTTCTTTTTTAATGTTCTTTTTTTCCCCCCTTTCTATTTTTGCCCCCATTCTTCTTGCCAGCTGCCAGGTCCTCCCTCTAGCTGCCCAAACCCTTCTGCCCACTGTAGTAGTCTTCTGTATGTCCAAGCCATTACCAGCCTCTGCTTGACAACCTTTCCAAAATCTTGACCATAACAACAGCTTGTTCCCCTGCAGGTGCCCCCCAGTTCCCAAGCTGACAGTAGGAAACTTCACTTGATGCTCAAAGTACAGAAGATGGAGCAAATGAGGCATGGGAGGAGTCGGTAGGGCCTTTGGCTGTTGGGTTCTCCCCTACTGTGCCCTCCCTTATTCCTGCCAGAGGAAGTGGTGGGGGCAGAAACAATCATGGGATTTAAGAATGCATGGGATAGACATAAGGGAATCCTGGAGGTCAGGGGTAAGGGGCAACAGACTTCTAGAAAAATGTAAAGAGAACTTACAAGCTCAAATGGGCAGACTGGGTGGGCCATAGGCCCTTATCTGCCGGCAGTGTCTATGTATCTATAAAGAGCTGACAGAGCACCTATTAGGGCTGTTGAAAGGGTGGGTAAGCCTCATCCTACCTTTTGATCTCCCCTGCTGGCCCCACTCTGGGCGTGAGAGGCCTCACTGTCACTCCCCAAGCAAGTGGGTGCATGCCGACAAGGTTTTCCAAAGGAACCACTTGATCTTCTTTTTGAGGGTGTATCTGCACTTAGGCCACACCTTTGGAGCATCAACCGTCAGGCACTAGGACCACATGGAAGCTTTTGCTATTTGGGGCTGCCCATGTTAACGTTACACATCTGCGTGTATATAACAATGGGTGGCCCCATCTTTAGTTCTTTTCCCACCATTGATTAGCCTTGTCGAACCTGCTATAGAAACAAACATTGTCTACAATGTCGTTCTTTATTCCTTTTTCAAGTTTTTCATCACTGCCTCTACGTGCCACCAAAGTCTTCAATGTTCTTCTAGTACTGTGAGTGTGGAGAGAAGATTTTTTTTAAACAACACCCACAAGGTGTGCATTTGCTGCCTGGGCCCCTCTCACAATGTGTGGGCCTGTGAGATTTGCCAAACCTTCAATCAGGCTACAAGGCGACATTGCAGAAAGGAGCTAGAGATGTTTATTCTTAAGAAAACTCTAGCAGCCACCATGGAGAAGGCAAACCAAAATGAGAATGCAGAGTCACCCACTCTTTCAACTAGTTCTTAGTTGTCGAAGCCTAAAGACTGAAAAAGATCGTTCCTCATTGTCCCACAAGCACAAACATAGGGACAAGGACAAGGAATCTTCCCCTGCGAGATCCTGGTCGCTGCAGTGGCCTGCAGGTAACCTTATTTTACCTCAGTTTGCTCCGGTGATGGTGGCTACAGCCCCCCGCCAACTGAACAGACACCAAGCCTACTACACCCCATTGTTGACTGATCTCAGCCAGTCATTGACTCCAGTAATCATGACCCCCGACCAGGATGATTTGCAACGAGTGCTGGTGTCATTCTCTGACATGATACGACTGCTGCCAAGCTTGCCCTTGCAGCCTGTTCTACAGTCAATCAGCATCCTTCTACACAGGTTCCATCAATATTTACTACCAGTTGAAAAACAAAACACCACTGCAAATACCTGCCTCCCAACCACTGCCGACATCACCGGCGTGGTCCTCTGTGCTCGCCATCGACAGGTCTGCTACCACTGACGTGGAATATAATCCAGACCTCATGATAGAGGAGGAACAAGAATATGGAGAAGAGCCATATAGTCCCCATTCCAGCTCTACAGTGTCCTCCTACAATGAGGACTCTGTGGTACAGTACATATATACACCCAGATCTCCACCTGAAGACCCTACTTTTCAGTCTCTTATGCAACAAATCCAGAGTGAACTGGGTTTTGCTGTGGAAGAGGAAGATTCCACTAAGAAAAACTTGGTGGAATTTCTGGAAGTCCCTTGCACTCCATCCATCATAATTCCTCCTATTTACCCTGCTTTGGAGGATGCTACCTTTGCTGCCTGGCACAGACCTAATGCTATTCTTACTGTGCCACACAAGGCTGATAAGCAGTATCCTGTACCTACTACTGAGCCTCATTATGCCACCCAACCAGAGACAGACTCTATCGTGGTCATGGCTGCACGATAGATCTAAGGCACCTAAACATTTAAGGTCCTTGCCCCCTTGACAAAGAATCATGGAGGCTGGATGTTATGAGGAAGAGAACATATGCTTTTGACTCATTGGGCCTGAGGACTGCTAACTATTAGAACCATGTGATTAAATACCAGGACACCTGTGGAAAAGTGCCATGGCTGCAGTACAGGTTTTGCCAGAGGGTTCTGCCAAAACAGAACTGCTTAACACTTTAAATGCTGGTGCTGAGGTTGGCAAACACTTATTGCGCTCAGCATATGCTGTATCTGCCGCCTCTGCCAGGGCTGCTTCATCTGGTATATGTATAAGGCGCTACTCTTGGAAGAGTTGCTGGCTTTGCTGTGGATGTACAGCATGCAATTCTAAATGCCCTATTTAAAGGCAAGAAACTGTTTGGCTACAATGTTGGAAAGATCTTAAGAAGTCTTATAAAATGGTCAGAGAAAATCCTTCATTTTGATCGGTCATTACCTGTGCATCAAATGTGTTTGATGCACAGGTAATAACAAGTGCTCAAAAACAGGACCACATTGCAAGAGAAATCAGTCTGCCATTAGAACATTCATTATTTAAATGCTGCCATTTTTTATTTCTCACTAACGCCATACTTGTGGTCGAATAATGAAACTGTGGTGCAGCTCACTGATGTCTTTTTTTCTGCTGGGGGGTTAAGTGTTACAAAAAGCCAGCCCTGATGTGTCACTTTAGCCTTTGCTTACAGTCTGATTCTTTTATTTTCACTACCGATCAGCTGTAAGAAAAAATTACTCACCTTAGTAATGTTGTTTCTTCTAATGGAGTCTTGCTGTATTCTGACATATGCAGTGAGGTCCAACCTTCGAACTGCCCCGGAGATGAAAGAGTTAACTTTCCATGCCAGGCATGGAACGCTGAGCTCGAGCTCGGTTGAGACTCTGTCTGTTGCTGTTTGAACTCAAACCGTCAGATCTTTACGAGCTAAACTCACTGAGTGTCCTGTGTGGAAGCTGTAAACCTACACTAGCCAACTGGCTACTAAATATAATAAACAGATTTTTTGGTCCCAAAACAAAGACTCAAGTCAGGAAACCCAAAAAATGAAATAAACACAACACCCACTCACCCAAAGAAAAGGGTGATAAAAACAAGTGGGGCACCTCTTGAGTGCCAACACTGCTACTGCCCACCCACATCCCAAAACAAAGGTTCTGAGAGGGGAAGGCAGGGGAGGTCAGAATACAGCAAGACTCCATTAGAAGAAACAACATTACTAAGGTGAGTAATTTTTCTTCAAACAACATGAAGTCTTGCTGTATTCAATATATATCTGAACTACCAAGCAGTACCTCCATGGAGGAGGGACAGAACCTACCTAGAAATAGGCTCTGAAGCACTGCTGTGCTAAACCGAGCATCACTCCTAGCCTGGATATCAAGAGTAATGTTTGGTAAAAGTGTGAACTGTTTTCAGGTAGCTGCTTGACATATCTCTAAGATAGGAATATCCCTGTCAGCAGCCAGGGAAGCAGCTGTACCTCTGGTAGAGTGAGCCCTCAGGCCTGAGGGTGGAATCCTGCCTAGTTTTTCATAGCAAAATTGAATGCAAGAGACAATCCACCTGGCAATGGATCTTTTAGTGGCAGGTTTTCCCTTACCAACCTCACCATACGTGAGGAACAGTTGGAGGGAGTCAAACCTGTGACCCTTGGTACGCTCTATGTAGTAGCTAAGGGCCCTTTTCACATCTAAACTGTGCAGCCTCCTCTCACCAGAGGAGGAATGGTCAGTGAAGAACACAGAAAGAGACATAGATTGGTTAAGGTGGAAGTTTGAAACCACCTTAGGTAAAAACTTCCTGTTAGTCCTGAGGACCACCTTATCTCTATGGAAAGAGATAAAATCAGGCTCCACTGACAGGGCTTGTTACTCACTTATGCGCCTGGCAGAAGTGATGGCCACCAAGAAACCAGTTTTCAAAGTCAAGTACTTAAGCTCTGCTGAGGACAAGGGCTCAAAAGGGGGTTGCATAAGCTGAGCAATGCAAACATTAAGGTCCCAAGCAGGAGCAGGGTCCCTGAATGGCGGATTGGTATGAAGCAATCCCTTGAAAAACTTAGAGAATACAGGATGAGCTGAAAGGGAAGAAGGCTTACCTGCTGAAAGAAAAGCAGAGACAGCTGCCAGATGCACTCTTAGTGTAGTCTGAGTCCCAAGCTATTCAGATGAACCATATAGTCAAGGACTGTGAGCAGGCCAGCAGACTCTGAAGAAATATGCTTCCCAGAGCACCATATGGAGAATCTTTTCCATTTGGAATTGTAAGTGTTTCTGGTGGAAGGCTTCTGAGAAGCCTTTAGGATATCCATAACACCTTGGGAGAGGTGTAAATCAGCAAACTCTAACTCTTCAAGAGCCAGGCCTTGAGATTGAGAGACTTGAGATTCGGATACCAAACCCTCCCCTGAGCACAGGTTAACAGGTTGTAATTCCTGGGAAGAAACAGGGGAAGGTGGACTGCTAAGGACAACAGGAGAGGGTACCAGGGCTGTCTGGCCCAGTCTGGAGCAATCAGAATCACCTTGCAGGGTTGAGACCTGATTTTGACTAGCACCTTGAACTGGAGGGGGAAGGGGAGGAAAGCATACAGAAACTTCCCTTCCTAATTGAGAACTAGGGCATCCAGGGGGACTGAGCCCAACACTGGGGCCTGCAGCAAAAGAGGGAAGTTGGTGATTGTCTGGGGCTGCAAAAGATCTATCTGTGGGTGCCCCACCTGGAGAAGATCACCTTCAAAACCAGGGATCCAGTGACCATTCGTGATGGCCCTGGGATATCCTGCGATGAGCATCTGCCAGGACATTGTCCTTACCTGGGAGGTGTACTGCTGTAAGAGAGGGTTCAAGGAATAGGCCAGAGACCATAACTTCATTGCTTCTGTGCACACGCGCGTAGACCTGTGCCCCCCTTTGCTTGTTGATATACCACATTGTGGTGGTATTGTCTGTCCTGATCTGAACTACTTTGTTCTGAACAGACCTGGAAAGCCTGAAGTGCTAGAAACACTGCTCTGAGTTCTAATAGATTGATGTGAAGCAGAGATTCCTGAGGAGACCACAACCTTGGGTGGTCAGGTCTCCCAAGTGTGCTCCCCACCCCAAGAGGGAGGCATCTGTAGTAAGGATTAGAGAGTGAGACTGAGTGACAAAAGGAACTCCCTGTCTTAGATTGTCCTGATCCTGCCACCATTGCAATGCCTGGATCAGGGTTCGAGTCACTGGGATCAGTTTGGTCAGAGGATCCTTTTTCTGAGACCAAAAGGCTCTCAAGTGGAACTGAATGTCCCTCATCTGAAATCTTGCTCCCTGCACCACTGCTGTAGAAGCAGCCATGTGCCCCAGGAGCTGCAGAAAATGCCTTGCTGATCGAGACACCTGTATGGTGAATGAAGAGGCCAGTGTAATAAGGGTCCTTGCCCTGTCCTGGGGAAGGAAGGCTCTTGCCTTTACTGTATCTAGCTCTGCGCCTATAAAGGTGAGGAGCTGTATAGGCTCTAGAACTGACTTTGAAAGATTCAGAAGGAAACCTAGAGAAGTGAGCAGTTGCTGAGTTATCTGTAGGTGTAACTTGACTTGGTCTGGGGACTGGCCTACTATGAACCAGTCGTCCAGGTATGGGAAGATGGAAATCCTTTTCCTTCTTAGGAAGGCAACTACTACTGCCAGGCATTTTGTGAACACCCTTGGAGCAGAGGTTAGGCCGAAGAGCATTGCTCTGAATTGGTAATGGCCTGAGGGCAGCTCGAACCTGAGGTATTTTCGATGGGAGCTTCTGATGAGAATATGGAAATAGGCATCCTTGAGGTCCAGGGAGACTAGCCAGTCCCCTGGCCTTAGAGAGGGTAGAATTATTCCCAGAGTCACCATTTTGAATTTTGGCTTTAAAAGGTGCTTGTTTATGTATCTGAGATCCAGGATGGGCCGCCATTCTCCTGTCTTTTGGGGTGAGGAAGTACCTGAGTACAATCCTTTCCCTTGTGTAGGGGTGGAACCTTTCTATAGCTCTGAGAGCCAAGAGGGAAGAGACCTCTGCCTCTAGGGCAAGTGCCTCTGAAGGACTTGCAGGTGGAAAGGATCTGGTTCTCATCTTTGGAAATTTTTTGAAGCTGAGAACCAGTCCCTGGCTTACTACTTCCAGGACCCACTTGTCTGATGTTACAGACATCCAGTCCTGGACAAAGTAAGCCAGCCTGCCCCCTACAGGTGGTGGAGAATCTGCCCTGGCAAACCCATCAAGTGCCTGTTTGGCAGGGGCTTTAGGCTGAGGGGTGGAAGCAGGCCTGCTTGTACCCCGTCTGCCTCTCCCTCTAAAGAACCCCCTCTGAGCATAAGCAGAAGAGGAGGACTGGGCTTGGTAGAAAGGCCTATGAAAAGGCCTGCCCCTGCCCCTGGGATGCTGCCACTGAGGAGTGGCTCGCCTTTCCTTGGCCTGAGCATTCCTATAGGTGGTCCTGTATTCATCCATTTTCTTCATGTAGTTCTCTGTTTGCTCCCCAGAGAATTACCCACAACAGGAAAATCCATGGCCTTAGCCTGGGTATCCTGAGACAGGCTAGTACATCTGAGCCAAGCCATCCTACGAAGGGCCACAGATGTAGCCATGACTCTAGATGAAACATCATTGGAGTCCACTGCAGCATGGAATTGCACCTTGCCAAAATACCATCCGCAGCTACCTGCTCCAGCTCCTTGGCAAGCTGGCCAGGGACCTGTTTAGCTAAAGCAATAACAGTGTCCCATCTAGATTTCTGATATCTAGCTGTATAGGCCATATAATTAGCCTGCCTGAGTCCCAAGGATGCTGCCATGTACTGTTTCTTTGCCATGGCATCAATCCCCCTAGAGTCCTTATCTGGGGGGTGTGAAGCCAAGGGTATATTTGCCTTATCACAGGCAGCAGCCTGCACTACGCCCAACATGGCTGCATTGCTGGGTAAGGAACTCTGTATCTGAGCCGAAAGAGTATACCTCTTGTCCATTCTCTTATCCACAGGAGGTATAGAATTAGGAGTCTTTAAAATTTTTATTGTCTGTTTTCCAAAAGACTTATGAAGGGGAATAGACAGCCTCCTGGACTCTGGGATATCCATCATTTCAACATAGTCAGGCTCTTCCTGGTCATCCACAGCTTCTTCCATAGGAAGCTGAAGGGTTTCAGCCACTTCCTTGTAAAACATGAAATGGGAGGGGGACTCAGAAAGCCTAGGAGGAGACACTCCTGAAGGTCTGTCTGGGGAGATGTCCGGGTCAATGGGCACATCCAGAGTTTCATAATCACATTCACTTTCCTCATACTCTCCTTCCTCCTCCTCCAGTTCATAAAATTCCTCTAAATCATAATCCGGAACCGGTGGAACTGAGCGCCTTCCTAATGGTGCCGGTTCGGTGGGAACCAGGGATAGCGACTGAACAATTTTGATCGCTTTGGCTATTTCATCAGCGGTCGGAGAAAGAACTTTTGGATCCGCACCAGCTGATTTATCCCTTCTTGATCTCTTAACCGGAACTGACTCCTCGGAATCGGTTCTCCTTTTGCCCGAAGAAGTTTCGCCCTGGTCAGAGGGCACTCCTTCTGGTTCGGTTGGAACCGAACCGGGCTTGCCATCCGGGTCAGCGGACTTTTGGGCCCCCCTTTCCCTGAGCCTACCAACTCTTTTTTCTAGGTAGCTGCAGGAAAATGTTTACAAATCTGACAGTCTGAATCGAGGTGGTCAAACCCTCGACAATAACACAGGTGGTGTGGGATCAGCCTTAGCAAAACTTCCCCACACACTACAGTGTTGAAACCCAGTGGGCCCAGTTTTTCTTTGGGTTTCTCAGACATGGCCAGTCCTAAACAAAAACTTACCCTTTTGGCAATCTGCCAGGCAAGACACTCTTATCGGTTCCTGACCGTATACGGGTCGTGGAAACCGTAATAAAATCTGTTTTTTTTTTTAGAACCGATAAGAACCGTAACTACACTTCTAAAAGCAGAATTAAAGCTTTTTAAATAACCTGATCGGTTCAAACCTCAACCGCGATACCGCTTACAAGTTCCATACAGAATAAAAAACAAATATAAACCTATCTAGTACTCCAAATACCACAGACAGAGACTGAACTGATAGGTTGCGGTTTAAATATGGTCGAAAACCGAGAAAAACGGTACTTTAACCGACAAACTGAACCGAGCAAAGGAGAAATCTCCGGAGCGACTGTTCAGTGAGGCGGAGTAAAGAATCTGACGGTTTGAGTTCAAACAGCAACAGACAGAGTCTCAACCGAGCTCGAGCTCAGCGTTCCATGCCTGGCATGGAAAGTTAACTCTTTCATCTCCGGGGCAGTTCGAAGGTTGGACCTCACTGCATATGTCAGAATACAGCAAGACTTCATGTTGTTTGAATCATTAATTACAAAACGTAGCTCCATAGCCCAACGTCAGACTCAAACTGTAATACAAATTAAAAAAATATAATAGATCTTGTCTCACCCCCGGGTCTCACCTAATGGTAACACTTTTCAGCACAGGACTTTCTGTAGCAGTCCAGAAACATGCCGTCTCCCTTATTAGTATAGTTCCTGACCCGCAGTTTTAAACACAGTTCAGTTTTCTATGAGTCATTGTTTTTGAAAGTATGGAACCAGAGGTCGAGAAACAATATCTTCCGTCTTTTTGGTCAGCAACGTTGCTCTCACCAACACCGATCAGAACTGACAGGCTGACCCAGAAGACTCCTTTTGAGGTACCCGAAACAGTTTGACCCACAGGATGCCTATTTTCCTTTTTTCACATAGTCTGAGGAGACAGGTGTGTGTGTGTGTGTGGGGGGGACCACAGTAAAGTAAATCTCAAGGTTAAACAACGACATTTTACCAGATGAACCTTTTTCCATACTAGTACACTGCCGTTTCTCCAAGTTCCCGCCTGCTCCTGCTGGAGTCCCAGTCCGATCCTGCTGTGTTGGGCTGTTGTTCCAGGATCAATTAAAAAAACAAAAACACACGGATACACCTGTTGCAGTCTCTCCTCTTTAGTAAAAAAAAAAAAATAAAATAAAAATAAACGCACAGCAAAACGGGAGGGGAGGGGCGGTATATGGGTGGTGCTCCTAGCACTCCAGTAATACTAATTCCTGTAAAAGGCAAACTTGGCACAACACATGTATGACATCGTTTTTTTTTTTTTTTGTTTGTTTTTTTCGGCAGAAGGATTATTTTATCATAAATTCTCATAAACATATCTATTTTTTTAATCTAACATGATTGTTCTTTTTTTTTTTTGGGTGTTATGTATTTTCTCCTCCTAACGTGCTACCGCCTCAGCCACTCCTTCAGGCTGTGCCAAGGCTGCATCTGATCAGTCTTATCCCGAGCCCCAGCCCTCATATTGCAATCGTCTCCCAGGGTAACCCAGATGTAACCCTTCACCAGGCGGGTCCCCCTCCTCTGAGGGGGGAAGGCACCAGAGGGGCAGGCTAGCACAATACTTGGCCCTTGGAGAACTGCTGAGGGATTGGGAGCTGTGGGACATCAACGGCCTCAGATTGCCAGGCGGTCATCATCCGGCTGAACGCGGGGCCATTTTTCCGCTTTTTCTGGTGATGTTCCCTTGCGTTGCGTCTGCACCTCCCCCGGTTTCCACTGGAGGTTGCTGCAGAGCGACGCATTCCCACTACCCACCCCAGGAGAGGAGAGCAGTCTTGACAGACGCTCAATCCTCTCCTTCCCCTGCCAGCCCCCAGCATCCTGAGTCCGTTCCCAAACCCGGGTCGCCGGCGTGGTTCGAGGTAAGGCACCAGCGCCTCAGCCCTCTGTGCCACTGGGCTGGGTTAACATGATTTTTCTAACTGAAACAAGTAAAAAAGAGTAATCCATTTTATAAGTGCAATAACACACTCCAGGGTGTGCGCTGAACACATATTACCACACTTCCAGGGGCTGAAAGCACTCGCCAAGCGACCTCGTGCCTTACTACACCCCGGGCGTGCAGTAATATGTGTTCAACGCACACCCAGTCATGTCTTATTGCTTACTTCAATCCTCCAAAATAACACTTGGATCGGTCTAATCCCTCTATCCCACACCTGCAGGAGGCCATGGTAGAGGGTCCTTTCGTTCAACAACTGTCAGAGGTTATCATCTCACCTACTGTCAGCAAGGCAGAGGGGAAGGGTAGTGGTGCCTTTCCTGGCCCCTTCCCCAGGTGCCCATTCAGAAGCACCAAAAACCACTGGAACCGGTGGCTCAGCCCCCGCTGGTTCAGCCTGACTCCACTTCTCATCCATCACCATCATTTTTACCTCCAGGGGTGGCTGTTGGGGGCTGTATCTCCCATCACCTTCCATAATGGATGAAGATCACCACAGATGAATGGGTCCTAAAGATAGTTGCAAGGGGGCATGCTCTGGAACTTTTACAGACTCCTCCAGTGCAGCCTCTGCCTCCTTCCAGCTATCCTCCAGTTCATCTAGCTTTGCTGAAAGGGGAAATACAGTCATTGATACAAAAAACATGCCATAGGACCCATTCCTGTACATCAAATGAACAAAGGGTTTTACTCCAGATACTTCCTGGTTCCCACATGGACAGGAGATCTGAGGCCTGTACTAGATCTAAGCGGCCTCAACTTCTACATAGAGTATAAGACGTTTTGAATGGTCTCTCTACAGGCTCTCATTCCCCTTCTACAACAAGGGGATTGGTTATGCACCCTGGATATGAAAGATGCTTATCTTCATATCAAAATTAGGAAAACATACAGAGAATATCTTTGATTCATGCTGCGGGGGAAGCACTATCAGTTCAAAGTATTGCCCTTTGGCTTATGCTCTGCACCACAGGTTTTTACCAAACACTTATTGGTAGTGGCAGCACCCTTCGCAGAGAATGTCTTCCCATACCTGGACAACTGGCTTCTAAAAGCCAGTTCCAGAGACAGCCTTCTACACACCTTCTCTCGAACCAGACAACTGTTCTACGGGTTTGGGATCACTGTGAATGTTCCAAAGTTAGTTTTAACCCAATACCAACATATGCAATACACAGGTGCAGTCCTAGACACAGCCCAGGGAAAGGCTTTTCTGCCATTTGACAGGGCAGACCACCTCACTGCTCAAGCACAACTTATTTACAAGTCACCAGGTCCTAGCCAAGTCTTTTCTATGCCTTCTGGGCCTCATGGCAGTAACCACTGTGACTGTATCCCTGGCACACTTATATATGCAGATTCCACAATGGATGTTAAGGGTGCAATGGACACAATTGACAGATAATCTGGACCACTAGGTGCTAGTCACATCCCCATTGTGCAAAACCCTAAAATGATGGATGGACCGCAACTATTTATTAAAAGGTGTTCCATTCCTGTCTCCCACTCCAATGCAAATCCTTATGACAGATGTGTCAGGTTCAGGTTGGGGGTGCACATCTGGGGCCCTATCAAACACAAGGCTCATGGAGTCGAGCAGAAGTTAGTCTACATATCAACAGCCTGGAAATGTGTGCCATCCTATATGGTCTATGAGCATTTCAGTCATCTCTGACTCAAGGACCTCTGCTGATCCAGATGGACAAAATCAGTGTGGTTCACTACATAAACAAACAAGGGGGCACTCATTCTTATCCCCTATGCAGGGAAGCAATGAAATGGGAGTGCTGTACTGGGTACTGGATCATGGCCTACAGACAAACTAAGCAGGTCACAATCCCAGAATCATGAATTGGAGTGTTGATGACCTCTTCACAAGGTGGGGTCATCCACAGTTGGACCTTTTTGCATCCCAGTACAAAGAAAAACTTCAGCATTTCTGCTTGCTTGCTCCAGGACCTGGAGTTTTCTGGCAAGACGCATTGCCCTCTCTTGCAGAGGGAAGTTTCTGTATGCATTCCCTCCAATTCCACTGATACAGAGGGTGCTACCCTCAACCTCATGGCCCCTCTAGGACCACATCAGATTTGGCTTCCACATCTGCAAACTTGCAGTGGAACCTCCGATACCCTTGCCTCTGTATTGAAACCTGCCATCGCAAAACAAGGGCTCCCTAATTCATCTGGACCTCAAGCGCCTACATCTTCATGCATGGCTCCTGAAGACCGAGCCACTGCACATCTTGGGGTTTCACCTAAAGTTGCTGACATGCTACTAGCAGCCAGAAAGCCTTCTACTGAACACACATATTCACTAAAACAGAAGCAGTTCACTTTATGGGCCACATCCAAACATCTGAACCCCTTCGCCTGTCCAGTACAGGGGGTATTAGAATATTTGCTGTCATTGTCGGACTCTGTTCTGTAATATTCTTCCCTCAAGGTGCATCTAGCGACTATATCAGCTTTCCATGCACCTATTGATGGGCATACATTTGCACAAATAGAGGTTTCCTGTATGTTCCTCAGAGGTATTTTACATATCAAACTTGCTATTAGACATCCAGTCCCACCTCGGGACTTGACTTTTGTGTTGGAGAAACTTATTGGGCTCCTTTTGAGCCAGCCGTGTGTTGTGGCTTACACTTTCTGTCGTGGAAAGCTTTGTTACGGCTGCATGGGCGGAGCCCTGCAGATGTTTTGCATGTAGAAAAGGGCTGATGTCATGTTTTCCGTTCGTGGAACTGTTTTTCCTCTGCCTGACCCTCCTCCAAGAAGCAATCTGCCCATGTTGTCCCTATGGACTGCAGCACTGCACTACACTGTATCACTGTGGGCATTTTTTTTTTTCCATTTCTGCATCCCTGCCATGTATGTCCCTTCCCCTTAACAGCAGTCAGGTACAGTCCCGGCACTGCAGCAGCAGAGTTTATTAACTTCCTTAGACAGGAAAGGGCGCAGAGCTCGCCCCGTGAGAAGGGTCAATACAGATTGGTGCTGCCACAGCTGCGTTGCGTCATCAATGTAAATAATCGAAAAACAACAAAAAAATCAGTACAGAATGGTACAAAGGTCTGCTTTTCCTGTGACTTTAATCCAAGCAGCCGGTTAGAAATCCCTGCGGTGGTTCGGCAAGGAGAAGCCAGCTCCTTACCTCGGGGATCAAGTATCCTACTGGCTGTTTGCTACTGCTAGTTGTAATCCCAAGGCTCCCAAAATAGTCAGCGATCGCTTGCAGACAGAACACTATCACCCAGGCTTTGAGGCTCCTGGTATTTTTAACTAACATACTAAACTCCCGGAAAAACAAAAATCAAATAACCCAGCCCACTGATTTCCATGAAACCAGGGAGGGGCTTAGACATTTCACCCCAAAAGATTCCCGGATTTCAGTTCCTTTGCAGAGCGAGGGTCTCTTTCTGCAAAATGTATAGTTGCAGCCTGAACTGAATTCTCAATGCCAACTTATCTCCCATAGACCCAGAGCATCTCCAAGAATGCTCTAACCTCTCTGTCCCTTAGTCACAGTTCAGCAAACTAAACCCCACACTGAAACAACAGTGCATGATGGTCTGACCAAAAGACCTGATCTGCCTTGACCCTGCTCATGTCTAGTCCTGATAAGAGGATCAGATCCAATGTGTGAACCTGCTGAAGTAAAACAAGTGAATAAATAAATACATTGATCTCACTACTTTGTCTTTCAAATAAAACATTTAATTATAAAGAATTACTACGATTTGTTATCCTTTAAAAAAAAAAAAATCAGATATACACTGAAGACGAACACACCACAAAGATAGCTCTAAAATCATAAACCAGTAAAAAGGCACATAAAGAAAACTCAATTTGCAGTGGGGCTATTAAAAAGATAAATGCAACAAAATTCTCAGGTGCCTAAATTAGAAATCTTCAGCTATTCTTATTGATTGTTTACTTGATGCATCCTATTTCTCTGTGGCTTTCCATATAAATAGAACATTACAGATGCAAGTACAGAATGGGCAGAGGCAATAAAAGAATGAACAGCGACGTGGAAGTTGAAAGGGAAAATACAGCACAAAAGCAGATTTGAAGATGTCCTGGTATATAACTTACCATTTGATTACTTAACAGTATAGGTCAGGAATAGATTGTTTAAATTATTGAGTCCAAAATTCTTTCTTTTCATACCTGCATGTTACAGGGTTATTCTTTTGGTATATCTGTATATTTTTTTTTTTTGTATTTCATAGACTAATTAAATTCATTTTTACAGGAAATGGATATTGAGCTCCAGGAAATAAAAATTAATGTAATTGGTTTGGGCAGAAGTTTGTAGATATTAAACTGAGGAGAGATAGAGTCATCAGATAATCTGATATCTTTTTATGGGACAAAAATAATTCCCAGAAAACACAGTATACAGTATACAGACTTTTGTACACACCGTTTCATAATTAATCATTACCTTTTCTCTTGTGCTTATCTGTCATGCATATGACAAAGGGCTACAAAATGTGTGGCTAAACCCTTAACTAAAATATCTTGGTTGGGCCAGTAAAGGTCATTACACTATATACATTTCCACGTAAAGCAATAAATTAAATACAGAAAATCAAATATCCACAATAACTGATTTAAATGAACTCTGACAGGTCAGTTAATTAATTTTAAAACTTTGTCAGTAAAATAAATATTATTAAACCTGTAGCAATGATTTAATTTCAAATAACCCAATATATTTTCACTATCCTGGCATTGCAATGAATTGGAATCTAGTGTTGTGATGATTTTTCTCAAGAAAGTGCATGGTGCTTTTATGAAAATTATTTGCATTACTGAGAGCAGCTGCTAAGGAGTGGCTAATTTAATAGAGGTTATTTCAGTAGGATTCTCTTGTGATCTTATATACTTAAATAATTAAAATGTGTTTTCTGGGAAATGCACAGTATGCCACAACGGGTGTCCAGGTGCAACCAAGGGATGGGACTTAACAAGGGTTAAAATGGCATTATAGTACAAAACAATATTAGTAATGTGGATTGCAATTAATGAAAAGAAAAAAAAATAACAGTAGCTAATCCATTTAAACATGGTGCAAATGTTTTGTGAGCCACATTAATCAAATACGATGAACAATCAATACAACACTAGGGGAGAAAGAAAAAATTATTCACCTTAGTAATTATGTTTCTTTTAGTGGAGTCTTGCTGTATTCTGACAATTGCAGTAAGCCCCAGCCTTTAAACTACCCCGGAGAACAAAGGGTTAACTTTTCTATGCATGGTATAGAATGTTCATCTCGAGCTTTGTTGAAGCCTCTGCCTGTTGTTATTCGAACTGCAACCGTCAGATCTTTACGAGCAAAACTCATTAGGTGTTCTGTGTGGAAACTGTAAAATTTTTAACTAGCCAACTGGCAGAAAAATAATGTTTTGGGTCCTCAAAGGAAGACTCAAGTCAGGAAACCCAAAAACAAAAACCAATCAAATGAAATAATATTCCACCCAAAGAAAAACAGAGGGTGTAAAAAGGGGGCACCTGTAGGGTGCGAACACTGCGCCTGCCCACCCACATCCCAAAAAATCTAGGTTCTGAGAGGGGAGGCGGTGGGGGGGTCAGAATACAGCAAGACTCCACTAGAAGAAACAGAATTACTAAGGTGAGTAATTTTTTCTTCAAACAACATGAAGTCTTGCTGTATTCTGACTATTGCAGAGTACCAAGCAGTACCTCCATGGAGGAGGGACAGAACCTACTTTGGAAATAGGCTCTGAAGTACTGCTGTGTCAAACCGAGCATCACTCCTAGCCTGGATATCCAGAGAGTAATGCTTGGTAAAAGTATGGACTGTTTTCCAGGTGGCTGCTTGACAAATTTCTAAAAGAGGGATATCCCTGGCAGCAGCCAGGGAAGCAGCTGTACCTCTTGTGGAATGAGCCCTCAGGCCTGAGGGTGGAGTTTTACCCAGTTTTTCATAGCAGAATTGTATACAAGAAACAATCCACCTGGCAATAGCTTTGTGGCAGGTTTGCCCTTCCCAACTCTCCATAAGTGAGGAACAACTGGAGGGAGTCAAACCTATGGCCCTTGGTACGCTCTATGTAGTAGCTAAGGTCTCTTTTAACATCCAAACTGTGTAGCCTCCTCTCTCCCGAGGAAGAATGATCAGTGAAGAAAACAGGGAGAGATATAGACTGATTCAGGTGGAAATCTGAAACCACTTTAGGCAAGAACTTTCTGTTAGTTCTAAGGACCACTTTATCTCTGTGAAAAGAGATGAAATCAGGTTCCACTGACAGGGCTTGCAATTCACTGATACGTCTAGCAGAAGTAATGGCTACCAAAAACACAGTCTTCCAAGTCAAGTACTTAAGCTCTGCTGAGGACAAAGACTCAAAAGGGGGTTGCATAAGCTGAGCAATGCAAACATTAAGATCCCAAGCAGGAGCAGGATCCCTAAAGGGGGGGATTGGTGTGAAGCAATCCCTTGAAAAACTTACAGAATACAGGATGGGATGACAGTGAGGAAGACTTGCCCACTGACAGGAAAGCAGAAACAGCTGCCAAATGTACCTTGAGAGTAGCTGGTCTGAGACCTAGGCAATTGAGATGGACCATATAATCCAGAACCGTATGCAATTCAGCAGAGTCTGGAGAAATATTCTTCTTAGAACACCAAATGCTGAATCTTTTCCATTTGGAGTTGTAAGTCTTTCTGGTGGAGGGCTTTTGAGAAGCCTTAAGGATATCCAGAACCCCTTGGGAAAGATGCAGATCTGCAAACTCTAACTCTTCAAGAGCCAAGCCTTGAGATTGAGAGACTGAAGATTGGGGTACCAAATCCTCCCCTGAGAGGATGTTAACAGGTTGTAATTCCTGGGAAGAGACAGGGGAAGATGGACTGCTAGGGACAGCAACAAGGGATACCATGGCTGCCTGGCCCAGTCTGAAGCAATCAGAATCACTTTGCATGGTTGTGACCTTATCTTGACTAACACTTTGAACAGGAGAGGGAAGGGGGGGAAAGCATACAGAAATTTCCCTTTCCAGTTCAGAGTCAGAGCATCCGGGGGACTGAGCCCAAGACTGGGGGTCTGCAACAAAAAAGAGGAAGTTGGTCATTGTCTGGGGCTGCAAAAATATCTATTTCTGGAGTGCCCCATCTTGAGAAAATCACCTTCAACACCAGAGGATCTAGGGCCCATTCGTGATGGCCCTGGGATATTCTGCTCAGTGCATCTGCTAGAACATTGTCCTTCCCTGGAAGGTGAACTGCTATCAGAGAGGTTTGCAGGGAATAAGCCAGAGACCACAACTTCATTGCTTCTGCGCACAAGGCCATAGACTGAGTGCCTCCTTCCTTGTTGATGTACCACATGGTGGTGGTGTTGTCTGTTCTGACCTGAACCACCTTGTTCTGCATTGATTTGGAAAAAGCTTGCAGTGCCAGAAACACTGCCCTGAGTTCCAAGAGATTGATGTGTAGAAGAGATTCCAGAGGTGACCATAGACCCTGGGCGGTAAGTTCCCCTAAATGGGCTCCCCAGCCCTGCAGGGAAGCATCTGTGGTGAGTATCACTGAATGAGACTGAGTGGCAAATGGAACCCCTTGCCTCAAACTGTCCTGATCCTGCCACCATTGCAGGGCTTGGATCAGAGTTCGAGTCACTGGAATTAGTTTGAAAGGGAATCCTTTCTTTGGGACCAAAAAGCTCTTAAGTGGAACTGAATGTCCCTCATTTGGAATCTTGCACCTTGGACCACTGCTGTAGAAGCTGCCATGTGGCCCAGTAGCTGAAGGAAATGCCTTGCTGGTCAAGACACCTGAAAGCTGAATGAAGAGGCCACTTCCATGAGGGCCTTGCCCTTTCCAAGGGAAGGAAGGCTCTTGCTTTTACCATATCCAGCTCTGCCCCTATGAAGGTGAGGAGCTGCACTGGTTCGAGAACTGACTTTGGTAGGTTGAGAAGAAATCCTAAAGAAGTGAGCACTTGCTGGGTCACTTGCAGGTGTAACTTGACTTGGTCTGGGGACTGGCCCACTATGAGCCAGTCGTCCAAATATGGAAAAATGGAAATCTTTGTCTTCTTAGGAAGGCAACAACTACTGCCAGGCACTTTGTGAAGACCCTTGGGGCTGATGTTAGGCCAAAGGGCATTGCTCTGAACTGAAAGTAGCCTGAGGGAAACTTGAACCTGAGGTACTTTCTGTGGGAGCACCTGATGGGAATGTGAAAGCAGGCATCTTTGAGGTCCAGGGAGGCTAGCCCATACCCTGCCCTTAGAGAGGGAAGAATACTTCCCAGAGTTATCATCTTGAACTTTGGCTTTAAAAGATGTTTGTTCAGGTATCTTAGGTCCAGGATGGGTCGCCACTCTCCTGTCTTTTTGGGGGTTAGGAAGTATCTGGAGTACCATCCTTTGCCCCAGTGTAGGGTAGGTACTCTCTCTATAGCTCTTAGAGCTAGGAGAGAAGAAACTTCTGCCTCTAGGGCAAGGGTTTCCGAGAGATTTGCAGGTGGAAAAGATCTGGCTCCCATCTTGGGAAATTTTTTGAAGCTGAGAATCAGTCCCTGGCTTACTACTTCCAGGACCCACTTGTCTGATGTAACAGACATCCAGTCCTGGACAAAGTAAGCCAGCCTGCCCCCTACTGGGATAGGAGAATCGACCCAGGCAGACCCATCAGGGTATCTGCTTGGCAGGGGCTTTAGGCTGAGGGGTGGATGCAGGCCTGCTCATCCCCTTCTGCCTCTCCCTCTGAAGAACCCCCGCTGAGAAAAGGAAGAAGAGGCCTGTGCTTGGTAAAAAGGCCTTTGGAAAGGCCTGCCCCTGCCCCTGGACTGCTGCCTTTGAGGAGTTGCCTGCCTCTCCTTAGCCTGGGCACTCCTGTAAGCGGTCCTGTATTCATCCATTTTCTTCATGTAATTCTCTGTCTGCTCCCCAAACAGAGAATTACCCACTACAGGAAAATCCATGGCCTTAGCCTGGGTATCCTGTGAGAAGCTAGTACATCTGAGCCAAGGCTTTCTCTGAAGAGCCACAGATGTAGCCATGACTCTTGATGATACATCATTGGAGTCTACAGCAGCATGAAACTGAACTTTTGATGCTTCAATCCCATCATGCAGCCACCTCCTCCAGCTCCTTGGCAAGCTGGGGGGAAGCCTGTTTAGCCAGTTCCAGTACAGTGTCCCACCTGGACTTCTGGTACCTGGCTGCATAGGCCATATAATTAGCCTGCCTGAGTCCCAAGGATGATGCCATGTACTGCTTCTTTGCCATGGCATCAATCTTCCTGGAGTCCTTGTCTGGGGGGTGTGATGCCAAGGGAATGCTTGCCTTATCACAGGTAGCAGCCTGTACAACCCCAACATGGCTGCATTGCTGATAAAGGAACTCCGTATCTGAGCCTGAAAGAGTATACCTCTTGTCCATTCTTCTATCCACAGGAGGTATGGAATTGGGAGACTTAAGAATTTTTTGTGTCTGTTTCCCAAAGGATTTGTGGAGGGGAATAGACAGTCTCCTGGACTCTAGGATGTCCATCATCTCTACATAGTCAGGCTCTTCCTGATCCTCCACTGCCTCCTCCACAGGAAGCTGGAGGGTATCAGCCACCTTTCTGTAAAACATGAAGTGTGAAGGGGACTCGGAAAGCCTAGGAGGAGAAACACCTGAAAGTCTGTCTGGGGAGATGTCCGGGTCAATAGGCACATCCAGACTTTCACCATCACCATAATCATCTTCCAACTCTCCTTCCTCCTCAAACTCCGGTTCATAAAATTCTTCTAGGGTATAATCCGGAACCGGGGGAACCGACCGAACCGAGCCCCTGCCAAAAGGTGCTGGATCAGTCAGAACCGAGCGAAGCGATTCCACAATACAAATTGCTTTGGCTATTTCATCGGCGGTCGGAGTATGAGATTCTGGATCCGAACCGGTCGATTTGTCTTTTCTTTTTCTTTTTGTCAGAACCGATTCCTCGGAATTGGCTCTCCTTTTGCTCGAAGAAGTATCGCCCTGGTCAGAGGGCTCTCCTTCTGGTTCGGTCGGAACCGAACTCGGCTGGCCATCCGGTCAGCGGACTTCTCGCCTCCTTCCTCAGTCTACCTAATCTCTTTTCCAGGGTAGATTTGGGAACATTTTGCAAATTTGGCAGTCTGAATCGAGGTGGTTAAACCCAGACATAAACACAGGTGTGTGGGGATAGCCTTAGCAAAGACCTCCCACACACACTGCAGTGTTGAAACCCAGTGGGCCCGCTTTTTTTCTTGGGTTTCAGACATGGCCAACCTAATCAAACTTACCCTTTTTTTCGGCAACCGCCAGGCAAGACTCCCCTATCGGTTCCTGACCGTGTCACGGGTCTTGGAAAAAAACGTACTAAAAGTCGTTTTTTTTAGAACCGCTACGGACCAGTAACCACACACTAAAGTAAAGTGCAAATTTTACCTGAAATGATCAGTTCAGCCGAACCGATCTACACTCTTTACAAGTTCCACACAGAAAACAGAACAAACCTATCTAGTACTCATGGTACCACAGACAGAGACTTGAACCGACTATGTGGAAACAACAATTTCGGTAGAAAAACCGACCGAAAACCGACACTTCAACCGCCTTTGAACTGAGCAGACTGTTCAGTGAGGCGGAGTAAAGAATCTGACGGTTGCAGTTTGAATAACAACAGGCAGCGACTTCAACCGAGCTCGAGATGAACATTCTATGCCATGCATAGAAAAGTTAACCTTTTGTTCTCCGGGGCAGTTTAAAGGCTGGGGCTAACTGCAATTGTCAGAATACAGCAAGACTTCATGTTGTTTGAAACACAAAGCAGTACCATTGAGTTGATCAGCGAAGGGTAGGCGGACAGGAAAAAGTGCGCAAATAGGGATGTGATGATAGTAAAGAACTACGATAAGGATGGAAAAGCAGCTGGACAGGCGGAGGGGAGAAGGCAGTGGAGAAAACAGGTAGGGAACCAAACTATATGACGAGACGCAGAAACAGGAAAGGGTACAATGATCCCTGCCATGGGGCTTTAAAAGAGAGTGGAAAGTATCATCCTACATACTTGGTGGTAGAATATATCTAGGAACTTTTCTGCCAGTGATTAAAGAGGATCTGCCACATACTGTAGGAGAAATTTAGAAAACACTGCTTAGACACAGTTCAGCTTATATGCTAAATAGTTTCTGCATTTCCCCCCTTTGCTCATTTATTTAATTATAAAAAATTTTATTGGCCTGCAAAAGCTAAGGACATTTAAATAAACCAGGAACTTTGTCCATTGGACTACATCTGCCACCCCTACTCTTAGTGGAAGTCGTAATCCCCTACTTACGAAATGACCGTCTTTGCTCTAGAAATTATCATGTTTTCATAAGCAGAGGATGACTTCATTTAGGGAACAAGTGGCAGGAGAAAATAATTTCTGATTGTCAAACCTACCTACCTTCCTTCCTTCCTTCCTCCCTCCCTCAATCCCTGTCTTAACCCCTTCCCCCTACCTGTTTTAACCCCCGGGCGTGATGTGGAGCTGCATCATACTTGACAGTTGACGGGACTAGGTTGCCGTTGGGGTGCTACAGCGGGCGATCGGGGGCAGGAGAAGTGGGGTGTCATTCCTGGAGGCCACGAGTCTGGGAACTTAACTTCCCTTTCCAATAAATTTTCACGGTCATGAAGCAAGCGAGGATGTGAAATGCAAAATATGCAGGAAATGCAAGAAGAAAATCCGTAAACTTTATATACTTTTCTAAATCTATATCTATAACTATATCTATTACAGTATAAACATGTTTTAGGGTATTCCTTTAGCCAACTCAAACATAATGAATGATGAGTGTCTTTTTACATTGAGGATGTAAATATTTTTAGAAATTTTGTCTAACACACTTGGTGGAAATGTGTATTTAACTGTTTCACTGAGCACTTCATATATTTTTATTATGTACCTTGTAATGACGTCAGATTAATGGCAGATGGCTGCAACGAGAAGTACCATAACCAAAGAACTATAAATAGTTGAATTTGCTGCATGTGAACCTCTGACAAAGCCCTGAGGGGCAGGTGAAATGTTGTGTCAGTGTCATTTCTTCCGCCTTACTAGCATTCTTCCCACCATCTACTGTTCTACTCGCTTTATCTTGCTGTTTTGCACAAGGAAAATTAAAGGGGAGGACTGCATAAAAGTATTCAATTAGTGCAAGTCTTTGTACTGGGATGTGCAGGTGTATATTCCATTACAGATGGTGAGTGCTGACTTTTTCTTCACTGATATTTTACAGTATTCCTATAGCTGATAAACTATCTAAAATACATACGAGTTTTCTGAAGAGTTTCCTGTTTGCTTCTTCCATGAGTTACAGCCCCATGCTACTTTGAAACTGTTGTATCTATACTTTATTTTAGTTTATTTTAAATTGTTTTTGATGCCCTGTCCTGTATGATGTCACCACACATGCACATTTTAATTTTACCCTTTGAATACAGCCATCCATTGTTTTTCATCTGTATTCTTAGCTATATTGGGACACCCATTGTTTTACACTGCTTTTTTACGGCTGCATGGGCAAAGCCCTGCAGACGTTTTGCATGTAGAAAAGGGCTGACGTCATGTTTTGCGTCCGTGGATCTGTTTTTCCTCTGCCTGACCCTCCCCCAAGAAGCAATCCGCCCATGTTGTCCCTATGGACTGCAGCACTGCACTATATCACTGTGGGCATTTTTTTTTTTTTTTTTTTATGGGTGTTTTTTTTTCCCATTTCTGCATCCCTGCCATTTCTGTCCCCTCCCCTTAACAGCAGTCAGGTACAGCCCTGGCACTGCAGCAGCAGAGTTTATTAATTTCCTTAGACAGGAAAGGGCACAGAGCTCGCCCCGTGAGAAGGGTCAATACAGATTGGTGCTGCCACAGCTGCGTTGCGTTGTCAATGTAAATAATAGAAAAACAAAAAAAAATCAGTACAAAATGGCACAAAGTTCTGCCTTTCCTGCGACTTTAATCCAAGCAGCCGTTTAGAACTCCTTTTGGTGGTTCGGCAAGGACAAGCCAGCTCCTTACCTCGGGGATCAAGTACCCATGGCTTCGTTGATGCCTCTCCAGCCCGATTACTGGCTGTCTGTTACTGCTAGTTGTAATCCCAAGGCTCCCAAAATAGTCAGCGATCGCTTGCAGACAGAACACTATCACCCAGGCTTCAAAGCTCCTGGTATTTTTAACTAAAATACTAGACTCCCAGAAATAAAAATCAAATAACCCAGCCCACTGATTTCCATAAAACCAGGGAGGGGCTTAGACATTTTGTGCCAAAAGATTCCCGGACATTCAGTTCCTTTGCAGAGCGAGCGTCTCTCTCTTCAAAATGTATAGTTGCAGCCTGAAGAGGCGCTAGGTGCATGCATCAGCAGGGGTGAGGGCTGGCTGAGGGAGAGGGTAGTATGGATCACCGAGGCATCCCATCAGAACAGTACCCTACATGGTGATACTTTGCATAAGGGAGGGAGCAGCGCCATTTGGGCGAGTGCAAGGGCTGTCTTGTCACACCGCGCCACAGACATAGCACCAGCAGTGACATGATTTATTGCAAAGCTAGCTTATCTTCGCTTCGGGAAGAAAGCTTGTTTCGTGCATTGGTGTCACGAACTTGCATGCAAATAATTGCAATAAGTACCTGTAAATTCATGTAACTGCAGAAGTAACGGTAGCTAGCTCTGCATTCGAATAAACCGGGTCCAATATACAGTGCAGAAAAAAAGCCCGTTATGTAATGCAAAAAGCACCCCCTTGTGAGGCATGGAGTGAGAACGGACCAAATTCAGATTCAAATTGAGCTCCCTGTGCAAGGAAGCTGACTTATAGTCGCCAAATTTTATTAACGTTCCTGTCGTAACACATTGAAGTAGACACAAGGTTCAGTTATGTTTCTAACGCTGAACTTTTTTATTGGAATTCTTTTTTTTGCAACACACAACGAAGCAAGTACGTACATCAAACAACATATAATTTAACAACCATATCCATTAGGAAGACTCATATATAAATTCTTCACAGAAATCATTAAGGATTATGCCTATAAATTTGTCTTCTTCAGTTTACAAGAGTGCACTTCCCGCTGAGGAATCTTGCAGATACTTATCACACTATAATTTCTTGGAATAAAAGCACTATTTATTTGGTTTACATCCTGCTTTTTTAGCTTCAAAATTGTAAACATGGTTCAGACCCACACTTTGGAAAATAACATGTATTTCATGCAGTGTCGGCTCGTGGTGACAGGACCTTAGATCGATGTTAGTACAGCGACTTGCAGAAACATTATATTCCCCTGTAGTACTGTGTTTGTTTTTGATAGTGGCATATTACTGATTCTCCTCGATCTCTCATCAGCATTTGACACTGTGGACCATTGTGTGTTGCTTGCTCGCCTTGGGGATTTATGTGGACTCACCGGTAATGTCATCAAATGGTTTGAGTCTTTTCTTACTAACAGGAGGCAGCGGGTTGTGATGGGAAATTTCTCTTCTATACCTGGTCTGCTTCCTTGCGGAGTTCCCAGGGGTCAGTACTGGCTCAATGTTGTTCTGCAGTGTACATGCTGCCTCTGGGTGGGATCATTAGGAAATATGGCTTGAGTTTTCATTGCTATGCTGATGATACTCAGCTATATTTTCCTTTTCCCAGGAACATCAATGCAGTGGATGTGATTAATATCTGTCTGACGAGATTAATGACTGGATGGCCTCCAGCTGGTTGTCGGCTGAACCCCGATAAGGCGGAGGTATTAGTAAGTGAGTCGAACAGAGTTCATGATAAGATGCCTCTGACACAGAAACTGGGCTTGTCCTAGGGTCTGTGCCATTGAAGAGCTCTCGGCTTGTCTTGAAATCTTGGCGTGATTCTGGACAGGGATCTAACCATGGAGGCTCATATATCCTCTGTGGTTAGTACCTGTTTTACCATCTCAGAAACATTGCCAGAATTAAATCTCTTGTTCCGCCTCTGGACCTCCCTATTTTGATACATGCCTTAGTTACATCTAGGCTTGATTACTGTAACGCTCTATCTCGGGGTCACGGAGGATCTCTCCGCGATTGCAGCTGGTGCAAAAGCGCAGCTGCCGGTTGTTGACCGGGCAACAAAAGTTTTGTCATATTACACCTGTTCTGCGTAAATTGCACTGGCTGCCAGTTAGGTGGAGAGTCCTCTTTAAGGTAGGTCTTCTTACCTATAAGGCCCTACGCGGACAGGGCCCTGGTTATTTGTTAGATCTTCTGTCACCTGTTCTTTCCATGCGCCCTCTCCGCTCCTCCAATGAATGCCTCCTGGCCATTCCCAGAACTAGGTTGAAATCAGCGGTGATAGGGCATTTAGGTACGCGGCCCCTATTCTGTGGAACTCTTTACCAACTATGGTCAAGAGGCTCCATCGGTGGATGCTTTTAAGGCTCAACTAAAGGCCTTTTTCTTTTCTAAAGCATTTAATTTAGTTTAATTTAAGTTTTGATGTAGTTTTATATTTAACCATTTAGTTTTGAAATTATTTGTATTTATATGTTTATTTTATATGTATCATGCTAAAATGTTTGTTTTAAATTGATTGTATGGCGCCCAGAGCCTCTGGGATTGGGCGTCTTTTAAATAAACTTTGCCTTGCCTTTGCCTTATTATCCAGAAGTATGACAGGGTCCAACTCTGAGACATGGACAAGTTCAGACATGTTTGGGGAGGACAGTAAGCTACAGCTGTGACCCATAAAGGAAGAAATAGTGGGGATAAGGGATGATGGATCTACCGTGGTGGAGCAAAATGTGTATAGTACTGTGGCTCTACTGAAAATCAGTTCCCTAGGGGAAGGGATGCTGGTATTGCATTTTTACTGCTGCATGGGCAGAGCCCTGCAGACGTTTTGCATGTAGTACAGGGCTGATGTCATGTTTTCCGTCCGTGGAACTGTTTTTCCTCCACCTGACCCTCCCCCAAAAAGCAATCCGTCCATGTTGTCCCTATGGACTGCAGCACTGCACTATATCACTGTGGGAGGTTTTTTTTTTTTTTTTTTATGGGCGTTTTTCATTTCTGCATCCCTACCATTTCTGTCACCTTCCCTTAACAGCAGTTAGGTACAGCCGTACTGCAGCAGCGGGGTTTATTAACTTCCTCAGACAGGAAATCTGCTCACCCCATATAGCTGCGTGCATTGGAGAATTATCGGCGTGTATCGTGGCTTGGAGCCTTTCGGCTTTGCTATAGCCGCAATGCAAAGGATGACTCAGGACTGCCAGCGCCCGCTGCACATTAGCACACGCACTAGTCACAGCCGCTGCTTCCAGCAAGTGCGCGTGGGACAGACTGGGCACAGATCTCATTACTGTATTCCGAATTTCATGGGTGGGCATTTTCTCCATCTGGCTGGCCGTTCACCCACTTGCAGTGTCTGCGCGGAAGCGAGGCTCCGCCCCTCCCTCCGTTGGCATTGCTAGGCCCATCTCCATGGACTCTTGCTGTGGTTAGTGTCCCTCAGTTCACACGGATTTGTTGTTTTCTTGTCGCCGGCGATAACTTCTTGTGGGGGAAAAATTGTAAATGTGCTTCAAACGCGTTTGGTAGAAGATACATGGTGGACACATCGGGAGATAGTTTAGTTGTGACCTGCCCCCACAATGTACTGGTGACCCCCACCCAAATAAATAATTCAGGGCAACATGGCCTACAAGAGAATGTCTCCCTGGGATCTCGTATGACCAGCACTTATGCAGCAAGTGAATCTGACTGCCTGCTAAGCCTGCTCGGGGAAAAGAAACTAGACAAAAAGATTCTGGTGGTCTTGTCTTTTGCCATACTGCTATTACGGGAGGGCTGTTTTCACTTTGGGTTGGCATCTGCCTCATCTTTTAGCGTCAATAAATATCTGAATCCAGCTTGACAGAGACAAATAGGATGCACAGAAAGCGATTAGTAATTAAGTGCTTCTCAGATAGGTAAAACTAATCTGCCCATTTTCTTCACAAACTTCATTATGCAGCCGTGGTGGATCTGACAAGAATTTGTTTTTAGTTGCAATCGCTTCTGCTTGAAGGATTTCTGCGCTACTAGCTTTTATGTGCAAGCTTCCTTATTTAGTTTTCCACAAAGACAGTGTCTTTTTTTATATACTAATCCTAAGTTCTTACAAAAAGTGGTGTCTGAATTTATGTTAAACCACTCCATCCACCTTCCTGTTTATTGTCCTGAGCATGCCAATCAAGGTGAAGCATTGCTCCATACATTAGATGTACACAGAATTTTGAGATATATAAATTGTACTAAAGACAAAAGACTGCAGAAACTCTTCTCAGCTTTTTGTTTCCTTTGCCCCTGGGAAAAAGGTTGCTCCTGTGTCTAAACAGTGCCTATCCAAATGGTTGGCACATTGTATTACACTTTGTTATACGACGTACAGTAAGGAAGTTCCTGGTGGCGTTCATTGCCACGCCACAAGAGGTGTGATCACTTCTGTTGCCTTTTATGTTTTGGCAATAACATGCGCAAAAGAAACAGTATCGCGACTGGTTAGGAGAGAAGTGGGTTGTGGGAGGTGCGGCACTGTGGCAGCCAACGGCGGCACTGCATTTGGGGGCTTGGCACTGGTGGACCAATGCAGGCAAACTGTGCTGTTGACATTGGTTTTCAAAAGTGCCAACAAGTTGAAATGATTTCGCCGCTGCAATGAGAGGCCGCCTCGTCATTGCACCGTCAGCCATTCCGCTGCAATGAGGGAGCGATCTGTCATTGCAGGGCGTTACCTTGCCTAGTGTAACATTAGCCAACCGGGAAGCCCACTCTGTCAGCATAATGCCCCCCCATTTGTTGTGTGCTGAGGGGGTACCCAATCCCTCTCGGCATCTGGCGCGCCTCAAAACAGTCATTCTTTGCCGACGTGGAGCTCAATCCTGTCGGCTTCTAGTCCCCCCTTCCCAGTTTAATTTGCTGACAGGAGAGCCCTAATCCCCATCAGCAAAATAACCTCATGGTCATGTTTTGCCTGTCCCCCTCAGCATCATAGAAACACAGAATGTGACGGCAGATAAGAACCGCTTGGCCCACCTAGTCTGCCCATTTTCCTACCTAACAGATAAGCTGCAGATCCTAGTTAACCAACAGCTTACTTCCTTCTACCCCATGGACGCTTTCGCAACCCGGCGAATTTGTAATATTTTCCTCCAGATTTTCAACATTGGCATTTTCCATCTCCTTATGAAAAGTACAGCTGTCATTTTACATCCTGGCCGAAATGTAGCTTTGACTTCAAGCGCAGAATAGCACAGTCACTGTGGGAAATCAGTTTTCAGGACAGATTACGAAAATAACTTTGACACTGTTCATGAGCAGAGGTCCTGAAATGCTTATGTTGAAAATTTGGTGATGAAAGTCCATAAAATGACTGTGTTACAAGTGTGCGTTGCACAGCTTCCATGCATCCTTGTAGCTTCGCAAATTTGTAATATTTTCAGGCCAGATTTTCAACATTGGCATTTTTTCACACCTCCGTATGAACAGTACAGTTGTCATTTTTCACATCCTGGCCAAAATGTGTTTTCGCACTTCCGGCGCAGAATAGCGCGGTCGCTGTGGGAAATCAGTGTTCAGGACAGATTAAGATCAAGCGAGTGAAAGAGGAGGAGTGAGCAAGCTCAACGGAGCTCTGTCAGGACTGCTGCAGATTTCTTTGTGGGCAGAAAAAGGCGCCAATGCAGGCAGGGGCCCAGTACAAAGGGCAGCCTGCAGCGTCGGAAGAAACACAACGAGTGAGTAAGAGGGGAGTGAGCGAGCTCAACAGAGCTCTATTGGGACTGCTGCAGATTTCTTTGTGTGCAGAAAAAGGCGCCAACGCAGGCAGGAGCCCAGTACAAAAGAGCAGCCTGCAGCGCTGGGAGAAACAGAATGAGTGATTGAGAGAGGGGGAGTGAGCGAGCTCAACAGAGCTCTGTTAGGACTGCTGAGGATTTCTTTGTGGGCAGAAAAAGGTGCCAACACAGGCAGGAGACCAGTACAAAGGGCAGCCCGCAGCGCCGGGAGAAACAGAACAAGCGAGTGAGAGAGGGGGAGTGAGCGAGCTCACCGGAGCTCTGCTGGGACTTTAGAGCTGCCCACCGTCCCACCCATGGTCCTCTGTGGTCCTACATTACAGCAGGGTCTCTGGGGTGGAGACAAAGCAATGACTGGATACTTTTAGGATTGCTGTAATAACACAGATTTAGTTGTTATGTTTCTTTCTCTAACTGAGCTATGCTGTTAGGATTGCTGTAATAATACATATTTATTTGTTCTGTTTCTTTCTCTAACAGAGCTGAGTAATACTT
Organism: Neoceratodus forsteri; assembly: GCA_016271365.2. Taxonomy (NCBI): domain Eukaryota; kingdom Metazoa; phylum Chordata; order Ceratodontiformes; family Ceratodontidae; genus Neoceratodus; species Neoceratodus forsteri. The sequence goes on along the minus strand of JADMNL010000030.1, from coordinate 124,242,702 downwards.
GGAGTGCAATAGGATTTCTAACTGGGCTAAGTGAAACTATATGAGAGCTGAGAACAAAAAGTATGGTAGCTGAGGGGTGAAAAACAGACAAGGAGGCTTTAGGATTGCTACAGTAATACAGTATCTAACGGATGAGATTTGAGACTCAATTAACCCAGTCAGCAAGGGGGCAGTAGGAGGACTAGTGTGGGGGGTGGGGAGGACCAGGAATTTGAGTAAATAGGGGCCTAACAGTTGTAGTAGGGTACAGAAACTGGGAGTAAGAGCCCGTAACATAAGATGGGGGCCAAAATGGGGCAGGTGCCACATGTCAATACGATGGGCATCTTTGGAAGGCTGGTGGGATGTACAGGGTGTGGGTCCACCATGATCCTGGACTGGGCTTGGAGTATGGGGGGGGGTGTATGGTCTGTAGACGACTGGCTAGTTTGAAGGAGGAACTGTGGAGGTTTGGGAGGAGTCTAAGTGGCAGGGCAGATGAGTATGGTGGGCATCCTGGCTGGGGGGATAGGGGATGGCAAGGGGGATGGAGGAAGGACAACTAGGGACTGAAACCGACCCCAGTATCAAGACACCAGCAGAAAAGAGAGGAGAAGGAGGGGTGCCTGAGACGAGGGGGCCTCCTGATGGGGGGAGGAAGAGACCACGAGAGTACCAGGGAGAGAGCAGATGGCTGCGGTAGGGAGGGACCAGGGTGGTAAGGAGGGAACAAGTAGGAGGGGAAACCAATAGGGGAAGAGATGTAGGAGGGGTATCAACTAGGAATAGATTCAAGCCTCTGCTATGGGAGAGAGAGAGGGGGAGCAGGAACATACTGAAGAGGGGAGGACAAGCAGGGCATGAGAGGGATGGCAACAGGTAGGGGAAGTGACAGCGAGGATGAAAGGGTAGAAGGGGGCTAGTAAGGAAGGAGGGGGTGGTGACTGGAGAAGAGAAGGCAATGGGAAGGGGGAAGAATGGGAGGGGCATCACTATCAGGGTATAAGGGAATGGGGACTGTAAATCGACAACAACGGGGATAGGAGAGGGGTTGGAAATCAGCAAGGGAGGATGGGAGGTTGACATGGGAAGTCCAGTAGGAAGTAGTCAGGCTGGGAAGGGGTTCAAGGGGGCTGGAAGGAATAAGGCAGAGAAAAGGGGTGAGGTGCAAGTAGGGGGTACTGATACAGAAGTCACAGAATGTGCAGCTGGCTGGGCTAAGGGGCAAGGAAGAACTAATACTGATGTGGTGGAAGGGCATTAGAAGGAAAGGGGTAAGGGATGGGGGGGCATCATCCTGGGGATTCTATACTGAAAGGGTGAGATGGGTTGAAGGGGGGAGGCACAGTGATTTTCTGCTGAAGCTATCCCAGGTTGATCGGGAGGGCAGGGCAAGCACTGCTCAAGTGTGCAGCAAGGGGGAGGAAGAAACCTCATTTAGTGTTGCATGTGAGTACAAATGACTTGGTGGGGGAGACTGTGGAAGTAGTGAGGGGGAGGTTCGAGTAGTTAGGCAGGCAGTGTGAGGGGGTGGGGCAGTCGGTGGCATTCTCGGAGGTACTCCTGGTACCATGTGCAAGCATGGGGAGAAAGGATAGGATTGAAGAGTTCAATGAGTGGCTGAGGGATTGGTGCCACACCAAAAATTATGGGTTAGTAACTAACCAGGGTAGGGTCTGGAGGAATTGTGACTTGTACATGGGGGACAGGCTACACTTGAGCAGGAAGGGGAAGGGAGTATTAAAGGCAGAATTAGAGGGATATATCTCTACTAAGGTGGATTTAAACTAGTGGAGGGGTGGCCAAAAGACTGAGGTTGGTAGAAAGGTCCAGACAGGGGAGCCTGATGAGCTCACCCCCCCTAGATATAGGTAAAGGTGGAGGCGTAGTAACCCTGGGAGGGGGTGGGCAGAGTGGTCTGAGTGTAATACAGAAGACACCACCACCCAGTAAGAATAAGGAGGAGCAAGGGTGCGGACTACAGGGAGGAGGGACACAGGCCAAGGAGGAGAAGAGTGAGGAGAAGGAGGGGATGGGTGGAAGGTGGTCTCTCTCAACACAAGAAGCCAGGGAACAAAACTGCAGAGCTTCAGGTGCTCCGTTCAGAGGGGAAGGTGGACATTGCTGCAGTGACAGAGACTTGGGCCACAGAGTACCATGACTGAGACTGGGAAATCCCGGAATACAGGATATACAGGAGGGACCGGGTGGTTGGAAGAGGGGGGGCAGTTGCACTCTATGTGAGGGAAGGGATTAAATGCATAAGGGATGAGGGAGAAAAGAAGAGGACAGAGGTGCTTTGGGTGCAGCTCCTGGACTCCAAGGGCAGAAAGCTGAGGCTGGGAGTGGTGTACAGACTGCCAGCCCAATCCGGGGGAACTGGATGGGGCGTTGGGAGAGCAGATAAGGAGGGTGTGTAGAAGGTGGAGTGTGGTGATAGTGGGGAATTTTAACCTACCACGGGTTGACTGGAGCACCCCGGCCACTAGCAGTACCAGGGAGCAGGTGCTCCTTGATACATTCCAGGATGGCCTTCTGACGCAATTGGTAAGTGGGCCAACAAGGCTTGGTAGCACTCTGGACCTGGTACTGGCAAATGGGGAGGCGGTGAGTGAGGGAGGGAGGTAAGGGTGGAGGACCCACTAGCAGGTAGTGACCACCAAACAGTGTGGCTCGTTGTCGCACTCGGCAGGGAGACAGGAGGCACGGGCACTAAGGTGGTGGACTTTATTAGGGTGGACTTTGGGAGGATGGGAGCAATACTGCAAGGGAGACTCCAGGATATAAAGCCAGGGATGGATGCAGAACAAAAATGGTGAATCATAAAGACTGGGCTAACAGAGTCCACAGTAGTCTGCCCTGCACCAGGGCCAGGAGTAAGAAGAGCAGAGCCAAGAAGCCATGCTGGCTGAACAAGGAAGTGCTGCAAGGGGTGAGGGCAAAGACAGCTGCATACCGGAAGTACAGGAGCACAGGGAAGGAAGAGGGTAAGGACGCTTTCGGGAATTGGTCAAGGGAGGTTGCCAGGAGGGTGAAAAAAGCTAAGGCCGCTAGGCAATTAAGGTCCACACAGGGCATAAAGGGAGGGGAAAAGGACTTTTTTAGGTATGTCAAGGAAAAGAGGAAGTGCAAGGAACATATTGTGAGGATAAAGTGGGAGCGGATTGGGTGGAAAGGGGAGGAGCAAATGGAAATCTAAATGAGTACTTGGGTTCGGCTTTCACTAAGGAGAGGGATGGTTCACTACCAGAATGGACTCGGGGGTGGGGAAGGGGAGGTGACGGACAAAGTGATCACAAGGAGTAGGGTGCTAAAGGGGCTGAGGGCAGTAATGGTGGACAAGGCACTAAGTCCCGATGGTATCCACCCCAGGGTGCTGAAGGAGATGGAGCTGTTGGCTGAGCCACTGGCAGATCTGTTCAACACCTCCCTGGAAACGGGGTGTGTGCCCCAGGACAGGAGGGTGGCCCATGTGTTGCCCATACACAAAAGTGGGCCTAGGGAGGAGCCAGCAAATTATCTGCCGGTAAGTCTCATGTCCATAATGGGTAAACTTATGGAGGCGATATTGAAGGAGAGGCTGGTGACATTCCTAGAGAGTAATGGCCTCCAAGATGGGCGGTAACATGGGTTCGTCTCAGGGAGGTCTTGTCAAACCAACCTAACAGAGTGTCCTGACTGGGTGACAAGGTAGTTGGACAGAGGTCAGGTTGTACATGTCCTGTACTTGGACTTCAGTAAGGCTTCCTCGACAGTGCCTCATGGAGACTGGGGGGGATGAAGGCAGTGGTGGTGGTAAAAAAGCTGGATAAAGAACTGGTTACAGGGGAGGGTGCAGAGGGTGGTGGTGGGGAGAGCTCTCGGCACCCAGAGCAGTGACAAGCGGTGTGCTGCAGGGGTCAGTGCTGGGCCAGGTGCTATTTGGGCTCTTTATCTCCGATACAGCACACAGAGTGGATAGCAGGGTTAGTCTGTTCGCAGATACCACCAAATTGGGGGCGGTGGTGGACGAAGAGGACGGATGGGAAAAACTGCAGGGGGACCTAACCAAACTAGAGACATGGTCAGTGGAGTAGCAGCTAGGATTCAACACAAAGAAGTGTAAGGTGATGCACTTCAGGGCTAAGAACCAGAAGAGGGACTATTGGTTGGGGATCACAGAGGAGGAGAAGGACCTAGGGGTGTTGGTAACTAGGAGCATGAACAACTCGGCCCAGTGCAGGAGAGCAGCAGCGAAGGCAAACAGGATGCTGGGGTGCATCGCAAGCGGATTCTCATCCAGACACAGGGATGTGATCCTACCTCTCTACAGATCATTGGTCAGACCGCACCTAGAGTACTGTGTGCAGTACTGGAGGCCATACCTGAGGAGAGATATAAAGTTACTTGAGGAGGTGCAAAGGAGGGTAACAAAAATGTTAAAGGGGATGGAAGGAAAGGAATATGAAGTTAGGATGAAGGAGCTGAACATGTACACACTGGAGGAGAGGAGGGATGGGGGAATATGATTGAAGCATTTAAATACCTGAGGGGGTAAATAAACCTAGCACCGAAGGGTGTTTAAACCGAGGAGTGGAAGAGAGACGAGGGGGCACAGACTAAGGTTGGAAGAGGGTTGTTTCAAGAGGGAAATGAGGAGGTACTACTTCTCTGAGAGGGTGGTGTCTAGTTGGACTACACTGCCAGAAGGGGTGGTAACATGTAGGACAGTCAATAGCTTTAAGAAGGAGTGGGATTAAGCAAGAGTTAGGGGTCAGGGGCTGGGACAAGTGGGGGAGGAACTGAGGGGAAGGAGGTTGGGACAGCTGCAATCTAGGGTGCTAGCTGCACACTCGGGCAGACTTACATAGACCGATTGGTGTGTTCTGCTGGCAGATTCGTATGTTCGTATGTAAAGTCACAGTGACTCTGTTCATGAGCAGAGGTCCTAAAATGCCTATGTTGAAAATTTGGTGACAAATGTCCATAAAATGACTGTGTTACAAGCGTGCATTGTGCAGTTTCCACGCACCCTCGTAACTTTGCAGATTTGTTGTATTCTCACTTCAGATTTTCAACAATGGCATTTTTTCAGACCTCCTTATGAACAGTACAGCTGTCATTTTTCACATCATGCCCCAAATATGCGTTTACACATCTGGCGCAGAATAGCATGGTTGCTGTGGGAAATCACTGTTCTGGACAGATTAGGAAAATCATAGTGACAGTCTTCATGAGCAGAGGTCACAAAATGCCTATGCTGAAAATTTGGTGAAATAATTCCACTAAATGACTGTGTTACGCAAATGCATTGCGCAGCTTCCACGTATGCTCGGAAGTTTGAGCATTTTAATATTTTCACTACAGATTTTCAACACTGCCATCTTTTCACACCTCCCTATGAATGGTACCGCTGTCATTCTTCACATCCTGCCCAATCTGTTTTCGTACATCTGGCGCACAATGGCACGGTCGCTGTGGAAACTCAAAGTTCGGGACACATTGACAAAATCACAGTGCCATTGTTCATGAGAAGAGGTCCCAAATGCTTTCATTCAGTGGGGGTCACAAAATAGCCACGTTGAAAATTTGTAGTGCAAATACCAACAAATGCCTGGGGCGTTAGGGTTTCTAACCATAACGTCGCACCTTGTACAGACTGAGAGGCATCAGGGGTGTGCCTTTGGATTGCCAACTGTAATGCTCATGCCATTCCACCACCACCCCACCACCCTGCAGCCAGTGACAGGCATAGAGGTGTGCCTTGGACTCTTCGGCCCCAGACTTCACCCCATTCTCCTACACTGCACCCATTTCAGCGTATGTCCTTACAGAGTGGGGTGACCATAAAGCCAAACACCCCAAGGCACACCTCAACACGTGTCGGTGTCTGTTGGATAGGGTGAAGTGAAATGGCATGAACGTTATGGGCGACAACCCAAATGCATACCCCAATGCCTGTCCGTCTCTGCAGGGTGAAGGTGGGGTTGGGGTGAAGTTCAATACTTCACTGCTATTCCTATTCTGCATCTCTCCAACGCCTGCATGTCCAGTGCTAATACCAGCAAGCACACATTCGGCATTGACAAATGCTTGTTCAAGAATGTCTCTGCTGCTGACATTTATGGTACAGCCACATGAAGTACTGTCCACACCTTCACTAAACATTACAGTCTGGACACAGCATCTCGCAGATGTCCTGGTTTTTGGTCTTGCCATATTGCAAGGCCGTCTTTCTTGATCCAGACTTTCCCAACCTCCCAATTTCCTTTTGGTACTGCTTGGGCCTCATTCCAAAGATGTGGCCTAAGGGAAGCAATATCCTTGAAAAAAATAGAACAGTTAAGTACGTACCATAACAGTAGATCTTTGAAAAAAATATCTTCCCTTGGGCCTTGCCAATCCTCTCTCCTTCTGCTTAGGGTGACATAACATTTTTTTCATTTTGGTCTTCGAGATGCTGGTTCATCTAGCACCTTCCCTTGCCTAGTATGTCTGGTGCTGGTGTGCTCTCCAAGTTCCCAAGACAAACCAACCCTCTGAATCTAATCTCCAGCAGGGAACTAAGGAGAGATAGGGCCACCCACTGTCATACATACACACTGACACGTGATGTCGACATGGGCAGCCCACAGTTAGCAAATGTTTCCATGTGGTCCTAGTGCCTTATGGCTGATGTTTCAAAGGTGTGGCCTACGGGAAGAGATTCTCTTGAAGATCTACTGCTACAGTAAGTACATAACTGCTCTTTCCTTCCTGTGTAACACACCTTCCCCCTGGCCCACCAGGGGGCAGTTGTGCAGCAGTAAGAAGTGCCCTCCCTAAGACAGGAAGTGGTCAAGATATACGCAGGGGCCCTGCCTCACCGTTTGGCATCAGATGTCTTTATATATTCTTTTTAGTCCCCAACACTGGTGTGATCCACCTCTGTCTGGCCACCCCCAGCCCTGTCCTTCCTTTCTCTAGTACTTACCTCTCTCCCGGGGGTCCATCGTTCAGCTCCATTCAGGGGGTATTCAGCAGATTCCCTTGTCTCGTCTGTCTTTATGTATGGAAGAGTGCAGCTAGTCAGAATGGCAGTGTGTGAAGTGTGCCGACATCATGCTGTGCATCATGGATGCTTTTTTTTCTTGTTTTTTCTCCCCGAGCATGTTGTCACACATGGCATTAGTGAGCGCACATGCAAATTGGGCATCCGCTCACCCTTCGCCACTCCAGCTGCACCGCCACCTGTCATCACCCAGGTGGTGGTATTGTAGTGGAGCCTGCATCCCACCCATTCCGAGTCCTTCTCCCCCTGGCAGGCCCCCTTCCGACAACTCAGCAGGTCTCCTCTATGTTGCTAAAAAGCTTCTTTACTAAACAACAGCAAGTCATTTTATAAACACAACAGCCCACTCAAGGGTGTGTTGTGATGCTTTATCAATAAATTTCACAAGGATCTACAAGTGCTCAGCATTTACCCCAGGGAGGTGCATCAATTTAGCATTACTGAAAACCCTGTAATAGGTTATTGCTTACGCGTTTTCTGGTGGCTGCCCATATGGCCCATAGGTAGGGTGTTGCAGTACCATGTAGGTGACCCATGCTATCCAGAATATGGGATCTCATTTTCAAGGTGGCCGTGATTCAGGAGTGCTGCTCGATAAGACATGTTCTGGCTTGTAGAAGGGGTTGGGCTATGAACCAATTTGTAATGACCTGGGGCCTTCAGTGCTTGGTGATGCAGCTAACAGCAGAACAAGAGTGATGTCACACTGACATGTAATGTGGGTGCAGGGGTCACAGAGGAGACAGGTATCAGGCTGCTAACTCTTGTGGCTGCTTCTGGTGTCACAGCAAGGAAAGAAGATGGGGAGAAAATACCTTGGGCACTAGGCACTGCTAGGGAGCCCCAATATTGATTTATTGAAAGGTATAACCAGGAAGTACATACTGAGCTGACAAACAGCTCGTTTCAGATGAGTTCTGGGGGAGAGGGGAGAACAAGGAGATTGCTAACAATAAATAAGGTAAAATACAAAATACAAGAAAATTACAAGCTACATCATAATAAGGGCAAAATAGCAAATGAAAGCAACTAGAAAAATAAAACAATCAAAATATACAGAATAAAAACAAAAAAAGGAACAGCAAGGAAAGGGCAAGACAAAAGAAACAGAAGATAAGGAAGGCATTAAAGGCAGTTGCAGGAATAACGACAAAGGTCAGAGAGAAGTGACTTTAGGAAGGAAGGAGAAGAGACAGAATGAATAGAAAGAGGAAGACAGGACCAAAGTTTTGGAAAGTGTTAAGAAAATGCAGACTGTGACCCAGTGCCACTGAGGGTTGAGGCAATGGATGCCACACTTCGCACCATGTCTGCGACCCAGGTTCAGGAACAGACTGGGGCCACCGGGGGTCGGCAGGGGAGGGAGGGGATTGAGTGTCCAGAGAACTGCTCTCCTTTCCCAGGGTGGTTGTGGGTTCTCATAGTTCCTTAGCCTAAAGGTAGCCAGACAGTGTGACAAGACAGTTGGGAAGGCGAGTGGGATGCTGGGTTGCATATGGGGAGAAATCACCAGTAGAAGGAGGAAGGTGGTGTTGCCTCTGTATAGGTCGCTGGTGAGACCTCATCTGGAGTACTGTGTATAGTTCTGGAGATCACATCTACAAAAGCACATTGACAGAGTGGAGGCGGTCCAGAGGAGGGCAACTAAAATGGTGTGGGGTCTACATCACAAGCCCTATGAGGAGAGACTGATGGAACTCAACATGTACACTCTGGAGGAGAGGAAAGAGAGGTGGGATACGATAGTGACCTATGGATACCTAAATGGGGTAAATAAGGTACAGGAGGGGAGTATTTTTCAAAAGAAAATATGATCAAGAACAAGGGGACACGATACATGAAGTGGGGGGGTAAGTTCAGGAGAGATGTGAGAAAGTACTTCTTCACAGAAAGGGTGGTAGATTCCTGGAACAGCTTACCAGCCAAGGTAGTTGGGGTGAAAACAGTGGTAGGGTTCAAGAAAACCTGGGATAGGCATAAAGGTATCTTAGCGGAAAGGAACAAGGGAGTTGAGAAAGAGACAGCGATCAAGTAGGGTCTGCGGTGATACTGTAGATAGGGAAAAACAGGCAGACTGGGTGGGCCAAGAGGTCCTTACCTGCCGACAAATTCTATATTTCTATGTTAAATACAGGGCACCTAAAGGTCAATTTACAGACATGACCGGGGCAATAGGAATGCCAGTTGACTATAATGGGAGAGAAGAAATGACATTTAAGTAAAATCTGCCTGCATTTGCAACAGGAGGGACACAAAAGGCTTGTTTTTTTGGAGACAACATAGATGGGGTAAGTTGTGACGAAAATTAGTTGAACTAGTGTATTTCTTATTGAGTGAAGGGTAAATTAAAGAGCATCCAGAGTAGCCCATATTTAGAGGCCATATTATAAGACCTGTGTCTGGCTAGCCCTGTAGTTTGGGGAAGGGGTGCTAACTGTCTGGCCGGGAGCCTCAGCTACTTGATAACTGACCTCCCACAGCCAATAGCATACCACCAGGAAGGGAGCAGGTTCTGCATAAAAGCAGCCACTGCCAACCTGTCCTGCACATTGGTGTCCAGTGAGTGAGCGGAAGAGCAAAGGAGTGGAACAGATGACTGGCGTCGCAGGCATCAGGAGAAGGAAACAGAGAAGCGGGGGACTCTGTCAGTCGACTAAGGCAAGGTGCCTGTTCACTTCTGTGTAACAAACACTCTGGGAAGGGTGGAAGGTCAAAGGTAGGTCAAAACTGGGAATAGAAGCAATGCCCTATCTAGGGTAGGAGTACATGAAGATTTAAACAAGGCACAGAGGAGCACAAATAGAAATAAAAAAGGGGAAACTAGAAACACCCTATCAGGGGTACAAGAGTATCTCCAGGTAACACAGGGAGAATAGAGGTTGAGAACGCTGGGAGTGGTGCACTGCAGTGGCTGTGGAGTGGCAGTTTTCAGAGATACATTCTGGAGACTGCAATGCTGCCCCATCTGCACACACCTCTCTGGGTTGCAGGAAGAGGTCGCTAGATTCCGGACCGATTTGGCTAGGATTCGGGGGACCTCTTCCCCCACCCAGTGGCCACCAAGTTTGCCACCATTACCTAAGAGGATGTCAGTGAGGAGGAATGGCTGGACCATGGTGGGCTCTGGAAGGGTGGGGGTGGTGTGACAGAGGCACATTCCTCAACCAGTACCACTGCAAAATTCCTATGCTGCTCTGGTGGGGTGGGACTGCCAGGAGGAAGAACCCACAGTAGTGACCAAGGGGAATGTGGTGGCCTTCCATAGTGGAGACCTCAAGAAGGGTGGTAGAGGACCGCAGAGGAGAAGCAAGCAACTTCTGGTGGGGGACTTAATTGCGAGGGTTTGGGAATTGGAAAGGGGTGGGGGGAGAGGCAGGTTAGGTGCCTACCTGGTGCCACAGCCCGAAGGGATGGAAAGTGAATCCTGAGAATTGCTAGGGCAGCAAGACGGGAGGGACAGCTGGATGTCATTGTCCACATGGGGACTAATGACCTGGCTAGGAATGGGGCTGGGACAGTGCAGGGGGAGTTTAGGGAGCTGGGGAGGGGTCTCAGACAGTTAGCTTGCTTAGTGGCTTTTGCTGAGGTGCTGCTTGTCTATGACGGGACAGGAGAGGGAACTCTGCATCAGGAGTTTCAACTCATGGCTAAAGGAATGGTGGAAGGGTTCAGCTACACTGGTGACCCTCCTGGGAGAATAAGAGCCTATACAGGGGTGATGGCTTGCATCCATCCAGGAGGGGAACTGCAGTCCTCAGTGGATGGTTTAAATGTTACTTCAATGAATATTTACACTAGCCAAGGGGGGTGGCAGAAGGAATCAGGGAGTCAGAAACTGCCTCCCAGCTCCCCCCACAGGCTGAAGTAGAGTGTAAGGATAACCTGAGGGGAGAGGAATCCCCCAGGATGCAAATTAATAAAGGGAGCAGGGTGGTAGAGATAAAGGAGGAAAGGAAACCTCCACCACTACTGCTCCCTCAGGAATAGGTGCACCAAAGCTATCCGGCTAGCTAAGATAAAGTATTTCAAGTCGCACCTCTCTTCCTGCCCTAACCCATCATCCTTCTGGACTACAATTAAAACCCTCCTCAACCCTTCCCCCCAGGCTACCATCCCTTCTCTTAAAGTCAACGAGTCACTCATCTCCGACCCTACCGATGTTGCTTCCATATGCAACAAGTTTTTTACATCTTGCGCACTCCCTGACACACCCCGCCCTCCTTACTCCCCAGCTCCCTCTACAGGTTTTAACTTCCCTCCCATCTCCCCCTCAGAGGTCCTCCAAGCCCTAAACTCTTTAAAAACAAAAAATCTTGCCCAGATGGGCTCCACCCCAAGCTGTTATGCCTCTCTGCCCCTGCAATAACCGACCCCCTCACCCATATCCTCAACCTTTCCTTTTCCACAAACACTGTTTCCCCGCACAATGGAAACAGGCCAAAATAATCCCCCTTTCCAAAGGAGGAGATTCTTCCTTCCCTAACAACTATCGTCCCATCTTCCTTCTTCCCTCACTAGCCAAACTTCAGGAGTTCCTAGTTCTGTCTAGACTGTCTGACCTCCTATTGTCCTTGAACGTCTTCTCTGACTATCAATCTGGATTCTGCAGAAACCACTCTACGATTTCCTCTCTATTCCGTGCCACAAACTCTGCCCTGTCCACCATGGACAGCGGACACATCACTGAGGCAATATTCATAGACCTTGCCAAAGCCTTTGATTCAGTCTCCCACTCACTCTTCCTTTAAAAGCTCCACTCAGCTGGCCTGGCTTCCACCACAATAAATTGGTTCAGCTCATACCTCTGTGGTAGATGGCAATCTGTCTCAGTGGGAAACTCAGTGTCGCCTCCCCTCCCCCATCCTTGCTGGAGTCCCCCAAGGATCAGTTCTAGGTCCAATTCTCTTCTCGATATTCATGAACAACCTCCCCAAAGCTTGTCTGCATACAAACTTTCACCTTTACGCAGATGTCGCCGTCTACACCTGTGGTCCCTCCCCCGACACTGTTTACATGGTATCCCATTAAAATCGTGATGGAACAAAAGCGAGTGAAATATAGCGAATACATAATCGCAATTTTAAATACAGTGACCTCTGAACAATAGCGAGTGAACTGAAATAGCGATTCTGATTGCCATACATCATGTAAAACTAGCGACGACTGGCTGCATGCCTAGAACCATTACAATGAGAAGGACTTATTATTATTACATGTGCTATGCACCTGCACAGAAAATCCGTAGTTTAGACCCATGCACCTGCACAGAACATTCATAGTTTAGACCCACTAATGTAACATAAATTAGACGACGTATGAAGATCTTAAAAGTTATCAGGAGCATGCCGACAATTGGGGACCACATCGAACGGTGGCTGGACTTATTTTACTTGCTCGAAAAGGTGATCAGGCAGGAAATTCAGTAATCTACATGCTAATCGGACTGCAACAGGGGTTCTTGGACATAAGCAAAGAGGGTAAGCTGAACTCCTGACCGGGCAGGGAATAGACAGCAGAGGGTAATGTGTATGTAAGTGCACATACTGAACTTGGGACACCGATAAAGTGTGTGTGTGTGTGTGTGTGTGTGTGTGTGTGTGTGTGTGTGTGGCGTACATTGGCAGCTTGCAGTTCGGAATTTATCGTTACATTTTTTATTTTGGTGGGGTGAGCAGAAATCATAGAGGAGCTAAGCAGCATGATGCCACAAAGAGCAAGCGGTCCAGCTTCCAGGAAATAACAGCAAAGAACTGTCGGTGGTTTTGGAGGAAAAAGTTAATTTTATTTAAAAAAGAAAAGGTATTTTTTTGATGTTCTTATTTTAGAGTTACTATGGAGGATGTAAAGGGAAAGGAGTGGCAAAGTTCTGAAGTGAGGGACAGCATGGCATGCACTGACTCCCAGGAGGTGAAGAGTTTGGCCTACAATAAGGTATTTTATGGGGGATGGATGTGTAATTACTGTGAAGGTACCAGATTGGGTGCTTGCGATTAACACGCAGGAGCTATATTTGAAGGCGCTATACTTTCAGGTTGCGTGATTACCGCTCGCTATTAAATACTTGCCTATTTGTTCATCGCAATTATGCAATCGCTATTTTTACATGGAACCGTTTACACGGTCCTCCAATGGTTCCAAGACAACAGCCTTAAAGTCAACACCAAGAAAACAGTCTCTATGGTTTTTGAGACTCCCCACAAGCTGGCAAAACTCCCACATAGCCCCTCCTTCTCCTCCTTGGACGGGTCCACCCTAGACACAGTGACATCTTACAAATACCTTGGCCTATGGCTTGATCAACACCTCGATTAATCAAAGCACATTGACTCAATGTGCACTAAGCTTTGCCCCAAGCTCAGAGTGCTTTTTTTTTTTTGAACTTTCTATTTATCTCCTCCTCCAGCCCACCATCTCCGACTCCTCAAGAACACCTGGGAGTCATCTCTCTGCCAGCCACCCTACCTGGATCTGCTCTTGAGCCCCATGGAACCGCAATTTGGCCCCCCGGGCTGGGAAGAGGTGGGGCCCGAGCACCCTGACACTTCTGGTTTCGTCGGTCAAGGCGGTCCAGTGGGTGGTGACACATCGAGGGCACGCTCCTGGTGCTCTGTCTTCCCGGATATGGAAGGCTTTTTTTCTCCATTTTTCTCCCCTACGTGTGGTGTGCGCCCTGACGTCAAGGCGCTGCACACTGACGTCCACCACACGCTGTGACCAGTCCCTCCTGCAGCTGCAGGACTTGTCTTACCCCGAGCCTCCATTCGAGGTCAGGCAAACTGCGGACCTTGGTCCCCTCCCTCCCCCGAAGGCAAGCAGTAAGTGGGGCGCTCAGCCTTCTCCCCCGGCCGGCCCTCCAGTGACCAGAGTCTGTTCCCGAACCCGGGTCACAAGTGGAAATCCAACCGCTGCGCTGACGGGCTGGCTCAGCTCGGAGTGCTTTATGGCAACAAAAACTCCATCCCATTGCATCTGCGCAAGTCCTAGTAGCCAAAACCATACTCCCAATATTTGATTATGGTGATATAATCTACACTTCGGCCTCTGCCACTTCCCTCTCCCATCTTGAGACCACCCTTAACGCATTCTGCCACTTCATTACTAACTCCACTCCTTGAACTCATCACTGCACTCTACTCTCGTCACTAAACCTTCTCCCTCCTCCCCCCCCAACACACACACACACACGAGATACATTCACTCCTTAACTTTCAATGCCAAATACTGGTTCAACCTCCTCCCACCATATGTCTCCTCCCTCCTTTTGTCAGCCCCTGCCCCTCTCTACTAACTGAGGTCCAGCCATCCACACACCTGCTCAATCCCCCACCGACGATCCTCCACCAGAGCCTCAGCCTTCTCCGCCAATCTCCCCACCTCTGAAATCAGCAACCCACCCTCCTCCATGACTCCCTCTCATTCCCTGCTATAAAACAGCAAATAAAGATCATCGCTCCCCCACCCTGCGGCTGCCTCCCTTTGTCCCTCTCCTCCCACTCTTCCCCACTCAACACTTAACTCCCATGCATAGTCAAGTCTCTCCCTATTTGGCAACTCCCCCTGCCCCATTCAAATGAGTTAACCTGTAAAATTGTAAAGTAGTCATTGTTTTGTTGTCTCATCTTGTTGTCAACAAATATGTATACACTGTATAGTATTTATTGTACTGTGTTGCTTTTGTCTGTTCTTTTTACACTTCACTTGACTGAATTGTAAACTACTGTTTTAGTCCTCCTGTAACCCAATCCTCCGGGCCGCACTTGGAAATGAGCCTTGGCTCAGTGTGCTTTTCCCGGTTATCAACTTTAAATAAATAAATAAATAAAGAAGGAACGGGAGCATTAAGAGGAGAGGTGGGAAGGAGGGAGGGCAAAAAGGGAGACAACAAGCAGCGTGGAATCAAAATCTGGAAGGTCATGTGTGTGAATGCTAGAAGTCTAGGAAATAAGATTCCGGACCTGGAGGCCATCATGGCAGAGGCTGACCGGGATATTGTGGCCATTACTGAGTCAATTTCAATTTCAAGTTTCATTGTTCAACCATAACGAACAAGCGTTATGGTTATTAAAACATTACTACACATTTAACATATAAATATACATTATAAAAATAAGACATCATATTATAATAATAGTTTTATATAGCACAATTCAAAATTATCAAAGCGCTTTACAGTAAAAACCATTAAAAACAATATAAAACTATAAAAGTCAGCATCAATAATCACAGTAGGAACATACATCCAATTATGGAACGATAGCCTGAATAGGTGGAATTTCAGTGTGGCTTTGAAGCTCTCCACAGTCTGACACTAATGAACCAAAGAAGAGGTAGATAATAACACAGGATGGGTGCCACATAGGCAAATGCCCCAGCCCCAGAATCTTCAACCGCACCCTGGGAATCTCTAGCAATCCTTCATCAGCGGAGCGGATGGGAGGGACAGTAGGGGCACAGAAGCTCTTGCAGGTAGGATGGTCCCAGTCTGTGTAGGGCTGAACAGGTCTGCAAGCCGACCTTAAAAGTGATCCTCCACTGAACTGACAGCCAGTGCAGCTCACGCAGCACAGATGTAATATGGATAGATCATGAGACCCCAGTCAGTAACCTGGCTGCCGCATTCTGCACTAGCTGCAAGCAGTGGACATCCAAACCTGGAAGCCCTAGGTATAGGGAGTTACAGTAGTTCAAGCGGGAGGTCACAAAGGCATGGACCAGTGTTGGAAGATCGTCGGACAGAACCAGGTGCTTAATCTGGGCAATATTCCTCAGATGGTAAAATGAGGTCTTGAGAATGGATGACACTTGGGACTTCAAGGTCAGCCCCTCGTCAAAATAACACCCAGACTCCGCACCCGTTCAGAGGCCAACAGCTGGCAGCCATCCAGCACAAGACCAGTTGCCCGCTCAACTGATGAACTCTCTACTCAACGACCCAGGTCCACAACCAACACCTCAGTTTTGTCGGAGTTCAGCTTCAGCCAGTTGGCACTTATCCAGTCTTGGATCTCAGACAGGCAGTTGTTAAATACAGAGACCGCTGATCCTGTCCAGGTACAAAGGACATGTACAGCTGAGTATCATCTGCATAGCAGTGGAAACTCAGCCCATACCACCTTTACAATGTCCCCCAGTAGCAGCATATACACTGCGAACAACATGGGAGAAAGCACAGAGCCCTGCGGGACCTCACATGGCAGGGAGAAAGCGTAGGAGAAATAAATCCCCGACGCAACTCTCTGAGACCTGCCTGCGAGGAAGGATTTAAACTATCTGAAGACTGTCCCCCCCCAGTCCACAGATCACCCACAGGTGCTCCAGCAAAATCCCATGGTCCATGGTGTCAAACGCTGTGGAGATATCAAGGAGGACCAAGATGGAACAGCTCCTCCAATCTCTCGCTATAAGAAAGGTCATCGAGCACCTGGACAAGAGCAGTCTTGGTACTATGCCTCTTCCTAAATCCTGACTGGAAGGGATCATAGATGTCATGAATGGCAAGATGATCCTCCAGCTGCAGCGCGGCCATTTTCTCAATAACCTTTCCCACAAAGGGGAGGTTAGAGACCAGTCTGTAGTTCGTGAGACAATCTGGGCTGAGAGAAGGTTTCTTTAGGAGTGGAGTCACCACCGCCTCCTTCAGGGAGTCAGGAAACTCCCTGATCTCTAGCCAACACCGGACTATCTCAGCTAGGACCGGGCCAATGACCCCATCACATCCCATTATGAGACGTGTTGAGCCTGGGTCCAAACCACACATCAAATGATACATAACAGGAAGCATTAATGGATCCATTCACATATCTGGACTGTGTAGTACGGTATGGGCTGCACGCCCATTGGCTCACGCTGTGGAATAATGGGCGTACAGCCCTACCGTACGGTGTCAGGCGGCGGGGTGGCGCTGCCACCACCGCTGACAGGGGGCGGGCAGTGGGGCTCAGTGGGTGGGTGGGGTACCATTGGACCACCAAGATATTGGACGGTATATTTACATACTGAAGCCCGCAATCGGGCTGCGAGCAGTCCACTGGACCACCAGGGATATAGGACGGTATATCTACATACTGAAGCCCGTGATTAGGCTGCGACTGGTCCACTGGATCACCAGGGATATAGGACGGTATATCTACATACTGAAGCCCGCAACTGGGCTACGAGCAGTCCACTGGACCACCAGGAATATAGGACGGTATATTTACAACTGAAGCCCGCGATTAGGCTGCGAGTGGTCCACTGGACCACCAGGGATATAGGACGATTGATCATTATACTTAAGCCCGTGATTCGTGATTAGGCGTGCAGTGGTCCACTGGACCACCAGGGATATTGGATGTTTTTATTTTAACATATGCCCACTATCAGGCTGCAAGTGGTCCACTGGACCACCAGGAATATTGGAAGATCATTTAAATCTACATATGTCCGCGATCGGGCAGTGGGGCACATTGCCGTGCTGTGCAGAGGGCATCAGTCCCCGATGGCTGCTGCCTGGCAGGGCGCCAGGCACAAGTCGCCGGGGAGCGGCGCACCTACATGCAAATGGAGCCATAATGACATGCAAATGGCCTCATTTGCGCCTTGCATACATTATGGCCCCATTTGCATGTGCACTTTTTGAATATCGCGGTTGTTGCGCATAGCTCAATGGAACTTGCGCTTTCGCATCCCCCTGCTCCACTCTGACCACTTGCGCTGGCGCAGTGCCATGCGCACTGTGGGTGGCCAGGGTGTGATATTCAACGATGCTGTGCCATGGCGCAGCTCCGTTGAATATCACCCTGTCAACGTCCCTGCGCAGCTAAGTTGCGCTGCACCCAGGCTTGTGCCACAGCCTGGTGCAGTCTGAATATCCGGGCCTCTGTATTCATCCTACATACTTTCAGGTTACATCATTTGTAGCACCCAAACACTTTTACAGGTAAGGGAAGAAAAAATTACTCACCATAGTAATGTTGTTTCTTCTAATGGAGTCTTGCTGTATTCTGACTATATGCAGTTAGCCCCAGCACTTGAACTGCTCCGGAGAGTAAAGGGTTAACTCTATGCCAAGGCATAGAACATTGAGCTCAAGCTCGGTTTTCAAACCTCTGTCTGTGGTACTGAAGTGTAACTGTCAGATTCTTACGAGCACTAAATTAACTAACTCAATAATTAGAAATTGTTTCTAAACTTTTTATGCCAAAAGACACTAAACAGATTTTTAGGGCATCAAAAGACTCAAGTCGAGAACCCCAAAAAGAATCTAAGCAGGTAGTGAAACAACTAAAACATATATAATAAAAAACAGAAAAACCTTTAATAAGATAAAGGCATGCCAAGTACACCTCTGGGGTGCAGCACTATGCCTGCCAGACCACATCCCAAAAATGGAAACTACGTACCTACTGTAATTCTTGATCTTCTTGGATGAAGCCTCCACCACTCATTCACAATAATGGGATCTACGCCGGAGGCGCTAGGACCCAGCAGGAGCAAACTTTTCAAGAGGGTCAGCGCCAGAGATGGAGCCGCGAGGAAGCGGCACCGCGAGCCCTGGCTCGTGCAGTAAAGACTACCTTGGCGTCAACCCTCCAACCGCCTCAGTACCTTTTCCAAGGAGGTGCAGCGTAACTAACCTAACAAAATCGGACATAAGATAGTGCGAATGACCCGTGTAACAAGGGTCAACAATAAAGTCTTCACAGCCCAGCCATTGAGGGAGTGAAGACCAAAAACAGAGACGTGAGCTTGGGGGATGGCGTGTGGGCATGTGAATGAGTGGTGGAGACTTCGTCCAAGAAGATCAAGAATTACAGTAGGTACGTAATTTCCATATCTTCCTGGACATAAAGTCTCCACCACTCATTCACACTAATGGGAGAGTACCAAGCTAATAAACCCCTGAGACGGGCAGCAGGAGAAACTAAGAGCTCACATACTGAGGACAGAAGTCCGTTAAGAATAGTACTACCAAACGACAGATGTAGTCTGGTAGGGACATCTAAAGCATAGTGCTTAACGAAAGTATGCACTGAGCTCCATGTAGCCACATTGCAAATATCTGCAATGGGCACGTTGCAGATTTCCGCCAGAGATGCCGTGACTGCTCTAGTAGAGTGAGCGTACACTCTGCCTTCTAGCTTAACCTGTGCCATAGAATAGCAGTGGCGGAGGCATGCTACCTGCCATGCTGAAATGCACCTACTAGCAACAGGCTGACCCAGCTGGGTCTCGCTGAAGGAAATGAACAGTTGTTGAGCCTTGTGAATTTCTTTTGTTCTATCCACATAGAATCGCAGTGCTCTCTTAACATCCAAAGAACGAAGGGTACATTCCCCTTCATTCTGAAAGTTAGCAAAGTAGGTAGGTAGGACTAAAGGTTGATTTAGATGAAATTCTGAGACAACCTTAGGAAGAAACTTAGGGTGAGTCATAAGAACTGCTTTGTCCTTGTGAAATACAGTGTATGGGGGGGGTCTGTGACCAGAGCATGTATTTCAGAAACTCTATGGGCTGAAGTGATGGCCACCAGGAAGGCCATTTTCCAAGTGAGGAACTTCAACTCACAGGTAGCTAGAGGTTTGAAAGGTTTCCGAGTGAGCATGTCTAGCACAAGGTTAATGTCCCAGGCTGCGACTGGACACCTGATAGGAGGTCTGGGATACAGAATACTCTTAAGAAATCTCTTAACTACAGGTAACTGAGCCAGAGACAAGGAATGTACCGGCTTATGATAAGTTGAAATGGCACAGAGATTAACTTTGACATAGAGTACTGCAGACCTGAATTTGAGAGGTCTAAAAAGGTACTCCAAAACTTTATTTGGTGGGCAGGAAAAAGGGTTCAAAGAGGATTCTGCACACCAGAGAGAGAGAGAAATGCTTCCATTTGGCTGTGTAGGTCTTTCTAGTGGCTGGTTTACGCGCAGCCAAGAAACCCTACAGGAAACATTGAACCTTATTCACCTCTATCTCTTCAGAAGTCAAGTGTGAAGGTGAAGCGCCTTCAGATTAGGATGGACCACGGGCCCTTGGGTCAGAAGGTTCATCTGAAGGGGAGGGTTGCCGACAGACTGTTGAGCAGCGGGAACCATATCTGTCGAAGCCAGAAGGGAGCAGTGACAATCATTCTGTCTCCCTAAGACTCAAATTTGAGAAGTACCCTCTGAATTAGAGGAAGAGAAGGAAAGGCGTATAGAAAGCATTTTGTCCACTGCAGCCTGAACTCATCCTGACAGAAAGTACCAGGTCCTGGATTTCTGGAGCAGAAGAGAGGAGTTTTCCATTGAGTGGGGATGCAAAAAGGTCCAGGTCTGGAGTTCCCCAATCTTTGAAGAGTGACTAAGCGACGGTTGAGTCAAGAGACCACTCGTGAGGATCTGTCTCCGTTCTGCTGAGATGGTCTGCCAGTTTGTTCTGCACGCCTGGTAGGTAAACCGCATGGATTAGAGCCTTGTGCTCCAGGCACCATTCCCACACTTTCATAGCTTCCCTGCATAATGGGTAAGAGTGAGCACCGCCCTGTTTGCTGATGTAATACATCACTGCTTTATTGTCCGTTTGACGGAAAATGTTCTTGTGACAGAGTATGTCCTTCAAGGCCTGGACTGCATAGAAGATGGCTCTCATTTCCAGAACGTTTATGTGAAGCTGGGACCCGTCCTGAGTCCACATACCTTGGGTGTGGAGATTCTGGCAGTGAGCTCCCCACCCCATCAGGGACACATCGGCGATAATGGAGACCTGGTGATCCAGAGGAGCAAAGGGATACCCTTACAGAAGGTTGTTCTCCTGCAACCACCAGGTGAGTGACCTCTTTAGAGGTTCTGTCACCTTGATGAGAAAGGACTGAGGGTGAGTGGTTGGGGACCACTGAGTACTGAGCATCCACTGAGAGGTTCTCATGTGGAGACATGCTAGGGGTACAGTGAACACTGAGGATACCATGAGACAGACCCAGCATCCGTTGCATCGAGATAGCTTGAACCAAGCTGTTTTCTCTGATGTATCGGGCCATCTGTAGGATATCGCTCCTTCTGTGCTCTGGGAGAAAAGCTTTTGCACAGGAGGTATCCAGAAGAGCTCCTATGAAAAGGAGTTTCTGGGAGGGCTGCAACTGCGATTTGTTGCGATTAAGCAGGACTCCCATGGACATGAGGAAGTCTGAAGCCTTGGCTACAGCATCCAGAGTTCTCTGCCTGGAAGGAGTTGCTAGAAGCCAGTTGTCCAGATATGGAAACACTTGAATTCCGATTTTCCTGAGATGCGCTGCGAGAATTGCACAACACTTTGTAAAAACTCGTGGCGCCGAGGATAGCCCAAAAGGCAGGACTCTGAACTGATAATGCTGACCCAAACCTCAGGTATTTGTGGTGCTTTGAGTGTATAAGAATGTGCTGGTAGGCATGTTGCATTTCCAGGGAGGCTAGCCAATCGTGTTGATGAATCAAAGGTAGAAGGGTACCTAGAGATATCATCTTGAACTTTTCCTTGTGAAGGAATTTGTTTAACTTTCTGAGATCCAGACCGGGGCGCATGCCTCCAGTCTTCTTCGGAACTAGAAAGTAATGGGAGTAGAAAGCTGAGTTTCGTTGGTCCAGCAGAACTACTTCTACTGCCCTGTTGTTCAGAAGGCCTTGCACCTCGGAAGCAAGAAGGTCTGACTGTACTGCTGACAGCCTGGGCGGGGGGGATGATCCGGGAGGGGGTTCTGAAAGATTGAACAAATACCCCTCGCGGATTATCTGGAGGATCAATCAGTCTGATGTTATAGACTTCCACCGGTCGTAGAACTGAGTCAGATGTCCTCCAACCACTGAGGAAGAGTCCTCCTCGGGCAGTTGAGGTGGGACCTGGGCCAAGAACTCAGAAGGTGGCACTGGGCACTTTGGGGGGTGCGGGGTGTGGTTTTTGTTAAACGCCCCCCTGCCTTTGCCCCGAAAGGACTGACGGTTGTGAAATTGACACTTATTGGCACCTCCCGAGAGGGGGCGGGTGCAGGTTGAGCTGTCTTAGTGGCTAACCTAGTCTTCTGTGTGGCCTCCAGAGCTTGTTCTACCTGGGGTCCGAACAGATACGTACTGTCGAAGGGTAAGGCCATGACCTGCTGCTGTGCATCATTCATGAAGCCCGAAGTACGCAGCCATGAGTGGCGACAGGTACAAATGCCCACCGCCGCTCGAGAAGCAGTATCGAAAGTGTCCAGTGCAGCTTTAACCCGTTGGTTATTGGACTCGATTCCCCTGGTTATGGTGTGAAGTAGCTCTGAATTAGTTTCTGACTCAGGCAGAGCTTCTACCATTTTCTTGAGCGAAAGCCAAAGAACATACCCATATTGAGAAAAATAGCCCTGGTAGCTGGCAATATGTATACCCAGGGTGGAGGCAGCAAAGACTCTCTTACCTAAGGTGTCTATCTTACGAGATTCTTTATTGATAGGCCGGGCTGTAGATGCCTGAGGGAGGACGGCCTTGTCATTCTCTGCTAAGACTACGATGGGATCAGCAAAAGCTTGTGAGGCCAATATGGGTCGATCCTTGGGAGCAGCATACTTCCTATCTATGGAATTAGCCACGGAAGGTATGAGAGCAGGATTGTTCCATACCATCTGAAAAAGGGTCTAAAAAGATGGTTGGACCAGAGGAGTTAAATCCATAGGGATCTCTGGGACATGTAGGTATTGGAGTCATAAAAATTTCCCAGGATCGATTTCTGTAGTCTGGAGAGAAAGAGTGGAATTTTAATTTTTCAGCAGAGACTTAAAGGAAAGGTCTTCGACCACAGGCTCTGCAGCAGGACTAATCCCTGCTCCTTCAACATCATCCCCCAGACAAAGATCTGGGTCAGGCTCAAAATCATCTCCTGACAGTCCAGAGGGGACTATATGGATAGGAAAGAAGTGAAAATCAGAATGGAAATTAGAGGAAGAAAGAATTGGAGTCGAAAAGCCCTGGAAACTGGATGGCGCCACACCAAGCATCAATGCCGATGAAGAACACGGCGCCGGACTCAAGGAAGTTGGCGCCATCGGAAACAGACCAGCACACGGCACCGACAGAGCACACGGTGCCGCGGACCATGCTGAAAGAAGCCCCGGCAACGCAGACGGTGCCGACAGAGCCCCCCTTGCCACAGATGGCACCAACAGAGCCCCTGGCACTGTGGACGGTGCCGACAGAGCACTGGGCACCGTGGAAGGTACCGACAGAGCCCTCTGCAGCGCGGACGGCTCCGAGAGCGTCCCAAGGTTCCGAAAACTGCGATTTGAAGGAAAAGAAGGAAAATTAACAGGAGATAGAGGCATCCATATGGATCCCTGAACCGCAGCCATGTGAAGGGGAAAACACCTGAGCACGGAGTCGACGGCACCGAAGAAGGCGCCGCACGACGAGGAAGATCCAACTGCCTTACCCGGTCCTTCGAACGGCCCGAAGGCCCCGAAGTGACTGGGCCAGACAGCTAGACCAACCTCCGAGCCCACTGCTCTATAAGAGCAGCTTCATTGGTGAAACTGCTCATGGAGGCCCGTCCAATAGGCGGGACGGCTCCTCGGCTACGAAGAGGTCAGGCACCAGAGCCAGAAACCGGCGACTCCGAAAGAGGAGGAGACAGGTGCCTAGCCCCAATGACCGACCATCGACATGCAGATGTAACCCCCACCCAGGTATGCTGTTTCTATCTGGCAGCTCTACCTGGTGGGCTGGGTTCGGGGAGGGATATGTCACTTGGCACATTGGCTAGGGATGGCTACTCTGCACAGGGGCACCCAAGTAACTCCGGACAAAGGAAGCAATAACTGTAATGTCCAATACCAGAAGTGGGATTCTAAAGTGTGGCTTTTATTCACATCCAACAGAATAAACAAAGCATAGATGGACCCCCACGGGGCTACACTCCTGGTAATGCAGATTGAAGGAGACCAGAACACATCCTCATCACTTTAGCCCTCAGGCTCTGAAACACACTGGGCACACAGCCTGAACTTGTACACTGCTCTGGGTTTTCCCTGGCTTGACTTCCTTGCCAGCCACTTGGACACTTTCCATATAGCATGGAAACATTTACTGATGGCTCCCTAAACCACCTATGAGCACTTCTGCTCCATAAGGGAATCTTCCTCATCAATCCCACGTCTGGGTACTTTCCTCAGGCACTGGCCAAGTACCTGAGAGAAAGCAACAGGTGTCCCAGAGCAAATCCGTAGAGGTGAATTTGGTTACTACTGATGGGGTCTCCCACCTCTCGCTCCCATAATTCATACCCGGCCATTTCTCTGGACTGTAACACCTCATCCTTTAAAACACTTTGCTGTGTAGATTCTTTTTTAAATGTATTCCACATTCAATCTACTGTCTTTACATCCCATTTGTGCTGAACTTGAACATACTTAATAAGTGGCTGTGTCCATTACTCTAGACCCCCCACAGAGTTAAGCAGTCCAATCCCCACATCTTCCAAACTGTACTTGGCTGTCTTTTCCTGACCTCACAGTAACAGTCCCTTTAGTTTCATCTTGATTCAGGTGAAAACACATGGCCCTTTAGCAGAGCAAACTCACCCCTTGGTTGCAGGTGCCCCACAGGCGTTTCTCCTCAAATAACTCTCGTCCAGAGCTTCTGGTGCTTCAGCACGAACTTAAATCAGGCAGTTTCTTTTCCCTAGCCGGACCAAGGGTGTTGCCCCTGGAAGCAGGCTGATTCCTTCCCCCATCCCCGCAGGGATGGGGCCCCGAACCACTGAAAGCGGTCTCCATCACTTCAATGTGCTCTTCTTGTGTTCCTCTTCAGGTGAGAACATACACCTATACTACAAGAAATAGCTCTTTGACAGAGCTTAGAGCTCTGAGGGCCTGCTTACAGCAGAGTATCTCTTCTACTACAGACAGCACAGACGCTACTGCAAATTCCCCAGTGTTCTACTCTAACCTCCACCTGCAACATTCCAGTGTGGCTTATGCAGCTGCGACAGTTCTAAATGATGTCATCCCTCAGTCTCAGCTGAGACTGAGAACAGAGTGAGACAGTGTGAAATCCATTTAACTGGAGTTTCACAAGCTGCCTTTCCTGCCTACCTCCCTAGGGGGAGTGATCGTCGAAGGACCCCACCCCCCCCACTTACCGTCCTGTCACCTGGGCAGGATATTGCTAGCCCTTGGGGGAGGGATATAGAACCTAATCCAGGTCCCTACTCCCCTAATCACACCCTCCACAACCCCTTAAACCCGCTGTGGGCCGACTCCAAAGGGCTCAAACTTGCTTACATGAATATCGGCAATCTAAGGCATAAATTCCCACGACCTCGAGGCATGGGCTGCGCTCTATAGTCCCGATGTACTAGCCGTGACAGAAACCTGGCTCAAACCAGAGATCCTCCCCCACGGAGTGGACCTAGTGGGCTACCTTACCTTCAGAAAGGACAGGGTGGGGAAAAAGGGAGGAGGGGTTATTATTTATGTCAGCACTGCCCTGCAAGCCTCGCAGCTAGACTACCCCCATCTGTGTGGATCCCTAGCTGAAATACTATTTGTAAAAATCCTCCTCGGTAACACCAAGCCCCGCATCATAGGGTGTGTCTACCTCCCACCACAAACTGTGGCCTCCTCCTTAGAATCCCTAACAAATCACCTTGAGGATTACTCCATGGGGGGAGGCCATACTCCTCAGGGATTTCAATCTCCACTGGCCATCCCTAGTCTCCTCCTCTACTAAGAACCCAATACTTGGCTCTCCATTTACACAGGTCATTGACCTCCCCACAAGACATAACCCTAAGACTTGTAACCACTCTCTCATTGACTGGGTCCTTGTCTCCTGCTCGGGCCGTATTTTGTCGGCGGGGATTATGTCCGACTCCCTGAGCGACTACTCGCCTATCTTTTGCACCTGGTCCAACAAGCCTCCAAAAATCCCCGCTAAGGTCATTGAAACGAGGAACTACAGTAGGTTTGCACCAGCCGATTTCTGCTCAGACCTGAGGAAACTTGACTGGACCCCTATCGTCTCCCCTCCCTACACTTGACGAGGCACTTGAATATTTCACCCAGGCATTCTTGTCTGCATCTAATATGCATGCCCCAATAAAAAAGCTCAGGGTACAGGGAAAATGCCATAAATGGCTGAGCCCTAGCCTCGAGCATTCCATGCTCCTCTGTGACAGAGCATGGGGCACCTTCAAATCCTCTGGCAACTCATCAGACTGGGAGAAGTACAGAGAGCTGAGAAATCAGTGTAAAAAATCCTCGAAACAGGCTAAATCTCAGTACCTAAAAGACATCCAAACAAGTCACCTACGTGACCCAAAAAAATTCTGGGGCCACATAAACTTACTCCTCAAGGGTTCCACAAGCACTCAAACTGACTCCATCCTGGTAGGGAACTCTCTGACCAATGTTCCATCCGTAGTTGCTGAGGCCTTCTGTGCCTCTTTCTCTATCCCAAATGGGCCCCCTCTCCCTGTCCTCCCCAGGTCTACCCTTTACTCTAGAAGGTATGGGTGCACCCAAGGCCTCAATTCCACCTGAAGCTGGTCAGTCAGTCTGAGGTACTACCTCTCCTATGCAAAATTAACCCTACTTCCTCCCCGGGCCATGACCAGCTTGAACCTCGCCTGCTGAGGGCTGCTGCCACGGCTATCGCCCTTCCTATCACCCTCCTCATAAATAGGTCGCTTCTTGAAGGAATAGTCCCATCAATGTGGAAGGTAGCGACCATCGTCCCCATCCATAAAAGCAGGCCCTGAGACAAATTGGGAAACTACAGACCAATCTCCCTTCTCAGCCCCCTTGGGAAAATACAGGAACGACTAGTTTCTAACCAGCTACAGGACTACCTAGAGCAACACCTTCTCATGGCTGATGTGCAGCATGGTTTCAGGAAGGGCCATGGTACTGACACTGCGCTCATCCGGCTCACAGCGGACATCCTTGCTGCCATGGACCAAGGCTCCCCAACAGGCGCCCTCTTCATTGACCTATCCAAGGCCTTTGACCTTGTCAACCATAATCTCTTTCTCTCCAAACTCCTACTCTTAGGACTGGATGACCACTCGCTTTCATGGTTCGAGAGCTACCTGAATGACTGTACCCAAAAAGTCTGCTGGGATACCCAGTCTGGACCAAGACCCGTTACCTCTGGGCTACCCCAGGGCTCTATCCTGGGCCCCCTGCTCTTTTCACTCTTCCTCAATAATATTGAGGTCAACTGCACACTCAGCAAACTCATTATCTACGCGGACAACACTGTCATACACTGCAGTGACCCACAACCTAGTGTCATCTCCACTAAACTGCAGGACAGTCTCTCAACTCTTGAGGCCTGGTTCTCCTCAAACTCCCTGAAGCTCAATGAAGAAAAAAAACAAAGCCGTACTGTTTGGTTCTAGAAGTCTGGGCTCTGACAGAAGCGAGCTGCTTCAGATCAGCACAATCCAAGGAAAAAGAGTTGAGGTCATGACCAGTTTCAAATACCCTGGAGTCCATCTTGACCAAGAGATGACCTACAGACCCCATATCGACTCCATAACCCGGTCCATCCACCAAAGGCTTGGCCTCCTCTACCGTCTGGGGAACTCCCTTTCCTGTGTTGCACGTCGAGCAGTTGCCTGCTGCAATCTCCTCCCCTCCATCCTATATGGGGCTCCTCTATTGCAGTTCTTCCATGAGGCGGAATTCAATAAACTTACCGTACTCTCGCTTGAGTGGCTGCAAAACACATACAAACTCCTCCCCTAAGAGACATCACTGTGAGGCACTTAAGGACCTGAACTGGCCCACTCTGCGGCACAAACTAGCCTACCCTACTGCCTGCCTTCAAATTCTCTACCCTTCGTCGCCCTCCCCACCTAGGTGGACTACTCTCCCCCCCAAAATACAAAGCCGAACCCTGCGATCCTCTGCAAATCACCCCCTAGACATCCCTCGGATCCGTTCAAACCAAGGCAAGCGCTCCTTCAAATATGCTGCCTCCTACCTATGGAACTCCCTCCCAGCTAGCTTGATTGATTCACCCACCCTTAACCAGTTTAAGACTGGACTCAAAGTAGATCTCCTCGAACTCAGCCTCTGTGGCTGCAACCTTTAGCCCCCCAGTCCAGGTCTCATTTCCGTCACTCTGCTAAACCCACCTTCGTCCCTGATGAATCTCCTAAACAAGGATGTCAATTACTGTTGTTGTCTCAATTCCCTACTAACTGGTGTGAAACTTGATGTCATGTATTGCTTATAAGAGCCTGAATGCGAACCTGTTGTTACCCCTGTAAACTGTTACTAATGTAAATTTGTGTACCTATTGTAATTACTGTAAATAATGCTATTATGTGTCCTTTTCTGTAATTAACTCCGGGTCGCTCCGAAAAATGGACCTCTGGTCTCAGTGGGCTTACCTGGTTACCAAAATCCAAATAAATAAATAAAATCGTCCTGTCCTTTACCACATTTACATAGGTTATCTATTTCATTCTTATATTTTGCACATCTTTTCATATAAACCTGACTGGTAAAACATTCAAATCTAAAACATGTTAAAATCAGCTTTTGACTGGGATTAGTCAGCAGGGATAAATAATTCTCCATTTTATGGTTCCTTTTGTTAGTTTTTAACCGATTACAAATGTTATATTATTTACATTTCTCTAAGTCCTGTCGTATAAACACATCTCTTATTCTATTTTTGATCTCAAAATTTAAGTTACCATAGCAAGGTCTGATGGAATCTGAAATATAGGTTAATAAACCAAAGGGTCTAATGTATTCCTCGACTGTCCTCATATTTGGAAAAAACAAGTTTCTATTCAAACACAGAATTGCCTCCTCTAGACATAATCTGGGGTATCGAAAAGATTCCATACCATATACTTTTAACCAATAAATTATTAATATTTGAATAATATGACATTTTAATTGTACCTGTCCCAGTTCGGCTCTAACTAAACAGATGGTGCACTTGGAGGTAAGCCTAGCAATTTCTTGTAAAATTTATTTAAACAGGGTTCAATCATTGATTTGGAGTAACTACCCCAAATCTCTGCACCATACAAAATCTGGTTTTTAATTTTTGCATTTATTACATCTAAGTTTCCTTTTACCGATTTACCTCCATATTTGTAAGAAAATGAGTTAATACAGGGCACAGTTTTTGTAATTTTATTTTGAATTTCTAGACTATGTTTTGACCATGTTCCTTCTTGTGAAAATGTTATGCCTAGATAACTAAATTCCTTAACAACTTCTATATTATTATAATTTATTGTATATTTATACCTGCTATTGTTTCCTCCAAATACCATTACTTTTGTTTTTATGTAATTAATTTCTAGATCTGCCTGGACACATTCTTGATAGAATTTCTTTAATAATCTTTTCATACCCAAATAACTTGTAGAGAGTAGTGCCACATCATCATCATGGACATCTTTTCTCACCTATTGTAGGCATATGAAATTCTGGATCATATAATGTATTGAGGACCGTGTCGAAGAATACATTAAATAGAACTGGAGATAAGGTACAACCTTGTTTTATTCCTATGTTTGTCTGAAACCAATCACTGATTTCCCCTCCTGTATTATATCGAATACAAGAGAAGTTATTCTGATACAATATTTTAATTATGTTGAGTATAGGTTTTCCATCCCTTTCTGCTCTAAACGTTCCCATAATAAACCCCTATTAACCCTGTCAAAGGCTGATTTCAAATCGATAAAGCTGCAATACAGCTTTTGTTTTTTAATTATTCTGTATTTATACACTAAATGAGAGAGAGTAAAACATTGGTCTGTTGTACCATAACCTGTTCTAAATCCTGCCTGGGCTTCATCCAATATCTTTCCTTCCTTCCTTTATCCACATTACAATTATATTATTTAAAATTTTAGTAAATATTTTAGCAGTGCTGTCAATCAGACTTATTGGTCTGTAGCATTCCAGTTTCTCTTTTTCCCCTTTTTTAAAAATAGGAATTATGATGCTTAAACCACAGCTGTTCGGAACCTTGCCAGTCTCCCATTTCTGATTGAATAACCTACACAATACTGGAATCCATAATGATTTAACCCTCTAAATTACTTCTATAGGGACTCCATCTGGTCCAGGTGTTTTGTGTTTATTAAATTAATTTATTTTACAATCTACTTCTTCTTCAGATATTTTCACTCTGGGTCCAATCCATTTAGTTTTTATACTGTTATCAATATTATAAATATATTCTTTATTTTCATAGAAGAATAGTCTATTAAAATATTTTATCCAAGTATTAGGCTCTATATGATTTTCTGGTTCGTAGCCATTTTTACTCATTCCTTTATTGACTAATCTCCAGAAAGTTTTACTGTCTTTAGTCTTTACTACCAATTCCAAATCTGACCACAATCTCTGGATATACTTTTGTTTATTACTTTTTAGGATGACTCTGTAGTCTTTCCTTAGTTTATTCATTATTCTATTATTATTTAAGGAGGGATTATTTTTCAGCTTCTTAAGTTGATTATTTAATATCTATTTAGCCTTTTTGCAGTCTTTATTGTACCACTTATACCCTTCCATTTTATAAATGTCAGTCTTTTTATTTATTAGTAAAGAGATCCTAATAGAGCCCCAAATCGAATCAGAAGATCAATCTCCATTTCTTTTTCTAATTCTTTTAATTCAGACAAAATTCCCTGACTTTCCAAAAGTTGTATGAATTTATCACTTTGTATGACACCCCATCCAATACAGTTTTTATTTTTAATTTCAAATGGAACCACACACATTCTTCTGTTTTCCCCTTCGGTATAATTTATTTTAAATTTTAATGCAAGATGTTGACTTTCTGGCCTAAGAAATACAAAATCACACATGCCCCCACAATGCAAAGCATCATGGGCTGCATATGCAAATTACCACAGAATATTATGCTGGTTCAACTTTAAGCAGAAATGCATGGTGCGGAAAGGCCTCTCACACAGTTTGCAAAGGGTGCCAACAGAAGACAGACACGTGTTTCATCCTACCAGGACTCATCAGTATGCCTCGTCTGTTTAACACCCCAGTGGAATGAACCAGCTACCCTAAGATGGTCGATCTGGGTTATGTTGTGGTGAACCCAATTAAAACAAAAAACAGTTTAAAAGACAAAGAACCTTTGTGTGCAAGCACTGAGGCAATGGTTACCCCAAAGGGTATTTGCCATTTCTTTGAAACTTGGCTTCCCAGCCAAATGCCCTTTTGGGGTAACCATTACCTCAGAGGGGGAGGAACAGGGGGGGAACCCCGACCAGAGATCCAACCGAGTCTCATGTCTCTTGAGAAGCAATAGGCATCTAGGGGAGAGGGAACATTTCCACCTTGCATTCTGGACATTTTCAGGGTCGCATGCCCCGGGGAGGTGAGACAGGGAGCGAGCCCACCAACCATAAATTCCACCTCGGGTTATCAGGGCGAAATATCTAGTGTGTCACCAGACTTCACCAGGCCGAGAAGACCCTATAACTGTGCTCAATTTAATGAGCAAATGCAGACTTAGCGAGGGAGCTCATTTAAATGTATTCACCCTGTCCTGGTGGGTATTCGGGCCCAAGCAGACTGTCCGGCCACAAGAGCCTTTTTAACCCAACACAGATACTGGACTCCTCTGTCAATCCCCTATTTAGCGGGAGAAAATCAGAGCGAATGAGCTTCCCCTAGGTCTAGGGCCAATGTTCTCCTGCCTGGTTCCGTCCGACGGCAAGGCATTCAAATTGTAAGATTCTCCAGCTCGAGGGTTTTTCGTGGTCAGTTGTGTATGGCTCGTCTCCCACTCACTCAACCCCCGGGCTCCATCAGCCCTATAGTCCGTGCAAAGATACCCTCCATCACCTGAAACCTCTGCGACCCAGTCGGATGGATCCAGCGGTCCCATCTTACACAGGGTGCACCCCCCGCCTCCTTCCTCCCCAAAAAAACACAGGGACTCTGACTTTATTTCGGTCAACTGTAAAACTTCAAAAATGTCTATCGAGGAGAGAAATGCAAGCCAAAACCACACATGAATCTGCCAACACTGTGGTCTCCCATGGGATCAACCCCCAGGCCCCCCCCCATCGTCCCTCCACTCACTGTGCACCATAAGTTCTGGGATATTTTAGTCTGGTTGTCTGGAGAATTGTGCCAGCATTTTCTTGATTGCAGCTATAGTAGCTCTCTGGTCTGGTGGTTGCCTCGCTGATACCTGTTCTTGGGAATCTCTTTTTTCGTGCGATTTCCTTGGTAGGTGAGTGGGTTGAGGAGCAGCAAGTCCACGCTTCTCAAAGTCTGTGCAGGCCTCTTTGAAGGTATTATACAGTTGTTGCCCGGATGGAAATTGAACTATCAGTCTGCTGGGGTATGGTGTTCTAAATTTGAGTTTCTGCTGCTTGAGGATTGAAAATAATGGGATATAGGCCCGTCTACATTGCATGGTGACTGAGGCGTAGTCATTATCCATAAAAACGCGATGTTCTCCACAGCAGAGGTGGGATTTGGCCCAAGCTTGCTTTAGGATATATTCTTTTGTTTGAAAGTGAAGGAATTTAATGACTATAGATCTGGGGCATGCTGTCGGCTGCGTAGGCTTCGGGCTTAAGGCTCGGTGCAGTCTTTCAATTTCAAAATTGTAGTCCGTGGGCAACGCGAGGGCCTCCCGAAAAAAGGCCTCCATAAAATCAAGTAAGTTCGGACCTTCGCTGTTTTCGGGGATGCCATATATCCATAGATTCTGACGGCGGCTGCGATTTTCAGCATCTTCTTGTCGATCCACTGTGAGCTGACAGAAGTGAGCCATTTGATTGAGAGTATCTTGCAGTTGTGATGTAATGGCAGATTGTTCTAATGTTCTATTATCAAGAGAGGTAACTTCGGAGTGTAGATCAGGTCTTTTTGAAAAGATTCTTGAGTTTGCTGGAATTTATGGAAGTCCGATTTGAACTCTTGGAGTTCCTGCAGTATTTTGTCTAGTTTGCTTTCCATTTTTTAGTTGGCTGGTTTAGTTTAGGTTTGTTCCGTCTCTTGGGCCTGGACATTTGTTGTAGATGCGTGGAGGCTCCGGAGTCAGTTGCGTCTCCTTCTGAGTTTTCTGTGTCGGGGCGAAGTGTGGCAAATCTGTTAGGTCCCCCGTGTAAGTTATTTGCAGCCATAGATTATTAGGACTCTTTTTATCAAGTTTGTTTGTTTTAGATGTTCAGCCGTTTTATCAATTTTAAAGCAGAGAGCGGTCGGGACCACGATGTCTAAGCAGCCATATAGCCGGAAGCTGCACCGCAAGTCCCTAAAACACTAAATTCTGATAACCTAGTTTCTAAACTGCTACAGATAGTTTGCTTTGATTGCTTTATTTACTTTGTTTTAACTGAGTTTTCCTTAAATCCTTAGATTTAATTTTCAACGCTTTTAACACTCTTAACACCCTTGGTACAACGTTTACTATATGGGGAAAAAAGATCTCTTACTTTTTTTTCCCTCGTCGAATCCCGAGACCTCCTCCCCCGGAATGGATTTGAGGCAAAAGTCGGTAAGCAAAAGGCAGAAAAATGAAGAAGAAACCCAGTTGACTTATGCACCGGATTACTCTCACAAAAAAACGTACGCACAGCAAATCATGAAATCCACAGTAGTAGAGTTATCCAGTTTTTAAACTTAAAACTTTAAAAAGAAACTTTGGCTGGGTATCAAATTCTCTCTCATAAAAGCCTTTTGGTGCGTGCTCAAATAGCTCCTCACTCGTGGTGTCCTCTCTGTGAATCGTCTAAGCTGGAATGGCTCATCTGATTGAGAAGCACCAGCACATGCGCTTTTAAGCTCAGAGGTCAGGTGCCACCCTGTACCAATAGAACCCTTGCTTCCTCGTATTTTTCCAAAAGTAAGTGAATGCAGCCAAATACGATCAAGTATAAAATAATATATAACATAGTAAAATAGTGCAATCCCTTTTATTTGTTTTATTGCTTTACCACTTCCCACTAACTTGGTGTTTTCGAGCCGGATTATAACTAAAATCCGCGACTAAAGTCGTCAAAGCAAATAATGCAGCTAATAATACAGCTAAA
Organism: Neoceratodus forsteri; assembly: GCA_016271365.2. Taxonomy (NCBI): domain Eukaryota; kingdom Metazoa; phylum Chordata; order Ceratodontiformes; family Ceratodontidae; genus Neoceratodus; species Neoceratodus forsteri. Next base: position 124,208,682 of record JADMNL010000030.1, on the reverse strand, counting down.
AAAAAAAAAGACAGAACTGCAGCAAATCACCTTCAATTCACCTTCTAGCTACCAAATTTCATATCAGGTTAAGATATCGCAATATAAACATAGTACAATAGCAAAAGATACAGTTGATGACTCTAGCTTTAATAGCTAGTTTTAAACAGTCAAAAATGGCATACAAATAGCACACAGTTCCTCAATATGAGCTTGTAGACAAATCGAGTCGAGTCGAAGCGACAAACTCTCCATCAGATTATTCAAGGACTCGAAGCTCTTTCCACTCAACTAGTAAACAGGCCGTTAAGTCTCCGCAGACTCCGCCATGCACTCCTCCACTGACAGTAGGCTACTCCACCGTAAGAACTCCTATGACCACAGGGTGAACAGGAGGCCTGAAGGCCCACTAAGCTAAAGCAGAAACCAGAGCAATTCGATGCCTCGTTGGGGTTCTAAGACATACCGGAAAGGTCAGTGAAATTAAAATATAATGTGGCAACCGGTGGCATACCTTTAATAAAATAAAATGCACTTTCACGGACTCCTGATACGAACATTACTCCTCAGCGTTCTAGTGTGTAACTCCCAAACCAAGACTCAGTCTGGAGCCTCTGAGAGTCTTGCGATTCCCAAGCTTTGAATACCAGAACTGGATACAGGAGACAATCCACCTGGCAATAGTTCTCTTGGTGGCAGGTTTACCCTTTCCCACTTCTCCATAAGTGAGAAACAACTGAGAACAGTCATTTCTATGGACCTTAGTGTGTTTCACATAGTAACTAAGAGTCCTCTTTACATCAAGACTGTGTAATCTTCTCTCCCCAGAGGAAGAATGGTCAGTGAAAAATACAGGCAATGACATAGACTGATTCAAATGAAAGTCTGATACCACCTTGGGAAGAAACTTTCTGTTCGTTTGAAGGACCATCTTATCCCTGTGAAATGAAATGAAGTCAGGTTCCACTGATAAAGCCTGTAATTCACTGATTCTCCTGGCAGAGGTAATGGCTACCAGGAATACAGTTTTCCAAGTCAAGTACTTCAGCTCAGCTGAGGATAGAGGCTCAAAAGGGGGCTGCCAGCAGAAAGGAAGGCAGACACAGTGGCCAAATGTACCTTGAGAGTAGTAGGCCGGAGGCCTAAACTGTTAAGATGCACCAAATAATCCAATACAATGGCAATATCAGTCGGCTCCGGCTGGACATGTTTCTCGAAACACCAAAACCCAAATATTTTCCATTTGGAGTTGTAAGTCTTTTTAGTAGCAGGTTTTCTGCTAACCTTTAAAATGTCCAAGACTGATTGAGAAAGATGCAGGCTTGCATATTCTAGCTCTTCAAGAGCCAGGCTTTCAGCCAGAGTCTGAAGGTTGGGATACAGAATCCTCCCCTGACAGAAGGTGAGGAGATTGAACTGTCTGGGAAGACACAGAGGCATTGTCACTGACAGTGACAATAATAGAAGGTACCAAGGCTGTCTGGCCCAGTCTGGAGCCACCAGAATCACCTTGAAGGCTGAGACCTGATCTTGATCAGGACCCTGAATATCAGAGGAAAAGGAGGAACTGCATACAGAAACCTGCTTGTCCAATTCAACAATAGAGCATCTGGAGGGACAGGGTCCAGAAGAGGCAGTCTGCAGCAAAAGAGAGGAAGTTAGTGATTGTCCGGGGCTACGAAGAGATCAATCTCTGGTGTGCCCCACCTCTTGAAAATGACCTGAAGAATTGGAAGATTCAGAGTCCATTCGTGGTGACCCTGAGAAAGAATGCTGAGAGCATCTGCTAGAATGTTGTCCCTCCCTGGGAGATGCACAGCCATCAGGGAAGCCTGAAGGGAATAAGCTAGAGACCATATTTTCATGGCCTCTGTGCACAAGGCAGAGTGTCTTCCTGCTTGTTGATGTACCACATGGTTGCGGTATTGTCTGTCCTGATCTGCACCACTTTCCCCTGAACAGCAGTTGAGAATGTCTGAAGTGCTAGAAAGACAGCTCTCAGTTTGAGAAGGTTTATGTGTAGAAGAGCCTCCTGGTGAGACCAGGTTCCCTGAGCTGTAAGCTGATCCAGATGAGCCCACCACCCCAGTAAAGAGGCATCTGTGGTGAGAGTCACTGAAGGAGCCTGACTGATAAAGGGGACACCTTGTCAAAGATTGTACTCCTCCAGCCACCACTGGAGGGCCTGAACTAGAGTTGGAGACACTGGAACCAATTTGGAGAAAGGGTCTTTTTTTTCTGAGACCAATAAGATCTGAGATGAAACTGAATATCTCTCATCTGAAACCTTGCTCCCTGTACCACTGCTATGGATGCTGCCATGTGACCCAGCAACTGTAGAACGTGTCTGGCTGGATGAGAAACTAGAGGACGAAAAGAGAAAGCCAGAGTGACAAGGGACTGGACCTTTGAAAGAGGGAGAAATGCTCTTGCCTGAATAGTGTCTAGTTCCACCGCTATGAAAGTGAGGAGCTGGGCTGGTTCCAGAACATACTTTTCTAGGTTCAGTGTGAAAGAGGAAATTGAAGTCCTCCCCCCCTTCTTCCCTTATTATCCGCTCCGTTGTTGGAATTCTGGAAAGCACATATATAAATGTCTTGGACGTTGTGTTATGTTTTCTTTATTTGGGCTGGCCACCCACATTTTTATGTCCCCTTCTTTGTGTTTTCTTTGTTGTCTTATGTCGTCGTTTTTGTATTGTGATTTCCAAAATCTTCAAAGGAGCCTGGGAGGAACGTTTTATTTTATTCAGTAATTCCTGATATTGTCTCGTGGGTAAAACAAGTCCCCCTTCTTCTTTATAGAAGTTGCTACTTTGATATGAGTTTTAGGCAGCTTATAGATTTATAGGTACCGCTATTGAAAATGGTTCAATGGTAATAGCGGTAATACCTAAAACAAGACTCGCTTCACGAGAGTATTTCTTTTTAAAATGGGGTTTCTTATCTCTTCTGGTGTAGTGCACTCTAATAGGCAGAAGCAGTTAATCTTCCAAATGAGGTCTTTTCAAAGGGGGAGCTCTGCTTAGTAAATGCTGAGAAGGAGAAAAGCGGAGCCACGGTACAGCTTAATATGCGAACGCCGCACTATCGCTAAGATATTTGTAGCGTTCTTCTTGGTATCCTCTAAACTGCTCCTCGCTAGGTAACTCTCGTAAAGAAGGAACTTACAGAGTTTTAGCACACTGTAAAAGTGGTCCAAATTGGTACGTTATTTGTAAGTAGGTTGATCTCTAGCTAGATAGCTTTCTTCCTTCAAAGCTGTTCAATCCAAAGACGCCTTCTGTTTCTGCAGCTGGGTGGAGAAGTGTCGGCCAGTCAACCTCTCCCATTTTATTCTTTTGTTTAAAGGGGCGGTTCTCCGGAGTACATTTCTGTCTAAACTGAATTAATCCTTTAATTTATTTACAGTACAGTTTGACATTTGATGAGAGTTGTTAAAATGTCCTAATCTTGTGCCCATAACAGAAGATAATATTTCTTGTATCTTAATTTTGGTTTGCAATTTAAATCTTAAGGGCGGAGTTATTTGATCACATGATTTTGTCTACTATAAAAAGAGTCTCCAGATAGAAAGAGTTAGTCTACCAGGGGTATGTGTACTCGATAACACCCCTTGAGAGCTAGCTGATTTCTAGTTCTGAAAAGTTAATTTATTTTGTTTTTCTTGTTTTACCGCCTGTCAGTCCGCTGTTTTGTGAAATAAATGCTTAATTATGACTGCCTATTTTGTCTGATGCCTCGTTTTATCCCACACCAGCTCACATTCAGAATGAAGCCCAAGGAGTCTAGAAGTTTTTGAGTGACCTCTAAGGCTGACTTGACTTGGTCTGAGGACTGGCCCACAAGGAGCCAGTCATCCAGGTATGGGAACAAAAGGATACCCTGTCTCCTGAGGAATGCCACCACTACTGCGAGACACTTGGTGAACACCTTTGGAGCAGATGTTAGGCCAAAAGGCAAAGCTCTGAATTGGTAATGGCCTGAGGGCAACTCGAACCTGAGGTACTTTCTGTGGGAATGTCTGATAGGTGTGTGGAAGTAGGCATCTTTGAGATCCAGAGAGGCTAGCCAGTCTCCTGGTCTCAGAGAGGGAAGAATTACTCCCGAAGTCACCATCTTCAATTTTGGTTCTGTTAAATGTTTGTTCAGGTACCTTAAATCTGGGATGGAGTGCCACTCCCTGTCTTTTTTGGAGTAAGGAAGTATGTGGAATACAGTCCTTTTCCCCGTGACGAAGAGGTACCTTCTCTACTGCTTGCAGAAGCAGAAGAGAGGAGACTTCTGCCTCTAAGGCCTTTGTCTCCAAAGGACAGGGAGGACCGAAGGACCTTGCTCTCATTTTTGGGAACCTTTTGAAACTGATAGCAAGTCCCTGGCTCACTACTTCCAGGACCCATTTGTCTGAAGTAATAGACTCCGAGGCCTGGGAGTAGTAAGCCAACCTGCCCCCTAATGGAACTGGAGAGGCTACCCAGACCGACACCTCAGGGTGTCTGTTTAGCAGGGGGTTTAGACTGCATGGATGATAGGGTTCTGGTCATCCCACACCTGCCTCTTCCCCTAAAGAACCCCCTCTGCTGGAAAGAAGAGGAGGAGGCCTGAGCTTGGTAGAAAGGCCTGTGAAAAGGCCTGCCCCTGCCAGCCCTAAATTGCTGCCTCTGAGGAGTGGCATGCTTTTCCTTGGCTGCAACACTCCTATAGGTGGTCCTATATTCATCCATCTTATTCATGTAGTTCTCTGTTTGCTCACCAAACAGAGAGAATTACCAGTTACAGGAAAATCCATGGCCTTAGTCTGGGTATCCTGCGAAAGACTGGTACATCTAAGTCAAGCAAACCTCCTCATGGAGATAGATGTAGCCATGACTCTAGAATGCACTTCATTCGAGTCCACAGCAGCATGAAATTGCACTTTGGATGCCTCTATACTATTTACAGCCACCTGCTCCAGCTCCTTGGCTAGCTGGGGAGGAGCATTCTTAGCCAGCTCCAGAACTGTATCCCACAGTTTTCTGGTACCTGGCTGTATATGCCATGTAATTTGATTGCCTGAGCTCCAAAGAGGATGCCAAGTACTGTTTCTTAGCCATGGCATCCACTTTCCTGGAATCCTTATCTGGGGGTGAGATGCTAGGGGAATATTAGCCTTGTCACAGGCTGCAGCTTGCACTACCCCAACATGGCTGCAATGTGCTGAAAAGAATTCCGTGCCAGGGCCTGATAGGGCATACCTACTATCCATTCTTTTATCCACAGGAGGAATGGATGTAGGAAATTGCATGATTTTTTTGTGTCCATTTCCCCAGGGATTTGTGCAAAGAGAGAGACACTCTCAGACTCTGGAACATCCATCATTTCCACATAATTAGGCTCCTCCTGATCCTGATCAGCCTCTTCCATAGGAAGCTGAAGAGTCTCAGCCAACTTCTTGTAAAACAAGAAGTGGAAGGGGGGCTCAGAAAGCCTGGGAGGGGAAACACTGGAAGGCCCGTCTGGGGAGATGTCAGGCTCTACTGGCTCATCTAGGCCTTCAAACTCTCCTTCTTCATAATCTTCTTCTTTCTCCTCCCAATCGCCCTCATAGTATGCCTCCACATCAATATCTGAGGCAACAACTTCCAACCGAACCGATTGCCTTTGAACCGATGTCAGTTCAGTCGGAAAGGGCAAAGCGATTACACTATTGTAATCGCTTTCGCTATTTCCTCAGTGGTCAGAACTTGGGGTGTCGGATACGAACCAGATGATTTTCTTTTTCTCTTTGACGGAACCAAATCCACAGAGTTGGCCCTCCTTTTGCCAGAAGAGTTATCGCCCAGGTCAGTAGGCACCTCTTCAGGTTCGGTCGCAACCGAACCGGGCTGATCATCCGGATCAGCGGACTTCTCAGCCTCCCTTTCCTTCAGCCTACTCAAAGGTTTTTCAAGAGTGGCCTTGGGAAAGATTTTACTAATTTGGCAGTCTTTCTTGAGATGGTCAAACCCCAAACAATACACACATACGAGATGGGGATCAGCCTTCGCAAAGGCCTCCCCACACTCAGTACAGTGCTGAAACCCAATGGGACTGGTTTTCTTTTTGGGTTTCTCAGACATGCCGAATACAAGAAAAAGTCACCCTTGTCAGCGTTAAGCTAGGTAACTAACACTTATCGGTTCCAACCATGTCTCTGGTCAGTTAAAAAAATCCTACAAAAATTCATATTTTTTTTTAGGAACCGATAAGTACCGGAAAACCACAATAATGTATACAGAAAAGCACAAATAACAATAGATTTCGGTTCTGAACTGGACTGATCAGAAAAAAACCAAAGACAAAACAATTTCTAACAAATTCAACAGAAAAATACCACTACCTACTACTACCACTTACTGTTACCGAGACAGAAGTAAGAATATCGATAAAATAAGAACTGCAGTTGAAAAAATGACCGATTCAAACTATTACTGAACCGAAGTGCAGGAGGGATCTCCGGAGCAACTTCACAGTTAGGCGGAGTAAGAAATCTAACGGTTACACTTCAGAGTACCACAGACAGAGGTTTGAAAACTGAGCTCGAGCTCAACATTCTATGCCTTGGCATAGAGTTAACCCTTTACTCTCTGGAGCAGTTCAAGTGTTGGGGCTAACTGCATATAGTCAGAATACAGCAAGACTTCATGTTGTTTGAAAGACCCACCACAAGAAAAAGACCTCACTAGTTATAACACTACTGCCCTTGCTACTAAACTGGCTTACACCATGCACTGAATAGTGCTCCGTGTCATGCCGTTTTTCACTTAAACGGGCAGTTTGTGTCCAATAGCAGGGTACTAAATCTTCCGGTAACCCACACCCACTGATCAGTATAGAGGGTCACAGAAGACGACCATACTTGTGTGCCCTGGATATTCCCCAGTCAGTCTGCAGTCATAACTCTGTCAGGTTTTAGTATCTCATTTCCTTCAAGCCCATAGATATTACCTAAATTATGCCCCCCTTTTTGTCCTTATATTATGCTTCACAAATGACACAGATGAATCGGATCCAAAAGATACAGATTGAAACGTGGTTACTATGTTATTTCATGTATGTAGATTAAATAAAAAAGCAGCACCTCTTTAATGTAGAGGAGTCCAATAGTAAGTAAGCTATAAATGAACAGAAACATTTAATAAAACATTGAGCCATTTCACTACCGATATACAGGCCCCTTATATGAATAATTTAATTTAGCTTCACGACTGAGTCATGGTGCACTAAAGACCATGACTAGGACATGGCCATACTCTGTTCAGGAAGGACCGGAGGAGGTGTGGTGCTTTATGTGAGGGAGAGCATAAAAGCCACAGAGATACAGGGAATACAGTAGTGTTGCACAGACAGTGCTTTCGTGCATCCTACCACTATCTGTCAGATAGTGCTGCTATCCTGACTTGGATCCTACCAGATATCCTGCCAAAGACAGATCCAGGGTCATATAGTGATGGATCCTAGTTAGGATCCAGGTATCCTGGTTAGGACCTATGGATTCTAGGGCAGATAGTTAGGATCCGGGGCCAGGTAGTGATGGATCCTAGTTAGGATCCAGGTATCCTAGTTAGGATCCACGGATCCTAGGGCAGATAGGATCCGGGGTCAGATAGTGATGGATCCTGGTTAGGATCCATGGATCCTGGTTAGGATCCATGGATCCTAGGGCAGATAGTTAGGATCCAGGGCCAGATAGTGATGGATCCTGGTTAGGATCCAGGTATCCTAGTTGGTAGGATCCATGGTCAGATAGCACTACTATCCTACCACAGCAACTATCTGGCCAAACTGGAGGTATCTGTTGGTATCCTGATTTCTAGGATACTATCTGAGCAACACTAGAATACAGGAGGAGGCAGAAGTACTGTGGGTCACCCTGGAGATGGGGACTGGAGCTACTTTTTGCACTGGATTGATCTACAGACCTCCAGCATAGAGGGAGAAATCAGATACGGTACTGATGGAAGCCACTGGCAAGATGGCAGAAAAGGGGTAGGTGCAGCTGGTGGGGGACTTCAACCTGCCAGATGTGAACTGGAGCCTCCCAACATCATAGAAACATAGAATCTGATGGCAGACAAGGACCATACAGCCCACCTAGTCGGCCCATTTCCCTACTCAGTGTGCTAGCCCAGATCCTATCTGCAGCTTCAGCTAGAAGCAGGTATATCCTGGACTCTCTCCGGTGGCATTCCTCAGGCAACTAGTCAGTGAACCCACTTGTGATGGGGCAATTCTGGACCTGGAACTCACTAACAGGGACAAAGTTGCAGACATCAAGGTGGGAGACCACTTGGAGGCCAGCGATCACCGTATGGTGTGGTGTGGTGTGGACCTCAAGGTAGGGAAACAGTGTGACAAGGCAGCAGGTAAAGCAAATAGGATGCTGGGATGTATAGGCAGGGGCATCACCAGCAGGAAAAGGGAGGTCATAATTCCGCTATGCAAGACACTAGTGAGGCCCCACCTGGAGTACAGTATACAGTTCTGGAGACCATACCTACGTAAGGACATAGACAGGGTAGAGAAGGTTCAGAGGAGGGCAACAAAGATGGTGCATGGATTGCATCACAAGTCCTATGAAGACAGGCTGAAGGAACTGAACATGTACCCTGGAGGAGAGGAGGAGAGAGGAGATATGATAGAGACATACAAGTATCTCACAGGGAGGAACAGGTGCAGGAATACACTATTTTTAAGCGAAAAGATGTTCCAGGACTAGAGGGCATGGGATGAAGTTGGAGGAGGACGATTCAGAGGAAACATAAGGAAGAATTTCTTCACAGAACGGTGGTGGACAAGTGGAACACCCTGCCAGAGGAAGTGGTGGGGCTGAAACAATCACGGGATTTAAGAATGCATGGGATAGACATAAAGGAATTCTGGAGGTCAGGGATGAGGGGCAACAGACTTCTAGGAAAACAGAAACTGAACTTACAAGCTCAAATGGGCAGACTGGGTGGGTCATAGGCCCTTATCTGCCGACACTGTCTATGTATCTATGTTCAGTACAAGGAAGGCTGCGGAATCAAACCACACAAGGGCAAGTGTCCTGGACTTCAGGAGGGCAGATTTTAAAAAGATGAGTGAATGCCTCAGGGATGACCTTAGCAGGGGTGGTTGACCTGTTTGGGTTGGAGGAACAGTGGCCGAAGACAAAAGGGAGCATAGTAAAGGCAACAAACCTCTGCATTAAACAAGTGAGCAGAAGCAAGAGGAAAAAGAGATCACTGTAGTTCTCGAAAGAGGTGGCTAAAAAAGGTAAAAGCCAAACATTCCAAAGCTATAAGGAAATGCAGAGGGAGGAGGATAGTGAGGTGTATCACAGGAAATAGAGGGAAGCAGGGAAAGCAGTAAGGAGCACAAAGACACAAACTTAAGAGAGAACAGCTGGACTTCTGGTGATGCAACAATCAGGCTAGAAGCGTTTCTTGCTCAGTTCCGGCTCTACAGTATTTTATTTCATCAGCCTGCTGCTTTTTTTTTTTTTTTTTTTATTAAGGAGTTGCAAAACTACCTCATTACAGATCTAAGAAAACTAAAAATTTACTAAAATGTATGCCGAAATGAAAACTACTACTATAAAAACACACACCTCCACTCACCCCGACAGATCGGGGGGTTCGAAAAGATCGAAACAAACTCAAGGTAAAAATTCACCTACATCGTCTCAACCTACATTTCTTACAGAGGAGAAATTCAGGCTTGCGCTTACCTCGATGAAAGAGACTATATCCGAACTGGTAGATTAATCTAAAAGGATGAGAAACGCTATTGAAGGGATTAATAAAAGAATTGGAGACGCAGAATGTCGGATTTCATCAATGGAGGATTGGAGAGCAAAATTATAATAATAATAAACGTTATTTGTATGGCGCCTTTTAAAAACCAAGGCACCTTAACAATATTAAAATCACAGTATCAACAAACATCTCAGCAGCAAACAATATAATCAAACTGATATCATTCATTAATTAATCACCAAAAGCTTGGTACCACAGAAAAGTTTTAGTGCTTGCTTAAATCCCTCCACAGTTGTGCACTCACGTAACCGATGGGGTAGAGAATTCCAAAGGGTAGGGGTGGCATACATAAATGCTTTTGCCCCAGAAGATTTCAAACACACCCTTGGAATCTCTAGCAACCCCTCGTTGTCTGAGCTGAGCAATCACCCAGGGCAGTAAGGGACCAGAAGCTCTTTCAGATAGTCCGGGCCCAGTCCATGTAGGGCTTTAAAAGTCAGAAGACCGACTTTAAAGGTGATCTGCCACTGAACTGGCAGCCAGTGCAGTCCACGCAGCTCCGGCGAAATATGACAGGACCAAGATGATCCCGTCAAAAGCCAGGCTGCCGCGATCTGCTCCAACTGCAGGCGGCGGATTTCCACCCCTGGTAGCCCTAGGTATAGGGAGTTGCAGTAGCCCAAACGCGAGGTCACAAAGATGTGGATCAGGGTAGGAAGGTCACTGGATGGAACAAGGTGCTTAATCCTGGAGATATTCCTCAGATGGTAAAACGAGGATTTGACGACAGCCGACATCTGCGAATGCAAAGTCAGCCCTTTGTCAAAACTTAGCCCCAGGTTTCGCACCCGTTCAGAGGTCTGGAATGGCATGCCCCCAAGAAAAAGGTCCAGAGGGCAAACCCACACCCGACCCCCCGGTCCGCTGACCCGGATCCACAACCAATACCTCAGTCTTATCAGAGTTCAACTTCAACCAACTGGCATCCATCCACTCCTGGATTTCAGTGAGGCAGCTATTAAAGACCGAGACAGCTCCATCCTGGTCGGGTGCGAAAGAGAGGTAGAGCTGGGTATCATCAGCATAGCAGTGAAACCTCAGCCCATAACTTCTTACAATGTCTCTGAGGGGCAGCATATACACTGCAAACAGGGGGACAGTACTGAGCCCTGAGGGACCCCACATGATAGAGAGACTGGGTCCGAGGGATAAACCCCGGACACCATTCTCTGAGATCTTCCTGTGAGGAATGATGTAAACCACCAGAGGACTGTACCTGACAGCAGATGAACCTCAGATGATCAAGCAGAACCCCATGGTCCACAGTGTCGAACACTGCTGAGAGATCCAGGAGGACCAGAATGGAATGGCTCTTCTGATCTCTAGCCATCAGGAGATCATTGAGCACCTGAAACATCACTGTCTCAGTACTATGCCTCTTCCGAAATCGGACTGGAGGGGTTCATAGAGGTCATGGATGGTCAAATGGTCCTCCAGCTGAGTGGCCACTACTTTCTCAATCACCGTTCCTAAGAAGGGAAGGTTAGAGATTGGTCTATAATTTGCAAGGCAGTCTGGGTCCAAAGAAGCTTTCTTCAAGAGTGGTGTCACCACCGCCTCTTTCAGTGAGCTTGGAAACTCACCTGTCTCCAAGGAGCACCAGACTATCCGAGCTAGGACTGGACTGATGGAATCAATACAACCCACAATCAGGGACGTAGGTCCCGGATCCAGACTACAGCATGTCGGACTCACACTCTGGACGATCCGCATGACATCCATGAAAGCCAGTCGGACAAAGGTACTCCAAGAAAGCCAAGGATCAGTGACACTGTGTTGATCCACAGCAACAGCTATAGAGTGTGCTGGATTGAACGCCGTCCCGATGACAGCCACCTTAGTTGGAAATAATTGCGCAAGTTCATCGCACCCTTCTTGTGAAAAAGCTTTCCGGACTTGTAGACAGGCTGGGTTGCACAGTCTGTCCACAGTTCGGAACAGCTGAGCTGGTCGGTTTTGAGTAGCTGCAATCTTCCTGGACAGGAACTCTGCCTTCTTCCGGGCGATTGCAGATTGAGAGACTTGATAATGGTCCATCAATCTAAGGTGGTCAGCATCAAGGGCAGATTTCTGCCAACAACGATCTAACTTTCATCCTAGTCGCGGCATCTCCCTCAAAGTCCCATCAAACCATGGGGATTGAGGGTGAAGGGAGAAAGGATGAACACGGACAGGAGCAATGACATCCAGGGCCACCGCAATGGCCGAATTATAAGCTCTCACAAGGGCCTCTGGGTCACTGCTTGCCTCTGAAAGGGACGAGAGATCTAGCACCACCATTAGGCCTTGAGAATTTATATCTCACAAAGGACGGTACCGAGTCATCTCCGCAGGGGTAGGCCTACATAGGGGGGGCGCAAAAACTAAACCCCACGGTGTAATGATCAGACCATCCAACCGCTTCCACCCCCAAGTTGGAGGCCTCAATCCCCAGAAGGAAGACTAAGTCAAGAGAGTGACTGTGACTATAAGTAGCAGTGGTAACTACCTGTGTAAGGCCCAGAGATGTCATCAACTGGAGGAAGTGTTGACCAAATTGCAAGAGTTCGTCGTCGACCCAGGCGTTGAAGTCACCCAGGACCATCAGCCTGGGTGACTCAAACGCCATGTCAACGATGAAGTCTGCGACTTCCTGAAGGAATCGTTTCTCATCTCCTGGCGGACAGTAGAGAGGACGATCCTACAGCCTACACCTGCTACTATGGTACACTCAAATGACTCAGTCTCCCCAACTGGTACATTCATGAGGTTACGTTTGGTCTTAAAAACAGACTACTACCCCCACTCCCCTTGCGATCCAATCTCGGGCGGTGTATCATCGAGTACCCAGCCAGAATTGCAGCCTCCAAAATGGGGCCAGAGTTCTCATCCAGCCAGGTCTCAGTGATGCAAGCCAGGTCCACCGATCTAACAAGGTCTGCAATAATTGCAGTTTTGTTTTTAATGGACCTAGCATTACATAACACCGCCCGAGTTGGATGAACCTCTCGAGCCGCCTGGACTATCTTCCTACCATCATTTGTAGTGCCTCAGGTATGGAAACCAGACATGGTGGACCATGTTCCAGGTTCCATTTCACCCCAGGGCATCTTCGGGATCTCACTACCCCAATACGGTGGCCCCCCCTCATTCATCCTCCGCTGTTCACACCCCCATGCCCTCCTCCTATCTCTCTGCACAATACCTAGCACCATACAGCACACGTACGTTGTAGCAGGTACACTGTAGACTGGAGTGGGGGGGGGAAGAAGGGGCGGAGAGTGTGAAGGGCGGAGGATGAATAACGCACGACTGTAGGGGCAGGACTCCAACACATTTTGGTAAGCCGAACAACACTACTATCCAACTGTGTATCACGAAACCAAACACTAAAGTAATACAAAATAAACTAAACTAAACTAATATAAAAATCTTCCTAAAAATAATACATATCTTAAATGTATTCCCCAAAATAAATAACACAACAACACATCTCTAATACTGCATTCCTAAAGTCTAAAAAACTCTAAAACTAAAATAAAACCCCAAAAAAGAACAAAAACAATACACCAAAAAATAATTATATAAAATAAAACACAGTCGGTACAGGCAGACAGGATAGGCTAACAGTGCATTTAAAATTTTTTAGGTAAGGATTCAAATTTTAATGGGCCATCACTGGCAGGAGGGGGGAAGGCAAGGCAGGGGGACGAGGTAGCGGAAGTGGAAATCATGGCAGATAGAGTGAGGAAAGCCCTCAGGTCCCTTAAGACGGAGAAAGCACCGGGGCCAGATAAATTACATCCAAGAGTGCTGAAGGGACTGGTGGATGTCCTGGCGAAACCCTGGTGGAGCTTTGCGGCATCTCTCTGAGGACAGGGTGGGTGCCCCAGGACTGGAAGGTGGCGATATAGTGCCTATCCACAAAGGGGGGACCAAGGGAGGTGACAGGGAACTACAGGCCCATCAGCCTGACACGGTGGTGGACAAGGTGATGGAGGGCATTGTCAAGGAGAGGCTGGAGGGGACCCGTAAAAGTCGGGGTGCCTGGACGATAGACAGCATGGATTCGGCCCAAGGAAATCATGTCAGACAAACCTTGTGGAGTTCTATGACTGGGTGACGAGAGCCTTGGACCTGGGTAGACCGGTGGACGTCCTCTATCTTGACTTCAGCAAGGTGTTTGACACTGGTCCTCACGGGGGCCTGTTGAACAAGCTGGGAGAAATGGGGGGTAGAGAACCAGATGATCAGATGGATAGGCAACTGGCTCCAGGACCGGACCCAGAGGGTCGTGGTTGGCGGGATAGTCTCATCCCCAAGGAGGGTCATTAGTGGGGTCCCTCAGGGATCAGTCCTTGGGCCCTTCCTGTTCAATGCCTATGTCTCTGACATAAGGAAGGGTATCAGGAGAGAGATAAGTCTCTTTGCAGATGACTCAAAACTGGGGACGGTGGTGGATGAGGAGGAGGGGAGGGTGGCCCTACAGGGGGGATCTGGAGGCTCTGGAAAGGTGGTCTAGAAAGTGGAAGCTGAGGTTTAATTCAGGGAAATGCAAGGTTCTTCATCTGGGAGCCAGAAACCCAGGCCAAGAGTACACCTGGGAATGCTACAAGTCTCAATGGTTGACAGGGAACTGGGGGTGGTGGTGGATGTCAAGATGAACAACTCGGAGACTTGTAGAAGGGCAGCGCCGAGGCCAACAGGATTCTGGGATGCTTCGCTAGGGGGATCACCTCCAGAAGGAGGGAAGTGATACTCCCCCTGTATAACTGCTTGGTTAGGCTGCACTTCGAGTACTGTGTACAGTTTTGGAGGCCACACTTAAAGAGGGACATTCAACTCCTGGAGAGGGTCCAGAGGAGGGCAACCAAAATTATCTGGGGCTTGGGGGACAGGACCTATAGGGAAAGGCTCGAAGAGCTAAATATGTACACATTGGAAGAGAGAAGGGACCGGAGGGACATGATAGAGGTCTTCAAGTACATGAAGGGGTTAAATAGAGGAGAAGCAGTCAAGGTGCTCCGAAGGAAGGGGGGGTAACTAGAGGGCATGGGTGGAGGCTGGAGGGGGGAAGATTCAGGAGAGAAAGGAGGAGGTACTACTTCACTGAGAGGGTGGTGGAGCCATGGAATGCACTGCCCATGGGGCTGGTGGAGGCAGAGGCGGTGAAAGGGTGGGACAGGTACAGGGGAAGGGTTCTGGATGCAAAATCCTGTGCAGTGGGAATATCCGGGACTGGGAAGGGAGAAGCCAGAGAGGACGAAGGGGGCAGCAAGGTCAGCTCTCAGGGTGGGGGCTGACCAAATGAGCAGACACAAAAGACCGTTAGGCCTATTCTGCTGGCATTTTAATATGTTAATAAATTGTCCAAGTCCCAAAGGTCCTCTCACCACCAACAAGATTGGACAACCCTCTCAGGGGCTCACACCTCCCGTAGCAGACAGCTGAAATCGTCTTATAAATCCTTCCAAAATAAAACCAAAACGTTCCCCAGTCCTCAAGTACTCTCACTACTGGAGTCTGGGGAAATAATGGATGACACTCTCACTGTCGATAAAGTGAATAAAAGCAAACAGTCTGACCGTAAATTCAGGAGAAGGGGCAGGATACCAATAGTCCTCCAACAGACCTCTTCGGGATCAGCCACAACTCTGAGACCATAGACAGCCCTGAAAAAATGACCTAGCGGTTGGCCTTGGGCTGTAGCAGCAACCACGGAACCCCCTGATAGAACCCACCTACTGATAGGACCCCCAGGGAGCCCTAGGGATCAGCTCCCACCACCAACTCCCCGATGGATAGGAGCACATATACCCGCACTGTCACAGACCTTTGCACAACCTACCAGACAGAACAGGGCAACACTACTTGGTCCCAAATTGCGCTGCTGACGTCCCTAAATCCACTGATTAAATCCCTCAGCAGTTCCTCTGCAAAACCAAGTCCTTTAGGTCTTCAACTCCTTAGTCCGTATACACACACGGACTGACAGACGATAAACCAGTCAGCAAACAAAGGGGAACAATTACATTTACACCCCAGACCTGAAGGAGTTCTCAAACTCAGCCCGGCTCTCAGCTGAAATGACCCTTTAGTTCATACGCACAAACACCTTCCAACAATCAGAAGGCCAGTCAGTAGCAGGCCGAACCCCTCCCGGTGTAGCCGAAAGACCTCACACACTCACACGGCTCAACTCCTTACTGGAATAGGAGCAAAACCAGACAAATAGGAGCAGAACCAGATGACTGATAAGCCAGTCGGCAACAGCAGGGAAGCAGTTACACTCGGGTCCCAGTCCTCACAGCACTTCTCAGTGGTGCAGGGCAAACAAAGGGCAGAAACAAAACCCTCGTTCGACTGTTCAATTCAGAAAGAATAGGCAAAACGAGTAAATTTACCAAGAAAACGGTCAAACTCTAACACTATACAACTTAAAATTTTAGTTAAAACACACAAGACTGCGGAGCAGCTTGCAGCACGCCCAGCCTGGCGGCCATCTTTTAGAGCCAGAAATTCCAGCATTAAGGCAAAGGATGTCTAAGTTTGAAACAAAGTTGGAAGATCTTGAGGGGAAATCACGTAGGAATAATATCATAATCTACGGTTTGCCTGAATCCTCCGAGGGCACAGACCCTATTAATTTCACCTAAGTGTTGTGCGAGAACACTGCAGGTACCTCGCCGAACAATTCTACCTATGTGATAGAAAGAGCTCACAGGGTCTTGCGCCCTATGCATTCCCGAGGAGATCCACCTAGACCATTTTATATCAAATTCCTAAACTATTTGGGTAGATCCCACATTTTGTCAAAAGTTAAAAATAATAATAATAATGTTGTTTGAGATGGAAAGAAATTACGTCTCTCACAATATCTTCACAGGAGGGGATTTTCACCCATTGTAAGCAAGTTTATTGCTGCGGGAATTAAATTCAGAATGCTCTACCCAGCCAAATTATCTATTAATAAAGACAATATCACCTAGACATTTGAGTCCCCAGATCAGGCAAAGAAACAGCTATGTCAAATCTTCCCCAGTCTTTTTAAATCGGGTTGAGCTTCAGCCGTGCTGTATGGAACTCAACTAAACAGCTAATGTACAAGTTAATCTCCTATTTGAGATGTTTCGTTTTGGACATACTTTTGTAATAAGTCACATTTGAGCTTTTCCCTTAAGACCTTATGTCAGCTATACAGCAGAACTTTCAATTACTTATCGGCTCTCTTCTCTGGACAACTGCATATTTTTATAAGAGACTATGTGTCGTTTCTCTATTTCTGTCTGTAATGGTGGTTGTAAGCAAAATTTCTATTACATTTACTAATTTGCTTGGTTTTAGGAGCATAAAATAAGCCAGTTTGGCCTTGTAAACGTTTGGTCTTGATGTTCTGAATATAAGGTTATTGCCTATTGCTTCTGCCTTTAACAGGATTACGAGGGTTAGATTTCACACAGGCATGGGTTGTTTATACCTTTTCTTTTGGTGCATTAGGTGATTTGCTTATTTACTTTTAATAACCTGCTTTCTTTTTAGTAAAAAGTGCAGCTTCTAGAATTTTCCCTGTTGCGCATCTACATTGAGATTGTTAGTAACTCACACTGTGCCATGAGGGGACGGTACTGTTTTGTGTGCAAACTTCTAGATGCAACATTGGGTTTAGAGCATCAAGCCAGACAGCTACAATTAATAATAAAGTTATTTGGTCTTGAATTTAGCTTAGGTAATTTACAATTATGAGAACAGGCTCCTTCAAGTAATGCTATCATTTCTATGCATTTTAATTTGATATTTAATAATTGTGAGCTATTCAGAAGGGAGGATTGGAGTTCGTATCTTGTGCAGTTTTGTATAATGAGCCAAGGTGAGACATTCTGTTTACCGCCAGTAATCTTTAGAGAACCTAGTTATTTCTGAAAGATTTGATAGTAGGTTTGAGGTTTGTCTCTCTCTCATAAGTTTGAGTCGGGAGCATATAGACGTTGAGCGTAATTTAGTGAAATTTACAATGCCAAATTTTAAACACAATTTGACTCTTCATTTTCTCCAAAATATGATTAGCTGGGGATAAGCAAACTGGTAGTTATTTCATTTGTATATAACAGCAATAAGATACGACAGGGTGTGGGTTGTTGATTGATAAGAGCACACCCCCAGGTGCATTGTTGGGCACGAGGCACTTGCGCCAAGTGACTACAGCAGCTGGGTAGTGCTCTTATCAATCAACAACCCACACCCTGAAGTATCTTATTGCTCTTATAAAATGGGTAACAACTATTTCTATAACAATCAAACAAAACTCTGGATGCATTATTAAAGATTTAATAATAGTATGTTATTTTATTTAAATATGGTGATAAAAATAGTCCCTAGACTTGGGTGGAGGAGTGGTAAAATTGATTGAACAGCAACTCACTGAAAAATGCAAAACCAGTGAGTTGGAGGGACAGCAATGTATTATTTGAGCAGTTTGGGTCCGACTCTGTAACTGTGTTTTCCCACCTTTTCTTTTTGTTTATAAAGTATTACTGTATTGCCTACTTTCTTTATCCTGTTTTTTTTTTCTATTTTTTCCCCTCATTCAAGACACAGAGGACGGGATATTCAGACTGCGCCAGGCTGTGGCGCAAGCCTGGGCGCAGCGCAACTTGGATGTGTAGGGGCATGGACAGGGTGCTATTCAACGGAGCTGCGCCATGGCACAGCATAATTGAATATCGCACCTTGGCCACCCGCAGTGCGCATGGCGCAGTGGCACTGTGCCAGCGCAAGTGGCCAGAGTGGAGCAGGGGGATGCGCTAGCGCAAGTGCCGTTGCAATAGGCGCAACCACCGCGATATTCAAAAGTGCACATGTAAATGGGGCCATAATGTGCATAAGGAGCAAATGGGTCCATTTGCATATCGTCTCTTCATTTGAATCCCCGCGTGCGCCGATCCCGGTGACTTTGCGCCTGGCACCCTGCCAGGCTGCAGCTGTTGGGGACCGATGCCCCCTGCACAAGCAGCAACACGCTCCGACACCTGATCGCGGGCATATGAATAATATGTAGACGTCCCGTATTCCTGGTGGTCCAGTGGACCGCTCGCAGCCCAATCGCAGGCATATGTTGAAATATTACAGTCTTATATCCCTGGTGGTCCAGTGGACCGATCGCGGGCATATGTAGATAAATAATAGTCCCATCTCCCTGGTGGTCCAGTGAACTACACGCAGCTCGATCACGGGCATATGTAATAAAATAATAGTCCTATATCCCTGGTGGTCCAGTGGACCGCTCGCAGCCCGATCGCGGGCGTCAGTAATAAATAATGACACACCAATCCAGCCATGGTGGTCAATGGTACCCCTCACCCGCCCACTGAACCCGCCTCTCCCCGGTCAGCGGCGGGCGGCAGCTCCCACCGCTTGAAGCCGCCGCGACTGACTCCATATGATAGGGCTGTCGCCCATTGGTCCTGGCGTGAGCCAATGGGCGTGCAACTATCTTGACTCTACGGTCCAGATATGTGAATGGATCCATTCACATATCTGGACTTGTAGTACTGACGGGCTGCACGCCTATTGGCTCATGCTGTGGACCAATGGGCATACAGTCCCTACCGCACGGAGTCAGTCGGTGGGGTGGCAAGAGGTGAGCTGCCCCGCCGCTGACCGGGGGAGCGGACAGTGGGGCCCATTGGGCGGTGAGGAGGGGGGTACCACTGACCACCAGGGTTGGATTGGTGTGTCATTATTTATTACCGACGCCCACGATCGGGCTGCGAGTGGTCCACTGGACCACCAGGGATATAGGACTATTATTTTACTACATATGCCAGGATCGGCTGTGAGCGTCCACTGGACCACCAGGAATATAGGACTATTATTTTACTACATATGCCCGCAATCAGGCTGCATGCGGTCCACTGGACCACCAGGGATATGGGACTATTATTTATCTACATATGCCCGTGATCGGGCTGCGAGTGGTCCACTGGATCACCAGGATATAGGACTATTATTTTACTACTATGCCCGTGATCGGGCATGGAGAGGCGTCACCGCAGAAGGTGCTGCGGGCTCGGTGGCCACCCACAGGTGGCAACTGCCGTGTTGCGCCCTCGTCTGACCAGCTCACCTGTGGGTGGCCAGCTGTTGATCCTTTTTTGGCTCACCTGTGTGCAGCGCAAGTAGGGGTTGCGCATGCATAGGCTCAACACATCCCGGGCCTGAATATTGGGATGTCTTGGTGTGTCTGTGGGCACACGCCCCCCACCTGTACATGCATTACTGATGACTCTGGCGCGTACGATTTGTGCCAGGCGCAGTCCCTTTGAATATCGCGCTAGGCATATCAGTGGGTTGTGTATAATTGTGTTAGCCATGCACAACCCTTCTGAATATCTCGCCCAGAATGTTTATCATGGAATGTTTACCATGGAATACAGGGATTCAAAATTCTGCTCATTTCCGCTGGTAGAATGTTACTCTTCCCAACATATTGTACACACAGACAACAAAGGCCTGTTTTAGAGCCAGTGACTCAATTATCTCACTGTCAAGGCAAGCAGATGAGATTTCCCTGATGAGCAGGTAAAGACAGAAGGGGAATTTTTCACTGTTGGTAAACAAACAGTTGTAATGAAAACTATAAACAATACTTAATGTTGCTAATTTGTTTATGTGTGTAAGGAGAGTGTGATGATCAGGGAAACATGATTTAATTAATTTGTTATATTTTTTATTTAAGATAGTTTAATTTTTAGGGCCCAGTTGAAGGTTTTTACAGTGTAAAGGTAGCAGCCATGTTTGTGATGGAAGATCAGTTCTGGTTGCAGAGGGACTGATGGAAGATATCAGTTGCTCAGTGGTATTGCTACCCTTTCACCTATGGAGGTTAAGGTATTAGGAAAGTAGTGCCACCTTTCAGTTTGTTGACAGGTAAGGACACACCTTTTGACCAATCAGGGTGAAGGATTTCTTTTACCCATTTTATAATGTGTGATAAGGTACTCAATGTTTTTTATGACTTGGATTTGGAGCAGTTATTATATCCTTATATACTTTGCATGACAATTTATGAATAGTTTCACATGCATTCTGTTAAGAGTTCACAGTAGATTTATTTTCATTTTCAATTGTACTTAGGAGAGCTTCTTGTGGGTATAATTTTTTTTGGATATTACGATCTCGCAAATATTTTTGCATGATACAGATAAATACTGTCAAGCTTGCAGTCTTAAATTTGTTTACCTCTAGAACCTTTTCTGAGTATTAGATAAGTATGTGTTAAGAGGGATATAAATTTATTTATTTCTCCTCTCGCTCTTACCACCTGTAAAGGGTATAGGTGATTTCTAAGTATAGATACCTAGGATTATTTTATTTGTGTGCAATTTATATGAAAAGGCCCCGTGAAGGGAATAATTACCAGTAATGGTGGCACTCCTTTCTTTTTGTTCTGTAGTATTCCTTTTAACTTTTTAAAGAGGCTCCTTTCCTTTGTTTGGCATAGCATATATAAACTAACAAGGTTTATTATCAATATTACAGGGCGCACCAGATCGCTTATATATTAAAGGGGTGTCACTACTATGAAAATATGTATTGCAACATTTTCTTTTTTGATTTTTTCAGGTGCCATTCTGAACTTATGATTTTTTTCTCTTTCTTTTTTGGCCCTCAAATATCCCTAGGCATGAAGGTTACAACACCCCCCTTTATGTTACACTATAAGTGTTTTTTTGCAGATAGCAGTGGAGTCCTTTATATTTTTGCCTTTTCTGTAGGGCAAAATAAATAGTGGAGCTGGGAGACTTGAGTTTCTGATTGGGCTTATTACAGGGTTATTTTTTTTTTCCTAGGAGTTTGGTTTTAGGGACTGGGGCTAGTTGGGTACTGTACATATATTAGTTGGTGCATTTTCTATGGGTTACTTAATTCATTTAGGGGAGGGAGGAGAAGGGGTCTTATACTTGACAAGCTGAAGGTCTCACGCTATATATACTTAATCTGGCAGACATTATAAATCTGTGGCATTGGGATGAGTAATATATGTATTAAAGTGGCCTCACGGAATGAAAAGAGATTGCGATCAAAACTCAAAAGGATGCAGATTCTTAATTATTTGAATTTATTGGAATATAACCTAGTTTTTATACAGGAGACACATTTAGTAATAGTTGAAGTGGACTCTCTTAAAAAATTCAGGTTTAAAACAATTTATGGGGCAGGGAAATATACTGTGAGAAGTGGAATGGCAATCTTAATTGACTCTTTGTTAGACTTTCATCTTTCAAATCTCATTTCAGACCAAGAAGGCAGATTTATTTTAGCAGTGGGAAGACTTGGTCAATTTAAATGTGTTTTTGGTTCTATTTACAGTCCAAATGTTAATTGTGTATCCTTCCTTATGCATTTATTGTCAGTCATTTCACCTTTTCTTTCCCATTATATAATTTTAGTGGGTGACTGGAATATTCCCATTGATCCCTGATTTGATAAATCAAATGTATCTAACCCTACCTTGTCTGTGGAGTATACAGCCCTGCATGAGCTATTAAAGATATGCAACCTAATAGAATCATGGAGAATTCATTTTCCAAATACTAGGGAATATACCTTGTCTCTCAAGCTCATAATTCATCTTCCAGGATAGATTACTTTTTAGTATCTAAATATTTATTACCCTATTTAGAAGACCTGAAAATATTACCTAGAATTATTTCTGACCATTCACTAATTCATCTAAAATTAAAAATAGGTTACCCAACGTAAAACATTTTATGTGGAGACTTAATAATAGCATGCTAAGACAAAATTATATAGTATATTTTATTAATAAAGCTATTACATCTTTTTGGGAGCAGAATTCACAAGCTATGGATAAAATGGACTTAGTCTGGGCAGCCTGTAAATGTTACTTAAGAGGGGAATTCATCAGATTTGGAGTCAAGCTAAAACATCAAAAACCGGAAAGGGTCCAATATTTAACTTTTAAAATATGCTAACTAGAATCCAAAGACCCTAATTCCCTTACACCACAAGAATCTCATGAGATTCGGTCACTTAAAGAGGAACTTTTTCTTCTAACGAAAGAACAAGTTGAACTTCTCATAATCAGATCAAAGGCCTCTTATACGGACTTAGGGGAAAAACCAAGTTGTTAGCAAATAGACTTAAGAGGTTAGAGCAATCTAAACATGTTGAGTCTATTATTTCTGATAGGACCAAAAAAGTCATTTTTTTTTTTTTTTTAAACTTTCTTTATTTATTATTTTGATGCCACCTAGACAAAATACATACAGATTACCTTCATCCTTCTAGCATAGATGGTTACAAAGGAATTCTCATAGGCAATTTCATACACTCAATTACTTGATCAAGATCAGTGGTGGTGTTGGATACCCATATATTTCATCAGGTTGTCTGCATATACAAATCATTTCGTCTTCAGATATATATTACTAGCACCTTTTTTCTTTTTATTGTTGATTACGGGACCAGCAGTGACCTGGAATCGTAATATCCTGTCACCAACAAAATACAATTGGGGACTAAGATTCTCAGTGAGGGGACTGCTCAGGTCTAGTAAGAACTCAAATAATTAAGGGATAAAATCAGGCCTTTCCCCTGCCATGTATAAGACCCATCGTCTCTATAGAATTTCAAACTGAGGTAATCTTTTATTCAAAGAGGCTGTCAATGCCTCCATCCTGTATATATTTATCATAATTTCCTGCCATTTATTTAATGTGATAGGGATATGAGACAACCAGTTTTTAGTTATGACCTTCTGGGCAGCTAAAAATTTTATTTTCAGAAACTTAATTGTAATGAGGTCTCTACACTCCTTCGGCATTTCTAAAAACAAAAAGCATGTGGGGGACACCATCAGGTCTGGAGCAATTATTGCTCTTAGGGCTTGTTGCAAGTCCAACAGGAAGGTGGACAGCACTGAGCAACTCCATAACATGTGTAAATATGATGCCTGCGCCTGACCACAGTTCCTCCAACATTCTGCTGGGTTGTCACTCAAGATCTGCCCCATAGTCTTTGGGGAGCGAAAATACCTAGTAAAGATCTTCCAGGAAAAATCCTGCCAGCTAGTGGCTGATAAGCCCCAATGTATTTTAGTTTGAGCCCATGTCCACACCTCCTCCGAAATTTGACTCCCCAAATCCTTTTCCCAGGCCCTCTTTATGGATTCTGTGGTGTCCCCTCTCCATGACAATAGGTCTTGGTAAAGGCTGGAGATAATATGTGTCCTGATGGGTGCCCTCTCTATCGCCTTTTTAAAAGTGAAGGCAATCTGGGGAGGTAATGAAGTCCCCCATCTAAACTCTGTGACCAGACTTCTCACAAAGTTTCTGATTTGAAAGTATCTAAATCTATCTTGCCAGGGGATTTCATATCTGTTAACATGTGCTTCAAAGGGAACAATCTCTCCCTCTTCTATGAAGTGCCAAACTAAATGCAGACCCCTTGCCTCCCACCTCTTAAACCCGTTGTCCCACGCACCAGGGAGAAAGGTGTCTAAATATGGAATAGACAACAGCAGGGATGTCCAATTGTTGGCCCTTTTGTCTTTCAGGATGTTATACCACAATTCAAGTGTGAGGGCTGTGAAGGGATTCTTCATTTGACCTAAATGAGGCCTCTTCCCCTGTCTGAGGAGCAGACTGTTTATGTTAAAGAGTGCCCCTTCTTTAAGTTCTAGGTTTTTCCATTTAGAAATGTATAAGTTGTCTAACCAGTACATGACTGTCCACAGCTGTGCAGCAAGATAGTACAGCTTAAAATTGGGTAATGAGAGGACTCCTGCCTTTTTCAGGATCTGGAGTACCGAGAACCTAATCCTAGGTTTGTGTGAGCCCCATAAAAACGGGAGACCACCCTGTTTAGTACATTAAAATCCGAGTCTGGTATTCTGATAGGTATTGTTTGTACCAGGTATAGTAGTTTGGGGAAAATTATCATTTTTATGGCCTCTACTCTCTGGGTCAAAGAAATGGAGATAGTTGTCCATTGCTCTAATTCTAACCTGATATTTTCCAAGATTGGGGAGAAATTCAGTGAAAATAAATTGTCTACCTGAAATCCCAGTTGTACTCCCAGGTGCTTAATATGGGTTAGGTCCCACTTAAAAGGATACCTCTGATTAGTTTGATCTGATGGCTCATAGTGCATTTTTAAGACCTCCGTCTTAGATACATTCATCTTATATCCGGCCAAGAAACTGAATTCTGTTAGGGCAGCCCACAATTCTTCTAATGATTGTTCTGGATCCCGAAGGTAAACCAGAAGATCGTCCGCATAAAGGGCAAGTTTATGCGTTTCCCCCCCTAATTCCCACCCCCGTATCTCCCCATCCTGTCGCAACGCTTGGGCTAGCGGTTCAAGGTACAGGGCGAAAAGAAGGGGGGAGAGGGGGCAGCCCTGCCTAGTGCCTCGCAGCAAAGGTATCGGGTGGGAGACTCTACCATTTATTTTTACATAAGCCCTTGGCTTAGTATATATCTTATTTATGATCTTTACGAAGGCTTCAGAGAATCCAAACCTACCAAGAGTTAACTCCAAAAATTTCCATGCCACCCAGTTGAAGGCCTTCTCAGCGTCCAAACTCAGAACCATACAAGGGGCCCTCGACCGGGTGGCATGGTACATCACATGTAGCGTTCTTTTAATATTGTCTTGGGTTTGTCTACCTGGAATAAACCCTGTTTGATCATAATTAATTAACTTGGGTAGGATCCCCTCTAATCGTTTCACTAGTATCGAAGCATATAGCTTATAGTCAATATTCAATACAGATATAGGACGATAAGACCCACATTGAGTAGTATCTTTTCCCGGCTTGGGGATACTCGAAATGACTGCATACTTCCAAGTATCTGGTAAATCCTCCCCGACTGTGCCAGTCTGCAGGCCCTCATTAGCGGATTATTTATCTCCTTTCTAAAGAATTTAAAAAATTCAGGGGTGTATCCATCTGGGCCAGGAGATTTCTTAGTTTTCAGTCTCTTAATTGCAGCTTCTAATTCTGTTGGAGATACAGGAGAATCTAAGGATTCTCTAAGTTCTTGGGACAACTCTGGTAGCTTTAATTTGTTTAAATAGGTTTTAATTTGTTCTCTATCTGGGGAATGATCCGACCTATAAAGGTTTGTGTAAAATTCCCTGAAACCCGAAGTAATTTTTTCCGAGGACTTTACTAAGTCTCCAGTCTTGGGATCCCTAATCTGTGTGATCGTGTTCTCCACAGTTTGCCATCTAAGTCTCTGTGCCAGGAGGTGAGAAGCCCGAGGGCCAGACTCGTAATACCTCTGTCTTAGTCGCTGCAGTGCCTGTTCTGTTCTAATATCAATAATTCTCTGGATCTGTTGCTTAACTTTTAGAATTTCTGATTGTATCGAAGCCTTTCCTGTTGCAGCTTGGTCCAACAGGGCCTGTAGTTGCCCCTGAAGCTGTTCCAGCTGCTTATTTTGTTGTCGCTTAAAATGCGCAGCAAATTTAATACAATCCCCCCGAACACCATTTTGATAGTGTCCCACAGTACAGTATCAGGTATCTCCATGGACTCATTGTCTAGTTGGATTTGCGATAGTCTATTTTTAGCCATATCCGTAAACTCCTTCAAGTTTAAGAAGTAATTATTGAATCTCTAGAGAGACTGACCTCTTTTGGCCTTCCAACTCAGGGCTAATAACACCTGGGCATGGTCCGAAAGAACGGAAGGGATATGCCTACATTCCAGAACCTGGCCCTGATGTTCTCCCGAGAGTAGAATGTAATCAATCCTAGCATAGGAGCCATGCAGGTATGAGTAGTGGGTATAATCTTTTTTATTAGCGTTCTGATGTCTCCAGGCATCTATCCAGAATGTCCCCCTCAGATGCCTCCTAATTAGGCTGCCCACCGGAGTCTGTCTAAAGGCATGCACTCTGGAGGTATCTTTTTGATCCCAAATCTGGTTCAAATCTCCACCCACCACTAGCATTCCAATGTGGTATTCTGAAATCTTATGAAGCAGGGAACAGATGACTTCCTTTGTGGAGCTCGGTGGAGCATATAGAGAAGCCAGTGTGATAGGTGCACCCTCCAAATTACCCACAAGTATAGCCAAACGGCCCTCCGGATCTATATAACTATTGTTTTTTTGGAATTGAGTCCCCTCAGCAACCAGCACTGCCGCCCCCCCTTCTCTTCCCTCTTCCATAGGAAGCCGCAACAATTTTATCATAACCAAACTTCCCCAACTTCTGATGTTCAGATCTATTAAGGTGTGTTTCTTGTAATAGGATAAAGGAGGGGCTCTCTCTTTTCAAGGTTGACATAATTTTGTGTCGCTTTACCAGGTTATTTAGCCCATTAACATTGTGCGAGCTGATTTTAATCTTTTTACTATCCCCATTTATGTGGAAAGGCATACTACTCTTCAAATACACGGGAATTAACTCCTTCAGCTCCAATGGGTTCTTTGATATCCTCCACGTTTTTCCATCCCAGCTTGCCCCCCCATTATCCCTCAGTCCCCTTGTCGGATGCAACAAGCCCTGTATCTGTTCTTAATAGGTATAAACAGTCTGCCTATGTAACTGTATGTTTAACACTGAAATATGTAACCTAACATCAACACAAACAAAACACATAAATTCATATAACCTAGGAGGTACTCCTAACTGAGCAACTTGTACCTCCTGATAAACTCTATTTACAGCATGACTCCCAAGGTAGGAGAGCAGAGTATTCTGTTCCCTGAAAGACTGAGTAAACCACACTCGATTTGGAGGGAAAGGAGCCATATGTGAAGCTCGATCCTCCTGGACCCTAAAGCAATTGAGTCCTTGCCAGTGTCATGGCATACCATCATCAACAGCATTCCTGTTGAAATACATAATGTGGATAGCTTCACCTTGCCATGCCACCTTCACATAGCCTCCAGCTTACCCATCCACTCTTTCACCCCCCCAAAACCCACATCCAATCTTATCAGTTAAGGTTTGAAGATCCCTGTTATCTGGATACCCTGTCTGCATATTATAGGCCTCAAGGCCTCTAGTTTATCTTTCTAAAGCATCTCCAGATCCCCCTCAAAAGGCATCAGAGAACAGCCTTGTATAACTCTGGGCAGGAACTTGATTATGCCTGTATAGTTGACTCAACTAATGAATATTTAGAAAGTGTCTCTTATTATTTTTTTTTTATAAAGATAACAGTTGACAGAGGGCGTCCAGCCGCAACCATCTAAGCGTCCCAATTCCCTTTCCCACCACGTCGCCCATACCAGCGTGAGGGCACCAGACCGGGGTACCCCAGTTATTCCTTGAGTCGAAGCCTTTAATTTATAAATTAACATCCCACCCCCCCTCGCAATGATGCCATCCTGCTAGGAAGGTCTTACAGGACCGACAACCCCATCAAGTCATAATATTATGATAGGAATTTGGGAGCGCGCACCCCCTCCCCTATCCCATGTCAAAGTTTTAGTCTTTCCTCTCGGGTCACGGCCGCTCATCCGTCAATGCAGGTCTCCCAGTGCACCATAGTTGCAGCGATGGATGCCCCCCCAACCCCCACGCTTCCTATAGCAAACCATCCCAACATCTTAAGCCCCAAACCTATGTACCTTTATGTGAATGCTAACCTATTTCTCCCTACCTCCCCTCATTTAACTGTAGGTTGCGTCCCGAACATCCTTGCCTTGGTATGTCAATCCCTGTTTTGTCCTTATGTCCGGCAACGTGGCACCCCACACACTCCAGGGGACCCTTTCTCATTTTCCCTGGAATTGCGCTTTATTCAGAGGGTGAGCGTCTAGTGATACCCCCCATGCTTTATCACACAGGGGACATCTCCCAGACGCTAGGATACATGTCGAATTTGAATTCAGGTGCTCAGTTCGCAGTCTGCTGAGTGCTAGACTTCTTCTGGGGACTAGTTCTCCCTCAAGTACCCAGAGCCCCCCCCCCCACTGTACCTTGGGCCTCTGATGCCGCCCACGAAGTCTGTGTGCTTATTCGGTTTACTAGGGAAATCTAAGCTGCATTTTACCTTGATTTCTTTCAGTTTCCTTAGTAGAGGAGCATATGCCTGCCGTTGCTGTTGAATCAGCTGGGGGTAGTCCTGGTCGACTAAGAGTCGGGCCCCATTGTAATCCACTTGGCCTTGTTTCCATGCTGCCCTTAAAATCTTTTCTTTATCTCGATAGCTTGAAAATTTTACTATTATCGATCATGGTCTGGCTGTGGCTGAGGTTGGCTTAGGAACAAGTGACCGGTGCGCTCTTTCGACCTTAAAAGCAAAGGCCTGTGGCAAATCTAAGACATGGCGCAGTAGATCCTCAATAAAATCACTCATCTCACCGACCTCAGCAGACTCTGGCAGGCCATATATCCTGATGTTGTCTCGAGAACGTGCCTCTAGATCGAGACACTTGGCTGAAATGCTTTCATTTTGCTGTATTAAAAATTCGATTGCCCTGGAAATCTGCTGTAGATCATCCTCAGCTGTCGACACCTGGTCCTCTGCTCCGGAGACCCTGGTTTCTAACTTAGTTAAGTCAGAGTGTAACTTGCTGAACTCGAGTTTTGTTTCACTCCTGAATTGTTTTATTTCTGCCAAAAGTGTTTTGAATCTCATTCTGGAAAGGCTGTCCATCTCGGCTTCAGTGTCACCTCCCGCCGCGCTCAAGGGGGACTCCCTCTTGCTCGTAGCTGAACTTGCAGGGCTCAGTCCTGGATAATCTCGCTTCTCCTTTGAGTTCTTGGATCGGGATCTCCTCCTAGGTGTATTTCCATGATTTATTTTATGCATTTTCGCCAATATTATCAAAGTTTAAGCTGTGTGGAAATGGTTTTATGGATTCCGAGAGAGAGAGAGCTCTCTGATTAGGCTTCCATGCTGCCGATGACGTCACCGGAAGTCCCCAGGACCAAAAAAGTTTTAACAGATTATCAAGATATTTTAACTGAATTTTTTAATAATTATTTGGAGCTATATAGTCATATCCAGAATCCACCTACATCAGTGATGACTGATAGTTATTTGTACAATTTCAAATGTCCCCGTATTACAGAAGAACAAGCTCTAAACTAAATTCTGCCAATAGGTAAGGGATTAATGAAGCTATAGCTAGTTTCAGTATTAATAAGGCGCCAGGACTTGACGGTCCATAGCTAACTTTTATAAAACTTTTAAAAACTCCTTGGTCCCCATATTAAAGGAAGTCTTCTCCTTTATTTTGTGAAAAGGCCTTACTGAAACTTCGCTGTTGGAAAACAATATAATTCTGTTACCAAAATCTAATGATAATGTCACTATCGACCTATCTCTTTAATCAATTATGATATTCAAATATTAACTTACATCTTAGCTCAGAGAATTAAAAATATCTGGCATCCATTGATATGCAAGGACCAGGTAGGATTTCTCTCTACACGTCAAGCTTCAAACCATATGAGAAAGATTTCCCACATACTTTCTGCATCCAGAGAGTCCCAGTATTCAATGGTTCTGGCCTCTCTGGATGTTGAAAAAGCATTTGATAGAGTTAATCATAATTTTCTTTATGCTACCGTAGTTAAATTTGGATTTCCACCTGCTTTCATTGACTGGCTGAAAAATCGAAATTTAGATACCTGTAAATTTTCTTTCTCCGGCGGCTGATCTCCGGGCTTCTTTACTCCTGGTCTCCGGGCTTCCTTACTCCTGGGCTGCACCTCCTGATGCTGATAGGTAGGCAGGAATTAGACCTCTGCAGCAGGGGACATCTGGTCCTCCATTTCCTGTCTTCCTCAGTTCTTCCTAAAGCAGTCCAATGTGGCAATACTACAAGAACTTGAGAACAAAAAACAAGAATTTAAAGGCATATATGGCTGTGAGGCCAGCCAACTATATACATTCTGGGAGGGAATCCGAGGCCCGGAGACCAGCCGTCGGAGAAAGAAAATTTATAGGTATCTAAATTTAGATTTCTCTCTCCTAAGCTGGTCTCCGGGCTTCCTTACTCCTGGGATATACAAAAGCAGTACATCACCAGATGTTCCGGTTGGGAAGAATGTCAACAGCCCTTAAGGGTTCACCACCACTTGAAGCACTCGGCGGCCAAAGGATGCCTCCACTGAGGACATCACCTCCAGCGAAATTTTTTTTTTTTTTTAAAGTGTGCTGTCGATGCTTCTCTGATGTACTCCTACGAAGGGGCCATGGGCTCTCACTGAGCCATGCAAGTTACTCCGGCCTGAGGATAAGCTGTGGAGGTGACGGATTGAATCAGTCTGGCTATAAAGCCTATTGAATCCTTGCTTCCCAAAATTTTTGTCCGTAGCTGACATGAACAAACTTGAAGTTTTGCAAATAGCTTCCTCTCTCTTAATGTACATTTTCCTCACTCTTCCCAGGTCTAGTGTATGAAATTTTCCTTCCTTATTGCTTTTAAAGAGTGGGCAGAAGGAAATAAGAATGAACCCTTGATTGTAATGAAGGGAAGACATAACTTTTGGCAAACAAAAATTTGAACTGTTCTAGCCTGAAGAACGAGTGTACACCTCTTGGGTAAACAATGCTTTTAGTTTGCCGACAATCCTGGCTGAAGTAATAACTTTGAGAAAAAAAGGTGACCTTTATTTTGAGATACATGATGGAAGCCTTGAGAGGCTCAAAAGGGGGCCTTGGTCACAGCCTTGAGCACCATATTAAGACTCCAAGGTGGTAGCTTTGGTGGATTGGAGGACATTTTAATGTTGCTGCCTTTAGAACCACCAGACATGGGGATATGAGCTCAACGATTCCCCAGAGTCTGCCAAGAGTACCCCCAGCACATAAACCTGAACTTGTAAGGTGGCTAGTTGCAGTTCTTTGTCCATCTATCTTAAAGGAACTGCAGTAGTACAGGCAATTATATTGGGTCATTCTATATGTGCCTGAAATGAAACCAAAACCCAAATTTTCTCCGGATTCTATAATGCACTTTGCAAGAAGAAGAGAGACATGAGTTCCCCATCATGTCAATAACAGGAGCTGTGTAGCAGAGATCCTTTAAATTTTTTCACTCAGTCTCCAGGACTAGAGAGACAAGTTGTTGAAATGGGATGCAGAACCAGAACTTGATGGAGAATGTCCAGCTGAACTTGAATGTTAGAGGTGGTCACCTTGACCAATGAATGTTAAACAACAAAGTGCAGAAAGGCCATAAGGGACAGACTAGAATCATGACTGTCCTGTCCAAAGCCACTTTGTGGAGGGCCCTTGATAGGGGCGGTGTTGGAGGAAAGGCATACAGGAGACCGAACAGATCCCAGTTTAGGGGGAAAGGTGTCCTGAGCCACCGCTGATTCGTCCTTGGCCAGGGAACAGAATTGCTCTTCCTTGGAGTTCTGCCAGCAGGCGCAAAGATCTGTCTGAGTATTGCCCCACTGTTCTGTCTGGATGTGGGAGGCACTGTCCTTCAGCTCCTACTCCCTTGGTTGACCAACCTTGCGACTGAGTCATTCTGCTGTGACAGTTTCCTGACCTGGTGTATACACATCGCTCGGTGGTGCTCATTCCACTGAAAGAGAACGGATTCCTTTAGCATCTTTGAGCTTCTTGTGTCGCCCTGATGCCTCGGGGCATGACCTACTGTTCACATCTCAGGAACATTTATGCTGTACCTTGTGTCCAACAGCGAACACCTGCCCGGTGCCAAAAGCTGATGCAGGTGAGCCCTCCCTAGCTCCTGAGGCTTGCATCAGTCGGGAATCAGAATTAGTGTGGATGGCCTAACTTGTAGCCCTTTATGACCTCTGACCTCTGGGACCATCAGTGTAGGGAGGGTTTAATCTGTCTCAATGAGCTGTGTGAAAAAATAAGCAGGCAGCTGAGAAGCATGTGAAAACTCCTTGATGAGCTTTTGAAGATCCCAAAATTTTGTTTTCGGGGGGAGAAACCTTGTGCCATGATGTGTGCCCTCCAGGAGGATCAAGGTCTGGTTTGGAATTAGGGAATTCTTTTCTCCAGTTGAGGACAAAACCGTGTGCCATCAGGCACCAGACTACCTCTGCCACTGCTTGTAAGGCTTAGTTGAGCTGTGGGGCCTTTAAGTGGACTATGACCGCTACTAGCACCCTAAATACTGTCCGTGGGTCTGAGGAAGACCACCATGGCAGAGTTTGAGTTGGAAGTACTGCTCTCCCACTCTGAACCTGGGATAGTGCGTGTGTCATTACTGAGTGGGAATATGCAACTAGGCATCTTGCAGATTTATGGATGCCGGACAAACCCCTTTTTGCACTTCTCTGATGACAAGGTTTCCACCTTGAAGGGTCTGCTGCGGACAAAACTATTCGAGAATTTGAGATCTAGAACTGGCCTGAGTCCCCCCGTGCATTTTGGCACGATGAATAATGGGGAGAAAAAGCCTCCAATTGACCTTTGTAAGGGAACTAGCCTGTTTGCAGAAAATCTGTAATGGCCTGTAGCGTTGCCATTGCCTGTCTTTCAGATGGGTTGCCAGTGAAGGAGGTGGGGTAGTAGGGGCTTGTATTAGGTAACCCATGCTGGTAATGTCTATGACCACTCTGTCCGACTCGGTTTAGGCCCATTCATGGAGACTTTAATAAAAACCTGCCCCCTACTGGAGGATGTGCCTGGATAGCATGTTCTTGTTCCCCCCCACCCAAGAAGTTAGTATGTTAACCCTTAAGGTAACCTTTGTAATGCAGAAAGGCATCTAGGGCCTGAAGATTGGCCACCGCCTCTTGAAGTGGCATGTGAGCCTTGGCCATCTCCCCATAATCCCTCACTGCCTCCTTCATGGCTGAGCCAAACAGGAGATTACCTTTATTGGGTAAGATAACCAACTGGCTCTTACAGGGGTGACTGCTGGCCAGGCTCCCAGCCAGAGGTTGCAGCGAATTGAGGTTAGAAGAAACATGGTGCGACAGATGCACCTGACCGCTTCCTGTTATACACCTGCTGCATACGCCGAAGCCAAACCCAAGAACTGTAGTTGATGAAAAATAGGCATGTTCCTCTCTGGGTTCATAGGAAATGCAAAGGCTAAAACTGGGGCTATGGAGAGAGCGGCTTAGGTTGAAAGGATTGGCGAATGCCACCTTGAGACGTTGTTGATGCTTGGAGGGCCTAGTTGAGTGAGGCATCTGCTTTCCCATGCACTGGGTCCCTGAGAGAAACCCCTCCTTCAGCAGGGATAATTTATTTCTTGGTTAGGTTAGAAATTGGAGGATCGATTCTGGGGCAGTCTGACCACTTTTCCGATTGTTTCTTACTAAAATCTGAGAACACTTGGAGAGCCACTGGGTCACTAGATAGGTGCATGCTGGACCTTGCCACTTCTCCTTTAGAAGGTCCCTATGGCTGGAGGAATAAGGAAGGCTGAGGCCGGTCTGGTGGCAGCTGCCTGGTGAAAAACCTGTATCGTCTGGGTGGGAGCCTCTGGGACAGATCCAAGGTGAATCTCGACTACGACCTCATTTAAGAAAAAGACTAGGCCCTCCAGGTCAGAGATTCTGAACTGTGAGACAACTGGGTATTGCATTCTTGTGAAGTCTTCCATCTGGTGCCCCCGAAGCTTGCCCGTGAAGCATGCAGGGTCCAGAGCAATGGCCCTATTTTTACCTGTCGAAGAAGCCTGGAGACCAGAGAGGGGGTGCGGACTGCTGGGTCTCCCAGTCGCCGTTGCTCTCTTACACCTGGAGGTTGCCGCTTGCTCAGGCCCGTCTCTCTGTAGCTATCATTCTGAGTCGAGGAAGGGGCTGCCTCCTTTGAGGCCTGGACATTCACAGATGCTGCCTTCTAACGTATTAGGCAAGCGACCTAGCAAAAGAGATTTAGACGCATGGTCCTCCAACATGTTAGGCCAAGCGGACCATCTTGGTAATTAGTAGTGGGGGCAAGCAGCCCTGGCATTGTAAAAAGGGGGCCTACACCTCTTTGACACCCCCCCCCCGGGGAGGTTTCCTGACTCCATGCTGCTGAAGCTGCAATGAATTGTGCTGGCCCCTTCAGGGCAAAATACTGAGCTTTGTGCTGCTAAAGCAGCTACGAACTGATAAATTGTGCTGCCCCTTTAAGGGCAAAATACCAAACTTTTGTTGTTAAGGCAATGCTGGCCCTTTGAGGGCAAACTATTGAGTTTTCAGAGATCTGGCCCTTTTTTGAGATCATAATATGTATTGTTTGGAGCCTGGAATCCTGCTGTGCAATATTTCTTGCTGGGGGTGGGGGGGCGTTGCACAGCACTGATCAGAAGCTTTGCGTGGATGCTCCTGGAGTCCCCCTGTGTATCATGGCGCTGGTCGACGAGAATTTCCTGAGAGTCAATGAGCCGCCAATCTAGTGCTGCAGTCCCGCCGTTGACAAGTGGCTGATGTTAGAATGCCAGTCGTCGACGAGACCTAGCATTAGCGCTCCTTGCATAGCGTTGATGAGCTGCCAATCTAGTGCTGTAGTCCCACCGACAATGAGTGGAAGGGAGTAGTCATCGAGATCTAGTAATAGTGCTCCTTGCGCCCCGCCACAGCTCCTTATTGCTTTTAGAGGCCTTTCGAGATACCAGTTAGTGCACCTCGTGCCCTGCAGCAGTCGACGAGAACTCCCAGGACATCAACAAGCTGCTATAGAAGTGCTGCAGGCCCAGCTGCTATAGAAGCGCTGCAGGCCCATCACGACGAGCGGCTGAAGCAATCAGGATGCCGCCCGTCGACGGGAAATATACGGGGCTGTCAGAGGAGGACAAATCCTAGCAAAGCACTCCGGTGCTGTTTTCGTCCCCCTAATTGGATAAACGGCATAAGGGTAGAGCATAGACACTTGTACCTAGGTTTGCTGGTTGAGCCCAAAATCACAGGAAAAAAACACCGCACTGAAGTGGGGCCAGTCTGTGCAGCATGCAAGGCTGAGGCTGGAACCCTCATGTGAGCGCTGAAAACCACCTGATATTCCTCAGAAATCCGAAAAAAAATTAACTGACTTACAGTTTGCTGTCTTCAGTTCTGCCACATGGTGACAGAGCTCTGCTTGCAGAGTACCTGCCAGTCTGAAGGCAGGAAGTAAACTGAGGAAGACAGGAAGTGGAGGGCTGGATGTCCCTTGCTGCAGAGGTCTGATTCCTGCCTACCTATCAGCATCAGGAGGTACAGCCCAGGAGTAAGGAAGCCCAGAGACCAGGAGTAAAGAAGCCCGGAGACCAGTTTAGGAGAGAGAATAATATACTCACATCCTACAGCAAGGATTAGCTGCAATAAATTAATCTCACTTCCCTTTAGCTTATTTCAAGGAACACACCAGGGATGCCCCCTTTCTCCAATTCTGTTTAACTTTTACTTAGAACCCCTACTTTATTTTCTGAATACAAATGACTCTATTGAGAGTATTACAATATTAAACACATGCCTAAAATTGTCAGCTTTTGCTGATGATATTTACTTCATGTCTCAAATGCCATCCCCTCTATTAAGAAAGCCCTTTACACTATCGAAGAATTTGGTCGGGGTTCAAATTATAAATTGAACAGGGCTGAAACAGAAATGATGCCTTTAAATTCATTTTTTTAAAGACAAAATATGTAGTCTAGGTATTTCCTGGAAACCATATGGTATTAAATATTTAGGTATCGTTTTATCGACTGGTATGGCAAATTTAATAATTCTCATCTATTTACTGCATTGTAATACTTTAACTACAGTAGGATATGATAATAATGGTAATTTAACGGAATATTTTGCAACTAACAAGGGAGGTAAACAGGGCTGTCTTTTGGCTCTCCTATTTAGTATTTACATTGATTCATTATAAAATGTTGACACTTCTTTACCTCTAGACTCCCCTAAAATTAATATTTTCATACACATTTTGGCTTATGCTGATGATTTGTTTCTTTTTTCTCTTTCCCCTATTGGGCTTCAACAGAAAATAAACCAGATTCAAGGTAAATGTGAAAAGCTTAACCTAAAAAGTAATCTAAAAAAACTAATGATTTTTGGTACTCGCTCACATACTTTTAATTTTTATCTTAGTATTAGCCGTATAGATATTGTATCTTCCTATGTTTATCTGGGAGATAAATGTACTTCTAATGGTTTGTGGGCTTCCCATGTTAAGGAACAAGTAAGTAAGGCAAAACATGTGGCCAAAGCCCTTCAAAACTTCAACTTTAACCCTTGCTATGCGGCGCACTGATATATCAGTCCGGAATTCTTATACATTCTAACTGTTGGCAGCCTAAGGGTTAAGTATGAAGGTCTTTCAGTGACCCCAGCACTGACAACAGGTGAGGCTAAAATTGTTCCTATTCTCGCATATGGCTCTGAGATTTGGGCAACCAAAAATTATACTAATCTTGAACTACCCTTATGGTATTATTACAAATCCATATTACAGGTACCCAGTTGTACATCCAGCTCAAATGTGAGATCAGAATTAGGTAGAATTCCAATTGCATATATATTAGATTTGTGTATAGTTTCCTACTGGTTAAAGATAATAAATAACGTGCAAAATAGCATTCCACTAGCATGTTTAAATAAAAAAAAAAAAGACAATGGTATTCAAATGGTTTCTACTCCCCACGGCTGAAGGAAATGATTCACATCTTTAAAAAAAAAAAAAACTATGCTACTCATCTTTGGAAGGACTATTTGTCAGGCATTTCAACTGCTGTGTCGTATAGAACTAGGCTTAAAACTAAAATCTTTCCCTTAGCCCAGAATTTACAAATGTGTCAAGGGAGACAACAAAAACAGGCTCCTTGGTTTAGTCATAATAAAATTGACTCATTAATTATGGATTATCTTACATTACCCATTTCTCCAGATCACCAAAAGGCAATTACTTGGGCAAGGTTAGGTTTAGTAACCTCAAAATGTTCATATTTCAATCAATATAGTGCTGTCTCAATGCTTGCAGGTCTCATATGTCCATGTGAAAATGGTTTTCAGTATAGGCAGTATAGCCTAGAGGTTAGAGGAATGAGGTGTGAACAAGCTCGATAGGGGAAAAGGGTGGAAGGTGGTTACCCTTAATGCTAGGAGCCTTGGGAGGAAAACTGCAGGGTTACAGGTTCTCATGGCAGAGGGAGAGGTGGACATTGCAGCCATCATGGAAACATGGGCCACCCAATACAATGACTGGGACCTGTCTGTACCAGGGTACAGGTTATTTCGTAGGGACAGGGTGATTGGGAAAGGGGGTGGCACTATATGTGAAGGAAGGACTGAAGTGTATAAGGGAGGAAGGGGAGGAGGGTAGTATGGAGTCACTTTGGATGCAAATCCAGGATTCCAAGAATAGGATTCTTAGAATGGGAGTGGTGTACAGGCCACCATCTCAGACAGAGGAGTTAGACAGGGAACTAGCGGGACAGATCAGGAGGACCTCTGAAAAGGGTAGTGTGGTGATTGTGGGGGACTTCAACATGCCAGGAGTGGACTGGAGTACCCCAACAACCAGGAACAGAAGAGAGCAGGTACTGCTGGATGCCTTCCAGGACAGCTTCCTGCTGCAAATGGTCAGTGAACCAACCAGGTTAGGGAATACCCTTGACCTTGTGCTGGCAAATGGGGACTTTGTGAGAGAACTTATAGTGGAGGAACCGCTGTCAGGGAGTGACCACCACTCAGTATGGCTCACATTGGATATGGGCAAGGAAGGAGTGGAATCTGGCACAATAGTGCTGGACTTCAGGATGGCCGACTTTGGGAGGATGGGGGAAGTGGTAAAAGGGTACCTGGCCAGAATTCAATCTAGTATGGACACTAACCAGAGGTGGGAGCTCATAAAGCTGGGGATAGTGGAGGCAACCAAAACCTGCTGCAAAGCCCAGAGCAAGAAGGCTAGGGCTAAGAAACCGATCTGGTTGAGCAAGAAGGTCATGGAAAGGTAAGGAGGAAAAGAGCTGCCTTTAGAAGTACAAGAAAACAGGGAGGGGAGGGACAGGAGGAGTACTTGACAGAATCAAAGGAGGTGACAAGGGCAGTAAGGGGCCGAAGCATCTAGGAACTCAGGCTGGCACAAGGCATTAAGAAGGGGGAGAAGGACTTCTTTAAGTACATCAGGGAGAAAAGGAGCTGTAAGGACCACATAGTAAGGATTAGGAAGGAGGGGATTGGGTGGAAGCAGGGTGCGATAAGACGGAAGCACTAAATGAGTACTTCTGCTCAGTACTTACTAAAGAGAAGAGTGGGGTGACACCCAAGGTGGGAGAAATGGCAGAAGCAGGGTGGAAGTGGTGACAGATGGGGAAATGATGGAGAGCAGAGTTCGAGAGGGTTTGAAGGCACTGAGGGTGGACAAGGCGCCAGGCCCAGATGGCATCCACCCCAGGGTACTGAAGGAGCTGGCAGAGGTCCTTGCAGGACCTTTGGCAGACCTATTTAATGCCTCACTGCATTCGGGGTGTGTACCTCAGGACTGGAGGATGGCTCATGTGGTGCCCCTTCACAAGAGTGGCCCCAAGGATGAACCGGGAAACTACAGACCAGTGAGCCTCACATCCATCGTGGGTAAGCTAATGGAGACCATCCTGAAGGAGGAGAGGCTGGTGGCCCTCCTAGA
This sequence comes from Neoceratodus forsteri, assembly GCA_016271365.2. Lineage (NCBI taxonomy): Eukaryota > Metazoa > Chordata > Ceratodontiformes > Ceratodontidae > Neoceratodus > Neoceratodus forsteri. The sequence goes on along the minus strand of JADMNL010000030.1, from coordinate 124,169,369 downwards.
GGCCAAAGGACTACAGAACAGCAGACAGCATGGCTTCATACGTGGCAGATCCTGCCAAACCAACCTGGTGGAGTTCTATGACTGGGTAACTAGGCAACTGGACAGGGGCCATGCAGTGGATGTCCTGTATCTGGACTTTAAGGCATTCACTCAGTGTCACATGGAAGGCTGGGAAGGAAGTTAGTAGGCACGGGCGGGTGCAAAGCTGGTGAGATGGGTAGGAAACTGGCTGCAGGGAAGGCAACAGAGGGTGGTGGTGGGTGGGGAGCTCTCACACCCAAGGGCAGTGATGAGTGGTGTTCCACAGGACTCGGTGTTGGGACCAGTGTTGTTTGGGATATTCATTGCAGACATATCATGGGACATCAAGAGCAAGATCAGTCTGTTTGCTGATGATACCAAGGTAGGCACGGTAGTGAATGACCTAGGGGGATGGCAGGGGTTGCAGGATGATCTGGCAAAGCTTGAAACCTGGTCAGACACCTGGCAACTGGGATTTAATGCCAAAAAGTGCAAGGTGCTGCATTTTGGGATGAAGAACCCAAGGAGGAGTTACCAGCTAGGGGTAGTGCAGCTAGCCCAGACAGAGGAGGAGAATGATCTGGGTGTGCTCATTACAGGGTCAATGAACAACTCGGCACAATGTAGGAAGGCAGCTGCAAAGGCCAACAAAATGCTGGGTTGTATTGCAAGGGGTATATCCTCGAGGAGGAGGGTGATTCTGTCACTGTATAGGTCATTAGTTAGACCACATCTGGAGTATTGCGTGCAGTATTGGCATCCGTATCTGAAGAGGGACATTAAGTTACTGGAGGGGGTGCAGCGCAGAGCGACAAAGATGATCAAGGGGCTGGGGGACTTATCATATGAGAGGAGGTTGAAGGAGCTGAACATGTACTTACTGGAGGAGAGGAGAGACAGGGGTGACATGATTGAAACCTCTAAATACATGAAAGGAATAAACAAGACAAGTACAGAGGGGCTGTTCAAAGTAAGGGAGGGGAGGGACACCAGGGGCCATAATATGAGACTGGAGCAAGGAAGGTTCAGGAGGGAGATGAGGAGACACTTTTTTACAGAGAGGGTGGTGGCTGGGTGGAATGCGTTACCTCCTAAAGTGGTATGCAGTAGAACAGTGGACTGCTTCAAATGAGGATGGGACAGGACAAGGGGGAGGGTTAATGAAGGGGAAGGGTGGAAGGAAGGGGCAGCTGCAGAATAAGGGGTGCTAGCTGCACATTCGAGCAGACTTGATAGACCTCTAGGCCTTTATCTGCTGGCAAATTTCGTATGTTCGTATCCAGCAGACCAGACCCGAGTTGGATTCTCAAAACCTCCACTTGCATACTGTGCGACTCTGAGCAAGTCACTTAACCGCCCAGTGCTCCCAGGTCGCCCTTGAAAACAGGCACTTGTGCCTAGTGGGCTTTACCTGGTTACCAAAAGACTAAAAAAAAAAAAAAAGTTGTCCCATATTGTATTACAGTGCCCTTTGTATAATATTCATAGAGATAAAAATTTAAAAGATATCCTGACTAGATATGCAAATACAAATGATGATGTATTATTTATACTAATGCACCCAAGGGAAAAAGAAGCTGGAAAATTGCATCTTTTATCAATGCTGTAATTAGTTCCAAAAGGAAAAGGCATTTAGCCTTAAAACCCAGGAATGGTGATATTAGAAAATAATTTCTGTAACAGAAAAGATATAGCACTTTATATTATCACCTGTGGCCTGTTAATATGTATGTTTAATGGTATTAGGAGTATACACTATGAACTAATTCTAGCAGTAGACAGACACACTACCCCCTACTGTTAATTATTCACAATCTGGCATTCTGAATGTGTATTTATACTGGGTTCTTATACTGGGTTTTAAGAATGGAAGGAGGCATAACTGCCCATTTATACCGTTCCCCTGTATCAACATTAAGCCCTTGTTTAATATCAAGCCATCTGTTTATTTCTTAAAACTAGTTAAGCAGTCCTTTGAGACTATGTTGCTAGGTAGACTATTCCATATCCTACCTCTCCGTTGTATAAAAGAATATTTACTATTTTTCTTGGCAGTATCCAGTTTTAACTGTAACTTGTGCCTCCTTAGACTCTCAGGTTTTGTTTGTATAATGATGCCCATTTCTTTCATCATGACTTGGTCCCTCATGATTTTGAATAATGTTAACAAATCCCCTCTAGCCCTTCTCTGCTCCAGCGAAAGCAGTTTTAGATGCTGTAACCTGTCATGATATTCACAGTTTTTTAGTGGGTTTATCATTTTTGTGAGCCTTCTCTGTACCCTCTCTATCCTCTCAATCTCTCCCTTGGGGTAAAGACTCCACAGGGGTGATCCAAAGTCCATGTATGGCCTGACAAACGTTTTATACAGAGATAGTATACATTCTTTGCTTTTGTTTAAAAAGCTCTTTTAATATTAAATATTGTGAAGTTGGCTTTTTGAATTACTTTTGTTCTGTGTGATTTAAAATTTAATTCCCTATTATTATTCCATAGTCCCTTTCATTATCCACTTTCATTAGTTGCATACCATTTAGCAAGTACTTTTGGTTCATGTTTCCCCCACTCATATGCATCACCCTACATTTTTCTACACTAAACGGCATGCCATTTGTTATAGACCAGGCCTCAATACTTGCTAAATCGCTTGTTAGTATGTTTATATTTTCTGCCGAGTCTACAGGTCCCCCTAGTTTGATGTCGTCTGCAAATCTGACAACAAAATGTCTTATATTTTTATGGAGAGCACTTAAAAAGATAGTAAACAACACAGGCCCCAGGACCGACCCCCTGTGGTACTCTGCTGGTTACATCCCCAGTGTCCGAGTAAATACCCTCTATCCTAACCCATTGTATGCAATTTTTTAACCAACTTTGTGTCCATCTAATGATTCTTGCATCTATTCCAACCCCTTTCATTTTATTTATTAATGTGTTATGTGTCACTTTGTCAAAGGCCTTTTGGGAGGGAAAAAATCCAGTGGAATATTTGCATCTAATTTTTTCCTAACCTGCTCATAAAAGCATAACTGATTTGTGATGCAAGCCCTGTTTCTTGCGCATCTGTGTTGTGTTCTAGCTTCATAATTTATCATATTTCGATTTTTTTCAAGTTTGTTTTGGAGAAATGTCTCCGTTATCTTCCCTAATATTGAAGTCAGGCTTACTGGCCTGTAATTTGATGTCTGGGACCTGTCCCCTTTTTTTAAATATAGGGACCACCATAGCAACTTTCCAGTCCATTGGTAATTCGCCTGTACTGAAAGATGTATTATATAATATAGATAAGAGTTTAGAAATTAGATCACCAACTTCTTTTTGTAGTCTAGGATGAAGCATATCTGGTCCCGCTGATTTATGGTGCTTTAACTGTTTTAATAATTCCTCAATTTCGGCAGCCATTACTTATAACGAGAGATTAACATGTGCATATTGTCCTTGATCAATTTCACTATCATTTGCCTTATCAAAGACTGAACAAAATATTTATTGAAACACTCTGCTATCTCTTTTGGTTTCTTTATTTCTATCCCATTTTTGTTCAATGGACCAATTTGATTACGTGTTCATTTCTGATTATTAATATAAGCATAGAAACTTTTGCCATTGTCTTTTGTATGTAAGATTCAAAACTCCATGTTGTGCCTTTCTTGTCCGATTAATTTATGTTGTGTACTTTTTATATATAGAAGATGCAATGTATGTAATAATTTGGACCATAACACAGAGCTTGTTTAATGAATTTGTTATATGTTTTTAAGCGTGTTATTTTTGTATACTGCTGTAAAGTCCAAAACATTCGTGTCTTGGAAAAACAATAAATGACTGATTGACCGATATGGCCCAACTGGTTAAATTAAACCTGGATGCAGTTATTTTTAAGATTTCTCAAGACCCTAAAATATGGCAATCACTCCCTATTTCTTTTATTTTAAGAGTGAATATAATAAAAATGAATATTTTTCCAAGGATGAGGGGTTGCTAGAGATTCCGAAGTTTTTTTTTTAAATCTTCGGGGGCCCGTGCTTTTATGCACGCGGCCCCTGCCCTTTGGAATTCTCTACCCCGTCCACTTCAGCAGTGTGCATCCGTGGAGGAATTTAAAAAGGCCTTAAAGACCTATTTATGGTCAAAGGTTTACACCTGATGATGATATTTTATTGTATTTTTATGAACTCAGCAGTTTTAGATCAGTGTTTATTTTTGTTCTATGTGTAATTGATGTAAGGCACCTTGGTTTTTAGAAAGGCACTGTATAAATAATAAATCTTTATTATTATTTTTATATTACTAAATATGAAATAAAATATATAGCTCCCTTTGTTTTGTATACTGGGGGAGGGGTGGAGGGAAGTTGAACTCTGTAAGGTTTTGATTTTTGAAATTGTGATTTTATTCTGTTTTTGCTTCTATTTGATGGTTGCTATTTTGATGTTGTATTTACACAGAATTCAATAAAAATGAAGAGAGAATAGCCCAGGAGATAATGAAAGGGGACAAGACATGTTTTAGATATGTAAGTGAAAAGAGGAAGACCAGGGGTGGGATTGTAAGGTTAAAAAGGGAAGGAAGGACTGTGCAGAGGGAAACCAGGAAAGGGCAGACATCCTGAACAAATACTTTTATTCAGTGTTCACAGAGGAAAGAGAAGGGGAGGGGCCACAAAAAAGTAACAAAAGCTTTGGAGGGAGGGAGGGAGGTGGACAGTAGTCTTTTTTGGAAGCAACAGTCCAGAAGGGACTTGCTAATCTGAAGGTGGACAAAGCAACTGGGCCAGATGCGGTGCATCCAAGGGTATTGAGGGAGCGCAGGGAAATACTGGCTACACCTTTGACAATTCTGTTTAACAGCTCACTGGAAACAGGAGTGGTTCTGGAGGACTGGAGAAGGGGGGCTGTAGTATCAGTGCACAAAAGTGGTAGCAGGGAGGAGGCTGGCAATTATAGGCCAATCAGCCTGACATGGGGGGGTGGGAAAGTTCATGGAATCACTCCTACAGGAAAGGATTGTGGAATATCTTAAATCCAATGAGTTACATGACCCAGGGCAGCATTGTTTCACAGCGGGGAGGTCATGTCAAACAAATCTGATAGATTTCTTTGACTGGGCGACCAAGGAACTAGATCAGGGTGGAGCAGTGGTTGTGGCCTACCTAGACTTCAGTAAGGCGTTCAACACCATTCCACACAGGAGACTAATGAGCAAGCTGGGTAGCTTAGGAGTGGGTCTAAAGGTGGTAACCTGGATACAAAATTGGTTAGGGGATAAGAGACAGAAGGTGGTGGTAAACAGAAATCACTCCAAGGAACAGAGGGTGACCAGTTGGGTGCCTCAGGGATCAGTGCTGGGACTGGTCCTCTCTGATGTCTTTATAAGTGACATTACAGAGGAGCTGGAAGGGAAGGTCTGCCTCTTTGCAGATGACATCAAAATCTGCAATAGGATGGACACTTGGGCGATTGTGCAGCACTCTGGACAGGGTCTGCTTTAATTTGTGCGCAAGCATACTTCTGGTACGTTAGGTTGACATCAATGTCAACAATCAATCACGGTCCTGTACGCTCCGATGCCAGTAAGCCCGTATGTGCAAATCTCACATTGTTTCTTGTAAGATGATTTCAGTTGGGGGGCTCTGCCTGCCCCCCCCCCATTACAAAACAAAATCCAAAAAAGAGCAGGACACAGAACTAGGTAATAATAGCAGCAATGACAGGTGCTCTGAGCTAAGTATAAGAAGCACATGCTTTGCTTATAGTGGGGGTGCTCCACCCCACAAACACACATCTCCTGGGAAAAAAAATAAGCAGTTTTAAGCTGTACTTGGAGCAATAAAAATCCTCAGTAATAAAGAATTAGGTGACTTAAAGAGCTACTGACACCTCAAAGAACGTGTCACTAGCTCTTTAAACAGTAACGTAATGAGTCAGTAATAAAGATGAAGGGACGGCTTTCATGCCGTCATGGACTTTTGCAATAATATGCAGTACAACTCTGAGATAATCATATTAGGTGACTTCAGTGTTAATTGGCTCTCCTCTGATGCTGGCCCGTACAAGGATGCTGTCTCTGCCGTTCATTTTACCCAGTTAGTGGACCTCCCCACCAGCCTGACTTTCAGGACTGGCACAAGCACGCTCCTGGACTGGATACTCTGTAACCACTCTGAGCATATCCTGAATACGACAGTCCTCCCGGATTCAGTTAGTGACCACTATCCCACCATATGCAGCTGGTCAAACAAATCCACCAACCCCCCTTCCAGAACTATTCTGAATAGAGTCCTTACTTGAGGGCACCTTAAACCTCTAAAGTCACACTTAAGAAAACAAGACTTTTCCCTAATTGACGCTGTGACTGATGTTGACAAAGCACTAGACTTCTTCATCAATTGCTTTAATGAGGTCCGTGACATCCATGCCCCCCTAAATAAAATGCAAGGTAAGGGGCACCAGTAACCCGTGGATCACACCGGTACTCATCAACCTTTTGAATCCAGGGAGCATCTGTAGCAACAGGCAAGAGCCACCGGTAAGCAGGCAGACATGCAAAGCTATAAAAGAGCAAGGAACTCCTTCACCCAGGCCATCCACCTTGAAAAAAAGCTGTTACTACAAAGAAATGTTCACCTACTCCTGGGGTGACGGCAGGAAGTTTTGGAGTGACATTAAGGATATCACAGGGAATGACCCCAAAAAGGCCCCAATCATGCTCAGCATTGATGGCACTACTATACTTGACCCCAAGGTGATTTTCCAAAACTTTTAATAATGCTTTCACTGACCTCAGTGGTGTCCTCCCCTCCTAACTTCTTTGAGAAATGTTCTAACCAGAACTCTACAGGGTGGGAAGACCAGGCACCAAGACATCCCTCTTCTATTTCAAAATTATCTCAAAACCCGAGGCAAGGAAATACATAGAGAGGGGCCTAGGAAAATCCGGGTATAGTGGTGACACGCTCGATCTCAAGCTAATTGCCCGAACCTTGGATGAAGTATTAACACCGCTTGCTGTCACTAAGGTTAGCTCAATTCCCCCAGAAGTGGAAATCTGCTATGGTTACGCCTATTTATAAAAGCAGTGACACGGCTCTGCACTCAAACTACAGGCCTATCTCCATTCTTCCACCCTTTCCAAAACTCTTGAGTGAGTAGTGTCTGATCAGCTGACTGAATACCTGGAGAAACACCAGATCCAGTGCCCCCAGCAGCATGGGTTTAGAAAAGGACACAGTACCACCTCTGCAATGGTTGAAATCACCGGATTCATCCACAGCTTGCTTGACCAAGGCCAATTGGTTGGGGTGGACTTTATAATCTTACAAAGGCCTTTGATACAGTCAATCACTCCCTCCTGCTTGAGCAACTTTCCAGTACAGAGCTCTCAAGTGAGGCAACAGGTTGGTTCAAAAGCTACCTCAAGAGCAGAGTACAATAGCTGAAGATAGCCGATGTTCTATCTGATAGACAACCTATCCGCTCTGGAGTCCCGCAAGGGTCTATACTTGATCCCCTCCTATTCAGCCTCTTTTTAAATAGCCTTCCCCTTGCTTGCCCCAACAAGATCCTCCTATATGCAGATGATGCCATAATTTTCATCAGTAACCCCGATCCCTTGCTGCTTGAGAACCAGCTTCAGCAAAATTTCTTGTGTGTGGAGACCTGGTTTAGTAGGCACAAACTACTGTTAAACTACAGAAAAAAAAAAACAAAAAAAAACACAAGGCCATGTTATTCAATAGTTTCTGCAGTAAGCATAAAGCACACCAGCTAACAATTTGGAACAGGGCCTGCCGGCACAGCGGCACGGTGTCCACCTGTGACACCAATGTCCTGGGTACGGGAACAGTCTCGGGAAATTGGAGGGTGGGCTGGGGGGAGAAGGACTAAGAATCCTAGGGACAGCTCACCTTCTCTGGGGGGAAGGGGCTGTGTGTTCTGTAAGTCAGACTCCTAGCAGAGGCTGGGGGTCTCGCAGCAACCAACGCCTAAAAAAACTACTTAAGAGGCATGCGGACACTGGTGTCATTGCACGTCACACCTCCTCCTTGAAAAATAAGGGGAAAAATGCGTCTGCCTTCCATGACGCCCGCTGCCTCCCGGCCCAGATCAGCCACTGGACTCTCCTGTAGCTGACCTATTACGTCTGCCGCCACAGCTGGTTTGGCTCCATGCTCCGCTCTGGGGGGCAAGCCAGAGAGGTAAGGTCAGTGGGATTTCCTGTCGGCACCCTTACTCCACCGTTTTGAGGGTCTCACTGGTGAAGCGGCCCCACCCTGGGGGGTAATTCAGGGGGTATTACCTCTAAGGAGGTAAGTCCTGGGTGGGGTGAAGAGGGGGCAGGGGGCGAGTAGGGCCTGAGCTTCAGGTGGCTCGCCCCAAAGAAAAAAAAATTCAGAACAGCGCAAAAACATCCCCCTTGAACAGATACAGCATTTCAAGTATCTCGGGGTCACCACTGATAGAGCCCTGCCATACATGCAACATATTGAGAATGTTGCCAAAGCAGATAGCATGCGTATTGGTCTTCTGTGTAGACGCAAACACTGTTTGACTGCAGAGACCCTTAGAACAGCTGTTTATAGCTTGATTATCTCTATTATATACTATGGACTGGTTGTGTATGGTGCTGCTACTGACATGTCTCTAAAACATGTCTCAACAGCACTAAACAAAGCCTGCAGACTCCCCTCTAATGCACACCAACTCACACATACATGTGATCTCCATAAGAAGATAGGGTGGCTCCATTTGAAAGGTAGGATCAAATACCAAACCTGCCTACTGTCCAAAAAAATCTAGCCCTGGGCTCACTCCTCGGGGAGTGCAGAAATACCTAGGCCTTTCCTGCAACCCTTACCGTACAAGAGGGTCAGATAGCCAGCCCTTCCTAGTCCCCTTCTGCTGCACTGCGCACGGTCAAAGGTCATTAGCCTATAGAGTGCCATCTTGGCTTAACTCATTACACAGTGAAATCCTTGCCGAACCCAAACTAGGTCCATGTAAACATAAGCTCCGCTACGTACTTACTACACAAAGCAGTTGTGATTGCTTTCCTTAGCTCCCTCACCATACACCATGGAGCCTTGGTACTCCCCTCTAGCACTTAGGCAACCTTGGCATTAACTGCTGAAGTTTCAACCGGCCCGGTGGTGCTGAGGGCTAAGGCATCCACCTTACCTTGTGCCACACAGACAACCCGGGTTCGAGAACAAGCCCGGGGAGCAGGGAGTTGGTCGGAGAGGAGAGGATTGAGCGTCCAGTGGACTGCTCTCCTCTCCTGGGAGGGAGAGGGGTACATGTCCCACGACACTGGTGGCACCCAGTGGAGACTGGGTGCACTGCAGTCGGGGACCTGGCAGAAGGGTCAACGTCAGGCGGCTATTCTGCGGGCGTGGGCGGAAGCGTGCATGTCATGCACAGGAACAGCACTGCATGTCCTGCGACGGGGGGGGGGGCAATGAAAGAAGGAAAAATGGCCATATCCCCGGTAGGCAAAGGTGGGATCCAGGGGTGCCATACCCATGCCCAATGTCGTGGTCCTCTGCACCATATCTGGTGCTCTGCTACGCCTGGCCACCCCACTAGACTGTGAGATACAGCACCAGTGGGAGATGGTGGTCCCACCCCAGGGGACTCAGAGCCGGGGGGTCAGGTGGTTCAGGTATGGTGGAGGCCGCCCTCGCTGGAAGGATGACAGAGGACTTCAGGTGGATAGGAGAAAGTGACATCGAGTGTCCACACTGGAGAGAGTCTGGGAGGATAGTGAGGTAGGAGGATAAATAAGATAACATTATTCACCGTAGTAATCTTCTTTCTTCCAGGGGATCCTTTAGCATCAGTAACTAATTGCAGTTAGCTGACTAGCTGGAACTGCCCCGGAGGTGTGCCTATGGTAATGAGCTGGGAGATTTAGCCAATCAAATTTTAGGAGGGAATGTGCTGATGGGAGGCTCCCTGAGGAGCCCTTCAGAATGTTTCCGAAGATGAATGGGACATGCCCAAAAGTGAACCAACAGGATTTAAAAAAACATGCACATAGGGTGAAACAACCATTTTAACAAGAAACCAATAACCTGCCCCACCAGAATTGAGGCAAATTTGGTAAAAACACTGAAAAGCAGAGCCCTTCTCCTGACAGGTGATCCGGGGAGGAAGAGTGGGAGCTTACTGATGCTAAAGGACCCCCTGGAAGAAAGAACATTACTATGGTGAGTAATATTATCTTCTTACCCCAGGAGTCCTTTAACATCAGAAACTAATTGTAGATTTTAAAGCAGTACTGAATAGGAGGCAGGCAGATAACCTACTTAGGAAAGAGGCTCCGCAGCACTGCCCTGCCAAATTTGGCATCAGATCTGAACTGCACATCCAAGCAGTAGTGCATGATAAATGTATGAACAGATTTCCAAGTAGCTGCCTTACAGACGTCCAGCAGGGGAATGTCTCTGGCAGCTGCCACCGAGGCTGTGGTGCCCCTGGTGGAGTGGGCCCTGAGCCCCTCTGGAGGTTGGAGGCCCGCTTTCTCATAACAGAAGCGGATACAGGATACCATCCATTGAGAGATAGTCTTTTTCATAGCTGGCCTTCCCTTGCCTACCTCCCCGTAGGTAAGGAATAGCGGAATGGAGGAACCCCCGTCCTACCTGGTGTGTTCCAGGTAGTGGAAAATGGCTCTCTTAACATCCAGACTATGCAGCTTTTGTTTACCAGAAGTGGATCCTTCGGTGAAGAATACAGGTAGAGTAGCAGACTGGTTAAGGTGAAATTCCGAGATCACCTTAGGCAGGAACTTCCTATTTGTCCTGAGCTCAGCCTTACCCCTGTAAGGAATGATGTAGCTGGGCTCAGTGCAGAGGGCCTGCAACTCTGAAATCCTCCTTGCAGAGGTAATGGTCACTAGGAAAACAGTTTTCCAGGTTCCGAACTTAAGGTGAGCAGATGCCAAGGGCTCGAATGGAGGCTGCATAAGCTTGGCAATGCATAGGGTAAGGCTTCAAGGAGGGACAGGTTCCCTGAAAGAAGGCTGAAGATGAAGGAGACCTTTGAAAAACTGCTTAAATACAGGGTGTGAATAGACAGATTTTTTTCTGACCTACCAAAAGGTAAGCCGATATGATGGCCAGGTGCAGCCTCAGGGAAGAAGGCTTAAGACCCGAGGCCTGCAGGTGCACTGGATAATCCAGCAGCTGGGAGTAAGAAGCTGCCAAGGGAGTCAACTTCTTGCCTTTGTACCATAGGGAAAATCTTTTCCATTTGGTTGCATATGTCTTTTTTTTTGCTAGGTTTTTTGGCCATCCTCAGGATCTGAAGGACTGGTTTGGAAAACTGAGAATCTGGAAACTCTAGCACCTCAAGAGCCAGGCTTTGAGGTGAAGAGAGTGTAGGTCTGGGTAACTCACCCTTGACTGTGGAAAAGTCAGCAGGGAGTGAGCTAGTGGCAGGCAAATGGGTCTGCTGCAAGACAGACAGAGCAGGAGAGGGTACCAGGCTTGCCTGGGCCAATCTGGAGTCACTAGAATCAGTGAAGTCGATTGCTGTCTGAGTTTCAGCAACACCTTGAAAGTCAGGGGAAAGGGAGGAAAAGCATACAGAAACCTCCCTGACCAATCCAGGACTAGAGCATCCAGTGGAAGTGTACCTTTGACTAGAGGTCTGCAGCAATACTGAGGAAGCTGAAAATTGAGTTGGGGGGATGCAAACAGGTTTACTTCTGGTGTTCCCCACCTCCTGAAGACTGTGGCTAGCACTTGACTGTTCAAGGTCCACTCGCCATGTCCCAGGCTGATGTGGCTGAGAGCATCCGCCAGAGTATTGTCCTTGCCTGGGAGGTGGATGGCTAAGAGGCTGACCCCCAGGGAGTAGGCCAGGGACCATATCTTCAGGGCCTCTGAACAAAGAATCCCTGATCTGGTACCACCCTGCTTGTTTATGTAAAACATTGCAGTGGTGTCGTCCGTCCTTATCTGAATGGCCTGTCCCGTGATGTGAGGGGCGAGTGACCCAAGTGCCAGGTAAACAGCCCTGCGCTCCAGAAGGTTTATGTGCAGCCGTGACTCCTGCCGTGTCCAAACGCCACTTACTGAAGCATCGTCCAAATGGGCTCCCCACCCTAGCAGGGAGGCATCCGTGGTGATCACCTTTGCAGGTAGAGGTCTTTGAAAAGAGATACCCACTGAGAGGTTTGTGGGATCCTTCCACCATGACAGAGCACAGAGCAAAGTCTGCATCACTGGCACCAGTCTTTTTTTTATTTTCATATTTTTGGTCCAGCTCCCTACCCTTTTGGAGCTCGTCTGCCCACCGCCCCCATGTCCAGGCTTACTCCCCTGGGCAGGGCCGCCGAGGGAACTTTCCACTCCCAAAGAACATTATAAGCAAGCCCCAGATTAGCCCCCGGGTCGGGGCCACGAGAGCAGGACCCCCCGCGCGGGCATCAGTGGCAGCGGAGCTAGAGAATCATCATGCTGGGAGCAGGCATTTTCGTTCATGGCATTAAGTTTTTCTGGGGGCGGGGACGTGCAATGACATCCAGCGTCCACCCGGCCCCCCTGAACATTCAGGCGCGGGATGCTGCGGTACTCCCGGCTTCTGCCAGGGGTCCATCAAGCACCGGACACACTCCTTTCCCTCCCCTGGAGAAGGACAGCAGTCCTCCGGACGCTCCATCCTTCTTCCCCCAGCCGGCCCTCTGACGTCCCAGGTCTGTTCCTGAACCCGGTCCGCTGGCATTGCAAGAGGAAATACAACCGCTGCGCCAATGGGCCGGCTCACTGGCACCAGTCTTGATAAGGCACTGTTCCTCTGAGACCAATGAGCCTGCAGTTAGAACTGCAGTTCCCTCATTCGGTACCTGACCCCCTGGGACCACAGCAGACATTGAGGCCATGTGCCCCAGAAGCCTTAGGAATTGTCTGGCTGGCCTTGGCTGGTCCAATACAAAGGAATTTGCCACTGTAAGGAAGTTTTGAATTCTCTCTGGTGGCAAGAAGGCTGAACCTTTCTGAGTATCTAGCCGAGCTCCTATAAAGGTGAGAAGCTGAGTAGGTTCTCGGTGAGATTTCGTGTTGTTTATGAGAAAACCCAGGGACTGCAAGGTGTGCTCCGTGAGGGACAGAGACTCCTTTAACTGCTGAGGAGACTTTGCCACCACAAGCCAGTCATCTAAGTAAGGGTAAACTAAAACCCCTTACTTTCTGAGATGTGCTGCCACCACTGCCAGGCACTTGGTGAATACCCTTGTTGCTGAAGACAGGCCAAAAGGCATGGCAGCAAACTGGTAGTGACCCGAAGGAAGCTCGAACCTGAGGAATTTTCTGTGTAACTTCCTTATGGGTATGTGAAAATAGGCGTCCTTCAAGTCCAGGAAGGCTAGCCAGTCTCCCTGCTGTAAGGACTGAATGACCGTAGACAGAGTGACCACTTTGAATTTGGGTTTCAGCAGATGCTAGTTCAGATGTCTGAGGTCTAAAATAGGTGGCCACTCCCCAGTTTTCTTTTGTGTTAGGAAGTATCTGAAGTAGAAGCCCTTGCTCCTTTCTTGGGCAGGCACTCTCTCCACTGCTGTTAGAGCCAGGAGGTTTTTTACCTCTAATTCCAGCAGAAGAAACTGTGTTGGAGTGAGGGGCTTGGATACCTGGGTACTCTGGGGTCCGGCATTTTTTTGAATTGCAGAGACAGACCCTTTTCCACTATCTCCAGGACCCACTTGTCTGACGTGATAAGGGTCCAAAATTGGAGATAGTGGAAGAGCCTGCCCCCAACTGGAAGAGGGGAGGTGTCCTGGATGCTCACATCAGGGCTTAGGTTGGGAGGGGGCAGCCAGCTGGGCAAAAGCAGCTCTCGTCTGATCCCTTCTGGCCCTCCCTCTGAAAACTCCTCTGTGTGGTGGGTAGTCATACGGAGGATAGGGAGTGTAAGGCCTAGGGGGGCAAAAAACCTGCCACTTTTACCTCTAGGGTAGGATTTTTGTGTGGCAGCAGGTTTAGGCTTAGCTGAACTGCTCTGCCAAGTGGCCTTGTATTCATTCACTTTCTTCATGCAGTCTACTGTCCTGGAGTTGAACAACAGATTCTGGTCGCAAGGAAAATCCATGTCTTTGAACTGTGCATCCTGTGACAGGTTAGTTGTCCGCAGCCAAGCAAACCGCATAGGGGTTAGGCACATGCTATCAACCTAGAGGCTGCCTCATTATTGTCATCTGCCATGTGGAACTGGTACTTAGTAGCTTCCAGGACAGTTCTGGCAGTATCTATAACATCCTGGACCATTGTTGCAGAATCATAACTGGCAATGGCCAGAACAGAATTCCATAGAGCCTTTTGGTATTTGGCTGTATAGGCCAAATAAGATGAAAGGCGAAGAAGCAGGGAAGCCGTGGGATACATCTTTTTTGCCACAAAGTCCATTTTTCTGGAGTCCTTGTCAGGAGGCAGAGGAGATAGGGGAACTCTGTCTTTTTTACAAGCAGCTTGCTGAACCATCCCCTCATGGCTAGGGTGCATAGAAAGAAACTCAATGTCAGGTTTGGATAACCTGGTATTTCTAACCCCAGTAATGCTCAGGATATTCATAACTTTATGCAGTAAGCCTGGAGGGTTGGACTGCCTGGAGAGATGAAACACACGCAAATGAGTAGAATTCTTTGCACGTGAGCATCTTTCAAATACTGCCTTTACCAACTGTAGTGTTCTAACCTCTTCAGATTTTTCTCTCCACCTGAAAGTCTGGTCGCTCGGAGTTGTCATCGTTCTCTTTCACGTGAAGAAGATTCAAAAACCATAAAAACTTAAGTATGTTTCATTTCTTTTACTGCCTCTACTAATTGTCAGTACAGAATCTTGTTTATTGTTTAAATTAGTTATTTTTCCGGTTCCTCGCGGTTCGATATAACTGTGAGGGAACCGGGTTAGTTATTTACTGTCATCGGGTTCTCTGATTAAAGAGCCTTTGATTTAGTGTATTTACTAGTTAGTTTTTTTTTGTGTATATTTTACTTTTTTGTAACTGCTTTTATTGGTTACAGAACCGCTGAGCTGGTTCATTTGTCATCTCTTCAGTTTGGTTCTTCCGGTTCCTATCGGTTCTGGAACCGACCGCAAAACAAAACAAAACAAAAAAATAACCGCATTAGTTCTTTTTTATTTAGCGGTTAGTATTTTTTCTCTTTGGGCATTACCATGTCAGAGAAACCTAAAAAGAAAAACTGGAGAGCCCGGTTTTAAGAATTGTTTAAAATGTGGAGCTGTGTTTGCTAAGGCAGACAAGCACACCTTATGTGTGGTTTGTCTGGGGTTCGAACAACTGGACCAGGATTGTGAAATATGCAAAACTTTATTGGATAACACCATGGGAAAATGCCTTGAAAGGCTCAATAAAAGATTTCCTAGGGGTCCCTCAGGCTCTGACCAGCTGACACCCCGATCTGCTGTGGCTGAACCCACAAGTTTGCTTACCCCTGCCTGTGATACAGGCCAAAAAAGGGCAAAAAGAGGTAAAGAACTGGCTGACTCCCTGGTTCCCTCAAAGAAACTGAAGAAAGCAAAACATTCAGAACCCTCTCCTGCTAAAACAGGGACTTCTGCACAATTGCCTGCTTTGCCCTTGGCTCAAGAAATAGCCCAGGCTTTTAAAATTACCCAGGCACTACAAAACATCATTACCCAGCAGCCTGCCCCACAGGGTCCCCAGGCTAACAGTGATATGTTGCCCTCCTTGCCAGAGGAGCAATTTTTTGAGGAGGAGGATGATCTTTTTGAGGAGGATGAACCAATTCCCCCAGAGGTGTCCCCTGAGCAGGACTTTGGTTCTCCCCCCAGGGTGTCCGAGGATTATTCCTCACATTTTACATTTGTGAGGAGAATGGCAGATGCTCTGGACAATGCCACCACAGAGCAGATTGAGGACAAGGAAGAAATTGAATACTTGAATACGATGGATTTAACACCCACAAAAGCTCTTCTTCCGCCAGTTTATAAATTTTTTTAAAAAGGACACCCTGAAACTTCTGCAGACCCCTAATTCTTTTCCTCCTATTGATAGGAGAATAGATAAAAAATATCAGTTGGACAGGATGGGAGCCGATTTCCTTTTTTCCCATCCAGACCATCAAAGGGTTATACAGCAGGCAGCCTGTGACAAAGCCAGAGTCCCCTGGTCCTCCCACCCTCCGGACAAGGACTCCAGAAAAATAGACAGTATGGCCAAAAAAGGCTATTTGTCAGCTTCTTTGGCCATGAGACAGGCTACCTTTCAAGCTTATGCTGCCCTGTATCAAAAATCCCTGTGGCAGTCAGTACTGGGCATGACCATGAAGGCCCCCTCACCCTTGTCTGAAGACCTGGCTGAAACTGCCAGGTTTGGGCTGGAGGCGGCTAAGTACCAGTTCCAGATGGCTGCTGGTTCAAATGATATTGCAGCCAGATGGATGGCTAACACTGTGGCACAGAGAAGGTTTGCTTGGCTCAGGGCCACAAACCTTACTCAGGATACTCAATCCAAGGCCCTGGACTTTCCTTTAGGGGGAAATTCCCTTTTTGGAGAATCCACTGTTGCCTACATGAAGAAAGTGGATGAATATAAGCCCACTTATAGGAGCAACTCTTCTAAAGAGAGAGCTTCTTCATCCACTAGGCCCTATTGGGGGGGGGGCAGGGGAAGGTCTTTTATGACCAGACCCTTTTTCCAGCCGGTAGCTGTGCCCCAGTACCAGCAGTATCCACAGCAGGGATACTCTAGGGGTAGGGGTAGAAGGGGCTCCAGGACAGGCTCTCAGGCCCAACCTCAGCCCCAATCATGGCCACCTTCTCCCTCCCTGTCGGAGGTAGACTTTCCCACTTCCTCCAGGCTTGGCTAAGCATCACCACAGACAAGCGGGTTCTGGAGGTAGTGGGTCATGGTCTGTCTCTGGATTTCAAATATTTTCCTCCACAAAAGACCAGGGTTTACTGCTCACCTCCTCTAGCAGAGAGAACACTACTAGAAGCAGAGGTTCAGAAATTGTTACGGCTCAGAGAAGTGGAATCAGGTCCTACCACCCTGAGAGGAAGAGGTTCTTACTCCAGATACTTCCTAACAACAAAGAAAAGTGGGGAGTGGAGGCCAATATTGGATCTCAGAGCTTTAAACAAGCATCTAAAAAAACAAAGTTCAAAATGGTAACTCTGGCCCGAATATTACCAACAATCCAAAAAGGGGACTAGCTGGCATCACTGGATTTGAAAGACTCCTATTTCCACATCCCCATAAAGGAATCATACAGAAAGCATCTCAGATTCAGGCTCCCTTCGGGTCATTACCAGTTTTGAACTCTTCCCTTCAGCATCTCCTCAGCACCAAGGGTATTTACAAAATGCCTAGTAGCTGTGGCGGCATATCTTCGAAGACAGGGAGTGACTGTCTTCCCATACCTGGATGATTGGTTGGTGGTGGGCAAGTCATCAGACCAAGTAAGGAATTCCCTAAGAATCACCCAGCACCTCTTGGCGTCCCTGGGGTTCATATTAAACCAAAAGAAATCTGTTCTAACTTATGCTCAAATTTTGCAGTTCATAGGGGCAGAAATCAACACACTTCAGGGCAGAGCTTTTTTACCCTTAGACAGGGTGCAAAGTCTTCAGTCAATTGAGGCAGTATAGCGCAGTGGTTTAAGGCTCTGAGCTGCAAACCTGGAGACTTGGGTTGAATCCCACAGCCCTCACTTACATACTGTGTGACACTGAGCAAGTCACATAACTTCCTTGTGCTCCCAGGTTGCACCTGTAAACAAGCCTGTGTCTCTCCTGGTTAAAAACAAAACAAAATAGCAAATTCCTTCAGTTTGCACAAGCCAAAAACTGCAAGGCAGTTGCTGCAGCTACCAGGTCATGTGGCTGCATCCACAGGCACAGTGAAGGGATCCAGGTTTCACATGAGGGACATCCAGTTTCACCTCAGGACTCACTGGAGTCAAAAGAGAGACCCTTTTTCAAAGTTTATTCCCGTGACAAGGGCACTATTAAGGGCCCTCTTGTGGTGGGAGGAGGAAGAATCCAATCTAAGGCAAGGAGTTCCTTTTCAAAGAGAAAGAGCGAGAATCCCTCTCTGGTCCTCACAACAGACGCATCCCTTTTGGGCTGGGGCGCCCACTTAAGGAAGCACACAACTCAGGGTACTTGGTCAGCAGCAGAGTCCCTTCAGCACATAAATTTACTGGAGCTCAGAGCAGTGCTCCTAGCCTTAAAGGCTTTCTCTTCACTGGTATTGGAAGGGTGGTACAGATCAGAACAGACAATACCCAGGGCCGGCCTTAGCTAGGTGCAAACTGTACCCCTGCACCTTGGGGGCCCATACTTTTTTCTTGAGGAAACAAAAATAATTTAAAACATTTAAAAATGCCTAAATTTTGTTATAGATGAAAATGTTTACCAGCAAATCAAAGTGGAAGACAACTGCGTGTTAATGGCCAGACTTTACACCTCCCAGGTTGACTGCTTTCACAAACAAAGGACTATATTGACAAGAGAACTTGTTTGTAACCTGGACATGTAGCTTAAACAATGAATGATACGACAAAATATGTTTCAAAAGTATGTGAGCACTCAAAATGGCTCAAAAACGTGACCAGCACAGAGAAAATCGGATTTCCTGATAGGGACCCTGAAAACCTGATCACCAGGTAAAAAAACTGACACGTGGCAACCTTACAGGTGTCCCATGATTTTATTTTTATTTTTTTCCAGGAGAGACACACTAAGCTGAAAGCTTGTTTACAGGTGCGACCTGGGAGCACAAGGAGGTTAAGTGACTTGTTCAGGGTCACACAGTATGCAAATGGGGGCTGTGGAATTCAAACCCAGGTCTTCAGGTTTGCAGTTCAGAACCTTAAACCACTACGCTATACTGCCTCCTATGACAATCCTCTCTATTCTTTCTCACACCGCTGTTCCAGTGCTCTAACCATTAAGTTACAGAGATCTGAGATCAGCTATCTGAGGTTCAAATCCCAGTAGGCCACGCTTTTCCTTTCTCATTTCCATCCTTGATTTAAAAATATGTATACCTTGCAGGGTTTAAACTGCACTGAGAGAAGTGGTCTTTCTAACATTGGTTCCTAGTTGCATAATTGCCAACGCTAGAGAAAAGAGTGTGTGTAGCTGTAAGGAAATTCCTCAGACACTTTGACCAGTGAGCCTGTTGCTTAATGGCTAGGAGTGCCGAAACGGCACACCAGAGATCTGAGGTTCAAATCCTAGTAGGCTACACTTTCCCTTTCTCATTTCCATCCTTGATTTAAAAATATGTATACCTTTCAGGGGTTAAACTGCACTGAGAAAAGTGGTATTTCTAAAGCTTACTTGAAAAGGTTTTCATAAAATAGCGAGCGAGTCGCCACTGAAATGCATTGCTAACCTTTCAATTCTGTTCAAAGAACAAGTTACTTCACTGCACTCAGCTCCATAACTTACCTGGGTTCTATGCGGTCGCTTTTCCGCGGTGATTTTCTCTCAGGTCGCCGCGCCGGCCAGGGAAGCAGAGCAGAGTGCGGTTTGACTTTGTCAGGTTGCCGTAGCATTAGTGACCTGGCGGCAGTGACGGTGACTGCAGCTCACAAGTAAGTCCTAGCGTCCTCGGAGTACACGCAGAATTCGAAAGAAAGTATAGAATTGCAAGTTCGAGTTCTGTGGGAGCGCAGATTGAACTTTTAGCTCCGGGTTTGTGAAGCAACTCTGGTGCCGCGCATTTTTAACGGTCAAACCAGGTCCAGTGCGCTGAGTGAGTTCGGGTCCCGCGCGACACGCCTTTCTGCCCCGGCTCGCTACTGCTTCCCCTACTTCAATCTCGCACCGCCACGAAGGCGGTCATACACGGTCGTGGTCCCTTGCTGTTGACAGGACTTGTCCGCCGGGAGCAGTGGGACGGGTTCCAAACCTTATAGCCGCTTTTATTGTCCCCCGGGGGGGAAACAAAACACCAGACAGTGTGGTCAGGTGGTTGCAGCACAGGTTTGGGAACTGAAAGATCACAAATTCAAGCCCCACCAGAACGAAGTACTCTCTCTGTGACCCAAGTTACGAGACTGGTTAGAAGAAACGGGACTCCGCTGGAAGTCAGGTGTTGCATTTCCGATGGACTAGCCTCAGTCAATAAATTGTGAAATAACCCCCTCTCCGTTTCGCACTGTGGGTATTACTGGGGCCCTGAGTTGACGGTACGCACCACTGCCGTTGGGTACCTTGGTTCCATGTCTGCGTTTTGTGTGAAATCGCCCAGATTAAAATTCTATTATAAGTTGATTAATGCTGTGAAGGGGGCTGCCTGACAGTGGGCTACCTAGATATTTACAGATACAGTATCTAGGTGGGGTAGACAAACCAACAATGACCCCCTGTAGCTTCTATTGCCAGTACCCAGTCATTGGGATTTCCCTCATAGCCACTGCCTGCTGTGCCCAAGTATTGGGGTTGACTGTACCGCTATGCCTCGTTACTGGAGTTGGTTGTACGCTGGTATAGGAGTAGACTTTAAGTAGTTTTCAGGTTTAGGTTACCTGTAGTATTAGATGTCGATGCAGGGCAGCTGTTTGGCAATGCCAAATCTCGTTTATGTGGAAAAATAACCTAATATACCAATTTCTTTTTTAAATAGTTTTATCACCTAGTTTGTATGAACAACAAAAAAAACCTAGTGTTTATCAACTCCCTTTCTCAGTTATAATTCGTGACCCCTTTCTGCCAAGCCCCCTCTCCCACCAGGCAGCATTTTGAGATTGTGGTGAAAGGTGCGGTAGGGACTTGCTGATAGTGGTGCGGACATTATGCCCATTTAGGTTGGCACATTTGAAAATCCGTGTGGCTGTGGGTCACAGAATGGACACTTCACCCAAGAAGGTGCTGTCGTGTGATGAAACTGCACTGCTGCTGCTGCTGTTCCCCTGTTTGTTCTGGCTGTGTGTGGTTGCTGCTGAGGAGGCCAACTCTTTCTGTGACAACGGACAGGTAAGGCATAGTCTGAACTGGCCAGTTGGCTGGCATCTCACCAAGCTAGCATTTGGGAGGTGGGCCAAGCAATGTGGTTGGGATTAGGGGGAGCATAATCCCTACTCTGAGAACATTAACAGGATAAAGACCCATCAGGCTGAACAATTGTGCCTCATTCCTTTACCTTGTCACTTCTTCTGTAAGCTGTTTGTCTCTTCCTTCTTTTCACTGAAGCCTTTAGGTACATTCATTTTAAAAGAAGACAGTACAGAATTCCAAGTTTAATGAGAGTCAGATGGCTGCATTGGTTTGGAAGATGGTTTTATGGCCAGTGGTGGTGGGAATCAGGAAAAGTCAGGAAGATTTTGGAAACTGAAGTCCCAGACATGGTTGATGGGGAGGATAGGTTTCCTGGACTGTTAGTTGCTTAAATGTTACAAAGTCATATGAAGGCACATGGGTCCGTCGTGTTCTGCCCCCCTTGGCTGTATTAGATATGAAGACTGTTAGGGACGTCACAGTAGGAAATGTTGATGGTTTGATAATCGTGACATGTAATACAGTATCATGGTTATTGTGAGTACCACAGTATTTATGCAGATGGGGTGGTACACTAAGTTTATGGCTAGACCGTCATATAAAGAATGGCTTGCAGATACATCGGAATGCCTCAGGCTAGACAAAAACTGACTCACAACATACCCCTCAAGCAGTAACCTCTGTGCCCCATCAGTGTCTCAGATGAGTAATAAATGAAGTAAATACCTCTTGTGCAAACACCCCGTAACACTAATGTTACCCAGCCTTTAGGAAACCATACTGCTGTCATTCCCTTTCGTAAGTAACTCACACATACATACTTTTTCTACTTCTCCAAGGTCAGTTCCCTGCAGGTTAAATAGGAGGAGCAAATTACTGTTACCCAGGCCCAATTGGCCACTAGGAGACAGAACATAACTTTAGAATATTAAGGATACTTGGTCATTTGTGTGGTTTATTTGTTGTTCTGTCTTGTGTTATTCTACAACAGGTATTTCATTATAAGGGGGAATTGTTAATATTACAGTACACGTATACAGCGGACTCCTCCCCCTAACTGAGTTAGGCTCAAACTAATTCTCATGACTATCTCTAAAGGCTGTGGGTGCACAACCATGCCAAACGTCTAGCCAGAATAAATGAGGAGCCATAAATGTATTTATTTATTTGAATTTTTGGTAACCGGGTAAGCCCACTGAGACAGAATGTCCCTTTTTCAGGGGCAACCCGGGGGAGGGTACAAATGGGAGGTATAAAATAAGATAACCCCCACCCCAACCCAGCACTGTCACCTGACTACTCATTCGGCGCCGCCTCTTCCCTTCAGAGACTCCCTCCATGGAGCCCTGGCTTCATCCCCGGTGGGGACACGATGGGGCACCCAGCCCCTCCCCAGAGAGCAAGTCTTCAGGGAAGCCCCATTGGTACTGCAGCCAATGGTGAGCGAGGACCCCCGATCGAGTCCTTGCGTTGGTGTCACGCCAGGAGAGGTATTTTTGTATACATTGTCCCAGAGTGTGATGCGCCAGAACGCCAAGGCTTACACCGGCATCCTTCACGGTCTCCCTCTGTCATTGCGGGCATCAGGGTTGCGATACCTCTGGTTGACACCAACGGTCAGGCCACCCTGGAGCCAGTGTGCCCCCCCGGAGGAGCTGAGCAGTCCGACAGAAACTGACATCCTCCCCCTGGCCGGCCTCCTGGGTCCGCTTCCGAACCCAGGTCGCCAGCACTGCAAGTGTAAATCCAATCGCTGCACCAATGGGCTGGCCCTTGTATAAAAACACTTTGTCAGTAGTTACAACTATGTAAATAAAATTAACTATATAGAAACCAGCATACAAACAATTTATGAATTGTTAATGAACTACTATGAAAGCATAGTGTATGTAATGTATGTCATATAAAATGAAAATCTTTCTCAATACGGTATAAATTTAAAATAAAGAATGGTTCAGAACATTCCCAAAAATTAGTTGAAAGGCCTGAAAAGCATGGTACATTGTGAACCACGATTATCGCACTACTGGACATCGGTCATGGTATCAATACTGTGACTTCCAGTACTGCGGTATAGCATGAAACCTTGACACTGTGACATTTTTTAAAGAGCAGCTGATGCCTTTGGGAAAACTTTTTAAAATATAATATTTGGACACAAATCAGCTTGTATTTCATATACCTTATGCAGATTTCTCCCCATTTGTTACTGAAGAAATTTCCCACAAAAACAAGATATTTATCCCTTAGAGTTCATCTGTCTCTATAGCTTGCTCCCTACTTGAAATTGTAATGCCCTGTTGTGACATCAGTCTGTTGCTGTGCGAATAACTGTGGTGTCACAAGCAGAGTATTATGACATCAGGTTGGGAAGAAGCAATAGGAGCTGATGAACCCTCAGGAAACAACTGTCCTGTTTTTACATAAGAAAAAATGAAGAAGACAGCAGAAGAAGGCCATTTGGTCTATCAAGTCTGCTCGTATTGCAGGGTCCACAGCTTGAGCTAATGTCCCTGCCCTCTCTCCCCACTCCTCCTATCCTCTCTACCCATGATCCTTACCTTCCCCCATGCCTGTCCCAGCCTCTCTTAAAGCTGCCCACTGTCTTCAGTGAGATGACCTCTTCCGGCAGCGTATTCCAAGTGTCCACCACCCTCTCTGTGAAGAAGTGCTTCCTAACCTCCCTCCTAAACCTCCCACCCTCCAGCTTAAGACTGTGACCCCTTGTGTTATGGTTGCCACTCAACTTAAAGAGACTCTCCTTATCAACCTTATTTATTCCTTTCAAGTACTTGAAGGTCCCAATCATGTCCTCTCTCTCTCTCTCCCTCCTGTCTTCCAGGGAGTACATGTTCAGTGCCCTCAATCTCTCCTCGTATGCCTTACCCTGCTGACCTATCATCATCTTTGTATCCCTCTTCTGGACCTTCTTCAGCA
Organism: Neoceratodus forsteri; assembly: GCA_016271365.2. Taxonomy (NCBI): domain Eukaryota; kingdom Metazoa; phylum Chordata; order Ceratodontiformes; family Ceratodontidae; genus Neoceratodus; species Neoceratodus forsteri. Next base: position 124,145,419 of record JADMNL010000030.1, on the reverse strand, counting down.
GGTTAATGTCCTTTTTGAGGTGTGGGAACCAGTACTGAACTCCATACTCTAGATGCGGCCTTACCAGTGACCCGTACAAGGGCAGTACAACCTCCTCTCTCCTACTACTGATCCCCCCTAGGTATGCATCCCAGCATCTTGTTTGTCTTTGCTGCTGCTTTCTTGCACTGCGTGGAGTGCTTCAGGTCACTAGTGATCATCACTCCCAGGTCCTTCTCCTCTAATGCAGATATTCGGACTCCACCCAGGTAGTACTCTGTCCTGGGATTCTTGGCTCCAATATGCATAACTTTGCAATTCTTGGCATTGAAGCCAAGCTGCCAAATCCTGGACCACTTCCTCAGCTTTTCCAGATCTTTCTGTAGGTCCTGTATCCCTTCAGCCGAGTCTACTCTCCCACAGAGCTTGGTGTCATCCACGAATAGGCACACTTTCTCCTTAATGCCATCTCCAGTGTCATTGATAAAGACATTGAACAACACCAGCCCCGGCACCAAGCCCTGCGGGACCCCACTGCTTACCTCTCTAGTGCCAGATAACTCTCCCTCCATAACCACCCTCTGGTTTCTGTCCCTCAGCCAGTTTTCCACCCATCTGGCCATCTTTTCCCCAACCCGAGATCCAACAGCTTCTTGATCAACCTTTTGTGGGGCACAGAGTCAAAGGCCTTGCTGAAATCAAGATAGAGGATATCTACCGCTTGGCCCCTGTGTACTGTCTTAGTGACACAGTCAAAGAAGTCAATCAGATTTGTTTGACACAATCTCCCCCCCCCCCTCCGTGAACCCATGCTGCCTCACATCCTGAAGACCATGTTCCTCTAGATATTCCACCAACCTTTCCTTTAGTATGGTCTCCATGAGCTTGCCCACAATAGAGGTCAGACTGACTGGTCTGTAATTCCCTGGGTCATCCTTGGGACCGCTTTTGTGGAGGGGCACTACATGTGCTGTTCTCCAGTCCTACGGTACCACTCCTGACTCTGGTGAACTATTAAATAGGTCTGCCAGTGGCCCTGCTGGCTCCTCAGCCAGTTCCTTTAGTACCCTTGGATGTACTCTGTCCAGGCTTGGTAATTTGTCCACTTTCAATGCCAGCAGCCCCTCCCTCACTCTATCCTCCTCTATCACTACATCTGTGTTCCCCTCCCCACTGCTTCTCTTTTTTCTCCTGAAGGCACTGGTCCTTCCTTCCCCCAAGTGAAGACGGAACAGAAGTATTCATTTAGTATCTCTGCTTTTCCCCCCCATTATCCTCCACCCACTCCACCCCTTTTTTAAGCCTAACAGTCCCTTTTTTGAAAACATTTAGAAGCAAATGACTTTAGTAATAAATAATGGGGATAAATACTGAGCTGATGAGAAATATAAGCTGCTTTGTGTACAAATATTTTGTTTTTGAGAGTTCTCTAGGCATTAGTGGCTCTTTAAGACTGTACAGGCCTTCCACATAAGAATGGAGAAATTTCTACTTGCCAAGGCAATGACAGTGTTGCCGAACTAGTAAGGTGGGTGGGTGGGAAATTCCTCTAAATCAGTACTTTTTTGCATAACATGCTTATTTACCCCTCCTTAAAACATGGGGGTTGGGGGTGGAGGACCAGACCTGATGGACTTGGTGTCCTTTCTGACTATAAATTGCCATGTTAATTTGTTTCCTGCCATCACGACAGCTGCAGTGCTACTAGTAAATGTTATGGGTTTTGGCACCATGGAGAGGGAAACTACTGGTGGCAGAAACATCTATGAACCCAAGACCAAGATTGATCTGACTTTTCTAACCAGACACACTAACTGTGCTATAAGGTGACCTTCTCTTTCTCTGTGATTTAAATGCTTCACCCAGTAATGCTGTTCTCTCTCTTTAATTTTTTATTTTTATTGCTGATATACTTCTTTATTCCTGTCACTGATGCTGCCCCTTTCTTCCCTGATTCTCAGCCTTGTATCTTCCCTTCCTCACACATCCCCATCCCACAATGCTACAGTGCAGCTGTGGTGGTTTCTTTGGGGGGCTTCTGTTAAGCAGCCTCCCCCGGTAGCCCTCTAGTATGGGAGAGAGAGTGGCCAGTTGGGAAGGCAGGGCCCGAGAGCACTGGGCATCAGCTGCTTATATCGAGGCTTTTCCTCTGCTCTTGATTCTGGTAAGGATATTCTTTGCACTTCTTTGCAGAATGGTCAGGGTCAACAAAGCAGAAACTACACATATTAAATAGAAATTTCAAGAGAACGTAAACAATGTTGTTTACATTTTATAATACATCTGTAAATTTTGGCATGTGTGAGGTCTTCTTTTATAACCCGAGTATATTCTTTAGTGTTTTTGTTTTTAAATATCCTATAATTTCCCTGTTTTCTTTTTTTTTTTTTTGTATACTTTATTAAAAATATCTCCTGTTGACGCAGTGGTTGGATTTCCGCTTGTGATGCCAGCGACCCGGGAACGAACTCGGGTGCTGGAGGGCGGCCCGGCAAGAGAAGGCTTGGCGTCGGCTCGTCTTCTCTCGGGGGGAGGGCAGGGATGTGACCCAGCGATTGCTGACCCCTAGTGGAGGCTGGGGGAACGGCAGTGCGCGGGGTCCAATTCACCAAGGGGGCGTGGTGAACGTCGGCGTCAGCCTTATGTTAGTGGCACACCACGCCCTTGGGGAGCAAACGGGAAAAGAGCCTCGTAGCCGACTCGATGACAGTCGCCAGCTCCTGTTGCCGCGAGTCCGAGGACAGTGCATGCACCATCCCGACAGCACCCGAGGCAAGTATCACGCTGGCCGCCCCACCGGTGCCTTCCCCCTAGTAGGAGAGGGACGCACCCGGCAAAGGGTTACGTCTGGGGGTTACCCAGGGGGCTGCAATAGGGGGTGAAGAGGTGGCTGATCCGAGGCTGTGTGGCACGGAGGGCATAGGTGGCCTGAAGGAGAGGTCGGTCCGCAGCAGGGAGGGAGCAAAAAAATATCACGGTTCATTACATAGCACGGGTGTGCACGAACACGGAGGAATTTAAAAAGGCCGTAAAAACGTATTTATGGACACAAACTTTCGGAGTTTGATTTTATTTTTTATTTGTTTAACCTGTTTTTAACTTTAAGATTTGAAATGTGCGGCTTGTTTTTAAACTTTGTATGGCACCTTGGTTTTTTGAAAGGCGCCATAGAAATAAAGTTTATTATTATTATTATTATATGCATCCAGATTCTTCCAGTAATACCATTTTTTCAAGTCTTGCATTACTTTACATTCTCTGTCTTGACATTTCTGGATCCAGTTTCTTTCTGTTTTTCATTTTCAAAAGACTACAAACATGAATAACAATTAATGCTTCAAGACCAACAAACAAACCAAGTCAGATATCAATAAACTATGGGGTATTTGTATATAAGCTCAGTATCTAAGTTAATGTGTCTTTTTTTTTTCCCTTGTTTTCTTTTTTTTTTTAAATTCAAGGTTTATTTAGACCAGCTATCAACTGGATGGATGGGGTAAGCCACGGGGAACACCACATTTTTATACCTGCAGCACATATGTAACTTCATGTTTCTAGCCTCCATCCTCTTCTTAATCGGTTCTCCAAAAGGGCGTCCCTATCTACCTCAGTATTAGAAGTCTGATTTCCCTTAGACATAGTCCACCTATTACAATATGCTTCACCTCTAGCAACTGGAACGTTATTCTCTCCCACTCCGCTATTTCATCAGCTACTTCATCCCACTCTTGGGTTGTTGGGGGTGTTTGTTTTAATCACTTTTGGGTGATTGCCTTTAGACCTGCTACTGTTAGGGTTTAGTTTATTGTTCTAGGAATTATTACCTTTGAGCCAATGGCTCTTTTACAAAGGTTTCACGTCATCAATGTACAAACAAACAAGACATGTTACATAGAATGGTCAGCAAATTATAAAGGTTTCAATAAGCCAGTATAATACAGTACATCACAGGAAAAAAAAAAAACATTGGAGGAACGGTCAAGGTGGGAAGGGTAGGAGGAGATATGGGAGGGAGCAGACTTAGAGTAGTTAGAGGTACTCAGATGCCTTTGTCAAGAAAGGAGCAGAGGAGGAGGAGGAGGATGAAAACAGTAAAAACAGCCATGAGGGAAGAATCATTAGTCAAGGCAGTCACAGGAGCTAGAGGCTGAGAGGTGAGAGTAAAGCATAGATTTGAAAGCTCCTAGTGGCGTGGAGGATGTAATGAGCGAGCCTAGGGCATTGTACCAGCTGGGGCATGATAGGCAAAAGATCTATGGCCCTGTGTGGTCCGTATCTGGGGACCTGGAGAGGCTGGTGTTCGATCTTCTGGTGGGACGGATGCTGGTATTCGGGCAAAGTAGGTCTTGGATACTGCAGTCTGCCCAAGATGGATTTTGTTTGCCATCAAGCATGTGGGGTACCTTATGCGATTTGAGAGTTGCAACCATCCTGTTTCAGTGTAGCGCTCACATGTATGAGTACGTCTTTGCGCTCCAGTGAGCAGCCGACAGGCCTTGTTTAGGGTGGTTGTGATGCGCCTTAGTGCGGTGGTAGTGGCAGAGCCATAGATAATTAAGCCATAGTCTGTGATTGAGATGACAGAGCTTTGGATAGCAATCCTCAGCGCAGCTTGGGTAAGGAGTTGCCGGTTTGGAACAGGATACCAATGCGCTGGTTGACTGCTGCTGTGTTATCAATGGGTCGAAAGGTAAGACCTTGATCAAAGGTGATTCAAGGTATTTAAATGTTGACACTTGTTCAAGGGTATTTCCTGGGTATGTTTGATAGTAAGTGGAATTTGTCTTTTTCTGTTTTGTGGACTGGAGAAAAGCATGGATTTTGTTTTTTTGTGATTTAGGACCAGCTTGTGATCTAGGAACCACTTTTCAACATTGGAGAAAGCAAGTTGCAGGCTCTGGAGTAAGGGTTTCTGGTCCTTATGAGAGGAGAGAATCACGGCATCGTCAGCATAAAGGATTATTTGTTCCGGGCAGGATTTGGGGAGAGAGTTTAGGAAAAGGCTGAAAAGGAGGATTGACCCCTGTGGAACACCTGAGAGGACCGGTTCTGAGTCTGAGAGAACTTCTGAGACACTTACTGATTGAGAGCGTTGGGCCAGGTAACTTTTAACCCAGGCACCTGGTCCTTCCGAGAGCCCAAGACTGTGTAGTTGTGTGATAAGTAAGCCATGGTGAACAGTATCAAACGCCTTTGTTCGGTCAATGAAAACTGCTCCGGTTTGATATCCTTTGTCCAAGGCAGTGTGAATTTCTCCTGAGAATTCCAGTAGGGCGGTCGACGTTCTGTGTCCTTTCCTAAATCCATGTTGCTGCAAGCAGAGTATGTTATATTTATGCAGGTAGTCTGAGAGTTGGTCAGCCACAGTGCGTTCAAGGGCCTTGGAGAGGGGTGGAAGTATAGATATAGGCCGATAGTTTCCTGGTAGGGACTTGTCGCCACTTTTGAACACTGGTGTGACTATAGCAGACTTCCATTTGCTGGGAAATTGACTGAGGCAGAGGGAGAGATTGAAAATTTTGGTGAGTGGGTGCACCACCTCTTCCAGGGTAAGGGACAGAATTTTAAGATCAATGGTATCACTGCTTGCTCTGGATTTAGAGATAGCCTTTTTTATATGTTGTAGACTTCATGTGCCTTAACTATTTTGAAGTGGAAGCGGTTGGTCAGATGAGGCAGTAGGAGGATGTTGGTTTGGCAAGTCCGTGTCAGAGAAGAAGTCAGCGGGAGGACCCCACCGAGGTCAGTGAAAGTTTTATTTAAGGCCTTTGCCATGACCATTGGGTCTAGGGTAGTGGTTCCATCGACAGTCATTATAGTGGGAGAGGATTTGGACTGCTTACCCGTGATATTTCTGATGTTGTCCCAGAATGATCTCCCGTCACCCCAGGAGTTTGCGAGGGCATTTTTGAAATAGGAGCTCCTCATTCGTCGGATTTGTTTGGTACATTGGTTTTGTGCCTGTTTATACGTCTGGATATCCGTCAAGGAGCCTGAGGCTCTGGCTGTGGCCCAGAGTGGTCCCGAGCTTTGAGTTGGGCCCAGTAGTTTGGCCGTGAGCCAGGGATTTGAGGCGCTTTGATTTTCGCTTTTTACGTGCGTAGGTGTCACAGGCGTGTTGAAAGTTGTGGTAAAATAATCTAGGGCTGCGTCCAACATCTAGAGTATTGTATATTGGGGACCAGTCTTGCTGTAAAAGACAGGTCTTGAGCTTAGTAAGGTTTCCATGGGTAGCACTCTGCTTGAGATGGTTTTTGGAGGTGGTTTTGGAACTTATTTGTCCAGGTACAGATCACAGGGGTGGTCACTGAGAAAGTCTGGGAGAACAACAGTGTTTTTTATGCGGGCTGGTTGGCTAGCAAGGATCCAGTCAATGAGAGTGCAAGTTCCAGTTTCGTAGTTTTTTCTAGTGGGGGAGCTCACCATCTGCGTTAGGTTAGCTGCTAGGATAGCATCCTTGAGGGACCCAACGTCTGATGCGAGCCAATTTATATTAAAGTCACCAAGGAGAAGGAGCTCAGTGTCAGGTGGTTGCGATCTTACAAATTCAAGAACAGTCTGGAGGCCGGACCCTGGATCTTTAGGAGGGATATAGACAGCGGCCACAGTAAGCACTTTATTTTGGGCACCAAGTAGTAGCTTGACAGGGAGAAATTGCACAGAGGAGTTTGTGGTGGAAAAGCAGACAGGGTGGCTAGAGAGGTTATCCTTAATGTAAATAGCACAACCTCCACCCCCCTTTTATTAGTCCTGTCCAGTCTGAAAATATTGTAGCCTTGTAGTGAGATGGCATGGTCCGGAGTGCTTGGTGTCAGCCAGGTTTCAACAATGGCTAGCTTGTCGGGATTGTGTTGACTGGCAAAGACTTGAAGGGATGCCAGTTTTGGAAGGAGGCTGCATATATTTAAGGTGGCGATGGTGAGACCCACCTCCGTTTTTGCTAGATTTGTTACCCTGGTAGAAACAGGGCCAGGGTTTGGATGGACACTTCCTGACATCAGAAGGAGGAGGAGCAGGAGTTTAAGGGACATCTGCCGCAGCTCATAGTATGACATGTAACACCTCTGTTTCTTGTTAGTTTGAGTACAGTGTAGTCGTTTAGGGTCCCAGCGTAGGGTAATGGCTAGGAGCAGGTGTCGATTTGTCAACTTTCCAGCGGCGTGAGCTGTCACTTGCACCCAGTCCTTTGTAGGAGGGTGCCACAAGTGAGGGTAGGGAGGATTTGCCATGGTGCCAGGTTGCTGGTATCAAGCTTGAATGGTTAGTGTGAGAGGTAGAGGAGACTGCAAATGTTTACTGTAGCAAGGGTGAGTGTTCCTGAGTGACTCATGGTGAGCTACCGTGGACCAGAAAACTGATTGTTACTGTAGATCAAAGACCCAGAAAGTGTTAAATTCCTGAAGGTGATGAACATTAGTCTAGGGCATATGCAGGATGTAAAAATCCTTTGTTAGAATCTTCCCTTTGTTCTCCAAAACAGTTGTGAATAGATCTCAAAGACAAGCACACATCCTTTAAAAAAGTCAGACGGAAATGTGGATTCAGTGCAGCATTCCACAACCCAGAAACTTGTGTAAAAGATTTGCTGACCTCACTTTTGCTTTTTGATGTCTTCCAAAAAAGTTGATTTATGATGAGAATGCCTATACCTGGTGGTGATGTTTTGTAGTTTCTTAGTCCAGGAAATGTTCATAGATTTTATGTCCAAGAATGGTCCAGTTCCTCCAAGTAGAAACACATGAAAAACCACAAAACCTAAACTACTAACAGAGACAAACACAAACAGCCAGCCACACTGATGATGAGATGTATTCCAAGGTAGATGGATTATTTTCCTGTTACTGCTTTTGGTTTGAGACCTAATTTCCCTATTTCTAACCTGAGGAATCCCTCACTTGTTGTTTATTTTCTGTGCATCTATCTCCATAATGACAGATGCTCCCGGAGGTGAAACCTACAGTAATTATGGAATCTAGAATACGGGATACAGCTGTGCTTCACTCTGGCAGTTAACCAGATTTGTTTCTCCATCTGGAGAGAGCAGTTGCCACCGAAGCTAGTCATAGTATCACTGGGTCTCCAGACGGTTTATTTATTTTGCAAGTGCTAGTAGTTGTTAAAATTGTTCACACAATTGTTAAGTTTGTTCAGTTATTCAATTACTCTGTTAGTTTGGGAGTTAAGTAAACAATAAGACACTCCAGGGTGTGCATGGAACATATTTTACCGCACGGCCAGGGGCGTAATACCTTTAGCCCCTGGCATGCAGTAAAATATATCCCATGCACGCCCTGGAGTGTTTTATTGCGCTTATAAAATGGGTTCCTGTATTTGTTTTGTTATAGTTACAACAATCTTGCTTAGATGTAGAAAAAAGATGTTATGGTGCTAATCTGTGATAAAATAGTCCTTCCGTGGACATTATATTAATATTCATGAGGTCATTTGAGGACAGTCAGTAGGTTCGGAGCCTACGAGAAAGCTCTTTCTGGAAAGCACATTGCATGCATAGCAGACAAGGAAAACATTGACATTTACAACATTTACAAGGGCATTTTGATTCCTCTGCCAAAGAGACCCACAGCAAGTAGAGAAGAGCAGTTGCTACGGGAAACCACCTGGGAGCAAGCAGCAGAAAAACCGGGGAGAAAAGCAGACTAGATGGCAACAGGGACTGACTGCCGTACAAGATGTGAAAGCACTGCTTCAGAAATTCAGATGTGAGGTATCTTTCTGAAACACCTTGGCTGCTCTAAAAGGCACTCTTGTAAGCAGGGTGCGAAATTCCTATACCTTAGGTGCCCCAGGACAGGCACTTTTGCTTCAGGACACCTACAGCTGTTAAGTGCCTGCCCCTTTGGGCACCTAAGGTATTTCTGCAGACTTCTGTTTTTTTTCACTTTCCCTGGCAGCGGGGGAGTTGCCCAATGAGCTCAGACGCAGAGCTGACATCTCTGGAGCAGATCACGAGTGTGATCTTCTGGATGTCAGCTGACTGCCTGTCTGCTTCACCCGCGGAGGAGAGGAGATTTGTGCCAAGCCAACCCACACAACTGAGTGGCACAGAGATCAGCCAATCATGTCTTCAGGGGTCCCTCGGTCACGCTTGGAGGTGGGCTGCAGCATGAAGATGCACCAGTAGGTGCCCTTTTGTGAACTAGTCACCCAGCCCCTCCAGACAGCGTGACGCGAGGACCCAGCATAGCACGCCATTCTATGGCTTGTACTCGGGCATAGAGGTCGTGCTGCAGCAGTTGTCTGCCTTTTCAAACGCTGATCGCGATTGCCAGTGTAAATAAATAAAAAAAAAAGTAACTAAAAGCCCTTTTAAGGGCTGATTGCCTGGTTCAGTAAACGAAATAACAAACGGGAGGCAGGGAATATACGGAAGTAGGGGCAGTCAGGAAGGAGAGGAGCGAGTTTGTGTGAGATCGCGAGGGTCTCTCCAATCAGGAGGGAAGGTAAATCGGAGAAAAGGCAATAAAAAAAAAAAAACTGTAAGTGCAGAAAGGAGAAAATATAAGTAAACTGGGAGAGCCAGAGAGGAGACAAGTGTGTCTGTGAGACTGAGACTGAGGATCTGGACTCAGGAGGGAAGGAAATTTGCAGGAGAAAAGATAGTGAAAGAAAGCAAACCTAGGGTAAAAAAAAGAACAGTAACTAGCAAAGCAGACACAGTCCAGACGTTTTCTAACTCTAATAAAAGTCTGCTTAACTGCTCTGCGTTGCTTTGTTAGCTGAAAACCAGAGGCAGCCAATCTGTAATAGAGGGGGTATGGGACACTGACTGCAGACTCTTGGTGAAGCAGTGCAGACACCGAGTGAAGACTAAGCTGTCTCTCTAAATACACTACCAAACCAGCAAAATAAATTAAAAGTGCTCAAAAAGTAAATAATTCTGTTGTACTTCTGTGCTGGATTTGTTGAGACAGTACTAGTAACTTGTAATGACAAATACATAGAGAGAAAGGGACTCAGTCTCAGGAGACCACTCAGATTACAGCAAAACAAACTGTGAAGGAATCTACAGTTACTACATGGCCATATAAAATAAATATTTTCTTGGATATTAAGGTGACTGGGTGACAGTGTGACACTGACTATAATATTTTTAAGAATTAAGACGTTTTTGTGATTAAAGGAACTTGCTCACTCACCTAGTTACTATTCTAACAGTAACATGCTGGGCAGCTATTCTTGTTGTAAAACAAGTAGTAGTAGTAGTAGTAGTACTCAGTAATTACTGCCAGTGTCTTTTATGTCTACCTAATAAACAATAAAAGGTTGAGAAGGGGTGATGCCTGCCTGCACTTGCCCTGTTGTGTAGAAATTGCTTGGGAGTGGAGACTGATGTAAAACAAGTATATATATTCATCTGAGTGTGGTGGACTAACTAAAATGTAAATTCAGGGTCCAGGGATTTGTTTTCATGTATTAAACTAGCTGTTTTGCAAGCTACTGTAGTGTGGACCAACTAAAATCTAAATGCAGGGATTACTGTAGTTACTGGTTATAAAAAATGAAATGATGTATTAAATATTTTTGTACAAGCTACCTACTCTGAGTGGTCTAACTTTGTACATTCAGGGATCCGGATCAGTTATAAAAAACATTTATTAAAAGCTTTTTCCAGCTACTTGTGGACTGCCCTAAAAATCCATAGACAGCAGAGATCTACTGTTAAAAGCGTCTTACAGACTAGTTAAACTTTTTTTATGAGTGAGCTGCTCTGTGGTTGGACTACTACCACCTGTCTAAATACTGGGATCTGATCTGAGTTATTATTGTTAAAGTAAAGCCTATTAATCCCATTCCATAAGTAATCTAAAAAGGTTTTGTTAAGGCCTGGACAGCTTTTTTAAAAGCTACTTGGGATTTATTGGGCCAGTTCTAAAAGGGAAAATTAAGGTTATTTGAAGCCATAAAGGGCTGGGCTGGGCAACTGTCTGTGAGCAAATAAGCACCACCGCCCCACCTGTACTTAAATAAATCGGACAACACACATTTTTTATTCTTGTATTTATTTTATTATTATTGTCCAGCAAAGAGACAAACACACAGGCAGTTTTTCTTGTGCATAGACAGTGCATCTATTGACAACTGAATCAATTCACAGACAACTAAGTTTAAGTTAACATCAGCACACAAAGTAGCATTCTCTGTGTGTTAACTTACAAGATTAGCATCAGTAGCATAGCCTAACAGCCTAGCTTGGACAATCACTTCTGTTACTCTTCTGTGCAAGTGCAAGCCACTTAGTGCTACCAGTCGGCACAGCTATCTGCTGCCATACCCACGAGCACAGAGCACTGCAGTCATGAGTCTTTTTAAATTTGGATTTAAGAGAAAGCGTACTGATGAGACTGTGGGAGCTGAGGATTCCCCAGTAGCAAGAACTAGCACCACCACAAGCACTTCAGCTACTGTGCTAACTCCACCACCTCCTTGCCCAGACAGTCAAACTGCTGTAACCACTGATGGTTCCACATGTGATGCTACTCATACTGAAAACCCAGTTAAGGCCCAGAAAGTTCGAAAATTTCAAGAGTCATGGAAAAAGGCAGGCAGTGGCTTGCCTATGACACAGATAATGTGCAATGTTCTGTACATGGTGTCAAGTGCGATAAAAGTCAAAGCAAAAATAATTTCAGAACTGGATGCAGTACTTTTAGAGTACACATTATCTCAGAACATGAAGTGTCCATAGCACACAAAAATGCTGAGAGGGCATACATTGCAAATAAAACAAAAGTTGGAGAAAGACCAATAGAGAAATCCATACAATTAATGGAACAAAAAGAAATGGATCAAATTTGTAAATTGTGCTGTACTGCATATTACATTGCTAGGACCGAAAGGCCTTTCAGGGATTTTCCTGGGTTGATAGATTTACAAAGAAGAAATCATGGGGATGATGCTGTGAGTTACAGTTACAGCAGTGACAAGCAATGCCGTGTCTTCATTCACTATATTGCCCAAGATATTCAAAGCACTACTGCTAGTCTACTACAAGACAATGACTTCTTTTCTTTTCTTGTTGATTCCTGCACAGATAAAAGTTGACTGAGGAGGAGGGCATTTATGTACGTGTTTTTGAAAATGGCCTACCTGTAACACGATTTCTTGCACTGAAACCAGTCAGTGTCCCTAATTCAAAAGCATTTTAAATACTGTCATTGATGCTTTAGAGTGAAGGTGGTTTAAAGGATGGTGGTTGGAAACATAAGCTGATAAGTGCGACATCTGATGGTGCTGCTGTAATGTTGGGGAGCACTTCAGGTGTCCTTACGCGAATAAAGCAAGATTGCCAGTGCCCACACCTCATTGACATACACTGCTGTGCACATCGTTTAGAGCTTGCTGTAAAGGATTCATTCAGAGACTGTCCCTTTTACAAGTCATTAGAACAACTTCTGCTGAACATTTACTCGTTTTACCACAGGTCACCAAAAAGTTGGAAAGGCCTACAGGAAAGCGGGATCCCTTTTAAATATTAATGTGGTCAAACCAGTTAACACTGGTGGCACTAGGTGGCTTACACACACAGAGCAGGCCATTTCTGCCCTTGAAAGGAACTGGGTTGCATTAGTGCCTCACCTCGAACATGTAACAAGCAGGATCATGGCCAAAAAGCACTAGGAATACTTAAAGTGCTTAAGACTTTAAAATGTGTTATATACATGAATTTTCTGAAAGTGTTTTTTGTTACTTATCTGCTTTTAGTCTGTGCTTTCAGCAAGAGGATGCCACTGTTGAAAAAGTTTACAGCAGAGTAGAAAGCACAATTCAAAAACTAAATGGTCTCTCGAATCAAGAAACTCTTCACCGCATAACACTTACATCTGTAAATGAGAACCTAACTCAATACAACAGTGTTGACTTAACTAATGAAACTAGCAGGCACAGATCAGGTTCTCCTTCAGACATTGTAGAAGCCACAATTTCAGAGATCAAAAAAATTCTTCAGAAAACGTCACAGCACATTGAATCTCGCTTTCAGTCCTTCACGACCAATAAAGTGCTACTAGCTGCAAGAGTTTTAAATTTTCAGTCCTGGCCAACATCCACAGAGGCACTTCAAACATATGGAGATCAAACAATTGTTGATCACTATAAAGTGGTCCTAGAATCTCGTGGAGTTGATGTTACTTTGGTACTGCTGGAGTGGCTAGACTTAAAAAAGCACGTACTCCACTTGCTGTCTGTCGAAAGTTGTAAGTCTCTGAAATTGTGGCAGAAAGTGATTCTTGCGGATGTGCAGGATCAACAATTTCGAAATGTGTTGGCCATTGTCAGAATCGTTCTCCTGATTCCTGTTCACACTGCTGCTGCAGAACGAGGCTTCTCTCTAATGGGAAGAATAAAAAATGACTGGAGGGTTGGATTACGCCCAGACACCCTTCACGACCTGATGTCTATATCTCTCAATGGACCCCAGCTTAGTGACTATAACCCTGAAGGTGCCATATCACTGTGGTGGAAACATGGCAAAAGAAGGCCCACTACCAAAGCTTATGGCTCCAGAACACTGTCACTGTATGCTGCTTCTACCAGCCCTAGTGGTGATGAAAACGAAAGTGCTTGGTCTAGTGAAGATGACATTTAAAATTATGTTAACTAAGGGGCGGCATATAAATAGTTTATCGGGCATGTACATTTTCTTCTTACATGCCCAAGTGGGCATGTACTTTTTTTCACGAATTTCATACCCTGCTTGTAAGGTACTGGGCTTTTGTCTGACTGGCAGGGGAACTGTTTAAAACCAGCACGTTGCTGCCTGGGGGAGGGGTCTGAGTGCATGGGGAGGATGAACATTGCCGCGGCTAATGCAGGACGGCTAAAAAGGAAAGAGACTTGTGACAGGGTTTAATGGACAGTCTTGAGAAACCCCAGGATAACAACAATCTTTAGCGGGAATTTGTAAACTGCATTCAATTCAAAACATACACAGCTGTTCAAATGTTGATAACATAAAATGAAAATAATAATCGGAGCGTTAACGAGGGAATAGAAGATGGCGACATTTTAAATGCCAACATTCTAACGCTCCTGATTTCATTTAGAAATGCGGTTCTGCTTCTCTGACCTTTTTTTTTAGCCATGCATGGAACAGATTTCATGCATGGCGAGCTCAGTCTCTGGATAGTTTAGCCTACCCATTTTATAATTTTTTTTAATTCTTGTATTTCTGGTTCACAAAGGATGAAGGAGCGAAAAAGGCATAAAGCCCATAGTTGCTCCTGTATGGCTAGTAATAGGATAAAATGCCGCCATCCCTAAAGAACATGTCCAGTCTATGTTTAAAATTGTCTCTGGAGGCGTCCTCTTATCACAGTAGTTGGCAAACGATTCCAAGGGTTTACCACTCTTACCGTGAAAAAAAGTACTTTCTAGTAATTGTTTTGAACCTGTTGGGCTTTAGTTGTATAGGGTGGCCTCTAGTGTTGATATGAGTACACTTCAGCTTCAAATTTAGCTGGGCCATGAGGCAATTATCATATATGATGCTGTTCATTAAGATAAGATCTTCCCGTTTTGATTCCCAGGAACTGTAGGCCACACTACTGGCTACTGTTTTCATTTTTGGATCTTATTTAAAATGAGATCACTGGGGGCGCCAGAGAGCCGATCTCCAGGCAGGAAGCATTTCCAGAATGCTCTACATTTCAGCCTGCCTAAATTGATTAAAATATCAATTTTCGTTGTTCTAACTTTGGACATTTTGTGGGAAATAGCTTCCTCAACTCACCAGCTTCAGATCGATACCTTAAATAATATGGTGAGACAAGAAAACTCAGTTCCTACAGCTGTTAAACTTGAAGCTGGAAAAGCAGACAAGGCCCCTGATCCCTCATGGTCTGGGACCACTACTGCAATGGAAGCAACAGCGTGTTCACCATGGCAGCTGATACTCGCCGCAATACAATCAATGGATTCTAAATTACAGAAATCCTTGGCGAGGCTGGAGAAACACGATGCAGTACTCTCAGCTCCATTTATCAATCAATCAAAAGCTTTATTTATCCAGGCGGACATCATTGAGCAAGGCTTATTTGCAAGATGGACCTGTGGATAACAGGGTCAGGTACACAAGGAGAATCATTACATATAAAAAATGAATGTACACGTGTACACAGTTAAAGATATACACTACAATTTACATATGCAAACAGAGTCAGTAATGATACATAGGGTAGAATACCTCAATGGCATATTACAAGAGAACCATATACAGTTGCTAATTGATTGGTGATGGTCCATGTACATGACAGCAGATAGCCGGAGAACCTTATCCGGGTGGCAGCCCCCCGTTGCAGTTATAGTTCTGGCACTTAAGCTAGAGGATAGATGTAGAAACTGCCGGACAGTACAGTGACGAGCAGGGAAGCGAAGAACCGGTGGGGGCCGGACCAATATAGTGTATATTGTTAAGATCCCAGGGTCGCTTTTCAGGAGTCAGGGTAAGGGGTTGAAAAGGTGGTAGAAGAGCTGAGATGAGGACTAGGTTGCCAGAGAGGACTAAGATGAGTATTTAGGTACTTTGAGTGGTAGGAGTATGACAATGGGCCTGGATACATATAGGAGGACAGAGGTAGGAACGAGGTCACAGGATGAGTGAGATTACAGAGAATTGAGGGTTCGAATTGGGTTGGATAGAAGAGCTTATGCTGTAATCAAGGAAAGCAGTTGCAGGGTTCCTTGATGAGATGACAGTAGAGGGTCTTGAAGGTAGAGACACTGACCAGGGTACTCAGCTTCAATGTTTTCTGAAGTTTGTTCCAAAGAGAGGGCAAAATGGTACTTATAGCCGCTCTACCAAAGCGAGACTTGACTTTGGGGATTCTCAATGAGATGGATGTAAGGCTTCTCGGGGCATACTTGCCTATTTGGTTTAACGGGAGGCAGTCAACGATGTATTGTGGAAGTTTGTTTGAAATTGCTCTCGGTGTCCATAGGGCAGCATTTCTGTTCCGTCTATATTGGAGGGAAGACCAGCCAACGGCTGTATATAGGGAGCAGTGGTGGGTAGAAAGGGGGAGACCTGTGATGAATCTCAGAGCTCTATGGTACAGCGTGTCCAGTTTTACGAGATAGGAGGCAGGACATTGACTGTACAGGAAATCCGCATAGTTTATCAGAGAGAGGAACATTGTTTGAACTAGACGTGCTTTGGCATCTCTTGTTAGAAAGCGGCTGATCCTAAAGCAAAAACCCAATCTTTGTCGTAGTTTTTTTAGAATCTCCTCTATATGGTCAATGTAGGATAGCCTATGATACAGTCACACTCCCAGGTATTTGAATTTATTGACGAATTCCAATTTTTCTCCGAGAATTGTAGAAATTTGCGGTATTAAGCCTGCATACACCAGGTTCACTGTATGTACCAGCGGGTAGAAAAGCATGGCTTTGGTTTTCTTAGCATTAAGTAAAAGTTTTTTGTTTAGGAGCTGGTTTTGTAATAAGTTGAATTCGGCTTGCAGGTCACTGCATGCAGCTTCTTGGGTTGGGCGGCTTAAATATAGTACTGTATCATCTGCGAACAGATGGATGTTTGCCCTGGCTATACAATCATCAATGTTGTTGTTGTTGTAGATGACAAACAATAAGGTACCTAATATAGATCCCTGAGGGACCCCTCTAAGGAGAGGTTTGAGGGTTGAGAGTTCACTTTCAGCCTTCACCTGCTGGAGGCGGTCAGAGAGATAGCTATTAAACCACTGCAAGGACAATGAGTCCAGCCCTATTGCATGCAGAGAGGAGAGAAGCAGACTATGGTCGACAGTGTCGAATGCCTTACTTAAATCTAAAAAGACGGTGCATATGTAGTTCCTGTTGTCCAGTTGTCTTTGCCAATCGTCGGTCACCTTTGCATGCGCTGTAATGGTACTATGTTTCGCTCTGAAGCCTGATTGGACCGGATTTAGGAGAGTCATAGATTCTAGGTATAGTTGCAACTGATTGCTTACAATTTTTTCCAGTAGTTTTGCCAGTACTGGAAAAATTGAAATTGGTCTGTAGTTGTTTAGATCAGTAGGGTCACCTGCCTTAAACAGAGGAATGACATGCTCTGTTTTCCACGTGGTTGGGATAAATCCTAGGGGAAAGGTTAAATAGGTGCGTTATAGGCACGGCTAACACATGCTGTGCCACTTTTAGGAAATGTGGGTCAATTGTGTCAGCGCCAGCCCTTTTCCCAGTATCCAGCTTCAGCATCAAATCTTCAGCTTCTTTGAGTGAGGTAGGAGTCAAGGAGAATCTTGGATCAATGACATGGGGCTCCGTTTCTTTATCATTAATCTGTTGACGTAGTAGGTTAGCAGGTGAGTTGTCAAAAGCTAGGCCTGCAGTTGCGAAATGATTATTGATGGAATCCAATACTCCCAATCTATTACTAATAGCGTTGCCAGAGATGATCTTGTCTGAAAGAGAGTTTCCAGATAAGTGTCTGGACAGATCTTTGAAGGTTTTCCAGAATTTAGTGGGATTCTTGGAGGCAGAATCAAATTCAAAACGGTAATAGGCAGCTTTTGTTTCTCTGACCAGTTTTGTGCACTGGTTTCTTGCCCTTCTAAACTGGCTCCAGTCAGAGTGGTTCTGCGATTTTCGTGCTTTTTTTTCCATAACTTATCCCTCTCTAATAGGGCAGATTTTAGATCTGATGTAAACCAACGGCACGTTTTGTTTGATAACAGAGTTTTAATAATCGGGGCATTTTTATTTAAGGCCCTTAGGAGGATTTCGTTGAAAATGTCATAAGCTGATTGTACCGTTTTTGCCAGGTAGAAATCTTGCCAATGTATGGAGTGTTTTAGGTCGTAGATATAGGCAGGTAAGTCAAAATTGCGTCTCGATCTCTTAGCTGAGAACTTTGGTGGAGGGGAAGATTTAATAACTGATCTTACAGCAGCTATGAAGCAGTGATCGCTTATGTCACTGAAGAAAACGCCAGCATGGGAGAAGAGATGTGATTTACTCACTAAGATAACGTCAAGCAAGGAGCTAGTGTCAGGATTCTTTTTGTTAGTATGCGTAGGTTCATTGATTAGTTGCGTTAATCCATGCGTGTCACAAAAGGATCAAAGAGGTGATGAGGAGTTAGATAGCCAGTCTAGGTTGAGGTCTCCAGTAATAATTGTTTCTAATGACTCTTGCCCCATAAGGGTGTTGATATGAGAAAATATCTGAAGTCCGGGAGGGGGGCTCTGTAGCAACCTATTATACGTAGAGACAAGATAGGTGAGATTGCAACCTTGAGTGATAGACATTCTGACTCATTTATGATTGTTGTTGAATCGAGACACTGTCTTGTGAATTTATCCTTGACGTAAATGGCTATCCCCCCTCCTCTGGAGTGCCTGTCTGCTCTAAATAGTAGGTAATTAGGGATATTGATTTCCTCTATCAGAGGTAGTTGGTCTAAGCCAGGTTTCTGAAATCACTAATATATCTGGTATGGTATGATTGAACCACACCTGGATCATGGAAATCTTTTTTAATAGGCTGCATACATTGACTTGCAGAAAGCTCAGACCTTTGAGGTTAGCTAGGTCAGTAGGTGATGTAATAGCATTTGGGGGCCCAGGATTGAGCTCTACGTTGCTTGAGCATATTAGTAGAAGAAACAATAACTTTTATGGCCGCTAGTGTTAACTTCAGCATTCTGATCTTACTTCGTTTGTGCTGGGTGGCATCTTGGATTGGTAAATCTCCCCAAATAGAGTTCTTCCGGTATACTGTAGCATAGATTAACACTTTATTGGTGAAGGTCATTGCAGATTCGTCTTTAGCCAGGACAGATGCCGTCTATTGCATAGGTAAATCAGTTCTAGTCCCAGCAACGACGGAATACCCAGAAAGATATACTGTAAAAGTGGTAGGCTATATATACATAGGACACCCTGGGGACAGGATGGTAGCAACTCGTAGACTCCAAGCTCCATTTGTTGGGGAACCTGATCTCTCCCATATGGTACGACAAGGAGAAGGAGTGCCACAAATAGAATAGTCTGAACAGCCCACATGGTTCCCAGTAGAAGATTATCACCAGAATTGTTTTGGATGAGGTATCACCTTCAGGGAGAGAGAGAAGCTCTCTTAGAATTCTATAGATGAAGGGCAGAGATGAGAACAGAGGTTGTTTTGTCCAACATAGGATAAGGAACATGAAAGGGCGTATTTTGTGAAAAAGATAGGATATGGAACATGAAAGGGCGTGGTTATGAAGGGGGGGGCGTGGGAGAGGTGTATAAAAATAACACTCCGGGTGGGGGAAATGTGGATGGGTGAAAAGTTGCGGCTTTCACCGTACCTTGTGCTGCGGAGAGTCCGCTCCTATGGGAGCCGGCGGCAGCTAAGGGAGTGCCGACCGCCCACTGGCCGGGAGATCCTTAGCTGGAGCTGGGAGCCCTGGTGGGCTGATCCTCGGCTTGTGCTGCTTCGAGTCTGCTCCTGTGGGAGCCGGCGGCGGCTAATGGAGCGCCGATCACCCGCTGGCCGGGAGATGCTCGGCTGGAGCTGGGAGCCCTGGTGGACTGATCCTCGGCTGTGGGGAGAAAGGGAGATGCACTTTTTAAAGCCTGCAGAAGACAAAGGGGTCAACAGCAAAGGCAGGGTGTCCAATTAAGAAAGAAATAAAGCAGGAGATTTAGTTTGGCGCCAGGCGTCTACCACCACTGCAACACAGAAGGGCTGTGATTACTAGCTCCTTCGTGGGGAATTACAGGTCAGACAGTGGCAGCATTCACACAGTTTTTTAGCTCTAAACAGTGAAACCATCTATCATGTAAAACACTAACATTCAGAAGCTTTTAAACAGGTGCGGCAGTAGAAAATACAAATAAAGATGAGCCGTTGTCCTGGGGACCAATCGGAAAGAGAGCCCAAAAGGCGCTCATGTTCCGATTGGTTGCGGCTTTTGCCGTACCTTGTGCTGCTGCGAGTCTGCTCCTGTGGGAGCCAGCAGCGGCTAAGGGAGCGCCGACTGCCCGCTGGCCGGGAGATCCTCGGCTGGAGCTGGGAGCCCTGGTGGGCTGATCCTCGGCTTGTGCTGCTGCGAGTCCGCTCCTGTGGGAGCCGGCGACGGCTAAGGGAGCGCCGACCGCCCGCTGGCCGGGAGATCCTCGGCTGGAGCTGGGAGCCCTGGTGGACTGATCCTCGGCTTTGTAGCAGTACAGGATCCCATTAAGCAATCGGCAGCTACCCAGATGATCGCGGAGAAGAAGATGCGGGAACTAAGCAACACTGGGGATCTGTAGAGGCCTGGAGGACTGGGACTTGTATCGGAATCCTACAGCGCCTGGAATTACCAGAAGGCACACAGAGAAACGGGACTTGCTCGTTTTAACTACAGCCTACCTTCAGCCCCAACTGGACTTACTCATTGTTTGGAAGCCCAGGATGAAGGACCCAGGTGGAATATTTGTCTCGCTTATCGGTGGCTGTCGGCTTCTGCTCTTAGAAGCTGAACAGGGTGGACGACATCAGACTGCAGATAAATCTGGGGTAGTTGATCCTTTATCTCGGTGGCAATGTTTTTGGTAATCCCTTTACATAGGGTTGAATAATAGACTTGGGGGACTTTGCATTACTTTTTGCTCTGGACATATATTACCTGAATAAAGGAATTTGTAGTTGGCATGATGGATGGGGACTTTATGGATATCATTGTGGAAAGGATCATGATGCTGGTCAGTGTGTTCCATACGGTGGGTCATCCCACTTTTTTGTATACTGTTCCTTCCATTCTACTTAAGCTGGAGATGCTTGTTCTCCCCCTAATTCTTTACTATAATGCTATTGTGATTAGGGATGCCTGTTAACCTACCTGTTTAAATATTACATTTTACAATGAATCTGATATGTTATTGGTGCATGGTTCTGAATGTACCTTCTTTCTACTTTTTTGCTGAATGTAGTTCTTGCTCTGGAAATAGTAACTTTACCTAACTATGTCTTTTTGAAAGATGGATAATTAGCAGTCTGTTATGACTGTACTGTATTACCTAAGTAAATTCTACATTTGAAGGACTTTCCACGGCTGCTGAGATGGCTGGCATTTTCAGGACATTATATTAGTAAAGTTGATCCCCCACTGTTAGAGTATGGGGGTTAAAATGTATATAGCAACAGTATGTGTGAAAATTCCTTGCTATGCCTATTACCCTGTATGAGGAAAAATGTGTGTATGTTTTATGTACATAAAATACATAAATTTAAAAAAAAAAAAAGTGAGATCACTAACCTACTTATTTCCTAGCTTTTTCTTGCTGAGTATTCATTTTTTAATTACTTAGCAGTTTCAGAAACCAGTGACATCAGTTGAGCTTAAGATTACAATGAAGCAGAACATAGTAACATCGGCTCAGCTGATGTGACGCATTGTGTTCCACTTCATTTACCCCATTTATGCAGGGTTGGAATCGATTTATAGAGTAATCAGTTACTTTTTAATCGATTTGTAACCCTGCATGTAAACTGTGTGTTGATGACGTTGGGATTGATCTCGAGATCCATCCAAAGTGTACCGAACAAGTGCTCCAATCACCTGGACATTGGTTTTTAAAATGTTTGTAGAAGCAATCGGAGTTTGAATCCATCTCGCATGCATGCGCAATTGTCATGTACTCTGTTTACATGCAGGAAAAAAAGAGAACTGCATAGTAATAGTTTACGCTACAATTGAATATATATATTTTTCGACTCTGTTTATCATTTTGCTGTAGGCGAGGCACTTACCCCGACTGTGTTCCCCACTTGTCTCACCGGCATCTTCTGGGAGCTGCCCAGGGCGGAGGCCCATAGCTTACCCCCTGCTGCGACAGGGCTCCTAGGGAGGGGCCGTGATCCACCTTGAGGCTGGCCTGAGACTTGCGTGATCCCAGCGTCATTCGAGGCAGGCAGAATCCATCATTCTGCTGCTGTCATACAGGGTTTTCTCTTGTGTCAGTCCCTGAGGCACAGACGTGCAAGGGTGTCAGCGCGTAGGCATGCATGCTCCCACGCATACCCCACAGACGTCTGCTGCTGCCTTTCCCAGTGCTTATGGTTCCTGGCTTGGTGTAGTCCCAGCCTCTGTTGGGTGCCACTGACCCCCCCCCCCGGACGTGGAGAGCTGTCCCTGGGTGCTCATCCAGCCTACCCACCGGGCCAGCCCTCTGACGCCCCGGGCTTGCTCCTGATCCCGGGTTGTTAGCATCACAAGTAGTAGAGCTACTGCTGCGCCATCTGGGTGGGTCACTACAATCAAATATTATCCTGCATGCAATCCCATTCTCTTCTCGGTGTATAACTTGCTGCCCTCCCTGTAAACAGGAACAGAGGTGTGACTGAGTACGTGGAATCGAAGCCAAAGTAATCGATAACCAAGTCGCATATAGAAGACAAGGTAATCAATACCATCTCAGTAAACCTAGTAATTGTAGTTTTTAGCTCAGCTGATGTCACTGGGTTCTGGAACTGGTAAGTAAGGTTCCTCAAAGCAAAGACCAAATATGGAACTATGTCTTTTCAGTTTAACGTTGCTAAAATTTGGAATCAAATTCCACCCCTCTGAGAAACTTGACCAACATTTACAGTTTCAAATCTGCTTTTAATAAGTTTTTTATGTAGATGTTTGTAATTGTATGTAGTTTTTTAGATCATAATTATTTGTTTGCTTTTTCTGTTCTTATGCTGTGTTCATTATGTCTTCACTGCTTACCCTTGTATTGTCATGTGATTTGTTGAAACTGAAACTGTGTTGCATACAGGACAACTTTGTTAAATAGGCCTTTGGCCTAAACTTTTATCCTGTCAAAAAATAAATTTTTAACTAATTAAAAAATGAATATTGAGCGAGAAAAAGCATGCATTATTATAGGGACATAAATAAGGAAAATATTAGAACCATTTCAAAGCGCAAACACAAAACAGTACACTAGGTTTCGCACATGCCCAAATTTAGTTGTGTTATAAAATGTGAACAACACTGAGTAAGTAGTACTTCACTGAAAGAGTGGTGGACACCTGGAATAGACTGCCAGTGGAAGTGGTTGAGGTGAAAAACAATAGGGGGCTTCAAGCATGCGTGGGGTAGACATAGGGGAATATATTAGTAAAGAGGCAGTGAGGCGGGAGGGTTGCCGGAGCCCAGTCAGGGTCTGCGGAGACAGATCAGGCAGGGACAATCTGTGCAGAGTGAGTGGGCCATGTGGTCCTTTTCTGCCAACAAATGTCTCAGGACAGCTTTTGCTAAACAGGGCCTATGATCCTAAAAATTCAATCCTGTTGAAAAATAAAGATATCTGTCTATTTAGCTATCTGACAGATTCTGCGTTTCTATATTTATGTTTTCTGTTAATCTGTATATAATATGTACAGTTTGTGTTTTGTGGACCCTGACCATTCTGCAAAGAAGTGCCACTAATATTCTTACCTGGATCAAGAGCAGTTCTACAAGAAGCTCAGGAGGTATACAGCATCAATGCCATTGTATGGGCCCTTGGGTAGGCTCCACCTAGTAGAGCCAGAGTGTACAGTTATGGTCCCTTTATAATATAAGAGATGTGGTAGAATGAGTTTGGAGAAACAAAAGCAGTAAATGGTATGGATAACGTTGTGGTAATGATGCCAAAACTGCAGATTTATCAGGTCTTCTGATATCGCTACTGTAGGATAATAAGAGAAGAATCCCCTATTTATGACATCACACTGCTGTGGAATATTAAGAAAATGAGTTATGAGATTGCATTACTGTAGGACAATCCATTCCATAGAACCTCAGACTGCTATAGGATTTAAGGAAATTACTCTACAGTTGTGACATCAAATTAACTGCTACATAAATGTAATATGTTAGAAACCTAATGTTCATTTTTATCCCCCACACTTTCTTGGGATGGTGGGGGAGCTTAAATCCATAGGTGAACATTACAGTGGATTTACCTGGAAAGGAAGCATATACTTGCATGGAACATCAGTGGCCTCTTCCAGAGAAGGTAAAAGCATTCCTGCTGCGGTATTGCATTTCTTCTGTGTTATCCCTGATGACCTCTGCCCCTACCGTCCCACGCTCGGGGTGCAAATCAGGAGCGCCAGCCTGCTAGGCAGCCCCATACTGCATGATGGGGGTGGCACCATGGAATGGAATCAGTAAGATTATTAACACAAAAAAAAGTAGTTGAATTAATGTAAATAAAAATCAAATCCCATAACCAAGTACACTATGTAACAGTTAAATCAGCAGGCTTAATTTCAGATATGTGGCTTTGTGGGGGCACTGACCCACGTAGTATGAAAAGGGGGGCATCATAATATTCAGCTGAGCCCAGAATCTTAAAGGAACAGTGAGCCAGATTGTTCCCAAAGGAAAGGACAAGGTGGGCGGACAGAAACTGGAAACTGTGTGACATTTGTCACCCCCCACCAAACTCTGAAATGAACATTGCATCAAGAACGTCAGTTATACAGTAGATGGATTATTTGTACAGCTGTTCAAATTGGGTGGTTGAATGAGATTTGCCTCTTCAGACCCACAAGTTTTGGGCCCATGCTGACCAACTGAATGCCCCTGAGGATATTTATGATCACAGGATGAGGTCCACGGTTGCTAGCCCATTCCTCTCTGGTTAGTAAGTCAGCATAGCCAGGGATGCATATATGTAGGGTTTAGCTAATAATAGATGAGGAAGCAGTCTAACTTTGCTAATGTTTTATGTTTTTGGACAGTGACTGTATTCACTTTTTTTGTTCCCCCTCCCACTGGTGGCAGGTGATCCCAAGTGTGGCCAGAACTTACAATGAACAGGTAAGAAATATGTGTGGGAAATTTTCACTTTTTGGACATGCAGTCCTGGCAGGCGCAATGCAATATTTTGTTTTTTTGTGTCTGTTCCATGTGGCATATGAATGGGGCTAGGATAGGAATCTCACACTGAATCACAGTCCTTCACCCTCTAAATTGTAGCAGTTCAATGCAATACAGACGTTCAGAGTGAGGGGGTTTAAATTAAATTGTTTTTGCTCCTTGTCTTCTTTTATTTATTTATTTATTGTCTCGAAAGCTAATTTAAAAAGGTTCCATGTCATAGTGGGAACAAAACAGCAGATGCAGGAAATACAGTAGATGGAGCAGTAACAGTTTTTTATATAAATGAACAACAAGACAGCAGAATAATAACATAGTTGTATCAGGTGGCAATGAGCTCAATGACAACAAACATTAAGGTAATAGAAAAATAAAGTGCTTCAGGACAGGTAATAAGAGGCAAACAAAGACGGGCAGGGAATTAATGTACTAGAGGGGGGAGGGGGGGCAGTAGAAAAAGTGATAAAGGAGGGTGGGGAAAGGGCCACTAAGAGAGTGGTTAGGGGGTAGAGCAGGAACAGGGGTGTAGGTAAATGGTGTGGGGAGAATGGATGCGTGTGGGGGTGGGTGCCACAGGAGGCGAGGTAAGCACGGGGATTTAGGCGGTGGGCAGGGAAGCATAGGAGAGTACAAGAGGGGAGGACTGAAGGGAGACAAGATGGGGAATATAAGGGGGAGAACTGAGGGGGGACAGGAAAGGGATGGGGTGGAGAGATTGGGAAATGACGCCCGTGTCTTAGTTATTCAGAGTGCTGGATAGGGTGCACGGAAGGGTAGGTGAGGGTGAGTGGTGGTAGGATGCAGATCAAGATTAGCAGTAGGGGTACAGCTGGAGGATAGTGAGTGGGGCAGGGAATGGATAAGGGATGAAGGGAGGAAAGGATGGGAAAGACTTAGTGGAATACCATGGAGAAGGAGGGATTCTTCAGTCAAGAATGAGACTCTGTATGCCGGCCCGTTGGCGCAGCGGTTGGATTTCCGCTTGTGATGCCGGTGACCCGAGTTCAGGAACAGACCCAGGTTGTCAGAGGGCCGGCCAGGGGGAGAAGGATAGAGTGTCCCTGGACTGCTCTCCTTCTCCGGGGGGAGGTTGGGGTGTGTGTCCGGTGCAGCAGCAACACCCAGTGGAGGCTGGGTTCATCGCACAGCACCGACGCCTTCAAGAACTCTGGGGCGGGGCGGACACTGGCCGTCATTGCACATCCCCGCCCCTGCCTACAGGGGAGAAAAACTGTGTGTGCCTGGCTGTCTCCATGAAGCCCTGCCCTCTGGCTTCAATTAGTCTCCGCAGCCGGCTCTCCCGACTAGATACTAGTACTGTGGCGCTGGTAGGGAGGCTGTGCCGCAGCCCCACCCTCTGGGGAAAAGCCAGGGGTGCCTGGAAGAGCACAGGCATAGTTGGAGGTGGGAGCGCAGGGGTCCGTAAAAAGGGCAGACATCAACGGCCAAGGCACACACCGAAAAAAGCATGCTAAATATATTTAAAAAAAAAAAAAATGAGACTCTGTCTTAGTACCAACTTTCTTTATTGGATATAACAAGCCTCTTTGCAACGTTTCGCCATGGTTAGTCGGTGAGTGGCATCATGTCATAGTTAACATGCATAACTCGACACTGAGCCTTGGGCATCATAGCCTGAGGATAGCCCATAACATGAGACTTCTGAGTGAAACAGATATAAAATTGAATGAACTACTATTTAAGGAGGACCATGCATTATTAAGCCATTCATGGCAAAATGTTGCAGAAACGTCTCTTGCATCCAATAAAGAAAGTTGATATGGGCTGGCTCCATGGTGCCAGGCAGTAGGAGTTTCCTGGGGCGGCAGGAGCAGAGGCCGGTGGGGCGGGCTCTGAGCATCCTTTGAGCTTGCTCTCTCCTCGGGGGTAGGGGACGCACCGCTCGGGTGGCCCTGGTGGCACAGTCTGGCACCACGCAATGCACCATGTGTGACAACACGCATCTGCGAGTCAACCAGGATGCCGCAATCAGGAGGGCAGAGTAACACCAGGAAATGGTTGCTTTGTCGCCAGATGACAGTGGCCCCTATCCTCCCAACACTGCGGTAGCTGGGAAGCCCCCAATGCTGCGCCCCTTGCCTAAATGGTGAAAGGTGTCTCTGGGGGCTGAAGTATCCCCTCCTGGTTGCCCCCCGTCGAAGGGATACGTTGGGATAACCGGAGTAGCATGATGGGGCAGCGGATGGCAGATCGGGGCAAAGGGTACAGGAGACTGGCCACCTGAAGGAGAGGTTGGCGAAGATTGCCGATAGTGGAGGTAAAAATAGATAATGCAAAAAAAAAAAAAAAAGTTGGTACTGATATGGAGTCTCATTCTTGATTGTCTGAAGTGTATCCATAGTTGCAGAATTGAGACTCTCTCAGTGAAGATAGCAATACAGTTTCTATGGAGAAACGGGGCACACCTATTAAACTTAGATGGTTTTGCTCCTTGTATTGCCTCCCTGCATCCCACTCTGTCAGGCGCTGTTGCCTGCCAGACCTGTCACTCACTGCAGACTGCAGTCTCCTGGCTCCCCCAGGTCCTGCCGTGCCCCGAAGGTCCAGAGTATTACTTCTGTGGGGGCTCCCTGGTCTCCCTAGTACCGGGGGTAACACTTTGGTGCCTGAAATGCTGGCTGGGGGAAGGGGGAGGAGACCACACTTGTGTGCAGGGGGTAGGGGATTTGAGGGCTATCATCTGGCATATTGAGGCAACATTTCCTCTGTTCTGGTTCTTTCCTTCCTCTACCCACCTTTCATGGGAGCATGTATCACATAAGCGTCTGGGGGGGGGCAGCCTCTGCATGGTCACCCATGCTGCCAGCTAAGGCGGCGGCACCACCAGGAGCCACTTTTTGAGCAGTGCTGTACGCCACTGTACCCCAAGGAGGACAGCATCTTCACAGATGCCCTTTAACTCTCCCTGCTGGCTTCCATTCCTGTCATCACAGGCTCGGGGCATGGACTGGGTTGCCTGTGTGCTGAGCAGATGCGCCACCACTCAGCAACACAGTGCAGACTCTAAATGTTGTAGTCATCAGACAGAAGGACTAGTGGGTGGGAAAATGCACTGGCCCCACAGACATCCAGCTGGCCAGTAGAAATATCTACTCTACTACAAGTCAAAAGGGCTAGCTAATGAAATGTTTTACTGGCCAGAGACACGCTATCAACTTTTGACCAGTGTTCCTGTGCAGATTTAAACTTTTAAATGTTTTTGGACTTCTACTTGCTGCCTCAGATTTCAGTGAATCTTGTAATTTTCAACTGTCCAGTTGAAAGAATGTTACAAATGCACACATTTCAGGGATGAAGAACGGCTGTGAGGCCCTTTAAATCCTCCTGCCAGGTCAGCAGGTGTACCCAGAGATTCTGTGTTTAACATATTTTGCAGAAAATGCTAAGTCTTATGGAGCCTCAGAGTTTAAGGTCACAAGTGATCTGTGCAGAAAGGTACCATGAAATGTTTAGTTCATGAACATTTTTTCCCCAGCACAAATTTGTTTGCTGTATCATTTGCTAATCTTCTTCGAGGATATCTCCTTCCATTGAGCCACATCATGAAACTGTAAGTCGCCAGCGTCAGGGACCACCTGGAAATTTTTTGCGGGTTGGGGCTGCTGACGTCTGTGTGCCTTGTTGGTGCCCGTATAAGGCTGGCATCCCCCTGCATGCCTTTGTTCTTTCTCCTGCCATCAACCACTCTTCAGTCCTCTGCTGCTGAAGAATGTCCCCCCGACTATCGTACAGACACCAAGGCTGGGGTCTGGTGTTGGCTCGTCCTCCCCAGTCTGGGACTCACAGCTTATTCCGCTGTTGGGCATTGCCCCAGCGACATCTCACCCGTCATTGACCCCTTTGAGCTCCGTGTAGGCATTGTCCCAAACAATATTGGACCTGTTTCAGTGCATATTATTGCAACAGTCAAGGCCTGCATAATTGGAGCCTCTGACTGGTCTGTCAGCGGTTTCCTGTTGATGCTTCTATAGTCTGCCCTGGCTTTAATGCCGGGCTCAGACGGGGCCATCTTTGATGGGACACCCGCCATCGTCTCCTCCTGCCATTCCTTCTCATACTGTTGACCCTATGTCTATAACAGTGAATGTCAACAACAAACTGTAATATAATCTAGAATACTTGGAAGAAGAGGAGGAAGCAGTGGGAGAAGAGATTATAGATGTGGTTGGATCAAGCTCCACTCTATCCTCTTGCTCTGAAGTATGCATGGTAAATACACACAGATCTCTCCCGAGGATGCCTCATTTCAGGCCTTTCTTAAACAGGTTCAGGACAGACGGGGGTTCCAGGCTGAGGAACAAGATTCTCCCAAGAGAAATCTTTGAGTTCTTGGAAGTGTCTGCCTTTCCTACAGTGACTATCCCTCCTTTGCACTCGGCTATAGAGGATGCTATGTAGGCTGGCGTAGGGCTGCACGACTACCTACTGTTCTTAGGAAGGTGGATAAACAATATCCTGCCCCTACTGCTAAGCCACATTATTCCTCCCAGCCTGCAATAGACTCTGTGGTAATTATGGCATCTCATGATAGATCTAAAGCACCAAAACACTTGAGCTCCCTGTCTCCGGACAAGGAGTCATGGAAGTTGGATGTCATGGGTAAGAGGACTTTTGCCTCAACTACCCTAGGCCTAAGAATTGCAGACTGTCAGGCATATATGATTAAATATCAAAACTGCATTTGGAAGACTGTGCAGAAAAATTGCCTGAGAGCCAGGACAAAAAACTGGCTCAGCAAACAATTACCAAAGGCTAAGAGGAGGTAAGTGTGTTTGTTTATTTATTTATTTATTTATTTACAAGTTGGTAACCAGGAAAGGCACACAGAGCCGAGGCTCGTTTCCAGGTGCAACCTGGGGGATGTAAGGAGTAACAACTTACAAAACATATGCAGAGGGGCTGGCAGTATACCCTAGAGATTAATGAGCTTGGTACATCTAGCAGACCTGGGTTTGATTCCCACAACCTCCAGTTGCATTCTGTATGACTCTGAGCAAGTCGCTTAACCTCCCCAGTTCTCCAAGGTCACCCCTGAAAACGGGCACTTGTGCCTAGTGGGCCATACCCGGTTACCAAAGACTATATATTATATAAAAAAAAAAAAAAAAAAAAAGATGCAGCATTACATTGCAGGTTAACAGGTACATACAGAAGCATCAGTAAAACCTGTATCTCCTCAGCTCAGCCTCTGATGCTGCTGCCTCTGACATATGCATTACACACCACTCCTGACTTAGAGAGGTTAGTTTTTCCTCTGATGTTCAACAATCTGTAATGAATGGTCCTTTCACAGGGAAGCAGTTATTTGGTAAAAGTGTTGAACATAATGGATCTGCAGACTTCAAGAATGAATCTCGGTCCCCGGACACTTTGAATGCCAAAACCAGAGGAAAGGAGGGGGTGGTTCTTTTCATTGGCCCTTTGAGGCGTCTGCCATCTACCTCCCAGGCCACAAACCTGCCCCTTGGTGCCTATGCCAGACTTACAAAAGGTCAGACCATTGCTGGTATGATAGTCCCACCTTCTGACTCCCCCTCCTTTGCCTCCAGCCTCAGTGCCTCAAGATGATTTGGTGGGAAGCTGTATCTCCCTCTTTCTAGAAAAATTGTGGGAGATCACTACAGGTGCATGTGTTCTGGAGGTGGTTCAGCACTGACATGCCCCTAGAGCTTCTTACTATTCCTCCAGTTACTCACCCATTACCAAACTGGTACCCTCTGAGACATCTTGCCCTTCTGCTGATGGAAGTTCAATTCCTCCTTTGCAAAAAGGCTGTGGAATTAGTCCCAGCAGGAGAAATAAACAAAGATTTTTACTGCTGGTACTTTCTGGTTCCCAAGTGGACAGGGGATTTGTGGCCTGTACTAGACCTAAGAGACCTGAACATGTATGTATAGAATACAAGAAGTTCAGAATGGTGTGTCTCCATTCTCTATTACCTCTACTGTTAAAGAAAAGCTGTGTTCAATTCTGGCTTCCGCACCTGCAAGCCTTACCTCTCCCCCCTCTGTTTAACTTTGTACACAAAAAGCGGCGTTTTTCTTGTGCTGCAAAGTACTCTATTTTAAACAGGAAAAGTCCACTACCGGAAGTATGGTGGATGCTGGGGTGGGGTGGGGCTTCATTACTGTAAGGTGCGGTGCTGCACTGCTGGCTTCTATACAGATGTGGTGAAGCAAGCAGCGCCTGCACCTTTACAGTTAGTGGAGCCTCCCCTATTCAAAGCCTATACTTCCAGGTGAGCAGATGTTTCCTTTTTAAAATAAAGTACTTTTTGGAGCACGAAAAACGCCCCATTTCATGTAAAAAGCTAATCCAGGAGGTAAACCTTGCAGGGGTGGGAGTCAGAATTGAAGACAGCTTTCCTTTAAAAGGAGACTGGATAGTCGTGCTGAACATGAAGGATACTTACCTTCACGTCAAGATCAGGAAATCTCACAGGACGCATCTCTGAATCCTGCTTCAGGGTTCTCGCTACCAATTTCGTGTGTTGCCCTTTGGCTTATGCCTTGTCTTTACCAAAGTATTTGCAGTGGCCCTCCGTAGGGAGGGTCTGTGTATTTTCTCTTATGTAGATGATTGGCTTTTAAAAGCCCCATTGTTGAATACGATGAGTGTACACACTGTTGTGGACCAGGCGACTGTTCAACCAACTGGGCATATTGTCAATGAGCCAGAATCAGTCCTTACCCCCTGCCAACGGCTCTGGTACATTGGAGCCATTCTAGACATGAGTCTTGGTCTGGCGTTTCTGTCCTCAAACTGTGCCATGGCACTAGTGACACAGACACAGCTTATGACCTCCAGCGATTATGTTTTGGCCCGCTGTCTTTTAAGACTGATCGGTCTGATGACCACTGCCATCCTGTCAGTTCCGCTGGCCCACCTCCATATGAGAATCCCACAGCAGGTTCTTGGTGCAACGGGTTTAGTACTCAGACAAGTTGAAGTGCCTCAAATGGGTCACTCCTCCTCCTCCTCTCTCTCTCGTTCTCTGCTCTGGTGGCTGGACAGATCCAACTTGGAGAAAGGGTCACCGTTTTTGCAGCCATTCCCCCTGCTGGTTGTGACCACAGATGCCTCAGAGATGGTTTGGGGGCTGATCTGGACCTATTTAGAACCCAAGGCCAATGGGCCATCTGGATATAGTGCTTCACAGCAACACTTTGGGGATGAGGGCTGTTCTACATGGCCTGCAGGCCTTGCCACCCTCCTTCCATGGAATCGGCTGTTGGTTTGCCCAGACAGTATGTCAGTGGTGTACCTTAGTCGACAGGGTGGAGTTCATTCGTATGTTGTCTGCAGAGAACCAATGAGAGTTTGGCACTGGGGGTAGAATGCAACATATTTCTGTTAGCAGTGTTCCTTCTCAGGACCCTGAATGCACTTGCAGATCACCTCAGTCGATCCATTGTGCTGTGCCACGAATGGGAACTCTTGGACTCCATTGTGGACTGCCTTTTAAAAAAAAATGGAGTCATCCAATCATGGACCCATTTGCCCCTCCATACAACGCAAAATTACTGTGTTTCTGCTTGCCCATTCCAGGGCTTGTTGTTTTTTGATGAGGTGCATTGTCCCCCTGTTGGAAAGAGAGGCTTCTGTATGATTTCCACCATTCCCTCTCATACAGAGGGTTATGGTGAAACTGCAGGCTGAGCATGCCTCCCTGATTCTGGTGGCCTCTCACTGGCCCAGACAAATTTGGTTTCCACTTCTCCAACAATTGGTGATGGAGCCTTCTGACTCACTCCGCTTGTGAGCCAGACTTCTAACACAGGAGCAGGGTGCTCAGGTGCACCCGAATGTTCGATCCCTGCACCTTCGCGTCTTGCTCCTGATGACATAGAGCGCTCCCACTTCAGGGTTTCCCTGGTTGTGGCTGATGTGCTCTTTGCAGCTATTCACAAAATGGAAATGTTTTATGGTATGGTGTACTGGGCATGCGTTTAATCCCTTTACATGCCCAGTTCCAAAAATTCTGGACTACATACTGCCCCTCAGAGACTCAGGACTTGGATATTTCTCCATAAAGATCCACTTAACCTCTTTGTTTTAACGTATCTTGCCCTATCCGAGGGTAAGACAGTGGACCAGTTGGAAGTTTCCTGGAAATTCCTAAGAGGCAGTTTCCTTTTGCACCCCCCACCACTGTCTGAGATCCGATGCCGGTGTGGGACTCTTAATTCTGTCCTGGAGACCCTAACTGCACCTCCCTTTGAGCCTACGGCTACTTGTGAGATGATGATGTTGTTTATTAAGGAATAACTATTGAGCATTAGCTCATTTGCAATGATGACCTTCTAACAGTACAAAATATAAATTACAATACAAAAATCATAACAATTTTCATCACAATTCAACAATACACCAATAACATTCATAAACATGCTCACTCAAAAATAAATGCTGTTTTAACATAGATACAGAAAGTGATGGCATATATAACCTATGGAATTCATGTAGAAATCTATTCCAGAACAAAGGAACAAATTGGCTAAAGTATTGAAGGGAACACTTAGTTTTAGTAAAGGGAACAATAAGTTCCCGCACAAAAGCATTTCTCGATGGATCAACAGATCTAAAAGATAATTTGTTATACAAATAATCGGGAACAAGACCACATTTATATGCAGATATGAGTTTGAGATTGTCCCTTCTTTGTTTTAATGATACCAAACCCAAGGATTTATACAAAACACAATGGTGAACCTCCATTGGACATTTCAAAATCAAACGAGCGAAACGATTGTAAAGTATATCCAATTTACGGAGATGCTCAGAAGTTGCACCAGCATACAAAATATCTGCATAATCAAATAAAGGAAGTATTTGTACGGTAATTATAATTTTCATTGTGGTCGAATCCAAACAATTTTTACTTTTAAATAAAAAATACTATCCTCTTGCCAATTTGCACAACCACATTTTTCCACATGAGTATTCCCTGAGGCATACTGGTCAAGCCAAAACCCTAAATACTTATATGATTCAACATTTTCTATCGCAATTCCGGAACTATCTGATATTACCATCCTATGACCCAACTTTATTTTGGAGATGCGCTTCCTCTCATGAAGAACACTGTTTCTGGTAGCTATGACGTCTGCTAGACGCATCTTGGAGTTACAGGTTGTGGTTGCAGATCCTCTTTGTAATGTTTTTCACAAGGATAGGGTCACATTACGCACCAGTCTTTCTTCCAAAAGTTGTGTCTGAGAGAACACCAAGTCTGGCCATAGATCTTCCTGTTTACTTTTCTGCTCCCACGCATAGAGGGAGTGTCATTTACATATGCTGGATATCCATAGGAAGCTGAGTTGGTACCTGGATCGTACAAAGGATTGTAGAAAATCCTCTCAACTGTTCATTGCTTTTGTCTCCTGAATGGTGGGCTCATCAATTTCTGAACAAGGCTTGTTCAAATGGCTGGCAAATTGCATTATGTATTGTTACCAGAAGCGAGGTAAGCAGCTTCCTGGTCCTGTCCATGCTTATTCCACTCAAGGGACGGCTACAACTGTGGCTTGTTTTTCAGAATGTGTCTGCTGCTGGCATTTGTGCTGCTGCCACACTTAGAGTACTGTTCATACTTTTATTAAACACTAGAGTCTGGACATTGTCTTTCGTAGATACGTCAGCTTTGGCCTAAGTGTTCTGCAAGGCCCCCTTACTCTGGATGATTTGGTCATGCCGTCGTCCCTGAGTACTTGGTACTATTGGGAATCGTTCCATGATGTGGCTCAATGGAGGGAGATAGAATAGTTACCTACCATTTCCCCTCCCCTCTCCTCTTCTGTTTCCAGCTGCTACTCTCATGAGTCTCACCCCAACTAACCTCTGGCTTTTTTTTTCCCCTGCTTACCCACCCTGCCTCTTCTCACTCCTTTACTGTATGTTTTCCTGAATCCAGTCACTGCCCTAATACCATGTGTGCCTCATGAATTCTTATTTATCATGCTGCAAGCTTTGCCGTTCTCAGCTTTTCATCCACTCAACATGTATGCATAGTCTTACTGTACTTTAAGGTCTCTTTATCCTCGTATACTACCTAATCACCATGTAAGCTTCACCGGTCTCTTACAATTGTATTGTTTTCATATCATGTAATTATACCCTGTTGCCTGTAACCCCATGTCCCACCTGGAAATGAGCCTCGGCTCAGTGTGCCTATCCTGGTTACCAAGATTTTAAATAAAATAAAATAACAGTAGATCTTGGAGAGAATCTCCTCCATTGAGCCACAGCCCCCCCCCCACCTTCTCCCCTTGTAAGGTAATGGGTGACTATACTGCCTGCTGTCGTATGCTGTTTTCTCCTGTGATGCCCTTATGGCATCTATACTCAGCTTTTCATAGTCTCTCCTGTGTTCCTAATTTGGTCCTGGTTGTTTCGGTTCGTGCCTGTCCAATGATCTTCTGAGTTTGTCTCCAGCAGGGACCTAAGGCATGTTGTGGACGCTGATGTTACATGGGTGCCGACGAGGCATGCTGACGTGGGCTGCCCCAGCCTGCAAAAAAATGTCCGGGTGGTTCTGACACCGATGACTTACAGTTCCATGATGTGGCTCAGTGGAGGAGATTCTCTCAAAGATCTGCTGTTACCGTAGGTGACTATTCTTTCCAAGTCCACACTGCCGTGGATCACCACTCAAGTGAAAATATAGGAGAAATGTTAACATTTTAACAAAATATGTCCATCACTGTTAAGATTTAAGCCCTCGTCTGTGGCTTAAAATACAGACTCATTTGGTATGTGTAGGATTTGAGCCATCGTCTCTTGCTTCCTAGCTCACTGACCGATCTGGGTCAGGGAGCTGTACTGAAGTCTGTGGCAGGCAGTGACTGGCAAATTGCAGTAGAATGAGTTCCTATATATCTTCGTATATTTGGCAGGCAATGTGGTGAGTCACAGCCTATGAAGCTGGCGGCCTGCCTTCTAATCTCAGCAGGGGCATATGTACTATAAGCTATATAAAACACAGAACGTTCCTGACTGGAACATTTTCTGTTTTTTTTCTGCATACTACACTCACAAGTATATAAGTACCTGGACTGGATCAGTAGTCATTAGAGAAGATATGTGCCCCATCCCCCTCTGTTCAGTATGTGGTGGGTGGGGTATGTAGCCCATGGAAGAGGTTTCTTCTCCCACATCCTGTTCAGTGACTGTGGATTATTTCTGTAGTGTCTGATTGATTGAAATGTTATCTTGATTAGAAGTACTGTAATCCAGCCGGCCCAGTGGTGCAGGAAGCTGACGCGTGGCCCCTCACCTGCCTCCATGCTGGTGACCTGGGTTCGGGAACAGACCACGATTGCTCGGGGGTTGGCTGAGAGAAGGATTGAGCATCCCATGGACCACTGTCCTTCAGCAAGGAGGTTTAGTGCATTTCACTGCACTGTTGCCACCTAGTGGAGAGTGGGTGTTACAACAGGCAGGGTGCCATGGGAAGGGGACTGAATGCAGGTGGCCATAACATGCGCCTGTGTCATTGCACGGTTGTGGCCTTTGGGAAGACTGGAGAAAAAGCAGATGGAAAATAACCCTGGCCGGCAAGATGACAGCAGGAACTCTGCAGGTCCTGCACTACTGATCGAGGCAAACAGGAGAACAGGGATAAGACCTGGAGAAGGCAGATGACGGGGCTGTGGGTTTATGCAGAGGAGAAAATGTACAAGGGAAATACTGTAATCTGTGTGAGACTAACAGCAAATGCTGGGAAAAGTGGGGTGGGGTGGTGGTGGAACCTGCTGGAGAAGGAGAGGCCAAAATGTTTCTGGTGAATGAATGGTAGGGGAGTAGGTTGCTGTACTGTATCAGGGTTACCCCCTAAAGCATCTATACTTGGGGGTTTCCCATCCTTTTGTTATAAGCCCCTGTCCTTTCATAATACCTACATCCTTCCCCATGTTTAAAGCGGGCACTGGACCTCAATACTGTTATAGTTACCGCAGCTGAGTGACTTCGGAGAATAAAACAGCAAAGCAAAGGTGATCCAGGACTACACAGAAACATGCATCAGGGGTCGAAATTAAGTTTTGCAGCCACTAGTCAGCAGGGCTAGTGACTGGGAAAATCTACTGGCCCCAGAGTCATTTCCTGTGGCCTAGTCGGTGTATATACTGAAGTGTTGCCTTCTCCAGTACAAGCCAGCAGGGCTGGTTAAATGAAAATCTTACTAGCCTGATACAAAATCTAGCAGCATTTGGCTAGCGGGCCAATGCCAGTTTTAACCACTGTGCACAAAGAAAAGAAAAAAAAGTATATGGATTGAGAGAAAAAAGGGGGAAATAAATCAAGGAACAAAGAAGGGTCTCGCACAAATCATGCCTGTGTTGCACAACAAATGCCCCCATCCTTTCCATTTTTTCTGGGGGAAGTACTGCTGTATTTGGAGGCCTGGACAAGAGTGTTTGCTGAAAACTTGCTGTCTTTCGTTATGCCTGGCAGGGGAGCATAAGCATGCAATGGTTATCCCATGAAATTTTTTTTTTATTTTAGTCTTTGGTACCGGGTAAGGCCCACTAGGCACAAGTGCCTGTTTTCAGGGGTGACCTGGGAGCACTGGGCGGTTAAGTGACTTGCTCAGTCACACAGTATGCAAGTGGAGGTTGTGAGAATCAAACTCAGGTCTGGTCTTCTGGATGTATCAAGCTTGTTCACACATCGTTCCTCTAACCTCTAGGCTATACTGCTAGCCCAATTGATGTAGTAATTGACATATTAATGTGACTGTTTCATGAGGCAATATAATGGATTCAGTTAATATTGACTAGAAATGTATTGACACTTCTTTCTTTTGTTACTGTTTGTAGAAAGCAGAGCATCTGTGCATGGATGAAAGGATTGTGTACAATGAAACTATTCCAAACAGGTAAGGACTGTGTGCCACAAAACTATTCCAAATGAGTAAGGACTGCGTGCCACAAAAACTATTCCAAACAGGTAAGGACTGTGTGCCACAAAAACTATTCCTAGGGCTAGCCCGGTGGCGCTGGAGGTTGAGGCACTTGTTACTACACCTTGTGCCATGCCGGCAACCCCGGTTCGGGAACAAGCCCAGGGCACAGGAGGAAGAGAGGATTGAGCGTCCAGAGGACTGCTCTCCTCTCTTCAGAGAGACCTGCTCGCTGACTGCCCTCTGGCGGTGGCTGGGGGCAGTATGGGTCAGATAGCGCGCTCTGACATCTTCACATCAGTAGGGAGGGGACAGGAGAAAATGAAGGAAAAAGAGCCTGGCAGGCTCTGTGATAGTCCGCCGTGCCTGAAGGCTGACCCCAGCTTCTGGATTGGGTCTCTGGAGGGGGGGGGGTTGAAGTGGGCCACCTTCTTCCTGGCCTCGCTTCGGGTGGTAATCTGCGGGGTAAGTACCGGGGATGGCAAGGGTGGGGGCGGCAGGACCAGAGAGAAAGTCCCTTCACCAGGAGGGCTGAAGCCACCTGCTAGGGCTCTAGGAGGGATAAACAGGATATAGAAAAAAAAACTGTTCCTATCAGGTAAGGACTGTGTGCCACAAAAACTATTCCAAAAAGGTATCGACTGTGCGTCACAAAACTATTCCAAACAAGTAAGGAGTGCATGCCACAAAAACGATTCCAAACAGGTAAGGACTGTGTGCCACAATACTATTCCAAACCGGTAAGGACTGCATGCCAGTAAACTATTCCAAACAGCTAAGGACTGTGTGCCACAAAACTATTCCAAACAGGTCTGAGTGCATGCCACAAAAATTGTTCCAAACAGGTAAGGACTGTGCCACAAAACTATTCCAAAAAAGGTAAGGACTGCATACAGCAGAACTGTTCCAAACAGATAAGGACTTAATGTCACAAAAGGATTCCAAAAAAGGTAAGGATTGTGTACCACAGAACTGTTCTAAACAGATAAGGACTGCATGCATCAAAACTGTTACAAACAGGTAGAGATTGCATGCCACAAAACTATTCCAAATCGACTGGCACTGTATACACTGTGACCATTGCAGACATTCAGTGACCATGTTCAGTGAGACTACTGCTGACAGGCAGTGCCTAGGCAAGGACATTGGGTTCTTACAGGAAACTAGACTCTCAGAAGCAGAGCACCTTAAACTGTAACGTAACTGGGTGGGGCAGATGGTGGCGGCCTCTCACTCATCAGGGAACAGGGCCGGCATCGTTATACTACTCCACAGGGATGTGTCCTTTGAGATGCTCCACTCTGGGGTGGTGGAGAATGAGAGACTTGTGATAGTTTCTGGGTTTATATTTGCCCAGAAAATTGCAGATATGCGAAGAAAATACCAGTTAAGATGGGCTGACTTTTATTGGTATTTGCAGGTAGTTTCCTCTGGATAGGGACTCGAATGAGGGAAGCTCAAACGGACCCTCACTGTTTATGTTTGGTCATTGAACAAGCAGCAGATGGTCAGCTGCAGAAGAAATATATCTCAACTCTTGTCCAGACATTCACCCACACTAGGTAACAGCTGCCACCCTCATACCAACTGGCCTGGGAAAGGAAGTTGGGCTTTTGTTTCAACTCCCAGGAATGGAAAAGCATATGGTGGGAGTTTTTCATACATCAACCCTAAATAACTGGAGAGAATTCAGATGGAACATGATGAGTCGCTTTTGTCTCACCCCCACCAGAACAAAACACTACACAAGGGGACACTCTCATAGATGCTGGCGGGGCTGTGGGAAGGAGGGCACTCCTTATATCTTTTGGGACAGCCCTTAACTGCAGTCTTTCTAGGATGAGGAAGGACAGAAATACTTCCTTATGGCAGGCATATTGGGCACCCCCAGCTTTGAGCATCTGATTTTAAGGTAGCTCCTCAAGGGGAAAAGATCAAACTGCCAGAGGTCATTCTTGGGAGTCTTATTGGCAGCGGCGAGAAAGGCAGTAACAAAAAATGGCTAATTTCCAGCCCCCTAACGTTGTTGGATTGGTTAACATTGTAAAAAATATTTTCTGTATAGAAAAAAAATAATTCTACAAATGAACAAAATGATGACTGCTCTTTATGGTTATTTATTTATTTATTTTTAGCCTCCTGAGCCCTGGCAGGTGTCTACGGCCCTCCAATTTGGATGGACTCTCCAGTTCTACCACTCCTGTGCTAGGCACCCCCAGTAGTTTCCCCATAGATTCCCCTCTGTTGAGGGTCAGCAGGAGTTGCTGCCCCGAGACACAGTCCAGAATCCGGGAGACCTCTTCCGGGAGCGGAGGGCCATCATTGAGCCTGCCAGGCTCGTTTTTTCCTGTTTTTCGCCCAGCCCCACTTCCTTCCGTTGGAGGACGTTGCCTTTGAGCCTCCCAGTCCGTACTGCCCTCCAGCCACCGCCAGAGGGCAGTCAATGAGTGGGATGACTAGTCCCCCCCCCACCACCATGAGAGAGGAGAGCAGGACCGCGCAATCCTTCTGCCCCCCAGCGGCCCAGGCTCGTTCCCAAACCCAGGTCGTCGGTGTGGCGCAAGGTGTGGCGTCCAGCGCCTCAACCCTCAGTGCCACCAGGCCGGCCTCTTTATGGCTTTTACAGAGGAACTTGAAGGCAGATCGGTTTTGTCCAAACAGGTCTGGGGGTATTGACTCACTTTGGGACCGCCATCCAGAGAAGGGTTACAATTACCTGATTGACACCAAGTTTTGTGAGTACTGTTAAGTGTTATGCAGACTAAGAAGGCCTCACACAACTATCTGTTATTTACTTATTGTTTTCTTTTGCTGATTTGTTTTTACACATCTTAGCCAGGATGTTCATCTGCTTTCAATAGAATAACAAATGTCTTGGGTCTTACCAGGGTATTCACACTGATTTCCATAGTTAATAACAGGCAAGGACAAATAACGTTTTATTGTTTCAGTGGTTACACTTATTCTTCTATAGATGACTATTTCACTTTGGAATTTATATCTTTTTATAGTTCTGCTAGAGAAAGGAACTAGCTGGGAACAAGCTTGGGTTGCTGGGGGCCAGCAAGGGGGAGGAGGATCGAATGTCTCAGAGGGGTGCTCTCTTCCTCTGGGGAGAGAGGGTTCCATTCTCTGCTGCGATACTGCCACCTTGATGATCACAGGTAGCAGTGCAACTTGAGATGGAATGGGGAGGCATTGTGGACATTGGCATGTGGAAGCACGCATTGTGTGTATGGGCCCACCTAGACGTCATTGTACGCAACATCCCCTGGGATAGGACACAGCACCTAAAAAAGACCATGACCCCAGCACCTCCATGATGATGATGACAGCCCCAGTATATCCGGGTCTCCTGCCTCCCCAGCATGCATGATCTAATGAGAGTCAGTGTCTGAGAGTTCTGCCCCAACCCCACCTTGGGGGGAGGGGGGCAAGCCAAGGCTTCATGGAGGTGGGTGTCAGTGGCTGGGGAAGGTGGAGGGATCAGGAGGTCCTGAGAGTTAGTGGAGGATTGGTGGTCCGGGGGGGATGATAAAAAGAAAGTTTAAAAAAAAAAAAAACACAGCAGTCAGCCAGTAAACGAATAACAGATTAAAACTCAGAAATAGATTGGTTAAATAAATAAACTGCAATGTGTTAAAACTAGCTATAGTATGAGTCAGTCGATCTCTTTAGGAAGAGCATTCCTAAGGCTAGGGCCAGTGATGAAGAAAGCTCAATCCCCAGCTGATTTTAAATGTCAAATAGGTGCACTTCATAGCCTCAGGGCCTTGGAATGAGTACTTGTACCCAATTGTTCCTGTGATGGTTACCTTTTTCTATGTATAATCCCAACTGTTTGGCATGGAGCCTTTGTAAATGAGTCCCTGGCTCAAAGGTCTTAATTCTGAGGCACAATGAATAAATAAATAAAACTCTCCCTAGTACTGGGGGGAGGTAAGGAGTTTGCAAAACTAAAGAGGGCCCAGTCATTTGGGGAATTTGAATGTCAACGAAAGAACCTTACAGTTGATCTGCCTCCCCCCCCCCCCACCACCACCACCACCACCACCTTCAGTTCTGTTTGTGCTCCTCTGCCCTGGGGCAGAGCATCCTTCGGCCTTCTCAGCACCTCCTCTCCTCCTCTTAAAGCCCTCTGACCTGACATTAGGCTCCCAGGCCACCTGCGACACACTACAGTTAGCCCCCCGTCCCCAGGAAGGGGTTGCTTCCTGCTCCTTTGCAACTGCCCACTCTATCTGGTTGACTCTGGCAGAGGTGAAGAACCCATAATGGGAGGGTGATATGATCAGACTTCTGAATGGAGGTAAGTTACCTCACTGTCCAGGTGCAGGCAGGTCCAACTCAGAATGGGGCTTGTGGGGTGTCAACTCCCTGTCACTGGCTGGTGATTTTCCACTTCACAGGTTGCCCCCAGGAGAGTGAGTATGCAGTGGCATCAGCACGCTGCTCTGTATGCTCTTATGCACAGCGGTTAAATACCTGCTACTCCCCTCACAATGCGTATGTGGTTCCAGACTCTCTCATTCCTAGCTGCCGCTAGGGGTGAGGCATACGCCGGACACCGCAGCCGTCTCTTCCCAGAGGAGAGCAGTCCCAGACACTTGATCCTCTTCCCTTCCTTCACCCCTGACTGGCTCTCTGACAATCCGGACTCATTCCTGAACCCATGTCATCAGGATCGCAAATGGTAGTGCTTCCACTGTGCCACCCCACTGATCCGCTGTCTTAACAGGCAGCCAGCGCTGAACCGATAATGGGAGGGTGATATGATCCAACTTCTGAATGGAGGCAAGTTACCTCACTGCAGTATTCTATACTTGCTACAGGCGACGGATCTGACTACAAGGTAAGCCCATGTGGCGTGCATTACAATAGCCC
Source organism: Neoceratodus forsteri (assembly GCA_016271365.2). Lineage (NCBI taxonomy): Eukaryota > Metazoa > Chordata > Ceratodontiformes > Ceratodontidae > Neoceratodus > Neoceratodus forsteri. The sequence continues at coordinate 124,102,790 of JADMNL010000030.1, read as the reverse complement.
AAGGCGAGCGAAGGTGAGAGCCTGCACCAGAGTCTTCAGATCAGCTGGTTCCAGAAAGGAGTGGAGCCTGACAATATTGTTTGATATGGAAAACGTAGCCCTTGACAACCACTGACATCTGGGATTCAGATGTCCGTTTCGGATCGAGCACACCTGGATTCAGATGTCAGTTTCATATTGAGCACACCTGGGATTCAGATATCAGTTGCATATCCAGTTCCCTGACTATGCACCATCCTTTCAGCCACAAGCTAACCTTGTCAAAACTGGGGAGCCATAGGCCAACCCTGTGGCGCACTGGGTTGGGGCGTTGGGATGCCTTACCTCACGGTATGCCGGCGACCTGGGTTCAGGAACATCCTCGGGTCGTCAGGGTGCCAGCATGGGGGGGGGTGAGGTGAAGCAGGATTGAGCATGCCGGCAGGCAGCTCTCCTCTCCTGAGGGTGGGTTGGGCCCCCTCCGTAGTTCCACTCCCACCAGGTGGAGGTCCGGTGGGCAGTGCAGGCGGAGAGGAAGCGACAAAAGTATCAGGAGGTGGAAGGGACTGAGCTGGCACCACAGGGTACGAAGCGTATCTCCACCGCTTACGGCCAGTGCTGGGGCCTTGGGGATCAGGGAGAAAACCGTGAAAATACAGATGTGTCCCCGTCGCCAGTTGGCGGGAGGAGGCAATGGAGACCAAAAAAGCTTAATTTAAAAAAAAAAAAAGCTAAAAAAAAGGGGGAGCCGTGAGGCTGGCCCACTGTTGCAGCGGTACTGCTACTGCTTGCAGCGCTGATGACCTGTGCTTGGGAATGAGTGCAGATTGTTGGGAGCTGGATGGGAAAGGAAGAATCGAGCATTCTGTGGACAGCTCTCTGTCGGGGGGAGGGAACAAAACTCCCACTGCGAGACTGCTGCCTGGTGGAGACCAGGTGACAGCACAGTCAGGGGCATGTGCCAGGGGAGGGGCTATTGCAAAACGTCCTGGCACAAATGCGTGCCACTGCATGCATCGGCACATGCATCACTTCACACGATGCCCCCGGGAGAAAAATTAAGGAAAAAGGACAAGTTGCACTATGTTGGCACTCTCCAGGGTCTTGTAAGACTGCAGCTGCCACCTATCACCATGTGGTCCTGTGCAAGCAGTGGATAACTGATAAGTCTACAAGAAACCCTCTTTCAGAGCCAGGGGGTGCCGCCGGGCTGACCTGTCAAAAGCAGGATAAAATACTAATAGAAAACAAAAAAGACATGGGAGCTTGAGGTTACATGTTGCTGTGGAAACCTGATTGCATTCCACAAAAAAAGCAGCTTGATTTTTCCTGAATTCAGTGCCAGACAGTTGGAGGGCATCCAGTTACTGACATCTGACAGGCAGTGCTCTAGCATCTGCAAGGACGAGACCTGGTCAGGTGTGAAGAAAAGGTACAACTGGATCATTGTGTGACTACGGTGTGACCCTTGCGAACAGACAGTGTACATGCTGGCCCAGTTTCACAAATCAGTTTTGTTTTATTCAAGAATGCATGGGACAGAAAAGGCAATTCTGGTTGGGGTTAGGAAGAAGTAGGCTGTTGGTTAACTAGGATATGCAGCTTATCCAATAGATAGGGAAATGGACAGACTGGGTGGGCCAAGCGGTCCTTATCTGCCGTCAAAGTCTATGTTTCTGTTTTGTCGCTGCTCATAATATCATAGTGGGGAGAGGTCTTGGGTATTGCAAATGCTGAAGGAGAGCCTTGTGTATTATGTAAGGAATAATCCATGGCTGAATGTGTGGCACTAGTGGAATAACTGCACGACTTGGGTGGGTTCTGAGGCAAGAGGTGCAGCTGAGGGCCTTCAGCCACACAGAGATTGCGGTTATTGTAGCTTTGCCACACATCTGGAAGGGATTATTTAACTTATAACATTCAGAAAAAGGTCAAAAGTGTTATAAATTTTGTTATGTGCCCTTAGGCTTGGGCACTGTGTAAATAAAAATGCCTTGCCTTGTCTCCCCTGGGCAAAGACGATAAGTAGTATTGTAAAAAGAAACTACATCTGAACACTGTTCGGGCATTTTATTTTGTCTCCTCTTGTTTTTCCAGTGGCCCTCATCGACCAAAGTGTGCAAAATATGGTGAATACATCTACTGTCCACCTCAGCGCTGGGTCCACAACCTAGAGGTGAGTATTACCTGAGAGACAGAATGGCAGTTGGACTGCCAAGGAAACACGGCCTAGTGCAGAGCTGCGGTTTGTTAGTACGAGGTGCTGTGTCGGGCTTGGTTTGCTTGAATAGGGCTTTTTGCACAATGCAGAGGCTCTCTGTGCCCCAGTGAAGAGGATTGGTTTGCTAGTGTAAGACTTGGTGTGACAGTGCGGAGGCTTGGTTTGCAGTTACATAGAAACAGATTATTTATTTATGAATTTTTTAATTCATTTACACCAGAATGTTACATACAAAGTATATACAGGTGTCCAAGGCATAGAAATGCAAAGTTCTTGGATTGTGGATATGTTGTTCATCCACATTGTTTGGCATGTCCCTTTCCCCTTTATATCTTGCCCGAAGTCTTCAAGCTGGCTCCTCCCACCCACCCAGGTGGTATAACCCTCGGCTCCGCCCCATGACGCCAGATCTTCCTTTCCGCTGGAAGATACAGGTTGCCTCCCTCGTGCTTACGCATTTTGTAGGCCCTGGCTTCAAAACTCCGGTTTTACCGAAACTAAAACTCGTTCAAGTTAGTGATCGTGCTTTTGCATCCTTGATCATGGAAGAGAAATCTTCCCCAGGATTTCGCCGATGTCCTTGTGGCCAGAAGATGTCACACACCGATACCCATCTCATGTGTGTCTACTGCCTAGGTGTCACCCATGACACCTCGTCTTGCAGTTTTTGCCTGGCCTTCCATCCGAGCGTCCTGGAAGACCACCTGCACGTTTGAAGTTGGGAGACGGAGAAAAGAACCCTCGGTGAAGTCTTAGGAGGCTAGGTGGGCGGTTTCCGCGGCTGCGGGTTCCATGAGCAGCTGGACGCATGAAAGAGTTCAGAAGAAGCACTTGGCCTTGAAATTGAAGCTTGCGTTCCACTCAACCTGGGTTCCACCATTACAGGGTGTTTAAGGAGTTGTGCCAGTCTCTCTCCCACCGAGGTAGAGGCACCATGAGGCTCTTACTCCTCCAGCTCTCGAAAGAGGGATAAAGAATCCCAGCTAGCCTTCATCTTGTAGGCGCTCTTGGGACGAGAGGTCTCAGTCCCAGGAGCATACGGTCTTGACCTCTGTCGAGATCGCTTCCTTGGCCGCAGGCTTCATGGTCCTTCCTTCTGGCCAGACGACCGAGGAAGTGGCCAATAAGGTTGAGATTATTCTTGACCCAATCAACCCTCTGTTGCCGCCCATGGATGACGACTCCTTGGAGAGGACACCGGTCCTCATGTTCCCTGAGGAGGAGACCCGTCCCTCTGATGTCCCCATCGAGGTCCTGGTTCCAGACTCTCAGGTTTCACCGATCCCTCCGATGTCTCCCGAGTGACCGAGTCAGCCTGCGCAGTCTCGATCGAGGTCTAGATCCCCCTCGGCCGAAAGGTCAAGGAGGAGCCACAAGTGCTCCAAGAAGAGGTGACGCCACAGGTCGTCCTCGTCCTCCTCAGGTGAGGAGAGGCTCTGATGGAAGCTCCGTCGGCGCTATGAGGACCTTATGTGGCAACAGCTGATTTTGACTGGGCAGAAGCCGACTCCGCCACCTACCCTGGCCATTACTTGGCTTTCGCCTCCTAGACCGAAGCCGACCCCCTTGGTTCCCCCGCCCGCAGGGCTGGCCCGTCCTCTGGTTTGGCCTATTCCAGTTTCCCTACCAATAGTGGTGGAGCCGCTGCCTAAGCGGCCTGTGGGAGGGGCTCCTTCAAAAGAGGACCAACCAGATACCGGACTTCCCCGACGTCTGTCGGTCACGGTCACCCAGGACTGTCCTCGATGGGTTGGGGGTGATTTGGGCGGCAGACCGCTGTATCCCGACTCCTCGGACTCGGACGTCACTAGGCTCCACTCACATCCAGGGGATGATGAATCGTCCCTTGGCACAGAGATGGAGGAAGGCCTTTCCTCCTTCAAGGGGATCCTCCGTCTCATCTCTGATTCTACAAGGATGGCCCTGGAACCCATCCAGAAAAAGGCGGTACCCTCTCACAGACATCCTGAAGAGAGGGGACACCCCGATGGAGGCCTTTCCTGTGGCCGAGGCCATTGTTGGTCTGGCACTCGAACTATGGCAGCGCCCTGCCTCATGTCCAGCACCGTCTGCCCGCATGGCCCAAAGTACACCTTGCCCATGGGGTCCCTTGCGGGGTTCACAGAGCACCCTTTGGCTGAGAGCCTGGTGATCACCTCTGTGTTCTGGTGTACTGGTAGTTCTGCCGACACTGACTGTCCCTCCGATAAGGAGTCCAAGTTTTTGGACCATTCGGTGCGGAAAGTCTGTGCGGCTTCCTCCTTGGGCCTTTGTCAGGCCAGTTTGGCCGTCGTCATGGCACTCTTCTCTCATGCCCTTCTTGGGTCATTAGATGAGGTCCTCCCACACCTTCCTGCGGACATGCAAACCATGGTCAAGTGAGTCCGGGACCAAGGCCATGCTGTTGATAAACAGCAGTTCCCGACGGCCCTGGACATTGGGGATTCTTGTGCCCGCTCGATGGCCGCCGCAGGGCATGGCTGAGGTTATCCTCCTTCCTGGTGGATACTCAGCATAAGTTAGCTGATGTGCCTTTCCTCGGGACCGACTTGTTTGGCCCAGGGGTGGCTGGTCACCTACAGCGCATTGAGCAGTCCAGTGCCACCTTGGGCGCCACATCTGCTGGGAGTTCTTCGGGCAAGAACCAGCAGAAGAAAAAGAAGCCCTTTTGGCACTCTTCCCTTGCGGTTCAGCAGTCCTCCTACCAAGGAGGACAGCAACATCAGCATCAGCAGCAGGCTCAAGCTTGGCACCCTCGGCCCAATCCTGGATCCCAACGGGCCCGCAAAAGAGGCTGAGGCTCAGGTCCTGGAGCCTTCTCCTCCTCCTCCTCCTCCTCATCTAAGCCTGTCCAGTGACATGGTGGGGGTTGCCACCCCATCTCCATCACGCCAGCTCTGGGTCCTCCCATGTGGGGCTGGCTTCGCCACTTCCTTTCTGCCTGGTCCGCTATCACTATGAACAGGTGGGTTCTCGAAGTGGTCAGTCAGGGACTACCTCTAGAATTCAAGCAGTACCCTCCCAGCTGAGCCCCTCTGGAAGAACGGATTTCCGCATGCACCCAGTTGGCTCCTCGAGACGACATTACTCAGCTCCCCCTCAAGGAGGCAGTAGCTATCGTGGCATATATGTTTGCAGACCCAGACTTTGTCTTCAGGTACTTTCTGGTGCCCAAGCGGACGGGGGGCTGGTGTCCCATTCTAGATCTCCACGCCCTGAATCAGTTTCTCAGGTCACGCACCTTTCGGATGGTCACTCTGTCTCAGATCATCCTTGGAGTGAAACATGTGGCTCTGTTCACTGGATCTGCAGGACGCGTTCTTTCACATCCCAATCCATCCGTCCCATCAGCAGTTCCTCCACTTCAGGGTCGAAGGGATACCGTATGAGTTCCGAGCCATGCCGTTCGGCCTGTCATCTGCCCCTTGGGTCTTCACCAAATGCATTGCAATGGTGGCGGCCCATCTCCGGCATCGGGGAGTCAGTACTTACCCCTACTTCGACAGTTAGCTCCTGGCAGGTTCCACCCAACAGGAGGTGGAGAGGTTCAGGGATCTGCTCCCAACTCAGCCTCCTGATCAACGAGGCCAAGTCAGACTGCGTGCCTTCCCAGCTGATGGGCTTCATTGGGGCAGAACTCGACTCTTGTCAAGCCAGAACCCTGCTCACGGCGGACAGGGCAGGGGTTCTTTCCGCCTTTGCCCAATCATTTCTGTTGGGGACTTTCTGCGCCTTCTGGGTTACATGGCGGAGTGCACCTCAGTGGTCCATTGGGCCCTGTTGCACATGCGTCCCCTCCAGTGGGAGCTGGCCGCCCAGTGGACTCAGCGCCACGGTCATTTCAACCAGCTGATCATTGTAACCCAGAAGATGTGGGATGCTCTCCAGTGGTGGACCAACCCAGACCGGTTGCAGGAAGGGATCCCGTTTGTTTGCCCCGAGCCGATGGTCATACTTATGACTGATGCCTCTCTCATGGGCTGGAGAGCCCACATGGGGGACAACAGGGTCCATGGGTTCTGGACCCCCGAGGAATCCCGATGCCACATCAACCTGCTGGAGCTCAGAGCAGTCAGACTGGCACTGTCAGCTTTCGCTCCTCAGCTCCGGGGTCAAGTGGTTCAAGTCCAGACGGTCAATACCATGACCATGTACTACCTCAACAAACAGGGCGGCACACACTCCCATCTGCTGTGCAAGGAGGCACTCCGCATCTGGACCCTCGTAAGCCGGTGGGAGGCGGATCTCCTAGCCATCCATGTGGCAGGAGCCTTGAGGCAGCTGGCGGATGCTCTCAGCCATATAGACCAAACATCCCATGGGTGATCTCTCCATCCAGAGGTAGTTTACAGCCTCTTCTTCCGTTGGGGCAAATCGATGGTGGACCTGTTTGCCTCCAGGGAAAACACCAAGCCGAGGCTGCATCATGCCCACCCCCCTCAGCAGGGCTCGCTGCAGGAGAATGCCTTCTAGAGGCCGTGGACCCCAGGCCTCCTCTATGCCTTCCCTCCATTTCCCTTGATCAACAAGGTGTTACTCAAGGTGAGGAGGGACAAGGCAAAGGTGATTCTGGTAGCCCCAGACTGGCCGCGGCAGTTCTGGTATCCAGATCTCCTCAGCCTTAGCTGCAGGCCCCCAGAGCGGCTTTGTACAGACCTGATATCTCTGAACCAGGTGAAGGTCTTCCATCTGGACCTTTAATCCCTGCACCTCACAGCCTGGTATCTGAGCGGCTAGAGTTCCAGGCTTTGGGTATTTCTGAGGATGTCTACACCGTGGTGGAGGCATCTCGAAAGGAATCGACCAGTAAATGTTATGCCTTCAAATGGAAGAGGTTTTCCATTATGTGTCAGGGTAAGGGTCTGGACCCCTTATCCTGTTCTGTAGCTAACATTCTTGACTACCTTTGTTCTCTCTCCAAAGGGGGTCTATGGTCATCGACCCTTAGGGTGCACCTGGCAGCCATTTCTGCTTACTGGGCGCGAGCTGGACAGCTGACATTGATGCAGGAGACGGTGGCTGGGCGCTTTTTTCAAAGGCCTGGATCACATATCCCCTCCGGTGCGTGAACCTCCACCTCCGTGGGATCTACTGCTTGCACTGGCAAAGCTCATGGGCAAGCCATTCGAACCAATGCACAAATGTGAGCTGTCACACTTGCCATGGAAGACTGCCTTCCTTGTGGCTATTACGTCTGCCAGAAGGACAGGGGAACTCCAGGTGCTTTCGGTGGACTCCCCTTATCTGATCTTCCACAGGGACAAAGTTGTCCTGCGCCCCAACCCGAAATTCCATCCAAAGGTGGCACCAGAGTTTCACCTTAACCAGGTGTTGACTCTGCCGGTATACTACCCTAATTACACCTTGGAGACAGAGTACAGGCTCCATACCTTGGACCTGAGACGTGCTCTCTCCTATTACAAGGAGAGGACGGCGGAAATTCGTGGAGAGGTTCACCAGCTGTTTGTCACCTACGCTGAAGCCACTTCTAGCAGACCTGCAGCCAGCGGACTATAGCAAGATGGATTACATCATGCATAGGTCTGTGCTATGAGTTAGCAGGCAAGGAGCCTCCCAGAAGGATAAGAGCTCATTCTACCCGCCATACTGCTGCATCGGTGGCTGCTTCCAGGGACATCCCTATCCAGGAAATCTGTTGGGCTGCTACCTGGAAGTCAGCAAACACCCTTATTACTCACTACCACATCGACCTTGAGTCACGCCGGAATGCTGGTTTTGGGGCCTCAGTTCTCCAGTCTCTGTTCCCTAAGTAGGGGGTGTGCACCTTGCCTGCCTCCTCTAGGAGAACTGCTAGAAGTCTGCCGAACAATGTTGCTGAACAACGTATCCATGATCCTAGAAAAAACCGTTACTCACCTGTAACAGTAGTTCAAACAACATGAAGTCTTGCTGTATTCTGACACATGCAATGATGTCCAACCTTTGAACTGCCCCGGAGATGAAAGAGTTAACTTTCCATGCCAGGCATGGAACGCTGAGCTCGAGCTCGGTTGAGACTCTGTCTGTTGCTGTTTGAACTCAAACCGTCAGATTCTTTACTCCGCCTCACTGAACAGTCGCTCCGGAGATTTCTCCTTTGCTCGGTTCAAGTTTGACGGTTAAAGTGCCATTTTCCTCAGTTTTTGACCGAATTTAATCTGTTAACCTGTCAGTTCAGTCTCTGTCTGTGGTATCGTGAGTACTAGATAGGTTTATTTTCTTGTGCTTCTGTGTGGAACTTGTAAACGTGGGATCGGTTCGGTTTGAACCGATCAGGTTTGTTCAAAAAGGTTTATTCTACTTCTAGAGTGTGGTAACTGGTCCTTATCGGTTCTAAAAAAAACGGATTTCATTACGGTTTTTTCCACGACCCGTAACACGGTCAGGAGCAGATAAGGGTGTCTTGCCTGGCGGATTGCCGAAAAAAGGGTACATTTTGTTAGGGCTGGCCATGTCTGAGAAACCCAAAAGAAAAACTGGGCCCACTGGGTTTCAACACTGTAGTGTGTGTGGGGAAGCCTTTGCTAAGACTGACCCCCACACCACCTGTGTTTATTGTCTGGGGTTTGACCACCTCGATTCAGACTGCCAGATTTGCAAGAATTTTCCTGCAGCTACCCTGGAAAAGAGAGTTGGTAGTCTCAGGGAAAGGGAGTCCAAGAAGTCCGCTGACCCGGATGGCCAGCCCGGTTCAGTTCCAACCGAACCAGAAGGAGTGCCCTCTGACCAGGGCGAAACTTCTTCGGCCAAAAGGAGAACCAACTCTGAGGAGTCTGTTCCGGTTAAAAGAAAAAGAAGGGATAAATCAGCCGGTGCGGATCCACAACTTCTTTCTCCGACCGCTGATGAAATAGCCAAAGCGATAAGGATTGTTCAGTCGCTAACCCCGGTTCCGACCGAACCGGCACCATCGGGAAGGGGCTCGGTTCGGTCGGTTCCCCCGGTTCCAGATTATAATTTAGAAGATTTTTATGAACCGGAGGAGGAGGAAGGAGAGTATGAGGATAGTGATGGTGATTACGAAAGTCTGGATGTGCCCATTGACCCGGACATCTCCCCAGACAGACCTTCAGGGGTTTCTCCTCCTAGGCTTTCTGAGTCCCCTTCCCATTTTATGTTCTACAAAAAAGTGGCTGAAACTCTTCAGCTTCCTGTGGAAGAAGCTTAGAGCGATCAGGAGGAGCCTGACTATGTTGAAATGATGGATATCCCAGAGTCCAGGAGGCTGTCTATTCCCTTCAAAAGTCCTTTGGGAAGCGGACAATAAAAATTTTAAAGACTCCTAATTCTATACCTCCTGTGGACAAGAGAATGGACAAGAGGTATACTCTCTCAGGCTCAGATCGGAGTTCCTTACCCAGCAATGCAGCCATGTTGGGGTAGTGCAGGCTGCTGCCTGTGGTAAGGCAAATATACCCTTGGCTTCACAGCCCCCAGATAAGGACTCCAGGAGGATTGATGCCATGGCAAAGAAACAGTACATGGCAGCATCCTTGGGACTCAGGCAGGCTAATTATATGGCCTATACAGCTAGATATCAGAAATCTAGATGGGACACTGTAATGGCTTTAGCTAAACAGGTCCCTGGCCAGCTTGCTAAGGAGCTGGAGCAGGTGACTGCGGATGGTATTGAGGCATCCAAGGTGCAGTTCCATGCTGCAGTGGTCTCCAATGATGTTTCATCTAGAGTCTTGGCTACATCTGTGGCCTTTCGTAGGATGGCTTGGCTTAGATGTACTAACCTGTCTCAGGATACCCAGACTAAGGCCATGGATTTTCCTGTTGTGGGTAATTCTCTGTTTGGGGAGCAAACAGAGAACTACATGAAGAAAATGGATGAATTCAGGACCACCTATAGGAGTGCTCAGGCCAAGGAAAGGCAAGCCACTCCCCAGAGGAGCATTCCAGGGGCAGGGGCAGGCCTTTCATAGGCCTTTCTACCAGCCCAGGCCTCTTCTGCTTATGCTCATAGGGGTTCTTCAGAGGGAGAGGCAGACGGGGTACAAGCAGGCCTGCTTCCACCCCTCAGCCTAAAGCCCCTGCCAAACAAGCACCCTGATGGGTTTGCCAGGGCCGATTCTCCACCACCTGTAGGGGGCAGGCTGGCTTACTTTGTCCAGGACTGGATGTCTTTAACATCAGACAAATGGGTCCTGGAAGTAGTAAGCCAAGGACTGGTTCTCAGCTTCAAAAAATTTCCAATGATGAGAACCAGATCCTTTCCACCTGCAAGTCCTTCAGAGGCACTTGCCCTAGAGGCAGAGGTCTCTTCCTTCTTGGCTCTGAGAGCCATAGAGAGGGTTCCACCCCTACACAAGGGAACAGGATTGTACGCCGGGTACTTCCTAACCCCCAAAAAGACAGGAGAATGGCGGCCCATCCCGGATCTCAGATATTTAAACAAGCACCTTTTAAAGCCAAAGTTCAAAATGGTGACTCGGGGAATAATTCTACCCTCTCTAAGGCCAGGGGACTGGCTAGTTTCCCTGGACCTCAAGGATGTCTATTTCCATATTCTCATCAGAAGCTCCCACCGAAAGTACCTCAGGTTCGAGCTGCCCTCAGGCCATTATCAATTCAGAGCAATGCCCTTCGGCCTAACTTCTGCTCCAAGGGTGTTCACAAAATGCCTGGCAGTAGTGGTTGCTTCCTAAGGAGAAAAAAGATCTCCATCTTTCCATACCTGGACGACTGGCTCATAGTAGGCCAGTCTCCAGACCACGTCAAGTCACACCTACAGATAACTCAGCAACTGCTCGCTTCTCTAGGTTTCCTTCTGAATCTTTCAAAGTCAGTTCTAGAACCTGTGCAGCTCCTCACCTTCATAGGGGCAGAGCTGGATACAGTAAAGGCAAGAGCCTTCCTTCCCCTGGACAGGGCAAGGGCCCTTATCTCACTGGCCTCTTCATTCACCCTCCAGGTGTCTCGACCAGCAAGGCATTTTCTGCAGCTCCTGGGACACATGACTGCCTCTACAGCAGTGGTTCAGGGAGCAAGATTTCAAATGAGGGACATTCAGTTCCATTTGAGAGCCTTCTGGTCTCAGAAAAAGGATCCTCTGACCAAACTAATTCCAGTGACTCGAACCCTGATCCAGGCATTACAGTGGTGGCAGGATCAGGACAGTCTAAGACAGGGAGTTCCTTTTGTCACTCAGTCTCATTCTCTAATCCTTGCTACAGATGCCTCCCTCTTGGGTTGGGGAGCCCACTTGGGGGACCTGGCCACCCAAGGGTTGTGGTCTCCTCAGGAATCTCTGCTTCACATCAGTCCATTAGAACTCAGAGCAGTGTTTCTAGCACTTCAGGCTTTTTCCAAGTCTGTTCAGAACAAAGTATTTCAGATCAGGACAGACAATACCACCACAATGTGGTATATCAACAAGCAAGGGGGCACTCGGTCTATGGCCTTGTGCACAGAGGCATTGAAGTTGTGGTCTCTGGCCTATTCCCTGAGCGCCTCTCTCACAGCAGTGCACCTCCCAGGGAAGGACAATGTCCTGGCAGATGCTCTCAGCAGGATATCTCGGGGCCATCACGAATGGTCCCTGGATCCCCTGATTTTAAAGGTGATCTTCTCCAGATGGGGCACGCCACAGATAGATCTTTTTGCAGCCCCAGACAATCACCAACTTCCTCTCTTTTGCTGTAGGCCCCCAGTGTTGGGCTCAGTCCACCTGGATGCCCTAGTTCTCAATTGGGAAGGGAAGTTCCTGTATGCTTTCCCTCTCCTGTTCAAGGTGCTAGTCAAAATCAGGTCTCAACCCTGCAAGGTGATTCTGATTGCTCCAGACTGGGCCAGTCACCCTGGTACCCTCTCTTGTTGTCCTTAGCAGTCCACCTTCCCCGTCTCTTCCCAGGAATTACAGCCTAACATGTGCTCAGGGGAGGGTTTGGTATCCGAATCTCAAATCTCTCAATCTCAAGGCCTGGCTCTTGAAGAGTTAGAGTTTGCTGATTTGCACCTCTCTCAAGGTGTTCTGGATATCTTAAAGGCTTCTCGCGAAAGCCTTCCACCAGAAACACTTACAATTCCAAGTGGAAAAGATTTACTATATGGTGCTCTGGGAAGCATATTTCTCCAGAGTCTGCTGGCCTGCCCACAGTCCTTGACTATATGGTTCATCTCAATAGCTTGGGACTCAGACCAGCTACACTAAGAGTGCATCTGGCAGCTGTCTCTGCCTTCCTCTCAGCAGGCAAGCACTCTTCCCTTTCAGCTCATCCTGTATTTTCTAAATTTTTCAAGGGATTGCTGCATACCAATCCTCCTTTCAGGGACCCTGCCCCTGCTTGGGACCTTAATGTTTGCATTGCTCAGCTTATGCAACCCCCTTTTTGAGCCTTTGTCCTCAGCAGAGCTTAAGTACTTGACTTGGAACACTGTTGTCTTGGTGGCCATCACTTCTGCTAGACGCATAAGTGAGTTACAGGCCCTGTCAGTGGAGCCTGATTTTTATCTCTTTTCCATAGAGATAAGGTGGTCCTCAGGACTAATAGGAAGTTTTTGCCTAAGGTGGTTTCAGATTTCCACCTTAACCAGTCTATGTCTCTTCCTGTTTTCTTCACTGACATTTCCTCCTATGGGGAGAGGAGGCTGCACAGTTTGGATGTGAAAAGGGCCCTTAGCTACTACATAGAGTGCACCAAGGGGCACAGGTTTGACTCCCTCCAACTGTTCCTCACATATGGTGAGGTTGGTAAGGGAAAACCTGCCACTAAGAGATCTATTGCCAGGTGGATTGTCTCTTGCATTCAATTTTGCTATGAAAAACTAGGTAGGACTCCACCCTCAGGCCTGAGGGCTCACTCTACCAGAGGTACAGCTGCTTCCCTGGCTGCTGCCAGGGATATTCCTATCTTAGAGATTTGTCAAGCAGCCACCTGGAAAACAGTACACACTTTTACCAAGCATTACTCTCTGGATATCCAAGCTAGGAGTGATGCTCGGTTTGGCACAGCAGTGCTTTAGAGCCTATTTCCAAAGTAGGTTCTGTCCCTCCTCCATGGAGGTACTGCTTGGTAGTCTGCATATGTCAGAATACAGCAAGACTTCATGTTGTTTGAAGAAAAAATTACTCACCTTAGTAATGTTTCTTCTAATGGAGTCTTGCTGTATTCTGACATCCCCCTCCCCCCCTCTCAGAACCTGTTTTTTGGGATGTGGGTGGGCAGTAGCAGTGTTGGCACTTGGGAGGTGCCCCCACCCCTTCTTTTCTCACTCCTTTAGTTTGGGTGTGTGGGTGTTGTGTTTGGTTTTTATTTTTTGGGTTTCCTGACTTGAGTCTTTGCTTTGGGACCAAAAAATATTTTTAATATATTTAGTAGCCATTTGGCTAGTGTAAGTTTACAGTTTCCACACAGGACACCCAGTGAGTATAGCTCGTAAAGATCTGACGGTTTGAGTTCAAACAGCAACAGACAGAGTCTCAACTGAGCTCGAGCTCAGCGTTCCATGCCTGGCATGGAAAGTTAACTCTCTCATCTCTGGGGCAATTCAAAGGTTGGACATCACTGCATATGTCAGAATACAGCAAGACTTGATTAGAAGAAACAACATTACTAAGGTGAGTAATTTTTTCTTCTAGGAGTGGTATATGTTGTTCATCCGCACTGACCCACCCGACCTCTCCGGCTGCGGACGCACACAACCCGGCTTCCAGTGGGCTAAGATCTGGCGTCATGGGGCGGAGCTGAGGGTTATAACACCCGGGTGGGAGGAGCCAGCTTGAAGACTTCCAGCAAGATTTAAAGGGGAAAGAGACATGCCAAACGGTGTGGATGAACAACATATACTGCTCCTAGAACTACTGTTACAGGTGAGTAACCTGTTTATTTGTCATAGTAGCAGCCTACGAGCAGAAAAAGATTATGAAGGCTGCCCGGTTCCTAACTTTTTTCCATACTAAGGTGTTAAAGGAGCTAGAGAGTCAAAGGCCCATAAATGCTCCCATGCTACTTAATATTCATAGTATTTAAGGTTGTGTCCTGCCAGTAAGTAGGCATCCAACCATGTTTTGAATTATGATTTGTTTTTGCTTATAATAGTATTAAGTGGGAGTTTATTCCATGAATTAATAATCCTCAATGTGTAGAAGAACTTTCTGGTTTGATAATTGAAGGATTTTCCAGAGAATTGGAGTGGGTGACCTCTGATATCATACTTGTTTTTAAATTGTGGCCCTAGTTCTCTCATAAGAGCGGGGTCCTGAATTATGTCGAATAGAAAAAGCAGATCCCCTCTTAAACGGTGGTTCTCAAGTGATGTAAGATTAAGACTTTTCAAACGATGTTCATATGATAGATTGTGCATTCCTTTTAAATGTTTGGTATAATTATGCTGTATTCTTTCTAGTTGGTAAACATTTGTTTTTTTATAGGGACACGAGAGTTGTGACACATACTCCAAATGCGGATGATCATAGGCCCGAAACAGAGGCATCACCACCCTTGGGTCTCTGGATGTTATATTTCGTCTAATAGACCATATTATTTTATTTGTTTCGTTAACAACGTCATTAATGTGGTGGACATAGTCCAGGTTATTAGAAACCAACACACCCAGGTCTTTCTCATCTGTAGTACTTAATAAGGTAAATCTCCCTAGTACGTATGATGTGTTAGGATTATGTTGGCCCAAGTGCATAACCTTGCATTTATTATTATTTAATTTCATACCCCATCTATCTACCCATGCAGTGATTATGTCTAGGACATGTTGTATAATGCTAATGTCATTAATATTAGCATTGGTAGGGCCTTTGCAATCCTCACCACTTGTAGCTCCTCTTTGTTAGTGACCCTCACTTGACCCCATCCCCTCCTCTCCATTATTTCACCATACCCTTGTCTATCCCACCCCCTTGAAACCTGTAATAATTTCAACATTATAAAGTGACAAGAAAGAAATCTAGAAATTCTGTTGACCAAGATGCATCACCTGACCGTGCATTAACTCTTTGTAACACATGGTCAGGTGAAACATAGAATTTGACGGCAGATAAGGACGGCCCACCCAGTCTGCCCATTTCCCTACCTAATGGATAAGCTGCAGATCCTAGTTAACCAGCAGCCTACTTCTTTTAACCCCCACCCCTAGAATTGCCTTATGACTGTCCCATTCATGCTTGAATTCAACCACTGTTTTTGACTCCACAACCTCCTCCGGAAGGCCTGCCCATGCATCCACAACCCTCTCTGTGAAAAAAATACTCCTTACATTACCTCTGAGACGCCCACCTCTATCTCTTCAAATTGTCCCCTTGTTCTTGCACCTCTTTTTTGAAATATGCTACCCTTGGACTTTGTTGATTCCCTTGAGGTACTTGAAAGTTTCTATCATGTCCCCCCCCCTCCTTTCCTCAAGGCTATACATATTAAGCTTCTTTAGTCTCTCTTCATATGTCTTCTGGTGCAGACCACGCACCATTTTAGTTGCTCTCCTCTGGACAGCTTCCATCCTGTCTGTGTCCTTGCGGAGATTGTATCTCCAGAACTGCACGCAGTACTCCAGATGGGGTCTCACCAGCTGTCTGTACAGAGAGATAGCAACTTCCTGTTTTCTACTGGTGATACCTCTCCCTACGCATCCCAGTATCCCCCCAGCCCTCCTTACAGCCCTCTCACATTGCTTGCCCACCTTTAAGTCATCTGATATGACTACCCCCAGGTCCCTTTCTATTTTTGTTGTTGTTGGTCTCTCACCCCCCCATTGTGTACTCTTCCCCTGGGTTTTTGTTTCCCAGGTGAATTACCTTGCACTTCTTAGAACTGAATCTAAGCTGTCATACATTTGACCATTCCTCTAACCTTGCCAAGTCCCTTCTCATCCTTTCCACCCCACCTTGTGCATTAACTTTGTTGCAGATCTTTGTGTCATCTGCAAAGAGACATACCTATCCTTCCAGTCCCTCTGCAATGTCGCTTATAAAGACATTGAAGAGGACCGGTCCTAATACTGAACCATGCGGTACCCCACTAGTAACTCCCCTTTCTTCAGAGTGGACTCCATTTACTATTACCCTCTGTGTCCTATTCTCCAGCCAATTCTTTACCCAGGCTATCATCTTGGGACTCACTCCCAGGCTGGCTAACTTGTATATTAATATTTTATGTGGGACTGTATCAGATGCCTTGCGAAAGTCTAGGTAGGCCATGTCCACAGCCCCTCCCTGATCTACTACTTTGGTCAGCCAATCAAAGAAATCTATTAGATTCGTCTGGCATGACCTTCCCGCTGTGAATCCATGCTGCCTTGGGTCCTGTGCCCCTCTGGCCTCTAGGTGCTCAACAGTTCTTTCCTTCAGAAGTGATTCCATCATTTTCCCTATCACTGAAGTTAAACTAACAGGTCTGTAGTTTCCTTCTTCTGCCCTGCTCCCACTTTTGTGAAGGGGAATCACATCTGCCCTCCTCCAATCCTTAGGTACCACCCATCCTCCCATGATTTGTTAAAGAGGGTAGTTAGTGGTGTCACTAGTTCTACCCTTAGTTCTTTTAGAATTCTGGGATGAATCCCATCAGGCCCCATTGCTTTGTCCACCTTCAGTTTTAAGAGTTCTTTCAGAACCCTTTCTTCTGTAAATGGGCTGGTATCAACTTCTGTATCCAGAGTGTTTATGTTGTTTGTTTAAGGTACCTCCCCCTCTTCATTTGTAAATATTGAGCAAAATTATTTGTTTAGTATCTCTGCCTTTTCACAGTCACCCTCTGCCCACCCCCCACCCCCTTTATTAAGCCTCACTATCCTCCCTTGGTCTTTCTTCGCTCCCTGATGTACCTGAAAAAGGTTTTATCCCCCTTCTTAACTGAGTTGGCTATCTTTTCCTCGGTTCGGGCCTTTGCTGTTATGACTGCCTTCCCAGCTTCCTTTTGCTTTACCTGACACTATTCTCTGTCCTGCTCCTTCTGTGATTCCTTGTACTTTCTGAATGCTTTCTTTTTCTCTTGAACCTTCACTGCCACCTCCTTTGAGAACCATAGTGGTTTCTTGCATCATTTTGTTTTGTTTATTTGCTTCACACAAAAGCTTGTTCCCTCTGTGATGGCAGTTTTTATTATTCCCTATTGTTCTTCCACCCCTCCTTCCTGCCCATTTGCTAGTGCATTCCTTAGGCACTCAACCATTTTGGCAAAGTCAGCCCTCCTGAAGTCCAGTACTTCTGCCTTTGTATGGCTTGACTCTATTGTTGTGATTATTGTAACATACTATTAGATGGTCGCTGGTTCCCCAGATGACTACCCACTTCTACATCTGTGATCCTCTCCATCTCCATTTGAGAACCAGGTCTAAGATTGCTCCCTCTCGAGTGGGTTCCAATACTAGTTGTCTAAAGGCATGCCCCTGTAGGGCATCTAGAATAACCCCACTCTTAGAAGTGGCTGCTGCAACTGCACTTCAGTTAACATCTGGCATATTCAGATCGCTCATCAGCAATATCTCCCCTTTTTCTGCCATTCTGAGTATACTTTTTTATCATTTCCTTGTCCAGTTCCTCCCCCTGAGAGGGGGGTCTGTATACAACCCCTGTGTGGATAGTGGTGCCATTGTCTGTCTCCAGATTGATCCACAGTGCTTCTTCTCCTCCCCGTTTAACCTTTTGTTCTGTTGCTTTGATTTCTTCCCTTATGTAGAGAGCTACTCCTCCTCCTCTTTTACCTTCCCTGTCCCTCCTGTAGATAGTGTATCCGGGTATGTTTATGTCCCAGTCATGGTTCTGTGTGTACCATGTTTCTGTGACTGCCACGATATCCAGATGTTCCTCCTCCATCAATGCCACTAATTCAGGAAGCTTGTTACCCAGGCTACGGGCATTGATACTCATTGCTCTCCATTTTTTGATAGCTTTACCTTCTGTAGCAGCATCCCCCACTGACCTTTCTACCAGGTGCCGAATCTCTTCTTCCTCCCCCAAAAAAGCTACTTAGTCATTTTATAAGTGTAATAAGCTCCTCCAGGGTGTGCATCATAGAATTTTAATGCACTTCCCAGGGGCATAAGGACACTTGGTCTTTGGCCTCATGCCTTACTACACCCCTGGGACGTGATATTCAAATCCTGTAATGCACACTCTCTTTTGTGGCTTATTACCTTCCTGGGTAGACATTTCCACCCTTTCTGCGAAGCAGTTTTTCCTCACATCCTTCTTGAATCCCAGCCCCCTTTCACCAGCTTATAGTTATGCTCTCATATGTCAGACCCCTCACATTGCCTGAGCAGCTGCTGGCAGTCCACGCTGTTTATACCCTTCAGATGTTTCAAAGTTTCAATCATGTCCCCCTCCTGGTCTTCAGAGTACAATATTAAGGTCTGCCCCTGCTGCCCATTTTGGTTGCTCTCTTCTGGACCAGTTCACGGTTTTGTTTGTTAGTGCAAGGCTTGATCTACTAGGGTAGGGTGGGGGTACAGTGTGCTAGTGCAAGGAATGGTGCACCATTGTGGGAGGTTGGTTTGTGAGTGTGAGACACAGAGCACCAGGATGATGTCTGTTTGGCTGGTACAGTCTCAATCGGCTTGTTTAGGACTTGATTTACCTGTTCAGAGATATATTAGCTTCGGGTTTGGTAGTGTCGATTGACTAGCCAGAAGATGCAGTGTGCTGGTACAGAGGTTTTCATTGGAGGCTCACTACGACTTTGCTTACACTCCTACAGCAGTCCAAAGAGAGGAAGTACAGCCAAGCATGTCTGTGTCAGCTGACTCTCAGTTCAACTGAGCATAGTCGCATCAGCTCATAGAGTCAGTACAGCTGAACATGGCCGCGTCAGCTCACTGAGTCAATGCAACTGAGCATAGCTGTGTCATTTTCCACCCCCCCATATGTATTTTATCTTCTGATCTCACCCAGCAGCTCCTTTTAGTCGACACCCCCCAAAGCATCAGTCACGGTTCTACCTGAAGATTACCTTCTCAGTGTCCTCTGCCACAGGACTGTGGTGGTGGTGCCCAGCCACCAGTGCAGGGCCTGTGGAGAGTCAGTCATCATCCTGCTGCCTGGAGTGTATTTTTTCCTCCAATTCAAACAACATGAAGTCTTGCTGTATTCTGACATATGCGGTTCGCCCCAGCACTTGAACGGCTCCGGAGAGGAAAGTGTTAACTCTGTGCCAGAGAACAGAACTTTGGGCTCGAGCTCTGTTTAAACCTCTGTCTGCTGCACTTCAAAGTGTAACCGTCAGATTCTTTACTCCGCCTAACTGAACAGTCGCTCCGGAGATCTCTCCTTCGCTTGTCGGTTCGGTTTCAGTAAAACGTCGGTTTTTAAACTGTATTTTGTCTTATTTTTTCGGTTCAGATCCCTGTCTACGGTACAGTAAGTGTTGTAGGTAGTGGACTTTAGTTACTGGTCTTTTTTTTCTGTATTTTGTGTGGAAATTGTAAAGTTTTTCAGTCGGTCCGGTTCGGAACCGATTGTACTGTTTGAGTTTGATTTTGTTCTCTAATTTCTTAATGTGAGGTACCGGTCCCTATCTGTTTCAAAAAAACATATTTTTAGACTTTTTTTTTTTCTACAGCCCGTAACACGGTTGGTAACTGATAGGGGGTCTTTCCTGGCTTTAAAGCTGCTGAAGGGTAAGTGTTAGGATGGCTATGTCTGAGAAACCCAAGAGAAAACCCGGGCCCATTGGGTTTCAGTACTGTAGTGAGTGTGGGGATGCCTTTGCTAAGGCAGACCCTCACACCACCTGTGTTTGTCTGGGGTTTGACCACTTCGATTCAGACTGCCAAATTTGTAAATATTTCCCGAAGGCCACCCTGGATAAGAGATTGGGTAGGCTTAGGGAAAAGGAGGCTGAGAAGTCCGCTGATATGGATGGCCGGCCCGGTTCAGCTCCGACCGAACCCGAGGGAGTGCCCACTGACTTGGGCAATACTTCCTCAGGCAAAAGGCGAGCCAATCCTGAGGGGTAGGTTCCATCTAAGAAGAAGAGAAAATCGTCCGCTTTCTGATCCAGAACCGCAATGTCCAACCGCTGAGGAGATAGCCGGAGCGATAGGTATTGTGGGATTGCTTCGACCGGTTCTGTCTGATCCGGCACCTCTCAGTAGGCGCTCGGTTCTGTCAGTTCCTCCGGTTCCGGAATATTGTCCGGATGAATATTATGAACCAGATTTGGAGAGGGAGGAAGTTACGGTGATGATGGTGATGATGGTGTGGAAGGTCTGGAATGAGCCCATTGAACCAGGCATCTCCCCAGACAGACCTTCCAGTGTTTCCCCTCCTAGACTTTCTGAGTACCCTTCCCACTATTTGTTCTACAAAAAAGTGGCAGAGACCTTCCAGCTCCTCCTGGCTGAAGCTGTTGAGGAACAAGAGGAGCCTGACTATGTAGAAATTAATGGAAATTTCAGAGTCCAAGAGGCTGTCTATTTCCCTCCATAAATCTTTTGGGAAACGGGCACAAAAAAATCTCCAGACACCAAATTCATTACCTCCTGTGGACAAGAGAATAGACAGAAGTATATGCTGTCAGGCTCAGGTACGGAGTATTTGTTCCAACAGTGCAGCCATGTTTGGGTTGTGCAGGCTGCAGCCTGTGACAAGGCTAATATACCTTTGGCTTCACACACCCCAGATAAAGACTCTAGGAAGGTGGATGCTATGGCCAAAAAACAGTATTTTTCATCCTCCTTGGGACTCAGGCAGGCAAACTATATGGCCTACACAGCCAGATACCAGAAGTCCAGATGGGATACTGTTCTGGAACTGGCTAAACAGGCTCCCCCCCAGCTAGCCAAAGAGCTGGAGGAGGTGGCTGCTGATGGGATTGAGGCATCTAAGGTCCAGTTTCATGCTGCTGTGGACTCTAATGATGTGTCATCACGAGTCATGGCTACATCTGTGTCTCTATGAAGGTTTGCTTATCTCGGATGTACTAGCCTCTCACAGGACACCCATGCTAAGGCTATGGATTTTCCCTGTGGTGGGTAATTGTTTGGGGAGCAGACAGAGAATTACATGAAAAAGATGGACGAATACAGGACCACCTACAGGAGTGCACAGGCCAAGGAAAGGCAGGCAACTCCTCAAAAGCAGCAGTCTAGGGGCAGGTCTTTTCACATGCCTTTCTACCAGGCACAGGCCTCCTCTCCTTTTCATCAGAGGGGGTTCTTCAGAGGGAGCGGCAGAAGGGGGATGAGCAGGGCTGCATCCTCCTCCCAGTCCAAGGCTCCTGCCAAACAGATACCCTGATGTGTCAGCCCACGTCGACTCCCCTTTTCCAGTAGGAGGCAGGCTAGCTTACTACTTCCAGGCCTGGAAGTCTGTTACCTCAGACAAGTGGGTCCTGGAGGTAGTAAGCCAGGGACTGGCTCTCAGCTTCAAAAAATGTCCAAAGCTGAGGGTCAGGTTTTTTCCACCTGCAAACATCTCTGAAACCATTGCCCTAGAGGCAGAGGTTTCCTCTCTGCTGACTCTCAGAGCCATAGAGAGAGAGAGAGTTCCTACTCCACACAGTGGCAAGGGTCTGTACTCCAGATACTTCCTTACCCCAAAAAAGACTGGGGAGTGGCAGCTCATCCTAGACCCAAGATACTTAAACAAGCACGTAGTCAAGCCAAAATTCAGAATGGTGACTCTGGGAGTAATTCTTCCCTCTCTGAGGCGAGGGGATTGGTTAGTCTCCTTGGACCTCAAGGATTTCTACTTTCACATTCCCATCAGGTACACCCACAGAAAGTACCTCAGGTTCGAATTGTCTTCAGGCCATTATCAGTTCAGAGCAATGCCCTTTGGACTAACATCAGCACCAAGGGTGTTCACAAAATGCCTAGTAGTAGTAGTGGCCCTTCTAAGGAGATAAAACATTTCAATTTTTCCATACCTGGACGACTGGCTCATTGTGGGGCTGTCTCCAGACCAAGTCAAGTCAAACCTGCAAGTGACATAACAATTGCTCACTTCTCTGGGATTCCTCCTCAATATTCCAAAGTCAGTTCTTGAACCAGTGCAACTCCTGACCTTCATAGGGATAGAGTTGGACACTGTCCAAGCAAAAGCTTTTCTTCCTCTGGCAAGGGCAAAAGACCCTTACAGACCTGGCTTCTTCTTTCTGCCTTCTGGTGTCTCGACCAGCAAGGCATTTTCTTATGCTTCTGGGCCACATGGCAGCTTCCACTGCAATGGTACAGGGAGCCAAATTTCAGATGAGGGACATTCAGTTCCATCGGAGGTCCTTTTGGTCTCAGAATAAAGATCTGCTAACCAAACTGATTCCAGTGACTCAGACTCTGATCCAGGCTCTCCAATGGTGGTTGGGTCAGGACAACCTCAGGCAAGGAGTCCCATTCATCACCCAGACTCATTCTGTGGTATTAACCACAGATGCTTCTCTCCTGGGATGGAGAGCTCACTTGAGAGCCCTCACAGCACAGGGAGTGTGATCCCCTCAGGAGTCTCTACTTCATATCAACCTTCTGGAGCTCAGGGCAGTGTACCTGTCTCTTCAAGCTTTCTCGGACTCAGTACAGAACAAGGTGGTTCAGGTCAGGACAGACAGCACCATCACCATGTGGTACATCAACAAGCAGGGAGGCACTCTGTCTACAACCTTGTGCATGGAAGCCATGAAATTATGGTCTCTGGCTTATTCCCTGCAGACATCTCTGGTAGCAGTCCACCTTCCAGGGAAGGGCAGTGTGCTAGCAGATGCTCTGAGCAGGATATCTCGGGACCATCATAAATGGTCCCTGGATCCCCTAGTGTTGAAGGTAATTTTCTCAAGATGGGGCACTCCAGAGATAGATCTCTTTGCAGCCCCAGACACTCACCAACTTACTCTCTTACTTACTTACAACTTACTCTACGGCCCATACAAAGCTCCTCTCCCTATAGCCCCTCTCTCTCCTCACCTCCCGCCATACCACGTTTTTTTCAGGGCTGTCTAGTCTGCCTGCCCGGATGGCGCCAGCTCTAATTCTCGGCAACTAAATAGATTTCTTTTCCCTAGCTAACTACCCCAGCCCCCGCTGCCTTTCTGTTTGAACACTTTCTTTTATTATTTTAATTCTCCTTTCTCCTAACTGTCTGTTTCACAAACCTCTGCCTTCACACTCTGCGCCTTGCCTCACTCTCTTGCCCACCCCCCCGGCCAAAAACGAATCACTGACTCGAGCGTCACTAATCTTTTGTCTATCTTGCTTGTGGTAAACAGTTATAAGCCGCCTACTTACCTGCATCTCTGTCCTTCCCACCTTAGACTGGACGTTTTGGACTGAAAAGCCATGTGCCCCGTTGGCACGGCTCGGGGGCCCCCAACGCCAC
Source organism: Neoceratodus forsteri (assembly GCA_016271365.2). NCBI lineage: Eukaryota > Metazoa > Chordata > Ceratodontiformes > Ceratodontidae > Neoceratodus > Neoceratodus forsteri. The sequence continues at coordinate 124,079,328 of JADMNL010000030.1, read as the reverse complement.
CACCAGCCGCTGCAAACCCTCCTCTGAAGCCGGGTAAGGAGTTCCACTAGTCTGGGGAAGTAGGGATTCGGCTGCTGTTGGACAAAGCGCTTGAAGATGCTCGCCCATTGGCCCCCGGTTACAGCAACTGTCCTCCCATTGGTTCTGCTGAGAGTGTGCTGTGCTGGGCTCGGCGCCCATTCACTTGCACTGCTCTCGGCTGAATTTTTACGCCCGCCCCCTCTTCACCCCCTCCGACCTTTATTAAATAGGCTCATCGCTCCGCCCAAGTGAAAAGATCCACCCCTAACAGGAGCCTCCTACTTGTCCCACAGTTTTACTCCTCCCCTCCTCCCTAGCTCTGTAAGTCACTCTCTCCCTTAACCCCCTAAGCCACTATTACCATTATACTCTTTCTTTTTTCCTTTCCTGTGTTGTCTTTTTCTCCTCCTCTTTTTGCTCCCTCAACTTCATATCGTCTCGTTGTTCTCCCTAACCCCCTGTTGCTCAACCCTCTCAGTATTTCTGTACTCGCTACAGCTCTAACTGTACCCTCCTAAGCCATCTAAAATCCTTGCCTTACCACCCTCCTATGCTCTTTGCCCACCCACTCTATCTCGCCACCTCCTGTCTGATTGCTTTCCTCACACCATTTGCCTGCTTTCCCCTCCAACTCAGTGGTAAACTGCCTCTCTTAAACTATGCCTTCTCTTAGCTTCCACCACCTGTCCCTGCTGACCCTCACCCTCCTTTTCCCACTATGCCAACTTCCTCCTTCTGCCTACCCTACCCTTCCACCCTTTCTCACCATCTTATTCGACTACCCACAATATGGAACCATGGCAAGTCCACCGGAATCCTTAATTAAACATCACTCTACTAATATCTGTGTACAAAATACAATATTTCCTACTTGGAAACTGTCAAATCAAGATCTATCGCTAACTATCACCCTCTACTGGGACCCCAGAAGAAAACCCAAACACCTAATAAAGAACAAGCAGAGACTCACTCTAACCTACTATGAACTACGAATGGTATCACTGAAACTCCTACTCCTCCTACTTCTAATGTCAGGTGGGGTGCACCCAAACCCTGGCCCTGTCACATACAAGTTAACAAAACCAGTGAAAGCTGATAGTGGACTCTCCATTATCACCCTAAATATCTGCAGCCTCCTTCCTAAACTGGCATCTCTTCAAACATTTGTTGGGCAAAAATATCCCGATATACTAGCCATTGTGGAAACCTGGCTGTCTCCCAGCACCCCGGATCATGCTGTCTCGCTTGAAGGCTACAGTCTTCTCAGACTCGACCGGGCAAGCAAGAAGGGTGGGGGCTGTGCTATATACATAAAGGACAACATATCCAGTCACCTTGGCAGCTTCACCTCCACAAATACCCAGGTGCAACTTCTCCCTATCAAATTGCTCCTCGGTGCACAAAATGAAGTACTCACAGTGGCCGCAGTCTGTATCCTTCCAAAAGACCACGCTCCGATCTCAAGTCAGTGCTTGAATTTGTAAGCTTGCAACCCCCTGAAAATGAGCTCCTCCTCCTCGGGGATTTCAATATAAACTGGCTCACCTCAGACACTGGCTCCTGCAAAGATGACATCCTAGCAGTCAACCTGACGCAGATGGTAACTTCCCCAACCCGGAAAAATTACAAAACTGGAACAAGCACCCTCATTGACTGGGTTCTCACTAATCACCCTGACCAGATAAAAAACATTACAGTTCTCCCTGACTCTCCAGTGACCACTCCCCAGTGTCTTGTACCTGTTCTAATAAATTTCTCACGCCTCCCCCCAAAGTTATCTCAAGCAAAGTATTGCCACAAGGGAATCTTATCAAACTAAAGACCTGTCTCCTGCAACATGACTGGGCACCGGTTTTCAAAATGACTGATGTTAATGCTGCTCTAGAATATTTAATCACAACTTTCAATACTGCACATGACATTTACGCCCCAGTAAGAAAGCGTAAAATCAAAGCACTCTCAAATCCTTGACTTACTACCAAACTACTTGCCCAGCTCAAGGCTCGAGACCACCTCTGAGCCATAGCCAGGGACACAGGCTCCCTGCATGATACTCTAAAGTACAAACAGGCATGAAACATATGCAACTCACAAATTAGGCAAATGAAGAGCGCCTAGTTCAAAAACACCCTTGAATCCACCTGGGGTGGCGGGAGAGCTTTCTGGGACAACATCCGAAATATAATGGGTAAGCAATCAAAATCCTCTCCCACCATTATGAAAGTTGATGGATCCACCACACTTGACCCAAAGACTATTGCAGATGCTCTAAATAAGACTTTCACAGACCTCAGTGGGGTCCTCCCCCCAGATTTCTTCTTGGACTTACCTGTGTCTAACCTAGTATCGCAAAGCACCCCTCGTGACCATCCACAATTTTATTTCAAGAAAATCAAAGTGCACGAAGCCTACAAATACATAAAGGCCTGCTCCAAATCCAGAACAAGTAGTGACACCATAGATCTAAAAATCTTGTCTCTCACCTTGGACGAAGTGATCCACCCTCTTGCCAAAATTCTTAATCTGTCCCTTTGCCAAAGTCAATTTCCCAACAAATGGAAGTCTGCCATAGTCACGCCAGTGCACAAAGGGGGGGACAAAGCCACAACAGGAAACTATCGACCTATATCAATACTCCCACCCCTCTCCAAAGCACTTGAACGCATCGTGGCAGACCAACTCTCTGACTACCTGGACAAGTACAGTCTACTCTGTAATCAACAGCACGGCTTTAGGAAAGGACATAGTACTACAACAGCCTTACTTGACTTCTCTGGAGAAGTCCACTCAGCCCTGGACAAAGGCTATCAAACCGGTGCGGTCTTCATTGACCTTACAAAAGCTTTCGATACAGTCCATCATGGCCTACTTATCTCTTTATTGGCCTACTTATCTCTTTATTGACCAGCCTTGGCCTGACTGAAGGACCTAGTGCTTGGGTAAAAAGTTACCTGTCAAATCGGTCACAGGCTGTAAAAATCTCTGATGTACTCTCTGACTCTAAACCTGTCCTCTCGGGTGTACCGCAGGGATCAATTCTAGGCCTGCTCCTCTTTAGCCTGTTCCTCAACTCCCTCCCAGAATTCTGCCCGGAAAGAATAACCTTATATGCTGATGATGCTGTAATTCTCTCTTCTCACAAAGAGCCAAACTCCCTATGCCAGAGCTTACAACTTGCTTTCTCTAGTGTTGAAAAGTGGTTCCTGGATAGTAAGCTTGTGCTTAACCACAATAAAACAAAAGCCATGCCTTTTACCAATCACCAAAATAAAATAGAAACACTCCACTCACCATAAAATCTCTGCTGGAAATACACTGGACCAAGTAAATACCTTCAAATACCTTGGCATCACGTTTGACCAAGGTCTTACCTTTGCAACCCACATTGACAACACGGCAAAAACAGTGAACCAACGTCTAGGAATACTATTTCGAAACCGACAATTCCTTAACCAAGCTGCACTGAGGACAGCTATACAGGGTTCCATAATCTCAATCATAGACTATGGCCTCATTATCTATGGCTCAGCTACTACCACGGCACTAAGGCGTATCTCAGTCGCTCTAAATAAGGCTTGCCGGCTCCTCACGGGGGCACAAAGACTGACACACACGTGTGAGCTTTACTATGAAACAGGCTGGTTGCAACTATCAAATCGCCTTATATATCTCACCTGCATAATGGCAAAAAAAAATCTATCATGGGGCTGACTCCACTATGTATCCAAATCCTAGTCTGCCTGAATCATGGCATGCGTCCCACCACCAGATCTGAACACCAACCTTTTCTGGTTCCCAGATGCCGGACCGCATAGGGACAAAGAACATTCGTGTACAGGGCCTCAACCTGGTACAATGCTGTAAGTCCACCTACTCTATCCTCTACCTCTCTTGGAGCTTTCAAAACCATGCTCTATGCCCACCTCACTACTACTAGCAACTGTGATTGCATTCGATAAAAGACTATTCCTCCTCTGGCCTATCCTCCTTGTCTAAAGAACTCACACGTACCACAAACTACTCCTGTCTGCCTCCTAACTCACTCTTCTACTTCCCCTTCTTTCCCCTCTCACTTGCTCTGCTGCCCACCACTTTCCCTTCTTTTCGCCTCCCTGTTGGCCCCCAATTTATCTTCCTCTCCTTGGAAGTTAGTTTTTTTTGTTTCCTAAATTGTTACTGCCTTGAAACTGTTTTAAAGCATATTTATTATGTAACTTCTAAATTGTACTGCCTTGAAACTGTTAAAGCATATTTATTATGTAACTTCTCCTTTTGATAATACTTGTAATGTGTTTTGTTTGTTTGATGTTCTATGTGACGTGGAACCTTTGTAAAAGAGCCCTGGCTCAAAGGTATTAATTCCTAGACCAATAAACTAAACTAAACTCTTCTGTTGCAGACCCCCAGTCATGGGCTCAGTCCCCTTGGGTCCTCTAGTTCTGGACAGGAAGGGGAAATTTCTGTATGCCTTTCCCCCGTTTCCTCTGTTGTTCAAGGTTCTGGTCAAGATAAGGTCACAGTCATGCAGAGTGATCCTGATTGCACCAGACTGGGCCAGGCAGCCTTGGTATCCTCTATTGCTGTCCCTAGCAGTCAGTCTTCCCCAGAAACACAATCTGTTAACCTTCTCTCAGGGGAGGATATGGTATCCCAACCTTCGGTCTCTCAACCTCAAGGCGTAGCTCTTGAAGAGTTAGAATATGCAAGTCTGCATCTGTCTCAGGGGGTTCTGGATATTCTCAAAGCCACTGGAAAACCTGCCACCAGAAAAACTTATAATTCCAAATGGAAAAGATTCAGCATTTGGTGTTCCAGTAGAGATGTCTCTCCAGATACTGCTGATTTGGCTACAGTTCTGGATTATATGGTTCATCTTAATAGCTTAGGCCTCAGGCCAGCTACTCTGAAAGTACATCTGGCAGCTGTCTCTGCATTCCTGTCAGTGGGGAAGGCTTCCTCCCTGGCATCTCATCCTGTTTTCTGTAAGTTCTTTAAAGGTTTGCTCCATACCAACCCTCCCTTTAAGGACCCTACTCCTTCTTGGGATCTTAATGTTTGCATTGCTCAGCTTATGCAACCCCCTTTTGAGCTTTTGGCCTCAACAGAACACAAGTACTTTACTTGGAAAACTGTGTTCCTGGTAGCTATCACTTCTGCCAGGCGTATCAGTGAATTACAAGCTCTGTCAGTGGAGCCTGATTTTATCTTATTCCATAGAGATAAGGTGGTCCTTAGAACCAAAAAGAGGTTCTTACCCAAAGTGGTTTCAGATTTTCATCTGAACCAGTCCGTGTCTCTTCCTGTGTTCTTCACTGATCATTCTTCTTCAGGAGAGAGTTACACAGTTTGGATGTTAAGAGAGCACTTAGCTACTACATTGAGTGCACTGAGGCACTTTAGGTTTCACTGCCCTTAGTTGTTTCTCACTTATGAAGTGGGAAAAGGTAAACCTGCTACTAGGAGAACTATTGCCAGGTGGATTGTCTCTTGTATACAATTCTGCTATGAAAAGCTAGGCAAAATACCCCCCTCAGGCCTGAGGGCTCATTCGACTAGAGGTACAGCTGCTTCTCTGGCTGCTGCCAGAGATATAACCTTACTAGAAATATGCAGAGCAGCCACCTGGAAAACAGTCCATACATTCAACAAGCATTACTCTCTGGATATCCATGCTAGGAGTGATGTTAGGTTTGGTACAGCAGTACTGCAGAGCCTATTCCCAAAATAGATTTGGTAACCTCCTCCATGGAGGTACTGCTTGGTAGTCTGCATATGTTAGAATACAACAGGACTTCATGTTGTTTGAAGAAAAATTACTCACCTTAGTAATTGTGTTTCTTCTAATGGAATCTTGTTGTATTCTGACCTCCCTCACTGCCTCCCCTCTCTGAACCTGTTTTTTGGGGAAGTGGGCTGGCAGGTACAGTGTTGCACCGCAGGGTTGTTCTTGGCACTCCCCCCTTTTAGAAAGGGGTGTGGGTTCTGTTTATGTTGTTTTTTGTAGTTATGTTGTTCACTGTCTGGTTACTGTTTGGGGGTTCTTGACTTGAGTCTTTTGGGACCCACAAAATTGGTTGCCTTTTAGCTAGTTGATTTACAGTTTCCACCTAGGAAGTGTAGTTAGTATTAGCTCGTAAGAATCTGACGGTTACACTTTGAAGTGCAGCAGACAGAAGTTTGAACCGAGCTCAAGTCTAACATTCTATGCTCTGGCATAGAGTTAGCTCTTTTCTTTCCAGAGCAGTTCAAGTGCTGGGGCTAACTGCATATGTCAGAATACATCAAGACACCATTAGAAGAAACACAATTACTAAGGTGAGTAATTTTTTATTTTCTCCCTGGGCCCACGGACATGCAGTGGGCACAATGTCTGAGCTCTACCTCCACAGAGACGGCCCTGAAGTCCTGAGCATGGGATCCCTACCCAGCATGGTAGCATGCATGTGCTGGCACCCAGCCACTGCTGGGTGTCAGGCAAGCAGCGTACCACATTAACCCCCCCTCCCAAGGAATGAGAGCTGTCTAAGGACGCTCAATCATTCCTCTCCCTACTGGACCCCAAGCAACCTGAGTCTGTTCTCAAGTTGCTGGTGTGGCAGGAAGTGAAGCCCGCCCAGTGCCTCAGCCCTCCACCCCACTGGGCCGGCTAGCTGTGTCAGTTCTTTCAGTACACCTGAGTGTGGTGGTGTCACTTCCTGCAGCATCAACATGGCTGAGCATGGGGGTGTCACCCACACAACATCAGTAGTCAAAGAACATACATCTCAACCTTCGGTCATCAATGTGTGTGACACGTCAAGCCTGGCATTTCAAGCTCAGAACACTCAGGCAGCCAGTGTCTTTATTTGTGCACAGTTTCATTTTAATTTTGCATCATGGAGTATTATGAATTCTTCCTTTAAAGTTCTGAATTTAGAATGTGAGACGGCACCATCTATTGTGTGGACAGCACCTTTTCCATGTGGGAGGGAGGAGTACTGAGTGGCAAAAGGAGGGATTCTTGTCCTGATGGGACGGTTGAAAGTTCTGGCAGAACACGGTGGCTTCAGCGGTGGCAGGGTGCCGTAGTTTCACTTGCCTTTTAGTACAGATGTAATTTGTTGGGTTTTTTGTATATTCCAGCATGGTGGGATTGCTTTCCTGTATCATCCCTGTGTCCATCCCAGGCTGAAGGAGGAGCTTTCTATGCTTGCCCGAGCATGCATGTACAAGCATGTGATAACTCCACACCACAATCTGAGCCAGGAACGGGTAAGTAACTGGGCTAAAGGGGAGTAACAGAGTATAAAGAGTGGTGTAGATAACATTTCAGAATAGATCTGTATTCTTAGCAATTAAATTTTACTTAGTTTTTGACAGCTGAGAGGTAGATTTACAGTGTGAACCTAGTTAAATCAACTTTTGTAAACGGAAAATAACATTTTATAATTTTACATTTCTGTAGTGGTCCACACTGCCAATAGGATTCATTATTAATGAGTGATGTGCACCCCTACTAGGGGAAGTGACACAGCCCAAGGCTGTAATTAGCACAGAATCCTGGGCACTTGAACATTCCAGACTGCAGCAACTCTCCAGTCTTTGCTGTGCCATAGAAGGAGAACAACTTCAAATTTCTCTGAAGAAAGAAAAGCCTTTCTTTGCTGTACTTTTTGGGTCAGGTTGGGACTAACTGGTGGCAGGGAAAACCCCTAAATTCCAAATTGTGCCTGTTAAGCTGCAGCTTTCCAGTTGGCTAACCTGCCCTTTTTTCCCTACTTCCACTGTCTGTGCTTGGATTTGGGTCTACGTCTGCCACAGTTATTCAGGGGTGTTTGTCTTTTTAGGAGGTCTTAGTTTTTTCTCCTGTGTAACCAGTAAATGCTTCAATAGTTCAATATTTGTATAAATGAACTAATACTCATGTTAGACAGCTCTGAGTTCCATCCACCAAAAATTAGACAAATAATATCATTATTGGCTTATGCTGATGATTTAGCCATTATTTCACTGTCTAGATTGGGATTACACAGAACCTTGAATAAATTAGATATTATTTGTAAACAATTGAATCTTACTAGTAGGGTCTAGTTAAATGACTGCTTTAATTTTCCTCTAGGACTGTTTAAAATGACTAAAAGACGGCTTTAAAAACAGACTCCATAGACTTGTATGGGGCTCACCCCCGCGCTCTCCCTGGTCACACGTCGCAAATTCCGAGAGCGTTTGGGTGGAGCAGGCTCATAAGGAAGTTGGAAGGGATCGGCTGGCCAAGGGTTCAGCACCAGTTACGATTCCTTCCCCTTCTAACTACTAAGTTAAAAATTACATTTTTTCTAGCGATGAGCTCACGCTGCTATAAGGTATTGGACTATGAATCCCAATACCTTATAGCAACCACGTTGAAAATTCACTTTAATGGAGAAAAAAATATGGACAAGAAGTAATGAGCAGAACTGGTTGTCACAAGTTGAAGAAGTTCTGAAATATTATAATTTAACATTTTTAAATACCTGGTTAGGAAAGGGCATTACTATTAGTCCAGCATATTTCACAGTTATAACTGACAGTTATTAAAAAAAAAAAAAGGCAAAGGAAATTGACTTGCAGTTAATTAAGAATTTAAAGGTATCTACATGGTTGGTCAATAATACTCAAGAACATAATTTTACATTCTATTTAACACAAGTCAGAATATAGAAAGATTATTACCCAATATAGGTTCTAAACTTTCCCCAGCAACATTCTTGCGGTGTTATACACAGGATTCTACAGTATCGGTGTAACCCCCCTACAAATGGGGGTTCCCGAAAAGTCTTCCTCGAGCTTGCCTAAATGCTCACTGCCAGGCTGGTGTCCTGCATTTTAGCAGTTTACATGTGATTGCCAGAGAGTGCTTGTCTAGCCTCCGTGTACTGTCTCTTTAACAGCTGCCTGGATTGCAGTCATAAGCAATCTGAGAGGGAGCTCTGTTGAAAGATGTAACTATTTGCTGAAAATCATTTAGAGTGATAATGATACTGTAGTTTGTCTAACCTGCCTTCTTTGCAGCAAGGAGTGTTTTGTTTATCTCCACTATCTTGGTCCTGGACTGCGAATTAAACCAATCAGTACTGGTGGGACCTGAAATGGAGCCAGACTACAGGAGCTGTCTGGAGTCAAAATCTGTAGGAATTGTAGTTTGGGGCTTTTTTGTGCCTTTTTGCAGCTGAAGGAAGAGCCTTTATTGTGACTGACAGGAGGATCAGCCAACTGAACCTTTTGGATCTTAGGGAATTTCCCAGGCTGCTGCAGCTAGTTTCAGTTTTGAGCTGAGAAGTGAAGAAGTAGCAGCTTAAGTGATTTTGAGCAGCAGTTCTGTGTAGCTTTGCATGGGAGAACTGTGAAAGGCCTGAATTGTGGCCTGCATGTCTGCTGCCCCTGAGAGGGAGAGAAGAGAATTATTTTGGACTAAATCCAAGTTTGTGAGAGCAAAGTAAGCCACAGATTTTTTTTACCAGGCTCATACCTGAAGAAGACCGAAGATTTTGCTGAATGCGATCAGCCTGTCAGGATTTCCAGCTGCTTTTGAGTCCCCGGTTTGTGCAGAGACTTTGCGATCATGACCGGAGAGCGGTTTGCCTGGTACAGTAGAATTTCCTTACATGTAAATGTGCTGTGTATTGAAAGTGGGTCGTGATTTGGTTCCCCACTGTGTGAACTGTGTTCTGCTTGCTGGAAGCTTTATCCAGCCTAATCAGACTGAATCTGCGTTCATCTCCATTCGGTCTGGGCCATGCCATACTGGCCCTGCCAGACTACCCCACTGCACAGAGAAAGCCACCGACGAGAAACCTGCCTAGGGCTCAACCCCCTGCTCCATGCTTGAACAGGAACAATGCCTCGGTGAATCGTGTGGGCCCTGCTTCTCCTGGCACTCCAGATTAACCACCTGTTGTCTCGATTTTCATCCAGCTTGTGTCCAGTTTTGGGTATTGTGAGTAATCATCACGGTAGCTCCCTGCAACAGCCTAATCTGAAAGTGTGTCATCTGATTGTCTTGTTTTCTTTTCACAAACTGAGCCCTCCAACTCCGGATTACAAATAGTGTGTGTTGTGCATGTTGTTTTCTTCCGTCACAGGGCCCCAACCAGCTGCAGTGTTCCTGGCTAGCCCACCATTCTCCATCTGGGTACCCAGAGTGTGTGACTGTTTATGGACCCTGAAGTGCATGCATAACTGTTTGATTGATATAGCCTTTAAGCAATTTAAGCTGATTATGCCCCTCCCTTGTTCAAGTCCCTTAAATAAATCAGATCTAACTCTTTTTTGCATTTACCCTGACTGTGGTTCCAGTTTGTGCAAGAGTACTGTACTGCTGTTATTTGCTGTGTATAACCTTGTTTTACAGGGTGGGTCTGCAGGGCCGGGCCAGAGGAAAGCCCTGGTGGTAAGTGCAAACAGTGTGGGTACTTGTGTGGTGTATTAGGGGTATTGTGAAAGTGATTATTTTGTATTGTTCCGGCCACTAATAAGGAAAGGGGGGGGTTACAGTGTCCTGGAGGACTATGCTTGACCACTACCAACCCTGACCTCTGGGTGGAGGCACCCATTTCAGAACTCAGGCCCCTAAACCTGCTACTAGTCAAGCAGGCAGGGGTATTAGCCCTTGGGATAGCGCCACCTAGGGGTTACATCAGTAAATTGTCAATGCGATGTGAAAGAACCTGAAAATTTACACCATATTATTTTTAAATATTCATGGTATAAGGACCTAAGAAAGATATATTTGAGTGACTTCATTGGTTCCTTAGTTATACCCAAAGGTTTATTCTTGACCTGTTGTTTAATTCCAAAAATGTACATGTTCTAGAGAAATTGGCTGTTTATTTAATAAAAGCAACACAGCTCAGGAGGAAGGAGTATGTTTCTTGGGCAAGTATAAAATATTGTATTTTGGGATAAATATGTAGAATTATTTATGGTAGTGCATAATGATTTATATTATAATTATGTTTTATGATGATGGATTTGATACCTTACGTTATATGTATGTTGTCCTGTTTATATTGTAATGGCAATATGCCAACAGTAAACTTTACTACTACTCCTGTGTAACCGGGGGGGGACAAAACATGGTGCCCCAGGTAAGTACCTGTCTTGGGTTTTTACTTTGGGTGCTCCTTCCGACTTTGGGTGTTGCCCAGGACTGCTTTTTCTGTTTTCTAGTCATTCTTCTGTTGCCTTATTGCCTTTGAAGGTGCTTCAGTGTGTAGGGTCATTTCCCCTTTAAATCTCTCATCTAGGCTGCCATTTAAACAAAAAAAAAAAGGAATGAGGGAGACAGAAAACAGACTCTGCTGGGGATCAGAGTCTCTTAGTTTTGGGGTTTTCCAGTTGTCATGGCTAGTGTGGTGGTTTTCCCACCATTTTCGGAGCACCATCTGTTGGGCTCCCGCTGTTTTTCTCCTCACAGACTTCCTCAAGTCTTAGAATGCTTTTGTGCACCTGTGCTTGGATGGGTGCCCCCTGACATACTGTTGTCACGCATGTGCACTTTCTCATGAGCGTGCACCTTCACTCTTCTCTAGTGCTCCATGCAGCAGCTCTGTATCTCTGTAGTTCCAGCTCAGTTGGCTGGCGTGATTGTTTCTCCTTCAGCAGTTTATGCTCCTTGGCTGATAGCAGTGTTTTCTCTGCTTCCTTGTTCCCTCAGCAAAAGGGGGATCATGGCAGTATTCCTCTGCTTTCCAGTATTGAGTTTTGAGATAGTGTTTTTGTTTTTTGGCACCATGGCTTATCTGAGACCTCTGGTGTCCAAACAATAGTGACCCTCTCCTCTGGGTTCCTACTGTCCCAATTGTGTCAAGCTAATATGTCTCTTACAGTTCCCCCAATCAGAACTCTTGAGTTTGGGGTGAGTGTGGGGTGAGGGTGGGGTGCATCTGGTGTACCAGCTAGTAATGGTAAAGCAGAAGTGCGTAAATCTTTGTTGTTGCTTTTACTTGCATGCTTTTGGGTCCCGATGTCCTGCAGGACATCCCATCAGGCACACCCAACCCCAAACCAGGTCCCTCAGGTCATGGGGGGCCCACACAGGCATGTCCAGGTGTGCCAGAGCAGAACAAGGCTGCTAAAGTGGGTCTGCTGGCAGTCACAGACCGTGACTGTACAGAGGGTCAGGATGAGGATATCGCTGATCATGGGGAAAATCCTGACCCAAAGAAGTTACATGATGAAGATGAAAAACAAGAATAAGAACCACCACCACCTTCTGAGGAGGAAGGGGAGTGGATGGAGCCAAAGAGGAGGATACCTATCCCTCCCGTTTGATACCAAATCTTTGTCCTATCTGATAACTGAGGCCTGTAGGACATTACAGCTGAAGGAGGTGCAGTCCATTGAGGCATTACATGTAAATTCTATACTGTCCACATCCTCCTCTGCGTCAGTGTTTTTTAAACTTTATTCACTGTTACCAGATTGCTGAACAAGAATTGGCAGGTGTGGACCAAATAAAATATCTGCCGAAACCTAAAGTATGTTATTTCCCTTTTTTGGAAGAAAATACCTGCAAGTGGGAAACCCCGCCTCTGGCGGATAAGGCTGTACATAATTCTGTCAGACACAATACTGTTCCTCTTGAAGGGCCCTTGGACATAGTGAATTTGCATGACAAGTGAGTGGATGCTTCGTGCAAAAGTGCCTTCTCCTCCAGTGGTGCAAACCTCCACACCTCCTGTGCCTTCTTTATGATTGCCAGGAGTCTTAAACTTGTGGGTTATGACCCTGGGCAGTTTTTTCTCCTCGAATTGAGATGGTGCGAGCATTCCTTTTTTTTTTTTTCTTTCTTTTTTATATATGTTTTTATGGTGTTTGTAGGATTTTCTCACGCCTCCCTGTTTGAGGCCCCGACAGACAGCCGTGCGTGCGTGTGGAGGAGCGCACGCACACCGTGGTGCCAGCTTAGCCCCTCCCGCCTGCAACACTGCCTCCCTCTCCTGCCTACGCTACCCACCGGGCCTCCACCCAGTGGGAGCGGAACTATGGGGGGGGCCACCCCCCACCACCCCGGGAGAGGAGAGCAGCTTGCTCAGTCCTGCTCCTCCCTCCCCACCTGGGTCACCAGTGTAGCGCAAGATAAGGCATCCAGCGCCTCAGCCCTTGGCACCACGGGGGGGGGGGCATTCTACACTTGGTATCCATGGCCTCCACCTTCTTAGGGGATGCCACAGTGGAGAACTTACGCATGTTGGCTCGCTCCGCTTACCACATTGTGTCCACTATGCGAGATGTGTGGCTTCGGCATTGAGTTGCTGATCAGGCTTCAAAGACCAAGCTGTTTAACTTAACCTTTGAGGAAGGCTTGTTGTTCGATTCCTGCCTGGATATATTTTGAAGGATAGTCAGAATAAAAAGAGCCACCTTCCAGTGTCAAAACTACAGCAAAAAGACGGTTCAGCTCCAAAGGTTCAAGGAGGTGGCTGACAGAGGCAGTATCAAGACTTTTGGAACTTCGGGAACCAGAGGAGTAAAGGATCCTATTGTGGTTTCAAGAGCAATAGTAGCAGAGGTGCTGTTGCCCGAGGATGCAGTTGCGTCCCAGGGTGAAAATCGGGTACCTCACAATGAGGGTACACTGGCCCATCTCTGCCTCCCTTCTCTTGGTGGAAGACTGCACAATTTTTACACAAGATGGGCCCAGATAACATTGGATGCTTGGATTTTGGAAATTCTGACTTTAGGTTATGGAATAGAATTTTTAACCATTCCCTCAAATGGGCGTTTTCTGCTGTCCCTGGTAACAAAAGACCCCATGCAGAGGCAAGAGTTACTGCAGACACTAGACCACCTCACACAGATCAGGATGATTGTTCTGGTGCCTCCAAGTCAAGTTCTTTTTATTGTTTGACAAGTTATGTCATTGCAGTTACATTTGTACAAAAATATTATAAACATAAGTCATTTATCTACTGAGCAATTCATTTTCTGTCTGCTGTTTAAAAATAATTTTCCATGTCACAAACCCAATCCTCTAGGATTGAATTATACTGTTAAAGTGCTGTTATTGCCATTACCGCTTACATAGTTCATAGTGGTTTATCTTGGCCTCTCTCTTCCGTATGTAGCTTTTGGCTAGCCACAATTTTTAGGAATGATGCTATTTTTTTCAAGATCCAGAAGCAAATGGTTTGATACCTTTTATTGGACCAACATATATGTTACAACAAAAGAAGAAAGTGCTCTAGCTTTCGGACCAACCAAGTCCTTCTTCAGAAGCTTTGTGACAGTTATTTAGAAAATCCCATGCTATTAACACCCAGACAATGCATGAAAAACAGAAATAATTCTCATTGGTTTAACATATTTATTTGAAACATAACAGACGATTACATCAGAGAAGCTAATTAACACCAGTATGCTTTTAGCGGAGAAGCCCCTGTTGGTCAAAGGTAATCAAGAATTAGCAACAAGCAGAGAGTTCTCCTCACATAAATTTTAAAATGTCTCAGCATGTTTCAAGAAAACAGTCTACTGATAAAGCCTTAGGATGCTAGTCTCCCTAATTACATGTAAAATGAGGAGCTTACAATTTTAATTACAAGTGTCCTTGTGCTTTAAAGAACACAGTCGACGAAATGCAAACCTGTGGATAATAAAAACATGCTAAAATGAGGCCTAACTGCAAGTTAAAAACAAGCCCCAAAATTAAAATAAACATAAATTATATATAGCATACAGAGGGTTTAAAGTGAAGTTTACTCAAAGTGAGCAAATGTTTCACACAAAATGTAATCTAGAACTTAGCTTGAGACATTTTCCCAACTATACACTCAACCAGTTAATACATTCCATAAACTTTAAGGCCTTCAGTGTTGTAACAGGATTTAAAACATGATAATATCAATTATAAGTACAAGTGCCAAATAAAAAAAAAAAAAAATACTTGTCAAGGACCCCAAGAAATTGAGACCGTGCGCCTGATATGTACAGATTTCAGTACTTTTTTCAAGTGTTTTAAGGGACGTACGATTTAGAAGTGTCTCCATTATTTTCTCGGGGTTTTAATAAAATAATATTAACATGTCCCCTAATCATTTTTCTCTTGTTTATTGTATAATGGACAAATAATCAGTAAGTGGACAATATCTTCTCCCTTTTTACGGCATTTACCACTGGAACTGCGCTCTCCCCTGCTGAATAATGCTACCAAACGTTCGCTTTTGTGATATTCAAATATAAACTTGGTAAATATTTTCTTATGGATTGATTGTTTAATAATCTGCAGATATTTCTCTAGTTTTAAATTTTGTTTATTTTTGGCCATCCATTTACTTACTAATCTTGCATTTAGAGCAAATTCTTATTCTGTTTTTAACTGAAAATTGTATTTCGACAAATGGTCTTCTTAAAGCATCTGGTATGCTCTGCAGAAGTCCATATGGCTTTATACAGGTTTCTACTACCATAATCATAGGGAATATGAATAGGTTGTCTCTATATATTTTTTTTCTTCTTCTTGACATATCCATTGCAGTCTTGCTTGAGTCCTGCATACTATAGACCTTTAACCAGTACAAGATGATTCTTTCTTGAATCAGACATTCTAAGAGGAGCTGCCCCCAGTTTAGCTCTCACCAAGGATGAAGAGGCACCTTGTGGTAGTCCCAGTAGACACTTACAGTATATATTCAGTGTTTTTTTTTTCCACCTTATCGATACTGTTCAATCCCCAAATTTCAACGCCATGTAACAATTGAGATCTAATTTTAGCATTAATTACTTTTAACTCCTACTCGGGCAACTCTCAGATATCGGTCTCTCCAAAGATGCTTTGCCCTGGTTTGCAAGTTACCTCGGAGGCAGGGTCCAACGTGTCAATATTGCTGGTGTCATCTCCAATGAAAGCCCAGTCCTCTCTGGAGTCCCTCGCGTCCATTGCTCTTCAGTCTCTTCCTGAACAGTGTCCCAAATGTCTTCCACCAGAACATACTGCTCTGTGCTGATGACACTGTCTTATACACAAATCACCATGATATTAATCTACTGGAGGGGCAGCTACAGCTTGACTTCAAGAGCATTGAGGACTGGTTCAGCTCACACAAATTGGTCCTGAACTATAGCAAAACAAGTTATGTCTTTCTGCAATACACGAAGCAAGCATAACTCTCGACCCCTCACTATCAGGAACCAAGCAGGGATCACACTCGAACCAGTTCCAGAGTTTAAGTACCTTGGCATCACCCTGGACAGATCCCTCTACTTTGCACGGCACATCGATAATGTCACAAAGGCCATGAATATACGCTTAGGCCTTCTCCACAGGCACAAACATTGCATGACAGCTGATGCCCTAAGACTGGCGATTAACAGCTCTGTCACCTCAGTTGTTGATTATGGACTAGTTATCTACGGCTCAGCTTCCCCCACTGCCCTTCGCAGGATATCGATGGTGCTTAACAAATCTTGACGACTCCTTACGGGCGCTGCCTGACTAACACACCTGCGATCTGTACGCCCAGACTGGGTGGCTACCACTCCGGAGCAGGATCCAGTGCCAGACCTGCCTGGTAGCCAACAAGGTTCTCCTCATGCACTTGCCCCGGGTGTTGAAAAGCTTCTTACTATAAACACCACCACCACCCAGCATACCAGAAATACACAACACCAAATCTACCAGGTCCCCAGATGCTGGACCACCATGAGTCAGAGGTCCTTCACCTACAGAGCCCCACTATAGTACAACTCGCTCAACAGAGAAATACTTTCTGCTGCTTCGCTTGGCACCTTCAAAAAGCAACTCCGACAGCACCTCACATCAACCAGTCAGTGCTTTTGTTTCCACTAAGATGTTCACCGCTCCTCCTTGCTGGCCCGTAACATCCAAGGGTTGCAATACTCTGGCTCCTGCTTCCTCCTCCTACATCTGTCCGCCCTCCCTCCCTGTGCCTCCTCTTTAAGGCCCACCCCCTTACTTTGGCACTTATTGGACATGGGTACCCTCCTACTACTATCAGACTCGTATCCATTCTACCCCCTTCCCCTTAGACAATGGCTCCTCTGCCAGACTACTACTTTCTGTTCCCCACTTATCCTACCCTCCCTAACTCCACTGCTCACTCGTTATCTCTCACCTTTTACCTGGCATTTTCCTGTTGCTGTTGTCTGACTCCAGGTAGGAATGTATCCTTAAGCCTAGCCTTTGCCTGGTTTAAAGTCTGTTATTCTTGTCAACCTTTATATGTAAGTTTTCCCTCCATCCTCTGACATGGAACCTTTGTAAAGGAGTAGTTTGTGCTCAAATGTATTTGTAATCCTAGAGTTTAATAAATAAATGAATAAGATGCTTTTAACTGTGCACCCTCCATATTTATGTGCGAAACTAAACAGGGAAGGTGAAACATTTTTAGATTTTATCTCCAGGTCCTTAATATGCCTATTCCAGGAGAGCTCACTAGTCAGTGTTTTATATATTTAGTTTTTGTTGACTGGGTAAGTGCACTAGACAAATCCTGCCTATTTTCAGGCACGACCCGGGGGAGGGGATACAGATGAAAGCCGACTGACCTTGAACCAGATTAAGCTGTTGTTATCCCCAGATATCTGAATTCCTTAACTTATTCTATCTTTTCCTTCCCTATTTTTAGGGCACATATTTTTTTTATTGTTTGTTTTTCCCCAAATACCACCAATTATGTTTTTTCCACATTAATATTGTGGGAACCCCTTATGCATTCCTTTTTTTTTTTTTTTGTATATTTTTTTTTCCCTCCGGTCACCGGATCCTGAGGCATCCCTCGGGAGACGCCTGCTTGTCCCGCCCTGCCTGAGACCTACCCTCTGCCCAGATCCCCCCAGAACCCTGACCTGGCATCCTGAGTCCCCCACCGGTAGACCCCCGGACTTGTGCCCCTTCAGGGTAGGGCTGCCCTCACCTACCTTGGGCGCTTTTAGTCCGGTGGGTGGGTTCGGATGCAGGCCGAGTGATATTGGGATCAGAAGAAGGCAGGGTCCGGCAGTGGGTGTGGGGTAGGTGTTCTGTCATCTCCTCAGGCTCCAGGGTGTTTCCTTGTTTGCATGAGCATGATCCCCAGAGGCGCAGGCATGCAATGACGTCCAGCGTGAGCTTAGCGTGCTCCCGCACCCCTCTCGCGGACGTCCACCAATACCTCCACCCCATACGTGCATGACCCCCGGCTGTTGCACCCCCAGCCTTCACTGGGAGTCGCTGCTGCTGGGGAATCGTCAACCCACTCTTCCCCAGGAGAGGAGAGCCGTCCTCCGGACGCTCGATCCTCTCCTCCCGTGCTGACACTCAGCAACCCGAGCTCGCTGCTGAGCCTGGGTTGCCGGCATGGTGCGAGGTGTGGCGTCCAGCACCTCAACCCTCAGTGCCACCGGGCCAGACCCAACCCTTAGCATTCTTGGTGGAAATCAATTAGCATTTTTTTTTTTTTTTTTTAGCCCTAATTGGCTAGTTGAAATAATGACTGTGTTGTCCGCAAATGCTAGATAGGGTTCTGGTGCCTACCAATGAGCAAAGCTAGGGATTCTGCTTGATTTTTGTAATTCCCAAGAAGTCGGTTGGGGGGGGGGGTGTCAGGCCTATTCTGGATCTGAAACACCTAAACAAGTTTGTTCACCACATGACCTTCAAGATGGAGTCCTTGCGTTCAGTCATCCGGGCTATCCAGCTGGGGGATTATCTAGCAACCATAGATCTGAGCTATGCATTCTCATCTGGCAATCTCATCAGAGGTTCCTCAGGTTCACAGTCCTGGGACAGTGCTTCCAGTACAGGGTGCTCCCATTTGGACTGGCAACAGCCCCCAGGGTTTTCTTGAAGGTAACAATAGTCCTGGTGGCTCAACACTTTTTTTTTTTTTAATCTTATGTTTATCCCCCAACTACCTACTCTCTCCACTCTCTGACATCCACACTAACTGCTCTCCCCCCCCCACCCCGGTCTCGCTGCGGTCTGCACCTAGAGTACTTGATCCACTAGCCTAGGTATCCTGGATAACCCCCCCGGCCGGGGTGAGGAGGAAACCCTGGTGCTTACCTCCTCAGAACCAGCACTCTTGAGTTGTGGGTCCTCATACAGCGGGGTCTGCTTTTGCTAGCCAGAGAAGCGCAAAGTGATATCGTCGCCTAGGAGAGACCGAGGGGTGTTTCCTGGTTTTCTCCCTTGACGTCGACATGCAGTGGAGTCAGTGAGCTAGGAGGCGTGCTGAGACACGCCTCCCGCTCTACCTCCTGCCAGCATCTACCCAATGCCCTTACTGCTGCCCCAACATACTGGACCTACCACCGGGCTCCCCCAGATGGCGGTATTGCAGCGGGAGACTGCAGAGATCCCCTCCTGGAGAAGGAGAGCAGCCATTGAGCTCTCTATCCTTCTCCTTCCTGGCCAACCCCCGGTGCCCCAGGCTCATTCCCTAACCCGAGTTGCCGGCGTGGTGCGAGGTGTGGCGTCCAGCGCCTCAACCCTCAGTGTCACCGGGCCGGCCTCTGGTGGCTCAGCTCTGACAGGAGGGACGTCATGTCTGTCCCTACCTGGACGATCTACTTATTTGAGCGCTGCCTGCACCACTGGCAAGGAAGTCAGTAACCAAGACTGTGGAGGTTTTTGGAGTCCCATGGCTGGGTGGTGAATTGGGAGAAAATCCCTCTCGAGCCGTCACAGACCCTGGCACACCTAGGAGCGGTGCTGAAGACTGATGAGGGAGGGTCTTCCTCTCATCAGCCAGGAAGGAGAACCCTCTTGAGAGATGTTCAGTGGCTGAGGAGTTTGGTCATCAACTTCAGCTTACACCCTTCTGCGCTTCATAACAGTGACAATAGAACTGGTTCTGTTGGCTCGCCTTCACATGCGGCCCCTACTGAATCAAGTGGCTGTCGGCCTGTGATCCAGCCTCTGAAGATTATCAGGCCAGGATCCCAATTTCACCACTCCTGCGGAAGTCTTTGAGTTAGTGGATGAGTCTGAAGACTCTGAGCAGGGGTCTCCTTGGGAAGTCCCCCCCCCCAGAGTTGATTCTGACAACTGATGCCAGCCTGTCGGGTTGGGGAGGCAGTGCTGGACCACATTCCTATTCAGAGGACTTGGTCAGTGGAAGAACAGCACCTATGCATACATGTTCTCGAGATGAGGGCTGTGCCCCTCGCTGTCCTTCATTTTAAAAGTGGGTGCAGTCAAAAGTCATGAAACTAAGGTCAGACAATACTGTCACGGTGGCGTACATAAACAGTCAAGGGGGCACAAAGAGCAGAGATGCTAAAAGGAGCTATCAGTCTCCTGCTGTGGGCAGAGGAGACCCTTCTCTCTCTCTCAGCAGTTCACTTGACGGGGAGTTGCATGTTCATGTCAGTTGGCTAAGCCATGAGAATGTCCATCATAGGGAGTAGATGTTGAACTTTGAGGTGTTTGACCTTCTTTGTCAAAGGTACGGTCATTCACAATCGATCTGTTCGCCTCCAGCCAGAATGCTCAAGTACAGTGGTTCTTCAGCCACTGCCAGTGTCCACAGGCAGAGGCAATGGATGCCCTGTCACGGAATTTCAGCAGAGCGTATGCCTTCTCTCCTCTGCCACTCCTCCCCAAGGTCATATAAATAAAGCATTCAAAAGGAAGCTTTCTTCTAATAGCTCTGGAGTGGACCAGAATACAGTGGTTCTCAGACTTGGCGAACCTAGCTCAACATGCACCGTTTCTCCTTCCAGTGCTGGGGGACCTTCTCTTCCAAGGTCCCCTTCTGGATTCAGATCCAGGAGTGGTGCAGCTGGTGGCCTGGCTCCTGAAAGGAGGAGACTCCTAAAACAGGATTTCTGTAAGAAGGTAGTGGACAGACTGATGGCTGCCAGAAAGAATTCCACGTTGGCAGCTTATGCTCCTGTATGGACCACCTTTTCAGCTTGGGCAAGAGAAAAAAATATCCACCTGTCACAGCATGTGGGAAATAATCTCAGACAAGGCAAGTTGTCAGGATTTTAAAACACACTTTGTGATATTTATTAGGAATTATCAGCCAGTAACAGTAAACAAAAGATTGTTATTCCCATTTTCATATTAATTACTAGATTAATTACCTAGTAACACACCTGGTGTTTCCTTAGTTAAGCCATGAGTGACAGAGGACGCACTGTAAAACAGGGGCTTCAGAGGGTGCTGTTCCCTAAAGGAAACCTATTTAGAAATCGGCAGCCAGGTAAGGAGAATGTTCTCTGTTTCTACCTGGCTAATTTGTGAATATGGGCCTGCACCCTCTCAGCACTTTATATGTGTATACAAATACTCTGGCAACCCTTTTATACTGTTACTTTAGGGTGCATAATACCTTGGGAGCATTTGCAGTCATGCAACCCTTTGTTTTACTTTAAACTGAAGCCTTTTTGTATTTGTTTATAATTTAGTTATTTTAAACTGTATGACAAACTTGTTCCTGTGGTGTCAGCATCCATGTGGGAGCTACATATATTATGGTAGCACGGTAGTGCTGCCATAGTCAGGGTTGAGGAGCCATTTACATGTTAAACCCAAAACTTTGCACCTTAATAACTTTGCAACCGTTTGATGGATTTGGCTGAAATTAGGCATACACAATCAAGACCCATATGCTTTGGAATCTGCCAAGTTTCGCACCAGTTGGATATGTGGCTGCGGGTTATTAGCGTGATCTGCACATGCGTTTACACTTTTTGGAATTCTCGCGTTCGCTACAGAAGTCGCTAGTTTATGCTGACCAGTCCAAAATCTTCAGGAGACGTGCAGCCGGGTCCCGATGTGCCTTTCAAGATTTCGTGGAAAAATATTAACGTAAGTTCAAAAGTTATTCGAAACAAGTTCCCATTATAAGTCAATGGGAAAAGTTAACAGAAAGTTCGACAGTGTCGCAAATGCAGTTTTTACTTTCGCAAATGGCCCTTTTACTGTCGCAAATCCACCATTTTGTTTTCAGTTGGTGATCAGAAAAATGCTTGCCATTTAAATTTGGGACCCTCTAGCAACCTAATTGTTTTTGTATTCACCTAGTAGGACCCTGAGGATGCTAGCCATATCTTTATTTTGGGGTAAAACACCCCAGAAATATGTTTTTCATATTTCTGGAAAAAGTACTTTCGCACTTGCGACACTGTCGAATGAATTTGCGAAAGATTTCACAAATTGCGACAGTACTTTTCTAGGCTGTGGGAAAATGACAGCAATTCTTTGGCACCCTGCTGCAAAAGAACGGTTTGGTGTTTTGGGCTGAAATTTGGAGGGAACTCAGCCGACATCTCACAGATGTGCCTTTCAGTGTTTTGTTGGAAAAATATTACATGGTGGCAAAGTTATGGCACTCCAAAGTTGATGCTTTTTCCCATAGGATAACATTACGGCGTCCGATGCATTGTAGCAATCCTTTGGCGCCCTACTGCAAAATAACGGTTCAGTCTTTTGGGCTGAAATTTGGAGGGAAGACAGCCAACATCCCACAGATGTGCCTTTTCGTGGTTTGGTGAAAAAAATGTTACAGGAAGACGAAGTTATGACACTCCGAACTTCTCTTTTTTCCCATAGGATAACATTACGGCATTTTCCTTTTCAGGGCCGTCGCTTCTACGGAAGTAGTGCTGAGATACAGACTTTTAGATCAGAAAAATTGTAGCCCCCCCCCCAGTGGGGCTAAGTATAAAACTAGCCAGGAAAGTCATAAATCGTATGACTTTTAAAATTTTTTGCTACGTCATACGGTTCCTGAGATATAAGCAATTTAGTATTCCAAATCCTAATTTTCTGCTCAGAGACCCATTGTTATGCATACATTCGTTGTACTCACTGTCTTTCTCTATGAAGCTTTTGGGGAAAACCAGCCTGTGCGCTTCCATTACTGTTACCGTTGCCCTTTCCGCTTGCGGTTCTGTACCTGTTTCACTTACTGTTCACGTCTACACCACCATGTGCGTTATCCTTTGCGTTTTCATTTGCGCTTGCGTATCCATTATTTTTTTACCATTTCTGTCTACAGTACTGTTTGTCTTTCTGTTTCGCTTTGCGTCACCATGCCCATTACCATTTGCATTTGCAGGCACCATGTTACTGTGTGACAAGACATCACGTGGCGGACCGTTCCCGTCTACGTCACCGTGTGCGTTACCCTTTCTGTTCTCATTCGTGCTTGCATTACCATGTGCGCCACTGTTAGCGCTTCTGTTTACGTTGCTGTTCCTGTTACTATGTCACAAGACATCACGTGGTGGGCCCCGTGCTCCCGCTGCCGCATTACAGTCACTATTTCTTGATAACATTCTCAAAAAGAAGGGAAATTAGGCAAAAACTCCATTTAATGCATCAGTTAGGGTTGTTCCACTAGCGACAAAGTGAGGAAATTCAGTGTTAGGGCTGAAACCCCCTTGGACCCCAGCCGCCCCAAACCGGCATTGGGGTGCGCATTGGGGTCTTCGGTCCTAACTCTAACCCCATTCTCTATACCTCTGGCTCTTTACACATGTGTGGGGTGAGAGTTGGGACCGAAGACCCCAATCTTGCCAATCTTTATTTGAAAGCTGGGGTCAACAACATCTTCTAACTCACTAAGCAATGTGCCATTAATGAGTTCTACTATACAGTATATATGCCTGGATCTTCTTAGAACATTTTATAGAATCATTACAGTATTTTTGCTTATTTTAACTGTAACCCCCTGTTATTGAAAGTACAGTTACAATGTTAATACTGTAACACAGCAACAAACCCTCTTAGCTACTCAACAGGAGAATTAAATGACTCTCTGTCCTTTTACGGCATGCAGAATTACTAAGCAAAGCTCAGGGAATGCTTAGAAATGCTAGGAGTGGTGGCTGAAATTTTCTAATAATTCTTCAGCCGCTGACTCTTATCTTTTATTAGAGTCTGTATTTGCAGATTCCAGGAACCTGCTACCTTTCTGCACTGTTCTTGGTAGTAGTTCTCTCTATCCCAAAAGGAATAAACACAAAGATTTGCGGTTAAAGCGCAGCGAACCATGCAGAAGCGAAGTTTCATATGTTTTCACTTTTGGATGGTGATGCTAATATTCAAATGCCTACGCTCAAACTGCTCTGTGTGTTTGTCTCTGATTGTATGTCTGGCCATCCTTCTACAGTTTACCTGTTGTGCTTGTATTTATATAGATATGCAAAAAAAAAGAGCAGCTCTGCATTAAAATGTTGATTACTAGCACGCAGATTTAACAGATTCGGGTTTGATGATAAGTAAAGGTGCCTCCTTTGTTAAAGGTGAATGCTTATACTGTTTGCAGTCTTTCCCAGTGTTGTTTGTTTGCATTAATTCTTTTGTCGAATTTTTTCCAGTAGGCTCGGTATTGCAAGAATCTTCCATGCCCTTAGAGAATTGGAAAATGAGGCTTGATTCCTTACCAGGAACCATCTATGAGGTAGGCAGCTATTTATTTTATTCTGGTTAAAGTTCTGTCTACTGTATGTAGGCAGCTCATGTGTGCTTTCGTGACAAGACAAATAGTATGATTTATATGGCTATATTTTTCCATATTTTAGAGGCACTGCATGGACAAAAGTGACTGGAGAGTTGCTGCTGTCTGGAATGTTTAAGTACCCAGGATTCTGTGCTAATTACAGCCTTTGGCTGTGCCATTTCCCCTAGTAGGGGTGCACATCACCCATTAATAATGAATCCCATGGACAGTGTAGGAGCTAACAGAAAAATAAATTACGGTAAGTATGAAGACATTTCTTCTTTTTAACACAATGAGTAAAATATAAAGTACAAATAACTCCATTCAAGGAACAGAATATAGACAAGAAAACACATAGGCAATATAGTCTGATAACATTAAAGAGCTAATGTACTGCTTGTAATTAATAGTAATTCTCAGATGCAGCCAGCGATCACTTCCAGGATCTGAAGTATTGTTTTATTTTTTTATTTTCTGTTAACTAATTAGAAAATTTTCCACCTGGCCAGAACTAGGGTGATGTCTGGAGCAGCACTTTGTCTGGAGAAAAAAAAAATCAGTTCTGTTCCTCCCACTACATCATCAGAAATGAGACCAAACACCTTGAGGCACCACAATCCTTGCAGCCTGAGCAGTGACTTTCACAAGCTACCTATGAAAATGCAGGAAATTGTGACATCACTAGTAACCAGGGAGAGCACGTCCCTGCTGCTTCATGTGGAAGTGAAACCTGGCAGTGAGAAGTGGTTCTCATTGGTTACTAGTGATGTCATAGTTAGTGTGGTTTCAGTGTTGATGTAGAGGAGGAACAGAACTGCCCTCCCCGCCCCCAGACAGAGTGCTGCTCACACATCACCCCGTACTGCCAGGTGGAAAATCTTCTAATTAGCAAACAGAAAAGAATAAATACTTGAGATATAAGAAGTGATAGCTGACTACATCTGAAAGTTACAATTAATTGCATACAGTTTCCAGGCAGTACACTAGCTCTTTAAGGTGACTTATGTCCCTAGAATATAAACATTACACAGGGAGGGCTACCTATGTATATTAAGAATCCCACACAAGTTGTTGACTGGCTATGCAACAGTGAGAAAATCCTTTTAAATATCACTGGGAGAGCCAGTTTAACTGTGTCTTTGTCATTTTTCAGCCTATTGTGCTAGCAGCTTGGGGTAAGACGCTAGAAATGTCAGCAGTCGACCTGACAGAGGCCCCTGATTGGTTGAGGAAGAATGTGAACCAGGCTCATGAGTCTGACGTGAAATATGATGGCACTTACATTCACTTACTGATCCAGAAGGCTAGGCTGGTGTCCAGTGACAACGACAAGATTGTTTGCCCAGAAAAAAACATCCAGGTAAGGAACCTCCAGATTCGGATAAGGAACAGATCTATGCTAGTCAAGGAGGGGACTGCCACGAGGGTACCCTGCATAAGTCCCACATGTGAACAAGTTGCAGGGGGGTGTTGCTTAGCAAAACGCACAAGCACTCCCCCAGAAGGTGTAGCCAGTAGGCAGTATAGACACTAGGTTTCGAGGTAGACTTGGGTTTATGGGCAGGCTAGATGGACTAGGGGTCTTTTCCGACCATCATTTTTATGTTACTGTATTAATGAAAAGCAGTACCTTTGTGGCATGTCTGCTCTGTACTGGCCGTACATTGAGAGACTCAAGATGAGGCCTGTATTCTGGACTTCCATGCTGGCTGTTGGGATGGCCGGCCAGTTTTGCAAGATCTACTCAAGAATATGTTTTTTCCGTCATTGTTTCATTGTCCATCATTGATGCTGCAGTGCTGGAAGTTAGACACGTGCACCATTTCTGACTTTCTTTTCCTTTTTATTCAGCTTTTTCTCGCCTCCCTCGGCATGCTTGATGGGACGCCCCAACCCTGTCATCAACCTTCTCATGGACGTACTGGTTATCCACCACTTACCCAGGACAAACCGTAGTGGTGGGTGGCCTGCCTTGTTGAAGGGTGGGTCTGTAGGGGCTGGTGTTATTGTGCACCAGGGTTTTTTTCTTCAGCTTCTGGCTTCGTGCCTGGTGGCTGCCCCTCTCCCCTGCTATGTGTTCCCACTGTGCTGCTACCTGGCCTCCACCACCAAGCATTGGAGCACAGTCGCCCCGAGGCGCTGTCTGTGATTACCCCCGGGTCCCTGAGGCCAGTTCCCAAATGCAAGCCGTTGACTCTTAGCAGGAGGTATTACTGCAGCTGTGGTACTGGGCCGGCTGTTTCCACTTTCTTTTTAAATCAGCAGTGCAACAAAACTGGGCAACACATTGGACCCTACCTTTTTTCACTATAAAAGATTCCAGGCATTTTCCAGTTTTTTTTGGTGGTAACAGTTTTCCAATTGCACCAACATTTTTAATTTTTTTTTTTATAAATGTTTGAATTTAATTTCTAGCTTTGTGGGAAAACATTTTTTGTTGCACTGCTGCTTTATAGAGCAAGTAGGTAGTTAAAATAAAATGTTTTAAACTATATATACACAGTTATGCTTAAAGAGCAGCTGATGCCTTTGGGAGAACTTTGGAAAACATAATATTTAAACACAATTTAGCTTGCATTTTATGAATCTTCTATAGATTTCTCCTCTCCACTATTTATTACTGAAGAAATTCCTACAAAAACAAGATATTTATCCTGTAGAGTTCGTCTACCTTTATAGCTAATTCCCTGCTTGAAATAATAATGCTTTCTTGTGCCATCACAGTCCGCTGCCGTGGAAATAACTGTGATGTCACATGCAAAGTATTATGACATCAGGTTGGGAATAAACAATATGAGCTGATGAACCCTTAAAGAACAACAATCCCGTTGTCATGCATATGACCTCAGTAATGCATACCGAGGATAAGAAATACAGAGCTAATGCGATACATAAGCTGCTTTGAATCCAGATGATATATTTTTTTTTTAAGTTCTTGTGATGTCGGTGGCTCTTTGAACTTTATTTGCTAGTTTGTTTTTATGTTCCCCTGTTATTGGTCTGCTTAATATTTCAGATAATGCAGTGCTTGTCAGCAGTTGACTTCATAATTGCTGTTTGTCACATTACAGTTTTTTGCCATGGTAAGCACTAAGGGTGTCATCAGCAAAGGCACCATGAGGCAAGTTGGGGACAGTCTGATGCTTTTTATACAGACTACTGAGATGTGTTGTAAGCCTAAAAAGAAGACAGAAAATTAAAACAAATTATTCTCTAGTGAACTGTAATAACTGAAACATTATTACTTGTGAAGATACAGCGCATGCTGAAGCATTGTTCTTTAAATAAAATCATATTTAAGGGCCATTTGGAGGTTGTGTTTGCCTTCCACATTGGGGATACTGGTTTATGCTTTGATTCTGGGATCCCAGTGAGGGTCAGCAGGAGAGTAATGTCCCAGGGATGATTTCATGGCATTTGACTCTGCAAGGGGGGGGGGGGTGTTTGTTGAGCCATGCAGGACAGAGCCTTCCACGTATGAGCCCACTGTCACGGACATTTCTTGTTGTCAAACTGCTCCCGGCAGTGATGAGTTTTCTATGTGTCTGATAGCAAACTTGAGGTGGAAGCCTGAGGAGGTTGATCTTGGGGTGCAGATAGGAGCAGTGTTGCCGTAATGCAGCAGGGGGACAGCCTGGAGGATCTGTAATGGGAGGGGGTGGGTTCAGGGAAAAATGGAGACTAAAAAACAAAATCAGGTGGATTTGACCAGTCTGTCAAAACTGCTGTTAGAAATTGCACAATTATGTCTTAGTCGCTCAGAAAATAATAGTTGCATAATCATTTTCTCCCTGACAGCAGAGAGCTTCTTAACTGCTTTGTTTTATTCCTCCCAGAAACTGAAAACAACCTTCAGAAAATCTGCCCAGCATTGGAACAGCATCTTGAAGGATGCTACCAAGGATGGTTGGCAAAGCCATAAACGAAAATCCTGGATTGGAACCGTGGGGGGCAAGAGAAGGCGTCGAGACTTAGAGCGACATAGTAAATTCTTGGCAGTTTTAAAGAGTAATTCGTCTCAAGAGGGTAAAGACAGTGACACCAAAAATATAGAGAAAACTGGGCTGGCACTAGAAGATGTTACAACAGAAGCCAAAAGGATCAAAAACACAGTTGAAGTTAACAATGAAAGCAGTGCTGTGGATGCCAGCATGAACAAGGATAAGGCAGGTAGAGTGAACCAGGGGGTTTTCTGAGTCAGGTCACATTAGTCAGGGTAACAACAACCTGAGTCCCAATACTTCAAGTCATCAGGGTGAACCTTTGAGCCAACATCTAAATGAGGATGGAGCAGGAGGGGTGGTTGATTCAACCCAGACTGACGACCAAAGCTCCTCAGCGGGAAAAGTAGCCAGGAGTGAAAGTCTCTCATGGCAGAGTGCTCAGTTGGCAAGGAATGCTATCAGCTCACATCTAGAGGGCCCTGAAGGCATGAAGTGCATCTGCCAGAATCCATCACAAGAAGCCGCTTCCCGGGATAACTTGCAGCACAGTCACATGCACCAGGCACTGGCGCAGAAAGTGGGGGAGGTAGATACCCATGGTTCACAGGACAGAAAGACCTTGCTTGAAAATATAGAGTATGTTCGGACCCCACGGACAGAGGAGGCCGCCTGGGCGGCAGCATCCCTGACATTTCTGCTGGTGGTGCTTACTCTTGCTGTGCTCTACACTAAGCTTTATAAGAGGTTCAGGAAGAGTGAGAGCTTATACTGGGCGCCAGAGTTGGATGGCCATGAGACCGTGAAAAGTAGGTACCACTGCTGCTCAACGTTTGTGCAGTTCACAGCATTTAAAGTTGTTTGTTTGAAGAAATTAAATGGCCACATCTGTTGCAACATTCAGTTGCAAGAAAAAAGATGTGGGTAGAAAAACACAAATTTTACAAGGGACAGAGGGAAACTTTTGAGGCAAAGTCTGGGATAGTTGACCTGGCTAACAAACAAAGTCTCTGATGCATTTTTAGCAGTCCCTGGGTACTCTATTACTCGCCAAGATCGGGTTGGCAGGGGAGGGGGTATAGCTGTCTACTCCTCCTCCTGACTCCAAATCTCGATGGTCCTGTCCACTTCAGTCCCAGGTGCCTCTGAGGCACTCATCCTTCAATTATCCCTCCCCTTTTCTGTGCCGATTTTTATAGCCGGGGTTTATTGCCGGCCAGGTTTACATCACTTCACAGTCACTGACCTAATTGCCACAGTAAGGTCCCTTTCTTGTTCTGGCGAGCTTTATTTGTTAGGTGACCTCAACCTGAACTGGCTGTCACCCTCCCTAGGTAAACCACATACTGACATTACTGCCCTCAGCTTGTCCCAATTAATTACTGAACCCACCTGTTTAAATTACAAAACACTAAACAACACTCTCTTAGACTGGGCCCTCACCTCCAACCCTCACAGGATTGTCCAATCGGGCTTATTATCAGATGCACTCAGTGATCATCACGTGATCTACCTAGTTAGAAAAGTCCATAGACCCAAGACCCCCCACAAACTCCTTACTATCCGATCCTACTACTCCCTGGACCTTGCTCTGCTCCACCACAACAACCTCACCCATGCTAACTGGATGCCAATAGCCTCTGCTCAGTCCATAGATCATTCTTTAGCATATTTCAAAGACACCCTCCTCAGTATTTCGAACAAACATGCTCCATTAAGGCAAGTGAGAGTTTGGGGTTCTCACCTCCCCTGGATTACCCCTGAGCTACTGGCCTGCCAACATGCTCGAGACCAAGCCTGGAAGACCCACAAATCCACCAAACTTCCTCGAGATCTCTCCATCTACCGCTCACTCAGAAACTCCTGCACTAAGGCCATCCGGCTTGCCAAAGCAGAATATTTCAAATCCACTTTCAACTCAAATATAAATAAACCCTCTAAGTTCTAGATGGTGGTCCATTCCCTCTTCTCCCCCCAAAATAAACCACCACCTCCTGTAAATGAACAACCAGCTCATAGTTGAACACCCTGCTGTAGCGGCAGAATTTAATTCCTGTTTTACAGCCTGTGCCTCAGTTCTGCTAACCTCCCTATCCTCGCCACATACATCCCCAGCTACACCTACCCAAACCTCCCTTCCCATAACTGCCAGCCATGAGTTTCTCCTTTTCTCCCATCTCTCCACATAACACCCTACATACGCTTCCCTGTCTAAACCTTACAAAAGGCAACTCACCTGACTGCCTGGACCCCAAGCTGCTCTACCTTTCTGCCCCTCCCATCTCCATCCCCCTAACTGATCTACTCAACTTATCTTTCCTCACTGCCCCTGTCCCTAATGCCTGGAAGCATGCCATTGTTCTTCCTCTACCTAAAGGTAGTGACCCCTCTGCTCCAGGGAACTATTTATTTATTAGCTTTTGGTAACCGGGTAAGTGCGCTAGGCAACAGACCTGCCTATTTTCAGGCACGACCCGGGAGAGCACAGGACATTGGTTACAATATGCAGAAATGCACAGACATAATATAGGTATACAGGAGCAAAACAAGATATACATTGGGTAGCACAGTAATAGTTACATAAGGGCACATTTTAGGCATAGATCATAATAAGGATGTAAAATAAAGCAATTAGGGTAACCATAAGACAGCCGAGGACAGTAAAGACATCAAGGTTCATAGCCACCTAGACAAGCATATTGCATGGGAGAACATTAGTGTAGTACTCAGGGTCAGACCCGACAGCCTGCAGTGGGACAAAGCAAATTAAGAGCATTTGCATTGGCCAGAGGCTAGAAGGTGGGTGAACAGTGAGTTTTTGAATTCTCGATGGGAGGCTGAAGTTTTCACCATAACTATCACCCCATCTCACTTCTACCTACCCTGGCTAAACTTCAGGAACACCTGGTTCTCTCTCGGCTATCCTCTTTCCTGGATTACTCCATTTCACTCCATTCTACTCTGGAGTTCGGAAGAACCACTCCACCACCACCACCTCTCTACTTAGGCTTACTGACTATCCTTTCTGCCATGGATAGTGGTCATATCATATCTGCCATCTTTGTTGACCTTGCCAAGGCATTTGACACTTTCCCACACCATCCTTCTTGAGTCCCTCTCCTCAGCTGGCCTATCCCAGTCGTAGTAGGAAGATCTCAATCAGTTAAAATAGCTGATTCCATGTCCTCGCCACTGCCCATCTCAACTGGTGTGCCTCAAGGCTCCATACTGGGCCCACTTTTATTCTCTAGTTTCCTAAATGACCTGCCATCAGTATGTTCCTCCTCCTGTATCCATATGTAGACTGATGACATTGTCTTGTTCACTTCTAGCCACTCTCCCTCTGATATATCTACCAGCCTCCAGCTCGACTTCAGTAATGTTCAGCGTTGGTGTAAGTCACATCAGCTTTTCCTGAATGCCACAAAAACAGTCTCCATGACCTTTGGCCCAAAGCAGAGACTCTCTAGGCTTCCCTCCCTACCCACCTTCCACATCCTGGACGGGACCACACTTGAGGATCCCACCTCTTTCAGATATTTAGGTGTTTGGCTTGACCGACACCTTAACTTTTCTGAACATGTCGATGCCATCCTGAAGAAACTGCGCCACAAGCTTGGTGCCCTCTATAGGAGCCGCAGCTGCTTACCTCTGTCAGTTAGGCGTGACCTTGTTCAGAAAATTATTCTCCCTTTTTTCATTATTGCTCTTGACTCTCTTCCCCGCACTCCACCACTGCTCTCTCTACCACTCCCTTGGTTTCTCTCCTGAAGTGGAGACAACTTTGCACTGTGTGAAATTTACCTCAAAATTTGGGTTTGGTTCTCTCCCCTCTTACCTATCTTCCTCCCTTTCCATTCTGCCTCTCCCACACCATTCTCTCAGGTCCACTGACTCTCACACTCTGGCTTTTTCACGATGTACTACTACGAGCGGCCAAGGAGTTTTCTCTTATCGCTTCCCAACACTCTGGAACTCACTACCGCTGCCCATCCGACACTCTTCATCCCCCTCTTCCATCTCCCAGGCCCTACACAACTTTTACTCCTCAAACTACACTTGTCAGTTAATATTCTGCTGTATTTCACAATGTTTATTGCTCTTCAAGCATATTTTGGTTTGTTGTAGTAGTTGTATAACCTTGTAACTGTATTGGTTTCATTTCTACCTGTGTTTGTTTTATCCAACCATTTTTGCATATGTGCATTCGCTTTATCTGCACTGTTTTCTGTGTATATGCCATACCAAGCTATAATTGCAAACGTACATTCGATTTATCTGTACTGTATTGCCTATGTTCCCCTCTTCCCTCTCCCCAGGATGCACCATGAGACGAGCAACTTGTTGCTCAGTGTGTTTTTTCTGGTGAAACTCAGTAAATAAAGTTGAGAGGTATGTGTAGGCCCCCCTTCCACACACACATGATCGATGTAATGCACCACCAGCGCTGCATCACATTTTGCTTCACCATCACAATTTTACTACCAACAGTAAAATCCAGTGCTGCCATGAACTCTGTTAAAGTGTAGATTTCAGCTCCATGTTGACCCTGAGATAGTTATTCTGGGGGATAGCTCTTCTCTGTTGTTTTTCTTAATAAAAAAGGAAATGGCTACTGTCAGCAACCTCAAGATTTAAAAGGAAAGAAAAAAATGCCCCCTAACCTGCAGGACAGGATTTCAATTCATATTTAAAAACTGCTTTAAATGAGAGAATTTATTTTTATTGTACCTTTGTTTACCAGGTAAATGCAATAAGCCAAAGGCCTGTTTTCATGCATAACCCGGGACCATACGAATACAGTCAAGATGTGACATATGAATAAATACTATTAACCTAGAACAATCAAATACAGTTAACATAGCACATAAGCACAATCAGAAACAGTTGCAGCATAGTTGATCCAACAAATGTTTCCTTAATTTAACTTTAAAAGTTTGATGACTTATGTTACCAGAAAATAACCTGGGAAGCTCATTCCAATTTGAGGCAGCACTAAAAGAAAATGATCGATCTTACCTGTGTCAGTCTTGACCATTCGTCACTGTTGTGTATCTGGCCAGAGACAGGCACCCTGTGGGAGATTTATTTATTTTTTTGGAAGGAGGAGCCAGCGCCATTGGCGCTGCCCATGAGGCCGGCGCATTGTGTGGTGCTCGTGGGTTGGCCAGTAATGGCCATTGGATCCTCCTCCTCAGTTCTGCTTCTCCCGCCATTGAGACAGCACCTCGTTCAAGAGTTCTCTGCATGGCCTAGTCAATGTCGCCGCCTTAGAGCTTTTCGACGCTGTTCTTCAAATTCTCCACGGCGACTCCGCCTTGGTTCTCCTGCCTACCCGAAGCAGTTTCCAGACCAGTAAGATCTTTCTTTTTTTTATTAAGCAGCGTCAAGTCTTTTCTGGTTTGTTTTTTAAGTTACTGTACATGTCATGCCTGCTCCTTGGGACATGAAACGGTCAAAGAAAACAGGTCGGTGCCCCTGTGGCCAGCAGACCGTTATCGACCAGCATGACATTTGCCTTTCCTACCTCGGACCTCAACACGCTATGGATTCTTGTGACGCCTGCGTCTCAATGGACCACCAAGTTCTGGAGCACCACGTGTTAAAAGTGGGCAGGGCTACGCCGACTTTCGGGGGGGGGTGTCATTGCTCACGTCGGTCCAAGCGTAGGACACTCAGCCCTTCCTGGGCCTACACAGTCCAGTGAAGAGGGGGCCTCCTCTTCTTCATGCTTTGCAATAGTGGAGGTTCCTACCACGGTGCCGGAGGTCCGGTCCAGCTCCATTCGTGGCCGGGCGAGGAGCACCACTCTGGCAGTCACCTCTTCGGAGGTGCAGGCTCCCCCGTCGTCTGGGCCGACAGCTGCGGGTCCCGGCGTGGGCGTTCTTTGGTGCCGCCTGATGGCGCCTTCTTGGATCCAGGGGCCGTTTGTGGCTCTGGTGATCAAGCGGCGCCATGAGAGGTGTGGGGTCGTGTTGCGGTGCCGTGACTGGGGGACCCTTCAGGGCCGCCGGTCCAGAACACTTCTTGATTGTCTCCTCTTCAGAGCCAGACGATTTGGAGGGTAATCCAGACTGGAGGCCTGATTCTTCGGAGTCAGAGGGTTCTCCATGGTCTAGCACCCTTGCGCCTCCCCACGTGCCCCCTCCAGCGGCTCTGGTGACTGTGGCTCATGCTGACTCTCGAGCTGATGGCGATTTAGGGGGTCAGCTGCGGGTTGGTGGTCCCACTGCTGCGGGTGTGGCAGTCGGAATCCTGAGTGAGGGGGTAGCTGCTGTCCCCAGTGCCATCCCTTCTCTCAGAATCAAGATCAAGCTGCCCCCTTCTGCAGCCCCCCATCGGGGGTTGTCTGAGCCTCGGGGGCTCTTTGGCACAGGGTGCAAGGAAGAGAGCTTCCTTGGGGTTGAGGGAACAGGGCGAAGGACATCGGCACACTCCCGTGACCCTTTGGGGTCAGGGGAGGAGCCGTAGTGCTGAGCCCGGTCTCCTCCCTTTGTCCTCTTCTAGGGAGGCCTCATTGGGTGGGGCTGAGGACCGCCCTTCTGGATCCATGCGGTCCTGGTCCCCTCATAGGGTAGCTCACCCTACAGGGTTAAGTCCCGACCGATTTGTGTTCCTTGACAGGTCGGTGAATTTACAGACCTGCGGATTCCCGCTTATGACAGGTTCTCCTGTAGATTCCTGTAGCCCTGGCAGAGATACGTCACGTGGCAGGTTTGCCCATGCCTCTGTGACCAGCTGCCCTTCTCCCAGGCCACGTGGGTCCTCTGGGACCTTTGACCTAGGAACAGTTCAGATCTCAGACTGTGGCTTTCTCACAGTATGTTAAGGCCATGGATGAGCAGGTTTTCCGACCGGTTCCCCCTCCACAGCCTGAATCTGACTGTACAAGTTCCTCGGCCTCCTCCACAGGGGAAGAGGAGCCCTCTGTCCTCAGATGCTGATCAGGCCCAGTATCAGCGCTTCCTTTCGAGGCTGGTCAGGGACTTGCACATTTCTCGTTATGCTCGAGACAGTACTGAGCGTGCAAAGCAAACCTTTTTAGGTGAATACGGGGCACATCATTTGGTGGTCCCATCCTGGCCAGTTCCTTTCCGGGCGGTGTCTTACAGCACCTGACAGCTTCCATACTCCTCAGAACCAGCCTCTATGGACTGTCAAGAGATGGTATTGTGCTACCCAGGGGTCTCCAGGCTCTTTGCTTCATCCATCATCTGGACACCTCTTCTGGGCACAGAGGCCTGGTCCGTGACAAACTCCCTGATCCTGACTCTTGGGAGTTTGATCAGCTAGGGTGGAGAGTTTTCTCCTTTGTGCGGATGATGCTTGCTATCATTTCACATCATGCGCATCACCCTGCCTATAACTGGCATCTGTGGGTGATGCTGGGCCAAGCACTAGCATCGCTGCCCTACTTGGAGGCTACCTGGCAAGCCAAAGCCCTCTCTGCTATAGGCTTGGAGTTGGCAAGACACCAGTCAAGGGCATCTTATAATGCCAGTGAGGTCACTTCACGGCTTACGGGGACAGCAATCTGCATTAGGCGGATGGCATGGCTTCGCCTTTTGAGGCCGTCACCTTTGGCCCGGGGGCACAGGTTACTGGCCTCCTCCTTCCAGGGTACCCATCTCTTCTTCCGCAGGGTGAGACGGGAACTTCAGGGGTGTCTTCCTTCCTCTAGGGATCAGGGGACCCCGCCTTGTCCTGACCAGTCCCAGGTCTAACCAGCTAGCGGAGGGTCTCCCCCATTTTCTTCTACTGGGGGGGTCTGAAGGATGTTATTCCTTCAGTGTTTCTTGGGCCCCCTCCGGGGGAGCTCGGTACTCACCCAATAGGGATCAATGGTGAAGATTGCCACAGGTAAGATATGAAAATGACGTACCTACCATCATTCTTGATCTTCCTGTGTATCTTCACCATTCATCACTGAATCCCTCCCACCTTCCCATCACAAGGCCTCAATCCCTGAGCTGTACCTCCGCCCTACTCGCCCCCCCCAATGGATTATTTTCTTTCCTCAGGAGGCCTTGGGGGGGGGGTTGGAATTGGGTGAGTGGGGCTCTCATAAGGGGTTTTCACAGGGTCTTCTGGTGGGCCCTTCCTCTATCCTGAACTGCTCTGTGGGGTGCAGCCATCCCATGAGTTCCAACTCTGTCATCCAGGATGAGGCGGTTCTGGGGCCGGCATTAACTCCCTTGCCCCTTGTCTTTTCTCTCTCTCTTACCTTCCCCTGTGGGGATGGTATCATTTTAGGGGTTCCTTCAAACAACATGAAGTCTTGCTGTATTCTGACAATTGCAGTGATTCCCAACCTTTGAACTGCCCCGGAGAACTAAGGGTTAACTTTCCATGCAGGGCATGGAACGCTGAGCTCGAGCTCGGTTGAAGTCTCTGTCTGGAGTGTTTTGAACTCAGACCGTCAGATTCTTTACTTCGCTTCACTGAATGGTCGCTCCGGAGATTTCTCCTTCAGCTCAGTTCGGAAGTCGGTTAAAGTTTTCAGTTTTTCGTTGGTTTAAACCGAAAAAAAAGTATCCGCATAGTCGGTTCAGTCTCTGTCTGTGGTGCCGTGAGTACTAGATAGGAATTGTTCTATTTTTCTGTGTGGAACTTGTAGAAGTGCGGTCGGTTCGGTTGAACCGACCATTTGATTGTGAATTTTGCTATATTTAGTGTTTGGTTACCGGTTCTTATCGGTTCTTAAAAAAACATGTTTTAACGGTTTTTTTTCCCATACCCATGACACGGTTAGGAACCGATAAGGGAGTCTTGCCTGGCGGTTGCCGAAAAATGGGTAAGTTTAGTTAGGTTGGCCATGTCTGAGAAACCCAAGAAAAAAAAACCAGGCCCACTGGGTTTCAACACTGCAGTGAGTGTGGGGAGGTCTTTGCCAAGGCCGATCCCCCACACCACCTTTGTTTATTGTCTGGGGTTTGACCACCTCGATTCAGACTGCCAAATATGTAAACATTTTCCCAAATCTACCCTCGAGAAGAGATTAGGCAGACTGAGGAAAAAGGAGGCCGAGAAGTACGTTGACCAGGATGGCCAGCCCGGTTTGGTTTCGACCGAACCAGAAGGAGTGCCCTTTGACCAGGGCGATACTTCTTCGAGCAAAAGGAGAGCCAATTCCGAGGGATCGGTTCGACAAAAAGAAAGCACAAAAATAAATCGACCAGTTCGGATCCAGAGGTTCATGTTCCAACCGCCGAAGAGATAGCCAGGGCGATTCAAATTGTGAAATCGCTCCGTCCGATTCCGATTGATCTGGCTCCTTTTGGCAGGAGTTCGGTTCGGTTGGTTCCCCTGGTTCAAGAGTATACCCTTGAAGAATTTTATGAACTGGAGTTTGAAGAGGAAGGGGAATTTGAGGATTATGATGTAAGTGAAGGTGTGGATGTGTCTGTGGAACCGGACATCTCCCCAGACAGACCATCAGGTGTTTCCCCTCCTAGGCTTTCTGAGTCCCCTTCCCATTTTATGTTTTATAGAAAAGTGGCTGAAACCCTCCAGCTTCCTATGGAGGAGGCTGTGGAAGATCAACAAGAGCCTGGTTATGTAGAGATGATAGATATCCCAGAGTCCAGTAGACTGTCTATTCCCCTCCATAAATGTTTTGGGAAACGGACACAAAAAATCTTAATCTCCTAACACTATACCTCCTGTGGATAGAAGAATGGACGAGAGGTATACACTTTCAGGCTCAGACACTGAGTTCTTATATCAGCAATGCAGCCATGTTGGGGTAGTGCAGGCTGCTGCCTGTGACAAGGCAAATATTCCTTGGCCACTTCAACCGAGGACTCCAAGGAGGTAGATGCCATGGCAGAAGCAGTACTTGGCATCTTCTTTAAGACTCAGGCAGGCGAATTACATGGCCTATACAGCCAGGTACCAGAAGTCCAGGTGGGACACTGTACTGGCACTGGCTAAACAGGCCCCCAGCTAGCCAAGGAGCTGGAGGCGGTGGCTGTAGATGGGATTGAGGCATCTAAGGTTCAGTTTCATGCTGCTGTGGACTCTAATGATGTTTCTTCAAGAGTCATGGCTACATCTGTGGCTCTTCGGAGGATGGCTTGGCTCAGATGTAGCCTGGATTTTTCTGTAGTGGGTAATTCTCTGTTTGGGGAGCAGACAGAGGATTACATGAAGAAAATGGACGAGTACAGGACCACTTAAAGGAGTGCTCAGGCCAAGGAAAGGCAGGCAACACCTCAAAGGCAGCAGTCTAGGGGCTGGGGCAGGCCTTTTCACCAAGCACAGGCCTCTTTTTCCTTTTCGCAGAGGGGTTTCTTCAGAGGGAGAGGCAGAAGGGGGATGAGCAGGCCTGCATCCACCCCTCAGCCTAAAGCCCCTGCCAAGCAGACACCCTGATGTGTCTGCCCGGGTCGACTCTCCTATTCCAGTAGGGGGCATGCTGGCTTACTTTGTCCAGGACTGGATGTCTGTTACATCAGACAAGTGGGTCCTGGAAGTAGTAAGCCAGGGACTGGTTATCAGCTTCAAAAAATTTCCAAAGATGAGAGACAGATCTTTTCCACCTACAAACCTTTCGGAAACCCTTGCCCTAGAGGCAGAGGTTTCTTCTCTCCTAGCTTTAAGAGCTATAGAGAGAGTACCTACCCTATACTGGGGCAAAGGACTGTACTCCAGGTACTTCCTGACCCCCAAAAAGACAGGGGAGTGGCGACCCATCCTAGACCTAAGATACCTAAACAAACATCTTTTAAAACCAAAGTTCAAGATGATAACTCTGGGAATAATCCTTCCCTCTCTAAGGCCAGGTGACTGGCTAGCCTCCCTGGACCTCAAAGATGCCTAATTTCACATTCCCATCAGATGCTCCCACAGAAAGTACCTCAGGTTCGAGTTGCCCTCGAGCCATTATCAGTTCAGAGCAGTGCCCTTTGGCCTAACATCAGCCCCAAGGATTTTCACAAAGTGCCTGGCAGTAGTAGTTGCCTTTCTAAAAAGGTAAAAGATTACCATTTTTCCTTATCTGGACGATTGGCTAATAGTGGGTCAGTCTCCAGACCAAGTCAAGTCTCACCTACAAGTGACCCAGCAAGTGTTCACTTCTCTAGGATTTCTTCTCAGCCTTCCCAAGTCAGTTCTCGAACCAGTCCAGCTTCTTACCTTTATAGGGGCAGAACTGGACACACTCAGAGCAAGAGTGTTTCTTCCTCTAGAAAGGGCAAGGGCTCTTATGGAACTGGCTTCTTCCTTCAGCCTTCAGGTATCTCGACAGGCAAGGCATTTCCTCCAGCTCTTGGGCCACATGGCAGCTTCAACAGCAGTGGTCCAAGGAACAAGATTCCAGATGAGGGATATTCAGTTCCACCTGAGAGCTTTCTGGTCTCAGAGAAAGGACTCCCTTACAAAACTGATTCCAGTGACTCTGACCTTGATCCAGGCCCTCCAGTGGTGGCAGGATCAGGACAATTTAAGGCAAGGTGTTCCTTTTGTTGCTCAGCCTTATTCAGTGGTCCTTACCACGGATGCTTCTCTTCTGGGCTGGGGAGCCCACCTGGGGTCCCTTACTGCCCAGGGCCTGTGGTCCTCCCAAGAATCTTTTCTCCACATCAATCTTCTAGAGCTCAGGGCAGTTTTTCTAGCTCTAAAAGCATTCTCGCAGTCAGAACAGACAACACTACCACCATGTGGTACATCAACAAGCAGGGAGGCACTCAGTCCATGGCCTTGTGTACAGAAGCCATAAAGTTGTGGTCCCTGGCTTATTCCCTGCAAGCTTCTCTTGTAGCAGTTCACCTTCCAGGCAAGGACAATGTGCTAGCAGATGCACTGAGCAGGATTTCTCAGGGCCATCACGAATGGTCCCTGGACCCTCAGGTTTTGAAAGTGATTTTTTTCAAGGTGGGGCACTCCAGAGATAGATCTCTTTGCAGCCCCAGACAGTCGCCAACTCCCTCTCTTTTGTTGCAGACCTCCAGTCTTTGGCTCAGTCCCCCTGGACGCCCTGATTCTGAATTTGGAAGGGAAGTTTCTGTATGCCTTTCCCCCCCTTCCCACTCCTGTTCAGAGTTTTAGTCAAAATAAGGTCTCAACCTTGCAAGGTGATTCTGGTTGCTCCAGATTGGGCCAGACAGCCCTGGTACCCCCTGTTGCCGTCCCTAGCAGTCCATCTTCCCCTGTTTCTTCCCAGGAATTACAACCTGTTAACATCCTCTCAGGGGAGGATTTGGGTACCCCAATCTTCAGAGTCTCAAGCTAAAGGCTTGGCTCTTGAAGAGTTAAGAGTTTGCAGATCTGCATCTTTCCCAAGGGGTTCTGGATATCCTCAAGGCTTCTCGAAAGCCCTCCACCAGAAAGACTTACAACTCCAAATGGAAAAGATTCAGTATTTGGTGTTCTAAGAAGAATATTTCTCCAGACACTGCTGAATTGCCTACAGTTCTGGATTACATGGTCCATCTTAATGGCCTAGGCCTCAGACCAGCTACTCTCAAGGTACACTTGTCAGCTGTTTCTGCATTTTTGTCTGTGGGGAAGCCTTCCTCACTATCTTCCCATCCTGTGTTATGTAAATTCTTTAAAGGATTGTTTCACACTAATCCCCCTTTTAGAGACCCTGCCCCTGCCTGGGATTTGAATGTTTGCATTGCTCAGCTTATGCAACCTCCCTTTGAGCCTATCTCTTCAGCAGAGCTTAAGTACTTGACTTGGAAAACTGTGTTCTTGGTAGCCATTACCTCTGCCAGGAGTATCAGTGAATTGCAAGCCCTGTCGGTGGAACCTGATTTTATCTCCTTTCATAGGGATAAAGTGGTCCTTAGAACCAACAGAAGGTTCTTGCCCAAAGTAGTTTCAGACTTCCATTTAAACCAGTCTGTGTCTCTCCCTGTTTTCTTCACTGATCATTCTTCCTCAGGGGAGAGGGGGCTTCACAGTTTAGGTGTCAAAAGAGCCCTTAGTTACTACATAGAGCGTACCAAGGGTCACAGGTTTGACTCTCTCCAGTTGTTCCTCACTTATGGAGCAGTGGGAAAGGGCAAACCTGCCACCAAAAGATCTGTTGCCAGGTGGATTGTGTCTTGTATACAATTCTGCTATGAAAAACTGGGAAAAACTCCACCCTCAGGCCTGAGGGCTCATTCCACAAGAGGTACAGCTGCTTCTCTGGCTGTGGCCAGGGATATCCCTCTCCTAGAAATTTGTCAAGCAGCCACCTGGAAAACAGTCCATACCTTTACCAAGCATTACTCTCTAGATATCCAGGCTAGGAGTGATGCTTTGTTTGGCACAGCAGTACTTCAGAGCCTATTCCCAAAGTAGGTTATGTCCCTCCTCCTTGGAGGTACTGCTTGGTAGTCTGCAATGTCAGAATATAGCAAGACTTCATGATGTTTGAAGAAAAAATTACTCACCTTAGTAATTATATTTCTTCGAATGGAGTCTTGCTGTATTCTGACCTGCCTCCCCTCTCAGAACCTGTTTTTGGGAAGTGGGTGGGCAGGTGCAGTGTTGCACCCCAGGGGTGTATTTGCTTGCACTCTCCTCCCTTTTTGTTTGGGTGCTTATTTATTATTGTTATTTTTGAGTACATTGAGTTTAGTTTTTGGGTTTCTTGACTTGAGTCTTCTTGGGTAATCCAAAACTTTTCAGCCAGTTGGCTAGTAGAATTTTTACAGTTTCCACATAGAATTTTTTAGTTTAGTTGGGCTCGTAAGAATCTGACGGTTTGAGTTCAAAACACTCCAGACAGAGACTTCAACCGAGCTCGAGCTCAGCATTCCATGCCCTGCATGGAAAGTTAACCCTTAGTTCTCCGGGGCAGTTCAAAGGTTGGGAATCACTGTAATTGTCAGAATACAGCAAGACTCCATTAGAAGAAATATAACTACTAAGGTGAGTAATTTTTTCTTCTCTCCCCTCCCCCGGAAAACTTTGGTTTTCTCCTTACGGTAACTGTGGTGGGGGAGGGAAGAGCTGGGATATTCCCCTCGGGAGTTGGGATCAGGGCTAAGGAGAACCTTAACCATCTGGATTATCCGAATCTTCGGAACCTCCCTCGAGTCAGTCTCTTAGTGATCTTCTGATCAGCCATTGTCCTGATGGGTCTTGGCCTCCCTCTCTCATCCTGCTCTCCCTCAAACCTCTTCTCTGTCCCTCTATCTCTTTCTCCCTTCCTACCTTTGGTCGTCCAGGGACTGGGGCCTTCTCGGTCCATAACCTACAGGTCCCTTTCCTTCTCTGGTTGTCTTGTTCTTTTTCAGTTGCTCCTTTTCCTTTTGCTGTCTCTTGGGCTCCCTTGCCCCGCCTTTATT
Source organism: Neoceratodus forsteri (assembly GCA_016271365.2). Lineage (NCBI taxonomy): Eukaryota > Metazoa > Chordata > Ceratodontiformes > Ceratodontidae > Neoceratodus > Neoceratodus forsteri. The sequence continues at coordinate 124,036,668 of JADMNL010000030.1, read as the reverse complement.
TTCTGTATACCTGCTTTCCTTCTGTCTCCTCAGCATGCAGAACTGAGGTGGAGGAGGATTCATCGGCCACCACTAGCCAACGCACGAGCGCCACATGAGTGTCAGCCTCATGGGTGGCACAGATGGCACCGGCTCCTCCTTCCAAAAAAAATATATATATATATACAAATCTGTGCGGTGCCTGTCTCCGGACAGACACCCAACAGTGATGAATGGTGAAGATACACAGTAGATCAAGAATTACGGTAGGTACGTAATTTTCATAGTTCCAATTTTAGTTTTAAATGAGCCATATCATTTCCAGTACTCTCTTGAGAGAACACAGAAATATTGTTTTAATTGGCTGGAACAAAGTTAAGCAAAATATAATGCACCTTAATAAATTATATATTGAGTATGTAAGAACAACTACTTTAGAATTGTTTTCCTTGTTTACAAAAGAAAGAACAAAACAAAATCCCTAATGGGTATGATCACCTATATGGACTTTTGATCTCATGACAGATTTAGCTTATCACTTCTAACAGCCTATGATTTTAGAATGTAAATATTGATGTAGGAAAATTAAATAAAAATGATATGTTACAAAAAGATTTTAACACCACACCATAATGGACTGTGATCAAAGTAGCAAAATCAGGCAGGTAGCAAAATAGAGAACACCGGTTGTCCATTACACAGTGGCGTCAAGTGAACCCAGTTTTTGGTTTTTTTAATTAGAAAATGGCCTTTTTATTTGCTGGGCTCCAATTGGCTAGTACCCCTGCCAGGGGGTGCATTAACTTTCAGTAGACGCCCAGCAACTAAAAACTTCCAGCTCAAGTGCCCCTTAACCTATTCAAGTATCTTTGTGCCCACCCTGCTTGCCCATTGGCTGAAATCACCCCATTCAATTTGAAAATGCCGCCATTTTTACTTTCGCTTAGTGAGAGGTACTGCCCTACCAATACTGCAAGCTGCCACAGGAAGCCACACACCAACCTCCCCTGAGCTCACTTTACTACATAAAAAAATTATGCTCTCTCTCTCTCTCTCTCTCCTGTTCTTCCATAGGATGCTCTCAAAAATGCTTGTGCCCTCCCTTAGTAGGCAACAGTAGCTTAGTTAGTAACCATTTGCTGCTTGCCAAAGTCACAGCGACATTCTGTACAGTTTCCTCTTGTGCTTACCTGACAACTGTGAATGCCATTGCATCCCACTCCCACCTCGAAGTGTCTAGCCATCCCCATCATCACTTTCCCCCGGCTCGTCATGCCAATAATAAGCATATAAAAAGAGATCTACTGGTACTGTAGAAGGGAGTCTGTCATACAGCCCATGAACCAGCTCACAAATACTATACCCCCACAGCGCGACTTCAACTCCAAGCATGTGAGAAAAGTCCCATTTCCGTCTAACCCGCTCACGCCGGAAAGCCGATCAGTACCACAGAACACTACAGAAGTGGCAAGCCGTTTCTGTCTTGACTTCTTTTTTTTACTGGCCTTATTCATATCCTGCTTCATGTTCTGTGTGTGTGTGGCGCGTGGGCATTGGGGGGGGGGGTTGTTCATGAATCAGGGCGGTTCTCTTCATGCCACACTGCGGGGCTGTCTGAGCTGCTGACATGCTGTTTCGACAGTTACAGTTATTCATTTTTGTTCATTTTTCTTTGTGGCAGTGAGAGCGACCACATTCGAATAACTGTGTATTGGGAAAAATTGGGAGCAGCTCTGTGGTGGCGATTGCAGTGACAAGTCGTCTGGTACGGACGAAAGATCCCCTCCCTGTCTCGCTCTCTAATGTGGATGCTCACAGTTTCCAGTGCCTACCCTTCAGATTCCATCGAGATCCTCACAGTATTTCTAGTGGAACCCACCATCACTCATCTAAACAGCACAGCGCAATATTTTTTTCTTACTATGGTCAGAGACTGCTTCTCAATTGCTACAACACTCCCAGGTTGCCGGACTGCCACCACTTCTCCTTGGCCAGATAATTTAAAATAAATATATATATATATATATATATATATATATATATATATATAAAAACGTAAAATAAAAAGGTTTTAACTTGAGCCCTGTATGTCCGCGAGGGAGATAACCATAGAAACCAGCCCATAAGGTACAACTTAGAATAAAACTCCCTAGGTAAAGGCAGAGGAACTATTTTATTACAAAAGAACTCAAACGGTTAAGAGTTTTAACATAAAAGTACTTTTTGTTTTGAACACATGATACAGTGGCCCATTTTCTAAGCACAATAATACCCTCCAGGGTGGTCGGTGTGGGCAATACCGGACCTTCCATGGACTACAAGGGCCTCCGCCTGCAGCGTCGGGCCTCATTACGCCCCGGGTGGTCCGGTATTGCCCGCTTATTTACGGAAGAATTTATCCTGCAAACCCATTTTTTTATATTAAAAATGATATATGTACACCATTGAAGAGTCCCAACTTGAAGGGAAAAACCGAGGCGGGGAAAGATAATCTATTGGTCTCAACATGAAAGGTATGCCAAGAAAGAGTCAATCTTGTCTGTGTCAGTCTTCACCATTCATCAGTGTTGGGTAGTGAGCCAGAGGGTCAGGACCCCGGAAATTTTTGCAATGGGAGGAGCTGACGGGACGGCCCGCCCTCGAGACCAACGTATTACGTGGCACTCATGGGTTGGCCAGTAACCGTCGTCGACCCCTTCTCAGACCCAGTTCTTTTTCTCCTGCCATCAAGAGAGCACAACCTAGCGTGTGAGCGCCATTGTTCTATGGCCTAGTCCGTCAGTAAAAAAAAGTCCCTAGTTTTGCTGCTCCGTTCCTTGGTGTCGACCAGTAAGATCTTTCCTTTTTATGTTGCTTGCACGCATGTGCAAGAAACATAGTGCCATCATCTGAGTTTTCGGAGGTGTGGCACCCGTCTCCCAGTGCAGTCAGTGTGTTTGCAGGCACGGCCCCAGTTCCCCAAATCTGCTGCAGCTGTCTATGACAGCAGTTGAAAGGGAGAGCTCCGCTTCAGTGAGCAGAGCTCCCCCTCCACACACACTGCGCACCCATTCTGCGTGCTCATCGCCTTCCACCTCCCCCACTGTCACGGCTGGCCAGGGGTGCCCAGTCCCCTTCAGCTCCACTGCCCCAAGCATCAGGTGCCATGCTGGGTGCCCACCCCAGCATGGCAAAATGTTTTATGGCTGATGGGGTGCCCAATCCCCATTGGCTGCATGCCCCCAAAAAGCATCCAGGTGCCACGCTGGGAGTCCACTCCAGCATGGCAAAATGATGTTATGGCTGACTGGGGTGCCCAACTCTCGTTGACTCCAGCCCCCAACAGCCTTCCAGCTGACACGCTGGGGAGCTCACCTCAGGTGGCAAACGTCCCTCGTAGTCTTATTAAAAAAAAACCTGTAAATAAAAACTGTCCCTCGGCGCTTCTCCTGGCCCCTCCCACAACCGCACTCACCCAGTGCGCACCCTGCCTCCCCACCCCCACCCCATACTTACCTTCGGACCTCAGCGCGACAATCTTCGGTGGACCGGGAACACATCTGCACTCTTCAAAGCCGACCGCGAACTGAGGAATTGCCGGTAAGCCGTATAATGGGATATATAGGGTTTTTTAAACTTTGCTGCATATCTCAGGCATTTTTTGGAATTTTGAAACCAAATTTTCAACATGGGGTTTTTGGGACCCCTCCTCATGAATTCTGTCACTGTCATGGCGTTAATCGGGCCTGAAGGGTGATTTCGCGATCACTGCACAAAATCACCTTTTGGGACCGATTAATGAAACAACAGTGCCAGTGTTCATAAGGTGGTCTCTCAAAAAGCCTATGTTGCAAATTTGGTAAAAAAATTCCTAAAAATGACTGTTTTACGAGCGTGCGTTGCGCAGTTTCTACACACGCTTGTAAGTTCGCAAATATTTAATATTTGCACTCCGGATTTTCAACATTGCCATTTTACCAGACCTCCTTATGAGCAGTACAGCTGTCATTTTCATCTCGCCTAAAATGTGTTTCCAATGCTATAGCGCAACAATGGCACAGTCGTGTGAAATCAATGTATGGGACACATTAAGAAAATCACACTGACACTGTTCATGAGCAGAGGTTTTAAATGGCTATGTTGAAAATTTGTGAAAAATTCCTAAAAATGACTGTTTTACGAGTGCCAAGTAGCTCCCACACACACGCCGCAAGTTTGCTAATTTTCAGTATTTTCACTCCAGATTTTTCAACACTGCCATTTTACAACACCTCCTTATGAGCAGTACAGCTGTGATTTTTCACATCTCGCCCAAAATGTGTTTCTAGGGACATGGATATGTTGTTCATCCACACTGTCTGGCAGGTATCCTTGCCGCTTTAAATCTTGCCGGAAGGTCTTCAAGCTGGCTCCTCCCACCCACCCAGGTGGTAAAAGTCTCGGCTCTGCCCCATGACGCCAGATCTTCCTTACCGCTTGGAAGCTCAGGTTCCCTCCTTAACGCTCTGCGTACAAGACTGGTTCCTAATTCTTCGGTTTTCCGAATTTAAAAGTTTTTTGCATTATAGACTTCGGTCTTCTGTCCCTCGGGGCTGCGATGGACAAATCAACTCCCGGTTTTCAGCGGTGCCCTTGCGGGCAGAAGATGTCTCGGATGGATCCGCACTCCATGTGTGTCTACTGTTTAGGCCTTGAGCACGACCCGCAGGCTTGCGACCTGTGCTCTTCCTTCTCAGCCTACGTCCTCGAAGACCGTGCTGCCTGTTTACAACTGGGGCGCCCCGAGAAACGTTTTCCTCCGGTAAAGAGTCAAAAGAGGCCCAGTCGGCGGTTTCCAGCGGCCGAGCTTAGCGGATCAACTAAGAGCAGATGATCGCCCTCGAGAGAAGGGCGGCGCGGGTCGCATCTTCTCGACCCACGGCATTTATCCCGCTCTCCCTGGGTTCCTCTTACACAGCTTCCTTTAAGGAGCCTTGTCTGTCCCTCTCCACTAGAGGAGAGGGACCAACGTCTGCTGGACCTTCTTCTCGGTCCAAAAAGAAAGACAAAGGTAAGTCCCTCCATTGACGCTCTTGGGAGCGGGAAAGGTCCCTCTCCCCGAGTTGTCGGCCATCGACTTCGGTCGATCGTTCGGCTTCGGCCACTGGTCTCACGGTGTCCCCGTCAGGTCAGTTGACGAGACTCCCGTCGGCCCGGTCGAGATCTTTCTCGACCCGTTGGATCTGGTTGTCGATCATGGCTGAAATCTCTCTCCCGGTTCCTCTGTGGAGTTGAGGATCCCGCGGGCTTGCCAGTGCCTCCGGTTCCGGAGCCCTCGGGTGAACCCTCCGAGCCGAGGGAGGAGCCGGTTCCACCCGACCCCTCCCCGCACCATCCTCGGAAAGGCCGAGGTTCTCGGTCTTGGACTTCTTCGCGGTCCAGCCGATCCCGCCGTCATAGGCGGTCTCGGCACCGTGATAAGCGGCGCCGCTGCTCGTCCTCCTCCTCGGATGAGGGGAGGCTTCGATGTAAGTTACGTCGACCTCATGTGGCAACAGCTCCTTCTGACCAAACAAGCCGACGCCGCCGCTTTCCCGCCATTAAGTGGCTGTCACTGGAGCGTGCAAACAACCCCTCGCTTTACCCGAGGAGCCTGTTCCCAGGCAAGTTGTTCTGCCAAAACCAGTTGCCCCACCAATTCTCGTGGAACTCCTGGGCCCACAGCTGCTGTTTGGGGTTCGGACCAAGAACTCTCGGTCGGCTCAGGGTTCGCCCCATAGGCTGTCGGTCACTCAATTCCCGATCACCCTCGGCAGGTGGAGGGTGGCTCAGGCCTGGAGGCTCTTCATGGACTCTTCTGAGTCCCGACGATTCCCTCCCTTTCTCCAAGTGAGTGGACTTGGGAGTCCTCTGGAGGTCACCGCTGGACGACAGCCCTCGTCCTTCCTGGGTTTGCCCAGGCTCATCTCGGAGTCCACCGGGATGCAGTCGAGCCTGCATCCAGGCGGTCAAGTATCCTCACGGAGATATTGGACCGAGGATTCCTCACGGAGGCCTTTCCTGTGGCTGAGGCCATTGTGGCCCAGCCCTTGTAGCCTGCAGCGCGCCTGCTTCCTGCCCTGCGCCCGCCAGGATGGCCAGGAAGTATGCGTCCCTTACCGGTTCCCTGTCCGGTTTCTCGGCACATCCTCAGCCGAGGGGTTGTTACCATGCCAGCGTTTTCAGGGCCGGAAACGCTAGGGACGTGGACAAACCCCCGACAAGGAGTCTAAGAAATTGACCATGCCGGGCGTAAAAGTTCACGCTGCATCCTCCCTTGGCCTTCGGCCAGGCAAGCTCGGCCGTGTTATATAGCACATTTCTCCCATGCCCTGTTGGGCCCCTGGACGAGGTAGTCCTCATCTCCGGCTGACCTGCAGACCACGGTTAGGCAGGTGCGGGACCAGGGCAGGCAGTGGCCAAGCAGCAACTTCAGACTGCTCTGGACATTGGAGACTCATGCGCTCAGGTCAGTCAAGCCGCAGTGGCTTATGCGCTGTCGTGGCATGGCTGAGGATATCCACCTTCACAGCGGATACCCAGCACAATTGGCGGATGTCCCCTTCCTGGGGACCGACCTCTTCAGCCCTGGAGTGGAAGGCCACCTCCAGAGGATCGAAAAGTCCAATGCCACCTTGGACTCGGTCTCATCCGCTCAGAGGGACAAGGGCCGCAGACCGTAACCCAAGCCCTTTCGTCCGTCTGCGCCCCCGGCACGTCCGGCCCAGCAACACCAGGGCCAGCAGGCTCGCTCTTGGCGTCCCAAACCCAAGCCTGCGGCTTCCTCCTCCAGGAAGCAGGGAGGTAAAGGCCCAGGTGGTCCCTCGGCTGGTCCTGCACAGTGACGGGTTGAGGGGTGTCACCCCCAACCTCGTCACCTCACCCCAGGTTCCCCCCATGGGAGGACGGCACCGGTTCTTCCTTTCCGCCTGTTCTGCTATTACCACAGACCGGTGGGTGTTGGAAGTGGTAGGAAAGGGCCTGCCTCTGGAGTTCGAGCAGGCCCCACCCTTCAGAGCCGCCGCACTCGGGGCCTCGGGATTCCAGTCTTCGCTGTCAGCTCGCCGAGCCGACCTTGCCTCCTCCTCGAGAAGAGGTGATAAAGAGGTGGCGGACCTCCTCAAACCCGGGTTCGTGTCCAGGTACTTCCTGGTTCGAACGGACGGGGTTGGCGCCCATTCTAACTTAAACAAGTTCCTAAGGTCTCGAACCTTCAGGATGGTCACTCTGGTTCAGATAATACCATCCTTGGGAACACGGCGCGGTGGTTCTGCCCCTCTGACCTACAGGACGCGTTTCTTTTCACGCCCTCCTATCCGTCCCATCAAAGGTTCCTTCTGCCGAGCAGAGGGATCCCTTTCTAGTTCTGCCATGCCTTCAAGCTTATCTCCAGCCCCAGGGTCTTCACCAAATGCATGGCAGTGGTGACAGCATCTTCGCGCGCCGAGGGTCCGGTTTTTATTTATTTATTTAGCTTTTGTTGACCAGGTAAGTGCACTCAAATCCTGCCTATTTTCAGGCACGCACTCGGGAGGGGATACAGATGAATGCCAACTGATCTTGAACCAGATTAAGCTGTTGGTGGTATTTTAGTGAATGAGGGAAATTTGGCTAGGACATTGGGGAAATTCCCCTACTGTTTGGATAGGTGCCATGGGATCTTTAACATCCACCTGAACTACCACCAATTCCAGGCAGATGGGACCTCGGTTTAACGTCTCATCCGAAGGACGGCACCTCAGAAGTGCAGCACCCCTCTCATGCTGCACTACAGTGTCAGTACTGGGATATTAACCCAAGTGCCATATGTGGGAACTGAACCCACAGCCCTCTGATCTCCCGGCCTCAGAGGTGAGTGTGCTACCTACCTACTGAGCCACTGACACTGCTGGTTTACTGACGGTTTACCGTCACCTGGACGATTGGCTGATTGCAGCCCCCTCCAGACAGGAGGTGGAGCGGTCCAGAGATCTGGCCCTCCAGGTTTGCTCTCAGGTCGGCCTCCTCATCAACGAGGCCAAGTCAGAACTCGAGCCGAAGCAGGTGATTCTTTCATCGGGCAGAGCTCGACTCTTCTTGAGCCAGGCACGGCTCCCGCGGACAGGGTCGAGAGTTCTTCCTCCTTTGCCCAATCATTTCTGGTTGGCACCGCGCCCACCGGGATCCTCCTGCGCCTCCTGGGTCTCTATGGCGGCTCTGTACCAGCGTGGTCCGTCCTGGAACATGCGCCCTTCAGTGGGGCTGGCTAGCCAGTGGTCCCAATGCTGCAATCCATTGGTCCAGCTAGTGACGGTGACCCAGGGGATATGGAACGCTGTCCAGTGGTGGACCATTCCAGTTCATCTGCAGGAGGGCATCCTGCTTTGTCCGCCTCGAGCCGACGGGTCTCATCGACCGGCTGCCTCTCTGTGATGGGTTGGGGTGCCCATCTGGGGAATATCAGCGCATGGCCTCTGTCCCCGAGGGAGTCCCATGCCATATCAACCTGTTGGAGCCTGAGCGGTCCGCCTAGCTCTCACCGCCTTTGCTCCGTTTCTTGGGTCAAGTGGTCCGGTCCAGACGGACAACACGACTATGTACTATCTAAACCGCCAGGGCGGGACGCGGCCCATGCTTCTAGTGCAAGGAGGTTTCTCCAGATCTGATCACTGTATGCAGCCTGGAGGCATGATCTCCTAGCTATTCATGTGGCAGGTGCCTCAACACCCCTGGCCAATGCCCTCCGCGGATAGGGGCTGCGGCCCCACGAGTGGTCTCTCCTGCGAGCTAGTATAAGATCTATTCTCCCATTGGGCACACCTCAAGTGGATCTGTTTGCCTCCAGGAGAGATGCGGCTGAGGCTGTTCGATGCCCCCCTCAGCAGGATCGCTGCGGGATGCCTTCAGGTCGTGGACCCTGACCTCTCACACCTTTTCCCCTGCTCCCTTGATGCACAAGGTGCTTCTCAAAGCAAGAGGGCGCGCAGGTGATTCTGATAGCCCCAGACTGGCCCCCGCCAGTACTGGTACCCAGAACTCCTCAGCCTCAGCTCCAGGCTCCCGAGGCAGCTTCCAGCTCGCCCAGACCTGCTCTCAGTCAATCAGGGGAAGGTATTCAATCCCCGCACCTGACGGCCTGGTTCCTGAGCGGCTAGAGTTCCAGGCCTTGGGTCTTTCCGATGGGTCCTCAACATAGTTGAGGCATCCCGTAGAGTCGCAGAAAATGTTATGCCTTCAAATGGAAAAGATTTTCCATTTGGTGTCAAGGCAAGGGCCTGGACCCTTCTCCCGTTCCTTGGTGAGCATATTGGATACCTTTGGTCCCTTGCAAGGGCTTAGGTCTACGACTTCTTTAAGGTGCACCTGGCAGCCATCTCTGCTATCGGGCGCCGGGCCGAAGCAGTCGTATGCAGGGAGAAGGTGGTCTGGCGCTTTCAAAGGCCTTGATCACATTTCCCCTCCGTAGCGCAGAACCTCTTCACTGTGATCTACTGCTGGTACTGACTGGCAAAGCTCATGGGCAAGCTTATTCTGAACCAATGCACAGGTGTGAACTCTTCACCTGTCGTGGAAGACCGCCTTCTTGGTGGCTATCTCGTCAGCCAGAAGGATGGGAGAGTCCAGGCGCCTGCATCAAGTCTCCTTACCTGGTCTTCACAGGGACAGAGTTGTCCTGCGCCCCACCCGAAATTCCTTCCGAAGGTGGTGTCGGAGTTTCACCTTAATCAGATGTTGACTTTCTCGTGTTCTACCCCAATCCCACCTCGGGAGGTCAATATAGGCTCCATACTTGGACCCTAGAAGGGCGCCATTATAAGGAGCGCACGGTTGAGAAATTGGGAGAGGTTCAGCTGTTTGTTGTCATTCACGCTGAAGCCGCGACCTGGCAGACCTGCAGCCAAGCGGACGATAGACAGGTGGGTCACCTCCTGCATAGATCTCTGTTATGTTGGCGGGCATGGAGCTCCCAGAGGATAAGAGCTCATTCTACCCTCCATACTGTTGCATCGGTGGCTGCTTCCAGGGATGTCCCTATCCAGGAAATCTGCAGGTTGCTACCTGGAAGTCAGCACACCTTCATCACCCATTACCACATCGACCTTGAGTCACCCCGGGATGCTGGTTTTGGGGCCTCGGTTCTCCAGTCTCTATTCCTGGGTAGGGGTGTCTTGCCTCCTCCCTCCGGAGAACTGCTAGGAGTCTGCCAGACAGTGTGGATGAACAACATATCCATGTCCCTAGAAATATAGGTTACTCACCTGTAACAGGAGCTCTAGGAATGGTATATGTTGTTCATCCACCGACCTCCCCGGCTTCGACGTACAACCTGAGCTTCCAGCGGGCCAGATCTGGCGTCATGGGGCGGAGCCAGAGTTTTACCACCCGGTGGGTGGGAGGAGCCAGCTTGAAGACCTTCCGGCAAGATTTAAAGTGGCAAGGATACCTGCCAGACAGTGGATGAACAACATATACCATTCCTAGAACTCCTGTTACGGGTGACCTGTATTTCCGTGCATGTAGCGCACAATGGCACAGTTGGTGTGCAAAATCAATGTTCGGGACAGATTAAGAAAATCACAGTCACACTGTTCATGAGCAGAAGTGTTAAAATGGCAATGCTAAAAATTTGGTAAAAAAAATTCCCAAAAATGACTGTTTTACGAGTATTTGATGCACTGATCCTACGCACGGCTCGTAAGTTCGTGAATTTTCAATATTTGCATTCCAGATTTTCAATATTGCCAGTTTACCACACCTCCTGATGAGCAGTACGGCTGTCATTTTTCACATCTCACCCAAAACATGTTTCCGCCTATGTAGCACACAGTGGCGCAGTCGGTGTGCAAAATCAATGTATGGGACACATCAAGAAAATCACAGTGACACTTTTCATGAGCAGAGGTCTTAAAATGGCTATTTTGAAAATTTGGTGAAAAAATTCCTAAAAATGGCTATTTTACAAGTGTGCATTACCCAGTTCCTACTCACGCTTGTAAGTTCGCAAATTTTTAATATTTGCACTCCAGATTTTCAACATTGCCATTTTACCACACCTCCTTGGTGTCATTTTTCACGTCGCCCAAAATGTGTTTCCATGCATGTAGACCACAATGGCGTATTCGGTGTGCGCAATCAATGTTTGGGACACATTAATAAAATCACAGTGACACTGTTCATGAGCAGAGATCTTAAAATGGCTATGTTAAAAAATTTGGAGAAAAAATTCCCTTCAGACGTTCTGCAATGTTACTAATGAAACCATTGAACAGGACTGGCCCCAGCATCGATCCCTGCAGCACCCCACTGGTCACCCCCTCTCCCTAGACTGCACCACATTTACCACCACTCTCTGCCGTCTGTCTGTTAGCCAGTTTCTAACCATTTACCACCCTTCCTTCATGCCTGGCTTCACCAGCTAGTTTATCAGCCTCCTGTGTGGGGTGGTGTCAAAGGCTTTGCTGAAATCAAGGTAAGCGTTGTCCTCTGCCCCACCCTGATTCACTTCCTTTGTCACTCAGTCAAACAAATCAACCAGATTTGTCTGACATGATGTCCCTACTGTGAATCCATGTTGTCTATGGTCCTGGGCTCCGATGGCTTCTAGATGCCCCACTATCCTTTCTTTAAGCAATGTCTCCATGATCTTCCCCACTACTGAGGTGAGGCTGAATGGCCTATTGTTCCCTGCTGCCGGACTTCTGTAGAGGGACCACATGTGCCTTTCTCAAGTTCACTCGTGTTGAATGACTCAGTGGACATGGCTGCCAGAGGTACTGCTATCTCCCTTCGCAGTTCTCTTAATATCCTAGGGCGTATGCCATCTGGTTCCATCGCTTTGTCCACCTTTAATTTAGTGAGCTCCTGCAGGACTCTCTTGCCTTTGAATGAACTATTGTCCACCTCTTTACCCCCTTGGCAACTGCTGTACTGTTGTGGCCCTTGCCCTTCCCACTCTTCTGTGAATACTGAACGGAAAGACACAGTGAATGTCTTGGGAGGAAGGCATGGAACTATCACTTCCAAATACCTAAACAGCACATACAAGCAAGCAACATTCGGCATTGACAAATGCTTGTTATTTCTTCATCGACGTAGAGTGCTGATTTTGGTTATTCTTCTGTTCGATCATGTTTGGTTTGGGGACAAGAAAAAATCTTCTAGGGTGGGTCGGCCTCTGGTGCGTTGGTGTCCCTGTGGCCGACTGTACTCAGTCACGGATCAGTGTGACCGCTGCCGTACCTGCTTGGGACTGAACTATGACATGGATAGATGCAACACCCGTATGTTACTTTAAGAAACAGCTCTTCAAACAACATGAAGTCTTGCTATATTCTGACAAATTGCAGTGAGGTCCAACCTTCGAACTGCCCCGGAGATGAAAGAGTTAACTTTCCATGCCAGGCATGGAATGCTGAGCTCGAGCTCAGGTTGAGACTCTGTCTGTTGCTGTTTGAACTCAAACCGTCAGATTCTTTACTCCGCCTCACTGAACAATCACTCCAGAGATTTTCTCCTTTGCTAGGTTCAGTTTGTCGGTTAAAGTACCGTTTTTCTCGGTTTTCGACCAAATTTAAAACGTAACCTATCGGTTCAGTCTCTGTCTGTGGTTTCGTGAGTACTAGATAGGCTTATTTTTTGTTATTATTCTGTGTGGAACTTGTAAACGTGGGATCGGTTCGGTTTGAACCGATCAGGTTGTTTAAAAAAAAAAAAACTTTATTCTGCTTTTAGAGTGTGGTAACCGGTTCTTATTGGTTCTAAAAACCCAGATTTTATTCGCTTTTTCCTCACCCGTAACACGGTCGGGAACCGATAAGGGTGTCTTGCCTGGCTTGCCGTAAGGGTAAGTTTTTGTTAGGACTGGCCATGTCTGAGAAACCCAAAGAAAACCGGGCCCACTGGGTTTCAACACTGTAGTGTGTGTGGGAAGTCTTTGCAAGGCTGATCCCACACCACCTGTGTGGTTATTGTCTGGAAGGTTTGACCACCCCGATTCAGACTGCCAGATTTGTAATATTTTCCTGCAGCTACCCAGGAAAAAAAGAGTTGGTAGGCTTAGGGAAAGGAGGCCAGAAGGTCCGCTGGACCCAGATGTGAGCCAGCCCGGTTCAGGTTCCAACCGGACCAGAAGGAGTGCCCTCTGACCAGGGCTTAAACTTCTTCGGCAAGGAGAACCGACCGAGAGTCGGTTCAGTTAAAAGAACAAGAAGGATAAATCAGCCAGTGCGGATCACAAGTTCTTTCTCCGACCGCTGGTAAATAATAAGCGATAGAGATTGTTCAGTCACTATTCGGTTCCGACCGAACCGGCACCAAGGAAGGCGCCGGTTGGTCGGTTCCCCGATTCGGATTATGATTTAGAGGATTTTATGAACCGGAGGAGGAAGGAGAGTATGAGGAAAGTGAGTGTGATTATGAAAGTCTGGATGTGCCCAATGACCGGGCATCTCCCAGACAGACCTTCAGAGTGTCTCCTCCTAGGCTTTCTGAGTCCCTTCCCATTTTATGTTTTACAAAAAGTGTTGAAACTCTTCAGCTTCCTATGGAAGAAGCTGTGGATGACCAGGAGGAGCCTTGACTATGTTGAAATGATGGATATCCCAGGTCAGGAGGCTATCTATTCCCCTTCATAAGTCCTTTGGGAAACAGACAAAATTACAAGACTCCTAATTCTGTACCTCCTGTGGACAAGAGAATGGACAAGGGTATACTCTCTCAAGGCTCCAGATCAGGAGTTCGTTTACTCAGCAGTGCAGCCATGTTGGGGTAGTGCAGGCTGTAGCCTGTGATAAGGCAATGTACCCTTGGCTCACACCCCCCAGATAAGTGACTCCAGGAGGATTGATGCTGCAAAGAAACAGTACATGGCAGCATCCTTGGGACTCAGGCAGGCTAATTATATGGCCTATACAGCTAGATATCAGAAATCTAGATGGGACACTGTAATGGCTTTAGCTAAACGAGGTCCCTGGCCAGCTTGCCAAGGAGCTGGAGCAGGTGGCTGCGGATGGTATTGAGGCATCCAAGGTGCAATTCCATGCTGCAGTGGACTCCAATGATGTTTCATCTAGAGTCATGGCTACATCTGTGGCCCTTCATAGGATGGCTTGGCTCAGATGTACTAGCCTGTCTCAGGATACCCAGACTAAGGCCATGGATTTTCCTGTTGTGGGTAATTCTCTGGGGAGCAAACAGAGAACTACTTGAAGAAAATGGATGAGTACAGGACCACCTACAGGAGTGCTCAGGCCAAGGAAAGGCAAGCCACTTCTCAGAGGCAGCATTCCAGGAGCAGGGGCAGGCCTTTTCATAGGCCTTTCTACCAAGCCCAGGCCTCCTCTTCTGCTTATGTTCATAGGGGTTTTTTGAGGAGAGGCAGAAGGGGGCAGGCTTGCTTCCACCCCTCAGCCTAGAGCCCCTGCCAAACAGGCACCCTGATGGGTTTGCCAGGGCTGATTCTCCACCACCTGTAGGGGGCAGGCTGGCTTACTTTGTCCAGGACTGACTGGATGTCTTTAACATCAAACAAATGGGTCCTGGTAGTAGTAAGCCAGGGACTGGTTCTCAGCTTCAAAAAATTTCCAAAGATGAGAACCAGATCCTTTCCACCTGCAAATCCTTCAGAGGCACTTGCCCTAGAGGCAGAGGTCTCTTCCCTCTTGGCTCTCAGAGTCATAGATGGGGTTCCACCCCTGCACAAAGGGAAGGGATTGTACTTCAGGTACTTCCTAACCCCCAAAATAACAGGAGAATGGCGGCCCATCCTGGATCTCAGATATTTAAACAAGCACCTTTTAAAGCCAAAGTTCAAAATGGTGACTCTGGGAATAATTCTGCCCTCTCTAAGGCCAGGGGACTGGCTAGTCTCCCTGGACCTCAAGGATGCCTATTTCCATATTCTCATCAGAAGCTCCCATCGAAAGTACCTCAGGTTCGAGCTGCCCTCAGGCCACTACCAATTCAGAGCAGTGCCCTCCGGCCTAACTTCTGCTCCAAGGGTGTTCACAAAATGCATGGCAGTAGTAATTGCCTTCCTAAGGAGAAAAAGGATCTCCATATTTCCATACCTGGACGACTGGCTCATAGTAGGCCAGTCACCAGACTAAGTCAAGTTACACCTACAGATAACTCAGCAACTGCTCACTTCTCTAGGGTTCCTGCTGAATCTTTCAAAGTCAGTTCTAGAGCCTGTGCAGCTCCTCACCTTCATAGGGGCAGAGCTGGATACAGTAAAGCAGAGCCTTCCTTCCCTGGACAGAGCAGGACACTTATTTCACTGGCCTCTTCAATTCACCCCTCAGGTGTCTCTCGCCAGCAAGGCATTTTCTGCAACTCCTAGGACACATGGCTGCTTCTACAGCAGTGGTGTAGGGAGCAAGATTTCAAATGAGGGATATTCAGTTCCACTTGAGAGCCTTCTGGTCTCAGAAAAGAGACCCTCTGACCAATCTAATTCCAGTGACTCGAACCCTGATCCAGGCGTTACAGTGGTGGCTGGATCAGGACAATCTAAGACAGGGAGTTCCTTTTGTCACTCAGTTTCATTCTCTAATCCTTACTACAGATGCCTCCCTCTTGGGGTGGGGAGCACATCGGACCCCTGACCACCCAAGGGTTGTGGTCTCCTCAGGAATCTCTGCTTCACATCAGTCTATTAGAACTCAGAGCAGTGTTTCTAGCACTTCAAGCTTTTTCCAAGTCTGTTCAGAACAAAGTAGTTCAGATCAGGACAGACAATACCACCACAATGTGGTATATCAGCAAGCAAGGGGGCACTCGGTCTATGGCCTTGTGCACAGAGGCAGTGAAGTTATGGTCTCTGGCCTATTCCCTGAACACCTCTCTTACAGCAGTACACCTCCCTGGCAAGGACAATGCCCTGGCAGATGCTCTCAGCAGGATATCTCAGGGCCACCACGAATAGTCCTTGGATCCCCTGGTTTTGAAGGTGATCTTCTCCAGATGGGGCACCCCACAGATAGATCTTTTTGCAGCCCCAGGCAATCACCAACTTCCTCTCTTCTGCTGCAGGCCCCCAGTGTTGGGCTCAGTCCCCCAGGATGCCCTAGTTCTCAATTGAGAAGGGAAGCTCCTGTATGCTTTCCCCCCTTCCCTCTCCTGTTGGTGTTAGTCAAAATCAGGTCTCAGCCCTGCAAGGTGATTCTGATTGCTCCAGACTGGGCCAGGCAGCTTTGGTACCCTCTCTTGTTGTCCTTAGCAGTCCACCTTCCCCTATCTCTTCCCAGGAATTACAACCTGTTAACATGTGCTCAGGGGAGGTATTGGTATCCAAATCTCAAATCTCTCAATCTCAAGTCCTGGCTCTTGAAGAGTTAGAGTTTGCTGATTTGCACCTCTCTCAAGGTGTTATGGATATTCTAAAGGCTTCTCGGAAGCCTTCCACCAGAAATACTACAACTCCAAGTGGAAAAAGATTTTCTATATGGTGTCTGGAAAACATATTTCCCCAGAGTCTGCTAGCCTGTCCACGGTCCTGGACTATATGGTTCATCTTAATAGCTTGGGGCTCAGACCAGCTACACTAGGAGTGCACCTGGCAGCTGTCTCTGCCTTCCTTTCAGCAGGCAAGCCTTCTTCTCTTTCAGCCCATCCTGTATTCTCTAAATTTTTCAAGGGATTGCTTCATACCAATCCTCCATTCAGGGACCCTGCCCCTGTTTGGGACCTTAATGTTTGCATTGCCCAGCTTATGCAACCCCTTTTGAGCCTTTGTCCTCAGCAGAGCTTAAGTACTTGACTTGGAAAACTGTTTTCTTGGTGGCCATCACTTCTGCCAGGCGCATGAGCGAGTTACAAGCCCTGTCAGTGGAGCCTGATTTTATCTCTCTCCATAGAGATAAGGTGGTCCTCAGGACTAATAGGAAGTTTTTGCCTAAGGTGGTTTCAGACTTCCACCTTAACCAGTCTGTCTCTTCCTGTTTTCTTCACTGAGCATTCCTTCTCTGGGGAGAGGAGGCTGCACAGTTTGGATGTGAAAAGGGCCCTTAGCTACTATATAGAGCATACCAAGGGTCACAGGTTTGACTCCCTCCAACTGTTCCTCACTTATGGTGAGGTTGGTAAGGGAAAACCTGCCACTAAGAGATCTATTGCCAGGTCGATTGTCTCTTGCGTTCAATTTTGCTATGAAAAACTAGGTAGGACTCCACCCTCAGGCCTGAGGGCTCACTCTACCAGAGTTACAGCTGCTTCCCTGGCTGCTGCCAGGGCTATTCCTGTCTTAGAGATTTGTCAAGCAGCTACCTGGAAAACAGTACACACTTTTACCAAGCATTACTCTCTGGATATCCAGGCTAGGAGTGATGCTCGGTTTGGCACAGCAGTGCTTTAGAGCCTATTTCCTAGGTAGGTTCTGTCCCCCCTCCATGGAGGTACTGCTTGGTAGTCTGCAATTTGTCAGAATACAGCAAGACTTCATGTTGTTTGAAGAAAAAATTACTCACCTTAGTAATGTTGTTTCTTCTAATGGAGTCTTGCTGTATTCTGACCTCACCCCCCTGCCTCCCCTCTCAGAACCTTTGTTTTGGGATGTGGGTGGCAGTAGCAGTGTTAACTTTCGAGAGTGCCCCACTCTTATTTCTCACCCTTTAGTTTGGGTGGGTGGGTGTTGTGTTTGTTTCATTTTTGGGTTTCCTGACTTGAGTCTTTGTTTTGGGACCAAAATCTGTTTATTATATTTAGTGCCAGTTGGCTAGTGTAAGTTTACAGTTTCCACACAGGACACTCAGTGAGTATAGCTCGTAAAGATCTGACGGTTTGAGTTTAAACAGCAACAGACAGAGTCTCAACCGAGCTCTAGGTCAACGTTCCATGCCTGGCATGGAAAGTTAACTCTTTCATCTCCGGGGCAGTGCGAAGGTTGGACCTCACTGCAATTTGTCAGAATACAGCAAGACTCCATTAGAAGAAACAACATTACTAAGGTGAGTAATTTTTTCTTGCAGCAGGTTACACCATTAGGACTGAAGCCGGCAGGCGCCAGGACCCCACGGAAATTTTCTAGCTAGCAGTATTCGATGGGGACTGCCTCCGACGTTGGTCCCGCCCCCGACGTCAGGCGTAGTACACAAGGAGGCGGTCCCCCATAATCCCCAGTTCTTTTCCCACCGTTGACTCGCCAGCATCGGCTTCTCGGTCTCTTTCTAGCATACGATGACTACAGAACTTTCTGTGAATTTCTTTGCACAACTGATGTCCTTTCCAACTCCATCGCTTGAGGGTCATCTTTCTAAGTGTGCCTGCGGAAAACAGATCCCTTTTGAGGATCCTCACTCTTCCTGCGTGCGTTGCCTAGGCCCGGACCATGATACCAAGGCCTGCACCTTTTGCCAGGGATTCAATAGCCACACCAGGATCCCCCGTCAGAAGGCTCTACAGGCATATCTCCTCGAAGAGAAATTAAAAAGGATGGACCAAGAACCTTCCTCCAGGGGAGAATCTTCTTCTAAATCCCATAAACACCGGGACAAGCACCGGGAGAAGGTGAGGTCTAGATCCCCAACTCGGGCCTCGGACTCCAGCAGCTCCGGCTCCAGATCGGACCGCTCTCCTTCCAGGGCTCGGTCACAGCCACCCCCGGTTAAGGTCCGGACTTCAGGTGGCTCTTCCTCGCTCCAGCCGATCAAGACATCGAGGCCCTCGGCTTCCTCCACCCCATCCAAGGCCTCTTCGAAGTCTTCTGAGCACCATAAAAGTCCTCTTTTTCCACCCGACGTTGGGGCACTGACTCCAGGTCGGTCTCCCAACCGCCCAGAGGTCCTGATCCCACACCTAGAAAGACCAAGGACCTGACGTCCCTGAAAAGGGCATCGGACCCGACGTCGGCTAAACATTCCAAATCAGCCAGGTGCTCACAGGAGCCGACGACACCAGTCACCGGCCGGGCGTTCGCCGGATCCAAAGGCGTCGGCCAGGAGATCGACGTTGGCATCTCAGGAGCGGAAGAACCCCCCCCCGGCAGACGTCGGTCATAGGGAATCGATGGAGGAGGACACCCTACAGCCCAAAGACCAGGCGGGCGACACCGAGGATGCCGGGCTCCCACGGGAACCCTCCCCGGATCGGAAGACACCCAGGGACCCGACCTCGGAGACAGACCACCAGCGCCAGGCCCGTCGTCTGGTATGAATACCGCAGAAGTAAAGGAGCTCTTTACTTTTTGATGGGACACCATCAGAAAGGATATGGTCCCCATCAAACCTCCTCCTCCTACGCCCCATCCTCCACCTAAGGAGCCAGCAGGACAACCACCAACCCCCAGGGAACAGACTACCTCCTAGGGGCAGATCTAAAGACAGGAGAAGGCCTTCCTCCAGATCTCCATCAGGGTCTCCCAGCCCCAAACGACGCCGGTATACTCCGTCGGGGGTGGATTCCAGATTGGACACCTCGGACTACTCCAGATCTCCTCTCCTGACCCACATAACCTCCCCAGGTCTCCACCGAATGATCCCTCTTTCGCTGAGATCATGAGGCACATCCAGGACAACATGGGGTGGGATGCTGAAGACCTTGACTCCGAACGACAACGCCTTGCCTGCTGTCTTCAGCAAAAAGACCAAAAGCCTGTGGTAGTCCCACCCTTAGTGAACATCTTTGCGGACATCACCAAGGCTGTGTGGAAGCATCAGCACTCCACTCCCGTGGTGCCGAAGAAGGCTAACCGCCTGTACAAGGCTCCGACAGAAGACCAGTACTTGGCGAAGCAACCTCTGGCAGACTCCCTGGTTATCACGGCCTCACATGACCGGTCTCAAAGGCCCCAGCATATGAGCACTCAACCACCGGACCAGGAATCCAAGCAATTGGATGCCCTGGGGAGGAGCACGTACGTGGCTGCTACATGGCGCCATCAGGTCTCTGAACTACCTTACCCATATGGTACAGTTCCAGAACGCCCTGTGGAAACAGGGCCAGGACCTGGTCGAAAAGCTTCCCCGATGGCGACCAGAAAGCGGAGCTCCTTAACCTACTCTGCACCGGGTCAGATGTAGGGACCCAAGTACTTAGAGCCACATATGATTCTGCGGACTCTTCTGCCAGAGCTGCAGCTTCAGGCGTTTGTCTCCGGCGACACTCCTGGCTCCGTGTCTCCGGCTTCGCCCCGGACGTACAGAAGAATATTCTAGATGTCACGTACAACGGCGAGGTACTCTTTAGTGAATCCTCGGAGAAGGTCATCACCAAGCTCCAGGACGCAGGGAATGCAGTCCGATCTGTACAGGCCATGTATAGATCCAGGCCTAGTTCCTTTAGTAGGAACCAGAGCCGTTTTTGTGGCCGGCAAAGGCAGCAGCCACGTTCTGGCCAGCAGCAAAGGGGCACTTTTTTGCATAAGGCCCAGGCCAAGTCGTCCCAGGCAGAGGCCAGCGTTACACAAAGCTGTCCCAGCCCGCAGGGACTAATGTTGCCACAGCATGACTCCTTCCCGGCCCCTGCCCCTCCTCTGGATCAACGGGCAAGGAAAGTCAGTGGTCGAATCGCTCGCCACTTTTTAGGGTGGCAATCGATCACCACCGACAGGTGGGTTCTCCAGTTGGTCAAGAAAGGACATTGCATAGAATTTCTAGACTACCCACCTACAAGACCTCCCCTGCTATCCCGTTACTTGGGTCAGCATGCCCTGCTCATACAGCAGGAGGTGCTCGCGCTTCTGGAAAAAGAAGCCATAGAGCACGTACCAAGGAACCAGAGGGGACTAGGATATTATTCTCACTTCTTTCCAGTTCCAAAGAAGACAGGGGACCTCCATCCGATACTGGACCTCAGTGACCTCAACGTCTTGGTCCTGTACAAACACTTCTGCATGGTGACCTTCCCAGGTCTGATTCCCATGCTGAAGCAGGGCGCTTTTCTAGCGTCCCTAGACATGGAGGATGCTTATCTGCATATTCCTATTGCTCAGGCGCACAGGAGGTTCCTGCGCTTCGAGTTTCAGGGTCGCCATTATTAGTTCCGAGCTCTCCCCTTTCGGGCTATCATCGGCACCTCGGGAATTCACGAAGTGCATGGCGGTCATAGCCGCATCTCTGAGGAGACAGGGCCACAACATGTTCCCCTACCTGGACGATTGGCTTCTCATGGTGCCCTCCTGGGAGGCCCTGATGTCTGCCATTCACTGCATTCAGTCTCTGTTCGAGATGTTGGGCATTATCATCAGTTACGAGAAGTCAAGCCTGGTCCCATCCCAGACTCTGCAATTCATAGGTGCAGTTCTGGACACTGTCCAAGGGAAAGCTTTCCTTCCCCCAGACAGTGCGGAACACATAAGATCCCTAATCAGGGACTTTTCGGCGAAGAAACCCGTTCCTGCCAGACTGGTCATTCGCCTGCTCGGACACATGGCTGCGGCCATTGCAACAGTCCCACTAGCCCATCTCCACATGCGGGTAATCCAGTGGATGTTACGGGTGCAGTGGGACCAAAGGCAAGACCATCTGTAGCATCCAGTCCGGATCACGAAGGCCGTAATTCGAGATTGGCAACGGTGGCTAGATTCGAGGAATCTCTCTGCGGGAGTCCGCTTCATAGCGGCGTCCCCAACTGTGACGCTCTCCACAGACGCCTCAGGGCTCGGTTGGGGAGCACACCTTAACGGTGTCCGGTCTCAGGGCCTGTGGACAGACCAAGAGTCTCATCTCCACATAAATATCCTGGAAATGAGAGCAGTTCTTTACGCCCTGCAGGCCTTCCAGACGGAGATTCCACCGGGTACCCTTCTGTTACAGACAGACAATTCCGCGGTGATGTATTACCTCAACAAACAAGGAGGCAATCATTCCTGTCCACTTTGCAGGGAGGCCATGAGAGTGTGGGATTGGGTCTTGCAGCACGGCGCAAACCTTATTGCCGTTCATGTTCCGGGAGTGGACAACGTCATCGCAGACGGCCTGAGCCGCTCTCAGGCCAGAGTCCACGAATGGGAACTACTTCAGGGGGTAGCAGAGGATCTGTTTTGCAGATGGGGTACTCCAGAACTAGACCTTTTCGCGTCCCCATCCAACGCAAAACTGCTCAATTTTTGCTAGCTAGATCCAGGGCCTGGTGTTTTCTGTTGAGATGCGTTGTCCCTCTCCTGGGCGGGCACATTCCTCTATGCCTTTCCCGTTGATCTAGAGATTTCTTCTAAAACTTCGCAGAGAGCAAGTGACGCTTATACTGATCGCGCCCTTTTGGTCCAGACAGATCTGGTTCCCTCTCTTGTATCAGCTATCCCGGGAGCCTCCAGTGCCTTTACCAGTCGGCTCCCATTTGCTGTCCCAGGAGGCGGGTTCTTTGGTCCTTCCAGATCTACATTCTCTGAACCTGCATGCTTGGCTCCTAGAGACATAGCCATGATGCGACACGGGGTCTCGCAAGAGGTGGCAGACATTCTCAATGCCGCCAGGAAACCGGCTACCCACGTGACCTATGCCATGAAGTGGCGCAGGTGTTGCTTATGGGTTCAAGCGCGCGGTTTATCGCCTTTGGACTGCCCAGAGAAGCTGGTACAAGACTACCTGCTGTCCCTTTTCCACTCTGGTTTGGCTTACTCCTCGATTAAGGTACACCTCTCTGCCATTTCAGCTTATCATGTCCCTATAGGCCAACGCACTATAGCTCAATTGGACATGACGCGTGCCTTCTTCAGGGGTGTCCTCCACCTTAGGCCCCCGATTAAGGATCCGATTCCACCATGGGATCTACCCTTCATCTTGGAGCAGCTCACGCTGCCACCTTTTGAACCAGCCGCGGATTGCGAGCTACATTTTCTTTCTTGGAAAAAGTTATTTCAAACAACATGAAGTCTTGCTGTAGTCTGACTATTGCAGTTAGGTCCTGCCTTTCAACTGCCCCGGAGAACAAAGTGTTAACTTTTCTATGCCTTGCATAGAACATTCATCACGAGCTCGGTTGAAGACCCTGTCTGTTGTTGTTCAAACTGCAACTGTCAGATTCTTTACTCCGCCTCACTGAACAGTCGCTCCGGAGATTCCTCCTGCTGCTCGGTTCAAAAGTCTGTTGAAGTGTCGGTTTTCGGTCGGTTTCTACCGAACTGTTGTTTCCGCATAGTCAGTTCAAGTCTCTGTCTGTGGTACCGTGAGTACTAGATAGGTTTTTGTTCTGTTTTCTGTGTGGAACTTGTAAACTGTGGATCCGTTCGGCTGAACCGATCATTTTGAGGTAAACTTGTGCTTTACTTTAGTGTGGTTACTCGTCCGTAACAGTTCTAAAAAAAAAAAAAAAAGAGTTTTACACGTTTGAAGACGATATGGACACGGTCAGGAACCGATAGGGGAGTCTTGCCTGGCGGATTGCTGAAAAAGGGTAAGTTTTGGTTAGGTTGGCCATGTCTGAGAAACCAAAGGAAAAAAAAAAAAGGGCCCACTGGGTTTCAACACTGCAGTGTGTGTGGGGAGGTCTTTGCTAAGGTTGATCCCCACACCATCTGTGTTTATTGTCTGGGGTTTGACCACCTCGATTCAGACTGCCAAATTTGCAAACATTTTCCCAAATCTACCCTGGAAAAGAGATTAGGTAGACTGAGGGAAGGGGAGGCCGAGAAGTCCGCTGACTCGGATGGCCAGCCCGGTTCGGTTCCGACCGAACCAGGAGGAGTGCACTCTGACCAGGGTGATACTTCTTTGGGCAAAAGGAGAGCCGATTCCGAGGAATCGGTTCCGACAAAAAGAAAAGACAAATCGACCAGTTCGGACCCAGAATCTCATACTCCGACCGCCGATGAGCTAGCCAGAGCGATTAGGATTATGGAATCGCTTCGATCTGTTCCGACCGAACCAGCACCATCTGGCAGGGGCTCAGTTCGGTCGGTTCCCCTGGTTCCGGATTATACCTTGGAATAATTTTGTGAACCGGAGTTTGAGAAGGAGGGAGAGTATGAGGATGATTATGGTGATGGTGAAAGTCTGGATGTGCCTGTTGACTCGGACATCTCCCCAGACAGACCTTCAGGTGTTTCTCCTCCTAGGCTTTCTGAGTCCCCTTCACACCGCATGTTCTACAGAAAGGCGGCTGATACCCTCCAGTTTCCTGTGGAGGAGGCAGTAGAGGATCAGGAAGAGCCTGATTATGTTGAGATGATGGACATCCCGGAGTCCAGGAGACTGTCTATTCAAACAACATGAAGTCTTGCTGTATTCTGACTATTGCAGTGATCACCAACCTTTGAACTGCCCCGGAGCACAAAGAGTTAACTTTCCATGCAGGGCATGGAATGCTGAGCTCGAACTCGGTTGAAGTCTCTGTCTGCTGTTTAAACTCCAACCATCAGATTCTTTACTCCGCCTCACTGAACAGTCGCTCCGGAGATTTCTCCTTTGCTCGGTTCAAAAAAGTTGGTTAAAGTGTTGTTTTTTCGCTTGGTTTCGACCGAATTTCTGCTACTGAACCTGTTGGTTAAGTCTCTGTCTGTGGTACCGTGAGTACTAGATAGGTTTTGCATTTAGTTTCTGTGTGGAACTTGTAAACATTGGATCGGTTCGGTTTGAACCGATCGGTTTAGTGTTAAAAAACTATTGAATTTATTAGAGTGTGGTAACCGGTCCGTATCGGTTCTAAAAAAACAAATTTATTACATTTTTTTCCAAGACCCGTAACACGGTCAGGAACCGATAGGGGTGTCTTGCCTGGTGGATTGCTGAAAAAAAGGGTAAGTTGTGGTTAGGATTGGCCATGTCTGAGAAACCCAAGAAAAAAACCGGGCCCACTGGGTTTCAACACTGTAGTGTGTGTGGGGAAGCCTTTGCTTAGGCTGATTCTCACACCACCTGTGTTTATTGTCTGGGGTTTGACCACCTCAGTTTAGACTGCCAAATTTGTAAAAGTTTTTCCAAAGCTACCCTGGATAAGAGAGTAGGTAGACTGAGGGAAAGGGAGGCCGAGAAGTCCGCTGACCCGGATGGCCAGCCTGGTTCGGTTCCGACAGAACCAGAAGGAGTGCCCTCTGATCAGGGCGAAACTTCTTCGGGCAAAAGGAGAACCAATTCTGAGGAGTCGGTTCCGGCTAAAAGAAAGAAAAGGGAAAAATCATCCAGTTCGGATCCACAAGTTCTTTCTCCGACCGCTGATGAAATAGCCAGAGCGATAAGGATAGTTCAGTCGCTAACTTCGGTTCCGGCCGAACCGGCACCATCTGTCAGGGGCTTGGTTCGGTCAGTTCCCCTGGTTCTGGATTATACTTTAGAGAAATTTTATGAACCGGAGGGGGAGTATGAGGATAATGATGATGATGATGATGGTGATTATGAAAGTCTGGATGTGCCTATTGACCCGGACATCTCCCCAGACAGACCT
The DNA here is from genome assembly GCA_016271365.2 of Neoceratodus forsteri. NCBI lineage: Eukaryota > Metazoa > Chordata > Ceratodontiformes > Ceratodontidae > Neoceratodus > Neoceratodus forsteri. The sequence goes on along the minus strand of JADMNL010000030.1, from coordinate 124,011,399 downwards.
TCAGGTGTTTCTCCTCCTAGGCTTTCTGAGTCCCCTTCCCATTTTGTATTTTACAAGGAAGTGGCTGAAACCCTCCAGCTTCCAATGAAAGAAGCAGTAGAGGATCAGGAGGAGCCTGATTTTGTAGAGATGATGGACATCCCAGAGTCCAGGAGATTGTCTATTCCCCTCCATAAATATTTTGGGAAACAGACATTTAACATTTTAAAGACTCCCAATTCCATACCTCCTGTGGACAGAAGAATGGACAAGAGGTATACCCTTTCAGGCTCAGATACAAAGTTCCTTTCCCAGCAGTGCAGCCATGTAGGGGTAGTGGAGGCTGCTGCCTGTGATAAGGCAAATATTCCTTTGGCTTCACACTCCCCAGAAGGATTGATGCTATGGCAAAGAAGCAGTACATGGCAGCATCCTTGGAACTCAGGCAGGCTAACTATATGGCCTACACAGCTAGATACCAGAAGTCCAGGTGGGACATTGTGCTGGCTATGGCTAAACAGGCCCCTGACCAGCTTGCCAAGGAGCTGGAACAGGTGGCTGCGGATGGGATTGAGGCATCCAAGGTGCAATTTCATGCTGCTGTGGACTCCAATGATGTTTCATCTAGAGTCATGGCTACATCTGTGGCCCTTCGGAGGAGGGCTTGGCTCAGATGTACTAGCCTATCACAGGATACCAAGGCCAAGGCCATGGATTTCCCTGTTATTGGTAATTCTCTGTGTGGGGAGCAGACAGAGAATTACATGAAGAAGATGGACGAGTACAGGACCACCTATAGGAGTGCTCAGGCCAAAGAAAGGCAAGCCACTCCTCAGAGACAGCATTCCAGGGGCAGGCCCTTTCAAAGGCCTTTTTACCAAGCCCAGGCCTCCTCTTCTGCTTATGCTCAGAGGGGGTTCTTCAGAGGGAGAGGCAGACGGGGAATGAGCAGGCCTGCTTCCACCCCTCAGCCTAAAGCCCCTGCCAAGCAGACACCCTGATGGGTCTGCCCAGGCAGATTCTCCAGTACCTGTAGGGGGCAGGCTGGCTTACTTTGTCCAAGACTGGAAGTCTTTAACATCAGACAAGTGGGTCCTGGAAGTAGTAAGCCAGGGACTGGTTCTCAGCTTCAAAAAATTTCCCAAGATGAGAACCAGATCCTTTCCACCTGCAAATCCATCAGAGACCCTTGCCCTAGAGGCAGAGGTTTCTTCCCTTCTGGCTCTCTGCGCCATAGAAAGGATTCCTACCCTACACAGGGGCAAAGGATTGTATTCCAGGTACTTCCTAATCCCTCAAAAGACAGGAGAATGGCGGCCCATCCTGGATCTAAGATATCTGAACAAGCACCTTTTAAAACCAAAATTCAGAATGGTGACTCTGGGGATAATTCTGCCCTCTCTAAGGCCAGGGGACTGGCTAACCTCCCCGGACCTCAAAGATGCCTATTTCCACATTCCCATCAGGTGCTCCCACAAAAAGTACCTCAGGTTCGAGTTGCCCTCAGGCCATTATCAATTCAGAGCAATGCCCTTTGGCCTAACATCAGCCCCAAGGGTGTTCACAAAGTCCCTGGCAGTAGTGGTTGCTTTCCTAAGGAGAAAAAAGATCTCCATCTTTCCATACTTGGACAACTGGCTCATAGTGGGTCAGTCTCCAGACCAAGTCAAGTCACATCTTCAAATAACTCAGCAAGTGCTCACTTCCTTAGGATTCCTTCTCAACCTTCCAAAGTCAGTTCTGAAGCCAGTACAGCTCCTCACCTTTATAGGGGCAGAGCTGGATACAGTAAGAGCGACAGTACAAGGACCCTTATAGAACTGGCCTCTTCATTCACCCTTCAGGTGTCTCGACCAGCAAGGCACTTCTTGCAGCTCCTGGGCCACATGGCAGCCTCAACAGCAGTGGTCCAGGGAGCAAGATTCCAGATGAGGGACATTCAGTTCAACTTAAGAGCCTTCTGGTCCCAAAGAAAGGATTCCCTTACCAAACTAGTCACAGTGACTCGAACCCTGATCCAGGCTTTGCAATAGTGGTAGGATAAGGACAATTTAAGACAGGGAGTTCCTTTTGTCACTCAGTCTCATTCAGTAATACTCACCACAGATGCCTCCCTGTTGGGCTGGGGAGCCCACTTGAGGGATCTTACCACCCAAGGGCTGTGGTTGCTTCAAGAATCTCTGCTTCACATCAATCTCTTGGAACTCAGAGCAGTGTTTCTGGCACTGCAAGCCTTTTCCAAATCTGTACAGAACAAGGTGGTCCAGATCAGAACAGACAGTACTACCACAATGTGGTACATCAACAAGCAAGGAGGCACACACGGTCTACGGCCATGTGCACAGAAGCAATGAAGTTGTGGTCTCTGACCTATTCCCTGCAAACCTCTCTGACAGCAGTTCACCTCCCAGGGAAGGACAATGTCCTAGCAGATGCTCTCAGCAGGATATCTCAGGGCCATCACGAATGGACCCCTAGATCCCCTAGTTTTGGAAGTGATTTTCTCCAGATGGGGCACCCCACAGATGGATCTTTTTGCAGCCCCAGACAATCACCAGCTTCCTCTCTTTTGCTGCAGACCCCCAGTCTTGGGCTCAGTCCCCATGGATGCTCTGGTACTGAATTGGGAAGGGAAGTTCCTTTATGCTTTCCCTCCCTTCCCTCTCCTGTTCAAAGTGCTAGTCAAGATCAGGTCTCAACCATGCAGAGTGATTCTGATTGCTCCCGGCTGGGTCAGACAGCCCTGGTACCCTCTCTTGCTGTCCTTAGCAGTCCACTTTCCCCTGTCTCTTCCCAGGAATTACAACCTGTTGACATCCTCTCAGGGGAGGATTTGGTATCCGAACCTCAAATCTCTCAATCTCAAGGCCTGGCTCTTGAAGAGGTAAGAGTTTGCTGATCTGCATCTCTCTCAAGGGGTTCTGGATATCCTTAAAGGCTTCTCGAAAGCCTTCCACTAGAAAGACTTACAACTCCAAATGGAAAAGGTTCACTATTTGGTATTCTAGTAAGCATATTTCTCCAGAATCTGCTGGGTTGCCTACAGTCCTGGACTATATGGTTCATCTTAACGGCTTAGGGCATAGACCGGCTACAATTAAGGTGCATACGACAGTTGTTTCTGCCTTCTTGTCAGTATGCAAGCCCTCTCCTCTTTCAGCCCATCCTGTGTTTTGTAAGTTCTTCAAGGGATTGCTGCACACCAGTCCTCCCCTTTAGGGACCCTGCTCCTGCTTGGGACCTTAATGTTTGCATCGCTCAGCTTATGCAACCACCCTTTGAGCCTTTGTCCTCTGCAGAGCTTAAGTAGTTGACTTGGAAAACTGTGTTTTTGGTAGCCATCACCTCTGCTAGACGTATCGGTGAATTGCAGGCCCTGTCAGTGGAACCTGATTTCATCTCCTTTCACAGAGATAAAGTGGTCCTTAGAACTAACAGAAAGTTCTTGCCTAAAGTGGTTTCAGATTTCCACCTGAATCAGTCTATATCTCTCCCTGTGTTCTTCACTGATCATTCTTCCTCAGGAGAGAGGAGGCTACACAGTTTGGATGTTAAAAGAGCCCTTAGCTACTACATGGAGTGTACCAAGGGTCACAGGTTTGACTCCCTCCAGTTGTTCCTCACTTATGGAGAAGTTGGGAAGGGCAAACCTGCCACCAAAGACTATTGCCAGGTGGATTGTTTCTTGTATACAATTCTGCTATGAAAAATGGGTAAAACTCCACCTCAGGCCTGAGGGCTCATTCCACAAGAGGTACAGCTGCTTCCTGGCTGCTGCCAGGGATATCCCTCTTTTAGAAATTTGTCAAGCAGCCACCTGGAAAACAGTCCATACTTTTACCAAGCATTACTCTCTGGATATCCAGGCTAGGAGTGATGCTGGGTTTGGCACAGCAGTACTTCAGAGCCTATTCCTAAAGTAGGATCTGTCCGTCCTCCGTGGAGGTACTGCTTGGTAGTCTGCAATTGTCAGAATACAGCTGTAACCCCTAGGAGCGCTATCCCAAGGGCTACTACCCCTGCCTGACTAGCAGCTACCAGGTTGAGGGGCCTGAATCCGATGGCGGGTGCCTCCACCCAGAGGCCGTTGGTAGGACAGTCTGGTGTTACTTGGTCACTACCCTCTAGGTCACTGCAACCCCCCTTTCAAACAACATGAAGTCTTGCTATATTATAGACCTTAGCAGTTTGATCCAGCTCTAGAACTGCCCCGGAGTGAAATGGTTAAAACCATTCCAAAATAGAATTTTGGCACGAGAGCAGCTCTATCTGTGTCATTTCAAACTTGAACTGTCAGATTCTTTACTCCGCCTCAGTGAACAGTCGCTCCGGAGATTTCTCCTTCTGCTCGGTTCATTTCTCGGTTTAAAAAGTGTTTTCTCGGTTGGATTTAACGAGAATAGTTTATTTTAACCGCCAAAACCGTTCGTTCAAGCTCTATCTGTGGTAACCGTAAGTAAATGAAGGTTTTGTCTGTGTGGAACTTGTAGTTATCGGTTCGGTTTTGAACCGATCAGTGGGTTTAAAACTCATTTAAAACTAAAAGTTACTATTTTAGAGTGCAGTTCGGTTCTAAAAAACAGATTTTTTCGTTTTTTCCAATACCGTGATACGGTTAGGAACCGATAAGGTTGTCTTGCCTGGCACTGCCATTAAAAGGGCAAGTTTTTGGTTAGGTTGGCATTATGTCTGAGAAACCCAAAAGAAAAAACCAGGCCCACTGGTTTCAACACTGTGATGTTTGTGGGGAAGTCTTTGCCAAGGCTGACCCACACACCACATGTGTTTATTGTCTGGGGTTTGACCACCTCAGTCAGACTGACAGGTATGTAGAATTTCCTGCAGCCACCCTGGAAAAAAGATTGGGCAGGCTCAGGGCGAGATGTAAAAGTCCGCTGACCGGATGGCCAGCCGGTTCGGTGCCATCCGAACCAGAGAGTGCCCTCTGACCAGGGCCATACTTCCGGGCAAAGAAAAGCTGGTTCTGAGGAACCAATTCAGTAAAGAAAACAAGAAAATCAGCAGGTCTGGGTCCAAAATTCCTTCTCCAACTGCTGCAGAGATAAAAAGCCATACAAATTGTCCAGTCATTGTCTCAGGGTCCGTCCGAACCACCACTATCTGGTAAAAGGTCGGTTCGTCCGGTCCCAGTGGTTCAGGATTATGATATTGAGGAATTTTATGAACCAGAGGAGGATTATGAACAGTATGAATGTGGCTGGGAAGGTCTGGGTGTGCCCATTGAACCGGACATCTCCCCAGACAGACCTTTAGAATCTCCCCCTATGCTGTCTGAGTCCCCATCTCATTTTATGTTTTATAAAAAAGTTGCTGAAACCCTCCAGCTTCCTTTAGAAGAGGCTGTGGATGAGCAAGAGGAGCCTGATTTTGTAGAAATGATGGATATTCCAGAGTCTAGAAGATTGTCTATTCCTTTACATAAGTCTTTTAGGAAACAAACAATTAAAATTTTAAAAGCTCTAATTCTGTGCCTCCTGTAGATAAAAGATGGACAGAAGGTATACATTGTCAGGCCCTGATACAGAATTCCTTTCTCAGCAGTGCAGTCATGTTGGGGTAGTTCAGGCTGCTGCCTGTGATAAGCTAATATTCCCTTGGCTTCACATCCTCCTGACAAGGATTCCAGGAAGACTGATGCCATGGCAAAAAAATAGTATATGGCAGCCTCTCTGGGACTCAGGCAAGCAAATTATATGGCTTATGTAGCTAGGTATCAGAAATCTATATGGGATACTGTTATGCAATTAGCCAAGCAGGCCCATGGCCAGCTGGTTAGTGAACTAGAACAGGTGGCTGCTGATGGCATTGAAGCCTCTAAGGTTCAGTTTCATGCTGCTCTGGATGTTAATGTTTCCTCTAGGGTCATGGCCACATCTGTAGCTTTTCGTAGGTTGGCCTGGCTCAGGTGTACTAGTTTGTCACAGGATACCCAGACTAAGGCTATGGATTTTCCTGTGGTGGGAAATTCTCTGTTTGGAGAGCAGACAGAGAATTACATGAAGAAGATGGATGAATATAGGACTACTTACAAGAGTGCCCAGGCTAAGGGTGGCAAGCCACTCCTCAAAGGCATCCCCAGGGGTAGGGTAGGCCTTTTCACAGGCCTTTCTACCAGACTCAGGCCTCCTCTGCCTATGCTCAGAGGGCTTCTTCAGAGGCAGGGCAGGCGAGGGGTGGGCAGACCTTCTCCCACCCCAGTCTAAACCTCCTATGGAACAGGCACCCTGATGGGGTGCCCAGGCCGATTCTCCTGTACCAGTGGGGGCAGGCTGGCTTACTTCAGTCAGAATTGGGCTTCTTAACCTCAGACAAGTGGGTTCTGGAAGTAGTAAGCCAGGGTCTGGTTCTCAGCTTCAAAAAGTTTCCCAAGTTGAGAAGCAGACTTTTTCTACCTGCAAGTGCTTCAGAGACCCTTGCTCTGGAAACAGAGGTCTCATCCCTGTTAGCTCTCAGAGCAGTAGAAAGGGTTCCTCCCCTGCATCAGGGCAGGGGTCTGTATTCCAGATACTTCCTTACCCCAAAAAAGACAGGAGAATGGCGGCCCATTTTAGATCTCAGATATCTGAACAAGCATCTTTTGAAACCAAAGTTCAAAATGGTAACTCTGGCAATGATTTTACCTTCCCTAAGGCCAGGGGACTGGCTAGCCTCCCTGGACCTCAAGGATGCCTATTTCCATGTCCTAATCAGAAGATCCCATCGAAAGTACCTCAGATTCGAACTGCCCTCAGGTCATTACCAGTTCAGAGCAATGCCCTTCGGCCTTACCTCTGCTCCAGGGTATTCACAAAGTGTCTAGCAGTGGCAGTGGCCTACTTAAGGAGGCAGAGGATTGCTGTTTTCCCATCTAGGCGACTGGCTTATTGTAGGCCAGTCCCCAGAACAGGTAAAATCTCACCGCAGGTCACCCAGCAGCTTCTCACCTCCCTGGGTTTTCTGCTAAACCTACCAAAGTCGGTTCTGGAACCAGTCCAGGTACTCACCTTTATAGGGGCAGGATTGGACACAAAGCTAGCCAGAGCCTTTCTTCCCCCAGAAAGGGTAAGGAATTTAGTGGCTCTGGCCTCTTCCTTCACTCTGCAGGTCTTTCGACCAGCAAGACACTTTCTGCAGCTCCTGGGGCACATGGCTGCATCCACAGCTGTTGTGCAGGGGAGCAGATTTCAGATGAGAGACATTCAGTTTCACTTGAGAACCTTTGGTCTCAGAGAAGAGACCCCCTTCCAAGTTGGTCCCAGTGACTCTGACCTTGATCCTAGCTCTCCAGTGGTGGCAGGATCAGAGCAATTAAAGCGGGGGTCCCTTCATTTCCCTTCTCACGACTTGACTCTCACTACAGATGCTTCCCTTCTGGGTTGGGAGCCCACATGGGCGACCTTTCCACTCGAGTTTGGTCCCCAGAATCTCTGCTCCACATCAATTTGCTGGAACTCAGAGCTGTCTTTTTAGCTCTTCAAGCTTTTCTGCATCTGTCCACGACAAGGTGATACAAGTCAGAACAGACAACACCACAACAATGTGGTACATCAACAAAAAGGGGGCACTGGTCTTGTGCCTTGTGCACCGAGGCAATGAAGTTGTGGTCTCTGGCCTATTCTCTGAACACTTCCTCATAGCAGTTCATCTTCCAGGGAAGGACAATGTCCCAGCGGATGCCCTCAGCAGGATTTCCCAGGGCCATCACGAATGGTCCCTGGATCCTCTAGTGCTGGGGATAGTTTTTGCCAGGTGGGGCATCCCTCAGATGGATCTTTTGCAGCCCCAGACAATCACAAACTTCCTCTGTTCTGTTGCAGGCCTCCAGTGCTGGCTCAGTTCCCCTGGATGCCCTTCTTCTGGATTGGGAGGGGAAGTTCCTCTATGCTTTCCCCCTTTCCTCTCCTATTCAAAGTACTAGTCAAAATCAGATCTCAGCCTTGCAGGGTGATTCTGATTGCCCCGGATTGGGCCAGGCAGCCCTGGTACCCACTCCTTCTGTTTCTGACAGTCCATCTTCCCCTGTGCCTCCCCAGGAATCACAATCTGTTGACTTGTGCCCAGGGAAGGGTTTGGTATCCGGACCTCAAATCCCTCAACCTCAAGGCCTGGCTCTTGAGGAGTTAGATTGCTGATTTACACCTCTCTCAGGGTGTTCCTGAGATCCTAAAGGCTTCAGAAAGCCTTCCACTAGGGCTACTTATAGTTCTAAATGGAAAAGGTTTTCCATTTGGTGTGCTGGGAAAAATATTTCCCCAGAATCTGCTGAATTGCCCATTTTGTTAGATTACGTGGTACATCTTAATTCCTTGGATCTCAGACCAGCTACCCTGAGAGTTCATTTGGCAGCTGTGTCTGCTTTTCTGTCAGCAGGAAAGTCATCCCCTCTTTCCTCTCATCCTGTGTTTTCGAAGTTTTTTAAGGGATTGCTCCATACTAATCCTCCCTTTCGGGAACCGGCCCCTGCTTGGGACCTTAATGTTTGCATTGCCCAGTTAATGCAACCCCCTTTTGAACCCTCTGTCTTCTGCAGAGCTTAAGTACCTAACTTGGAAAACTGTTTTCTAGTGGCTATCACTTCTGCCAGGCGATAAGTGAATTGCAAGCCTTGTCAGTGGAGACTGACTTTATTTCTTTCCACAGGGATAAGGTAGTCCTTAGGACTAATAGGAAGTTTTGCCTAAGGTGGTTTCAGATTTCCATCTTAATCAATCTATCTCCTTCCAGTATTTTTTCACTGATCACTCCTCTTCGGTGAGAGGAGGTTGCACAGCCTGGATGTTAAGAGAGCTCTTAGTTATTATATAGAGCGTACTAAAGGTCACAGGTTCGAATCCTCCAACTTTTCTTACCTATGGTGAAGTTGGGAAGGCAAACCTGCTACTAAGAGATCAATAGCCAGGTGGATTGTCTCTTGTATCCAATTTTATCAGAAGCGGGCAGAGCCCCCGGTTTGAGGGCTCATTCTACCAGGGGTACAGCTGCGCCTCTAGCTGCTGCCAGAGATATCCTTATTAGAGATTTGCCAGGCTGCTACTTGGAAAGCGGTACACTTTTACCAAGCATTACTCCCTGGATGTCCAGGCCAGGAGAGATGCTCGGTTTGGCACAGCTGTTCTTCAGAGCCTATTCCTAAGTAGGTTCTGCCCCTCCTCCATGGAGGTACTGCTGTGTATTCTGTTAATGTCTATAATATAGCAAGACTTCATGTTGTTTGAAGAAAAGTTACTCACCTTAGTAATGTTGTTTCTTCTAATGGAGTCTTGCTATATTATAGACCTCCCCAACCTGCCCCTCTCAGAACCTCTATTTGGTGGGGGCAACTTAGTGTGGGCGCTACTTATGTCCTGTTAGCATTTTGTCCCCTTGGGACTTTGGGGTGTATGTGTATGCGTGTGTGTTTTATTATACTTATGTTCCATTTCCATATTATTAGAATGGTGTTAGTATTTCTGGTCCCCTGACTTGAGTCTTGGGTGTTGGGACCATCAATGGTTGTTATTATTTAGGTAGCCATTTGGCTAGTGTAGGTTACAGCTTCCACACAGACCTTAGTGAGTTTGGCTCGTAAAGGTCTGACAGTTCAAGTTTGAAATGACACAGACAGAGCTGTTCTCGTGCCAAAATTCTATTTTGGAATGGTTTTAACCATTTCACTCCGGGGCAGTTCTAGAGCTGGATCAAACTGCTAAGGTCTATAATATAGCAAGACTCCATTAGAAGAAACAACATTACTAAGGTGAGTAGTTTTTTCTTCCTCCCACTAGTGGCCCACACAGGTCAATCACAGTACCCTTACCATATACACTCACCCCCAGGCTTGGCTCAGCCCGCTGCCTCTGGGGACCCTGTATTAAGTAAGATGCAATTAGACAATAACCACCTGTACAATAATCCAACGTAGACACACGGAGCAGTCCGTATACTTTTGCAAAACAGCTAATCTGATTTATTTAGGGGGGGTAACAAGGACGAGGGGAAATCAGGTTAATTGGCTTACCACTCTAATATATATGTATATCTGGCGCTATACCTAGGGCACTGTGCCCAGGCCTGACCTATAAGTCACTGTCTCTGGGTACCCAGGCAATAAAAGGCTAGCCTCTCGATGCAGCTGGTTGGGGCCCTGATGGAGAAAACGAGCATTTGATTCCTTGGGGGAATAAATATATCCAGCGAGCTCAGTTCGTGTAGCCAGACAAATCGTGCTTTCACTATGAACACCTGACAGGGAGCTACCCTGGTTTAATACTCATGACTCCAGCCAAAAAAATCGCTCTCACACCACTTGCAGGATCAAGCCTGGAATTCAGCCACTTCTCCACACATTTATATGAAGAGCAGAGGGGTACCATACCAGGCAGCTGCTGTTTAATCCTGATTACTTTTACCACAGAACACTGGCCCCAAAGGACGCAGCTTCACTTGTCCTGAAGCAGATTCTCCCGTCCTCTACAGGGTGACTGCTGCTTAGCGGATTTAATCCATCCCTTGCTGGCATTCAACCCGCCAAAATATGGCCTTCCACACGCGCTTCCCGCACGAAAGCTCAACAGTGCAGGAGCACAGAGCTCCTTCCTCGTTCACAACCACAATGACTCTGCCCCTTGGCAGTTTGGGCAAAGACTCTCCGTTTGGGTGCCACCCGATCCCACTGGTGGGCTGCAGATACCAGTCGCTTAAGTGGGTCCCCATTGGTGCAAAAAGGGCGTCGTAGCCAAGAACTTAATTTCCCAGAATTACTGGCTGTATCCCCTATGGCCAGCCGGCTCCATGAGTCTCTATTTTGATTGGCTCAAATGATCTCCATTTCAGTGTCCCCCCCCCTTTCCATTGGCCCATCTCGGAAGTCCAGGTCCAAAATGAAGGGACCAAACACACAGAGTCTCAGCTGCAAGGAAAGCAGGTTAAACAAACCACAAGTCCACCAATACTCCAAATAAACACAGCCAGCCAGTTACATCTGTCAGATGGGCTCCCATTGTGCTGTCAGCGACTACAGGATGGGGCGATTACACCGCAGTTCATGCGGGATTCGAGCAGGGAAACACCAATCCCCCCCATACCAACCCACTGGAGCCTGCAAGCAGGCAGCTCTTAAAGAGACAGTACTGGAGGCTGTAAAAGCACTCACAATGGCTGCATTTTGGGCGGCATTGTGCCGAACACCAATTAGGCAAGGAGCTAGTAAGCAGCTCCGGGAAGGCTTTTAAGAACCCTCATTTGCAGGGGGAGTTACACAGCAAGACTTCATGTTGTTTGAAGAAAAAATTACTCACCTTGGTAATTATGTTTCTTCTAGTGGAGTCTTGCTGTATTCTGACCTCCCCCCGCCTCCCCTCTCAGAACCTAGTTTTTGGAATGTGGGTGGGCAGGCACAGTGTTGGCACCCTAGAGGTGCCCCCTTTTTACACATTCTGTTCTTTTGGGTGGAATGTTATTTCATTTGATTGGTTTTTGTTTTTGGGTTTCCTGACTTGAGTCTTCTTTTAGGAACCCAGAACATTATTTTCCTGCCAGTTGGCAAGTTAAAAAATTTAGTTTCCACACAGAACACCTAGTGAGTTTTGCTCGTAAAGATCTGACTGTTGCAGTTCGAATAACAACAGGCAGAGGCTTCAACCGAGCTCGAGATGAACATTCTATGCCATGCATAGAAAAGTTAACCCTTTGTTCTCCGGGGCAGTTTAAAGGCTGGGGCTAACTGCAATTGTCAGAATACAGCATGACTCCACTAGAAGAAACATAATTACTAAGGTGAGTAATTTTTTCTTTCCTCCCACCATCCCCGCTGGAGGTAGGTTATAGTCGCAACATTCTTCTCCTAGGATAAGGCATTTACAGCCTCTTTGTTTGCCATTTGATGGTGGATCCTCGGTCTCCTCTTCTGATGTCATCCAGCGGCCGGGAGTCTCCGGCGAGAGAACTGGGGATTATGGGGGACCGCCTCCTTGTGTACTACGCCTGACATCTGGGGCGGTCCCCGCTGAATACTGCTACCTAGAAAATTTTCGTGGGGTCCTGGCGCCTGCCGTCTTCAGTCTTAATGGTGTAACCTGCTGCAAGAGCTGTTCTCGAAGATCTACTGTTACGGTAAGTTCTTATGTAACTGTACTATCACTTCCAACAGCAGGTCGACTAGGTCGAGAAAAATCTTGACCTCCTGGATACTGTGGGGCTAGCAGTCTGGGCCTCAACCAGGGCAGGCTCAGCTGAAGCCAAGCACTGGACAGCCATCGAGCAGTTGAGGGAATTGCAGGTGCAGGAGGAGTGTGCAGTTTCTTGGTCCCACGACCGATGGCGGGATTTCTTCTTGCTGTGGCATGAGGGGTTCTCCCTGAAGGTCTAAAGGGACTTGCACATATCTCTAAATGTTCTGGAGAATTATGCCCCAACACTGGCCTCGGCTGGGAGCAGTGCTGAGACCAACAAGGCCCCTGCTACATCTTTTGTCGTCATGAGCTGGGCCATAGATCCCACAGCTGCGGAAACTGCTTCAAGGGCATCCTAAGACCTTACCAGAGGGTCTTGTTTGGCTGGCCAGCCAAGAGGAAGAGGGGCATAGCGGTCTTTGAGGCACAAAGGGAGCAAGGTTTTGCAAAGACATCAGGCAGCGATGTGCTCTGCCCTGAGGCAGTAAATGCACGAGGTGTGTGTGTGTATCAGATTGTGATATCTTCTAGTTGCACTGGACGCAATGCTTAAAGCCTTGACCCGATTTGGATTCCTTGCATTCCATTGTGGATGTCGAATGACTGGAGTGGAATCAAGAATATACTCACAAACGTTGAGAAGAAACAAAGCTTGCCAATGGCACACTTAGGCTTTTACCATGCACGAAGCTACAAAGGAGGAGACCTAATACTTCAGGCAGAAAGGAAGATCTGAAGTCACAGGGCAGAACTAAGGAGTATACTACCCGGTGGGTGGGTGGGAAGAGCTTAGCTTAAAGACGTCTGGCAGGTTAACCTTTGAAAGGAAGACAGCCAGAGTATGGATACGTGCACCATATCCATGTCCCTAGAAACAAACATTTCCGTCAAACTTTCAAACCACCAATCACGTCTCTTGATGTAAGGTTTCACTGTTATAGCTGTTAGTTTAACTTTTTAATAACTACTAGTAACTGCTATCAAATGTAATGTCACCAGTGTGCCTTGAAACCTGAAACAGAGTAACTGTATGATGCATTGGATTCTGTGACTTTGGCACTGGGAGTCCAGTGGGGGTGCGTGGTTGTGTGAAAGCTGTTAAGTGTTCCCGGAAGTTTGGTTGTCTGCAGTGGCTCAAATTGTAGAAAACCTGTACAAAGTGTCCCATGTACTATATACATAGGCCACTGTGCACAACAAGAACAGGTTACTCACCTGTAACAGTAGTTCTAGGGGTGGTATATGTTGTTCGTCCACACTGTTTGGCATGTCCTTTTCCCCTTTAAATCTTGCCGGAAGTCTTCAAGCTGGCTCCTCCCACCCACCCAGGTGGTATATACCTCGGCTTTGCCCCATGAAGCCAGATCTTAGCCCGCTGGAAGCAAGGTTGTGCGTCCAAGGTCGAGTGGGTGTGTGTGGATGAACATATGCCACTCCTAGAATTACTGTTAGAGGTGAGCAGCCTGTTCTAGGGGCGTGGATATGTTGTTCATCCACACTGTTTGGCAGACCAAGCAGTTGTCCGGGAAGAGGGAGACAAGGCGCACACCTCCTACTTAGGAAATAAAGATTGGAGAACAGAGGCCCTAAAACCAGCATCCTGGCGTGACTCAAGGTCAGTGTGGTAGTGGGTAATGAAGGTGTTTGTAGACTTCCAGGTAGCAGCCCGACAGATTTCCTGGATAGGGGTGTCCCTGGAAGCAGCAGTATGGCAGGTAGAATGAGCTCTTATCCCTCTGGGAGGCTCCTTGCCCGCCAACTCACAGCACAGATCTATGCATGATGTTATCCATCTTGCTATGGTCCATTTGGCTGCAGGTCTGCCAGAAGCGGCTTAGGCGTAGGTGACAAACAGCTGGTGAACCTCTCCACGAATTTCCGCCGTTCTCTCCTTGTAATAGGAGAGAGTACGTCTCAGGTCCAGAGTATGGAGCATGTACTCTGCGTCCGAGGTGTAGTTAGGGTAGTATATTGGCAGAGTCAACACCTGGTTAAGGTGAAACTCTGAGACCACCTTCGGAAGGAATTTCGGGTGGGGGCGTAGGACTGCTTTGTCCCTGTGAAAGACCAGATAAGGGGAGTCCACCAAAAGCACCTTGAGCTCCCCAGTCCTTCTGGCAAACATGATAGCCACCAGGAAGGCTGTCTTCCATGACAAATGTGACAACTCACACTTGTGCATTGGTTCGAATGGCTTGCCCATGAGCTTCTCCAAAACCAGCAGTAAATCCCACGGAGGTGGAGGTTCATGCACTGGAGGGGATATGTGATCCAGGCCTTTGAAGACATGCCCAACCACTGTCTCCTGCACCAGTGTCGGCTGACCGGCAAGCAGAAATGGCTGCCAGGTGCACCTTAAGGGTCGATGACCATAGACCCCCTTTGGAGAGAGACCAAAGGTAGACGAGAATGTTACCCACAGAACAGGATAAGGGGTCCAGACTCTTACCCTGATACCAAATGGAAAATCTTTTTTAACGCAACATTTCCTGGTCGATTCCTTTCTCGATGCCTCCTCCACGGTGTAGATATCGTTGAAAAGATCCAGAGCCTGGAATTCTAGCCACTCAGGTACCAGGTTGTGAGGTGCAGGGATTGAAGGTCCAGATGGAGTACCTTCCCCTGGTTCAGTGATATCAGGTCCAGGTGTGTACAAAGCCACTCCGGGGGCTTGCAGCTGAGGCTGAGGAGATCTGGATACCAGAACTGGCGTGGCCAGTCTGGGGCTACTAGAATCACCTTCGCCCTGTCCCTCCTCACCTTGAGTAACACCTTCTGGATCAAGGGAAATGGAGGGAAGGTGTAGAGGAGACCTGGGGCCCATGAGCGAGCCCTGCTGAGGGGGGAGGGCATGATACAGCCTCAGCTTGGTGTTTTCCCTGGAGGCAAACAGGTCCAACAGCTTGCGCCAATGGGAGAACAGACTGTAAGCTACCTCTGGATGGAGAGACCACTTGTGGGATGTCTGGCCTATGCGGTTGAGAGCATCCGCCAGTTGGTTCGAGGCTCCTGCCACATGGATGGCTAGGCGATCTGCCTCCAACCAACCTGCGAGGGTCCAGATGCGGAGCGCCTCCTTGCACAGCAAACGAGTGTATCCTGCCCTGCCTTTTTTTTTTTTATTATTTAAATTTATTGGTAATCATCGGGTACAATTAATATGAACCAATCAGACAGAATCAGTTCCGTTTACAAATATACAGTCCATTTAGAGATGCAGACAATGGGAAATACAGAAAAAAAAGGAAGTGACCCACATCATTCTATTTCTAATGGCAAGATATCATCAGGGTCATTAGGAGACATGCCCCGCCAAGCTCTTCCCACAACGAAGTAGGCCGTCCCCTGAGCGGCTGCCCCATACTGAGATTGCTTTGGGAGGTGCTTCTATTTAACCTTAACTGTGTCGCCTGCGTGGAGCGGAGCCTCAGGAGAACCGGCTGGCAAACTTCCTCTGACCCCTGCCAGCTCTCCCATCTCATCCATCTCCGAACATACACCAGTAACTTATGGTTTATCTTATAGGTTATCTCCTCCATATCTGCCACCTCCTGCACCACTTCAATCCAATTACCTAAGCTGGGAGGGTCTTTTTTCAGCCACAGCCTAGTGATTGATTTGTGAGCCGCTGCCAAGAGGAGGGACCAGAGGTACAACGTGTCTGCTCCATCCAGGTTTTGGGGGGGGATCCCCCAGAATGAGATTTGTCCAGTCTAGGGTAAACACCTCTGCGAGTGCCCGTGACACCACTCCCCAGAAGGGCCCAAGCCGGGGACAGGACCACAAGACATGCAGATAGTTCGCCCGAGTCTCCCCACAAATTCTCCAGCAGTTCGGGTCTCTGTCCGAGGATCTTTTACTCAGAGACAGAGGGGAGAAAAAATAACGTATCCTCACCTTCCAGCTGAATTCCTGCCAGAAGGGTGAACAGGTAGTTTTGGAGGCCAGTTTAAATACTGGCTCCCAATTAATTCCCTGTGGGCCCACATATCCTTCCTGTAGCCATCCCCCTTTGACTCTATCTAGAGGATCTTTTCTTAGTCCTGTCAGAGCTTTATAAAGCATAGAAATGAGACCTGATGTTTTCTGTGAAGTTAGTATTATGTGGAGACTCTCTATGAAGGGAGTTGCCCTTCCCTAAGAGATCCCCTCTTCGGCAATAGAGGATATAGTCCCTCACCTGCAGGTATCTGAAATGATCAGTATTGCGCAAGCTGTGTTCTCTGCTCAGGGTTCTAAAGTCCACCACCTCTCCTCCCACCATAAATTGCCTAGTATAGGTTAAGCCTCTCTTCTCCCAGGTTCTAAAAGTATGATCAAGGAGAGATGGTGTAAAGCCAGTGTCCCATGATAGCCTGTGTAATGGCCATAGGGAAGTTTTTAGTTTGTACTTCTGCCAAGCCCTATGGGTGGCTTTCAAAGTGTCCCTGGCCGACATTAGTGAAGGGGGGGGGGGGGATAAGCTCTAGCCATACTCAACTGTACGGCACGGGCTCCTAACATTGGGCCCTGCCTCCTCCTCCAGTGTTTCCATCTCCTTCCAGTTGGCTGCATATGTAGGAATAGACCACTGCAATGCCCTCTTAATTTGTGTGGCAAGGTAATAGTCTTCGAGGTCCGGTAAGGATTTACCCCCTTTTATCTTGGCCAGTTGGAGGATCTGGGTGTTTATTCTAGGTTTTTTGTTATTCCAAATAAACTTTGTGATCATTCTGTGCCAGTCACGAAAATGGATTCTAGATATAAAGGTCGGCAGGCATTGAAACAGGTGCAGAAATTTGGGCAGGATATTCATGGTAATGGAGTGGATTCTCGAGTAAAAGGGGAGGTTCAGCAGGGACCATCTGTCTAGGTCTCTTTGCACCTGGCTAGAGAGTGGGACATAATTTGCCCTAAAAAGATGGGAGTTATGCTTAGTAAGGATAGCTCCTAGGTATTTCATTTTGTCCGCCTGCCAGTTAAGTGGCAGGAACTCCCTTAGTCTGTGGGAGGGGGAAATAATAAAAGCACAGAACCTGTTTGGTTTTATTAAGGACATACCCCAAATATTCGCCAAACTCTGATAGAATTGACCATACCTGTGGGATTACAGTCTCTGGATGCGACATGTAGAGTAAAACATCATCTGCATACAGTGATATTCTCCGTTGTTGTCCCCCGACCTCGATTCCCTGTACTCCAGGGGAAATACGAATTGCTTCAGCTAGAGGCTCTATGTATAGGGCGAACAACAGTGGGGACAGAGGACAGCCCTGTCGGGTGCCCCTGCTAAGAGCAAATCTGTCCGAGAGACCCCCGTTTACCCTGACACACGCTTGTGGGCCAGTGTATAGGGACTTCAAGCTATTAATAAAAGATTGTGGGAATCCCATCCGTTCCAGAACCGCAAATAGGAAGGACCAGGAAACCTTATCAAAGGCTTTTTCCGCGTCTAAACTCATGAGGCATGCAGGAAGGCGTGTGCGGTGGATGATATCAATTATATTGATCGCTGACCTAACCCCGTCTGGGGCCTGTGTCCCAGGATGAATCCCGACTGGTCTGGGTTGATGAGCTCTTGGAGGATTGGATTCAGTCTCGGCGTAGAATTGAGGTAAAGATCTTATAATCAGAGTTCAAGAGAGAATTGGTAGGTATGATTCGCAACAGGAGGGTCTTTGTTTTCTTTTGGTATGAGTGAGATTGTGCGTATTGCCATGATGGGGAATTGGTCGTGCTTCCTGCCATACCCTGAGAAGACATCTGCCAATATAGGGCGTTTCTGTGGCAAAGGCCTTATAAAATTCGGCCCCAAAACCATCTGGCCCTGGACATTTCCCATTCTTCGGGCCCTTTATAGTTTTTAGTATTTCCGCCTGTGTAATTGGCCTGGTCAACAGCTGGCCTTTTTCCCTTGTGAGCTTAGGGGAGGAGGGTCCCCAGGTAGTCCATAATTGCCTGGGTGGATGACTGTGTCTGTGGGGTGTATAGCTTGGTAAAATAGGAGACAAAAGCCTCTGTAATCTGCTTCGCCCTATTAGTCATCTGGCCTGTAGTTGGAGATATAATTTTAGTTATTGTAGCCCTGTCTCTAAAGTGTCTCAAGCGGGCCGCTAATAATCTGGTACCCCTGGGGCCTCCCTCGTAATATTTTTGTTTGAGGAAAAAAAGATTTCTCTCTATCTCCTCTCTTTGTAACCTCTGGTGTTCTGTCCTCAGGGATCTAAGTTCTCTATCTCTCTCCATGTCCCAGTCTGATTTTTGTCTAGCCTCCAGCTCCTTCAGGTCTGTCAACAGCTTTTGTTGCCTGAGGAGGCATTCCTTTTTTTTCTGGGAGGCTATGCGTATGAATTGTCCTCTGACTATGGCTTTCAATGTATCCCAAATAATCTGTGGGGACATCCCGGGGTAGTGTTTTCCTATAGCGTGTCTATAATCAGCTGTTTAATTTTATCTAGGGTCTCTTTATCTCTAAGTAAGGAAGTGTTGAGCCTCCAATGAGTTATTTTCTTGGGCAGGGAGAGGGCCACCTCTAGAAAGATGGGGCTATGGTCCAACAGGGTGGCAGTACCCACCCACATCGAGGGGAAGCCATCCACTCCGTCTCTAAAGGTGAAAAATGTATCAATTCGGGAAAAAACCTTATGGCGAGGGGAGTAACAGGTGTAGTCTCTCCCTCTTGTGTATCTTTCTCGCCAAATATCCACTAGCCCCACCTGGTGCAGGGCGTGCTTGATCTTCCTAACCTTCTGCTGGTCACTGGCCTGAGCCCTCGATGTTGTATCTAGTTTTCTATCCCATATCAAATTCCAGTCTCCCCCCATGATCAGCATGTCCCTGGACCTCTCCGCAACCAGTCAGGCAATCGATATATAGAGTGCTGCAGGGGAGCCCGGAGGGGCGTAAACATTAACTAGGGTTACCGGAGTATCCTGTGCTCTACCCACAACCATAACGTATCTAGCTCCAGGGTCTATCACCGTCTCTTCATGCTCAAATGGGCATGCCGCCCTGCTTGATGAGGTAGTACATGGTCATGGTATTGTCCGTCTGGACTTGAACCACTTGACCCCGGAGCTGAGGAGCGAAAGCTGACAGTGCCAGTCTGACTGCTCTGAGCTCCAACAGGTTGATGTGGCATCGGGACGCCTCGGGGGTCTAGAACCCGTGGGCCCTGTTGTCCCCCATGTGGGCTCCCCAGCCCATGAGAGAGGCATCGATAGTAAAGATGACCGTCGGCTCGGGGGGGGACAAATGGGATCCCTTCCTGCAACTGGTCTGGGGCGGTCCACCATTGGAGAGCATCCCACATCTTCTGGGTTACAGTGATCAGCTGGTCGAAGTGACCGTGGTGCTGAGTCCACTGGGCGGCCAACTCCCACTGGAGGGAGCGCATGTGCCACTTGGCCCAACGGACCATTGAGGTGCAAGTGCCCAACCAGAAATGATCAGGCAAAGGAGGAGAGAACCTCTGCCGGGAGCCAAGCTCTGCCTCGACAAGAGTAGAATTCTGCCCCGATGAAGCCCATCACCTGAGAGGGCACGAGTTCTGACTTGGCCTCGTTGATCAGGAGGCCGAGCTGGGAGCATGTTCGGAGAACCAGATCCCTGGACCTCTCCGCCTCCTGAAGGGAGGAACCTGCCAAGAGCCAGTCGTCGAGATAAAGGTATATTCGGACTCCTCGACGCCGAAGGTGGGCTGCCACCACTGCAATGCACTTGGTGAAGACCAGTGGGGCCGATGACAGGCTGAACGGCATGGCTCGGAACTCGTACAGGGTCCCCTCGACCCTGAAGAGGAGGAACCGCTGATGGGACGGATGGATTGGGACGTGAAAGAACGCATCCTGTAGATCTAGTGAACAGAACCACGTTTCGCTCCAAGGATGGTATGATTTGGTTCAGAGTTACCATCGGGAAGATGTGGGACCTGATATATTGATTCAGGTCGTGGAGATCTAGGATGGGGTGCCAACCCCCCGTCCGCTTGGGCACCAGGACACAAATCCTGGGTCTGTAGTAGGATGAGGAGCTGAGCTATGTTGTCTCGAAGAGCAGACTGAGTGCAAGCTGAGATCCTTTCCTCCTGAGGGGCATGGGCTCGGCTGGGAGGGTACTGCTCGAACTCTAGAGGCAGTCCCTGACCGACCACTTCGAGAACCCACCTGTCCAAAGTGATATCGGACCAGGCTGAAAGAAAGTGGTGGAGCAGACCCCCCACGGGAGGACCCAGAGTTGGAGCGACGAGTGTAGGGGTGGCAACCCCCAACCCGTCACTGAGCAGGCTTAGAGGAGGAGGAGGAGGAGGATCCTGGACCTGCACCTTGGCCTCCTTTACAGGGCTGTTGAGGACCCTGCTTGGGACATGGGCGCCAAGCTTGAGCCTGCTGCTGCTGACCTCCGTGGTAGGAGGGCTGCCTGACCGCAGGGGAAGAATGCTGAGATGGCTTCTTCTTTCTCCTCTGCTGGTTCTTGCCCGAAGAACCATTAGCAGAAGTAGCATCTAAGGTAGCATTAGACTGCTCTATACGCTGAAGGTGACCGGCCATTCCGGGACCGAACAAGTCGGTGCCTAGGAAGGGCACATCAGCCAACTTATGCTGAGTATCCGCTAGGAAGGAGGAAAGCCTCAGCCAAGCCCTGCAGCGAGTGGCCACTGCTGCTGTCAGAGAATGGGCACAAAAATCTCCTTTAACCAGGGCCGTCTGGAGCTGCTGTTTTACGACAGGACGACCCTGGGCCCAGACTTGCTTGACCGTAGTCTGCACGTCCGCTGGGAGAGGAGGGAGGACCTTGTCTAATGACCCGAGAAGGGCATGAGAGAAGTGTGCCATAATGACAGCCGAGCTTTCCTCACGAAGACCCAGAGAAGAGGCTGCATAGACCTAATGGGCAGAGTGGTCCGTATTTTTGGATTCCTTGTCCAGGGGTTGGTCAGTGTCGGCCGAACTCCCAGTACGCGTGAACACAGAGGCAGTCACCAGACTCTCAGCCGAAGGGTGCTTTGTGAAACCCGCCAGGGACCCCTGTGGGCACCGCGTACTTTCGGGCAGACAGTGCTGGGCAAGAAGCAGGATGCTGCTAAAGTTCAAGGGCCGGGCCAACAGTGGCCTCTACCACCGGAAAGGCCTCCGTCTGTGTATCCCCTCTCTTGAGGATATCGGTGAGAGGGTACTCCGCCTTCTTTTGGATGGACTCCATGGGCATTCCAGTAGATTCGGAGAATGCCGTGAAAGGAGGAAGGACGTTCCTCCAAACCTGTCACGGACTCATCATCATCTCCGGGATGTGAGTGTAATCCAGTGACGTCAGAGTCCGAAGAATCATGGTATAGCAGTCTGCCTCCTAAGTCACCCTCGATACGCCGAGGGCGGTCCAGGGTGTCGGTAATAGACAGACGCCGGGGAAGCCCGGTGTCTTGTCGGTCCTCTTTCGAGGGCACCCCTCCCTCAGGCTACTTAGGGGATGGTTCCACCCTAATCTGTGGAGAGACAGAGATAGGCCAAGCCGGAATACGGGCCGGCCTCACGGGCGGAGGAACCGAAGGCTTTGGTTCCAGAGGAGTCGGCTTCGGCCTGGGAGGTGAAAGTTATGTAATGGCCGGGGTAGGCAGCAGAGCCGACTTTTGCCCGGTCAGAATAAGCTGCTGCCACATGAGGTCTTCATAGCATCGATGGAGTTTCTGCCGAAACCTTCCCTCATCTGAGGAGGATGAGGACCTGTGGCATTCCTCTTCTTAGAGTGCTTATGACACTTTTTCAGGATTCTGGACCTCGACCGAGATTGGGGAGGCTGACTCGGTTGATCGGGAGACATCGGGGTCGGTGAAAACTGAGGGTCCAAAACATGGTCCTTAATGAGGGCGCCAACAGGCAGGGTCTCCTCATCAGGGAAGACAAGGACCAGAGTCCTTTCCAAGGAGTCATCAGACTGAACCAGCGACAAGGGGTCGATTGGGTTGAGAACAATCTCGACTTCGTCGGCCACTTCCTCAGTCTCCTGGCTAGATGGAAGGTCCGTGAAGCCGGCGGCTGAGGAGGCGATCTTGACAGAAGTGGAGACCGCGTGCTCCTGGGACCTTTCTTGGTCCCAAGAGCGTCTTCGCTTGGACGAAGACCCAGGGTCCTTATCCCTCCTCTGAGGACAGGAGGAGTGCGAGCCTAAGGGCGCCTCACCCTGGTGGGGAGAGACTGGCACAACTCCTTGAAGGAGCCCGTAAAGGTGGAGCCTGGAACGAAGAAGCTTCGATTGGCCGAAGCTCAAGCTGCTTTCTCCTCAAATGCCTTCATTTGTTCCAGCTGTTCTGCGGATCCCACGGCCGTGGAAACCGCCCACCTCGCCTCCTTCCTTTTCTCCAGTCTCCCCAGCTTTAAACACGCCTTTCGGTCATCCAGGACGTTGGGATGGAAGGCCAAGCAAAAACCACATGACGAGGTGTCATGTCCGACACCTAGACAGACGCATGTTAGATGGGGATCGGTGCACATCTTCTGGCTGCAGGGGCACCAGCGAAATCTGGGGGAAGATTTTTCCTCCATGGCAGATGCGGTAACATCGCAATCGCTAACTCGAATGAGTTTTAAAACAATTTTCAGTAAATAACGACAATTAGAATCCAGGGCCTACGAAATGCTTTGAGAGCACAAGGGAACCTGCATCTTCCAGCGGAAAGGAAGATCTGGTGTCATGGGGCAGAGCCGAGGTATATACCACCTGTGTGGGTGGGAGGAGCCAGCTTGAAGACTTCTGACAAGATTTAAAGGGGAAAGGGACATGCCAAACAGAGTGGATGAACAACATAGCCACGCTCCTAGAATCCTGAGTTTGCCATGACAACCAGAAACCATGAGCGCAAAGGTTGTCACAACAACCTTTTGAAACGAACAGCACTGTTGTGCACAGTGGTCTGTACAACATCCTCTACACAATCTGTAGTGGACCTTTGTTCAGCATGGATTTCCATCTCAGCTGAAATGTACCACAGTTCAAAGGTCGTAGAACATTGTTGTACCCTTCTGTGGTACAGCACATCAGCTGATCCGAAATCCGTGGGCTACGTGCACTGAGAAAGTACAGTTACGTAAGAACTTACCGTAACAGTAAATCTTCGAGAGGAGCTCTTGCAGCAGGCTGTTACAATAAGGACTACGCCGCAGGCTCAAGGACCCTCTGGTGAAACGTCAGCCAGCAGTACACAGCAGGGACCACCCCCGACGTCGGTCTGGGTACAAGAGGGGGTGGACCCAGCTCCACCTCAGTTCTCCCGCCAAGACCCGGAACAAGGCCTGACAAGAGAAGGAGACGAAACAACTGTAGAAGAGAAATAGAGGTGTAAATGAAAATGGATCTGTACACCTCGAGGGGGAAGGCGGGTGGGAAGTAGTGCTTACTGCAAGAGCTCCTCTGGAAGATCTGCTGTTACGGTAAGTTCTTGCGTAACTGTACTATCTTACTTCAAGTGGGAGCTCTTGCAGCAGCCTTTTACAATAAGGACTGAATACCAAGCAGTCCCACACCAAAGAGGTAGACGACCCCGGGAGGTGGAATATGCCGACTCCAGAGGCCTCAGGACAGAAGCCCTTGTAAAACAGCTAGGCCGAAGCCAGCTCGGCATCTGGCTACGATATCCAAGCTGTAATGCTTGATGAAAGTATGCACAGAGTTCCAGGTGACGACCGCACAAATGTCCTTTATAGAGACATTTCTCAGGGTGGCGAATGAGGCAGACACTCCTCTGGTGGAGTGACCCCTGACTGGACCCGGTAGGGGTTTATTGTGTTTCTCGTAATAAAACGAGATGCAGTGAACTATCCACTTTGAGATAGTCTGCTTGGTCACCGGGCGATCCAAGCATTGTGGTGCAAAGGCCACAAAAAGTTGCTCAGATTGACTGTGCGTAGCCGTCCTCTTGAGGTAGTACCTCAAAGTCCTGTGGACATACAGTGTGTGGAGGAGAGCCTCCCCTCTATTGGAAGGGGAAGGAAAATAAACAGGAAGGTCAACCGACTGGTTGAGGGTCAACTTTGAGACCACTTTCAGAAGAAACTTAGGATTCGTTCTGAGGGAAACCCTTTCCCTGTGGAAAACTAAATACGTCTCTTTACACATCAGAGCCTGAAGCTCAGAAACCCTTCGAGCTGAAGTAACAGCAACCAAAAAACAAACCTTCCAAGAAAGGTAACACAGCTCACAATCTGCTGCTGGTTCAAAAGGAGGGAGGGTGAGTTTCTCTAACACAAAAAGGAGGTCCCAGGGTGGGATAGGGTCCCGAATGGGAAGTCTCATATGCAGAATTCCCTTAAGAAAGGTGCGGGCGACATCCAATTGCGCCAATGCTCTGTCTCCCACGAGAACATGATAGGCGGAAATTGCCCACATGGGCACCTTGATAGAGGAGTAACTCAGGCCCTTTTCATACAAGGAGAGGAGATACTGTAATGCTGAGTTCACAGGGCAGGTGGCGGGATCCAAACGCTGTGGTGATGCCCAAAGACAAACGTTTCTACTTCATAGCATAGGCGGAGCGGGTAGAGGGCTTTCTTGCCGAAGCTAGGACTACCGCCACTTCCAGGGAAACCCCGTATCTACGTTGAGCTACGTCTGAAGGAGCTAAGCATGTAGGTGTAAGGACCGAAGGTCTGGGTGGACCAGCGACCCTTGGTCCTGGGACAGT
Organism: Neoceratodus forsteri; assembly: GCA_016271365.2. Lineage (NCBI taxonomy): Eukaryota > Metazoa > Chordata > Ceratodontiformes > Ceratodontidae > Neoceratodus > Neoceratodus forsteri. The sequence continues at coordinate 123,986,619 of JADMNL010000030.1, read as the reverse complement.
AACTGCAAGGATATGGGCAGCGGAATTGGAGGTTCCGTTGATAACTGCTGCAGTAGTGGGAACCAAATCTGCCGAGGCCATTTGGGGGCTACTAGGATCATTCGGGCCCCTTCTGCCTGTAACTTGAGCAGCACTCTCTGAATGAGAGGGTAGAGCGGAAAGGCATAGAGAAACCTCCCTGCCCAGCAAAGGGATAACACGTCTGGCCAGAAAACTCCAGGCGCATGCTCTCGCGAGCAGAACACTGGCAGTTTGGCATTACGTGGTGACGCAAAGAGGTCCAGCTCTGGAAGACCCCACCTGTCGAAGAGCTGGTCTGCTACGGACTGTAGCAGCTCCCACTTGTGCGCTCTGGATCGCAACCTGCTGAGGCTGTCGGCCAGATCGTTGAGGACGCCTGGGACGTGCACTGCAGACAGCAGAATGCCCCGCTCCATCGCCCAGTACCAGACTCTCATTGCCTCCCTGCAAAGGGGGTACGAATGAGTGCCTCCTTGCTTGTTGATGTAGAAGACGACCGCCATGTCTGTCTGAACTAAAAGAGAGCCTGGCACCACGTCCTCCTGAAAAGCCTGTAAGGCGTAGAGAACTGCTTGCATTTCCAGCACATTGATGTGAAGGGACTGTTCCTCGGGAGACCAAACCCCTTGCAGTCGTCGAGCACCCAGGTGCGCCCCACCCCAGGTCCGATGCATCTGTCGTCAGAGTCTGACCTGGTGGCTCCGGGTGAAAGCTGACCCCCTTCTCTAAATTCCTGGGGTTCATCCACCAAAACAAAGATCTTACTTCGAGAGGGCTCTTGCAGTAGGTAATTACATATAGGACTGACACGGCAGGATCCCACGGAAAAATTTCTAGCTAGCAGTCCCTGGCAAGGGACCGCCCCCACGTCAGGTGACCGGCATCAGATGACGTCGGTATAAAGGGGCGGTCCCGGACGCCCGCCTTCCAGTTCTTTCCCGCCGACAGCTCATGCAGCGCCTTGCGGTAAAGTTCGTAGCTCAGCCCTGTTACTCCATCGTTTTTTATACCGAAAGTTATCGATATTTTGATACTTTTTCGTCAGGTGAACATCGGTTTATGTCGTCCCCTTCAAAAAATAAGTGCGACTCGTGCGGCGCCCAACTGCCTCACAAGGACGGTCACTCCCTCTGCCTTTTTTGCTTAGGCCCCGACCACGTGATCGACAAGTAGCCCGCATTGCTCAGCATTTCACACACGGCCACCCGCAGACGACGCCAGCAGTCCTTGGAAGCCCATCTCCTTAAAAAGATGATGTCTGCAATGGAGGAGGAGTTGAAGAAGATTAGGCAGGCGTCAACCTCCCCAGAAGGACACAGGAAGTGGGACAAAGAAAGGCACTGGGAGCAGGCCTCCTCCTCCGCGACTCTGGCCGGAGCCGCGGCTCAGGTAACGTCACCTCCAGGGGATCGTCCAACGGCAGCCTCCAAGGCTTTGGAGGCGTGGCTCGCGTTCGGGCCCTTGGCAGGCTTCGTGCCTACTGGCGCGGGCGTCTCCCATAAGCCAGACATCAGCTCCTCCGACGCCCGCCAGGAGAAGGCCACTAAGACACCCGACCCTTCGGGGCGGCGCACAGCAGTGTCCCCCTCGGACCGCCTCTGACGAGGGATCCCTTAAGTCGGACGCCAGCTCCTCTGGCGTCCGCCGGGCGTCGGAGCCTATGACAGACCCTCCATCGTCTGTCGTCCCAGGTTCCCCACAGCCTTTGCTGCCGTCCGGGGAGCCAGAGTCCCCCCTGCATGACCCTGGGGACTTTTCTCCTCCGTCCCCGGCCGATGCTCGGGATGCTTTTCCGCCATCAGACCCTCCTCCTACTGAACCGGATCTGACGCCGGCTCCGACATCGGCACCGGTTCTGACGCCAGCGGGGGATACTCCTCTTCCATCGGGCCCTCCCCCCACGGGCCTATCACTATTGATCCGCCCGTGGGGCTCCCTACTGGGCCGTCTGCTCCGGCAGCTCCTCCGGTACCCGGGTATCCGCTGTCGTATCAGATGCCGGCTTACCCGGGTCCGCAGTACCCAGCGCCGGCGCCGGTATTCCCGCAGCCGGGTTATGAATACTCGCCTTACGGATATAATCCGTATAACTATCCCCCTCCTCCTCCTCCACCGCCCCCTAGGTCGCTGGTGGATCTTCAGGAGAATGGCCTCCTGGTGGGCTGAGGCCAAGGCTCAGCTCACCAAGGAAGTCGAGAGCCACCTTACGGCGACGGTGCCACCTCCGGCCCCCATACGCCCCAGATGGCACACTCCCTCTCCGCCTCCGGATTCCCGAGCTCTTCCCTCTGGATCCCGAGAGGGGCAGGACACGCGTCCAGTGATTCCCCCTAAGGAACCCGTTCCTCCCCCTAGACGAGTCAGGGAGTCTTACTCTGCTTCCAATTCTTCTTCTTTTTCTCTCTCGGACTCCTCGGATTCTTCTGAGGGATGCTCCGAGAAAGACGACGAGCCTCGTTCTCCGTCCAAGCACCAGCCGAGGACTCCTCCGAAGTCTCCGGAGGATCCTTCCTTCATGGAGTTGCTCAGGAAGATCCAGGAAGTACATCAGTGGCGTTCCTTAGAGCCAGATCCTCAGCGGGTGAAACTCGCCGAACATCTGGACTTGCCCCTTATGGCCCCTGCTCTAGTGCCACCCTGGATCGAGCCTCATGCCTACCTTGTTTCCACTTTTTGGAAACAACCGTCGGCTTTAGCCCCACTTCCTCAGAAGTCCAACAGGCTATACCAGGCTCCGGAGGGTGTAGACTTTTTAGATTCTCACCTCCGTGCAGTCTGGGTTGTGATTAGCGCTGGTCAGCACACCCTAGACACTTGAGCTCGTCTCCTCTGGATAAGGAATCTCGCCTTCTGGATCAGTATGGAAGGAAGATCTACACTTCTTCCACACTGAGGATCAGGGCCCTAAATTATGTAGCACATATGGGGGATTACCAGAAGGCTGTCCTTACCCAGGCGGAATCTAAGATTGACTCCTTGCCCGACTCCCAAATCAAGCAGGAGTTAGCTGACCTTGTCCGTTCTGCTCGTTCGGCCAGTCGTCACATTCTGAGGACGACCTATGATGCAGTGGATACTGCAGGGCGGAGCTCCGCGTTCGCCGTAAGTCTTCGACGTCACGCCTGGCTCCGAGTGTCAGGTTTGGTCCCTGAGGTGCAGTCAGCGATTCAGGAAGCACCTTTCAGGGGTTCAGTGCTTTTCGGTGATGATGTCAAGGACATCATCACCGACTAGCAGGAGAAGGGGACGGCCCTGAAATCTGTGGATTCCATGTACCGTCCCCATCCCCATCGCGCAGCGCCGTCCTTTTCGCAGACGCAGCCGCCTCAAGTGAAACCCCAAGGAAGGCGGGCCACCAAACGCCGGGCCCCCACAGCTGCCAGGCCCCCGCTGCCCAAAAAAGCAGCGGGTGCCCCAGCTGCGGCGCTGCCTCACATCACCTGACTCCTTCCCTCTCCCACCGCCTCCAGATTCCCCGGAGGAACCGGTAGGAGGGAGGTTCTCCCTCCACCTTCTGGGTTGGGAGAGGATAACATCGGATTCATGGGTGCTTCAGATTATCGCAGAGGGGCATTCCATAGAGTTTCTACAGAAACCTCCACGCCACCCCCCTCTGAAGTCCTCTTACTCAAGGGACCATCTTCCTTTGGTCAGGGAAGAAATATCTGCTCTTCTTTATGGGCAGGCATAGAACCCGTCCTCCTCACCTCACGGACGGACTGCTATTCCATTTCTTCCTTGTACCAGAGAAGCGGAGATGTCATACCATTCTCGATCTCAGCTCCCTGAACTTCTATGTAGAATACAAGAAGTTCAGGATGCTCTCCTTCTGCCCTTCTTGGCCAGGCCAGTGGCTTTGTGCACTGGATATGCAGGATGCATACCTGCACATCCCCATTCGTCCCTTGCACCGAAAGTACCTCCAGTTTGCTTTCCAGGGGGACCATTACCAATTCCAGGCACTCCCCGAGTTTTTACCAAATGCCTGGCGGTGGTAGCGGCCCACCTGTGTATTTTGGGAGTTCAGGTGTTTCCCTACCTGGACGACTGGCTCCTGGCGGCCTCGTCGAGGGAGGAACTCCTGCATTTTCTCTCCCTCACCCAACAGGTTTTCACTTGTCTGGGTATCACCATCAACCATTCCAAGTCTCATCTGGACCCCTCCCAGAGAATTCAGTTCATCGGGGCAATCCTCGATACGACAGTGTGCAAGGCCTTCCTGCCTTCGGACAGGGGGGCCTCCCTCCAGTCACAGATTTCCCTACTTTCAGAACGCAGGAAGGTTCTGGCGAGGTCAGTGCACTGTCTTTTGGGGCTTATGGCGGCCGCCATCCCGACTGTTCCGCGCGCACGACTCCACATGAGGATCTCTCAGTGGACTCTCTGCTCTCAGTGGGATCAACTTGTAGACGACCTAGATCATCTGGTGCTGATCTCCTCGCCGATGTCAGGAGACTTGCAGTGGTGGATGGTTTGAGAGAACCTGTTCTGGGGGTCCCCTTCTTTCATCCTCCCCCTTCCCAGACTCTGACCACGGACGCATCAGGCGAAGGTTGGGGAGCCCATCTGGGTCCTCACCGAACCCAGGAGTTATGGTCCAGATTGGAATTAGCTCTCCCCATCAATGTGCTCGAGCTACGAGCAGTTCTGTATGCTCTCCAGGCCCTTCACCAGTACATTTCTGTATGCTCTCCAGGCCCTTCACCAGTACATCCTTCCCGGTCACCTAGCTGTCCAAACGTACAACATGTGCGTGGTGTGGTACATCAACAAGCAGGGAAGGACTCGATCCTACCCGCTGTGCAGGGAAGCAGTGAGGGTTTGGGAATGGGCAACGCTGCACAACCTTCACCTCACGGCGATCCATGTTCCAGGAGTCGACAATATCCTGGCAGACAAGCTAAGTCGCTCCTGCCTCACTCACACGAGTGGGAACTGGACCAAAAGGTTCTAAATGGCATTTTCCAGCTTTGGGGGACTCCACAGGTAGACCTGTTCGCCTCTTCCCAAAACTTCCCACCTTTTGCTTGCTCGCTCCAGAGCGAGGCGCTTTCTGGAGCAACACTCTGTCTCTAAGCTGGAAGGACAGATTCGTCTATGCTTTTCCCCCCAATTCCTCTGGTCCCTCGTCTGCTGCAGAAACTTGCATTGTAAAGAGCGAGAATGATTCTGATCGCTCCTTTCTGGCCCAGGCAAATCTGGTTCTCTCTTCTACAACAATACTCAGAGGTTCCTCCTCTTCCTTCATCTCGAGGATTGCTGACCCAGGATCAGGGGACCCTGGTCCATCCGGGACTCAAGTCTCTCCAACTTCATGCATGGCTCCTGCAGACCTAGCCCAGTCTTGTTTTGGCATCTCTCCTAAGATGGCCGAAATTCTGGTGGAGGCTAGAAAACCCTCCACTAGGTCCACCTACGCTATGAAATGGAAGCGATTTTCCATTTGGGCTGCCTCCAGGGACGTGGAGCCTTTCTCCTGTCCTGTGGCCGTTCTGCTCGATTATTTGCGTCATCTTTTCGACCTGGGTCTCAGTCACTCCTCTTTGAAGGTTCACATGGCTGCTATTTCAGCCTATCATGTTCCATTTGCTGATAAAGCCTTTGCCCAACTAGAGGTATCCAAGACCTTTCTCAGAGGGGTCCTTCATCTCAGGCCCCCTGTTAGGACTCCTGCTCCCCCTTGGGATTTGAACTTTGTTTTCGAGAAACTTACCCTTCCTCCTTTTGAGCCGGCGGCTTCTGCAGACTTGAAGTTTTTATCGTGGAAGACGCTCTTCCTGGTGGCCATTACTTCTGCTCGCAGAATTTCTGTGCGCCAGGCCCTTATGTGTAAAATCCCCTATCTGATTTTTCACAAAGAACAAGTAGCTCTTCGCATGAACCCTAAGTTTCTTCCGAAAGTGGTAGCGGAGTCTACCTTAAATCAATCTATTGAGTTACCTGCCTTTTTCATGCAGTACTCCAACCAGGGAGAATACTTGCTTCATACCATGGATGTCCACAGGATTCTGAGATACTACACCGATAGGACGAAGGATCTCAGAAAGACTGATCAGTTGTTCGTCTCTTTTGCTCACAAAAGGGAAGGCAGTGCTGTCTCCAAGCAATGCCTATCGAAGTGGTTGGCCCATTGCATCACTTTCTGTTATGACAAGTACAAGACCCTACCGGGTCAAGCCAGAGGTCACTCCACTCGTGGAGTAGCAGCCTCTGCAGCTTGTTTCAAGAATGTGTCTGCGGCAGACATCTGTGCTGCCGCCACCTGGACTTCTGTCCATACCTTTTCGAAACATTACAGCTCGGACATTGCCTCTCGCCATAGAGCAGGCTTCGGGTTAGCTGTCTTGCAAGGCCTACTATCTTGAGGATTGCAAGGTTTTTGCTAGTTCTTGTAGTAGTTCCTCCTCCCGGTGCCTTTCATTTGTTCCAGACTGCTTGGGATTCTGTCCTGTATGTAATTACCTACTGCAAGAGCCCTCTTGAAGTAAGATAGTAGTTACGTAAGAACTTACCGTAGCAGCAGATCTTCGAGAGAGGCTCTTGCAGTAGGGAATACCTTTCCGCCCTCCATCCCCCTAGGCTTTTTTCAGCTCCTTTTCCATTCAGGGAAATATCTGCTTCTCTCTCGTCCGGGCCTGTGGCGGGAAAGAACTGGAAGGCGGGCGTCCAGGACCTACTGCAAGAGCCTCTCTCGAAGATCTACTGTTACAGTAAGTTCTTACATAACTGTACTTTCTCCTGACTGGCTCAGAGATCTTGACCGGGGAATCTAGATCATCATGGCCTTGGTCCCATTGCACCCTGAGCATCCGTTGTGGGACCCTCATGTGGAGGCGGGCCAAGGGAGTGACAGGGATGGCCGCCGCCATGTGCCCCAGTAAACTGAGGAAGCTCCGAGCTGGAACTGGAGGAGTTATTGAGATCCGTTCTGCCATCTCTCGCAGGCGATCTCCCCTGTTCTGGGGAAGGAAGGCCATGCCCTGGACGGAATCCAGGATCGCTCCATTGAAGGCGAGCTTTTGACTGGGCTCCGGGGACGATTTTCACAAGTTCAGGGTGATTCCCAGCCCTCGGAACGGAGTATAAGTTTCTTTAAGGGCGCGAAGAAGGCCTACCCTTGACGGGACTGTAAGCAGCCAGTCGTCGAGGTAGGGGAACACATAGTGCCCCATGCGCCTTAGAGCCGCAGCCACCACTGCTAGGCACTTGAAGACTCGTGGAGCAGAAGAGAGGCGAAACGGAAGCACTGAATTGATAATGCTCCCCTTGGAAGTGGAACCTCAGAAACTTCCAGTGGGGATGGTAGATCCCAATGTGGATGTACGCATTTTGCATGTCGAGGGAGCAGAGCCAGCCCCTTGGTGCAGCAAGGGAAGAAGTCCTTGGAGGGTCACCATCCTGAACCTTTTGTACTCGATAAAGAGGTTTAGAGGGCTGAGGTCCAGAATGGGACGAAGGTCCTGTGTCTTTTTTGGGACCAGGAAAAAGTGTGAATAAAACCCCTGTCCTCACTGATGCAAGGGGACTAGCTCTATTGCCCTTTTGTGCAAGAGGGTCTGGATCTCTCCTTCTATTAGTGGGATGTGAGAAGGAGGATAATGGGAGAGCTTTGGTGGAGTGTTCGGTGGAAACTCTGAACTCCAGCGTGTGTCCCCTCCTGATGATGTCTAAGACCCATTGGTCTGCAGTTATTGACTTCCACCCTTCGAAATGAAGGGAGAAGTGGCCCCCAACCGGCTCCCCTGGATCTTCCCGCGGAAGGGGGGGGGCGCGGAAGGGAGTCATTAGGCTGAGCCGGAAGTGGGCAGAGAGGCCTGGGAGGACTTGGGCCGACGGGCGGGAGGTCCACCAGACTGCTGGTTGCCGGATCTCCTGCGAAAGCCTCCTCTCTGCCCCTGCTGGTTGCTACAGGCTTGGCCTTGACTGCCTAAGGACTTACGGTGTCGTCGCTGGTCAACGCGGTACATCTGGCGGACCGACCAGACTGACTTGCCCAACTCCTGGAGACGGGAGATCAAGGCCTCCATCTCCTGCCCGAACAGCATGGTACCCTGGAAGGGCAAATCCTTGATACCGACCTGCAGATGCTGGTGAAAGCCGGAGACTCTCAACCAGGCATGGCGCCTTAGGCACACCCTGGAAGTGGCTGCCCTGGATGCCGTATCTGCTGTGTCATACGAGGCCCTCAGGACATGGGAGCCTACGTCTGAGCCAGATTTTAGGAGGTCCAGGAGCTCTGTCTTCTGGGCAGAGTCTGGAAGGGCCTTCATTGGCTCTTGTCCCCTCTTCCAAAGCGCATTCTGGTACTGTACCATATGCATCAGAAAGTTGAGGGAACGTATGGAACAGGTGGAAGCAGCCTATACCTTTTTGCCCACCTGGTCCAAATAGCGAGACTCCGGGTCGGGAGGCTGAGAGCTGAGGTGCTTCGGCTGCCTGGACTTATGGGCAGCTGTGATCACCGAGGAATCTGCCTGAGGGTGTTCAGTGAGAAAAGGCTCTGCCCTTGGGACCTTGTATAGCCTATCCGACTTCTTCGGAATGGCCGGGACTGAGGCTGGATGCATCCAGGTGGTTCTGGTGAGGTCCTGGAACGTATCCACCAAAGGAGGAATGACCAGAGGTTTAGGCTCCTTTTGCCTCAGGTACTTAGCTAGTCTCCAGCGCTCCGGGTCCAGGTCCTCCGTGTTCCACTCGGAGGCTTGGATGTGCCTCATGGCGTCCATAAAGGTAGGATCGTCTGGAGGCGAGCAAGGCTGGTCTTTCTCTCCCGGGGAGTGCTGCAAACTGAGAGAGGAATATGAGGAAGACGATGGTGAGGAGGATCACCTATATGATTTTGAATAGTCTGACCCTTCCCTATGACCAGACTCTCGCTGTTGTCAGTAGCTAGGGGACCGACGTCGGCCCCTAGACCATCTGTCAGAGGACCGATATTGGGAGCGTTCTCACCTAGAAGAGCGAGAAAGGCTCCTGGAGTGTGACTTAGACCGACATCGGTCACCAGAGTCCCTGCAGCGACATCGGTGGTCCTCGGACCCAGTGCAGGAACGAGCCCTAGAGGGAGGTGTAGGCGGGCGCTCCAGCGACTTCCGCGAGGAAGACTCACCTCCCGGCTGTGGTTTTTCCACTGGGTCCGGAACCGGTGTCTGGGCCGGCGACAGGGAGGACCACTTGTGGACCTGCCCCCACTAGAAGGAAAACAGTTCCTGGAGCTTGTCCTTCGTGAAGATCTCAGCCGCCCGTCTCGGGAAGGAAGTATCCGGAACATCGGGGAGGACTTGGGCGACGGGGACGTCTGCTCATCCACAGCCACTCCCGCGTCCTTGTAAGTACCGAAGACAGGGTGCCGGAGAATCCTTGGGCTCTGGAGGCGTGCCTTTAGCAGGCGGCGCCGGTGCCTTAGGAGGTGGGGCTGAAGCATGCACCTCTAAGGGCTTTGTGGTGACCCTTAGCGGGCTCACTTAAGGCTTAGCCGGCTTCTCCTCGGGGCGGGCCGGCCTTAGCCTGAGGATTTCGGTGCTGTCCAGAAGCCGAGGATGGGCCTTCTTCGGAGAGGGCTGCGAAAGTGAGTGGGACCGGGACCGACTACGGTCTTTGCTATGCCGCTTCTTTTCTTTCCATTTCCCCTCCGAGGAGTGCAGATCCATTTTCTGCTCCAGCAAGTAGGCTTTTAGGGCCTTGAGGTGGCGGATGCGGGTCCTGCTGGTGAAAGCCTGGCAATCGGAACAGTTCACGGTGTCGTGGTCCAGGCCTAGATAAAAGACACACTAGCGATGGATGTCCTTGGCTGGGATCTGCCTCTCACACTCACACTTGTTCAAGTGCTCTGGTGAGGCAGACACCCGAGAAGACATCCGGACTTCAAAAACTGTCGGGCAACGGCTGACATCGGTAATCTGTAGGGACAAAAAAAGTCTAAAAGAATGGTTAAATAACCAACGGGCAGCGGACTGACGTCGGTGTACAACAAAGAAGAAAACCGTAGAAAAAACAGCTCCAAAAGGTCTTGATTGAAGAAAACCAAAGAGATTTTAGCTGCAACTGGCAAGCAGAAGCTGTTCTTCCTTGTTCACGTGTGGGACGCGGCGGGAAAGAACTGAGGTGGAGCTGGGTCCACCCCCCTCTTGTACCCAGACTGACGGGTTGGGGCTGGCGTCGGGGGTGGTCCCTGCTCTGTACTGCTGGCTGAAGTTTCACCGGAGGGTCCTAGTGCCTGCGGCGTAGTCCTTATTGTAATAGCCTGCTGCAAGAGCTCCCACTCGAAGTAAGATCTGCTGTTGAAACTGTGTTTTGTTTTTTAAATAAAAGCAAAGCAAAGATGCTGGGTGTGAGAGAGGAATACCACACACAAACTCACCACAGCACAAATGCAGAAATGCACAGATAAATCATGTTAACTTTTTTTTTTTTGTAACTTGCTGGTTTCAAAACATGACTGTTGAATAGTCATTTCAGCACAAGTCTCTGGAAGGCTGTGTTTTGACTTACGCCAGCCCACCCAGGGCTCCCTAATTAAGAAAACAAAATACACTACTAAACAAAAAAATATATAGATTGGGCAACCACATGCCCAACCATCCTGTGCTACCACCTTGGGCTTCTAATTACATTCGCTCTAGAGGGCTGATGTAATCAGAACCCGTGTGTGGCAGCACAGGCTGGTTATGCATGGTTGCCATTTTGCTGGCTCCACTGGCAGCTCTTTTGCTTTCAGAATGAAACCGACTTGTGCAATCTATAGGTGTTTCAGAATGCTACAGTTACAGTCCATGAACTTTGAACTGTGGTACAACAGCATTGTGAAAGGGATGCAGTTCTGTACAAAACAATGCTCTTCTATACAAAGTAACACTGTTGTACCATAGTTCAACGGTCATAGAATACAAATGTACCCTCCTGTGGTACAATAGCTTTTTTTTTTTAATAAAAGTTGTTTGTTTGGTTAAACCTACCTGTTCCCATTAAACAGAGTTCTTGTCGAGCAAAGAAATGCTTCATTTTTTTTTCTAAATTTGGTTTCAAACCACATACTACACATGGGCAAACGTGCAGCTCAGCTGAATTTACATCTTGGGGTTCTGATTGTATCAGGGACTTCTTCAGCTTTGCTCTTGAGGTCTTTGTGATGTCACCAGAACCCCTTGATGGCAACACAACCTTATTGCAGATAGTACCCATTTATTTATTTTGTTATACTGTGCCACTAATATTTACATCAATAAAGATGGTGTCCCTGATTTTGGCCATGTGTTCCAGATCTTCTCCTTGTCTTATGTGCCAGGGGGCTGAGAAATATGCTTGAATTGAATTTGGTTGTAACTTGAACTGTTTGTTTTCTAATCAGATGTTATAAAGAGACGACTAAGGCTTGGAAAGAAGAGAAGAAAGAAGTGGCTGGGATACAAAAAGACAGTTGTGCCATATGAAAACTTAAATAACTACTCGGATTAGAACTGAGAAAGGGATGGTGACCGTTCTTTTGATCTATCCTGTAGCTGTTGGTTTAGAGACCCTGCAGATGTGAATTGCTGTAGTTCAGTTGGATATTTGCTGCAGAATATTTATAAAGACAGAGGAAGGACTTGAACTGTTCGCAAATCTGGTTTTGTTTGAGAATTGTCCAAGGGCAGCATTAAAAGCACACTTAGACATCTGAGTGACTGGATATGGAGGAAGAGGACTTTTAAAGGATGCAGTGATTGAGATGGCCATTAATTTGTGGAAACCACACTGATGGACATAGGGTGCTGCTAGTTGTGATGTGGCCACCTTTGCTAGGAACTAGACAGACTACCACAGGTGATTACACATAGGCTACCAAACAGTCACTGATAATGGCTTCCACTGCCAATGACCTGGGTTCGGTATGAGCCATTAACAGAGGAAATGTTTTGTAACAGACTGAGGCATCCAGTACCCAGGTAAAAGTCTCAGCCTTCACTCCAGAGAAATTCGTTTTTGGAAACAAGTTCTTAAAATGTGCTTTTGACACTTTTTTTTTTTAAACACAGAATTTTACTGCTTCAAGCTGCTTTTAGTTTTGCATCTAGGGCTCCGCTGAGATTCTAAATATTCTACTAACACTGTACAGGGCCTATGGACTACATGGGCAAGCGTGTGGTATAAACACTGTGTTGTAGGTACTACAGGAAGGTTACCACATAATGACTTCCTTCACTGCCCCACGCACCCAGTTATCCATGCTAACATGCAACGTAGCTTTGCCTGCGGCCCACGTGACTGAGTTGGAGCCCCACATTACTGAAAGTAGATGGTTTGTACTCCGAGAACGATGCAGAAAATAGTGCCATGAGCAGTTGCTAGTAGCCACTGAGAGGAGTTTCAAGCTGACTGGTGGGGGTTGTAGAGGCACCTCTGCTCTCCCAGTTACAGGGAAAGTAAACTTGGTGGTAGGGGAGTAATGTGAATATTGTTGCATTTGAGGCGTAGAGAGGAATCCACAAAAAGAAATTGGAAATGGCTGGCTGTTAGCTTTATGGGTTACCACACTGGAGACCTGGTTTTGGAAATGGACTTGGGGGAATCAAGCATCCTGTCTGGGGAGGCCAGGTGGAGCACAGAATGAGCATACCAGGGAGAGGGGCAGATGCCAGACAAGCATGTGTGTGCATTACCGTTTGCTGGCATCATCGAGGAGAAAACTAGGAGCTGGAGGAAAAAGCCCTGGTCTGCTGTTGTGCCAGTGCCCCCTGCAGGCCATCCTCTACTAGAGTGGTTCTGAGTAAGTGCTGTATAGCCAGTAAGTCCATGACAAGCCTGTGGGGTTGGGGGGAGGCTTGATGGGGAAAAACTGTAGAAAATGCAGCAGAGGGTTAAATTAAAGGAAAGCTGTCTTTTTCAGCAGTACTTTACCCTCCAGTTAGGCTTTTCGGCTATGAAACAAAAATGTTTCCGGAGGTTAACTTAAGTTTGGAAAAGTCTACGATCCTCAAACATGGCAGACAGTGCTCGGCTCCATTTAGTGAGAAAGTGTGGGCGACCACCACCTGCTCAATACAATGTATTGAGCACAGCGGTATGACGCTGCACTTTCTCACTAAATGGAGCCACGCACTGTCCGATTGTGTTTGGGGATCGTGAACTTTCCGAACTTAATTAAGTTAACTCATAAAACATTTTTGTTTTATAGCAGAAAACCACCGAGGTTATAACTTTTTTGGGGGTACTTGAAAAAGACTGCTTTTCTTTAAAGGCTCACTGAAAACAGAAAAGGGGTTTCTTCAGGAATGATCTGTTAAAAAAAAAAAAATGGAGTTCTGTTGGCAGCCTACACAGTAGCCCTTGGAGCCCACATGACACAGTACTGTACTTTTGTTAAAACTGTCTGTTAGTCATCTCCTCACTATGTTCATATTATTTCTGAACAGCAGGCAAGAGTCAGCAAAAATATTTGGTACCCTGACTTGCCTTTAATTTCTTAGGTTCCATGAGGTGGGAGTCACTGCAATCTGCAGGGCGTCTCTCTCACTAGTCAGTATGTCTAGCCTTTGTACTTAGGACTATCCCTAGGGTACGGTGGTGGGGGGGATGACAGTTGTAAGGCAGAAGGAAAGCAGAAAAACTACAGCTAGTGCCCCCCCAATATTCCTCATGCCTAGTTTTCACTTGGCATTGTCATTGGGGGTGGGGATTGTTGCAGTGTTCTATACTCTTGTATTCTGACTGCAGAGACCAGTCTGATGTTCACATTTTTTTTTTTTAATCAGTAAACCTGGTGATGCAGCATTTCAAGATTTTTAAATGATAGGGCCACAGCAGAGTAATTCACATGGGGACAGAACAATGTTCAAAAGTATCCACACAAAGCAACTAAAATAATATTTTATCTTAACCTTTAGGCTGCCGACAGAATCAGAACGTATAGGAATTTTGGACTGCTGTATCAGTCCTTGGCCCTGCAAAGTCCTTCCAAACTAAAGACACACTGGCTTTTGTTGTTAGTGCTGATCCTGATGATTGGAAGTTTAAAGAAAATATTCTTTTCATAACATAATGTTGGCATGTGACAGTAAATTTTGTGTCCTGTCCCTGCTTTGAGTTCTCAGAGCCATGACATTCCGTGGGAAACTTTCTTGTAGATAAAAAGGAATCCTGTCACATTTAATCTATATCTTAGTTTTTTTAAAAGAAAACCTTTTCATGAAGAACTAGAGACTAGGACATCAAAGGTGTTTAGATAGTAAAGATCCAGAAAGGCGCAGTAGTGAAAATGCATGTTGTTTCAGCCCTGTGATAAATGAAATTGTTTTTTATTGCCTTTTCATGTCATCTGTAAAATTAAAAAAGTACCTATATTTTAAATTTTACAAAGAGAAATGTAGAATGTTTATTTTTTATTTAGAGAATCAGTCCCAAAAGTTTCCATTGTCAATACAGGCCCCAGATGCTCAGGTTTCAAGCCACCAGGCTGGAGTCCTTCAGAGCTGGCTAACCATGGGGGAATAAAAACAGAAGCTACTAGAGCAGATAATTCCATGTTATTTATTTTGATACAAATTTACATTGCACAAGTCTTTACATAATAGAACCCACCACCAGACTCCCACAGACATCAATGTGAACTGGAGATCTATGAAGAAGCCCATTTACACAAGAGCAGCAGTAGGGAGAAAAAGGACTGCTGGAGCAGCGGGGGTTGTCATCTCTGTAAATTAAATGGGCTATAGCACTTTAAGCGGTTCTAGCGCTGGGTAAGTTCCACTCCCTTCATCCAACTGTTCGGATGTGGATCCCCTGCTCTGTCAAAACAGGGGGCATAGGATGCACCAGTCCACTGACAGGACTACCATATCCCCTTAGGAGGAGGCCACTGTACATAAAGACTGATTCTGTGCCCCCGCCCACCATAGTAATGATGTGGGCAAGGGGCCAGCTTCCTCTGGCCATGCTAGGGAAGTGCTTAGAGTTTACAGCAGGGTCTCTCCCCCCCCCAATAACTTTCACAGCCACACACAAGTTAGTGTTATATCTAATATATATATATCTATATAGTGAAAACAGACAGCTTCTGCAGGTTTCTTAGTCTATTTGTTTAGAGTTTTAAGACTATTTACCACTGCAATACAGTTATAGCTGGGGGGATGGGGGCCAGAAAAGGTGTTATTTCCGGCCATGGACAGTCACTAGTTTTGTCACTTTTATTAAGTTCTGTGAACCTGGCCTGAGCACTGACATCAGTGGGGCATACACATTGAAGGCTGATGCAAGTCTACAGCCCCAAAATGGGCCAGCATGCTATTTGAAAGCTCTATATATTCCATAATGCCTAGAACTCCACTTCCCTAGTCCATGTCCCATAGGATTCTGAAACTGGAATGACATGCATTCCACAGTCCCTAGTATGGAAAATGTGTTTAATTAGGTGCTGGCTAAGACAATATAAATCCAGGATGCCTAGCAGACTGCTGTGGCCGTCTGCCAGGCATCTGCCATTTTGAGGAGGTAGTACCCAACTCCTGGACAGCTACAGCATTTGCATGTAGTAACTTTTTTTCTACAGACTGCTAAATGACTGGAAAATTCCATATTTTGGGCAGTACTCTCAGTTGACCTATATACTGGCCAATCCTACCTCCATGTGGTTCCTGCAGGCTCACCAAACCCCATGGTGGGTGGGCTGGGTCTCGGTTAACTTCTTACCGGCCAGAAAGGTTTCCCATCTCGGATTATGTCCCAGTGGGGTGAGGAAGGATTAAAAAAAAAAAAGTGGTAAACAGTGGCACTCAGGTGGAAGATGCCACCATCTCCTACCTAGTTAGTGTCTGGATCTCTGCCTGCACCCCCACCCTTCTGAGTGTGTAAGTCCGAAACAGTATATGAGGGGACAGGCTGTGGGTAAATGGGGTCCACTGGGATCAAGTGCTTGTGCAACAGGCTGAAGTTAAGCCTGATCCACTAGGTAAGGGGGAGATATACAAGGTAAATCCCCTGGGTTGCAGCCCTTTACACTAAGCAGGAAACTGCTCTGTTGCCTATTTCTGTAGGTGTAAAATCCCCTCTCCCCCCCCCCGATGCATTTGAGGACAACTCGCTCTCCTGTTACACACGCAAGTATCGCCCCATTCTAAAAGTGGCGCCCATCCCCAACCCACGACAGCATGGCAGAAATGTGACCAACTCCGAACCAAACACACTACCTCTTGATTCTAGCTGACCTGTAGCCTATGGAAACTCAAGTTAGTGACGCTTCTGTACGGAAAGATATCAAAAATGTACAAGCCAGAGGGAAGGGCCACTTCCTGCTATCTGGAGCAACCACCAATATGCATGTAAATTTAACTGATCTAGCTCTTTACAAAACTTGAGCCAAGATTCTCTGGGATTGTTTCGCCAATCTAGCTTAGACATTTTAATTTTTTTGGGTGTCACCTACAGTATTTAATCCACTTTGCATTGCAACCAAATGTCATCTTATACACAGCAGAAAATCACAGAGAAGAACAAAAAAAAAAAAATTAAAAAGCCCTGGTAATCGCCATCAGCTTGGGTTTTGGCCTTACCAGTGCTCCACTTGCTCAAGTTCTACATATTAAACAGATAACGGAGTGCAGCAGATGTGTACAGGCGAGCAACAAGTAACAAAAGGAGAAATAAATCTAGTAGAACAAAGAAAGGCAGCAGTCTGCCCCTTCAGTGGAACTCCAAACAGATAAGGAGTGGAGTAGCCAGCGACAGAGGCTCGGTCCGTTTCAGTCTTTAAGGACTGTCACTACAGATCACTATTGATGCACCGGATAGTGTTTACACATTACAAGAGTCAAAAGAACATTTTCAGCAAAAAGGGGAAAAACTATAATTCCAGTGTTGTTCAGTCAAGAGTTCACGTACAGGATTTGCACCTTAAAGTAATGGACAAGGTTGTTTCTTCCCCTTGTATTCTTGCCTTTAGCATTTCAAAAACAGGATAGCAACTAGTTAACGCTGGGATATTTCCAAAGCTTTACTTCCAGAATACCAGCTCTGAAAGTTGTAGAAACTGCTCACTGGGTGCATGCTTGTAAGGGACTTGGTGGGGGAAGAGGGAAATTTTAGTGAGTCAGGGTATACAGTGCTTCTAAGTAACTTTCACAGGGAGGTGACGTCATTCTGTCCTTTCACTACACAGCAGGACAACAGCAAGGATTAGAAGCAGTGGCCCAGTGAAGTTTTTACAGCACAGTTGCCAAGGTGTCTGCTGAGCGATTGAGCAGACTCTGAAGATCACAATCTTGTCTTCTTACTGGTCACCAATCCCACAGGGCAGCTGGCAGCTTTGCATACATCACATATAGAGTTGGTTAATGATGTCACTTTTGTAGCAGGGTGCTGGGTAAGGAGTTGGTACATGGCCAGAAGAATGGCATAATGTCCCCCCACTGTACCCTCGCATGCCATTGCTATTGAGTTGCTCCGTCGCTCCTGCTAGTCACTGCTTCTTTTCACGTGTTGTTATGGTAACAAGCTGTTTGGCTGCCTTGGCGATGTCATAGGCACACTGGATGACCTGCTGTGTGAGGAGCTGAAAGTCAACAGGTGCACCAGGCTCTGGGGGGATGGTCTTTCGGCACTCACTCTGTAATCGATAGGCACTGGCATTCAGCAGCCGCAGGGAGCTGCGCACAGTTTCCAAAGCAGGTTTCTGCAAGAGAAAAGAAGGACTAAGACAACCACTCCAAATGTGGCAAAATCAGATCTGTCACATCTTCCCACCCCAGGGCAGACTCTGGTAGGGGTAATACCCAAGATCTTACTTCAAGAGGGCTCTTGCAGTAGGTAATTACATATAGGACTGAAGGCGGTAGGCGTCAGGACCCCACAGAAAATTTTCTAGCTAGCAGTCTCTGGCGGGGGACCGCCCCCACCTCAGGTGACCGATGTCAGTGTAAAGCGGTGGTCTCCCATACCCGCCTTCCAGTTCTTTCCCGCCGTCTGCTTGTCTGAGTGCCTCGCAGTTAAGTTCCTCTGCTCGTCAGTCAATCGTCGGTCTAGTAAACAGAGTTTTCTATTGTTTTTCCGCTCAAATGCTGTGTATGTCGTCCCCTACATCCATCCGATTCGCATAAAAACAAGTGTGACTCGTGCAGCGCCCAGCTCCCGCATAAGGATGGTCACTCCCAGTGCCTCTTCTGTCTAGGCTCAGATCACCTCATGGAGGAGTGTCAGCACTGCCAGCAATTTAACGCCGCCACCCGTAAAACAGAGGCAGCAGTCTCTGGAGGCCCATCTTTTAAGAACGAAGATGGCCTCCATGGAGAAGGAACTGAAGAAGCTAAGGCAGACCTACACTTCGCCCGGGGGACATCGCAAGAAGGAGAAGCACCAGGACCGGGACTCCACTTCCATGGCTACCACTACTCGGCTGAGTGTGGCGTGTGCAGGTAACGTCCCCACCGGGCCGACCCTCTGACCGTCTTGGCGCAGCGCGTCCCTCCCGTTGGGCTCATGCTCAGGCCCATCTGGGAAAAAGGAGGCTACTACGCGGGAAGACTGCTGTCACGCGCCCTCAGGTCGAGTGGGTCCGGTAAGTCGGACGCCTGTACCACCGGCGTCCGCCTGGACAGGGCGATAAGTCACGGCGCTTTGCTCAGAGTGCGCATAGCCCCCAAGCGGCTTTGTGGCGCTGGTTCTGATAAGTTGGACGCCCGGCTCCTCCGAATGCATGGCAAGAGCCAAGCCGACCCCATCGAACAAGCTTGCCGCAGCACCCGCTGGCCATGCATCGAGGCTCCAGCGCCTCCCCCTGCTGACCCCAGGGATTTCAGACATTCTCCCGGGCAACACAAAGGAGGCGTCGGTATGCTGCCGTCAGGTCTGCCTCCCTCATGGCGGATCCCTGGCCGCCAGCTCAGGCGCGTGACATCCTTTACGGACACCCACGGGCCACCTGTTCGGGGCTACCTGTTCCTGGCCCGGCCCACTTTGCCCCCTTCCAGGGCCTTCTGCACCAACAGAGTCTCTGGTTCCTGGTATCCGACTCTCGCCCCATCCGACGCCATCTTACCTGGGAACGCAGTATCCCACTCCGCAGTACCTGATGCCGGGGTACGGATACTCACCCTACGGATACCCTCAGGATCCATGTCCCCCTCCTCCACCGCCCCCCCAGTCGCCAGTGGATTTGAAGGAGACTCTACCTGCCTGAGGCCAAGGCTCAGCTCAACGGGGAGGTGGAGAGCAGTCTACTGGTGCTGGAACCTGTACAGGATCCCCTGCGCTGGAGACGAGAGACTCCTTCCCCCCTACCTGACACCAGAGGTGAACCCTCAGGCTCCGGGGTTGGGGAGGATACGCTTCCCCGAGGTTTGCCTAAGGGGTCCATTTCTCCCCTGCTGCAGGAGTCTTCCTCTTCGGAGACCTCCGATCCTGACGAGCCACGTACTCCAGGCTGCCCCAGGCCAAGGACTCCGACGAAGTCTCCTCCGGAAGATCCTTCCTTTCTGGAGCTACTGAGAAAGATCCAGGAGGTCCACCAGTGGCAATCTCTGGAGCCAGATCCACAGTGGAAGAAACTCGCTGCCCATCTGGATCTGCCCGAAACTGCTCCAACACTGATTCCACCCAGGATTGAGCCTCACGCCGGCCTTGTTTGCACTATTTGGAAACAACCATCCGCGTTAGGCCGCCCCTTCTGAGGAAGGTGGATCGGCTACACCAGGCTCCGGAGGATGTGGATTCCTTGAATACACACCTCAAGGCCAACTCGGTCATGATTAGCGCCGCTCATGGCCAGTTGGCGAACCCTAAACATCTCAGCTCATCTCCACCAGACAAGGAATCCTGTCTTCTGGACCAGTACAGGAAGAAAGTGTACGCTTCTTCCACACTGAGAATTAGGGCCCTGAACTATGCTGTGCATATGGGGGACTAACAGAAGACTATCCTGAGTCAGGTGGAAATACAGGTTACTCACCTGTAACAGGAGTTCTAGGAATGGTATATGTTGTTCATCCACACTCATTGGCAGGTATCCTTGCCGCTTTAAATCTTGCCGGAAGGTCTTCAAGCTTGCTCCTCCCACCCACCCGGGTGGTATAACTCTCGGCTCCGCCCCATGACGCCAGATCTGGCCCGCTAGAAGCTCAGGTTGTGCGTCGAAGCCGGGGAGGTCGGGTGGGTCGTGTGGATGAACAACATATACCATTCCTAGAACTCCTGTTACAGGTGAGTAACCTGTATTTCTAGGACATGGATATGTTGTTCATCCACACTCATTGGCAGACTCCTAGCAGTTCTCCGGGAGGAGGAGGCAAGACGCACACCCCACTTACTTGGGAAAGAGAGACTGGAGAACCGAGGCCCCAAACCAGCATCCGCGTGACTCAAGGTCGATGTGGTAATGGGTAATGAAGGTGTTTGCTGACTTCCAGGTAGCAGCCCTGCAGATTTCTGGATAGGGACGTCCTGGAAGCAGCCACCGTTGCAGCAGTGTGGCGGGTAGAATGAGCTCTTATCCCTCTGGGAGGCTCCATGCCCGCCAACTTATAGCAGAGATCTATGCAGGAGGTTACCCACCTGCTTATCGTCCACTTGGCTGCAGGTCTGCCAGATGCGGCTTCAAGCGTAGGTGACAAACAGCTGGCGAACCTCTCCCAATTTCGAAAGCATTGGCTGCATAATAAGCGCCCTTCTAGGAGTCAGAGTATGGAGCCTATTTCGACCTCGAGTGTGATTGGGGTAGAACACTGGCAGAGTCAACACCTGGTTAAGGTGAAACTCCGACACCACCTTCGGAAGGAATTTCGGTGGGGCGCGGACAACCTTGTCCCTGTGGAAGACCAGGTAAGGAGACTCGATGGAAAGGCGCTGGAGCTCTCCCATCCTTCTGGCTGACATAATAGCCACCAAGAAGGCGGTCTTCCACGACAGGTGAGAGAGAGCACACCTGTGCATAGGTTCGAATGGCTTGCCCATGAGCTTTGCCAGTACCAGCAGTAGATCCCACGGAGGTGGGGGTTCCCGCACTGGAGGGGAAATGTGATCAAGGCCTCTGAAAAAGCGCCAGACCACCTTCTCCTGCGCCACCGACTGCTTCCCGGCCCGCGCCCGGTAAGCAGAGATGGCTGCAAGGTGCACCCTTAGGGTCGTCGACCTAAGCCCTTGACTAGAAAGGGACCATAAATAGTCCAAGATGCTTGCCAAGGAACAGGAGGAAGGGTCCAAGCCCTTGCTCTGGCACCAAATGGAAAACCTTTTTCCATTTGAAGGCATAGCATTTTCTGGTCGACTCCTTACGGGACGCCTCAACTACATTGAGGACCTCGTCGGAAAGACCCAAGGCCTGGAACTCTAGCCGCTCAGGAACCAGGCCGTCAGGTGCAGGGATTGAAGGTCCGGATGGAACACCTTCCCCTGATTGACTGAGAGCAGGTCCGGCGAGCTGGAAGCTGCCTCGGGAGTCCTGGAGCTGAGACTGAGGAGATCTGGGTACCAGAACTGGCGAGGCCAGTCTGGGGCTATCAGAATCACCTGCGCCTTATCCCTCCTCGCCTTGAGAAGCACCTTGTGGATCAAGGGAAATGGGGGAAAGGCGTAAAAGAGGCCCGGGGTCCACTGCCTCGAGAAGGCATCCCCCTGCAGCGAGCCCTGCTGAGGGGGGCGGGCATGGAACAGACTCAGCTCGCGTTCTCCCTGGAGGCAAACAGGTCCACCTGAGGTGTGCCCCAATGGGAGAACAGATGCTGTACTACCTCCGGCAGGAGAGACCACTCGTGGGATGCAGCCCCTATCCGGCTCAGGGCATCGGCCAGGGTGTTGGAGGCTCCTGCCACGTGAATGGCTAGGAGATCCGCCTCCAGGCTGCGCACGAGTGACCAAATGCGGAGAGCTTCCTTGCATAGAAGCATGGAGCGCGTCCCGCCCTGGCGGTTTAGATAGTACATGGTCGTGGTATTGTCCGTCTGGACTCGGACCACTTGACCCCGGAGGAACGGAGCAAAGGCGGTGAGAGCTAGGCGGACTGCTCGGCTCCAGCAGGTTGATGTGGCATCGGACTCCCGGGGACCAGGGCCATGAGCCCGTGTTCCCCAGATGGGCACCCCAACCCATCAGAGAGGCATCGTCGATAGAGAGACCGTCGGCTGGCGGACGAACGGATGCCCTCCTGCAAATGATCTGGAGCGGTCCACCACTGGAGAGCGTTCCACATCCCCTGTGTCACCGACACAAGCTGGTCCAAAGGATCGCAGCGTTGTGACCACTGGCTGGCCAGTCCCCACTGAAGGGGACGCATGTTCCAGCGGGCCCAACGGACCACGCTGGTGCAGGCCGCCATGAGACCCAGGAGGCGCAGGAAGTCCCGGGCAGGGCGCAATTGCCCAACCAGAAATGATCGGGCAAAGGAGGAAAGAACCTCGGCCCTGTCCGCCGGGAGCCGCGCTCTGGCTCGAAGAGAGTCGAGCTGCGCCCCGATGAATAGAATCACCTGCTTCGGCTCGAGTTCCGACTTGGCCTCGTTGATAAGGAGGCCCAGTTGAGAGCAGACCTGGAGGGCCAGATCTCTGGACCACTCCGCCTCCTTCCTGGAGGGAGCTGCTATCAGCCAGTCGTCCAGGTAAGGGTACACCCGGACCCCTCGGCGCCGCAGGAATGCTGTCACCACTGCCATGCATTTGGTGAAGACCCTGGGAGCTGGAGACAAGCCGAAGGGCATGGCTTGGAACTCGAAGAGGGATCCTTCCGCTCGGAAGCGAAGGAATCTCTGGTGAGACGGACGGATAGGGACGTGAAAAAACGCGTCCTGCAAGTCCAGAGAGCAGAACCACACGCCGCGTTCCAAGGATGGTATTACCTGAGCCAGAGTGACCATCCTGAAGGTTCAAACCTTAGGAACTTGTTTAGGTCGTGTAGGTCGAGAATGGGGCGCCAGCCCCCCGTCCGCTTCGGAACCAGGAAGTACCTGGACACAAACCCTGGGTCTGAAGGAGGGTCCACCACCTCTCTTATCACCTCCTTCTGGAGGAGGAGGTGATGATCGGCTCGACGAGCCGCCAGTGAGCTGGGGATCCCGAAGCCCCCGAGGCGGCGGCTCTGAAGGTGGTGCCTCTTCGAATTCCAGGCAGGCCTCTTCCACCACCTCAAGACCCACCTGTCCGTGGAAACAGCGGACCAGGCGGAACGGAAGTGCGGGCCGTCCCTCAGGGGACCCAGGGGTAAGGTGATGGGAATGGGGGCGACACCCCTCAGCCCGTCACTGGGCAGGCTTGGAGGAGGGACCGGCCGAGGGACCTCCTGGGCCTTTTCCTCCCTGCCTCCTGTTAGAGGAAGCCGGCGGCTTGGGTTTGGGATGCCAAGGCCGAGCCTGCTGGCCCTGACGTTGCTGGGCCGGGCGCGCCGGGGGCACAGAAGGACGAAAAGGCTTAGGCTGTGGTTTGCGGCCTTTGTCCTTCTGAGCGGAAGAGACAGAGTCCAAGGTAGCATTGGACTTCTCGATCCTCTGCAGGTGACCTTCCACCCCAGGGCGAAGGTCAGTCCCAAAAGGGAACATCCGCCAACTTGTGCTGGGTATCCAAGTAAAGGTGGATATCCTCAGCCAAGCCCTGAGCCGACATAGCCACTGCGGCCGCCACCGATCTGGGACATGAGTCCCCTATATCCAAAGCAGTCTGGAGCTGCTGTTTGGCCACTGCCCTGCCCGCACCTGCTTAACCGTAGTCTGCAGATCGGCGGGAAGATGAGGATGACCTCATCCAGGGAGCCCAACAGGGCATGAGAAAAATGTGCCATGAGGACGGCGAACTGGCCTGACGAGCCGAGAGAGACGCAGCGTAGACTTTCGCCGACATAGTCCAATTTCTTGGACTCCTTGTCAGGAGGTTTGTCCACATCCTGGGCGTTGCCGGCGAGCGCTGTCGGTAACCAACCCCTCAGCAGAGGGTGTTCAAAAACGGACAGGAACCGGTAGGGACCGCATACTTCCTGGCCATCCTGGCCGGAGCGAGGGCAGGAAGCAGGGCGCCAAAGCTCCAGTGCCGGACCCACTGTGGCCTCGGCCACGGAAGGCCTCCGTCGGAGAATCTCGGTCCAGAATCTCCGTGAGGGATACCTGGCCCGTTTGGAAGCGGGTTCAGCTCCATCCCGTGGACTCGAGATGAGCAAGCAGTCCTAGGAAGGACGACGGGCTATCGTCCCATTGACTGACCTCCTGAAGACTCCAAGTCCAGTCGCTTGGAGAAAAGGAAGAATCATCTTGGACTCGGAAGAGTCCTCAAGACTGCCTCTGGCCTGAGCCACCCTTCACCTGCCGAGGTCGGTCGGAGTGAGGGTAACTGACAACCGATGGGGTAGACCCTTAGCCGAGAATCCTTGGTCGGAGCCCCAGGTGGTGGCTGTGGGCGGAGGTTCCACGGAATGAGGTGGAGCAGCTGGTTTTGGCCGAACAACCGGCCTGGGTGTGAGCTCCTCGGATAAGTCGAGGGTTGTGTCGGCGCTCGGTGACAGCCACTTAATGGCGGGGAAGGCGGCGGTGGCTTACTCCCGCCAGGAGAGCTGTTGCAACATAAGGTCCTCGTACCGTCGACGTAATTAACGCCGAAGCCTCCCCTCATCCGAGGAGGAGGACGAGGACGAGCGGCGACGCCGCTTACCGCGGTGCAGAGACCGAGACCGCCTATGACGGTGGGATCGGCTGGACCGCGAAGAGGTCCGAGACCGAGACCGAGAGTCCCGGAATTTCCGAGGTCGGTGCGGGGAGGTGTCGGCCGGAACCGGCACTCCCTTCGGCTCGGATGGTCCATCCGAGGGCTCCGGAACCGGAGGCACAGGCGAGCCCACGGGATCCTCAACTCCTCCCGGGGGAACCGGGGAGAGGGGAATCTCGGCTGCTAAAGGCGACAGCCCGTCCAATGGGTCGGGAAAAATCTCGACTTCATCGGTGGGAGTCTCGATCAACTGACCTGACGGGGACAACGTGAGGCCAGTGGCGGAAGCCGAGCGGTCGACCGAAGCCGACGGTCGACGGCCCGGGGAGAGGGACCTTTCCCGCTCCCAAGAGCGTCGACGGAGGGACTTACCCCTGTCCCTCTTTTTGGACCGAGAATAAGGTCCCGCAGACGTAGGCCCTTCTCCTTTAGTGGAGAGGGACAGACAAAGCTCCTTAAAAGAAGCCGTGTAAGAAGAGCCCAGAGAGAGCGGGATAAATGCCGCGGCCGAGGAAGATACGGCCCGCGCCGCCTCCTCTTCGAGGGCGACCATCCGCTCGAGCTGATCCGCCGAGCCCGCCGCCCTGGACACCGCCAACGGGCCTCCTTGGACTTCACCGAGGAAGCGCTTCGGGGCGGCCCAGTTGCAATCGGGCAGCACGGTCTTGGAGGATGGGCGGGAAAGATGAGCACAGGTCGCAAGCCTGCGGTCGTGCTCAAGCGCCTAAGCAGTAGACACACGTGGTGTGGATCCGTCGAGACATCTTCTGCCCGCATGGGCATCTCCGAAAATCCGGGGTCGATTTGTCCATCGCAGGCGAGGGATGAAGACTGAAGTCTTTTACTTAAAATTTATTTTTAAATCCCATAAGCGGAGAAATAGGAACCAGTCTCAAACGCAGAGGCGTTAAGGAGGGAACCTGAGCTTCAAGCGGTAAGGAAGATCTGGCGTCATGGGCGGAGCCGAGAGTTATACCACCCGGGTGGGTGGGAGGAGCAAGCTTGAAGACCTTCCGGCAAGATTTAAAGCGGCAAGGATACCTGCCAATGAGTGTGGATGAACAACATATCCATGTCCCTAGAATCCAAATTAGACTCCCTTCCTGAGTCTCAGACCAAGCAGGAAGTGGCTGATCTCGTCCGTTCTGCTCATTCGTCCAGTTGGCACATGCTCCGTGCCACGTACGATGCAGTGGACACAGCAGGTCTGAGCTCGGCTTTCGCTATAGGTCTTCAGCATCATGCCTGGCTCCAGGTGTCAGAATTGGTCCCAGAGGTGCAATCCGCTATTCAGGATGCACCCTTCAGGGGTTCTGTGCTGTGTAGTGGAGATGTCAAGGACATCCTCAGGGACAGCATCGTCCTTTTCGCAGATGTTCTCGGCCTAAAGCGAAACCTCAGGGCAAGCGGGCCAACAAACATTGGGCCCCTCCAGCTGCCAAGCCCCACCATCCAAAAAAAGGAGGCGGGAGCTTCAGCCACGACGTTGCCTCGCACCTCATGACTCCTTTCATCTCTCACAGCCTCTGGACCTCCCAGAGGAACCAATAGGAGGGAGGTTCTCCTTCCATCTACCGGATTGGGAGAGGATTACATCAGACGCTTGGGTGCTCCAACTGATAGCAGCAGGACACTCGATCGAGTTTCTTCAGAAATCACCTAGAACCCCCAGGTCGTCTTACTCCCCGGAACATCCTCCTCTGATCCTAGAAGAAATGTCCTCCCTTCTCTCGTAGGCGGCGATAGAGCCTGCCCCTACTCATCTTTTGGGGACAGGTTACTATTCCCATTTCTTCCTAGTTCCAAAGAAAACTGGAGACGTGAGGCCTATTTTAGACCTCAGCTCCCTGAACATGTTCATGGAGTACAAGCGTTTCAGAATGCTCTCCCTGCAGCGCCTTCTGCCACTCCTTCGGCAGGGACAGTGGCTGTGCACGCTGGATATGCAGGATGCCTACCTGCATATCTCCATCCTCCTTTCCCAATACAAATTCCTTAGTTTTTCATTCCAGGGAGACCACTACCAATTCAGGGCCCTCCCATTTGGTCTTTCCTTGGCTCCCCGAATGTTCACCAAATGTCTGTCTGTGGTGGCGGCCCACCTGTGTACCCAGGGGGTGCAGGTATTCCCATACCTGGACGATTAGCTCCTGGCGGCCCTTCCAGGGAGGAACTTCTGCACCCCCTTTCCTTTACCCTGCAGATTTTCACCAGCCTGGGTGGGTATCACCATCAACCAGGCCAAGTCCCATCTGGTCCCTTGCCAAAGGCTCCAGTTTATAGGGGCAATCCTGGACATGACCATTGGCAAGGCCTTTCTGCCTCCAGGCTCAGGTGAGTCCATTGTCCAGTCGCAGAAGGGTCAATGCCAGGTCAGTCCTTCACCTTCTCAGGCTCATGGCGGCTTACTATTCTGACAGTCCCTCGCGCTCTGCTCCATATGAGGATCTCTCAGTGAACGCTTCGGTCTCAGTGGGACCAGACATTGGATGACCTAGACCAGGAAGTTCTGGTCTCCGATTCCATGGTCCGGGACTTGCAATGGTGTATGGTGCAAGAGAACCTTTGCTGGTGAGTTCCTGTCTACTTCGAACCCCCATCCCAAACATTGACAACTGATGCCTTGGGAGAAGGCTGGGGAGCCCATCTAGGGTCTCACAGGACTCAGGGCTCCTGGTCCAGTCTAGAGCAAACACATCATATCAGTGTGCTCGAGCTCAGGGCAGTTTTGTACGCTCTCCAGGCTCAACTCTTGCATTCTTCCCGGCCATCTGGCAATCCAGACGGACAACATGTGCGTAGTCTGGTACATCAACAAACAGGGAGGCACTCGCTCCTACCCTCTGTGCAGGGCAGCAATGAGAGTTTGGAATTGGGCGGTTCAACACAACCTTCACCTTAAGGCAGTTCTTGTTCTGGGAATGGAAAACACGCTGGCAGATCACCTCAGTCGGTCGTCAGCCAAGGCACACGAATGGGAACTGGATCAAGAGGTAGCAGGCGATATCTTCCTGCGCTGGGGAACCCCTCAGGTAGACCTGTTCATGTCCCCTCTAAACGCAAAACTTCCCACCTTTTGCTTGCTCGCTCGCTCCAGGGCAAGGCATTTTCTGGTGGGACACACTGTCTCTCGACTGGAAGGACAGATTCGTCTGTGCCTTCCCTCCAATTCCAAGGGTCTTACACAAACTCAGTTCAGAAGAAGCCCGGATGATCCTCATCGCTCCATTCTGGCCCAGATAAGTTTGGTTCTCTCTTCTGCAAAAGTTTTCAGAGGAACCTCCGCTGCTTCTTCCTCTGTCACAGCATTTGCTGACCCTGCTCCATCCAGATCCCTTCAGTTGCATGCGTGGCTCCTGCAGATGTAGCTCAAGCCCACTTTGGGGTTTCTCCGCTCGTCGCATTCTGGTGGAGGCCAGGAAGCCGTCCACTAGGTCCACATACGCCATGAAGTGGAAACGTTTTTTGATTTGAGCCTCTTTGAAGGACTTTGAGCCTTTCTCTTGCCCTGTTGAGAGTGTCCTGGACTATATGCGTCATCTCTTTGACCTGGGTCTCAGTCATTCCTCTTTGGAGGTCCACATGGTGGCTATCTCGGCTACCATGTACCTTCTGGAGACAGATCTTTTACGCAGTTGGAAGTCTCTAAGACTTTCCTCAGAGGAGTCCTCCACTTAAGACCCCTCATCTGCGTTCCTGCTGCTCCTTGGGATTTGAACTTTGTTCTCGAGAAGCTTACTGTGCCTCCCTTTGAGCCGGCAGCTTCAGCAGACTTGAAATTCCTTTCTTGGAAGACTCTCTTCCTAGTGGCCATTACTTCAGCTCATCGAACTTCCGAGCTTCAGGCCTTGATGTGCAAAATCCCTTACTTGATTTTCCACAAGGAACGTGTGGCTCTGCGCACCAACCCTAAGTTTCTCCCTAAGGAGGTGGCGGAATCTATGCTGAATTAATCCACCAGAGAAGTAGCTGCCTCTGCAGCTTGCTTCAAGAATGTGTCAGCAGCAGATATCTGTGCAGCTGCAACTTGGACTTCGGTCCATACTTTTATGAAACACTACAGTTTGGACATTGCCTCTTGCCGTAGAGCAGGCTTCGGGTTGGCTGTTCTGCGAGGTCTTCTTTCTTAAAGGAGTAGTCCACCCAGAATTTGCAAAAAACATGTTATGCAGAGTGTTTTGATATGTATGTGAAGTCGTAGTGTGTGTTCTTCCCTCTGTCTGCTATTTGGAGTTTTTCCTAAATTAGCCTGCTAGCTGTATGGTAGTTTTATGACCCCTGGGGATCTCCATCACAAATAGGTTTATTGGCTTTCTTTCTTCCTTCTACGATGCACCCTGTCTCATGTGACACTGATGTAGCCATGCCCTTAGATTTAGCATGTGCACTGCTTTAAAATCAGTTTACAATCAGTTCACAACAGCAGGTAACTGTTATTATTCAGGGAGCACAAATGGCAACAGTTAGTTTAGCAGATACCTGAGAGCAAGCTAACCGGGGTTTCTGTAAGACAACAGCTACTAAATAGCTCTAATTTACTATTTTTGTTTTCTATGTGCATCAGGTCTAGCTAGCAGGAGTGTTTTAATTTTATTAAACTATACGCAACCATGAAAGCACAAAAACTGCCCAGATCATCAATGTTACCTATAATTAATAAAGACTCTAGCGGGTTTCTGTAAGAAACCCCACTCAGATGTGAAGCATTTGCTAAACTGTAAATGTAGGTATTAAACAGTTAGTGCTGATTTTGTTCTGTGACAAGATTTTCATATTTATTTTTACAAATGAAGTGTATGGTATGAAGCTGCAGCCCAGAAACTGCAAAATACTTTGAAGTCAGCTTTTCTCCTGCCTGTGACATGGCATGAAGGCAACAGGATGACTGTGACTATTCCAGCTACACATTTGATTCCATTTTACAATGGTTCGCTGCACTACACATTTAGTGTATCACACTTTTTCAAATAAAACAAATATGCTCCACACTAAATAACACACATACATATTTTTATACTTTATTAAAAAGACACTTCACATTTACAACAAAAAAATAAATAAATAAATAAATGAAAGTGATGTCACAGAGCAAAATCAGCCCCAACTCCCAGTTCCTTCTAGTAGAATGATGGTACCTACATTTGTGGTTTAGCAAATACTTGAGAGTCGAGTAGGTGTTCTGTGTTTACTGTTTACTAACTATAGCATTGATGATCTGGGACAATTTCTGTGTTTTTTATTGTTGTGTGTAGTTTGATGAAATAACATTTTGAAAGAAAAACACTTACCACTGCTAGCTAGACCTGACACACACAATGAATTATAGCTATTTAGCAGTTGTTTTCTTACAGAAACCCCCGTTAGCTTGCTCTCAGGTATCTGTTAAACTGTAATTGTTGCCATTTGTGCTCCCTGGATAAGAACAGTTACCTGCTGTTGTGAACTGATTTTAAAGCAGTGCACATGCTAAATCTAAGGGCATGGCTACATCAGTGTCATATGAGACAGGGTCCATCTTAGGAGAAAGAAAGCCAATAAACCTATTTGTGATAGAGATGCCCAGGGGTCGTAAAACTACCATACAGAGGGAAGGGGCACACTAGAACTTAACATGCATATCAAAACACTCTGCATAACAATTTTTTTTTTTGCAAATTCTGGGTGGACTACTCCTTTAAGACCCTTACAGCTGGAGATTCTATTGGTTGGTAATTTTCCTCCTCCCGAGTGCTTCTCTTTGTTCCAGACTGCTTGGGATTCAGTCCTATATGTAGTTACCTCCTGCAAGAGCCCTCTCGAAGTAAGATAGTACAGTTACGTAAGAACTTACCATAACAGTAGATCTTCGAGAGAGGCTCTTGCAGTAAGTAATGCCTTCCCGTCCTCCATCCCCCTTAGCTTTTTCAGATCCTTTTCCAGGGAGGGAAATATCCATTTCTCTCTCGTCTTACCTTTTTGGCCTTCGGCCGGAAAGAACTGGAAGGTGGGCATGGGGGACTGCCCCTTTATAGTGACGTCACCTGATGCCAGTCTCCTGACGTGTGGGGCGGCCCCCCACCAGAGACTGCTAGCTAGAAATATTTCCGTATGGTCCTGCCGCCTGCCAGCTTCAGTCCTATATGTAATTACCTACTGCAAGAGACTCTCTCGAAGATCTACTGTTACAGTAAGTTCTTACGTAACTAACTTTTTAAGAAGGTCCCAAGCTGCATTTAGCAGCACAAATGTCTAACAAACTGTAACACATAGCAGAGAAGAAAGAATTATTCACCTTACTAATTATATTTCTTCTAATGGAGTCTTGCTGTATTCTGACTATTGCAGTGATTCCCAACCTTTGAACTGCCCTGGAGAACTAAGGATTAACTTTCCATGCAGGGCATGGAACACTGAGCTCGAGCTCGGTTGAAGTCTCTGTCTGGAGTGTTTTGAACCTAAACCATCAGATTCTTACGAGCCCAACTAAACTAAAAATTTTATGTGGAAATTGTAAAAATTCTACTAGCCAACTGGCTGAAAAGTTTCGGATTCCCAAGGAAGACAAGTCAGGAAACCCAAAAACTAAATCCAATGTACTGAAAAATTAAAAAAAAGCACCCAAACAAAAGGAAGGAGGGTGCCAGCAAATACACCCCTGGGGTGCAACACTGCACCTGCCCATCCACTTCCCAAAAAACAGGTTCTGAGAGGGGAGGCAGGGAGGGAGGTCAGAATACAGCAAGACTCCATTAGAAGAAATATAATTACCAAGGTGAGTAATTTTTCTTCAAACAACATGAAGTCTTGGTGTATTCTGACTATTGCAGACTACCAAGCAGTACCTCCAAGGAGGAGGGACAGAACTTACTCTGGGAATAGGCTCTGAAGTACTGCTGTGTCAAACCAAGCATCACTCCTAGCCTGGGTATCCAGAGAGTAATGCTTGGTAAAGGTATGGACTGTTTTCCAGGTGGCTGCTTGACAAATTTCTAGGAGAGGAATATCCCTGGCCGCAGCCAGGGAAGCAGCTGTACCTCTTGTGGAATGAGCCCTCGGGCCTGAGGGTGGAGTTTTTCACAGCAGAATTGTATACAAGACACAATCCACCTGGCAAAAGATCTTTTGGTGGCAGGTTTGCCCTTTCCCACTTCTCCATAAGTGAGGAACAACTGGAGGGAGTCAGACCTGTGACCCTTGGTACGCTCTATGTAGTAACTAAGGGCTGTTTTGACATCTAAACTGTGTAGCCTCCTCTCTCCTGAGGAAGAATGCTCAGTGAAGAAAACAGGGAGAGACATAGACTGGTTTAAATGGAAGTCTGAAACTACTTTGGGCAAGAACCTTCTATATGTTCTAAGGACCACTTTATCCCTATGAAAGGAGCTAAAATCAGGTTCCACTGACAGGGCTTGCAATTCACTGATACGCCTGGCAGAGGTAATGGCTACCAAGAACAATTTTCCAAGTCAAGTACTTAAGCTCTGCTGAAGACATAGGCTCAAAGGGGGGGGTTGCATAAGCTGAGCAATGCAAACATTCAAATGCTAGGCAGGGACAGGATCTCTAAAAGGGGGACTGGTGTGAAACAATCCTTTAAAAAAAATTACAGAACACAGAATGGGAAGATAGTGAAGAAGGCTTCCCCACAGACAAAAATGCAGAAACAGCTGACAAATGTACCTTGAGAGTAACTGGTCTGAGGCTTAGGCCATTAAGATAGACCATATAATCCAGAACCGTAGGCAATTCAGCAGTGTCTGGAGAAATATCCTGCTTAGAACACCAAATGCTGAATCTTTTCCATTTGGAGTTGTAAGTCTTTCTGGTGGGGGGCTTTTGAGAAGCCTTGAGGATGTTCAGAACCCCCTGGGAAAGATGCAGATCTGCAAACTAACTCTTCAAGAGCCATGCCTTGAGATTGAGGGACTGAAGATTGGGGTACCAAATTCTCCCCTGAGAAGATGTTAACAGGTTGTAATTCCTGGGAAGAGACAGGGGGAGATGGACTGCTAGGGACAGCAACAGAGGGTACCAGGGCTGTCTGGCCCAATCTGGAGCAACGAGAATCACTTTGCAAGGTTGAGACCTTATTTTGACTAAAACTTTAAACAGGAGTGGGAAGGCATACAGAAACTTCCCTTCCCAATTCATAATCAGGGCATCCAGGGGGGGACTAAGCCCAAGACTGGAGGTCCGCAACAAACTCCTTCCCAATTCAGAATCAGGGCATCCAGGGGGACCTGAGCCCAAGACTGGAGGTCTGCAACAAAAGAGGAAGTTGGTGATTGTCTGGAGCTGCAAAGAGATCCATCTCTGGAGTGCCCCACCTTGAAAAAATCACTTTCAACACCTGAGGGTCCAGGGACCATTCGTGATGGCCCTGAGAAATCCTGCTCAGTGCATCTGCTAGCACATTGTCCTTGCCTGGAAGGTGAACTGCTACAAGAGAGGCTTGCAGGGAATAAGCCAGGGACCACAACTTCATGGCTTCTGTGCACAAGGACGTGGACTGAGTGCCTCCCTGCTTGTTGATGTACCACATGGTGGTAGTGTTGTCTGTTCTGACTTGAACCACCTTGTTCTGAACTGACTGTGAGAACGCTTTTAGAGCGAGAAAAACTGCCCTGAGCTCTAGAAGACTGATGTGTAGAAGGGAGGGGATTCTTTGGGTGTCACAGACCCTGGGCAGTGAGGGACCCCAGGTGGGCTCCCCAGCCCAGAAGAGAAGCATCCGTGGTAAGGACCACTGAACAAGGGTGAGCAACAAAAGGAACACCTTGCCTTAAATTGTCCTGATCCTGCCACCACTGGAGGGCCTGTATCAAGATCGGAGTCACTGGAATCAGTTTGGTAAGGGAGTCCTTTCTCCGAGACCAGTAAGCTCTCAGGCAGAACTGAATATCCCTCATCTGGAATCTCACCCCTTGGACCACTGCGGTTGAAGCTGCCATGTGGCCCAAGAGCTGAAGGAAATGCCTTGCTGGTCGAGATACCTGAAGGAAGAGGCTAGTTCCATAAGCGCCCTTGCCCTTTCTAGAGGAAGAAAGGCTCTTGCTCTGAGTGTGTCCAGTTCTGCCCCTATAAAGGTAAGGAGCTGGACTGGTTTGAGAACTGACTTGGGAAGGTTGAGAAGAAATCCTAGGGAAGTGAGCACTTTCTGGGTCACTTGCAGGTTAGACCTGACTTGGTCCGGAGACTGACCCACTAATAGCCGATCGTCCAGATAAGGAAATGTGGAAATCTTTTGCCTTCTTAGAAAGGCAACTACTACTGCCAGGCACTTTGTGAAAACCCTTGGAGCTGAGGTTAGGCCAAAGGGCATTGCTCTGAACTGGTAGTGGCCTGAGGGCAACTCGAACCTGAGGTACTTTCTGTGGGAGCACCTGATGGGAATGTGAAAATAGGCATCTTTGAGGTCCAAGGAGGCTAGCCAGTCCCCTGGCCTTAGAGAGGGAAGAATTATTCCCAGAGTTACCATCTTGAACTTTGGTTTTAAAAGATGTTTGTTCAGATATCTGAGGTCTAGGATGGGTCACCACTCCCCTGTCTTTTTGGGGGTCAGGAAGTACCTGGAGTACAGTCCTTTGCCCCAGTGTAGGGAAGGTACTCTCTCTATAGCTCTTAAAGCTAGGAGAGAAGAAACCTCTGCCTCTAGGGCAAGGGTTTCAGAAAGATTTGCAGGTGGAAAAGATCTGGCTGTCATCTTTGGAAATTTTCTGAAGCTGAGAACCAGTCCCTGGCTTACTACTTCCAGGACCCACTTGTCTGATGTAATAGATATCCAATCCTGGTCAAAGTAAGCCAGCCTGCCCCCTACTGGAATAGGAGAGTCGACCCAGGCAGAGCCATCAGGGTGTCTGCTTGGCAGAGGCTTTAGGCTGAGGGTGGATGCAGGCCTGCTCATCCCCTTCTGCCTCTCCTCTGAAGAACCCCCGTGAAAATGAAGAAGAAGAAGAAACCTGTGCTTGGAAAAGGCCTCCGCCCCTAGACTGCTGCCTTTGAGGAGCTGCCTGCCTTTCTTTGGCCTGAGCACTCCTGTAAGTG
Organism: Neoceratodus forsteri; assembly: GCA_016271365.2. Lineage (NCBI taxonomy): Eukaryota > Metazoa > Chordata > Ceratodontiformes > Ceratodontidae > Neoceratodus > Neoceratodus forsteri. The sequence goes on along the minus strand of JADMNL010000030.1, from coordinate 123,951,937 downwards.
GTCCTGTAGTCATCCATTTTCTTCATGTAATTCTCTGTCTGCTTCCCAAACAGAGAATTACCCACTACAGGAAAATCCATAGCCTTAGCCTGGGTGTCCTGCGAGAGGCTAGTACATCTGAGCCAAGCCATCCTCCGAAGAGTCAAAGATGTAGCCATGACTCTTGATGAGACATCATTAGAGTCCACAGCAGCATGAAACTGCACTTTAGATGCCTCAATCCCATCTGCAGCCACCACCTCCAGCTCCTTGGCTAGCTGGGGGGAGGCCTGTTTAGCCAGTGCCAGTACAGTGTCCCACCTGGACTTCTGGTACCTGGCCGTATAGGCCATGTAATTTGCCTGCCTAAGTCCCAAAGAAGATGGCCATGTACTGCTTCTTTGCCATGGCATCAATCTTACTGGAGTCCTTGTCAGGGGGGTGTGAAGCCAAGAGAATATTTGCCTTGTCACAGGCAGCAGCCTGCACTACCCCAACATGGCTGCATTGCTGATATAAGAACTCTGTGTCTGAGCCTGAGAGTGTATACCTCTTGTCCATCCTTTTATCCACAGGAGGTATAGTGTTAGGAGACTAAGATTTTTTGTGTCTGTTTCCCAAAAAATTTATGGAGGGGGATAGACAGTTTCCTGGACTCTGGGATATCCATCATCTCTACATAATCAGGCTCATCCTGATCTTCCACAGCCTCCTCCATAAGAAGCTGGAGGGTTTCAGCCACTTTCCTGTAAAACATAAAATGGGAAGGGGACTCAGAAAGCCTAGGAGGGGAAACACCTGATTGTCTGTCTGGGGAGATGTCCAGTTCCACAGGCACATCCAGACCTTCACTTACATCATAATCCTCAAATTCCCCTTCCTCTTCAAACTCCGGTTCATAAAATTCTTCAAGGGTATACTCTTGAACCGGGGGAACCAACCGAACCGAACTCCTGCCAGAAGGAGCCGGATCAGTCAGAACCGGACGGAGCAATTCCACAATTTGAATCGCCCTGGCCATCTCTTCGGCGGTCGAAACATGAACCTCTGGATCCGAACCAGTCGATTTATCTTTGCGCCTTCTTTTTGTCAGAACATCCTTTTGCCCGAAGAAGTATCGACCTGGTCAGAGGGCACTCCTTTTGGTTCGGTCGAAACCGAACCGGGCTGGCCATCCAGGTCAGCATACTTCTCTGCCTCCTTTTCCCTCAGTCTACCTAATCTCTTCTTGAGGGTAGATTTGGGAACATTTTTTACATATTTGGCAGTCTGAATCGAGGTGGTCAAACCCCAGACACTAAACACAGGTGGTGTGGGGGTCGGCCTTGGCAAAGACCTCCCCACACTCACTGCAGTGTTGAAACCCAGTGGGCCCATTTTTTTTCTTGGGTTTCTCAGACATGGCCAACCTAACCAAACTTACCCTTTTTCCGGCAACCACCAGGCAAGACTCCCTTATCGGTTCCTAACTGTGTCACGGGTATGGGAAAAAAACGGTTAAAACATTTTTTTTTTTTAAAGAACCGATAACCACACACTAAATATGGCAAAAATCACAATCAAATGGTCGGTTCAGCCGAACCAACTGCACTTTTACAAGTTCCACACAGAAAGAATAACAATTCCTATCTAGTACTCACGGCACCACAGACAGAGACTGAACCGACTATGCAGATACTTTTTTTTAGGTTTAAACTGACAAAAAACTGAAAACTTTAACCGACTTCGAACCGAGCTGAAGGAGAAATCTCCGGAGCGACCGTTCAGTGAGGTGGAGTAAAGAATCTGATGGTTTAGGTTCAAAACACTCCAGACAGAGACTTGAACCGAGCTCGAGCTCAGCGTTCCATGCCCTGCATGGAAAGTTAATCCTTGGTTCTCCAGGGCAGTTCAAAGGTTGGGAATCACTGCAATAGTCAGAATACAGCAAGACTTCATGTTGTTTGAACTAAACTTTATGCTTGTTGTAGCAAACATTAAATGACGTAATCTGGAAACAACTGGCTCATGTTTTGAGGAACTTCGTAATAGAAGGCAGTTTGGCTCAGTGGGTAATGTAGACCCAGCTCTGAATCCCAAAACTGCCACTCACTCATGACCCTGAGCAAGTCACTTGACCTCTCTGGAATCTCTCTCTCTACTCAGAAAATGGCAGCACCCTACCCTCCCTCTCCTGGATTGTAAAGTGCTTTGGGATAGAAGCGTATTTAAAATCAGATGTCTTTAGTTTGTCTGTGTTTAGATCCCTGTGTCTGACCTGGTTCAACTCTTGGTGGGAAGGCTGATTATACTAGGCATTCATAACAAACCACAGAGCGAAATGCGACCCAATTGGGAATATAGCCCCGTGACCCAGACCACCACCCAGGTGTCCCATGTAAAGGACTGGCTGGCAAGTTATAGACTGGGAAGCTAATATGGAATCAATCATCTTTGGTCTCTAGTAAGTGAAGGAATGTGTTTATACCATGTATTGTACCTAACACACCCACACTGTATCCCAAAGTGCTTTACAATCCATGAACCACTGGCAAGGGCTATTAGGCAAGCACAGGCAGGTTAAATTAGCTTAAAGGGTTCACGGAAGTTCAGTGGGGTTATGTAGAGTGAGAGACCGAGAAGGGTAACGGAAGCTAAACAACTTGCTTAAGTGGTAGTGGTGGGTATCAAACCTGGTTCACTGCTCTGCACTGTAACCATTAAGCAACCTGCCTCCCCACAAGGCAGTACTGTTGCAATGGTTTGTCTTGCCCTATCTGAATTATAAGGCTGAGGTCCCCCCCAACCCAAAGGATGACAGGGTTGTCATGGCTGCAACCTTTCTCTTGTCAAGCGAGTGGGCAAATGGCAACTTTCACAGCTATCATCAATACAGCTCCTTGCTCAGCCAGGAGGTGTAGCCCACACAGGCAACAGCATCATATGCTGCCACCGTCCCACTGATTTTTGTTTTGTTTTTGTCTTTTTATTAAAAGTTTATTGGTTTTCAATTTAACAGTTAAAAAAAAAAAAAAATTTGTATTAGAAAGTTGATCCTTGCCAGGGCATGGCCCTATGGATTTACAACACTAATAAATGTTAGCTGAATAAACAGAGATTTACATCAAATAGCTTCTTATGGCATATAATGTTACCTTATAAAGCGGAAGACACAAATATACATTAAAACTACTAGAACATTATGGTAGATAAAACAGGGTACTTTAAAGAGCACCAGTTTCAGTGCTTTCTAGAAGCCCCTCACCGATAGCTTACCAGCACCAGAGTTTAATTCTTCATATCCAAAACTTCTGCATTTTATGTTCTGTGAAGGGGAAATAAATTTGAGCTGGGTTGCCTGATCGCTTCCCCTTCCTGGTCCCAATCCAGTGCAGCACTGTCCCTGTACTGCCCCGGCGCTCCTCCGTTTTGTGAGTTTGTAGAGAGCAGAGGTGTGCTCCATTGATCGCAATGGATCATCGTTAAAAACATATATTTTACAGGTCTACTGAGGGCAAATCAAAGCCACAGCTCAACTAACATCTTGTCAGTTGAGCTGTGGCTTTGATTTCCTCTCAGTTAACCTCTATATCACAAAATGTAGGAGTGTGGGGGCAGTATGGGGGGGATGGTGCTGGACCAGACTGGGACCAGGAAGGGGGAAGGGATCAGGCAGCCAGCTCAAAATTTTCTATCCCTTCCCCCTCACAGAATAGCAAACACAAATGTTTCATATGTGAGGAATTCAAGTGTGGTGCTGATGGAAGTAAATTGAAAGGAGCATGATCAGTGCTCTTTAATGGTGTGAAATTGGCAGTTGGGAGTTTGAAAGAAGAAAAAAAAAAACTGTATTGGATATAGTTCCCAAACCATTAACTATAAGGGGACTCATGCAGAGAGCTAAATATTTCACAGGTTCTTGAACAGACAAATAAAGGGGCCCCAAACTCCTCAAAGGTAGCCATTCTATCGATAACTGTATAGCTGATTCTCTCGTTGCTCACTACCAAGCTCATTTGATTGTACCATTCTTTATGTGAGGGAACATTTGCAGTTTTCCAGTTCTGTACAAGAATATGCTGAAGGCCTGGAGCAGCTAACAATATCCACAATTTCTGTGACTTGACAGAGTAAAGAGCCACACTGGAGTGTCCTGGGGTGCTCTATGACAGTAAACAATACAAGATTAGCCAGTCATGGCACTTACCCAGGGCATACACTTTAAAAAAAGAGTTCAGCAAATGTTGCTCAATTTACTTCAATGCTTATTTTATTTGCAAAATACAAATTGCTATACAGACCCCTCAGGATCAGAGAACCACACAAAAACCTCTAACATTTCAACTCCTCCCAAGTCTTTGACAAAGACTTGGAGGAGTAGAAACGTGTGCCCTGGGTAAGTGCCATGACTGGCTAATCTTGTAACTTCTGTGACTTGCTGAGTGCCGCAGAAGTAGACTGCTGAAGGAGCTGTGTTTTTTCGTTGGGCTGTGGTCGTCAGCTGGGGAGATCCGGAGGAGCTGCGGGCTGCAGGGGCGGCCACCAGGTGCTGTTTGGGTCGCAATCGGCGGCAGGGAGACAGGAGGTTCAGCGGTCTACAGGGGCGGACACCAGGGACTATTCTGGCCGCATCAATGGCAGCTGGAGTGACCGGAGGGCTGATCGGAAGCCTGGGCTACTGCCAGAGTGAGCTGTAAGAACGAGGGAGAGTGCCCAATCAGACGGCAGGGCACATAAATTCGAACTCGCAGCTGGGCTATTTAAGTGGAGAGCCCAGCTGCTTTCCAGATTGCTGAAGGCGCTGTGTTGCTTTTTAGTTGGGCCGCGGTCGGCGGCTGGGGAAATGTGGAGGAGCTGTGGGCTGCAGGGGCGGCCACCAGGTGCTGTTTGGGGCGCGATCGGCGGCAGGGAGACAGGAGGTGCAGCAGTCTGCATGGGTGGACACCAGGGACTATTCTGGCCGCATCGGCGGCAGCTGGAGTGACTGGAGGGCTGATCGGAAGCCTGGGCTACTGCCAGAGGAAGCTGTACGGATGAGGGAAAGCACCCAATCAGACAGCAGGGTGTGAAAATTCGAACTAGTGGCTGGGCTATTTAAGTCAAGGGCATAGGCAGGCACACTCACTGTACACATTTGTGTACAGTTTTTCTGAGTACTTGTCCCAAACCATGTGCCTCTTTGTTACTATTATCATTCTAATCTAGAGTAGTTGAGTTAGTGTAGGCTATTAGAGTAGTGTCTGTATCTGCTTTGGGCATAGATATGTGTACAATTATTTAGAGATTAGTTGAATCATCAGATAACAATCTGAGTGTTTTGTCATGGTGCAGCAGATGGAAAGGATGTGTACAATTTTTAATGGGGGGGGGCACCAGTTGGAGATATTGTGTACAAAATGGAAATTTCTGGCTACACCCCTGATTTAAGTGGAGAGCCCAGCCGCTTTCCAGATTGCTGAAGGAGCTGTGTTGCTTTTTGTCCCACGCCACCCACCCTGTCCCCGACCTCTTTTAATACCCAAAGGAGGTGGAGGCAGGATCATTGTGTTGAGAGACTGGACTTGACTTGGAGCTTGCTGGAAGTGGGAGGACCTTTGGGGGCTTTATGCAAAGCTTTTGCCCAACCTGTTGCTGTATAGGCTAAATGGCTAAAAGCAGGGTGCTGAGGGGATGACCTCATGGGCTGGGACCTAGATGGGGGCGGGGGACACCAGCAAATGTTTGGGGCTGGGACATGGAGGGGGCCTCCAGATATCAGAGCTGGCATCTTTGGCAAGATGGTGGGGTGCACAGGGTGTGGGGCAGCCATAGTTCTTAAATGGGCCTGGAGGATGGGAGGTTGCCCAGTCTGCCGGCAGCTGTCACATCTTATGGGGGACAATCAACAGTATCGGGTGGCAGCTGGCGGAGATGAGAGGTAGGTGGGAGGGACTGTGTGGGGCATGTTGGCATTGGCAGGATAGAGTCAGGAGCCATCCCATCAGGCAGGGGGAGAGGGAAACGGTCTCCGGTCTAACCGTGACTTTTCCTGGGGGGGGGGGGAGCTGATGGAGCAAGGAACCAAAAGCGTGGGCAGTTGATGGGGGACAGAAGGGCTGGTACGGGTCAGGGGAAATCCAGCTGTGGGGGTCCTGTTAAACCAGGGCGGAGTACGGGGATAGGCTTTGAGAGCTATAACAGTTTTGAACCGCAGACTACACTGGATGATGGAGATGAGGGGAGCAGGGGTGGAGGAAGTGAGTGGGATAGTTAGGAGGAGCAGCAAGGGGAAGGAGGAGCTTGGGGGGGGTCTGCAAACCAATTAAAAAGGATTCTGGAGGAGCGAGTGGGACAGGAGACAGAGGACAGAGGAGGCCAGAGGGTGAGTTTGCTGAGGGACACTGAGGAGGCAAGGGGCACTCTCAGGGATGAAAAGGAGCTTGCCAGTAGGAGTGCGAGGGACACTGAGAAGACCAGAAGTACTCTCAGAGAGGATAAGGGTGAAAACATGCTTGAAGGTGAGAGTTCCAAGCTTTTGGAGGGACTTGGGGCCGGAAAGGGTGGGGGAGCATCATACAGGGATGGGGGTCTCTACCTGGAGGGAGGAGGTGGGTCGGGAGCTCAGGAGGTATGCGGGGGGAGTGGGATAGATGTCACAGCATGTGGGAGGACTTACTTAAGACTTGCATGGCTGGGGGGACTAGTGCTGTTGGGTCAGAAGCGAAGGGGGTAGCTGGCTCAACTAGGACAGTAGTAGGGGGTGAACTGGGGGTAATGAGGCAGTAGGGGAGGAGAGTAGGGACAAGAGGGATGGGGCTGAAATACAGGTTACTCACCTGTAACAGGAGTTCTAGGAATGGTATATGTTGTTCATCCACACTCATTGGCAGGTATCCTTGCCGCTTTAAATCTTGCCGGAAGGTCTTCAAGCTTGCTCCTCCCACCCACCGGGTGGTATAACTCGGCTCCCCCATGACGCCAGATCTGCCCGCTGGAAGCTCAGGTTGTTGAAGGCCGGGTCGAGGATGGAATGGGATGAACAACATATACCATTCCTAGAACTCCTGTTACAGGTGAGTAACCTGTATTTCTAGGGACATGGATATGTTGTTCATCCACACTCATTGGCAGACTCTAGCAGTTCTCCGGAGGAGGAGGCAAACACACCCCAATACTTACTTGGGAAAGAGAGACTGGAGACCAGGCCCCAAAACCAGCATCCCGGCTGACTCAAGGTCGATGTGGTAGTGGGTAATGAAGGTGTTTGCTGACTTCCAGGTAGCAGCCCTGCAGATTTCCTGGATAGGGACATCCTGGAAGCAGCCACCGTCAGCAGTATGGCGGGTAGAATGAGCTCTTATCCTCTGGGAGGCTCCATGCCCGCCAACTTATAGCAGAGATCTATGCAGGAGGTTACCACCTGCTTATCGTCCAGCTTAGCTGCAGGTCTGCCAGATCCGGCTTCAGCGTGGGTGACAAACAGCTGGCGAACCCTCTCGACTTCAGCTGCAGTACGCCCTTATAATAAGCGGCCCTTCTAGGTCCAGAGTATGGAGCCTATATTCGGCCTCGAGGTGTGATTGGGGTAGAACACCGCAGAGTCAACACCTGGTTAAGGTGAAACTCGACACCACCTTCGGAAGGAATTTTTGGTGGAAGCAGGACAACCTTGTCCCTGTGGAAGACCAGGTAAGGAGACTGGAGGAGCGCCTGGAGCTCTCCCATCCTTCTGGCTGACGTGATAGCCACCAAGAAGGCGGTCTTCCACACAGGTGAGAGAGAGCACACCTGTGCATAGGTTCAATGGCTTGCCCATGAGCTTTGCCAGTACCAGCAGTAGATCCCACGGAGGTGGGTTCCCACACTGGAGGAAATGTGATCAAGGCCTTTGAAGCGCCAGACCACCTTCTGCTGCGCCACCGACTGCTTCCCGGCCCGCGCCCGGTAAGCAGAGATGGCTGCCAGATGCACCCTTAGGGTCACGACCTAAGCCCTTGACTAGAAAGGGACCATAAATAGTCCAAGATGCTTGCCAAGGAACAGGAGGAAGGATCCAAGCCTCTGTTCTGACACCAAATGGAAAACCTTTTCATTTGAAGGCATAGCATTTTCTGGTCGACTCTACGGGACGCCTCAACTACATTGAGGACCCTCGGAAAGACCCAAGGCCTGGAACTCTAGCCGCCAGGAACCAGGCCGTCAGGTGCAGGGATTGAAGGTCCGGATGGAACACCTTCCCCTGATTGACTGAGAGCAGGTCCGGGCGAGCTGGAAGCTGCCGCGGAGTCCTGGAGCTGAGACTGAGGAGATCTGGGTACCAGAACTGGCGAGGCCAGTCTGGGGCTATCAGAATCACCTGCGCCTTGTCCCTCCTCGCCTTGAGAAGCACCTTGTGGATCAAGGGAAATGGGGGAAAGGCGTAAAAGAGGCCCGGGGTCCATTGCCTCGAGAAGGCATCCCCCTGCAGCGAGCCCTGCTGAGGGGGGCATGGAACAGACTCAGCACGCGTTCTCTCTGGAGGCAAACAGGTCCACCTGAGGTGTGCCCCAAGGGAGAACAGATGCTGTACTACCTCCGGCAGGAGAGACCCACTGATGCAGCCCTATCCGCTCAGGGCATCGGCCAGGGTGTTGGAGGCTCCTGCCACGTGAATGGCTAGGAGATCCGCCTCCAGGCTGCGCACGAGTGACCAAATGCGAGAGCTTCCTTGCATAGAAGCATGGAGGCGCCCCGCCCTGGCGGTTTAGATAGTACATGGTCGGTATTGTCCGCCTGACTCGGACCACTTGACCCCGAGGAACGGAGCAAAGGCGGAGAGCTAGGCGGACCGCCGGAGCTCCAGCAGGTTGATGTGGCATCGCTCCTGGGACCAGAGGCCATGAGCCCGGTGTTCCCCAGATGGGCACCCCAACCCATCAGAGAGGCATCGGTCGACAGAGAGACCGTCCAGCTCGGGCGGATTAACGGGATGCCTCCTGCAAATGATCTGGAACGGTCCACCACTGGAGAGCTGCCCACATCCCCTGTGTCACCGACACAAGCTGGTCCAAGGGATCGCAGCGTTGTGACCACTGGCTGGCCAGTCCCCACTGAAGGGGACGCATGTTCCAGCGGGCCCAACGGACCACGCTGGTGCAGGCCGCCATGAGACCCAGGAGGCGCAGGAAGTCCCGGGCAGGGCGCAATTGCCCAACCAGAAATGATCGGGCAAAGGAGGAAAGAACCTCGGCCCTGTCCGCCGGGAGCCGCGCTCTGGCTCGAAGAGAGTCGAGCTGCGCCCCGATGAATAGAATCACCTGCTTCGGCTCGAGTTCCGACTTGGCCTCGTTGATAAGGAGGCCCAGTTGAGAGCAGACCTGGAGGGCCAGATCTCTGGACCACTCCGCCTCCTTCCTGGAGGGAGCTGCTATCAGCCAGTCGTCCAGGTAAGGGTACACCCGGACCCCTCGGCGCCGCAGGAATGCTGTCACCACTGCCATGCATTTGGTGAAGACCCTGGAGCTGGAGACAAGCCGAAGGGCATGGCTTGGAACTCGAAGAGGATCCTTCGCTCGGGCGAAGGAATCTCTGGTGAGACGGACGGATGGGGACGTGAAAAGCAGCGTCCTGCAAGTCCAGAGAGCAGACCACGCTGCTCCAAGGATGGTATTATCTGAGCCAGAGTGACCATCCTGAAGGTTCGAGACCTTAGGAACTTGTTTAGGTCGTAGGTGGGAATGGGCGCCAGCCCCGTCCGTTCGGAACCAGGAAGTACCTGGACACAAACCCTGGGTCTGAAGGAGGGTCCACCACCTCTCTTACCACCTCCTTCTGGAGGAGGGAGCGAGCGTCGGCTCAACGAGCCGCCAGTGAGCTGGGGATCCAAGCCCCGAGGCGGCACGGCTCTGAAGGGTGGTGCCTGCTCAATTCCAGAGGCAGGCCTCTTCCACCTCCTCCAAGACCCACCTGTCCGTGGTAACAGCTGACCAGGCGGAGCGGAAGTGCGGGCCGTCCCCAGGGGACCCAGGGAGTGAGTGGCGGGGATGGGGCGACACCCCTCAGCCCGTCACTGGGCAGGCTTGGAGGAGGGACCGGGGAGGGACCTCCTGGGCCTTTCCTCCCTGCCTCCTGTTAGAGGAAGCCGGCTTGGGTTTGGGATGCGGCAAGCCTGCTGGCCCTGACGCGTTACTGGGCCGGGCGCGCTGGGGCACAGAAGGACGGAAGGGGCTTAGGCTGTGGTTTGCGGCCTTGTCCTTCTGGAGCGGAAGAGACGAGTCCAGGTGGCATTGGACTTCTCGATCCTCTGCAGGTGACCTTCCACCCAGGGCCGAAGGTCAGTCCCAAAAGGAACATCCGCCAACTTTGCTGGGTATCCGAGGAAAGGTGGATATCCTCAGCTAAGCCACGACGTATAGCCACGCGGCGCCACCGATCTGGCACATGAGTCCCCTATCCAAAGCAGTCTGGAGCTGCTGTTTGGCCACTGCCCTGCCCTGGTCCCGCACTTGCTTAACCGTAGTCTGCAGATCGGGGAAGATGAGGATGACCTCATCCAGGAGCCCAACAGGGCATGAGAAAATGTGCCATGAGGACGGCCGAACTGGCCTGGACGAAGGCCGAGAGAGGACGAGCGTAGACTTTTACGCCCGACATAGTCCAATTTTGGACCTTGTCAGGAGGTTTGTCCACATCCCTGGCGTTGCCGGGCGCTACCGAAAACGCTGTCGGTAACCAACCCCTCAGCAGAGGGTGTTCCAAACCGGACAAGGAACCGGGGACCGCATACTTCCTGGCCATCCTGGCCAAGGCGCAGGGCAGGAAGCAGGCGCTGCCAAAGCTCCAGTGCCGACCCACTATGCCTCGCCACCGGAAAGGCCTCGTCCGGAGAATCCTCGTCCAGAATCTCCGTGAGGGGATACCTGGCCCGCTTTGAAACGGGTTCGAGCTCCATCCCGTAGACTCGAGATGAGCCGAAACAGTCCTAGGAAGGACGACGGCTATCGTCCATTGACTGACCTCCTGAAGACTCCAAGTCCAGTCGCTGGAGAAAAGGAGGAATCACTTGCGACTCGGAAGAGTCCTCAAGAGCTGCCTCTGGCCTGAGCCACCCTTCACCTGCCGAGGTCGGTCGGGAGTGAGGGTAACTGACAGCCATGGGTAGACCCTTAGCCGACCGAGAATCCTTGGTCGGAGCCCCAATTGGTGGCTGTGGAGGCGGAGGTTCCACCGAATCGGTGGAGCAGCTGGTTTTGGCGAACAACCGCCTGGGTATGAGCTCCTCGGATAAGTCGGGGGTTGTGTCGGCCGTTCGGTGACAGCCATAATGGCCGGGGAAGGCGGCGGGGTCGGCTTATTCCCGGCCAGGGCTGTTGCAACATAAGGTCCTCGTATCATCGACGCACTTACGCCGCTTCCCTCATCCGAGTGAGGAGGACGAGGACGAGCGGGCGACGCCGCTTATCGCGATGCCGGACCGAGACCGCCTATGACGGTGGGATCGGCTGGACCGCCGAAGAGGTCCGAGACCGAGACCGAGAGTCCCGAATTTCCGAGGTCGGTGCGGGAGGTGTCGGCCGGAACCGCACTCCTTCGCTCGGATGGTCCATCCGAGGGCCCGGAACCGAGGCACAGGCGAGCCCACGGGATCCTCAATCCTCCGGGGAACCGGGAGAGGGAATCCGGCTGCTAAAGGCGACAGTCTCCAATGGGTCGAGAAAATCTCGACTTCATCGGTGGGAGTCTCGGTCAACTGACCTGACAGGGGACACCGTGAGGCCAGTGGCCGAAGCCGAGCGGTCGACCGAAGCCGACGGTCGACGACCCGGGGAGAGGGACCTTTCCCGCTCCCAAGAGCGTCGACGGAGGGACTTACCCCTGTCCTTTTTGGACCGAGAATAAGGTCCAGCAGACGCAGGCCCTTCTCCTTTAGTGGAGAGGGACAGACAAAGCTCCTTAAAAGAAGCCGTGTAGGAAGAACCCAGAGAGAGCGGGATAAATGCTGCGGCCGAGGAAGATACGGCCCGCGCCGCCTCCTCTTCGAGGGCGACCATCCGCTCGAGCTGATCCGCCGAGCCCGCCGCCGCGGACACCGCCAACCGGGCCTCCTTGGACTTCACCGGAGGGAAACGCCTCTCGGGACGGCCCAGTTGCAATCGGGCAGCACGGTCTTCGAGGACGTAGGCCGAGAAAGATGAGCACAGGTCGCAAGCCTGCGGTCGTGCTCAAGGCCTAAGCAGTAGACACACGTGGAGTGTGGATCCGTCCGACATCTTCTGCCCGCATGGGCATCTCCGAACTGGGAAAGATGGTCCATCGCAGTCGCTGAGGGATAGAAGACTCAGTCTTTTTGCAAAATTATTTTAATCCGCAAACGGGAGAAATAGGAACTAGTCTCAAACGCAGAGCGTTAAGGAGGGAACCTGAGCTTCCAAGCGGTAAGGAAGATCTGGCGTCATGGGGCGGAGCCGAGAGTTATACCACCCGGGTGGGTGGGAGGAGCAAGCTTGAAGACCTTCCGGCAAGATTTAAAGCGGCAAGGATACCTGCCAATGAGTGTGGATGAACAACATATCCATGTCCCTAGAAAGTGGCTCTTTCAGAGGGAGGCCAGCAGTCAGTAGGTTAAGGGGAGAAGCGGAGATTAGGAAAGTACCAGGTAGGGGGGGAGGCAGCCTGCAATAGGGATGGGCCTAAGGCTATGAAAGGGGTTAAGATGCTCATGTTGGGGGACTCCATGACTGGGGTATCCAGTGGGAAGGGCAGGGAGAGGGCACACCTAGTCCTGTTAGGGTCAAAAGTATGTCAGGCCTGACTGTGCATAAGGCAAAGTTCCTGGTGTATGAACTGGCGCAGGGTTGTGGGGGCTCACCTGACTTCTTAGTACACCTGGGGCCAAATGATATTGAAGGAAACAGTGTGTTGGAAATTCGGGCCAGGGTCCGGGAGCTGGCCAGGGTTTGCCATGACAGTGGCTGCTCAGTAACCTTCTTGGAAATTCTGCCAGTAGCAAGGGCCAGTGTAGAGAACAAACACAAAATCAGGGAGGTTAATGAGTGGCTTGGGGGTGGGGTGAAGATCAGGGGTTGGAGTGGTGGGGGAATGAGGGGAAACTTGGGAGGACAAAGGGCTGTATGCCAGGGATATGTTTCATCTAAATCTGCTGGGAAGGGGAGGTACTTAAGCAGAAACTGACAGAATTTATCCAGGCTAGATGGGTTTAAACTTGTGAGGGGGGCAGTGAGGCTGCTCCAAGCAAAACTGGCATGGAAGGGCTCAATCTTCTACTCCAAATGGGAGAGGCAGAAGGCACCCTGGGGGAGGACAGGGAATGGCTGCGTGTGACCTCTCGGGGAGAAAATAGGATGGGAGGGAGGGAAAAGGGCTGGAGGGTGGTTCTGACAAACACCAGGAGCTTGGGGAATAAGATGCCCGAGTTCAAGGCCATGCTGGTGGAGGGAGTGGACGTGGTTGCTGTCACCAAAACACGGGCCACCCCCGGACATGACTGGGACCTAAAACTGAGTGGGTATATTGTGTTTAGAAAGGACAGGGGGTGGGCAGAGAGGAAGGAGTAACACTGTTCATAAAGGACAGCATAGGGATAATCAGAGTGGAGGAGGCAGAGGGTAATGTGGAGGCATTGTGGGTCACCCTGCAAACCATGGGGGGGGGGTCAAAATGGGGGTGATATATAGGCCCCCCATGCAGGCTGACAATCTGGGGGACTGGCTGATACCAGGGATCACTGTGGGCAGGAAGGGGAGGGGGCGGTGATATTAGGTGACCTAAATATGCCGGCTATGGACTGGGGAACTACGACGTCCCCTTTGGTTAGGGAACATAGGATGCTGGACGTTTTCCTAACTCAGCAGGTTATGGACCCAACAAGAGAGGGACGCATCTTGGATGTGGTCCCAACTGATAGTGATCTAGTAAGGGACACTGAAGTGGGGGACGCCCTAGCTGGAAGCGACCATGACACGGTCTGGTTTCTGTTGGACCTGGGGGAGGAAAGGGCTAGTTCAAGAACGGTGTAAATTGATTTTAGAGGGGCATAGTTTAGGAAAATGGGGAACTGCTCGAGGGTCGCTTGGAGGAGATAAAACCAGGCATGGATGTGGAAAACGGGTGGGAAATTATCAAGAAAGGGATACAGGAGGCTACCAGGGATTGTGCAAAAGTGAGTTGTAAGGCAGGGGGGTAGGTCTAGGAAGCCATGCTGGTGGACAGAGGAGGTTAGGGAGAAGAGGGCTGCATACAGAAGGTACAAAAGCTCCCGTGGGGTCTTGGATAGGGAGGAGTATATTCTGACGGCCAGGAAGGTTACCAGAGTGGTTAGAGGGGCCAAGGGTAGAAAGGAGCGGAGACTAGTGCAGGGGATCGGGGGAAGGAGGGTTCTTTAGGTATACTGGGGAGAGAAGGGGCAGTTCGATATGTTGAGGATAGAGGGAGGGTGGGCAAAGGAGGCTGCTGAACAGGTGGAAGTGCTCAAGCGAGTACTTTGCATCAGTTTTCACTAGGGAGGATGTCGAGGAGCTTCAGGGCAGGGGAAGGGGGGTCAAGGGCAGAGGCCTGACTTGAGGGGGCACCTACAGTCACTCAGGGAGAGGAGGGAGCGGCTCAGAGTGGGAGGGGACACACAGGGTCTGCTGTTGGGGGGGGGGTTGGGGTATGGAGGAGGAAATCTCTGTAGGCAGGGTGTGGGAAGCCCTCAAGTCCCTAAAAAAGGACAAAACCCTGGGTCCTGATGGTATCCACCCCAGGGTACTACGGGAGTTAGCAGATGTCCTGGTTGCCCCACTGGCAGACCTTTTTAACGCTTCTCTGCAGACGGGAAGGGTGCCCAGGGATTGAAGGCAGACGCTTATAGTGCCCATCCACAAAGGGGGCTCGAGGGAGGAGAAGGGGAATTACAGACCAGTCAGCCCGACATCGGTGGTGAGGAAGTTGATGGAGTCCATCCTAAAGGACAGGCTGGGTGCATTCTTGAGGGAACATGGGCTCCTTGATGATAGGCAGCATGGCTTCATCCCGGGCAGATCGTGTCAGACTAACCTTGTGGAGTTCTACGAGTGGGTGATGGCGGCACTCGATCAGGGTAGACCAGTGGACATCCTCTTCTTGGACTTCAGCAAGACGTTTGATTTGGTCCCTCACACAGGCCTGCTGGAGAAGCTGATTAGGATGGGGGTGGGGACACAAATGGTCAGGTGGATTGGTAGTTGGTTGTCTGAACGTACCCAGCGGGTGGTAGTCTTGTCTTCGGGGGCATGAGGGGTCCCACAGGGTGTTAATAGGACCACTCTTTTTTAACGCCTTTATCTCTGATATCGGGAAGGGAGGGTGGTATCAAGTGCGAAATGAGCCTCTTTGCAAAAGACTCTTAAGTTGGAGGGGGAAGAGGGCAGGATGGCCATGCAGGGGGATCTGGACACTCTGGAGGAGTGGTCACGCACCTGGAAACTGAAATTTAACTCCAGTAAATGCAAGGTGCTTCACCTAGGGAGTAGGAACCCAGAACATGTGTACACCCTAGAGGGGGATATTCTACAGGCCTTGCCTAGAGAAAAAAGACTTGGGGTTCTGGTAGATGTCAAAATGAATAATTCTGAACAATGTAGGAGGGCCGCGGCCAGGGCAAATAGAATGCTGGGCTGCATCGCCAGTGGGATCACCTCTAGAAGCTGGGAGATGATTCTGCCGCTGTACAACAGCCCGGTTAGACAACATCTCGAGTACTGCGTGCAGTTTTGGAGACCGCACCTAAGGAAGGACATCTTGCTCCTGGAGCGGGTCCAGATGAGGGCAACTAGGATGATCCAGGAGCTGGGGGATATGACATAAGAATGACTTGGACAGCTCAACCTTTTCTCGCTGGAGGAAAGGAGAGATGAGGGATATGATTGGGTCTTCAGGTACCTGAAAGGAATAAATAAGGTAAACCTAACGTGGTTTCCTTCAGAGGAAGGAGGGAGGAGTCACCAGGACACACAGCTGGAGCCTGGGGAGGCGGTATTTCACTGAAAGAGTGGTGGAACCATGGAATGCACTGCCTGAGGAGCTGGTGGGGGTATCTAAGGTGGAAGGGTTCAGAGGGGCTGGGACAGATTTGGGGCGGGGCGGAGCTTTGATGAAGACAGAGACGGTACCCATTTAGGGTACTGACTCCAGAGCAGACTCGATAGACCATTAGGCCTACTCTGCTGGCATGTTAGTATGTATGGAAAATACCCAAAAGGTAGGGTAATAAAACAGAACTGTCCTGGTTTTTATTTCACATTTTTTCCCCCTGCTACCTTGCTGGCTGGACCCACTCTTGTTGTTCTCACCAGGTCACCGTCCTGTCCTCCCTACCTCCCAAGACAGACCTCCCCAGCCCACAGCAAGGCTTAGGAGCTTGCCCTCCCCAGCAGGGTTGGGGTTGGCCATCCAGGAACATATGCCTGCTGTGCCTATATCAGGGAGGCCCGAGAAATGTTAGAACCAATTGCGTGGTGCAAGGGGACAATTTATTCACTGCCAAGTAGGGTGTTTTCTCCTCCTAGAAAAGTCCCTTGCACCTCCCCAGGACAAGCATCACTGCTATGCCCTCAGCCTGGGGGTGGGGACAAAACTGCATGGTAACTTGAGTCATCACGGGATTCATGCTTAACCACAAGAGGTGCCACAGATTGCACAAGCTGCATGCCCAGAGCCCTGCCAGCCCAGAGTGTGGGAGTTGATCCCAGGTCTCAGTTCAGTGCATTACCAACTAGTACCACTGGGTCGGCAGTGTTAATGTTGGTTAATCACACCCATATACGTTTCATCCTCCATAATCCCACTGTCTCTAACATACAAGCAAAAAGAATTCTGTGAACCAGTATACCAGAAATAACCAGCAGCAACATCTAAGTGAGACACCTGTGGGCTGACCTACCTTTGGAAAGAGAGAAGCCATCTCTGTGACTGCAGTATGAATCTTTTCAGAACAGGGCACAAAGCTGTTGGATAAACAGAGACACACTCAGTTCCCCACACTGTAGTAGTTTCTTCCCTTGCTTCATTCTCTTCAGCATGTCCATATCCTCTAAAGCATATTTCCTCCACAGCAGAAGCTCTGTGAGAAGTTTAAAAAACTCTGCAACTGCATAGTAATTGCACAAATTGTACTATGTGAAGAACTGGCACACTACGCAGCTGCAAGAATGTTACTACGCAATTTGTGGCAAAAATTCACCGTGGAAGTGTGGACTGCACCAATTTGTATAAAATCAAGCTGTAACTATGGAATGGTGCAGTGCGCACTACGTAATACTACGCACAGTGTGCTGTGGCCTAATTCCCCACAATTTGCAGGCGAATAAAAAATCTGCAACACACAGCTGGTGCTAATGCTGCTCTCTGGCCTACCAGCAGGGGGCATCCATGCATAGAGTGACTATTACTGCACAGCATTTTGACGTTACAGTGCAAGGTGATGCACCTGGGTAGAGCTAACCCCAAGACAGAATACTGGCTAAACGGGGTCAAACTTAGCTCCTTGGCAGAGGAACGGGATCTGGGGTCATTAGGTATGACCTCAAGCAGCAAAGTCAGTGTAATAAGGCTTACAGCAAGGCTAGCAGGGTACTGGGATGTCCTGGAAGGGGCATAAATAGCAGGGACAGGGAGGTGATGCTGTCCCTCTACCAGTCCTTGGTGAGGCCTCACCTGGAGTATTGTGTCCAGTTTTGGAGGCCTCGTCTTCGAAAGGATATTGATAAGTTGGAGGTGGTCCAGAAAAGGGCAACAAGGATGATACATGGCCTTGAGGGAGTCACCTATGAGGCAAGGCTAAAGGCTCTGAATATGTACTCATTAGAAACTAGGAGGGAAAGGGGGTCTGTGATCAAAACCTTCAAGTTCCTTAGAGGCATAAACAAAGTGCCACACACACCAGTTCTACAACATGGGAGCATGAGTGGAAATTAACAGGTGGACAACAGAAAGTATTACTTCTCTGAGAGGATGGTGGAACCATGAAATAGACTGCCACCCGAAGTGGTGGCTGCAAAGTTGGTGTAGAGTTTTAAATGCATGTGAGGAAAGACTTGGGCACAATCTCAGCATTAGAGATGGCCAGACTGGATCTCTTGGGGAACAGGACCCCAGTGTGACAGTAAGTCCTGGGAAACCATGTTTGGGCAAACTCGATGGACACAGGTACCTTTCTGCCATCATTTCCTATGTTTCTATTACAGGTCTGCACTGGCCTGGCACTCAAAAAAGGATAAAAAGTCTGACATAAATGGGTGATTGGTAGATCCACAACACACACACTATTAGAGGTTCTGCCAGCTGGCACCCACTCAATACCCACTACATTATCACTCTATAAATCCCCAAAAATGGTCAAGTACTGTGCAGCTACAACCACAGCACTGTTTAAACAAATTCCAAAAAAGGAATGCTTCCCCCAGGGCCCTCTTGAAAACACCTATTCCAGCATTTGCTTTTCTGGTCCCCCCTCCCTCAGAGGGTACCATCAAGAATGACTCTTCAGCCAGCAGACGGCTGAACCCACTGCAAGCTCAGGGTACCATCAAAAATGACTCTTCAGCCAGCAGACTACTGAACCCACTGCCAGCTCAGCGACAGACCTGCTGTTACCATCGTAAGGTCAGCTACAGACCTGCTGTACCCACCGTGAGGTCAGCTACAGACCTGCTGTATCCACTGTGAGGTCAGCTACAGACCTGCTGTATCCACTGTGAGGTCAGCTACAGACCTGTTGTATCAACTGTGAGGTCAGCTACAGATCATCTGTTCCCTCTGGGAGATCAGCTACAGACCTGCTGTTCCCAGTTTGGGATCAGCTACAAACCTGTTTCCATTGTGAGATCAACTACAGACCTGCTTTACCCACTGGAAGATCAGCTACAGACCTACTGTACTCACACTGAGATTAGCTACAGACCTGCTCTAGCCACTGTGAGATCAACTGCAGAGAAAGTACAGTTATGTAAGAACTTATGTAACAGCAGATCTTGAAGAGAATCTCCTCCATTAGGCCACACCTTTGGAAACACAGCAGTCAGCACTAGGACCACATGGAAACTTTTGCTAGCTAGGGGCCACCCAAAATGACATGCCACATCTACATGTATGTAAGTGTAGGTGGCTCCATCACTCCTCATTTCCCTGCCGGAGATTAGCCTCAGAGGATCTCCCAACTGTGGGGAATCAGGAGATAAGACCATCACCAGGCACACAAGGAGATGCATGGGGCTGGAGACAGGATGCATGGAACAGGTTTCAGGCACAGCATCTGATACGACCCCCAATGAAAGAAAAAAGGGGGACAAGGGAGGGCATGGCCTAATGGTAGAGATTCTAGATCAACTGTTACACCAAGTTCTTACGTAACTATTCTTCTTCAAGGATATCTCCTCCATTAGGCCACACCTTTGGAACAATTCCCAAGCAGCACAAAGTAAACTGGGAGGATGGCCCTATCTGATCTGTAAGCAAGACAGACGGCCTTGCAGTACAAGCCCAAAGTCAACATCTCTATGAGAGACTGTCCACAGTGCTTCATGTGGCTGCAGCACATACGTCAGCAGCAAGGACATTTTTGAAATAAGCAACACAAGTGCCCATACCCCTTGTGGAGTGACCACAGACAGCACCAGGAAGTTCCTTACCGTACATCCTATAACAGAACGTAATATACTATGCGAGCCATTTGGATGGGCACTGTCTAGACACAGGAGCACCCTCTTTCCCATAGAAGAATTAAACAAAAAGCTATGAGGATGCAAATCAAATAAGGAGGCATACATTAGAGCCTGAAGCTCGGAAATCCTTCATGCAGGAGTCACTGCAATGAAAAACAAAATTTTCCATGACAGTAAATGTAAGTTACAACTTGCGGCAGGCTTAAAAGGAGCCAACATCAACTCCTTAAGCATAAAATTCAAGTCTCAAGGCAGGACTGGAGGTTTTACATGCAGAATACCTCTCAGAAACAAACGAGACACCTCTAATTGTGCAACCAACAGTAACATAGAAACATAGAATTTGACGGCAGATAAGAACCGCTTGGCCCACTCAGTCTGCCCATTTCCCTACCTACTGGATAAGCTGCAGATCCTAGTTAACCAGCAGCCTACTACTTCTTACCCCAACCCCCCAGAATTGCCTTTTGACTGTCCCATGCATGCTTGAATTCCACCACTGATTTTGACTCCACAACCTCCTCCGGAAGGCCGTTCCATGCATCCACAACCCTCTCTGTGAAAAAATACTTCCTTAAATTACCTCTGAGCCGCCCCCCCTTCTATCTTCAAATTATGCCTTCTTGTTCTTGCGCATCTCTTTTTTTGAAAGATGCTACCCTCTTGGACTTTGTTGATTCCCTTGAGGTACTTGAAAGTTTCTATCATGTCCCCCCATGTAAGCAGGGCCATGGAAAGCTGGTAAAGCAGCAAAATACACCTTAAGTGAGGAATACTGCAGGCTGGAATGAGACAAGGAAAGCAAGTATTCCAACACAGCATTTATAGGATATATAAAAGGATCCAAATTCCTGATAGTGGCCCACAAAGTGAACTGCTTCCAGTTCAAGGAATAAGTAAGTCTGGTAGAAGGCTTACTAGCTGCAATCAGTTCATCAGCCACCTTAGAGGACACCCCCAAAACGTGCAATGGCCATATCTTCAGGAGTCAAGCATGCAGATGTAGGGACTTCAGGTTCGAATGGACATGGGACCACTAGTCCCGTGACAACAGACCTCAACACAGAGGTAGAAGAACAGGAGACTCCAGTGCCAGATGCTGAAGGAGTGGAAACTGCATCTGAAAAAGCCATAATGGAACAATGAGAATGAGAGTGGCACTCTCCACTCACAGTTTGAGCAGAACAATGTATTAGAGAAATGTGCACAGGAATTTTCCTTTCCAAGAGAGATGTGTCTCACCCAAAAACTCTGGGCCCTGGAGTGAGCGAGCAGAAATGCGGCAGTTTTGCGTTGTGTAGGGATGCAAGAAGGTCCAACTCTGGATGTCCCATCTTGTGAATCGGTCATTTACCACAGAAGTCAGCAGGTTCCATTCATGAATTGAGTAGGGCCTACGTCTACCAAGACGTTCTGGAGACCTGGAAGATACACGACCGGTAACTGAAGGCAATAATACAGAGCCCAGTACCGTATTCTCATTGCTTCCCCGCATAAGGGATAGAAGTGAGTGCCCCCTAATTTGTTGATGTAATGCTTTACAGTGACATTTTCAGTCTGCATTAGCAGAGGATCAGGACAGAGGCAGTTCCAAAATGCATGGAGGCTGTACAGGACAGCTCTCATTTCCAGGAGATTTATATGCAACTCCGCCTTCACCTTGGTCCATGACCCCAGTGTTTGGTAACGGTCAAGACGGGCACCCCAGCTGAAGCCTAAAGCATCCATGATAAGGCTCTCTACAGTAGCTGATAAAAGGAATGGAACACCCTTCAATAGCTTTTTGCAATTGATCCACCATAACAGTCTGCGAAGAGCAGACACAGCAAGAACCATTTAATCCAGCTTGTCCGTCAACTGATCCTACTGGATCCTGTGTGTCCACTGAGGGATCCTAATATGAAGGAGTGCCAGCAGCAGTCACTATGGCCACAGCCATGAGACCCAGGAGGCGTAACTTCGTTCTCGCAGAGACAATCCCTGTGTACCAACTGTGCCTGAGCAATCAGATTGTCTGCCCTGTCCTGTGGCAGGAGAGCACATACCATCTCTGCATCCAAGACTGCCCTATGTATTGCAGTGTTTGGCAGGGAGTCATCACAGACTTTTGCACATTCACTGGGACCCCAAGTCATCGAACAACTGACGTGCCTGAGACAGAGTATGTAACAGCTTCCCTGGAGCTGGCCTTCAGAAGCCAGTCATCCAGCTAGGGGAACACATATAGGCCTTTCCCTGTGAAAGGCTGTTGCTGCTACTACTACCAAGCCTTTGGTAAAGACTTGTGGCGCAGAAGACAAGCCAAAGGGCAATACTCTAAACTGATAATGTTCGCATTCTAGCATAAGGCAGTGGTATTGTCTGTGGGATTTCCCGATCTTTACATGATGGTATGTGCCCTTCATGTCTAAAGAACAAAGTCAATCCCCTGTTTGCAGAAGGGGGAATCAGAGCTTGCAGGGATACCATTTAAAACTTTCTGTATTCACTGTTCAGGTTGAGATTCCTGAGATCCAACACAGGATGTAGAGCCCATATCCATTTTGGGACTAGGAAGTATGTGGAATAGAACCCTTTGTTCCTGTCCTTTGAAGAAACTGGTTCTATAGCATGTTTTTGGAATAAAGACTGAATTTTTTCCTTCCGAGGGGAGAAATGGCCTAAAGGCTAAAAGGAAGGAGGGGGAGGATAATCTGGAGGGATTTGTTACAGATTCAGAGCATGTCCCCTTGCAGTTATCCTCAAAACCCACTTGTCCGTAGCGATCTCCTGCCAGTGTTACAGATACACGGAGATAAGGCCCCCCACACTCACCCATGAAGGTAACAGCTGATGTGGGGGGAGACAGATGGAACAGTGTCTGGAGGTACCAGTGGTGGCAGGGCCACCAGAATGGACTGGAGCATCCCAGCAGCAGCATCAACTAGGAGCAGATTTATCCTGGACTCCCTTCAGGGTGCCTTCCTCAAGCAACTGGTCATGGAACCAACCCTGCAGAAGGCAATACTGGACCTTGTGCTCACAAACGGGGACAGTGTGATGGGGTAACATTGGGGGAGCACCTGGGGAACAATGACCACCAGTCACTGTGGTTTGAAATCACAGAAGGAACAGAACCAAACCACACAAAACATGCATCCTGGATTTTAGGGGGGCAGACTTTGGGAAAATGGGGAGATGCTTGAAAGAGACATTAAGGGGAATGGGGCAGGAATCAGGGGTTGAGGAACAGTGGGCAGTATTTAAAACGGGGATTACAAGAGCAACAGAATTATGCATTAAGCAGGTTAGCAAGAGGAAAAGGAAGAGGAGGCCATTATGGTTTTCCAAGAAGGTAGCAGAGAAAGTGAAAGCCAAAAAGACTGCATTCAAGCAACACAAAAAGACACAGGCGAAGGGGATAGGGAGAAGTACTAGGAGAAGCAAAGGGAGGCAGGGAGGTCAGTAAGGGAAGCCAAAGCTCAGACAGAAGAGCACATTGCAAAAGCAGTGGGTAGAGGGGACAAAACCTTTTACAGGTACATAAGTGAAAAAAGAAAGGTAAAGGGAGGGATCGTGAGACTGAGGGGAGGATGACAACAGTAAAGCTGACATACTGAACAGCTATTTCTGCTCAATCCTTACTGAGGAAGAGGAGGGTAATGGGTCTGAAGGGAGTAGAAGGGTTGGGAATGGTGCAGAAATGGACACAATTCCCTTTACACAAGAAAGGGTCCTGAAGGAACTGGAAGTAATAAGAATTGATAAAGCAATGGGGCCAGATGGGGTGCACCCCAAGGTCCTTAAGGAACTAAGAGAGGTTGGCTGAACCTCTAGCAATCCTGTTTAGCTGATCACTGGAAACGGAGGTACCCAAAGACTGGAGGACAGCAGATGTAGTCCCTTATACAAAAGTGGAACAAAGAGGAAGGAACTACAGACCGTCAGCCTCACCTCGGTTGTGGGGAAGATCATGGAAGCACTACTGAAGGAGAGATTGGTGGAAAATCTGGTTGTCAATGGACTACAGGACCCAAGGCAGCATGGTTTCACCAGGGGGAGGTCATGTCAGACCAACCTTGTTGAATTTTTCAACTGGGTGACTAGGAGGTGGATCGGAGGGCAGTGGACATGGCCTATCTGGACTTCAGCAAGGCCTTTGACACTGTGCCACATAGAAGACTATTACACAAACTGTGGAATATGGGTGGGGGCAGGACAGTAGTGTGGTGGGTAGGTAACTGGCTGGGTGGTAGGACACAGAGGGTGGTGGTAAATGGCTGTCACTCCACAGAGGGAAGAGTAACCAGTGGGGTACCACAGGGCTCAGTGCTGGGACTGTTCCTATTCAACATCATCATCAGTGACATTGCGCAGGATCTAGAAGGCAGAATTTCCCTGTTCGCTGATGACACAAAACTCTAACAGTAGACACAGCAGAGGGTGTAGACAGAATGAGAAGGGACCTGCAGAAACTTGAAGAATGGTCAGGGGTTTGGCAGTTGAAATTCAATGCAAAGAAGTGCAAGATAATGCATATGGAGCACAAAAACCCCAGGCACAATATATCAGTTGGGGGGTGAGGATATAGCATGCACCAAGCAGGAAAGGGATCTTGGAGTTATTTCTGATTACCTCAAGGTAGGGAAACAGCGTGACAAGGCAGCAGGTAAAGCAAATAGGATGCTGGGATGCACAGGCAGGGGCATCATCAGCAGGAAAAGGGAGGTCATAATTCCACTATACAAAACACTAGTGAGGCCCCACCTCAAATACAGTGTACAATTCTGGAGACCTTACGTAAGGACATAGGGTAGAGAAGGTTCAGAGGAGGGCAACAAAGATGGTACATGGATAGCATCACAAGTCATGAGGACAGGTTGAAGGAATTGAATATGTACTCCCTGGAGGAGAGGGAGAGTGGGGATATGATAGAGACATACAAGTATCTTACAAGGAGAACCA
The DNA here is from genome assembly GCA_016271365.2 of Neoceratodus forsteri. NCBI lineage: Eukaryota > Metazoa > Chordata > Ceratodontiformes > Ceratodontidae > Neoceratodus > Neoceratodus forsteri. Next base: position 123,927,380 of record JADMNL010000030.1, on the reverse strand, counting down.
GGGTGCAGGAATACACTATTTTTAAGTGAAAAAGATGTTCCAGGACTAGAGAGCATGGGATGAAGTTGGAGGGAGGACGATTCAGACGAAACTTGAGGAAGAAGTTCTTCACAGAAGGGTGGTGGACAAGTGGAACACCCTGCCAGAGGAGGTGGTGGGGGCTGAATAATCATGGGATTTAAGAATGCATGGGATAGACAAAGGAATTCTGGAGGTCAGGGTTAAGGGGCAACAGACTTCTAGGAAAAAGTGAGCTTGCAAGCTCAAATGGGCAGACTGGGTGGGCCGTAGGCCCTTATCTGCGGACACTGTCTATGTATCTATGAGTCTTCTGGGTGCTTTTGTATGGACACCAGGGTGGAGGGGACATGGAAGGGTGTCACAGGCCTGCTGATGGTAGGCATGGTTACCTTGGGCAGTAGGTTGACAAAATAAGTCCTAAGCTTGACCTCTAGCAGGAGTGGGATGCAGGGACTTTACAAACCTTAGTAATTTCTGAAGTTTCAAGGTGATGTAGGGTCTCTCGAACATTGTAGCCAAACAGTTTTGTCCCCCTAAAAGGCGCATTAAAGTGCCCGTTGCACATCACTGGCAAAGCCAGCAACTCTAAGCCAAGAATATCTCCTCATGCAAATCCCAGAAGCAGCTGCCCTGACAGAAGCATCAGAGACAACATAAGCAGAATACAGCAGATGTTTGCCAACCTTAGCACCGGTAAATCCTTCTTGACACAGCCATCAAGCAAAGCCTGCGCTGCAGTACGAACAGCTTTCCACAAGCTGTTCTGATATTTTATCATTCAGGCCTGTTAGTTTCCAATCCTACGACCCAATGATTCAGAGACACAAGTATGCTTATCCATCACATCCAACCTCCTAGATTCTTTATCAGGAGGCAAAGTACTCATATCTAGGGGTCCTAGACCTATCATGAGCAGCCATGATGACTACAGAGCCCGTTTCTGGCTGGTTAGCATAATAAGGATTAGCAGACGGTGCAGGATACTGCTTATCAGCCTTTCTAGGAACGGAAGACAGTGAGTTTCTCTGTACCATGCAGCATAAGTAGCATTCTCTTAATACAGAATATGTAAGTGGACTTATAGCGAGGGGGAAAAGGGCACCTCCAAAAATTCAGTTAGATTCCTTTTTGTGGAATCTTCCTCTTTCACAGCAAAGACATGGGTTTGAATCCCATCAGCCCCCACTTGCATACTGTGTGACCTTGAGCAAGTCACTTCACTTCCTTATGCTCCCAGGTCGCACCTGGAAACAAGCTTCAGCTTAGTGTGCCTTTCCTGGTTAAACCATTTCCCCTTCTCCTTCCCAAGCCCACAGCAGACTGCATTTGCTGCACTGTGGTTTAGAAAGTTGAATCCTCACAATCCAGCTGAGACTTCACTGCAGGATAAAAGGGAAGAACTAGAGCTAGGTGCTAGAAATTGTTCTCCCTCATAATCTTCCTCTAAAATCCATGAAATCAGGATTGTATACCACTTTGTCTTCATCAGCCAATCGATGATGGAAGCCACAGAATGAACCAGCAGCAGCTGAGAGGGAAGAAATCTGCAACGTACTAATGGAACCCGCTGACGAGGGAAGAGTACCAGGAGGCCTTGTTGACAAAATAACTGCCTGCATTGGTAATCCAGGTGGAACGAGTCTTGTTTCCGAAAACGACACCAGCACAACTTCAGAGTTGACAGCACCTTGTTAAGGGGTGGGGACTACTCGCATTGATGGTTCTTGGTTGGACAACTATGGTGGCCTACTGTCCATAGTAGGCACGCCAGCGCCCTAGTCATACCTCGACCTTGGTGTCTCGAGGGGCCCTGAAGTTGATGACACAAATCTACCTTGTGTCAAACTAAGGCAACGGGCACCTCACCAGTGAAGGTTTTTCTTTTTTTTTCTGGTTCGACCCCTCTCTTGTCATCGGACTCATCCGCCCACCACCCCCATGCCCAGACTTCGAAGGGGCTTCCCACTCCCAATGGGCATTGTGGGCAGCCATGGACCCCCCCCCCCAGGTCAGGACCATGAAAGCACCCCCTGGGCGGGCATCTGAGGCAGTGGACAGCGGAGCAGGCTGTCATGCCTGGGGGGCCTTTTTCTTTTGCTGCTTACTGCCACAGGGATGTGCAATGATGGCCAGCATCGCCCCTGTCCCCAACATACTGGCGCCGGTCAGGCAGTGTCCTCAGCCTCCACCAGGGGGTCCGTCGGCTGGGACACTCTCCCCCGGGAGAGGAGATCAGTCCTCGCGTCCTCCCAACTAGGTCCGTTCCTGAATCCGAGTCATCGGCATGAGGTAAGAATTTCAACTGGCTAGCCGGAGAAGCAGATTATTCTGTTCTCTGCATTTATGCTTATGGCCAGACGAGGAGGGCTGCGATGAACACTGTTCCCTGTCACAATCATTCAACTTCAGAGGCTGTGTTTCGGCTACGGTAAGGGAGACATAGACCTTGGGCCTGTTCCTGCTCCATGGCTCACCATGTCTTTTTCTAGAGCTTTCTTACGGCATTGCCTGGTTGAAGCTCTGGCAAATCTTAAAAGTCCTCACATTGTGACACAGGCCCAGACAGTGCACAGACTTTGTGTGTGTCTTTGCAAATTTTATCTCTGCACTTGATGCTCCTTCTATTTAAGCAACGTACAGAGACGACAAAATATAACACAAAGTAAAATAGAAGAATAAATGGTAACGGCTAGATTGATGGCATTTACTTCAGTAGATCTGACAAGGATGACTGACGGTGGGAAAAGAATTTAGGAGTGATGGGACCGCCCATGTTTCTATACACATAGGCGTGGCACGTCATTATGGGTGGCACCCAGCTAGTAAAAGTTTCTGTGTGCTTCTAGCACTGACACAGTACAGTTACGCAAGAACTTGCCGTAACAGCAGATCTTCGAGAGAGGCTCTTGCAGTAGGTAATTACATATAGACTGACGCCGGCAGGACCCTCACGGAAGAATTTCTAGCTAGGAGTCTTGGCAAGGGACCGCCTCATAGGTGACCGCATCAGGAGACGCCGGTATAAGGCGGTCCTCACGCCGCCTTCCAGTTCTTTCCGCCAAGGGCAAAAGGCCAGACAAGAGAAAAGCGGATATTTCCTTACTGGAAAAGGAGCGAAAAGCTTAGGGGATGGAGGGCTGAGAAGGATTTCCATTGCAAGAGCCTCTCTCGAAGATCTGTTACGGTAGCTCTACGAATCAGGCCCATCTTACTCGAGAGGGCTCTTTGCAGGTAATTACATATAGGACTGAGTCCCAAGCAGTCTGGAACAAGAAGAAGCACATGGGAGGAGGAAAGCTACTCAAAGCAGATCCTTTAGCTGTGAAGGCCTTAAGAAAGAAGGCCTTGCAGAACAGTGAGCCCGAAGCCTGCTCTACCGTGAGAGGCAATATCCAAACTGTAATGTTTTGTAAATGTATGGACAGAAGTCCAAGTGGCGGCAGCACAGATGTCTGCCGCTGACACATTCTTCAAACATGCCGCTGAGGCAGCGACCCCTCTGGTGGAGTGTCCTCTTACTTGAGCCGGAAGGGTCGTCTTGTATTTGTCATAATAGAAAGTGATGCAATGAGCCAACCATTTAGACAGGCGTTGCTTAGAAACAGTATTGCCTTCTCTTATGGGTGCAAAAGAGACAAACAGTTGATCAGTCTTTCTGAGATCCTTTGTTCTGTTAGTGTAGTATCTCATAATGTGGTGAACTTCCATAGTGTGAAGTAAATACTCCCCCTGACTGGAGTACTGCGTAAAGAAGGCGGGTAATTCTATGGACTGGTTCAACGTAGATTCCGCTACCACCTTGGGGAGAAACTTAGGATTGGTGCGCAGAGCCACGCGTTCCTTGTGAAAAATCAAGTACGGGATTTTACACATCAGAGCCTGGGGCTCAGAAATCCTCCGAGCAGAGGTAATGGCCACTAGGAAAAGCGTCTTCCATGAAAGGAACTTCATGTCTGCTGAGGTTGCCAGTTCAAAAGGAGGCAAAGCAAGTTTCTCAAGAATGAAGTTCAAATCCCAAGGAGGGGCGGGAACTCGGATAGGGGGTCTCAAGTGAAGAACCCCTCTAAGGAAAGTCTTAGAGACTTACAGTTGAGAAAACGTCTTATCTACGAAGGAAATATGGTAGGCCGAAATGGCGCCATGCGTACCTTCAGAGACAAGTGACTAAGACCCAGGTCGAAGAGATGGCGCAGGAACGCCAGCAGTCGCCCAACTGAGCAGGAGAAAGGCTAGAAGCCTTTTGGTGCAGCTCAGATTGAGAACCGTTTCCACTTCATGGCATAGGTAGACCTAGTGGAGGGTTTCCTAGCCTCCACCAAGATCTCAGCCACCTGGGGAGAAACTCCAAAGCGGGCTTGAGCTATGTCTGCAGGAGCCACGCATGCAGTTGAAGGGACTTGAGACCTGGATGAACGAGGGTCTCCTGATCCTGGGTCAATAAGATCCGTGACAGCAGAAGAGGAAGAGGAGGCTCCTCTGAATACTGTTGCAGAAGAGAGAACCAAACTTGCCTGAGCCAGAAAGGAGCGATCAGAATCATCCGTGCCCCTTCAGAACAGAGTTTCTGCCAAGACACGCGGGATCAGAGGAATCGGGGGGAAGGCATAGACGAATCTGTCCCTCCAATCTAGAGACAGACTGTCTCTCCAGAAAATGCCTCGCTCTTGAACGAGCGAGCAGAAGTCGGAAAGCTTTGCATTTAGAGGTGAAGCGAACAGGTCTACCTGAGGTGTTCCCCAACGCAGGAAGATATCGTCAAGGACACCCTGATCCAGCTCCCACTCGTGAGCTTGGGCAGACGAGTGACTTAGCTTGTCTGCTAAGGAGTTCTCGACCCCCAGAACATGAATTGCCATGAGGTGAAGGTAGTGTTGTGCTGCTCAATCCCAGACTTTCATCGCTTCCCTGCAAAGAGGGTAGGACCGAGTCCCGCCCTGTTTGTTGATGTACCATACCACACACATATTGTCCGTCTGGACGGCTAAGTGGCCTAGAAGAAGATGCAGGTGGAGGGCCTGGAGAGCGTAGAGCACCGCCCGAAGCTCGAGCACATTGATGTGCAGTGATTGTTCGAGCTTGGACCAAGAGCCCTGGGTCCAATGTGGACCGAGATGGGCTCCCCAACCTTCGCTCGAGGCATCTGTGGTCAGAGTCTGGGAGGGAGGAGGAAGGAAGAATGGAACTCCCCGAAGAAGGTTCTCTTGAACCATCCACCATTGCAAGTCTCGAATCATGGGAGAGGAGACTAGGACCAACTGGTCCAAGTCGTCTACCAACTGATCCCATTGAGAGCGGAGCGTCCATTGAGAGACCCTCATGTGGAGCCGAGCACGAGGGACTGTCAGGATAGCAGCTGCCATCAGCCCGAGGAGGTGAAGAACTGACCTTGCACTGACCCGTCCGCGGCCGGACAACAGGCTTATCTGAGTCTGGAGTGTGGCCACCCTGTCCGGAGGCAGGAAGGCCCTGCCTAGGGTCCTGTCCAGTATCGCCCGAAAAAACTGAAGCCTCTGGGATGGGATCAAGTGAGACTTGGAATGGTTGATGGTAATACCCAGACAGGCAAAGACCTGCTGGGTGAGGGAGAGGCAGTGCAGGAGTTCCTCCCTGGACAAGGCTGCCAGGAGCCAATCGTCCAGGTATGGGAAAACCTTGAACCCCCGGGACGCAGGTAGGCCGCCACCACCGCAAGGCATTTGGTAAATACTCGAGGGGCAGAGGAGAGGCCAAATGTAAGTGCCTTGAACTGTTAGTGGTCCCCGTGGAAAGCAAAACGGAGATATTTGCGGAGAGACGGGCGGATAGCTATGTGCAGGTAAGTGTCCTGCATATCTAGAGCGCACAGCCACTGGCTGAGCAGAGGAGGGGCAGAAGGCTCTGCAGTGAGAGCATCCTGAACCTCTTGTACTCCACGAAAATGTTCAGGGAACTGAGATCTAGAATAGGTCTTACATCTCCTGTCTTCTTCGGGACCAGGAAGACGTGGGAATAGTAACCTGTTCCTTGCAAGGGAAGGGGGACAGGTTCTATCGCCTCTTTCAGCAAAAGTGCTGAAAATTTCTTCCTGGACCAGAAGATGATGTTCCTAAGAGTACGACGACCTTGGGGGAGGGTGAAGAGGTGGTTTCTGTAGAAACTCTATTAAGTGTCCTTCTGCAATTAGCTGGAGCACCCATGAATCTAATGTTATCCTCTCCCAGCCCGGAAGGTGGAGGGAAAACCTCCCTCCTACCAGTTCCTCCGGGAAACCCAGAGGTAGTGGGAGAGGGAAGGAGTCAGGTGAAGCTCCTGCTGCTTTTTTGGGCGGGGGGGAGCTTGGCAGCTGGGGGGGGCCCCGACGTTTAGTGGCCCTCTTTCCCTGTGGTCTCGCTTTGGGCCGATTCTGTCTGTGAAAGGGACAGCGCTGCGATTGATGGGGATGATACATAGAGTCCACAGACTTTAGTGCTGTCCCCTTCTCTGCAGGTCGGTGATGATGTCCTTGACATCACCCCCAAATAGCACCGAATCCCGGAAGGGCACTTCCTGGATAGCGGACTGCACTTCCGGGACCAACCCTGACACTCGGAACCAAGCGTGATGCTGTAGACCTACGGCAAAAGCTGAGCTCCTACCAGCAGTGTCCACTGCATCATAGGTCACATGAAGAATGTGCTGACTGGCCGAACGTGCAGAGCGGACAAGGTCAGTCACTTCCTGCTTGACCTGAGAGTCCGGAAAGGAGTCCAATTTAAATTCCACCTCACTAAGAATTGCCTTCTGGTAATCCCCCATGTGGCCAACGTAGTTCAGGGCCCTAATTCCCAGCGTGGAGGAAGCAAAAATCTTCTTGCCATACTGGTCCAGAAGGCGGGATTCCTTGTCAGGTGGAGACGAGCTAAGATGTTTGGGCTGAGTTGACCGGCCATGAGCGGCGCTAACCACAACCTAGTCAGCACGAGGGTGGGAGTCTAAAAAGTCAACACCCTCAGGAGCCTGGTATAGCCTGTTTGACTTCCTGGGAAGTGGGGCTAAGGCCTATGGTTGTTTCCATATGGTGGTAATAAGGTCAGCATGAGGCTTGATCCAGGGTGGCACCAAAGTGGGAACTGTCACAGGCAGATCCAGATGCTCATCGAGTTTTTTACGCTGCGGTCTGGCTCCAAGGATTGCCACTTATGTACTACCTGGATCTTGTGAAGGAAGGATCCGGAGGAGTCCTAGGCCGGGGTTTGGACAGAGAGCGTGGCTCGTCGTCTTGCTCGGAACAACCATCAGAAGGGTCCAAGGTGTCCGAGGAAGAAGAAGATGAGGAAGAGGTAGACTCCCTTTCCCGACGAGGGGGAGGAACGGACCCCTTGGGAATCCCTCGGGGAAGCGTGTCCTGCCCCTCTATGGATCCAGAGGGTTTAGCTCTGGTGTCCGGAGGTGGGGAGGGAGTGTGTCGTCGTGGACTTACGGGAACCGGCACCATCGTCGGAAGACAACTCTCCACCTCTCTGGTGAGCTGAGCCTTGGCCTCAGCCCACCAAGAGGCCAGAGTCTCCTGCAAGTCCACCGGCGGCTGAGGGGGATACGAGTATGGACTATACCCGAAAGGCGCGTATCCATAACCCGATGGCGGGAAGCCCGGCGTCAGGTACTGAGGATCCGGGTACTGCGGTGTCTGATATGTCGGCGCCGGGTACTGCGGTCCCGGGTACCCGGGAGCCGGAGGAGCTGCCTGAGCAAACGGTCAAGCCAGAGGCCCCACAGGCAGTTCTGGAGCGGAAGACACGGGGGCGGAGGGCCCAGCGTCAGGGCAACATTGGGGGGTGGGATGTCGTCCGGCGTCGGCAATACCGGCATTTGAGCCGGCGTCCGGGGAACCAACGTCAGATCGGTCGGACCAGAAGGTGGATGGTCTGACGGAGGTGGAACAGAAATCTCAGCATCGCCCAGGGATGGGGGGAGAATCCTCAGGGTCGGGCTGGGGAGACTCAGGGTCCCCGGAGGGCAGCGAAGGCTGTAGGGAGCCAGGAACGATGGACGTGGGGAGGGGGGGTCCAGCGTCGGCTCATCCGCTGTGCGAACGTCGGACGAACCAACAAGCGGCTTACCAGCGGGATCCGGGCGGACACCGGAGGCAGGCCGCGATGGAGGGGCGGCATGGTCAGCCGGAATCGGGGCCACCCACCGCCCCGAAGGGTCGGGCGCCTTACCTACCTTCTCCGTGCAGGCATCGGAGGAGCCAACGTCCGGCTTATCGGGGCCACGAGACCACAGCTTTACTGGGAGCGGAGGCCTCCACAAGCCCGGAGGCGCCCGAAGGGCCCGAGCGCGAGCCAGACAGGCGGGCCGCTGCCGCCTTAGAAGCCTCTAAGGCGGCCGTCAGGAGCGGTTCCTCGGGGGTCGTTACCTGTTTCACGGCGACTCCCGAGGAAGACGAGCCCTTGTCCCGGTGCCTTTCCTTATCCTTTTCCTTGCGATGGCCTTCAGGGGAAGTCAATGCCTGCCGAAGCTTCTTCAGTTCTTTCTCCATGGAGCTCATTTTCTTTTCCAAAATGTGGGCTTCCAGGGACTGCTGCCGCCTTCTCCGGGTGGCCGCGTTACAGCTGAGGCAGTGCTGGCATTTCTCCACTGGATGGTCGAGGCCTAGGCAAAAAAGGCACAGGGAATGGCCGTCCTTGTGCGGGAGTTGGGCGCCGCACAAGTCGCACTTGTTTTTGTGCTCGGAGGGTGTAGGGGACGACATACACTGACGGATACCTGACGAAGGCTAAGAAAAAAAATTGAAAATACTCTGTTAAAAGACCGACGAAGGAGCCTGACGAGCAGGGAACTTTACCGCGAGGCACTGGCATAAGCTAACAGTGGGAAAGAAAAGGAAGGCGGACGTGAGGGACCGCCCCTTAATACTGACGTCTCCTGACGCCGGTCACCTGACATGGGGGAGGTCCCTCGCCAGAGACTGCTAACTAGAAATTTTTCCGTGGGGTCCTGCCGCCCGCCGACGTCAGTCCTATATGTAATTACCTACTGCAAGAGCCCTCTCGAAGTAAGATCTATAGTTCCAAAGGTGTAGCCTAATGGAGGAGAGATTCTAAAAGATTCCACTTTCTGGCCTCTGGGCACAGCATCTCAACTCCTGCTCCTTAGTGCATCAAGTCACATCAAAGTTCTGGGTTTTACAGACTTGAGGGCTACACTTCTGCTGACCTGACATCTATTACATCCCTCCTCCACCTGTATAACAAAGCATAGTTACTTCATTCAGTTGAGAACTGTCACAAGATTGCATTTTCTTAACAAAAAGCTGAGGAGTTCCAACATTACATTTTCACGAACTGGAACCCAAACTAACTCTTTCAGGACTGGTCATTTATCTGGTTCCTGCTGTAATTGCATAGCATATTTGTGTTTTCAATAGCTAGCTCTTAAATTTACACCAGAATCTGGTGTGGGCATGTGTGGAGGGGATCACCACTGGGTCTCCCTGTGTTTTCCCACCTGAGATGCTCCTGACTCAGGAGGCAGTGTTAAGGGATTAAAGCACCTGTTTGGAAACTGGGAGCTCACAGCTGCAAGCCTTACCACAGTCAAATACTCACTGTGTGGCCTTGGGCAAGTCACTTGCCCTCCCATTGCTCCAGTCCATCCAGCTGCAGAAATGAGAAGAAGCAGGACCCCAATGGGAAATGAGACAACATCTCAGCTGAGCTATCCTGGGTAAATAAATTGTAAAACAGAAAAAAAAAAATACAGCTGTGGGGGTTAACATCACAATCTTGTTTATAAACTGTTATCTTTGGTGTAGGAGGTCGATACCAACCCATAAATATTTCCTTTCTCACCCGCATACCTGTCATGTTTGAACTCCTGGGCTGCCCTGAGTAGTTCCTGGATGTTCTTAGTGACCTGCTCCGTTTTCAGGATGACATCCTCTGTACTGGGGAGGCTGGGATCCAAGTCCCTGTCCAACTCCTCAGTCTCGCGGTGAAATTCATCCTTCCCCTCTGCGGTGCTGCTGTCAGTGAAGAAGAAAACAAGAGTACACTTTATACAAAGACATCACCACCAGCAATCTGCACTTGGGTGGGTTGGGGGGGACTTTATCCCACCATTACAAATCTAATGCCCTTCGACTTGTAGACTGCAATAAATACTAAGTAGCCAGAAGCTGCAAGTGTCCTGTACTGTGTGCGCGAAACTAGAGTGTTGGTTAACAGCTGGCTATGCTTGTTGTCCCAGGTAAGTACCACGACAGTCAGTAGCCACATCAGTGAAAAACATGGTCAGCAATGAGTAAGAGAGAATTCTTTTCCCCCCCTCTCTATCAAGCTGCCCCATACCTCCACCTTTTCTCCTACCATATGACTCTTGTGATGGCAACCTGCCAGCCCCATCTGTTGCTCCCCAGTCGGTGGGGATCCACAGAGTGTGGGGCCCATGAGTACCGGCAGCCATCATATAGGCAGCCCAGGAGATGTAGGATTTTTCTGATTTTACTTCAAGTGGGAGCTCTTGCAGCAGGTAATATCAATACGACTAAGCCGCCAGGCGTTGGGACCTCACGGAAAACTTCTAGCAGTCTATGGCGGGGGACCACCCCTGACGGCGTTCCCCCGGCACCACCTCAGATCTTACCTGTGTCAATCTTGACTGGCCGGAGACAGGTACCCCATGGGAGATTTTTTTTTTTGAGGGAGGAGACGGCGCAGTCAGTGCCACCAACGCATTGCGTGGCACTCGTGGGTTGGCCAGTAATGGCCGTTGGATCCTCCTCCACCTCAGTTCTGCTTCTCCCGCCGTCAAGACAGCACCCTCAGTCAAGAGTTCTCTGCGCGGCCTAGTATTTGTCGACGACTCGATGCCGTTCTTTCTCCACCGAAGTCTTTACATACTAACATACTAAAATGCCAGCAGAATAGGCCTAGCGGTCTTTCGTGTCTGCTCGTTTGGTCAGCCCCCACCCTGGGAGCTGACCTTGCTGCCCCCCTCGCCCTCTCTGGTTTCCCCCTTCCCAGTCCCAGATATTCTTGCTGCACTGGACTTTGCTTCCAGAACCCTTCCCCTGTACCTGTCCCACCCCCTCTTGAACCCCTCCACCATCTCTGCCTCCACCAGCCCCCTGGGCAGCGCATTCCATGGCTCCACCACCCTCTCAGTGAAGTAGCACCTCCTCCTTTCTCCCCTGAATCTCCCCTCCAGCTTCCACCATGCCCTCTAGTTGCCCCCCTCCTTCCTTCAGATCACCCTGACTGCTCCTCCTCTATTTACCCCCTTCATGTACCTGAAGACCTCTATCATGTCCCCCCGGTCCCTTCTCTCTTCCAATGTGTACATATTTAGCACTTCGATCCTCTCCCCATAGGTCCTGTCCTTCAAGCCCCAGATCATTTTCGTTGCCCTCCTCTGGTCCCTCTCCAGGAGTTCAATGTGCCTCTTTAAGTGTGGCCTCCAAAACTGCACACAGTACTCTAGGTGTGGCCTCACCAAGCAGTTATACAGAGGGAGTATCACTTCCCTCCTTCTGTAGGTGATCCCCTAGTCATGCACCCCAGCATCCTGTTGGCCTTGGCCGCTGCCCTCCTACAAGTCTCCGAGTTGTTCATCTTGACATCCACCATCACCCCCAGGTCCCTCTCAGCCATCGAGACTTGTAGCATCCCCGGGTGTACACTTGGCGCGGGTTTCTGGCTCCCAGGTGCAGAACCTTGCATTTGCCTGCATTGAACCTCAGCTTCCATTTTCTAGACCACCTTTCTAGAGCCTCCAGGTCCCCCTGTAGGGCCACCTTCCCCTCCTCCCCATCCACCACCACCCCCAGTTTTGAGTCATCCGCAAAGAGACTCATCTCACTCCTGATACCCTTCCTTATGTCAAAGATGTAGGCGTTGAACAGGAGGGGCCCAAGGACCGATCCCTGAGGGACCCCACTAATGACCTTCCTTGGGGATGAGACTAACCCGCCAACCAACTGCCTATCCATCTGATCATCTGGTTCCCCACTCCATTTCTCCCAGCTTATCCAACAGGCCCCCGTGAGGAACAGTGTTAAACGCCTTGCTAAAGTCAAGAAAGAGGACGTCCACCGGTCTACCCAGGTCCATGGCACTCGTCATCCAGTCACAGAACTCCACAAGGTTTGTCTGACACAATTTCCCTGGGATGAATCCATGCTGTCTATCATCCAGGCACCCCAACTTTTCCAGGTCCCCACCTAGCCTCTCCTTGACAATGCCCTCCATCACCTTGCTCACCACCAATGTCAGGCTGATGGGCCTGTAGTTCCCTGCCACCTCCCTTGATCCCCCCCCCCCTCGTGGATAGGCACTATATGTACCACCTTCCAGTCCTGGGGCACCCACCCTGTCCTCCAAGAGGTGCTGAAAAGCTCCGCCAGGAGTTTCGCCAGGACATCCGCCAGTTCCTTCAGCACTCTTGGATGTAATTTATCTTTGACGCCGTTCTTTCTCTACCACGGTTCTGCTGCAAAAAACTACCCGCGCCATTCCAGACTGGTAAGACTTTTCCTTTTTATTTTATGGCGTTGAGTCTTTTCTAGGTTGTTCTTTTTAAGTTACTGTATGCATCATGCCTGGTCCTTGGGACAAGAAATGGTCAAAAACGTGTCGGCCTCCCATGCATTGGTGTCCCTGCAGCCAACAGATCTCTGTTACTGACCAGCATGACGTTTGCCTTTCCTGCTTTCGACCTCAACACGACATGGATTCCTGAGATGCCTGCTTCTCTGTGGACTGCTGAGTTCTGGAGCACCACGCATTAAAAGTCGTCAGAGCTCCGCCGACATTCGGGGGAGGGGGTGGCGACACTCGCGTCGGTCCAAGTGTAGGACACTCAACCCTTTATCCGGTTCCCTTCCCAGGCCTACACGGTCCAGTGAAGAGGAGACCTCTTCTTCTTTTTCTTCTTGTCTTGCCATAGAGGAGGTTCCTTCCATGGTGCCGAAGGTCCGGGCCGGGAGCACCGCCCTGGCAGTCACCTCTTTTGAGGTGCAGGCTCCCCCGTTGTCCACGGCTGCGGGTCCCAGCATGGAGCATTCCTTGGTGCTGCCCAATAGCGCCACCTCGGATCCCAGGGCCATTTGCGGCGCTGGGGATCAGGACGGCACCATGAGGGGTGCAGGACCAGGTTACGGCGCTGTGACTGGGGGAACTCCCGGGGCTGCTGGTCCGGAGCACTTCTTGATCATCTCCTCTTCAGAATCAGATCCAGACTGGAGGCCTGACTCTTTGGAGTCAGATGATTCCCCACAGCCTAGCATCCTTGTGCCTCCCCACATGCCCCCTCCTACAGCTCTGGTGACTTGTGCCGATTCTCAAGCCGATGGCAGCTTAGGGGGTCAGCTGTGAGTTGGTGGTCCCGCTGCTGCAGGTGTGGCGACTGGGTTCCTGAGTGAGGGGGTAGCTGCCGTCCCTGGTGCTGTCCCCCCTCTCAGAATGAAGATCGAGCCCCCCCCCCCTTCTGCAACCTCCTTGGAGGGTCGTCTGATTGGGGCTCATGACCATCTGGGTTGGGGGCTCTTTGGCACAGGGTGCGACGAGGAAGAGAGCTTTCTCGAAGTTGACTGGGTTGAGGGAACAGGGCAAAGGACATCAGCACACTCCCGGGGTCGGGGCAGGAGCCATAATGCTGAGCCCGGTCTCCTCCCTTTGTCCTCTTCTAGGGAGGTCTCATTTGGTGGGGCTGAGGACCACCCTTCTGGATCCATGCGGCCCTGGTCCCCTCACAGGGTAGCTCACCCTACAGGGTTATGTCCTGACCGATGTGTGTTCCTTAACAGGTCGGTGAATTTACAGACCTGCGAATTCCCGCTGATGCCAGGTTCTCCTGTAGATTCCTCTAGCCCTGGCAGAGACACGTCACATCAGGTGGCAGGTTTTCCCATGCCTCTGCGTCCAACTCCCCTTCTCCCAGGCCACGTGGGTCCTCTGGGGCCTTTGACCAGTTCAGATCTGGAGCTGCAGCTTTTTCACAATATGTTAGGGTCATGGACGAGCAGGTCTTCCAACCAGTTCCCTCTCTGCAGCTAGAGTCTGAATCTACAAGTTCCTCAACCTTCTTGTCTTCCTCCACAGGGGAAGAGGAGCCCTTTGTCCATCTGTCCTCAGACGCTGATCAGGCCCAGTATCAGTGCTTCCTTTCAAGGCTGGTCAGGGACTTGCACCTCTCTCGTTATGCTCGAGAGAATACTGAGCGTGCGACGTAAGCCTTTCTAGGCCAATACGGGGCACATCATTTGGTGGTCCCTTCTTGGCCGGTTCCTTTCCGGCAGGCAGCATCATACAGCGCCTGGCAGCTTCCATACTCCTCAGAACCAGCCCCTATGGACTGCCACAGGCGGTATTATGCAACCCAGGGTCTCCAGGCTCTTTGCCTCATCCACCTTCTGGACTGACATGTCTGGACACCCCGTCCGGGTATAGATGCCCGGTCCCTGACCAGCCCCCATACAGACTCTCGGGAGTTTGATCAGCTGGGGTGGAGAGTTTTCTCCTCAGAATGGATGGTGCTTGCTATCATCTCACATCAGGTGCACGACGCTGCCTACAACAGGCATCTGTGGGCGATGCTGGGCCAAGCACTAGCATCACTGCCCAGTATCAGAGGCTATCTGGCAAGCCATAGCCCTCTCCTCGATAGGCCTGAAGTTGGCGAGGCACCAGTTAAAATCATCTTACGATGCCAATGAGGTCACCTCCTGGTTTGCGGGGACAGTGATCTGCATTAGGCAGACAGCATGGCTTCGCCTTTTGAGGTTGTCGTCTTTGGCTTGGCGCAGGTCACTTGCCTCCTCCTTCCAGGGAACCCATCTCTTCTCCTGCAAGGCGAGACAGTAACTTCAGGGGCACCTTCCTTCCCCTAGGATTCAGGGGACCCCATGCCTTGTCCTGACCAGTCCCAGCTCTAACTGCCTAGCGAATGGTTCCCCCACAATTCTTCTCCAGGGGAGGGACTGAGAGATATTATCACTTCACGGTTTCTCGGACCCCCTTTGGGGGAGCTCGATGCTCACCTAACAGTGATGAATGGTGAAGACTTAAACAGGTAAGATATGAAAATTACATACCTACTGTAATTCTTTATCTTCCTGTGTATCTTCACCATTCATCACTGAATCCCTCCCACCTTCCCCTCACAAGGCCTCAGTCCCTGAGCCATACCACCTCCCTACTCGCCCCCTCCCCCTTTTGAATTATTCCCCTCCTTTCTGGCAGGCCACCAGTAGGCCCTTGGGGGAGTGCTGGAAAGGGGTGAGTGGGGCCCCTTTAGGGTTCCCCCCCCTTAGGGTCTTCTGGTGGGCCCCTCCTCTATCCTGAACTGTTCTGTGGGATGCAGCCATCCCATGAGTTCCAACTTTCAGTCTCCAGGATTGGGTGGTTCTGGGGCTGGCCGTAATTCCCTCGCCCCTTGTTGTCTTATCTCTCTTACCTTCCCCTGTGCGAATGGTATTTTCTTAGGGGTCCCTTCTCTCCCCACGACAACCTGTTTTCTCCTTACAGTAATGGGGAGGGAGTGGGTTTTCCCCTTGGGAGTTGGGATCAGGGCTAGGGAGAACCTTACCCATCAGAATTATCCGAATCTTCGGAACCTCCCCATAATCCATCTTTTGGTGATCTCTGATCAGCCCTTGTCCTGATGGGTCCTGGCCTCCCTCCCTCGTCCCACTCTCCCTAAAACCTCTTTTTCTATCCCTTTCTCTCTTCTCCCTTCCTACCTTTGGTCGTCCAGGGACTGGGGTCTTCTCGACCCATAACCTACAGGTCCCTCTCCTCTCGTCAGCTTATTCTTTTTCAGTTGCTCCTTTCCCTTTTACTGTCTGTTGGGCTCTCCTGCCTCGCCCTTATTATCTCTATACCTTCTTTGTGTCTGTCTCCCCAGCGTGCAGAACTGAAGTGGAGGAGGAGGATCCAACAGCCGTTACTTGCCAACCCACGAGCGCCATATAATGCATTGGCCTCATGGACGGCGCCAGCTCCTCCCTCCAAAAAAAAAAATCCCATGGGGTGCCTGTCTCCGCCAGTCCCCAATAGTGATGAATGGTGAAGATACACAGGAAGATCAAGAATTACGGTAGGTATGTAATTTATTTCTTTTCCACCGTCGACCCTTCTTTGCAGCTCAACAGGCGTCCTTTTTGCAGTTGACCGCCATTTTACTGCTGCACAGTTATTGTTACCCCAAATGGTTTTTCTCCAGTTCCAGTGCATGTCTTCTCAGCAGCCCGGAAGTCGAGAAGTTACGCGATGCGTAAGCAGATCCAGCGAGGGACGGCCACTCCGCTTGCCTGAGCTGTCTTGGTCCGACCACCAGCCAGACGACTGCCCGCACTGCCAGAAATTCAACAACAAGACCCGCATCCGCCGCCTAAATACACTCAAGGCCTACCTGCTGGAGCAACAAGTGACTGTCCTGCACAGGACCCAGTCAGGACAAAGTTCTTCATCTTCAGCTAGGGACTCCTCCCCCAAAGAGAAGAGATCAGGCGGGAAACATCACCACAGGGATAAGGAGACAGCCAGGTCTGAATCCCGCCCTAGGTCCCCTCACAGGCCTTCTGCTTCTTCCACCTCCGGCAGGAGGTCAGAATCCATTTCCCCCAGGTTCAACAGCTGTTGCTGGGGCTTCCTCTAAGAAGACTACCGCCTCCTACCATTCCAAAGGTAAGAAGTCTTCTACTCATGGGCGTTCATCCGTCCAAGTACCCTTGGCGCATAGGCCCCACGAGCAAACGCATGGGTCGGCACCAGAGGGACGGGTGTCTCTTTTGGGCAAGAAAGCAGATACTGCTGCCCCAAAGTCCTCAGGGTTGTCTGAAAGGCACAAGGGGTCAGATGACTCCTCTAGACGCCAGGAGGTCGTCAGGTACCAAACGTCTCCTCCACCCAAAAACAGGGTGATGTTGGCCTCAGAGGGTCGACAGACTACGGGCCACTCAGACTCCACGTCAGAAACATGTACCACTACCAAAAGAGTGCCCGTCTGCTCCGAAAGACCGGACGTCCGATCAAATGCCCAGTGCCCCAAAGGATAAGACACCTGGGCCTAAGGATAACCAGCCGCCCCCTCCTCCTCCTCCCCCAAGGAGCTGGATGCCAGACCCCAAGGAGGCTCGGCACCGCCAGATCAGGCTCCACTGGCCCCAGTGCTCGAGGTACCCGAAGGCAAGGAGCCTCAGAACCAGACATCAGCACCCAAGGCGCCATAGGGTCAGACGCCAGGCTCCTCAAATGTCCCTACCCCGCCACCACCAGTCGTCCCACTGGCAGACGCGGGGGCTCTATTTAATGCGTGGTGGAACACTACCAAGAGGGACTTGATGCCAAGGCCAAGAGAACCATCCCCTGTTCCAATACCGCCCAGGGAACCATTGCCGTAGAGACCCAGGTGACCTCCCCCGACGCCAGATCGTCCGTCAACAATGACCAGCGGTCACCAACCCCATGTGACTGGAAGAGGCACCCTTCATTGGTTCCCTCTTCCGTGGGACGTCTGCACTCTTCCTCAGGGGAAGATGCCAGGGACTCTGCATCAGACTATTCCTCGGAGGACGAGCTGCCCTTACCCTCTCTGGATCCAAAAAGGGACTCCCCACGATCACCCCCAGATGATCCATCCTTCCTGGATACAATGAGACACATCCAGGCCCTTAATCAATGGAATATGGAGGAGCTCGACCTGGAATATTGCCACCTGGCTAAATTCCTTGAGGCAAACGACCCGAAACCCCTGGTCATCCCCCATCTGTCGAACCCTTCCAGGACATTACAAAGTTGGCCTGGAAGCATCCGGCTACCACTGCAGCCATACCCAGAAAAGCAGATCAACTCTACTAAGTGAACAGACGAAGGCTGACTCTATGGTGCTCACAGCAGCAGGTGGCAGAGTGCAGCAGCCAAGGCACATGCACTCTTTCATCCCCAGATCCAGAGTCGAAGAAATGGGACCAAATGGGCCGCAAGGTCTGTTCTTCAGCCACCTGCATGGTCGAGTCGCTGAATTTCTTAACGCACGTAGTCACGCATCAAAATTCCCTCTGGACTAAGGCTATGGATTTGGCGAAAGCCCAGCTAGACTCGGAGGGCAAGTCAGAGCTCATTGCTGTTTTAATTATAAGTATTTGATTTATTGTAAAAGTGCTTTTTAAAAATAAAGAGTTGACTGACTGATCGTCATCCAGTCGGGCACCGATGTTGACCAACATGTACTGTGGAGTTCTTATGTCGCGGCAGCAACTGGGGTACATATGAGGAGACATGCCTAGCTGAGGGTCTCTGGTTTCTGTCAAGACTTGCAAGATGCTATACTGGATGCACCCTTCCAAGGGTCTGTCTTTTTTGGTACAGACACAGAAAAGTTCATAACGGGGCTTCAAGATTTAGGCAAGGCAGTGTCTGACGTATATCAAATGTACAGGTCGAAACCGCCAGCAGCTTGGTGCCTCCCCTTTTGCAAGAATCAAGGATAACAGGGCAGATGCCAACAGCAGCATAAAGAAGGATTTAAGAGAAGAGGCCCTCCCCTTGCTCCAGGTACTCAGGGCCCCAAAAGTGCCAAGACGGCCAGACCCCCTTTGCCCACCCCCTCCACCACGGCATGACTCCCTGCCATCCTCCCCTCCTCTGGTGGCGGTGCAAGGGGAGGCAGTAGGAGGGAGGTTCTCCCTTTACTGATCAGGATGGTCCAGCATCACCACAGACCAGTGGGTCTTCCAGATAGTCGAAAGGGGGTACTCTCTGGAGTTCACCCAGATTCCACCTGACAACCTTCCCTCCCACTGCTCCCCCTCCCACGCGGCTCTCCTGCATGCAGAGATACAGACATTGCTTGAAAAGAGAGCTACACAGCAGGTATCCTGAGCTCAAAGAGGCAAAGGGTATTAGAGTTTTACTCCCACTTCTTCCTAGTCCTGAAGAAGACAGGAGACCTCCGTCCCATTCTGGATCTAAGCCAGCTGAATACTTTCATTGAATACAAAAGGTTCAGAATGGTGACATTAGCGAGCCTGCTACCCATGCTCCATCAGGGAGACCAGCTCTGCTCCCTGGACATGCAGGACACTTATATGCACATAAATATCCTGCCGTCCCACAGGAAATACCTTCGCTTCACCTTCCAAGGAGAGCACTACCAGTTCAGGGTGCTTCCCTTCAGCCTTTTATCGGCACCAAGGGTCTTTACAGAGTGCCTGGCAGTAGTGGTGGCAGCCCTCAGGAGAAGGTGTCATTATGTCCACCTCTACCTGGACGATTGGCTTCTCACAGATTCGTCAGAAGACCTATTGTGTCAAATGCTGCGGGAGACTTTCAGTCCATTTCAAACCTTGGGCATCGCTCTGTCTTTCCAAGTCATGCCCATAGTCTGCTCAAAGGCTACAGTACAATGGAGCAGTCCTGGACACCGTCCAAGGGAAAGCCTTTCTTCTTGAAGACCGAGCAGTCAGGCTAAGGGAGGTTGCTCACATGGTGATGGCCTTGAACCAGGTCCCGGCAAGAGTGGTTCTGCAGCTCCTGGGCCATAGTCACAGTTCCCCTCGCTCGTTTGAACATGAGGGTCCTGCAGTGGAACCTCAGAGTTCAATGGGACCAAGGCACAGACAACCTTGATCTGCTGATCAGAGTCTCCAGTGCAATTCGTCAGTCCCTGGTTTGGTGGGTCACCCCAGCTCATCTAGACAAACGGGTTCACTTCCAACGTCCCAGTCCCCAACAGATTCTGACGATAGATGCCGTGGGACTGGGGTGGGGAGCACACCTGGCATCCCACCAGATGAGGGGCTCTTGGAACTCCACAGAAAGGTCTCCACAAAAACATTCTGGAGATGAGGGCTGTCCAGTACGCCTTACAAGCTTTTCAAGGGTACTCTTACCTGGGCCCTTTCTGGTCCAGTAAGACAATAACCCAGTAGTCTTCCATCTCAACAAGCAAGGGGGCACTCATTCTTACCCCCTATGTGTTGGGTTGGAGGTCAGGTGGTCATAAATGGCATGAGCATGTCATTAATAAAAACATATGAGCTCAGCACATGGTATAAGTGCCGAGACAGTCAGCATTAGTAGTTAGACTGCACGAGTCCAGTATGCATATAAATACTGGAACATTTACGCTTTAGACAAATATATTAATTAGATTTCTCTATATATTAGTTAGAGCTTATGAGTCCAGTGTGTGACCCATGCGTTTGCGTGTTTTACAAACACACTGAAACAAGTTAGATCCTCTTGTATGAGCTCAATGTGTAAGCACATTGAGACAGAGTAGCATTTTGTATTTTAATGTTAAATTAGCCATAAAAGGCTCACACATAATACACAGCATTAGTTCACAGGCACATTTTAACCACTAAGGGGTTATTAAAAGGGGTTATGACTGAAGAGTAAAAACAAGGCCTTTGTGATCTTCGTGGTGGAAAGACAGGAAAAGACTGCAACGCAAAGCAACGGTATAGAACCCAGATGTATATTTTGCCTCATACTCAGCATATAATAATATGGGAACAGGGCTACTCTCACGCGATAGCTAGAATTTAAGCTGACAAGGTTATAGGTTAGTTCCTCAAAAGTTAGCAAACAAAGCTATCTTTTTTGGGGCAGATGGCAGGCATCTCACTTTAAGAGGTGTTTTCTATACTAAACAGGAAAGTTACCATGCAAGCTAATTATGAGGTCATGTATTATGCAGAGATGGTCTGTTTGTCCAAAACCAAATATATATGGGCTAAGTTGTTATCAAGTTGTCACACAGTTGGGTACAATGATGCCTTGACATTCCTCCTGTGCCGATCCTACCACCAATGTAAGTATAATTCATATACTATGTGGTAGTAGCAGGTGGCAGAATATCTCAAGGTACAGGTATAAAATGTATTGATATTTTGTATTTGAGTGTTTAACTATATAGTGACTTAGAGAAAAATTTATGAATGCTATATAGATGTCTGTGTTTGCTTTGTGCAACCCTGCGAAATAAATTGGATTTTGTCATCATTTTATAACTGTCTACAAGAACTTTTATTGATAATTTTATCATTTTAAGTAAATCCTCAGATATCAGTTATAACAGATCACAAATCCAACAACTATGCCCGAACAGGGACTCCGGGGGAAACACAGATTTTAAACAACTCAAAACTTTACTAAGAGCTGCAATCTAAACAGTAAATGCACCGTAGGAATTGTGTTCTTAGACACTTCCACAAGGCTAAGAAAATGGGAATTGTAAGTCATGATTCACAACTGACAGTTGTAAATTATGTTGAAAAATATAATGTTGGAGTAGATTCAACTCCCCTACCATGTACTTACTGTATATGTACTCAATGACACCTGATTTGAAGGTTAATTGTTCTAATTGCAGTGAGAAGTTCCTGCAGCTTTTTGTGCCTGCTTGGGCAGACACACATTCTGTGCACAGAGTAATAATGTTTTAATATTAAGGTTAACCTACCTCTCTACTTTAACTTATCTTTCTTCATGCTGCAGCAAAACTCTAATTATTATTTCTGCTATACTTTACATGTGGCTTGATCAATCACATTTGCAGGAGTCTCCTGCTTATTTTTTCAGTCTCAACACATAACATTTCAGAAAGCTTACAAAACAAAGACATTCTCTTTGTTCAAATGATTCACGGTTATACAAGTAACCGTTTTGTTTAAGGGAATCACTACACTGAATTTTCTGCTGAACACTGTGTCATGCTATGTCACAAATACAAAGTATGTGGTTTGCCTTTAAAACTTTTCTCTTCAGACTGAGAAGAATGGTTATGTGTTGTTTTAACAAATACTTTTTCTTAAGGTGCTGCAAATTATGGCAGGTGGGTTCTTCTGCCTTGTGTTTCATGTTATGTTTTGCCTTGCAGCTTCATAATGAATTTGGTACTATTTCATGTTTTTAGTCTAATGGTTTCGTTTTATGATTTTCCCCTTTGATGAAGTGGTTTCTAGGATACTGTATATGTGGCACCGCTCCCATATGTTACAGTATTTGGTAAGAAAGTTTTGCATATGACTGAAGTTTTTAGTATACTGTATCATATAATGTTGTAATGCTTACAGCATGTAGTCCTGCACAGTGCCTAGTTAATTAATTTATAAGTAATATGGGTTATGCGTTTTACAAGTGGTTTGGGCTTGGTATTGCTAACACTAATGAGAGTGTTTAATTATTATGTAAACTTATTTTTCTGTTGGGATCTTCCCTTCAGTCCAAATAACTATTGGTTTGCCGCTGAATTTAATTAAGTTCAACATATTGTTTGAAAAAACTGGGGAGGTGAAAGGCACAATACTCATTTGTTACCCAAAACCGAGAAAGTGTATTTGCAGCTGTTCAATGTTTGGGTATTGCTATTTGTAGTTTTTATGGTACAGTGTACCATATCAATCACAAGAGGGTCCTAATGTTAAGCACCACTACTGAGGAAGAAACATACAGGTTACTCACCTGTAACAGGAGTTCTAGGAGTGGTATATGTTGTTTATCCACACTTCTTGGCAGGTACCTTGCCGCTTTAAGATAGGCCGGAAGGTCTTCAAGATGGCTCCTCCCACCCACCTGGCCGGTAAAACCCTCGGCTCTGCTCCATGACGCCAGATCTAGCGCTGGAGAGGTCGGGTGGGTCATAAGGATGATCAACATATACCATTCCTAGAACTCCTGTTACAGGTGAGTAACCTGTATTTCTAGGGACATGGATATGTTGTTCAATTCACACTTCTTGGAAGACTCCTAGCAGTTCTCCGGGAGGAAGAAGGCAAGGCGCGCACCCCCTACTTAGGAAAAAGGGACTGAAGAACGGAGGCCCCAAAACCAGCATCTCGGTGTGACTCGAGGTCGATGTGGTAATGGGAAATGAAGGTGTGTGCCGACTTCCAGGTAGCAGCCCTGCAGATTTCCTGGATAGGGACATTCCTAGAAGTAGCCACCGAGGCAGCAGAATGGCAGATAGAATGAGTTCTTATCCCTCCGGGAGGCTTCTTGCCCGCCAACCTATAGCAGAGATCAATGCAGGAAGTGATCCACCTGCAGGTCTGCTAGGTGCTGTTTCAGCGTAGGTGACAAAACAGCTGGCGAACCTCTCCCCAGACTTCAGCCATACGCTCTTTATAGTAGGCGGGTGCTCTTCTCAGGTCCAAAGTATGGAACATGTATTCGGCCTCCGAGGTGCAATTCGGGTAGAACACCGGCAGAGTCAACACCTGATTCAGGTGAAACTCCGACATCACCTTTGGAAGGAATTTTGGGTGGGCCGTAGGGCAACATTGTCCCTGTGGAAGACCAGGTAAGAAGACTCTATGGAATGCGCCTGGAGCTCCTCAATCCTTCTGGCTGACGTGATAGCCACCAAGAAGGCGGTCTTCCACGACAGGTGGGAGATATCACACCTGTGCATCGGTTCGAATGGCTTGCCCATGAGCTTGGCCAATACCAGCAGTGAATCCCACGGAGGGGGAGGTTCACGCAACGGAGGGGATATGTGATCTAAACCTTGGAAAAAAACGCCAGACCACCTTCTCCTGCGCCATTGACTGCTTGCCGGCCCGCGCCTGGTAAGCAGAGTTGGCTGCCAGGTGCACCTTAAGGGTCGTTGACAGAAGCCCTTTCTGAGAAAGGGACCACAGGTAGTCCAAAATGTTAGCCAACGTGCAGGACGAGGGGTCCAGTCCCTTGCCCTGGCACCAAATGGAGAATATCTTCCATTTAAAGGCGTAACATTTTCTGGTCGACTCCTTCTTACGGGATGCCTCAACGATGTTGAGGACCTCGTCGGAAAGACCCAAGGCCTGGAACTCTAGCCGCTCAGGAACCAGGCTGTCAGGTGCAGGGATTGAAGGTCCGGATGGAATACCTTCCCCTTGTTGACAGAGAGCAGGTCCGGGAGGGCTGGAAGCCGCCTTGGGAGCCTGGAACTGAGGCTGAGGAGATCTGGATACCAGAACTGGCGGGGCCAGTCTGGGGCTGCCAGAATCACCTGCGCCTTGTCCCGCCTTGCCTTGAGAAGCACCTTGTGGATCAAGGGAAATGGAGGGAAGGTGTAAAAGAGGCCTGGGTTCCACAGCCTCGAGAAGGCATCCCCCCTGCAGTGAGCCCTGTTGAGGGGGGCGGGCATGGAACAGCCTCAGCTTCGCATTCTCCCTGGAGGCAAATAGGTCCACCTGAGGAGTGCCCCAGTGGGAGAACAGATCTTGCACTACCTCTGGCAGGAGAGAGCACTCGTGAGATGCATTGTCAATCCGGCTGATGGCATCGGCCAGACTGTTCGAGGCTCCTGCCACATGGATGGCTAGGAGATCCGCCTCTCCAGGCTGAGCACGAGAGACCATATGCAAAGAGCCTCCTTGCACAGAGGCAAGGAGTGTGTCCCGCCCTGTCGGCTGAGATAGTACTTGGTCGTGGTGTTGTCTGTCTGGACCTGGACCACTTGACCCCGGACAAATGCAGCGAAGGTGGTCAGGGCTAGCGGGACCACTCGGAGCTCCAGCAGGTTGATGTGGCATCGGGACTCCTGAGGGGACCAGAAACCGTGGGCCCTGTGCTCCCCCAGATGGGCACCCCAACCCATCAGAGAGGCATCGGTCATCAAAATGACCGTCGGCTTGGGGGCGGACAAACAGGATACCCTCCTGCAGATGAGCTGGGACGAACCACCACTGCAGGCCGTCCCACATCTCCTGGGTCACAGAGACTGGCTGGTCTAGAAGACTCGAGCGCTGAGACCACTGGCGGGCCAGCCCCCACTGCAGGGGGTGCATATGCCAGCGGGCCCAACAGACCATGCTGGTGCAGGCCAACTTGAGACCCAGAAGGCGCAGGAAGTCCCGAGCAGGGCGCAACTGCCCAACCAGAAATGACTGGGCAAAGGAGGAAAGGAACTCGGCCCTGTCCACCGGGAGCCAGGCCCTGGCTCGGAGAGAGTCAAGTTCTGCCCCGATGAATTTGATCACCTGCGAAGGCATGCGTTGTGACTTGGCCTTGTTAATAAAGAGGCCTAGCTGAGAGCAAACCCGGAGGGCCAGATCCCTGGACCGCTCCGCCTCCAACCTGGAGGGGGCTGCTATCAGCCAATCGTCCAGGTAAGGGTAGACACAGACCCCTCTGTGCTGCAGGAATGCTGCCACCATTGCCATGCATTTGGTGGAGACCCTGGGAGCTGAAGAAAGGCCGAAGGGCATGGCCCAGAACTCGCAAAGGGATCCCTCTGCTCAAAAGCAGAGGAACCGCTGATGTGACGGATGGACTGGAACGTAAAAGAATGCGTCCTGAAGATCCAGGGCACAGAACCACGCCTAGTTCCAGGGATGGTATGATCTGAGCCAGAGGGACCATCCGGAAGGTGCTCGGCCTTAGGAACTTGTTCAGGTCGTGCAGATCGAGAATGGGGCACCAGCCCCCCCCCCATCTGTTTTGGGACCAGGTAGTACCTGGACACAAACCCTGGGCAAAGAAGAAGATCTGCCACATTGCGGACTACCCCCTTTCGGAGGAGCAGAGCTATGTCATCTCGGCGAGCAGACAGAGAGGCTGCGGATCTGGTGGCCCCCCACGGGGCACAGGCTCGAAAAGGGAGGGGTCTGCTCAAATTCCAGAGGCAGGCTCCCCACCGACACTTCCAGCACCCAGCGGTGATGATGGACGAAGCAAAAAGGAAGTGACTGAGCCGGCCTCCCACAGGGGCCCAGGGGAGGTGTGATGGGGTTGGGGGCGGCACCCCAAAACCCATCACTGGGCAGACTTGGAGGAAGGACTGGCCGAGGGGCCGCCCAGACCTTTTCCCCCAGGCTTCCTGACCGAGGAAGTGATGGACTTGGCTTTGGGGCACCAAGAATGAGCTTGCTGGCCCTGCTGCTGGTGTTGTTGGGCCGGACAAGCCGCAGGAGCGGAGGAACGAAAGGGCTTACGCTGCTGGTGACTTTTATCCTTCTGGGGAGATGCGACAGAGTCCAAGGTGGCGTTGGCCTTCTCGATATGCTGGAGGTAACCCTCCACCCCGGGCTCGAACAATTAAGTGCCCAAAAAAGGGACATCTGCTAGCTTGTGCTGAGTATCCGCTGTGAAGGTCGAGATCCTCAACCAAACCCTGCAGCGCATGGCTACTGCGGCCGCTACTGACCAGGCACAAGACTCTCTGATGTCCAGAGCAGTCTGGAACTGTTTAGCCACTGCCCTTCCCTGATCCCAAACCTGCTTGACCATGGTCTGGAGGTTGGCTGGGAGATGAGGAAGCACCTCATCCAAGGAGCCCAACAGGGCATGGGAGAAATGTGCCATCAGAACAGCTGAGCTAGCCTGACAAAGGCCTAAGGAGGCAGCAGCGTAGACTTTCCTCCCAGAATAGTCCAGCTTTCTGGACTCTCTATCTGGGGGCTTGTCCATGTCCCTAGTGTTTCCGGAGCACCGGAACATACTATCGGCTACCAACCCCTCAGCCGAGGGGTGCTCCGAGAAACCGGAGAGGGAGTTGGTAGGGACCCCATACTTGTGGGCCATCCTGGCCGAAGGCAGAAGGACAAGAGGCCGGGCGCTGCCAGAGCTCCATAGCCAGACCCACAATGGCCTCGGCCACGGAGAAGGTCTCCGAGGGGGTGTCCCCTTTGGCCAGGATCTCAGTGAGAGGGTATGTGGCCCGCTTTTGCAAGGGTTCGCGCTTCATCCTGGTGGACTCCCAAGATGAGTCGAAGAATACCCAGGAATGAGGATGGGCTCTCGTCCACCGACAGACCCCCTGAAGATTCCAGGTCGACTGGACGGGATTACAGCGAGGAGTCAGACTCTGAAGAGTCTGCAAACAGCTGCCATCCACCTGAGCCACTCTCCACTCACCCGAGGATGATCGGGGGTGAGTGACTGACAACCTATGGGGCAAACCTTGACCCGACTGAGAATCCTTGGTGGGTGCCCTTGTCATTGGCTGAGGAGGCGGGGGTTCCACCAGTATGGGCAGAGCAGCCAGTTTTGTCTGAGCAATCAGCGCCGGGACTGGCAGCAGGAGACTGCTTCGGCCGATCAGGTGACAGCCACTTAACAGCCGGGGTGGGAGCTGGCACCAGTTGACCACCGGCTAAAATAAGTTACTGCCACATAAGGTCCTCATAGCGTTGACACAATTTGCGTTGAAGCCTCTTGGTTGAGGAGGAAGAAGAGGACGAACGGCAACGCAGCTTTCCGCAATGTCAAGACCAGGACCAACACCGTCAGCGGGACCAAGACCTCGACCATCAACGATGTCGGCGGTGGGCTGAGGAAGGAGCGGGGGAAACCCGCTGATCCTCTGGTTCAGGGTCCTTGGCCGGGGACTTCGGCTCAAGGGTCAAGTCCCCAGAGAGCACCAGTGGTTCCGGTGTCTGAGGAAGAGAGATAGCCTCTTCGGTAGACAACCTGTCAGTGGGTTCGAGAAAGATCTCGGCCTCGTCGACAGGAGTCTTGGCCAGCTAGTCTGACGGGGACTCCGTGAAGCCAGCGGCCCAGGCCGCAACCTCGACCGAAGTCGAGAGGAGACAATCCGGGCAGCAAGAACTCTCCCGCTCCCAAGAACATCGACGCTGGGACTTGCCTTTATGATCCCGTTTCTTGGATCAAGCAGTGAAAAAATCCAGAAGGACCTTCTCCTTTATTTATTAGCTTTTGGTAACCGGGTAAGTGCACTAGGCAACAATCCTGCCTATTTTCAGGCATGACCCGGAGTGCACAGGACATTGGTACACAAATTACA
Organism: Neoceratodus forsteri; assembly: GCA_016271365.2. Classification (NCBI taxonomy): domain Eukaryota; kingdom Metazoa; phylum Chordata; order Ceratodontiformes; family Ceratodontidae; genus Neoceratodus; species Neoceratodus forsteri. The sequence goes on along the minus strand of JADMNL010000030.1, from coordinate 123,899,663 downwards.
GTAGTACATCTTAAAATCAAAGAAAACATAAGGCAACAATAACAAATTAAAATCATACACAGTGGTTAGAGCAACAAATCTGTTACAAAGGATACAGTGCACATTAAAAGCCATATTGTAGCAAGAAATGGGAGTAGGCCCGTGTCACAGGCCGGCAGTCGGGTGTAGTTATGTTATGAGCATTTGCAGTGACCAAGGGCATGAAGGTGAGAGAATAGCAAGCTTTTAAATACTCAGTGGGAGGCAGAATTTGTAACCTGTAGGGGGAGTGAGTTCCAGAACTTAGGTGCAAAGTATGAGAATGCCTGATCGCCAATTTTTGTAGCACAAGGTCTGGTTGAGAGCATAGGGACAGAGGAGGACCTGAGGGTATGGGTTTGAGAGGGACTGACAAAGATCCCGAAAGGAAGCCATATAGGAGGAACCAAGGGGAAGCGGAATAAACGCCGAAGAGGAGCTCGTCGCGGCCTGTGCCGCCTCCTCGAGGGCCATAAGCTGTTCAGTTGTTCCGCGGAGCCCGCCACTGGACACCACCCAATGGGCTCTTCGATGTAACCGGCGGGAACCTCTTCTCCGGTCACCCCAGCTGAAGCCGGGTAGCTCGGTCCTCCAACACCGACTGAGAAAAGGAGAGACACATGTCGCAAGACTGTGGATAGTGGTCAATACCAAGGCAGTAAATGCACGTGGTGTGAGAGTCTGTGTGGGACCTCTTCTGTCCGCAAGGGCATTGGCAGGACCCAGGGACGGACCTGTCTTTCATCGCAGCCACGATAGGTGAAGACCAAACATGAGTGAGTTTTAAAACAATTTTAGGACAAAAATCCGAAGACTCAGAATCCAGGCCTACAAAAACGCAGGAGCGCTAAGGAGGGACCTGAGCTTCCAAGCGGTAAGGAAGATCTGGCATCATGGGGCGGAGGCGAGGGTTTTACCACCCAGGTGGGTGGGAGGAGCCAGCTTGAAGACCTTCCAGACCATCTTAAAGCGGCAAGGTACCTGCCAAGAAGTGTGGATGAACAACATATCCACGTCCCTAGAAATCTGTTTCCAGTGCAGTATTGCTGGTTAAGCATAAGGTTTTAACTTTTTGTGGTTTTGTTTGAACCTTTTAATTCATTTCTTATTCACAGAAGAATGGTCCAGTCAGCCAATACTTCAGTAGTCCTCCATCTTAACAAGCAAGGGGGCACTCATTCTTACCCCCTATGCAGAGAAGCAATGAGAGTATGGGTCTGGGCAGTGGATCACAGCCTGGATCTCACAGAAGTTCATGTTCCAGGAATCCACAACGTCCTCGTAGACAGCCTAAGCCTCTCTCGATCTCAGAGCCACGAATGGGAACTACTGCAAGAGGTCATAGACAACCTCTTCGAAAGGTGGGGTCAGCCGCAACTGGACCTTTTTGCATCCCCACACAATGCCAAACTGCCCAATTTAGGCTTGCTAGATCCAGGACCTGGTGTTTTTTGGCGAGACCCATTGTCCCTCTCTTGGACAGGGAGGTTTCTGTACGCCTTCCCACTTCTTCAGAGAATACTGCTCAAGTTGCAGGCAAAAGGTGCCCGAATGATCCTGGTCGCACCCTTCTGGCCTTGGCAGATTTGGTTCCCACTGTTACAGCAGCTGGCATCGGAACTGCCTGTTCCGTTACCCTGGTCAACTCATGTGCTCTCCCAGGAGCACAGGACACTGGTCATCCAGTCCTCCGATCCTTGCATCTACATGCATGGCTCCTGCAGACTTAGCTAGTGACAGGTTTGGAGTGTCCTTCAGAGTGGCAGAGGTTCTCATGGTAATGAGAAAGCCCTCTATTAGGGCAACGTATGCCATGCAGTGGAAGCGTTTCTGCTTGTGGGCATCCCCGTTCTCTGGATCCCCTCACCTGTCCAGTGGAATCTGTGCTTGAGTATCTCCTTTCCCTCTTGGACTTGGGTCTTAGCTACTCGTCCATTAAGGTGCATCTCTGTGAGCTGTCAGCTTATCATGCACCTCTGGATGGGAAGACTCTGGCACAGCTGGCTCTATGCAAGACTTTTTAAGAGGAATCTTGCATATCAAATCCCCCAGGAGCATAGGTGCCGGAACCGGGGCGTAGCACTCCACTTTTATTTCTGTATGGCAAAAACTAGCAAAGAAAAAGTGCCCTTTGTACCCCTCATAAGTGCCTCTTTGATTCTCAGCCCCCTCACCTTTTACCATCTTCCGGCACCCTTGCCCAGGAGAGATCCCATTCCACCTTAGGACCTCTTGTTTGTGTTAGAAAAGCTTACCTTGTCCCCCCCTTTGAGCCAGCCGCAAGTTGCGAGCTATGCCTCCTATGTTGGAAGTCGCTATTTTTAGCTGCCATTATTTCTGCTCAGAGGATTTTCAAGCTGCAGGCTCTGATGTGTAAAGAGCCATCTTACTTCAAGAAACAGCTCTTGCAGCAGGTTACACCATAAGGACTGAAGCCGGCAGGTGCCAGGACTCCACGGAAAAATTCTAGCAAGCAATATCCAGCGGGGGACCACCCCCGGTGCCGGCCCCGCCCCTGACGTCCGGCATCATAAAAAAAGGGGCGGTCCCCCAACATCCCTCAGTTCTTTTCCCACCGTCAACTCGCCAGCATTGGTCTCACGAACACCTCTAGCAGATAAACGACGCTTGAAACTAAGTATTTTTGTTAAAATTCACCCGCATGTCTTCTTCTCAGACTCCTTCTACCGAAGGACACCCCTCGAAATGCACTTGCGGCAAACAGATCCCGTTTAAGGACTGCCACATGGCCTGTGTGCGGTGCCTAAGCACAGAGCACGACATTAAGGCCTGTTCCATCTGACAACAGTTCAACAGCAGGACCAGGGATTCCTTCTCGAAGAAAAACTAAAGGCTATGGAAAAAGACCCTTCCTCCGGGGTCCTCCCACCACAAGTCCGGGAAACACCACGAAAAGCACTAGGACAAGGATAGGGCCAGATCCCCAAGTCAGGCCTCTGAATCCAGGGCCAGTTCCAGCTCCATAGGTTCCCCTCCCAGGCTTGCTCTCAACCCCCTCTGGTGAAGGTACGGTCTTTGGGAGGCTCAAGTACAGTCTCCCTTTAGCCTCTTAAAATTAAAAAGGATAGCCGGATGTCCGGTTTGACTGCCAGGCCTGAGGCCTCGGACCGGCATAAGTCTAAATCGGCCCCAAAGCAGGGTGCCGATGTGTTAGACTGACACTGGGACTCCGACCACCATTCAGTTTCCCAGCCTCCAAGAGGGCCTGACGCCCCTCCAAGGAGGGCAACTGAACTGACATCCCTCAAGCGGACCTCAGAGCCCAAGCGGGCGACCGACCTGACGCCTGCAAAGTGGACCAAAGAACCGACGCCAGCTCCACCTACACCTGCTGACACCGGTCGTCGTGGGTCCTCAGAAGAGGAGGTCAGAACCCATATTCCTGACGACTAGACAGGTGACACTGAGGATGTCGGGCTGCCCCGAGAACAGACGCCTGACCCGGCTACACCCCAAGGTCCAACACCCAAGCCAGTCGACGGGCAGACACCGATGCCTGGTCCATCGTCCAGCCTGAATCTACAAGAGGTGAAAGATCTCTAACTTTTGGTGGGACACCATCAAAAAGGACGTGGTGCCCTCCAAGCCTCCACAGCCTCCTCCTAAGAAGCCAAGCAACAGGGTGTCTCCTGAACCCAAGGAGCCTACCCCACCTCCTAGGGGCAGATCCCGGGAAAGGAAAATTACCCCCTCCAGGTCTCCCAGTGACTGCCCACCAAAATACCCAAGAGGCAGATGCCATACTCCACTAGGGGACGACTCACGGCCGGATACTTCAGACACTTCGAGGTCACCCTCCCCGATTAGCCTCCCATCACCAGACCCAAGGGACCTACCCAGCTCACCACTGGATGATCCCTCTTTCTCTGATATCATGAGGCACATCCAAGAGAACATGGGGTGGGAGACGGAAGACTTAGACCCCGAAAGACAGCGCCTCGCAAGATACCTCATGCATAAAGATCTTAAGCCTGTGGGGGTCCCACCACTGGTGGATACAGTCATGGATGTCACCAAGGCAGTGTGGAAACATCCTCATTCCACTACAGCAGTACCCAAGAAGGCTGACCACCTTTATAGTGCACCCATGGAGGACCCTTACTTGGCACAACAGCCTTTGGACGATTCTCTAGTCATTACAGCCTCACACGACCAGTCTCAAAGACCTCAGCACCTGAGCACTCAGCCACCAGACCAAGAATTTAAACAGCTAGATTCATTGGGGAGACGCATGTACACGACTGCTACATGCTCTATCAGGTCTCTCAGTTACTTCACGCACATGGTGCAATTTCAGAATGCCCTGTGGGAACAGGGCCAGGACCTCATCAAGGAGTTCCCGGAGGGCAAGAATAAGGAGGAGCTTCTCAACCTCCTCTGCACTGGGTCAGACGTGGGGACCCCAGTCCTTCGAGCCGCCTACGACTCAGCGGACTCGGCGGCCAGGGGCGCTGTCACAGGTGTTTGTCTCTGGAGACACTCCTGGCTGAGGGTCTCCAGATTTACCTCGGACGTTCAGAAGAATGTCCTGGACATCCCATATGCTTGTTCGGACACATGGCAGCAGCCATCGCGACAGTTCCCCTAGCTCGGCTTCATATGAGGATTACCCAGTGGACGCTACAAGCTCAACAGGACCAAAAGCAGGATCAACTGCATCGGCTAGTCCGGATCACGAATGCCATTATCCGAGACTGGCAATGGTGGCTCTCGTCCCAGAGCACCTTTCCAGAGGAGTCCCCTTCTTAGCGTCTGCTCTAACTCTCTCTCCACAGACGCTTTGGGGTCCAGTTGGGGAGCCCACCTGGAAGGAGTCAGGACCCAGGGATCTTGGCTAACCCTGGAGTCTCACCTCCACATCAACATGCTCGAAATGAGGGCAGTCCTGTATGCCCTACAGGTCTCCTGCTGTTACAAACAGACAATACCTCGGTGATATACTATATCAACAAGCAAGGAGGCACTCACTCCTGCCCTCTTTGCAGGGAGGCAAAGAGGGTGTGGGATTGGGTATTTACAGCACGGCGCAGAAATCACTGCAGTGCATGTTCCCGGTGTCAACAACACCGTCGCAGGCCAAGACCCATGAATGGGAAATGCTGCAAGAAGTAGCAAAGGATCTGTTCCGCAGATGAGAGACACCAGACTTAGACCTCTTTGTGTCCCCATGCAACGAAAAACTGCCCAATTTCTGCTTGCTAGATCCAGGGCCTGGTGTTTTCTGACGAGAAGCGTTGTCCCTCTCCTGGACGGGCAGGTTCCTCTATGCTTTCCTGCCCTTCCCTTTGATCCAGAGGGTTCTACTGAAGCTCCGCAAGGAGGGAGCACCAATGATCCAAGTGGCGCCCCTTTGGCCCAGACAAATTTGGTTCCCACTCCTGTATCAACTGGCCCAGGAACCACTGTTTCCTTTGTCGGTCAGCTCACACCTGTTGTCCCAGGAAGCCAGCTCCCTGGTCCACCCGAACCTCGGGTCACTGAACCTGCATGCCTGGCTCCCAAGGACATAGTCCTTAGACATGGGGTTTTGCAGCAGGTGACTGATGTAGCAGCAAGAAAACTCTCTACGCATGCCACCTACACCATGAAATGGCACAGGTTTCATCTTTGGGCTCAGGACCACGGCTTAGCCCCACTTGACTACCCCAAGAAGTCAGTAGTGGACTACCTCCTATCCCTGTATGAATCAGGACTAGCGTATTCCTTCATAAAGGCACATCTCTGTGCCATTTCAGCATACCATTCCCCGGTAGGTCAGAGGTCACTAGCGCAGCGAGAGGCCTCCCGTGCTTTCCTGCGTGGCATCCTCCATTTGAGACCTCCTATCAAGGATCCAATTCCCCCTTGGGATCTTCTTTTCATCCTTGAGCAGCCTCGGACTGAGAGCTGCGTCTACCTTCTTGGAAGACACTATTTTTAGTTGCGGTTACTTCTGCTAGAAGAATTTCTGAGCTTCATGCGCTCATGTGTAAAGAACCGTACTTGGTTTTTCACAAGGACAGAGTGTCCTTAAGGACAGATCCTAAGTTTCTTCCCAAGGTGGTCTCAACCAGGATATGGACCTTCCGGTGCACTATCCCAACCACTCTAACCCAGGGGAAGCTCTCTTGCACACATCAGATGTGCATAGGATCCTCAGGTACTATCTAACCAGAACCTAATCCCATCACCGATCAGATCAGCTTTTCTTAGTTGCTCACAGGATACAAGGAGCACCTGTATCGAAGCAAACGCTGTCCAAGTAGCTGGTCAAATGCATCACGTTCTGTTACCAAAAGCGCAACAAAACCTTTACCAGGATCGGTAAAAGGACATTCCATGAGGAGGGTGGCTACCTCTTTTGTGGCGCTTAAGAACGTCTCTACATCAGCCGTTTGTGCGGCCCCTACTTGGAACACTGTACATACCTTTATCAGGCATTACAGTTTGGACATTGCTTCTAGGCATGGAGCTGGTTTCAGCCTTGCTGTCCTTCAAGGACTTTTGTCTTAATTATGATTCACTCTAGGATTCCTCCTATCCTCCTCCAGAACAGGGTATTTTGTTCCCTTACTGCTTGGAAAATCAGTCCTTATGGTGTAACCTGCTACAAGAGCTGTTTCTCAAAGCAAGGTAGTACAGTTACGTAAGAACTTACCTAACAGCAGAGCTTCAAGAACAGCTCTTGCAGCAGGTAGTTTCCCTCCCATCTTCCCCTCAGGAAGTTTTGTCTTAAGACTTGGCGTCTCAGATGCAATCAGATTATTGTTTTCATGGGTCTTCCTTTGGAAGCAGATCCTTGGTCTCACCTTCAGAATACACTTTTATGCTGGGAGTCTCCGGTGAGAGAATTGAGGGATGATGGGGGACCGCCCCTTTTGTATGATGCCGGACGTTGGGGTATTGCTTGCTAGAATTGTTCCGTGGGGTTCTGGTGCCTGCCGGCTTCAGTCCTTATGGTGTAACCTGCTGCAAGAGCTGTTCTCGAAGATCTACTGTTATGGTATGTTCTTACATAACTGTACTTTATCTTGTTTTTCACAGGGACAGGGTAGCTCTGCGCACAAATCCTAAGTCTCTTCCGAAGGTAGTGTCTGAGTTCACTTTGAACCAAGACATCCAGCTACTGGTTTACACCCAGAGTACTCAGAGAGGAGGCCTTACTACATACTCTGGATGTACACAGAGTTCTTAAGTTACTACCTTACTCGTACCAGTTCAGACAGATAGAGCAGTTGTTTGTCTCTTTTGCCCAAAGGACAGTAGAGGCACCAGTATCAAAACAGACGCTGACCAGGTGGCTCAAAAACTGCATCACATTCTGTTATCAGAGGTACAATAGACCCTTGCCGGGACCGGTCAAGGGTCACTCCACCAGAGGGGTCACAGCATCATTCGCATCCTTTAGGAATGTCTCGTCAGCGGACCTTTGTGCAGTCGCTACTTGGAGTTCAGTATGCACTTTCGTTAGGCACTATAGTCTGGACATTGCTTCCAGGAGAGCAGGCTTTGGTCTAGTGGTCCTTCAGGAACTTCTCTCCTGAGGTGCCTAGGGCTTTTCCTTAAGACAGTCCTCCACCCTTCTGACCTGGGTCTCTCCTTTGGGTATTGTTTGGGACTCAGTCCTATTGGTATTACCTGCTGCAAGAGCTCCCACTCGAAGTAAGATAGTACAGTTACGCAAGAACTTACTTCAAACAGTAGATCTTCGAGAGGAGCTCTTGCAGCAGGTGGCTTTCCCACCCACCTGCCCCCAGGGATTAGTATTTCTTTTTCTCTTTGGGGGATGGGAGATCCTTCCTCATTTCTCCATCTTCATCTCAGACGGGTCTCTGGCAGGAGAACTGAAGTGGTGCTGGGGGACTGCCCCCTTTATACCACAGCTGACGTCGGGGCAGAGCCAATCTTGGGGCGGTCCCCCACCATAGACTGCTAACTAGAAGTTTTACGTGGGGTCCCAACGTCTGGCAGCTTAGTCCTATTGGTAGTACCTGCTGCAAGAGCTCCTCTCGAAGATATACTGTTTCGGTAAGTTCTTATGTAACTGTACTTTTTTTCTCCCGTTTCCCAAGCCCTCCCATCTTCCAGATGCTGAGCAGTACCCTATGAGGCCTCATACACAGTGACATCACTGTAGAGGCAAGCTCCCTGCACTGCAGGGGTCACTACTGTGGCAGAAGCACACCACCATCCCTCCCTGGCTGAGTGCACTGCTGCACCAGATCCAGCTGCCGAGTTTGTTCCCGAACACGGATCGCCAGCACAGGAACACAACGCACTACCCGTTGGGTCACCGGGCAGACCATCAAGAGAGCATTCTTGTCCCCTTTTAGAACTCTGCATTTCAAAGACAGTTCAATCCCCCTCCCCATCTGTGTAACCTCTGTAACCGAGCACCAAGTTACACTAGATCAGTCTGACCCTGAGCAAGTCACTTAACTTCCCTGTGCTCCCAGGTTGCACCTGTAAAGCTTTCAGCTTAGTGTGTCTTACCTGCCTAAATGATTGGTGTCTGTGGCCTTGACTGTAAACCTCAGTGTAAGGCACTTTATGTGAAGGAGTGCGAGGGAGCAATGCCAGTTTAACTGGAGCTGTGGCTCACGGTTTGGATTTGCTAGTTATCTATCCACATTTAAATAGTGATAAGATTAGCTTTAGTGTTCTACAGTTAACCAGTGACTCTTCAGCAGCATCTTTGTTAATAACTGTTAATTTAATTAAAAATCCTTAGGCTGCCGCCGACAAGATATCTTGTCCTAAAAACCTATGCGTTCTAAATCTGCCGGCAGCCTAAGGGTTACGAAGGGACCTGCTAGAAGTAGCTGACTCAGTCAAGCACTTCAGAGCAGGAAGTCCTGACACCGGCTCTCAGTCAGAATCTACTTTTCAAACTTGCATGGAGCTGCTTTCTCCTTTTGAGTTGCTCCCACAGACAGTAAGATTAGATCAGCATTTCTCCTTGAACGATTATCAGAAATGAGTGGAGGGCGGGTTAAAAGATAAAAGCACAAGTAAGGTATAATATGATACTGTTATGAGTTTATGAAAAGTCGATTCATTTCCAGCTGGTGTCACAGTTAAAAGGAATTTTTTTTTTTTTAAAACATTATCTTTTTTAAGTGATGGTTAAGTATTCTATGGGGAGAGGCACTGCTGCCTACTTTTTCCTCATAACTGTATCTTCAGTCATATGTGGACATTGGCACAGCAGGCTTGGCAGCAGGTATTCTGCTGCTCTTCTCACTTCTTTTGTACATGTGAAACTATTTATTTATTTAAAAGTTCCATCAGGAAGGCATACTGACCAGGCTACTGCTCGATTCCAGATGCGCGGGGAGGGGGGACGACATCGGAGAGCATACAGAATTTATGCAACAACAATGTATTGGAACAGCACATGAACAAGGTGAGCAACAATTACAAACATTTTACAATACAGTGGCAATTAGAAAAATGCAATCACATGGAATTAAAATTAGAGCTAGTTTGCAATGCCCAAAATCAGCGGCTTCAAACAGACAGCATATCCTGCCAACCTTGCCCAAACAATGGGATCTGCAAGCCCTGCACCATGGGGGAAATACTTAAGGAAAGTTTTTAGTGCCACCAGATACAGTTAAGTTCTACTGACTTTAGCCAGATCACTGGTTTCCAACATTACCATGTTCCTGTCACTGACATGATGTCTGAATAAGCACTGCTATGTGGGGAGAACCGGTAAGAGCCTTACCTCCCTAATAACTCGTGCACCTGGGTGTTGTCGTAATCGCTGTCAGTCCCACTGCCATGTTTGTCTGATCTGGATGTCTGCATATCAGAAACAGAACATACAAAATTTAGCACCTGAACAGTGCTGGCTGCCAACATTTGAGCATCTTGTACATGTACACTCCTGAATATGATCACAGTATTTTCACTGCTGGCCATCAGGTGTCCGTTTTGTTGGCCATTTGACTATAAAAAGCTGATTTCTGACAATGTATCAGTCACAGACATCCCTCCTAAACTGAAAATGTTAAAAATATTTGTCATAGATTTCAATTTCTCAAGACTATAATTTATCTGAAGAGTTTATTTATTTTTTTAACTTTCTATTTATGCTCCTCCCTGCTCCTGAGCGCCACATCTTTGGGAGTCGCCAGGGCATCTGCATCCTTCCTCGCAGCCTGGAGCCCTCAGTGAAACCCCCCATGTAGCCTTGGCTATTCCACCCAGGTGGGGACGAGGTGGGGCCCGTACATCCCGAGCTTCAATGTTTCATCGGGGGTCACCAGACGGGACAGGCAGGGGAATGTTGGAGGTCTGTGCCAGGCGCTCAGTCTACCAGGCGTTCAAGGAGCTGTTATTTTCCCTGTTCCTCCTGGTGTGATGTGCACCCAAACATCTAGGCGCGAGCGCAGATGTCCATCACACCTATCCCCCGGAGAGTGGCTTGGTGCCTGTTGCTGCATCTCTGGCCTCCACCAGAGGTCAGTCAGGCACCAAGCCTCATCCCCCCTCCTCCCGGAGAAGGCGAGCGGTCTTCCGACGTTCAAGCTTTCTCCCCCAGCTGGCCCTCTGTTTCCCAGGGCATGTTCCCAAACCTGGGTCGGCGGTAGCGCTACCGCTGCACCAGCGGGCCGGCATCTGAGGATCTTTTTATCCCTCCTGTCACCACTGTCTCAGGGCACGATGACATCCACAGTTCGTAGTAGGGCTGCAACGCCACCAAGAGCTGCCCCCCCCACACTGATTCTCCAACCTACAGACACACACACACACGATACCCACCCAGTATTTCAGATGTCAGACTGCCAAGCACTGAGCAGATTTTCCCCTCTAACAAATCACAGGGAGTTTGGGTCAAATCCCCCACTGACTTGGTAAACCAGAATGGCTGCAATGTCTACCTGTGTCAGGCAGAGGGCAGCAGTGCATCTGACACCTGCCCTTTCCTGGGTTTTCTTAAAAAAAAAAAAAAAATTAACCTTTTCCCTCCAGTCGTGGCCCGCGGAGCCTCTCTCAGGCATCTTGCTTGTTCCGGCCCACCTGAGGTCCACTCGGACCCTGAACCTCCTCTCTCCTCCCCCTCCTCCCACAGCCAGCACCCCCAGCTTAACCCCTCCAGGGTGGGGCCACCCCTCCTCTTTGGGAGCTCTTACATACATAGACTCTGGCTGTGGGTGAGGGCCCGGGTGGAGGAACTGGAAGGCCAGGCAAGGTGGATCCGGCGGTGGGCATGGGGGTCAGGTGACGTCACCTACCCTGCAGGGCCGGGCTTTTCTGTGTTCTGGTGCCCTCCCCCCCTTGCTCGGCAGACTCCTGATGCAATGGCACACGGCAACCCTGCCTTGCATCAGCCACGCAGTAGATGTGCTGCCTGCGTACTACAGTGCCCCCGATCTCCACCAGGAGCCGCTGGTATGCCGGTGAAGCCCAGCCACCTCCTCCAGGGAGAGAGCAGCCTCTGGGTACACAATCCTCACCCCATCCCTGCCGTGCCCAAGCTCGCCCCCGAACTTGGGTCACCGTCCAGTGCCTCAACCCTCAGCGCCCCCGGGCCTGGGTTTTCTGATTTTAACATAGTAACACAGAAACATAGTACTTGACGGCAGACAAAATAAATACAAAAGGGCCCTATGACCCATGGAGTCTGCTCATGTATAGCCAATTTATAAAGTGTGCTCTACTTAAACAATGGTTGCTCCTCCTGTTGGAAAGGATGAAATGCAATACAATTTGGTAAACGCATATTTCACACACAAATCCTGGTTACTGCTAGTGATGCTGGCAACATGCAGTCAGGAATGAGCTTAGGTGGCTGGGGGCCAGCTGGGGGAGGAGGACCGAGTGTCACTGAGGACACACCCTTCCTCTAGAAAGAGGGGGAGAAGTACGACTGTGTTACCATTCCCTGGGTGACCACAGGTAGTGGTGGTGCAAATGGAGCATCAAAGATCAGAAGGAGAGAACGCCTCAGACTTTGATGTGCATGTGTGCATAAAGTGCACGCATTTTGGTGTCCTTGGTGGTCTGGGAGAAACAAGGATAAGCCCGTTTGTGCAGCATGAAAGCACCAGCAGTACCTGCAAGCTCCACAGATGCTGACTTAGGCAGCTTCCCTGACAACTGGCTGAGGAATACTCTGAAGGGGACTGAGGCACCCCGAAGGCCCCACAGTGGGGGGGATAAGCCACAAAAGTAACAAGGGAGGAGGGAAGCCTTGGAAGAAGGTGGTAAGATGGGACTGGAGTATTGCAGGGGACCAGATGAGGGGCCCAGGAACGGACAGATGTGAAAGCAACAAAAACAGAAGAATCCCTTCCAGCTGTATGACTGGACTGAAGCAGGACTGCACTATAAACTTGAAAATAAACTGTTAAAATACACAAAGCAAAACAAAAAGGACTCTCCCTGAAGTCCAACCTTCTGGCCAAGTAGGTTGGCTGGCTGTTAATGTCAGTATTCCTTCACTTTCCCAACACTGCCAGTAAGGTTACTCCACATTATCACAGAGATTCTATTCTTACAGAGCCCCCCTCCCCTTTGTACACAAGACAAATGAAGACAGTACTTAACCATGTATCTGCCACTGCCCTGTGTGTAGGAGAGCAATGGAGAGGAATGAGAAGGATTGGGGACAGAGGAGACGGAGACACCTTTGCGGATCTGAAACACGAGAGGAAGAGTGTGAACGGCATGCAAACAAGCGGGTAACTTTTTTTTTTTTTTTTTTTTTTTACACAAAAACATACAGCTTATGGATGAATTATTTAAAAAATACAGTATATGGGTAAATCATTAAAAAAAGTACAAAAAAGATGTGTAAATAACACATGCACACACACACACGGTGGGGCAAACACAAATCTGGTACATGAGGAGATCAAAACAAACTACAGCTAACCTTCCAATTAGTACTTGTATTTTGAAAAACAAAAAAAATTCTAAATAAAGAAACAGACAGTAACAGCAGAAAAAGACCAATCCAGTCTGCCTGAGTTCCGTGTTCAGCCCTGGGACAAACTGACCCTCCAGGGTCTTAGCCCTCCCTATCCTTCCCTCCATTCTCCTCCCAGCTTCTGCCGCCCTGCGCAACCACTATTACCCATCTTTGTAGCCCAACCATGCTTGAACCCACGAATAGTTTTAAGCACCCACCACTTCGGCAAACAGACTGTTCCATGGCCCCACCACCTTTTCTATAAAATAATACTTCTTCATGTCCCTCCTAAGCCTCCCTCCTGTCAGTTTCCACTCGTGTCCACGTCACCGTGTCTTGTATTCAAGCTACATCTTTCCCCACAGTTCATCTTATTAACTCTTTTTAGGAACTTAAAGGTCTCTATCATAGCTCCCTTCTGGTCTCCAGTGAGTACATGCTCAGTACCCTGAGCCGCTCCTCATAAGACCTGTCCTGTTGGTCCTGAATCATTTTTGTTACCCAGCATGGCACTGTCTCCAGCCCATTTCTATCCTTCCTGAGGTGAGGACTTCAGAACTGGGTGTAGTACTCCAGGTGTGGCCTCACCGAGAAACTATATAAGGGAAGTATTACCTCTTCCCTTCTGCTATCAATACCCCCCCCCCCATACATCCCAGCATACTACCTGCTTTGTTATATGTCTTGTACTGACTCTATGGTTTGAAGGAGTCACTGATAACTTCAAAGTTCTGTTCCTCTGTCATAATGGTAAGTCTCACCCCATCCATCCAGTACTCTCTGCTGGGGTTCTGGTTCCCTAGGTGCATTACCTTGCACTTTTTGGCATTGAATTTCAACTACCAAACCTTAGACTGCCCCTCCAGCGTTTGTACATCATTCTGTGTTTCTCAGATTCCCTCGTCACTATCCTCCCAGAGGCAGGGGGGTTGCAAAGAAGACACCAGTCCATTTACAGTGGAGAGAGTTCTGGAAGAACTCACAAAGCTGAGATGGATAAGGCCACGGGGCCAGATGGCATCCACCCGAGGATATTAAAGGAGGTGCAAAGGGAACTAGCAGCGCCTCTGGTGGCCCTGTTCACAGAGTCACTCAACGCAGGTGTTGTTCCAGAGGACTGGAGGAGGACACACCTAGTACAGACGGGAACTACAAGCCAGTCAGCCTCACCTCAGTGGTAGGAAAGATCATGGAGACACTGCTGAAAGAAAGGATAGTGGTACATATGGAATCCAGCGGTGCTCAGGATCTGAGGTAACATGGATTCACAGCAGGAAGATGATGTCAAACAAATCCAATAGATTTTTTTTGATTGGGTGACTAAGGAAATAAAGCAGGAGGGGCGGTAGACGTTGCCTTAGATTTCAGCAAAGCCTTCAACACTGTCCACATAGAAGGCTGATTAAAAGATGAGGTAGTCTGGGCATGGGAGACAAGGTGGTGAACTGGGTTAGGGAACTGGTTAACAGACAGGAGACAGATGGTGGTGGTAAAGTAGAATTCAAGCTGGGAGAGGGTGGTGACCAGTGGGGTACCTCAGGGATCAGTACTAGGACCAGTCCTGTTCAATGTCTTCATTAGTGACACTGCAGAGGGGCTAGAAGGAAAGGTCTGCCTGTTGCAGATGACACCAAGATCCGCAACAGAGTGGATACTCCAGAAGGGGTGCAGAAAATGAAGTGGGACCTGGAAAAGCTTGAAAGATGGTTGGAGATGTGGTAACTGAGGTTCAATGCAAAGAAGTGCAAAATAATGCACCTGGGTAGAGGGAACCCTGGGGAGAGCTACAGGTTGGGGGGGGAGGAGAGAGAGCTGACTGTCACCAAAGAGGAAAGGGACCTAGCGATTAGGTATCAAAGCAGTGCACAAAGGCGGCAGAGAAGGCCAGTGGCATGCTGGGGTGCATAGGCAGGAGTATCAATAGCAGGAGGTAATGCCATTGTATAAAACATTGGTAAGGCTTCAGTTCTGGAGACCATACCAGCACAAGGACATAGATAAAGTGGAGACTATCCAGAGAAGGGCAACAAAGATGGTGCAGGGCTTGCACCACAAAACATATGGGGAGAGACGTAGGGACCACAATATGTACTCCCTGGAGGAGGAGAGACAGCGGGGGGACATGACAAACTTTCAAGTACCTCAAGGGCATAAACAAGGTGCAGGTAGGGGACCTTTTCCAATGTAGAAAAATTACTAGAACAAGGGGGCACAATATGAAACTGGAAGGGGGTAGATTAAGGGGTAATGTGAGGAAGTGTTTCTACACAGAAAGGGTAGTCGACGCTTGGAATAGTCTGCCACAGGAGGTAGTGGTGGCAAGCACAGTGGAGGGGTTTAAGCATGCTTGGGACAGGCACAAGGGAAGCTTGAGAGGGGAGGGAATGATGAAAAGCCATTGATCACATAGGGTCAGTGGCCACATACAATGTATAGGGCCTACGAACAGACTGTACGGGCCTAGCGGTCCTTATCTGCCGACAATTTCTATGCTTCTGTGTTTCACCCTTCCACAATGTCCACCTTCCCTCGTCACTATCCACATTGCTCACATTGTTCTATCAGGACCGCCTTGTAAATGAGTGTGCTCAATTGAGTTTTCCTGCCAATAAACTTGAACACAAAGCTTAGACATCTGTGAAGAGAAACAGCCTGCCCTGGATACCTTCAACAATTTCGTTAATCAACATACTAAAGAGGACTGGTTCTAGAACAGATCCCTGTGGTACCCTGTTCGTGACTTCCCTCTCTGCTGATTTGACCCCAATGACTATAACCCTCTGCTGCC
The DNA here is from genome assembly GCA_016271365.2 of Neoceratodus forsteri. Taxonomy (NCBI): domain Eukaryota; kingdom Metazoa; phylum Chordata; order Ceratodontiformes; family Ceratodontidae; genus Neoceratodus; species Neoceratodus forsteri. Next base: position 123,883,935 of record JADMNL010000030.1, on the reverse strand, counting down.
TCCCTTTTAGCCAGTTACTTACCCAGTTTACTACTACCTTAGCTGCACCCAGATCCTCCATCTCCTTCAGCAAGCGTGTCTGAGGCACTGAGTCAAAAGCCTTGCTGAAGTCGAAGTAGAGCAAATCCACAGCGTGGCCCCTATCACCTAGTCCCTGCCATAAATCCATATGATTTACTATCTTGGAGCCTGCTGCTCTTCAAGTAGTCCATGAGGTCCTCTTTGACCAGTGACTCCATCAGCTTCCCTACAACAGAAATGTGACTGACAGGTCTGTAGTTCCTTATATGTTCCTTGTCTCCCCTTCCCCCTTATGGAGCAGAACTACATCAGCCACCCTTCAAACCTTCGGAACTACCCTTGTCCTTAAGAGAGTTGGTCAACTGGATGTTCAGCCAGTTCTGCTGCTGGCTCCCTGAGTAACCTCAGATGCAACTCATCTGGTCCTAGGGCCTTATCTATTTTTCATGCTGCCAGCCTTTTATGGATCCTTTTTCTTGCAACTATTACTGCATCATCTCCAGGACCCCCTCAGGGGCTGTTCTGATGCCACTCTCTGGCAATGGTCTACCATTCTCCTTAGTGAAAACTGAGCCAAAGTAATCAAAGGATGACAACTTTTTGCCCATCCTCCTCTATCACCCTGCTAACCTTACGATTCCCCTCCTCCTGTCTTTTTTACCCCTTAATATAGTGGAAGAACTGTTTTTCTCTGCTCTTGACCCCCTCCACAATACGCAGTTCTGTGCCTGCTTCTGCCTCCCTATGTTTCAGTATTTATTCTCCCCAGCTTCTCTTTATACTTGTAAAAGGCCTTTTCCTTTGCCCTCACTGCTACCCGGGCTCTTGCAGAGAACGATAATTGTCTCTTGAACCTTTTTTTTTATTTTTAAAATAGGGACATTTTATCCCCGACTACCAGCAAGGGCTAGGTGGCAGCGGACCGACCAACCTGTGCTCTTTGGTCCCCCCCCCCCACAGGGATCATAAGGCATGGCAGAGGGGCTAGGGTTTCCCTGTAGTTGTGTGGATGACTGCGTTAAGCCCTAATCACCGCCTCCAACGTTGGGTGTGAAGGACTGGAGTCCAGGCAAGAAGCTGTGCTGAGACACAGATTCTGCCAAGCGCCTAATGGCATCCTCCCTCCGACACTGTCCGCTAATTGGAATGGTACCTAACCCTCCCCAGGAGTGGAGAGCTACCAATCAGCGACTCAATCCAGCCGCCCGGTGATCTGGGCTCATTTCGAACCTGGGTCGTCAGTGTAGTGCAAGGTATGCCATCCAGCGCCTCAACCCTCAGCCCCACTGGGCCAGCAACACAGTCTTCTTGAACCTGTTCTTTTTTGGTTACCATTCTCATGCATAACTTGGATGCCTCGAGAATGGTTCCCTTAATTGCCCATCTGTCTTCCACCCCGGCTAACTTTTCCCTGACTAGCTCCCTCAGACTGTTGAAGTCCGCCCTTATGAAGTCCAGGACTTCAGCTCTTGATTGGGGTTTTCCGGACCCAAGGCCAGGCTCAAACCAAATGGAGTTATGGTAGCTGTTCCCCAGTGGCTCCCCTATTCTCACAGCTCCAATCACCTCCGAGTTGGTGAGTACCACATCGAGAACTCAGCAGACAGTCCTAGAAGGCATTCAGCAAGGCCTGACCTCTGGTGCTCCTGACCACTGGAATATTCCAATCGATGCCTAGCAGGTTCAGATTACCCACCACCACCACCACTACTTCCCCTTTATCACCCTCTCTTTCAAGTTCTTCCCTGAGCGCGCTCTCTCTTTTCTTCCCTTTGCCCCGGAGGTCTACAGATCATCTCCAAGTGCAGTTTCCTGCTTGAGGCTGCTGTGAGTTGCACCCACAATGATCAGTCTCTCCATTACTACCCCAGATACACCCATCTTCTGCCACCCTGATACCCTCCTTGACAAAAGGGCCATTTCAAACCCAGGAAATCTTACTGTATTCTAATGCAGTATGGTCTCACCATAGGACTGCCCCGGAGCCGAAATGGTTAACAGAACCTATGCAAATGATGCAATGCTAGACTCAAGCTCGGTTTTCAAACCACTGTCCCTGGTAACAGCTCTTTAACTGTCAGATTCTGTACTCCGCATGCCTCAGTAAGACATCTCTGGAGAGCTCTCCTTCATTCGCTTAAACAGATTTATTTTCTCGGTTTTTATAAAGCACTGTTTATTTCAGAATTTGAAGCACTGTCCTTGGTTTTCAGGTAGAATTAGTTAGGTTTAGTGTTTTTATGGGTAAGTAACTCAGTTCCTCGGTTTTCCTAACCGGAAAGAAACCAATGTTTCTTTTATTCTCTGAAAAAAAAGTTCTGTTTAGTTAAGTTGTTCCGACCCGGGTGCAAGTCAGTTACTAGCTTAATTTTCTTACCGGGGTAACTTCTGGTTCTGTTGGTTGGCATAACCAAAAAAAAAAGTTTGAGAGACAGGTTTTCTTTCTTGGTTATGTCACAGAAAACCAAGAGGAGAACGGGACCTACAGGTTTCCAGCATTGCACTGAGTGCAGGGAACCTTTTGCTAAGGCTGATCCACATTTAATTTGTGTTTTCTGTCTTGGATTTGAACACTTTAAGACAGACTGCGATATTTGTAAGAACTTTCCACAGTCTACGGTTGAGAGGCGGTTAAAAAGACTGCAAGAAAGAATGACTGATAAGGCTGCTGACCTGGCCATTGATAAACTGGTTCCTCCTCAGAAAGAACCAGAGGAGCTGCCCTCTGAACGGGGCGATAGCTCTTCTAGCAAAAAACATACCGCTGATATGGCCGCTGAACTGGCTGTTGTGGGCAAAAAGAAAAGGGAAGCATACTGGACAGGAACCGCAACTGAAGAAGGCTGCGGGTCAGACTGCTGAAGAGATAGCCAACGCAATAAAGATTATCCATTCTCTACAGTCTGGAATCCTGGTTCCAGGTGAAAAACGACTATTGCATGCAATGGTTCGAACCCCAGTTCAACCCAGGTCCCCAGTTCATTGGACTCCAGTTGTGACCGTTATGGGGAAGAAGAGGAGGATTATGCACAGCCCACTGAACCGGACATTTCTCCGGATCCTCACTGCCCTGACTCCCCTGGTAAGGGAACTGAGGATTTTACCTCTTGCTATTCTTTTATGAAACAAGTGGCTCAGACCCTTGATCTCCTAACTCAGGAGTCAACGGAGGATGAGGACGAGGAGGACTACAGGGAGATTTATGGATGTTCCAGCATCAAAAAGATTGTTGCTGCCAATCCACAAATCCCTTAAAAAACAGACCCTAAAGATTTTGCAGACACCCACCTCAGTACCTTCCAGAGGCAAAAAGATGGACAAAAAGTACTGGGTTACCAAAGGTGGAGCAGAACTCCTCTTTGGGCACCCTAGCCATGAGGGGGTAGTGCAGGCTGCAGCTTGTGACAAAGCTGGCATCCCCCTGGCCTCTCACCCTCTGGATAAAGATTCCAGGAAGGTGGATTCAGTAGCAAAGAAAGTATACCTGGGGTCGTCCCTTGCCATTAGGCTAGCCTCCTATATGTCATATGTGGCCAGGTATAAAAAAAAAAAAAAAAAACCTTTGGAGTACTGTCCTAGAAATTGCAAAGGCAGTCCCATCCCCCATGGCAGCTGATCTGAAGGAAGATGCAAAAAGGGCAGTTGAAGCTGCCAAGACACAATTCAGGATGGCAGTGGATGCCAATGACACTGCACCCAGACAAATGGCAGCATCAGTATCCCTCAGGTTTGCCTGGCTCAGAACCACCAATCTGACACAGGATACACAGATCAAAGTCTTGTACTTTCCCTGTGGTCCTATGTCTCTGGGGAACAAACAGAGGCATATATGAAGAAAATGGATGACTACAAAGCTGCATACAAGAGTGCTACAGCAAAGGAAAGGACATCCACGCCCACAGAAACGCCTTCAGTCCCTCAGGCTCAAGGTCTGGCTCTTGAGAACTTAGAATATACAGACTTGCATCTGTCAGAAGAAGTGATGGAGATACTTAGGGTATCCAGACAACCATCTACCAGGAAAACCTATTCCTCCAAATGGAAGAGATTTTCCATTTTTGTCAGGGAAAAATGTAGACCATAACCAGGCCAGTTTGCCAGTGGTCTTAGAATACTTAACCCATCTCCATTCTCTGGGCCTTGGGGCCTCTACCGTCAAAGTGCACCTGGCAGCTGTTTCAGCTTACTTGTCAGCAGGCAAAGGGCTTTCCTTAGCCTCTAATCCAGTGTTCATAAAAATTTTCAAAGGACTGCTACACTTGCATCCCCCACATAGGGAGCCTACACCCATGTGGTATCTTAACATATGTATTGCCTAGCTCATGCAACCCCCCCCCTTTGAACCCATGTCTTCAGCAGACCTCAAGTATGTGACTTGGAAAACAGTGTTCCTAGTAGCCATTACTTCTGCCAGAAGCATTAGCGAGCCTCAGGCCTTATGAGCCTGGCTACATTGCTGTCCATAAAGACAAAGTCATCCTGAGGAGTAATAGGAAATTCCTGCCCAAGGTGGTATCCGAGTTCCACCTCAATCAGTCCATCACATTGCCTGTTTTCTTTACTGACCATTCAACTTCAGGAGAACATAGGCTGCATAGTTTGGATGTAAAAAGGGCAGTCACTTACTACCTGGATCACACAAAGGGTCACAGGCAGGACCGTACTCAACTCTTCCTCGCCTATGGAGAAGTAGGAAAAGGAAAACCAGACACTAAAAGATCTACTGCAAGATGGATTGTTGCTTGCACCCAATTGTGCTGCAGCAAAGTGGGCAAGCAACAACCCACAGGCCTCAGGGGGCCCATTCGACCAGGGGCACAGCTGCCTCCTTAGCAGTTGCTAGGGATATTCCCCTGGTGGAAATCTGTAAAGCAGCTACCGGGAAAACAGTCCACGCATTTACCAAGCATTACTGCTTGGATGTTCAGGCCTGAGGGGATGCCAGGTTTGGCACAGCAGTCCTGCAGAGCCCGTTTCCTAAGTAGGTTCTATACCCACCTCCAAAGGTACTGCTTGGGCAGTCTGCATTCGTCAGAATACAGTAAGACTTCCTGGGGTTTGAAGAAAAAAAATACTTGACATAGTAATCTTGTTTCTTCCAAGGGAATCTTGCTGTATTCTGAGCTACCTCCCTGCTAAGAATCTGTGGGTCACTGCACTCTAGCTGTACTAATAATGTTGCAAACCTGTGGGTATTGTGTTTTTTCTTGCACATCTGTGAACTGAGTCTTAGTGGTGTCATTCTGAACTGTTTGGGGGGTCGTAATTAAGAATGGGGTGAGGACTTAGTTGTTAGAAGTAGTGTTTAGTATAGCTAGATAGTTTACTGTACATGCTTCATAAGAATCTGATAGTTGAAGAGCTTTTACCCGGTATAGTGGTTTGAAAATCAAGTTTGAGCCTAGCATTCCATCATCTGCATAGGTTCTATTAAACATTTCGGCTCCGGGGCAGTCCTATGGTGAGACCATACTGCAGTAGTCAGAATACAATAAGATTCCCTTGGAAGAAACACAATTACTATGGTAAGTAATTTTTTCTTCTCCCCCTCTACCTGTTCCTATATGCCTCCTAAACACAGAGTACCCAGGGACCATCAGGTCCCAGTCAATATTTTCCAAAGCCCACATTTCTGTGATGGTCACTAGGTCCACCTCAGTATCCACCATCAATGCCTTAAGTTTACTGATTTTGTTCCCTAGGCTCCTAGAATTAAGGTATACCCCTTCTATCTGACGCCTGATCCCCGCTGCTACTACCCTTATGCATTTCTTGTCCTCATCTTTTTTTTTTTTGGTGTTTGTGCACTTTGCATTACCCCTCTCCAATGTTTCCTCACTTAGTCCAGTTGGAGCTGCAACACCCTCTGCACCTGCAGTGTTGCTACAAGCCCCCAGATTTGAGGGAGTACTGGCTAGGCTCCCCCTCCTCTCACCTGCCACCATGATTTCCCTAGTTCCAGTCTCACCCACAGTCAGTTTAAACATCTGATATAGACGTCAAACTTCTGCCCCAGCATGCAGGCCTCCTCTCTTGTCAGGTGAAGTCTGTCACCCTTGAAGAGTCTATCCCAGAAGTTCCCCCCAATCCTCCACAAAGTGGTACCCCTTCTCCTGATACCATCCCTTAAGCCACCCATTAAACTCCTTAGTTACATCACTCCTTATCCTATCCTGCTTCTCCTCCCTGCCCAGCACAGGGAGGACTTCGGAAAAGGCCAGGGAGGCTAAATGTGCCACCAATCTGTCCCCCAGTCTACAGAAGTTCCACTTCACATCTCTATTGACCGGTTCCATCAGATCATTGGTAGCCAGGTGTACCAGCACCCACAGATCCCCCTGTTCCCTCTCTGCCATCCTCCTTATCCTGTTTAAATTCCTGATGGCCTATGCACCAGGAAGGCACCAGACCATCTCGCTCCCAGCCAACATCCCCTCCACTGAGTCCCCGACCGCCAAGACTCTCTTGGTAGACTTGTTCCCCCCTAGGTACCCTTATGTTGGACTGTCCTTTCCCATCCCACAGACTGACTCTGAGCCCCCCCCCCACACACACAGCAGAGTCGAGTGCCTGAGCCTTCTCTAGGGGTACGAAGCAGTTCACCATCTAGATGGTGCTAGGCTGGCCAATCTCCTTATGGCTAACCCCTGCCCCCTCCCTCTCCGCGGACTAGTGGATCTCTGGGGCAGTGAGGATGTGGGCTCTGGTTCAGCTGGCGACACAGCTGAGATAGATCTTATTTTAATATATTAAAACATTTACAAAACAAAACAATTAATAGAAATGGTCTGCAAGTTCCATTTCGCAGGCTGCCTACCACTATTTTGCAGGTAGTCATGATTCCCTGGTCTGCGCTATGCTAATGTACCCCTCCAACTCGGTCATCAGCCAGCAGGGCACGTCAGCCTAGAGAAAACAATGGAAGTGCATAGCTGCCAACAAGATGGTGTCTGAAAGCCTGTGTGACAGAATTTCTGGAAAGATAAAAAAAATTCCTTTCTGTGATAAAAATACATATCTGGAGGGTAGCTATCGATGGGGCAAGGCTCACAGTTTTGCACGGTTTTCCTTTATTCTGTGTTTTTTCCATACTGCACAGAGAAAAGCTGTTGCACACAGCGTGCCCAAGTCATCAATCTGATAGTTTACCAATAAACCAAACAAAAAGAGTTTCACACAGCACTAGGCGACTACAAACAGGGTATCAGCATTACACTGTGTACCATATCTGTAGACCTGCTAGGAACAGTGTGGTGCTCTGGGAAGTTTTATTAGTCCAAATTGTAGTACTGTACCTTGTGAATAGCTATGAATTAGCCCCTACTTATGAAGTGGGGAGACAGACATGATGGACCTAGTGTCTCTTCAGACCTTAAATTACTAAGTAGGTTACCTGTGGTTAACGTGGGCAAATCACCTGGACTACAAACCATAAGCAGTGGTGTCAGTGCACCCCTCTAGGATCCAGTACCTCTGTGGATGTGTGGTTTGGAGCTGGACACCAATACCGCTCTGGAATTCAGTGGATGTGTGGTTCTGAGCTGGACACTAACACCCTTCTAGGATCCCGTACAGCTGTGGACAAGTGATTTTGAGCAGGATATTAACACCCCTCTGGGATCCTGGACTTCCATGGATGTGAGGTTTTCAGCTGAACACTAACACAGAATTAACAGGACATTTATAAAGGGTTAACTGGAGTGTCACCTGAGCCTGACTGGGAGACTGGGGTTTGCATTCCAACCCCGAACTCCTATGCTGAGGCCAGATGGGAGGCTAGGCACATTGCAGAGTTGCAGTGCACAGCTCCTAGGAAAAGTCAGTGCAAACCACCCAATGTTTCTGCCCCCTCCCCCACCAGCTGACCAAGGAGCTGCACTGGTGTTGGCTATGAAGTCAGTTGCTCGTCTGAAGGCTTGAAGGGTAGATTCAGGAGAGGTATGAGGAAGTACTTCTTCACAGAAAGAGTGGTGCATTCCTGGAACAGCATTCCAGAGGAGGTGATGGGGGCAAAAACAGTGGTGGGGTTCAAGAATACATGGGATAAGCATGAGGGGAATCATAGTGGAAAGGAAGGGGGAACGGAGAAAGAGCTGTAGATCAGGTGTGGTCTGCGTTAACAGTGTAGACAGGGAGAAATGGGCAGGCTGGTTGGGCCAAGCAGTCTTTATCTGCCCTCTAATTCTATGTTTCTATGTTTTGTCTGCCCTCCAGGCCGGAGGAAAGGTGCAGCTGGGCCTGGTGACCCTGTTCATCAGAGTGGTGTTGGAGGGGGGAGGGGTTGGGGAACAATGACAGAGGGAACCACGTGAAAATGAGGATTAAAAAAACAAAACAAAAAAAAAAACAGACACGTTGCCTGCATCCGAAAATAAAGGGGAATGGCTCATTTCCTTCAAGGTTCTCAAAAACACTACCTGACCCCAGCTGCAGTGAACCCTGCTTGTCTAGATCTCATATTCAAGTCTGATCCGTGTTTTATTCTCACCAGTGCTGTGCCAGTAAAAGGATTGTTTTGTGGTTCTATCTTTAAGCTGTTCAGTAGTGTCAAACATTGGGGGAGTGTGCCAAGGGGAGCAATGTAAAAGGGTACTTAAAGGGTGTGTGTGGGGATGGTTGATATGCCCTTTGGTTCTGGCCAGTATAAGCAACTGATAACCCCCAAACTAAATCTAAACAAAAATTAAAAGTGTGCACTCTTCGAACACACAGTAAAGCTATCATGGTCTCATGCAACAGACTGCATTTAAAATCATCCAAGAAAGGCCTTAAAGTTAATAAATGACAGGGCATGCACTATGGTGGGCTAAGACAAGACGGATGGATGGACTGCAAAGGACAGAGGTATTCCATAGGATAAAGAACAGTTTATTCACTTCAGGAAAGTTTGTTATTTTCATGGTGTCAGTGTGGCTCATTTGGTAACACATCCGCCTTCTGGGCCAGAAGGACGTGGATTCTTGTCCCACATGAGGACTTGGGCTCATACCATTAATACTGGTACCCAAGTGAAGTATCAGAGGGATGCTGTACTGTCTGGGTCTGCCATTATTTAGATGAGATGTTAAACCAAGGTCCCTTCTGCCCGCTCTGGTGCTATTAAGGTGGAAGTAAAGGAACCCAAGGCACTTTTCCCAAGAGTAGGGGATTTTCCCCCAGTGTCCTAGTCAACCTTCCCCATCCCATTAAATCAGTTCCAGCAACTGTACAGGCTGTGTGTGTGTGTGTGTGTGTGTGTGTGGTGAGAAATGGCTGCTAATATGAATTTAGTCATATCATTACTGGTCTCTCATTGCTAGTAAAGTTTTTTGGGATACAATGTATATGAAAAGCACTATATTTTGCCTCTTAAAAAAGAGATAACAATGGGCCAAGACTGCACTGCAAAACCCTGGCTGTACATTTGCTCCTGCTGGACAAATAATTCATTGGATGCAGTTCCACTCATAGTCCCCATGTGCTTAGTTCATGAGTAAAGGGGATATGTGGATGTATGGGGCTATGACAGCGGTATGTACAAAATGCAGTGCCAAATGGCAATGTTAAAGTGTGCAGTGCACATCCATTCCTGATTATGGCCACAATACTCTCAATTCCGGCACCAGACTTTGGCCTTGCTGACAACTAGACCTTAAGTTCCTTTCTTAACATTCTCTATTTTTTCCCTCTTTGCCACCCCAACAGACCTGCTATCTCTTCGCTCCTCTACTACTAGCTACTATTGTCCTAAGATTTCCATATTTCAGTCATTATTTTATCATCACCTCAGCTTTGCCTTGTTCCCTTTGTTAGGGAACACCAATATCCACAGCTAACAACAGCATAGCTGGGTTGGGGGGGGGTACCTGACCTGTAGCTGTACTGAGGGTCTCATTCTCGTGCCATATATGATCTATATAATGACAGAAATGCTCACGTGATGTAGTCATCTCTTGGGGGACACTTACATTGGAGTGTAGCGGTTGGAGCCGGTTTACTATGTCATCTATAGCCGGACCAAAAGGCTTCAGTGCTGCGCCAGGCTCATACATGGAGAATGCTTGCCTGTCACGCCGGGGGGCAGCGTTAAGGTTGTGATCCTGCCACTCGCTGCTGGATGGTATCTGGCATGGGCTCCCAGTCTGCTGTTTCATCTGGGCGTTCTCTAACTGCAGCTTGTGGATCTGGAATGGAGGAGAAACATAAGGCAATTATACACCACCATGCAGCACAGGCACAAATGTGGTTTATATGGCATGCTCCCAGACTGGGCTAAGCTCATCATACCACTGGGTGCCAGTTTCACCCTACACACCATCAGTAACAGACAGCTCCCTCCATCTGGCAGCAGCAGACTCCTCTCCCGCCCCTTGAGCAGCTCATTCCCTACCCCCCATCCACTGGCATCCGACTTCTTCACACCTCATCAACAGCTGATGACCTCCCCTTATCAGTAACCGACTGCCCCCAATCCATTTAGCAGCTGACTCCCCCCCCACCCCCTTCAGCAGCCACCCTTCAATCAGCAGTAGATTCCCAAGCACCACCACCCAGACAGAGGTGGGACATACTCGCATTGCAGTGGAGAAGGAAGAAGACCTGGGGATCATGAGAGACAATGGATGACATCATGACAAACAGCGTGCATCTGCTATCAAAAAGACTGACAGAAGGGTGCGTGGCCAGCAGCCAACACATAGAGACACTCACCGAACAGCTCCTGATTCTCACTCTCAGATTAACTTAATTTTTCAGGTTTCAGCAGTTTTGATCCATTAAAAGCTACATCACTTGGCAGCTAACAGAAATAATGTACATTCACAAAGTTTGTCCAAATTTGATGGATGGGAAGGCTGAGAAATGCGCAGCAGAAGGACAGTGGGAAGGAAAGAATTTATTTATTTGAAAACTGGTGACCAGGAAACGCACACTGAGCCAAGGCTCATTCCAAGGTGCAACCCAGGGAAGGGAGAACAGGGGATGCAAAATACAAAGCACAGACACAGTTACGATAAAATGCAATCAGAGAAGATGATTTAAAACAAAACTCCAGCCCCTTTCTACCAGCAGGAGTTCAGAAAGCCCCATAAGCAATGGAGACAGCAGCAACCTTGTGGCTACAGTAAAGGCCATCTTAGAAGCGGTCCATCAGCTGAACAAAACGTAGAGGGGTTTAACAACTGTATACTGATTGAAACTAAACCAGAGAACATGGAGACAGAACAAAAGACATCAACAACTACAGTACACAGATCTCAAACAGTGGTGTCAGGGACAGCAAAAGAGAAGGTGCTGCTACAAGTGCGACACAAATTTCTTGAAAATTGAGCCCGTGCTTCCAGTCTCAAACAACAGGGGGGATTTCTGAAGGTGTGGAAAGTTCTGATCCTCTTGGATATGTTAAATCCACTTTAACTGAGCTGCTGAACACAGATATGGACTACATTGTTATCTGGGCCAACCGAATCACCCCGAGGCACCATCCTAATAACCCAGACCTGCCACGAACCATGTTAGCTATTACCACAGGTGTACACACCAGAAATATGCGGTTACTGAAAGCCAAAAACATTGGGGAACTTCATCTTGCAGATAGGGCTTTAATCCATTACCTACCTAACGTCAGGTACACCACTCACCAAAAACAGTGGGGATTCGGTGTAGTGCAAGTGGGGCTAGGGGAGCTGGGCATCTCCCATTTTTTTGCAACTCCCCGCTCACCTTAAAATCATCTATGTGGGCAAAGTCTAGATTTACGGGGATCCATTGGAAGTGGGTCGAAAGCTCAAAGCCATCCACAAAGATTCTGAATAAAAAAACCATGGAGAAGAGGTTGTGGAAGATATGGACACTTGAAAAGATTGTGCTCTATATAAATGTTTGCTTCTGGACGTTTATAGCACCTGCTGTGAACACAACTTGCTAAAAATCCATTTTCGGTTAATTTACTGGATGTACTGGTTGCTGAATAAGGAATTTCTGTGGTTGTACATTAATGGTTAGATACCCAGTCTTGAAATGCCAGATTAGTCTGTGGCTGATCTTTCAACATTATTTTGATTTAAAAATGGTGGTGACCATGTGGCGCTGACCGGAACAAGGGAACATCCTCTAGTTACAGGATTGCCACCAAAACATGGCACTAGTGAGTCCTGCAGCACAAAATAGCTCATAATACTAAGAGGAGTCAGGTGGGGTAGCAAGGGGGAGAGGCATAGTCGCATTTGGGTGGAGGCCATGCCAGGAATGACAGCGGAAAGGGTGGGACAATCTGTTCTGAAATATGCTAGAAGGGGTAGGGACAAGCCTCATTTAATTATACATCTTGGGACGAACGACCTGGCTGACAAGACAGTAGATATAGTCCAGAGGAGGTTTGAGGAACTAGCATAATTATGTGAGGGGGCAGGAAGATCAGTAACTTTTTCAGAGATACTTCCAGTGCCCAAGGCAAGCACAACAAGAAAGCTGAGAATAGAGGAATTTAACGGATGGCTAAGAACCTGGTGTTGTGCTAAAGGGGTATGGGCTGTTGGGGTGGGGGGGTGGAGGGACCTGGAGGACAGTAGTCTCTATGCCAAGGACAGACCACACTTGGAGTGAGGAGGGAAAGAAAGTGTGAAACAGAGGCTGGAGGAGTACATAGAGGAAGTTGGAATTTAAACTGGGGGGTGACAATTGGGCAAGAGATATGCAGAGACACAGGTTGGGAAACCTATGAGCTTACCCCATAGCAGTGACAAAGGACAAATGGCAAGTACTGTTGGTGATGCTAGGAAAGGAGGGCAGGATGGGGGGAAGGGTGGAGGGTGGTTACCCTTAATGCTAGGAGCCTTGGAAGGAAAACTGCAGAGTTACAGGTGCTCATGGCAGAGGGAGAGGTGGACATTGCAGCCATCACAGAAACATGGGCCACCCAATACAATGACTGGGACCTGTCTGTACCAGGGTACAGGTTATTTCGTAGGGACAGGGTGATTGGGAAAGGAGGGGGTGTGGCACTATATGTGAAGGAAGGACTGAAGTGTGTAAGGGAGGAAGGTAGTACAGAGTCTCTTTGGATGCAAACCCAGGATTCCAAGAATGGGATTCTTAGAGTGGGAGTGGTGTACAGGCCAACATCTCAGACGGAGGAGTTAGACAGGGAACTTGAGGGACAGATCAGGAGGACTTGCGAGGAGGGTAGTGTGGTGATTGTGGGGGACTTCAACATGCCAGGAGTGGACTGGAGTACCCCAACAACCAGGAACAGAAGGGAGCAGGTACTGTTGGATGCCTTGCAGGACAGCTTCCTGCTGCAAATGGTCAGTGAACCAACCAGGTTAGGGAATACCCTTGACCTTGTGCTGGCAAATGGGGACTTTGAGAACTTACAGTGGATGAACCGCTGTCAGGGAGTGACCACCACTCAGTATGGCTCACATTGGATATGGGCAAGGAATGAGTGGAATCTGGCACAAGAGTGCTGGACTTCAGGAGGGCCAACTTTGGGAGGATGGGGGAGGTGGTAAAAGGGTACCTGGCCAGAATTCATCTAGTATGGACACTAACCAGAGGTGGGAGCTCATAAAGCTGGGGATAGTGGAGGTAACCAAAACCTGCTGCAAGGCCCAGAGCAAGAAGGCTAGGGCTAAGAAACAGAGTTGGTTGAGCAAAGAGGTCATGGAAAAGGTAACGAGGAAAACAGCTGGCTTTAGGAAGTACAAGAAAACAGGGAGGGGGGAGGACAAGGAGGAGGAGTACTTGACAGAATCGAAGGAGGTGACAAGGGCAGTAACGGGAGCCAAAGCATCTACGGAACTCAGGTTAGCACAAGGCATTAAGAAGGGGTAGAAGGACTTCTTTAGGTACATCAGGGAGAAAAGGAGCTGTAAGGACCACGTAGTAAGGATTAGGAAGGAGGGGTTGGGTGGAAGCAGAGGTATAAGGCAGAAGCACTAAATGAGTACTTCTGCTCAGTATTTACTAAAGAGAAGGGGGGGGGTGACACCCAAGGGGGGAGAAATGGCAGAAATGGGGCGGAAGGGGTGACAGATGGGGAAATCATGGAGGGCAGAGTTCGGGAGGGTTTGAAGGCACTGAGGGTGGACAAGGCACCAGGCCCAGATGGCATCCACCCCAGAGTACTGAAGGAGCTGGCAGAGGTCCTTGCAGGACCTTTCGCAAACTTATTTAATGCCTCACTACATTCAGGGTGTGTACCTCAGGACTGGAGGATGGCTTATGTGGTGCCCCTCCACAAGAGTGGCCCCAAGGATGAACTGGGAAACTACAGACCAGTGAGCCTCACATCCATCATGGGTAAGCTAATGGAGACTATCCTGAAGGAGAGGATGGTGGCCCTCCTAGAGGCCAAAGGACTACAGGACAGCAGACAGCGTGGCTTCATATGGGGCAGATCCTGCCAAACCAACCCAGTTCTATGACTGGGTAACTAGGCAACTGGCTAGGGGCCATGCAGTGGATGTCATGTATCTGGACTTCAGTAAGGCATTCGACTCAGTGCCACATGGAAGGCTGGGAAGTAAGTTAGTAGGCACAGGGGCGGGTGCAAAGCTGGTGAGATGGGTAGGAAACTGGCTTCAGGGAAGGCAACAGAGGGTGGTGGTGGTGGGTGGAGAGCTCTCACACCCAGGGGTAGTGACGAGCGGTGTTCCACAGGGCTCGGTGATGGGACCAGTGTTGTTTGGGATATTCATTGCAGACATATCATGGGACATCAAGAGCAGGATCAGTCTGTTTGCTGATGATACTACGGTAGGGGTGGTGGTGGATGACCTAGGGGGATGGCAGGGGTTGCAGGATGATCTGGCAAAGCTTGAAACCTGGTCAGACACCTGGCAACTGGGCTTTAATGCCAAAAAGTGCAAGGTGCTGCATTTTGGGATGAAGAACCCAAGGAGGAGTTACCAGCTGGGGGGAGTGCAGCTAGCCCAGACAGAGGAGGAGAAGGATCTGGGGGTGCTCATTACAGGGTCAGTGAACAACTCGGCACAATGTAGGAAGGTAGCTGCAAAGGCCAACAAAATGCTGGGTTGTATTGCAAGGGGTATATCCTCAAGGAGGGAGGAGGTGATTCTGCCACTCTATACGTCATTAGTTAGACCGCACCTGGAGTACTGCATGCAGTACCGGCGCCCGTATCTGAAGAGGGACATTAAGATACTGGAGAGGGTGCAGCGCAGGGCAACAAAGATGATCAAGGGGCTGGGGGACTCATCATACGAGAGGAGGCTGAGGGAGTTGAACATGTACTCACTGGAGGAGAGAAGGGACGGGGGAACATGACTGAAACCTTTAAGTACATGAAAGGAATAAACAAGACAGGTACAGAGAGGCTGTTCAAATTAAGGAAGGGGAGGGACACCAGGGGCCATGATATGAGACTGGAGGGAGGAAGGTTCAGGAGGGAGATGAGGAGACACTTTTTTTTTTTTTTAACAGAGAGGGTGGTGGCTGGGTGGAATGCGTTACCTGCAGAAGTGGTATCCAGTAGAACAGTGGACTGCTTCAAATGGGGATGGGACAGGACAAGGGGGAAGGTTAGTGAAGGGGAAGGGTGGAAGGGAGGGGCAGCTGCAGAATAAGGGGTGCTAGCTGCACATTCAAGCAGACTTGATAGACCTCTAGGCCTTTATCTGCTGGCAAATTTTGTATGTTCGTAAGATAGGCATGTTTATTGAAATGGTACGTAAGATCAGCTTTACGGTCTTGAAACAGGCCTTGCAAGTGTCAGATGACATACCTTGAGCACACAGAAACTATGATTACAGCAGTATGGTGATTAAAGCCATTTTTCTTCTTTTTTTTGTCACTTTTATGGATCTTAACTGTTGATATCTAGTTTGGTTAAGGCTGCATATAAATCCAAAATAACATTTATTAAGTCTTACTGAAAGTTGCATTGTTTTAACTGTAGAACATTATGGAAAGGGGAGGCTATGTTTAGTCAGTGTCCTAACTGAAGGAAAAGGATGTTTTCCTCACAACTTACATTTGCAGTTTCATGGACTTCAGGGCCACATTCTAGGCCCGGCTTATTATTGAAGGCATTTGCTCAGTGGACTTTTTGTGTTAACTATTCACGGACAGTCGTGCTGCAAATGGCCAAATCAGAACCTATATGGACAATCAAAGACTTGAGCGGGATGCCCTCACACGAGTGAGATTAGTTTTTCAATTGTAAAACTCCTGATAACGTTGAAGTTCAACTGATAAACTTCGACTGGTAAATTAAAAAAAAAAACAGGTAGAAGTTGACAAACTTTGATCAGTAAATTCAAAAACAGGTCGACGATACCATAAACGATCGGTAAAAAAAAACAGGTAAAGTTAAACTTCAATCAGTAAATTAAAAAAAAAAAAGGCTGAAACATCTGCACCAAGTACTTTGCCTTTGTTTAACGAATTAGCACAAAATTTGGCATGTGAGAGTCTCAAGACGTGGAAAGTTTCGTGACGGTACTTTGTAAAGTTTTCCAGATAATGGAGGGTAAAAAGTTTGGTTTTGGGGAGGTGTGGGGGATTTTTTCCTGTACTTAACATTGGGATTTTTGCTGTTACATACAGCCCAGACAGTCTGGAAAATTTTAAGGGATGATGGAAGTCTGTGCCAAGGGTGTGCCTTTGGATGGTTTGGTGAAAAAAATATATTGTACAGTTTTTGAATTATAAAATTTTTTTGGGATAACTAAGTTCGACCGATAAACTTTGGTTGGTAAATTAAAAAAACAGGTTGAAATTAACAAAGCATGGGGGCTGTTCCTACCAGGCACTCTGGAGTTCAGCCGAGCCTGTGGACACCTTGGGAGACCCTGAGAGAAGGCGCAGTCGCAGTGCAAGGGGGCTTGAAAACAGAGAATTAAAAAAGCCTGTAATGCTTGGAGAAGATGTGCAGAGAAGGCCATATGGCTGCCCTGCAAGTTATGAGACAAATATTTGTGTTTTCTATTTTCCACCCCAGCCCCAACCCAACCCAGCACTGTCACCCGACTACCTTACCCGTGCTGCCTCTTCCTTCGGGATTCCTCCATGGAGCCCTGGCTTTATTCCCCCAGGCGGGCACCTGAACCTCTTCCCCAGAGGAATCAGTCTTCCTCGGAAGCCCGTTGGTACTGCAGCCAACTGGTAGGTGAGGACCCCTGATCGAGTCCTCGCATCAGTGTTGTGCCAGGAGAGACATTTTTAATGTACTTCCTTCCCAGAATGTGATGCACCACAATGCCAAGGCTTGCGCTGGAGTCGTTCACGCTCTCCCCCTGTTGTTGTGGGAATCGGGTCTGTGATACCTCTGGCTGTCACCAGAGGTCAGGCCACCCCCAAGCCAGTGTACCCACCTCCCGCGGAGGAGCTGAGCGGTCTGTCGGATGCTCAGACATCCTCCCCCTGGCCGGCCCTCTGGCTCCTGGGTCCACTCCCAAACCCGGGTCGCCAGTGTCACAAGTGAAAATCCAACCGTTATGCCGATGGGCCGGCAAGAAACATTTATGTTTGTCACCCAAGGATGCTGTCCTGGACCTGAATGACCGCACACTGGTCAAAGCAGGCAGTATAGTGCAGTGGTCTAAGGCTCTGAGCTGCAAATTTGGTGACATCCAGCAGACCAGACCTGGGTTTGAATCCCACAGCTTCCACTTGCATACTGTGTGACCCTGAGCAAGTCACTTAACCTCCTTGTGCTCCCAGGTCGCTCCTGTAAAAAAGCTTTCAGCTTAGTGTGCTATACCTGGTTAAACAACTAAAAAAAAAAAAAAGCTGACAGATTCATAGTCCTGAGAATGACCTTGTCAAGGGGAAAGATGATACAAGACTGAGGAACAAATCCTAGAGCTCACAAGACCAACTGAGCAATGGAAGCAGCTGAAGCCTGTACCCAAAATATGGAGCTACAGTGCTGCTGACCCTTCGTCATGGGCAACTGACCAGTCTTATCCTCTACATTCTTCAAAATTTAAAAAAAGATCTGAACCAAATTTCCTGCCTCCGGAGTAAAGGACAGCACAAAAATACATCTCAGAAACCTGATCCACAAACCAGTGGCATAGTCTGACTGCTCTCAATATGGCTGTAGTCGCAGCAAAGCTTCTATCTAGTAGCTGTCACACCTCTAGAGGAAAATTCTCCTAAGAAGCAGTGCTGCCTGAAGAGTAGAACAAATCAAGTTAGAGTCTTCAGGAATATCATGCGCCAGCACGGGTTATCCGATCACAGAAGGCCGAGCCCCTGAACATGAAGGGATGACACCGTAATAGGTGACCCCCCACAGTAAAGTAAGTTCGCCAACAGGTGGCGTCTTACGCACAATTCGTTCCTGTTGAGAGACAGCAGCGCTTGTCTCAGTTGTGACTGCCGTATGTTCTTCCACATTGGAGTACAGGAGGGGTCCTTGTATGTTATAAGTAACATTTCTTGGGGGGAAAAAATAACACTTTGCTAGTTTCTTTGAAACCTGACACCAGAAGTCAAGGACTACCCACTCTTATCGAACTAATTATCTGGAATGGAAGGAGAACTGGAAAACATTCAAGAGCTTGATACAGTTAGGTTCACAATCACTGGGTGACAAAACTTCAGCTTCATCTGTAGAACTCTATATTATTTCAATCAGGCGGGCAATGAACTGTATTTCTAATAAGTAATAATACTGAGGAAGTCATAGTGCCCTCTGACCATTCTCCTTCCACGTCATAAGACACTCTTTCGCCTTCTGCCTCGGAAACCCTTGGAGTCGCATGGGCATTGTCACCAGGAAAATCATCACTGTCTTCTGGCTGTGTGTCGTAACAGTCCTGGCAACAAACTGATTGGGACAGATACTCTGGAAGTGCATCTGAAACATGCTCAGGCACATCCACATATGCCTGCTGAAAGCTGCTTGGCCTAAGGGACCCGGCTGAGATTCATGCGTCTTTGCAGGTGGGTCCTGCAGTTCTGTGTTATGAAAAAGATCCCATTTTGAAGATGACAAACAGGATGGTTTAATTCAGATTTGCCACAGCCAACCTATAAGCCAGATAGAAATTCCCCCATGACACCAGCAGACTGAGCATTGGGAGTCAAATTGCTCGAGTTTGATTCGCTGAAGCAAGAAGGGCAGACTAACAGAAATTGACTTCCCCTTGTCCAAGAGCCTGTACCTTATGTTCAAGAAGATGGTCCGCAAAAAAAAAAACCCATGGTGCCAAAAATCAAATACACCTGTACCAGTAATGATCCCCTCAATAAAGTGAACCCCTGTATGTGTGTGTGTGTGTGTGTGTGTGTGTATATATATAACATAGCTGGAAACTGAGGGCGACACATATACAATTGCACAAAACATGCCACAAATTTACAAAAAAGCCCTGACTGCGTCACCAACGACAGTGCAAACGTGACTGTGGTCTGAAGAATAAAAAAGGTAGACAGCACTACAAATAACCAGGATTGTGTCCACAACAGCACTGCAAATGCCACTTGCAAAAAAGGGGAAGACTGTGCAAAAAAGGTCTCCTGGCAGCTGCGGAAGAACAAATAATGCAAACAGTGCAGGTGTGTGCATGCGCTAGTACCAATAATGGTGCACACATGTGGCACTCAATTCATAGGAGCAGCAGTTTGTTGCACATAGAGGGCAACTAACTGCCAAAAAAAAAAAAAAAAGGGAAAATTCCCCAGACTTACCTCTGGCACTATGTGAAGAAAAAGGCAGACCAAAACAGTTGAAAATAGGTTCTCATGTCACACGAAGGCATGTGGCACTTCATAAGAACTTCCACCCACAAAGCAGTTAGAAAAAAAAAAAAACAGACTTTCCAATTTAAATTAAAGACCAGCACTACTGAATTTATTGAGTACTGCTTGTAGAAACAAATGGTATATTTCTGCTAAGAGCTACATTTGGGAGAAAAGTTGCAAATATTTCAGTCAAGTTCAGGAGCTACTTAAAAAGTGCTGCTGTCCCTAATACTGGCACAAAAAGAGTGAGCAGTTAGAAGCTGTAGAACTCTCATGCCACCAACATTCTGTGCTGATGTCATAGCTTTGATCTGTGCCAGTGTCCCTAGCAGGGGTGCATTTTATATGTCAAGACTTTCCCGTGACAATGTGGAGCATTAAAGAAAGACATGATCTCCGTCTTCTGTATACTGGAGGGTACTGATAAGTTCGAACAGATAGAGATGCTTTATATGCTGTGCTCTATAAGTGCTGGGGAATGTGAATACCCCCCCTCCCAAAAGCTCAAAGGTGGTAAAAGTAGGGGTTACATTAGCAGGCACTCCTTACTCCCAGAGGGAGATGAACCAATGGAATAGCCTACCAGAGAAGACCGTGGATGTGCAGCCAGTTAAGGCCATCAAGGAAAGCCTGGAGAAATTTCTGCTTACTGAGTGTGCCCTGGGTAGTAGGAAGGATAGGGAGTCCCTATAAATGAAAACATGCTTGCATGGCCTACTTGTTGGTCCCTATGTATGAAGCAGAGGGGTGGACTTGAAGACCCTATTCGTATCGATGGACTGAGCTGGCAACCTCAATGCAGCATCTGTGAGAACTGTGAAAGGAAAAAAGGACAGCAATGTCCAGGGGCTGCAGTCCAGTGGGAAGTGGGATGTGCCTCGAGATTTAGCTTTCTAGCATTCAAGTAACAGAAGTTTTGTATTTTTTGTGTGGTCATTTCATTCTATTTATTGCATTGGTTTATCTATCTGTCTATTCCTGTATAGCACTTTCCACGTCTGGGGAAGGGTGATCTAGAAATTAAAACCACTACTTAACACCTGCTGACATATGCTGTGAAGCACTTAGCATGGATCTCAGCACAGAAAAGTACAGTTACGTAAGAACTTACCGTAACAGTAGATTGTCGAGAGAGGCTTTTGCAGTAGGTAATTACATATAGGACTGAAGCTGGCAGGCGTCAGGATCCAACGGAAAAATTTCTAGCTAGCAGTCTCTGGCGGGGGACCGCTCCCACGTCAGGTGACCAACGTCATGCGATGTCAGTAAAGGGGCGGTCCCCCACGCCTGCCTTCCAGTTCTTTCCTGCCAAAGGCCAAAAGGCAAGATGAGAGATATGGATATTTCCCCAGGAAAGGAGCTGAAAAAGCTAAGGGGATGGAGGCGGGGAAGGTATTACCTGCAGAGCATACTCTAGAATCTACTGTAACGGTAAGTTCTTGCGTAACTGTACTATCTTACTTCGAGAGGGCTCTTGCAGTAGGTAATTACATATAGGACTGAGTCCCAAGCAGTCTGGAAGAAAGAGAAGCTCACAGGAGGAGGAAACTACTCATACACAGATCCTCTGGCTGTGAAGGTCTTAGGAAAGGAGACCTTGCAGAACAGCCAGCTCTACGGCGAGAGGCAATGTCTAAACTATAATGTTTCATAAGGTATGGACAGAAGTCTAAGTTGCAATAGTCTTGAAACAAGCAGCAGAGGCAGCTACACCCCTAGTGGTGTGACCTCTGACCTGACCTGGTAAGGTCATGTGATACTTGTCATAACAGAAAGTGATACAATGAGCCAAACATCCAGAGTATGCAGGAGGAACGTCCCTTGATTGGAATGTTGCGTAAAGAACACAGGTAGTTCCATGGACTGATTCAGCGTAGATTCCGCTACCACCTTAGGGAGAAACTTAGGGTTGGTACGCAGAGCTACACGTTCCTTGTGGAAAATCAAGTACGGGATTTTGCACATTAAGGCCTGAAGCTTGGAAATTCGTCGAGCGGAGGTAATGGCCACCAGGAAGAGAGCCTTCCAGGAAAGGAACTTAAGGTCTGCTGATGCTGCCGGCTCAAAAGGAGGCAGGGTAAGCTTCTCGAGAATGAAATTTAAGTCCCAAGGAGGGGCAGGTGCACGAACGAGGGGTCTCAAGAGGAGGACTTCTCTAAGGTAAGTCTTAGCAACTTCCAGCTGCGCAAAAGACCTGTCCCCAAATGGAACATGGTAAGCAGAAATAGCCACCATGTGAACCTTCAAGGAGGAGTGTCTGAGACCCAGGTCGAAGAGGTGACACATGTAATCCAGGAGCCTCTCAACAGAGCAGGAGAATGTCTCGAAAGCTCTGGAAGAGGCCCAAATAGAGAACCTTTTCCATTTCGTGGTGTAAGTGGAACGAGTGGAGGGCTTTCTGGCTTCCACTAGAATCTCCGCCACCCACACGAAACCCCAAACCGGGTTTGAATCATGTCTGCAGGAGCCACGATGCAGCTGAAGGGATTTGAGTCCTGATGGACCAAGGTCCCTGATCCTGGGTCAGCAAGAGTTGCGACAGAGGAAGAGGAAGAGGAGGTTCCTCTGAGTACTGTTGCAGAAGAGAGAACCAAATTGTCTGGGCCAGAACGGAGCGATGAGAATCATGCGCGCTCCTTCTGAACAGAGTTTGTGTAGGACACTCGGAATCAACGGGATCGGGGGGGGGGGAAGCATAGATGAATCTGCCCTTCCAGTTTAGAGGCAGAGCATCTCTCCAAAAAACTCTGCACCTTGGAGCGAGCGAGCGAGCAGAAGACGGGAAATTTTGCGTTGAGAGGAGAGGCAAACAGGTCTACCTGAGGGGTTCCCCAGCGTAGGAAGACTACTTCTACTACCCCCCAATCCAGTTCCCATTCGTGTGCTTGGGTGGACGACTGGCTGAGGTGGTCTGCCAAAGTGTTCTCGACCCCCTGAATATGAACTGAAGTGAGGTGAAGGTTGTGAAGTACTGCCCAATCCCAGACCCGCATCACTTCCCTGCAAAGAGAGTAGGAACGGGTTCCTCCCTGTTTGTTGATGTACCACACTATGCACATGTTGTCGGTCTGAACAGCCAGATGACCGGGAAGCAGATACAGATGCAGATGCAGAGTTTGTAAGGCATACAGGACGGCCCTCAGCTCGAGTACATTGATGTGGAGAGTCTGCTCAAGCCTGGACCAAGAGCTATGGGTCCGTTGAGATCCCAGGTGGGCTCCCCAACCTTCACCCGAGGCGTCTGTTAGGATCTGGGAGGGGGGGAGAAAGCCAGAAGGGAACTCCCCAGCAAAGGTTCTCCTGCACCATCCACCACTGCAAGTCCTGCACCATCGAAGAGGAGACTAGGATCTCGCGATCCAAGTTGTCCACCAATTGATCCCACTGAGACCAAAGCGTCCACTGAGAGATTCTCATGTGGAGCCGAGCGCGAGGCACCGTTGGGATGGCAGCCGCCATGAGCCCGAGGAGGCAAAGGACCGACCTGGCAATGACCCACCTGTGGCTGGACAAAAGGCTGGCCTGAGCCTGAAGGGTGACCGCCCTGTCTGGAGGCAGGAAGGTCATACCAAAGTCATATCCAGGATCGCCCCAATAAACTGGAGTCTTTGAGATGAGATCAAATTGGACTTGGCCTGGTTGATGGTAATACCCAAGCTGGTGAAAACCTGCTGGGTAAGGGAAAGGGAATGCAGGAGATCCTCCCTGGACGGGGCCACCAGGAGCCAATCGTCTAGGTAAGGGAAAACCTGAACCCCCTGGGTACGCAGGTGGGCCGCCACCACAGAAAAGCATTTGGTAAACACTCGGGGGGCCGAGGAGAGACCAAATGGGAGGGCCCTGAACTGGTAGTGGTCCCCCTGAAAAGAAAACCTGAGGTATTTGTGGTGGGACGGGCGGATAAGGATATGCAGGTAGGCATTCTGCATGTCCAGGGCACATAGCCACTGTCCCAGCCAAAGGAGGGGCAGAAGGTTCTGCAGAGAGAGCATTCAGAACCTCTTGTACTCCACAAACAGGTTCAGGGAACTGAGGTCCAGGATGGGCCTCACTTTGCCCGACTTCTTCGGAACCAGGAAGAAATGAGAGTAGTAACCCGTCCCCCTAAGATGGAGGGGGCCGGGTTCTATAGCCGCCTTCCAGAGAAGGGCGGAGATTTCCTCCCGAACCAGAAGAAGGTGTTCCAAGGAGTAAGACGACCTTGAAGGGGGTTTTCTGGGAGGTTTCTGAAGAAACTCTATTGAGTGTCCTTCCGCTATCAGCTGGAGCACCCAAACGTCTGACGTGATCCTCTCCCAACCCGGTAGATGCATTGAGACCCTCCTCCCTACCGGCTCCTCTGGAAGAGCCAGAGGCTGTGGGAGAGGAAAGGAGTCAGGTGGTGTGGGGCAGCGCCATGGCTGGAGCTCCCGCTACTTGTTTGGGCAAGGGGGGCTTCGCAGCCTGAGGGGCCCAGCGTTTATTGGCCCACTTCCCTTGTGGTTTCGCCTTGGCCCATGCCCGCTTTCGAAAGGGACAGCGCTGCTGCTGAGGGGCTCTGTACAAGTCGTCGACCTCCTTGAGAGCAGTGCCCTTCGCACACAGTCCGGTGATGATATCCTTGACATCACCACCGAACAGCACCGAACCCCTGAAGGGCGCATCCTGGATTGCAGACTGCACTTCAAGGACCAAACCAGACACTCTGAGCCAGGCATGATGCCGCAAACCTACAGCGAAAGCTGAGCTCCTACCAGCAGCGTCCACTGCATCGTATGAAGCACGGAGCAAGTGCCTGCTGGCCGAACGAGCAGATCGGACGAGGTCTGCCACTTCCTGTTTGGTCTGTCACTCAGGAAGGGAGTCCAGTTTAGCTTCCACCTCACTAAGGACCATCTTCTGGTAATCCCCCATATGGGCGACGTAGTTCAAGGCCCTAATACCCAGAGTGGAAGAAGCGAAGACCTTCTTCCCATACTGGTCCAGAAGGCGTGATTCCTTATTGGGAGGTGACAAGCTCAAATGCTTAGGACTGGCTGTCAGGCTGTGGGCGGCGCTGATCATGACCGAGTCAGCCTTGGGGTGAGAGGTAAGAAACTCAACACCCTCAGGAGCCTGATATAGCCTCTCCGCCTTCCTTGGAAGGGGAGCTATGGCAGAGAGTTGCTTCCAGATAGTGGAAACAAGGCCCACATGAGGCTCGATCCAGGGTGGGACCAAGGTAGGAGTGACCCCGGGTAGATCCAAATGGGCAGCTAGCTTTTGCTGCTGTGGATCCAGCTCCAAAGAGTGTCACTGATGGATAGCCTGGATTTTGCACAACTCAATAAAGGAAGAATCGTCCGGAGGAGACTTCAGAGGAGTCCTTGGCCTGGGCTTATCCAGAGAGCGGGGCTCGTCGTCCAAGTCGGAGCGCCCATCGGAGTCATCCGAAGGCTCCGAGGAGGATGAAGAAGAGGAAGACTCCACCTCCTGACACGGGGAGGAATGGACCCCTTGGGAAGTCCTCAGGGAAGCGTATCCAATCCTGCTCTGGAAACAGAGGGATCACCTCTGGTATCCTGAGTAGGGGAGGGAGTATCTCGTCTCCGATACAGGGGGTCCGGAACCGGTACAGGCATCGGAAGATGGCTCTCTGCCTCCCTAGTGAGCTGAGCCTTGGCCTCAGCCCACCAGGAAGCCAGAGTCTCCTTCAAATCCACCAGCGGCTGAGGGGGTGGTGGAGGAGAAGGAGGAGGGGGATACAGATACTGAGCGTATCCATAAAGCGAGTATCCATAACCAGACAGCGGGTAACTTAGCGTCCGGTAATGAGGCACTGTATACTGCGGCATCGGATAGGCCGGCGTTGGGTACTGGGGCACCGGATACTGCGGACCCAGGTATGACGGCGTCTGATACGACTGGGTTGGATACACAGGAATCAGGGGGTCTGCCGGGGCAGACTGCCTGGTAGGGTGCACAGCAGGCGGGCCTGGAATTGGAGGCCCGGCAGGCCTGGTGTGGGAGCGGCATCCGGGAGAGGGATGTCACCTGGTGTAGGCAGGACCCGCTTTGGGGCCGGCGTCCGGGGAACCAATGTCAGGTCATCCGGCCCAGCAGGAGGGAGACCTGATGGGGGTGCGAGAAGATCCTCAGCATCACCTGGGGACGGAGGAGAAAAATCCCCAGGGTCAGGCTGAGGAGACACAGGGTCCCCGGAGGGCAGCGAAGGCTGCGGGGAGCCGGGAATGGCGGATGTAAGAGGGTCCGGCATCTACTTAGCAGCCATGCGGTCGTCGGGCAGCATGATATCCGGCTTATCGGTGAAGTCCAGGCAGGCGTCGGAGAAGCCAGTGTCCAACTTAGCGGACCCTTCGCCCGAGGCAGGCCGTGAAGAAGGGGCGGTCTGGTCGGGCAGAACAGGGGCCGTGCGCCACCCTGAAGAGTCGAGCGACTTAGCGTCTGTTTCCGGGCGGGTGTCAGAGGAGCTGACATCTGGCTTACCGGAGTCACTCGCACCAGTAGGCTGCATGGTGGCGGCCTTACCTGGAGTGAGAGCCTCCACTAGCCCAGAGGCACCCGAAGGGCCTGAGCGCGAGCCAGATGGGCGGGTCGACGCCGTCTTGGAAGCCTCCAAGACGGCCATTGTGGAGCAGTCCCCCGGGGGGGAACAGTACCTGTAACACGGCGACTCCAGCCAAAGTTGCGGTGGACAAAGAGCCCTGGTCCCTTGTCCTTCTTCTTATGATGGCCCTCAGGGGAAGTAGAAGCCTGATGGAGCTTTTTCAACTCCTTCTCCACAGAGGTAATTTTCTTTTTAAGGATGTGGGCCTCCAGGTACTGCTGCCTCCGTCTGCAGGTGGCGGCGCTGACTTTCAGGCAATGCTGGCACTTCTCCACCTGATGGTCCAGGCCCAGACAGAAGAGACACTGGGAATGGCCGTCCTTGTGCGGGAGTTGGGCGCCACATGAGTCGCACTTATTCTTGTGCACGGAAGGTGTAGGGGACGTCATACACCACCCAAAAAAGTAACATCAAATTAAAGAGAGAAAAAAACGACGGTAGAACTACCGACGACAGGCTGACGAACGTTAAACTTTACCGCAAGACACTGACACGAGCTAACGGCAGGAAAGAACTGGAAGGCGGGCGTGAGTGACCGCCCCTTTATACTGACATCGCATGACGTCGGTTACCTGATGTGGGGGCGGTACCCTGCTAGAAACTGGTAGCTAGAAATTTTTCCATGGGGTCCTGACGCCTGCCAGCTTCAGTCCTATATGTAATTACCCAATGCAAGAGCCCTCTCAAAGTAAGCTCTAGCAACCCATCCGAGTGACAGGAATACCATCGTCAAAAAAGGTTACAGGAATAGAGAACTGCACAGATAGGTTAATTTCTCCCTGCTTCATCTGCTTTCTTCCTTGTGCTAAACAAAAACTCTAGAGCAGAAAATAACGTTGGGACGCTACTATTCTAGGGTCTTAATTTCTTCTTCCTGTGTTTGGAATCTCTGCTTACCAATTTGGTTTTCCCCACATTCACTGACCTTGTCCCCTTGTATGCCAGGCAACATCCGAGGAGATTAGTAAGAATTACTGCTGTGTTATCAGACCATGGTTAGAATCTCAGAGCGGAGGGTGCTGGGGTCAGATTCCTATTTCTACTGCTGATGCTTGTTCCTAGACAGCTTGTGCTGTCACCAGAGACCCTGCTGCAACTGCACAGCCACCCAGTCATCACCTAGTGCAGAGGAGGATGCTGCTGCACTGACAGCAACTGTAAAAGCATTCCAAGCACAGCAACACAAGATCAGTTTGCATTTCTACACCAACTCGCTTTTTAGAAATCTTGAAGTGACGTTTAATGAATACGTTAGTGTGATGCAGACAGCCAGTTCTGAGTGTTGTATTATATTTTATTAATATAAAATGTATTATGGCTGTCTCTACTGAAAATCAAATGCTCTAGGAATAACCTCTCTCATCCCCCCCAGATTTTAGCTGACAGATGCAGGCCAATAGAACTGCTGACAGCATTGTATCACATACTCAGTTTTTTAGAGACAGTGTGTTACTGGAAGACTTTTATTAAGGATCCTGTTTCTCTGAGCTAATTACAGAGTTGTTAAGTTAATTTTATTAAGACAGAAATCATAAACTAGGTTTATGACGTTAAAATAAGGGAAGCTAGGATGTTACATAGAGGTGTAAGGTTGTAAATGACCCTGTGAAGCCTGTGTGAAGAGGGTACAGCATGAGATCAAAAGAGGTGTCATTGAAACTGGAGTTATGCTAAGGTTGCAGAATTAATACTTAAAAATTATATCCTGCGGTTGTATAAAAATATATTTTTGTTAGATAGTTGACCAGAGGAGGGGCTGGATGACTTCATCAAAAAGGGGTTGGCCAATACTGCTTGAAAAGATTATTCTCTTTCACTATAGAGATGCATTTGTATCTGACACTGACTAAGGAAACATCTGAGCACTGAAAACAGGTATTTAGAAAGCTAGACAAAATCTAAATATAGTTGTACGAACTGCACTGTTTTAAACCTTGTTTTGTTTAAAGATATGTATGTCTTGTGGTATAAGAGTTCTGTATTGTATGTTTGGCGAATTATTATATATTTTAGTAAAAACTCTAATTTTAGAGCAAACCTGGTCTGTCTTTGAATTGCTTTCTTTTGCTAAGGAATATTTATGGTTCAGCAGACATAGCTTGTATGGTGGTACCAAACTGGAAACAGAAGCATTTTAAATCTAAGGTCTTTATTATAGTTTTAAAGGGTTCGTCTCTGAATACCTGGTTAGATGCCCGTAGGCAAAGATATCTGGCCCCCGAAGACAGATATATCTGAGCCTGTACATTGGGTATGCTAGCAAGAGGTTAACAGTTTTAATCCCTCCAGAACTGAGACCAAAGGTTGATCCGAACTCACAAAATCAGACAAGAGGGTTACCTTGTCTGTTACACTGTTCACAAGATTGCACTCAGAGGTTGGCACTTTGGGAGTAGAGAGCCTGACCTGCTGAGTGAATCTGCGACAGTTAGGTGTTCTCAGACCTACTAGATCTCCCCCTAGGCCCTTGGATTACTTCCTTCTAGTGCCGTCCACTAATCTGCCTCTTCCCCGCTCCCAAATTGTTTGATTACCTCCCCCAAGAGTCCCGGGCCCTCTGCCACACCACCCCATTGTGGCCTCGGCTCACCTCCCTCCACTCCCATCTTCATGTCTCCCTGCTCACCTCCTTCTGGAGCCGCCGGAGTTCATCACTCAAGTTGTTGTTCACCTTCATAAGCTGCTGCACTTTTGCCTCGGAGGACGCCAATGCCTTCTTGACCTCCAAGTACTCCTGCAACGTTATGGGACCATCGGACAAGTCTGAGGAATCCATACTCTGGGGGTGAGACAGACACAATAAGAGATTTGTTTTGATTACTAATTTATACATTATGCGCCAGCTTGCCCCCAACAGCCAGCCTTGTCACCCACCTTCTAAGGGACTTACCCTATTCTTCAATCCTCCAAGCTCCTGTGGAGTGCGAGGGTGACTTCTCTATCTCAGAGCAAGAAGATGATACGGCGCTGAAGAAACATGAACGCAGACAAGGTGGTCCAATTCCTATAATTCCTCTCTTTATTGTATAAAAGTGGCAATAAACTCACGTTTCACCTAAAATTAGGCTTTTTCAAGAGTTGCATTTAAAGTATAGTTTTTCAGATGCACATAGAATTTTATATCAACAACTTGACTCTATGACGAAATTTCTGGCTTCCTCTTCTCTCCTCCTGTCAAACACTCGAAGGTACCTGGATTCTGGCAGGATCGTCACCTCAACCTCTCTGTGCAAATCAGTGCCATCTCCTCAGACTCCACCGATCGGAGACTGCATCCTACACCCTGCTAAGAAGTCACTGCTGATTGGAACAGCTAGCTATAGCAACCATTTTATGCTACAGAACCACAGCATGTACCATGTTTGGGGTGGTGTCTGAGGAGATGCCACTGATTTGCACAGAGAGTCTGAGGTGACTATCCTGCCAGAACCCAGGGTACTTAAAGAAGGAAAAATCCTCAGTGACAGTACCTTTGAGTGTTTGAAAGGAGGAGAGAAGAGGAAGCCAGAAATTTTGTCATAGAGAGTCAAGCTGTTGATCTAAAATTCTATGTGCATCTGAAAACTATACTTTAAAGGCAACTCTTGAAAAAGCCTATTTTTTAGGTGAAACGTTGAGGTTATTGCCACTTTTATAATAAAGAGAAGAATTATAGGAATTGGACCAGCTTGTCTGCATTCATGTTTCTTCAGCGCCATACCATCTTCTTGCTCTGAGAAAGAGAAGTCACCCTCACCTTTCGATACATCGGTATAGGCTGCTCGGACAAAGCATTAAATAAGCATCTTATGAGAACAGTCCATTACCTGTGGAATCCTCTTACCTTGTCATCTTCCCTTTTTCCTTTATCCACCATTTTCCTATGGTGTGCCCTAGCCCCCCATGGTGGAGCCTTCGGGGTTTGACCGAGCCCCTTGGCAGAACCCACATCCAGTGGGGGTAGGATCCTTGATCGGCATTGCAGGGGCCGGGATTCATCCTGCAGCTGCAATCTTTTTTCATCCTTACATTTTCCTTCCTACCTCACTCCGAGATGTTGGCTATAAAAGCACAGACAGAGTGCACACAACGGACTTGCATGCCTACAAAGCTGCCCATCTTCCCACTCACAGCTGACTGCCTTCTGTTCCACCTGGGAAGGTCCAGGGGGTGTTAACAGTAGAACTGGACTCCCTCCCCTGAGGAGGCAAGCGTCTTATGGAATGCTCAAACTAACCCCTCTCCGCCGGCCCCTATGACCTGGGCTCCTTCCCAAATCTGGGTCGCCAATGTCGTAAGTGGTAGCACTATTGCTGCACCGATACGCCAGCCCAAACAGAACAGGAGTTACATAAACCTGAGAAGGGAAAGGGTTGCTAAAGGAAAACACTCTTCAATAATCCGTACAGAGCCGGCCCAGTGGCGTTGAGGTGCTGGACGCCACGCTGGTGACCCAGGTTCAGGAATGGACTCGGGCTGCCGGGGGTTGGCTGGGTAGGGAGAGGATAGAGTGTCGGGAGGACTGCTGTCCTCTCCCAGGGTCGGCAGTGGGCCTTGCATCACTCACCAGTGACCCCTGATGGAGATTGGGGGCACTGCAGTTAATGATGTACCTAGGGGTGGAGCGGCGGGCATCAACACGTTTGGTGCGCTGATGCCATTGCACATCCACACTCCAGGGGCAACATACACAAGAAAAGCCCCGCTTCCTGGACAGGCAATGGCGCCCTCCCGGGCCCCACTGCCACACACCCAATTGCGGGCTCAACCCACTGGCTCACTCAATCCCCTGTCCTGCCTTGGTTCCAGCGAGGGGGGCCAGTCGACAGACCAGGTAGGTGGGTGGGGGAGTGTCTGTCCTGATTTCGCAGTGGGGTGGGCTTCAGGCGGGTGGTAGCGCGGTGGCGGTGAGCGAGGGACGCCAAAGAGAGTTCCAGGGTGGCAGTGATAAAAAATAGTTCACAAAAAAATAAAAAAAACTTACAAAATAAGCAAACTGTTTAAATAAATAGTTTTAAGAGGCAGTCAGACTCTGGAGACTCCACCACCCAGTCAGCCCCCACTGCATGCACCAGGATGCTTCTCAAGTCCTTCAGCTCCCACTATGCATGCTGGGGCAAAGCCCTGTTCCCCTTTATACACACACAAGGGCACTGCTCCCCATCCAAACCCCCATATTTTCCTTTTTCCTCAAAACCTTCCTCAGTGACTTCTCTTCTCACTCCAGTAATTGTACTCTATTTCGCAGTACACCCCTAGTTTTCTGCCCTTCCGAGTATCACTCTCTTTGACCACAGCTTAACCCTGAGCTTTTGCACATTAATTCTAGGGCTGAATCTTTTCATCAGTGTATGATGTTCCACTGGTCAAAGCTACTGCTTGTTTACTCTGTAATTAGACTGCCTCTCTGCACAGCAACTGAAACTTGCTATTTATTTTATTTGATCCTCATTGTCTAAGTTACACGGACCTACAATGCGTTTCCCAGGGTCCCCCCCCCCCCCCAGGCCTCCCTCACTGCATCTGGCATGCACTGCCCCCTTCCCCCCAGCCAACTCTCACTGCACATGCCACAGCACTTCCCCCCGGGTCACTGCTCACTGCATGCAACAGGGTTTGACCAGAAGCGTCTGTACAGCACAGGCACGGTGGAGGGTCTGAGAGCATTCCAAAGTGCATCTCTCTGCAGTTAGTCGAGCGGATTTAGGAATCTGATCACCATTTCATCCACAACCACAGGGTTTGGGTATAATGACAGATGATGTAAACGGTTAGACACCAAGATTCAACGGTTTACATAATGCTACAGAATGCAGCCATTTAGTGCTCAGGGCTTTACCACTGAGAGCTTACGTTAGGTGGAAATGTCAATTTCTAGAGAGAATCTGCGATTCAGCAGCTTGGCTTCAACCTTTTTAAAAATACTTCTGTGGAGCCGCACACTGTCAACACTGCAGGGCTGCCACTCATGCTGGTGGGCCGGGTTCACAAATGTGCCTGGGACACAGGGAACCATTGGGGGAGAAGCTGGAGCGTCCTAGGAGACACTCTCCTGGGTGACCACGGATGGCAGTGCAGTGGGAGCAGCTTAGGGTGGCAGGATGCCAACTTGATGCTGTACCAAGTCTCGCAGTTTCATGCACATTCAGCACCATGAGGGGTCGCGAGGAAAACCTTAGAGAATACCACAAACACATGCAGGATGATAACCAGTGCTTCCAGGCACTGTCTTCCCCGCATGCCGCTCACCTCCTGCACTACTGGGCCGAGGGGTGCAGCTGAGAGAAGACCCTCCCAATAACTATGCTGAGGCAGAAGCTGTTCCATGACAACGGAGGCTGAAGTAAGTCCCAGAGAAAGGATGGAATGAGGCTGGAACCAGGGCCAAAGGAGGGCACCACCAGTGACAGGGGGCATAAATGTTATTTTAAAAAAATGAAGGCTGGTCTGGTGGCACGGAGGGTTGAGGCGCTGGACGCCACACCTCACGCCAACGACCGGGGTTCAGGAACAAGTCCTGGACGCGGGGGTTGGCAGGGGAGAGAGAGGACTGAGTGTCCAGAGGACTGCTCTCTTTTCTCAGGGAGGGAGGGATTGCTATCCCGCTCGTAGATCTCCCTCTGGCGGTGGCCAGAGGAGATGCAAGCTGGGGAGACGAGCCGGGACGTGATACCGGCGGTGAGGGAGGTGGAGGAAAAAAAACTGATGAAAATGGAGCTGGCAGGATCCATGATGGCTTTCCGGCACCAGTTCCAGCTTCCCCGACCATCTGGATTTTACTCTGGGGGTGCAGGAAAGCCGGCGCCCCTTCACCCGGAGGGGTGGGGACCCATGCGGGATCACATGGGAAGTCAGGCGGGGAATGGAGAGCCAGAGATGGAGTCCCTCAGGGCACAAAAAACACATAATAGAAAGAAAAAAAAATAAATAAATGAAGCCAGCTAGTGGCATGGAGGGCTGAGGTGCTGTGCATCTTACCTCCTGCCACGCCAGCAATCTGAGCTCAGGAACATGCACAGGCTGCTGGAGACTGGCTGGGGGTGGGGGGGAGAGGACTGAATGGCTGCCAGGCACCTCTCCTCTCCAGGATCAGGGAGGTTGGCATACCAGCTCTTGGCTGCCACCAGATGGCTGACAAGCCCTCAAGAGAGTCTGGCAGCAGACATAAGTCAGGGGAAGGGTTGGAATCATGGTCTTGGGATGCATGCACGACTCCACATGCATGAAGTCCTCAGGTATGCCACAGAGGGGAGAAACACAGAGGAAAATGGATGGCACAGCGGGGGATGCATGACGCCCTCTTTCCGAACCTCCACCCTCCTGATGACCAGAACAACCTGCAGCCACAAACTGGATTCGGGTATCAGTGGGGGGGGGCTTCCCACTCCTGACCCTGCCACAGGGGGCAATCCGTGGGAGCCTGAGCCACAAGGTGAGTCCCCAGGAAGACCCAGGCCGGTGGAGGAGGGTGGCAAAGCTGGCAGATGAGGAGCCCTTCCCCCACTGTGGCCAAGGAGCATGAATACTTGGCTAAAAAAATGTCTGCAAATGTCTGCACCCCAGCCTCTGAGGCACTTCACAACACTCACACATACCTATCCTTCGTAGAAAGGCAAGTCTTGCTCTGTTTTAGAGGGTTGGGGAGCTCAGCTGCCCACAGACCCTGCAACAAGCCAAGCAACAATTGTGCTGATTGGTACACAGGTCACCGCACTGAGATTTCCGAGCAATAGGACACCAGTTAATTCTTAAAGCTGTCATATATTATTCTAGCCAGGGCTGGGTTCCTAGCTTGGACACCGGAGGAAAAGATCAGTAAGTACTACCAGGATATCCATCAATTGTTCTTTGCTACCAAGAATGGCGCCCTGTCACAGTGGCTAGTCTGATGGCAACTCACGGACAGTGAGGGCGGGGATTTACAGCGCTTGCTGTAAGTGCTCCCCTGGTCGCTGTCCATGGTCCTGCAGTGAACAGGAGGCTGGCCGAGCTGCTCCTGTGGCATGGAGGGCTGGGGCATGGAATAGCTCGGCCAGTGGCAATGGAGACCAGGGCTCTAAATCCTGGTCTCCGACCTTTTACATGGGGCTGTTAACAGCCCCTGAAATTTTAACTTTCTCCAGGATTTGCTCCTCAGAGTGAGAATCCTAAATACGGCCGGGTTAAACGGGGTTTTTTAAAGCGCACACTATGCCGCGCTATTCTTCTCAGCACTGTTTGGACCCAATGCCACTACCACTTACTAAACACCCAGAAATGGCCAGATGCTAACATCTGATCACCACTAGAAAAAAAGAGGACAGCACTGACATGTTACCTTGGCTCGGTTGTTTCTTCCAGAGTTGGCGTTCCTCACGGGCTCTTGGTCCGTATCCTCATCAGATGCCACACTATCGTAGTCGTGCTGGTCGTCAATGTCACTCTGGCTCCGCAAGGTGTAATCAAGGTTATCTAAAACAAATTAATTATTTCAAACTGATGTAACATGACTATGCAGCTGCAAACTAGGGGTGCTAGCTGCATACGCGAGCATACTAAACAGACCATGAGGCCTATTTCTGCTGGCAGATTCGTATGTTCATATCGTCGTATGGCTATCAAGCAGAGGTTGACCCTGTCCTGAGGGTGGGATCTTGTTCAGTTTCAACTACCGCAGTAATACTGGATGATGGTATGGGAATAAGAGACCAGGTCTTCTGGGTGCCATTTCTACAGCTTCTCTGATCCTGATGTTTGGAATAACCACCCTCGATTTTCACCAAGTGGTCTCTACTCCGCTTTTTAAAGCTTAGCTCAAAACATTCCACACCTCTCTTGCTTTTCCTTCCTTATTCCTTCTCTTGCTTGCTTTTACTTCCTTCTTTAGCGTCTCTGTTCTAGCTAGCTACAATGTTTTAAATATCAGCATTTAATGTTTTACTGTATAAGCAGCAAATACTCAGCTCTACTGTATTTTATTACTGTGATTTTCCCCATCATTGCAGTATCTTTTGTCCAGATAGCAGTTTGCTCAATGGACCGCCACCTCCACCTAATTTTTGGCCCAACCAGCAGAATGCCCTGCAACTGACATCAGAATAGGGCTGCAGCAGCGGGAGATTCAAAAGCCTGCAGTGCGTGCTTGAAATTTTATAAGCTCAGCTCAGATGTTTGCCAGTCCCACTGTTCTCCTAGACCTTAGTTCCCCGGGACTGTACTTCGCCCCATGAGGACAGTGGGACCAGCAAACAAAAGATCAGAGCTTAACACGCACTGTAGGTTATTGACTCTCTCAGTGCTGCAGCCCTGCTCTGATGTCAGTTGCAGGGGTTTCTGGTTGCAGCAAATGTCAGGTTGGAAGGCAACAAACGTAACCTGTTACAATCTACGATACTGTACTAAAACAGTAAGTAAAACAAAGTGCAAACTGGGACCAGCCCCACACTTGGGTGTGGAACTGCAGTGCAGACCGTCTCTCGCCAGCCTCTCCTTCAGACTGTTCCCCATTAATGCACACAAGTTATGTTTTCTGATGAAAGTATGGTTAATTATTTTAGTTGGGCTTGCTGGCGATAGGTCTAAGAAATTACTGGTTTACACAAAATGGCAGATGCAATGTAAAATTAAGTACTTTTTAAGGACTCTCGCATTCCTATGCGTTATCTCACCCTCCATGTGGCTGACATGGCTTCCCTTTTTTTCTCCATATTCTATTGATGCTCCTCCTTGATGACCCAGCCCAGTCACCCAATACCCACCAGTTTACTCACCTCCCAGCTCAGAGGTGTCTAGCTGGCCTGGCACAGAGCCTGCAGGGGACAGATATGCCCCTGCTGGTCACCACAGTTTTTCTGCCCTCCCTGCTGCTGCAGCATGACACGTCAGCAGCATACGTGGAGGCATACGCACACGGCGGAGTCCTGCAGCACCCTCCCTTCACTGGTATCCCCAACCCATTCTGCCCTCAGGCCTCCACCTGGGGGCAGTCATTCCGCGGGACAGCCAGGTAACCCTCCCCAGGAGAGGAGAGCTGTCCTCCGGATGCCCAATCCTTTCCCTCCCCAGCTGATCCTCTGCGGCCCGCTCACACCACGAACATGAGTCACCGGCATGGCACGAGGCAAGGCATCGATGCCTCAGCCCTCCACACCACTGGGCCAGTCTGGCTTCCCTTTATGTTGAGGGGAGGACAAAAACAGCCGCTAGACGTGGGGACTGGGCGCCGCTTCTGATAGTGCTCTCATTTGTGCATGTTACCTGTCCTGGCTATATGCCACTTTCCGAGGTACAATCCGAATTGCATATTATTAGCTCAGCTGACTTAGCCCACAGGTAATGACAGTTCTCCTCCTTTCCAAAAGGGGGTGGGGAGGTATGGTATTCTGGCAAACTTAATTTGCTTGGTTTTAAATGTAGGCCCCATGTTCTTTTTTTTGCTGGGGAGTACGTAATGCTGGTTATTAACTTGACTCGTATATGTTAACATGTTTTTATTTGTATTTTTATGCCAAACAGAAAGTGATGTTTCATCACCTAGCCGTTTTACGGCTACTTTAATGAAGGTTTGTTAATGTTTAGAGCTCAGGGAAAAGTGTACATCCTTGTTTCATCTTACTTTGGCCAACAATGCATACTACAACCATGAAAAGTGATCTGCACGTCAGGCATGCTGGATATTACAATGTACTCCCACTGTCTTGTTGCTCTGCAGATCTTCATCAACATGCTACGAAGGACTGTGTCTGCATGTTGGAATGCCTCTAGGTTTGTAATGAAATGGACTTCAGACCAATCATTCCTAAACTAAGATTTAAGATGCTTGTACGCCTCTGTCTCTACACTAAAACTGTATAAGTAACCGTGTATTCATTTGTTTGAAAAGCATAAAAATAAAGTACAATAAACTCGCCACTGTCTCATCCTTACCATCAGCTTATGCACATGTGAGTGCTTGCATCTGTCCGTACACACATAGTGGAGTGCATCCCTTTTATTTCCTGGTTCCATGGGAAGTTAATCTGCACCTCTTGATAAAAGGTGGTTAATTTTTTTTTTTAAGCTCCTTATTGTGGCTGGCCTGTGGCCCAACTCAGCACCCTGCAGCGTCCCAACCTCATCACCCCCGCCATCTCCTGGGGTTTACCTTTATCCCCCCATTGCTTCCGTGGCTTGCCCCCCATGGCAGGGACACTGGGCTGGCCCAGGTCCCTTGGGAGGCTACATCTAGTTGCCAGAGAATGGGGTCTGCAGTCACTGCAAGGCCATCATCCAGTTGCAGTTCCCTATTTCCGCTATCTTCCACCCCAATAGAGATGCAAGGCTGAAAGCGGGCATGACTGCAGTGCGCATCAGCCATCCTGCTCCAGTCAATCATCGCCTCCTTCCCTCCCCTCCCTCCCTGCACTCCGCCTGCACCGCCACCTGAGGATACCCCGGTAGCAGGCGCGTTGTGGGAACCCTCCCTCACAGGAGGGAAGTGCCCTGTGGGATGCTCAATTCTCCTCTCCCAAGCCGGCCCTCTGATGACTTGGTCTTGTTCCTGAATCCGAGTTCCTGCCATCACGAGCTGTAGCACTACTCCTACGCTGACAGGCCGGCTATTAACCCCCCAAATCAGGCTGGTCCATCAGCAGAGCAGATGCACTACTGTTGAGACCAGCAACTTGGGTTCAGAAGGGAGCCCAAGCTGTTGGGGGTTGGGAATCTAGCATCCCTGAGCATGCTCGGGAGGGAGGGTCACTGCTATTGCAATGCTGCCACCTAGGGGACCATGGATGGCAGTGCAACAGAGGCAGACAGAGTAGGCTGGCTGTTGGCCAAGGCTCACATACCACACACCTTGGTGCAAGCGTGAGTACGCTCGGCCCTTGCATGCCATCGACCATGGGGAGAAAATAAGGAAAAGTACACGGCCTGGGTTCCTGAGGCTAGAGAACTGTAAGATACAGCCAGGCCCTCCAATGTCTGTCTCACCTGAGCCAGACAAGACCTGGGATATTCAGGGGTACATCCCCCTCCACCTGACCCATCGGGTGGGGAAGACAAGCTGTGGGAGGTGAAGCCAGCCTGCAGCACTGGGACTCTTAGAGAAAACAGGGGCCAGGGACCTCAGGGAACATAATGTGTAAGGAAAAAAAATACTTTTTTTTTTTCATGACGGCTGTGAGAAGACGGTCCTTTTGTGGGACACTCAAGGCTGGTACCTGGAGGGTTGATTAAGCTTTTTCCCTGTTGTCGCCTCTTGGCATCACTGAGAATGTCGATGATCAATGTGGCAAACTCCCTGGCATTAAACCTCGCAAGCTTCTGTCGCCCCTGCCAAAACCAACAAACAAAAAAGGTTACTCAGGACCTCCCAACAAAACTCTTGTGTGGGCACATTCCACGATTGCTGGAGACATCTGCACAGAACTGACAGAATAAATTTTAGCAGAATATGGAGATACAACGCCTAGTGTAATGAATAACATCAAATCCTGCAGTCAGTAAAAACAAAGTTAATATAAAGTTAGAAAAAAATCCTGCAGTCAGTGTGTTACCTTGCTTAGTGTCTGTAGGTCCCAGAAAACCAACTTAGACTGACCTGCTACTGGCACCTACTGTTCTGCCTTCGCAATGACACTCATATGGACTCCTTGTGATTTGCAGTCTGTGAGGGAGGGGTTAACACGATGGCTCAGTGGGAGTGCTGCCAATTTCCAAGTGGGAGGCCTGGGTTTGAATCCCAAACTGAGACATGGTCATCACAGGCCAGCAAGAGGTAAAGGGAACAGACCCAATAGACAATCTCCTCTTCCAGTGAGGGAGTCAAAGATGAGTCAGCATGCAGTCCTCTCCCCAAGGGGTGGCCCATTTAATGTAGATGACACAGCAAGAACGTGACTTTGGAGTCCTTTTAAAACCTTTAAGGCTTTTTTATCCTGCGATTTTAGCATAGGACTGTGAAAGGAGAGATCCCAGGTTCAAATCCCACCACAGCCACTGGCTGTGTGCCCCTGAGCAAGTCACTTGACCTCCCTATGCTCTGGTCCCTCCCAGCTGTGAAACTGGGTAGAAGCCCCTCCCCCACTGGACAGGAGATACTGCATGTTAGGTTATCCTGGGTGAACAATACACACACACGCTAAAATTCTGACTTGTCTGCCAGAAATGTTGCAAGAAGCCAGGCCTTGCGATCTGGAAACAGCTGCAGTTACTGGAAAAAAATGCTCATCTGCCCTCATCCTGCGGTCGACATGGCTCCTACAGAGCGATAAATAGTTTAGGTTACATTCCACAGGGAGAGCCAGGCCAGGGTGCAGCACGTGAACAAACTTTGCTTAAACAGATACAACGAAGCCTGAACACTAGTTAGTATCGGCAGGGAAGGAGTGCTCAGAAGACGGGCCGGGGGGGTGGTATGAATGTTTTCCCACAAAAATCCAAAACATGTCATCCTGAATGCAGGAAAAGTAAACACAAGGCACAGGTTCTGACCTTGCTGAGCCTACAGTTTCCTTAGCTGGTCTTGGGACACACAGCTTAAGGCGATGAGAACACGATGGACTCACTAAATGTTGAGAGATGCCAAAAGTACTCCCACACAGACACACAAGGGCTTCTGGTTCCCAGCTCATGTGAGATGCCCAGACTCTTTTAGAAAATTTTATTAAACATTTCAAATGACAAAACAATCAGTTCTTGAGAGCACAATCCTTGTATGCACTAACAATGTGAGCACAGTTCCCATCCCCCACCATACAACCCCCCAAATACATATCAACATGTTTAAATAGCATGCACAGTATAAATAAGTAACAGTGTGTGCCAACAGGCTCAATATACATTTCCATACATCTATTTCCCTTATTTACATTAACACAAAAACTGGAAAAACCTTCAGCCTTTTAAAATTGGTATTTTTTTTTTACCTTATTTTTATTGCACTCAAGAAAAGCACACAACAAAGTGCATTTCAGGGAATGACATTAATGGCTTGTAAAAGAAAAGCCATTAAAATACCACATAAAATTACTGCAGGGCCAGTGTCAATTCCTACTTGTGACCCAAAGAGAGGCCTATAATAATGTTTGATATAACGTTTGGAAATCTCATGAAACCACACTGCAGCCAATGGTAAAGTGACAATTACATTCAATATAAGAAAAATGCATGGAAAGTGTAACCTGCCCCTAGGACACTTATTATAGAGCGAGGAAGTGCTCCTGACCAATCAGAGCGCTCCTTTCCCCTGTGCGTGAGGCACTCTTATTCTGTGAAGAGCATCTCACGTGCAGATGACCTGAAAACGGTTCTGGAAATTTTTTTTTTTTTTTTAAATATATTATTTATCGCCTTGATCAATAATATAATTATATATCTAACGCCACTCTGTTGCGAAAATGAGGGTCTTCATTTGCCTTCAGCTTGAGTCAGAACAGTTCAGCTTCGCTGTTCTCGCTCAGCTGAAAGCACGTGAAACCACTTGTTTTCAGCAATGAGTGGCTCCGGGGGATGTATTAAC
Source organism: Neoceratodus forsteri (assembly GCA_016271365.2). Lineage (NCBI taxonomy): Eukaryota > Metazoa > Chordata > Ceratodontiformes > Ceratodontidae > Neoceratodus > Neoceratodus forsteri. Next base: position 123,843,172 of record JADMNL010000030.1, on the reverse strand, counting down.
ACATAACATAGGCGCAAACATACATAGAAACATAGAAGTTGACAGCAGATAAGGACCACGCACTCCTCCTTATCCCCTTTGATCTTAGCAATACCCCCTCTGGACTTTCTCCTTTCACTGATTTATCTGTAGAAAGTCTTGCCCCCTTCTTTTACTATTCGTGCTAGTGTTTCCTTGGTTTGGGACTTTGCCTGCCTTACTGCCTTCCCTGCTTCCTTCAGGGAAGTTTGGAATGCCTCCCTATCTTTGTCCCGCTGCATTCCCTTATATTTCCTGAACGCCAACCTTTTGGCTCTGACCTGTTCTGCTACTTTTTTTGAGAAACAAAGTGGTTTCCTCTTGCTTTTCTCTCTACCACAATGGTATGTTCCTTCAAGTATTACATCCTTAAAGCTTGTCCACTTTGCCTGTACCCCCTCACCTGTATTTCTTCTTGCCAGGGCTAGCTTAACTCTGCTGGCCATCTTATCAAAGTCAGCCACTCTGAAGTCCCATATTTTTGCCTTGGAATGGGAAGATTTAGTTCTAGTGGCCAAATTGAACCATACCATGTGATGGTCACTGGCCCCCAGGTGACCTTCTACCAGATCATCTGTGATCCTTTCCCCATTAGTCAGTACTAGATCTAGGATAGCCCCGTCTCTTGTGGGTTATCCTCTAAAAACTGGCATTTCAGTAATGCTGCTTAAGTTAAGGCAACTTGGTACTCTAACATTCGTGCAACTACATCAACACTTTTAAACGAGTATTGTCAGTTTAACAGGTATTTTCACATAATGCTGGGAGCAGTCCCTCTATTGGCTAGCTGCTTTACAAAGTCGTGTATCTCGGTAGGAAACTGGCTTTGCATGTGTATAATGGAAAAAGATGATTGCTGGAGACTGAGAATTTGCATCAATACATTATGCCGTTCATTGAAACTAATAAATGTTTTCGGACAATCAGTATGGGGCGGAGCAGCATGATGGCTGCAATTCTGCTCCGCTCCTCACAGAACTGAGTTTTTCCCTTAGCATTCTTTGCCAAACTTTATTGCCAATGTTATATTATCTCCCTGTACTGTGTTACTGTGCCCCAGTTTGTTTCAAACGAAGTCCTTTATAATTTAGATCTAGCCGTGAATGGTTTTAGCTGTCTGGTAAAACTGAGCAGCTGAACTATTGTCTGAACTGAAAACTTTAAACTACTGCCGTGGCCATATTCTGGCGTTTTTGGTTTATTCATTTACAATAGCTGAGAATGTGAAAAAGTTTCGAACTTGGCAGATTTTGCTGCTTTTTGGGGGACAGTCAAACTCCATTTAGAGCTATTTGCGGATTCCATCTAACGAAGGAGCAAATACAAGCTCTGGGATCCTGACAAGAAGGAGAAGGTACTCGGTGACTCCTGTAACAGTGGGGAGATTTGAAGCACTCTATGTGCTTGAAGGCTTTTTGCAAGTTAAATAAGGTAATGCAGCCCAATGCAGTTAATCTGCTGGCTTACCAATCTATGAGGCGAAGCATGGTTATCCAGGAACAATTTACCTACTTTTTGCTGGCAAATAAATTCTCAAGTAGAGATAAAACTGCTTTTAGGTATGGAAAAAAATTTTCTGAACAACTGGAGAGGATAAAACAAACTGTGGAACCTTTCTGATTGTGAGAAGGATCAGATACACCTGTGGTAAAGCCACGAAGGCAGTATGCTAAGTACGCTAAAAAAGGAAAAAAGAATGTATTTAGGTTGACGTAGTTTGTAAAGCACGATGTAAAAGCAGGTGATAATACAGCAGTTTAAGGTACTGTGTTTCCATGTGGTTAAACTGATCTTACTTCGAGAGGGTTCCTTCAGTAGGTCATCACATATAGGACTGATGCCACCTGGCGTCGGACCGCATGGCAGACTTTTTTAGCAATACCTGACGGGGGACCGCCCACCCGACATCACGTGACTGACGTCAGCGTGACCATATACAGTGGGTGGGCCCCATGCCCGCCCTCCAGTTCTTTCCTGCCGTCGCCTCGTGTCAGTCGCATTGCAGACTTCCAGATAGCGATCGTCATGAAAGTTATCATGCTGGTTTAGCCCTCGTTGCTTTTTTATCCAAAATTTGTGTTCTATCATTGATGTCTTCTCCCAAGAAGAAGTGCTCGTCCTGTGGCATGCAGATCCCATACAAAGATGGTCACCTCAAGTGTGTCCTCTGTTTAGGCCCAGACTATCCAGTCTCTTCCTGCCCCGAGTGCCAGACCTTTAACCAGGCCACTAAAAAGAGGAGACAGCAGGCTTTGGAGGCACATCTGCTAAAAGCCCGCCTGGTTTCCCTCGAGAGGAAGATGGATCGTCCTAGAGATTCATCCAAAAAATCTTCTCCTTCAAAGAAACATAAGGAGAAAACCAGGGAGCGGGACCACTCCTCGGATGACGCCAGGCCCTCGATGAGCAAGGCCCAGCTGCCGCCCAGAAAATCGGACGGTAAGACTGGCAAAGTTTTGGCGGATCAGTCAGCCATCGGCTCCTCCGAAGACCGCACCGCTTTGGCCGATAAGTTGGCCCCCGGCTGCTCTGGGGTCTGCGCGGCGACCGGTAAGTCATCTACCCAGGCAGTGGGTACTCACCCGGCTCAGGTCGATAAGCCGGCCGGGGCTCCTCCCAGACTGCCCGACCCCACTGCTAAGTCAGCCGTCTCTGACGACTGCTCAGGTCATGCTCCTCGTCAGGGTTTCCAACGGCGCTCACCTGACGTCCGGCGGAACCAGAAGGAGAAAGCCCTCTCCTTCCTCGCCCGTGCCCTCCAACTCACCAGCAGATACATCCGGCGATGGCAGCGGAGAGCCCATCGACCCTGTCGATGCCTCAGGGTCTACTCTGCACTCCCCTTCTGGGGTCAAGAAGGAGGCTCCTCCTCCTCAGCCAACAGGCCTGTCTGTTGAGGCCCCTCCTCCACCTTCCAGCGGGCTTCCGGTGCTTCCTCTGACACCGGTTATCCCGACGACAGTCCCGCAGCCAGGACTGGCTGACCAGCCTCTGCCTTTGGCCTCGACGTCAGATCAGGTCCCAATGCCAGGGCCCCTTTGTCCGGTTCTGACGCTGGCCACTCCGATGCTGGATCCCCTTCCAGCGCCCGATCGGGTGATGCCGGTTCTGACGTCTGTTCCCCTGACGCAGGCTGTCCCGACGCCAGACCCTCAACCTATTTACACTATGGTGGGTCAGACGTGGGCCCCCCAACGCCTGATCTGCCGACGGGAATTTATACCTGACCCCGAACTGTTCTGCATTATCCGTTGGGGTATCTTGGGGACCACGACCCGGGGGGGTCCCACTCTGGACTGGAGTCATCTTGGGCAGTTCTACCCTGGATTTAATCCCTACTCCCATTACATGGGATTCCAGGGCTATTATCCACCTCCAGTTATCCCTCTTCCTCCTCCCCCCCAGCCTCTGCCTACTCCACCTCCCCCCCCTCCTCCTCCGGTTACCCTGGATTTCAAGACCTTAATACAGTCTTGGTGGCAGGGGGCTTGGTCGGAGTTGGTCTCGGACCTGGAGACTAGACTCCCACAACTGCGGTCTACTAGGTCCCCTTCCCCGAGCAGTTCGTCGATAGCCACTGTCCACATCTCGGGGAAGACTCGGCAGGATGTTTCCCTTCCGGATACCACACGCCGACCTGTCGAGGAGGCGGACAATGATGATGACAATTCAGATGGGAGGGAAGATTCCTCGGAGGAGGTCCCAGAGGACCCCCAGGACACGAGCGGCAAGGTCTCGCCAAAGTCTCCACCTGAAGACCCTGCCTTCTCAGACCTCTTGAGGGCCATGAAGGACTATTTCAACAGGGAGTCAGAGGAACAGGATCCCATGAAACAGAGGCTCACGGAACACCTAGACTTAGAGTCTCTGTCTCCCATCCCCATTCCTCCATGGATGGCCCCTCATCAAGATCTCACCACTACCATCTGGCAGATGCCTCATTCTATCCCAGCTGTCCCCAAGTGGACGGACAGGCTCTGCTGGGCGCCGAAGGATGCTCCTTTCTTAAAGGCTCATCCCAAGGCTGACTCTGTGGCCACCTCTGCGGCTCATGATCGCTCTTCAGCGCCCAAGCACATAAGCACTACTCCTCCGGACAAAGAGTCAAGGCAGATGGATCAGTTCAGTAAAAAGATATATTCCTCTGCCTCGTGCGCCCTCCAGTCCCTCAGTTACGTGGCCCACATGATGTCCCATCAAAAAGCAACCATGGCCAGGCTAGAAGCGCGAGTCCAGTCCATGGGTCCCTCACCTTTAAAGGAGGACCACGCCAAGGATTTCCGCCTCTCCAAGGTTTCCTGTAGGCACGCTTCATGCGCCACGTACGACTTGCCCTCAGACGGCATTCCTGGCTTCGCCTATCTGGCCTCACCAATGAGGTCCAGTCGGCAATTCAGGATGCAGCTTTCAGGGGCTCGGTCCTTTTTGGTGGGGACATCACGGATATTATCACAGCCCTACAGGACAAGGGAGTTGCACTTGGGTCCATCAGGTCAATGTACCGATCAGGCTCCCAGCAACAGCAGCCCTTTCGGAAAAGGACCTGGAGGCAGAGAAAGAACGCTCGGGCGCACCGCCAAGGGAAGTGAAAAGCCATGGGTACAGCCACCCCTCCTGCCTCCAAAAATCAGAGACGTTCCGGAGGCCCTCCCCCTGAACATCCCACTTCCTGACTCCCCGGCCCCACTGCCTCCTCAGTCTCACGATAGGGAGCAGGTGGGGGTGGGGTTCACCCGCCACACGCAGAAGTGGAAAGCGATCACCTCCGACAAATGGGTCCTGCAACTACTGTCCGGACACACCATAGAATTTCTGGAGATTCCTCCAGAAACTCTACCAAGAAAGTCCTCTTATTCTCGGGACCAGGCTCTTCTCGTTCACAAGGAGGTAAATTCGCTCTTGCTCAAAGAAGCTATTGAGCGCGTCCCCTTCGGGCAAAGGGGGAAAAGGATTTTATTCCCATTTTTTCCTGGTTTCAAAAAAGACTGGGGACTTCAGACCCATACTCTACCTAAGTCAGCTAAATCAGTTTGTCGAGTACAAAAAATTTTGAATGCTTATGCTACAGAGCCTCCTCCCTCTCCTCATAGAGAACCACTGGCTCTGTGCCCTGGATATGTAGGATGCTTACCTGCACATTCCTATTTTCCACAGCCACCGCTGATTACTGCGCTTTCGTTTCCAAGGGGAACACTTCCAGTTTCAGGTGCTCCCCTTTGGCCTGTCTTCGGCACCATGGGTTTTTATCAACTGCCTGGCGGTGGTCGCGGCATTCCTACGCCGCAGGGGTACTGCGGTCTTCCCTTACCTGGATGACTGGTTGATTTCAGCCCCGTCCAGGGATTCTTTGCTGGAGGCTCTTTCCTTTACTCTGGACCTTTTCAGCAGACTAGGGATCACGGTCAGTGTTCCCAAGTCATCCCTTATCCCTGCCCAGAAACTTCAGTTTATTGGGGCAGTCCTGGATACGGTCCAGTGCAGAGCCTTCCTTCCTCCAGACAGGATGGAGACCTTTATCTGTCAGGCCTCCAAAGTGGCTTCCCTCAGGACCATCCCTGCCTGGGAAGTCATTCGCCTTCTGGGGCTGGCGGCGGCCTCCATTACTACCATTCCCGTAGCAAGGCTTCACATGAGGATTACTCAGTGGTCCTTGCGGGTGCAGTGGGATCAGCTCCTGGATGACCTGGACCATCCAGTTCTAGTCTCCTCAGCAGTACAGAAAAACTTACAGTGGTGGAAGGATTCTCGCAATCTTTCTCTGGGGCTTCCCTTTCAGAACTCTGCACCAGTAGCCACCCTCACCACGGATGCCTCGAATATGGGGTGGGGAGCTAATCTTGGGGAACACCAAGCACGGGGACTATGGTCCGGCTTGGAGACTTCTCTTCTCATCAATGTTCTGAAGTCGAGGGCGGTCCTGTACGCGTTACAGACCTTTCAGACGCTCCTTCCAAAGGGATCACTGCTAATCCAAATGGACAATATGTTGGTAGTTTGGTATATCAACAAACAAGGAGGAACCCAGTCATATCCCCTTTGCAAGGAGGCGACGCAGATGCAGAACTGGGCAGTCCAGCACCATCTGGTCCTAGTGGCCATGCACATTCCAGGCATTCTAAACGTCCTGGCGGACAGTCTCAGCAGGTTTCGCACCCTAGTTCATGAGTGGGAACTGCATCAGGAAGTGGCGGAATCCATCTTCCAAAATTGGGGGTGGCCGGAAATCAACCTAGTCGCCTCCCAATACAACGCAAAACTTCCCAAGTTTTGCTCACTCGTTCCAGACCAAGGTGCTTTTTGGAGCGACACATTGTCTCTATCGTGGACAGGGAAATTTTTGTATGCTTTCCCTCCATTTCCCATTCTGCAGAGGGTTCTCCTCAAGCTCCAGGCAGAGAGGGCAAAGATGATCCTCACTGCTCCTCTCCGGCCGAGACAGATCTGGTTCCCGCTGCTACAGCAGCTTTCCCGGGAACAACCGGTTCCACTTCCAATGACTCACAACCTCCTAACCCAGGATCAAGGTAGACTGGTACACCCGGGGCTCAGGACCCTGCATCTCCATGCCTGACTCCTGCAGACATAGCAATACCCCGTTTCGGGGTTTCCTCCAGGGTTGCTCAAGTCCTCATCGAGGCCAGGAAACCTACCTGTTCCACTTACGCCATGAAGTGGAAGCAGTTTTCCATTTGGGCAACCACCAAGGGCTGGAACCCCTTCTCTTGCTTGGCCCCACAAGTCCTGGAATACCTCCTTCACTTGTCAGACTCCAGTCAGTCCTACTCTTCCTTAAAGGTCCATATCTCAGCTATCTCAGTGTACCATGAGCTGGTAAATGGTAAACCCGTGACTCAGTTGGAAGTCTCCAAAACCTTTCTGAAAGGGATTCTCCATCTGAAACCCCCCATTCGCAGCCCAACTCCACCTTGGGACTTGAACTTCGTACTGGAAAAGCCCACCCTTCCTCCTTTTGAGACAGCTATGAGCTGTGATTTGCGCTTCCTTTCATGGAAGGTGCTTTTTTTTTTTGTGGCTATCACGTCAGCCTGAAGAATTTCGGAGCTTCACGCTCTAGTCTGCAAGGAGCCATACTTGATTTTCCATAGGGACCGGGCGGTCCTCAGAACTCATCCGAGGTTTCTTCCCAAGGTGGTGTCAGAAGCCATGCTGATCAGTCAGTAGGGCTTCCAGTGTATTATCCGTCCCCCTCTAACAGAGGTGAGGCACTCCTTCATAAGATCGATGTCCATCGGATTCTCCGGTGTTACACCCATTGGACCAAAGAGTTTCGCTCTTGTGACCAGTTGTTTGTCTCCTTTGCCCTGAGAGCGAAGGGCAAACCGGTTTCTAAGCAGGGCCTTTCCAAATGGTTAGGCAACCAGAAGTACTATAAACCTCTGCCAGGTACCATCAGAGGTCATTCTACTAGGGGCATGGCTGCCTCCGCAGCCTTCCTACGGAACGTTTCTGCGGCTGACATCTGTGCTGCCACTACTTGGGAGTTCTCCCCATACAGTTACCAAACATTACAGTCTGGACATTGCTTCTAGGCAGAGGGATGGCTTTGGCTTAGCTGGCTTGCAGGGCCTTCTGTCCTAGACTGGGTCCTTTCTGGACTTCAGTTCTTGCTGTTGGAGTTGGTTTTCCTCCTCCCTAGTTTCTCTCAGTCTCTCCTTGGAAGGACTGCTTGGGACTCTGTCCTATATGTGATGACCTACTGAAGGAACCCTCTCAAAGTAAGATAGTACAGTTACATAGGAACTTACCGTAACAATAGATCTTAGAGAGGTTCCTTCAGTAGGTCATATTTTTCCCTCCCTCCTTCCCCTCATTTTATGTTTTACAGGGACTCCAAATCCTGTTCGCTCCTGCTGTCAGGCCTCTTTCTGGCTCCGTGGGAGAACTGGAGGCAGACATGGGGACCGCCCACTGAGGCAGATTCACGTTGGCGTCAGTCACGTGACGTCGGGTGGGCAGTCCCCCATCAGGTATTACTAGAAAAGTCTGCCGTGCGGCCTGACGCCAGGTGGTGCCAGTCCTATATGTGATGACCTACTGAAGGAACCTCTCTCAAAGATCTACTGTTATGGTAAGTTCCTACGTAACTGTATTTTTTTTATATGGAACAAATTACTATTAAAATTAGTTCTAACTGCTTTGAAATTTTATCAGCTCACACATTTGGTTGCAGAGAATCGTGTTTTTTTTCCAGCATAAGATTTAGTTATTTACCTGTATACCCTCCACTATGTAAGTGCTTCTCTAAATGAACCTATCATTATTGTGTTCTTTTTCTGCCCTGGGTTTTGGGGTTACTTTTGTTGCGACAACATCTGAAAAAGACAGATGTGCATACTGATAAATCTGAAAATTCTTACACTTAATAGGAGAGACTGTGCTTTCTGAATCGTGGCCCAATGGATTACCGGCCCTCTGGAGGGGTTTGTCCTGGAGTCATATTAACATTAATAATTTTTAATTTTCTTTTTTCCTTTTTACATGCTACATGTCTTAATTGTCTGTTTAATGTCTGCTTCTTCTTCTAAACTAGAATTTGCACAATGTGAAAATGGGAGTGTGTTTTGGTAAGGAATTATTTACACTGGAGTTGTGAAGGGCATCTCCAAATGAACCCTTTTTACAAGATTATCAGGCATAACTAGGGAGGGACAGAATTGAATTTGGGGTTAAAGTATACTTTAGACCCCTCGGAAATTGGCTAGGCACTACTTAGTATTGCCCGCTGTTGGGCAGGAGTCCAGAAGCGGCAAAAAGTGCATAAGGGCATAATCAGGTGTACACCTGTAGTAGGTTGGTAAGAGAGGAATCACAGATACTTGCTAGACCTGACTTTGTAATTAGGTCCCATGGTGGCCCAATGAAAGCCTTCAATGGACATGAAGTACCCGTAGAGATAGTAACTGGACCCAGAATGTGGCATCATTGCTAAGAGAGGACATGCTGCTACCAGGATAGGTCTCCATACAACTTGAAGGGAGTAGGCACAGTTTGATATAGACCAAGGGGCACTGTGCCCCACTTGGACAAGTTGTGACATGGCTGGGCACTGTCTAGTACTGCCCATTGCTGGTCATGGAGGCCAGAAGCGGCAGTAGTGCCTAGGGGCAGAATCAGGTGTGCACCCACAGCAGGTTGGTGAGAGGAATCACTGGTGGCAGCTAGACCAGTCTTTGGTATTTTGATGCTATGGTGGGCCAAAGAAAGCCTCTCTGTTCTTGATGTTCCTGCATGGACAGTAACTGGACCCAGGATGTAGAATTATTGCAAAGGACAGAAATGCTGCTACTGGGATAGGTCTCTAAAGAACTTAAAAGGATGGGTACACTTTCAATGTAACCCACAGGGCACTGTGCCCCACTTGGACAAGCTGTGACCTACAAGGGGGCTCAAACCGCTTTAGCCTGAGCTGAGCTGGGGAGGATCCTATAGGGGGTCCCACCTGGTCAGATTGAATTCTCTCCTAGTTTATTTCTGTCATTAGGGGAAAAATAGGAAATATGAAATTAGGATTTTTAATTGCAATAGAAATTCTATAAAAGTTAATTATGGTCAGGTAGGGGGCCATATACTAGTACGTTTAATGTGTTTTAATATAGCTCGAATAATGGGTAACTGATCTATGATAGAAATATTTAAAACATCTAGAACCTAAGATACATAAAAAAGGAGTATGTATTCATGTACTGCTGTTATTGATATTTATTGTTTTTTTCTGGTATGGATTTGGATATGTTACTGAATATTTAATTTTCCTTGTTAAAAATTGCAATGACTTGAACGGTCGAACAATAAAAAAACTTAATAAATCAGAACCAGGGTCCTTACAGACAAGAAATTAGAACAATTTTTTTTGTTTTGTTAGACAGAAACCAGGGCATGATACAACTCTCCAGAGTGAAACAACGTCCTAGAGCCCACACGGTTACCCCATCCCTTTAGGGTGTTCCACAGTGGTTAAACTTTCAGACATTCACAAAAAACATATTTTAGAGACCTCCTTGCTGCCATACACCTAAAGCATAAATCATATGGAGCAATACTGCAATATGTTTTTTTGAGGGTGTCCAATAAACATCATTTATGATTTTGGTATTGTATACGTTTATAATAATCACATTTATGTAATGTGTGAATTTTGTTCCATATCTGGCACCATGTTATCATCATCACTGTTTATGTTCATTTCTCTGTGCCATTTTTCTCTGACCATATCTGCGTCCAGATTTACGACTGTGTTTAGAAATTCGTATATTAGGCATGCAGGGTGTTTATAATCGCAGAGAGCAACGAGATGTGAAAATCTGCATTCATTTCTTTGGTGTACGCTCTCTCTGCTGTAAAACTGCCAGGTAGGATGTGCTTAATTTGTTGATACTGGGCAACGCTGCCTGCCCTGTGTTATATTTTCATCTCAGATCCTCAAGGGACAGAAATTCTGTTAGTACTCATTAAATGTTCTACAATGCCTTGAAAACACAGGTTACTCACCTGTAACAGTAGTTCTAGGAGTGGTATATTTTGTTCATCCACACTTGTTGGCATGTCCATTTCCCTTTAAACCTTGCCGAATGGCCTAAAAGCTGGCTCCTCCCACCCATCCTGGTGGTATATGCCTCGTCACCGCCCCTTGACGCCAGGTTTGGCCCGCTGGAAGCAGTGGTGGTGCGTCGAAGCAGGGGAGGTCTGGTGGGACAGTGTGGATGAACAACATATACCACTCAACTACTGTTACAGGCAAGTAACCTGCGTTTCTAGGGATGGGGAGATGTTGTTCTTATCCACACTTGTAGGCAGACTCCTAGCAGTTCTCTGGGAGGAGAGAGGAAAGGTGCACATCCCATACTTAGGGAACAGAGACTGGAGAACTGAGGCCCCAAAACCAGCATCCTGGTGTGACTCTAGGTTGATGTGGTAGTGGGTAATGAAGGTGTTTGCGGACTTCCAGGTAGCAGCCCTGCAGATATCCTGGATAGGGACGTCCCTAGAAACAGCTACTGACACAGCAGTATGGCGGGTAGAATGAGCTCTTATCCCTACAGTAGGCTCCTTGCCTGCCAACCGGTAGCAGAGATCAATGCAGGACGTTATCCATCTGTCAATCGTCCGGTTTGCTGCAGGTCTGCCAGGTGCGGCTTCAGCGTAGGTGACAAACAGCTGGTGAATCTCTCCTAGAACTTCAGCCGTTTGCTCCTTATAATAAGAGAGCGATCATCTCAGGTTCAAAGTATGGAGCCTGTACTCTGCCTCCGAGATGTAGCTGGGGTAATACACCGGCGGATTCAACACCTGGTTCAGATGAAACTCCGATACCACCTTTGGAAGGAACTCAGGGTTGGGGCACAGTACAACCTTGTCCCTGTTGAAGACCAGATAGGTTGACTCGACAGAGAGTACCTGTACCTCCCCAGTCCTTCTGGCTGACGTGATAGCCACTAAGAAGGCAGTCTTCCACGACAGGTGTGACATCTCACACCTGTGCATCGGTTCGAATGGCTTGCACATGAGCTTTGCCAGTACCAGCAGTAGGTCCCACAAAGGTGGTGGTTCATGCACCAGAGGGGAAATGTGGTTGAGGCCTTTAAAGAAACGCCAGATCACCTTTCCCTGTACCACCGTCTGCTGACTGGCCTGCGCCCAGTAAGCAGAGATGGCTGCCAGGTGCACCTTTAGGGTCGTTGACCGAAGACCTCCTTTGGAGAGAGACCAAAGGTAGTCGAGGATGCTGGCCACCGGACAGGACGAAGGGTCCAGGCCCTTGCCCTGATGCCAAATAGAGAATCTCTTCCACTTGAAGGCACAGCACCTCCTGGTCGACTCCTCCCTAGATGAACAGGTTACTCACCTGTAACAGTAGTTCTAGGAGTGGTACATGTTGTTCATCCACACTCTTGGCATGTCCCCTTCCACTTTAAATCTTGCCGGAAGTCTTCAAGCTGGTTCCTCCCACCCACCTGGGTGGTATAACCTTCGGCTCCGCCCCATTACGCCAGATCTTAGCCCACTGGCAGCCAGGTGTTGTGCGTCCACAGCCGGGGAGGTCGGGTAGGTCTGTGTGGATGAACAACATATACCACTCCTAGAACTACTGTTAGAGGTGAGTAAACTGTTCTAGGATCATGGATATATTGCTTATCCACACACTTTGGCAGACTCCTAGTAGCTCTCCGGGAGGAGGGAGGCAAGACGCACACCTCCTACTTAGGGAAAAGAGATTAGAAAACTGAGGCCCCAAAACCAGCATACCGGCGTGACTCAAGGTCGATGTGGTAGTGGGTGATGAAGGTGTTTGCTGACTTCAGGGTAGCAGACCCGCAGATTTCCTGGATAGGGATGTCCCTGGAAGCAGCCACCGATGCAGCGGTATGGCGGGTAGAATGAGCTCTGATCCCTCTGAGAGGCTCCCTGCCTGCCAACTCATAACACAGACCTATACATGATGCAATCCATCTTGCAACAGTCCGCTTTGCTGCGGGTCTGCCAAAAGCAGCTTCAGCAGAGGTGACAAACAGCTGGCAAACCTCTCCCCAAATTTCCACCGTCCTCTCCTTATAGTAGGAGAGAGCACATTTCAGGTCCAAAGTATGGAGCCTGTACTCGGCCTCCGAGGTGTAGTTGGGGTGGTAAACCGGCAGAGTCACCACCTGGTTAAGGTGAAACTCTGACACCACCTTCGGAAGGAATTTCGGGTGGGGGCATAGGACAACCTCGTCCCTGTGGAAGACCAGATAAGGGGAGCCCACCAAAAGCGCCTGGAGCTCCCGTCCTTCTGGCAGACGTGATAGTCACCAGGAAGACTGTCTTCCACAAGTGTGACAAGGCACACTTGTGCACTGGTTCAAATGGCTTTGCCATTAGCTTTGCCAGTACCAGCAGAAGATCCCACGGAGGTGGAGGTTCACGCACTGGAGGGGATATATGATTCAGGCCTTTGAAAAAGCGCCCGACCACTGTCTCCTGCTCCAATCTCAGCTTACTGGCCCACGCCTGATAAGCAGAGATGGCTGCCAGGTGGACCCTAAGGGTTGAAGACCGCAAACCCCCTTTGGAGAGAGACCAAAGGTAGTCCAGAATGTTAGCCACTGACAGGACAGAGGGTCCAGGCCCTTGCCCCGACACCAAATGGAAAACAGTTTCCATACGAAGGCATAACATTTCCTGGTCGATTCCTTTCTAGATGCCTCCACCACAGTGAAGACATCTTCAGAAAGACCCAAAGCCTGGAACTCTAGCCACTCAGGTTCCAGGCTGTGAAGTGCAGGGATTGAAGATCCGGATGGAATACCTTCCCCTAATTGAGTGATATCAGGTCCGGGTGTGCTAGAAGCCACTCTGGGGGCCTGCAGCTGAGGCTGAGGAGATCTGGATACCACAACTGGCGGGGCCAGTCTGGGGCTACCAGGATCACCTTCGCCTTGTCCCTCCTCACCTTGAGAAGCACTTTGTGGATCAAGGGAATTGGAGGGAAGGCGTAGAGGAGGCCTAGGGTCCACAGCCTCAAGAAGGCATTTCCCTGCAGTGAGCCCTGCTGAGGGGGGCGGGCATGGAACAGCCTCAGCTTGGTGTTGTCCCTGGAGGCAAACAGGTCCACCATCGGTTTGCCCCAGTGGGAGAACAGGCTGTAAGCTACCTCTGGATGGAGAGATCACCTGTGGAATGCGTCGCCTAGGCGGCTGAGAGCATCTGCCAGATGGTTTGAGACTCCTGCCACATGGATGGCTAGGGGATCTGCCTCCAGACGGCTCACATGGATCCAGATGCGGAGCACCTCCCTGCACAGCAGACAGGAGTGCATGCCGCTATTTGTTGAGGTAGTACATGGTCATGGTATTGTCCATCTGGACTTGAACCACTTGACCCCGGAGCAGAGGAGCAAAAGCTGACAGTGCCAGTCTGACTGCTCTGAGCTCCAACAGGTTGATGTGACATTGAGACTCCTCGGGGTCCACAGCCCGTGGGCCCTTTTGTCCCCCATGTGGGCTCCCCAGCCCACGATAGTGGCACTGGTCATAAGGACGACCGTCTGCTTGGGAAGGACAAACGGGATCCCTTCCTGCAACCGATCTGGGGTGGTCCACCAGTGGAGAACGTCCCACATCTTCTGGGTTACAGTGATCAGCTGGTTGAAATGACCGTGGCACCGAGTCCACTGGGTGGCCAGCTCCCACTGGAGGGGGCGCAAGTGCAACTGGGCCCAATGGACCACTGAGGTGCATGCCACCATGGGGTGCAATTGCCCAACCAGAAATGACTGGGCAAAGGAGGAGAGAACCTCTGCCCTGTCCGCCGGGAGTCGAGCTCTGCCCTGATGAAGCCCATCATCTGAGAAGGCATGAGTTCCGACTTGGCCTCACTGATTAGGAGGCCGAGTTGGGAGCAGGTCTGGAGGACCAGGTCCCTGGACCTCTCCACCTCCTGTTGGGTGGAACCTGCTAGGAGCCAATAGTTGAGGTAAGGATAAATCCTGACAACTCCCCCAAGATGGGTCGCCACCACTGCAATGCAGTTGGTGAAGACCCGTGGGGCCGATGACAGGCCGAATGGCATGGCTCGGAACTCGTACAGGGTCCCTCTGACCCTGAAGCGGAGGAACCACTGATTGGACGGACGGATTGGGACGTGAAAGAATGCGTCCTGCAGGTCCAGTGAACAGAACCACATGTTTCGCTCCAAGGATGGTATGATCTGGGACAAAGTGACCATCCAAAAGGTGCGTGACCCAAGATATTGATTCAGGTTGTGCTGATCTAGAATGGGGTGCCAGCTCCCCCATCTGCCTGGGCACCAAGAAGTACCTGGAGACAAAGCCCGGGTCTGCTGGAGGATCTGCCACTGGAGCTACAGCCTCCCTGAGGAAGAGCTGAGCGATGTTGTCTCAGAGCCGACTGAGTCTGAGCAGATACTCTTTCCTACGAGGGGAGTGGGCTCGGCTTGGAGGGTACTGCTCGAATTCCAGAGGCAGTCCCTGACCGACCACTTCGAGAATCCACCTGTCCAAAGTGACAACGAACCAGGTGGAAAGGAAGTGGCGGAGCCAGCCCCCATGGGAGGACCCAGAGCTGGAGTGACAGGAGAGGGGTTAGCAGCCCCCACCCCGTCACTGAGCAGGCTGGGAGGAGAAGGATCAAGGCAAAGAACCTCAGCCTCCTTTACAGGCCTGGGGCACCAAGTTTCAGCCTGCTGCTGTTGTTGATGCTGCTGTCCCCCTTGAAAAGAGGACTGCTGAGCCACAGGGGAATAATGCCGAAAAGGTTTCTTTTTCTTCTGCTGGTTCTTGCTCAAAGAACCCTTGGCAGAAGTAGCGTCCAAGGTGGCACTGGACTGCTCAATGCGCCGAAGGTGACCAGCCACTCCTGGGCCGAACAGGTCGGTCCCTAGGAAGGGCACATCAACTAGTTTGTGCCGAGTGTCCGCTGTGAAGGAGGACTACCTCAGCCAAGCCCTGTGATGAGAGGCAACTGCGGCTGCCATTGAAAGGGCACAAGAATCCCCAATGTCCAGGGCCGTTTGAACCTGCTGTTTGGCAACAGCCCGGCCCTGATCCCGGACCTGCTTGACCGTGGTCTGCATGTCCGCAGGGAGATGGGGGAGGCCCTCATCCAAAGACCCTAGAAGGGCATGGGAGAAGTGTGCCATGATGATGGCCGAACTTGCCTGACGAAGGCCCAAGGAAGAAGCCACATACACCTTCCTGGCTGAAAGGTCCAAAAGCTTGGGACTCTTTATTAGGAGGTCAGTCAGTATCGGCAGAACTGCCAGTACGCCTGGACACAGAGGCGGTCACCAGGCTCTTGGCCGAAGCGTGCTCTGTGAACCCTGCGAGGGACACCACAGGCACCACATACATGCGGGCCAGATGGAGCTGGACAAGAGGCAGGGCGTGCTGCCAGAGTTCTAAGGCTGAGCCAACAATGGCCTCGGCCACAGGAAAGGCCTCCGTCGGGGTATCCCCTCTCTTGTGGATGTCTGTGAGAGGGTACTCGCCTTTTTCTGGACTGGCTCCAGGGGCATCCCTGTGGACTCAGACATGAGGCAAAGAATGCCCTGAAAAGACAAGGGACCTTCCTCCGTCTCTAACCCAACGGCTGATTCGTCATCCCTGGGATGAGAATGCAGGCCGGTGACGTCCAAATCCGAAGAATCCAGATAAAAAGGTCAACTGCCTAGGTCACCTTCGACCCACCAAGGGAGGTCCAGGGCGACAATGACTGACAAACGCCGGGGCAGCTCGGTGTCTGGCCTATCTTCTTTGGGAGGAGCCCTTCCCACAGGCTGCTTGGGTAGTGGTTCCACCACGATCGGTGGAGAGCCCGTTTTAGGCCAAACTGGAGGTTTCATCGGCTCCTGAGCATGGGAACCGACTTGATCGGGTCGGGGAACTGCTCGCCTAGGGAGGCGGTGTGCCAAGTAATGGCTGGGGTGGAAGCCGGGCTGGCTTGTGCCCGGGTCAAAATCAGCTGTTGCCAGCTGAGGTCCTCGAGTGCCAGAGTTTCCGCGAAGCCTCTCCTCATCCAAGGAGGACGAGGATTACCGACGGCGTCAAGGCTCTTTTAGAGTGTTTTGGCTCTTCCTCGGCCTTCCGGTCGAGGGAGTCCGAGACCTCGATCGAGATCGGACGGGCCGATTCGGTTGCTCAGGAGACACTGGCGGGGACCGGTGATTTCCCGGGGTTGGGGACCACTTCCTCGATGGGAGTCCCAGCAGGCTGGGTCTCCTCGTCGGGGAAAGTCAGAATTAGAGTTCGATCGAGAAAATCATCAACTGGAGTCGGCAATAAAGGATCGAACGGATCGATGATGATTTCTACATCGTTGCAAAGCTGAATAGCCAGCTGCCGAAGAAGCAATCTCGACCGAAGTAGCAATCTCAAACAAAGTCGAGAACGCATGTTCCTTGGACCGAGATCTTTCCCATTCCCAAGAGAGTCTCCGTCGGGACGAAGACGATCACGGATCCTTCCCCCGCTTACGGGATCGAGAGGAGTGCATGCCCACAGGACCCTTTCCCTTGTTCCTGAGAGACTGGCAAGTAGTCTCTGCAGCCCAAGCTGCTTCCTCTTCAAATGCCTGCATGCGTTCCAATTGCTCGGTGGATCTCGCAGCCGCAGACACCACCTAACGAGCCTCCCTGGATTTCACCGGAGGGTTCCATTTCTCCAGCCTCCCCAACTTCAGGCATGCAAGATGGTTGTCGAGGACATTAGGATGGAAAGCGAGACAAGTCGCATTTCGAGGTGTCACAGTCAACACAGAGACAATAAACGCACACGGTGTGGGGATTGGTGCGCGACATCTTCTGGCCGTAAGGGCACCAACAAAATCCAGGAGAGGACGTGTCTCCCATAATCGAAGAAACAAATTCGCGATCACTAATGCAAATAAGATGGATTTTTGGAATAACCGAAGGTTTTTTGAACCAGGGCCTACAAAATGTGCACGCACAAGGGAGGCAACCTGAATCTTCCAGCGGAAAAGAAGATCTGGTGTCATGGGGCGGAGCTGAGGGTTATACCACCCAGGTGGGTTGGGAGGAGCCAGCTTGAAGACATCCGGCAAGATTTAAAGTGGAAGGGGACATGCCAAAGAGTGTGGATGAACAACATATCCACGATTCTAGAAGCCTCAACTACAATGAGTATATCGTTGGAGAGACCAAAATCCTGGAACTCTAGCCTCTCAGGAACCAGGCCATCAGGTGCAGGGATTGAAGGTCCAGATGGAATACCTTCCCCTACCTGACAGAGCATGTCCGGGCATACTGGAAGACGCCTCAGGAGCCTGGTGCTGAGGCTGAGGAGATCTGGATATCGGAACTAGCGGTGCCAGTCTGGGGATACCAGGATCACCTGTGCCTTGTCCCTCCTGACCTTGATGAGCACCTTGTGGACCAAATGAAGTAGAGGGAAGGCACAGAAGAGGCCTGGGGTCCACGGCCTCGAGAATGCATCTCCCTGCAGCGAGACCTGCTGAGGGGGGTGGGCATGAAACAGCCTCAGCTTTGTGTTCTCCCTGGAGGCAAACAGGTCCACCTGAGGGGTGCCCCACTGGGAGAACAGGCTGTGAACTATCTCTAGATGGACAGACCACTCGTGGGACACCTCACCCACACGGCTGAGGGCGTCTACCAACTGATTTGAGGCTCCTGCCACATGAATGGCTAGGAGATCTGCCTCCAGTCAGCTCATGAGGGTCCAGATGCGGAGCACTTCCCTGCACAGAGGGCAGGGGTGCGTGCTGCCCTGTTTGTTGAGGTAGTACATGGTCATGGCGTTGTCCATCTGGACTTGGACCACTTGACCCTGAAAGAATGGCGCAAATGCAGCCAGTGCCAGCCAAACTGCTTAGAGCTCCAGCAGGTTGATGTGACATAGGGATTCCTCGGGGGGTCCAGAACCCGTGGACTCTGATTCCCCATGTGGGCACCCCAGCCCGTGAGAGATGCATCGGTTGTGAGGACAACCGTCGGCTCGGGGTGACAAATGGGATCCCTCCCTGCAGATATTGCAGGACGGTCCACCACTGGAGAGCGTCAGACATCTTCTGGGTCACAGTGACCAGCTGGTCGAAATGACCATGTCACTGAGACCACTGGCTGGCCAGCTCCCACTGAAGGGGCGCATATGTCGCTGGGCCCATCGGACTACGGTGGTGCAGGCCACCATGTAACCCAGAAGTCGCAGGAAGTCCTGGGCAGGGTACAATTGCCCAACCAGAAATGATCGGGCAAAGGGGGAGAGAACCTCCACCTTGTCCGCTGGGAGCCTGGCTCTGGCTCAGCAAGAGTCGATCTCTGCCCCAATGAAGCAAATCACCTGCGACGGCATGAGTTCCGACATGGCCTCATTGACAGGAGGCCAAGGCTGAGGCAGATGTGGACGGCCAGATCCCTGGACCTCTCCACCTCCAGTCTGGAGGGACCAGCTATTAGCCAATCATCGAGATAGGGGTACACTGACCCATCGATGCCGTAGATGGGCCGCCACCACTGCTATGCATTTGGTGAAGATCCTGGGGGCCAATGACAGGCCAAACAGCAAGGCTTGGAACTCGTAGAGGGTTCCATCCACCTTGAAGCGGAGGAACCTTCGGTGGGACAGACGGATCAGGACATGGGAGAACGCGTCCTGTACATCCAGTGAACAGAACCACATGTTCTGCTCGAGGGATGGTATGACCTAGGACAGAGTTACCATACAAAAGGTGCACGACCTGAGAAACCGATTCAGGTCGTGCAGACCTAGAACTGGGCGCCAGCCCCCACTGTCGGTTTCAGGACCAGGAAGTCCCTGGAAACGAACCTTGGGTTGACAGAGGGATCTGCGACTCTGACCACTACCTCCTTGCGGAGAAGTTGGGCAATGTCATCTCTGAGAGCCGACAGAGTATGGGCGTATATTTTTTCCTCCTGTGGGGCTTGACTTGGAGGGTAGTGCTCGAATTCCAGAGTCAGACCCTGGCCGACCACTTCCAGGACTCACCTGTCCACTGTGACAACGAACCAGGTGGAAAGGAAGTGGCGGAGCCGAACCCCCACAGGAGGACCCAGAGTGGCTGTGACGGGCATGGGGGTGTCTGCCCCATCCCATCACTGCACAGGCTTGGGAGGATGAAGGGTTGGCAGCAGAGCTGCCGGGACCTCTCCTTCCAGGCATACGGTTCGCTGAAGCCTCGGACTTGGGCCAAAGGCACCAAGATTGAGCCTGCTGCTGCTGCCCAGTTTGATACTGCGGTTGCTTGACCACAGGGGCAGAAGGTTGAAAAGGCTTCTTCTTCTGTTGTTTCTTAGTACCCTGGGGTTCTTTCTGGGTGGAAGTAACGGAGTCCAAGGTGGCACTGGACTTCTCGATATGCAGGAGGTGATCGACTCCTGGACTGAACAAGTCAGCACACAAGAAGGGAACTTTGCCAGTTTGTGCTGGGTGTCTGCCATAAAGGTCGAGACCCTCAGCCACTCCCTGCGGTGAATGGCGACTGCAGCTGCCAGTGAACAGGCACAAGAATCCCCGATGTCCAGAGTTGTTGCTTAGCAACCGCCCAATCCTGGTCATGGACCTGCTTGACCGTGGTCTGAAGGACTACAGGGAGATGAGGAAGCACCTCATCTAGAGAGCCCAAGAGGGCGTGGGAGAAGTGTGCCATAATGACTGCTGAACTCGCCTGTCTGAGACCAAGCGAGGAGACAGCATGGACCTTTCTGGCTGAATCATCCGATTTCTTGGACTTTTTGTCCAGAGGTCTATCCGTGTCTCCTGTGCTGCCCGAGCACCGAAACAGACTCGGTCACCAATCCCTCAGCCGAGGGATGCTGCGTAAACCCCAAGAGGGAGCCGATGGGAACCACGTACTTGCGGGCCATAAGAGCGGAAGGTGCAGGGCAGGAGGCTGGGTGCTGCCAAAGCTCCAAGGCCAGACCAACTTTGGCCTTGGCTACTGGGAAGGCTTTTCTGAGGATGTCAGTCAGGGGGTATTTGGTCCGTTTTTCAACAGGCTCCAAAGGCATCCCCGTTGAATCGGAGATGAGACGGAGGATGCCCAGGAAGGACATGGGACCTTCCTCCGATGACAGACTCATAGAATCATCACATGGACCGAATGTAGGTCCGAATCCTCGGACCCTGAGTCTGGATACAGCAGCCGACCACCAGAGTCACTCTCTATCCACCGCGGACGGTCGAGAATAAGGGTGACTGACAGCCTGCGCGGGAGACCCTGAATGGGCTGAGACTTGTTGGCAGGAGCCCCTGAGGGAGGCTACTTTGGTTGTGGCTCCACCAAAATAGGTGGAGAGGCCAGCCTCGGCCTAGCTGGGAGGGTGTTCACCAGCTCCACAGGTGGAGGAACAGTGTCAACCAGCTCCGGAGGAGTTGGTGTCGGCCTGAAGGGCGACAGCCAAGTGATGGCCGGAGTAGAAGCCGGAGTCGACTTTGGACCAGGCAGCATGAGCTGTTGCCACATGAGGTCCTCGTAGCGACGATGCAGCTTGCGTCGAAGCCTCTCTTCACCCGAGAAGGACGAGGACGAATGGTGGCATCACCTCTTCTTAGCGCGCCACTTGTGATACTTCCTCGGCCTATCGGTCAAGGGGGTCCAAGATCTAAAAGACGATCATTGGGGGGACCGATGGGGCTTCTCAGAAGGGGCCGGGGAGAACTGCAACTCCTCCAGATCGGGGACCATGACTACGGGTGGAGCCCCAGCTAGGTGGGTCTCCTCGTCAGTCAGTAGGACCGGAGTCCTAAATAGAGAATTGTCGGCCTCATCAGTTGACAACGGGTCGATTATAATTTTGACCTGGTCATCGTCTTGCGTCCGAGCCGGCTCTCCTGATGGGGTACCATGAAGCCAGCGTCCGAGGTCGCCATTTCGACCAAAGTCAAGATAGGAGACTCCTGGGACCGAGATACCTCTCTGTCCCAAGAGCATCAACGTTGTGAAGACTTCTCTCGATCCTATGTCCTTCTTACGGGACCGGGAGGTGTGTGAACCGGACGGCCCCTCCTTTCGTAGGGAGAGACTGGCACATCTCCTTGAAGGATCCAGAGAAGGAAGCGCCCAGTTTGAGCAGAACAAAAAACGATACTGAAGAGGACTGCTTGGTAGCACAAGCCACCTCCTCCTCGAAGGCTTTCATCTGCTCCAGTTGGTCAGCAGATCCTGCAGCCACGAAGACCACACGACGGGCGTCTTTAGATTTAACCAGCAGGTGCCATTTTTCCGGTCGTCCAAGCTGCAAGCATGCAAAGCAATCATCCAAAACGTGCGGAGGAAAGGCGCGACAAAAATCACAGGTCTAGGGATCACGTGCATGGCCCAGGCAGTAGCCGCACGTGGAATGCGGGTCAGTACGGAACATTTTCTGCCCACAAGGACACCGGCGAAACCCGGGAAAGGACTTGTCCTCCATACAGTTGCAATCGGGAATTAGTGGAGAAACTCAAACAAGTTTTATATTCGATAAACTAGCCAAAGTATTAAGCGCCAGGGCCTACACAACGCAGAGCCGTAAGGAGGGAACCTGAATCTTTCAAGCAGAAAGGAAGATCTGGAGTCAAGGGGCGGAGTCAAAGCATACACCACCCGGGAGGGTAGGAGGAGTCAGCTTTTAGACCATCCGGCATGATTTAAAGGGAAAGGAACATGCCAACAAGTGTGGATAAGAACATATCCACATCCCTAGAAACAAATCTTCTGGTGGTTCCCCCATCTAAACATAATTGTGACTGTAGGATCATTTGTGGTCCTTTAATGTTGTAGCAGGTCTCACTCACTGTCTTTGGGGGAGACAACATGATTTCCTGGCTCACAGCCATTTGCTCAGTCATTAGAGCAATTGGCCTAAGAGCTGGGATTCAACTAGGTTCTTCCCAGCTTGTTCAAACCACTACAGTACTTTTTTTCCCTATAGTGGTCGAGGAAAATTTTACTTTGTTATGCTGCCCTCCCAATTTGGGCTCATCTTAAGGAGAGCTGCAGGAATGGGAAGAGATGGCTTTCTGATGCTCCACATACCTGGTTGCGTGTTGCGGAGTACTCCGGATTTACAGGCAGGAAGGGCACTGCACTGCGCTCCGTCACCAGCGTGCTGTGGTTCTGAGTAGTCAGCCAGACTAGAATGAATGAGAAAAAAAGAAGATTACACAGCATCCACTGAGACAGAGACCCTCCCCATACGCCAGCCTCTCATTTAAAAACAAATTGCCTAGAACCCGTCCCCAGACTCCTCTGTCAAACACTCCTGGACAGAAGTGCATTCATTCACTTTATTTTTATACAGCGCCTTTACAAAGAATATTCAAATCATTTTACATATGCAATACACAAATACCATAATATACAGATAAAATCTACAATACAGAACCTGGCAATGCATATAGGAAAGGGAAAGGGGAAATTGTTTAACCAGGAAAGGCACACTAAGCTGAAGCTTATTCCCAGGTGCGACCTGGGAGCACAAGGAAGTTAAGTGACTTGCTCAGGGTCACACAGTATGCCAAGTGGGGGCTGTGGGATTCAAACCCAGGTCTCACTGTTTGCAGCTCAGTGCCCTAAACCACTGTGCTATATTGCCTCCTTATGCATAGAATAATAATATTAATATTTTTATACAAATTTAAGAGCATCACATCCTTGTTATCTTAAATATTCGTACATAGGAAACCCCAGCAAAGCACCAACCACAACTCTTGCAAGTAAATCAGTCTGTTTCTAATTTTGAACAATTTTGAAATGTATTGTATCCTCTGTAAATAATCCCCCTATGTGTTGTCTTGGCACGCAATGCTACTATCTTGTACATTTTGAACTCTTTATATACTGTGGTTATGATTTAATGCTTACCCCTGCTGTTTGTTCTGCATTATCCTTGATGTTCACTATTACCCCTCCCCAGGTCATAAATGGAATGAGCCCATTAGGACTGCTTGCCTACCTGGTAAAACATGTTTCACACAAATAAATAAAAAATGATATGCTAGTTCAAACAAGTACATTTCTGTCAAACCACTGAAAGCTGTCGCCGCACTGGTCATTTAATTTGGGAGGAAGGGAATCTCACAGAATAGCAGCAGATCAGTGGCTAGAAGACAGACTACTGTTTTGAAGAGTGCAGGGAACAAGATGGAATGTGTAAATAATAAGAAACTATTTTAAATAACCTGGTCCCAACTCAAGATATTTAAAGGCCAAAGACAGAACTTCAAAATCAATTTACTATTCAGTTGGCACCCAGTGTACTGATTTCCAGAACTGGAACAATATACTTGCTCGCTTCTCTCTCTCTCTGCAGCTGTACAAGCTATCAAATTCATTACCAGTTGTAACTTTGAAAGACAAGTAACTGGGAGACCAGTAAGCAGGGCGTCTCCATAATCTAATCTACACACAACAAGTGAATGCATTAATGCTTTAGTGGCATTAAGTTCAGAGATCTGTAAATTCTTGATATTTTTTGCATGTGATAATATGCGGATTTACATATGTGGCTCAAAGGACAGCAATGGATCCATCAGCTTCTTTACCCGGTCATGTACTGAAAGCACACAGTTTAATTCTGAAATTGTAAAAGATGACAGCGGTGCTCTTTCAAGAAGAGACTCTGCACCAAACAGAAGACTCAGTTTTCTGCATATTCAACCATACAGAATGTAATTTTAAACCTCATTTCAATTTGCCAAATAAATGATTGCAGATTATCCAGGGAAGAATCCGACAGGATTTTGAAAAACAAAATGTAGTAATGTATCATCAGCATATTGATGAGAAAGCTTTGTTACTTACCATTAACAGTAGAGTGAGAGAATCTTTTCCACTGAGCCACCACGCCTTTGGAATTGTAAGCTGTCGGTGCGTCAGGACCACTCAAAATACTTTTGTCTAACAGAGGCCTCCCACATTGACGTACATAAACTATATAATGTGGGCTGCCCCTGTAGCACTCAGTTTCCCACCAGAGGCAACCTTGGAGGGCAGCAGAACCAGCAGGGGCAAGGAGATTAGATCCAGTATCAGGCCCACTGGAGAAGTGATAAGACTGGAATAATAAAGCACTTAAGGTTAGAACTGTGGAATGCCTCACAGAAAATGCCACCAGGAACCACAGTCGGCTGCACCAGCCAGAACAAGTCACTGAGGGAAGGAAGGAAGGGTAAGCTGTGATTCAATGGAGAAGATTCTCTTGAAGATCTACTGGTAAACAACAAAGCTATTTTCTTCAAGGTTATCTTTTCCACTGAGCCACACCTCTGGAAGGCTAAGTTTGTTGGCCAAGGCACCTAGCTTCAGCTGAGCTCTTTCCTTCTAGCTTGCCTGAAAGGACAGAACTAAGAACCTTACCAGAGTAAAGGAAAAGATTAAAGTGACTTACCAACTTCCCCCGATGTCATGTTTGCAGATCACCTTCCCTTCACTGAGTGATGCAAAGCTCAGCTGCCCTGAAGTTAAGTATTAAATATATTCTGCTGCTTAGTTTTTTAATATTTTTGTGCCACAGTTGTCTCTGCATGTTTTTTTCTTTGTTTGAAGTTCACACATGAGCAGTGCATCCACATGCATGAGTGACATCAGCACAGGGAAGGTGTTCCCACTGTACCTTTCTCACTGCTTGTTCATTCATCTTTCCAGGACCCAGCCTCAGTGAGTGCAGATCCAAAACTGAACTGGCAAAAATGACAGCACTGATGACTGAAACTGTTATATTGGCAGCTTTTGGGATTGCAGAAGTGGTAATTTTTCCCGATTTTCAATTTTACTCATCTGACTAAGCCCTGTGTCCTAGGTCCATCGGTTCTAGGAACATCACAATCTAAATTGAGTACAGTGTTACAGTTTAATAAGTGCTGCAAGTACATAATTATAACAAGTCTGTATAAAAAATAATTTTTTTTTAACTGAGTGGAGCTGTAATCTGTAGCGTATTGGGACACAAAAGGATGACTTTTGAACTGGGCAGATCTATAAATTGCAGTAAGCTTTTCAGTATTGGTACATAGAGGTCTGTGTTAAATGGATGACTTTTTCAACAGTTCAGAATTGTAATGTGCAGTAAGAGTATAAGCACTGAGCTGCACAGTCCAATCCCAGGAGAACAGTGCAATAAACTGTGTATTTTTGGAAAGTGCTGCTTCCAGTGTTATTGCTTCAGTAAACTGCCTTTGCTATTGCATTTCTGATTGTCACCATCATTATTAGACAGTTTATATTTTTTCCTGTGCTCCTGTGTTTTCTTGGGCTCATTTGGTGTTCTCATGCAAGCATCATAACACTGATCACCAAAGTATGCTTAGATGAGCATGAATAAAGGGACATGGTGCACTGAATTGTTTCTCCAGCTTGCCAGTTCCTCGCTAAGTTTATAAATGAATGCAATAAAATCAGTTATATACTGTACATAGTTATACTGTACACGGTTTACAGTGTATCTCAAAATTAAACACTTAGTTTTTTAACATTTTAACATACAGTCTTTATTTATAATTAGGATTATAGCATCACTGTATGTGCTCCAGAGCATCAGCAAAAGAGGAGACTGCAGTTGCCATCCTCTCCCGACACTGTGGTACCAATGTACGGTTTCTATGGTGTTATATTGCAAAGTGTGCTAGTCAGTTCGGCATACTTAGGGAATAATGTCTGAACCAAAATATGGGCTACACAGCAGTGAATGCAGGGAGTCTACACAATGCACCATGACATCGTAAGGCATGGAAGACAGTATAGTGCAGCATCTGTTGTATTTGCTGTACACTTTACGCATGTGCATCAGAGATCCACTGTAATGGAAAAAATGGGAAAACACAAACGGCTTGACACAGACCGACATGGTAATGAAGTATGGTGACATAAGTGAGGAAGGGAGGTTCAAATACAGTCTAACACTTGAGTATCTGCTGCAAGGATGTCCCTTTTTGTAGTGGACCAATCAAACGGCACTTAGGCTATCTAAACACAAATGCAGTCTCTTTCTCCATGAGAAGGGTATTTTCAGTGTCATTTTTAACATTGGGGGGGTGGGGGACAATCACCGACTGTACTGTGTATTTTTTGCTCAATTCATAATGCACCTGGAGGCACACATGTAGTGGCAATAAGCCAATGCCAGGATGGTATTACAGATGCTTATGCAGACACTAATGACAGCTGCAGTCTGTATAGTTCCTGAGCGCTTAGAGGTAACACAAAGCTGGTGCAATAATTTGTAGTTTTAAATTTATAACATGCCGTAAACAGGGGAACCGGTGACTTCAACACGTTACTCAATCACTGATACCTCTAAAGGGGAAAGTACAAGCAGGCCCCCCCACCCCCAAACACACACATACAAAGAGAAGAAAACTATAGCGTAGACCAGTTGGCGCTAGGGCAAAGACAGGCCCAAACAGTATATATAATTTACAGATAGAAAAATGCTGCAGCAAAGAACTTTTATTAAGTGTATGTGTGCAGCTGTGGGGTTTGGAGTGGTTGGGGTACAAGATGCCTACTTGTAATTTCCACCCTGTGCTCCATCAGAGTGAGTGACTGATAAATCAACTGGCGGGAGGTCACTACTAACTAGTACCAGGTGACGAATTTGGACAAATTGTGAGCCATTTATCCTGCTCAAGCAATGCCACCAGATCGAGCTGTGCTCCCAGTGTCAAGCTGGAGTGGCCAACAACTCATTCACATAGGGAAAGCAATCACCCCCAAAAAAAAGAAATATAAAAACTCAGGGTACTACCACGAGCATTTGTGCTGGCAGATCGATGCTGGGAGTAACAGAACACACACCATACCTCGATTTTGCACAGTAAAATGACAGCAATGACCGGAACCAAACCGTAGCACTAAGTAGCAAAATATAATATTAACAGTCCGTGTTGCTAAGTCTGCTCTCGCTCCTATACTGGAATGGATCGAGACTACTGCTGTGACTGCCTGAGCTACTGCCCTCATCATTCTCGCTGCTGTCATAGGGTCATCCCTATGGGGATCTACTATGCAGCAGCTGTCAAACTGTGGCACTATGTCAGTGTCCGAAAGATCACTGTTAGTGCAGGACAACATAATGCTTTCATCATCGGACCCTGAAAATGAACTGTTTGACATTGCCATTGTCATGCTGCATGCTGCGACCAACAGCTCTGTTATCAAGATAGAATTGCTGTGACCAAGAACTAATTTAATTGCAGAGCACAGATCTCCCTGTGGTGACATTGCAAAGGTAATGAGTGTCAAAGGTTACCAAATACAGGCTCCAATACACAAAATGACAGTTCCTGGTTTGTGAGGGTGAAAACCTGATTTAATTTTCTAAAATAGGCTATGCATCTATCAAAATACATTGCGAATCAGTTCTATATGCAGTCACCTTGCAGTATATGTGTTCATATATCCAAACTTGGTAAATCGCTTTAAGACTTTTGGCTAGGCAGATTTACTGTGTGTTGTTTTTATTTTGTACTCACAGGAATTGTTACTGTTGCTAACATTTTATTGCTTTATTTTTCCCCAATTCAAATTGCTGTTGCTGGGTATACCTTTTGCTGCATTATTACAAGGTGTGCCTAAAGGTGTGTGCTAACATATTACTGCTGTAATCTTCTGATTCAAATCGTCTTTTGCAAGGTATATCTTCTGTTACTGCTTTATTTTTCTCTGTAGCAAAGTGTTTCTTACAGGGTATATCTTCTGTGAAATTATTACAGGTGGTGCTTAAATGTTTGTGACTTTTTATCATAAGGCTAAGCAAAATTACTGTTTGCCCCTATTTTATTTATTTTTTGCTGAAAAGTTTTTTTTTGTCTCAGAGGTATTGCAGTCTCCTCACATTGAAGACAGGGAGAATGAGAA
The DNA here is from genome assembly GCA_016271365.2 of Neoceratodus forsteri. Classification (NCBI taxonomy): domain Eukaryota; kingdom Metazoa; phylum Chordata; order Ceratodontiformes; family Ceratodontidae; genus Neoceratodus; species Neoceratodus forsteri. The sequence continues at coordinate 123,814,808 of JADMNL010000030.1, read as the reverse complement.
AGCAGCCACAGCTTCCTTGAATCAAGGAGGTTATTTTCTAGACTATACAGAACTGAATTATTACTTTTTGGACCTGTGTAAGTAACTAGTATTGACTCTGTTTTTGGGGTGGACTTTTCTTAGTTTTAACTTTAATTTGCCAGGGAGGAACTGTAGCTGGGAGATATTTGCAGTCAGTTGTGAGTAGACCTGTTACTTAGCCTTTGTGAAATAGGTGTCTGAAAGGAAGGAAGGCACTCCCCAGGGTGGAGGGTAAGAGTTGTAGGTGATTGTTTCTGGACAGCATAGATTTACTACCACCCACCCTTCCCTCACCCCACCCGCCCTAAGCGCATAACTTCCTTGGCACAGCACACTGCATAAGGGGTAGAAACATTCACAAGCTTGCACACACTAAAACAAGAACAAAAAACAAAAAAGCACCTGTAACTGAAAGGGACACAGACATGTGGGGAGTGGTGCTATGCACTGGCTGTGGAGCAGCAGTCTTCCGGGAGACATTCTGAAAACTGCGTTGCTGCCCTATTTGCAGGCACCTCTCTGGTCTGAGGGAGGAGGTTGCTCGTCTCCATGCTGACCTGGCAAGGATTTGGGAAACCTGCTCCCCACCCAAGACCACCCAGGCCACTGCCACTATCTCAGAGGTTGCCAAGAAAGAGGAGTGGTTGGACCACGGTGGGCTTCAGGGAGGGTGAGGGTGGTGGAACAGAGGTGCATCCATCCAGTTGTGCCTCTCCACAATTCATTCGCCACAATGGTGAAGCATGGTTCCTCTATGGAGGCACCTGCAGTGGAGACCAAGGAGGATGCTGGGACCCTCCACAATGGAGACCCACAGGAGGGTGGCCCAGGACCCCACAGAAGACGGAACTCCTGGTGGGGGACTCAATTGTTAGGGGGAGTAGACCTGGGGGAGGGAGGGGAAAGGGAGGTAAGGTGCCTGCCTGGCACCAAGGCTTGGAGGGACAGGAAACGAATCCTCAGGATCATGGGAGCAGCGGCAAGGGGGGAGGGAGCTGGATGTCATTATCCACCTAGGGACGAATGACCTGGCTGAGAATGGGATCAGAGCAGTGCAACAGGAGTTTGTGGAGTTGGGGAGGGGCCTTAGACAAGTAGCACACACAGTAACTTTCTTGGAAGTGCTACCTGTCTATGGCATGGATGAGACTAGGGCACTCCGCACCACAGGATTCAATGACTGGTTGAAAAGCTGGAGCAGAGCTCAGGGATTTAGCTTCACTGGGGACTTGGGCTCCACCTGGAGGGATGCAGGGCCTATACAGGCGCAATGGTCTGCATCTATCCTGGAGGGGAACCAGGATCCTAGGTGATAGGTTTAAATGCTTCAGTGGCAAGCATTTAAACTAGCCAAGGGGGGAAGGCACAGAAGAGGAGAAGGGAAATCCTAGCCCCCCCCCAAAAAGGTAAACACCAAAATAGAGCAGTCAATAGGGAGAAGGGCAGGGGTAAATGGAGAAAAACACAAAGGCAGTTGGGACAGGGATGGGGCAGAAAGAAATAAAGCCATAAAAAAAATGGAGGGTAATGAGTACCAATGCCCATAGTCTAGGTAAAAAAGCTCCCTGAAATGGTGGCCTTGATGGAAGAGGGATGCCTGGATATTGTGGCAGTCACAGAAACATGGTACACAGAGAACCATGACTGGGATGTCAACATACCAGGGTACACAATCTACAGGAGGGTCAGGAAGGGAAGAAGAGGAGGAGGAGGAGTAGCTCTCTATGTAAGGGAAGGGATAAAGGCAACAGAACTAAAGGGTAAACAGGGAGGAGAGGAGGCACTGTGGGTCACCCTGAAGACTGGAAATGGCTCCACAATCCACACAGGGGTTGTATACAGACTCCGTCTCAGGGGGAGGAAATGACAGAAGGCATCCTTGGGATGGCAGAGAAAGGGGAGATATTGCTGATGGGGGACCTGAATATGCCAGATGTTGACTGGAGCACCTTTGCTGCAGTCACATCCAAGAGCAGGGCAATTCTCGATGCCCTACAGGGGGCATGCTTCAGACAGCTAGTTGTAGAACCCACTCGGGAGAGAGCAATCTTAGACCTGGTACTCTCAACTAGGGATGGAGAAAGGATCTCTGATCTTGAAGTGGGTAGCCATCTGGGAACAAGCGACCACCAAACAGTGTGGTTCACGATAAACTTAGCTGTAGAGTCAAGCCACACAAAAGTGAAGGTACTGGACTTCAGGAGGGCTGATTCTGTCAAAATGGAAGAGTGCCTCAGAAAAGCACTAGCAAACAGGCAAGAAGGTGGGGGTGGAGCAACAATGGGGAAACATCAAAACCGCCATCACAGAGGCAACAAGTCGTTGTGTGAAGCAAATAAACAAATCAAAATGAAAGAAAAAACCACTATGGTTCACAAAAGAAGTGGCGGGGAAGGTAAGTGAAAAAAGCATTCAGAAAGTATAAGGAAACACAGAGGGAGCAGGACAGAGAACTATACGAGTTAAAGCAGAAGGAAGAAGATAAGGCAGTCAGAATAGCAAAGGCCCAAACTGAAGAAAAGATAGCCAACTCGGTTAAGAAAGGGGATAAAACCCTTTTATAGGTACATTAGGGAGCAAAGAAAGACTAAGGCAGGGATACTGAGGCTGAACAAAGAGGAAGGTGGTTGGGCAGACAGCGACAGTGAAAAGGCATTGATACTGAACAAATAATTCTGCTCACTATTCACAATGGAAAAGCAAAGGGAAATACCTAATCCGGTCAATAGAAGCACTCTGGATAGGGGGGTTGATATTAGTCCTTTCACAGAAGAAAGGATTCTGAAAGAACTCTTAAAACTAAAGGTGGATAAAGCAATGGGGCCTGATGGGATTCACCCCAGAATTTTAAAAGAACTAAGGGAAGAACTAGTAACACCACTGACTACCCTTTTTAATAAATCATGGGAGGATGGGGTGGTACCAGAGGACTGGAGGAGGGCAGATGCGATTCCCCCTTCACAAAAGTGGGAGCAAGACAGAGGCAGGAAACTACAGACCTGTCAGTTTGACCTCGATGGTAGGGAAAATGATGGAATCACATCTGAAGGAAAGAACTATTGAGTACCTAGAGACCAGTGGGGCACAGGACCCAAAGCAGCATGGATTCACACCGGGGAAGGTCATGTCAGACAAATCTAATTGATTTCTTTGACTGGGTGACCAAAGCAGTAGACCAGGGAGGGGCTGTGGACATGGCCTAGTTAGACTTTAGCAAGGCACTTGACACAGTCCCGCACAAAAGATTAATAAACAAATTAGCCAGCCTGGGAGTGGGTCGTAGGGTGGTAGCCTGGGTAAAACACTGGTTGGACAACAGGACACAGCAGGTAATAATAAATGGAGTACACCGTGAAGAAAGGAGGGTTACTAGTGGGCTACCACAGGGTTCAGTACTGGGGCCGGTCCTTTTTAATGTCTTTATAAGTGACATTGCAGAGGGACTGGAAGGAAAGTATGTCTCTTTGCAGATGACACAAAGATCTGCAAGGTTGATACACAAGGTGGGGTGGAAAGGATGAAAAGGGACTTGACAAGGTTGGAGGAATAGTCAAATGTATGGCAGCTTAGATTCAATGCAAAGAAGGTCAAAGTAATGCACCTGGGAAACAAAAACCCAGGGGAAGAGTACACAATGGGGGGTGAGATACTGACAACAAAAATGGAAAGGGACCTGGGGGTAGTCTTATCAGATGACCTAAAGGTGCCAGCAATGTGAGAAGGCAGTAAGGAGAGCTGGGGGGATACTGGGATGCATAGGGACAGGCATCACCAGTAGAAAACAGGAAGTTGTTGGCCCTCTGTACAGACAGTTGGTAAGACCACATCTGGTGTACTGTGTACAGTTCTGGAGACCCCATCTCCGCAAAGACATAGACAGGGTGGAGACTGTCCAGAGGAGGGCAACCAAAATGATGCAGGGTCTGCATCAGAAGACATATGAAGAAAGACTAAAGGAACTAAAGATGTATAGCTTCGAGGAAAGGACGGAGAGGGGGGACATGATAGAAACTTTCAAATACCTCAAGGGAATCAACAAAATCCAAAAGGGTAGCATCTTTCAGAAAAAGAGATGTGCAAAAACAAGGGGGCACAATTTGAAGAGAGAGGGGGGATGGCTCAGTGGTAATGTGAGGAAGTATTTCTTCACAGAGAGGGTTGTGGATACATGGAACAGCCTTCCTGTGGAGGTCCTAGAGTCAAAAACAGTGGGGGAATTCAAGAATGCACGGGACAGACATAAGGCAATTCTAATGGGGGGTAGGAGGAAGTAGGCTGTTGGTTAACTAGGATCTGCAGCTTATCCGTTAAGTAGGGAAATGGGCAGACTAGGTGGGCCAAGTGATCCTAATCTGCCGTCAAATTCGATGTTTCCAAGCAGCACGCATAGTTCAGGGAGGTAGGTCAGAGACCCTGAATAAAGGAAAAGGACAGCAGGCCTTGAAGGACACCGGCACATCTGCCAGAGAAAATGTCCAGACTATAGTGCTTACTGAAGGTATGAAAAGTACTCCAAGTAGTGGCAGTACAAATGTCAGCTACAGAGACACCATGAAAACTGGCCATGCAGGCGGCACCACAACACATGAAATGACCTTTGACAGCACCAGGAAGCTCTTTTTCCACCTATACAGGGTGTTGTCAACTCACAAGTAGTGCAAGCAATGGTATTGGAATTATTCCACTATTTGCTGCCTCTTTTTTTCTTCTTTTAACCAGATGCAGGGTCGCCAACACTCTTCGTAAAATGGCAGAGGGTGTTGTTTCAAACAGTTATCTCCAAAGGCACTTCTCAAAATCAGAAGAGGAGGTTGATGCCACACGAACGCTGACTCCGAGAGGGACATGAGAAATGTAACAGGGTGTTGTTTCAAATGGCAATCCCGCCCCCACTACCACCATCCCCCTTTGAAAATGAGGAGGGTTGGGGATACCACACCAACGCTGAACCCAAGAGGGACATGAACAAGTATTTGTCAATGCCAAATGTTTGCTTGCTGGTATTGGCAGTGGTAGTGCAGGAGTTAGAGAGATGCATAATAGGAATGGCAGTGAAGTACTGAAGTAACGCCAACCCCCACCCTGTAGAGACTGACAGGCGTTGGGGGTGTGCCTTTGGGTTGTTGGCCATAAGACTCACACCATTCCACCTCACCCCATACCACAGACACAGACAGGTGTCACAATGTGCCTTGAGGTCTTCGGCCCTTACGCTCATCCCATTCCATAAGGAAAAAAAAAGCTGAGATGGGTGCAGTGTAGGAGAATGGGGTGAACATAAGGGCCGAAGACCCAAAGGTACACCTCAATGCCTATCAGTGGCTACAGAGTGAGGGTGAAATGGGGTGAGCATTACATCTGACGACTCCAAGTCACACCTTTGATGCCCGTCAGTCTGTACAGGGTAGGTGTTACAGTTGGAAACCCTAACACCCCAGGCGTTTGTTGGTATTTTTGCTCCAAATTTTCAACATGGGTTTTTTAGAACCCCACCTCATGAACCGTGGCAGTATCATTTCGCTACTGAATCCTAAAAGATGATTTTGCACAGCGAGTGTGCCAATCGGCGCCTCAGGTGCGAAAACACATTTCGGGCAGGACGGAGGGTGCCGGTTCGGGGAGGGGGGCTGGCAGGAGCAACAAGGGACCGTTCTTCCCCCCAGATTTAAAAAAAAATAAAAAATAAAAAATATGTTGTGGCACTGTTTTCTTTTTTACAGGTGAAATATTACAAAATGGATTTCAGCACACTGGAGTGGGTTCCCAGTTTGCCACAGTACTGGGGATCAAGTCCAACCTGAGGACTGGGCAACCCCAAGGTCAGCTGAGAACATAGGGGCGTAAGGGGGGAGCACGCATCTGACACTGGGAATGGGCATTCCGGTGTCAGAAATAGCAAAGAAGTATTTTATGACGCACTGTGGTGGGCTCCCAGTGTGCCACATTAATGGGGAGGGGGGATACATGCTGACACAGGGATTGAGCACCCAGATGTCTTCAGGGGACAGAGAAAGGAGGGTGCGGGGCGGGCAGCAGCAGTGTGTGGTAGCTAATTTGTTGTCCTGCTGTGTGACTGGTTGGGAGGGAGGGGGAACTGCCACTGCAATGATGAAACTGCCCCCGATTGCAGCGGGAGATTTCACGGAGGGTGCGGGGCGGACATCAGCAGTGGGAGGGAGCTAATTTGTTGTCCTGCTGTGTGACTTGTTGGGAGGGAGTGGGGGAACTGCTGCTGCAATGACGAAACTGCCAGACTGCAGCGGCAGATTTTTTTCAAGTGCAGCACTCACTCAAACTGATGTCATCGACAGCCTCAGCATTAATTGGTGGCCGATGGATGCGCCCAATAAAGCGTCCACTGGACTGTCCACAACACTGTCACACCTCTGCAATGCTCTATTACCTCAATGTTTCTTGTGCACTCATACAAGCAAACACAAAAACAGCACAGGGTGTTTTCAAATGGCAATCCCAAAAAAAAAATCAGAAGGGGTAGGTACAAGGGCCAACAGAGGGTAAGCCTCCCCGGATCCTTTGCTCTCTTGTTGAATATGTTTATGTCCACTCTAAGGGGTAACGTGTGGCAACACATGATCGGGCTCCTGTATAGGGGGCTCAGGGAATATTTGACAGACTCGACTAGGGGAATTTTGGACTCCTGGAACAGGTAATTGCCAGTCCCAGTGCCATAAGATATTTGGCTTAAATATGCTCGCCCTTCATTGGGGATATCTTTAGCCCCCTACTGGCGTGAATTCGCCTGGAAGGCACGTAGTCGCTTTTTTAATACACCAGCAAGACTGGCTAAATTTCTCCCTGGCCCGGTAGATAACTGTTGGAGGCACTGTGGAGAACCCCTGGCCAATCATGTCCACGTTTTTTGGCCAAGTCCTGAATTAAGACTGTTTTGGCAGGAGATTGCTGAATCTCTTGTCAATTTGGTGTGGGGGGGAGGCAGTGCTTACTCCAGAGTTGGTCCTCCTCTCCGTCCCCCCGGAGGGCTTACATATACGAAGTGGCTCCCTTTTATTCACATATTCTCTCAGCAAAAAAGGCAATTACTCGCTAATGGAGGCAGAGTAGATCTCCCACGATCCAAGACTGGTATAAAATAATGGGGGAGTTATATTTTATGGAACGTTTAACAAGATGTAATGATAGATAAGACACAATTTAAAACTAGATGGCGTACTTGGGTTTTTTTCATTTCAGACCAGGACCCTACTTCCGTTCCATAGAGGGGAGCGGGGGGCTAAGTGGTTGATATGCTTTGGTCACTAGGGGGGACCTGGCCCTTGGCCCAGATAATCTATGCAGAAGAATGACCTATGCCTGTTCTGGAATTTTTAGACATTACTGGATATTAGATTTAGCTATCATATCAAAGAAAAATATTTAGTTTTCTGCTTTATCTATTGGGGAAAAAGGAATTGGTGCTTTGTATGGTTCTTTTAAAACATGTACGACTATGTCACTCGTACTGTACCCCTAAATGGTTGTATGTATATTCTTGTTATTCTTTAATAAGCAGAAAGTAAAAAAAAAAAAAAAAAAGGCGGGGTGGGATACCATACTAACACTGACCTTGAGATGAACTGGTGAAATGCCAGGCAGTATTGTTTTAAACAGCACCCCTGAAAATCAGAAGGGGAGGTGCTACTACTTCATGAGCTTTGGGGCCTATGGAGGCCCTATTTTTAAACAAAGCCCCTCTTCCCATTAAAGGTAAATGGCAGTGTTGTATGGGCTACAAAGGCTCTCTTCATAACTACGAGGAGACAGGACCCTGTAGACCCCACCCCCTATATTATCAACACTAGTTGCATCGAACGGCAATCTCAGAGCTGCTTCAATGGCTCAGCAGTCGTGTGTCATGTCTGCAGCCCTAGTTCAGGAGGAAGAACAGGTTACTCACCTGTAACAGTAGTTCTAGGAGTGGTATATGTTGTTCATCCACACTGTCTGGCATTGTTCCTTTCCCCTTTAAATCTTGCCGGAAGTCTTCAAGCTGGCTCCTCCCACCCACCCGGGTGGTAAATGCCTCGGCTCCGCCCCATGACGCCAGATCTAGCCCACTGGAAGCCAGGTTGTGCGCCTAAAGCCGGGGAGGTCGGGTGGGTGGGATGAACAACATATACCACTCCTAGAACTACTGTTACAGGTGAGTAACCTGTTCTTCTAGGAGCGTGGATATGTTGTTCATCCACACTGTCTGGCAGACTCCAAGCAGTTCTCCGGGAGGAGGGAGGCAAGGCGCACACCCGCTACTTAGGGAATAGAGATTGGAGAACAGAGGCCCCAAAACCAGCATCCCGGCGTGACTCTAGGTCGATGTGGTAATGGGTAATAAAGGTGTTTGCTGACTTCCAGGTAGTGGCCCGACAGATTTCCTGGATAGGGATGTCCCTGGAAGCAGCCACCGAAGCAGCAGTATGATGGGTAGAATGAGCCCTTAGCCCTTTGGGAGGCTCCTTACCCGCCAATTCATAGCACAGACCTATGCATGATGTAATCCATCTCACAACAGTCCGCTTGGCTGCAGGTCTGCCAGAAGCGGCTTCAGCGTAGGTGACAAACAGCTGGCGAACCTCTCCCACTCTCCGCCCTCTCCTATAGTAGGAGAGAGCACGCCGAGGTCCAGAGTATGGAGCCTGTACTCGGCATCCGAGGTGTAGTTAGGGTAGCATACCAGCAGAGTCAATGCCTGGTTAAGGTGAAACTCTGACACCACCTTCGGAAGGAATTTCGGGTGGGGGCGCAGGACAACTTTGTCCCTGTGAAAGACCTGATAGGGGGATTCCACTGAAAACGCCTGGAGCTCCCCCGTCCTTCTGACTGACGTGATAGCCACCAAGAAGGCAGTCTTCCATGACAAGTGCGAAAGTGCAGACTTGTGCATGGGTTCGAATGGCTTGCCCATGAGCTTTGCCAAAACCAGCAAAAGATCCCACGGAGGTGGAGGTTCACGACCGAGGGGATATGTGATCCAGGCCTTTGAAAAGCGCCCAATCACCTTTTCCTGAGCTAACGCCGCTGACCGCCCGCGCCTGGTTAGCCGATATGGCTGCTAGGTGCACCCTAAGGTCGATGATCAAGACCCCTTTGAGAGGGACCAAAGGTAGTCTAGAATGTTAGCCACAGAGCAGGATAAGGGTCCAGGCTTTCTCCTGACACCAAATGGAAAATCTCTTCCATTTGAAGGCATAACATTTCCTGGTCGATTCTTTTCGAGATGCCTCCACCACGGTGTAGATATCCTCCGAAAGACCCAAAGCCTGGAACTCTAGCCGCTCAGGCACCAGGCTGTGAGGTGCAGGGATTGAAGGTCCGGATGAAAGACCTTCCCCTGGTTCAGTGATATCAGGTCCGGGCGTGTACCCAGCCGCCCGGGGTCCTGCAGCTGAGGCTGAGGAGATCTGATACCAGAACTGGCGTGGCCAATCTGGGGCTACCAGGATCACCTTCGCCTTGTCCCTCCTCACCTTGAGTAACACCTTGTGGATCAAGGGAAATGGAGGAAAGGCGTAAAAGAGGTCTGGTGTCCACGGCCTCGAGAAGGCATCCCCCTGCAGCGAACCCTGCTGAGGGGGGCGGGCATGGTACAGCCTCAGTTTGGTGTTCTCCTGAGGCAAACAGGTCCACCAACGGTTTGCCCCAATGGGAGAACAGGTGGTAGCTACCTCTGGATGGAGAGACCACCGTGGGATGTCTGGCCTAGGCAGCTGAGAGCATCCGCCAGTTGGTTCGCAACTCCTGCCACATGGATGGATGGCTAGAGATCCGCTCCAGCCGCTGACGGAGGTCCAGATCCGGAGCGCCCTGCATAGCAGACGGGAGTGCGTGCCGCCCTGTTTGTTGAGGTAGTACATGGTCATGGTATTGTCCATCTGGACTTGAACCACTTGACCCCGGAGCTGAGGAGTGAAAGCTGACAGAGCCAGTCTGACTGCCCTGAGCTCCAACAGGTTGATGTGGCATCGGGACTCCTCTGGGGTCCAGAGCCCGTTAGCTCTGTGGTCCCCCATGTGGGCTCCCCAGCCCATGAGAGAGGTATCGGTCGTAAGGACGACCGTCGGCTCGGGTGGACAAACGGGATCCCTTCCTGCAGATGACTCGGGATGGTCCACCATTGGAGAGCGTCCCACATCCTCTGGGTGACCGTGACCAGCTGGTCGAAAAGACCCTGACGCTGAGATCACTGGGCGGCCAACTCCCACTGAAGGGGGCGCATGTGCAGTCTGGCCCAGCGGACCACCGACGTGCACGCCGCCATGTAACCCAGGAGGCGCAGAAAGTCCCGCGCAGGGCGCGAGTGCCCAACCAGAAATGATTGGGCAAAGGAGGAGAGAACCTCCACCCTGTCCGCCGGGAGCCGAGCTCTGGCTTGACGAGAGTCGAGCTCTGCCCCGATGAAGCCCATCACCTGGGAAGGTACGAGTTCCGATTTGGCCTCGTTGATCAGAAGGCCCAAGTGTGAGCAGGTTTGGAGGGTCAGGTCCCTGGACCTGTCCACCTCCTGAAGGGAGGAACCCGCCAGGAGCCAGTCGTCCAGATAGGGGTAAATACGAACCCCTGACGCCGAAGATGGGCTGCCACCACTGCAATGCATTTGGTGAAGACCCTTGGGGCTGATGACAGGCCGAACGGCATGGCTCTGAACTCGTACAGGGTCCCTTCGACCCTGAAGCGGAGGAACCGCTGATGGGATGGACGGATAGGGACGTGGAAAAAAGCATCCTGAAGACCCAGTGTACAGAACCACATGTTTCGCTCCAGAGATGGTATGATCTGGTTCAGAGTTACCATCCAAAAGGTGCGAGACCTGAGATACCGATTCAGGTCGCAGATCTAGAATGGGCGCCAACCCCCCGTCCGTTTGGGCACCAGGAAATACCTGAAGACAAAGCCTGGGTCTGAAGGAGGATCCGGCACTCGGGCCATCGCCTCTTTGAGGAGGAGTAGCGCAATGTCGTCCCGAAGGGCAGACTGGACGACTGAGATCCTTTCCTCTCGTGGGGCACGGGCTCGGCTGGGAGGGTACTGCTCGAATTCTAGGGGAAGACCCTGTCCGACCACTTCTAGAACCCACCTGTCCGAGGTGATACCGGACCAGGCGGAAAGGAAGTGGCGGAGCCGGCCCCCCACGGGAGGACCCAGAGCTGGAGTGACGGGTACGGGGGAGGCCACCCCCGGCCCGTCACTGGGCAGGCTTAGAGGAGGATGAGGAGGCACCTGGACCAGCACCTCGGCCTCCTTTGCGGGGCTGCTGGGGACCTTGCTTGGGCCTAGGGCGCCAAGCATGAGCCTGCTGCTGTTGCTGAACCCCCTGGAAGGGAGGCTGTCTGACCGTAGGGGAAGAAAGACGAAAAGGCTTCTTCCTGCGCTTCTGCTGGTTCTTACTTGAAGAACCCTTAGCAGAGGTGGCATCTAAGGTGGCATTAGACTGCTTTCGCAGCGCTGCAGATGACCTGCCACTCCTGGCCCGAAGAGGTCGGTGCCAAGGAAGGGCACATCAGCTAGCTTGTGCTGAGTATCCACGGGAAAGGAGGATAACCTCAGCCAAGCCCTGCGGCGAGTGGATACCGCTGCAGCTAGTGAACGGGCACAGGAATCACCCATGTCCAGTGCAGTCTGGAGCTGTTGTTTAGCAACAGCCCTGCCCTGGTCCCTGACCTGCTTGACCGTGGTCTACATGTCAGCTGGGAGGTGAGGAAGAACTTCGTCCAGCGACCCCAAGAGGGCGTGAGAGAAGTGTGCCATAATCACTGCTGAGCTTGCCTGACGAAGGCCCAAGGAAGATGCTGCATAGACCTTCCGGGCCGAGTGGTCCATAAGTTTGGACTCCTTGTCCGGAGGGCGGTCAGTATCCACCGAGCTGCCCGTCCGCCTGAACACTGCGGCAGTCACAAGGCTTTCCGCTGAGGGTGCTCAGTAAACCCCGCCAAGGACCCTGTGGGCACCGCCAGACTGCGCTGGCGGGCAGACGGAGCTGCGCAGGAGGCCGGACGCCAGGAGTCCCAAGGCCGGGCCAATTATGGCTTCGCGACTGGAAAGCTCCGTAGGGGTATCCTCTCTAAGAATATCCGTAGGGGATATTCTGCCTTCTTCTGATAGGCTGAGGACATCCCGGACTCAAAAATGAGCCGGAGGGATGCCCTGGAAGGAGGAAGGCCCTTCTTCTAGGCCTGACACCGAAAGCTCATCGTGAGAATGAAGGCCAGTATTATCAGAATCGGAAGAGTCCCAATATAAAGGCTGACCACCTAAGTCTCCCTCGATACGCCTAGGGCGATCAGGGGTGACCGTAATTGACAGTCTGTGAGGGAGACCCGAAGACTGTCGGTCCTCCTTGGAGGGAATCCCCCCAAGGGGCAGCTTAGGTGGAGGTTCCACCAATATTGGTGGGGAGCCTGAAACCGGCTGCGCCGGAAGGCACACCGGAGCCCCCGAAGGGACTGGCACTGGAGAAATCGGTGTCGGAGGAGGCCGAAGAGGCTGAGCCCAAGAGATAGCCGGGACCGCCGAGGGAGCCGGCTTCTGACCTGCTAGCAGGAGTTGCTGCCACATAAGATCCTCGCAGCGTCGACGGATTTTTCGTCGAAGCCTCTCCTCGTCCGAGGAGGAAGAAGAACGGTGGCGGCGCCTCTTGCGGGAGTGTTTGTGTCCTTTTCTGGGTCGATCGACCGAAGAGGACTTACTCCTTGATCGAGACCGATGGTGTCGGCTTTGTCGATCGGGAGAAACCGGGCTCGGTGAAAACCGAGGATCCGGTTCCTGTCCCTCGATCGGGAGGCCCGCGGGACGGGACTAGTTTTAGAGCAAGAAGATGCGGTGAAAACTGTCGAAATGAATCCAGGGCCTCAACACTGCAGAAAGCACGAGGGAACCTGAATCTTCCAGCGGAAAGGAAGATCTGGCGTCATGGGGCGGAGCCGAGGCATTTACCACCCGGGTGGGTGGGAGGAGCCAGCTTGAAGACTTCCGGCAAGATTTAAAGGGGAAAGGAACAATGCCAGACAGTGTGGATGAACAACATATCCACGCTCCTAGAAGCCTGGGTTTCCACTTGGCTGGCAGCCTGTGGACAAGGTGCTGCTAATGGTTGTACTTCTGGGCTGGGAAGGAGGGGCCATATCCACTCCCACAGCTACCCCCCATAGTGGGCCTTAGGACGCACATGTCCATGTCACCTCCACAGGGTTGCTGTGGATCACATGGAACTTTTAAAAAAAGAACTAAAGTCATTTGGTATGTGTACATTTTTCTTCATCTATAAATAATGAAGACTGTGTCATGTGTTTCAGTGTCTGTATTACTGTATTATTTGTTTTGTAACAACTTGACTATTTTATATAATGGTCTCGGGTCGCACATGAGAAAGGGCCATTGGCTCATGTGCCTACCCGGTAAACAAAAGTCTAAATAAATAAATAAATTTGAGTTTGACGCCAGTCGGGGGACCTGGTGAAAAGTAGTAGTAAAAACATTTTTATTTAAACAGGCAAAAAACAATTTGACAATACAAAAAGTTTACACCATAGGTCTTTCACAAGGCCTGTTTCCATGGTGATCCTGTTATTGCTGTTTATGTACAAATTACAAAAGGTTCCAGACATTTTCAATATTACACACATTACATAAGATACAAATATTATAGCATACTAAAACGGAAAATTTTATAGCAACAACGCACAGACATATTAACGACAAACTAGTACACATTGCATGTGATAACATGTTTATGTAAAAAGCAATATGATCTGATATCCTATGTCTTATACTAATTAGTAACCCCTCATTTACCTATTGGGAACTAACGATAACAAGGTGTTATTCCAAACATATACATACATATTCAAGGTCCTGTTTAATTCTTTGTCCGAATTCCTTCATTAAGTTCATTACTCTTAAATCCTTCGATAATCTGAAAACTGGTGGAAAAAATCTTGGTTGCCAGGGTGATGGCCTCCAGGATCGTCTGGGCCCTGTGCCCCAAGATAAACAGTGTAAGTGGTTGTTTGGGCTGGGGAGTCACCAAATGAGGCACAGACTGAGGAAGAAATCATCTCTCCCTATACCTCTCTTCCCTATCCCTCCGGGTCTCATCTGCCTCTGTCCTCCTCCCATCCAATTTCCACACCGCCTGACGACTTCTCTCTGGGGACATCGAAAGCAACCTTGGCCCTGCTACTACACCCGCTTAAAACACTCCTCTATTCCACAGTCTTCCTCTACGGGACATTAAGCATGGCCTGAAAATTGCCATTCTAAATATAAGGAGCCTTCTCTCTAAAATGGATGAGTTGAAGCCTGGGTCTCTAACAACTTGACTATTTTATATAATGGTCTCGGGTCGCACATGAGAAAGGGCCATTGGCTCATGTGCCTATACCTTGTTGTTGTTAGTTCCTAATAGATAAATGAGGGGTTACTAGATTAGTATAAGACATAGGATATCAGATCATATTGCTTTTTACATAAACATGTTCTCACGTGCAATGTGTACTAGTTTGTCGTTAATATGTCTGTGCGTTGTAGTATAAAATTTTCTTTTTTAGTATGCTATAATATTTGTATCTTATGTAATATGTGCAATATTGAAAACGTCTGGAACCTTTTGTAATTTACTGGGCATCTCTGAGACCTGGCTAAAAAACTCCACCCTTAACCACAGCTGCCCCCTACCTGGTTACTCTTTCCTCCACCATGATCGTTCAACCTCCCGCCGTGGTGGGGTTGGTGTACTCCTGGAACCACTATACTGCCACCCTTCTTGGCCAGTCCAACAGTGACCTCCCTACCGAGTGGCTAGCAGCTGAGCTAATAGTTGCCACCAATTTGAAGCTGCTTGTTGGGTGCTGCTATAACCCGCTGAGGGCTGTTGTCCCTGGGCTTGCTGCACTCCTCAACGGCCTAGCCCCTTTCTCCCTCTCCAGAGACACCATTCTAGTAGAAGACCAACATCGACTGGGACACCAACCCCCTTCTCGGACTGCTGCTCCATTACACAGCAACATAACCTCTCCCAGCTAATTATCTCCCACACACACCTCAACAACTGGACCAACAATCGCACAACCCTTGACTGGATCCTGACAATTCGAGCTGACAAAGTGGCCCATGCAGGCACACTATCTGACGCCATCAGTGCCCACTCGCCCATCTACTGTGTATGGCACACCAAGCCCCCCAACCCACCTATCTGACTTTCCACAATTTCTCTATGACTCGCTCAGGCTATGGGACGACCTCAGACCCCTTGACTAGACTAACCTCTACAATGCCACCAACGTTAACCTAGCACTTGATTTTACTTAAGAGAAAAACTACAGAAAGTGGAACATACCTATAGTTTCAGAAATACAACAAAATTGAGGGAGTTTAAAACAACTACACCAAGAACCAGGACAGGAGCAATGTCTTCTGCTTATGTAGCAATAAAATTCTGGAATGAGTTAAAGATTCAAGAAAAAAAGATATAGGTTTACGTGAATTTAATACTGCCTTGAAAAATTAACTAGCAGTAAGATGTACCTGTTTTGACTAAGTATAGAAGGTTTTACGCAAAATGTATGATTGTAATTATTGTATTTTTGATATGTTTGATATATGTAACCAATTCTTAACATCTAAGACAGGAATGCCTTGTAAATAGGATTTTATCCTAACGGTGTAAAATGTGAAAGTCATTTTGTATCCTGTATAAAAATAAGTGCTTTTTACTACTACTATTAACTTGATATCTTCGCCTTTTCCTTCTCATCCACCCAAGACAAGCATTTCTTGCTCACTACTCGTAGAGTGCGAGGGGGTGACACTCGGTGGCTCACATTAGACCTCCTCAAGCTGATGAAGGAGCACGGCTCCTTGTGGGCCGCCTATAAAGCCCCCCTATCCCCAACACTTTGGAATGGCTACCATCACATGCGTAATCTCTGCAAGCACAGCATTATATCTAGGAAGTCTGCCTACTTCCAATCGCTGCAATCCAAACACCTAGGTAACCCCATGTGTTTCTGGTCCTCTATTAATGCCTTGCTCTCCACCTCTTCTAAGCAGTCCCCTTCCCCCCTAAATACCCAGCACGGCTCCCTAACAGACCCAGACGAAATTGCGAATGCACTTAAACAGTTCTCCAACCTTAGTACCTACTTGGCTACTAAACTCCCTCCCTACACCCCCCTGCACACACCCCCCACCCTCCACTTCCAGCAGCCCCTACTTTTTATTTTAAGATCATTTCCCCTCCTGGGACACTTAAGCTCCTCCTCAGCCTACCATCTCGAGGGAGTGCTGGTAGGGATGGCCTATCCCTATGTTTCTTAAAGCTTGTGGCCCAACACATTAACTATCCACTCACCTTTATCTTTAGCCTCTCACTCACTACGGCCTCCATCCCCCCCCTGCCTGGAAGCAAGCCAAAATTGTCCCCACCCATAAATCAGGGGACCACAGTCTTATGGATAACTACCGTCCAATCTCTATACTGCCCCATCTTGGAAAGCTCCTAGAGAAGGTGATAAACTCCCAAATCACCAAGCATATCTTCAAATATAATCTCCTTTGCCCCCAGCAACACGGATTCAGGAAGGGGCACAGCACTACCACAGCACTTTCCATCTTCACTGGTCACGTTCTAAGGAACATGGACGATGGGAAGCTAACTGACGCAGTGTTCACTGATTTATCCAAAGCATTTGACCTTGTCAACCACATCTTGATAGTGAAACTTGATGCTCTTGGTTTCTCCCTGCCTCCACAACCTGGCTCACTAACTACCTCTCTGGTTGAACCCAAATGGTTTGCCTTGGTGATGTCGCCTCCCCCTTTTTACCTGTCATAGTGGGTGTCCCCCAGGGCTCTGTACTTGGTCCCCTCCTCTTTTCCCTCTTCATAAACTTTCTCCCAACATAGGGCCTCTCCTGTAATTTACTCCTCTATGCAATGACCCAACACTGTTCCAAAGTGACTCATCCCCCTCCTCTCTGTCCAACACCCTTACAGCCACGTTCTACAAGGCCAATCATTGGTTCTCCTTGAATAAATTATTGGTCAATGCTTCCAAACCAAAAGCCATGATATCTGGCTCCAAACCAAAACTCTCCGCCCTTGCCCACTCTGGCGGCCATCTCTCAGTCCTTTCTCCAGAGGGTTCCCCCGACACTGTTTCTGTCTTCAAGTATCTAGGGGTAATCCTGGACCTGTCCCTTCCATACGCTGACCACACAGCCTCACTGATCAGGTGCATTAATCACAATATTGGGCTTTACTATCAGTTAACAGATCACCTCACACCCAAAGCCCACCTAGCTGCTGCCCAGGGCAACCTCCTCCCGCTCCTTGACTATGGGTGCTCAGTGTACTCCCTTAGCTCGACTGCCAACCTGAACTGGCTGAACACTACCTATATAATTGGATATGCTGCTTTGCCGTCCACGTTCCTCTCTCCACCAACCACTGTTCTCTCTACCAGTCCCTAAACTGGCTCCCCCCTCAAGCACGGATGCTCCTACCTACTGGCTGACACAACTGGGAGATGCCTTACACAACCCTTCCTACTCTCCGCTATCTCTACTGATCCAGCCCAGAATTTTCAGAAGCAATCTGCACCAGTCATCCCTCCTCCAACTTAACCACCCTAACATTACCACTAGAATGAGCCGAAGAGCCTTCTCTGCAGCTGGAACCTCACTTTGGAATGACCCCTCCCCCACGTTCCCCTGACCCTCCTCTAAACCTAAATCTGCTTTAAAGAACCCATTTCCTGTCCTCGGCAGCCTGCGTCTGCCCACAGGCAACTAGCCCTACTGTTCATACGCAGCCCCCCCACCTCCTCCAAATAGCACTCTCCTCCCCTGCCCTGAGCACTTGCTCTTCAATTGCCAGTTTCCTCCTAACGACTGAGTACCTACCTGAAACCAATCCCTCATGGACTCTGGGTCTCATCTGATGGCTACCATCAGCCATTGTTTATCTTCAATTGTTAGTTGACCTAGCTACTTGCCCTGTTCCATGTATGTTATTTTAACTTACTATGCTCACCTTGTCAGAAGGACTTTGTGCTGTTTTCCTATATTTTATTTTCCCTCAACACTGTTTATCTGCTGACGTGTACTGCTTGCCTGTTATTGATCCTTGTATGATTTTTTTCCCTCTGGTCACCACTATCTGGGAACTCCCTCGGACATCACCTAGGCAAGTTCCTGCCCGGCCTGAGACCCCCACTGTAAGTCGTTCCCTCCCCTGTACTCCGAACTCCACACTCCCTACCTGCAGCTGGCTCCCTGGCTTACACCCCCCAGGGCAGGGCCACCTCCACGTCCTCGGTGCTCCATTTAATCTAGGGCTGCAGGGGAAAGGCTGGAGGATATGAGGGACTCCAGTTGGCAGGATCAGGCGGTGGGCATGGTGTGCTTCGGCATGTCGTCATCCTCCCAGATCACAGAGTGTTTAATTTCCTTGTGTGATCATGACCCCTCGGAGGCGCTGACGTGCAATGATGCCCTGCATGAGCCAGGCATGCTCCTGTACCCTTCTTGTGGGCATCCGTCGCCTCCACCCTGTATGTGCGCAACCTAGGCTATTGCACCCCCAGTCCCCACTGGGAGTCACTGCTGCCGGGAAATCGCTGGCCCACCCTCCCCAGGAGAGAAGAGCTGTCCTCCAGACGCTCAATCCTCTCCTCCCTGGTTGACCCCACGCAACCCGAGCTCGTTCCCGACCCCGGATTGCTGGCATGGTGCGAGGTGTGGCATCCAGCACCTCAACCCTCCGCGCCAGTGGGTTGGCTCTGTCCTTGCATGATTCTTGCTGTTTGTACTGACTGTATTAACCACTATATGTGCCAGTAACTGGCCCGGGCCATGCCTAAAAAAGGTCTTCGGATCAGTGGGAAGGAAGGAAGGAAGGAAGAAAGAAAAAGAAATGGAATGAAGGAGAACAGACATCTTTATGAAACAGAAAACAAAACACAATGTCAAAGTACACCCTTTGAGAATCAGAACATGAGGAGACAGCCCACCGATGGCCCAGCGGGTAGTGCATTGCGTTCCTGCTTTGGTGAACTGGGTTTGGAAGCAGACCTGGAAGAAGGGTTGAGCGGCTGAAGGGGCTGGGGTAGTTCTGACGCTTCGCAGCTCTCCCAGCTGGGGAGGAATGACACTGGGTTTTGCTGCCGCAGCACCCTCCTGTGCTGGCCAGTGAGCCTGTCTCCTCCACAGGGGTTCACTGCCTGCGTAAGCCTGATGGGCCAATGCCCAGTGTCGATAGGAGGTTGGCAGGACCTGTGGACAGGGAGACACCCCTCTCTCCCTCCCAAACAAACATGTTCCTTAGCCACCTGTATAATGGATGTTGGTACTCTCAGGCGGGGCCCCACACCTTGTGAATTCCCACTTGCTCTAAACGGGGAAGCTGTAAGGTTTCCAGAAGAACCAGACTGTTAGAAGATGATGGTGGTCTGAGGGCAAAAAGCTTCATGGGAAAGAAAACAGAATGGGGAACGACAAAGCTGACACTAACCACGAGAAGAACTGAAGAAACAGCAGGTAAATTCTGACCAAGGCAAGGAATCTGGAGTCCTGAACCTGGTATCTTGGTAAGTCTAAGACCTCAAACTCTGACAAACCATTCCTCCATTACTTTTCCACTACAGCCTCACCACAAACTTAATAGAAAGCAGTGGCTTTAGACTGGGCCCCAGGGAGAGGAGACCCTGCTGAGAGGTATACAGGAAAGGTAAGAAAGGTTACTTTACAGAAAACCTGACTGCTGTCTTACCCCTGCAAAGAAACCTGACTGCTGTCTTACCCCTGCAAAGCAAACATTTCTATACCCTAGCCTCTAGCCAGCAACAAAAGGAAAAAAAAAAAAATGATGAGCCTGACAAACTAACTGAGTAGCCTTTTAAGCCATTACTGACTTCTGGTCAGTGACTTACAGCACAAGCCAGTTATTCACTAGTCATGCAATGCTGCGAGGGGAAGTGTAGCTAGGTGGATACTTCTGGCGCAGCTGCAGGGAGAATTCTGTTTTTGACCAGAGTTGCCCATGTGAAGCAGACAGGTCTCCCTTTCCATACTGTAGCAGGCGCACTGTTCTCATGTTTATTTCTTCGCAGGGTTCAATTCAGCACCCGGAGTTATGGCAGCCTGCCCGAACCTTGCATGTCCAGCTATCTGCACCATTCATGTGAAGCGATGCCTAAAAACTGGCATCCCTTGTGTCTAATTAGAGATAACAGATCTTTGCTGCTCACTGAAGCACTTCTCGTGATGCATTCTTTCCTTGGTATGCTACCGGGTTGCGGGAGGGGGGAGTTAACCACTTTTAGGCACTGCAGCTGGCTGGAAATGCCAGCCACTCTGATAAGCACAAAACTAAACACAGGCTGCACCACTGGCCTAATGGCACAGCGCTGGCTGCCTGGGCTCAGAAGGAGCAAGTCTGGGAGTCTCGTTGGGAGGCAGACCAGGCTGCGGCAGCTGGCATTCAACAGCATGCCTCAGCTAGGAAAGGTTGGCAGCAGAGCCCTGGTATCATAGTGATCACTACAGCTGGGCCAGGGAGCTCATTCTCCCCGCAAGGGCATGCTGCACTTGTGCAAGGTCAACAAGGCTTGTGCCCTCGCCAAGGGGCGGAGGGTGCACTCAAGGAGACAAAAACACGTTGCCATTGGGATGACTGCCGGCAGCACTCGGACTGTCCTGTGGACCCCAGAAAGTGCGTATGGTGGGGCAAGGGGAGCAGCTGTAGGGAGCACACCTCCAGGCCTGAGGACTAGGCAGGGGCATTGAAGGAAAAAAGTTTTATAGGAGGGGAAAAAAAAAAAAACACTGATTGCATCACTGGTGCTTCAACATACATTTAGAAAAGAACAACAGGGCTTCGTTCTGCTGTGCTGTCAGTACCCCGCCTTTCACCAGCACTAAATCACTGCTGGTGAAAGGTGAGGGACTGACAGTACCAGAGAGTGAAACCACCGTTTTTTCACTGGGCAAGATATAGTGGTGGCAGTTACAGTGGATGCTTCCTTACAGTGCTATGGGAGTTCAGTGCTGGTGAACGGTGATGGAGAGCACTGGTAGCTAAAATCCTCTGACTACCTGCAGGGGCAGGTATAGTGCAGGCCTCCCCACACTAGGACTCAGGAGAGCCAAGAGCCAAGGCCGTCATTCAGACAGATGTGGGTTTTTCTCCATTTTTTGGTCCCTCCCACCTCCCCACTGTAAGCGCAGACAAAGCTGGCTTGTGCACATGCGGTACATCCCCCATGGCGGGAGCAAGCTCCACGCCCCAGCCGCAGGGGTTGCTGGAGCACTGGAGCTCACAGCCTGCCCTCCTTGTCTGAGGCATGCTGCTGTGCATCAGCTACCCTGGCCCAGACTGCCTCACGACGCGACTATCCGGGCTCGCTCCCGAACCCGGGTCATCTGTTGCACTGTCTCTGGGCCACCAGGCAGCCTAATTAAAATTTAGGATCAGGACATAAATACTAGTCTCCCCCTTACCTTACTTTTGATCCTAAACTAAGAGCAACATTTCCTTCAGAAGGCAAAATAAAACATATTTCTTCCCTTTGAAGGCCCGTGCACTTGAAGGGGTTAAAACACTTCAGTTTGCTTAGGGCTGGAAGGACAGCCTGTCCAACTCCAACAGTCTGAAGGGGTTAAAACCCTTCAGCTTACAGGGATGGCCTGCCTGTCCAACTGTAACAAGGCTGTTTCCTGGTC
Source organism: Neoceratodus forsteri (assembly GCA_016271365.2). Lineage (NCBI taxonomy): Eukaryota > Metazoa > Chordata > Ceratodontiformes > Ceratodontidae > Neoceratodus > Neoceratodus forsteri. Next base: position 123,793,056 of record JADMNL010000030.1, on the reverse strand, counting down.
CCCAGCCAGACAGTGGTTCTGGGACAGTAATAATGTAAACCAGATGGGGAGAAGGTCACAGAGCAGAGAGTTCTCAGAAATAGGGGCAACATTCCGAAGTGCACATTCCAAATTCTGAAAATCAATCCTATTCATCCAAGGGAAAAGCTCAAGCCTCGGCATATAGTGCTCAGAGTGTGGGACAATGAATGTTCAACCCTGTTCTCAGAGGTCGCGCAACCAAACATTCCACAGTATCAGCTAGCCAGAACTGGCAACTTAGTGGCCGAGGAAATGGCTACAGGTTCAGCACTCAACTTTCAGTGCTGTCACTGTAGGAGCTGCCGGGGGCAAGCCCAAGAATCTTAGGGCTTAAGCCCCAGTACCTCCTCTGTGCAGTATTCTGTGCATAAAACCCTTGTTTAGGAGGGGGAGAAGGGAAGAGTAGGAGCTACTTGTAATTTAGACAATATGAAGCAAACAAGAAAAGAAAAAAATCATGAGGGAAAGGCAGTGCTAAATCAGATGCTGTAGAATTGGGAGTGAGATGCACTCTAACACAGCGGGGACAAGGACATCATAATCAGTGGGCTATGGTACAAACAGTGGGATCAGGTCCCCTGCCAGGACACCTGAACTCAGGAGGCAATGAAAATAACATTACCTGGGTAGCAGTCTGCCAAATGAGAATGCACAGCGACTCACATGCCCTGCTTCCCTTACTAAAGTGTGGAAAGTTACAGCAGCTTGGCTCGCCATATGGATGGAGGTTGGAGAATGATTGCAGGTCTCTTGCTACCTGGGGCCAACAGAAAAGACATGCTTTGGAAGGAAAGAGTTTGCTGTCTAGGGGTCCAAAAGCACACAGTGCTAAACAGCACCCCTGTGGTCAGTTCTCCAGCAGGATTTGATGTCCATCTCAGACATTTGCCCATGCACCTTGTGGCCAAGATGTGGTGCCAGCAATGCCCAGGGCACCAGATGGGAGGAGATGGGTATGGACAGGTCAGTCAGGATAAGTTTTGGAAGTAGTCTGTGTTGTAACGCTGACATCCCTGGCTCTGTCAGCCATGTCCTATGCCCCCAGCCTTTCCCTCGCTCCCACCTCAGAAGGCACCATGCAGTTGTGAGAGTGCAATGTCTCTTGCATGGAGCCCGCAGACTCTGCACTGCTGCTGCACTCAAAGCACTCAGACAAACCCGGCCACTTCACAACAGGACAGTCTGAAGTTAGCGGCAACAGAAAACAGCCCCCAGTACCTTGCTCAGACTCCCAAGCCCCATCCAAGAATCAGTCCCTGCAATTCAGTAGAAAACGCATTGCTTTTTCAACAAAACAAAACCAAAAAGGCACTGCTTACTTTCAAGTCAGGTTACCCAACAAAATGACCTGAAAACCAAGAGCGGGTGCAGGCGTTAGAAAGGCATAGTTCTCTCTTAATGTCGACATCTTGCCTGCTACCAAGACTCTTCTCAAGTCCCCACAGTTCAAAAAACTAAAGAGACCAAGCAGGATCTCGGATTCCATCAAGTCTGAGCAGCTAGGAGAAAGTCACATCCTGTATACACAGCACAAAGTCTTGTAACAAAATTATATGCTAACAGGATTTGGCTGCAGCTGGCATAATCCTATTTATGTGTTTTACAGTAACCCCAAAGTAGGGAGGAGGGAAGAAGACTGGCTTTATTAGAAGACTCCTCAGCATCCTTTCCAATCAGAGCAGCGCTCCCAAAAGGGTTTAACTACATCCACCTGGCAGAACAAAATTCTGACATTATGAGCTCGCTTTCGGCATGCCTTAAACCAGAAACTCTCTCCAGGTAGTTCTGTTCTAACAAATCCTGAAGCAGCGTAAACTGAAACAGTTACTTCAAAGCCCTTCTTTGCCATCCCACTTACCTTGAACTTGTAATAGTATACATCTGGCTGACGCTTTCCTTGTTGTAGCTCCTCTCAGAGCTGGCTTCCACCTTCTCTCTAAGGGGCATTCCCTGCAGAAATACTAAGGCCAGAGGATCTTTGGTATCTGAGTCGTCCTAATGCCATTCTACCAGCCTCTCTCTCTCTCTCCCCCCGCTGCATTTAGGAAATTAGTCTGAAGTGAGCCGACAGTGAGAGAGAGAGAGAGAGGAGGAGGAGGGAGTGAGTGCTTTAAAAGGGCATAAAAACAGTAGTTCTACTTGTGACACCAGCTTAGCCTCAGAGTCAGTCACAGCGAAATTTTCACTCCACCCTCTTCCCTATCCCACTGGCAACATGTCCAGACTTGGCTAACATTTTGTTTGAAGTCAGCTGTGCAGATTGAAAGAGAGGCAGGAGGGAGGAAACCAGACACAACAGGATTCCACCCCCAACTTTAGAGGGTGCTGTGGATGTTCTAAAACAGGACAGCTCCCCCTTTACTATGCCATGTTCACTAAGAGATTTATTTATTTGTTAACCAAGTGGGTGCACTGATGCAAGAGATAGTTTTCAGGCACGACCAGCACCATGAAGGTGGCACAACAACACGGTACAGAGGGAACAAGTACAAAAAGTTAACTGACTGCAAGTGGTTAGAGACACAGCTGAACACATTTAGGTAATACTATATAGTGTTGTGCGAGACTGGGCATAAAGTGAGCCTGCAAGCTCTGTACTAGTTTAACTTTTACAAGGGAAGCAGGAGAATTCTTTCAGACTGTATGTACCATTTTTATTTTTTTCACTGTCCTACCCAGGACCTCCTTGCAGATGAGCTTGCTCAATGGAGCCCTTCCTGGTAAAACAAAATAAACAAAATAAATAAAATAAATATTATGCAGGTTTTCGACATGAGGTTCCACAACAAAGGATTTCCCTTACAGAGAAACTGTGGATTAGAGCGAGTCCATCTTAACCAAGGCCCCCTGTTTACCACAGTTCCCCGGCTGCACAGCCAGCCACAGAATTGAGGATCACCCACAGAGATTAGGGCCACCTGCGAAAGTGTGTGCTGGCTGCGGAAATACTGCAGATTAACGGTTGAACATCCCAGCAGTGCAGTTTGAAACCATATCACTCAAGTGTGATGGATTATGAGTGTGGTACCGAATCTGAGCAAAATTCGGCCATTTGTACTGCTGCCCAGCATCGCTGCATATTTTTCAGCCTCTGCCCATAGATACATAGACAGTGTCGGCAGATAAGGGCCTATGGCCCACCCAGTCTGCCCATTTGAGCTTGTAAGTTCAGTTTATGTTTTCCAAAAAGTCTGTTGCCCCTTACCCCTGACCTCCAGAATTCCTTTATGTCTATCCCATGCATTCTTAAATGCTGTGATTGTTTCAGCCCCCACCACTTCCTCTGGCAGGGTGTTCCACTTGCCACCACCCGTTCTGTGAAGAAATTCTTCCTCACGTTTCCTCTGAATCGTCCTCCCTCCAACTTCATCCCATGCCCTCTGGTCCTGGAACATCTTTTTTGCTTAAAAATAGTGTATTCCTGCACCCTGTTCCTCCCTGTAAGATACTTGTATGTCTCTATCATATCTCCTCTCTCCCTCCTCTCCTCCAGGGAGTACATATTCAGTTCCTTCAACCTGTCCTCATAGGACTTGTGATGCAATCCATGTACCATCTTTGTTGCACTCCTCTGAACCTTCTCTACCCAGTTTATGTCCTTACATAGGTAAGGTCTCCAGAACTGTACACTGTACTCCAGGTGGGGCCTCACTAGTGTCCTGTATAGTGGAATTATGACCTCCCTTTTCCTGCTGGTGATGCCCCTGCCTATGCATCCCAGCATCCTATTTGCTTTACCTGCTGCCTTGTCACACTGTTTCCCTACCTTGAGGTCATCAGAGATGATAACCCCAAGATCCCTTTCCTGTTTGGTGCATGCTATATCCTCACCCCCAACTAGATATATTGTGCCAGGGTTTTTGTGCCCCATATGCATTATCTTGCACTTCTTTGCACTGAATTTCAACTGCCAAACCCCTGACCATTCTTCAAGTTTCTGCAGGTCCCTTCTCATTCTGTCTACACCCTCTGGTGTGTCTACTTTGTTACAGAGCTTTGTGTCATCAGCGAACAGTGAAATTCTGCCTTCTAGGTCCTGCGCAATGTCACTGATGAAGATACTGAATAGGACCGGTCCCAGCACTGATCCCTGTGGTACCCCACTGGTCGCTCTTCCCTCTGTGGAGTGACAGCCATTTACCACTACCCTCTGTGTCCTGCCGCCCAGCCAGTTACCTACCCACCACACTACTGTCCTGCCCACACCCATATTCCCCAGTTTGTGCAATAGTCTTCTATGTGGCACAGTGTCAAAGGCCTTGCTGAAGTCCAGATAGGCCATGTCCACTGCCCTCCCCTGATCCACCTCCCTAGTCACCTAGTCAAAAAATTCAACGAGGTTGGTCTGACATGACCTCCCCCTGGTGAAACCATGCTGCCCTGGGTCCTGTAGTCCATTGACAACCAGATGTTCCACCAATCTCTCCTTCAGTAGTGCTTCCATGATCTTCCCCACTACCGAGGTGAAGCTGACTGGTCTGTAGTTCCCTTCCTCTTTTGCTTCCACTTTTGTATAAGGGGACTACATCTGCTGTCCTCCAGTCTTTGAGTACCCCCTGTTTCCAGTGATCAGCTAAACAGGATAGCCAGAGGTTCAGCCACCACCTCTCTTAGTTCTTTAAGGACCCTGGGTTGCACCCATCTGGCCCCATTGCTTTATCAACTCTTATTACTTCCAGTTTCTTCAGGACCCTTTCTCGTGTAAAGGGACTTGTGTCCATTTCTGCACCATTCTCACACCTTGTACTCCCTTCAGACCCATTACCTCCTCTTCCTCAGAAAAGACTGACAGAAATACCTGTTCAATATGTCAGCTTTACTGTTGTCATCCTCCCACAGCCCCCATCCTCCTATCCCTCCCTTTGCCTTTCTTTTTCACTTATGTACCTGTAAAGGTTTGTCCCCTCTACCACTGATTTTGCAAAGTGTTCTTCTGTCTGGCTTTGGCTTCCCTTACTGACCTCCTTGCCTCCTTTGCTTCTCCTGGTACTTCTCCCTATCCCCTTCTGCCTGTGTCTTTTTGTATTGCCTGAATGCAATCTTTTTGGCTTTCACTTTCTTTGCTACCTCTTTGGAAAACCATAATGGTCTCCTCTTCCTTTTCCTCTTGTTAACCTGCTTAATGCATAATTCTGTTGCTCTTGTAATCCCCATTTTAAATACTGCCCACTGTTCCTCAACCCGATTCCTGCTTCATTCCCCTTAATGCCTCTTTCAAGTATCTCCCCATTTTCCCCAAAGTCTGCCCCCTTAAAATCCAGGATACGTGTTTTTGTGTGGTTTGGTTCTGCTCTTTCTGTGATTTCAAACCACAATGACTGGTGGTCACTGTTCCCCAGGTGCTCCCCCACTGTTACCCCATCACACTGTCCCTGTTTGTGACACAAGGTCCAGTATTGCCTTCTGCCGAGTTGGTTCCATGACCAGTTGCTTGAGGAAGGCACCCCGAAGGGAGTCCAGGATAAATCTGCTCCTAGTTGATGCTGCTACTGGGATGCTCCAGTCCACGTCTGGAATATTGAAGCCTCCAACTAGTACTACCTCACCCTTGTCTGCCATCCTTTGGATTGCTAGCATCAGCTACCTATCTGTTTCTTCCTCCTGGGCTGGTGGTCTATAGACCACTCCTGTGCGGATGGCTGGCCCCATTTTCCTTTCCAGCTTAACCCACAGTATCTCTCCCCCATCTTGTTCCTCCTGGATCTCTGTGGCCCTTATGTCATTTTTCACATACAGTGCCACTCCTCCTCCCTGCCCTGTCTCTTCTGAATATGTTGTAGCCAGGTATGGCCATCTCCCAGTCGTGGTCATCATTACACCAGGTTTCAGTGATGGCCACAATGTCCAGGTCTGACTGCACCATGACAGCCTCCAGATCTTCCATCTTGTTGCTAAGGCTCCTGGCATTGGCACACATGGCTTTCCATGATTTGATCTCCCTAGACTGTTTCGCTGTTCTACTCCAGCCCCTTCCTTGGTTGTCCTTTATCCCTGGTTCTCCTTGTTGTCTGCCCTTCTGCTGAATTTTGCCCCTTTTTTGCCTATCCACCTCTTAGGCGCTAATCTCCATCTTTTGCACACTGCTTTGTAGAGATAGCCACTCCTCCAGTTCACTGGTTCCACTGCTAGCTGTGGGGGGTGAGCAAGTAGGTACCCTCCTTGCTGACCTGCCACCCCCCTTTGCTAGTTTAAATGCTTGTCAATGTAGCATTTAAACTTATCATTGAGTGCTTGGATTCCCCTCCAGGATGGATGCAGGCCGTCAGGCTTGAACAAACCTCCATCCCTCCAGGTGGGTCCCCAGTCACCAATGAATCCAAACCCTTCCTCACAGCACAAGTTCTTCAACCATGAGTTAAAGTTCCTGATGCACGCACCCCTATGCTCTCCCTTGCCTCTCACAGGTAGTACTTCTGAAAAAGTGACAGAAGTAGCTACTTGCTTGAGACCCCTCCCCAATTTCCATTGTTTCTGCATGCTTGGTAGCATCTTGCCGTTCGGCCTTTGTTTATCCAATGCCCAGCATCACTTGTGGTAGGCTTCTGTGTGTGCCTGTGGAGGAGGCAACAGCCAATCGACTACACTGGCAAGCTTCATACTCCACCCCAGAGCAGAGAGAAGTGCTAAACATTTGTTCCTCCTAAGGTCCACAGTGGTAGGATATAGCGGGCAGGACCCGGATGGGGAACCATAGCACTGATGCGCTTTTTCAGACACCATCACAAGCGGAAGACCAATGCCGATGGACGTCACTCTGAGCTGAGTGCATCACTGCGAGACTGAAGGAACGCTGGCTGCAAGCAAGACTTGGGTGGTTGAGCATGGTGCCTCACTATACACTAGCAGGTGACCGAGAAGAGGAAGACTGAAGTGGCGCCGCGGCCCAGCTGCTGCTCACTGGACTGCTGATTTTTGGCTCTTACGTCTGGCCTGGGAAGAACTGGAGAAGCGCAGTCCATCACACTGCCACTGAAACCGCCGAACTGTACTCAGCGGGGAAGCTGGACTCTGGGAGCTGCAGCACTACAGTAGGGAGGGTCCAGGAGGGAGGGAGGGACCAGGATTACTGTGGGAGGGCAATTATTAATGGTTTTTAGCAGCTTTGTGCTCACTGCTACTGCCGTCTGCCCTCTGATCCATTTCACAAAAAAGCTATAATCATTCTCTCTTTCTCTCTCCTTGGACCTGCTGCTGCTGCTCTGAAGGCCTGCTACCCAGCCAGCCAGTGAACCTGCTCTGACAAGTGACAGCCTATCCAGTCCAGTGACTAATCAGCCACCCTGAAGCCCAGCCAGCAACTTGCCAGTGCCACCCAGGGAGACCAACACCCTGCCAGTACCACCCAGAGGACCCAGAAGAACCATGCTAGCCTTCATCAACAAAAGAAGAGCTGAGGAGGAGCAGCCATACTCATCCACAGGCAGGTACTCTTTTCATTGTATTTGAACAGGTGTGTGTGTGTGTGTAGTGGATTGCTTGTTTCAAACAGGCTGCCATTTTGTCTTTTTCTGCCCAGCTGGTACTACATACGAACATACGAATAAGCCAACAGAAGAAGGCCAGTTGGTCTATCTAGTCTGCTTGTATTGTACTGGAGTGCATTCTTCCTTGTATCGCAGTGCTTGTGTAATGGTAGCTGCCCTTTTAGAACACCCCACCAGCACCACCGAGTGTTTGGCATCGTTCTGTGTTACTCTCTGTATGTGCTGCTGTGACATGGCAGTCACCTAAGGCACTTTTGGGTTCAACTCTTCCAGAGATTCCAGGACCTTTTTGTACTCAGAAGCCCAGAACTACATGCTGTACTCCTAACTCCAGGTGGAGCCTGACTACAGCCTTGTAACGTGGCAGGATAACTTCCCTTGGCCTGTGCTGCTGTCCTGTCCCCCTCTGATGCACCCCAGCATTCTGCTGGTGCTGGCCCTCGAGATATTGCTTTTTTTTTTTTTTTTTGTTTAGGTTTTCTGAGAGGTGCCAGTAGCTCTTTAATTATAAGATGAAATGTGTCCAAATATTATACTTTGAAAAGTTGTTCTCGATACTGGAAAATCATTTTTACGTTTGTGGCCTGGAGTTAGCCTAGACCTTAAGTGCCCCAAAGCTCAGGATGTACATGTTGAGATCTCGCAAGGTTTCCTCGTGGGGCTTTTGGTGCAACCCCTGCATCATTTCAGTTGCCCTCCTCTGGACTGCCTACCCCCCATTTCCTCTTGTAGATGCAGCCTTCAAAATTGGACATGATACTCCAGGTGAGGCCTTACCAGTGAATGATACAGTGGCAACATGACCTCCTTCCTACCTTTCACAGCATCGCACTGGCCCTACCCACTGCTTTGTCATCATGACAAGACTGCTTTAAAAATGCTGCTTGTATTGATTTACATTCAAGTGTGCTTTTGATTACGATGTATTTTATTCCAAATCTGTACCACCTGATTTTATTTTTTAGCTATTTTTTTCTCCCCGTCCCAGTCGACCCTACGTCACTGCCGTCCTCCCAGCCCTGTCCTTCAAACTTCAGACCCCCTCCAGAGTTCCCCCATGGCTTACCCTCCATGGCAGGGTGGTGAGGAGCCCCCAACTCAACCCACCAAGTCTGGACCCAGCATCGGGGAGGTGCCTTCTCTGGGGCAGCACCTGCGGAGAACGGCTATTCATGCGGCACGACTGGGACTGTTTCCACTTTTCCTCGCGGAGGGGAGCGTGCAATGCCAACAATGGCAGAGCTGTGCACGTGTCCGCATGCAGCATGCTGGCCGTCTGCTCCTCCTCCGTCCCCCATTGTACAGGACTGGGCGTGCCATCACCTAGCCTCTGCTAGGTGTCAGGAAGGTGCCGGTCTCTGTTCTCCACCCTCCCCGGGAGAGGAGAGCTGTCCTCCAGACGTTCAATCCTCTCCTTCCCCGACCGACCCCCGACGACCCGCTCACACCGTGAACAAGGGTCGCCAGCATGGAAGGAGGCAAGGCATCGCTGCCTCAGCCCTCCACGCCACTGGGCCAGCCCACCATCTGATTTTATTAGTAAAAGAAAATCTGTTTTGGAACTCCATCATGCACAGGTCACTTTACTGATGTGCCACAGAACTTTACCCGCTGCCGCAGAAGTAGGCCTAATGATGCCACAGAACTTCAGAATCCCTGCCGCAGAAGTTAGGTCTACTGTGCCGCAGAGAACAGAGGGCCTTGATCTTAACTAAGGGAAACCCAGGGGCCACCCACCAATGGCAGCTGTGGAATAATGCTCAGTGTCGCAGATCCAGGAAGAAATAAAATGTGTACTCCTGGAGGCCAGGAGGGAAAAGGGGAAATATGATGGAAACGTTCAAATATCTAAGGGCAATAAACGGAGCAGACTGCCAGCAACCGTTTAGATGAAGTGAGGGGTCTGCAACAAGAGGGCATTATCATAAACTGGGGGGAGGGAGGAGTTAGCAGGGATATCAGGAAGTACTTTTTCTTCGAAAGGGTAGAGGACAGTGGAACAATCTATGTGAGCAGGTCACTAACATCGAAAAGGTTACAAATTTCAAGAAAGGGTGGGACACACATGAGTAGGGTGAAAATGACTGAGGTGGGACGGAGCCGAAACATAGAATTTGACGGCAGATAAAGACTGCCTGTCCCACCCAGTCTGCCCATTCGTCCCTGCCTATACTGTCACCACAGACCTTACTTGATCTCTGACTCCCCCACCCCCACTTCCCAGCTAAGATTCCCTTGTGCCTCTCCCATGCATGTTTCAAGCCTCCACTCTTTTTGCCCCCATGACCTCCACTGGAAAACTGTTCCAGGCAGCCACCGCCACTCCTTCCGTGAAGAAGTATTTTCTCACATCTCTCCTAAACTGTCCCCTTCAAGCTCCCATTGAATGTCCCCTGTTCTCATCGTGTCAGTGGCTCAGCAGGTCGCACACTCGCCTCTGAGGCCGGGAGATCAGAAGGCTGTGGGTTCTATCCTCACACCAGGCACTTGGGTTAATATCCCAATACTGAAACTACAGTGCAGTATGAGGGGGGGTGCTGCACTCCTGAGGTTCCGTCTTTTGGATGAGACGTTAAACCGAGGTCCCATCTGCCTGTTCTGGTGGTAGTTCAGGTGGATGTTAAAGAGCCCATGGCACTTCTCGAAAAGAGTAGGGGAATTTTATTGAAAAATGGACTTCAATACATAAAAAAACAATAAGCAACCAAACAAGAATAAACAATACAAAAAACAAGCAAAAAGGAAAAGAAATCAATCATTCCATGCAATGCAGTTAATCCAATAACGTATAGATTGTTCATATGAGACATGAGTAAAGTCAAATTGCATCAGTCTTTTCACAGCTTTACAAACATTGACAAGCAATTCCCCATGTGAAACATATTTCTGCTGCAGGATCCAAAGACACCTAGATTGCCAAATATGAAAATATAAAATACATAAATAACATAAGGGTATCACTGTTATAGTTAACAAAGGTATTCGGGAAAGAACCAAACATAACAGTAGGATAGTCGATATTCCTAAACCCAGGCTCATTCCAATGGTTAGCCAGTAAAGCCCAAAATGGTTTTATATATGTACAATCTTAAAAACAAATGACATTGGGTTTCTAATAGTTGAACACAAGTGGATCGAGGACAATACCTTTCAGATAATTGTTTGTGTTTACTATGCCTCTTAACTCCTAATCTACCATAATTACAGAGCCATAAACAATCCCAGGCATAAGATGGCATTCGTTTATTCATAAGATAATTTAAAATAACCATCTGTCTATCTGCCGGACAATCAGGAAAAACAACCTCCGTAGTACGTTCAGCTGATAGAATGTGCTTGTACACCTTCTTCCTATCATAAGCCTGAAGATGATGTGGGGTAACATGCCACTTAATAAGTTGCTTCATGCATTCCAACATATAAAGAGGTAAATCAGTAAGTCTAGACAATAGCCTAGGTTTCTTATCCTGCCAACTGGACCTACATAAGTGTAGCCATTGTTCCATTAAAGGTCTCCAAATAACAAACCTAGGTTTTAAAACCATCCCCAAGTTATACATAAAGAAAATACTAAAAAAGAAAGCAATAGGGTGGAGCACAGAAACTCCACCTTCAGCAATCGAGAGATAGGTTAATTCCCTCTTAGAAGGGTTCAAACGAGACCCCCAGAATGCTTGAAAAAAAAAAACACTAAACAGCTGTGTCCAAACACGGGACAGGGGTGGAAAGATATAACGAACGTACAAAAAAATAGGGGCAAGGACAGTTTTAATCAACATAACCCCTTTTTTCCTTGGAAAGTTGCTGTCCTTTCCAGTCCCCCACTAACCAAGTCCCCCTAGTCAAAGCCATGTCCCAGTTACAACATGCCATATCTCCAGGACCAAATAGCACCCCTAGAATCTTAATAGGTTCTCTAGAAACAGGATCCCCGCTATAACCCCATTAGCTGGCAAAGGAGCAGACCCAATGACTACTCCAGTACTTTTACTATAATTAATTCTGGAACCAGAAATACTCAAAAAAAGGTGAATAGACTCTTGTAAGGCAGAAACAGAAAAGTGAGGGGTTAAAATCAACACCAGATCATCCGCACAGGCCAACACCTTTTTGTTGTGGCAGGGTGGGAAACGCATCAAGACCCCACAAAGTAGTATTAGATTGTAATAGTCTAATGAAAATATCGATTGTGAAGGCATAAAGAGTAGGGCTCAGTGGGCATCCCTGTCGTACCCCTTTAGTAACAGCCAGTTTCTTTCCAAACCAGCCATTCACATTAGGGACAATAACAGCCCCCTGATACATCGCAGATATCCAGGAAACAAACGTATCTGGGATCCCAAAGGCTTTTAATACCAAAAATAAAAATTTATGAGCAACCCGATCAAAGGCCTTCTCTTGATCTAAACCAAAAACAAACCCCTTTAAATATCAGAAGTCTCCCCAAGAAAAAAACTCTCTTAGGTAAATAAGGTTATCCTGCTGTTTTCTTCCCTGAATAGCACAGGTCTGTGCCAGATGAAGCTGTGGAATAACCCTAGAAAGCCTGGCCAACAGAATTTTACTAAGTATCTTTAAATCAGAATTCAGGAGACTAATGGAGCACCGATTTCCAAGATCAGTTTTATCACCTTTTTTATATATTAGAAGTAAAATGGCCTCAGTCATAGAAGGAGCATAACTACCGGAATGCAAGATATAGTTCAGAAGGACAACCAAAACAGGGCCCAGATCCTGTATGAAAGTTTTATAAAATCCTGCACTAAGGCAATCCGTACCCGGGGCAGACTGAGAGGCTAGCTCATGAACAGCAGTGGTTACTTCATCTAAAGTAATATCAGCTTCCAGATCATGCTTGTGTGTCGCAGATAAGCTAGGTAACTGTAAATCATGCAAAATTCAGTTAATAACACTATCTTCCAAAATAGGGTCGGCAGCCAGGCCTGCAGATATACAAGTTTCCAAAACATCCAAAAGCTGATGTGGGTCACTCACAGTGTGTCCATGTACATCTGTCAGGGTGGAAATAAGTCTGGAGTCAACCCTTGTCTTATTTTCCCTAAAAGGGTCCAAAGATTGTTTGGACATATGTGTTCCGAACCTTAGTTCCTGGTCTAAAGACCTTCCCCGACTGTATTGTAAATCTATCATTTGCTTCTTGACGGTGGCAATGACAGTGCTATAGTCGTGTGTAGTTGCTTCAGTAACTGAAATAAGATGCTGTAGTCGATGCCTCAGCCTCAGATATCCGATATATTCCTTATTAGATTTAACATGTGCCTGATGTTGAAAACATTTTTCCAGCCCAATTTAGTATCATCCCACCAGTCCAAGATGGAGTCATAACATTCTAAAACTGAAAACCTGGCAGCCCAGTCTCTCAACCACAACTGTTTAATAAGAGGATCCTCTAACAATGACTCATTCAACCTCCATTTATTTATTTATTTTTTTACATCTGGGGGCCCCAGCCCAAGAAACAGACGGTAAGGACACTACGGTCAGAAAATTCTATTGGTCTAGTGGGAGCCTGCACAATATGTAAAACTGCTGATAAAAAAAAAAAAAAAAAAAAAAAATCTATTCTTGTCCGAAGGACACCCCTAAAATAAGTATAACCCCCTGTAGGATATAATACCCTGTAGGCATCTAACAGGTGAGCCGTAGAAACAATATGTTTTAAAGCAACAGAATCACAAAATAGTTTATCAGTTTGGAGTCCTCTATCAGCCATAGATAAGCCACAATTAAAGTCACCCAGCCAAATTACCATTCGGGAGGTATGTAAAAAAGGTTGCACTTCCTTAAAAAGAGCTATCCATTGCGTTTTAGTTTGGGGGGGCATAAACTGTGACAATCCGAAACCGTTCAGAGCAAAATGAGACATCTAAACACATGGTCCTGCCAGGGTGGATATCAACCAATCTGGAAACTGAGAAAGCAGAACTAGAAAAAAGAATACCTAACCCATCACAAGGGTCCTCCCCGACTGACCAAAATGAAGGTCCCAAAGGCCAGCAGTTAGAAGCATGCTGGAGTTCTTGGTATGTCTTCAAACAGGTATCTTGTAAACATATAATATCCAATTGAAAAGTTTTAAGAAGCGAAAAAAAACCAATACGCTTCTCATCCTTAATCCCATTAACATTTAGTAGGGAAATTGTTAAGGAAGACATAGCAGGGAGAAAGAAATACTGAAACTACAAGGGACGAAAGTAATAAGTAACCTCGAGGGGGTTTACCTACTTGTCTACATCTGGTCCTTTTGGCAATAGAATCCTCTGACCTACTTTCAGTGTCCGTGGTGGAAACAATAGAAGAGGAATCTGTATCATCCCCAGAGTCCCCACCAGTATCCTCCTCTAATGGGGCAAACACATTCCCTACCTTCACAGGATCCCTCTGAGACATAGTTTTAGGGAGGGACTTAGTCTCAGTCGTGGCTTTACCATGTCTATTTCTTTTTCTAGGTTGAACAACCTTAAAGGGAGCTTCGGGGGGGGATATGTGCTTCTCTGTGCCCACTACAGGAGTAACAACATTAATATCGATACTAGCAGTATCTAAGGCCACCTCAGGGTGTATAGGATGTGAAACAACAGCCGTGGTTACAAGGGGGGTAACTATAGGTGAAGCTACAGGGGCTGGAACCTGGTCAGAGTCTGGGGTATAGGTACAGCAGTGGCCACCTTCTTAGCTAGTGTATGCTGAGCTTGAATTGATAAGGCCCTCATGAGAGGGACAATCATCTCGATTGTGAGAAGCCCAAGGACAGCGCCCAAGGCATGGCCTGCTCCTCGCAAAGATTACATTTGAATAGATTAAGGCGGCTGAAGCTAAATTCGCATCTCAAACAATGACTACATCTAGAAGTATCACAAGCCGAGCTAAGGTGTAAGGACAGACCACATTTAAAGCAGGATCTAGGTTGTCCAATATAAAAAGGACCCCTATCCCGTCCCAGAAAAAACACACTAGGTAGATGTACAGGACCTGAATTTGTAGAAAAAAGTTTTACCTTCACCTTCCAACCCCCATCCCAAATTTGCTCACTATCCATAGTGGGTACAGGCCTCCCCAAAATCTCACAACGCTGGCTTAACCAAAAAGGAATGTCCTCAACATTCACGCCCTCATTCTTAAATAAAACAGTAATGGTTTTAATTAAGGGCTTGGTGAGAGGAATTTCCTGAAAAGGAACCCATAAAGGGTCGTTTTTAAGCAAATTATATTGGGTCCAAAATCTATCAAGGTTAGACACATTTTTAAAGCTGACATCATAGTTACCATTTCCCAAAGAAATCAAGGCAAATATTTCTGAGGAAAAAAACTTCATAGATTTTTTCAAGAATTTTTTTGCCATAAATAATCTGTCAGGAGCATGTTCTAAGCCCCCCTTGCACAACAACCGGACTGCATTCCTCCTATGAGCAGGCTCCCCAGTGGAGTGAAACAAGTCAGCCAGTCTGAACAAGGGGGCCAGAGAAGACTTTTCCTGGTGCTCTGCTGAAGCCTCCGAACTAGGCCCCATCCTAACCTCTGCAGGTAAAGAAGTGGCAACAGGAACTTCTGGTGTGGTACCTACACCAGAAGGATCAGGAACAGTAACAGTATTTAATAAAATCGAAGTATTACCCTGGGGTTTGATGGAGCTCTCTGACGATCCGGCGTTGGTGGCCACAGAAGAAGTATTTGAACACAGCCGCTGATAAGATAGGTCTTTAGGGTCAGGAGTCCAACGTCCCGAAGCCTCAGGGAGCCATCCCGCTGCCGTTAGGGCCCTTTCAAGGGACCAGGAAGAGGTTTAGAGCAACATTAGGAGGTTCAGGGGTTAAGTCACCCCACTTTGCAGGTTTCAGACTATCCAAAAATGAAAAAGTCTGCTCAGAAGTCGCCAGATGGGCTGTCTACTGAGCAAGTGCCTCCGGGACTTTTCTACTCATACCGAGTCTGTTTTTTTTAGTTTTAGAAGGGTCCAAAATAACTGGAACTGGAGAAGCTACAGACGGCTCTGGGCACACGACAGGAACGCCGTTGTTACTGCCAGCTGCACTGACTTCCGGACTTACAACAGGAGGAGAAGGAGGAACCAGAGGAGGAACCTTGGAAGGCAAACCAGCGTCCGACCGGAGTACTCGCTCTATCTGGTCCGAAGAGCCACCATCCCCAGGGGACTCGTCCGGCAAGGCAAGGAGTTCCGATTCAATTTCCTCTCCTTTCTTGAGCCATGCTTGCTTGCGTAGAAGGAACGCCTGACGGTGACTGAGACCAGCTTGTATAGGGGAATCACCAAACGCAGCATCTACCCCCAAATCAGGTAGGTCCGTAGAAACGACTCAATTTCCATTTCCTCAGCAACTGTTTGATCTTGTGAAAAGTCTGCGACAGCCACAGCCAAATCAACAGCCTCCTGCGTTGAAAGGACAGGAGCAAAGGCCAGAGCTCCCGTCCCAGCAACATCCTCTCTCTCTCCACACATCCCAGTAAAGTGGCCATCTCAGCAAGATGGCCAGCAAATCCCCCAGTGGAGAGTAGGAGAATTTCCCTGGTGCCCTCGCCAAATTTCCCCCCATTCATTAAAAACACCACCAACAGCTTAATCTGATTCAAGGTCAGTTGGCATTCATCTGTATCCCCCTCCCCCCGGGTCTTGCCTGAAAATAGGCAAGAATTTGTCTAGTGTACTTACCCGGTCAACAAAAACTAAATAAATACATCTTTTCCTGTGAAAAACACTACCCTCCTGCACCCTGTTCAGCCCCATGAGGTATTCATAGGTCTCTATCATGTCACCCCCCCTCTCTTCCAGTGGACATTAGGTCCCTCAGTCTCTCCTCATACGGTTTCTGATGCAGCCCCAGCTCCATTTTAGTTTTGCTCCTCCTGACAGCCTCCACCCTGTCTATGCACTTCCTCAGATGTGGTCTCCAGAACTGGACATTGAACTCCAGGTGGGGTCTCACCAACGAGCTATAAAGTGGTAACACCACCTCCTTCCTTCTGCTGACGATACCCCTTCCCTATGCACCCCACTGGCCCTACCTGCCTGTTTTTCACGCTGTCTCACCACCCTGAGGTCATCAGATCCCTTTCCTGTTTGGCGACTGTCAATATCTCTTCTTCCATTTTATTCATTTTATCCATTGTACAGGGTACAGAAGGTTCAGACGAGGGCAACAAAGATGGTGCATGGATTGCATCACAAGTCCTATGAGGACAGGTTGAAGGAACTGAACATGTACTCCCTGGAGGAGAGGAGGGAGAGAGGGGATATGATAGAGACATACAAGTATCTTACAGGGAGGAACAGGGTGCAGGAATACACTATTTTAGCGAAAAATATGTTCCAGGACTAGAGGCACGGGATGAAGTTGGAGGAGGAGACGATTCAGAGGAAGCGTGAGGAAGAATTTCTTCACAGAACGGGTGGTGGACAAGTGGAACACCCTGCCAGAGGAAGTGGTGGGGGCTGAAACAATCATGGGATTTAAGAATGCATGGGATAGACATAAAGGAATTCTGGAGGTCAGGGGTAAGGGGCAACAGACTTCTAGGAAAACATAAACTGAACTTACAAGCTCAAATGGGCAGACTGGGTGGGCCATAGGCCCTTATCTGCCGACACTGTCTATGTATCTATGTACTCTGCCTCTGGGTTTCTGTGCCCTAGGTTATGATTTTGCACTGAAACCAAATGGCCTTACCCCCCTGCCCGACCACTCCTCGAGTTTACTCAGGTCTCTGCACATACTCCACCCCATCTGGAGTGCCCACCCTGTTGTAGATGTTGGTGTCATCTGCAAAGAGGCATACCTTCCTTTCCAGTTTACTTGCAATGTCACTTATAAAGACAGGGGGTCACTCAACTAACAAAGCGGAGCTACTAGTAAGGAGCACCACATAAGACCTACCAGTACGAGATTGACAGGCATTAAGTTAAGGAGCAGGCTGGACCACAAGTCTTTCCTTATTTTCATCTACTGTTTTTATGCACCCCTCTGCTCAGGCATGGCGGATGTACTGCCTTCAGGATAGAGCTACCAGCTTTCAAAGAGCTATGGGTGAAGGGGGAAATTTAAGATTTATTAGTTTGCCCATCATTTTTTTCTTTAGGATTCCCGACCCTGCGGGGGCACTGGCTTCTGGGACAGAGTCCTCAATGTGAGCATGTGTCTGCACATTCACATGATACAGAGTGCAGCTCCCCCCCACGTCACGAGCGCTCTGCAACACATACATCTACAGGTGGTAGCAGTGTTGTGGGACATGGCTCCCCCCCCCCCAAAGAAGACAGCATTCACTGGGACACTCAGTCCTCCTCGCCCTGGTGCCCCAGGCTCGTTCTCCAACCCAGGTCACTAGCATCGCGAGTGGTAGCCATACCACTGCACCAACGGGCTGGCTGCAAGTCTTTTTCTGCTTGTAATAGTCTACGTAAAAAAGTGCAGATGAGGAGAAACCAAGGAGTAACATTATTAGAGGATAGTTACCTGGAAATTTGGTTGCCCTTCTAGAAAACTTGGTTGTCACAAGGGGGGGGTTTGGCAAAATATACTAAAGCTGCAAAGGGCGTTTTCTTCTGTTACTGTAGGCAAATCATGCAGCTGTGAGAAACATTTTGCTGTGTTCGTGCATGTGGGTGAGTTTCTTATAGCTATAAGGAGGACCAGGGCTGTATTTTGCTGCTGCTGTGTTTTATGATACTTTGAGAGTGTTTTTGGGCAGGAGGACATAGATACATAGATACATAGATACATAGACAGTGTCGGCAGATGAGGGCCTATGGCCCACCTAGTCTGCCCATTTGAGCTTGTAAGTTCAGTTTGTTTTCCTAGAAGTCTATTTCCCCTTACCCCTGACCTCTAGAATTCCTTTATGTCTATCCCATGCATTCTTAAATCCCGTGATTGTTTCAGTCCCCACCACTTCCTCTGGCAGGGTGTTCCACTTGTCCACCACCCGTTCTGTGAAGAAATTCTTTCTCATGTTTCCTCTGAATCGTCCTCCCTCCAACTTCATCCCATGCCCTCTAGTCCTGAAACATCTTTTTCGCTTAAAAATAGTGTTTTCCTGCACCCTGTTCCTCCCTGTAAGATACTTGTATGTCCTCAGCTTTGTTTCTGTCTGGGGGTCTGCAGGAGACAAACCTGTAGCGCTGGATCCACACCTCATCATCTGAAATGAAGCCCACTGCTACAGATCAAACTGAAATCTGGTAGCAAGCTGCCAGGGAGTCTGTTTTCATTAGACACAACTGACCATCTGTCCACACAATCCAATTTTTTTTTTTTACCTTCTATTTATCCCTCCTTCCTACCCTCGGTGTCCACTCCTTCAGGCCGCTCATGCACTCCAGACCCCGAACCCAGGATCTGCCCCAGAGTGCCTCTTCCTCCTTCTCTCCTGCACAGTGGGGTCTGTCCCGAAATTGGTGGTCTGGGTGACTTCGGAACAGTCGTCATCTAGGACCGCCGAGGTTTTTTTTTCCATTTTTCAGTGATCCCTTTCCCAACCCCTGAGACACCGGCATGGGGCGTACATCCAGAGGCGGCGTGCTTGATGCCGCGTTTCCTCAGCGCTAACAGCATCTCCCTGACTCCGTGAAACGGAGCCGCCAACCCCTCGAGAGCCCGTGTTCCCACCGGCTCTCTCAGGACGTCGGGTGCCTACTGCACTCCTGGTATCCCACCCCAGAGGGAGGAGAGCATCCGTTGGGATGCTCAATCCTCCCTCTCCCAGCCGACCCCAGTCCGTTCCCGAACCCAGCTCACCGGCATAGTGCGAGGTGTGTTACAGCCAGTACCTCAACGCTCAGCACCACCCAGACAATCCAATTCTGAAAACCATTTTTTGAGGTCTCTCTCAACCATCCAAACTGAAGGACATCGTCTTCCACCCCCAATAACATAGTGTTTGTACAGCTCCTGAAAAACCTGGTTGCCACAAAGTCTGTGATATCAACTTCTCTCACTCTGGAATCAACTCCCCCCCTCCCTCCGACTCTCCCCATCCCCGGCTCTCTCAGGCACCAGTTGAAACTGCAGCCTGTACCTATCTGTTTCCTTCTTCCTGACCTCCGCTGACATCAACCCACCCTTTAGGTCATTCGTCTGTTGTCAACAGTGCAGTGTGTTCACCAAGTAATGCTGCCCCTTCTAAATGTGCACTTGTTAGGTGTTCTTTTTGAGCTGTGCCACACTTTTATTTTCTGCTTATATTACATTTTATATTCATTCAAATTTTGTACAGATTTGTACCTAATGCTGTTCCACAGTTTTTACATTTATGTAATGTGTTGCTGTTTTCCTACATTCCCCTCCCCCAGGTCACACTTGGAAATGAGCTTCGGCTCAGTGTCTCTCCCCACACCAGTTACCAATTTTCAAAATAAATGAATAAATGTTGCTTCAAATCCAGTGCACAGTACAGTTGAACACAGAAGCTCATCCAGAGAGGACTCGTCAATGACAGTGTGTTGCATTGCTGCTGCTTGCAGTTACATCCACTAGCAGATGGCGTGGTTTTTGTCTCAGTGCTGCTGACCAGCCCCCAAAGAGTTAAAAGGGAAACGGCCACATATCCATCTGCCCAAACCTTAATTAAAATACCAGACAGTTTACAAATGGATTTTCTTAACTTACACAGATGGCGGAGGCTAAACTTGAACAAAACCAACATTGTGCTGTTCAGAACCCGAACAAACTTGAAAGACAACATGATTCCTTCAACGTGGGATGGATACTCCCTCATCCACGGAACCTGGATGGACGTAATCCTGACATGCACAGAGAGTCCATTACAAATTAAGTGCATACTAGCTGGGAAAAGCTAGCCTTAGTTACTGCTTCCCTATCCAGCTGGTAATGCTGTACGTACACACGTCCTGCTATAACAGCCAACCCTGAACACCTCAGAAGTCTAGTGAACTCAAATCTGTTGACTTGTCCTACAGCCTCCATGTAAGACACCCCACTGCTACCTCTACTAGGGCCGTCCTTTTTCTGCAAAAATGGAAAAACTGGGGTTAAAAAAAGGAGCTCGCTATTTTTAAATCTCACTTGAGTAAATTTTTCATATAAAAAAAAAACAAAACAAAAAACTGCACCATATTTACAATCCCCACTTGGTGCCAAATCTATGTGAAACCCCCATTCTACGCCATATTTTGTTAGCATAAAACATGCTAATCTGCACTCAGTTTTTGGAGAGGGGATGTATTTTAAGATTCTGCAAAACGGAATTGCCCATTTTTGAAAATGGAATATTAGTGACGGTACTCTAGAGCTGTCTGGATTGCTCAGACCTTGACTGTTCTAAGATAGCTGCACAGAACCACACACCTTATAAAATGTGATCCCAATGAGGCCCATTACTAAAGGCGGCATGACATGCCTTTTAATGGCAATGCTGTTGCCTGTTTTACCACTTGAGATATTAGTTTTTCCTCAGATATATACCGAAATGTAAATGTTATCTCAAGAAATTTAGATCCATCTCAGTCTAACATCCATATGAACTTTCCCCAGGCTACCTCGCCGCACCGCATGCATCAGAATCACAGCTGTCTCCCATCATACTAGACTACAGTGGCTGTAACCCTCCCTTCCTCATGTTTGCCTTTGGCTCATAGTTTAATATTAATATAAAATAAATGATATATAATTATAGAATATAATAATAATGGGTAACACTCTAAATAAGAGAAACCCAAAATACTTAGCTAGCTGTTGGAGGGGTTGTGGGGAAGAGAAAGCGGGATATCTCCACATATTCTGGGCATGCCCAAAGTTGCAAAGATTCTGGGCCGAGACCACAACAGCCATAAGAGAAATCCTTACACTTGCCCAACCTCTGGACTGGACGGAAATGATCTTGGGAATTCCTCCACCAGACGTTAGGGGACCCGACCCTCTGTATCTATGAGCAATCTTAATTACAGCAGCCCATAAGGCCATAACCAGGGCATGGCTCAGTCCCTCACCACCCAAGAGACAGGATTGGATATCAACTGTCAGGAGCCTAGCCGAATTAGAGGAACTTACCTTTAAAATTAACCATAGGACTTCACTTTATGTCCGGAGATGGACAAGGTGGGAAACTTGGCAACAAGCAGAAGGAGAAACATAACTTGGGTGGTCGATTGGGGTAACCCTCCTCCTCCTGAATGGTGGCGATTCGAAGTAAATCAAAATCACATTAAAGTAACTCAATACTAAGTAAGGTAACGAAGTCTAATGGATTTTTCATTGTTGAGTTAGAAAAAGTACCTTATACACTGAGAGATTGTATACTGCACACTCTTATAATGTATTGTGTCTGAAATGATGACTTAGATGAATGTACTTAATTGTCCTGCAAAGCTTTAATAAAATTAAAGTTTAAAAATAAATAAATAAATAATAATGGGTAACAAGCCAGCCCGGTGGCGCCAAGGCGCTGGATGCCACACTGGCAACCCATGTTTGGGAATGAGTGCGAGCCGTCGGGGGTCGGCAGGAGAGAAGGAGGATCGCACATCCCAGGGACTGCTCTCCTTCTCTGGAAAGAGGGGTGCCAGTGGTCGTCGAACGCCTGGCCCCTAGCGGAGGCTGGGGGTGCGCGACCGGCTGTGGGCAGAGAGGGAGCAGACACCTGGAGGTGCTGCGGCATCCACGTGTGCACGCTGCCGCTGCTGGCATCACAGTATGCTCTCTCTCTCTGAGGGGAGAAAAACAGGAGGAGAAAAAAAGACTGCTGCGGCGGATGATGGAGGGTGCCTCGCAGGTCCCACTCCCGACTAGCCACGGCGCTGGCCACACTGGATCCGGTCCTCGGCGGGGGTAGGGGAGCCCCTCTGGGGGGGGGGCCCTGGGGTATAGGTCAGCGCCGGCTGGTGGATGTCGGGGGATGGCACTGGGGGCTCCCTCCAGTGGTAGGGCTGCCGCAACAGGAGGATAAAATTGAGCGCAAAAAAAAAAAAAATAATAATAATGGGTAACAGATACAGACACAAATGTGCTGTAAGTAAGCAATAAGACACGACAGGGTGTGCGTTAGACACTCTAACACACGGCTAGGAGGCGTAGTGAGGCACAAGGCCACCGGCCGAGTGCGTCCAGCCTCGTAGCCGTGTGTTAAAGTGTCTAATGCACATCCTGGAGTGTCTTATTGCGCTTATGAAATGGTTATCTAAAACAGATGTATGTCATAACTAAAATGCATAATATTTAATAGTAAAACACTTACATGTTTGTCTTAATTGTTAGTAAAATAGTTCCTCCGCCTGTTTTTTTTTTTTTCGACTTGAGGACTTTTGAGCTGTAAAGGCATCCTTACTTGTAGTTGGTATGGCACTACGCTGCCACGCTGCCCCGGTCAGAGTAGCAGTATGTCCCACTAAGAAGTGGTTCTGAAACATTGTAAATTAGTTTTCCATTTACAGAGATTAGAAATGATATGCTATGCGAGGGAAGTTGCAATTGGAACAGTCAGTGAGCGGGTGGCCAGGATAGAGATCGTGGCAGACGTTTTCTTTTTATGAACCGACTCCAGAGAGAGAGAGAGAGAACGCGATCGTGGTAGTCCCTGTTTGTTTTTTTTTGTTTGTTTGTTCAGTTCAATTTGCATCCAGAAGTAAAGGAGACAAGCGATGGAAGTTGCAATTGAAACAGCCAGTGAGCAGCCGGGCCAGGAGAGAGATCGTGGCAGCCGTTTTCTTTTTATGTACCGACTCCAGGAGAGAGAGATTGTGGCAGTCCCTGATTTTTTTTTTTTTTTTTGGTTGGTTTAGTTCATGCTGCATCCAGAAGTAAAGGAGACAAGCAGATGAAGGATCTACAAAATTACAATCGCAGAAATGGTAGTAAAAAAAAATAAAAAATGAAAAAGTGCAAGACTGAGGGAACGGTCGGGCGACTGGCAGGTTGAAGATGGAGAGTGAGTGAGTTGTCGGGGTGAGAGATCATGGCCGGGTTTTGTTTATATTGTGCTTGAATCTTGTTAGTATGGAAAAGTTAGAATGTTAAAAAAGGGAAGGCAACTGAACAGGAGGTCAGAGAAAGTTATTTGTTGCGTTTTTTTACAGTTAGGCTGGCACCACTGTTGGCAGAAACAAGACGACTGCGATTTTGTTTCCTTAACGTTCTGAGTGGGCAGCATCACTCATATCAATGCCCACTGGGCACTGCTGTTCCTTTTTCTTGTGCATAAGAATGAATATCACATCCCTAGCAGCCAATCAGAGCTCTTATTTTGTGATGCCCATTTCAAAAAGCTCATTATTGCTATGTGTATTAACACACTACTGCCATAACCCCCACCCTGGGGACCCCTTATACAGAATCTCCAGGAAGACTACCCCATAGAGCCCAGCACATCCTGTCCAGACCAGTGATATGGCCCAACACATGCTGCCTAGACCAGCAACACAGCCCGGAACTTGCTGCCCAGACCGGTGAGATGGCCCAGCATGTTCTGCCCAGACAAGCCTAGTTATCACAACCACAAAAGGACACCTTTAATAACTGAAACAGCAGAAGGTCTCCAATCAAAGGCAGCGCTCCCCCTCCATAGCACACTCACAGTGGTTTACCCCCACCAACATGATCAACACAAGTGGAAGATGTGAATCATGAACGGATAAGGGCTTCCCCCCAGTAATCAGCCTTTTGGCAGAGACAGAAACACACCACACCACTGTGATTTGGAGTGCTGGTCCCAGAAGCTGCACTCCAGTGAGTTATGGTGCTGAAATGATGCCTCTGTGACAGCACACATCTTTACCACTGTTCTGGGACTGTACTCCGTGGAAACCATGGCTGCAAATTTACTCAGTTTGAGGTAGTCGGCCTCAAACCATTTGTTTCTGGCCCACCCCATGAC
Organism: Neoceratodus forsteri; assembly: GCA_016271365.2. Classification (NCBI taxonomy): domain Eukaryota; kingdom Metazoa; phylum Chordata; order Ceratodontiformes; family Ceratodontidae; genus Neoceratodus; species Neoceratodus forsteri. The sequence continues at coordinate 123,768,691 of JADMNL010000030.1, read as the reverse complement.
AGCAGTAGAGCATCATGCCACCATACATGCAACTTGGGCACAGGAGCATTGCTGGGCTCCCAACAGTTTGGTGGCCCGTGGCCATGGGGTGCTGCCAAGTGACCCCCTGCAGTAGGCCAACAAGCTCAGCTTCCTCACAGGGCCGTTGTGGATCTTGCTACATCTACAGCATCAGTGAGAGGGCAGGGAGAAAAGGAAAAAGGAAGGAAAATAAAGCCCTTCACTGATAGCCACTGGTTTTGCTGTGCCCTGTGCCACAGTGCTGGGGCTGGAAGGTTGACAGTACTGCCTGAAGAGGGCAAGAAATTAAAGATGAAAACCTAGCACGAAAAGTATTACAGTTATTGATTCGGTCTAGTAATACACTGTTTTTTGAGATTTTTAAACTCTGTAATATACCAAGTACCATATATACTCACGTATAAGTAGAGTTTTTTTTTTTAGCTACTTTTACATTTCAACTATTAGTACCTTGACTTATACGCGGGCTGGCATAGAGACGGAAACAGAGCTCATTCCCAAACCACCTTTAGCAAAGTTGTGTGTGGTGCCATACGGGAGTTCGATGCAGCCAGGGAGATAGAAGCAGCACAGACCTCCAGAGAGAGCGAGAGAGAAGTGCGCTGGGAGGCAGAGATGCCAGTGAAGACAGCCGCACTTGCGGCAATGTGTGTAAACTCTTCTGGCTTCGCTGCTCTGACTCCATCCTCCAAACCAGCAGCACTACTCAGCCAGCCAGGAGAGACAGGAGTTACCGGTAACTTGGGATATTGGGATTTAACTCATGGTTGAAGAACTGGTGCTGTGAGGAAGGGTTTGGATTCATTGGTGACTGGGGACCCACCTGGAGGGATGGAGGTTTGTTCAAGCCTGACGGCCTGCATCCATCCTGGAGGGGAATCCAAGCACTCAATAATAAGTTTAAATGCTACATTGACAAGCATTTAAACTAGCAAAGGGGGGTGGCAGGCCAGCAAGGAGGGTACCTACTTACTCACCCCACAGCTAGCAGTGGAACCAATGAACCAGAGGAGTGGCTATCTCTTCAAAGCAGTGTGCAAAAGATGGAGATTAGTGCCCAAGAGGTGGATAAGTAGAAAAGGGAAAAATTCAGCAGAAGGGCAGACAGCAAGGAGAACCAGGGATAAATGACAACCAAGGAAGGGGCTGGAGTAGAACTGTGAAACAGTCTAGGGAGGTCAAATCACGAAAGCCATGTGTGCAAATGCCAGGAGCCTTAGCAACAAGATGGAAGATCTGAGGCTGTCATGGTGCAGTCAGACCTGGACATTGTGGCCATCACTGAAACCTGGTGTAATGATAACCACGACTGGGAGATGGCCATACCGACTACAACATATTCAGAAGAGACAGAGCAGGCAGGAAGGGAGGAGGATGGCACTGTATCTGAAAAATGACATAAGGCCACAGAGATCCAGGAGGAACAAAATGGGGGAGATACTGTGGGTTAAGCTGGAAAGGAAAATGGGGACAGCCATCCGCACAGGTGTGGTCTATAGACCACCAGCACAGGAGGAAGAAACAGATAGAGAGCTGATGCTAGCCATCCAAAGGATGGCAGACAAGGGTGAGGTAGTACTGGTTGGAGACTTCAATATTCCAGACGTGGACTGGAGCATCCCAGCAGCAGCATCAACTAGGAGCAGATTTATCCTGGACTCCCATCAGGGTGCCTTCCTCAAGCAACTGGTCATGGAACCAACCAGGCAGAAGGCAGTACTGGACCTTGTGCTCACAAACAGGGACAGTGTGATGGGGGTAACAGTGGGGGAGCACCTGGGAAACAGTGACCACCAGTCATTTTGGTTTGAAATCACAGAAAGAGCAGAACCAAACCACACAAAAACACGTATCCTGGATTTTAGGGGGGCAGACTTTGGGAAAATGGGGAGATACTTGAAAGAGGTATTAAGGGGAATGGGACAGGAATCAGGGGTTGAGGAACAGTGGGCAGTATTTAAAATGGGGATTACAAGAACCACAGAATTATGCATTAAGCAGGTTAGCAAGAGGAAAAGGAAGAGGAGACCATTATGGTTTTCCAAAGAGGTAGCAAAGAAAGTGAAAGTCAAAAAGATTGCATTCAGGCAATACAAAAAGACACAGGCAGAAGGGGATAGGGAGAAGTACCAGGAGAAGCAAAGGAGGCAGGGAGGTCAGTAAGGGAAGCCAAAGCTCAGACAGTAGAGCACATTGCAAAATCAGTGGGTAGAGGGGACAAAACCTTTACAGGTACATAAGTGAAAAAGAAAGACAAAGGGAGGGATAGTGAGACTGAAGGGGGAGGATGGGGGCCACGTGGAGGATGACAACAGTAAAGCTGACATATTGAACAGGTATTTCTGCTCAGTCTTTACTGAGGAAGAGGAGGGTAATGGGTCTGAAGGAGTACAAGGGGTGAGAATGGTGCAGAAATGGACACAAGTCCCTTTACACAAGAAAGGGTCCTGAAGGAACTGGAAGTAATAAGAGTTGATAAAGCAATGGGGCCAGATGGGGTGGACCCCAGGGTCCTTAAAGAACTAAGAGAGTGGTGGCTGAACTCTGGCTATCCTGTTTAGCTGATCACTGGAAACAGGGAGGTACCCAAAGACTGGAGGACAGCAGATGTAGTCCCCTTATACAAAAGTGGGAACAAAGAGGAAGCAGGGAACTACAGACCAGTCAGCCTCACCTCGGTAGTGGGGAAGATCATGGAAGCACTACTGAAGGAGAGACTGGTAGAACATCTGGTTATCAATGGACTACAGGACCCAAGGCAGCATGGTTTCACCAGGGGGAGGTCATGTCAGACCAACCTCATTGAATTTTTTGACTGGGTGACTAGGGAGGTGGATCAGGGGAGAGCGGTGGACATGACCTATCTGGACTTCAGCAAGGCCTTTGACACTGTGCCACATAGAAGACTATTACACAAACTGGGGAATATGGGTGTGGGCAGGACAGTAGTGTGGTGGGTAGGTAACTGGCTGGGTGGCAGGACACAGAGGGTGGTGGTAAATGGCTGTCACTCCACAGAGGGAAGAGTGACCAGTGGGGTACCACAGGGATCAGTGCTGGGACCGGTCCTATTCAACATCTTCATCAGCGACATTGCAGAGGACCTAGAAGGCAGAATTTCACTGTTCGCTGATGACACAAAGCTCTGTAACAGAGTAGACACACCAGAGGGTGTAGACAGAATGAGAAGGGACCTGCAGAAACTTGAAGAATGGTCAGGGGTTTGGCAGTTGAAATTAATGCAAAGAAGTGCAAGATAATGCATATGGGGCACAAAAACCCTGGCACAATATATCAGTTGGGGGGTGAGGATATAGCATGCACCAAGCAGGAAAGGGATCTTAGGGTTATCATCTCTGATGACCTCAAGGTAGGGAAGCAGTGTGACAAGGTTCAGGTAAAGCAAATAGGATGCTGGGATGTATAGGCAGGGGCATCACCAGCAGGAAAAGGGAGGTCATAATTCCGCTATACAAGACACTAGTGAGGTCCCACCTGGAGTACAGTGTACAGTTCTGGAGACCATACCTACGTAAGGACATAGACAGGGTAGAGAAGGTTCAGAGGAGGGCAACCAAGACGGTGCATGGATTGCATCACAAGTCCTATGAAGACAGGTTGAAGGAACTGAACATGTACTCCCTGGAGGAGAGGAGGGAGAGAGGGGATATGATAGAGACATACAAGTATCTTACAGGGAGGAACAAGGTGCAGGAAAACACTATTTTTAAGCGAAAAAGATGTTCCAGGACTAGAGGGCATGGGATGAAGCTGGAGGGAGGACGATTCAGAGGAAACATGAGAAAGAATTTCTTCACAGAACGGGTGGTAGACAAGGAAACACCCTGCCAGAGGAAGTGGTGGGGGCTGAAACAATCACGGGATTTAAGAATGCATGGGATAGACATAAAGGAATTCTGGAGGTCAGGGGTAAGGGGCAACAGACTTCTAGGAAAACAAACTGAACTTACAAGCTCAAATGGGCAGACTGGGTGGGCCATAGGCCCTTATCTGCCGACACTGTCTATGTATCTATGTATCTATATGGGAGTGGCATGGGAGGGGAAAGTGGCATATTGCTGGCGTGGCACTGGCAGAACTCGAGTCAGGAGTCGGGACCTGATGAATAAAAACATATGGTAGTCATCAGCACAACATCTCCCACCACTGGTAAACTCCTCTGGCACCACTACTAGCAGCACTACTCAGTCATCCAGGAGGTAGGAGGACAATGAATACGTGTGTGAGAGCTACCGGTAACATGGGATTCTTGGGAGTGTCATGGGGGGGGGGGAACTCGATTCAGGAGTCTGGACTTGATGGATAAAAACAGCTCGGCTTATACACACGTCACAGATGTTTCTTTACTTTGAACTGTGACATTTGGGGGGTTTGGCTTATACGCAAGTCAGCGTATACGCAAGTATATATGGTAATAATACATGTGTATGCTCACCCGTGTATTCCCACCTGTGCATTATGGAGTTTGCCATACGCTCATTGTTACATCAGGTTTTCCTCATGCTGACTTACAGTGATCTTCATCAGCAGAGCAGGTTAAGAACAACCACTCAAATCGCAGCAACAGCATAAACAGTCTTCAGGAGACAAACTTCTCCCTTCTCTGATCTCCAATTACCGACACTGAACCCGGGCAATGGCGGTAAATAAATCAGAATAAACTAGTGGCACCAGGCGCCGACCATCAGAAAACAGTTTTTTTTTTGTGGGTCTTTTTTTTTTTTACTTATACTTTATAACCATGCCAGTCCGCTCCTATGAAAAGTGCCAGTTACCGTGGTTTGGGTAAAACAAACCCCAGCTGCGTCCAGGCTCATCTGAGAGATGGTTTTAGACCTAAAACGGCCATGATTGCACCTTTCCCCATGGAAATACCCACAGACAGTAATTATACAGATATACGTACTCACACATATATATTCTGAACCAGTAATTATAAAAACACTTTTATATATATATATATATATATATATATATACATACATATATACACACACACACACACACACACACACACACACGGACTGGCATTATATTTGTTTTGTTTTTAACAAAGCCTTGGTTTGAGATGTTTATATGACTCTCTCAAGCTTCGCTTAAAAGGTTTGTGGACAGCACACACTGAAGCTGTGTCAAAAAACACACTGGTCTCTATATATTATTCCTTATTTGTTTTCTACTTGGAACTAAAAGCTTAGGCAGAACAGAAACTAAACGAGAGATTCAGAGAGAGAGACTCAAGGGCTCACAATTCCTAGCCCAGCTTCATCACTTGCCAAACGAGGGCGCCAGTACCTCTTATGAAAATATTCTAAACATTGTGGCCTTATTCCTCTTGGCCTTCAGTTCCTGGAACTGGAATGCTAGGCATGCAGAGGATGGAGCTGACCTTGTGTCCCTAAGCTGGGACAAACGGAAGCAGAGAGCCCAGCAGCTTCCCAAAAGAGGCCTACTGATAATTAATGGAGCTGCAAGCCCAAATGGCTGGTCAAAAGAGGGAGAGCCTTCCAGCCAGAGGAGGAATGCAGTCCAGACGACACTCAACATTGGGGTGGTGGACAGGGAGACCCACTGGGACAAAAAGGGGGAATGAAACATGTGTGTGTGGCTACACGCTGCTGGGGGAGGGGCAGAGGATGAGTGACTGTGTATGTGTGTGTGCATGAGCGGAGAGGGCTACAGCCTGATTAAACTTGAAAAATGAATTTTTGAGAAAACATCTACAAGTTTTAAAGGAAGTTCAAAGCTCAGTTAGTGCATGGATGCTTTAGCTCACCTGCAGAGTGTTTGCTGTAGATACAGTGCGTGCTACAGGAGAGTGGTTCAATCCCCAATGCCAGTACAAAGGGCGCTACATAACAATTGAGAGGGAGGTACTGTATGTTATTTGTCCATCACGATTAAGAAAGTGGTCTAATACCCGACTGCTGGCCAATGGTAGCGATACCACTTGCGACACCGATGACCAGGTTTGGGAATGATCCTGGGTCATCAGAGAGCTGGCCGGGGACATATGGCTGAGTGTCCCATGAGAGCTTGCCTACTCAGGGGTGGGAGGGAATTTGGACTCTGCTGCAATAAAGCACCTGGGTGACCACAGGTGATGGTGCAGCCAGAGCTGAGGACTGAGGGAAGGGGATGTCTGTGGCATGACATCCTACATCGGCCAGGCCTTCCTGACGTCAGTGACCGAGACAGAAAATGGGGGGACTCCTGAATGAAGTAGGATGCCATCCACCGCAGGCCCCACACCACTGACTGAGTCCCCCACTCCAATGACAGACACTGCAACTCTGTCCAGAGGGAGAAAGGGCCTGACTCCCAGACAGCCCTTCCCACAGGGGGTCATCCATTGGGGACCTGCAAAGAGGAGGGAAGTCCCAGAGATGGCGGGTGATGGAGCTGGGCAGAGCATCAGGGACTGATGGGGGCCAGTCTAGCTGCAAGAGGAAAAAAGCCCAATAAATTAAAAAAAAGAGGTCTACTTTGTCCAAGTCAAAGCTCCGCTGTAGTCCATCATGTATGACGCCCTGCCCGTTTTAATGCAGGTGTGTCACCATGGCTGTCATAAATGGGGTGTGGCATCCCGTGTTTTATAACTCAGGTTTGACAACGTGCCTGCTGTAACCCAGTGTGACTCACTGCCTGGTACGACCCAGATGTGACACACCCTGCCTGTTATGACCCAGGTGCAACACACCCTGCCTGTTATGACCCAGGTGCAACACACCCTGCCTGTTATGACCCGGGTGAGACACCCTGCCTGTTGCAGCTCTGGGTGAGACACCTTGCCTTTTAAAACCCAGGTCTGACACCCTGCCTATTATAACCCATGTGCAACACCCTGCCTATTATAACCCATGTGCGACACCCTGCCTATTATAACCCATGTGCGACACCCTGCCTATTATAACCCATGTGTGACACCCTGCCTATTATAACCCATGTGTGACACCCTGCCTATTATAACCCATGTGTGACACCCTGCCTATTATAACCCATGTGCGACACCCTGCCTGTTGCAACTCTGTTCCGACACACTACCTGTAATAATCTGGGTGTAACGCTCTGCCTGTTATACTGTGCGTGCAACACCCTGCCAGTTATAGCTAAGGTCTAATACAGCCCATTATAATCTAGGTCTGACACACTGCCTGTTATAACTCGGGTCTGACAAAGTATCCATTATAACCCAGATCTGACACACTGCCCATTATAACTCTGATCTTACACACTGCCCATTACAACCCAGGTTTGATACACTGCCCGGGTGTGACACCCTGCCCATTATAACCCAGGTCTGACACACTATCTGTAATAATCCAGGTGTAACGCTCTGCCTGTTATACTGTGCGTGCGACACCCTGCCAGTTATAGTTAAGGTCTAACACAGCCCATTATAATCTAGGTCTAACACACTGCCTGGTATAACTCGGGTCTGACAAAGTATCCATTATAACCCAGATCTGACACTGCCCATTATAACCCAGATCTGACACACTGCCCATTATAACTCGGATCTTACACACTGCCCATTACAACCCAGGTCTGATACACTGCCCAGGTGTGACACCCTGCCCATTATAACCCAGGTCTGGCACACTACCTGCTATAATCCGGGTCTGGCACACTGCCTGCTATAACCCAGGTCTGACATCCAGCTCAGTATATCCAGAGTGTGACACACTACCTGCTATGGGTGAGACACACTGCCTGTTACAACCCCAGGTGAGACACCTTCCCTGGTATAACCTGGGTGAGACACCCTGCCTGGTATAACCCCACTGAGACACCCTGCCTCTTACAACCCAGGTCTGCCACCTAGCCTATAATAATCCAGGTCCGACACCCTGCCTGTTATAACCTGGGTCTGACATCCTGCCTTTCATAACCTGGGTCCCGACACCCTGCCTGTTATAACCTGGGTCTGACACCCTGCCAGTTATAACCAGGTCTGACAACCTTCCTGTTATAATGCAGGTCTGACACCCTGCCTGTTATAACCTGTATCTGGGCTGGCCTACCGGAAGTAACTCTGACTTGCTGGGGGCCGGATTTGGGGATGGGGTGGAATCAAGTGCCCCAAAGGACGCTCTCCTCCTCCGGGGAGTAAAGTTGGCAAACTTTGCTGCAGTACTGCCACCTATGTGACCAAAGGTAGCACTACAAGCAGAGCTGTGATGGGTGGGCCCTTCCTGGCGGGGACGTCAGCACGCTTGCATGCAGATGTCTGCTCCATTCCGAGCACATGAGACACCCATAGAGGGGAACAGAAAATTGGAAAAATCCATCAGCCTGCAGAATGATGCCTCCTCTCCTCACAGGCCCTGCAGCACTCACTGGGCTCATGAACCACACCTGAGCTAAACTCTGACAGTCCCTGGGTATTCGATGTTCAGGAGGCAAGCCCGCCGGCGCAGAATCAGGGCATCTGTCTGCAACGCTGACGACCCAGGTTTGGAAACAGACTCAGGAAGGAGGGACAGCCGGGACGGGAGAAGGACTAAGCATCCTAGAGACTGCTCTCCTTCTCCGGGGGTACAGTGTCCGATACACCACGGACCTCTGGTGGAGGCTGGGGGAACCCGGGGGGGGGGTAAGCCTGGGCATGGGGGGGGTGGCGGCATGTGGAGCACTCAAAAAAAAAAAAGAGGGATACAGAAACAAGCAGGAGGAAAAGAGCAGCCCTTTTTGTCGAGGAGGTCACTGAGGTGGTGGAAGATGGGTGCATTGGGGTAGTAATAGGGAGACTGAGTTGCTCTGGGGGGGCAACTCATGACAACCTCAGGCAAGAAACTGCACTTGGAAGTGATCTATAGACACCCAGGGGACAGACAGCTCAGGGAAGAACTGGAAAGAAGGGGAGATGAGGAGGAAGTAGTCGTGGTGGGTGATCCGAACGTGCCAGACTTCAACTGGGTTGTCCCAGTGGCCAGAAGCACCAGAAAGTCAGGCCTTGCTGGACATGTTCCAAAACTGTATTCTGGTACAGCTAGTTAAGGAACCCACCAGGCAAACCGCAGTTCTCAATGTGGTACTCACCAACTTGGAGGTGACAGTTGTCTGTGGGAGTAGGGGAGCCAGTAGGAAACAGTGACCATAACTCCATTTGGTTCCAACTGGCCCTTGGGTCGTGTAAACTACAATAGAGAACTGAAGTCCTTGATTTTAGAAAGGCAGACTTCAATAGGCTGAGGGGTAAGTTAGTAGAGCTGGACAATATAGATGGGGTGGAAGAGAGATGGGGACAATTAAAGGGGCTATTTTTAAGGTATCTAAGGTATGCATGAGAACTGTAACTAGAAAGAACAGATTCAAGAGACTGCTACGGTTCTCAGAAAGGGTCAGGGAAGTGGTGAGGGCCAAGAAAAAGGCCTTGTACAAATGTAAAGAAAAGCAGGGAGAGAGAGAATGGGAAAAAATGTTCACAGAACATTAGGGAGCCAAAGAGAGCGGTTAGGGAGGGAATGCAGACACAGAGCTGTGTACTGTAGAGGAGTGAAAAGTGGAGAAAACAGTTCAGGTATATTAGTGAAAAAAGGAGGGGAAATTGTAAGGTTAACCAAGGTGGATACAGTGATTGAGAAGGCTGCCATCCTTAATGATTACTTTGTTCAGTTTTCTATAGGGAAGATGGTGGGCCCTTGCCAGAGAGTGGCATCAAAGCAGCCACTAAGGGAGTCCTAGAGATGAGGCAGCCAACATTTACTAGCGAAAGGGTACTGAAAGGACTGGCAGCCCTAAAGACAGATAAGGCCCAGGACCAGATGGGTTGCATCCGAAGATATGCAAGGAATTGGCAGCAGAAGTAGCTGATCCCCCTGGTAGGTCTAGTCAACAGCTATCTAAGAACAAGGGTAGTTCTGAAGAATTGGATGGTGATGGATGTAGTTCCACTCCATAAGAGGGGGACAATGAACAAGCAGGGAACTAGAGATCCGTCAGTCTTACCTTTATTGTGGGGTAACTGATGGAATCACTAGTCAAGGAGAACCTCGTGGACTACTTGGAGAACAGTCTCCAGGACAGTAAACAGGCGTAGGTTTGTGGCAGGGAGGTCTTCTCAGACTAGCCTGATAGTTTTCTTTGACTGGGTGACAAGGGAATTGGATAGGGGCCATGCTATGGTTTTGCTCTACTTCGACTTCAGCAAGGCTATCAACTCGTTGCCTCACAGACACTTGCTAAAGAAGATGGAGGATCTGGGTGTGGCTAAGGTCATAGCAAACTGGGTAAGTAACTGGCTAAATGGGAGGCAGCAGAGGGTTGTGGTCAGGGGGGGTTAATCAGAAGAGAGGGAGGTCATGAGTGGGGTTCCACAGGGATCTGTTCTGAGTCAGGTCCTCTTCAACATGTTCATCAGTGACATTGGTGAGGGAACCCATGGCAGGCTGTGTCTCTTTGCAGATGATACTAAGCACTGCGGGAGGGTGGGTAGTGATGAGGGAATAAAGGAAACAAAGAGACTTGAAAAGCTATGGGGTTGGTCAAGGGTTTAGTAGTTGAAATTCAATGCCAAAAAGTGCAAAGCAATGCACCTTGGAAACAAGAACCCCAGGACGGAGTACTGGATGGGAGGGGTGAACCCGTTGTACCATGGCTGAGGAACAAGACCTTGAAGTTATCACCAGCGACTCACTAAAGCAAGCCAGTCAGTGCAACAAGGTTTAAAGCAAGGCAAGTAGGATGCTTGGATGTATCGGGAGAGGTACTGATAGCAAAGAAAGAGGGGCAAGTACTTCCCCTGTATCGCTCCTTGGTGAGGTCACACACCTGGAGTACTGTGCCCAGTTCTGGAGTCCTCACCTCAGTAAGAACAGGGATTGGCTGGAGATGGTGCAGCGTAGGGTAACAAAAATGATTCAGGGCCAGCAGCGCAGGTCCTATAGGAAGCGCCTCAAGGCACTGAGCATGTACTTGCTGGAGAACAGAGGGGAGCTATGATAGAGACCTTCAAATTCCTAAAAGAAATTAACAGGATGAACTGCAGGGAACTATTTAACTTGAATACTAGCTCACGGTCACGTAGTCATGAGTGGAAACTAACAGGAGGGAGGTTCAGGAGGGGCACGCGGAAGTACTATTTTACAGAAAGGGTGGTGGAGCCATAGAACAGGCTGCCGGCCGAGGTAGTGGGTGTAAAAACTGTTAGTGGTTTCAAGCAAGGCTGGGACAGAATGAAGGGCATAGTGGTTGCTTAGGTCATCAAAATCAGGGACGGGGGTAGTATTATGAGGGTTAGGACTCTGGAGGGACAGTAGGTCCCAGGGCTAAATAGGGATCTCGAACAGATTGGATGGACCTTTGGTCTTTTTACGGAAGTGGGGTTATGGCAGTATAACCACACAGCATGGAGTGTGCTATCTTTCACAGGGTCCGCCTTGCCTGCCCCACTGCGACAAGGAAGTGACTTTCCGCAATGTCATACTGACAGCGCTGGGTCCTAGCGATTCCAGGGCCGTGTGCAAATTCCCTTTATGGGACCCATATTAGGAGTCTGGGAGCCCCCAAGAAATACCCTCATCCCTGTAATGACCTCGTTATATCTTCCAGTTCGGAGTTTGTTTTTTTTTTGTAGTTTTGAGATTTCCTTTAATTCAATTCAGACAGGGACACAGAGGATCATGAAAAAAAGGAGGCCAACTGGACAGGTAAAGCTTTTTGGGGACCACTCTGCACCTGAAGCCCTGTACAGATGTACAGTTCACACCATGATAAGGCCGCCCCGGCTGACATACCAAGTCTATCAGCCAGAATCTTACTCCTCCTCATACTGTAGAACACTCAATGATTTTCTCATTCAAGAATCTGCAACACGTCACCCACCTGGAACCACTGATCCACAGAAGTACACTGAATTCCAATTGTATTCATTTCATTTTTTTTTTTGTTAATATTTATTGAAATTGTTTCACCAGGAAAAGCACACTGAGCAAGAACTGCTCGTCTCCCGGTGCGACCTTGGGGGAAGGGTACAGTGGGGAAGAAGACAAGGGTAGTCCAGGTCCTGACATATATGCATACAATTACAATACAGTTGAAAATATTTGACAGAAATAGTTGGGCGTAGCTGACAATTTACCCTTACTTATAGTATAGTAGCAATTACATGGGGAAGTCGTGCTTTATACCTTGAAAACATATAATTACATAATAGAGCTGCATATGTTTGACAGGAATAGGCGAGTGTGGATTAAAACATATACCCTAATAGTCGAGATTAACAGTTACAATAAGGAAATCCTGCTAAGGTATTGGGTTGTGGTATATAATGAGATAGGGGTAAGTGCAAGCTAGCCAGCTCAAAAGTTGGGATCAAGTGCAGTAGTTGGGTGTGGTTAGCGAAGTAGCACCATTGGGCCTACTGAGAGAAGAAATATAGTAGTGCCTGAGGTAGAATAAATTGGAGAGTTAGCTGCAGGAGCAGTTTACCGAGCAGTGGTTGGCAAGAGCATAGGATAGTGAGCGGCTAGAGGAAGAGTGGCGAATTTCAGAGGGGAAAGAGTTCCAGAGTTGAGGGAAGCGGTGAGAGAAGGTGGCCTGGCCAGCTTGCGTCCGACATCTCGGGACTAACAGGAGCCGGGAGTCTAGGGACCTCAGAACATAGGTGAGTGCCAGAGAGGGCAATAGTACGGAGGTCAGATACACTGGGAGGGTACCAAACCAGTTATTTGAGATAAACTTTGCACAGTGCATTAGGCAGTGGTTCTCAAAGGAGGGGAGAGCAAGGAAACGGTATAGTTTGCCGCGGTGGGTGCGAGAAGGAGCGTCAAGAGCGAACCAGCAGAAAGCATTAAAAAGGGTATCCAGTTTGGATAAAACTGACTTGTGGGCGGCACTGTAAACAATATCACAATAATCGAAGGACGGAAGTATCATCTTCTGGATAAGCTCACGACGGACCGGATAGGGGAGGCTAGAACGGTTCCGATATAAAGCTCCGAGCTTGGGGCAGAGTTTTGTTAGTATAGAGTCAGCATGGACTGCGAAGGTGAGGTGGCGGTCAAGCCAAACTCCAAGATACCAGAAGGAGGTGACGTCCTCCAGCTCTGATCCATCAAGGGTGTGGAAAAGTGGGAGGGAGGGGAGCCTGGTTAGTCGTTGGGATGTACCAAAAGTCATAGTTACAGTTTTATTAGCATTTAGAGACAGCTGGCCTCCCATCAGTAACCTAGAGTTCTATGCACTACGCTTGGAGGCCAGGGTGATACCAGAGGTATAAATATTAATAAAGGTCAACTCTCACCTGCATCGTTTTCCCGCCGATCCACCTCGTCGTACACATCCATGGCGAGCTCTTCAAAGAGACGGTTGCTGAGCTGTAGCAAAGATACAAGAAAACATGTCATGTCACCTGATTCGCCAGACAATCAGTGGCCCGCCAGGATGTCCTGGAGTCATAGCCCACACTGCTAGACACTCAACATCAGACCCTGCAGTAAGGGACTGACTCACCATTCCTACTTGACTGGGCTGAGATCACATGTCCTGTATAGTGCATGGACTCCCCGCCTGTACTCTGTGGCAACTGAACCTCACGGCTGGCACATAAAGAAAGCAACCCTCAAATGTGGCTAACTGATTTGCCCCTACCCTCCTGTGAAGGAGTCTACACAACCTTCACCCGGACTCCCCCTCTCCACTAAGATATTACCAGGAGAACAGGGTGAATTGAGACCCCGCATTGCTGATTCCTGGTCTGGCCCTTTAAAGGCCATATGCATTGGCTGTATGCAGGCCTGTAAATCCCTGTAGGAGAAGGGCACAAATTAGCCTCACCTGAGAGGCATAGAGAGGAAACCAGACACAGCAGAAAGGAGAATTTAGGGAAGGGGGGAACAGGACTGCTACGGACTGAAGAGCTGAATCAAGCTGAAAAGTATTTTTGTATTTGCTCTGCTAAAGTAAGCTGTCTGACCCTTGACTGGTGCTGAGGTAAGGTAAAGTAAAGTACAGTTACGTAAGAACTTACTGTAACAGTAGATATTCGAGAGAGGCTCTTGCAGTAGGTATTCACAAGTAGGACTAAGCCATCAGGCGTCAGGACCCCACGGAAAAATCTCTAGCAAACAGTCTCTGGCGGGGACCGCCCCCACATCAGGTGACCGGCGTCAGCAGACATCAGTTTAAAGGAGGCGGCCCCAACGCCCGCCCTCCAGTTCTTTCCCGCCAAGCGCCAAAGGGCTGACAGAAGAGAAGAGGATATGGTCCCATATCTGAATGAGGGGATGGAGGGAGGGAAGGTAATACCTACTGCAACAGCCTCTCTCGAAGATCTACTGTTACGCTAAGTTCTTACATAACTGTACTATCTTACTTCGAGAGGGCTCTTGCAGTAGGTATTCACAAGTAGGACTGAGTCCCAAGCAGTCTGGAACAAAAAGAAAGCAGGAGGAGGAAAAAAACATCCACAAAGGCTGAACTTCTAGACAGGGATCATGAAAGGATTCCCTGCAGAACAGCTAGCCCGAAGCCTGCTCTGCAGCGAGAGGCAATGTCCAAACTGCAATGTTTCATGAAGGTATGGACGGAAGTCCAAGTTGCAGCTGCACAAATCTCAGCCGCTGACACATTCTTGAAGCAAGTGGCAGAGGCCACAACCCCTCTAGTGGAGTGGCCTTTGACCTGACCCGGAAGGTCTTGTGATACTTGTCGTAACAGAAAGTGATACAATTGCCTAACCATTTAGAAAGGCATTGCTTGGAAACAGGGTTGCCTTCTCTCTTGTGAGTGAAAGACACAAAGAGTTGGTCTGTTTTCCTGAGATCCTTAGTCCTGTGAGTATAGTATCTCAGAATTCTATGTACATCCAGGGTATGGAGGAGACACTCCCCGTGACTGGAGTGCTCCGTGAAGAAGGCTGGAAGCTCAAACTGATTCAGAGTAGATTCAGCCACCACTTTTGGAAAAAATTTAGGGTTAGTACACATGGCCACCCTGTCCTTGTGGAAAATCAAATGAGGGATTTTACACACCAAGGCTTGCAACTCAGAAATCCTCCGAGCTGAGGTGATGGCCACTAGAAACAAAGTCTTCCAAGAAAGAAACTTCAGCTCTACCGCCACTGCAGGTTCGAAGGGAGGCAAAGTAATCTTCTTGAGAATGAAGTTCAAGTCCCAAGGAGGAGCAGGGTTGCGGATCGGGGGTCTTAAGTGCAGGACCCCTCGCAGAAAAGTCTTCGAGACTTCTAGTTGTGCAAACATCCTGCTACGAAAGGGCTGTTGTAAGCAGAAATGGCTGCCATATGTACTTTCACGGACTAGTAACTAAGGCCCAAGTCGTACAGGTGCCTAAGGTAGTCCAGAACCTTACTGGCTGGACCAGAAAAAGGTTCTATGTTTTCAGAACCCACCCAGATGGTGAAGCGCTTCCACTTCATGGCGTAAGTGGACCTGGTGGAATGCTTTCTGGGCTCCAGCAGGATGTCCGCAACCACGGGGGAAACTCCAAAATGAGCTTTAGCTACATCTAAAGGAGCCATGCGTGAAGGTGAAGAGACTTGAGGCCCGGATGAACCAGGGTCCCCTTCTCCTGGGTCGGCAAATGTTGTGGCATTGGTAGAGGAAGAGGAGGTCCCTTAGAAAACTGTTGCAGAAGACAGAACCAGGCTTGCCTCACCAAAAGGAATGCCGAGGATCATTCTCGCTCCTTCCGACCTGAGCTTGTTGAGTACCTTCGGGACCAAAGGAATCGGAGGGAAGGCATAGACGAATCTGTCCTTCCAGCACAGAGACAGCGCGCTCCGACAAAAAACGTCTCACCCTGGAGCGACAGAGCAGAAGGCGGGAAGTTTGGCATTGTCAGGGGAGGTGAAGAGGTCCATTTGAGGAGTCCCCCAGCGCTAGAAAACGTCATTTAGCACATCCTGGTTGAGTTTCCACTCGTAAGACTTGGCTGACCAGCGACTTGAGGCATCCGCAAGAGTGTTCTCCATCCCCTGCACGTGAACAGCTGTCAGATGAAGGCTGTGCTGAGACACCCAGTGCCAGACTCTCATGGCTTCCCAGCAGAGGGGATAGGAATGAGTTCATCCCTGTTTGTTGAGGTACCAGACAACACACATGTTGTCTGATTGTACGAGAAGGTGACCGGGAAGAACAACCGGGAGGAGAGCCTGGAGGGCATAAAGGACTGCCCTCAGCTCGAGGACATTTATATGAAACCTTTGTTCAAACTGAGACCAGCTGTCCTGAGTCCAGTGAAGCCCGAGATGGGCACCTCAACCTGCCCTTGACGCATCCGTCGTCAGGGTCTGGGTGGGAGGGGCGGTGCAGAACGGGATCCCCAGATTGAGATGTTCTGGAACCATCCACCATTGCAAGTCCCTGACCATAGGGTCTGACACCAGGATTTCATGATACAGGTTGTCCTGAGACTGGTCCCATTGAGACCGCAGGGTCCACTGAGAGATCCTCATGTGGAGACGAGTGAGTGGGACGGTCAGGATGGCAGCTGCCATCAGGCCGAGAAGACGAAGGACTTTCCTGGCTCCGACCCTTCTGAGACTTGATAAGAGTCAAGCTTGGTTTGACAGCATCTAGGCTCAGTCCGGGGGTAAGAAAGCCTTGCCCAGAGTTGTGTCCAACACTGACCCCTATGAACTGCAGTCGCTGGCAAGGGATCAGATGGGACTTGGCAGGGTTGATTGTAATCTCCAGGTCGGAGAATACTTGAAGAGTGAGGGAAAGGGAGCCCAAACGTTCCTCCCTGGATGGGGTTGCCAGAAGCCAGTTATCCAAGCAGGGGAAGACAGACCCCTTTGGTACGCAGGAAGGCTGCCACCACCACCAGGCATTTGGTAAATACTTAGGGGGCAGAGGACAGACCAAAAGGAAGGGCCTTGAACTGGCAGTGGGACCCTAAAACCAAAAACGGAGGTATTTGCAGTGGGAATGGCAAAGGGGGATATGGAGGTAGGCATCCTGCATATCCAGGGCGCATAGCCACAGCCCCGGCCGAAGCATGGGGAGAAGGCTCTGGAGGGAGAGCATTCAAAACCGTTTGTACTCCACAAACTGATTGAGGGAGCTGAGGTCAAGAATGGGCCTCAGATTCCTGGTTTTCTTTGGTACTAGGAAGAAGTGAGAATAGTAACCTGTCCCCTGAAAGGTGGGGGGGGGACGGGTTCTATTGCCTATTTTAGCAGAAGACAGCGGATTTCTTCCAGTACCAACTGAAGATGAGTGTGGGAGTATGAGGAGGGAGGGGATGGTCTGTGAGGGTTTTTTTTGAATGAACTCTATTGAGTGTCCTTCTGCAATCAGCTGGAGCACCCAGGCATCTGAAGTTATCCTCTCCTAACCAGGTAGATGGGAGGAGAATCTCCCCCCTACCGGTTCCTCTGGACTGGGCAGAGGGAGTGGGACAGGCAGGAAGTCAGGAGACAGGGGGCAGAGTAGCGGCTGAGGCCCCGGGAGCTTTCTTGCTGAGGGGGCCTTGCCAGCTGATGCAGCATTGCATTTGTTGGGACGTCGGGGTTGCGTCTGCTTAGGCCTCTGGCGGTTGGGGCGCCAAAAGGACAGTTTCTGCCTCCGAGAGGGTTTGTACATTGTCTGAACAGACCTTAATGCCAAACCCTTCTCCTGTAATTCGGTAATGATGTCCTTGACATCACCACCAAACAGCACAGACCCTCTAAAGGGAGCATCGTGGATGGTTAACTGCACTTCAGGGGCCATACCTGACACTCGGAGCCAGGCATGATGTCAAAAGGATACAGCAAAGGCCGAGCTCCTGCCTGCAGTGTCCACCACATCATATGTAGCATGAAGCATGTGTCTACAGGTCGAGTGCGCGAAGCAGACAAGATCTTTCAGTTCCTGCTTTGTTTGCGAATCTGGGGATGAGTCCAGTTTTGATTCCATCTGACTAAGGATAGCCTCCCGGTAGTCCCACATGTGGCTGATATAGTTGAGGGCCCTCATGCCCAGAGTGGAAGAAGCACAGAACTTCTTCCCATACTGGTCCAGAAGATGGAACTCCTTGTCAGGGGGGATGAGCTGAGATGCTTAGGGTTGGCTGATCGGTCGTGTGCGGTGCTAATCATGATTGAATCAGCCTTGGGGTGAAGGACAAGAAAATCCTTCCCCTCAGGAGCCCGATATAGCATGCTGGCCTTCCGAGGAACAGGGGCTAACGAGGAAGGTTGCTTCCAAACAGTGGAGACAAGATCCTCGTGAGGCTCTATCCAGGGTGGAATCAGGGTGGGAGAAGTCTCTGGAAGGTCCAGATGGGCTGCGAGCTTCTTACGCTGGGGATCTGGTTCCACTGATTACCACTCGCAGGTGGCCTGGATTTTCTTCAGCAGCTCCAGAAAGGAAGGATCTTCTGGAGAGGACTTCGGAGAACCTTGCAGCCTGGGTCTATCTAGAGTGCGGGGTTCGTCCTCTAGATCAGAGCGTTCAGAGTCCAAATCTGACTCCAAAGAGTCCGATGATGGAGAAGCAGAAGAAGAGGCCTCCCTAGGAGGGGGAGGATTGCTCTCTCTGTGGGTTCCCCGGGGAAGCGTGTCCTCCCTGGACCAAGAACCAAAAGGTTCAGCTCTGGTGTCAGGCAGAGGAAGGGGAGTCTCTTCACGCTGACGTATGGGATCCGGCGTCGGTATGCGTTTCTCGACTTCTTGGGTGATCTGTGATTTTGTTTCAGCCCACCAGGAGGCCAAGACCTCCCTCAAGTCCACCTGAGGCTGCGGGGTAGGTGGTGGTGGAGGAGGAGGCGGGGGGGGGCTTGGGTACGGGTAAGCTGGAAACCCGTAATAAAGGTATCCATAACCCGACAGGAGGAGGCCTGGCATCGGGTATTGAGGCGCCGGGTACTGTGGTGTCAGATACTGAGGCTGCGGGTACTGAGGAGCCGGATACTCCGGCGTCAGGTATCCTGGTGCTGGGGTGTCCGATGGAGTCGGAGGTGCTGGCGACGGCCCTGCAGGCGGACCAGAAAGATCAGGCGTCTGCCTGGAGGGGGACCAGTCGGCGGTCCCGGGAACCCACAATGCTCTGACATTAGATCGTTAGGGAGTGGGGTGACGGAGGGTGACGTTGGGAGGTCTGACGTCATGTCCGGCGTCCAAGGATACGGCATGTGGGGGGGAGGGCACCCCCAACGTCAGTGTGTCTGGCTCCTCGACCGCAGCCAGGGAGGGAGGAGTAAACTCCTCGGGAGGAACCAAAGAAGACGCGAGGTCCTCAGAGGGCAACGTAGCCGATGTGCGCTGCGGCGACTCTCCGACGTCAGGGATGGATGAATGGCCTGATGAAGGGTCGCCCGCTGGGCGGATGTCGGGCGAGCTGACAACCAACTTAACAGCCATGTCTGGGCGGGCATCGGTGGGACCGATGCTTGACTTATCAGACGCACTCTGACCAGAAGGCCTGGATTTAGAGGCCATAGCGTGAGTGCGGGCCTCCTTTGCTCCAGAGGCTCCCCTTGGGCCCAAGCCAGACCGGGAAGGGGGGTATCGCCAGCTTACACACCACTAAGGCAGTCACTTGAAGGACGATCCCCAAGGGGAAAGTTACCTGGAGAGCCGCGACCCCAGAAGTCGCGGCTGTTGTAGATGGTGAGTCCTGATCCCGGTGTTTCTCCTTGTCCCTCTTTTTCTTGTGATGGCCCTCAGGAGAAGTTGACGCCTGCCTCAGTTTCTTCAGTTCCTTTTCCATGGATACCATTTTCTTTTATAGTAAATGGGCTTCCAGGGACTGCTGCCTTCGTTTCCGAGTCGCAGCGTTGAATTTTCAGCAGTGCTCACACTTCTCCATGTGGTGGTCTGGGCCCAGAAAGAAGAGGCAGAGGGAATGGCCATCCTTGTGAGGGAGCTGGGATCCACATGAGTCACACTTGTTCTTATGCGATTCCAACGGCCTCGGGGTCGACATGCACAGCGAGGTAGTATTACACAAATATCAGGGTTAAAATAAAGTAAAATCGAAAAAGACTGATACTTATCCAAAATGGTGAGAAAAGTGAGCGCAGTTCTTCCGCGAGGTACTTTCACAAGCCGACGGCGGGAAAGAACTGGAGGGCGGGCATCACAACTGCCCACTTTATACTGACGTTGGCTGATGACGGTCACCTGACATGGGGGCGGTCCCCACCAGAGACTGCTAGCTAGAGATTTTTCCGTGGGGTCCTGACGCCTGATGGCTTAGTCCTACTTGTGAATACCTACTGCAAGATCTTTTTATTTCATTGAACTTTGCATGGTGTTTTTCTTTCCCTGAGGGTTCCCCCAAAAGTCTTGGCTTGCTACAACACTATTACACCTTCCAACTCATAAGTGACCCCCATACTGTATTTTTTTTTTTTTTTAACTTTATTCATTTTATGAAATACAGCATAGACTACGCCACAATTCTGGATTTAGGTACGCAAACCTACATACTGGATGTACAGGAAACATTGTATTGTATACCATTAACGTTCGTACCAATATATAGAAACATCAAATATTTGCTACACTGGGAGAAAAGTCCAGCACAGTAATGATGCAGGTTATGGCACTCTTATCACATTGATAGGCAACAAGGTACTTCACCATCATTCAATGCCCTTCATAGGTTGCAGCAGTCTATGTGGAGGGCTGACAGGTTTGGTGGGTAAGACAACTAAACCATACGATGTCCTGCACTCAATTAAGCTGCCTTATAGCTCTACTTACCGGGGTCTCCTATTCTGCCACGTAGGGGAGCAGTATACTGTGACAGCATTATGAACAAGTTCACAAATTGTGCAGTGTGTACTTGCACACTACGATGAGAAACTGCACAGTGTATACTTACACACTATGATGAGAAACAGTCAAACCCACGCAACCAAGAATTATAAACTTGAAGACAAACTAGTACGAAACAGCCAACATGGTCAACAAACTCGGGGGAACAGAAACCAGCACTATATCAACTCAAATGTCTGGACACCATTAAGGGGACTATACTCTTTTTATATAACACAGCAAAAGTCAGACCAGTGCATAACAGTCATAGAATCAGTGCAATACTCCGTAGGTTTCTTAGCTCACCCCTCCTTGTCCTGCTCAGTCTCTAGGGTCCTTAACTGAGTAATAAGTTTTATGGCAAACACCAGAAGCCGAATCAGGATCCAACAAGCATTTGTCAATGACGAATGTTGTCTCGCTGGCATTGACACTGGTAGTGCAGGAGTTAAAGATGCATAATAGGAATGGCAATGAAGTACTGAACTGACGCCAACCTCACCCCCACCCTGAAGAGACATATTTTCAACACAGGCATTTTGGGACCTCCCCTCATGAACAGAGGCACTGTGATTGTGTTAATCTGTCCCAAAAGTTGATTTCACACAGCGACCATGTCATTTGCGCCACAGGTGCGAAAACACATTTTGGGCAGGATGTGAAAACTGACAGTTGTACCGTTAATAAGGAGATGTGAACAAATGCCAGTGTTTAGAATGTGGCATGAAAATATTGCAAATTTGCAAAGTTACAAGGGTGCGTGGAAACTGCGCACCGTACGCTTGTAACAGTCATTTTCTGGACGTTCGTCACCAAATTTTCAACATAGGCATTTTAGGACCTCTGCTCATGTACAGTGTCACCGTCATTGTCTCAAACTGTCCTGAAAACTGATTTCGCACAGCAACCGCGCTATTCTGCATTGGACATGCAAAAACACATTTCGGCCAGGATATGTAAAATGACAGCTGTACTGTTCATAAAGTGTAGTAGAAAAATGGCAATGTTGAAAATCTGGAGTGCAAATATTATAAATTCACGAAGTTACGAGCGTGTGTGGAAGCTGCACAACGCACACTCGTAAAACAGCCATTTTTTTTAGATTTTTTTTTACCAAATTTGCAACATAGGCTTTTTGAGAGCCCACCTCATGAACAGTGGCACTGTCGATTCGTTAATCGGTCCCAAAAGGTGATTCTGCGCAGTGACCGCGAAATCACCTTTCGGGACCGAATAACACCATGACAGTGACTGAATTCATGAGGAGGGGTCCCAATAACCCCATCTTGAAAATTTGGTGCAAAAATTCCCAAAAATGCCAGAGATATGCACCAAAGTTGAAAAAACCCTATTTATGCCATTATATAGCTTACCGGCAGTTTGTGGTTGGCTCTGAAGAGTGCAGACGTGTTCCCGGTCCACCAAAGATCGCCATGCTCCAGCGGTAAGTATGGGGAGAGGGGTGTGTGGAGAGGCAGGGTGTGCAGAGGGTGGGCGCGGGTTGCGGGAGGGCCACTGGAGTCGATGAGGGAACATTTTCTGCTTTGCAGGTTTTAATAAAAAAAAAAACAATTGTGGGACGGTTTTTTTTTACAGGGGCATATGGCATGCTGGGGTGGGCTCCTAACATGTGCCACCCAAGTGTTTTTGGGGGTTCTGAGCCGAGGGAGACTGGTCACTCCCTGTCGGCACACAACAAATGGGAGGGACATTTGCGACAGGAGAGGGCCTCTGTCGGCAAATTAAACTAGGAAGGGGGGGACATGATGCCGAGGGGGAACTGGGCACCCCCTCAGCACACAAGTTAAATGGGAAAGGGGGTTATATTATGCCAACAGGGAGTGGGCTCCTCCGTCGGCAAATGAAGTGGATCAGGGCACTCTGCGGTGGCATGCCACCATGTTTTGTAAACTGGTACATCAGGAAAGGCACGCCACTGCGTGAGACGCTTGGCTCATTGCAGCGGACCTTTCCTTAGATCTGGTGGCCAGTTTACATGTTGAGGGTGCTGGCGCCTACAGCTGCCTTATTGGGGAATGAGGGACACACCTACTGATGCGTGCTCTGCATTCGCCCATAGTGACCGCACCTCCAAATCTGCTACTACTGCAATATATTGGCTGTGCAAGCACGAGCAAACATATAAACACACGTGTCTTTGATTTTTTTGATTTTTTATTTCAGTTTAGGATTAATACCTTTGAGTCCAAGACTCATTTTCAAAGGTTCCAGCTCGTTGTACAAACATTACAAATGGTGTTTACACGGAACAGAAAACAGTTACACAGACATTCACATACCAAAGAAATCTTATATCTCCAACTAAAGGTTGAAGAGGATCGGGTAAATAGGGTTCAACCTTGTAGTTCACTATTTAGTTGGTCAGTCCAGCCTGGGGTGGGTAGGAGGTCAGCCAGGGATGGCGTCGTGGTGGTGGAAGTGGTCTGTCAGCCGAGTGGGCCTCATTCAGGGATGGGGGGGTTGATGAGATAAAAAGGGGGAGGGTGAAAGAGAGAGGGTTGGGTGGCTGAAATCCTGCCATATTAGTGCAGGCAAGCACAATTCTTTTTTGTGTCAAGAAGGGATCTGAGCCCAGATTTGAAGGTACTAATCTTGGGCGATTCTGTGAGGTAGGCAGGTAACTCACTGTACCATTTTGGTCCTTGGTACAGGATGGAGTTCTGGGCGAGTTATGTCAGACCTGTAGGCGTGCTGAAAGGAGTAGCTGTGCCTGCACTCCATATTCTAAAGAGGACTTTTTCATTACCCGGTGATCCTTTTTTTCTGAGCTCGGGTCTGTGAAGACAGATCAGGGGGGGAAAAAAGCGATCTTGCAATCCTCCCAGATAATGTCCCCATGGTTACTTGTCACTTGCAGCAACGGGATACGGGCCGCTACTGAAGAGAGGGTCGCTACAGCTGTGAGTGGTCTTTGGGAGTCAGCTTCATGTGGATGGGCCCACTGGGGAATGGCAAGCGCCTGCCGGATCCGGATCCCCGAGTCAGCAGGGAGAGGGTCCAGGTCTTTAAAGACCATTTTTGTTATTGCTGCTAAAATGTCTGACTTGTCTGTTCTAGTCTAGGTGCAAAAACCCTCAATCCCAACGTTGGCTTGGCACTGGGTGTTCTCCAACATCTCTGGCTTTAGCTCACAGAAACTGAAGGTCCATCATGTATGCAGTGTTTTCTTTCAGCCTTCCATTCAGTTTCATCTGACGGTTTTTAAATAGCCACAGCATTATCCTGGATCTTAGTCTCTGTGTCATTTAGCTTGGTTTCCACTGCCACTACCTCCTCAGCTGCCGTTTTTTTTTTTTTTTGCAGAACAGGCATTACTGGCATTGTCGGAAGGTGTGCAGGCCCCAGTCCCCGTGTGAAAAACAATACTGATAAGGTGTCCAACCCCAGAGAACTTTGTCTCTGGTCCTGCTTTGGACCCATCGTAGCACAATGGTACCTTCCCTGTCCAGATATGCAGTTTCAAGATAACCCGTCACTTCGGGCAAGTAAATGTTTTGTTTCCGAGGGCTGGAGTTATTTTAGGGAGCATCCGCCATGTTTGCTGCTCCACAGCATCTCCCCTAAACTGTATCTGATGTGGGAAGATCCTTATCTTGTTACCACCCTCCCACCCTCCCAAGGAAACTTCAGTTATCAGAGTCATCAGGACCACCAGTCTCAGTTGCTGAGCTACAATCCCAGCTTTAATTCATGACTTTTCTGGCTCTGCTGACATCAGGTCTGGACTCTGTGGACAAATTCTCCTCTCCCCCAACCCCCCAGTCAACACCGAAACTGGGAGGGGGGAAAAATCAACTACCACAGCAAAACCTACTCTCCACAAGAAAGAGTGAAGAGGCAGTCCTCCTCCCCCCCCCCTCCCAGACTGCATGTGTGCTCTCTAAGAAAAACAGTCTGATCTTGAAAGCTCTGAGAAGACACTAAGTAATTATCTGATCTCTCCCATTTAGGAGTAAAAAAAAAGTTCCTTTGAGCAGTGTGACGAGGCCCTAACAAGGCAGCACAATGTAGCCTTGTCAAACACTGCCACAGTGCACAGGGAGGGCATAGGTCTTAGTAAAGGCAATAAAAACACAAAATGCAGTGTTTTGCTGGAAGATACTTGCATGCCTCTCACAACGAACTTCCTCAGGTGAAAACAATTTGTTATCCCTGCTTCACTGGAAAGACATTTCAAACAATATTTGAGATAGTTGAAATACAAATGACAGTATGGTGCCTTTTCCAGCGGCAGTTAAGACGTACCATAGCTCAGCAGTGTTAAATCTCTTAATGAAGACATTTCAAACCATAACCATTAATTCTAAACAGAAAACGTTTATAATACACTTTCAGCTGTACAATCAAGGCAGAAAGGTTGAAAGAGTCTAAAACAGTTAAGTACTATGGAAAAGACCAGACTGTCCCAGCAGAAGTTCCTGTAACACAATGTTGTGGAAACACTGGTATGGGGGAGCTCACTGCTACTCCAGTCTCAGTCCCTCCAAGTAGGAGGCATGGTGTAAGGAAAGGGGAAAGGGGAAATTGTTTAACCAGGAAAGGCACACTAAGCTGGAGCTTGTTTCTAGGTGCGACCTGGGAGCACAGGGAAGTTAATTGACTTGCTCAGGGTCACACAGTATGCAAGTGGAAGCTGTAGGATTCAAACCCAGGTCTGGTCTGCTGGATGTCACCAGATTTGCAGCTCAGAGCCTTAGACCACTGCACTATACTGCCTCCCTAGGAGCACAGGCTGCGGGGTAGCTAACAGCTACTGCAGTCTTAACCTCTCCTACACCACTGTGTCCAGTGTCCTGCTGGGAAAGCTTGTGACTGGACTGGTTGTGAGCTCTCCACAGCCAGTGTGCCTACACACAGCCTATAGTGACTCCTATTGAGAGGGGCTGGGGCTGCAGTAGCAGTGAGCTCCCTCACAGCCAGTGGTCCTACACCACTGCTTACAGTGTCTTGCTGCGAGAGGCTGGGACTGCAGTAGCTGTGTGGTCCCCCACAGCCAGTGCTACTACATCATTTCCCACTGGCTGTGGGGAGCTCACAGCTACTGCAGCCCCGTCTCTTCCAGGAGTCACTGTAGGCATTGTGAAGGCATGCTGGCTGTGGGGGGCTCACAGATACTCCAGTTCCAGCCACTCCCCAGCAGGAATCATTGTAGGTAATCGTGCAGGACTGCTGGCTGTGGGGGAACTAAAAGATACTCCAGTCCCAGCCTCTCCTAGCAGCAGTCATCATAGGTAGTGGTGCACAAGCATGGACTGGGGGGAGCTCATGGCTACTGCAGTCCTAGTCTCTCCGAGCAGGGATCACTGTAGGTAATGGTATAGGACTGCTTGCTGGTGGGGGTGGCTCACACAAATGGTTTTATACTCAACACAAAACCGTTAGTTATTCATTTATCTTCATACTAACGCTAAACCAGGAGGGGGGGATCTTCACGTTCTGTGCACATAACTTTCACCTACTCAAATCAGGCCAGGAACCATGCACCAACACAGCCGGAGGGAGTGGGGGTTGGGTCTCCTTGTCAGTGTGCCAAGGAAAATGTCATCATCTCTGATAACAAAAGGAACCCAATACTATGCATACTCTCACTCCCAGTGGCAGTGGCATTAAATGTTACACGCGTCCAGCATTTTATAAATCACATTCCCAAGCCTATGAATAACCCCCGTCTCCTCTCACACCTGCTGGTGTGCAACTGCTCACTTTTATGGAGGAGGTGGGGACAAATGATGGCACATGGAGGAGGGGAGCAGGTAATTTGTGTCTTAAGGTTTTGGGAGCAATCAGTTCCGAACAGATTAAGCAGAGGGGTGAAATAATATATCAAGAGATGAAGAGACCATAGTTTGGCAGCTCATTTGGGGAAGGGGGCACTTTCTACTTCTCTCTGTTCCCTCGTACACAATTATTGCTTATTTAGTTGCTTGTGCGAAAACTTTACCAAAGCAGACAGCCCCACCATTTCACCCACCCATCCAGCAGGGGTCTACTTACAGCTTGTAACTTCCTCTTTGCAGCTTTGGCCAATTCAGACAGGTCCAGGCTGTGAAAAAAGAAATATTGTAGGGAAATAAAAAACAAATTACATACGAACACAGTTAGCTAAAAACCTTGCTGACTGCCAGCTACTAGAGGTTAAAATGAATCCTGTCCCATTTCCATGGTTTCAAAGGTCTAATCACAGCATGTTGGAAATCTTACAATTTGCTCTCCCAGAGAAAGAAAACAAACAAACCCGGTGTGGGAAACAGTTGCTACAGAATAGCAAAATGCAACATACAACAGGCGGTAACACGAACCATTTCTGGAACTGCATAGCAGTATATTGCGAAACATTACTTAAGCTTGCATGTAGCACAGGAGTCAACGTTAATAAAACAAAGCCATGCATTGTGAAATGTTGTGTTTCACTCCTCGACAAGTGCTATGCATTTTCAGAACTGATCAGTAATGGACACACACATTGCTGCTAATCAGCCCCCACCCCAATATCACCATCTTCCCCGAACATGCACGTCTTCCAGAAACCCCAGCATTAACTATCATTAGGGAGTTTACCAAGTCTTGTGGGCTGATGACTTGGCACCACTGAAACATAGGAGAGGCACTGCAAACCTAGCTCAGTCAGATCTGCAACACCACCACCACCCACCCACCCACCTCACTGCTGCCAAGCACAACTGGGCTGCTTATACAATTCTGTTTCATCTGAAAACACTAAGCTTTTTATTGTTGTGGAGGGAATTAAAAAAATATATAAATGTACACAGTATTATAGGCAATATAAAAAAAACATCTGAGAACCTGTTAAAAGCACACCTAGACACACAGACACAAGGGTGTGCACACGCATGCACACACAGGCACACCCACACACACAACCACAGACACACACACACACACACACACACACACACACACACACACTGCAATGCCTTTCTTAGATAAGAGAGCTAAGCAGAATACCTCTGAGACATGCATTTTTGGCGAGTTCTGTCTCCAAAGGAAGGCAGAGGGAAAAAAAAGGTTAAAAAGCAGATGTTAATGCACAGGATGACTGCAAGTTCAGAATAATCAACACACAACAGGTCACTGGACATTCAGTACAGTCACAGGTAGCATGCAAGAGGCAGTTATGCAAGTAGAGGTGTACACAGGATCTCAACCCCACTCCCCCAAAGCTCATTCTCCAAATTATCCTGTGTAATCCGGATTCATTTGTGTATTTACTGCAACTGTTCTACCCTACTGTTATGATGTTCCCTCATCCCCTCCTGGACCCTCTAGGAAACTGGGTACTGTACTTAAATGAGGCTATCCTGGAATAGGTAAATCCAAATAAATAAACCTTCCCGCTGTTTGACTACACTGATGCGCTACAGTGCTGCCCCAAAGACCTTCCTGATCATAATGAAACACCCTTTTTCACTCCTGTTTTGCCCTGAACTGCCTTCCTTGCACAAATCACTGCTCCCTTCACTCTAATCTATCCCTCCCCTCCCTGCCAGACACTGCTTCTCCCACTGCACCTCCTTCCCTGCTAAATTCCGACTTTACTCAATCCCCTGCTACCTCCCCCCACTCCTTACTGCTGTCCCTTTCCTCTCCCCATCTTCCTTGATCTCTGATAGCAATTTCTTCACTCTTCCTCACTATAAATCCTTGACTGGGCAGGCTGCATTCCTATACCTCAAAGTTTAGCTCCATGAGTTCACTGCTTTTCTCTGCTCCCGTAACTAGCCTTTACTGTGTCTTTTTTTCTTCCCACTGCACTCCCACCCCATCCTTTCTGGTCTCCTGACTACCAGCTAACACAGCTCCCTCACATAGTTTTGCTAACTGCATGATTTTTTCTTTGCAATTTGCACTTTAATTTATGAAATGGATAGAGACAGTACAGCAATATGATTGACTGACAGGCCTTGCCAGCTATGCCTTTTATTTTGCTTATACCACAGTAAAAACAAGAGCCAGCACCACTGATCCACTAACCCAGGATATCCTTGTGCCACCCTAGCGAGTCTTCCTTCATTCCTCCCGATCCTCAACGTTAAACTGCCCGAGTGGCAGAACACAGAAGCGGTTCAAACAGCCGCTCGGTTTCTCTGTCCCTCACTCCCTTTCAGTCCACACAACATTCAGTTAATTGTTTTGATACCCTCCAGACCCACAGAACACCACTTTGTAGAACTTACTCTTCGAGGACCATCCTCAGCGGTCCCGGTCCTGCGCTGACTCACCGGTGGTCTCTAGATGCGCTCCACTGCGCAGAAGTCAGGCCACCAACACTTTCTTGACAAATGGTACTGCAGATGGAAGCGTGCTGTGGCAAGACTACAAAGAAATCTCTGTCTTGCTGGCAGCCTAGTGACAGGATTCCTCTGCGTCCATCACCCACAATCCTTGTTTGCCACCTTGACCAAAAGTTTATTTAAATCTTTCGGCTCTGACTACACCAAAGTTTGTCCCTACTGTATCCGGAGCTGAACTGGAAGAATGGTGGTAAAAGGAATGTTAAGTTACCTCAGATGCTTCTTAACCACCATCAAAACTGCATAGTTTTTCATGAGTGGAAAACAAATCGAGAAGAAAAGTATTTTTTTTTTGGCCATCCAAAAGTTTGTCCTGATACTCAAGCTCTACATAAAAATGTAAAGCACACACAACGCCCCTAGCAGCAACTGTCACGCGGAGGGACTATTTGACAAATATAGCACTTTTTTGAAATATTTCAACTTTTTTTTTTAAACTATTAGAAATTTGGTAATATATACCCTTTTATAACTGCAACAACACACTCCAGGGTGTGGTTTAGTCTGGATAAATGCACTTCTAGGGACAGTAGGCCCTACGCCGCCAGGCGTGCATTTATCCAGACTAAACCACACCCCGTTGTGTTACTGCTTACAAATTCATCAATTTAGCAGTGAGGATTAATTCCAATGGTAAAGTGCTTGCTTAGCATGCAAGAGGTAGAGGACTCCATGCCTTCATCCTCCTGAGGAATTTTCTTAACAGTTACACAGGTAGAAAGCAGTAAGGCAGGGGCCAAAGGGTTGGGGGGGTGATGGCCATAACCCCAATTTGACATAAGGTACCGGGGTAGGCTAGGATAAAACAGGCCAGACTGGAGAGACCAACGGTCTTTTTTCTGCCATTTTCTATGTTTTTATATATTATTATACACATACCATATCGCATTTCCCCCCACCCTGTTACTCTATAACCCCAACCCCCCTTCCAGGTCACACCTGGACATGAACTTCGGCTCAGTGCGTCTTTCAGGCCAAAACATATATGACTAAGAAATAAACAGGGAGCTACAGGGGAAAAAAACAGAACAAATACAAAGCACGAAGCCCTGGACCCCCAGAAAGGGACCCACTTCTACACATATGTTGAGTGGTCATGTTTAATCCAGTTGTACTGATTGCCACAGGGAGCTGCCTACCCGCAATAGAAGAACAGAGGGAAGGCACATGACAACAGAGAGTGTGGGCAAGGGCTTGAAGTTCAGAGTTCAAGCAGGAAAGAGAAGATTCAGACTCCCTTATTGATGTAGCACCTTTCCAGCTGTTGGGTCAGATTAGGGGGTTATCCTCCTTCAAAGGTTCCTTAGGATTCTGGGAAGTGGGGAGATGTTTAATGTGCCCTTCTAGCTCCATTCCAGAAGGATTACACTACTTCCCCATGACAGGCAATAAGAATAATATTAATATGTTTCATTGCTTCATGCCAGGGGTGAACAGAGTGCAGGAAGGGAGTCTCTTTCGAATGAGGAGGAACACAGGACCAGAAAGCATCGATTTGGGGGGTTTAAGAAGGATGTGGAGTACTACTTCACTGAAAGAGTGGTAGATGCCTGGAATCGACTACCAGTGGAAGAGGTGAGGGCATAAAACAGTAGAGGGCTTTAAGTATGTCTGATATACACATAGGGGAATATTACTAAACAGGCAGGGAGGAGGGAGGGTTGCCAGAGACCAATTTGTGTCTGTGGAGACAGACTAAGTAGGAACCATCTGAGCAGACTGGGTGTGTCAAGTGGTCCTTTTCTGCCAACAAATTCTATTCTATGTTTCTATGCTTCACACACCACATCTTCCATACAATCATACCGAGAAACGTATAACCCGAGTAAAATAAAGTTACAACATGCAAGGCTGCAAAATACAGAATTATAGGATCAGTTTTAATACAACTTTTACCGAATACAAACTACAGGGATATAAGCTGAGAGAGTACAAAGTACAGTCATTTTGCAATCTGGAGACAGAAGACCGGAAGTGGCATATGAAGGAAGGAGAACGTGGATAGCCAGGATTAGAAGTTGTAGGTTAAGTGGATTGGCAAACTGATTAGTCAAGAGTGGGGGAGGCACTGTTTTAGACTGTGGGGGTTAACTGTTTTAGGTTCTACCTCAACAGAAGATATATTGGAACAAAAATGGACCCTGATCGAGCAAATACAGCACAAAGAAAACATTAAAGAGCTCCTGCCCCGACATCACGGGAGGAAGGCTGGGGAAATATCACTTTAAGAAACAATTTGGTTTATGTTTCCTATTCCTGTATTGTTTCCCATTTCTTTATAACTAGGCAATTTAATATGAAAAGCAGATCACTTAACACCAGCCAGTCAGCACAGGTGTAGGGTGATCACTTATAATGCTGCAGACCCAGGTTCAGGAATGAGCCAGTTGGTGGGGGGGGTAGGACTGAGCACCCCAGAGGGTGCTCTCCTTCTCTGGGGGGAGTGGCACTGTCCTCGCTATAATACTGCCGCTTGGGTGACCACAGGTGGCAGTGCAGCTGAGGGCACTGCGGGTGGGAGACACGCAGGCCAGGGACCAGTGCAACAGCACGCATGCATGCATGCCTTGGTCTCCCCAGCGTGCCTGTGTCGGCAGGGATCAAGAAGAAAAATGGGAAAAGATGGCCCTGCCGCCCAATGATGAAGGGGCCCCGGTGCACCAATTGCCAGATCTACTTAGGACAGCTTGTCTCCTGATGAAAGCAGTGCAGCTCAGGAGTGTATCCCTTGCCCCCTGTCCCCACCTGGGAAGCAAGGGGAGGCAGCGCAGAGGATGGAGGCTGAAGCAGGGAGGTCCAGTGGAGGGCACACACCATGGGCACTCTGGAGGGAGTCCAGGTGGCAGTGTAAGGGGCAGGGCCCTGTGTTTACTGCGGCAAAGTGGACCCACATTCTGCAGCAGGACCTCATACTTTCTGCGGCAAAACAACTGCTGATTCTGCAGCAGATAAACTGTGGTTAAACAGTATACCTTCAAGGGGATTACGTCTTAGTTTACCCTTTGACTGCCTTCGTGCAACCACTCCACTACACTGAAAGTGGAACAGCAGGCCATTTAACAGTATGTAGTCTTATCACAAATATTAAACTGCAATAACCCAAACCTGGTGTTCTCGTAATAACTTTTCCCGCCCACCCAGAATTTGAAGGCTCATCTGTTTTCCTGGACACTGGTGGCTTTTGCTGTTCTCCTAGGTTATAACTGGAGGACATAAACACTCTGCTAAAACTACACAGAAGGCAAAACCTGTTTGGATTTCTTCTGGTTTATATTTACAGTTAGCATAAATAAAGAGAGACTCCAACTTGAAAGCCATTTTATTTTTTTCTGATTTTGATCAATGTTCTTTTAGATTATAATGTTTTAAACTAGGAATACCCCAGCTGTCTTGCAATAAACATGTTGAATGCAGTGTGAAAATCTGTGTGTTTTTTTGGGGGGGGGGGTTGTCTTCCTATAATAGTGACGGAGGGTGTAATTTGCAGTGTCTCAATGATCTGTTGACTCCTGATTTTTCTTTTGGGGAACACAGTAAAAAATCCAAGGAAGTCATTTTTATCAAACTGGAGTCACCTTGGTTAGTATGTTCTCTTCTCCTCACAACTCAGGGGGTGGTGGTGTTCTTCAGTCAGTGACCCTCATTTCACTTATGTATAGCAGCAATCAATACAACTCTCCATTCTGATATGTTTCCTTATCTGCTCGCTCCAGTTCTAGTATGCCCTGGTCCCCAACTCTACTGCAGCTAGGCAACTTGACCCTCCTTAAGAATGGAGCTTGATGCCACCACTTAAGGTGCAGGTTCAAATCTGCCATGAAATTACTCTCACACTTGCAGGTACAGATCTGCAGCCCACAAATCAAAACTGTGATCGATGTCCATCAGTGGGGACTGAGTCTTCTTGCCAGTCTGCTGCTAGCCACATGTTTCAGCAATCAGCTCCCCCTCCAATACCTGCCACCACAACGAGATTGATTCCGCCTCCATGGGCACCACTGAATCTCTTCACTTCTTGACTTTTGTTCACCTACCAGTTCTTCCTTCCAAATTCATCTTCCAGGGATTCAGCATGCACTGTCAGCAGTCTCACAATAAAAAAATTAACATGGCTGAGCTTGCCACACCTACACAACAGCAAATCATAACTGCTGTGGAACTAATCAAGCTCTGCTACTCTTGCATCAGTCTCCCCCTCCCCCCATAATACTGGCTGGACGGAGTTATGTAACAAGAGCCAGCATGAGTCAAGATGCCACGCGGCCACTAGCTTTTCAGCTCTGTAGCGGGCGGCATCAGTTTGTTGACCCTTCTAATGAGTATGTATGCCATGCCATACTTAACATATCTGTAGCTATGCCCATTCCTTGTGTCACTGTATAGCATAGTTAGCGTTTCTGCGACCATATGGCTGGTTTTCCTGATTTCTGTGGCCAGTACTGATTTCTGTGGTCAGCCCTGATTTCTGCGGCCACTGCTGCAACCACAGAATCGCAGAAAACACGGGGCCCTGGTAAGGGGCATAAAGACAGGTTCTGCCCCTGTAACTATTGTTCTAGGGGTGGTATACAGTTCACATCCACACTCCGGCAGTTCAAATAGAATGGGGTTCCCTTCAAATGGCTTTAAGCTAAGCTTCTATTACCACCCGGGCCGTATATCCCCCAACCACACCCTGTGATGTCTGATCCACCAGAGGGGTGCCTCACAGGGAGAACAGGTAGGCTTACTACCTCCTGATTCAGGGATCACTCATGCACGGTCTCTCCTACCTGGCTAAGAGTGTCTGCCCACTAACTGCTCACTTCTATGACATGGATCGCCAGGATGTCTGCAGCCAAGCTGTGCATGAGGGTCCGAGTGACAAGGGCCTCCCGACATAGGGGAAAGGAGTGTGTTCTGCCCTGCCTATTCAAGTAGAATATGGTTATGGTGTTGTCCATCTGGACCTACATGACCCGACCCCTGACTAGAGGAGCAAATCTGTCAGAGCGAGACGCAGTGCACAGAGCTTTAGCAGGCTAATGTGGTGACAAGACTCCTGGGGTGATCGAACTTGTGGGCCCTGTGGTCACTCAGGTGTGCTTCCCACCTGAAGAGAGATGCATCAGTCATAAGTGTGACAAACGGCTCTGGGCGGACAAATAGGATTCATTCCTCCAGTTGTTCTGGGACTAGCCACCACTGGATGGCATCCCACACTGCTGGGTCACTGTGACTGGCTGGTCCATGTGGCCTAGATCCGGGGACCACTGACGACCCAACTTCCATTGCAGGTGGCACATCTGCCAGCAGTGCCAGCTGATGTAGGATGCCATGTACCCCAGTAGCTGCAGGAGATCCCAGGCAGGGTGCAAGAGCCCAACCTGAAATGACTGAGTAAAGGAGGTATGATCCAGTGCATGGTCTGCAGTGAAGTGAGCCTCGGCCTGCAGGGAGTCTAGTTCTGCCCGAGAAACTTGATCACCTGAGAGGGGACCATTTCAGACTTGTTCAGGTTGACCAACAGGTCTATGTCAGGACAGGCCAGGAAGGCCAGATCTCTGGACCTCTTGAGGGTCTCCTTGGATGGCCCAGCTATCAGCCAGTCATCCAGAAAGGGATACATCCTGATGCTCCTGTGCTGTAGGAAGGCTGCTGCCACATCTACACACTTGCTGAATACCCTGGGGGCGTACAAGAGACCAAAGGGCATGACCTGGAACTGGTACAGTACCCCTTCCACATACAATCGGAGCTACCGGTGGTGGGGCAGACATACTGGGATGTGGAAGAACGCATCCTGGAGGTCCAGTGAGCAGAACCACATGCCCTGCTACAGAGAAGGCATGATCCCATTAATTAGTGGCCATTCGGAATTTGTGCTTGTGCACAGTCTGGTTCAAGTCATGCAGATCCAATATGGGGCACCAGCCCCCTGACTGTTTCAGAACCAGAAAGTACCTGGACATATAAACCACAACTGACCAGGGTGACCAGGACAAGGCCCATGGCTCCTTTCAAAAAGAGCAGAGCAAAGTCCTCCCAAAGGGCAGAGCAAGTGTCCTGCAACACCATGGACTCCCAAGGAGCATGAAGTCAGTAAGGTTGCAGAGCCTCAAAATCCAGAGGCAACCCTCTGCCTACCACCTCTAGCATTCACTTGTCCATTACAACAGCGGACCAACATGGCAAAAAGAGGTGCAGCTGACCTCCAATTGCAAGCGCAGACAGGGTCAGGACAGGTGGAGGGATGACCACCCCCAGTCCATCACTGTGCAGTCTTGGTGGGGCTACCACCTGCTGGGGCCGAAGGGTCACCACCACCCCTGCTCCCACCTCACCTGGGGCCCTGGCCTCCGAGCTTGACTTTCAGGCACCAGGTATGATACTGCCCCTGCTAGGGCTGAAAGGACCAGTACTGGAAAGCCTTTTTCTAAGGCTTCTGTTTCTGGTTCTACTGGCACGCTGCCACAGAGTCAAGGGTGGCACTGGGCTTCTGTATGCGCATGAGATGCTAATTCCACCCCAGGACCAAAGAGGTCAGTGCCCAAAAAATGGACATCTGCCAGCTTATGCTGGGTGTCCACCGTAAACGTGGATAGATGCAGCCAGGCCCTGTGACACATGGAGACAGTCATTGCCATGGCATGAGCACAAGAATCATTGATGTCCAAGGCTGTCTGAAGCTGGTACTTGGCTAGTGACTGATCATGGTCCTGTACCAACTTTACTGGCAACTGCTGGTCAGCAGGAAGGTGTGGGAGGATCTCATCAAGGACTCTCAACAGGAAGTGCCCAAAGTTGGCCATCACGATGGAGTAACTCGCCTGATGGAGACCCAAGGACGCCATAGTGTACACCTTTTTAGCAGTGTGGTCAATCTATTTTGGACTCCTTGTCCAGAGGTTTGTCCACCTCCCCTTGGTTCCCAGATTTATGGAAGTCTGAGTCAGAGATGAATCCTTCTGCCAAAGGGTGGTCTAAGAATCCTGGAAAGATTCCAGTGGGGACCACATATTTCTGGACCATAAGGGTGGAGAGTACTGGACAGGATGCTGGGTGGTGCTTCCAAAGCTCCAGGGTTGGTCCCAATATGGCCTCAGCCACTGGAAAGGCAACCCCTAGGAATTCGTCCCTATCCAAACTATCAGGCAGGCGCCAGAGGGACATTCATAGACTCCAACATGAGCCAGAGAAGAGCTCCAAATGACACCAGCTCATGGCTGGTGGTCAGCTCTTCGACCGATCCTTAGTCGAAGATGAGAGTCCTGGAGGACACCATGGACCAATGATTAGTCTCATCTGAGAATTTCTCGAAAACGGCCCTTGATCATTTCGATACAGACCACCCAAAGAATCCTCAGATTGGGTGATCTCTACCAACAACCAGCCTGGCAATCTGATGGGCGAGCAGGCCTCCTTGGTTTGGGCACTCACCTCCGGCTTCGATGGCAGTGGCTCCACTCTCAGGGGTGGAGAAGCAGTTGCACGGAGCATCTGCAAAGTGTGGACTGGTGAGGGCATCACTGGCACCTGCCAGGGGATCGTCGGATCCTGGGATAAAGTCCTGCCCCCCCCCCCGGCAATGGACCATTGTTGCCAGAGGCCCTCCTCTTAGCACCAGCACATCTTCAACTGCTGCCTCTCCTCACCCGAGAAGGTCGAAAAGTGTCAGAGACACCTCCCAGTCGATGGCAAGGAGAACCCTCCAACTGGTTGTCGTACACCACATGCCTTGAAACACTGAGCAAAAGAGGCTTCCGAGGCTCAACCACCAGTGGAGGCCTCTCCCTAGGTGACCTGGCTGGGGATACAGATGGAGCCACATCCTCCTGAGTGAGGACCGGGAAGACCGGGGTCTTAGAGACTGACTCGTCGATCTCGTCCAACAACTGGTCGACAGGCTCGAGAAAGATCTCAACAGCCTGCTAAACTCAAGTTGAGGTTGATGAGCCCAACAGGGGTACCAAGGCACTCTCACCCTAACCTCAATTGAGGGAGCCTCAAAAGAAGTCAAGCGGTTGGGGGAGTCAAGGGAACAGGAGATCTCCACCTCTCTTGGTCCCACAACCAGGACCAAAAGCACTTGTGTTTCTTGCTGCGGTGGGCTGAGCTTTCCACCAGGTTCCTTAGGTCCAGGCACATTTCTCAGAAGCATTCCATGAATGATTAGCGCTGGATCCAGCCAGGAGAAGAGCCGGGGCTGAGCAGGTGCTCACCACAGCCTCCGCCACTTTTTCCTGCAAGGCTACAGGCTGAGTAAGTGAGCCAGCAGTCACCAAGGATTGTTTATGGCCTTTGGACTGGTTCTTCGGATCCCACTCCGAAGGCCAGTCGAGGGTAATCCGGTGTTTCACATGTCGTACAGATCAGTGACCAACATCTTCTAGAGGCATCGAGCACAGAATTCTAATCGCGGTTTGTGTGGCTACATGATCTGTTGGAGAGTTGAGGGAACCAAGAAAGTTAACTGAAAACACTTTGAAAAACTATGCTCACCAAAGCACAATAAACCAAAGCAGAAGCTACTAAGGAGGGGACCAGTTTTTCCAGTAGAAAGAAAGATCTGATGTCATGGGTGGATCGGGAGATATACCGCCCAGGTGGTGGGATGAGCATAGCCTAAAGATGTCTGATGGAAAGCCTGTTCCAGTGGAACTACCAGAGTGTGGATAGTGAACTGTAGCCACACCCCTAGAAAGAAAAGACTATATTAAACAAAAAAAAGTACTGAGCATTCCAGTGCAAAGCCCTCAATACTGAGCATTCCAGCTCATAGTTGATACCGAATGTTACAGCTCAGAGGCTTCGATACAGAATGGTCCAGCTCATAGCCCTCAATACCAAACGTTCCGGCTCAGAGTCCTCAAAATCAAATGTTGATGCTGACAGTCCTCAACAACAAGAGTACCAGCTCCTCAGAGTCCTCAATATTGAGCATTCCAGCTGAGAGCCTGTGATACAGAGCACTGCATCTGGGAACTCTGGATATTGAGGATTACAGTAGATGGCCCTCGATACTGAGCATTCTAGCTGAGAACCCTCGATAAAGAGTGTTACAGCAGATGGCCCTTGACACAGAGCATGCCAGACAAAGGCATTTCCTTCCCTGAGAAATCTGTTTAACATTTGCTCATCTGGGAGAAAAGCCAGGCACCATGTCAACACGGCAAGTATAATCAAAATGGGGAATATTAAAAACCTTGTTACAGATCAGATGGTCCCTCTCCATCTAGAGACTGTCTAGTTTCATTTAGGGAACAAAAAAAGGAGAACTTTCTAGGGCCTTAATAAGGCAGCCAAAAGCTAATATCCTTTGAAATAACTAGAGCAGTGGGACCAGTATGCATGTCAAGTGGAGAATCATGGCCCAGAGTCGTACTGTAAATGCAATGACAAGTTCTTTGGGAGATAAGCACCCTCTGCTGGCAGATTCTGGATCTGCATGGTGATTCGGCTCATTTTTATGTATCTGCTTCCAGGTACAGTACAGTAGAGATTACTTATCTAATTTAAAAATTGGGGAATTATATCTTCTTACTAGTAATTCTGTTGTGTGTAGGCTCCGTCCATGGGCAGTCAGATGGAAAGGGCTGTCCTCCCCTGCTAGCTGGGACAGGTTATAACAGTCTGAGAGAAGTCATAGGACACGTCTGTTCCCAGACTCCCTCAGTCCAACCTTCTGTCCAGGTCTGTAGAAAACATTGCTTAGAATGGCAAGTACAATAGTAAATGTCAAACACAATATGTGTTAAACCCCAAAGGGAAATATATGTAGTGCAGAACAGAAAATATACTGAAATATAATACAGCACTGAAAACTGAGAGAGCCTAACTTCCCATGGACCGAACCTACACACAGTTGCAATTGCTGTCCCTACGTGTGTTTTAGCTACTATGAACAGTCAGATGGAATAGGCCCTATTAGGCAGTGCCTCAACAGGAGTCAGTACTGCACTAATAACTCAGCACCCACCTGCCGAAAACAGTGTACATGAGAACAGACACCTATGTAGCATCCAAACATATATCTTCAAAAATGTCCAAAGCCTGTTCCGCATAACAGGCTGCTTTGGCCACAGTGGAATGTGCCCTGATGATGATCTATGAGAAGTGGTCAGCCTCTGGGAGAGTATGAGAGTATGCAAACTTGATGGACTGACAGCCATTTAACCAGCGTTCGTTTAGCTGGAGTCAACCCTTTCTTTCCCAGGAGGAAAAAAAGTCTGCCTATACTGTGGAATGGTCTGGTGCATCAGAGGTCATGTTTGAGGGCTTAACATCTAGCATATGGAGCCATGCCTCCACGGGGTTCGTAGGGATCAGGCAAATGGAGGGCAACACTATCTCCTAGTTTCTGTGGAAAACTTGGGACCACCTTAGGGAGAAAGGAGAGCATGATTCTCAGGACACGTAGAGTCTGTGGCATACAAATTATGGCTCCTTGTGCGAAAAGGCCTTGAAGCTCACTGATTTACCAAGCAGAGCAGATGGCTACAAGAAACAGGACCTTAAGAGACAGATGCCAGAGTGATGCCTCATGGAGAAGCTCAAAGTGGAAATCCATCAGAGTCTCAAGAACCACATTTAGCAGCTACAGAGGAGCCACCGGTGTAGATCTCAGGCATATCTTTCAAAAGGCTTTTAGGAGTGAATGATGTCTGGATGGGACTCGAGAGATTGCAACCGCAAGTGACCCCCTACGGCCGACTAAGTCACCACCTTCACATTAAGAGAACTGGACAACCCTTTGTCTAGGACCTGCTGCAGAAATTCCAAGATACTGAACAGAGGCAGCTGAGGGCTTCATGTGAAGAGCAGTGCACCAGTGTCTGAAAGTGTCCCAAACTCTTCTGTAGGCTCTGTTGGTACAGACCTTTCTGGAATGCATCAAAGTCTGAATGACTCTTGCTGCATATCCAGTTTTTACAAATCTCCTGCGCTCAGAAGCCAGGCCATGAGCTGAAACTTGTCTGGGTTAGGATGAAGAATCGGGTACAGATGAAGGATATATGGCAGGGTGATGGCATCGCACACTGCCAGGTGGATCAGCTCTGCCAAATATTCAAATAGCTCCGGTTTAGAATCTATGCATGTCCGGGCTACACCGAGACCACGTATCAACTGGCAGGGTACTGGTCATCAACTGCTTATAAGAAACATGCCCAAGAATGTCCAGGCTCCAAACCGGAGCTATTTTAAAAATGAGTCTCATATTAAGTATATAGATGCCCCCGGCTGCTCCCCGCCTGAAACATCATCACGGGGACAGCTGCAGGTGCTTTTGGGCGAGACAGGGAGGGTTCTGCATCCTAAAATGCCGGGGCAACGGGGGCGCAGGATCGACCAGATATAATTTCAAATAAATGTGAAGCGAGTAAGTTTATTTTAACTTTTTTTCTATTGCATCTGCTAATCGGGCCCCACTTCACATGGAGGTGGGGCCCGACTGTATGTGGACGTTTCCCTTCAAGAATGTAATTTTTTTTTTGTTTGTTGTAATGAAGAGAAAAATGATGCCATATAAAGGATGTAATCTATTCAAACTGAGAACTGTTAATAAAGCAAATAAAAAAAAAAAAAAGACCAGTCTGTAGAAGATCTACTGTTACAGGTGAGTAACTTGTTTTTCTAGGGACGTGGATGTGTTCATCCACACTTCTTGGCAGACTCCTCGCAGTTCTCCGGGAGGAGGCAGGCAATGCGCACACCCCCTCTGAAATGCTTACTTGGGGAACAGAGATTGGAGAACTGAGGCCCCAAAACCAGCATCACGGCGTGACTCAAGGTCGATGTAATGGGTGATGAAAGTGTTTGCTGACTTCCAGGTAGCAGCCCGACAGATTTCCTGTATGGGGATATCCCTGGAAGCAGCCACTGATGCAGCGGTATAGCGGGTGAAATGAGCTCTTATCCCTCTGGGAGGCTCCTTGCCCGCCAACTCATAGCACAGACCTATGCAGGATGTAATCCATCTTGCAACAGTCCACTTCGCTGCAGGTCTGCCAGAAGCGGCTTCAGAGTAGGTGACAAACAGCTGGCGAACCTCTCCGCGAATTTCCACCGTCCTCTCCTTATAATGGGAGAGAACTCATCTCAGGTCCAAAGTATGAAGCCTGTACTCGGCCTCCGAAGTGTAATTGGGATAGTATATCGGAAGAATCAACACCTGGTTATGGTGAAACTCTGACACCACCTTCAGAAGGAATTTCGGGTGGGGGCACAGGACAACACTGTCCCTGTGGAAGACCAGATAAGGGGAGTCCACCAAGAGCGCCTGGAGCTACCTTGTCCTTCTGGCAGACGCGACAGCCACCAGGAAGGCTGTCTTCCACAAGTGTGACAACTCACACTTGTGCATTGGTTCGAATGGCTTACCCATGAGCTGTGCCAAGACCAGCAGTAGATCCCACGGAGGTGGAGGTTCACGCACCAGAGGGGATATGTGATCCAGGCCTTGGAAAAAGTGCCTGACCACTGTCTCCTGCCCCAACATCTGCTAATCAGCCCAAGCCTGGTAAGCA
The DNA here is from genome assembly GCA_016271365.2 of Neoceratodus forsteri. Lineage (NCBI taxonomy): Eukaryota > Metazoa > Chordata > Ceratodontiformes > Ceratodontidae > Neoceratodus > Neoceratodus forsteri. The sequence continues at coordinate 123,727,100 of JADMNL010000030.1, read as the reverse complement.
GAGATGGCTGCCAGGTGCACCCTAAGGGTCAATGACCGAAGACCCCCTTTGGAGAGCGACCAAAGGTAGTCTAGAATGTTAGCCAGTTGGCAGGACAAAGGGTCCAGGCCCTTGCCCAGACACCAAATGGAAAACCTTTTCCACTTGAAGGCATAACATCTCCTGGTCGACTCCTTCCTGGATGCTTCCACTACCATGAGTACATCCTCCGAGAAACCCCAAAGCCTGGGACTCTAGCCGCTCAGGTACTAAGCTGTCAGGTGCAGGGATTGAAGGTCCGGGCGGAGAACCTTCCCCTGATTGACTGAGATCAGGTCCAGGCGTGCTGGAAGCCGCCTCGGGGGCCTGTTGCTGAGGCCAAGGAGATCTGGATACCAGAACTGGCGTGGCTAGTCTGGGGCTACCAGTATCACCTGCACCTTGTCCCTCCTCACCGTGAGGAGCACCCTGTCGATCAAGGGAAATGGAGGGAAGGCGTAGAAGATGCCAGGGGTCCACGGCCTCGAGAAGGCATCCCCCTGCAGCAAGCATCAAGTCATAGCACAGACCTATGCAGGATGGGTGGGCATGAAACAGCCTCAGCTTGGTGTTTTCCCTGGAGGCAAACAGGTCCACCACCAGTTTACCCCAGTGGGAGAACAGGCTGTAAGCTACATCTGGATGGAGAGATGCAGCTGAGAGCATCAGCCAGTTGATTTGAGGCTCCTGCCACATGGATGTCTAGGAGATCCACCTCCAGTTGGCTCACGAATGTCCAGATGCGGAGCGCTTCCCTGCACAGCAGCCTGGAGTGCGTGCCGCCCTGCTTGTTGAGGTAGTACATGGTCGTGGTGTTGTCCGCCTGAACTTGAACCACTCGAAACTCATATAGGGTTCCCTCTGCCCTGAAGTGGAGGAACCGCTGGTGGGACGGATGGATTGGGACATAAAAGAATGCATCCTGGATATCCAGTGAGCAGAACCACATGTTTTGCTCCAGGGGTGGTATGCTCTGGGACAGAGTTACCATCCGGAAGATGCATGGCCTGAGATACTGATTCAGGTCGTGGAGATCTAGAATGGGGAGCCAGCCCCCCATCCGCTTCAGAACCTGGAAGTACCTGGATACGAACACTGGGTCTGGTGGAGGGTCTGCCACTCAGCTACTGCCTCGAGGAGGAACTGAGCAATGTCGTCTCGAAGAGCCGACTGAGTGTGGGCGGAAACTCTGTCCTCCAGTGGGCCGCAGGCTCGGCTTGGAGGGTATTGCTCAAATTCCAGAGGCAGACCCTGGACGACCATTTCTAAGACCCACCTGTCCATGGTAACAGTGGACCAGGCAGAAAGGAAGTGGAGGAGCCAGCCCCTCACGGGAGGACCCAGAGCTGGCATGACGGGAATAGGAGTGGCAACCCATATCCCGTCACTGGGCAGGCTTGAAGGAAGAGGGTCCAGGGCCTGAACCTGACCTCCTTTATGGGCCTGGGAAGGTCCGGGCTTGGGGCGGGGGCGCCAAGCCAGAGCCTGCTGCTGACCTCCCTGAAAGGAGGGCTGTTGCTGAGCTGTAGGGGAAGAATGCTGAAAAGTCCTCGTCTTCTGCTGCTTCTTGGGACCAGAAGATCTCTGAGCAGAAGTGGCATCCAAGGTGGCACTGGACTGCTCGATGCGCTGAAGGTGACCTGCCACACCTGCGCTGAAGAGATTGGTGCCCAGGAAAGTACATCAGCCAGTTTGTGCTGGGTATCCACCGGGAAGGAGAGCCTTAGCCAAGCCCTGCGGTGGGAGGCACCTGCGGCTGCCAACAAATGGGCACATGAGTCACCAATGTCCAGGGCTGGCTGGAGCTGCTGCTTAGCAATGGCATGGCCTTGGTCTCGGAACTGCCTGACCGTGGTCTGCAAGTCCGCAGGGTAAGTGTGGGAGGACTTCATCCAAGGACCCCAAAAGGGCATGGGAGAAGTGTGCCATGATGACGGTTGAGCTTCCCTGATGGAGGGCTAAGGAAGACACCGCATAGACTTTCCGGGCAGAGTGATCCAATTTCTTGGACTCCTTCTCCAGAGGTCTGTCGATATCAGCAGAACTGCCTGTACATCTGAACACAGAGATGGTCACAAGGCTCTCAGTTGAAGGGTGCTCTATGAACCCCGCTAGGGACCCATGAGCAACGCACACTTGCGGGCCATCAGGGCAGACAGAGCTGGACAGGAGGCAGGGTGCCGCCAAAGTTCAAGAGCGAGGCCAATGATGGCTTTGGCCACAGGAAAGGCTTCCGTCGGGGTATCCCCTCTTTTGAGGATATCTGTGAGAGGGTACTCTGCCTTTTTCTGGATAGGTCCCAGGGGCATCCTTATGGACTCAGATGAGGTGGAGAATGCCCTGAAAAGATGAAGGGCCTTCCTCCGTCGCTAAATCACCAGCAGAGTCATCATCCCGTGGATGAGAATGGAGGCCAGTGTCATCCGAATCTGAAGTATCCAGATACAACGGTCAACCGCCCAGATCACTCTCGACCCACCTAGGGTGGTCAGGGGTGAGAGTGACCAAAAGACATCGAGGGAGCCCGGTGTCCAGCCAAGCTTTCTTAGAAGGAGCCCCTCCCATAGGCTGCTTAGGCGGCGGTTCCACCAGAATCGGTGGAGAGACTGGTTTAGGCCAAATCAGAAGAGGTTTAGCCAGCTCCGCAGGCGGGGGAACCGATTTTATCGGTTCCCGGGGAGTCTGCTTCAGCCTAAGAGGCAAAAGCCAAGTAATGGCCAGGGTAGGAGCCGGGGCCGGCTTATGCCCAGAAAAAAAATCAGCTGCTGCCACGAGATCCTCGTAGCATCGACGGAGTTTCCGCTGAAGCCTCTCCTCATCCGAAGAGAACAAGGACGACCGATGGTGTTGCCTCTATTTGGCGTGCTTGTGCGCCTTCCTCGGCCTACCGGTCAAGGGGGTCCGAGACCTCGATTGAGATCGGTCAGGCAGACTCGGTCGCTCAGGAAACACTGGTAAAACCGGAGACTTCCAGGGGTCAGGGGCCACTTCCTCGGCGGGTTTCCCAGCAAGCTGGGTCTCCTCGTTGGGGAAGGAAAGGACCAGAGTCCGACTGAAGGAGTCGTCAACTAGAGTCGGCAACAATGGGTCGATCAGTTCAAGAACAATCTCAACTCAGTCGATCGAAACTTCGGTTAACTGGCCCGAGGGCAAAGCTGAGAAGCCAGCGGCCAAAGAGGCAATTTTGACTGAGGTCGAAATGGCCGGCTCCTGGGACCGAGATCTCTCCCGATCCCAAAAGCATCTCCGTCGAGATGAAGATGGTCCTGGGTCCCTCTCCCGCTTACGGGACCGAGAGGAGTGCGTGTCCGCAGGACTCTCACCCTTAGTTGGGAGAGAGTGGCACAACTCTCGGAAGGAACCTGAGAACGTGGAGTCCAAGTTGAGTGGAATGAAGAAGCCCTGAGAGGAAGTTTCTGCGGAGCAAGCCACTTCCTCCCTGAAGGCCTGCATGCACTCCAACTGCTCGGCGGCTCCCGCGGTTGCGGAAACCGCCCACCGGGCCTCCTTAGATTTCACCGCCGGGTTCCATTTTTCGGGCCTGCCCAATTTAAGGCATGCAAGATGGTCGTCGAGGAAGTTAGGCTGAAAAGCGAGGCAGAACTCGCAGGTTGTGGTGTCATGGCTGACACCAAGACAGTAGACACAAGCGGTGTGCGGGTCCGTATGCGACATCTTCTGGCCACATGGGCATCGTTAAAATCTGCGGGAAGACTTGTCTTCCATAGTAGAGAAGCAACAGTCGCTGTCGCTAACGCAAGTAAGTCTAATTTTTGAAATGACCGAAGGTTGAGAAGTCAGGGCCTACAGAATGTGAGAGCATGATGGAGGCAACCTGAATCTTCCTGCAGAAAGGAAGATCTGGCATCATGGGGCAGAGCCGAGGATTTTACCACCCGGGTGGGAGGAGCCAGCTTGAAGATCTTCCAGCGAGCCTTAAAGGGAAAGGGACATACCAAGAAGTGCAGATGAACAACATTATCCATGTCCCTAGAACGATACTTTAGTTCTAGAATGAATATCAGAGGATATATGGGGAATATGGATAACTTCAAGAAGCTGGGGAACAGAGTTTTTCATGAGGTGATTCTTAGATTAGTTATCTTAAGAGACATTAACAATATTAGTCCCAGTCAGACACAGTATATATTATGGCTCCACTATCTAAGATAAAAGTCTGTTCACATAATGTGAACAGCCTTAATAATCCCGTGAAGCGATATAAGGTCTTGAATGTTTTTAAAAAACAGAAACCAGCTTTTTTGATGTTACAGGAAACACATTTAGAAAGGAACACCAAAAATTACAGAAGTTTGGCTTCTCCCATATAACAGCATCATTGTACAAGGGAGGTAAGAGATGAGGAGCCGCGGTTTTGATACGATAGTAGCTGGGACATATGAAGGAGCAGAATTAACATTAGCTAGTGTATACCTGCCACCAGGTTCCGACTCAGTTGCAGTACGGTCCATCTTTCAAAAGGTTACTGAGCACTGTAGAGGAGTACTACTAATAGGGGACCATAATTTTGCATATGATAGATTAGACACCTCTAACACCAAATCACATAGGAAATCTAGTGCTCAGAGAGGAGCCCACATATACATAAGAGAGAGTAGGTGGATAGATGTATGTCGGTTTATGAACCCTCATGATCCAGCATATACTCATTATTTGGCACGACATAAAACTTGTGCCCGCATAGATTTTTTTCACATATCAGAGGAACATCGATATCGTATACACAAATGTGATATAGACCCCTCCACCCTGTAAGACCACTCTATTCTGACAATCCAATTGGAACTGGAATCAGAGAAGAAAACCACTCTGGAAGTTTAACAACTTCTTGTTGAACCTCCCGGAATTCTGGGAATTAGCAGAGGACCGTATAAAACAAATACTGCAGGAAAATGGAACAGAGGAAGTAGCCACCCATACATTATGGGACACCTTAAAGACAGTCCTTAGGGGCAACATAACATTTGCAGTGATGTATAAGAGACGGCAAGCCTCACAATTAATTACATTACAAGAGCAATTAAGGGGGATTGGTGCACCAGCATGCATTTGGAGATGTGGGAGTGTTGCCCCGATTGAAGCAACTAAGCAGAGGATTCAACATTTAATTAATGTTTAAATGGAACAAGCCCTTCAATTCCTTCGGCAAAAATACTTCCGAGGGGGGTCCTCGAGCTACCCGCTTACTGGCACATCACCTCCGACAGAAACAAACCCAGTCACTTATTACCCAGATCAAGGTACCAGGGACAGGTGGTGTGGAACAGCAACCAGCATGTATAGCTACGGCGTTCACTCAATATTATCGAACACTTTATACACTGGAACACCAGACAGACACTTGGGGGTGGGGGGGGGATGGTGGGATCGTCCTTTAGAGCAGTTAAATCTTCCTACCCTTATACATGACCAAAGAGAGCATTTAGACTCCTCCATATCACAACTAGAATTGGGGATGGTAATTAAGAACCTCAAAGCAAATAAAAGCCCAGGACCTGATGGATATACAGGTGAATTTTATAAGCAATTTCATGAATATTTATTACCCACGCTGCAATCAGCCTGTCAGTGGGGTTTGGAGGGAGGAGGAACACCAATTACCTGGAGATATCCCACCATTTCCAGTATCTGAAAACCTGGGAAGGGTCATTTAATCTGCTCCTCATATAGACCTATCTCCGTGCTCAATACTGATTACAAGATATTTACCACGGTGATAGCACAGAGACTAGAAGCATTATTACCTCCCCTTGTGAACAGTGACCAGTGTGGATTCATTCCGACTCGACAGGCCCAGGATAACATTTAAAAGACCCAACATCTCATTTACCATGCCGCCCGGTCAAACTCCCCTCACCTTTTTTTTTTTTAAGTTTAGATGTCAAGAAGGCCTTCGACCAGGTGGTGTGGCCTTTTTTAGAAGCCACTCTAGAAAGGATGGAATTCTCCATAAAGTTTGTGAAAATAAGTCAAGCTATATACACTAGACCTATGGCATATATAAAATTCAACGGTTCAGTGTCTGGCCCAATCCCTTTGATGCAGGGCACTAGATAGGGATGGCGTCTCTCCCCTCTGTTGTTCGCCTTCTATCTGGAGCCCTTAGCGCAGGCTATTCACCAGAACACTGGAAAAGAGGAGTGGGAGAGGGGGAAAACCAACATAAACTGGCCTTATATGCGGATTACCTCCTTCTATACATAGCAGACCTGGAGAAGTCACTTCCACAACTCTGGAAGATAAGAGAGGAATTTAGTACACTGGCAGGTTATAAGGTAAACTCTAATAAAATGGAGGCTATGAGAATCAATTACTCTCCTTCCCTTTGTATAAGAAAGAGCTTCCCCTTTAAATGGGCTCTAACACAAACTGAATATTTGGGAGTACAACTGATGTTGGATAACTCCAAATTCAGAGATATAAATGATGTCCCATTAAGTGGTCGGATTACCCAGGACCTAGAGAGGTGGAGGACCCTGCCCCTTCCACCAATTCAAAACGTGGAGGCGGTGAGAATGAATCTGTTGCCCCATTTCCTTTATTTAGCACGAACACTACCAATGCCTCTCCCATCTGGCATGCTCAGGGAGATGAATAAGCAAATCTCCTGCCATATTTGGGATAAACAAAGACCTAGAGTATGTTACTCGACCATGCATCTACCCAACACTCAAGGGGGGGTTGGCCTTACCAGATTTTGAAAGTTATTACACAGCCGCACAGCTTAGGATAATACTTTAATGGCTTCAAAATACATACCAGGCAAAGTGGAAAGAACTAGCTAGAAAAAAGAGAAGAAGACCTATTTAATATCAATAAGATATTGTTACAGTATCCAAACCTACCATTAGAAGACATAACTGAAAATCCTTTCACATTAAATACTCTGCGGGTTTGGAGATCTTTTCTAAATTCTAAGCATCTATCTAGGGATAGATACCTCTTTTTACGCCCTTCTTTATCATAAACCGTTTACACCCGCATATCTGGATATTGGTTTCCGCACATGGGAACGAATAGGCCTGCATATAGTGACCCAGTTTCTTGAGAGGGAAACTGTACTTTCATTCGAAAACCTAGCAGACAGATGTCCCCTTAGGGAACAGGACAGATTCCAAGCCCTACAGGTAACAAATTTCATTAAGGGACAGATCAGGGAAGAGGAGAGGAAGGGAGGCCACAGCCTCAAATCATTGATATTCAGCTTGCATTAGAGGGCAATGCCCCACATGATTATGTATCTGTACAAAGGAGTGACTTCGTGTAGGGGTATAGCATTACAAAAATTCAGGGCTTCCTGGGAGACAGATCTGGAGATCTCCCTGACGGAGGATCAGTGGGTCAGGCACCTCCACTACCTGCACTCGGGGGCTTGGCATCTCCCTCCTGGAAGCTGATGATAAGGTACTTTAGAACACCTGTTATCCAGGCTAAATACTTACCAGGAGGAGAGGCCACATGCTGGAGGAAATGTGGTAGTAAGAGAGCCACACATGGTCACGTCTTCTGGCATTGTCCAGGTCTGAGGTCATATTTGACAGACCTCACAGAAGCACTAACATTAATTTTCACAGGGGGATGTACAGCTTAATCCACACTTGTTTTTTTTCTCCGCTTATCCTCCCACATGTAGAGATTCTAATACATGTAAACTGTTGACTATCTGCCTTTTAACAGCAAAGAAAGTGATAACCAAGAATTGGTTTTCACCTGCTCCTTTAGATCTGGCTCAATGGCATGAGATAATGATACAAGTATACAGAATGGAGCAACTGACAGCGATACTCAATAAAAATAAGGAGGTATTTGAAATAATCTGTAGGAAATGGGTATTGTATATAACACCACTGAAACCAGACTTTGTTCCATGAACTCACCAGTTAGAAACAGAAATCCATTAACTCTTAAGTCGAACACACTCATTACCCTGAATGAATCAACTTAGGAAACTTGTGAAATAACTATCCCAGTTATGAATTTTTATTTAAGAGATATGAACTAGGGCAATTCATGTATGTTTTTTTTTCCTTTTCTATTCCTTCGGTTTACTATATAACAATGTCAGGTCTAGTTGATTGTTAAATTATGGTTAAGTAACTGTTATTGTTGAATTGATGTCATATTTGATGTCTTTTGTAATGCTCTAATGAAAAATTCCAATAAAACAAAGTTTTAAACAAAAAGAAACTCTTCTCCAAAGAATAGGGGATCAGGATGTGAAAACTGAGGCGGCCACTAAAACCAGAGCATTGGCAGAATCACAGGCTACCACAGCACTAACAACCACGACCAAACTGGTACACGAAAACACTAATCTGCGTTATAGGTTGGAGGCCCTAGAAAACGCCAACAGAGCCTCCAATGTGCGAATGCTTGGCCTACCGGAGGATCTTGAAGAACCAGATCCTTTAATTTTTCTTAAGCAGTGGCTGCCTAATGCACTAAATCTGCCTCTGGACTTGGCATCCCACTTAAATAAAGCTTACTGGATTTCTCCACGGATGGCGACGTCCCAGCAGGGCTTGCCTAGGACTGTTCTGCTGGTGACGAACATAGTTACTACCAGAGACACCATACTACAGGCGGCAAGGTGAGCGGATTGTCTGATTTACCAGGGGCACACAATACACATGTTCCCTGATCTCTCCTTTGCCACTCAATCTCGCCACAAGAAATCTGACAAGAGTTCGAGCGAAACTCCATAGCTCGGGAATCTTTCACACTCTGCTTATGTCAGCCCGCCTTCATATCTTTTATGGGGGCCACACATATCAGTTCACAGATCCCGAGGAAGCTAGTCACTGGGCCCAACAGATTGAAAAGGAATTTGCTGCTGCTCGGAGGGAGGAGGAATCGGATCCCCAGTCAAGTGAAGAAGAGACCTGAAGTGGCAAGAGGTCTTGGGTCTTTCCGACTCATTCAGTATACTAACATACTATTTGCCAGCAGATTAGGCCTTACGGTCTATCGAGTCTGCTCGAACCTTAGATCCTTAGTTGGGTGCCGAGGCCCTCCCATCCCTTGTGCTCCAGAAACCCCTATCATCCATCCCCACCCCCCTGGGACAGGCCATCATCTGATACATCCACTTTCTGTGTCTGTCCCACCCTCTCTTGAAGTCCTCCACTGTGGATCTCTGAACCAGCTCGCCAGGCAGTGCATTCCAAGGGTCCACCACCCTCTCAGTGAAAAACCTCCTCCTCTTTTCCTCACCTTCCCCTTCCAACTTCAAACCATGCCCTCTGGTGATACCTCCCTGCTTTAGTCTAAAGATCCTCCATGTTTACCTATTTATTCCCTTGAGGTACTTGAAGACCTCAATCATGTTCCCCTGTCTCTCCTCTCCTCCAATGAAAACAGGCAGAGCTCCTCAAGTCTGTCCTCATATGTCAAATCCCCTAGCCTCGTATCATCTTAGTTGCCCTCCTCTGTACCCTCTCCAGGAGCTGTATGTCCCTCTTCAAGTGTCGCTCCAGTACTGCACACAGTACTCAAGGTGTGGTCTAACCAGTCCATTGTACAGCGGCAGAATCACTTCCTTGCTCCTAGAGGTGATCCCCCTACGATGCATCCCAACATCCTGTTTGCCTTGCTAGCTCTACTGCACTGCTCAGAGTTATTCATACATGCATCCACCATGACCCCTAGGTCTTTTTCCCTCATTGAGGCCTCCAGCCTCCCTCCCAGGGTGTATCTGTGTTTAGGTTTCCTACCAAGATGCAACACCTTGCACTTGGTGATATTGAAATTTAATTTTCATGTGTGAGCCCAGCTTTCCAGGGTGTCCAGGTCCCTTGCAGGGCCAACCTCCCTCTTCCCTCAACTACTGCTCCCATGTTGGAGTCATCCGCTAAGAGACTCATTTCACACCCTATACCTCCCTGATGTCAGATATGTATGCATTAAACAGGATGGGACCCAGGACCGAGCCCTGGGTACCCACTACCAACCTCTCTGGGGTTGAGAGCTCCCACAGACCACTACTCTCTGGGTGCGTCCAGCTAGCCAGTTTCAATCCATCTGACCATCAAAGGGCCTACTCCCAACCCCATCAGTTTCTCCACCAGACCATTGTGGGGACAGAGTCAAACGCCTTGCTGAAGTCCAAGAATAATATATCCACAGGCTTTCCCTGTCCAGTTCTGATGTTACCCATTCAGAGAACTCCACAAGGTTGGTTTGACATGATCTACCTGGCACAAACCCATGTTGCCGACTATCCAGACCTCCCACCTCCTCCAAGTACACCCCCAATCGTTCCTTTAGTATACTCTCCATTAATTTTCCCACCACCGAGGTCAAACTGATGGGTCTATAGTTAGCGGGTACTTCCCTCGACCCCCCTTTATGGATTGGCACCACATGTGCCTCTTGCCAATCCCTAGGTACCCTTCCTGTCTCAAGTGACTTGTTGAAGAGTTCCGCCAGGGGTGCAGCCAGTATGTCCGCCAATTCCCATAGTACTCTCGGATGAATGCCATCCGGCCCAGGAGATTTGTCTTTCTTTAGGGCCTTGAGGGCTAACCACACCCTTTTGGCGGAGATAGCATCATCCGTCCCCTCCACCTTACTGGCCTTTTTATCCTTATCCAGATGTGACACCCTGGGTACCGCTTCCCTCCTTTGCTCCATTTCTGTTGCCTCCGATCCCACTTTACTGCCGCTTCTATCCCCTCGTGCCTTGTTTTGTAGATATCCCATCCTCCCTAGTGAACACAGAGGCAAAGTACCGCAAATACCTCTGCCTGGTCCCTCGCCTCCACCCACCCTCCTTCTGATCTCCATCTGCTGAGATGGCCTTAGTTTTCTCCGCTCCCCAATGTACCGGAAGAACCCTTTCCTCCATGTATCCCCTGTGCCAGCCGCTGCTCTTTACTGGACTTTGCTCCCCTCACCATACGGGTTACTTTTCTAGATGCAAGATGGTACATTTCCTTATCCCTATCCCCTCTCGTTGTTTTATATTTTTTGTAGGCCGCCTTCTTTTCTTTGACTGCTACCTGTACCTCACTGGACCACCAGCATGGTTTATGTGACCTTGCTCCCTTAGGTTTCAACTTAGCGCAGATCCTGACTGCCTCATGAAGTCCCCGTTTTATGACCTCCCATCTCCTTTCCACACTTGTCATTGATGTAATCCCCTTCAAGTGATCCTTGAGAATATTTCCCATGCCCACAAAGTCTGCCCCCCTGAAGTCCACTGCCAGTGTCCAAGATCTCACCCCCCCCATGCTTATTTGAAACCAGACAGTATTGTGGTCGCTCCCAGTCAGGGGGGTCCTGTACAACCATGTCCCTTACCAGATCCCCATCTGCCAGAACCACGTCCAGGACATGCCCCTCCCTTGTGGGCTCCATCACATGCTGTGTTAAGAACACATCCTGGAAGCCGTCCAGCAGCCCTGCTCCTATAATAAGAACTGACAAGTCAGTTTGTTTGCTGGACTTAAAAGTTTTATTTTCGAAAGGGCTGTAATCATTAATGCCATTAAGTGCTATAGTTTACTGTTTTATAACCTGACACTATCTTGTTCCTCACAAAAGACTGAAAAGAACACATCTTACTTGATAATGTAAGTATCAAATAATTTAGTTTAATTAGCAGATAAACAGCTATACTCTTGTTGCCAAATACATGTATGTTGAATCACTAAAATGTTTGGGGAATATCTCTGGAGAGGGGTCATATCAGCTGTAACAGCCGTTTTCCACTTAATGACTGGACTCACTATATAAAGACTGTCCTCTAAACTCTTGTACGGTGTAGCTTCTGGACATATATTTTGTTGTGGTTTATTGGTATACTCCTCATTTTTTGTACTATGGGATGGATCTAATGTTAATTATGATGTCTGGCATATGTGCATGTAATGTTTCTTATGCTTTTAAGAAATATAATAAAAATAAAGTAAAAAAAAATAGTCCTCATCACAGAATTCTGCACTCTGTTCCAGTGAACCGGGAACAGAGGCAGAACCAGAGGTTTGAACTGCTGTCTGTGCCTGTAGACACTTTTCAACCGGAACTGGAGTCCCATGTTGCAGCGACTCTATAATTCTGACTGCATTCGCAATCTCTTCAGCGGTTGGAACCGTGGTTTTTCTTGGTTGCAGTTCCTGCGCTGCATGCTTTTCCTTTTTCTTTTTTTCTTTTGCCTGCAGTTGCCGGTTCAGAGGCTGTATCCACAGCGCGTTTTCCCTGAGGAACTATTGCTCTTGTCAGAGAGCTGTTCCTCCAGTTCCTTTTGAGGAGAAGCCAGTTTGTTTAAGGCCAAGTCAGCGGCTTTTTCAGACATCTTTTCCTGCAGTCTTTTAAGCTGCCTCTCAAGTGCAGACTTTGGAAAATTTTTACAAATCTCACAATCTGCCTTCAGGTGGTCAAACCCCAGGTAAACTACACAAATCAAATGAGGATCAGCCTTAGCAAATGGTTCCCCACACTCGGTACAATGCTGAAAACCTGTAGGGCCCGTTCTTTTCGTGGTTTTCTGTGGCATCTAGCCAATAAACCCTTGCTTTAATTTTTGTTCCTTTTTTCGGTTGGATTTAAAACCGAAAGAATCGAGAGTTACCCCAGTTAAATAATATTTAAAACAATGCGACTTACTAGGTAAGTCAAGACAGGCAAAAACTACTGAAGATCACTTCAGGAAACAGTAACAGATATCTGTTAACTTGCCCAATAAACACTAAATCTAGACTAAGACTACCTGTGTACCAAGGACAGTGCTTTAAAAATCGAAAGAAATAAATGGTACTATCTAAAACCGATGAAAATAAATTTTCTTCAAGCAAGTGAAGGAGAGCTCTCCGGAGACATCATACTGAGGCAAGCGGAGTAAAGAATGTGACGGTTGCAGAAAGTGCAGAGGTGAAAACCAAGCTCAAGCCTAGCATTCCACTATTTGCAGGTTCTATTAACCATTTCTGCTCCAGGGCAGTCCTATGGTGAGACCATACTGCATTTGTCAGAATACAGTAAGATTTCCTGTGGTTTGAAGCTATAGTTCCTGCACTGTCCAACATAACTAGGACGTGCTAGATGCAGTCTGATCTGGAAAATCAGCATCACTTTGAAAACCACTCGCATATCGACAATGTTAATAGGCAGCATCATTTACACGAGGCTCCAGGTCCTCTGTGCTGTGGCTGCACAGAGAACTGTTCCCCTGCCCGTGAGGCTGGCATCTGTCATGAGCATAATCCTTTCAGCACTCTTTAATAAGATCCTTTGTTAAGATTTATGAGCACTGCCCACTATCTGAGGGATGATCTCACCCAGGCCGTGAGATTCCAAAGCTTCAGGAGATTAAGATGAAATTGGCAAGAATGGAGCCTGGCCCACTGGACCAGATCAATGCTTGCTGCCATCAAACCCTAGGATGTGAGTAATAGTCCTTGCAGGCGCTGCAAGTTTGTGTCCGAGTCTCTCATATGCTTTGTGAGGTTCTGTATCCTGTCTACCATGAAGGATGCCTATCCTTTGGCGTATAAAATGCTTCCCCGAGGTGCTGTATGCATTGGGTTGGCTGCAGGGTGCTCTTGCTGTGGTTTATTATCCAGCCATGATACTGCATGGTTCTGATGACCTCAGATAATGCTTCCTGAGCTGTGCTCAGAGATTGAGCCCACATGAGCAAATCTTCCAGATATGGATGTGAGCTGATAGCACCAACATAACTTTCACATATGCCCTCAGAGTTGTGGACAACCCTTAGGGCAGCGCCATGTATTCAAAGACCTGGCCTTGAATGCCGAAGTGGAGGAATTGGCAGTATGCCAGCTGAATAGGGATGTGCAACTTGTATATAGAGCACCCAGTGGTTTGTAGTTATTTTTGTCCTCCAGTGGGCAAATGGCAGCAGTCTTGTTCCCAGGGGGTGCTCTGGACTGGGGATGAGTTGAATCTCAGTATGATCAGTTGTCCTTATAGTCTCTGGTGTCTGTGTGTCCCCCTCTGCACTGACCCCTGCTGTTGTAGCGAAAGGATCCTTGGTTGACAGAGTTGAGTGCCTTATTCTGAAAGAAGCTAAACTGGCATCCCTGGTGGTACTGAGGCGCATCTCGAATAAAGCACCAGCCTGCAGGTTTCCTGTCCTGTGGCAGTACCATTTTTGAGTCTCAGACTTGTTTAATTATAGCCTCATGTTTTGGTTCAAAGAGGAGGTCCCCTTAAAAAGGCATATTTCTAAGGGATGCCTTTGATGAGCTGTCTGCTGACAACTGGGATGGAGACAGTGAGCCTTTCTAGCCATTACTGAATACAGATCTGACTTAGCAGAAAACTGCTGTAAATCAGAGAAGGTGTCTGCTAAGAAGGCTGTTCTCATGGAAAAGTAGTAAGACATGCGGCCTACCACTATAGAATCGTGTGGGGATCAAAGGATACCACTGTTAACCAAAACATCATTGCTCAGGCCATGTAAGCTGATGTTAACTATGCTCCTGCTACCTCATATGTTTTTCTCATTACTGACTCCACTTTCTTATCTAGTGAATCTTTAATAGCTGCTGCCCACCGAAGCAATACAATAGTTTCATTTGTGGCTGCAGAAATAGGCGTGTTGACTCTTGGAATTGTTTACCATGCCTTTGCAGCCTTGTTTATGTTGTAGGTTCTTGTAAGTCTCAACACAAGATGTTCTTGTCTGTGTGGGACCATTCTGTGGCAGCGATGTCTTTGGCTGTGTCACATACCAGGAACAGCTTCTCTTTCTGGCCACTCTTTTTAAGGGATCAGTCTTCCTTTTGGCTTCCTGCTGCGGTTCATACTCCATGCCCAGGGTGATGCAAGTCTGTATCATGACAGTGCTAAGATGTTCTCAGTCAAAAACTCTGCCTGCTGCGTCTCCTTCATGAAATTCATCCAAGTAGATGTACAGTATTCATCCTCTTCAACTGCCAAGTGGGCATCAGAGGTTTTGGCAGGCAAAGGTGTTGGGGATCTTTTCATAGGAGACAAGTCCTCCTTGGGTCAAGGCCTCACAAAGTCACATGAGGACCTGTGGGTCCTAGTGCAGTATGAAAAGCTGTTTTCCTTTTTTTTGGAATGTGAAGTGTACTTAGCCTCTGGGAGGATGTCCATGGCCTTGATGAGCTTGGCAACTGTAGGATTCAATACTTCTGCATCCCTTCAGGTGTGATGTGCTTCCTTGGACATGGGGGACTCGACCTTTGTAACTGAGGTGCTTCTGTGCTTGGCTGACCCTTTGTTGGAGCGAGAAGAGGTCTATGCTTCTTTGGCCTTGGAACAGGATGCTTTGATCCAGACAGGCAGTAGGTGCCAGTCACTGTGGACTGGAGACTACCTCACATCTTGGGTACTTAGGTGCCTCAAATCTTGTCTCCTTAGAGCTGCAGCTCATAGATGCCATGATGCTGCAGGGATTCACACAGATAAAAGCAGAGATAGAGATGCCAGTCAGAGCTGCTGCATTTGTGTGCCAAAAACCGATGTCCCAGAAGACTCAAAATGGCCACTGCACTCTACTGAGAGTGTGCAGGGTATACCAAGATGGTCGATCAAAACATGGACATGTGGCCTGTGCCAAGATGGCCACGATCCAACTACGCATACACGGCCTGCACCAATATGGTAACTAGTAGATTAAGTGCTGGAAAGGATTTCTAAGATGGGGCCTGTCGCACTGCACAGACGGGCACAAGAGAACACAAGCATGCATGCTTCACTCCTGGCGGAAACAATGCCTTTGAGAAGAAAAAACTACTTCAATACTACCTTTATCCAGGAGGGGTAATCTACAGCCCTTACCAGGCAAAGCAAGCGGGGTGGAATCTTCAGTGCCCCTTTCAAGGCACTGCAGCCCAGTGGGGCAACAATCCTGTAGCAAGTTGAACAGTACTGGAAAACACAGGTCCAAAGCTGAAGCAGGCTTGCAGATTTAGGCAGCACGCCATCTTCTTAAACTAAAAAAAATCCAAAAGTCTGTTTTCAGAGAAAATTAGTACAATATAACCCTGCAAAGCCAGGGGCCACCTACCATCTAGGACAGGTTATGAAAGCAGTGTATTAAACAGCTGGCATGGCATAGCAAAATGCTACGCAAAACGGGGTATTGCTAACCATTTCCAGAAATGAGTAGCATTCGACTGCTAACCGTGTTTTGAGTGAGTCCATGGCACAGTAGACAAAATGAATAAAACTATGTCATTCTAAATTTCACTAACCATTCTGTGCCAAGTACAGTGCATTTTCACAGCTGATTAGCACTCTAGCATGCAGAACTGCTAATAATTTTTTTTTTGCCTTATTTAATACCCTGTGAAAGACTGAGGAAGTCTGGGAAAGGGCATATCCTAAGACTTCTCCCACACTGATACAAACTGCCCAAGCAAGCAGGAGAGGGCAGCCTAGTCCATCTTGATACAGCAGAGGCGCACACAAGCAATAAATCTGGGTGCTGACCAAGGCCAACAAGCATTTGTCAATGCAGAATGTTTGCTTGCTGGCATTGGCATTGGTAGTGTAGGAGTTACAGAGCTGCATAATAGGAATGGCAGTGAAGTAGTGAACTGAAGCCAACCCCACCACCACCCTGTAGAGACTGACAGGCATTGGGGTGTGCCTTTGAGTTGTCAGGCATAACGGCCACGCCATTTCACCACACCCTACCTTGCAGAAACAGACAAGTATCACGGTGTGCCTTGAGGTCTTTGGCCCCTTATGCGCACCCCATTCCACCAGGAAATACAATGAGATGGGTGCGGTATCGGAGAATGGGGTGAACTTTGGGGCCAAAGAGTCCAAGGCATACCTCGATGCCTCTCAGTGGCTGCAGGGTGTGGAATGGTATGAGCATTACAGGTGAGAATCCCAAGTCACACCCTGATGCCTGTCATTCTTTACAGAATGGGGCATTATGGTCGGAAACTAACGCCGCAGGCATTCGTTGGTATTTTCACTTCAAATTTTAAACATTTTTTTTTTGTGACCCCCCACCTAGTGAACAGTGGCAATATCAGTTTGTTAGCCGAAAGCTGCTTGTGCACAGCGACTATGACATTTAGCACCACAGGTGCAAAATCACATTCCGAACAGGATGTGAAAAATGACAGCTGTACTGTTCATGGGGAGGTGTAAAAAATGGCAATGTTGAAAATCTGCAGTGAAAATATCAAAAAAACTAGTGAAGTCATGAGCGTGCATAAAAACTGTGCAACGCACACCCGTAATGTAATTAGTTTGGGGATTTTTTTTTTTTTTTTAAACAGCAGACTGTCAACACAGGCATTTTGGGACCTCCGATCATGAAAAGTGTTACTGTGATTTTCTTTATCTGTCCCGAACAATGATTTCCCACAGCAACCACGCATTTCTGTGCTGAAAGTGTGAAAACACATTTCGGCCGTGTTGTAAAAAATGACAGCTGTACTGTTCATAAGGAAGTGTGGAAAAATGCCACTGGCGAAAATTTGGACTAAAAATATTACAAAGTCGTGAACATAACGAGGGTGCGTGGAAACTGCGCAATGCTCACTTGTAACAGTCATTTTATGGACTTTTGTCACCAAATTTTCAACATAGCCATTTTAAGACCTCTGCTCATGAACAGTGTAACTGTGATTTTCTTAATCTGTCCCAAACATTGCTTTCGCACACCGACTGCACCATTATGCGCTACATGTGTGGAAATCCATTTTGGGCGAGATGTGAAAAATGGCAGCTGTACTGCTCATAAGGAGGTGTAATAAAATGGCAATGTTGAAAATCTGGCTAGCAAATATTAAAAATTCACAAACTTGCAAATGTGCATAGGAACTGCGCAACGTGCGCTCCTAAAACAGTCATTTTTAGGAATTTTTTCACTAAATTTTCAACATAGCCATTTTAATACCTCTGCTCATGAACAGTGTCACTGTGATTTTCTTAATCTATCCCAAACATTGATTGCGCACACCGAATGCGCCATTGTGCGCTACATGCAAGGAAACATAATTTTGGGCGACATGTGAAAAATGACAGCTGTACTGCTCATAAGGAGGTGTGGTAAAATGGCAATGTTGAAAATCCAGAGTGCAAATATTAAAAATTCGCGAAATTACAAGCATGCATAGGAACTGCACAACGCACGCTCATGAAACAGTAATTTTAAGGAAATTTTTCACCAAATTTGCAACATAGGCTTTTTGAGAGCCCACCTTATAAACACTGGCACTGTCATGTAGTTAATCGATCCCGAAAGGTGATCTCGTGCAGTGACTGCGAAATCACCCTTCGGGCCAGAGTACTGCCATGACAGTTAAAGAATTCATGAGGAGGGGGTCCCAAAAACCATATGTTGAAAATTTGGTGCCATAATTCCAAAAAAATGCCTGAGATATGCATTAAAGTTGAAAAAAACGTATTATTGCATTATACAGCTTACTGGCATTTCCTCAGTTTGCGGTCGGCTTTGAAGAGTTGAGACGTGTTCCCGGTCCACCGAAGATCACTGCGCCGAGCTCTGGAGGTAAGTATGGGGTGATGGGGGTGTGGAGAGGCAGGGTGCGCAGTGGGTGGGCTGAGAGACCGCTGAGGGAACGTTTTCTTGCTTACAGGTTTTTTTTTGTTTTTTTTAAGGAAGACGACGCGGGACATTTGCCATGCTGGGGTGGGCTCCCAGCATGGCAGCTGGAAGGCTGTTTGGGGCTGGAGCCGACGGGGATTGGGCACCCCCATCGCCATACGGACTTGTGCCACACTGGAGTGGGGTCCCAGCGGGAGCTGTAAGGTTGTTTTGGTGGGGGCCCTGAAGCCAACGGAGGACTGGGCACCCCGCCGGCCATACGGACGCTGCCACGCTGGGGTGGGCTCCAGCGGGCAGCTGGAAAGCTTTTTGGGGGCATGGAGCCAACAGGGATTGGGCACCCCCGTCGGCCATACAGCATGTGCGGGGGGTGCATGAGCACGCAATATGTGTGCCTGCATGCGTGTTGAAGGGTAGAGCGCTGCTCATTGAAACAGAGCTCTCCCTTTCAACTGTACAGCACTGCATTTTCAACTGCTGTCATAGACAGCTGCAGCGCTGATTGGAGAACTGCAACCGCACCTGCAAACACACTGACTAAATTGGAAGAGGGCTGCCACACCTCCGAAAACTCGGATGATGGCACTATGTTTCTTGCACATGAGTGCAAGCAAACATAAAAAGCATGAAACAGGTTGCAAACAACATATTCCATTTGCTGCATCTACTGCTCACTGCACCAGAGTCTACACATACCAACCCAAACCTATTATCTCCATGCCCTGCTACCTCAGTTCTCTACTTACCCATTCTCTGCCATCTTACGCTCTCAGAAGCTACAACTCTTGTTCTTCCTCCCTTCTCCTAAGGGCTCTGCTGGACAGCTGCTTTCTCTTATAGACTTCCACATCTCTGGTCTAACCATCATCTTTCCTCAAAGATCTTCCTCATCCCCGACAACTTTCAAACTCACTCTCTCCATACTCATATATGTTGTTGTACCTAATCGTTCTATCCACTCTTCCAATGTCCCCATTCCCTAGACCCTTGACTCCATGTAGGCAGTCTGTTACCTGCTGCTATTTGCACATCTAGAGTAAACACAAAAAATCCAACACTCACTACCTCTATGTAGATGAAGATGCCGCTCCTTTCATTTAAAGTGAAAAAAAAGTGTCATTTTTATTCAGTACCAACAGAACAAGATAAAAGTACACCCTGATGCATTTCGGAATACTTTTCTTTATCAGAAGGCCTTCTGAAACATGTCAAGACATATTTTTTAGGGCCTTCTGATAAAGATGGAGCATCTTTTTATCTACATGGGGTGGTGAGTGCTGTGTTTTTTTGTGTTTACTCTGGCTAGGTTTATCCTCAGCATTCCAACCTAGTGCTGTATTCTGCACATCTGTTAAGAATCACTGCATATTGACTGCTGTTTCACTGCTGACTGTCTGTACTTATTATTTGCTGTATTCATCTCCAATGTAGCCCTCTCCCACCACACACCTGGAATCGAGCAGTGTATAGCTCAGTGTGCCATTCCTGGCCGAAACATTTAAATAAATCACTGTATGCGGACTGACAGGCTTTTGACTAAACAGAATGCCTTTGTTCTGTACAGGAGAGACAGGCAGAGAGAGAGAGAACTGGGATGGGAGAGGGAGAAGAGTGACAGGCAGTGAAATTATGTCCTCATCACAGAGGCCACATATCGGGCACAGATGATCGGACAAAAAAGAAAAGGTTAAAAAAAAGGACTTGTTACAATCCAGCAAGATGGGCTCAGACAATCTCCAGAGTTCTTTCATCTCAGATTTAGAACTTTCTGTTGCAGAGTAACCAGAACCTGCTTCCACCTCTCATCATGGGGGCATCTCCAACTTCATTAAACATGTAAAGGAGGCGTTAAGGTGGAGCCAATGCCCCGCTGATGAGACAGAGTACCCAGCACAAGGTAGCCTCAACAAGGCAGTCCTCTCATGTCAGCTATCACGCATATCACACTAAGCAGCATGAAACACTCGCCACCCATATAACAACACCCAGGGTCACCAAGTAGATCACTGTAACAGCAGATCTTCAAAAGAAGCTCCTCCATTGAGCCACACCTTTGGAACTGTAAGCAGTCGGCGTCACGACCACTCGGACATGTTCGATAGCCAGGGACCACCCACGATGACAACACCTGTGCCTATATAATCATGGTCGGCCCCACTGCTCCTCAGTTCCTCGCAGGAGTTAAGCTTGGAGGGCCTCTTACTGTGAGGAAATCGGAGACCAGACCAGTACCAGGCACACAAGGAGAGGCATGGGACTGAAAATACAGTACAGTGGTCCCTCTCTATAACAAATATGTCTGGAGCCAGCTGAGGTGTTCACTACAGAGGTGTGTTATATGACTACCTGGGGAACAATGGCAGCCATCAAATGTGTTCTTTATAACAGGGGTTTGTCATAGAGGGGTTCTTTATAGCAAGAAAGCACTGTGTGTGTGTGTGTTATATATATATATATATATATATATATATATAGAGAGAGAGAGAGAATAATGGATGGGGAAGGGGTTGATATGAGAATGTAATGCACTCCCGAGTTGTGGGATGCTACATAAACCCAGAGGGCGAAGCCCGAGGGGTTTATCAAACATCCCACAATGAGGGTGTGCATTAAATTCTCATATGAAGCACCCTCCCCATCTTTTATTTTTTATAACAACAGGCCAGCAATTTTTCTCCAGCAGTTTATGAGACTGTTTGGCCCCGCACACATACAGAATGTTGGCCAATGAGGCAGCAGCATAGTTTAACTGGCATGGCTCATGAATGTCATAACAACCAGCCGGTTGTTATGGAAAATATCAACCTGGTCAGTACATTGAGAGAAATTGCTGACCAGTTATTATATATATGTGTGTGTGTGTATCTATATATATCATATATATATATATATATATATATATATATATATATATATATATCTATATATATACACACATACATACATACACATACACACACACACACACACACACACATATATACACACACACACACAAGGCACTTACAGACACCTCCAAACAGGGCAGTGGACAAACCTGCCAGCTTACACCTCAGAAAAGGGGAAGGGAAAGTGGACTGTAAATGTATGAACATACTACCTAGATTCTTATATTTAGCTCAGATCCTCCCAGTAACACCTTCAAAACAGTTCAGATACTGGGACCAGTTAATTTCTCAATTCCTATAGGAAGAAACTAGACCCCGCATGAGATATACCACCCTTCAACTTCCGAAAGCAAAGGGAAGCCTTGCCCTCTCGGATTTAGAGCGATACTACCAAGCAGCTCAAATCTGGCCCACCCTTTATTGGTTTTCTGCCACTCATGCTGCTCTGTGGAAATCACTGGAGATGAGGGAAGAGGCTTTACTGCCGATTTCCAAAATGGTTCTGTAGCCAAGTCCCCCGGCTCTCTCTAGAGACAGGGTTGATGAATTTACATGCACCATCTTTTTGCACTAGTAAAAGGCCCTCCACTACCCTTCTACACAACCATACATATTCCAGATTACTACTTCTAGCCCAAAGTTCCAGCCAGCCCAATTAGGCCATATCTATATAAAGTGGGAACAAGGGGGCTCTACTTACCCGCCCACTGTTTGCAGGGAATGGAGCCCATGGATCCCCGGGCTCTAGCCGAAAAGTATAGCCTACGAGCATCAGATTATCACCGATATTTACAACTGAAGGCATATATATGTCAGGCTAGAAAAAAACATGCCCTTCTAATAGACCCATTCCAGCTCTCATTTTGATGGTTCTGCAAACTCTGGCAGGAGCTCCGAAGACTTTCTTAACCTCCCAGATCTATGTGGCCTTATCAGCCCTGGAGAATACTTCCACAGAATATACCAGGGTAAAATTGCATCAAGATTTGGGTACAGGCTAAAATAGAGGCGCTGGAGAATGCCCACTGACAAGCAAATATCCGCATTGTCGGATTTCCACCACGGCTTGCAGGGAGATCAGAGCTGTTGTCGGTGGTTCATCGTCTGATTTTCACAGACTTAAGCCTGCTACCCGAGGACTCAAGGATCTCAATTACGAAGGCCTTTGCAATCCCTATTCAGGCCAAACCACGGACCCCTGTTAAGGAGCGCCCTCTTACAGCTTTAGTGACGCTCTCTAACCCAGAGGCCAGGATTCCATTGCTGCAAGCGGAAGAGCGAGTGGAGGAAGATGACTGAAACTCGGATACCAATGACTGACTGAATAATATCTTATAAGGGATTTTACCTCTCATTTTTGGGACTTTCTTAGCCTATTTAACAGATCTTCATTCACTGTTATAATGCCTTTGAGTATATTACTTCTGATGTAATCGGTCATGATTATATTATAACCCATGTGAACAAACTCTTATGATTTCCTTAATGCTGTTTATGCATATTACCATTTTCTCATGATGAGGTCTAGTATATTATGGAGCAAAGCAAGTGCCACTCAATTGGTGGACTATTTTATAAAAGATCTTGTTGTCAGCCTGTATCCCTACTGGCCATCTGGTACAAGTTTAGAGGTAGGGGAGCAATTCAACATAGTTGAGCCCAGGATGTCTATTGATTTTCCTTGTCGACCTCTAACGCAAGAAGATCAGTCTCCCACCTTAAACTTTCTATCCTACGAAGGGCAAGAAATATTGGCTGATGTCCTGCAAGTGATAGGAAAGGTGAGAGTGGACATTGCTACAATATTATCATGCTTAACTTTTACTCCTCTGAAGACCCTAGTATACCGGCTGCAATTAAGGACATTTATTTACGCCTATAAACTCTGTTTAGCACATATCTTGTATTTTGCTTACCTGCTGTAAAGGTTGTTTACTTTCATTGGTATTTTGTAACTACGGTATATGTTGTATTTTATTAAATGCTATAAATAAAGAATACATTTAAAAAAAAAAAAAAAAAGATTTGGGTACAGAAATTACCCCTCAACACTGGGAAAAATACCTTACATATAGTCATAAACCTACTCACTCCTATATGTGGAAGGAGTTTTCCTGGAAGGGCATAACTCACTTTTGCACATCATCCCTCCAAGCCAAATACAATACTAGTGTCCCTCTCACACTGTTGGAGGGGATGCAGAAAAACTAAAATGAGCTAGGCACATGTCTTTGCGTTTTGCCCAAGACTTCAGACGTCTTGGGTATCAGTGCAAATGGAACTGAGGGAACTTTCTGAACCCTCCCTGGTAGTTACCCCCCAAGTTAATCTCGTTTTTTGACATACCAGGGAGCCCTCAGATCCCCTTCCACTAGGAAACGCCTTACTATCTGCCTGTTAGCAACCAGGAAAATTATTACAAAATACTGGCTCACTGATAAAGTACCATCAACGCAGTTATGATACAAGTTAATGATTGATATTTATGAAATGGAGAAACTAAGCAGGAAAGTATCACAGACGCTTCAGCAATCCAAAATCTTATGGAGAAAATGGGTAATACAGTATATACGTAATGAAAACTTGTACTGACTTTGTACCACGAAAGTACCGTGTTAAGGGCAGCCCATGTGTCTATGGAATCCAGGGGTGCACTGTATTTATTTATTTATTTATTATTTTTTTGTCTGGGATTACAAAGTACCTTTGAGCCAAGGCTCTTTTACAAAGGTTCCACGTCATGCTGGTTACAGGGTAACAGACACTAACACATAAAACAGTTACAGGTACATGGTTTTAGACAGTAACTTTGCTTGACAAAAATCAGACTGAGCGATGAGTAACTCAAGAAACAACAGGAGGAAGAGGGCAAGAAGGGGAGAGGGCTGAGGGTAGGGGAAGGCATAGGTGTAGAGGGTCAGGGTGAGACAGCCGAGGGGCCTTGTCAGGATAGACACAGGGCAAGTGCATTAGAAGTTGCATTGGACAGGTACGTGCAAGAAGAGAGGGCAGAAACTGACACCTATAAGGTCAGAAGCAGCGTAGGGAATGAAGATGTTATGGGGTGCAAGCACAGGTGGAGGTGCCAGTTATGGAGTGGCAGAGTTTTTTTTTGAATGCTCCAAGCACTGCTGTGGATGAGGTGTCACTAGACAGCTTATTCAGCCAACTCGGAGCCCTGTATGTAAACGACCTTTGGCCTTGGGACGTGCGGCAGCGGGGGATCTGAAGGATTTGGGGCTTAGGGCTCCTGGTGTTGCGGTTGATGATTTTGGGTTTGAGGAGGGTGCCGACTCCTGGTGGTGCCTTTCCCATCATGATTTTCTTAGCAGTGATGCAGGTTTGGTATTTGATTTAGTTGTTCAGTTGCAGCCAGCCTGTTTTGGAGAAGAGGTTGCAGGTGTGGGTGAAACAGTGGGAACTAGTTACGAGTCGGCAATTCTTGACACCAGATATTACTGCTGACTGTAAACTGCAGCAGTCGTTATATTTGTTGGTTCAATTGTTTTTGGAGGAAAATGCAACAAACATATTAAAAAAAAAAAAAAAAGAAAGGGGGAAGGAGGCTGGGTGTGCTGTGGGTGGCCCAATGGAGGAGATTTCTTGAAGGTCTACTATTATGTTGAGTAACTGTTCTATCTTTAATCGAGGATATCTCTTCCATTAGGCCACACTTCTGGAACAATTCCCAAGCAGTACACAAAGTACCCAGGAAGGACAGCAAAGTCTGCTATGCAATCAAGCAGAAGATCTCGCAAGACCAATGGCAGCATGTCCCCAGGACAGAATTTATAGATTGTAGTGCGTAGTGAAAGTATGCACAGTGCTCCATGTGGCAGCAGCACACGTCAGCTGCAGAAACATTCTGAAAACAGACAACAGAAGTGGCCATACCACGTGTAGAGTGGCCATACACAGCACTAGAAAATTCCTTACTGTACTTCCTATAACAGAACACAATACAGTTAGCCAGCTATTTGGACAGGCACTGTTTAGTCACGGGGCATCCTCTTTCCCAGGGGTGAATGAAACAAAAAGCTGAGAGGACTTTCTGCAATCCATAGTGCAATCATGACAGAAACATAGTGTCCTATGCCAGACCAGTAGCACAAAGGGCTGTGGCATTGGCACCTGAACTGTCATGCAACCGACCTGGGTTCAGTAACAGACCAGGGATGCTCAATGGTAGGCCAGGGTGAGGAGGACTGCGCATCCCAAAGGACTCTCTTCCTCCAGGGAAGGAGGATGATGGACTCGGTTGAGACAATGCCACCTGGGTGCCCACAGGTAGTAGGGCGCATGGAGCCATATAGGGAGGGGGCGCCTCCTGACCGGGATGCACGTACTTGCATGAGTCCACTCAGTCCATGCCCACTGGGCACCCAAGGGAGGCGAGAAAATGGTGGAAAATGCAAAGGCCGTGAGGACAGATGCTGCACTCCTTCACAAGCTCTGTACTGTCCACTGGGCTGCCCACTGCCAAACATCCTGGGGAACCTGGGAGGCTGTGGATCACTGAATGGCAGCGGGGTATAAGTCCCAGAAACAACAGGTGACAGGGCTGGGGGGAGATGCAAGGCAGAGCAGGGCCAGCTGAGTAGGAGAGGGGAAAAAGAAATGTAGTGCTCTACATACATCAAGTGTATGGGCAGTGCCGCTTTAACTATTGCTTACGCTCGGATAATACAAGGAAGAATGTACGGTAGGATTCAGTGTGCAATCAGACACCACCTTTGGAAGAAAATGAGGACTGGTATGCAAAGACACTCTCTTCTTGGGGAAATATCAAATAAGGAGGCTCATGCATCAGAGCCTGAAGCTCAGAAATCCTACAAGCAGAAGTCATGGTGACCAAAAACAGCATTTTCCATAAAAGAAAACGCATCTCACAGGTCTCAGCCGGCCCAAATGAAGCCAAACTGAAAGTGATGCCCCAAGGTGGAATCCATTTATGAATCGGGGGAAATACATGTGCACAATACCCTTCAAAAATGTACGTGACACCTCTAGATGTGCCACCAATAACCCAGTAACAGGTGCATGGAAGGCCGAAATGGCAGCCATGGACGAGTCCTGGAGAACAGAGTCAGATAAGGACAGAAGGTAGTCTAGTATAGTATTCGCAGGACAAGTAAATGGGTCCACTGAATGGGAAGCACATGTAGAGAAGCGCTTCCATTTCAAATCGGTGTGTCTTGTAGAAGGCTTTTCTAGCAACAAGCAAGACTTCAGCCACCTGGGGGAGGGAGAATCCAAAATGGGCAATGGCTACGCCTTGGAGTCATGCATACAGATGCAGTCACTGCAAGCCCAGCTGGACCAGAGACCCTTGGGCCTGTGTGACAGCAGACCTAGATAAAGGGGAGCAGAACAGGAGGTTCCACTACCAGATGCTGCAGAAGTGGTGAGACCAGAAAGGAGCCACCACTATTACGGTGGCATGCTTCACCCACAGTTTGAACAAAACCCTCTGTATGAGACGGATCAGAGAAAAAGCATGAAGGAACCTCCTTTCCCAGGAGGTGGACAATGTCTCATAAAAATAATCCAAGCCCCCGAGCAAGCGAGCAGAAACATGACAGTTTCCCATTTTCTGGGGATACGAAAAGGTCCAACTCTGGACGACCCCATCTTGCAAAGAAGTCGTGTACTATGAAGGTCAGCAGTTCCCATTCGTGCACCAGGGACCGAGACCTGCATAGCCTGTTTGCCAAGAGGTTTTGGACCTGAGAGAAACACGGCTGAAGGCCATGAGACATCACCCAGTAGCACACCCTCATAACTTCCATGCACATGGGATAACACTGAGCGCCCCCCCCTTGCTTGTTTATGAAGTGCATGACACTAACACTATCTGTTTGAATCGGCAAGGGACAGGGGCTGAGGTGCTCCTGGAAAACCTGGAGACCAAGCAGAAAAGTCCGCATCTCCAGTACACTGATAAGGAGACAGACTCTAGATCGAAGATCGGTTCAGGACCCCTAGGTCTGAATGGATCACAGGTGGGCACCCCAGCCAGACCCAGAGGCATCCGCTGTGAGGCTCTGTACGGGAGCCAGAAAAAAGAATGGAAACACTGTAATAGATTTTGGCAGCCCATCCACCATACTAGAGCACGGCAGAGAGGGAACATGACAAGGACCATTTGTTCCAGCTCATCCATCACCTGATCCCATTGTACCATAACAGTCCAATGCATTACGCACATATGGAGATAGGCAAAGGAAACGGGAATGGTGGCAGAAGCCATCAGCCCCAGGAGACCCAACATCGTCTAAGCTGTAACATGTAATTACTCCTGTGTATCAGCCGGCCTTGGGCAACAACAGCCTCTGTTCTGTCTGTAGGCAAGAAGTCACTGCCCGCTGCCAGGTCCCGCACCGCACCAATATATTTTAGGCGCTGACAAGGAATGAGTATGTATTTCGGTACATTTACCATAACACCCAGTTCCTCAAACAACTGTCTCGTTCAAGGCAATGTGTACAGAATCACTTTCTTGGACAGGGCCTTCAGAAGCCAGTCATCTAGCTATGGAAATACATAAAGCCCTTCCCTCTGGAGGGTCGCGTCCAAAAACGCTAAGCATTTGGTAAATACGCACAGTGCTGAGAATAGCCCAAAGGGCAAGACACTAACTTGATAATGGCTGCCCTCCAGCATGAAGCGGAGGTACTGCCTGTGGCACTTTTTTTTGTTTGTTTTATTTATTTCATTTGTACTCCTTACTGCCTCGGCAGAGGGGGGTACCTATGGTTCCACTTCAGCCCTTCGGTGCCCCACCATCTGCAGCTCTCGTTCTCGACCTCCTTCCCCATGGACACAACCCCAGGTCTTGACCCATCATGTACTTACCCCGCACACTGGAGAGTTCCTGGTTAGCAAGGCTGGGAGAATCTCGGTGCGTCTGGTGTGGCGTCGGCAGGCCGAGGCTTCATGCGCACTTACTGTACATATGAACAAGCCGGCAGAAGAAGGCCACTTGATCTATCAAGTCTGCTCATATTGCAGGGTCCACAGCTTGAGCTAATGTCCCTGCCCTCCCTCCCCACTCCTCCCATCCTCCCTACTCATGATCCTTACCTTCCCCATGCCTATCCCAGCCTCTCTTAAAGCTGCTCACTGTCTTTAACGAGATGACCTCTTCTGGTAGCGCATTCCAAGTGTCCACCACCCTTTCTGTGAAGAAGTGCTTCCTGACATCCCTCCTAAACCTCCCACCCCCAGCTTAAGACTGTGCCCCCTCGTGATATGGTTGCCAGTCAGCTTAAAGAGACTTTCCTTATCAACTTTATTTATCCCTTTCAAGTACCTGACTGTCCCAATCATGTACTCTCTCTCTCTCTCTCTCTCTCTCTCTCTCTCCTGTCTTCCAGGGAGTACATGTTCAGTGCCCTCAACCTCTCCTCATATGCCTTGCCCTGCTGACCTGCTATCATCTTTGTAGCCCTCCTCTGTACCTTCTCCAGCAGGTTAATGTCCTTTTTGAGGTGTGGGCACCAGTACTGAACTCCATACTCTAGATGCGGCCTTACCACTGACCTGTACAAGGGCAGTATAATCTCCTCTCTCCTACTATTGATCCTTCTAGCTATGCATCCCAGTATCTTGTTTGCCTTTGCTGCTGCGTTCTTGCACTGCGTGGAGTGCTTCAGGTCACTAATGATCATCACTCTCAGGTCCTTCTCCTCCTCTGATGCAGCTACTTGGACTCCACCCAGGTAATAATCTACACTTGAGGATTCCGTTTTCCTCCTTCCACTCCTGTAGTTCGCAAGGGTGTGCAATGACATCCAGGACATCGCAGCATGTGCACCCCCATGCTGCATGTCCCACGTCTGCACCGCTGTCCCCGCGATCTGTGCTACCGTGCACTATCCCCCCGCCACCACCAGGAGCCAGTGCTGCAGCGGCTTTGCCCCCCACCCTCCCCAGGAAAGGAGAGCTGTCCTCCACGATGTTCGATCCTCTCCTCCCCAGCCGACCCCTGGCAACCTGAGCTCGCTCCTGATCCCAGGTCGCCGGCGTGGCATGAGGTGTGGTTTCCAGCGCCTCAACCCTCAGCGCCACCAGGCCAGCTGCCTGTGGCACTTGTGAATCTTGATATGAAGGTATGCGTCCTTCACATACAGGGCACAAAGCCAGTCCTTGTTCAGTAACTGGGGGATGAGAGCCTAGAGAGACACCATTTGAAACATTTTGTATTCGATGAACAGTTTTAGGTCTTGAGGTCCAGCACAGGATGCAGATCTCATGTCCATCTGTGAACCGGAAGTATCTGGAATAGAACCCTTTGTTTTTGTTTGCTTGAGGAGGACCGGGTTTGATAACCAGCTTGGTTGTAAGCAACTGAACCTCCCCTAACAGAAGGGGCAAGTGTCCCAGAAGGTAATAAGAAGAAGGCAGAGGGTGAACTGGAGGGGTAGACTGACACTCCAGAGTATGCCCCTTTTCCATTATTTGCAGGACCCACTCGTCCATTGTGATCTTCCACTCATCCGTTGTAATCTTCCTCCACTTTCACAGATGAATGGAGATCCATACATGCACCCTAGAGGTGTGTGTGTGTGTGTATATACTTTCTCTCTCCATGAAACCTTTATCTAGATGTGATAGTGGTGGGGGGTACAAATGGGAGAACAATAACGCTGAATAAAATGGGAAACTCAAGGTCTGTGTACTGTGCAAAACACTGTATGGTAGTTTTCTATATAGAGGCTCAAGATAAAGTCCATATTTGGGGGAGGCTCGAGAGGTCTTCCATGGCTTGGGACAGGCTCACTATAACAAAGTCTGAGAATTCGGGGCCTGGGGCTCTAGAGCAGTCATGTGCATCCATTATAACCACAGAATCTGTTTCAGGCTGGGAAGAGTAATAAGGCTTAAAAGACATAGCAGGGTATGGTTTCTCAGTCTTCCTAGGCACTGCAGGCAAGGTATTAGGCCTATGCCAAGCAGTAAATGTAGCATCCTCTAAGGCAGGATATACAGAAAGAACTGCAAAGAAGGGCGCAGTGGGAACCTCCAAAAACTCCATTACTCTTTTTCTGTACCGGAGTCCTCTTCCTCAGCTCCAAATTCCATGACATTTTGGATCTGTCTGAGTAAAACCTGAAAAGAGGAATTCCCAGGAAGAGATACTGGGGTATACATTACAGAGTCCTCGCTGCAGGAAGACAGGGTACAGCTGGAAGGCAAATCCTTCTCATAGGGATCCTTACCCCTTTCATCATCCTCCAAATCCTCCTCCAGATTAAGGACCTAAAGACTGTACTCTGCCTTGGAGTCATCTGGAATTATGACAAGGGCAATCAATGGAGACAGTGACAAAAGTGGCTACTGCGACAGAGGAATGAAAGGAGTGCTTCTGGATTCCATCAGCAATGATGGTGCTGACGGGAACAGGACTGTCAACAGCATAGGCATTATCAATGGCAGAAGCAACAGAACTAGGCACTGAACTAGTTCAGAGAATGATGCCAACACAACCGTGGAGTTGATAGCACCCTGTAAAGGGCCTGGAAAAACCAACATCAAAGTGGGAGAACCCAATCACAGGGCTGTATACTGTCCATAGTAAGTATGGTAGCACAACAGCCAGACCTTGACCGTGGTGCCTCACTGATGGTTGAGGGGGCTGTAGTAGACACTGCGGGAGTGGATGACAAGGACCATTTACCTTCCTTTTCATGGAGACCTCGACCTCACTGATGAAGCAGGAGCTTTATGCTTGTGGTGATGGATGTAAGAGGAGGACTTTGATGACTACTTATCTTTGTCTTTGCCCTTAGTCCTCAACAACATCGCCAAATGCCAAGGAGTTCCTTTCCCAGAGGTGATCAAGAGAGAAAGAAGCTGGCTTGAAGTCTGTGACCTTGCCTTGAGCGTCAATGGCCTTAATGATGATGAAGGTTTCCAGAGCCTTCTTTCGGCATCTCCTTGTGGTCTGGTTGAATCCCTGGCAGATCTTGCAGGCCCTCATGTTGTGGGACAGGCCCAAAAAAGCAAACACAAACTGTGTGATCGTCATCCTTGCAGATCTTGTAACCATAGGTTCAAAATCTAAATAAAGGTTCTTTCAAAAATGACATGAAACATAGAATTTGATGGCAGAGAAGGACCACTTGGCCCACCTAGTCTGCCCATTTTCCTACCCAACAGATAAGCTGCAGATCCTAGTTAACCCACAGCTTACTTCCTCCTACCCCCCACTAGGACTGCCTTACGTCTGTTCCATGCATTCTTGAATTCCCCCACTGTTCTTGACTCCACGACCTCCTCAGGGTGGCTGTTTCACGCATCCACAACCCTCTCCGTGAAAAAATACTTCCTCACATTACCTCTGAGCCGCCCCCCCCCATCTTCAGATTGTGCCCCCTTGTTCTTGTACATCTCTTTTTCTGAAAGATGCTACGCTCTTGGACTTTATTGATTCCCTCGAGGTACTTGAAAGTTTCTATCATGTCCCTTCTCTCCCTTCTTTCCTCAAGGGTACACATATTAAGCTCCTTTAGTCTTTCTTCGTATGTCTTCTGGTGCAGACCCTGCACCATTTTGGTTGCCCTTCTCTGGACAGCCTCCACTCTGTCTATGTCTTTGCAGAGATGGGGTCTCCAGAACTGCACACAGTACTCCAGGTGGGGTCTCACCAACTGTCTGTACAGAGGGATAACAACTTCCTGTTTTCTACTACTGATGCCTCTCCCTATGCATCCCAGTATCCCCCCCAGCCTTCCTTACTGCCTTCTCACATTGCTTGTGCACCTTTAGGTCATCTGATATAATTACCCCCAGGTCCCTTTCCAATTTTACTGCTGTCAGTATCTCACCCCCCATTGTGTACTCTTCCCCTGGGTTTTTGTTTCCCAGGTGCATTACCTTGCACTTCTTTGCATTGAGTCTGAGCTGCCATACATTTGACCATTCCTCCAACCTTGCCAAGTCCCTTCTCATTCTTTCCACTCCATCTTGTGTATCTGCCCTGTTGCAGATCTTTGTGTAGTCTGCAAAGAGACTACTTTTCCTTCCAGTTCCTCTGCAATGTCACTTATAAAGACATTAAAAAGGACCAGTCCCAGTACTGAACCCTGCGGTACCCCGCTAGTAACCCTCCTTTCTTCACTGTGGACTCCATTTACTACTACCTTTTGTGTCCCGTTGTCTAGCCAATTTTTTATCCATGCTACCACCTTGGGACCCACTCCAAGACTGGCTAACTTGTGTATTAATCTTTTGTGTGGGACTGTATCAAATACCTTGCTAAAATCTAGGTAGGCCATGTCCACAGCCCCTCCCTGGTCTACTACTTTGGTCACCCAGTCAAAGAAATCTATTAGATTCATCTGACACGACCTTCCCATCGTGAATCCATGAAAGGACATAAGTCCATAAGGTAAGGTTTGGAAAATAATAAAGTTGAAGAAATGACAGTGTTGTTTCTCTGCAGGTCTAATGAGCCGTTGATAGTGGGTTAAAGAACCGAGGAGCAATGGGACTGCCCACAATTATATAGCTGCACATAGTGCATACCATCGAGAGCGGCCCCCAGCTAGCAAAAGTTACCAAGTGGTCTAGACACCGCAGACTTACAGTTCCAAAGGTGTGGCCCTATGGAGGCGATATCCTTGATGATACTATGATTGGGGGTCTTCACTCAGTGGTTCAAGGATAGCTACCCCCAAAACTAGCATCTTGTCAGATATCACAAATCAGACATGCAAGGAGACAAACTGAAAATCAGAAAGGGTGGACAGGAACTGACCCCTCCTAGCGCAAGCTAAACTACGTGAATCTTCCTCAAACTCAGACTCTTACCTGTCTGCCATCTGAGGGATAATGTAGTGTCCATTCTTGTGATCTAGAGAGAAGAAAGTTAGTTTTACTGTAACATCCGCACAACTGTAACTACGCCAGCACTTGCAAGAGGCTAGTCTCCTCTGCGGAGCTGCCACCCAGTATTTCCTCTCTTTTTATTTTTTTTTTTAATCATATCCAGTTTACCTAACAAAGAATCACTCAGATTTTCATTTGAGGTTAAAATGCCCATACTTCTCTATCAGTCTTCCAACAAATGTTGGCAAATTGTCTTTTCGGTTTAGAAAAATTAGTCTTTACAATCATACAGCAGCAAGTAATATCCACAACTTTTTTTTGTAACTTCAAGTTTATAGAGTTAAAAAGTAGTTACACAAGAACTTGCCATAACAGTAGATCTTCGAGAGGAGCTCTTCCAGCAGGCAACACCATTAGTACTAAGCCGCCAGGTGCAAGGATCACATGGAAAACTTCTAGCTAGCAGTCATTACCTGGGGACCACCCCCAACGTCAGCATACCAAAGTCCGCCAATGGTATAAAACGGATGGTCCCCCACCCAATCCTCAGTTCTCCTGCCAGAGACCCCGACATGCAGAGACTGGAGAACCAAGGAGGTTCCTCATAACCGAGAAAGGCAGCTTAACTGATATGGAGACGCAGCAAACCAGGGGAAGATGGGAGGGAAATTTGCGCCTGCTGCAAGAACTCTTCTTAAAGATCTACTGTTACGGTAAGTACTTGTGTAACTGTACTATCTTACTTCAAGGGGGCTCTTGCAGCAGGCAACACCATTAGGACCAAGTCCCAAGCAGTGAAGGAACTGATCCAATCACCTGGGAGGAGGACAGCATCAGCCATAGGGCACTCTAAGACAGTAGGCCCTGGAAGACTGCAAGATCAAAGCCAGCTCTACACCTAGAGGCAATGTCCAGACCGGAATGCTTGATGAAGGTATGGACAGAGCTCCAAGTGGCATCTGCCCAAATGTCAACAGCGGACACATTCCTAAAGGAAGCAGCTGAGGCAGCCATGCCTCTGGTAGAATGGCAAAGGCTTGTCATACTTGCTGTAGCGATAAACAATGCAATTAGCCAACCATTTAGATAAGCACTGTTTAGAAACAGGAGCCCCCTGTCTCCTGGGAGCAAACGAAACAAACAACTGATCAGTCTGTCTAACAGACAGGTGCTGTCCAGATAAAACCTAAGCACACGGTGAACATCCAGAGTATGAAGTTAAAGGAGTAGTCCGCTCAAAACTTGCAAAAAACATATGTTATGCAGAGTGTTTGATTTGTAGGTTAAGTTGTTGCGTGTCCTTCCCTCTGTCTGCTATTAAGAGTTTTTCTAAATTAGCCTACTAGCTTTAGGGTAGTTTTACGACCCCTGGAGATCTCCACCTGAGATAGCTTAATTGTATTTCTTTGTCCTAGAATGCACCTTGCCTCATGTGACAGTGATGTAGTAGAGTCCACAAATCCAGCAGAAAGCACTGCTTTACAATCAGTTCACAACAGTAGAGATGGCTATATTTTAAAATCTATAGAATTCAGCTTAGTGACTACCCTCATTGTAAAGATCTTACTGTCCTGAAGAACTTTGCTGCTGGTAATTTTTGTGCAGCCTGTAAAGCTTCCAAGATATTTAGTTTGTTTGGCATGTGTGTGCTGAATGTTGGGTTTCTGCTACATCACTGTCACATGAGACAAGATGCACTGTGGGAACAAGGAATTCAATAAAGCTGTCTAAGATGAAGATCCCCAGGGGTCGTAAAACTAGAATAAAGCTAGCAGGCTAATTTAGGAAAAAACTAATAGTCAGAGGGAAGGAAACACTAGAACTTCACATACAAATTCAAACACTCTGCACAACATTTATTTTCTGCAAGTTTTGGGTGGACCCACTCCTTTAAGGCCTCCCCTTGATTAGCGTACTACGGGGGGAAAAAAAAAACAAAAAAAACAGGCAGGTGGATGGATTGATTTAACGTGAACTCAGACACCACCTTAGGCAAAAACTTAGGATTGGTCCGCAAAAACACCCCGTCTTTGTGGAAAACTAAATAAGGCTCTTTACACATCAGAGCCTGGGGCTCTGAAATCCTCTGAGCAGAAGTAATGGCAACCAAAAATAACACTTTCCATGACAGAAAGTGGAGCTCACAGTTTGTGGCTGGATCAAAGGGAGGCAGAGTAAGTTTTTCTAAAACAAATAAATCCCATGGTGGGGGCTGGGTCCCTAATGGGAGGTTTCAAGAAAGGTGCGTGAGAGATCCAACTGGGCAATACTTTTGCCCTCAAAGGGTGCACAGTTCGAAGAGATGGCAGAAAGATGCACCTTAAGTGAGGAATAACCCAGACTGGAGTCCAAAAGGGAAAGGTGGTACTCCAAGTGCCGAGTGATGGCCCAAATGGAGAACTGCTTCCACTTCATGGCACAAGTGGCTATACTGGAAGGCTTCCTAGCAGCCACTAAAACATCTGCCACCCGGGAAGAAACTCCAAAGTGGGCAATGGCTAAGTCAGCAGGAGCCTTGCATGGAGATGTAGAGACTTGAGGTCCGGGTGGACAAGACTTCCCTGTTCCTGAGAGAGGAGGTCAGAGCACAGGGGCAAGGAAAGTGGAAGTTCCACAGCTAGTTGCTGCAACAGTGGAAACCATATCTGGCATGGCCAGTAGGAAGCGATAATGATCATCTCCGCTTCCTCCGACTGCAACATGAGAAGAACCCTCTGCAGGAGCGGAAAGGGAGGGACAGCATACAGGAACCTCCCTATCCAAGAGAGGGACAACACGTCTCACCAGAAAGCACCAGGCCCTGAATTCAGTGAGCATAAATTGGACAGTTTTGCGTTGAATTTGAATGCAAAAATGTCTAGCTCTGGATGAGCCCACCTGTCGAAGAGACCGCTCGGATGTGAACCCCCCTTGAAGAGGTTGATGGGGTTCAACCATCATTCCAGGGTTTGCCGCACAGGGATGGAGACTAAGATTAATTGCTCCAACTGTCCGTGCATTGGTCCCTTTGAACCCGAAGAGTCCACTGAGATACCCTCATGTGCAGGCGGACTAAAGGAACAGTGGCTATGGCTGCCACCATGTGCCACAGGAAGGACCTGACTAGTACTTAGCGAGATGCAGAAACCAGACAAGCCTGCGCCTGTAAGCGTTCTGCCCTGTCCTACAGGAGTTAAACCTTGCGCTGAGCTGAGTCTAGGAATGCTCCAATGTACTCAAACAATGGCTTGGCCAAAGGGAGGACTTGGGAAGGTTCAGGGTGATGCCCAGGTTCCAGAACAAGTGGAAGCTGGCCGCCATGGTCCAGATTAGCTGGTCTCCTGAGGGGGCTGTTAGTAACCAGTCGTCCAGATATGGGAAGACATAATGGCCCTGCCTCCTGAGGGCCACAGCCACTACAGCCAGGCACTTGGTAAAGACTCGGTGAGCTGAGGAAAGGCCCAATGGCAAAGCCCTGAAGTGGACCCCGTACTCCAGGTGCGGCCTCACCATGGCTTTATAAAAAGGCATCAGTACCTCCCTCCTTCTGCTTATTATGCCCCTACCAATGCATGCCAACATTCTATTTGCCTTTCCCATTGCTTAAGTTGCTTGATATCAAGATCCCCAGATCTCTCTCCTGTTTAGTTGGCTTAATTACAACACCCCCCCCCCCCAAGTGTAACATGCTAGCGGGTTCTTACATCCCATGTGCATCACTGCACACTTTTTGTCACTGAATTCCAGCTGCTAAGTTTCCGACCACCCTTCCAGAATCTTGGTCCTTCCTCAAAGCCTCAACCCCCTGGCGTGTCCATTCTATTGCAAATCTTTGCATCATCTGCAAACAGGCACACTTCCCTCCAGTCTGTCCACTATATCGCTGATAGAGATATTAAAAAGGAGAATATTAAAAACTGGTAAGCAAAAGCGGAGAAACCTTATGTGGGGCTGAAAGACCAGGATATGGAGCTAAGCGTCCTGCATATCCAGCGAACAAAGCCAGTCCCCTTGGTGAAGAAAAGAAAGCAGGCCATGGAGAGTGACCATCCTGAAGCACTTGTATTCTATAAATAGGTTCAGGTGGCTGAGATCAAGAATTGGTCTCAGGTCGCCAGTCTTCTTCAAGACCAGGAAGAAGTGCAAATAGAATCCCTTCCCTTGTTGGGTGGCTGGAACGGGTTCTATGGCCTGTTTGTGCAGAAGCACCTGAATCTTCTCCTGGATGAGGGCAATGTGCACCCAAGGATGAGAGCACAAGGGTAGATTGTCTGAGGGGATTTCCAGAAATTCCAGGGTGTGTTCTTTTTCCACCAGTTGGAGGATCCATAGGTCTGAGGTTATGTTGCGCCATCCTTCTAAGCATAGGGAAAAGCGACCCCCCCACCGCCTCACCCAACGTGTCCGCCGGGGAAGGAGGAGGAGTCAGGTAGGGAGTCAGGCTGCGAAACCTGGGATGGGCAAAGTGGCCTGGGGGGCTCTTGGGCCCTAGGGGCTGAGGCTCCAGCCAGCGGAGAAGTGGCCTTGCGTTTGAAGACACCTCTGGACTGTTGACCCTTGGACTGCTGTCTGCTGGGCCATCGAAAGGACTGGGGTTGGTTGGGTTTATGCTGGGAACAATACATGGAGTGTACCAACCTCAGTGCCTTGCCAGATTCTTGCAAGCAAAGAGATAATGCTTTGGGCATCCTCGCCGTATAGGGCAGGACCCCTGAAAGGGGCATCCAGGATTTTGACCTGCACGTCCGGAGCACACCCTGACACCCTGAGCCAGGAATGGCAGTGAATGCACACACCACTGTGACGTCCACTGAATCATAGGAAGCTTGGAGGATACGAGTACCTACATCTGAGCCCAACTTTAGGATCTGGACCAACTGGGACTTGGTAGGGTCTTCAGAAAGAGCCTGTACCAACTCTAAAGCTTTGTCTCACAGGGCATTTTGGGACTGAACCATGTGGGCTAGAAAATTCAGGGTCCACATGGCCAGGGTGGCAGACGCATAGACTTTTCTGCCAAACTGACCCACCTGGCGAGACTCCTTATCTGGAGGGTGGGTACTAAGCTGCCTGGGCTTCTTAGTATGGTCGTGAGCAGCACTAATGACCACCAAATCTGCTTCCAGATGATCCCCACAGAAAGACTTGTCTCTGGGGGCATGATAAAAGGTAGTCCCCCTTGTTGGCTAAGGCCGGAGTGGAGAAGGAACGATTCTAGGTGGCCCTACTGACATCCTCAAATGAGTCGATATGAGGACGAACCACCATAGCAAGGGTTTCCTTCCTACAAAGGAAGGTAGCAAGACACAGATGCTTGGGGTCTAGCAGCTCCGTGTCCCAATCCATCAGGGACTGAATGTGCCTCATGACATCCATGAAGGTGGGATCATTAGAAGGAGATCTGAAAGTGTCCCTTGGTTCCTCTGGCTCAGACAATAACCTGGAGTCCTCCGATTCATCCGAGGAGGAAGATGGTGAATTCTCTCCTGACGGGTCAGAATCTGGAACCAGCGTCAGTAGGTGACAGTCCTTGGGAGGACGGTCTTTGTTGTCCCCTGGAGACCAAGGGCAGCTAGGGCCCGCCTGGTCTGGGTTCAGAGGAGGGTCCCTGG
This sequence comes from Neoceratodus forsteri, assembly GCA_016271365.2. NCBI lineage: Eukaryota > Metazoa > Chordata > Ceratodontiformes > Ceratodontidae > Neoceratodus > Neoceratodus forsteri. The sequence goes on along the minus strand of JADMNL010000030.1, from coordinate 123,688,224 downwards.
GAGGTGAAGTGGGGGGTGGGGGTCCCCTTGGGGAGTCCTTACTTTTCATGGACTCCCACCATGATGAAAATAATGTGTTGTAATCCATTGGAGGATTCTGGGGAGTCGGCACCAGGGAAAGGATTATCCTGCATTGGTCCCTGAGGGCCGGGTACCCTGGCATCGGCCCTTGGGGTGCCAGGTAACCTGGCGTTGGCCCTTAGGGCAAAGGTCTGTTCGGCGTCAGTCTAAGAGGTGTTGGAAGACCAGGTGTCAGATCCTCAGCTGTCGACTGAGGGATAGGGGATGATGGCTGGGGCATCGTTGTGGCCAGTACCGGGGGGAGCCGGCGTCGGCCGACCAGGTGAAGGCTGACGCCGACCAGTCGAAACAGCTGGTGCAGGCCTCAGAGAGACTTGCACAGGGGAGCTAGTCCCCAGCGGAGGTAGAGGCATCGCTCTAATGGGGAGGCAAGCACATGCTCTGGGCGTCACTTGGAGGTGTCGGTCTCAGAACTAGAGACTGCTGTGTGTAACGTCAAGCCGCCTGGCTGAGGACCCACTGGGACCAAGGGCCTGAGCTTCAGGGGCTGAAAGGCTGGGGACAAATTCTGAAGCCCCGAAGAACCACCACCCAAAAAAGGTGAGGAGGGTGGGAGGTTGACACACTGGGATCCCTGAAGGAGAAAGGGCTGCCAGTGGGGGAGGGGCTGAACTCCAGTGGCAGGAAGACCCAGAGTCGGATGCCACTTTATGTGGTGACCAAGAGCAAGAAGCTGATTGAGGCTGTTCTCTGTGTTTGTCCTGGTGCTTGTGCTTCCCGTCAGACTTCTCCTTCTGGGAAGGGGAAGAAGTGGAGGCCCCAGAACCCGGAGAAGACGACGTACTTTTTTGCTTGGAGCTCCTTCTCTGTAACGGTTAATTTCTGCTTCAGCAGGAAACTCTAGAGGGCGTCTCCGTGGGGCCTGGCTGAAGTCCTGGCAGTGCTGGCAGGCCTCAGTGTCATGGTCAGGGCCTAAGCAGAGCAGGCAGGAAGAGAGTCCATCCTTGAAGGGAAGTTGCTTGCTGCAAGCACACTTTGTCCGCCGGTCTGAAGATGTCGATGGAGAAGATGACATGCAAAAACGATGAAATATCGAAGAAAAGAAGAGTACTGGTAAGATGATACAAAATCGCAGTTAAAACGCAAAAAAAATGGCAGTCGACAGAAGCAGGCGTCCGTGGAGGTCTGACTTGCGCAGGTCAACAGCAGGAAAAGAACTGAGGATAGGTTGCGGAACCGCCCCTTTTGTACCTCTGGCGGATGCTAGCTATTTCCGTGTGGTCCTAGCGCCTGGCAGCTTAGTCCTAATGGTGTTAACTGCTGCAACAGCCCCCTCGAAGTAAGATCTGCATAAGGCAGTACATAACCATCCAGCCTGTTATGGCCTAGTCACGTGTACAGTGAAACACTAATATGGTCTTATCTGTGACAGTAATATAACATTCAGCAAGGACAGTACGTATGTGCAAGCTAGTCTTGTACAGTAGAAATAAAAAATAATAAAGCAGAATTATGAATTTGTAACTTCAGCATCAACATGGACTCATCCTAGTCAAGCAGAGTTTAGAATTGGTACTTTAAAACATAATGCCGAACATGGGTATAAAGACCATAAAATGAAAATGGGCGGTGCACTTGTACATATAACAAGAAAGATAAATGCTACAAGCCTATGTGGCCTCGGCCTCTATGTTCTTTCTAGGTTTAGTTTTGGTCTGAGTAGGTCAGATTATTCCTGTATGGGCCGGGGAGTTGAGTTCGAGATGCCTTTTAGCATTGCCAGTGGCTCCAGATTTCTAAAAATGTAGGACCTCTTGGGTTGCAAATAGTCTGTAATGCGTAATATCCATGACTTCTGAATATCATTAGCAAAATGTAGCTTTGAAGATTTTCTCTCTTCCTCCTCTGCATTCTGCAGACACTCGGCACTCACTGCTACACAGCTGAGCCACTGGAGTGAGACAACAGCCCAAGGCCATGCAGCGAATGAACACAAAATACAGCTGTTATGGCAATCCTTCTTCACTGCGGCACCTATGCTCCACGGTGTGCAAGTTTTACTCCTGGACCTGTCACAGGAGCTAGTGTTCACAACACTGCTCAGAGTGACACAAAGGGCAGAAGACCGACATCGTGAAATGTCTCCTGCAACATGGAGATGACAAACTGACCCAAATAAACTGCCCTCCACTGATATACAATTAAGTGAACTGCAACCCCCTCCCGAAAAACTATTAAAGACATGTACTCTTTCTCTAACAGCACTTTTCAAATGTTCCTGGATCCCATGGAGCAGGAAACAGATGACAGGTTCGACAGGCAGATAAAGGTGGGAGTGTGCACCTTCAGTACAGTGACTGGTAGAACGCTGTGTGTGGATATTACTTGCTCCAAAGAGTAGATGGTGGGAGGTGGTTCCTCCCTTCCAAAAACCTGGATGAAGGCCAGCAAAACTACTCTAAGCAGATCTGTTTAACAAGTTGGGAGAGACCCTGGAACGGGGTGGTGTGGTTGGGGAACAGCAAAGAACATGAAGGTACAGTATCCTTCACCCAGAGTGCCAACAGACCTACCTCTAGAACCCAAGTTTTGGGGCACTTATATGGGGGAGGTACAAAACTCACAGACCACTAAACCAAGACTTACTGCTGGAGAGTTTTAAGGTTTAGTTGTCGGGCACTGATGTGCCCTAAATATGCAATAAGGCCTGTCTGGGTGTGTATTTACAGTCAATAATTGCATGTCTCAAATGTGTTAAGCACTTGCATAGAGTGCCTTTAGTGGTACTTGAGAAGTGGAATTATTAACCATAAATACCCATCTCTGAAGTGCCTTACTGCATTTGTAACATGGGTCCCACAAAACAAATAGCATTATTCAAACAAAAAAAACTACATTTTTGTGCCACTCTGTTCTTTTGGGGTGGGGTGGGGGGCACACTGATGCTACAACCCATGGGAGAATAATTACACAGGCTGGGATGGTTCACAGCCAGTGAGGGTCCAGGAATTTTTAGACCCATTTTATAAGTAAGTTTTACAGCTACAACTCTGATAGTTCTATTTATAAAATGGAAGGACGTGGCTGTACAAGTTACGAGAAATGCAGTACAACAAAAAATAAACAGCTGGTTCTTTCTGTGGGTTTCATTCCTTACTTGAGCAATATGTTCTCACAAAGCAACTGTCATCCTTCGTTCCCCCCCCCCCAACCACAGTAAAGCCCACCACTACCAATGCATCACCCCACCCTTTTATGATGTATTTATTATCTCTTTGGTAAGGTTTTGCCACTGCTGCCCCTACTCAGCACTCCCTGGTACTGCAGCATCTTACTTCCAAACTAGGGGACTTGAGATTTGAACTGGCAACCCTCAGAGTCCCAACATAGGACCTTACCAGTAAAGTTAAAAGAGCTCCCCACCACATCCCTTTGAATAAAATCATGCAATTTTTATTCTACAACTATGACCCCACAAACTGAACCCTGCCCCCCCAATACAGAATGGACGGAGATGGGGCAACTTACCGGGTTTGCGTCCACACAGATAAAATGCCAGCCGGTCTGTCAGCTCGTACTGACATTCCACCAACCTGTCTGCCAGTTCATGATGACCCGCTTGCCTGAGAAAGGTTAAAGGCCAAAGGTTAGTTACATGTCATCCCCACTACAGTACACATCTCTCATCCCGAAAACCTGCAGAGATCTACGACTCCTGCATTACAACTACTGCACAGTCCGACAGACACCTAACAGAGGGACCTATGTAGCCCAAAAACGTGGGTCCCATGACATCTGCATACACTACCTATGTTGGAGAAATAATGGCACCCTACTCCAAGGTACAATTATAAGAATGGGATGTTAAGAGTTAATAAGACAGATGCGGTTACACTTCATGTGACATTTTCATTAGGTACACAAAATGTAAACAAATTAGAGAACAATGACTACAAACGGAGAATTCCGATTGGCTGACAGCTTTCTGAAATGTTAGGTCAATGGCTGGAAACCCTCGCATACAATAAAACAATCAGAACTTTAGCTATTTAAAAAAAAATATATATATATATATATATATATTTTTTTAATTAAAACTTTTTGGGTTGAAAATGGCATTAAGGCACTCCAGGGTTTGGGTTACCTTTGTTAATCTAAGCCTTGTGGCATAAGACACTCTGCTATGCCTCGTGCATCATGTCACCCTAGGGTTAGATTAACAGATGCTAACCCAGCCCCTGGTTGTGTCTCAATGGCTGAATCTTATTTTGTTTTTTAGTCACTGTCTTGATTATATTTGCTCGAAGGATACTTTTGCTATTAAGTTGAAAGGGAAGGATGTTTTTTTATTTTCTATTTCTTGTTTTTCTATTATTGGCTCCTACCACTGCATCTCCTTGCACCTTCCCTTCAGTAAGTTTCAGTCTCTTGGTTGTCCCTCTTGTATACTTACTGGACACCTAGAGTTACCAACCTAGACCCTTGCTAATCTCTGTGGCCCTCTGCGGCTTGCCACCTACAGCAGAGCCCAAGCAGCATGAATGCATGCCATTCCACACCTTCTGAGGGAAACATCCAGTACAACTGGAGCCGGTGAGGTATGCTCCTGAGCAATCCGAGGCGACAGCCTGATGTCACATACCGCAGGGTGGTTTCTCATTACAAGGCCCTCCCACCACTCAGTACTATTTGGAAGACTGGCATAAGCGTGGTCTTGCTAGCAGTGGGGGGTGGGACATGTTTTGCGGTCACCCCTGATGTCAGTACTATGCCAGTCCACCACAGAAGGTGCTTCAACAGCAGTGCAGCCTACACCATGATCCCATGGCCAGTTCGTGATGCCACCGCATTACATCCTGCACCCACCAGCCTAGACATGGGAGTTAAGTTAAGAGTAAACTGGAGGTTTCCCGGGACCCTTCTTCGAGCCAGTTTTACAGTGGAGATGGACTGAAGCTCGGGAAGGTCGAGCAGTTGGTTGGGAGGTTCACAAAGTAAATTGGCCGCTGCAGTGGGATTAAAACCTGGTATCCCCCTGGTTCAAAGTTCCATGCTCTAACCCCATTTTGAGCTGCTATCGGAGAGTGCAACTGCCTCTGTGGCCAGTCCATGGCAACACCATGTTACGGTGCCTTTAGTGACCTCTCACAGGTCTAAGTCATCAAACGTCCTATAATCGTAGCAGGAACATTTCTAACAGTCTGGTCTCTGTTGGGAAAACAGTACAAAGCCTCATGGATCAGCTGGCAGAGGCAAAATTTGTCAGGAACAAGACGATTGCCCATACTGGCAGTGCCTTAAAGTTGAGGGGATATTATTTGAAATCTCCTCCAACCTGCCGGCATTTCTCCTGTCCCACAGTTACCCCTCTTCTGACAGGCCCTGGCTGCTTGGTTAAAGACCTTTTTTGTATTATTTTATACCGCCACTGAGCCTGCTCTTTAGCCTCTGTCATCATTGTTCACTGCTGTTTCTGTACTACACAGACATTATTATTTTATTTATTTACTGTTGTTGTCGGAAAGGGCTAGGCAATTCTGCCAATTTTCAACCTCATTCTGGGGCAGGTTTTTTTTTTGGGGGATATGAATGGTAACCAACTGAGACTGAACCAGAACCACATTCAGCTGTTGGTGGTATTTTTAATGAATGGGGGATATCTGGCAAGAACACTGGGGAAATTCCCCCAGCTCTTTTTGAGACATGCCATGGGATTTTTAATAAGCACCTGAACGGGAGACAGGACTTCGGTTTAACTTCTCATCCAAAAGACCCACCTTGGGAGTGCTTCACTCCCTCATGCTGCACAGCAGTATCAGTATTGGGATTTTACCCCAAGTTGTACAAAATAAAAATAATCCAACTGTGAATGACAAGGCTTGTAGTTTCATCTCTGGGTTCTGCTGACATTTACAAGCAACTTAGTGTTTGCTCTCGGTTTATGATGTCACCAGAACCCATCAATGAAATTAAAGCCTTGTAATTCTGATTGCCTATCAATACTTTTTTTATAAATGTGGCTTCCCTCGTGGCGTCATAAGGTTAAACTGCACTCGGGGATATCCGTGAGATTTTCATTACAGCTATGACATATTTGATTTAAGCCATGCCTTTAATTATACAATGGCAAGAAAAATGCGGCCCTGACTGACCAGTGGCCACCTTCTACAGTGATGTTATCCCAGCATAACATCACTGTGAAGGGGAGCACTCTTTCACTGTACATCAATTGCCATAAAGGCCCACGAGTGAGAACATCATGATATTCTCATTCTAGGTTTATACTGGTAAAAAAAATCAGGCATTTGCCACTTTTTATCCTCACAGGTACTGCATATATGTAATAGATAATCCACTACAGGGCGTGCAGTTGTACTCTCATATATGCATGCCTTGAGAATGTTGTGAGGCACAAGGCCGCAGGCCGGGTGCATCCAACCACCCAAGGCATGCGTATATGATAGCATGACTGCTCATCCTGTAGTGGGATTATCTGCCTTATAAAATGTCCAGAAGGTTCTAAGGGCTGAAAAGAAGGGCAGGCATGTGGTTGTACAACTTCAATTATCCGAATGCTCTGGGAGACATCAGATTTGTTTGGATAATCGAGAGCTCTGATAATAGGGCGAGCCTTAACATTAGGCAAACCAGAGTTTGGGGACAATCTCAGAGTTCAGATAATCAGGAGACTTAGATAATCGGGATTCGAATAATTGAGGTTCTACTGTACATAATATGTGTGACCCCTAATACACACACACAGATTCCAGTGAAGTGAGAAATGTTCTCAGATACAGTTTAATCTCACTCACTCTGTTACTCAGTTCTCACTTTTGTTTATAGATCAGATATCACACCCATGAATAAGACTGAACTGCGAATAACAGTGTGAATGGTTAGTGACAAAACTTGCACTGCACTCAGTGCTTCAAGTGTCTACTCCACAAACCGTGTAATGTCATTTATAAAACATGGCTGCCGGGGAACAGCTTGGTGGTAATTTCATCTTGCGAAGCTGGGGGCATACGCATTTTTCTGCAACTTCACTCAGTGAAATTACCATCTTGTTGCTCACCAGTATACATGTGTTATCCTCTCTGTATAATCATACTCCATTACTGCCATGGGGTCAGCTTTGCATTCTGGACTTCGCTGGTGAATGCATTTAGTATCTCTGTTTTCCAGGCATTCTGTGATTTCAATGTAGTAAGTCAGGGGGAAAGGCCAACAAAATGCCGGGATGCACAGGCAGGGGGATCAAAAGTAACAGCAAGTAGGTGGTACTGCCCTGGTACCGATCCCTAGTGAGATCACACTTCGAGTACTGTGTACAGTTCTGGAACCCACACCTTACAAATTAAAAAAAGGGATAGGGTGGAGTCAGTTCAGAGGAAGGTCACAAAGATGACTCTAGGGCAGCAAGGTAGGTCCTACAAGGAAAGACTGACTGACCTAATGATGTTAGAAACCAGAAGAGAGAGGGGAGCTTCACAAAAAAATTGAAAGGACAACACCTGTGAGCTGGCCCAGTGGCGTAGAGGACTGAGGTATTTTTCACCTTACTTCTTGCCACACTGGCGACCCGAGTTAGCTCAGGTTGTTGGGGGACGGCTGGGGAGGGAGAGGATTGAGCATCCAGAGGACTGCTCTCCTCCCCCGGGGAGGGGCGGACCAGTGTCTCAGCCACTGGCTGCCCCAGGTAGAAGCCAGGGGGACAGTGTGGAGTCAGAGTGCCAAAGTAGGGGGGGCGCAATTCCCTGATGTGCAAGCGACACACACACACACACACACACACACACACACACACACTAATGTGTCACTGCATCCAGTGGATGAGGGCACCAAGAACACAGAAAAGAACTGAGAAGCTGGACTCCATGACATCCCACCCGCTTAGCCCCAATTCACGCTGCAGCCCGAAGAAGCCAACCCACTACTGCATAAAGCTCCAGGTGGGGGAGACAGAATCCATGGGGGTCCTGGGTGGGACGGGTGCCAGGGGAGGCAACAGCTGGTCGAGGGGGACGAGACCAAACAGTCATGCTCAGCAGCCCCATGGAACAAAGGAATATGGAGAGAAAAAAAAAAAAAGAACAACACCTGCCCCCCACCACCTCCACCCTCACACCAATCCCCCACCAATTAGGTTTTAAGCCAAATAATTTTAATTGCCTCTGTGGTTTTATCAGCGATCTGATGTAACAGCTGTAATGTAAACAGTGCTGGAGCAACGCGGTGCCATTTCACTTTTCAACACAATGCTGCTCATTGTATAAAGTGACCAGCGCTATGCTGCTCTAGCACTGTTTACATTACGGCTGTTGCACTGTATCGCACATCAAGCCAAAGAGATAATTAAAAAACATCTTTGGCTTAAAAGCCTAATAAGGGTGTTTGGAGGGTGCTGGGCGGGGACAGGTGTTGTCTTAAGGTTCTGTATGGGATAAAGTAAACAGCATTGCACTGTTCAGAAACGTGAATAAACTGGGAGAGGGAAGGGTTAAAAAGAATGCCAGGAGGTACTTTTTCTTCTCCTACAAAGTGTGGGTTGGACAGGTGCACAGACTGCCTAACAAGGTGGTCTTTGCAAAATCAGTGGTATGATTCAAGCATGGGTGGGACAGACACATGAGTTTGGTGGGGGGGGAGCACAAAAGAGGAGGGAGAAGGCGACTGACCACTAGAGGGCTCAGTTTCATGGGTTCGGCAGGGATTAGGGCAAAATGGATAAACCAATCACCTTCTTCAGTCGTCAACTTCAATGTCTCTGTGTCCCTTCCACTGCTCAGTACTGCTCAATCAGCAGTGCAGAACGGCATGGAATATAAAGTTAAACACAGCTTATAGAGTTTCAGGCGGCATCCGACAAATTTCATTTATTTGAATTTTTGACCAGAAAAGACACACACAGCTATTTTTATTGTATTTATTTATTGGATTGTGTTAACCAGGTAGATCCACTAAGACAAAGTCCCTTTTTCTGGGGTGATCCAGAATCCCAGGTGTGTCCTGGGATGGGTTGCATGGACCTGTTTTAATGACAGGGGAAGGTTGGCCGTGACACTGGGAAAACTCCCCTGCTCTTCACTGATAAGTGCCATGGGATAACACAGTTATGGAAGAACTTACCGTAACAGTAGATCTTTGAGAGAGGCTCTTGTAGTAGGGAATCACTTGCAGGACTGCACCCCCTGGAGTTAGGACCACACAGAAACTTTTGCTAGCATTGTCTGACGGACGCATCAGACCGCCACGTGATCACGACAGGCTAACAGCATATAGTGGGCGGTCCCCACAACCGCCTCCAGTTCTCCACCTGAGACCACCAAAGGTCATGACAGGAGAAAGAAAGAGGCTCCTGAATTCCCACAAAAAATGGCTTTCTGGAAAGAGAGCTGTAAACTAAACAAGTATTTGTCAATGCTGAATGTTGTCTTGCTGGCACTGGCATTGGTAGTGCAGAAGTTAAGAGATATGCATAATAGGAATAGCAGTGAAGTACTGAACTGACGCCAACCCCACCCCACCTTGCAGAGACTGACAGGCACTGGGGTGTGCCTTTGGGTCATCAGTCATAACACTCACACCATTTCAGCTCACCCTACCCTGCAGACACAGACAAGTTTTGCGTTGTGCCTTGGGGTCTTCAGGCCTTACGCTCACCTCATTCCATAAGGAAATACGCTGAGATGGGTGCAGTATAGGAGAATGGGGTGAACTTTGGGGCCGAAGAGTCCAATTCACACCTTGATGCTGGTCACCGACTGTGGGGTAGGGGTGGAATGGCGTGAGCATTACAGCTGACAACCCCAAGTCACACCCCCGACGCCTGTCAGTCTCTGCAGGGTAGGGCGTTATGGTTGGAAACCCTAACGTCCTGGGTGTTTGCTGGTATTTTCACTCCAAATTTTCAACACGGGCTTTTTATGATCCCACCTCATGAACAGTGGCACCATCAGTTCATTAGCTGAAAGGTGATTTTGCACAGCAACTAGGCCATTTGGCGCCACAGGTGCAAAAACACATTTCGGACAGGATGTGAAAAATGACTTGTACTGTTCATGAGGAGGTGGAAAAAAATGGCAATGCTGAAAATCTGGAGAGAAAATATGAAAAACTGAAGTCACAAGCGTGCATAGAAACTGCGCAACGCACATCCGTAACACAATTATTTTGGGGATTTTTTTTAAACAAATTTTCAACATAGGCATTTTGGGACCTCCACTCATGCACAGTGTCACTGTGATTTTGTTAATCTGTCCTGAACGTTGATTTCCCACAGAGACTGCGCCACTGTCCGCCACATGTGTGAAAACACATTTTGGGCAGATATGAAAAATGACAGCTGTACTGTTCATAAGGAGGTGTGAAAAAAATGACAATGTTGAAAATCTGGAATGAAAATACTAAAAATTGTCGAAGTTACGAGCGTTCATGGAAACTGCACAATGCCCACTCGTAACACAGTCATTTTTTGGAATTTTTTCACCAAATTTGCAACATAGGCTTTTTTGGAACCCCACCTAATGAACAGTGTCATTAATCAGTCCCGAAAGGTGATTCCACGCAGTGACCGTGAAATGACCTTTCAGGACCAAGTAATGAGATGACAGTGCACGTGTTCATGAGATGGGATCCCAAGAACCCCATGTTGAAAATTTGGAGCCAAAATTAAAAAAAAAATGGCCGAGATATCCACCTTCTTTGAAACACCCCCATTTATGCCATTATACAGCTTACCGGCATTTCTTCATTTTGCAGTTTGGCTTTGAAGAGTCCAGACGTGTTTCCGCTCCACCAAAGATCGCAGCGCCAGACTTCTGGAGGTAAGTATGGGTGAGGGGTGTGGGGAGGTGGGTGTGCAGAGGGTGGGTGCGGGTTGGGGGAAGGTGCTGCAGATGAGGGACCGTTTCCTTTTTTTCAGGTACAAAAATAACCTTGTGGGACTATTTTCATTCTTTACAGGTGAAATAAAACAAATGTTGGGCACACTGGGGTGGGCTCCCAGTGTACCACACAATGGGGGTGGGGGCAGGAACATGCCAACGTGGTCGGCTTTCTGTAAGTGGTGGCACACTAGGGTGGACTCCCAGTGTGCCACACAATGTGGGGAGTGGCAGACATGCTGACACGGCGATTGCACCCCCATTGTCTTTTTGGGTCCAAAGCCTCTGACTTCCACACTGGGGCCTCAGCCATCAGCTTGAGGAGGTCCACAAAGGAGGGATCTTCTAGTGGGGACTTTGGGGATTCCCGCGGGACTGGTTCCTAGTGGGAAGGGATTTCTAGGCCCAAACTAGCATTTGAGGAATCAGAGTCCATGTCAGAATCTTCCGAATCCTCCGGATTCTCAGTAATTGGAGGATCTGGCTCCCTGGTGATGACTTCGGACATCAGGGGTTTCGTAGGTGCTGATGGACGGCCTGATGTCGAAGCACGAATATGTACCGGTGAAGGCGCCCCAGGTGTAGGGAGCCATGCCACGCCCGAGGAACAGGGTGTTTGTTGTCTAGTTCGCTGGAGACCAACTGACTTTTGGTCGCCGTTCACCATGAATTTAGAATTTACCTAAAGTCCACCAGAGGTTGTGGAAGAGGTGGAGTGGGAGGAGGAGGAGGAGGTGGTTAAGTAAACCCAGATCCAGGCCCATGTCCCCCCAAACTAGGAGATGGGTAATGGTGTGAGTAGTCTGATGAAGGGCAAGAACCAGAGTAGCCTGGATTGTAATAGGCAGACGAAAAAGGATACAGCGTCGGGGCTGATGGTGGGTAACCCGACAGAGGAGAAACTGATGTCAGAAAGCCTGACATTAGACCTCAGTGAGAGTAACCTGGCGACAGGCCTGACAGAGGGTATGCTGAAGGCCCTGATGGAGGGTAGCCAGAAGGGGGCCCAGCCAGGGGATAGCCCGACGGTCCTGCCGGAATTCCCAAAGAGCCTATGGACCCAGAAGGGCAATGTCCCGAGGGAGGAATGCTTGTAGGAAGCCCCGATGGGGCAAGGCCCGATAGCAGTCCTGGCGGAGGTAAGGGAACCTGCAGGCATTGAGGAACGGGATCTGGCGTCACAATAGGTGGCATTGCAGCCACTGTAAGACCTGTCGGCACTCTGCTGTCGGGTAAACCCAGTGAAGGTTGGTCGTCCGTCAGGGCCTGTGGGCCCAGCGATAGCAGAGGAAGCTCCAACGGATCAGGAGACAGGGATTCGCCCTGAAGGGAACCCCGAGGCGACCCCTGTCCTCCAGCCTGGAAGGTGCCGACGTCCAGCAGCACCAAATCAGAGCCTGATGGGCACGAAGAGGCTGTGCGACTGTTGGAGGGTCCGACAATCGACTGATCGATCTGGGCTGTGTAGGAGTTGGAGGCCCCGGCTCCTGACTTACCAACACTGGCCGGGCGCTCGCCTGAGAGTCCGATGAGCGGCTTATCAGCTGCTCCTGCCGCCTTGAGTCCTAGGTGGAAATGTGCCTAAGAACGGTGGCAGCCTCAGACGAATCCAAGGATCCCGCCGCCACCATAATCAGTGGCAGTGGGGGGGACCAAGGCCTGTTCTGTAGGCAGGAGCACAGGCTTGGTCACAGCACTTACCTTCTCGAAGAAGAGGGCCGGTCCTCCGTCGAAGAGCCCATGGGCAGCTTCGCTTGAGGGAGGGACTGCTCCTGTTCCCTATGTTTCTCAATATCCCTTTTCTTCTTCTTGTGAGTGTCCCCAGATGAGGAAGAAGCACTTTTAAGCTTTTTCAACTCTTGTTCCACAGAAGCCATTTTTTCCTTCAGGATACAGGCCTCGAGGGACTGCTGGCGTCGTTTACGCGTGGCCCGTTTAAACGGGCACAGGCCTTGCACTTCTCGACTCTGTGGTTAGGCCCTAGGCAGAAGAGGCAAAGGGAATATTGATTTTTGTGTAGTAGTTGGATGCCGCACAAACCGTACTTGTTTTTATGCGGCTCCGTTGGAGAAGACGACGACACACACAATTTAAACTGAGAAAAATAAGTAAACGAATACTCATCTGAAACGGGAGTTCAAACTGCTGCGACAAGCAGTCAGTCAGTCCGACGTGTGCAGGTCAACAGCGGGAAAGAACTGGAAGGCAGACGTGGGGACCATCCACTATATAGTGTCACGCTGACGTCAGTCTCATGACGTCCGGTGGGCGGTCTCCCGTCAGACAATGCTAGCAAAAATTTCGGTGTGGTCCTGATGGCAAGGGGCGCAGTCCTACAAGTGACTGCCTATTGCAAGAGCCCTCTTGAAGTAAGATCTTTTACTTCCACCTAGACAGTGACCAGAGATGGGCAGAAGGGACCTCCGTTCTGAAGGACAGCACCTCACCAGTGCTGCACCCCCTCATCCTGCACCACAGTATCAGTTATAGGTATTACCCCCCCAAGTGTCTGGTGTGGGTCTAGAACCCACGACTATCTCATTTTCCAGCACCAGAGGCGAGTGTGCTACCTACTAAGCCACTGACACCGACTAAAACTAGGATGAATTAATTGGTTTGCTGGTCAGTAGATCGCAGTTCAAACAAGAACAGCTTACATCAGAAAAAGTGGAACACTCCGACAGTTTGAGTGTCCAAGACACTAAAATAAAGCTGTAATTCTCAGTTCTGACATCACAACTGTGAATTACTGGATTTCTAACATCACTACTGTGAAATACTGGATTTCTGACACCACTACTGTGAGTTGCAGGATTTCTGAGGTGACTGTGAATTATAACAAAAAAATGTCTGGGCTATCAGCGAATTATGAACCATAACAATATATTATAAAGCACTACAGTAACAACAAACAACCCAAGCATACCAGAGCAGTAAGTACAGCTGGCCCAAAGAAATAAGATGTTGAAAAGGTACAAAATGAATGCAGAAAATAGTTTCCGATCACCTTGAAAAGATTTATTGCTTTCCTGGTCTTCACATTCAGAGCACAGGTGGAGCCATGTCTAGCCCAGTGAGCTAGGTGGTAGTGACCTGTGTTACTCTGCAGGGGACAAAGGCTGATGCTACAAGCGTGACCCCTCACTCTGCCTCGGTGGGGTTTCAGGCAGACTGCAGGGGAGGGAGGAGGCAGTTCCCACTGCACTAGCTCCTCCTACAGTGGTTGGAGATACAGCATGGACAGTTAGGATGATCATGTACCACTGACCAGGTCCCACTTACAGGAGAGGTGCAAACAGCCACTTCCAGGTATAGGGTTGGAAGGAGTGGACACAAAGAAGAACAGGGAAAAGGGCCAGTGGAGGCACATGCAAGAATAATCACCAGGTCTCCCCAAGATATATATACACACACACACGCCATAAGAGGACTCAGTGTGTGTGCTGGAACAATCAAAAGTCTCCAACGGTGGAATATATGTGGTGTACAGACCAGGTTCCCAAAGGTAAAAGGACTGTCTCAGTGAGAATAAGGTACAGGCAGGGTTCAGAGGAGTGAGGAATAAAGAGTCAGCGGCTTTGAAAGAAGGTATAGTTAGCATGCACTCGCTCAGGACTCACCTGGCATAGTCAACTGGTGTCCTCCCATTCACATCGGGTGCTCCCGGTTCCCCGCCATAGACCCCCAGTAGCTCTGCCTGCAGGATCTGCCCCGCCTTGGCTGCCACGTGCAGAGGAGTCGTCCCTTTCTCCTGCAATGTGAAAAAGAAAGGTCACAACGGCTGGTACCAGTGAGGCCACTCAACTGCCAACACATGGTACAGCCATAGCCAGAGTACTAATTTGCTATTTTCTCTTTATAGATAATTGCTGAAGGAGAGCCAAGGTCAAAATATTGATTCTAACTCGATTTTCTATTTTCAGCATGCATTTAATATTACCTGTTTTCAGCCCATGCCTTGAAGCAGCATCTTAAGTTTTTTTGATTTTACATTTTCAGTGCTAGAGTATGTCTCCACCAATGTTCCCAGCACTCTCACCACCCCCAAATACTGGAGAAGCCACAGGCAACAAACCATTGCCCTCTGTGATCCCCAATAACTGGGACAAGCTACAGGTAGAAGAGAGAAGAATTAGAATTTACATAGCCCCATATATACACCCCTGTATCCCAAACTCCTCTACAGAAAGATGAGTTAGATACTGATAGTACAAGGACTGCATGAGGTATACATATTTGAATTTGCTGTTTAACTCACTGTTGTATCGCGAACTTGATTATCTGAATCTGCTATTAATTCAATGTTATGTTCCCCCTATAACTGTAAGCTGACTGTACCATACTGTTGAACTGTACTGCTGACCTGCTACGTGTCTAGTGTATGTTGTCCAATCTTTTGACCTGTATGCTGACTGTACTATACTGCTGATCTGTACTGCTGACCTGCTACTTGTCTAGTGTATGTTGTCCAATCTTTTGACGAGGTACCTTTGTAAATGAGCCCCTGGCTCAAAGGTTGTTAAACTGATGTTAAATAAATAAATAAATAAATAAATACATGCTTCAGCCATTAGACGTGCAACATTCACACACAACTGTAATGCATTAGAACCCGTGTCACTAGAAGAGGGAATGCTGGCTAAGACATCAGGGATAACACTCTAGCCCTTTCGAAAAGTGCCATCTTCTTCTGCCAGGGCAGTCACCAGAGGGGCAAAAGGGACCTCGGTTAAACATCTCATGCGAAATACAGACTGTTTGTGAATCACTCCCTGCCATTCCCAATAAGGGAGATAAACCACAGATAACTGCTGGGTGTCAGTCTGTCATTCCCCTGACTCCGCAGTCAGTCACAATAATGGAGATAAACCACAGGTAACTAGGCACGGTGTCTGCCCATTACTTCCAGCCAGTTGCAATGATGCAGATAAACCACAGATAACTGCACTGGGTGTCAGTCCTCACATCCATCAGTCAGAATAATGGAGATAAACCACAGGTAACCGGACTAGGTGTCTGTCCATCACCCCTGCCAGTCGCATACTATAATAAGACGACCAGTGGTTATGTTACTAGTCTGTGCCAATCACTTAGTGTACTGTGGCCCGAGGTGTAGCCGAGTGCCACATGCTCCTAGAGGGTGATTAATTGACCATTAACATAATCCCTGGGAGTGCCTTATTGCTATTATAATAAAACATGTTTTTAAACAGTGTTAAACCTTGTTCAGCATATGATTAAGCTTCTACATGTATGTTAATAAAAGATTAACATAAGGCTGTTAGAATGTTTGCAGCCAATCAGAAAGCTCCATTTCTCAGACCTTTTTTATAATGGAGGGAAACCACAGGCAACTGGACAGAGTATCTGTCTCTCCCTGCCATTCTCTGTATAAGCCGAGGGAACTTTGCTGTATGTGTCAATCTGTCCCATGCCCCTCCCCACAACCACATAAATACTCCAGAGAAGATCTAGAAACAAGCTGTTCAGCAGACTGGTCCTGATGCACAGCCAAGGGCCTTCAGCCACCTACAGTACACATACGAATTAGCCAGCAGAATTGGGCCCTCTGGTCTATCTAGTCTGCTTGCTGAGCAGGATTCACAGTCCTCCCCCCCCAACATTTCCATCACTCTCCTCCTCCTCCCATGACATTTATCCTACCCTGTATAGGGGAACCTGGGAAGAGCAGGGTCACTATGTATTGCAGGGACTGTATTACTAATGAGCAGACTTGATAGACCAAGGTGGCCTCTTCTGCTGCCTCTTTCATATGTTCGTATCTACCCCAGCTCCCCCTCAAAGCTGTCCACAGTCCTTGCTGAGATCACCTCTTCTGGCAGAGTATTCCACTTGGTCATCACCCTTTCTGTGAAAAATTTCTCCTAACCTCCCTCCTAACCCCCCAACTTAAGGCTGTGCCCCCTCATAATTTTGCTGCTGCTTTGTCTGAAGAGACCCTCCTAGTTTACCTTATGAATCCCTTTCAAGTACTTGAAAATCTCAACCATGTCTCCCTTCTCCCTCCTGTTGTCCAGGGAGTACATGTTCATTGCCCTCCATCTCTCCTCGTACGTTTTACCCTGCTGCCCTGCAGTCATTTTTGTAGCCCTCCTCTGGACCGTCTCCATCAGGTTGATATCCTTTTGAAAGTGAGTGCACCAGAACTGCACTGCATACTCCAGATGTGGTCTCACCAGTGACCAGTACAATGGCAGTACCATCTCCTGTTTCCTACTGCTGATCCCCCTAGCTATGTACCCCAACATCCTGCTTGCCCTTGCCATTGCCTTCTTGCACACCGTGGAGTGCTTCAGATCACTAGATATTATCACTTTCAGATTTTTCTCCTCCTCTGTGGAAGACACCCAGACCCCTCTCAGAGAGTACTCTGTTCTAGGGTTTTTGGCTCCAGTATGCATAACCTTACACTTCCTGGCACTGAAGCGCAGTTGCCAGACCTTGGACCACCTTTCAAGTCTTCTTAGGTCCTCTTTAAGGTCCTGTATCCCCCTTTGCTAAGTCCATTCTCCCAAGAGTTTCGTGCCATCCACGAACAGGCACATTTTGCCCTTGATGCTGTCCCCAATATCATTAATGACACACTGAATAGCACCAGCCCTAGCACTGAGCCTTGTGGGACACCACTTGTGACCATCCTGGTACTAGACAACTCTCCTCCCACCATCACCTTTTGGGTCCTGTTCCCAAGCCAGTTTTCCACTCATCTAACCATCTTCTCTCCTACTCTGAGGTCCA
Source organism: Neoceratodus forsteri (assembly GCA_016271365.2). Taxonomy (NCBI): domain Eukaryota; kingdom Metazoa; phylum Chordata; order Ceratodontiformes; family Ceratodontidae; genus Neoceratodus; species Neoceratodus forsteri. The sequence continues at coordinate 123,670,558 of JADMNL010000030.1, read as the reverse complement.
CCAACTTCCTGATCAGCCTCCTGTGGGGTACAGAGTCAAAGGCCTTGCTGAAATCCAGGTAGAGAATGTCCATTACTTGGCCCCCATTCACCGACTCATTTGACAAGACCTCCCCCCCCACATAAATCCATGCGTCCTTGCATCCTGGAGACCATGTTTCTCTAGATGCTCTATCAAACTTTCCTTCAGTATGGTCTCAGTAAGCTTGTACACTATCAAAGTGAGACTGACCGGTCTGCAGTTCCCCAGGTTGTCCCTGGGACTGCTCTTGTGGAGCGGCACCACATGTACTGTCCTCCAGTCTGGCGGTACCATGCCCGACTCCAGTGAAGAACTGAACAGGTCCACCAGCAGCTCCGCAAGCTCCCCGCCAGTTCCTTCAGCACCCTATGGTTTACTCTATCTGGGCCTGACAATTTGTCTATCCTCAAAGCTAGTAACACTTTTTTCACTCTTTCCCCATCTATTGCCCCATATATTCCCCACTCCCCAGGTCCCCCCCCCATAGGCACTGGTCTGTCTTTTTCCTTTATGAAGACAGACCAAAGTATTTGTTCATTAACTCCGCCTTCTCCCCATCTTCCTCCACCTACCCATCTCTACTTCTCAGTCTAAAGTACACTTATGTAAGAACTTACCATAAAGACATCAGACGCTGGCGACGTCCCTCCCATATATATGTAGTCGGCCCCACGTCCTCCTCCTCAGTTCTCCCGACCATATATAAAGGATCTCACGCTGGGGAACCGAGGAGGACCAAAGGTTCCTGCCATGAAGAAAGGTGAAACAGAAGGAAAACTATCCTTGAGAAAGAGAGAGACAGAGAGGCCCTAAGGCTGGGAGGGGGCGGGGCAGAATGGCATGGCCTGATGCAAGAGATTTTTTTGAAGATCTACCGTTACAGTAAATTCTTACATAACTGTACTACCTTCTTCGAGGCTATCTCTTGCATCAGGCCACACCTATGGAATGAGTCTCAAGCAGTGCGGACACAGAATCAGTCTGGGTGACTGGAGGCTATAGGCCTATGAAAGGAGGCCCTGAAGCACTGCCAGGCCGAAGCCTGCCCTTCTTCTAGGGGCAATGTCTAGACTGCAGTATTTAGTGAAAATGTGGACAGTACTCCAAAGCTGCAGCACCATAAATGTCTGTAGCTGAAACTTTCCTGAAACATGCAACAGAGGTGGCCATGCCTTTGGTTGAATGGCCATGGACAAACCCAGGAAGTTCCTTATCGTACTTCCTATAACAAACTTACCCAACCATTTGGACAGGCACTGTTTTGAAACTGGAATGTCCCCTTTCCCAGGGGTGAAGGAAACCAAAAGCTGCGAGCACTTTCTGCAGTCCTACGTGTGATGAACCTATTATCTGAGTATTCTATGTGCATCTAAAGTATGGAGCAATGCTTCCCCAGACTGGCATGCTCAGGAAAATAAACTGGCAGGTGGATGGTTCATTTCAAAGTTAACTCGGGCATCACCTTAGGGAGAAACTTAGGACTGGTACACAAAGACACCCTGTCTTTGTGGAAAATCAAATAAGGAGGCTCGCACCTAAGAGCCTGAAGCTCAGAAAACCTTTGAGTAGAAGTAATACCAACTAAATATAATGTTTTCCACGACAAAGTGTAGCTTGTATGTCGCGGTCGGCTCAAAAGGAGCCAAAGTAAGTTTCTCTAACACAAAACTCGGGTCCCAAGGTGGGACTGGACTGCAGATGGGAGGCTTCAGATGAAGAATGCCTCCCAAAAATGTAAGGGACACCTCCAGTTGTGCCACCATATGGCCATCAATGGGCATATGAAAGGCTGAAATGGCAGCCAGGTGCACTTTAATGGAGAAGTATTGCAGTCCAGAATCTGAAAGGGATAGTAAGTACTCCAGAATCTGATTCACTGGACAAGTGAAAGAGTCAAAGTGATGGGAAGCAGCCCACAAAGCAGAGCATTTCCACTTCATGGAATAAGTGGCCCTGGTGGAAGGTTTCCTGGCTGTCACCTTCTGGGACACCCCAAATCTAGCCAGGGCCACATCTTCAGGAGCCAGGCATGAAGGTGTAGAGACCTGAGGTCCGGATGGACCAGGGTGCCCTACTCCTGTAACAGCAAGCCCTTGCACAGGGGCACGGGCACTGGAGGTTCCACCACCAGCTGCGCTGCTGCTGCTGCAGTAATGGGAACCAGACTGAACGAGGCCAGAATGGGGCAATGAGGATCAAGAGTGGTCCCTTCCATCTGGAGCTTGATCAGCACCATCTGGAGTAGAGGGAAGGCATAGAGGAACCTCTCTTTCCAAGAGAGGGACATGTCTCACCAGAAAACTCCAGGCCCTGGAGCGAGCCAGCAGAAACGCTGCAGTTCTGCGTTGAGTGAGGACACAAAAAGATCAGACTCTGGGCAACCCCACCTGTCGAACAGGTCTTCTACAACCGAGGTGAGCAGCTCCCACTCACACATCTGAGACTGCGACCGGCTTATCCTGCCACTCAGGACGTTTGAATGCCTGGAATACGGATAGCCGACAGTTCTAGACCATGTGCTACAGTTTCGCACCAAACCCTCATCGCTTCCCGCCACAGAGGGCACAAGTGGATCCTCCTTGTTTATTGATGTAGTGTACAACACTGATGATGTCCGTCTGCATGGCACCAGCAGATGGCCCAAGGACAGATGGGTCTGGAAGGCTTGTAAAGTATACGGAATAACCCTTATCTCCAGGACACTGATGTGGAGGGCAGCCTCCATGTCGATCCACGTTCCTCGAGTCCGATGAGGTCCCAGATGAGCCTCCCGCCCAACCCCAAAGCGTCTGTGATTAGCATCTGCTGAGGGGAAGGAATGAGGAAGGGAACCTATTAGAACAGGTTGCTGGGTTCTATCCACCATAGCAGCACCTTTTTGATCAGGGAGGAGACTAGAAAATAAACTTACGTAAGAACTTACCGTAACAGTAGATCTTTGAGGGAAGCTCTTGCAGCAGGCTACACCATAAGGACTGAAGTCGGCAAGCACCAGGACCCCACAAAAAACTTCTAGCTAGCAGTCTATGGCGGGGACCGCCCCCGGACATCAGCCCACCCCCAACATCGACTATGGTAAAAAAGGGTCAGTCCCACAGCCCTACCTCAGTTCTCCTGCCGGAGACCCCTGCAAGTACAGGTATCGGAGAACCGAGGAATGCCTCAAACTAGAGGAAACACTGGTATAAAGGAGAAAAAAAAAAAAACAGTTCCCAGGGGAAGGAGGGCAGAAAAGCAGCGCCTGCTGTAAGAGCTTCTCTGGAAGATCTACTGTTATGGTAAGTTCTTACGTAACTGTACTGTCTTACTTCGAGGATAGCTCTTGCAGCAGGCTACACCATAAGGACCGAATCCCAAGCAGTGTCCAAAGTGACCTCAGAGAGCCGGGAGGAGGCAGAAGTCATCAGGGGGAATTCAACAGAGGAGGCCTACAGGACATCTAGTCCAAAGCCCACTCTGCATCTAAAGACAAGGTCCAAACTGCAGTGTCCAATAAAAGTATGGACAGAACACCAAGAGGCTGCTGCGCACAGGCTTGCCACAGGAACATTCTAAAAAGAAAGCAAAGGACCCTACCTCTGTGATTCATACCGACCCATCTCAGTCTTAAATCAAGATTATAAAATCTTCACTAGTATCTTTGCCCACAGATTAGATGATATTTTACCTACCATAATGCATCCTGAAGAATCTGGCTTTATAAAATCCCATAAGACCACAGATAATATTAAACGCACCCTTTATCTGATAAATCATGCCAGGATTACAGGATCCCCCCTCCTTATTCTGAGTCTAGACACCCAAAAGGCCTTTGATATGGTGTCACGGCCTTTCCTTTTAGCCACCTTATCGAAATTTATTTCCCCCCCACCCTTTCTTAAATATCATTAAGGGTATTTACACGGCTCCAGAAGCTGTGGTGAAAGTGAATGGCACACAGTCAGATAGATTCAGCCTATCCCGTGGCACCAGACAAGGATGCCTCTTATACCCCTATCACTTCGCCCTGTTCATCAAGCCTAAAGCCAAATCACTATGAAAGTTACCCCAACTACATGGATACATAATATAGAACATAAACTAGCATATTATGCCGATGACTTGCTCCTCTATATTACCAAACCAGAAGATTCTTTACAAGCGCTCACCCAGCTACTGTTGAGAGTGGAGGCGGCTTCGGGGTACACCATAAACCAAGGTAAATCGGAGGCCCTTATTACCCAGGGAATCATATCACAGACAGTCATGAGGCAATATAATTTTAAGTGGCATAAACCCTTTATATCATATCTCAGTGTCAAGATACCTTTCAAATTTGAAGATCTCTAGTCACTAAACTATAAATCACTCTTTGCTGAAATACAACAGGACCTTGATAGATGGCTACCTTTGCCATTATCCCTAATCTCACGAGTGCAGAGTATCCAAATGAATACTTTACCTAAATTACTATACCTTATGCAGAATAAACCCATCCCCCCTCCCCAACAAGACATAAATCACTGGGACAAATCTATTAGAAAATATGTCTGGGCCGGGAAGAGACCCAGAATAGCTACAGACAAATTACACTTACCAAAGGATAAGGGAGGTCTTGCTCTCCCAGACTTTTCGAAATACTGGGCAGCATCACTACTCTCCCACATGCTAACATGGTTCATACCCACACAACCGGGCCCGACCTGGACAACGATAGAATCTATCCTCTCAGATACTCCCCTTGACCTTCTATCTGCCAACCGAATGCGGTGTTTCCCAGAGTCCGCTTCTCATACCTTCACAAAGGGTCTGATAAGAACCTGGATGAGATTGCTCTCTCACCCAGATAATTCATTTCTGCCGGGCTGGATAGGAGTCCCAGACAGGGATCTGACCTTCTTACCTATTCAAACTGACCGTACCTTTAAGAGGTGGGCTCAGTTGGGCCTAAAACATGCCTTCCAGATTTATGACAAGGGAGTTTTTAAAACTTTTGAGCAGTTACAAGGAGAGTTCTCTCTCTCTCCCAACAGGACTGGTTTCAATACTTCCAGATAAGACATTTCTTGGATATGAAACTAGCACTAAATATCTTGGCTCAGCAGACCCCTCCAGTAGCCGATCTTTTATTTCTGACTGTGGAGACAGGAGATCATGCTCACTTGGTCTCCCAACTTTATAAAGCATTCCAGGGAGGTAATTCCCAACACATGGACCTCGTTCAATTCCACTGGGAGGCAGAATTGGTCACATCCTTTACTCCCTTGGACTGCCTACACATATGGAGACAACACAAAACTTCAAACTCTCATACCTGGAGAGAATTCTCATGGAAGGTAGCCGCCAGATACTTTCTGACGCCACAACAGACAGCCAAGTACTCCCATTCTGGGGATTCCCCTTGTTGGAGATCCTGCGGATGTGAGGTGGCGACATACTCCCACATATTTTGGTTCTGTCCAGTGCTTAACCCCTTTCAGTCTGAGAATAAATATCAAACTAAGGGAGCTATTTCCAGAGTAAAACGCCCTTACCCCCAAGATGGCCCTCCTCCTACATTACCCGAGACAATACCGCAGGAAAAAACTTCCATATATTTTCTTAATATTATTCTCACGGCAGGCAAAAAATGTATTACCCACTTGTGGCTCCGGCCTGAACCCCCTAGCATTCAATCCTGGGAAAATACCATCTATGACATTTACAAAATGGAATCCCTTACAGCCAAGCTACAAAACAGAGTCTCAGAACTGATGAATTGTTGGACACCTTGGCTCTTGAGTATCTCCCATACACGACCACACTTGATCCCATGAGGCGGTGGTCCTTGGGGATGGGTGGAAATCATGGATTTCTATTTGACTGGCTCAGACGGCCCCCCCCCCTTTTTTTTTTGTTTTGTGTTTCTCCTTGTTTCTCTTAGGTTCCAGCCACCCTCATATGCAAAGTTTATTACTTAGAGATTCCAGATGACTATGAGTGCAGTGACTGGATGAACATCGGTTTTCAAGCCTCCCTCATCCCTTCCAGATGGACTCCTCACCCTCCTGAGACTCAACATATCTTTCTCCTTTGGATATACCTCAGGGCCATTTGGGACTAAAACTTGGTAATATTACCAACATTACGTTGGACCATTTTTTAGTTTCTTATTTATTTACTTATTAGATCTTCGGTTTACAGACCTTTGAGTCACAGACTCATTTACAAAGGCACCTCGTCAAGAAAGCAATACATCACAGCAAACAAACAGTACATAATGCTTAGATTAAAAAAGCAACCAGTGTTACAGGCATTCACTGGTGGTACATGCTTGGTAACAGGTAGATCACAGTAGTCATAATATAGGTACACGAGTACCACGTCAGGTAGCAACCAGAGATATTTTATTACATTAGTCAGCAGATGTTGCACGAGACCCCAGGTATATTCAGCAAAAGTAGACAGGGCCGACTCATCTTAGGGGTGAAGGTAAGCGGCAGATGCGGGATTATGTGCAGTAGCAGCAGCAAGTGCTTGTCAGATGGCTTCTGAGGGAGACCTTGAAAGGACCAAGCTTAGTGGAGTCAGCTATATTGGCTGGGAGGGAACTGAACCAGGAGGGAGCCCAACAGCAAAAAGATCTCTGGGCCATAGAGGTCCTTACCCTGGAGACAATAAGGGAGGTTTTGACAGTGCTGCAGGTGGAGACTGAGGGGGAGGCACACTGCAGGGAGGTGACGACTCCAGTGGGGGAGAGCCCTAGCAGGGTCTTTTTTACAAGAAGGCAGGTTTGGAAGCAAAGTCTTTCTTCAAGGTTGAGCAAGTTGGTGGTGGAGTACAGCAGCCACATATGGGTGCACCTAGGGGCTCCCAGCATTAGCCTGCAACCCTTGTTTATAGAGAGTTGGAATCTTGCAAGTGCAGTGTTGTCGGCTGCAGCATAGATGGGCAGCCCACAGTCGATTAGCAACAGGACAGAGGAGGTGATTGCCAATCTAAGGGCCCCTTGTGGTAGGCAGCCCCTACTGCGGTATAACAGTCCAATCCTGACACTGGTGGCAGCAGAGAGGGCATTGATATGGGAATGGAAGGAGAGTGCCGAATTAAAGGTAATGCCCAGATACTTGTAGGAGGAAACCTGTTCAATGGGGTTTAGTGTGCTAAGCAGTATCACGAGAGGGGCACCACTGGCTTTGTTTTGGCGATGCGAGAAGAGCATAGCTTTGGTCTTTTTTAGGTTCAGGACTAGCCTTCGTGATGTGAATCAATGCTCAGCTCTATCAAAAGCTTGTTGGAGGGTGACTTGGAGTCAGCGGCGAAGAGCACACCGTCATCCGCGCAGAGGAGGATCTTACTTGGGCAGACCAAGGGGAGGGAGTTGAGGTAGAGACTGAAGAGGAGAGGGCCTAAAATGGAGCCCTGGGGAACCCCAGAGCGGACAGGTCGTGTCTCAGATAGGGTGCTACTGATTTTTACACACTGAGTTCTGGCAGAGAGGTAGCTGGTGTACCATGCAAGGGTCTTCTAGGTCCTTGCTTGAGGTGATGTCTGAGCTTACTCTGCACCATCCATTCATTCACCTCCCAGGGTATCTCCCAGAGTATTCAAACCAAGGAGACGCCTTCTTCGTGCTCTGGATGTTCCCTTGAAATATTTTAACTTTGTTAGGCTTTTATGCTATATAAGAAAGGTAATGGATTTGGTTTTACCTGAGGTCTTATTATTTTCTCTTTTATATCATTGTATGTCAAATATACTGTATAACTTGAGAATATATGCACCTCTGTAATGTATTATCCAAGCTGAACTGAAAAATCTAACAAATAAAAAGTTTCAAAAAAAAAAAAGAAAGCAAAGGAAACAGAGGAGACAACCATGCCATTAATTTTAACCGATCCGGGTAAAGGCTTGTCATACCTCCAGTAGCCATGAATGATACAGTTGGCTAACCACAGAGACCAATGCTGTATCGAAACAGGAGCCCCTAGAGATCTGGGTTGAATAAAAGCCCCACCTGAAAGGAAGTTCATGCAGCACGGGTGCGATCTCAATAATAATAATATAGCACCCTGTGAACATCCAGAGCACGAAGAAGGAGTCTCCTTGGTTTGAATACTCTGGGAGATACCCTGGGAGGTGAATGGATGGTGCAGAGTAAGCTCAGACATCACCTGAGGCAAGAACCTAGAAGAGACTTCAAGGACACCCTGTTCTAGAGGATAATCACTCAAGGCTTCTGAGATATCAGAGCCTAGAGTTTGGAAAATTCTTTGAGTGGAAGAAATATGAACTAAAAAATAACGCTTCCTACAACTGAAAATGTCACTCGCAGCTTGCGCCTGGCTCAAAAGGAGGCAAAGCAAGTTTTCCCAAAAGGGACACACGATCCCAAGAAGGAAAAAGGCCCTTAATGATAGAATTTCAATAGAAAATACTCTGCACAAAAGTGCAGGGAATTGTGCAGTAGGGCAAGAGTCTAGCCCTCGGTAGGTGCATGGTGTACTGGGATGGCAGAAAGATACACCTCTAGGAATGAATGGCCCAAACCGGAGTCTGATAAGCAAAGAGGGTACTCCAGAAAGAGAGCCACTGAACAGGGGAGGGGACCGAGAGCCGAGCGGTTGCCAAGTACAGAACCGCTGCCACTTCATGGCATGTGACCCTGGCTGAAGGCTTCCTGGCAGCCACTAGGACCTCTGCCACCCAAGTGGAGACTCCCTCCCCCCGAGGTAGGCAACTGCTAAATCAGCAGGGGGTCATGCATGAAGATGCAGAGACCTGAGGTGAACCAGAGTGCCCAGCTCCTGGAGGAGCATGACTGAGCCCACGGACAGAGATATGGAGGATTCCACTGCCAGCTGCTGCAGAAAAGGAAACCAAATTGGGCATAACCAACAGGGGGGCATCAAAGGCATTTCAGTGCCCTCCAACTGCACCTGGAGAAGAACCCTCTGAAACAATGGAAAGTGAGGGAAAGCCCACAGAAACCTCCCTGTCCAGGAGAAGGACAACGCGTCTCGCCAGAAAAAATACAAGTTACTCACCTGTAACAGGAGTTCTAGGAGTGGTATAGATGAGTTGCCAATAAATGGAACATTGTGAAACATTGCAAATGATCTGTGTTTGTGTAATATACTTTTAACGATACACTGTAGCTTTTAAATTGTGGAGCCCTGGTAAAGACAGGAACCAGGAACAGAGATTCTGAAGTTCAGTCCATGGGAGTCTGAACTAAGTCTAGATAAACACTGTTTAATTCGTTTTTAAAACATTTTGGTGGGGTTATATATGTATGTCCAGAAGTAGGACGACTACTTACAACCTATTTTAGTAATATTTAACACTAATTTGGCATCTCAGTGAGCGAGCGGTACGGGAGTCACTTCCGGGTGTGCCACCCATAAAACGCTGTTGTTGGCGAGCGGAGTGCGTATTCGCGTGCAGAGACATGCACGTCGCGTGTCTGCTGTGTCCACTGTGGAGGCTAGTGGACTGGTGGGGGAGAAAATAAGATAAGTACATACATTTTAAATAAGGACATACTTCTGTTTAAAGAGTGTAAATGGCACAGGGAAAATCAAAATGGGGGAAGGGCAAGAAAGCATGTACTCAGTGCAAAATGTTTACGGAGGAAGCAGTAGGACAGGATTTTACATGTGAAAAATGCCTTCTAGTTGAATCCCCTTCAAAAGGAAATTCAGCAGTTGCTCAATAGATTAGAAACCCAGAATGAGATTGAGAAACTAGAGAATCACATTGACAAAATGGTCTGTAGTATTAGTCAGAATATCCACGGAATTAATGATACCAGACGGGTTAGAGAAGTTGATATAATGGAAGAAAGGGGAAAAAAGGTTGTTACTAGGAGTTTAAATGTACTGGAGAAAGACCTTAACCAAGAAATACTGAGTTTACCACTCCAGCTAACTAATAAATATGATTGTTTACTGGAAGATAATGAGGTAACTTATGGAGCAAATAATCTACAATCACCAACTGAGGATATTAACCCAAATGTAGATATTATTAGCCAGATTAATGAAAAGCTCATTAGTACAGAGAAAAAAATTAACAGGGACATAGTGGTCATTGGAAACTCCATTACTAGGGGAATAGACCCAGCAGTGTGTAGTGGACGCAAAGATACCACCACAGTTAGTACCTTGCCAGATGTCAGGCTTCAAGATGTTTCCATAATGATGGAGGGGCTTCTTGAGAATACAGAAGATCCTCTTGTGATTTTGCTTGTTGGTACTAATGATGTGGGTAGAACTAGCATGGAAAAAATTCAATCAGAATATAGAAATATATCTAATAAGATTAAGCAAAGAAATGGGGAAATTATTTCTAGCATTCTACCAACTCATAGGTATCAGTCATACAAAAACGGGTTAATTACGGAGGTTAATTTGTGGTTGAGGCATTTTTGTAAGACTGAAAATATAGGGTTCATGGATAATTTTGTGACTTTTAACAGTAAGGTACTTTTCAAACCTGATGGTTTACATCTAAATTACCCTGGTGCAAGGATCCTAGGTAAAAAAGTGAATGAAGTTATAAAATTTCATTTAAGCTGGGTAAAAGGGGGGGGGGGGCTCTGGCTAAAGAATTAAACACACAGTTAGATATAAAGCCTGCTCATATAAAAGGAGTGGAACGCAGTTCTTATCAATGCAAGGAGTCTAGTGGGAAAATGTGATGAATTTAGATTACTGTTATACACACATAACGTACATTTGGCTATGATCAAGGAAACATGGTGGGACGGTGACGACATGTGGGACAAAAGTATCCCAGGTTACACTTTATTTTCAAAATCAAGAACTCACCGAAAGGGAGGCAGAATAGCTATTTTTGTACATGAATCCATCAAATGTGAGGAAATACAGTGGGATACATCTACCCTGGAACTGATATGGGTTAAACTGTTACCTCAAAATAGTACCAAAATCATATTACGGCTTTTGTATAGAGCACCCTCTATTACCCTTGAGGATGATATTAAAATACTTAATACTATTAGTATATTAGATCCCAGGGATTGAGTAATTTTGGTGGGGGATTTTAATCTGCCTAATACCGACTGGAAAACCTTGCAGGCTAATGGTAGTATAAACAGGAGGTACCTTGATATGTTTGAACAGTTGGGTCTTGAACAAGTAGTGCAAGGAAGCAGTAGGGGAACAAAAACACTAGATTTGGTTCTCATGAATATGGGTAACACAATTAGTAAATGTATCAGTAAAAAGTCTGTTAGGGAGCAGTGACCACTATACTGTTTTTTTCAATATCACTGGGCCCGGTACCACAAATATTCCAGGTATTATATCTACGCTGAATTTCAGTAAAGCGAATTTTGTAGGCCTAACAAGAGAGTTTGCTCAATGGGATTGGCAAAGAGAATTAAATATTACATCTCTCCAAGATATGTGGAACTTGCTGATAACCAAGTTAAAACAGTTAGTTAAGAAATTTATACCAACCAAACTTAAATATGATAATTCCAAAAGGAACAAGCCAGTTTGGATGAACAGATCCATTAAAAAAAATTATAAATAGGAAAAACAGATTCTTTAAGAAGTATAAGAGCTACGGTTCAACATTATAAATTATATAGATAATGTTTTAAACAGACTAAACAAAAAATTAGGAGAGCTAAAGCACATTTTGAATTGACGCTGGCAGATAGAGTCAAAGACAGTAAGAAATCTTTTTATTCATATTTAAATAGTAAAAGTAAAGGAAATAATATGATAGGACCCTTTATGAATACTGTGGGACAGGTAGCTACTCCTGAGGAGATGTCTGATATTCAGAATAATTACTTCTGTTCAGTTTTTCACGTTAGCAATATAAATGCACATTGTAAGAAATATAGTTCAAGTCCTGGACAAATTACTATCAATGTCAAGGATATACTGGATAGATTATTAAAATTAGATGTAGCCAAATCACCAGGTCCTGATGATGTCCATCCAAGGGTGCTAAGGGAAATGGCATGTGTTCTAGCTCCACCACTTACCCATGTTTTTCAGACCTCACTGAATCAAGGAAAAGTACCCTGGGATTGGAAAATAGCTACAGTGGTTCCTATTTTAAAAAAAAGGGCTAGATCCAAACCTGAAAATTTTAGACCTGTGAGTTTAACATCATTGAAGGGTAAGGTTTTGGAAGGGGTAATTAAAGATTTGGTCATAAATCATTTGGAGGATAACGGTTTAGTGGACCAATCACAACATGGGTTCACTAAATCCAGATCTTACCAGACAAACTTATTGGCATTTTATGAAAAAGTCAACAAGGAACTGGATAAGGGAAAATCAGTCAATGTGATTTATTTAGACTTTGCAAAGGTATTCGATATAATTGCCTCATATATAATTAATAAAATTGTTGGAGGATATTAACTTAAATCCAAATATTTGTAACTGGGTGGCAGCGTGGTTACAAGGGAGACAACAAAGGGTTTCCATTCTGGGTGCATTGTCTAAATGGTCAACAATCACTAGTGGTGTGCCCCAGGGTTCCCGTCTTAGGACCCAGTTTATTTAACATATATATAGCTTCCCTACAAGTAAACAATCCTAGGATATGGTTGTATAAGTTTGCTGATGACTGCAGAGTGGGGGCAGTGGTTGATACTCAGGAAGAAATAATTAAATTACAAAATACAATAAATATCTCGGACTGGACTATTAGCAACAAGCTGATGCTTAATATTACCAAATGTAAAGTAATGCATATGGGTAAATCAAATAAACATAGTAATTACACACTTGCTAACTCACAACTTATAGTTACTAATGAAGAAAGGGACCTGGGTATTATAATTAGCTCTGAACTCAAGTTCAATTCCCACTGTGGGCAACAAATAAAAAAGGCCAACCAAAACTTGAATTGTATATTAAGATACATTGCAAGCAGGGATGCAAAAGTAATGATCCCACTTTATATAGCATTGGTCAGACCTCATTTGGAATATGCGGTCCAGGTATGGGCACCTCAAAACAAGGAGAATATCAACAGGTTGGAATCTGTCCAGAGAAGGTTTACTAAATCAATAGATGGGTTGAAAATTAAAACATATCAAGACAGATTTATGTCCCTAAATCTATACTCGTTGGGATATAGGAGATTTAGGGGTGATATATGCCTACTGTTCAAAGAAATGGGAGATGTTAACGGACAGACTGATTTGGGAATTATTCAAAGGACAGATGAATATGGAAGCAGTAGACACAATAAACAGCTGATACTATCTAGTTGGAAACATAATTCAAGAAGGCACTGGTTTAGCCAGAGGGTGGTTACACCATGGAATGCTTTACCGGCGACAGTAGTTAACAGTGAGAATACGAAACAGTTTAAGGATAACTTGGATTTACGTTTTGGGAACGCAGTATACAAGTTTTAAATTAAATAAAATAAAAAAGGGCAAGCATTAAGGACGCAAGTCTGATTGCTTGAATACATCTATGAAATCTATGAAACTGTCTGGCAGGCTGCTTTAAATCTTGCCGGAAGGTCTTCAAGCTGGCTCCTCCCACCCACCTGGGTGGTAAAACCCTTGGCTCCACCCCATGACGCCAGATCTAGCCCGCTGGAAGCCAGGTTGCGCGTCAAAGCCAGGGAGGTCGGGTAGGTCGTGTGGCTGAACAACATATACCACTCCTAGAACTCCTGTTACAGGTGAGTAACCTGTATTTCTAGGGACGTGGATATGTTGTTCAATCCACACCATCTGGCAGACTCCTAGCAGTTCTCCGGGAGGAGGGAGGCAAGGCGTGCACCCCTTACTTAGGGAATAAGGACTGGAGAACAGAGGTCCCAAAACCAGCATCCCTGCGTGACTCGAGGTCAATGTGGTAATGGGAAATAAAGGTGTGTGCTGACTTCCAGGTAGCAGCCCTGCAGATTTCCTGGATAGGGACGTCTCTAGAAGCAGCCACTGAAGCAGAGCTATGGCAGGTAGAATGAGCTCTTATCCCTCTGGGAGGCTCCATGACCGCCGACCTATAGCAGAGATCTATGCAGGCAGGTGACCCACCTGCTTTATCGTCCGCTTGGCTGCAGGTCTGCCAGGTGCGGCTTCAGTGTAGGTGACAAACAGCTGGCGAACCTCTCTCCGAACTTCAGCCGTTCGCTCCTTATAATAAGCGAGTGCACTTCTAGGGTCCAGAGTATGGAGCCTATATTCAGCCTCCGAGGTGTGATTGGGGTAGAACACCAGCAGAGTCAACACCTGGTTAAGGTGAAACTCCACCACCACCTTCGGAAGAAATTTCGGTTGGGGGCGCAGGACAACCTTGTCCCTGTGGAAGACCAGATAGGGAGACTCTATGGAAAGCACCTGGAGCTCTCCCATCCTTCTAGCTGATGTAATAGCCACCAAGAAGGCAGTCTTCCATGACAGGTGGGAGATATCGCACCTGTGCATCAGTTCGATTGGCTTGCCCATGAGCTTAGCCAATACCAGCAGTAGATGCCAAGGAGGTGGAGGTTCTTGCACCAGAGGGGATATGTGATCAAGGCCTCTGAAAAAGCGCCCAACCACCTTCTCCTGCGCCACCGACTGCTTGCCAGCCAACGCCCGGTAAGCAGAGATGGCTGCCAGGTGCACCTTAAGGGTCGTCGACTGAAGCCCTAGCTGAGAAAGGGACTATAGGTAGTCCAAACTGCTAGCCAGTGGACAGGAGGAAGGGTCCAACCCCTTGTCCTGACACCAAATGGAGACTCTCTTCCATTTAAAGACATAGCATTTTCTGGTCGACTCCTTACGGGACGCCTCAATGACGTTGAGGACCTCGTCGGAAAGACCCAAGGCCTGGAACTCTAGCCGCTCAGGAACCAGGCCGTCAGGAGCAGGGACTGAAGGTCCGGATGGAGAACCTTCCCCCTGTCGACTGAGATCAGGTCCGGGCAGGCTGGAAGCTGCCTCGGGAGCCTGAAGCGGAGGCTGATGAGATCTGGATACCAAAACTGGCGGGGCCAGTCTGGGGCTACCAGAATCACCTGCACCTTGTCCCTCTTTGCCTTGAGAAGCACCTTGTGGACCAAGGGAAATGGAGGGAAGGCGTAAAAGAGGCCTGGAGTCCACGGCCTCAAGAAGGCATCACCCTGCACTGAACCCTGCTGAGGGGGGCAGGCATGAAACAGCCTCTACTTTGCATTCTCGCTGGAGGTGAACAGGTCCACCTGAGGGGTGCCCCAATGGGAGAACGGATCTTGTACTACCTCCGGCAGGAGAGACCACTCGTGAGATGCAGCACCTATCTGGCTGAGGGCATCGGCCAGACTGTTGGAGGCTCCTGCCACATGAATGGCTACGAGATCCGCCTCCAGGCTGATCATGAGAGACCAACTGCGGAGAGCCTCCTTGCACAGAGGCAAGAAGCGCATCCCGCCCTGACGGTTGAGGTAGTACATGGTCATGGTGTTGTCCATCTGGACCTGAACCACTTGATCCCGTACAAATGGAGCGAAGGCGGTGAGGGCTAGACGTACCACTCAAAGCTTCAGCAGGTTGATGTGGTATCGAGACTCCTGAGGGGACCAGAGGCCATGGGCCCTGAGCTCTCCCAGATGGGTACCCTAACCCATCAGAGAGGCGGCGGTCATTAGAGTGACCGTCGGCTCTAGGCGGACAAACTGGATACCCTACTGCAGATGAGCTGGGATGAGCCACCACTGTAGGCCGTCCCACATCTCCTGGGTCACCATCACTGGCTAGTCCAGAGGACTGGAGCGCTGTGACCATTGGCAGGCCAGCCCCCATTGCAGGGGACGCATATGCCAGCAGGCCTAATGGACCACGCTGGTGCAGGCTGCCATGAGGCCCAGAAGGCGCAGGAAGTCCCGGGCAGGGCGCAATTGCCCAACCAGAAATGACTGGGCAAAAGAGGAAAGGACCTCAGCCCTGTCCGCCGGGAGCCGGGCTCTGACTCGAAGAGAGTCGAGCTCTGCCACGATGAGCTGAATTACCTGCGAAGGCACGAGTTCCGACTTGGCCTCGTTGATGAGGAGGCCAATCTGAGTGCAGACTTGGAGGGCCAGATCCCTGGACCGCTCCACCTCCAATCTGGAGGGGGCTGCAATCAGCCAGTCATCCAGGTAAGGGTAAACCCGGACCCCTTGGCGCCGCAGGAATGCTGTCACCACTGCCATGCATTTGGTGAAGACCCTGGGAGCTGGAGAGGGGCCGAACGGCATGGCCCGGAACTCTTAAAGAGATCCCTCTGCTCTGAAGCGGAGGAATCGCTGATGAGACGGACGGATTGGGACGTGAAAGAACGCGTCCTGAAGATCCAGAGAACAGAACCACAAGCCTAGTTCCAAGGATGGAACGATCTGAGCCAGAGTGACCATCCTGAAGGTGCGTGGCCTTAGGAACTTGTTCAGGTTGTGCAGGTCGAGAATGGGACACCAGCCCCCCGTCCGTTTTGGAACCAGGAAGTACCTGGACACAAACCCTGGGTCTGGAGGAGCGTCCGCCACCTCAATGATCACCTTCTTCTGGAGGAGCAAGGCAATGTTGGCTTGACAAGCCGACAGAGAGGCTGTCCCGTGGGGCGACGGCTCGATAGGGAGGGAACTGCTCAAATTCCACAGACAGATCCCTGCCTACCACTTCTAGCACCTAGCGGTCCGTGGTGATAGTGGACCAGGCGGAAAAGAAGTGGCGGAGCAGTCTCCCCACGGGGGGAACCCAGGGAGGAGTGATGAGGTTGGGACAACACCCCTCAACCTGTTACTGGGCAGGCTTGGAGGAAAGGCCCGCTGAGGGACCTCTGGACCCTTGCCTCCAGGCTTCCTACTTGAGGAAGCGGCAGACTTGGCCTTAGGGCACCAAGTATGAGCCTGCTGGCCCTGGTGCTGGTGTTGCTGGGCTGGACGTGCCGCCGAAGCGGAATCACGAAAGGGCTTACGCTGCTGATGGTGGCCTTTGTCCTTCTGGGCAGACGTGACAGAGTCCAAGGTGGCACTGGACTTCTCGATCCTCTGGAGATGGCCTTCCACCCCCGGTCTGAACAAGTCGGTGCCCAGGAAAGGAACGTCTGCCAGCTTGTGCTGGGTGTCCGCCATGAAGGTGGAGATCCGCAGCCAAGCTCTGTGGCTACTACTGATCGGGCACAAGAATCACCAATGTCCAATGAAGTTTGGAGCTGTTGTTTTGCCACCGCCCTTCCCTGATCCCGCACCTGCTTGACCGTCATCTGAAGGTCAGCCGGGAGATGAGGAATCACCTCATCCAGGGAACCCATAAGGGCGTGTGAGAAATGTGCCATTAGAACAGCCGAGCTAGTCTGACGAAGGCCTAGGGAGGAAGCAGCATAAACCTTCCCCCCCGTGTAATCCAGCTTTTTGGATTCCTTATCGAGCAGTTTATCCACGTCCCAAGCATTCCCGGAACACCGGAAAACGCCATCGGTCACTAACCCCTCCACAGAAGGGTGCTCCGAGAAACCGGAAAGTGAGCCGGTGGGGACCACGTACTTACGAGCCATCCTGGCCGAAAGCGCGGGACAAGATGCTGGCCGCTGCCACAACTCCAGGGCCAGGCCAACAATGGCTTCGGCCACCGGAAAGGCCTCCGTAGGGGATTCCCCTCGGTCCAGTATCTCCGTGAGGGGATACTTGGCCCGCTTTGAAATGGGTTCGAGCTGCATCCCAGTGGACTCCGAGATGAGCCGAAGCAAACCTAAAGACGAGGATGGGCTCTCGTCCACCGACTGGCCCCCTGCAGACTCCAGGTCAAGCAGCCTGGAGAACAGGGAGGAGTCGTCATCAGACTCTGAGGAATCTGCGAACAGCTGCCAAGCGCCTGAGCCACCGTCCACCTGCCGAGGACGATCGGGAGTGAGGGTGAACGACAACCTATGGGGCAAGCCCTGACCCGACTGAGAATCCTTGAAAGGGCCCCAGTCTTCGGCTGTGGAGGCGGAGGTTCCACCACAATAGGTGGAGCAGCTGGTTTCGGCCGAACAACTGGTGCCGGGGTCGGCTCCTCGATTACCACAAGGGGTTGTTTCGGCCACTCTGGTGACAGCCACTTAATAGGAGTCGGCTTGTTACCGGTCAATAAAAGTTGCTGCCGCATCAAATCCTCGCAGCACCAATGCAACTTGCGCCAGAGCCTATCCTCCGAAGAAGACGACGAGAATGAGCGGTGACACCGCTTTCCCTGGTACAGAGACAGAGACCGCCGACGTCAGCGGGACCAGCTGGACCTGGAAGAGGACCGAGACCTTCGGGGATTCCGAGGGTGGGTCAGAGAGGGAACAGAGGGAAACCCACTCCTCCCTTGGTGCAGGGACCTTAACCGGGGACTTCGGCACAGGCAAGTCCTTGGTGGTAACCACCGGAGGAACCGGTGAAGAAGGGTTGTCTGCTTCTCCAGTCGACAAACCGTCTGGCGGGTCGAGAAAAATCTTGACCATGTCGACGGATGTCTTGGCCGGCTGACCTGATGGGGACACCATGAAGCCAGCAGCCGCAGCCTCGATTGAAGTTGAGAGTTGACGGTCTGGTGAAGGGGATCTCTCCCGTTCCCACGAACGTCAACGGTGGGACTTACCCTTAGAGTCCTCCTTCTTGGACTGACTGGTATGTCCCGATGGCCCTTCTCCCTTGGTGGAGAGGGACTGACAAAGAGCTCCTTAAATGAAGCAGTGTAGGAGGAGCCCAAAGAGAGTGGGATAAATGCCTCGGCCGAGGAGGAAGAAGAAGCGGTCTGGGCCGCCTCCTCCTCGAGGGTGATCAACTGCTCCAGCTGTTCAGCAGAGCCCGGCACCGTGGACAACACCCAACGGGCTTCCTTAGACTTGACCAGCGGATACCGTTTTTCAGGGCACCCGAGAAGAAGTCTGGCAGCGCGGTCCTCCAAGACCAAAGCCGAAAAGGACTTGCACAATTCACAAGCCTGCGAATCGTGGCCAAGCCCCAGGCGGTAGATGCATGTGGAGTGTGGATCGGTCCAGGACATCTTCTGCCCACACAAGCACCGACGATGCCGGGAGTAGATTTGTCCATCGCAGCCGCGAGGGAAGATGAAGACCGGAGTCTTGTAAATTTGAAAATTAGTTTCGGAAATTCCAAAGAGTGTGGATCCAGGCCTAAAACGCACAATACTAAGGAGGGAACCCGAGTTTCCAAGCGGTAAGGAAGATCTGGTGTCATGGGGCGGAGCTGAGGGTTTTACCACCCGGGTGGGTGGGAGGAGCCAGCTTGAAGACCTTCTGGCAAGATTTAAAGCAGCAAGGAACCTGCCAGACAGTGTGGACTGAATAACATATCCACGTCCCTAGAACACCAGGTTCTGTGTCTAGCAAACAAAAACAAGGCAGCTTTGTGTTGAGTGGGTATGGAAAAAGGTCTAACTCAGGACGACTTCACCTGCTGAAGAAAGAAGTTCCCACTCGTGAGCCCAGGGCCAAGACCAGCTAAACTGTCATCTAAGGGGGTCTGGGCGACTGGAACAATGACAGCAGTCAGTTCCAGGTGGTGCTCAAAAGCCCAATACCAGATTCTCATGGCCTCTCTGCAAAGGGGTTAAGAGAGAGAGAGAGAGAGTCTCCCCCTGCCAGAATATGCAGCCAAACATGGAGATACTGTCCATCTGGAGTAGGATCGGCCGAAAGGCCTGTAGAACATAAATGACTGCCTGCATTTCCAAGATATAGATGTGGAAATGTTACCCTTGTGGGGACCAGATCCCCCAAGTCTGATGAGCTGCCATATAGGCATCCCAGCCCTGGCCAGGCACATCCATCATAAGACTACGGCGAGGGGACTCTGTCCAGAAGTGGACCCCATTGAGTAGACTGGGAGGGTTCAGCCAACATGCCAAAGTCTGATGCATCGAAGAGGAGACTGGCACCAGAAACTCCCAAATGCCTGCATGCTGACCCCACAGAACTCAGACTCCGATGGGACACTTGCACAAGGAGGCTGGCCAGCGGAACTGTTGCGAGAGCTGCAGCCATGTGTCCCAGCAACCTTAAGAATGATCTGGCTGGGACTTGACAAGACGAGGAGCCCAGTCGAGCAAGTGCCAAAAGATGGTCCACCTTGTCTGGAGGCAGGAAGGCTGTGCCGAGATCTGTGTGCCACATAACCCCTTCATATAGAAATCTCTTGACGGGGCCAAGGAAAGGAATTGGGAAGAATCAACGTGCTTCCCAGGTCCCACAACAGGGAGAATGTGACTTCCGAGGTTCTGATCAGCTGATCCTTGGCGAGAGCTGACAGCAGTCAGTCATCCAAACAGGAGAAGATGTAATGTACAACGTCCCCTGGTAGCTGCAGCAACTACTGCAAGGCACCTTTGCAAGGGCACTTGGGGCTGAGGGCAGGCCAAATGGCATTGCCTGAAACAGTAAAGGCCTCCTCGAAACAGAAGAGGAGAAACCCACTGTGGGGCTGGTATACCAGGATGTGGAGACAAGTGTTCTGCGTGACCAGGGCACACTGCCAATCCCCTTGATGGAACAGTGGACATAGGCCAACGAGGAAGACCCTCCTAAAGCGTTTGTGCTGCATGGACTAGTTAAAGATATTAAGATCCAAGAAGGACGAAGGTCCCCTCTGTAGTAGGAAAAAGAAGGAGGGTTGCCCGGAGGCATTTCCAGTAGGTCCAAAGAATGCCCTCTGTTCCCTAACTGGAGAACCCATTGCTCTGAGATTATCCTGTGCCAGCTCACCTGGTAAAAGGAAAGACTACTCTCTGCCGCCTCCCCAAAGATCTCCGCCAGGTGAAGGGGGGGCAGGTAAGAAGACAGGCTAAGTTGCTGGGGACAGGCAAAGCAGCCTGGGAAGTTCTGGGGCCCAAGGGGCTGAACTTCTGAAGGCTTGAGAAGTGGCCTTGCATTTGAACCATGTTCTGGGGTGCCAGTCCTTGGAGTGCTGGCTGGAGGACTGGTGAAAAGGCAGGCATCTGCCGGGAGCAAAACAAGGAATGGGCCGAGCAAATAGCCTTGCTTGACTCCTGAAGGTGCGAAGGATGCTCTTGAAATCCTTGCCGAAAAGCCCAGCCCCATGCAGGAGAGCATCCAGGATACAGGATTGTACATCAAGGGCAAGTTCTGAAAGTCGGAGCCAGGAGAATCGTCCGATACAGATTGCCATGGCTGTTCTCCCTGCCTATTCAGCTGCGCATATGAGCCAGTTAGAGAACATGCAATGGTTCTGCCTTGCGAGGGACATCTGGCAGAGCTTGCACCCATTCCATAGCATTTTCCCACAGGGCATTCTGATATTTGGATCATGTGGGAGAGGAAGTTCAGGCAACGAATGACCCCAGTGGCAGAGGTGATGGGAAGGTGGACTGGAGGAGGGCAGATGTGATTCCCCTTCACAAAAGTGGGGGCAGGGCAGAAGCAGGAAACTACAGACCTGTTAGTTTAACCTCAGTGGTAGGGAAAATGATGAAATCACTTCTGAAGGAAAGAACTGTCGAGTATCTAGAGGCCAGAGGGGCACAGGACCCTAGGCAGCATGGATTCACAGCGGGAAGGTCATGCCAGACAAATCTGATAGATTTCTTTGACTGGGTGACCAAAGTAGTAGATCAGGAGGGCTGTGGACATGGCTCACCAGACTTCTTAGCAAGGCATTTGACACAGTCCCACAAAAGATTAATATACAAGTTAGCCAGCCTGGGGGTGGGTCCCAAGATGACAGCCTGGGTAAAGAATTGGCTGGAGAATAGGACACAGAGAGTAATAGTAAATGGAGTCCACTCAGAAGAAAGGGAGGGTTACTAGTGGGGTACCGCAGGGTTCAGTATTAGGACCGGTCCTCTTCAATGTCTTTATATGCGACATTGCAGAAGGACTGGAAGGAAAAGTATGTCTCTTTGCAGATGACACAAAGATCTGCAACAGGGTTGATGCACAGGGTGGGGTGGAAAGGATGAGAAGGGACTTGGCAAGGTTAGAGGAACGGTCAAATGTATGGCAGCTTAGATTCAATGCTAAGAAGTGCAAGGTAATGCACCCGGGAAACAAAAACCCAGGGGAAGAGTACACAAATGGGGGGTGAGATACTAACAACAACAAAAATGGAAAGGGACCAGGGGGTAATCATATCAGATGACCTAAAGGTGGGCAAGCAATGTGAGAGGGCAGCAAGGAGGGCTGGGGGGATACTGGGATGCATAGGGAGAGGCATCACCAGTAGAAAACAGGAAGTTATTATCATTCTGTACAGACAGCTGGTGAGACCCCATCTGGAGTACTGTGTGCAGTTCTGGAGATCCAATCTCCGCAAAGACATAGACAGGATGGAAGCTGTCCAGAGGAGGGCAACTAAAATGGTGCAGGGTCTGCACCGGAAGACATATGAAGAGAGACGAAAGGAGCTTAATATGTATAGCCTCGAGGAAAGGAGGGAGAGGGGGAGCATGACAGAAACTTTCAAGTACCTCAAGGGAATCAACAAAGTCCAAGAGGGTAGCATCTTTCAAAAAAGAGGTGTGCAAGAACAAGAGGCACAATTTGAAGATAGAGGGGGCGGCTCAGAGGTAATTTAAGGAAGTATTTTTCCACAGAGAGGGGTTGTGGATGCATGGAACAGCCTTCCAGAGGAGGTTGTGGAGTCAAAAATCAGTGGTGGAATTTAAGCATGCATGGGACAGTCATAAGGCAATTCTAGGGGATGGGGGTAAGAAGAAGTAGGCTGCTGGTTAACTAGGATCTGCAGCTTATCCAGTAGGTAGGGAAATGGGCAGACTGGGTGGGCCAAGCGGTCCTTATCAGCCGTCAAATTCTATGTTTCTATGTTTAGGTACTAAGAGGCCTCAGATGTACAGAATGATAATGAACTGCATTAATGACAACAGAGTCTACCACTAGATGCTCTATATAGAAAGGCTCACCCCGAGGTGCCTCGTATGGGTGATCGGCCTTCTCAGACCTCTTCAAGGAGTAGAAGGAGAGGGGTGCATCCATGCCAAGAAATTGGCATTCATGAAGGAGTCTGAAAGAGGGGGCACCACCCCTGGGAAGGGTTCCTTCCTACGGAGGCATGTTGCCAACTGGCGTCACTCAGGGTCCAAATCCCCAGGATCCCACCTTCTTAGGATGAGGAGGTGCAGGCAATCTCCTAGGTGACCTCTCAGCTTTGTCCCTGTCCCCCGGTTACCTAGGAAGGGGAGAAGGGGGTCTCTGTGGAGTATCCTGAAACAAGCCCACCAAGAGACAAAAGAAGCGCTAAGCCCTAGAGGTTAGGGTTGGAGAGGGGTGACTGGGACCGGCGTCAGGGGTGCCTTGTGAGGACCCCGGTGTCTGGTTCAGAGGCTGCGGTAACCTGGTTGTCAGTGGCTGAAACACCAGGGAACCAGCCTCGGCCCCAAAGGGCAAAGAGATGTTGGATGTCGGCTAATAACCCAGTCAACAAAGACTGAGGCGCTGGGTGCACCGGCATCGGCCCAGAGAACGTCGGATGTCGGCTGAAACAAAGATGAAGAGCCTGACGTCAGTCTCTCTGGTGGTGGCTGAGTGGCGACAGGCCACCCAGCAGCAGAGGAGTATCTGGGATGACTGGTATCGCCGGAGTTGATGCTGGGATGACTGGCGTCGACCTGACAGACATAGGCTAACGCCAGATGGAGAAAACAGCCAGCGTCAGCTCAGAAGGAGAAGCCAGTCTGGAGGGAGTGTACTCCTGAGGCGTCACTCTCTCTGAGGTGGTGACAATATGCCCCAGGCATCGCTAAGTGTAGTTGGACGCCGATGTCAAGACCAACATAACAGACGCCTAGGCCGGGGAGACGACGGGCAAAGACCTGCCACCCGACTAGGAGGACCCGGCCAAGCCTCCTGTGTTAGGACCCGCTGGGAGTAGGGACCTAAGGAACTGGGGCTGAGAGGCTGAGGGCAAAGTCCCTCACCCCAAAGAACCACCACCCAAGGATCACTGTGAGGAAGGTGGGAGGGTTCACCACCGAGAGCCCGAAGGAGGAGAGGGCTGCAGGGGAAAGGAAGGCCGACCTCCAGTGGGAGGAAGACCCAGAGTTGGTCACTGACTGGAGCAGGGACCAGGAGTAGGAAACAGACCAGCTTTTCTCCCAGTACTTCTCCCAGTGCATAAGCTTGCCGCTGGACTTCTCCTCTGGAAGCCGAAGAAGCAGAGACCCCGGAGGGCGGAAAAGAAGCTGTTGCCCTGGAACTCCTTCTCCATCAACACAAGACTCTGCTGAAGCAGAAAAATCTGCAGGGTCATTGGGCAGCAGATATGAGGTCTACGGTAGAAGTCCTGGCAGGACTCAAAGTCGTGGCCTAAGCAGAAAAGGCAGGAAAAGTTGCCATCCTTGGAAGGCAGTTGCTTGCACAAGCACACTGTGCCCGCCGCTGCTCTGTAGAGGACAGAGAAGAAAACCTGCAAGAAAAGGTTGAAATTTTAAATTAGAAATTAAAATAAAAAAAAGCGGGTAGATTGCATTAAATGGCAGTCGGCTAAAGCAGAAAGGTGTCCGTATAGCCGATCTGCGTCGGTTGATGGCGAGTAAAGAACTGAGGCAGGGCTGGGGGACTGCCCCTTTTATACCATGGGTGGGCCAATGTCAGGAGGTGGTCCCCAACCATAGACTGCTAGCTAGAAGTTTTCTGTGGGGTCCTGGCCCCTGTCAGCTTCAGTCCTTGTGGTGTAGCCTGCTGCAACAGCTATCCTCAAAATAAGATCTTGTTGTTCCAGGTCATCGGTGCATTGATCCCACTAGAACCTTAATGTCCACTGGGGGATCCGCATGTGCAGCCTGGCAAGGGGAACCGTGACAATGGCTGCAGCCATCAGGCCTAAGAGCTGCAGGAAGGTTCTGGCCGTGACATATCTGCTGTTGTAAAGCAGCAGGGCCTGAGCCATCAGGCAGTCTACCCTGTGCTAGGGGAGGAAGGCAAAGCCTTGAGATATGTCTAATACTTCCCCTATGTACTGCAGGAGCTGACAAGGGATCAGGACTGACTTGGGCAGACTGACTGTGATCCCCAAGGCATGGAACAACTGGAAGTTGCTCCCTGGACTGTGTTTTGAACAACCAGTCACCCAGGTACTGGAAGACATACAGACCCACCCTCCCTCCTGAGGGCTGCTGCTACCACTGCTAAGTATTTGGTAAAGACCTGTGGCACAGAAGACAAGCCAAAGGGTAATGCTCTGAACTGGTAGTGCTCCCCTGGAAGTGGAACCTGAGGTACTGCCTGTGGGGAACACACACACCCCAATACGCAGGTATACATCCTGCATATCCAGGGAGCATATCCAGTCTCCCTTGTGCAGAAGAGACAGCAGGCCTTGGAGGGTTACTATCTTGAACTTCCTGGATGTAGAAATTCAAGTTTCCTGGATGGGCCGTAAATCCCCTGTGGATTTTAGGATGAGAAAGAAGTGGGAATAGAAACCTCTGATCCTCGGGAACAGGATCTATGGCTCTTTTCTGCAGCAACATGAGGATTTCCCCTAGCAGCACTGGAATGCTGTCTGGAGGACAGATTGAATGAACTGGAGGTAGATCTGGAGACCACCCCAGAAGTTCTAGAGTGTGACCTTGCTCTATGAGCTGCAGAACACAATTATCTGTAATGAGCTCCCCTCCACCTGTCTAGGTGGAGGGAAAAACAACTCCCTACCACCGCCTCCTGCAGTGCTGGAGGGTGGGGATCGAAAGTGTCATGCTGAGGTGGCACCTGCAACCGGGGCCACACTGCCCCCTCTGGGGCCCTTCCCAGTGGTGGAGGTAGGGGTATGCAGAGCTGTTACTGCTTGGCGCTTGCCCCTAGTCTGGGTGCTGGACTTGAGCCTATGGGTGGCACGACGGAGGGGCACCCTGTGGACACTTTTTGGCTGGTTGTGGTATGATGAGTGAAATGACCGCTGGGTCTTGCCCAAGTCCTGTAGGTCAGAAAGGATGCCTTGTACATCTGCCCCAAAGATCTTAAAGCCTCTGAAGGGGGGCATTCAGAATGGACTGCTGTATGTCAATAGCAAACCCAGACACTCTGAGCCAAGAATGCCTTCTCAGGCAGATGTCAACCACAGCTGCTCTAGCGGAGGTATCAGCAGCATCATAGGCTGACCTCAAAAGGTGCTTGCCCACAGTTGCCCCAGACTGAAGGGCCTTAAGCAATTCCTGTCTCTGGGAACCCTCTGGAAGGGCCTGGGCTGCAGCTCTGGCCTGCCTCAAGACAGTGTTCTGGAATTTGACCATATGGGCAATGTAATTCATAACCCTGATGGTCAATGTGGTAAAGGCATAAGCCCTTTTTCCCCAGAAGGTCCAGCTTTCTGGATTCCTTATCCAGGGGAAGACAGCGGAGGTGTTTAGGTCTCTTGAACCTGTCATGGGCAGCATTTATCACCACTGAATCTGCCTGTGGTTGCTCAGCAAGAAAGGGCTTCCCTGAGGGAGCCTGGTACAATCTGTCATAGAAACTAGCAGCAGATAAGGACCGCTAGGCCCATCCAGTCTGCCCGTAGGCCCTGTCTGCCTTTCTGGACACAGCAGGGATCAGATTTGGCCTGTACCAGGCAACCATAGTGGCATCCTCGAAGGCAGCCAGCAGAGGAGGAATAATCAGAATAGGAGAGTCTGGCAGTTCCAAGTATTCTGTCAGATTCCTCCTGGTAACATCCAGCTCCTCAGCACCAAACACCATAGCCCTTTGTAGCCATCTCACTATTAAGTTGAAATAGGGGTCTTGGGGTCGTCGGAATAAACACAAGGTCGAAAATCGCTTTAAAAAATAAAGTGCTGCACAAACTAAGGTGAGAAAAGAAAAACAAAAAGTAATGATTTGGCAGTCAACTGAAGCAGCGGTGTCTCCATGGAGTCCAGCTTGCGATGGTAGACAGCAGGAAAAGAACCGAGGAGGGTGTGGGTCCACCCACATTTATGTGGGAAGGATGTCACCAGCATCTGACATCATCATGGGCGGCCCCTGGTAGACTGCTAGCTAGAAACGTTTCCGTGTGGTCCTACTGCCTGGCAGCTGTAGCTCCATAGGTGCAGCCTGATGAAAGAGATATCCTCGAAAAAGATCTAACCCATCTTTCTTGTCTCTCTTCTCGCTTACGTAGCAAAAAAAGCTTCTCCCCCCTCCCAATACCCTCCACTAGTTGCAATTCTTTCTGCACCTTTGCTTTCTGAATCTCCCTTCCTGTCTCCCTCGCCAGCCCCCGGTAATTTTCTCTGTCCCCCTCATTTCTTGTCTCTCTTCTCGCTTATGTAGCGGAAGAAAGCCTTCTCCCCCCTCCTAATACTCTCCACTAGTTGCAATTCTTTATGTGCCTTTGCTCTCTGAATTGTCCTTCCTGCCTCCCTCGCCAGCCTCAGGCGATTTTCTCTGTCCTCCTCACTCTTGGTCCTCATGAATTTCCTATCTGCCAGCCTCTTGTTCCTCACTGCCTGTGCTGCCTCAGAACTGAACCAGCGCAGTGCTTTTATCTTCGCGTTCTTCTCTTTGTGTCTAGCACGTGCCTCCGTTGCACCCCCTAATCCTTCCTTAATAGTAGACCATTTCTGGTTCACCTCTATAGTTATTTAATTTTTGCTAGGTGCCTTTTCAGTACCTTGCCTATTCTCCTGAAGTCCACCCTCCTGAAATCCAGGATTTTGGTCTTAGTGGGGACACCCTCCCTGCCCATGTCCAGCCGGAACCACAATGAATGATGATCATTTCCACCCAGTGGCTCCCTTACCGTTATAGCCTGTACATTTATTTATTTATTTAAACAGCAGTTTGGAAAACCTTTGAGCCATAGGCTCACTTACAAAGGTACCTTGTCACAGTAAGACAAACCAAAATACACAGTATAGCAGTACAACACAAGTATAACAGTAAAATTAAGACATGGATACAAACAAGCTGGTACAGGTAGGATGGATGCAAACAATACCAGAGTTACATCCTCTCCATTAGTGAGCACCAGATCAAGGATTGCCTCTTCTCGCATGGGTTCAGTGACACCTTGAGTCAGGAACCCATTCCAAATCGTATCCAGAATTCTCTGCCTCCTGGTACATGTGACCGTATCCTCCAGTCCACCCTGGGCAGGTTGAAGTCCCCCACTATTACCACTTCCCAGCGGCCTTCAGAATTTGTGAACTCAGGTCCTTATCCATTTCTTCATCCTGATTAGGTGCTCTGAAACCACCCCCAACCTCACCTTCCTCGCCCTACAGATCTGTAATTCGATCCACATTGGTTCTGCCCTTCCCTCCTCTTTTTTTTCTTTTAAATAAAATTTTTATTAAGAAACAGTATGTACAATACATCTTTTTTTTTTTTTTTATAAACACTATTTCTTTTATCTCCTTCCCTACTCTCGGAGCCCACTCCTTCCTTCCTCTCATCCCTCCATTCCACCTCTGGTGGGATCTGCCCCTAGAGTGCCTCCTTCTCCCTTCCTGCACAGTGGGGTCTGTCCCTCTTTTTGGTGGTCTGGATGGTACCCAAGAGGCTATCATCTAGGGCTGCCGAGAGGGTTTTTCCGTTTTCTCCCCTGATTTCCCCTACCCTCTGAGACGTCATGCGCTATGACATACGTCCCGAGTGGCGGCGTGCTGACGCACGCCAAGCCCTCATGCACCGCCAACATCCCCCCCTCCCCGGTGAACGGAGCCGCTTCCATCCCTCACTGTCGGTGCTTCCACCGCTGCGAGGGTGATGCAGAACGCGAAGCGTTCTTGGTTCCCACCTCTGTGGGGAGGAGAGCATCCGCTGGGATGCTCTGATCCTCTCCCCTGCCGACCCCCGGCCACCCGAGTCCGTTCCCGAACCCGGGTCACCGGTGTAGCGCGAGGTGTGGCATCCAGCGCCTCAGCGCCACCGGGCCGGCCACGTGCAATACATCTTTATGGCTTTTCAAGTACTAGAGTAAAAATGGGGTGAATAACTCATTAATCCAGTTAATACCTGTATACAGTGTGGTTCTGTAGGCAGTATAAGCATTGTAGACATTTTCACAATACTACAGTTCATCTTGGCAAGGCAATTAGATGACAGATCAATTAGAAAGTTTGCATGGTATACTCTTCTTTATCGCCTCTTGCAATGCTCCCTCCTGGCACTCTCCATTAGGACTTTATGGGACAACTGTTGGGTCAGTTTGCAACACATACCATGTCCACCACTGCCATTTCAATTGGAAGACAGAGGATTTATGTAACAGAGCTGCCGTTAGTCAATCTGCTGGGTAGATGGATGTTACAATTTGTTTCCACTCTAGTATTGTAGGTTTTTTTAGCTGTCATCCATCTCTTGGTCATTGCCTTTTTTGCAGCTAGTAGGAGAATTGGAAGGAGAGTTTTATACCACGGTGGAGTATTTTGGGGGGGGGGGCACTACCATTAGGAGTACCATTTCCTCAGTTAGTGCTATATCTTCTCCCATACATTTGCTATGTTCTATCTGTAAAGTGCACCAGAAGGGGGTCAAGACCAGAATGTGTGTCCCAAGTCAACTTTTGGGCATTTGCAGTCCCTCCAGCAGGTTCCATATTGAGCCGGGAGATGCTTTGCTAGAGCTGCTGGCGCTCTAAAATATCTGTTCCTGCATTTACAGGAAAACTTGCGCCAAATGGTCGAGTAACTGAGTTTGACCGCTGGTAGTGTGAATTTCCACCAATCTTCTTGGTCTACTATGGTCCCCAAATTCCCTGTTCCAGCTCTCTAGTATGGAGAGGGTAGTGTCCCCAATTTTACTATTGAATATTTTGTACAAGAGACCTATTAGCCTAGAAGGTAAGCCCCCCTCTTAGCTGGTTGATAATTAATTGCATAAATGGGGGTTGGGGGTCAGGGATCGCTGGCGACTATCCCAGTCATTCTGAGAGGTATACTCTTACCATGTAAAATCTATTTATATCCAGAGCTGGGAGACTATAGTTTTGCTGCATGGTTTCAAATGGCACTATTCCTTTTGAAGTCATAAACTGGTAAATATTGTGCAGGCCCAATTGGCGCCATCTTTTGTAAACTAGGTCTACTCAATTAGGTTGAAAATGTTCGTCTGTCAACAGCAGTCTTAGGTATTTAAATTCAGTTTTGAAACCAGGGTGGTTTTTGATTTTAAACCAAATTCTTAGTGTCTAGGCTGTGAATGGAGTAAAATGTTTGAGAGGTGGAGAGGTTATATTGGTTGAGAACAAAATGGGACCAATGTCATGCAGGTCGTTTAGGGTAACCTCTATGTCTTTCCACGGTGCCTGGTATGTTGAAGACATCATAATAAGACAATCCGTGTAATAGCAGCCCCTTGCATATGCTTCCAGGTTAGGCAAGTTTACCCCACCCTGAGATAATGGTAGCTGAAGTACTGACAAACAAACTCTTGGCCTACCTCCTGCCCAAATAGAATTTGAAATCATTTTATTCCAAGATGTAAAGTAGAATTTAGCTGAAGCATTTGGAAGGGTTTGGTAAAAATATAGCAGCCTTGGTAGCACGTTTGTACGGATAATTTCAATTCTCTGAAAGAAGATGGACATTAGCTTATCCCATTTTTTATGGTCGTCCTGAATTGTTTGTGTTATTGGTTCGTAGTTAATTAATTCAAGGTGTGTTAGGTTTTTAGGTATATGTATTCCTAGATATGTTATTTTCATTTTAGACCATTTCAATGGGAATATTTTTTTTTTTAGTGAGTTTGACGGGGTGAAATTGATGGGCAGAATTTCTGTTTTTATTAAGTTCAATTTGAAGTCAGCTAATGTTTCAAACTGATCCATTAACTCTAATATCTCTGGAAAAGAGTCCTCAGGGAATAGAACTGTTAGTAAAACATTGTCAGCAAACAGACTAATTTTGTATTCTGTCTGTGCCAACAGTATTCCCTGGATTCCCCCGTCTCCTCACCGCCTTAGCTAGTGGCTCCATGTATAACGCAAACAGCAGGTGGGAGAGGGGGCACCCCTGTCTTGTCCCCCTGTTTAGTGTAACCAGAGTCAATATGCCTCCATTTATTCTGATGTATGCCCTGGAATTGGCATATATTTTTTTCCAAACAGTTGTAAATTTATCTGGTAAGCCTAAGACAGCCAGGGTGTCCCAAAGGTACTCCCATGGCACCCTGTTGAATGTCTTGTCTGCATCGAGGATTAAGAAAACCGCTGGAATCTTCCTGGTTTGTATATATTCTGCAAGAAGGAGTGATCTTCTGTTATTGTCCATGGTGTTACGTGCTTTAATAAAGCCAGCTTGATCTGCATGCATCACCGTGGGCAACATCCCTTCCAGTCTGGCAGCCCGAATTGCCGCACAGATCTTGTAGTCTGTGTTTAGGATTGAAATTGGACGATAAGAAGAGGGGTCTGTTTCATCTTTACCGGGTTTTGGGATTGGGGTAGATCTGCATACCTCCACTTGGGGGGGGGGGGGTCCCCTTCTGACACTTACTCAAAGGCCAAGTGCATTACAGGTATAAGCAAGCCCGTAAATTTTTGTACCATTCCTAACTGTGTCAATCAGGCCCGGAGCATTTTGGGGGTTTTGTGGCATGAATTTGGGCAAGTATTTCCTCGGTTGAAATTGGTCACTCCAGTACCAGTCTCTGAGAGCCTAGGAAGGTTCAGGTTGGCCAGAAATTCCCGTCTGGTTCTCTCATCTGCAATTTGATGTGCAGCATATAGTATTTGATAGTAATTACGAAAATTGGAACGCATCTCTTCCCTTTGGTGCATTAAACATATTAGGGTTTCTTAATTTCAGGATTGTGGCGGCTTTTTTTCCTCACTCAAACTTTATGGGTCAGGTTTGAAACCCCCTGGGGCCCCCCATCGTGGCAGTTTTGTTTTAAGAATAATGAGGATTGTTGCACCCTCCAGTCTATACATTTCTGTAGGGCACTTATAACTTCCTGTATCTTTTGCTGTAGTTCTTTGTCACCCTCTCTGTATAGCAGCTGATACTGCTGAAATTGTTGTGATAATTCCTGATACTCTGATTCAGTTACCTTACGTTTTTTGGCTGTGTATGCCAAAATTTCACACCAAAGGACCACTTTTAATGTATCCCATAAGATTACCGCTGGGGTCTCAGAACTAGTGCTTTGCTGTATTACCTGCGGGATCCGCTCTTGCATTCTAGCTATAAATGCAGAGTCTGTTAATAAGGATGTATTTCGTCACCAGAGGGATGACAACTTTCTTTCCTAGGTCCAATTTAAGTATCAGGGGGCGGTGACTGTAAAGTAGTCGGGATTCTGCAGTGATATCTCTAACTAGCGTGAAGTGCTCATATGTTATAAATAAATAATCCAGTCTCGAATAGCTATGGAATCGGGGGGAGTAAGTAGTAAATAAAGCCCCGCTGTGAGGTATAGGTCTTTCACCACACATCAATTATCCCTAGGTGGTCAAACGAGCCCTTCAGATATCGGGATGCTTTAGTTGGCCTATGGGATTATTTGGAACTCTAATCCAGTTCAGCTGACCAGGTCATATTGAAGTCTCCTGCCATGATCAGAGTACCACTTAGCAATTCCATTACTTTATTTAAAAAGGCTCATACCACCGGAAGAGACGACTGTGGTGGTAGGTACACATTGACTAGTGTTACTTTGTGTGAATACAGCATGCCCTGAAGAATAGCATATCTACCCTGGGAATCGGCAAAACTTTTTTGTTATTTCCAGGGGGGGTGGTTCCCAGGACCAGGATGGCTACACCCCACCTCCTCCCACTAGAATGAGACAATACAAAAATCTTGCATCTCTGATCCCGGTTTAGTTTTAAGTGTTTGGATGTGGATAGGCGAGTCTCCTGAAGCATATATATCAGCTGGGTGTTTTCTGAGATGATGCATTACTCTTACCCTTTTTATCGGGTTATGTAACCCGTTAATATTTTGTGAAAATATCTTTACAGGCTGTTCCTGTTCCATCATTTTATCTGCTACAGAACTGCGTTCCTGTCTGGAGTCTGCCAAGTGTGAAGCTGAGGAGGATGTGCACCCAGGCGTCCAACATGACCCCTCCTCCGCCCCGGCCGTCCCGCAGGACCCAGTGCAGCTGACCGGAAGGAAGAAGCGGACGATGGACCACCCGAGATAGCAACCCCCCACACACACACACACACACTTTTGAAAACAGTATCAATAAAGTCTGGCTAATGTTTTGTATAACCTGTGTCCTCCTCTTTTTCTTGAGAATTATGTAGTAACCCACAGTTTAAAAAAGTAAAATTATCTAAGTTAAGTATCAAATAAGTATCAAAACCTGATCATTGGTAACTCTGTGGGCCTTTTTAAACTTAAACAATTTCTTTAGGGCTATTAACACAAACTGCCCTTGTAACGTATTCAAATAATATAGAAACTTCGGTAGGGGTCTTTTGGCACCCCTGTCTGTTAACAAAACTATATACACTGTACCTTCCAGTAGACAGGCATCAAAACTGGAATGCCTTTCTGGTCCCAGGAATTGGATTCACGTAAGAGAAACACTCCTGGGGCAGGGAGGTGGCATCACTGACCTTGTGACATCAGCCCCGTGCTGGGTCCAAGAGGGCCCAATGTGGGATACTGCAGCCAAGTATAGCAAAAGCAGCAGTTCCCATGTGGTAGAGCCATAAACCTGCATTATTTCCAAGTTCAGGAGCTTCCCCCAACCGCTCTCAGTCCTTTGAGCGTAGTTGGATGCGGTATCAGTACATTGATGGTCCCTCTATTGGTCCTGATCTTAAGACTGGGGTCATGTCCCATTGTATGGTTATTCCGGATTAAGATCCTCACCACAGCTCAGGGTTTAAATCATAACCTCTCCTGGCCTCCCCTCCTCCAATCCAAAGATTCTGAGATCGCTGTAACATTGGTCTCTCCGTTATATTTAGATAGCCATCCTCTAAGGTGCTTGTTGCAGTCTCTTTATGCACCTGCTAGGCAGTCTTGTGGGGAGCTGGACCCAGGAACTGTTAACTGTTCTACACCAGGGCAGCTCTAGGCGGCAGGTTATGTTCTGGGCTTAGGTTAAAGGCCTGCACAGTATTCTGGTGCCTTTATGTGGAATGTTTAGGATTTCTGGGGTGGGCAGAGTGGCCCCCCATGGCCAAGAGAGTGAGCGAGTCCCCCACCAGACCCGATGAGCTGAACCATTCCCCAGCCTAATCACCAACTAGGTCATCCAGCCTAGGGTCCCCCTGCCATCAGGTATTTAGTAAGGCAAGCTTGGGGCTCAAGGCTGAATTCTTATTGTTTGTTCTGTGTTAGCCTTAGAGTTCAAATATGCTCCCAGGCCCACTGCGTGTGAACGCGCGCGCGCGCCCCCTACCCACCGCGGAGGAGGAACCCCCTCACCGATTCAGTCCTAACATTAAAAGGAGAGATAATGTACTTGTCCAGACTTTTTCTTCCAGACTTTTTCCTTGGAACTTCAACTTTGGAGTGCTGGGTTTCAGTATTGAAGCTTCTGAAGGATCTCCTCCAGTGGCAGTGGAGTCTCATGGCGACAGTTGGTCGATATGTTTTGGGTCCTCTCCCGCCGTGCCCTTCCCTCTTCTGACTCCTCCCTTGTGCTTATTATACCCCTCCTAATGAATACTACCACCTCTTCCCCTTCTGCTCTGTCCCTCTTGTACAGTTTATAACCCGGAATTGAGCGGTCCCAGTCATGGTTAGGTGTGGCCCAATTCTCAGTTACTGCCACAGTGTCCACTCTCCCTACTGCAAGTAGCACTTGCAGGCCAACCATCTTGTTTCCGAGACTACCTGCATTCAGGGACACCACCTTCCACCTTGAGTCTGAGCTCCCATCTTCACTTCTGCTTTCTGCTTCTTTTTGCCTCCATATGCTTCCCCCTTCCCTATTTTCAAAGTAACCTACTCTCCCTTCCCCCTCCAGTCCCCTGCTACTGTTATTGGGGGAAGGTTTATTCATGTCCACCTCCCGGGGGGGTTTTGTGCCCTTAGATCTGCCTGCCCCTCTCTTTAGTACTTTAAACTGAACTTATGAGTAATGCACCCCCCAAAGTTTGCCTCAGAGTACCCTCGAGTCCTCCCTGTTGAGGTGTTGTCTATCTGGTGCAAAGAGGGATTTATCTGACCAGGTCTCCTGCCAGTCTCCTATGCAGTCAAACCCCTCCTCCTTGCACTAATCCCTCAGTCATGCACTGAATTCCACTATCC
Source organism: Neoceratodus forsteri (assembly GCA_016271365.2). Lineage (NCBI taxonomy): Eukaryota > Metazoa > Chordata > Ceratodontiformes > Ceratodontidae > Neoceratodus > Neoceratodus forsteri. Next base: position 123,635,466 of record JADMNL010000030.1, on the reverse strand, counting down.
TAATTTTCCTTACTGTGCTAGCTCTTGGCACTGGGATCACCTCCAAGAACGCATGTGATCTTTCCACTTCCCTGTAGGTCTTCCCCAGCTCCCTGAATCTATTACTTACCACTGCCACCTCCTCCCCCGCTAGGTCACTGGTGCCCAGGTGCATTTGGACCCACCTCCCTGCTGTCATCCCTGGCATACACATCACTTTCATTTTGGCATTCGTGACCCCCTTCTTTCCCCAGTGAATACTCTTAATTATGAAGTCCCCAATGATTATCAGCCTTCTGTCCCCTACACCCATGTTCCACTCCCTTCCCTCACCTTCTACTGTAGAATTTACCATCTCACATTCCACCTTCAGTGTTTTGGCTAGTGTCCCCCCTGTCTTCCCCTCTGTTCCCTCCAACTGTGCCTCCATTCCACTCTAAGCCCCTCCCATTCCTCTTGGCTGTGCTGCTCATCCCCACTAACCCCTCTCTCAGCCTGTCTCTCTCCATCTCCACTAAGCTCACTTCTTCTACCCTGCCTTCCAGGACTTCCCTGCTTCATCTCAATCCCTCTCTCATGTCCCCTACCTTCGTAGTCCTACCCAGACTTCGTACCTCACCACCTGCTTCCCTTTTCTCCTCTTCTGATAGGGGGCCAAATCTATTAATGGCACTCCTGGAGTTCTCACTCTTTTTGCAACTCTTGAGCTCCCACCCTTCCCCCTACCACCTGCCATTCTCCTTCCCTGGGCACCCCTGCCTTCTGACAAAGGGTTACCCTTTAGTACTGGATGATCCTGCCTGATCCAGTCCCCTGTCTGATACCCTTCACTCCCCGGGACACCACCTCTGTGCTTCCCTCCTCGCAACCCTGGTCCATTAGCCCACCATTCTATACTCCTCAGCTCCCATCTGAGCTGCCAGACTTTTGCCCTTAGCTGCTCTATGCTCCTACACACTGGACAGACCCCTCTATTCTAGAATGTTACCAGAAAGACAGCTGTCCCACAGTTACTGTAGCACACTACCCTCCCTGCCTTATCTTGATGCCTGTACATTTCCCTTCCCCCCATATTCTTTCGGCCCTGTTCTCCCTCATTTCCAGATTCTTGTCCCATGCTCTTCCAGTTAAGGCTGTTCTTGGATTTTCCTACCGTCCACCTGGTTCACCCTCCCCACCTACTAACTATTCTTCTGCAAGTCAGTACCGCACAGGCTGGCTTCCAGTTAAGGATGTTCCCTACTTTTCTAAGGCCCAGTACAAATGTGAGCGGGGACTTCCGATGATGTCATGCCCCTGGAAGCCACTTGAGCTCTCAGCTCCATCTCCATCAGGGCTAAAAAAAACCATCAAATTCGACTTTAAAACTCAAAATTGGGCCATTCTTACATCGGAGGAAGGGAAGATGCTCCGGCGCAAACTTGACACTGCAAAATCTCCTCCAGACCTTGTCGATCCAGACAGATCCTGTTCAGACAGCGACTGCTCACAGATCTTGGTGCGAACCGAGCCCACAAAAGCTGACGCGGTCAGGTCCCCGAATATTGCCAGGCAAATGGATCTGGTACTGCAAGAACTTAGAGATTTTAGGAGGGAGACCGGCTCTACATTTGCTGCTCTTTGCAACAATGTGGGCAAAATCGAAAAATGACTACACGACCTCGAGGAGCAGGCCACAACTACAGACTCCCGCGTAGATAGCACTGAAAATGCCATCCTTCAGCTACACCAGATGTGCAGGGCCTACGTGAGAGAGCAAACAACGCAGAAGCCAGCAACAGGAGAAACAACCTAAGAGTGTCGGGCTTCCCAGAAGGTTCTGAGGGCAACAACCCCATACAATTTATGCAACTGTTTTTTAAAACAACAACACTAAACCTACCAACTAGAAATGGACCGTGTCCATCGTACGCTGGGCACCCAGACAGCCAACCGCCCTCAAGCACTCTTAATCTGGTTTCTGCGGTACTAGGAGAAGGAGATGGTTCTTCATAAATCATGGCAGCTGGGAGAACTAAAGCACCAGGACCACTGTATCTACGTGGATAACAATTATCCGACTGCTGTCGCTGCGATACGCCGTGCTTATGCCCCCATCCTTAGGAAACTAAAGGAGGCAAAGATCAAGTTCAGGACCCCCTACCCGGTGAAACTCGTGGTGCAGCTTACTGATGGCCCCAAAACCTACGAGAGTGCAGAGAAGGCGGCCCAGGGACTCTCAAAGAATGGAATTACGATAACACTGGATCAGAGACTTCCTAACAAGTCACTGGTGGCCAAGCTTGCACAGAAGGCCTGGAACCATGTGCCGCAGAAGGAACAATGCAGACGAGAAGGTGCCTCAGCTCTTCAACAGACTATGGCTGGACTCTGTAAACAGTCCTCGGCCGAGACTGAAATGGAATTATCACAAGTGGTGAAATGAAGGGACCCGAGGACTAACTGATCTCCATTCTCATGTTGCGTTGGCTAAGTTTTCCCCCCTAAACTTAGGTCTCCTCCACGACTTGCGGGCCTACTGTTCTTCCCCAGGGTTCCCCCCCCCCCAGTTAATCCAATTTCATGGCTGGTGCTAACCGCAGTGAACCCCTCCTCCTGCCATACGGTGAGGGGCTTGGGGAAACTCAGCTCACTTTTAAATGGACCAGTCTGAATGGACATAGGGCCGTGTAGGTGGCATGCCCTACCAGTGGGCCCAAGACCAACCGTGAGCTACAAGTACTTTTTTGCTGGGGGTGGTTGGGAGGGAGAGATTGGGTCATAGATAGCCTATACCCGTTTGCATGGTGTTTGCCCCCCAGTCCAGCTCCAACTCGGGTTAGAATCCTAGACACTGGGGAGTTCGGGGGCATAGCCCCCGATGGATACATCGGAGGCATCCCCGACATTGCATCGCCGACAGCCGCACTGCGGCTATCGCTGTCGGGGATGTCTGATGACTGTCGCTGCGGCATGGGTAAACCCGTAGATAGGGGTCAAACGGGTAGAGGAGCAGAGGACCTGTGGGTTGCAGGGAAGGGCTGGCCTGACCTATGGCCTCCTCGCGGCCATAAAACACTGAGGGATGAAGCAGGGTCGGTGGCACCCTAGGCACACGATGCCTGCACAATGAGTGCCCTTGATCACCCTTTCTGATGTAATTAATCTTGGACACGGTTTGCAATGCATCCCACACCCCTGCAGTTCACTGGTGGGGGAGTTGACGGATTGCTAACCCAGACAAAACATGCAGGACTGTTTTCCCTCCTCCTCCTACCCCCATATCATACCGATTCTCGGGAGTGTGGGGGAGGGAGGACTAAGCACCACAGGTGAGCACATTTCAGAGATGGGGCTTGGCATGCTCTCTTCTGCCTCCCCAAAGCTGTCCCGGGGGGCCGGGGACAGGCCGGTCCCAAAGGTTCACACATCTTGCTATTACCCGTGGCTAAGTCAGGGCTAATTTCCAGCTACACCATAACCCAACACTCTACTTGGAATGGCCTAGTAAATTAGTTTCTAACATAACTAATAGCTGAATTTATTTTTTGATTGAACTGTACTGTTGCAATCCTTGAAGGGGGTCAGGCATGACTATCCCCCTCCCCTCAGAAGAGACGTATTACGTTGGGTCCTCCCATCGCGGTGGACTAAGCTAAATTTGGCACACTTGGGTCTGAGTGCCTAGCAACTCCCAGACTTATGTAAGCCACTTGTAGTTTAGCAGCCCAAGCCCAGCTGGCAAGAGGCTGCACTAGTTCATTGCCCCAGTTTCCCCCTGTAGTTTGTAGTCCTCATTGTTCATTAAATCTGGAAAGTTTGACGTTTGAGGGTGGCTTATCCCCCCTCACCCCCCCACAGGCAGTCACTTTTTTATAAAGCAGGCATTAGTACTGGTGAAATCATAGGATTGGGGGGCCAACAAAGGGGCCTGGCACAACCCCTCCAAGCCTAAGAGAAGCATAAATGGCTAGCCAACCCCTACAGTTTTATCTCTAAATGTGAATGGACTGGGTAATCCTGTCAAACGCTCAAGAATGATTACTATTCCTAAGAAAAGTCAGGCGGGGATTGCTTATATACAGGAGACAAATATGAATGTTAATGAACACAAAAAGCTGGCCACTAGGGGATTCTCACAGGTCTTCTCATCCTCATTTGTTAAGGGCAGGAAGAGAGGGGTCACCATACTGGTATCAGGCCAGGTACCCCTTCAGGCAGTCCGGGAGTGGGCGGACACGGAGGGCCGCCTAGTGATTGCCCAAGAGTTGTTACAGGTCAATGAGGTTATCCTGGCGAACGCCTATTTTCGCCCGTGCTCGTCTACACTGACAATTCACTATCTGTTAAGAGAAGTATTAGAAATGTCCAGGGGTACCCCGATTCTAGCAGGAGACTTTTAATATTGCCCCAAGACCCTCCCTGGACGCTACCGGCTCTGCTAGGAACCAACAACCTGCCTCATACAATTTTTTAAACAATTCATCCAGGAGGTGGGCTGGCTAGATGTATGGCACACCCTTCATCCTAGAGATAGACGATATTCATTCTGCTCAGCAGTTTATGGTACCTATACCAGGATTAATTACTGTTATACACAAAAGGAGAGCCTGGGAGCCCTCAGGGAAGCCACCATAGGGGATATCGCCCACTCTGACCACACCCCAGTGATCACGCACTGGGACCTGGGCCTTGATAGACATAAAACTATGTGGAGACTCAACCCGATACACCTCAAGAGTGAGCCCTTCTGGGAATTCCTGTGGGATAAGATACAGGAGATCTTGGAGGACAACACTGACCAGGAAACAACCCCAGTGATCAGGTGGGACACACTGAAGGCAGTCCTACGGGGCCACTTGATACAACACACCTCCACCCTAGCTAAACAATGTCGGGAAAGACAATCACACCTGGAACAGACTCTTAATTTCCTCCAGAAGGCCCACCAAGAAGGGGATCTATCGGTTACGGCCCAGCTAAAGCAGACCAAACAGAAACTAGATAAGCTATGTATGCAACGCACTGAGATAGCATTAGCATTCCTTAGGCAGCAGTATGGGGAAACAGGACCCAGGGCTTCTCACCTATTTGCCTTTCGACTTCGTAAACAGAGATGCCTCTCTACCATAGCCACCATTAGGGATCTGATGACAGGTGAATTACACACAAGGTTGGGACATATTTCACGGGCATTTTGTGACTACTACAAGAAACTGTACACCCCAGACCGTCAGTCAGAGCAAGGTACTATTGATTCCTTCCTCACCTCCCCGGACCTTCCTAAACTTAACAGAGATCAACAGAGTGGTCTGACCACCCCCATAACTCAGATGGAATTTCAAGCAGTCATTTCCCACCTAAAAACCATGAAGGCCCCGGCCCCGACGGTTATGGGACAGAATTCTATTAAGTGTGTAGAGTCCCTGGTTAGCCCACCTACGATACAGGTCTATAATGAACTGTTGCTGGGCCTAAGTGTCCCACCCACCAGCTGGTCGTATGCCACAGTTTCTGTCATCCCCAAACCTGATAAAGATCCCCAACCATGTACTTCCTACCGCCCCATCTCAGTACTAAATGTAGACTATAAAATACTTATGTCCATTATGGCCACGCGCCTAGACACGGCCCTCCCCCACCAGATTGGTCTGGCTCAAACAGGCTTCGTGAGCTCTAGATCCACTACAGACAACACCAGAAGGGCTCTACACCTGGTACAGGAGATGCAATCCCGTAGAACCCCTTCAGTCCTTCTCAGCCTGGATGCTGAGAAAGCATTCAATAGGGTCTCTTGGTCCTTTCTGTTCGCCACTATGACCAAGATAGGAATCCCTACCCCCTTTGTTTCTATGATTAAGGCCTTTTACTCCTCCCCTAAGGTCCGTGTAAAGGTCTCTGGTCACCACTCTGACTACTTTCCTCTGCACAGGGGGACCCGCCAAGGCTGCCCTTTATCTCCAGGATTCTTTGCCATCTTTATAGAGTTCCTGGACCAGGCTATCGGGCGTTCCTCTTAAATAACCGGAGTTCAGATGGAGGGGACACTGCATTGCCTCATATGTGGATGACGTCTTGCTGTTCCTGGCCAACCCTACACAGTCCGTCCCAGCCATTTTCAAAATCTTGGAGAAGTACAGGTTGAGCTCACGGTATAAATTAAATACCTCTAAAACAGACACATTAACATTCCATTTTGATCATTAACATTTAAGTGGTCCCACCCATTCCGCTGGGATCTTGACAAATTGAAATATCTGGGCATATACCTCTCCCGCAGCAGCGCACAGTCGGCACAAAACAACTACGACCCCTTTTACACCCAGCTTCAAGCTAATCTTGCTAGGTGGGCCGTCCTCTCGCTTAACCTACTTCAAAGAGTGGAAGTTGTCCAGATGGTGACCCTCCCCCGGGCTCTATGCCTCTTTCAAAACATACCAATATATATCTCAGCTAAAACATTCCAAGCTTGGAACAGAGCAATACTGAAGTTCATATGGGCAGACAGGCGTCCGAGAGTACGACTCTCAGTCCTCTGCCTCCAAAGATGGTCGGGGGGCTTGCCCTACCAAACTTAAAACTAAACTGGGCATCTCATCTCTCCTTCCTTGCTACCCGCATTATGCGAAGTAGCCCTGCCATATGGAGGGAGATTGAGGAGGGCCTACTCCAATTTAAACACCTGGTACAAGCAACTCTTTACCAGACCCCACCTGCACTACCCCAGTTGAACCCGGATCCGTAATCACACACCAACTCAAAACCTGGAGTGAGATCCGCAGACAACTGGCTTTATTCCCCTACCTGATCTACATGTGCCCGCTTGCCTCACTGGAGAATTTTCTCCCAGCCCAGTTTGACCACACATTTGAACAGTGGGACCGACTCTACCTCTCCTCTCTTCCTCAGTTATTAAATGGGAACAAGCTCAAATCCTTCCAAGAGCCGAGGCAGGCCCATGGCCTGAGGCAGCTGGACTTTTATAGGTTCCTACAATTGAGACATTTTTTCCAATCCCTTCTTCCCGAGCTACGAAAGCCTGGGGACGTACCCCCACTAATCACTTTACTCCAAGCCACCCTCTCAGTCAATGAGATCCCCCATGCTATTTCCACTCTTTACAAGGCCCTTAATGACACTGCTGGAGCAAGCATGAAGGGGGTGCTTGAGAAACGGAACTTGGAACTAGGCCTTGATATTTCCGCACAGCAGTGGGACAAGGGTTGTCTCATCATCCAAACTCACCTACTCCCATGCATGGAGACTTTTCTCCTGGCAACTGTTGATCAGATACTTTCGTACACCAGCAATAACAGCCCACTACTCAGTTACAAAGTCAGCAGGATGCTAGTGCCAATGTGGGGATAACACCCATGCATCACACCCATGTATTCTGGTCCTGCCCTATCCTGCAACCCTTTTTGTCCTCCATGCGGCAGGAACTAACTAACATGTTAGGAACCCCAATCAGCCTGTCTGCAGAGCTTTTCTTACTGCAAGTTATCCCCCTTGGGTTTAGAGACTCCCACACAAGCTACTTCTGGGGATTGCCCTCATGGTGGCAAAGAAAACCCTGACCAGACACTGGCTCTCACCCCAGGCCCCTACAATTTCTGAATGGAGAGAAATAATGACTCAAATCTATAGGGCGGAGAGAATTTCTTATCAATTAAATGATCGCTCTGTTCTATGCACCCTGAAACAGACGAAATGGATCCTTTACATCATGGCAAGTGACCCTAGCTTCGTGCCCTGACTTAAAGAATCATATAAGCTTAAGAGGGCTCTGTCGCTGGGAGGAGGGGGAGCTGGGGGAGGTGGGGATCAAGAGATATGGAGGGGCCACGGAGGAAGGAGAGATGCTTTGAAAATAACAATAAAGTTGTTAGACCACATAGGGATTTGCCTCAAGCCTAAGCTAATGAGAAATGTAATTTATTGAATTCTGTACGACTCTGATTTTCTGCTATGTACATGTCTAATTGTGTGTATTAAGATGAACCTATGACTGCCGACACCCTAAACCTGTGAAAAAATGTGTAGAAACTATATTAACAAAAAAAAAAAAAATGTGAGCGGACTCTAGAAATGGATTAACTGCATTCCCCACCAACCCTCTGCTATTAACCAGGTAGTGCCAGATAATATGAGCTGATCCTAGATTAGGTTCACCTCACTCCCCACCCTGCGCCTATTTAATACCCAATTTAAATGTGAGCTAACCCAAGAAAGGGATTAACTGGAATTCCCTTCCAAGCATTTACTACAAATAATTGGCTAGTTAAGCTAGGACAGCATAAACTGACCCGAGAAAGGGATCAGCAGCACCCCTCTAATATCTTTTGCTGTGATGATCCAAGGAGTAAATTAGTTGCAAGCCAACACTGAGCACTAACAGAAATAATCTGTACATTAACTAAATTAGACAACTGCTACAACTAGGATACATTTGCAAACCCAAGCTAATTAATACAAATAGATTAATAATTAATGACTTAACTACTTGAAGAAATAGACTAATATGAGCCACATTTCAATGTAAGTCAACAATAATTGTACAGCACCCGGTACACTTACATAGTAAACAGGAAATATCTAACATCTAGAAGGATACTCTACCAAACTATGGAGAGCAGCATGGGCTGCGAAACAGCTTTCTCATGGCCGACTCCAGGCAGACTCCAAGTTGCCCTTACGCCATGGCCCTTAAGCGTTCGAACCACAGCGCAGGACCACAAGGAAGTGACCCTGAAATAGCAAACTGTAGTCCCACCCTCCTGCCAAGCCAGCCACCTGCTCGGTCGGCACAGATACTGGGCTCAGCTGCACACTCTCCACCAGACACAGAGATGACCCCACAAATGACAGTCCTCCACAAAGAGCAGACAGCATGTGGCTGTATCACCGTAATATAATTCACTAACTCTGGATTGCCTTATTCCACTTATAAAAGGTTTTAGTTTTCTTAAAACAATGACTTTATAGCTCTTTTCTCAGTAACAAAAAATGGAATTAGGTACATCAACCCGCCTCACATGAGCGGATTATGGCCAACTAAGAAGGTTAGTCAGACCCTGTTCTCGAAAATAAATTTACTACCAATACATTACGGACAAAACACCCTATGGTATGGAATAAAAGTCTTGATATCCTAGTGCTGGAAACATTTATTCAGCCTGCTTGCTGTTGAAAAATGAAGCACATATTCCACTGGCCTGATGTACCCCTACACTTTCCTTCAACAACACTCCCATTAGCTACAATAGCGGACGCCTAATACATATATTTGCTGAACATCATTTTCGTGTGCCTGGAGCTTGCTGTCCTGCCCCCACCCCTCTATACATAGGAACGTGACGGTTTCAGAACAGACCCCCCCCCCCCCAAAAGGGTTGCATCATTTAGAACGTGGGGCAGGCAATGCAGTCAGCCATTATGATAACTAAAAAGCAAATAAATGAAACTGTCCAGATTTTATAATATGGCCAGTAATCCCCGGCCCCCATACTTCCTTAATAAAATATTTGCACTCGGACGTCACTGCCACTACTCGAATTTCAGCATGTAAGCGTAACAGCGAGCCAAGCAATCCCTACAGCAAGATCTGTCCACAGACACAGCAAGTGTGCACATCCGACTGGAGGAACCACTATGCCTTGTGCTGCAGGACAAGTACACTGCAAATCACAGCCCACTGTAAGAGAGTCATGAGGCATTCTGTGTTGAAGGCAGAGGCGGATTAACGTTTTGTGAGCTCCCACTTTCATGGGGGGGGTGGAGGGCAGTGTTCAGACGACCTGCCTAGCTAGGATCAGCATTATACAGTTGAAACTAAAATGCTTAGAGCTGTGATAACCAGGGATGGGCACCATTTCATGTTTCAAAAGGGCGGGGGGGGGGCCCACAGGCAACAACCAGTTGGTGTCAGGTGCTAGTTAAGCACCATGCACATAGGCACTGTGCACTGACTATTGTGTGCACGTTCAAGGAGCCACCTGCCTGCTCGAACATGCAAGATGATTCAGTACAGCAGAAATGTACTGAATCATGTCACACGTTTGAGGTGACAGGCAGCTTCTCGAACATGTGCATAGTGCAGAACGACAACAAGTGTGGATGGGGAGCAATTGTTATAACTTACTTACCCGGCCATCTGGCCAGAACCCTGTGACCTGCTCCTTGCCATCAGCCCAGTGAACCCTCTAGTAAAGACCTCCTCGAGTCCTATCCTGCTCCTGGAACCGAACCGTCCTGACTCCCAACCAGGACCTTAACGGTCCTGTGCTTATTTGCAACCAGACCCACCGAGTGTCCGAGTGAGACTAAGGAGGCCAACATTCTTTTTGATGCCACCAAGCAAGAGCTTACCTCATCATCGACCGAGCTATAGACGGTCTGTTATGGCAGAAAAGTGTGCATCATGCAACTCGCGTGCTCTGCTCCGTCACATCATGTGATGTCACTAATGACTCGGCTGCAGCGTGAGGGCACACAAGGGCAGGCAGGGCACTTATTGTGAAATAAAAATAAAAATTCTACACGAAAGAACAATCCGCAACTTCTACAAAGGTATGTGGGCGGCTGGACCAGGGCTAGTGGGCCCCCTTCAGAGTGTGGGCCTGGCTCCACAGAGCCACTGTAAATCCGTTACAGGTTGAAGGGCATGAAGCAGCTTACACAGGGACCAAACCAACTCCCGCGCCAGAGAGAGCAGCACTTGCCTGACTCCCCCGCTGAAGGGGTCAGCCCGGGGTTCACCAGAGGTTCACCATGAAATCAGCCAGGAATTAAGCTGACCAATTATAAGTCGTTCTGCTGCTGAGAAATGCTGGGAGGGGACAGCTGTGCAATTAGTGTTCCTCTACAGCACTGCTGGAATTTCCCATACTGTCCTGTGTGATGTTAACATTCTCTGTAAGGACAGAAGATGTCCCTCTAGGGGCACTTTCAACATCTAATTTTTACTGGGGTCCTGCTTCTTATAGTTACCACGTAGTGCTCCTCTCTCCTTAACCTTGCCACTTCATCCTTCTGCTCTCTCTGATCGTCAAACACCCATTCATTTCAAAACCCTCGCTGTAAAACTGCAGCAGGCCAGTCTGCTTTCTCTATCTAAATTAAAGTCCAAAAAGCAGGTTGCTGCGCTTAAGACTAGGAGGTGGACACAAGCATAGAGTGACAAACCTTTAATGTAAAAGATTCAACGTTCCAAATAGTTGATTTATTAAACACCACTTCTGCCCCCTTTGAAGGCACACTGCCGAGGTGCTAGGGGCTTCCACAGTGGTGCTTAATAAATCAACTATTTGGTTGGCATTGGCAGTTTCAGTCTTTCTTTTTTAAGAGCGCATACAATTTTGGAACTTTATCTGCCTTCCAACGTGCTGGAACAACCTCCCTCTCCCCATCCTTTTCTTAGCCTCCCAGCACTCTTTCAAACCACTCCTACAAGCACACTTCTCAAAAGCACACGTACCTGCAAACTAGTCACCCTTCTCTTCTTTATAGCATCACAACAATCCTGCCCTCTACCCCCACTCCCTTCTTAACCATTAATTCTTTCCCCCAATGTATAGCTTAAAATTCAGTGTACGCCATTGTTTCGTATTTTTTCACTCCCATGGTTTGGTTATAAGCGTTTTGCCATATGCAGACTGCACACTTGCTCAGCTCTCATCCTTGCTGCCCCCGACACCTGTGTATTTTGCACTTTTTTTTTTTAATATTTTCTGAGATGTTTGACTTGAACCTTGCTTTTTACTGTTCCTGTACATGCACCTGCTGTTGCCATTGTATTTGTTATTGTATCACTCCCTCGTGTTACCCCTCCCCCAGGTTCCACCTGGAAACCAGCTCCAGCTCTGCGTGCCTATCACGGTCACCAAATTTTAAATACATAAATAAAAATTAATTTTACAACTAGGAGGGTCTGAAGCACTGAGAGGTTAAGTTACCTGCTTAATGTCCTACACTGTGTAAGTGGCTTTGGTGGTATTTGAACCACAGTATCCAGTGTCTCCTGGTTCCCAAACCTAATTACAAGTCAATGTTACCATGACTCTAAAAATGCTACAAGGAATGAATTCCCAGGGATGTGGCGAGATTATTCCCTCACACTACACTCCAGTCACTCTCACCTCCCCCCCCAAAACACCAATACAACTCTGCTGCACTCTCTAAATTAGCTTCATGTAAGACACAGATCGTAGAACGCACCCCAAGCTAGATGGTCACAGGTTCAGGCCCCACACCAGAGACGTGGGCTCAAGGCAAATGCTGGCCCTTCAGGGGAAATGTTGGGGGGGGGGGGAGAAGAGATATGTTGCCCTACTGGAGGTGCTGTCCTTTGAGTGAGACATTCAACGATGGTCCTTTCTGCCCATCACTGGTGGCTATACAGGTGGAAGTAAAGATTCCAGGGAATGTTTTGAAAACTTTATTTTTTGTAATTTATTTACCCATTTTTGTACTGCACCTTTCATGCAAGCATCTCAAAGAGCTTTAGAATGAGTAGATAACTCAACACTGACCAATCACTGAAGTACCGCCACCTCTGGGGTGGATCGCAGCAGCTATTCTGCCCCAGCACCCTACACAACAGCTCTCCTATGCAATGTGAACAGACTGATATTCAACCAGGTTAGTCTGGTGTTGGGTTAGTGAACGGGACAAACTGGGCCAGGACACTGAGGAAGTTCCCCATATCTTGTCAAAAAATGCCATGGGTAACTTTATCGAACACCTGAACAAACTAGAGTTTTCACAACAACACAATATGGTGATAGCATAATTCCCACCGATGATAATTTTTCACCGACCAAAAAAATCAATACTGCAAGTATTATGCAGTACGATATACAATATACCATGATAAACCATCCTGCTGTCTTATCTCTGCCACTCCAGCAGTGTCCTTCTGCTGTGACCAAGATTCCCAATTCCCCACCTTTCCCCATACAGATTTTACTATTTTCCCAAAATTGAGAAATACTACAAATTAGCGTGCAGTGTCATTTAATTTTATTGCAACACCAGCATGGAATTCACTTTCTTCAAACTACAAAACGTACCCACCTTCAACAGTTTTAAAGCAGCTCTTGCAAAGTGGTCTATGTTTGTATGTGACTAAATGTAAATTTCTGTGGTACTTATTATTCTGCTGTGTATGTAAGGACATTATTCCACTGTGACTTCATTGGTTTGTATACAGGATGGTTCTGCAAACAGGCTTGTGCCTAGTACCCAGTCCTGTTAAAATATAAATAAACTCGAACTTCAATCAATTTACTGTGATCTACATAACATTCATAATGCACTGTGAGCCTCATTTTCGGGGGTACTGAAAAGCTGTTCTTATTACACCCGGCCAACAAGCACAGCAGAGCGCTACCTCTCGAGACGCTGATGACTCGGGTTCGGGAATGAGCCCAAGTCATTAGAGGGCCAGTCAGGGGAGGTGAGCGGAGCATCACAAAGGATGTGCTCCACCTTGGGGAGGGAGGGAAGATGGCCTATGCTGGGCTACTGCCGTCTCGGTGACCAGAGGTGGCACTGCAAGCAGAGCCATGGAACTGGGCACCACAAGGACTCCTCTCGTGTCCCACAAGGGTCTGGGTCAGAAAGATGGGGAAAATGGCAGACACTGCAGGAGGATGTCCACCCCTGGCTGCAGGCCCCCCTCCACCCCCCACCAACTGAGACACTCCTCCACAGCACCTACCTTGCCCCGGCAGTGGTACAGCCTCCTCTCAACGACCCCACCCTAGGAGGTAAGCTAGGGTTATCAAGAAGATGAGGTTAAGTCCCAGAGAAGGTGCATAAGGGGGCTGGGTGAGTGGATAAGACTGACGGGGGCTGACAGGCAAGAGTGAAAAAAAGCATATAAAGAACACCTTTTCACAGATGCTGCTGACTGGCTTTCAAAGACTTAGAACACTCATCAGCAGCAAGTGAAACAAACCAGACCAGCAATATCCCGTCTATATGAAATACCAATGTTTTGTCTAGATGAAATATTGACGGACCAGCTCTGTTTCAGGGAAACCAGCAAATCTCAAGTTTTTAATTTGAAAAAAAAACAGGCTCACAGTATATATTAAAAACAAAGAATCATCCCCAGGCTGTGAAGAACAAGTGGTTTCTCTCACCTCAGAGGAACAGTGCCGTCATAGAGCACTCGAACTTCACTCTCCTATTTTATTACACCACTGTCTCTCCTGAGTGTGCAAACCATCTTGTTCTTCATATGTCTGGGGGTGATATATCTTCTATGTTACACAAATATCAAGATACTCTAAATTTGATAGCGAGATCCCTGGAACAAACAGATGAGTACTCAGGTTTAACACCTGGTCCAAAAACTGCAATTTTGATCATATCAGTATGGTTTATTATAACCAAGGAGAATGTGTCCCCTGTAGTGCTACCAACAATATTTCCAGCAGCACCTGGCATTAACTGGAGGTCTCCAATCAGACACCCATCAGGCCCAACCCTGTCTAGTTTCTTTTTTTGTTGTTGTTAAAGATGTTTCTTCTTTTTTGTGTGTGTGTGTGTGTGTGTGTGTGTGAATTATACTGCTCGTGAAAAGTGCTGGATTGACAGCACTGGAATCTGAAGTCCCCTATTTATCCACGTGACAGGTACACCACAGGTGATCACAGTGCAAGCTTCCCCACATTATCCCACCAATGTGCTTCAACCCTGCCGGGGAGGGACCACCAGGTAGGCGAGAGGATAGTTCGGACTATGCCCATTCAATCCTTGGCCTCTCATGTGAGACTGCCAACAAGGGTGCCAATTAATGCCAACTGTGTTGGTAGTTTTGTGATGTGGACACCTGCCCACTGGTCACTGGACTGAGAACATCACAATTAATTTCACACAGACCACTGAACAGCCCTCAGGTGATAATGGCTTTTGACCACTACTGACCTGCGCTGGATTTGACCCATGACCTAGCGGTGAAAGGCTCCTTAACCTGCTACCGATCCACTGAGCCATCCAGTCCCCCCTCCCCCACTTAGTTTATGACATCAGGCTCTGAAACTGTAAGGCTTCAGGCCTTGAGAAAAGTTAAAAGACTTCAGTCTGGGTCTAGAGAGGTGAAATGCCTGATCCCTCGGCCAGAGGGCTGCTCAGTTCCTGCACCACTTCAGTCTGGAGAGTGGAGAAACTGATACAAGTGAACAGACAGAGGACCACCATATTTTAGGGAGTGGGGGTCACAGGAGTGAAAGAGAAATCATACCGGATGGAAGAAGTTGGCTTGTGCGCCCAGCGACAAGAGCCGGAGGCAGGTCTCCAGGTTCCCCGTCCTCACACTGGAATGGAGTTGCTGAAAGAAAACAAAAGCAGGATAAAGTCAGTAGTCAAAGTCTGCAGTAGCGTAGCATGAAAGAATGTTTTGCCTCGACTACTGTATTGTTGAAGCTAGTGGTCCAACAGTTTGCCATCAAGAAGCCTTTGATTTTCAGACACTGTTCAAGGAAGCCATCAATCTACCCTCAGATTAGCAATATGCCCTTCGCTAAACTGGGCCAGGGTGATCACATGGCAGGGGTGGCTGAGCATGACCAGGGCAACTGCATGTTAGGTTGAGTATCACTAGCAAAAAAACAAAATGCCTCCAGCTTTCTTTTTACTTGTATGCTTGGACACAGCACTGTATGCTGACAGGACACCAAACATAAAGTGGGGGCGCAACCCTATCACCAACACATCTGGCTGAATGCCCCCCTGTATCGAGTAACCAGTTGTAAACCAGAAAAAAGCAATTACATTTTACTCCCTGATTAGGGTTAAGATTGGTTCTAAAACAGCACTTCATTCCCTCTGATGGAATAACTACAGACCTTGGCACTGTGCTGGGGAGAGTGCAGGCGACATTGAGAGTGGACTTGGCGGACCCGAATCAGCCAGCCAGGGCAGAGTCTTGTACTCCCATCAGCAGCACATCCCAGCTCAGGAAGGGAGGGAGACATCAATGCCCACTGCTGCAATGGTGGCCCGTGGGGTGATCAGGACAGAGAGCACCCACAGGAGGGGCAGGCTGAGATGCATCACTGTGTGTGTGGGCAAGGTTCTGCAACAGACAAAGCGTGACATCAGGGGAGGCTGGAGGGCAATGCACAGGAAAAAACAAACAGCGCCAGCTCTATCACAGTCCCTAGAACTCTTGGTACCCACGCCACAGGATGCTGCTGGGACTGGGAGGTTGCCAAGAGATCTAAAGACAGGGAGGGCTAGCCTGTCAGAAGAGTGGAAGTGCTACCATTTGCAACGTCAATGACCAGAGTTTTGGAGCAAGTTCACGTCATCAGGGGGTGGTGCCCCACAGGACGCCCTCTTCTGGAGCTGGATGGTTCCATTCTCCACCACAGTACTGTCACCTGAATGACCGCAGCTGGTAGTGCAATTGAGGTCGAGGAAGGGGATGTCATGGTCATTGGTGCATAACTCGCTTCGAATGTGCGCGCCCTTGATGACAGGGTAAGCCACATCCCACGGCAGAGGGAGACTAAGTGAAAATAGCCTTAGCTACTCCAACAATGGACACCGGTATACCTGGGCTCCACACCCCTAGCTCGGCACTGCCAGATGAAACACTGAAGTTTGGGGATGAATTCCCCCATACCTGATCCCCACCTGGGGTGCAAGCCAAGGCTGCACAGAGAAACAGCCGCCGCAGGTAAGGGGGTGCAGGGGGAGGTCAAGGATGTCATGGGTGCTTCGAGCGGGGATGGAAGCTGGAGACTGGAAGGGGTATAAACAAAAGGTAAAACTAAACAAACAAATACATATAAGACAGATTGGTCGAGCGGCATTAGAAAAAAACACTATATAAAACAGGTCAACAAAAAAATAAAAAGGAAATCTTTAGCCAGCCCATTGGCATAGTGGTAGCATGACCGCTTCCGACAACGACAACCTGGGTTTGGAAATAATCGCAAGGTGTCAAAGGGATGGCTGAGGGAGGAGGATGAGCATCCCAAAGAACAGTCATCTCCTCAGGAAAGGAGGACTGCCTCTCCCGCCACGTGACCACCACCTGGTTTATACAATGTGAAGGTGCAGGCAGACAGCGAGAAAGGGTTGGAGGACCCGCCTCAGCTCAACGGGACATCGTCACGCCCTGCATGCACACGCCCGTCACAGAGTTCAGCTGGCGACTCTGTGGAGATGTCAGTACAAGGAAAAACAATGGCAGCATGCAGGGTGAGGCAACATTAGCTCTCCCGGGGTCCGACACGCTGACTGTCCGCCCCCTTCAGCAACCATGGTCTGGCCAACTCCCCTCACCCCACCTCAAGTCCGAAGTGATGGAAGACTGGGGTAAGTGGCAGAGAAGGTGTGGATGCTGATGGAGCAGCAGCAGGGGGAGGAAGCTAAAAATAAAATAAATAAAAAGGAATTTTTTATCTGCCTGCAGAGATGGAAGCAGAGTCCCTTCTGAAGTAGGAAATGCTAGAGACCCGCCATTACATAAAGGTGTGGTCAAGGCATCAAGAGATCTTGTGAACTTCTAGTGCTCCTGAGTCAGTCAAGACGCACCAGTTTGGGGGGGTGCAGGGGCAAGGCTGAGCTGTTCTACAGTCTGTCACTACAGCTATGCCCTGTTGACAGTGCCAGGACAGATGTGCAATGTGCCAGAGACATCAGGAGCGAGACAGCTAAGGAGTGTCCAGGGTCCACATGGGGACACACCTCTTCTGGGGAGAAAAGGACACCAATCTTGCCACCCACCTGCCCCTTGGTGGACAAGACGGTCACGGTTGTTGGCAATAGGCAGGACACTCAGGGAAAGGGGTGCTGTCGGAGGGGATGCCAGCATGCCAGGCTCAATGTACATATTCATCCACCCGGCGTAACTATAGCAGGGGAGAAAATGGGAGGAAAAAGCAGCGAGAAGCCACCCCTCCCACCCATCTGCTGCCACACAATGGTCTGCCCTGCCTGCTTCACCCTCTCCCTTCCCCCTTAACCTTCTCTGATGATTTGGTCCCCAGCTGGGGCAGTGAGGGCTAGGCACAATGTGTTGCCTTAAGCTTTGAGTGTGATCAGCAGATTCCTTAAATAACTGTGGTAGCAAAGAGTCGTCAGAAGTTGCCAAGCTGAAACAGCTGTTGCTGAGCCACCCACCGCCCCGCTGAAACTCTGGAACTTTCCTTCTTTTCTCTTACTTCATTAAAAGGCAGGGACAGTTCAGACAGGCACCACTGATTAAAAAATACAGAACTAGCTTATTTTCTGATCCAATAAGGACAGTGGACATTTTACTGCTGTTTCATGTTGCAGATAGAAACATAGAAGATGACGGCAGATAAGGACCGCAAGGCCCATCCAGTCTGCCCATTTTTTCTACCTTATGAATGTGCCACAGGCCTTTACTCTGTCAAGGGCCTATCTATTCATACCCATCTGTATTGCTCCCTTATGCCTATCCCATGCTTGTTTGAAGCCCTTCTGCACTGTATTCATATCCACCACTTCCTGAGGTAGGCCGTTCCATGCATCCACCACCCTTTCTGTGAAAAAGAACTTCCTCATATTACCCCTTAATCGGCCTCCCTCTAATCTCATGCTGTGTCCTCCTGTCCTGCTATTTTTCTTATATTGAAACATGTTAGACTCTTTCACCTTGTTAATGCCCTTAAGATGTTTTAATGTTTCGGTCGTATCACCTCTCTCCATCCTTTGCTCTAGAGTATACATATTTTTTTTTTATTCTCAATCTTATTTATCTCCTCCGAGTCCGGAACTCTCTCAGATTCCCAACTTGCCTACCGCTCTACCGCCCACAGTGACTCCCACCTCAAGGACATTACTTTCTCCCCGCGGGACCCCCTGGCGCAAGCTCTGTGAGGAGACTGAAGGGGCAGAGGCAGAGGTCCAGTACTGGGCATGTGGCAGCTAGGTACTGTGGGGCCGTCGCCTATCTGGGCTGTAGTTTTTCTGTTTCCCCAAGAGCCCCCTTCCCCCGAGTGTGGCGTGCAAAGATGCCATGGCACAAGGCAACCCTGCCAGCATCTGCCAAGCTCGCCCACATATTTTTGGTCCGCCATCCTGCAGTGCCCCCGATCTCCATCGAGAGTCGCTGGGACACCAGACAGCCCCAATACCTTCCCCCCAGGAGGGGAGAGTAGTCCTCCGGACGCTCATTCCTCTCCCTTCCCTGCTGACCCCCGGCACCCAAACTCGGGTCACCAGCGTAGTGCGAGGTGTGGCGTCCAGCACCTCAACCCTCAGTGCCACCGGGCCGGCTAGGGTATACATATTGAGCTCCGTTAATCTGTCCTTATATGTTTTCTGATGCAGTCCCTGCACCATTTTGGTTGCCATTCTCTGGACTGCCTCCATTTTCTTAATGTCCTTGTGCAGGTGTGGTCTCCAGTACTGCAAACAGTACTCCAGATGGGGCCAAATCAGTGTCTTGTAAATACAGGTTACTCACGTGTAACAGGAGTTCTAGGAATGGTATATGTTGTTCATTCACACTGTCTGGCAGGTATCCTTGCTGCTTTAAATCTTGCCAGAAGGTCTTCAAGCTGGCTCCTCCCACCCACCCGGGTGGTAAAACTCTCGGCTCCGTCCCATGACGCCAGATCTGGCCCGCTGGAAGCTCAGGCTGTGCGTCGAAGCCGGGGAGGTCGGGTGGGTAGGATGAACAACATATACCATTCCTAGAACTCCTGTTACAGGTGAGTAACCTGTATTTCTAGGGACATGGATATGTTGTTCATCCACACTGTCTGGCAGACTCCTAGCAGTTCTCCGGGAGGAGGGAGGCAAGGCGCACACACCCTACTTAGGGAATAGAGACTGGAGAACCGAGGCCCCAAAACCAGCATCCCGGCGTGACTCAAGGTCGATGTGGTAATGGGTGATGAAGGTGTGTGCTGACTTCCAGGTAGCAGCCCTGCAGATTTCCTGGATAGGGACGTCCCTGGAAGCAGCCACCGATGCAGCAGTATGGCAGGTAGAATGAGCTCTAACCTCTGGGAGGCTCCATGCCCGCCAACTTATAGCAGAGATCTATGCAGGAGGTGACCCACCTGCCTATCGTCCGCTTGGCTGCAGGTCTGCCAGGTGCGGCTCACGTAGGTGACAAACAGCTGGCGAACCCTCTCCCTGACCTCTCAGCTGCAAGGCCTTATAGTGTTAGCGCCCTTCTAGGGTCCAGAGTATGGAGCCTATATTCGCCTCCCGAGGTGTGATTGGGGTATAACACCGGCAGAGTCAACACCTGGTTAAGCAGAACCTCCGACACCACCTTCGTAAGGAATTTCGGTTGGGGGCGCAGGACAACCTTGTCCCTGTGGAAGACCAGGTAAGGAGACTCGATGCAGAGCGCCTGGAGCTCTCCCATCCTTCTGGCTAACATGATAGCCACCAAGAAGGCGGTCTTCCATGACAGGTGAGAGAGTTCACACCTGTGCATTGGTTCGAATGGCTTGCCCATGAGCTTTGCCAGTACCAGCAGTAGATCCCACGGAAATGGAGGTTCTCGCACTGGAGGGGAAATGTGATCAAGGCCTTTGAAAAAGCGCCAGACCACCTTCTCCTGTGCCACCGACTGCTTCCCGGCCCGCGCCCAGTAAGCAGAGATGGCTGCCAGATGCACCTTAAGGGTCGTCGACCTAAGCCCTTGCTGAGAAAGGGACCAAAGGTAGTCCAATATGCTCGCCAAGGAACAGGAGGAAGGGTCCAGGCCCTTGCCCTGACACCAAATGGAAAATCTTTTCCATTTGAAGGCGTAGCATTTTCTGGTCGACCTTACGGGACGCTCAACTACGTTGAGGACCTCGCCGGAAAGACCCAAGGCCTGGAACTGTAGCCCAGGAACCAGGCCGGCCAGGTGCAGGGATTGAAGGTCCGGATGGAATACCTTCCCCTGATTGACTGAGAGCAGGTCCGGGCAAGCTGGAAGCTGCCTCAGGAGCCTGGAGCTGAGGCTGAGGAGATATGGGTACCAGTACTGGCGGGGCCAGTCTGGGGCTATCAGAATCACCTGCGCCTTGTCCCTCCTTGCTTTGAGCAGCACCTTGTGCATCAAGGGGAACGGGGGAAAGGCGTAGAAGAGGCCCCGGGGTCCACGGCCTCGAGAAGGCATCCCCCTGCAGCGAACCCTGCTGAGGGGGGCGGGCATGGAACAGCCTCAGCTTCGCATTCTCCCTGGAGGCAAACAGGTCCACCTGAGGTGTGCCCCAATGAGAGAATAGATCTTGTACTACCTCCGGCAGGAGAGACCACTCGTGGGACGCAGCCCCTATCCGGCTTAGGGCATCGGCCAGGGTGTTGGAGGCTCCTGCCACGTGAATGGCTAGGAGATCCGCCTCCAGGCTGCGCACGAGTGACCAGATGCGGAGAGCTTCCTTGCATAGAAGCATGGAGCTCGTCCCGCCCTGGCGGTTTAGATAGTACATGGTCGTGGTATTGTCCGTCTGGACCCGGACCACTTGACCCCAAGAAACGGAGCAAAGGCGATGAGAGCTAGGTGGACCGCTCGGAGCTCCAGCAGGTTGATGTGGCATCGGGACTCCCGCGGGGACCAGAGGCCGTGCGCTCGGTGTTCCCCCAGATGGGCACCCAACCCATCAGAGAGGCATCAGTCGACAGAGAGACCGGCTGCTCGGGCGGACAAACGGGATGCCCTCCTGCAGATGAACTGAACGGTCCACCACTGGAGAGCGCCCACATCCCCTGGTCACCGCACTAGCTGGTCCAATGGATCGCAGCGTGAGACCACTGGCTGGCCAGCCCCTACTGAAGGGGCGATGTTCCAGCGGGCCCAACGGACCACGCTGGTACAGGCCGCCATGAGACCCAGGAGGCGAGGAAGTCCCGGCAGGGCTCAATTGCCCAACCAGAAATGATTGGGCAAAGGAGGAAAGAACTCGACCCTGTCCGCCGAGCCGTGCCCTGGCTCAAGAGAGTCGAGCTCTGCCCCGATGAAAAGAATCACCTGCTTCGCTCAGTTCCGACTTGGCCTCGTTGATGAGGAGGCCAACCTGAGAGCAAACCTGGAGGGCCAGATCTCTGGACCGCTCCACCTCCTGTCTGGAGGGGGCTGCTATCAGCCAATCGTCCAGGTAAGGGTAAACCCGGACCCCTCGGCGCCGCAGGAATGCTGTCACCACTGCCATGCATTTGGTGTAGACCCTGGGAGCTGGAGATAAGCCAAGGGCATGGCTTGAACTGGAAGGGATCCTCCCCGAAAGCTTAAGGAATCTCTGATGTGACGGACGGATAGGGACGGAAAGAACGCTGGCCCTGCAGGTCCAGAGAGCAGAACCCACGCCGTGTTCCAAGGATGGTATTATCTGAGCCAGAGTGACCATCCTGAAGGTTCGAGACCTTAGGAACTTGTTTAGGTCGTGTAGGTCGAGAATGGGGCGCCAGCCCCGTCCGTTTCGGAACCAGGAAGTACCTGGACACGAACCCCGGGCTTGAGGGAGGGTCCGCCACCTCTCTTATCACCTCCTTCTCGAGGAGGAGAGCGATGTCGGCTCGGCGAGCTGACAGCGAGGCTTCGGACCCCGAGTGCGACGGCTCTGAAGGGTGGGGCCTGCTCGAACTCCAGAGGCAGGCCCTTTCCCACCACCTCCAACACCCACCGGTCTGTGGTGATAACGGACCAGGCAGAAAGAAAGTGGCGGAGCCGCCCCCCAGGGGCACCTGGGGTGAGGCGACGGGGTTGGGGGCAACACCCCTCAACCCGTCACTTGGCAGGCTTGGAGGAAGGACCGGCTGAGGGACCTCCAGGGCCTTTACCTCCCTGCTTCCTGGAGGAGGAAGCCGCTGGCTTGGGTTTGGGATGCCAAGCGCGAGCCTGCTGGCCCTGATGCTGGGCCGGACGTAGCGAGGCTAGACGGACGAAACGGCTTGGGTGCGGGTCTGCGGCCCTTGTCCCTCTGAGCGGATGAGACAGAGTCCAAAGTGGCATTGGACTTTTTGATCCTCTGGAGGTGGCCTTCCACTCCAGGGCCGAAGAGGTCGGTCCCCAGGAAGGGGACATCCGCCAATTTGTGCTGGGTATCCGCTGTGAAGGTGGATATCCTCAGCCATGCCCAACGGCGTATAGCCACTGCAGCCGCGACTGACCTGGCACATGAGTCTCCAATGTCCAGAGCAGTCTGAAGTTGCTGCTTGGCCACCGCCCTGCCCTGGTCCTGCACCTGCCTAACCGTGGTCTGCAGGTCAGCCGGGAGATGAGGGACTACCTCGTCCAGGCAGCCCAACAGGGCATGGGAGAAATGTGTCATAAGCATGGCCGAGCTGGTCTGACGAAGGCCAAGGGAGGACGCAGCGTAGACTTTTCGCCAGGCATAGTCCAATTTCTTGGACTCCTTGTCGGGAGGTTTGTCCACGTCCCTAGCGTTTCCGGCACGCCGGAAAACGTTGTCGGTAACTAACCCCTCGGCTGAGGGATGTTCCGAGAAACTGGACAGGGAACCGGTAGGGACCGCATACTTCCTGGCCATCCTGGCCGAAGGCGCAGGGCAGGAAGCAGGGCGCTGCCAGAGCTCCAAGGCCGGGCCCACAATGGCCTCAGCCACAGGAAAGGCCTCCGTAGGGGAATCCCCTCGGTCCAATATCTCCGTGAGGGGATACTTGGCCCGCTTGGATACGGGCTCTAGCTGCATCCTGGTAGACTCCGAGATGAGCCTGAGCAAACCCAGGAAGGACGAAAGGGCTGTCGTCCAGCGACTGACCTCCAGAGGACTCCAAGTCCACTCACTTGGAGAAAAGGGAGGAATCGTCGTTGGACTCAGAAGAGTCCGCAAAGAGCTGCCTCGGGCCTGAGCCACCCTCCACCTGCCGAGGGCGATCGGGAGTGAGGGTGACCGACAGCCTATGGGGCAGACCCTGAGCCGACCGAGAGTTCTTGGTCGGAGCCCCAAACAGCGGCTGTGGAAGCAGAGGTTCCACCGGAATCGGTGGAGCAACTGGTTTTGGCCGAACAACCGGCCTGGGAACAGGCTCCTCGGGTAAGACGAGGGGTTGCTTCAGCCGCTCCGGTGACAGCCACTTAATGGCCGGGGAAGGCGACGGTGTCGGCTTGTTCCCGGTCAGAAGGAGCTGTTGCCACATGAGGTCCTCGTATAGTCGACGTAACTTACGTCGAAGCCTCCCCTCATCCGAGGAGGAGGACGAGGACGAGCGGCGGCGCCGCTTACTGCGGTGCCGAGACCGAAACCGCCTATGACGGCGGGATCGGCTGGACCGCGAAGAGGTCCGAGACTGAGAACCTCGGCCTTTCCGAGGACGGTGCGGGGAGGGGACGGGTGGAACCGGCTCCTCCCTCGGCTCGGAGGGTTCACCCGAGGGCTCCGGAACCGGAGGCACTGGCAAGCCCACGGATCTCAACCCCACCGGGAACGGTGAGAAGGATTTCGCCTGGCCGGTCGACAACCCGTCCAACGGGTCAAGAAAGATCTCGATCGCGCCGACGGGAGTCTAGGTCAACTGACCTGACGGGGACACCGTGAGACCAGTGGCGAAGCCGAACGATCGGATCAAGTCGATGGCCGATAACTGGGAGAGGGACCTTTCCCGCTCCCAAGAGCATCGACGGAGGGACTTACCCTTGTCTTTCTTCTTGGACCGAGAAGAAGGTCCAGCAGACGTTGGTCTCTCTCCTCTAGTGGAGAGGGACAGACAAAGCTCCTTAAAGGAAGTTGTGTAAGAGGAACCCAGGGAGAGCGGGATAAATGCCTCGGTCGAGGAAGATGCGGCCCGCGCCGCCTCCTCTTCGAGGGCGATCATCTGCTCTAGCTGATCCGCCAAGCCCGCCGCCACGGAGACCGCCGACTGGGCCTCTTTTGACTTCACCAGAGGAAAACGTTTCTCAGGGCGCCCCAGTTGTAAACAGGCAGCACGGTCTTAGAGGACGTAGGCTGAGAAGGAAGAGCACAGGTCGCAAGCCTGCGGGTCGTGCTCAAGGCCTAAACAGTAGACACACGTGGAGTGCGGATCCGTCCGAGACATCTTCTGCCTACAAGGGCATCTCCGAAAACCAGGAGTCGATTTGTCCATCGCAGCCGCAGGGATAGAAGACCGAAGTCTATAAGCAAAAAACTTTTAAATTCGGAAAACCGAAAAATTAGGAACCAGTCTTATATGCAGAGCGTTAATGAGGGAACCTGAGCTTCCAAGCGGTAAGGAAGATCTGGCGTCATGGGGCGGAGCCGAGAGTTTTACCACCCGGGTGGGTGGGAGGAGCCAGCTTGAAGACCTTCCGGCAAGATTTAAAGCGGCAAGAATACCTGCCAGACAGTGTGGATGAACAACATATCCATGTCCCTAGAAAGAAGGATTATTACCTCCCTCTTACAACTTGTGATACCCCTACTAATACAGCCCCAACATCCCTCTAGCCTTACCTACCGCTTTAGCGGTCTGCTTGGATGATTTTAGGTCATCTGTGATGATGATGCTCAAGTTTCTTTCTTCCCTTGTGATTGCCAGCAAATCCCCTCCCAACCTATAGGTGGCTTCAGGGTTTCTCTTCCCTGTGTGCATTATCTTGCACTTCTTTGCGTTAAACCCCAGTTGCCACTCTTCCGACCATTTTGCTAGTTTGTCCAGATCTCTTCTCATTCTGCCCACTCCATCTGGATCACCTACTTTGTTGCAGATCTTGATGTCACCTGCAAACAGACAAACCTTACCCTCCAATCTATCTGCAAATGTCACGGATGAAGATACTGAAGAGGACTGATCCCTGAGGTACTCCACTTGTGACTTGCATCTCTTCTGACTGTATACCCTTTACCACCACACTCTTTCTGCCCGCCAACCAGCTTGCCACCCAGTTGACCAACTTCTGACACACCCTGAGCCTACCCAGCTTATTAATCAATCTTCTCTGTGGAACAGTATCGAAAGCTTTGCTGAAGTCAAGGTAGGCAACATCAACTGCACCCTCTTGGCCCACCACTCTGGTTACCCAGTCAAAGAAATCTATGAGATTACTTTGACAGGACCTTCCTGTTGTAAACCCATTCTGTTTTGGATCCTGTGCTCCTAGGGATTCCAGGTGTTGCACTATCCTTTCCTTAAGGAGTGCCTCCATAATCCTGCACACTACTGAGGTAAGACTGACTGGTCTGTAGTTCCCTGCTTCCTCCCTACCACCACTCTTGTGGAACAGGATCACATGAGCCCTTCTCCAGTCTTCTGGGACCTCTCCTGTGTTCAGACACTCGCTAAACAGTTCTTATAATGGTTCTGCTAGTTCCACCCTTAGCTCCTTTAGTACCTTGGGATGTATGCCATCAGGTCCCATTGCCTTGTCCTCCCTTAGCTTAGCGAGCTCTTGTAGGACCCTTTCTTTTATGAAGGGACCTGTACACACCTCCTTCCCCCCTGTGTCCACGGTGCTGAGCTGTGTGCCCTGCCCTACCTTCTCCACAGTAAATACTGAGCAGAAGTATTTATTTGGGATAGATGCTTTTCCTTGGTCCTCCTCCACACACTCCCCCTTATTCCCTTTGCTCTTAGCAATGCCCCCTCTGCACTTTCTCATTTCACTAATGTATCTATAGAAAGTCTTGTCCCCTTCCTTTATTGTTTGTGCTAGTGTTTCCTCGGTTTGGGCCTTTGTCTGCCTTACTGCCTTCCCTTAGGGAAGTTTGGTATGCCTCCCTATCTTCGTCCTGTTGCGTTCCCTTATATTTCTTGAAGGCCAGTCCTTTGGCTCGGACCTTTTCTGCTACTGCTTTTGAGAACCAAAGTGGTTTCCTCCTTCTTTTGCACTTGCTTTTCTCCCTAACACAATGGGATGTTGCTTCAAGTACTGCATCCTTAATGCTTGCCCACTTTGCCTGTATTTCTTCTTGCCAGGGCTAGCTTAACTCTGTTGGCCATCTTACCAAAGTCAGCTCCTCTTGAAGTCCCATATTTTTGCCTTGGAATGGGATGATTTAGTTCTAGTGGACAAACTGAACCACACCATGTGATGGTCACTGGCCCCCAGGTGACCTTCTACTTAGAGATCTGTGATCCTTTCCCTGTTAGTCAGCGCTAGATCTAGGATAGCCCTGTCTCTTGTGGGCTGTTGTACCAGTTGTTTGAGGCCCTCCCCCTGCAGGGAATCCACTATGCGTCTAGTTCTAGCGGATACTCCTGCTGGTACTGACCAATCTGTATCTGGCATGTTGATTAAAAGATGGGTAATTCTTTTTTTTGAAATTTCTGTTTATTCCTCCTCCCTAGCCTGCCACCTCTGACTCTTCAGGGGGACAACTGGACATCCCACTGCCCGGAACCCTACCTAAGCAGACCCCTGGCCCCATGGAGCGCTGGATTACCCCGAGGGACGAGGCAGGGGCTCAAACCCCGTTACTACTGCCGGTCAGTCTGAGGTCTGCTGGGTGGGCACAGGCAAATTATGGGCACGGCCATGGTCCTCCCATCTTCCCAGCTAAGGCAGGCTTGTTTCCGCATTTTTCTCCCTCCCCGAGCAGCAGGTAACCTCCCCCGACGTCATGACGCACGCGCCGACGTCCATGCTGCTCAATGGCCGCCCATCCCCAAGTGGAGCTTGCAGTTCCTTGAGCCTCCGCTCGGGGTCATGCCAGTGTCAGGCATCGGCCGAATCCCTCCCCAGAGAATGCGAACTGTCGTTGAATGCTCAGCCTATCTCCTCCGCCGAGCCCGCACGATTACCCGAGTCCGCCTCCCAACCCGGGTCGCCGGCGTGGTGCGAGGTGTGGCATCCTGCGCCTCAACCCTCAGCGCCACCGGGCCGGCGAAAGATGGGTAATTCTAATGAGAGGATAGAAAGTGTAGAGGGTTGACTGCAAGAATAGCAATGTATGGCTACAGTTTAGCGACAGGGAGGGCACTGACAAGGCTCCAAGAAGTATCTTGAATAGAGTGACTTGAATTCCACAAAACCACTAGGATGCACCAATTTTCTGGATTTCTGGATGTTGTTCCACAGCTGGGGCAGCACATAGCTGAAGGAGGCTCTGCCAAAACAGACTTTAGGCACAGCTAGTGAGATGTATGAACGGCTTCTCAATGCATAGTTTCGTAAAGTGCAGGAGGTCAGACAGTCAAATGTAGGAGGGTAGCATCTTGGATATAGAGCTATAGGTCCACAGTATAGAGTTCCTTTGCCTCCTGAACGTGAGGTCCATCCTACCGTGGAATACAGTACACAGTGATGGGTATTATATGCCGCACCTGAGATGAAATATAAGGCCCTATGATGAAGGGTGTCAAGTTTAGCTAGAGCGTTTTTTGGGACTTGGCCATACAGGAAGTCTGCATAGTCCAAGATAGCTAGGAACATTGTTTGTACTAAGCTTTTTCTGACCTCCTGGGCAAGCAGATGCTTAATTCTAAAAAAAAAAAAAAAGTCCAAGCCTCTGTCTTAAGTTTTTTTGAGAACTCGTCTACATGATCAGCAACAGAAAGTCTGCTGTCAGTCCACATACCTACAGTAGGTACTTGAACTTGGTCACATAGTCAAGTGACTTGCCAAGGAGGGTGGTAATAGTGGGAATATTGTGCTTAAGGGAGTTTATGGACTTGGTCGTTGGGGATAACAGCATAGCCCTGGTCTTTCTGGCATTTAATATGAGCTTTTGACTCAGGAGGTTTTGTTGCAGCGTTAGGAAATCTGCTTGCAAGTCTGAGCAGGCACTTTCGGGAGTAGGCCTGGCAGTGTAAAGGACCGTGTCGTCGTATGTTCCTTAACAATTTTAATTACTCCCCCAATTAATCTTTTTTCTTGCCCCCTACTTGCCCTAATGGCACCATCCCCCAGCCCCGTCACCAACATTCTCATGGATTTAGAAACAGAGTCTGCCCCCATTTTCCCTGCCTAGTCTGACACCT
Source organism: Neoceratodus forsteri (assembly GCA_016271365.2). Taxonomy (NCBI): domain Eukaryota; kingdom Metazoa; phylum Chordata; order Ceratodontiformes; family Ceratodontidae; genus Neoceratodus; species Neoceratodus forsteri. The sequence goes on along the minus strand of JADMNL010000030.1, from coordinate 123,606,657 downwards.
CTGATCCTTCTTGGTCACCAGCATCCCCCATCCCCCTTTACATTAACTACTTTTCCCCTGAGCCTGTCCCACGCATTCCTGAAGCTTCCTAGCCTTAGCCCCCACAACCTCTGCCAGTACGCTGTTCTAGTCATCCACAGCTCTCTCCGTGAAGTATTTTCCCACATCCCTTTTAAACAAACCACCACCTTCACTGCATGCCCCCCCCCCCATGTTCTGCTGCCTTCCTTTCTCTGAAAGAGACAGCCCACCTGTACCTTCTTCATCCCTGTGAGGTACTTGGTCTCAGTCACGTCACCTCTCACTCGCCTCTCTTCCAAGGAGTACAGGTTGAGATCCCACAGTCTTTCTTCATACCATTTTGGTGGCCCTCCTCTACACTGCTTCCACCCTGTCTATGTTCTTTTGAAGGTGCGGCATCCAGAACTGGACATAGTACTCCAGGTTGGGTCTCACTAGTGAGTGATACAGTGGCAACATCATGTCTCTCCTCCTGCTAGGAACCCCTTCCTATGCACCCAAGCATCCCACTGGCCTTTCCAACTGTCTTGTCACACTGATCAGCTATCTTTAGGTCACTAGATATGATGATCCCAAGGTCCCTTTCTTTCTTGGTGACTTAAGTACCTCCCCTTATCCTATACACAGTTCCTGGGTTTCTCCACCCCAAGTGCATGACCTTGACTTTTTGGAACTGGAACTTAGTTGGCACACCTTAGACCCCACTTTCAGCCTCCCCAGATTCTTATGCATTCTCTCCATCCCCTCCTGAGTGTCTGCTCTGTTGCAAATTTTTGTATCATCTGCAATGAGACACACCTTCCCTTCTAGCTCCTCTGCTATTCGCTTATGAAGACACTGAAGAAGACTGGTCCCGGCACTGCAACGCCCCACTAGTCACTCCTCTGTCCCCCAAGTGCCTGCCATTCACCACCACCCTCTGCCTCCCCTCCTTCAGCCAGTTTGATACCCAGCTCGTCATGTTCTCCCCTACCCATCCAGGCTGCATAGTTTTCTTCACTAGCGTCCAGCACAGTGTAGAAGGCCTTACTGAAGTCCAGATAGGGACAGATGTCCACTTCTCCCACCCCTTGGGGCTTTCTACTACATGCAGGTCCATCCCCCACCACCCTACTGTAAAAACTGAGTAGGAGTTTTCATATACCAGTTATACAACCCTTAACCAGGACCACAACAGTGGTGGGTGGCCTGCCATGTCACTTGTGCACAGGCCTAAGTCAGAGTGTTCTGGTGTAATGTGGACCACGACTTTCCTCCAGCTCCTGGTTTTCTCCCAGAGGCTGCCAGCATACAAGGCTGCCTACGCGTGCGCATCTGGTGTCCAGCTGCTGCCCCTCCCCCATTTTAGGTGCTCCCACTGTGCTGCCACCCAGTCCCCACCAGGTGGTAGTGGGATGCAGCATCCCTCTCCCCAAGGGAGGAGTTCTGTCCTTGAAACACTCCATCTTACCTCCCCAGCTAGCTCCTGAGCGGTCAGAGTCTGTTCCCGAACCCAGGTTGCTAGCACAGCAAGCAGTAGCGCTACCCCATCGGCCCATCTAACAATCTGAATTTCTGCCCATTCTGGTCTTTATTACTAAGGACATCAACATGAAAATTTAATCTTTGTCCCTTACAATGAAGGTTTATTCTGGAGCTGAAATCATAACGTTCAGTTTGTGACGTCACAGTGTCTTTAATAACGAAGCATGGAAAAGCTTAGAATGCATGTTATTTTAGAATGCACAGTACACCTTCAGCTCTGCTAATGCCAATGGCTGTTGTGGGTTCCCGTTCCCGCAGTCCTCAAGTCTCATACTCCAGCTGGGTTAACACATCCAGTTTGTGGTTGTGTGGAGCACAGAGGGAAGGGAGACTGTACATTCATATGCCGGTTAGCCCTGGGCAGTCTTTAGCAGGTCGCCATCATCCAGCCGCTGTGTGGTGTCTTTCTCCACACATTCTGCCTGCCCCACTGCTCTACTACTGCTTCCGACGGCCCAGGCTCATAGCATGAACCAGCATACTAGCCCATGAAACTGGCTGGCATTCCTGTATTTGGCCACAAACAACACTGTTCAAGTAGGCCACTTGCTAGGGTAGTTCCACTTACTGCTAATTGTTTGGTCATCTGGCTAAGAACCAGGTAACAATTATTTACTTTTTTGTTTTGTTTTAAATAGTTGTTATATGCATCCCCCAGCCCAGCTTCCCTCGTCCTTGGCTACCACCCAGTCCTTGTTCTTGGACCCCAAGGATACCTCGCTTATCTGTTCCATGGGATAACACCCCCCTACTCAGAGTCTGAATCTGGTGCCAGCAGTAATCTATTGTGCTGGGAGAGCAGGGGAGGGTCTCAACATGCTGATGTCATCCTGCCATGTAGGGAGGGCTCTTCTAGACAGGCAACAGATGCGAGTTCTACAAGGACCCTTGCATCTCCCCTCTCACTGCCATCCCTGCTGAGCTTGCACTATCTCACACCCCTAGGTGGTGCTCAAGAGACAAGGATCGGACTGAAACCCACTCAGAGAAGAGTGTCCACTGGGATGCTCAATTCTCCTCCCACGAGCCAGCCCACAGCAGCTCATGCTCATTACCGAACCTGGGTCACCAGTACTGCAAGTGGTAATCCTACAATTGCACTGATAAGTGGGCCAGTCAGGTAACAATTAGCCAAAGCCAACTCTTCAGCACAGCGGCAGCACTACCGCTTGCGACACCGGTGACTTGTGATCAGGACCTACCTCAGGTTGTTGGGGGGGCTGGCTGGGGGGGTAGAGTAAGCCAGACAACACTCTCCTCCTCCAAAGCAGAAGGGATGTGTGCTACCACCACCTAGGTGACCACAGGTGGCAGTACAAGCAGAGTCCCTAACACTGGGCAGGCACTTCCTGACTGTGACGGGAGCATGCATGCGTGCTCACGTTACTGCAGTCCATGCCCACGAAACACCCAGGGGAAGGGAGAACACAGGAAAAACATTGCCAGCTACAGCAGTATGACAGTGTCCTCCCACAGGACCTGTACCACCTGCTGGACTCCCCGGCCTACCACATCCAAGCTGAACTCTCCCCGAGATTTGAGGAACCTTACGGAGCTCCATCACAGAAGGCCAATTGTGGGGCGCTGTACCAGGCAGGTGAGTACGTCCCAGAGATGGCAGGTGACAGGGCAGGGGAGGATGCTGCAGATGGGGGCCAGCTGAGCAGAGAAAAGGGGAAGAATAAAATAAAGGTGACAATCAGCCAAAATGCTAAAGGATTTTAGGCTTTCAGCTTAAATATCGTCACTGTTCCGTACAATGCAAGCTCTGCAGAGAGGAGTCTTGGTGCTACAACTGGGGTTGCCACCCCCACACACTTAGTACACAGTCACAGGTTCTAGCACTCACACTGGAGTTCAAGACCCCAACAAACCAGTTACTGATACTGACAGTAGCTCATTTTTTTCTTTCATTCATGCAAAGTACAACGTGATACAGAAAGCCTATCAGAAATGTTTTTTCCAACTAGGTATGTTGAGGTCAGGGTGCAGGAATTACCACAACCAGCATGCACTGGTGCTTTGCACTACTGGAGTTTCAGAAGGCTTCCTGATTAAACTCTAGTGTTGGGGTCTTGATCCCAAAGTTGAGTTTTATAACCTGTGACTGTGCAGCTCAAATACCGCAAGGTCACCTCCTAGCATACAGCGCTTTGCTCTACCCAGCAGATCACATCGCCTGGGAGTTGAGATTCAAACTGGGATCTCCTGGCTCACAGCCCTTTACTCTAACCATCAGACTGCACACCTTGGTTATAACCATAATTCCCAAAAGTGCTAGTGACTGCAGTATCAATTCCATCCTCCCCATCCAGACCCCAGTAACTGACTGCCATGAGGGCTATCACACAGAGTTCAGCCAGCCACAGCTCCTTGTAGTTTTCCCTTGGTGCCATACCTTGCTCAAGTCTGTAGTGGTTACACCATCATCATCCCGGCACGGCAGTTTGTGGACGAAGGCTAACATCTGGTATTTGGCACGGATAAATTCAGACTTGGTGGGGCTAAAGACAAAAATGAAAGGGTTATGTGAGAAATGACAGCACCACCATCAGCCCCTCCCCAAGTCAAACAATTACTTTTTGCTGAAGTTATCTGCTACCCCCCCCCACCCCCACCGCATGTACTGGAAGAAGTCAAAGGCCCAATTAGTCAACAGAGAGTCTACTTTAGCTCAGCTGCAGGGATTTCACCTTGCATGAAAAAGCACTCCAAACTGCGGGTTCTATCCCCCATACCACCAATTTTATGGAATTTAGCCTCCTGCGCTAGCAAATGGATCTCCTCAGTCTCCATTACCTTTACCCCCTCCAAAGTCCAGACGCTCCCTTGTAATGTTACATTGGCGAGGACTACATTACTGTTGCTACGTCCCCCCCCCCTCAATAAAACTATAAGATGTCAATAACACACATCTCTCCGATGCCTGGATTAATACCCACAGATCAAACTTCAAACGAAACCCTCAGACTATGTTTCCCAGAGGAGACAGTAACATGCACCAAGTCAGCAGAGAGCCCAGTCTGCTCGTCACCCCGGGAAAGGTGCTTACATTGATTCCCTGCCTGTTCCCCTGAGAAATAAGCTTTTTTTTTTTTTTTTGTTTTACTTCTAGGAGAGTCAAGATTGCTCCACAGAATACTTACTGAACTTTGTCCTGCGGGTTGGCTTTGCGCCGTCGGCTCTGGACTTCTGCTGGTCGAGCAGTGAGTGTTCCCATATTGAGTTGGCACCATTGCTGGCAAGTGTTTGCACCATCTGAAACCAAGGAAGCAGCCACAGATAAAAAAAAAAAAAAAGATAGGCAAGTATATATTAAAACACATAATTATGGGGGGGTGGGTGGGCAATGAGAGACAGAAAAAGAATAAAACCTGGGGATGAGCACCCCATTGCACAGCATTTTGTAATCTGTATTCTGCCCTCTCACCTTATACAACCTTTGTTCCATCTACCCATAGCTACCATCAAGCCCCCGTCACCTCGCTCTGCAGCCCTCCATCCAGCTCCACAACCATCACGACACTGGGTGGGGTCTGGGGTGCCAGGTATCATCCTAGCACTTTTCCCTCTTTTCTCCCACGCAATCTCTCAGGATGTCAGTGGCACAGGCCTCCATGCAAGTGTCTGTACCCAGCTGCTGTCGTTGCACAGATCCAGCCATCCTCCCCAGCCACTGTCCTATACACCACCACCTGTGGTACCCCACGTGGCAGTGCTGCCTCACCCCCGAGACTGGTGTCATGGTGTCAACCATCAGGGTCACTAGCATCATCTTTCCCCACCAGCTCTCTGACCTTCATATCCACTGGTGGACCTATACAATCAAAATTAGTGATGTCTTTACACCCTCCTAGCCACTGGCACCAAGGCCAGCCACACTTTTTTACATGGCCCAACTGAGTATCTCTAACAGCAAGGATACTGTTCAGGCACGGTTTTTCTTCTCACACTCAGCCGCTCACCTCTCAGTTGCCAGGTGGCTTGGCTAAGGGACAAGTTGTTCCTCTCATGGTGAATCGTCCTCAATCAGAAGAATTTTTTTTTTATTTGCATCAAAACAACATTTATATAGCATATGTTTTGCGGTAACTTTGACAGATAAAAACTGCCAACTTAGGCATCATGAAAATAAATTAAACGGAACACATCCACCTGTAATCAGGCCCCACCTCAGCGTATGAGGCAGGGCCAAATTAGCATTTTCACAAATTGTTTTACATTTTTTATTTATTTATTTATTTTTTACTTGCAGTGTGTTTCATAATTTAGATTTTATCTGGTTGATCCTGCTGTCCCTCCCGCCCACATTCTGATCCAAAGCATACGGGTCAAAATTGGCACCTGCCCACTGGCCAAATGCTGGTAGATTTTATATTGGCTAGTAAGATTCTCTTTTAACTAGCTCTGCGCGATTGTACTAGAGAAAGCAACATTTCAATAAGTACACCAGCTGGGCTAGTGGATTTCCCCAGTCACTAGCCCTGCTGGCTCGTGGCTGCAAAAGTTCATTTCAACTCCTGAAAGTGCCCCTAGCGGCACACCTACAACCTCTCTTGCTGTCCCAAGAATGCCACATGAGCTGGGGAGCAGCTGTGGAACTGTGCACAGGAGTCCTGTATAGATGGAGCTATTAATAGCTGCGGTTTGCAATTTACAGGTCTCGGTGCTATACCGAGATCAGGTATAGACTGGCAGTCCGGTGCTATACTGAGATCAGGTATAGACTGGCAGTCCGGTGCTATACCGAGATCAGGTATAGACTGGCAGTCCGGTGCTATACCGAGATCAGATATAGACTGGCAGTCCGGTGCTATACCGAGATCAGGTATAGACTGGCAGTCCGGTGCTATACCAAGATCAGGTATAGACTGGCAGTCCGGTGCTATACCGAGATCAGATATAGACTGGCAGTCCGGTGCTATACCGAGATCAGGTATAGACTGGCAGTCCGGTGCTATATCGAGATCAGGTATAAACTGGCAGTCCAGTGCTACACTGAGATCAGGTATAGACTGGCAGTCGAATGCCAGTCTATACCTCAATGCCAATCTATACCTGATCTCAGTATAGCACCAAGACCTGTAAATTGGAAAGTGGAGCTATTAATAGCTCAGACTATACAGGACCCCTATGCATGCTCCCGCGGCTACTCCCCAGCTCAAACATAATTCTTGGGACAGACGCAGAAAGTTGCACGTGTGCTGCTAGGGGTGCTTCTATTTAAAATGCTAGCACGAGTAATGGCGGGATCAACCATATAAAATCTTAGTTACTAAACACACTGCAAGTAAAAAAAAATACTAACAGTTTGCAAAACTGTTAATCAAGACCTGCCTCACACTGAGGTGGGGCCCAATTACAGGTGGGTATTTCCCTTTAATATCTTTTCATGATGCATTATGTCATTCTGATAGTTTTTCTTGTCGCACTGTGTCATAGTGCATTCGTAAATGGAAGTAGTGCTAGATCTCAGATCCTGCCAGTCACAAACGGAACGCTGCGATTGGCTAGCTTCTGAATTCTACTCCCCAGCACCAAATACTATAGCAACAGTAAAAGAAGCAGAAAGTTAGCCACACACTGCAAAGTTAGAAGCACTTTTACACACATTCCCAATCATGTTTATCTCAAAACATGTGTCTGTACAAACAGAATATGACATGATCTGATAGAAGAGATCATATTTATCTTCACTTGAAGTCAATAATATTAAGATATCACTAGCCACTTCCGGTGCAACTTCCTGTTGTATGGCAGCATAGCTCACAAACTCCTCGCCTGCCCCCCCCCCCTGTTTTTTTTACTGCAAAAAAGCCACTTTTTCCTACACCTCGACATCTGTACTTTAGCTAGAAATACATGGCTACTGCTAAGAACAAAGGAGGGAACAACAGATTTGTAGCGATCAGACCAGAAACAGAGATTTCGGACGCAGACCTTTCCGACTCCGGGGCCTCCGAACATTCCAACCAGACTGTTTGCTCCACGCCGCTTAAGACGAGTAAAATAAAAAACCAAAACTGAACAGTAAAATGAACAGCAAGTTAGACAAGATTCTGTCAGAACCACAAGAATTTAAAATCAGACTTCAATTCCTTTAGACACACTCAAGAAACTTTACAAGCTGAGTTAGTGGAACTTCACTGTAAAGTCACCTCACTGGAACAGCAAGCCAAGGAACAGACCTCCATTACATCGCAGCCACAAAACACCCTCGACCAAGTAGTACAGTTGTGTCATCTATCAGTAGAATGCCAGGAGGATGCTGAAAATCGTAATCAACGCAGCAACCTTCGCCTATATGGAGTTCCGGAGGACAGTGAGGGCACAAATCTTCAATTCTTTATTGAACCCCTTCTCCAGGAGGCTCTCAAACTAGGCCTGGACTTCAATATGGAAATAGAACGGATCCATAGGGTGCTGGGACCAAAGCCTGCTCAGCCTACTGCATGCCCTAGATCTATCATCAGATTCCTGAGATTTCAGATGAAGGAATTTGTATTGAGACAGGCTTAGGCCCAGTTCAAAATATTTTATGGGAACAACCGTATTTTCGTGGACAACGATTACACCCTGGCCACAATGCAGAGAAGGGGCTCATATATTCCTCTGTTCTCATGGCTCAGACAACAAAACCTCAAATTCAGAACCCCGTACCCAAGCAAATTAACGGTACAATTTCCAACAGGACAGCAGATTTACAAAAGCATAGAGGAAGTCTATGCGGACTTAAAGAAAAGAGGCTTCACACTCTCCACATCATTGAGACTACCCCAGAGATCTACAGGCCCCTGAGGCCCATCTAGAGTGACACCACCCCAGGAGCAGCCTGATCAGCAAGCCACGATAGACTATCAAGCAGATGCTGGCGCAGTTCTCCAGACAACCTAATTAAGATCAGCTTGAACATAGATATGGGGTCACAGTGAGTACAAGGGCTGACATGATTCTGGTGTGACACCAGAGATCCTGCCACTGCTCCCCTCAGAAAGGGGGGGGGGCTTTGGGGGTGGTGGACTTCGGGAGAGAGTTGGTTGACAGGGTCCCAACTCAGTATTTGTTTGGAGGTGGGCCTGTGGGATGTGACTGTGGGCCAGCCTGGGGCTTTCCCTCTCCGGCTCAGGGCGAGCGTGGACGGACAGTAGCACCGGGTGCTTTATTTTAGGTGATGTCACCAGCTGTAGCATTCATGGGTGTCCTGGCTGGCCTCCTGAGGTGGGAGAATACTGATCATAATAGTGGAGTGGACCCACGAGTTACAGAGTGCCTTCTTTTTCGGGCATACCTCCTGTTAAATAGGGATCCAGAAACTGCCTCTGATCTTCCTCTTAACTCGGGGCGAGCTAGTAGGACCTTGGTGGACGTTTCCCACCTGTCCGGGCCTGGACGCTCTCTCACGCAATAGGGTAGAGATTGTTAAATTCATGATCCTGGCCTCACTCCATGTAATTGACCCACTAAGTAGGGTGTTTTGAAGGTCTTCTCGGCCCGGGGGTGTCGTCCACGGCTGGACACATACATATGAGATGGTTTCATTTGGGAGCTGGACATAGGTGACCTGGTCTTCTAACTTGGAAGAAAAAAAATCGAACCCGGTAATGTGATCTGCTACACTGTCTGTCTTGGGCCCCAGGCTGGGGGGTAGGGGTGCATGCTTTATGGGATGTTCTCTTGGTCTACACTCTCCGCGGGTGACGTTCCTGAGATCGAGAGTTGGTCTGAGCCCTTCTACCATTGAGAGGGCTCGGTAATACGGATCTGTACTGGGTAGGATGGACCCCGCTCTCCTCTGTTGTCCTCCCCCGCTGCTCTCCGCCAGGGTTGGGGGCGGATGGCAGGCCCCCAGGCCACCCGGCCTCCCACCAGTTTTTGTTACTTTTATCTCCAAATTCTCTGTTAGACTCCTACTGACCATCACCTACAGGGGTGGCTCGGACTTCCTGCCTCAGTTAGCCTGCAGTATCAGAGTCTGTGCTAATAACTATGCTAAAAATGTTCCCTTTCTCCTAGATGTACTTTACCCATAACTCTTTCACTGGCCTGCCCCTGGGAATTTAAGCATTTTTTGCTATTCGACAGGCTAATAACGATATAAACGAAATTCCTTTAATGACTTGGAGAGATACTTTGGCAGACTTGAAATGTTTTTGCTTTGATCCACAATAAACTTATTGTATGGTCCATCTGATTTGTAATCTGCTCATCCTAGTACTATAGAATTACATTACAAGAGCCCTCCTCCCTTCACTCCCCTTTCTTTTCTCCCTATCTGGCCTTACCAATATATGATCTAGATACATGCGGGGATGGGGAGGGGGTGGTCCTGGCATATGTCAGGCATCCCCCCTCTCCCTTCATACCCTCCCCCTCCTAGGCCGGGTGCCATAGTTTGGCAAAATATGTTTTGCCTCCCCACAGACATTCACACGGGGGCAAGACTTGGATACTCTCACCGGTAATCTAACCCAGATACAATGGGACTGCACTCTTATCCCCTTCCCAGATCTCCCTCCCTCCCTTCCACACCTGCATACTGATTCTCAGTTCTTCCTGGTATTAGTTGTCCTTTACCTAGCCTTCCCCCCACCAACCGTAGGGGCGAGAGTTTCCCCTGGGCCCCCTTCACTTTGGTGGACGGAACCACACAAGGACAGTCAGAAGACGTGTCCCCAACGCGGACACCTCGAAATGCTACATTGATGGAAGCGCTGAGAATTTTCTTTACAGGCAATTGTACATAGTTCGCAAACTCACAGTAGGGCCCGGTTGACCATTTGGTTTCCCAGCTGTGATAGTTTCACTATCCCTCCCCCTTGTTAAACTGGACATAGAGCAAATAGTTAGAAATGATTTTTTAGAAGTGGAATACATTTCGTTGTGGGTGTTAGTGGAGATTGTTTTACCTAATGGTATAGGGTTGGGGGGGCACCTTGGGGGGTAACAAAGGATGCCAAACATATTTACAATGACCAATTATTTTAAAATTCTTTCACACAATGTGAATGGACTGGCCGGCCCAATCAAGAAATACCATACACTACATGTTCTCAAAAAACTAAAACCAGACGTTCTCCTATTGCAGAAGACACATCTTTCTTTGTCTGAGCATCAGAAGTTGCTCAAATTCGGATTCTTTCAAATTGTTGAATCTTCCTATCAACAAGGTAGGAGAAGGAGAATGGTTGTCCTGGTCCCAAAGCACTCTCGGTTACAAATTACTGACCAATATTCGGACAAAGAGGGCAAATTGGCCCTGATGGTTGCCAAGCTAAATACTCAGGTCCTAACGATACACTTCCTCGATACAATGTCCGATGGATGCAATTCTAACCCGACATCAGGGTATTCTGATCACCCGGGGGGGGGGGGAGCCTGAATCCTTACAAACTTTATCCTCCCTCCTGACTGAAATGGAGTCCATGATGGGATATACAATCAATCAGAGCAAATCGGCGGCCCTGACCATCCAACCCCCCTTTCCCCCAGACCTCGAAGAACGTTTTAACTATAACTGAAAGAAACCATACATAACATACCTGGACATTAAAATACCACAAACGACTACTAATATATACACACACTGAACTATACATCGGTGCTCTCACAGATCAGATCTAATGAGATGGACCCCTCTCTACTTTCATTAATCTCAAGAGTTCAATCCATCCAAATGAATTCCCTCCCAAAGCTACTTTATTTAATGTAAAACACACCAATTCCTCTCTCAACAAAAGACCTGCAATTATGGGAGAGCTCCATTAGGAATTTCTTGTGGGAGGGCAATAAACCATGGATCGCATTAAAGAAACTTCAGCTTCCAAAGGCAAGGGGGAGGACTGGCGCTGCCCAGTCTCTATAGATATTGGGTGGTGGCTTTGCTCACACACTTAACCACTTGGCTGGCGCTCCTTGTCACCACCCTGGCTCTCTGTAGAGACAGCCATGTCAAATATCTCCTTAGACCTGTACCTAGTCTTTTAACCAGACAACTTACTTGAGCTCACCCGAGGGTCCAAGTATATAGATCAATGTTGAGAAGCTAGATGACATTTCTCTCCCTACCTAAAAACAAATTCTTAACTACCTGGATGGGGATTCCTGCCAGGGATCAGACATGGGACCCGGCCCGGATGAATAACACATTTATGAAATGGGCACAGCTGGGCCTGAAGCACACCCACCATTTCTTTGAAAACAGAATTTTTAAATCATTTGACTGACTCCAACAGGAGTTTACCTTGAATCGGAGTGACTTCTTTAGATATCTTCAGATACGCCACCTTGTAAGTTCTAGAATAGGTTTGGATGCAACTGCTCAGATAATTCCCCCTATTTAACCCCTTCTAACCCAACTGGCTGGGGTGGGGACCACAGCCACCTAATTTCTATAGTTTATAAAACCCTGCAAATTTCCCCCACACAGCTAATGGAACTTGTGCAATTTCACTGGGAGGCAGAGTTCTAGGTAGAGTTGTCTCAGAAGAACTGGCTCCGTATCTGGAGAAGGCAGCATAAACACAACAAACTCATATCTGGCAGGAATTCTCATGGAAAGTAGTGTCCTGGTATTTTCATACTCCACAGGTCACAGCCAAGTTCTCTATCATGGGAGACTCCTCCTGTTGGAGACTATGTGGCTGCGAGGTGGACAAGCACTCACATGTATTCTGGTTTTGCCCAGTGTTGTCCCTTTACTGGAGGGAGATAGGTACACGGGTCTTGAACCTATTCCCCGACCTGCCGGCCTTCTCCCCAGGAATAGGAGTACTGCTACACTATCCTCCACAATTTAAACAAGCACATCAAGTATATCTGCTTAATATTTTATTAGGGGCTGCCAAGAGCTGCATTACCAGGCTGTGGTTACACCCGGAGCCACCTAGTGTCTCCTCTTGGGAGGACACAATCCATGATATTTATAAGTTAGAATACACGACAGCCAGACTACAAAACAAGAGTACCGGAACTGTCGAATCGATGGACGAAATGGTTCCTAAGTATCGCACAATGTAGACCGGACTTAGTCCCCTGAAGAAACCATACAAATATCACTAGCCTCCCATCAGACTAATGGTTGGGCTGGCCGGCCCTATGTCCTATCCCCCACCCCCCGATGGGGGTTGCTGGCCCCAGACGGGGTCGTAACAGTGCTAATTGGACTTTCTGGTTTCTTTTTTCCTTTTGATAATGGTGCCCCGAGTGTGAACCCCTCCTCCTCCCTCCCTGAAATGGACACTGAAATCAAGAATCTCCATTAAAAGAGAGAAAAATAATATCAAGAATAAAACTAACTTGTCTTACCCTAGATAAACTTGAATATAGATATATAACTCCTGCAGGGGTAGATCTAGTACGCTTAACCCTTGTAATATGGTTATAGAAATATGATGTATTTTTTCTTTTTTCCCCCGCTACCTGGTATTATCCCTTGTTAAGTTTATGTATGTATAACATAATTCTTGTAATACTGCATATCGACAGATGCTACTGTATTCTGTAAAGATGCTCTATAAGTCCTTTCAGTTAAAACTGAAATAAAAAAAAAAGTTAAAAAAAAAAAAAAAGATATCACTGGCCTCTCATGAAGATAAATATAAATCTTTAGTCAGGACAGGTCATATACCCTTTCTATTCAAAAATAAATATTAAAATGCATTTCTTGCAAGCAACGCTTTGTATACAGCATCCTTTATGGGGAGTACAATTCTCTTACATGTAACACCCCCCCAATGGGGGTTTACCTCACTGCCCATTCCTCCTGCTCCTCAGAGCACCTCCCAATGCCTGCCGGTTCTTCCCTGTTTGTCCCCAAGTTCACCGCCACACCCAGAGTCCAAAAATGTGCCCCAGGTATCCCCAGGACAGCCCCATTGCTTTGTTTGGCCCATCCTGGGTTCAAAAGCTGGACTGAAAGCCTCTGCTGGTTGTTGTAGCACTCCGGTGCTGGCGGGGATCGCGCATGCGCAAAACTGTGCCTCTCATCTCCCAACAGCTGACTTTTGGGTCAATCAGGAGATAGTTTGGTGGTTCCAGACCTCGTTTGGGGCAGTGCGGGGACCGGTGACCTTAGCCAGGACCAGGAGAGCCCTCTGTATTTAATAAATAAGAAGCACTACAAAAGGAGGGCTCACAAATATTAATGAGAACCCTAGGAAAGCCCATTAATATGTATGAGCTGCCTGTCCTAGCGCAATGGCAGTTTATTTATTTATTTAGCTTTTGTTTACCAGGTAAGCACGCTAGACAGTCACATGCCTATTTTCAGGTGCGACCCGGGAGAGTTACAGAGATACAAGCAATAACAGTACAGAGGCTAGCATCAAGTTACACAAAGGTACAGTCAGAATACAAGCAAGAAGGACCAGCTGAAACAAAGTACAAAGGCTTGGGTCCAACTGTCAGGCAAGGTACAGACAGGTATAAGCAATCATCTACAGTCAGGTAACAGGCAGAGAACAATTTTAGTGCAGTTCAGTATGAGGCAGAACAACCCAGGGAGGGCAGCCAGGAAAAATTAGAGCCAGTGTCAGCAGCAACAATATTTGTGAATACTGCTCATTTGTTATTTATTTTTGGAGTAAGTGCACACCCGCAGCCAGGAATTATTTTATTTATTTTTTTTTTTTTAAATTTCAGGCACTTCACAGAGGGAGGGACTACAGGGGACAGAGGCAGCTTGAGGCTTGTTTTAGGTAATCCCAAAGGGAGGACCTGAAACAACTGTGGTTGGGGGCAGTTCTTATGTGAGGAGGTAGGAGGTTCCAGGTTTTTGGGGCAAGAGCTGCAAATGCTCGATCTCCCGCAAGGGAGCGAGTCTTTGGAACCATCAGCACCTGGGATTCAGTGGCCCTCAACTGACAGCCAGAGGGGACAGGCTGGAGGAGGTCAGCAAGTGCTGGAGGAGCAGATGATCAGATGATGTTATCCGTAAAGTTGCCCATAACGAATGAGCGATGGTTGCTTGGGGAAAGCCAACCCAGTCTAGACTAAAGCAGACACCAATGGGTGAGACGAGGGGCTGACAGGGCGAACCAACATATGTTGTTATACGAGGTGTCCCATTTGGAGAGCCAGGCTTTGGGGGCATGCATGAAGGAAGTAAGCCCATAACAAAGAGAGGGGAGGAAGACCCCTTTTGCCAGGGCAAGTCTGGCAGCTGGGGTGAGGCAACCTTTTGCTCTGTACGCAAGTCCTAGTTTGCAGTTGGTTGCCTTACAGGAGTTAAGTATGTGCAGGGTGAGATCCGTTTGTGGGTCAAGAGTCACCCCCAAGTACTTGAACGATTCCAGTACCTTCAAAGGGGTGCCGTCAGTGCCATCGACTCTAAACACGGCCGGGCACGCTCTCACCTTGGGAAGGGAGCCGAATAACATTGCCTGCGTCTTCTGAGGGTTGATGACAAGCTTACTTGCCTTGAGCCAGGATTGTATGCGACCGAAATCCAAGTTGAGTCCATAGTTAATGTCATCAATACTTTGTGAACTGGCAAGGAGCACCATATCATCGGCATATAGAGTAACTTGTCCAAAGGTTGGGATTGAGGGCAACTGGTTTATAAAGAGAGAAAACAGGAGGGGACCAAGGACCGACCCCTGAGGTACCCCACAGGCTACTGGTGATAGGACGGATATGGCATTCTGGAATCTCGTGTATTGTTTCCTACCCAAGAGATAGTTAGAGAACCACGCTAGGACGGGGAGAGACCAAAACACTGGAGAGCAGAGCCCAGGAGGGTGTGATCGACCAAGTCGAAGGCCTTGGACAGGTCTATGAAGACAGCCCCCGTGAGTTTGCATTGATCAGTCACGGTTCTACTGTTGGAGGTGACCTGTGCTAGGGCAGTGGAGGTGCTATGTCCTTTTCGGAACCCATGCTGCTCAGGGGAGAGAAGGCCATAGGTTTGGAGAAAGAGGGCAATCTGGGAGGCCACTACTTTCTCGAGCAGTTTGTTGACTGCGAATAGAGTCACTAAGGATCGATAGTTCTTAAGTAATTTGGGATTGCCATGCTTGAGGACAGGGGTCACAAGGGCCACCTTCCAAATGGGAGGGACAAACCCCGTCGATAGCGAGGAGTTTAGAATATGTGAGATCGGGCGGGCCAAGAAGGGGGCCCCAAGGTTTAGCAGTTTGGGCACAAGGTTGTCGTGCCCTGCACTGGAGTAAGGGAGAGACCTACTAGTTTGGGTTTCTTTGAAGGAGACAGACTTAAAGTAAAAGGGAGGGAGGGAGGATCGGTGGAGCACCGGAGCAGGACCTATATCCTTAGAAATTGAAGGCATAGAGGTATAATCAGATAGGTCCGAGAACAGGTCATTGAATGTGTTAGCTATCGTTTGGGGATTATTGCAACTGACTCCGTTTATTTGCAGGTCAGAGACCTGCTGGCATGCCGGACCATTTACCGTGTGCTTTATAGTGCGCCAGAAACTCCTCGGGTTCTTGGCGGACACTTCGAGGGATGCTTTGCATAAATCATTCTATGCCAAGCGGATTGCCCATTAGCATGAATTTCTAAGCTCCCTGTAGACCTCGAAGTCTGATCTGTTCCCAGAGGCTTTGTATGTTAGCCAACTTTTGTCCCAGAGCTTCATCAGGACAAACAGTTCCCCCCGACAGGCACCAGAGTGTGTAAATAAATGTATACAAGGCAGATTCTGGTGAACGCTCATCAGGGCACTATTGGGGACTATAAATTAACAGGGGACAGTACGTAAATGAGGTTATCCTGGCTTCACCAGAGCTAAACATTTGGGACTCAGATGGACTGCCTGCTGCAAGGTGGCTCTAAATTTCGGCAGCAGTGACACGCTAAGGACGGAAACTAAATGCTTAATCTGGGGAGAGATTAAGAGGGCACAGCTGAGCCACCTGGTGGCGCTGAGGGTAGAAGCGCTGGACGCCACACTTCGTACCACAGCAGGTGACCCGGGTTCGGGAGCAGACTCGGGTCGACAGGGGCCGGCCGGGAGGGAGAAGGATTGAGCACCCAAGATATAGGGGATCTCTGCTGCCCTGCCCAGAGGGTAATCAGAGGCCCTGAAGGTACATGGGTAGTGTTAGCACTCTAGGGGCAGGCTCCTTGGGGGGGGCTGCAGATTGGGACCTACAAGGGGAGCTCTAAGAGAGTGAGTGATCAGCGGCAGCAGTAGGAGGATAAAGAAGGAGTATAAAAAGAAAGGAAAAAAAGAGGGCACTGTTGTGGCAACAAAACAATGGGGCAAGCAACTTAATAAAAGTAATTATCCTGGCTGTACTAGAACTTTATATATGGAACTGTGGTAAACTGCAAAAGGGGTTGTGTGTTATAGCAGCCTTTTCTGTGCAACAGCCTATCTGAAAGCCAGGATTTCAAGCAAGGATTCTTGAGACAATGCCAGAGACCTGTGGGACTTTACCCAGTGCCTATGGGAAAATACAGGGACCTAATTCGGGGCACCAAAACAGGGAGCCTAATATGCATCGAGTGAAGCTAATGAATATTTATTTCATGGACTGACAAGCAGTTTCAGATAATTGTCTGGGACACACAAGTAGCCTTAGCCAATCGGGAGCACCAGAAGAACTCCATAAAAGACAGTGTTTTCAGGTTGAGCAAGAGTTCGAGCGGGAGCCCCCCAAAGGGGTGGGGGCTCAGGCCCTTTGCTCCAAATTGGCCTAGCAATCCAGTGCCAGATCCTCCACAGGGGCGGGGGCCTTTCATCTTCCAATAGAGAAGTCGCTAGTCTGGGGGGTTGCCAGAAATTGTCCTCCAGGGTTGGCAAGCACCTTTCCATGTTCTGGGAAAAAGTGGCTGAACCTGAAGCTTCAGCTGTGAGAGAGCTGCACACACGTTCTGCCTCAGCAGTGAGAGTGCTGATGAAGCCTGAAACCGCAGAGAAAAAGAAAGCCATTCTGCAAGTAATCTGAGTGAGTAAACCTTTACGTACAAGAGCAGGTTTGAAACATCTGGGGGGGGGAGAACGAAGCCCAGCAAGTTAGAAAGTAACTGTCAATCTGCACCCTGCGTCAAAGCATAGAAATGGGTGGACAAGTGAGCAAGTAACCAGAGAAGGGTCCAGTATTAAGGAATGCCTGGATGTGACTGTAAATTACCTACATGACTGAAAGGGACGTTCCCCAGCTGCAAGAATGTACCAGACAGTGCCTGTGAGGGTTAGTGAATGACTGTGTCCAGCTGAGAGCTGCAAGTGCCAGCGAAAGCCACAAGGGACTGAATTAATGTTGTTGTGAGCCTGAGAGAGCTACAGAGATCAGTTTTGCCAAAACGTAGTGTCTCAAGTGTGAGACAGTTACCGTTCAGCTTTGCCAACAAGTAAAGTCTGCTAAAGGGTAGGGAGCCAAGCCTCAAGCTCCGTCTATTTCAAGTTGTTTCAAGTGGCAGAGAGCCTTGCCTCAAGCTCCGTCTGGCTAAACTGGGATAGAGTATCTGAATTTGTTTAAAACGGACTGTAAGCAGTCGGGTCATCCTAGCCTTATGGAGGAAAGCACCCAGTCTGATAAAAGTTTGTGTCTGAACGCTACAAGGACTATGGCAGCCACGCCAACCCATGGTTAAAGGTCTGTAAACCAGAAAGTATAAATGTGTTGAATGCAACGCATCCATCAGATTAGGCTTGGGACACAGCCTGGTAGTGCTCCACCTAGAGCGCTGCCATATGTGTTTCCTCGGGGGAGTATAGCCCGGACGTGGGGCTGAAACGTGCCGGTCCCAGTCTGGTCATCCAGAAAGTGATTTCAACCCAGAAAGGGGCACTGCCAACAGAAGTAAAGGTGTGAGTTTCCATCTCAAAAGTTGAGAAATCACTAGTCAGTATAGTGGGGCTGGCTGTTAGCTTTGCCTGTATCTTGACCTCCAGAGTCAGAGCCCGCCTGCTAAAAGCACTAATTTCTACCTTGTACAGTCTAATCCTGACCTACCTATGACAACTCCCAATCTGTAAGTATACAGGGTTCAGACCTGTGCCATAAGGTACTTGTAAATAGTTCAGCGTGGCCAAGTTCTGTAAGCTACAGTTATAGTGCGTGCTCCAAAGTACAATTTCAAGTTAATCTGCTTGTTCCTTTAAGGGCCCCATCTAGCCGGCCTACAACAGCTGCAATGAACCACAGGCCTACAACTTGTAGGAACTTTAGTTACTGGGTACCCAGGTTACAAATGTAGAATTGTGGGGTTCTATGTGGTTCTGGTAACTGGTGCCAGTGCGGGTTTCTATTAACTGTGTTAACTTTCTAATTGCAGCTAGCCAGATAGATAGCCAGGGATCTGACTACCTCAGAGGTTGGGGGGTGCCACTGTGACTGATGCTTAAAGGTAAAGTGTAACATGCACAAATGATTATTGTGACTTATCGGATTTAAACCCCACACCAAATCAATATAATTGTAAATAGCGTAACCACTACTCCAATTCACCCTTCCTAATCCATTCCTTTGTAAATAAACTATTATTGTTGTTTTTCCATAATCCTATCTCGTGAACATATTATTAGTAGCTGGTCAAAAAAAAAAAATGTGTGAATGTGGGGAAATTTTTATTATACAATGGCAAGAAAATTTCCTGGACTCGCACCGAGGTTATCCCAGCACAACCTCATTGTATAGATTTGTTCTTATTCATTTAGCTTTTCTCTTAAGAAACAGAAATCTATTGCCACACTAAAAATCTGCTAAAAACATGTTTTTTTATTTTGTATAACAACGAGCCATTTTATAATACCAATAATGCACTCCAGGGTGTGGGTTGTGCTGGGATAAGCTCACTTCTGGGACACTGCGCACACTTGGCCTGAGGCCTCGTGCCCAACCACCCAGGCGTGAGGTTATCCCAGCACAGCCCACACCATATCATGCATTATTGCTTAAGTGGGTCATGCTTGTGGTGGCTTATAGGTATTGTTGGTGGGTGCAGCATCCCAGAGGATTGTACCAGGTATTAAGCTAGCCCACTTGGAAGTATACTCTGGGTGGAGGCACTGCGCAATTTTATTATCTTGGGAAAGAACCAGTTTACAGTTCGGTTACGAACCCAGGCCCCTCAACTTTGTTAGTGGCCACCAAGGCAGGGGTAGTATCCCTTGGTATAACAGCGCCAGTGTTACATACAGACATACCGTGTGAGGTATCTTCTGTGTCTAGTTCATTGCCTTTTGTTTTGTTCACCATTCAGTTGTAATGTGTATATATATATATATATACACACACACACACACACACACACACACACACACACAGAAAGAAGTATATATGTGCACGTGCGTGTCTGTGTCTATCTATATCTATGACAGATAATCCAGTACAGGGCATATAGTCATGTTCAGATATATGCATGCCTTGGTGCATGTTGTGAGGCATGAGGCTGCAGGCAGAGTGCATTCAACCACCCAAGGCATGCATATATCCAAGCACGAACGCATGCACTGTAGTAGATTATCTTTTTTTTTTTAATATTTTTTTTTATTGTTTTTTATATAGTTATATGACAGCAGGAGTTCATCTATACAGTATTGCTCTTTTGTCTTACAATACATGGAATGTTCTTCGGAATGGCGATTCATGTCTCTACAACATCATTCTGTTATACATCAAATGACACTAGATCAAAATTCATATCCTACAAAAATTGGTT
Organism: Neoceratodus forsteri; assembly: GCA_016271365.2. Taxonomy (NCBI): domain Eukaryota; kingdom Metazoa; phylum Chordata; order Ceratodontiformes; family Ceratodontidae; genus Neoceratodus; species Neoceratodus forsteri. The sequence continues at coordinate 123,586,482 of JADMNL010000030.1, read as the reverse complement.
ACTTTCAAATAGCTCTATCAGGAAACAAATGCTTCATCCAGAGGCGAGATATAGAAAACCCATGGCCTCCATTGGAGCTTAAATTGTGACATCCTTCCGACTCTAGAAGCTACTATTCTCTCTAAATAATATATCTCAGTCATCAATGAATGCCAATGAGAAAGGGTGGGTACTTTAGCTGTTCGCCATAAGCGAGTTATAACCTTTTTAGCTGCTGCCAGGTACAAGTATAACTTACTTCTACTTGGTGGAACTTTTCCGTCTTCCCCAATATAAATCAGAATCATCTGATTGGATAATTGAATTTCTGGTCCCACAATATTCTGTATGTTCTTTTCTATCTAACCAGTATTGGGTAACTTTTGAACAGGCACAAAAAATGTGTCATATTTGCCATTTTTTCTCCACACTTACTCTCTCTCCAACAAAGGCCATGTCTCGTAGATACAAATTTAGCAATTTTGTCAGGGGTATACAACCACGACCACTACCACAACATTTCCATATATATTCTGACCAGTATGATGACTGAGATACTCTCAGAGTGAGGAATAGGTTCCAACCATTTCTCATAACTTATCTGAGTCCCTAATTCTCTATTCCATCTCCCCAAGATATCCTCAGTGGATTCCTTCCAAAAGTCTCTTATTGCTTTATGTATTTGTCCAATTAAATGAATTTGTTCCCTGCTTTCTATAGCGTCCCTTAAAAGGGACATCGACATATAGGTATGAGATAGGGCAGAGTATTTAGTGCTAATTCTTTCTGTATAAATGTCCGAATCTGTAAATATCTATAATGTTGTGTATGGGGGAATTGATATTTTGCCTGTAGTGTGGCAAAAGGCAGTACTCCATTTACATCCAGATATTGATATAACAAAAGCAAATCTTTTTTCTGCCATTCTTGATGGACCCGAACAGCACCCATATCCAAAGATGCACTTTCTGTACCGATTAGTTTAAAATAACCAAAAACTTCAGTTAATGTAGTAGACACCCTTAGCTCATACCAAGCCTTTAACATATAATGGGTTCCAAATGTGAAGTTTTGTAACTGTGGATAAGAATTTTGGGGGGCAAATATAATAGGGATAATGTTTACAAGATCATTTAGTATAAATTCAATACATTTCCATGGTTTCTCTACCTGAGGGTTCAGCCATGTCATCACTATTTTACATGTTACTGCCATATGGTAATCTCTAAGGTTTGAAGATTACAACCCCCCTTTGCCACTGGTAACTGTAACAGAGACCATCTGACCCTTGGCTGCTGCCCAGCCCATACAAACCTTGAAAAAATTCTAGCACAGGATGCAAAGTAGAATTGTGATGGAATAATCGGTCAAGTCTGGGAATAATATAATATCTTTGGAAACAAGGTCATCTGAATAGCTTGTATTCGAGCTGAAAAAGATAATACCTGGCGTGTCCAATTCCCAACTAAATTCTCTATCTCTGTTGATAGGGGCTCTAAATTAAACAGTTCCAAAATGTTCCAGTTTCTGGGGAATATTTACACCCAAATATTTAATCTTATTATTTCTCCATTTCAGAGGGATCTGGTTCTTCAGAGACTGAGAGGGGGTGAAATTTAAAGATAATAACTCTGTTTTTTGTATATTTATTTTGTATCCGGCTATTTCTGAAAACTTATCTATCACTAGTAGGGTAGCAGGAATGGACTTTTCAGGTTCCAGGAGTGTTAATAAGAAGTCATCTGCATATAATGATATGGTAAAATACCTCCCTCCTAAAGGGACCCCCTGAATATTAGGATGTTGCCTTATGGCTTCAGCCAATGGCTCAATGTATATGGCAAGCAGTAAGACGGGAAGTGGGCAGCAACTGTCCATTCACTTTAACATATGCCTTCGGAGAGGCATAAATTCTCTGTATCATGCTAGAGAATTCCACAGGGAATCCAAACTTGTGTAAAGTTTCCCCTAAAAAAGGCCAACTGACGCGATCAAAAGCCTTGTCTGCGTCGAGGCTGAGCAACACTACCTGTATCTGTCTCTGATTTAAGTGGTCCAACAGATGGATCGTTCTGCGTATATTATCTGTAGGTTCTCAGGCTCGAATGAACCCAGATTGATCTGAATTAATCAAATATGGTAACATTTCCTCTAATCTATGTGCCCATATGGACATAAATAACTTGTAGTCCATGTTTAATATGGATATTGGCCTACATGAGGTAGTTAAATCTGCTGGTTTGCCTACTTTTAAGATAGGTCATATATTAGTGTAATCCCAGGAAGGAGATGGGGGGCCCTCCTGTTGAATTTCAAAAAAGGTGTTTAGTAGTAAAGGAGTCAGTTGTTTACTACACGTCGTGTACCAATCAGACGGAAATCCGTCTGGGCCACGGGTTTTTAATGATTTACTTTCTTTTATGGCACGTCTGACTTCCTGTGATCTGATAGGGGCTTTTAATCTGGTTTCCATTTCCTTAGTTAGCTTTCTTAATGTAAGGGTGTAAAAAAATTCCTCAACTTTGTTAAATTCTGGACCTTGTGGTTTCTCATATAGCTGCCTATAACATTTCTGGAAAAGCTGCAGTATCTGCTGTGAGTTAAGAGCTCTTGCTTTTCTCTCCAGATCCACTAGATGTGTTATGACTGTGGCTGTCCTATGTCCCCGAAGCCTCCGGGCTAAATTTCTCGCCCCTTCTGGCCCTCCCTCATACCTATATGTTTTCAAGTAAAATAGCGCCTGTTGCGTTTTTTCATCTAAAAGTTTCTGGAGCTCAGCCTTTGTCTGATTAATCTGGGTTTGGGCCTCTGTGGTAATAGGAATAAACTTTGCATTTCCCTTAGTTTCTCATGTAGTTTACCACATCGTGTTTCCCAATATCTCTTCTTATATGCTGAATACACAATTATCTCCCCCCTGATCACAACCTTCACAGTATCCCAAACTACTGTGTTGGATGTCTCCTAGGATGAATTCTCTGAAATAACCTGAGCTATTTTTGAGATAAAGCTGTCCCTAAAAGCTTTATCCTTAAGAAAAGATGTATTCAAGCGCCACCCAGTGGATTTCCTTGGTATTTTAAAATCTAGCCTCAAAAATAGGGGAGAATGATCAGAAAGAAATCTAGGTCTTACAGTTATATCATGTAAGCAGTCCAAATGTTCTTTTGAAACAAAAAAGTAGTCCAGTCTTGAGTAACAGTTGTGTCTACGGGAGAAAAACGTACATCCCCCCAGAAAGAGGATAAAAATGTCTCCATACATCGATTAAACCCAATGCTCCAAGTTGAGAGATAATCTTTGAGCTGATGTTAGCCTATATTTGGAAGGTGCAGAGCAGTCCAACTGAGGTGTCAAAGTTAAATTGATATCTCCCCCTATAATAAGACATCCATGCATAGTGTCTAGGAGCCTTGCAAAAAATCTTTTAAAAAGGCAAACAGATGTAAGAGGGGGAAAATACACGTTCACTAACGTGACCTTTGTCCCATAAAGGGTACCTTTGAAGATTACATACCTTCCCTCTGAATCTACGCACTATGTTTCTAAATGAAAAGGAGAGGTCCTAGGTATTAAAATGGCTACTCCTCGTCGTTTCCCTTTAGGAAAGGACAACGCATATACCAAAACCTGCCCCCAAGTTCAATTTTGTATGCTCGATGTCTGTTAAATGTGTTTCCTGGAGATAATAAAAATCACTGGGGTGTTTCTTGATATATTGGAACAGTCTGGCCCTTTTAATGGGGTTGTTAAGCCCATTTATATTAATCGAGTGTGCTTTTACTATCTGAGTAGCCATCTTATTCCCTTATGGAAACGTATTCTCTCCTGTTGTCCCCGTCTTAATAATCTAATTCCTGGGGGATCATCATACTGATGTTCCCCCCAGAGCCATCCTTCTGATCGTCACTTTTTTTGAACCTTTTATGTCTTTCCCGTCTAAATTATTCTTAAACATCTCCTGCTACGATCTTATCAAACCTTTTGAAATCTGAAACAAATTATCAGTATTTGTCTGACCTTTGTCTTGAAAACTATGTACATACACTGTATTCCAAATACAACTGACTTCCAAGGTAGGGGAGTTTGAAAAAATACTCCCTAAGTGTGCCTCCTGATAGTCTGGGGTCACCGGAGGATATCTGGTAACACCAAATGCCCAGGCCTCCTGGGGATATCCTGCTCCCCAAATGAAAAATAAAGAGAAATATGCAGACAGGCTAAATAAAAATCCAAATGTTAACTCAAAATACCCTGCCTGTCTGTGTCTGGTTTGAAATGGGCTTCCCTGTAACGTCTGGAGATGCTCCCCCTCCCCCCGCAATGTAAATTGTTTATTTTATAATTAAATAAATTCTGTAGTATACAACTAGGGCAACTTTTCTCAGACCCTTATATCAGTTTATCCCTAAAACAAATCAAGCAGAGCACTAAAATCTGCTCTTTAAAGTTATATCCGTTGCCACCTTCAAAGCAATCGTCAGGGCCAGTTCAAACAGCTACACCAAATGTTTTACATGTTTCTTTGTTATAGCAAAATTTTCTGCAGGTAAAATTATTAAGCGTTCCTTTTCTCTGTCCAACCTCATGTGAGAGAGTTGTCATCTTATAAAGATCCCAGTTCAGACAACTGAATTCCCAGTCCCTCTCATCAGTCATAAGCTTTCAGGGACCTCTAGCCAGAGGACCACCAAGAAATCACAAGCCAAGCTTCAGCTTCTGTCAGTCAGGTTCTTCCCCTTGCCAATCGGGGAAAAGTTGCCAAACGATTAGAAATGTTCCCCCTCTTTGTTACTTCTCTACCATTTTGTGTTCTGCCCAGATTCACCGTATGCCAGTACGGTGGGTCAGTTTTCTATAATCCTAGCGTAGATTTTGTTTTTATTTGAATTCCCACTTTAAGGAGCTCCTCTCTGGCCTCCTCCACAGTAAGAAATTCCTCCCTTCCCGATGAAAGCTGCACCACAAGTCTAGCTGGGTACGGTGTTGTGAATCTAATGGCTGCCTCCTTCAAAGCTGGTAAAATGTCCGCATATGCTCTGCGATTACGCATAGTTTGTGGAGCGTAGTCGTTATCAACACAGAAACGAGTTTGCCCATAAAAGACCTTGCCCTTTCGCCATGCTGCTGTTAATACTGTCTCCTTGACTGCGTAGCTAAGAAAGCTCATAATAATAGGTCGAGTCCTAGCATTCAGATCTGTAGGCCGTGGGCCCAGTGCAAGGAAAACTCTCTCTAAAGATAACTGAATATCTGAGGGCAATTCAAGAGCTGTTTTGAGCAAAGCAATAGTAAACTCAGTAATTTCCTGACCTTCTGAGCCTTCAGGGATGCAATATAATCTTAGGTCCTTTCTGCAAGCTCTGTTTTCCATATCATCTTGTTTTTCTTGCAGTTGTACACATCGATCTTGTAAGAGTTGAATTGTATTCTCCATGTCGTCTACTCTGTTCTCCACTGCTGTTATCTGTCTCTCCGATGCATCAGCTCATTGCTCCAGGCTCACTACGTCTCTGCGAAGCTCTCCGTAAAGATCTTTAATTTCTGCATGAAACGATAATAGCTCCTTGTATATAGTATCTAACTTTATGCGTTTGTTTCTCGTTTTAATATTTGGTGTGGTCGTTTGGTCCTGCCGTTCTGCTGGTGCTTGAGAGTGTTCAGAGTCGGAGGGCTCCTGGGCCGACATTGCTGCTCGATTTAATTCTGCTCACTACTGCCCGTAGTTGTTCAATTTCTTATATTTTTCTTCTTTGCAATGCTCCTTACGTATGTCCCCGATATCTAGTTCTTGTTTATTTTAAATTGTTTGTCATTGAAAGCACCAAATTGGGAAGATTGGCGAGGGGTGTAGCGGAGCTCTGCTTTTACACCTCCATGCTGCTTGGAAGCCCAACCGGAAATCTAGATTATCTGTCTTATAAAATTACCACAATTGTTTTGGTGGACGGTGAAAAATATAAGTGCAGGCGTGTGGTCACTGTTGGATAATACACAGTCATGTAGTGAGTTTTGCCCAATCAGGAGACAGCATGTTTACCTCTCTCTATAATAAAATTTATATCTACATACACAGTTTATTCTCATCACTGGTGCATCCCTTCTAGGCTTAGCTGCCCCCAGCCTGTCCTTCCCTTCTGTGGCCCTTACCTTCATACTTCACAGGGTCCACATTGCAGCTCCTGCATCCCGGGTGGACTCAGTTCAAGGGGTAAGATGGTGGCCCCAGTGTTTCTATTTTTATTACAAGTCTCACTACATCTGTTTAGTTCTTTTTTTTTTTCTTTTTTCTTTTCGCACCAACGTTTACTTTTCGATAACTTTCTGCCTTTAATCCTCTGTAAATCAGCTTCCATCTGGTCTCTCCAGAGAAGAAGAAAGGTCCTGTGGCAGCTGGGACCATTGTCACCTTATAGTGATCGTGCGTATGTGCACCACTCTGCTCCAGCACCATTGGCCCCAAAGGTTCTGGCTCCTGTCGGCTCCTAGTGCCTCCTTCCCCAAGACCAAAGAGTCTGGTTGTATGGAGGAGATATTCCAAAATATCAAGTTGCTGGTCACTTTTCTAGTTTGGGGGGGTTACCATCACATAATCCTCCCCGCACGCCCCCATTCAATAAAATGACACAAAGTCGGGGCGGGACTCTTTGCCAAAAGGTTATTAAAGTTTGTTTTAGGAAAACCAGCCTTCTGGGATGCATGTAAATATCACATAGTATCCACATGGGTTGTGCACCCTGCCACTGTGTGATGACTGAGCATCCACAGTGGAGCAGGTAATATATATATATTTTTTAACTATATTTTTGTTGGAATTTTAGGTAACACAACATACCATTGTAAGTGTAATGCATTACAGTATGCAACATCTGCTGTACACAGCAAGGTTATGGAAACAACTTGGAAAAAAACAAGCAATGGAATTCATTTTTTTATTTTTTAAACCTAAACAAGGGAGCGAAGGGCCTTACCATGTTTCATAATAGCAGTAAAACAACTCTGGAAGGAGGGGTAGGGAAGTTAAATGTGGTTCCTTACCACTTGGCCCACATCCTTGTAGTACTTTACTGTGATTATAAAATGTGGCAAACCACTTAAGATTTTATTTAATTAAAAAAAAATGTTCTCCCTACACACACACACACACACACACACACACACACACAGTCTCCAGGTAATCAGAAGGCAGAATTTCCACCTTTGGTTTTAGAATCACTCAAGCTGTACTCTAAGAAGATTGACAGGTTCACTGGGAGACAGAGATCCCAAAAGTCACTCAACTGAACTGTTCCGACTGGTCACTCCCCACCAGCTGGTCCAACCTGAATGGTTCGTCTGGGAGGTACAAGGAATGGATCAAACCGGTGTCGTAAGGCAGGTTGTAGAGCCCCGAGGTAACAGTTGGGCTGGCAGACCAGCAACAGAATCTGGATCCAGAAACAGTACCAGTCCGGCTCTGCTGGCTTCATCACTGTTCAATTAAGCCTGCCGCAGTCTATGTCCAAGACAGAGAAACCTTTGGTGGTGAGAACACATCAGGAACCACAAGAGGGCAACTACTTCAGTGAAAAGCATTCAGCCCCAGCCCTACCTGCAGTAACGTGGGAGGCCAGCTGCTGTGGCGTAGGTGCTTCACCATGGAGATGTGCCGCCCGAGGCTGCGGTGAACACTGCAGCATTCGTCACAGATGAGTACGCCACGGTTTATGGAAGCCCAGCCTGGATCTACAGAGGAAACAAAAAGGGAAGATCAGTTAACCACAGTTACAAAATGGGTAAGAAATCCTGCACAGTAATTAACAAAATTCAGTTACACAATGATGTTTATTACAGTAAATCCAGACTTGACAGTTACAAATGTATTCTTTTGGGCTTCTGGGGCTTCTTTTACCATTTGATAAGCATGATAGGAAGCAGGATGTGTAGACCTCTCTGAGACTCTTAACAGGGAAATAATGGCGAACATTAAAGCTATAATCAAGTTGGCCTGTAGGAAATGCTATTTGCACAGACTCAGAGTCCCCCATGCTGAAGTTGGCACATTTGGAAAGGTTTTCCCCATGTGGGTAGTGGGTTACTAACCTCTTGTTAACCTCTGACCCCTACTATGCATATCAGAGGAGGTACAAAGGTGTGCACACAATTATGAATGCTGCACTGTGCAAGTGAGCAGGAAAACTGTAAACTCTGACCTGTTGAAGAAAATTAAGGAAATGACCTATGACCATGCTGACCATGCATACACAGCAAGTGGCTTTAAAAAAAAAAAAAAATATCTGTTTAAATTAAGGACACATGACTTCCTGAAGATTAATGCACACACAGCACAGCACAACACACTCCCATATCTTTATAGTGTGGAGCTGCCAATCTTATTTCTCCACTAAATGTTTCAGCCTGCACACAAACATACTAACAGACGACTTAGCCAGCAGAAGAAGGCTGTCTGGTCTACTTGGTCTGCTGAACTGCACAGCCCCTGTCGAACGCTGATTAAGTCTCCTGTGTTTCTTGTTGGAGGGTTGAAATGCATGGAGATGCTAGACTGCTGGCAACCACTCCTGCCAGTCCATAAATGCTGATAAGGTGTGCAGGTAAGCAATGGTGTCACATGGGGACATCCCCCTCTCCAATGTATAAACATTTTAAAAAATATAAAAATCTTAATCTTAATAAAAAGCTGCAAGGGAGGGGGAGGACCGGGGGCATAAAAGTCTAGACATCTCACTGGTCAAGAGATGTCACCTGACCATGCATTAAATCTCTATGAACACAGAGTCAGGAGCCAATTCTTGTTTTCCCCTAGAAAACTACTTAGAGCCATTTTATAAGTGTAGCAAACTCTTCCAGGGTGTGCATCGTAGGATTTTAATGCGCTTTCCAGGGGCATAAGGACACTCGGCCTTCAACCTCATGCCTTACTACACCCCCCCCAAGGTGTGCATTAAAATCCTATAATGCACAGCCAGTCATGGCTTGTTACTCACAGAACAGACAAGGAGCTAAAGCATGATAAGCAGCGCACGGCTGCAGCCAAGAAGACTGGAAGAATGCTGGAGTCCATGGGTGGGGGGAGAGACACAGGGAAAATGATAATGCCACTGCTTAAGGCCCTGGTCAGGCCCCCATCTGGATTAGTGTGTGCAGTTCAAGGCTCAGCATTACAAAAAGGACACAGAGGCAGTCAGGAGGGTGCAACGCAGGACCACCAAAATGATCAGGGGTAGAGCTATGGGGACGAGGCCCATGACATGTTCACAAAACAGAGCAAGCAGCGCACATGAAACTGGAGTGCTCCATGCACCAACAGGCGGCTGACCTGAAAAACAGCAAGTGGGACCCTAAACTGGTGTGCTTGGGAGCCTCAAGAAACAAAGTATGGACAACAGGCCTGCAGTGGCAACATTTAGTTCTTCTGTCTTCTACCACAGTGCTACCTCTTGAAAAGACAAAAATTGACTATTCTTTTAATTTCTGGCTTCCAGTACCTCCCATTCTCGTTTGACAGGAAGGCAGAAGTATATTAAATGAACCTTTGATAAAGAAAATGGTTCAGGACTGGATCCCCCAGCAATCCCCTTTCCATGGCAGCACTTGCATGTCTCTCCCCCTCCCAGAGGTAGCTAGCAAAAATCCAATTAGAAAAGCTCAAAAGCAGCCGGTGCACTCTGCAATGTTCCCAACCAGGGATGATGTCATCCCATCCATTATGAGAGGTGATGTCAATCAGAACTGCTGCTCCATTACACGCTGCCACATGCCCGCTAGTCAACAAAGCTGGCAGGCAGGGAAATGGAAGGAACCGAAAGCAGACACTGAGCAACCCCGCCCACAGAACAGCATGAAATGCACAGTAAAAACAGAAAACTATGCAGACAACCCTCCTACTCATTTTAGCAGCACCCCCCTTAAAAACTTAAGGGGTGAATTTTGTCCAATCTGCACCTGTCCTTGACTATCCTGACAGCATTTTTTAACCCTCTCCTGACCTCCCCACACAAAATCTTCTAAGAGTTCTGAAGTGCTGGAATACAAAGCTGAGCTCTGAAAGGACTCCATATACAAAGGCCCTGTCCACACTACCCCTCTGTAACGTCAGAGAGTACCCAAACCGTTACCGCAACGGTTTGCGTTTACACCTGTAACATTACAGAAGGCGTTTTCGTAACCATTGTCGAAACCACATATGGGGTGGTTTCAACAATGATGTAAGCTCAGATGCGCCGATAGCGTTGCAGGCGAGTGAGAATAGACCGTGGCACCGGTCCCCTAAGCGCAGCCCTGAGCTGTTTGAGGGACTGGGTGCCTGATAGCAATCGCCCGTCTCCCAAAGTGTGGAGCGGCAGTGCCGTTCCTGTAACAGACACCACTGCAGTGTGGACACACTGCACTGCTCCCCAGCTGCAATGGTTTTTGTCCGTTACGGGGTTGGAGCGGTGTAGTGTGGATGGGGCCTAAAGGGTCTGCAACGTGTGAAACCTGTGATCAGGGAAGGACTCTGATCCTCGGAGTCTTGGCCAGTGAAGTTGTACACTGAAGAATCTCCCTGCTGGCAGAACCCAAGAGCAACACTGGCACAGCAAGTAGTCCGAGCTGCCTGAAAGAAGAGTGTGTTCTGTAAAAGCCTTTCAGCATGTGGCATCAAGCAGCAATGTTGCATTGTATGTTAAAAATGAAGGGGGGAAAAAAAAAAAGCTCAACCTTCATCCTGGCTCTGAGTCACCAGCAGATAGGTCTGCACCTGCCACTGCCCAGGGCCAACACTGAAATCAGTCTATGAAAGAGAAACAGAGGTTACTTGTCTATAACAGCAGTTATCCTGCTAGTTATTCAGTTCACATCCACTCTTGAGTAGTCTTCCACTGACCATGCTTAGTCACCGGAACAGTCTTTAAGCTCAACTCCTTCTTCCACCCAACCATGGGCTTCTCCAACTCCACTCCCACCTTGCACCTAAGATCTGCATGCTGGAACAGGAATCCAAAGCAAGCCTTGTCAGGGGAGGCCAGGTGGTTGTGTGCATCAGAAATGAATACCAATAGTAGAACTATGGTTCCAAGTAAATAACCTCCACTTTTTTTTCCCCCCATATGTAATTTCTAAGGTTTTGCAGGTTTTCTCCGACCCCTACACCGCGGTCCCGATGTACTGCGTGCATGTTGCAGCGCCGCGCCGTTTTGGGACACCCTCCCTTCCAGTCGTGCCATTGACCACCCGCGGCGGTAATTGAACCTCCATTCGGCAGACGCAGGACTACAGATGGGTGATCCCACCCCTTACTCGGGAGAGAACAGCCAACGCTCAATCCTGCTCCCACCCACCCCCAGCGACCCGTGGCCATTCCCGAACCCAGGTCACCAGTGTAGCATCCAGCACCTCAACTCTCAGCACCACTGGGCCAGCGAATAACCTCTATTTTGAACTACCTAGATTCAGTTACATATCCACACTTAGGCAGACTCCTAGCAGTCCTAAAGATGGGCAAGATGTGCATCCAAAATCAGGTGAATAGAGACTAGAAGGTTGTGGACCCAAAAACACCACCACTGCTTCAATGGGAAATGAATGTGTACACATTCAACCAGTTAGAATAGGCATGTTTTGTGTAGTGCACTTACCCGGTAAATAAATGTTAAATAAATAAATAAATAAAATTTCAGAAATGGGAATGTACCTGGCAACACACTGTTTGGTGGAGACAGCCTTCAACCCCACTGGTGGCTCCTCCCAAGCCAACCTGTAGCTCAGAGCACTGCAAGAGATTATCCATCGGGCAATCCTGTTTGGCTTCCGGTCTGCCTAGGGCGGTGTATGTGACAAAAAGCTGGCAAGCCTCACCACAAAATTCCACTTAACGCTTCTGGTAAATCCACATGCCTACAAACATATGAAACTGCCAGCAGATAAAGGCCATACAGTCTATCAAGTCTGCTCAAGTACTAACATACTATAATGCCAGCAGAACAGATCTAACGGTCTATTGAGTCTGCTCAAGAGCCTGTACCCTTAATGAGCATATGTTGTCCCACCCTAGGCCTCCCCCACTCCTCTAGAGCCCCCCCCCGGATACTTTTTTCAGTCTCAACCTCTTCCTGTACCTTTCCCAGCCTCTCTTGAACCCTCCCACTGTGGTCACCTCCACCAGATTCCTCGGGCAGTGCATTCCATGGTTCCACCACCCTTTCTGTGAAGTACTGCCGCCTTCTTTCATCCCCAAGTCACCCACCCTCTAACCGCCCCAACTGTACCCCCTGGTGGCCCCACCTCCTTCCTCTGAAAGACCCCATTTAAGCACACCCCAGTTACCCATTTTAAATACTTGAATACCTCAATCATGTCCCCTCATCTCTCCTCTCCTCTCCTCCAGTGAGTACAGGCTGAGCGCCTCTAGTCTCTCCCCATATGACATATTCCCCCAGACCCTGTATCATTTTAGCTGCTCTCCTCTGAACCCTCTCCAGGAGTGCAATATCCCTCTTCAAGTGTGGACGCCAAAACTGCACACAGTATTCAAGGTGTGGCCTAATCAGGGAGTTATACAGAGGCAGAATCACCTCCCTGCTTCTTGAGGCAATTCCCCTAGAGATACAGCCCAGCATTACATTTGCCTTGGCCACAGCCCTCCTACATTGCGCAGACTTATTCATTCTGGCATCCACAACCACCCCCAGATCCCTTTCTTCATTTGAAACTTGCAGTGTATCCCCTCCAAGGTTGTACATATGACCCAGGTTCCTATGCCCCAGGTGACACACCCTGCACTTCCCTGTGTTAAATTTCAATTTGCAGATGCGTGACCACCCATCCAGAACATCTAGTTCCCCCTGTAGCACTATCCTCCCCTCTTCCCCATCCACCACTGCCCCGAGCTTTGAATCGTCTGCAAAGAAGCACATTTCACTCCTGATACCTTCTCTGATGTCAGAGATGTGAGCGTTAAAAAGGAGCGGTCCCAGAACTGACCTCTGTGGGACTCCGCTAACGACCCTCCTTGAAGATGAAACTCCCACCCCCCCCAACCACAACCTGCTGAGTACGCCCGGATAGCCAGTTTCCAATCCACCTGACCAACTGGACCCCTACCCCCATCCTCCCTAGCTTACCCAGTAGACCAGTGTGAGGTACCGAATCAAACGCCTTGCTGAAATCAAGAAAGAGGACATCCTCCGGCCTACCCTGATCTAGTGCCGTCGTCATCCAATCTTAGAACCCCACAAGGTTAGTCTGACACGATCTACCCGGGACAAAGCCATGCTGGCAATCATCCAGGTATCTCTGTTCCAGCAAAAAGGCCCACAGCCTCTCCTTTAGGATGGTTTGCATCAACCTGCCTACCACTGAAGTCAGGCTGACAGGCCTGTAGTTCCCTAGCACCTCCCTTGAGCCACCTTTGTTGAATACCACAATGTGTGCCACCCTCCAATCCTGGGGCACTCTTCCCGTCTGTAGGGAGGCGTTAAAAAGGGCAGCCAGGACATCGGCCAGTTCCCATAGCACCCTGGGGTGGATGCCATCCGAACCCAGAGCTTTATCCTTTTTTAGGGACTTGAGAGCTTCCCACACCCTGTCAACAGGAATTTCAATGCCTGCGACTGCTGCTGCCTCAGCAGATCCATCCTGTCCCTCCCCAAACACTGCTACTCCCTCAGCCTCCCAGTTCTCAATAGGGTCTTCTACATCCCTGAACGCTGCCACTTTTGCCCCCCACTTTCTCCTTCGCTGTGCATCCTCCGCGTTGTCCCTACTGAAGAGTGAAGCAACGTACTCATTGAGTACCTCAGCCTGTTTTGCTGCCTCCTCTACCCAGCCCCTCTCAGTCCTCAGCCTACAGATCGGAATCCTCACTTTCCTTCTTTCCCGAATATACCTAAAGAACCCTTCCCCCCCCCCGATCCCCTGTACCAGCCTCAGCTCAGCCCTAGCCTTGGCCCATCTCACTTCTCTGTTGACCCTCCTCGCCGCTAAGTGATACTCATCCCTGTCCAAAGCCCCCCGTGAGTGCTTTTACCTGCTCTATGCAGCCCTCTTCCCCCTCACAGCCTCTTGAATCTCCCGAGTCCACCAGCATGGCTTACTGGTCCTGCCAAACTTATGCCTCCCCCTTGCGCAGGCCCTGGTAGCCTCCTGTATCCCCCCTTTAATAACTGCCCACCTACTTTCAACGTCCATGTCCAGCCTAATCCCTTCCAAGTGATCCTTGAGGATTTTCCTCATTTTCTTGAAAGCTGCCTCTCTAAAATCAATTACCACTGTCTTTGTGTGTCGTCGCCCCCCCATGTCCAACAAAAACTAGACCGTGGCATGGTCACTCCCACCCAGGGGGTCCCACACCTCCAGTTCCCTTACCAGGTTGCAGTCAGCCAGGACCATGTCCAGGATATGGCCTTCCCTTGTTGGGTCAACTACCTGCTGATTTAGGAATGCGTCTTGGAAGACGTCCAACAGCCTCTGTTCCTTGGCCAACCGGGACGTCATAGTTCCCCAATCCGTCACTGGCATGTTAAAGTCTCCCAATAATACCACCCTGCCCCCAGCCTGACTACAGTAGTCCTGAATATTAGCCACCAGTCTGTCGTCCAGGTCATCCTCCAGCATTGGGGGCCTGTAAACCACCCCCAATATCACCCTTTTCCCATTCGGTGTCCAGACTGTGACCCATAAGGCGTCCACATTACCCTCCGCACCCTCCACTCTGGTTATCACTATGCCCTTCCTGATGATCAGAGCTACTCCACCCCTCTGCCCATCTCCCTATCCTTTCTGAGCACTGTGTACCCACTCAGGTTTAGGTCCCAATCATGCCCTGCTGTGGTCCAAGTTTCCGTGACAGCAGCCATGTCCATATCCCCATCGGCCAGCACTGTCTGGAGCTCAGGCATCTTGTAGCCCAAGCTCCTAGCATTTATGAGTACCACCCTCCAACCCTTTCCACTAACCCCTCTCACTTTTTCAACCTGAGATTTTTCGCGCAGCCGCCTGCTCACCACCCCCTGTCCACAGTCACTGACACCCGTTTGAGGGAGTAGGTTGAGCCCATCCCTGATGGCCATGCCAGGATCAGCCTCACAGCCCTGCCCTCTCCCTTCACAAGTTTTAAACCCCACTTAGCATGAATACGGGCGGCCCGGTGGTGCTGAGGGTTGAGGTGCTGGACGCGACACCTCGCGCCACACTGGTGACCCAGGTTCGGGAGCGAGTCTAGGTCGCCAGGAGTCGGCTTGCAGAGGAAGGATTGAGCATCCAGAGGACAGCTCTCCTTCCTTGGGGGGCCAGGGATTCTGAGCCCGGGACCGGCACCGCGGAGACCTCTGGTGGAGACTGGAGGTACCGCAATGCTCAGGGCCAGAAATAGAGGGTTGCGGAGTTACGGCAAGACGTTCCCTGGCATCATTGCACGTCGGACTCCTACAGGGAGAGGGAGGGAGTAATGAGGGAGGGGGGGTGTGGACAAAGCAAAAAATACCCAGCCAAGTGGATAGGCATCGGCACCTGTATCCACCAGGACCACACTCCATCGCCGGGGGCACTCCTTACCTGGGCCGAGCCCAGCCCGGCCCGAATCTGCAGATAGGGCACCCTGGGTGGATAGAGCGGCCCTACCTCGGGGGGCTCAGAGCCGGGGGGAAAGCCAGGCTGGTGCCAGGTTTCAGGAGGCCTCTCAGGCACGAAGGTAGAGTCAGGGGGTACTACAGGATGCCTGAGAGAGTTCCACTGGCTGGAGGAAAAAAAAATCAGAATTCGGAAAAAAAAAAAAAAAAGGCATGAATACATTCACAGTTTCTGCTTTAGGACTTCCTTCCCCACCAGGCTGAGGTGTAGCCCATCTCTGGCATACACCCCCTTGTCCTCCCAGGTCACTCCTCAACCCCCCATCACCCCGTACCCCCGAGCTTCGCATCACCCCTTGAGCCACTCATTGACCTCCCTAATTTTTTTGTTAATTTTCCACACTGGCCCTCGGCACCGGCAGGCTCTCCGAGAAGGAGACAGAGCAACCTATGGTGTGGCAGACCCTGGTGAGCTCACGAAACCTTGCCTGAATCTCCAGCACACGGTTTCCTGCAATATCGTTTGTGCCCAGGTGCACTAAGATGTCCGGGGCACCACCACATTCCTTCGCCATGGCATAAATCAAATGCTTGACCTTATGCACTGTCATGCCCGGAATACTTCTGACCTTAACAGCACAGTGTATATTCTCGCCCTGCCCACCCCGGTGAATACCCCTAATCATGGAGTCCCCTAACAGGAGCACCCTGACCCCGTCCATATCCTAAGGCCAACCCCCTTTGCTGGCTAACAGCCCAGTCGCCCCCCTCGTCTTTATTTCCCACTGAGTGACGGCTGGCCCGCCCCATCTGAGTGACACTCACCTGCTCTATCCCCCATGCCCTCCGCCCTACATGCTGCCCTCTCGACCACTCATCCTCCCAGCTGACTTGTCACACCGCCGTTTCTCCTAGTCGACCCATCCCTCTAGGATGCCCTCCTTTCTGCGCTCCCTGAAACGCCCCACCAGCTCCCCAGGTACAAACTCCTCCAAGACCCAGATTCCTCCCAGTGTCATCCATCATACCCTTCCCCATAAACCGTACTTGTTGGTCCCCTGGTAGACTTCCCCTCCTGCCCAGTCCTCACACCCTTTGTGTAGATTCCCTATGATCTCCTCTTCACCTCCCGTGCTAACCACGGGTCCACCTGAACCACTGAGTTCCCAGTTCTTCCCCTCCCTCACATCCATAATGGAGCTCCTGTCCCCGCCGACAGCACCCCTGGTTCCCGCAATGTCACTCTGTAAGTCCCCAGCCTTGCACATCCCTTCAGTTGGGCGGGCGGAACTTTCCAGCCCTTGCATGTTCACCTGCAACCCCCAACCCCCTGGCTCCCGTTTTCCGGCTTTTTTTTTTTTTTTTTTTGCACCTCCACCCCAGCTGCCCTTGACCTCTGGCCGACAGCACCTCCAGACCCCAGGGAGTTGTATACCGCCCTCCCTCATGCCCATCTCTCACCTCCCTTATCCACACCTGTTCAACTTACATCATCCCCCAAATCCTTCATCAGTACATAGGCTTGAATCTGTTAATAGCTCTATGCCTGCCACCATGTCCCCCCATAGGTACCCCCTTACCTGGTCCACTCACTCTCCCTCGTTTCCTGCAATTTATGGCGTCTCTATTTAACCCTCCCTACCTGGCCATTAGCGCTCCCTGGGCACCTTCACCCATACCTCCTTTCTGTTCATGTCAATGATCCCAGGTGCTATTGTTGGACTTGTAATACCTGCCCCATAGTGTCCCCCCCGCCCCCATCTCCCCTTTCCCTATCAGGACAGCCTCCTCCCCCACCACTCCGCCCTTCAAGGGTCCTCCTTATCCACCATACCTCCTCCCTTAACTGTGCCAACTGGCGACACATCAAACAGACCCCCATCCTCCAGGCCAAGGCCAGAACCATGGCCAACCTGCACCCAGTACACCCCACTACCCTACCTAAGATACCGGCCCTGGCGATTTGTGGTCCCTGCCCTATCCTCATCCTTCCTATAATTTTCCACAATAGGACCCCTCTCACCTTCCCTGGTGGATGCCCCCAACCAAAAGCTAAGTATGTACCTGAAACAGTAACAAGAAAGACACTATACAAGGAAAATTTGTGGCAAGACAAACCTAGGGTAGCCACACCCCTCACCCAGTGATGTTCAGATTCCTGCCTCACTCTGATAGGTTCATCCCCTGATGGGAGGCCCCAGGGAGTCCATTTAATAATGGTGGCGGAGCGGGAGAAAATACAAGCAATAACAGCTCCTCTTCAGGCGCGCAGCTGGGCGTTCAGCTTTTTAAGCCCAGCCGCCTCAGTTAAAGGTCTCACCCTCTCTGCCTATTGGCTCGTGGCAGAGGGGCCTCCTCCTCCTTCAGTCCCACCGACTGTAGTACGCTCTCACCAGCTGCCGCCCGATCGTCTCTCCCAGGACTCTCCCTCGCGTACTGCGCCGATGCAGCCGTCGCTCCAACTGCCACCGATGCGGCCAGTCGCCGTGAACCCCCTCCCGGCTGCTGCTGATGAGGCTGAGCCCCCAACAAGCAACAACAGGTCCTCTACAGTGCAGCTAGTCATCTCCTTACTCAGCAGCTGCCCCTCCCCAATCCTGGCCTGGCAGATGCCCAGCAAGCAACTGCAATAAACCTTTTGGCCAAGGTAGTCCCATTCCTTGAACTCCTTATCTGGCAGCTTGCCTTGCACCTTTGCCTTGCAGAACACCATGTCGGCCACTAGCTTTTCCAGTGATTGATGTTTCGACAATCTGTCAAGGGTGACTATGACAGGGGCCTGGCAAGAGACTGGGTGCTGCCACATATTGAGCACTGGGCACAGGATGGCTAGGGGGGGATAGAAAAGGCTACCCCAAGTTAGGAACCTTGCTAAAAATGTATATCTGCAGGTAGGTTACCTTCTTTTATTTATTTATTTAAATTTTGGATTAACACCTTTGAGCCGGTGGCTCTTTTACACAGGTTCCATGTTACAATACACATACAGAGAGAAACATTATAGATAAACAACAATGCATACGGCATAGAGACACAAGAATAACTGATTGTTACTTTAGATTACTGAACTGAACAAGGAACTAATAAAAAAATTAATCACCATAATAAGTAGCTGTAAAGAGGAGTAGTGCAGCCGTAAGGCCTTGTCAAACAAAATGAGCAAATAAGTGGCCAAATGGCATTGGAAAATTATTTAATGGACAGGAGGCTAAGGAAGGAGGGATGAAAAGCTGTGCCAAGGTGGCAAACGGTCATATAATATAGGTGGTAAGTGTAGTAGGGAGGTGTAAGTAGGGAGAAGAGGGTACAGCGTAAAAGTGTTCAAGGGATGCCAGGAGACCAGGTACATGAGAAATCCACGGGGTGGGAAAGGAGGGGTGGTATGGGGTGCTGTGGGGGGCTGGGTAGGAAGTAGGCAAGGGGGGTCCTGCAGTTTAAGTGAAAAAATCACAGGAAGCTCTAGCCACTAGTGACTCACGAAGCTTGCATTTAAATAAGTCCAGAGTGGCTGTGTTTGCAATTTCACTGATCAGGGAATTAAACCACTTCGGGGCTCTAACTGCAAATGAGCGCTGTCCTTGCATAGTGTGGCAACGAAGAACTTGGAGGGTTGAACAATTAGTACTTCTGGTGTGGCAGGTGTTGCAGGAGGGGCTGAGGAGGTTCTGTACTCCCAGGGGCAAGAGGCCAAGGAAGCCTTCTTTACTACAATGCAGGTATGAAATAATTTTTTTGGACTGCCTACCTGTGTACAGAGCTATGGTCACTTGTTCCATTAGGGCTGCAAAAGATGACTGATACCCTGTGGGGGTCTGTCTTTCAACAGGCTGCCCTCCCGATGATGTGGAGTTGACTAGATGGGCAATGCATCCAAATCAGGGTGCAGATAGAGGATTGTGAACTGCTAAAACAGGATGTGGACAACCCTCTCCAATGGGGTAGCTTGCCCAACGAGAGATAAGGAAGTCCAGAATCAGGCCTGGAGTCCTTTGACAGAGTGCCCTCCTCCAGTTCTTGAGTTAGGAGCTAAACAGAATCAGCTGCAGTGGCACAGCAGTGGGGGAGCCACAGGGTGCATGATCAGAGTTGGCCTGGGAGGGGCAACCAAGGCTGGGATTGGTCAATCGGCACTGCCAATCGATCCAGACCCTAGGAAAATGCTCCATAGGACCACTGCTGTCAGGCCACCCTCTCCCATCTCTGATGGACTTGAAGTTGGTGGCAGAAGCCAGACCAGGACAAAGAACTTTATGTTGACGTTGAGGCTAACAGTGAGAATGTGACTGCCACCCTCTCCCATCTCTGATGGACTTGATGTTGGTGGCAGGAGCCAGACCAAGACAAGGAACTTTATGTTAATATCAACGTTGACACTGAAGCTAAGAGTGAGAATGTGACTGCAACCTCAATTGCCAACCTAGAGACTGACGTGACACTGTGACCTCTGACCCCAGATATCACCACAGAGAAACCCTGAGTACCAGAAAAAAACAGGGAGGCGGTACCAGAAAAACAGGAGGCAGCACTGGGGTCAGGACAACTGCTGCCTGCTGAATTAGTGGGAGACCAACTGGGAGTTATGCTGGCCCAACCCACCAGGTCTGACATGTGTTCCGCTTTGGGGTCTGAGAGAAAGAGGACTTTCCCTCCCCAATGGGCACTTCCTCAACAATGTCCATAGTCAGTTCGACCAGTGCTGAGTCAGTTGGCTGCCCCAAAAGAAATGCAGCAGGCAGACTGATAGGCTTCACGGGCGGCATGACTTCCCTCAAGGGTAACTTGACCACATGAATCCTTCGGCCAGGGAAAGCGCCAACGGTCCCTTAACCATCAGCAAACCATGACCAGTGCAGAATCTTCTTACATTTATGATGGGAAAGAAGCTCACTTCTGAAGGAGTGGAAAGACAAAAGAAAGTTTCCAAGCCCTTCACCCACAGGAGGAGCTGGCAGATCCAGCACAAACTCCTCCTCCACTGCTGGCAGAAGGTCCAGCTCATCGGCCTGCTCCACCTCTTGGACCTGCAATTTGGTTTGCCCAGGAGCACTTGCTGTCGAAGCTTTACCAGAGCTGATGTGTCCATCGCTGGACACCAGGAGCAATGTGCCACAATCATGCCTTAAAATCCCAGTCTCCTCTTCCATTGTATTGGGAATTGTGACACTGCAGCAGTAAGCCAACACTGAAGATACAGCACAGTGTTAAAAACAAAAACAAAACCCAACTGTCAAAAAAGTCTGAAAACTAGCAGAATCCTAGTTCACTAGCAGGAGTTGTGAAGGACGAGATCTGTAACTGGAAGAAAAACAGCTAGAGGACCACATGGTTGCATGGTAGGAGGAGCTGAGCTTGAAGACTATTCTGGTGACCAAGCATGCTCAGTGTGGATACTGAACTGAATCCAGGTAGTAAAAAATACACACACACACATATATATATATATATATTTATTATATACACACACACCTACCCATCCACACATCCCAATACATCCATAGTCATATTGTTGCCAAGACAACTGGAGGGGGTAACAAAATGAGACGCCAGCCCATCTGCACAGCAACAGCGCTACTGTTCGCAACGCCAGTAACTAGAGTTCAGAACGGAGCATTTGTTGTCAGAGGCCAGTGTGGGCGGGGGGGAGAGAATCAGAGTGGCACAGGACACTAGCTTTCTCCGGATAGGAAGGGTAGACAGACACTGGGTAGGCCGTGGGTTTTTTTTTTTTTTTTAATTAACCACCGGGGAGGGCTGTTGCTGGCTTCTGATATCGGCCTGATCTTAGAGGAGGAGATTGAGACCTTGAATTCCAATGGCAGTTCTGTAATCTGCATGTGGCACCGAATTCCACAGGTTGGCCCAGACTTCCACAGCAACCTCTGCAGTTGTAGAATCACAGAAAACAGAGGGCTGTGTGTATAAGAGATGGACTTCATCCAGGTTTTGTTGCTAGGCAGGATTTAATATGTAAAACCATTTGTACGTAAACCCTCGAAGACATTAGCAGTTCTCAATAGAAGAAAAGTTTCAAATTATTAAAAACTGTATAATGGTTAAAAAGGGCTGAAAATTGGAGAAATTCGGTTCAGTTTCTTTTAAATTCAAACCGCAATGGAAATTCACCTCAATGATGTTTTGTTAGGTTAAACAGTCAAATATCGCCTCAGTTCCCCAAAAAACAAGTAACCCAGAATAATTCAAAGACCAACTGCAAAGCGGTAAGGTGAAGCAATTTAAAACGTAAGAAATGGAAAAATAATGTGGCTCCCTAAAAGCAGGGACCATGACGAAAAAAGGCCTTCTCTGGTTCCTGGGAACTGATGACGAACCAGAGAAAAGTTGAAATTATACAGAAAATCCCAATAACAACCCTAACACAGAATATCAATAAAGTAACTAAACACAATAGATACTATAAATTTTAAAAATAATAAACTAGTCAAAAGTTGAAGAGAAGACTTCGGGGCAACAGTCTTCTTCAGGCAGAGAAATAAATCTGAGGTTAGAATGTAGAGGTGAACATGACCATAAAGCAGAGTTTGAATTTCCTTCTAAGTTCCGTAATTAGCATAAAATTCTGAATGGTCCAGGGCAGCTCATTCCAGAGAAATAATTGCAGTTGTTATGCATAAGTGAGGGATTCCTGAGGTTTCAAGCAAGAAAATTCTCCCTCTATGATGGGCCAACATGGAATCTGTCGGCAGATAAGGACCATACAGCCCACCTAGTCTGCTCATTTCTCTACTTGGATTAGCAATCCCAACTCTTATCTGGACTGCCTTTCCCCCGCTCTACTGTACAGCAGGGTGCCTTTATGCTTATCCCATGCACTTCTGAATCCCCGTACTGTTTTCACTTCCACCACCTTTGCTGGTAGGCTGTTCCATGGATCCATCACCCTCTCTATGAAAACATAATTCCCCCAAAGCCTTCCTCCCATCAGCCTCATGTTATGTCCCCTTGTTCTTGTGCACCTTCTTCTCCGAAATATGCTCCCCTCCCGTACCCTGTTTACTCCTCTAATGTATTTGAAAGTTTCCATCATATCCCTTCTCTCTTCCAGTGAACAGATGTTTACAATGGTGCTAAATGCCATGCCCCCTGCACCTATCCTACCCAACAAAGCCATCTGCCCCACCCAAGAACAGCCACAAGATCAACTCCACACACGGGACAATGCAGAAAGGGTCACATGGTCAAATATTCCCCAGGGGTAGGGTCATGTAAGAGTTTCTCAACAAATACTCTTCACACACTAAGTGGTATGCAGAGAATCTAGCGAAAAGGGGTAAGGGAAAAAAGGGTTTCTTTAAAAAGTACAGGGGGTCTCGGAAAGGAGGACAGAGTGATCTACCTGGACAAACTCAAAACAACTAACAGGGAAGTGTGGAGGGTCATAGCATGAGCTAAACTTGAGAACAGCGGAAAGAGTGAAGAAAGGAGGAAAGACCTTCTTGCGTTAAATCCAGGGAAAAGGGAAAACAGGGAAAGGACAGACTGGGTGGAGGATAGAAGAGGAAAGGCAGAAGCTTTGATTGAGTACTCCTGTTCAGTATTCACTAAGAAGAAAGGACCAATAACATAGGTGAGAACAGACAAAGGGGAGGGAGGGGCGACAAAGCATGAGGAGCTGATCACAGTCAACAGGGTCCTTAAAGGGCTTCTAGCCCTAAAGGTGGATACACTTCCCAGGCCAGAAGGTATGCACCTCAGGGTGCTGTGGGAGCTGGTATCAGTACTAGCAGACCCACTGGCTAACCTGGACAACAGCTCCCTTGACTCAGGCCTGTTGACTGAAGAACCGTGTATTGTGGTGCCCCTGCATAAGAGCGGGACCAGGGATGATTGACATGGACTGTTGGCAAGCTGATGGAAACAATTCTTAAGGAAAGGTTGTTTGAGTTTCTTGAGGCAAATGGGCTACAAGATGACAGACAGCACCAGTTAATAGCAGGGAGGTCAAGCCAACCAAACTTGATACATTTTTTCAACTGGGACATAAAGATGGTGGACAAGGGCCAGGCAGTAGAAATAATGCACCCGGGCTTCAGGAAGGCTTCTGATGCGGTTCACCATTAACGAGCACTTCCTCTTTTTGCAGTCACCCCTCAAGAATCCAGAAGGGCCCCTTCCTGCGCCCAATTCCACTGGTGACAGAGTATTTTTTTTTGGGGGGGGGTTATCTTTTTACCCCACCGACATTCCGGTGACCGCCTCTCCTTTGGGCCTCCTAGTTCTCCACTATCCCCAGCAATCCCTCTTCAGGAGCACTCCCCTCTGCTTCCACATATTGTATCCGACCCCCGAGTTGTCCCGGCATATCCCATTGCCGGACGGGTCCCTCTCCTCCGACTGGGAAGGCACCAGGCTAGAGGGGAACCCAGCACATTATTTTGGACACGATCCCGAAGGGGGGCGCTACTGTGGAGGAGGAGGCTCTCTGGAGGTATCCAGTGGCAAGGAGGACAGAAGCAGTCATCCGGCGGGTGCCAAAGCTATTTCCAGTTGTGAGAGTCCCTCCTGCGCTGCTATATAAGTGCCCCTGGTCTCCACACAGAGCCACTACAAGTGCGGAGCCATCCAACCCAACCCAGGAGAGGAAGCAGTCCTCCAGACGCCAATCCCTCTCCTTCCACTAGCCAGGCGCCCCGAGTCCATTCCCGAATCCGAAGTCGCCAGCGTGGTTCGCACCAACTTTGAAAGGAAGGGATCATATTTTAGCTCAGTGAACCAGAGCGCTGATCCTTTGCATTTCTAATACTGACAGCTGCCCCCACACCAGCACGGTTTGAGACGTCATATATGCAGAACACCGACCGGGGTGTGCTCCCTCTCTTTCAGAAGAGGAGGAGGAGTATCAGAACAGGGGGGCATGCAATGAAGCTTGAAGGGGGAGTTTAAGAGGGATGTGAGACTTATACAGAAGTGCCATTTTTCTTTTTCTATAATAGTAGACATATTTAGTGAACTCCCAAGTGCTGTAACAAGGAACAGGGACATTAATTTTATAGCTATTTTTTATTTATTTCAGTTTGGGATTAATACCTTTGAGTCAAGGACTCATTTTCAAACGTTCCACGTCAGTGTTGAACAAACATTACAAACATACAAGGTTTACAGAGGAAAAAAAGAAAAACATTGGCGCATATACACAGGCAGTAATAGTAAAATTTTAACTTATACACATCATATTAGTACATATCAACAGATAGACTGATTAGATAAGAGGGGTTTGGGAGGGGTCAGCCGGAGGTGGAATCGTCTGAGGTGGGAGAGAGGTGGAGCTTTCAACCAAGTGAGGCCATCGTCAGGTAATTGGGGGTAGGGGAGCGGGTTAAGAAAAAAGTGGTAAATAGCAGAAAGATGTAGACGGGGATAGGTAAATAGAAAACTGGGGGCAAGGTACTATCACATTAGCGCAGGCAGGTACAATTCATTTTACAGCCAAGGAGAGATTTGAGCCCAGCTTTGAAGGTACTAATTTTGGTAGTACCATTGAGATCAGCAGGTAGTTCATTTTACCATTTTGGTCCTTGATACAGGATGGAGTTCTGGGCAAGTTTCATCCTTTTGAAGGAAATCACCATCTTGTCAGCGACCGCACCATGGGTAGATTTTGTTGGAAAGGCCAGCTTAAAGTGTCCGCCCAGTGTGGGGGATCAGTCCAAGTAGTACTTTTTTTTAGAAGTAGGCAGGTTTGGTATTGCCCTCTAAGATGGCATGAGAGCCACCCAGTTTCAGTGTACAGTGAGCAGGTGTGGGTGTTGAGAGTAACCCCTCAAAGTAAGACGACAGGCCTTATTGAGGAGTGTGCTGATCCTGTTAAGAGCAGTTGTTGTGCCCGCCCCATATATAGGCAACCCACAGTCAATAGTAGACAGTATTGAGCTACTGGTGGCTAGTCTGAGTGCATCCGGTGTCACTGAATGTCTGACACGATAAAGTACACCAAGTTTTATATTTGCAGTTTTGATAACAGAGTCAATGTTGTTTGAGGAGGTGAGCACGTCATCAAAGGTAATGCCGAGATATCTGAAGTTAGATACTTGGTCTAGGATCTCACCCTTTTGGTTATGAATACGCAGGGGCAGGTATTTCTTTTTGCTCTGGGAGGTGGTGAAGAGCATACAACTCTGTTTTTTTGACGTTTAATAGTAGCTCGTTTTCCGTAAACCAAGATTCAAGTTTATGGAAGCTGCTTTGGAGTTCAGTTGTGATAGATTGTTGATCTTTGCCAGCGACTGAGATCACTGCATCGTCAGCATAGAGAACTGTGCTTACTGAACAAGCCACTGGGGCAGAGTTGATGAAAAGGCTAAAGAGTAGAGGACTGAGGACTGACCCCTGCAGAACCCCGAGGTGCACCTCCTTAGCTGCGGACAGTTACTGTAACAATGTGCATTGCTTAGACTTATGTATGTCTACCTGTGAGCAAGCTGCTGGAATGTTTGATTACATTAAAATAATAACATATAAGAAAAAAAAAAAAGGTGGTGAATGTCTGGAATGGCCTACCAGAAGAGGTGGTGGGGCTCAAAACAGTGGGGAGCTTCATGCATGCATGGGAAAGGCACACTGACATAATACGCAGAGGAAAGGAGTTTTTTTTTCGGGGCACCTGTGACCTAATCAAGTCCCGGGTGTAGAAATAGGCAAGGAAAATAAGGCAGATTAGATGGGCCTACCTGTACATTTCTATCAACAAATTCTGTGCTTCTGTGCAAGAAGCGGAAAGTCGTACATGTGGGGAGAAGGAATCTAGGGGTAGAGTTAAGGCTGGGGGGAGAGACTGTTACAGTGGCAGAGAAAGACCATGGGATTGCAATTACAAGCACCCAGAATCCCTCTACTCAATGCAGCAAAGCAGTGAAGAAGGCAAACAGAACACTGGGTTGTATAAACAAGAGGGCTTACAAGCAGAAAGAAGGTCATACTGCCTCTGTACAGTTCCCTGGTGTGGCCACCCCTGAAATACTGTGTACAATTCTGAACCCACTACCACAGAAGGGCCATAAATCAGCTGGAGGCTCTGCAAAGCATAAAAAAGTGCCGACGGAAGGGGACCTTGCGTTCCATCTAGTCTACCCGTGAAAGCTACCCAAAAGCATCACCAAAATGTGGCCGGCAGCAGCACTCCAATGAGCAGCGGCTAATGAACCAGAATATGAACTCACTGGAGGACAGAAGGGTGAGGCAGGGGTTGAGCAGTGGGGGGAGAATAACTGTGATCATTAAATACCTGAAGACCTTCAATATGACAGGCCCCAGTGAATTATTCCAGACCAGTGACATCAAAAATATGAGGGGAACAGCTGCAAGTTGGTTAGGGGAAAAAATTCAGAAGTAACGCCAGGAGGTACTACTTCACAGAGAGGGTGGTGAAGGGGTCAAATAAACGAGCAGAAGAGGTAAGGGGGTGGGGGCGCGAGGTAAGCATGAATTCAGTGGACAGCTTCTAGAAAGGGTGGGATAAGGTGAAGGAGCAGGTAATGGCATCCAGGGAGGGGGGCCGAGCAGCATGCAACACAAATGTGCTTGTGCTCCGCTTTCGGCAGGCTCAATAGACAAGGTCTTTTTCTGCAAACAAATTATTATGTTTCTATGGGTAAAATGCCCCAAGAAACACAGGATACAAGCTGCCAACAGCAGGTGTCTGCTCCTCACACTACAGGACCTGGGTTCAATCCCACCAATCTGGGATCCCAATAAGGGAGGCAACTGCAGGAGGATTTAGGCATCCAGTGGCCCAGCGGGGAAGGAAGTCGTGCGGGCACAGTATCACTGCTGTAGCCCTGTCTCATCAAGCCATGCTGAAATCTCCAGAGGATAAAGACAACAGAGGCAAGAAAATGGCTTCAAAGACAGTCGTTAACCAGGAACAGGCAGCTACAGAGAGATGGAACACGAAGGTCTCAGGGCAGTGAGGTTATTAAATGGGGGGGGGGGTCAAATACTGGATGCAACTTCTATCCCCCAGCAAAATAAGTGAAATATAAAAGACTTAGTAATAGCTCTGTGACAGAATGACCAAATTACGGTTCTATGTGAAGTATCCTGCAACTGGAGGCTCCAGGTTTAGTAACATGCTCCTCTGGAAGAGGTTTTCACTGCTCTACCTCGAGACAGAAGGAATCTCAGGAAAGCAGGATTACATGTTACTGTGAAATGCTTGATATTTTCACCAAGTCTGTGTGCCGGTCTGCTGCACGTACGCAATGTGCATGGTGTTTGGAAAGCCTAACAATGTAGATCTGTAGAACATACTGGCAGAAAAAGACCACTGGTCCGTCCAGTCTGTTCTGCCCTATCCTACCCTGGGACCTAATGTCTTAGCAGGTTATTTCCCTCATCTCCCTCCCTCTGCCCCTGCCCTACTGCTTTCCCCTGTGTAATTAAGCCTTTAACTTGGTCCCAGCCATGTTTGACAACATTAAAGAGCAACAATCATGTTCAGTGTCAGACGACCCCATAGGGCCCCACATGACAGCAGACCTAGGCCCTGTCCACACTGACATTTATGTTTGAACACATTAAAAATAAAAACCTTTTACTTTCTGTGCTTGAGCATGGTTGTCAAAGCATCCACATTGTGCTCCGATATTGTGGTTGACTGCTGAAGTTCCCAGGCATGACTGCGACAGTACCGCAAAACATTGCGAGTGCCACAGTGCATGCCAAGATACTTACGTTCAGGCGCAGTAACCGATTCGTAAAAAAATTTTAGCTTTTTTTTTTTTTTTTTCCAGAGCTCATTGTGAGCACAGCAATGTAAGTAGATGTTTCTTTTTGTTTTTGCCAGGCTAAAAAAACAAACAGAAGTGCAGCGGAACTTGCCTAAAACCATGTTACAGTACGGTTTGCATCCGCACTGCTGTTAACATGGTTTAAGGCAAGCCGGCCCAGTGGTGCTGAGGGTTGAGGCTCTGGATGCCACACCTCATGCCAGCGACCGAGTTTGGGAGCGAGTTCGCACCAGGGGTCAGCAGAGAAGGGCGAGGATTGAGTGCCCAAGGCTGCTTTCCTCCCCGGGGAGGGTTGATGCTTGGTCATGCATCAGCAGCTCCTGGTGGAGATCGGGGTGCTGTAGCACAAACAACACATCTACAACGTGGGCTCATACAAAAGGAGAGGCTGCTGCACCACTGCATCAGGGGTGCACCACACAAAAAGAGGGGGTGAGGGCAGCAGAAAACCAAAAAAGCTCGGCTCCACGAGGTAGGCAACGGCACCTGACCCCCATGCCCACCACTGGGTCCACCTTGCCTGGCCTTCCAGTTCCTCCACCTGGGCTCTCACTCACAGCCAGAGTATATGTATGTAACAGCGCCCAAGAGGAGGGACGGCCCCACCCCGAAGGGGGTAAGCTGGGGGTGCTGGCTGTGGGGGGAGGCTCAGGGTTGAAGGGGACTAACCTCAGGTGGGCAGGAACCGGCAGGATGCCTGAGAGAGGCTCCACGGGCCGTGACCGGAGGGAAAAAGAGTTGGGGGGAGAGGGGAAACATGGTTTAAGGCAACCATGTTGGTCAAAAACTGCTAAAACCCTTGCTCCAAGCAAAATTTTAACACAGGTTTTTAAACGTGGATTGTAGTACAGTTTTATTGTGCTACAGTCTGGGCACAAGTCTTTTAAACCGGTTTAACAGAGTTAAAACAGTTTTAAACACAGTAAAAGGTGCCACTGTGGACAGGGCTCTAAACAGGACTCAAAGAGTCTACTTTAGACATTTTTTTTTTTTTTTTAATGCTTACTTACTATTTTTTTTTTTTTTTTTTTATTAAAAGTTTTACCAGGAAGGCAGGCTGAACAGAGTACTGTTCGATTCCGGGTGTGTCCTGGGGATGGGGACAGTGGAGAATAGACATGTCATATAAACAGAAAACAAATGTGAGCAGAACAATGAATATAAGAGGACAGTGGTAGAAAACTTACTTCAGGGAAGGGGTCATAAATTCAGCTCAGTCGCTTAATCCTCTCTCGATATCACTATTAGCAATGTTCCAACTCTCTGCATAATTATGACGCTTCAGGATGTAGGAGCTAGTAGGGGAAGACGCCACTGATTACAACGAACAGGGTTTAAAAGTCACTTCTACTTCAGAGGGCCACGGGGTAGATCGCCACGGCTCAACTAACACCGCACTCATTAGTTGAGCTTTGGCTTTGATTTGACACTGGTGGCCCTCTAAAATATATAAAAAAAAAAAAAAAAAAAAAGACTTTTGAACCCTGCTCCCATTGTAATCAACAGAGCGCACACCCACATTCTACAAACTCTTACATCACAAAACAAAGGAACACGGGTGGAACGCAGAGGCAGAGCTTGCTAGCAGCAGTATCAGAAAGGGGAAGGGAACGGGTGGCCGAGCTGAATTTATGATCCCTTCCCAAAGTAAGCAAGTGTTAAATGTTCAGACTAAAAAAAGGGGGCACAACCAGGGGGCACGAGTGGAAGCTGGAGGGGGGAAATTACAGGGGAGAACGTAGTAGACATTACTTCACTGAGAGAGTGGTAGGGCCATGGAATGCACTGCCCGGGAGTCTGGTGGAGGAGGGCACAGTGGAAGGCTTCAAGAGGGGGTGGGACAGGTGCATGGGTAAACTGAAGCCGAAGATGACCCTCTCGTTGAGCGAGCACCCAATAGGGGCTGGCTACCGAGCAGACACGAAAGACCGTCAGGCCTATTCTGCTGGCATTTAGTATGTTAGTATGTTAAAAAAAATGTGTAAAGTAGACTCTTTTTAGGTCTGCTATCATGTGGGGGTGCTCCTTAATGGTTCTTGCACTCACCACCTCTTCCACGACTCAACCACTCCCTCTGTAAAATAAACTTTCTCACATTCTTCTTGATTCCCCTGCCTCCACTAGCTTCCACTCACGCCCCCGTGTTCTTGCGCCACCTTCTGAATGTTTCCCCACACTCTACCTTGTTCATTCCTTTTAGGAACTTGAAGATCTCCATTATATCTCCCCTCTCCCTTCAGGCCTCCAGCAAGTACATGTTGAGGGCCTTAAGCCGATCCTCACGGAATCTGGCCTGCTGGCCCGGAATTATTTTGGCTACTCTAAGCTGTACCGTCTCTAGCCTATCTTTTTTTGGAGGGAAGGGGTGCTCTGGAACTGGGCACAGGATTCCAGGTGCGGCCTCACCAGTGATCTACAGAGACACAGTATCACATCCTTCTTCCTGCTGTGAAATATCCAGCTCTAAAAGCATTGGTGAAGACACGGCTTCAGCTCTGCTCACTCCTCTCTGCCGGCTCAGAGTAACCCACTGTTCTAGTACCTTTCCAAAAAAGTAAGTGGGTCCAGAGTACCCAGACTGGATGAGCCTTGCGGTCCTTATCTGCCATCAGCTTCTATGTTTCTAGGTTATCCCCATCACTCTAATGGTGGATCCTTCCTTTCACAGCTGTAACATGTTATTACTACATTTGCTGCTCCCAAGAGCGTTTCATTTTTTTGACCGCACAGCACAGAGTTCAGTGAAGGGAGTTAGCCTGATTATACAAGGCAACGGTGGAAAATTCAATATGATCAAACAGGGACAGGAGATGTGGTGCAAGATACCCCCCCCCCCCACCAAATTCAGCTATTAATCAGAGTACAAAAATGAGTACCTGTGGGAGTCATGCAGAAAACACTGGGACAGCTGACGTGTGGATAACTTTTTGGCATTTTGTTAGCCCCAACAATTTTCAGTTAGTCATGGGCAGCAGTGAATTCCTCTTCCTGGATAAACCCACACACACACCTTCAGTGCAGCACTGCAAAGCCCTGTTCACCTCAAACTAGTCCCATCTGGCTTCTCAGTTTATTTAGATCAGTTTCTAAAACCTAGCCTAGAGGCACAGAAACAGCATAGGTTTCCAGTGCAGACACACCCTCTCATAAAGCCTAACCGGTGAACCCAGCCTTTTGCAGGCTGCAGGGGAGGTGTGTTCATTGCTCTCTAATCCACGGTAATCAAACTCATCAAACTCGTTGCAGACTGCATGTAGGTGTAGTTCTTGCTCTGTAACAGATGGGAGCCATGTCCACTGCAGGCTGCAGAGAGGTGTGTTCCCTCTTCTGAAATCCATGGGACTCGAGACCACTGCAGACTGCAGGAAGCCATGTTCTCTGCTCTGTTACCTATAGGAGATAAGTCTGTTGCAGGCTGCACACAAGTGTACTGCCTGCTCCACAACTCATGGGAACTGAAGTTGTTGCAGGCTGCATGGAGGTATATTCTCAGCTCTGTAATTCATGGGAGTCGAGCCCGTTACAGGCTGCACAGAGTGTATTCCCTGCTGTGTAACCCATGGGAGTCGAGCCCATGGCAGGCTGCATGGAGAGGTATTCCCTGCTCATTAACCTATGGGAGTCGATCCTATTACTGGCTGCACAGAGGTGTAAGTCCCTGCTCTGCACCCCATGGGAGCAGAACCGGTTACTGGCTGCACGGAGGACCTGTTCTGCAACCCATGGTAGTCGAGCCCGTTACTGGCTGCAAAGATGTGTACTCCCTGCTCTGTAACCCATGGGAGTCGAGCCCGTTACTGACTGCACAGAGGTCCTGCTCTTAACTCCCATGGCAGGCTGCATGGAGAGGTATTCCCTGCTCTGTAACCCACGGGAGTCGAGCTTGCTACTGGCTGCACAAAAGTGTATTCCCTGGTCATTAACCCATGGGAGTCGAGCCTGTTACAGGCTGCATGGAGGTGTATTCCCTGCCCTGGAAACCATGGGAGTCAAGCCCGTTACAGGCTGCACGGAGGTGTAGTCCCTGCTCTGTAAACCATGGGAGTCGAGCCAGTTACAGGCTGCATGGAGGTGTATTCCCTGCTCTGTAAACCATGGTAGTCGAGCCCGTTACAGGCTGCACGGAGGTGTATTCCATGCTCTGTAAACCATAGACGTCTAGCCTGTTACAGGCTGCATGGAGGTGTATTTCCTGCTCTGTAATCCATGGGAGTCGAGCCCATGGCAGGCTGCATGGAGATGTATTTCCTGCTCTGTAACCCATGTGAGTCAAGCCCATTACAGGCTGCACAGAGGTGTATTCTCTGCTGTGTAACCCATGGGAGTCAAGCCCATTACAGGCTGCAAGTAGGCATCTTCCCAGTTCTGCAACCCACTGAAGTCCAGCCTTCCATCAGCTGCAGGGAGGTGTGCTACCTGTTATGTAATCCATGGGGGCTGAGCCTTTCACAGGCTGCAGAGAGGCAAGATCCAAGCAATGTAACCCATGAAATCCAAACTTTCACAGGTCGTAGAGAGGTTACGTTCTTTGTTCTGTAACCAAGGTATTAAACAGCCGATATAGCATAGCAACACTTCACAGAGAGGGTGATGTTAATCGTTTTTTGAATTGCATAGCACAGGACTGCTAAACATTTTTTAACATTTAATTCAGGCTTACACATTCAAAAACACATTAAAAAAATGAAAGCATTTTTCATTTTGCTGATCAATCTGTGCCATGTGATATGCATTTTCACAGCGGAGTAGCACTGTCACGTGCAAAACTTCTAATCAATATTTTTGGCTTATTTAATATACTGTGTAACCCACAGGACTCAAGCCTTTAGTTTAGCAGGTTGCATGGAGATGTGTTCCCTGGGGTAGAGTGACCGTGGAATTTCTTTCAGAGAGCTTCACTCCTTACAAGTCACACCCCGAAATCCCTGGTGGTGCAGGAACAAAAACGTTAATGGTGAGGGTAGGGATAGAGGGGACAGGCAGAATGCCTTACAGTCATGGGGGTGGGGACTGAGAGAGACTAAGCAAGGGTACAGAACTGGGGGGATTGGACACAGAACCTTTACGACAAGGTGGGATAGAGGGGAGAGACAGAAAGCTTACACTGACAGTGGGGACGGAAGATGGAAGGGAGGGCAGAGAGCCTTAAAGCAAGGGGGGGGACCAGACAGCCTTACAACGAGGATCCAAAGAGCCCTACGGCAAAGCTGGTAACAGAGACAAGTACATGGAGGATGAAATAATAACAGCAGATGGGAGCTGAAGACTAGCAGTCACTAACTGTCAGTCAAGGAGACAGAGTCACACAGAGTACTTTATTTTATAAACAGGCTGCTTTCTTACTTCGGGACAGCAGCAGTTTCCAGTTCACTGTGGGCTTTGTCTCCTACTAGATGGCTATCCCCTCTATTAGAGAATGTACCCGGAAATCACATCCCACTACCTGGGTGCTCTCTATCAAGGACATCCTAAGGCAAATGGTGGGACAGGAGGACCTTGTGCAATATCCTGATCACAGTCCTCCCGAAGAAGGGTAAAGACCCATAATGCATTGCTGCACTAGCTACCATCTCATTTCACTTATTGTTGTTTAAAGTAACATTGCTGCAAAGCTCTTTGTATCTGTCCTGCCCTTGCTGATCCCTCCTCCTCCTCGCTTGATGAGAATGGATAGTTACAGACAACAGCAAAACCCTACGCAATGTAATTTGTCAGTCTAGGTCAATAGCTACCCCACCACAGCTCTGGCCAGTGACAGCTGACTAATACTAGGGACACCCCCGCAACCCTCTACATCACACTTGCTAGAGCAGCAAGTGTTAGAGAAGGCCAACGGCAAATGCCAACATGGACAGTGTCCAGAAAGGAACGTGCGCAGGCGGTATTCAGGAAGACAGAGAAGCCACATGCATACAGTCAAACAGAGGGCCTTTGATAAGCCATACACAGTTTACAGTTATAAATTGTATTTATTTGCTGGGGGTGGGTAGAGATGGAAAAAAAAAAAAGGGAACTACGAAAGAGTTTTGTGTTACAAACTGCCAACATTGCTTAGTGACTGAAGTTCAAATACATTACAGAGGATAATCCCGCCGCCGCCCTCCCCCTCTCCATTCTGGGAAAATGTAAAATTGCTTGTTACCAAAGGTGATCTCCCAACACCAGACATCAAGCCAGCTTGGATGTGTCAGCCTCAGTACTCTGTGGGAATTGGTGTTGAGATTAAGAGCTACCAGCCTTTAAACTACCCCCACCCCATTACATGTAAATGGCAATTATGCATGAATTGCCAGGGCTCGTCTCAGAACTTTGGGGGGGGGGGGTTGAACCCCATGTGCCCCACAGTAAAATAATATTGTGTTGGTGCAGTGGAAAGCACTTTGGGTCCACCTTGTCTGCCCTCCTGCCACTTGGCAGCTTCTACACAGACACAGAATATCGACACGCACATCCAGGCTTAACAGTCGGAATCTTGCCCCCTACTCATGCTGTGCAACATACAAATCTCCCCCAGAACTCGGTCTAGTCCTGCTTTGAGAGCCTGGACGGTGCTAGCTTCCTCATTAGATCTGTTCATACTGCCATTGAGACTCCTGCGCATTTTTAGAGTAAGAGAACCGCAAACCGAAGGTGAGCGGTTATGATACCCTAACAATGTAAGTAAGATCAGCCTCACAACCGCAGGAGTTGTCTTGCTGCCAAGCAGGATAAAAACTTTTTTTTGGGTGGGGGGGTAAAGTTGTCTGAGGAATTCACTTGGGACACTGACTGCTGCATTTTGTTGGAGATGCACATTAATATAAAGAGCTAGCCACCCTACCCCACCCACGTATGTCTTTCCATTTTACCAACAAGCTCATCAGGATTATACCAAAGGCCAGAGAGTGGAGTATCTGTTGCAGTCTAGCCCGTTTGGGCCAGAATTTAAAAACTGATTCAAAACTGGGCACTCTAGTGGATTGTGAAGAAGCGAGGGAGGTGGTCCAGGGGGATCTGGATACCCTGGAGGGGTGGTTAAGGAAGTGAGGACTGAAATTTAATGCTGGGAAATGTAAGGTACACATTTGGGGGTAAAAAAAAAACCCCAGGAAATGAATACACCCGGGGTTCGCACTGCAAGTCACATTGGGAGAAAGGGATTTAGGGGTGGTGATGGACGTCAAAATGAATAACTCTGAAAATTGTAGAACTACTGCAGCCAAAGCAGACAGGATACTGGGCTGCATAGCCAGGGGAATTACGTCCAGAAGAAGGGAGGTGATCCTCCCTTTGTATAATCCCTTGGTCAGGCCGCAGCTTGAGTACTGTGTACAGTTCTGGAGACCTCATCTGAAAAAGGACATAGTGCTGCTGGAGAGGGTCCAGAGAAGAGCGACCAGGATGATTCAGGGCATGGAGGGGAAACCTTATGAGGAGAGACTGGAAGAGCTTGGGCTTTACTCACTGGAGGAGAGGAGGGACAGGGGAGATATGATAGAGGTTTTCAAGTATGTGAAAGGAATAACCAGGAGTGGAACCAAGGAGCTTTTAGGCTAAAGAAGGGGGACAACCAGGGGCCATGGTGGAAGCTGGAGGAAATTACGGGGGGGGGGCATAGGAAGCATTTTTTCACTGAGAGGGTGCTGGAGCCATGGAATGCACTGCCTGGGACACTGGTGGAGGAGGGCACAGTGGAGGAATTCAAGAAGGCGTGGGATAGATACAAGAGGAAACAAACTAAAGAAGACCCTCTTGGGGGCTGGGGGTGGTAAGGCGAGCAGCCATTAGGTTTCCGGCTTTCGAGCAGACAATGACAGACCATTTGACCAATTCTGTTGACTTTTTAGTATGTTAGAATTAGCAGGTGGTGCAGCAACGTGTGTGTGTGTGTGTGTTTTTTTTTTTTGGGGGGGGGGCCTGTTATAATGGATAAGCTGAAATTATTCAAATTCTGTCTGCATACCAAAAACTTCACACTACTTTTGGTCAGCCCTCCTCCTAGTCAGAGTAGTGGCTAACAAGGCATAAAATAGCATCACAATTTGTGACGTAACAAAAAAAAGAATCACTTATTTGCGAATTAAATGCAGTCTGGATTAATAGCAGTTGCTAATCCAATGATTTTGCTCACTGCGGTAAACCTTTCCGTAACTCCCCCCCCCCGGGTAATTTTTCTGTAATTGCGGTAAAAAGTACCAAATTACAGGATTTTTTTCTGCAATTCGTCACTTTTTAGCATAACTGCACTCTGAGCTAAATCCTACAGAGGTAAATATCTATTTTACGAAACTGTTCCTCGCACTCATCTGGCTGCTCATCGAGTTTGTGAAACTAATTTAAATGTTACATAAACCGTGTGTTTAATCAAAATGTATACCTCACCAGCTGCACACATATAAGGGCATGTCTTTAACAGGAGAATTACCAGAGCAAAATGGAGCCATAATTTATCCGTTATAAAACAGGTAAAACAAAACAGCAAATGTGACTGGTCAAATGTGATCACATGATCTCTGTCAGTCCATCATAACAGCACAGGTCAGACAGAACTACTGAAAAAAGAAACAGTCACCACAAAGTACCCCACCCTTAAGTGTGGGGCTGGTCCCGATGTGCACTTTGTGTGTAAAAACATTTTGGTTTAATTACTCTTTGCTGTAGTATAATCGCATGTACCAGGCTAATTTTGCTTAGTTCTAGGCCGACACCTTCTGTTACTACAGATCCCAGAATCCCTGTAGCTGACATCCGAGCAGTAGGCAGCAGTGGGAGATTCAACAGCCTGCTGTGCGTGTCAGAGTTTATATAAGCTCTGATCTTTTGTTTGATGGTCTTCTTATCTTTGGGCTGAGTAGTCACAGAGGACTGTACTTAGCCCTTGGAGAAAAACAGACCTGGAAAACATCTGAAGAGATTATAAAAGCTCTCTGCAGGCTACTGAAATCGCCCACTGTTGCCTACTGCTCCGACGGCAGCTGCAGGGGATTCTGGGATTTGCAACAAAAAGATGTCAGCTCAGAAGTGAACAAAATGAGTCTGCTACAATCTACTATACTACACTAAACAGCAAGTAAACCAAAATGTTTTTGCGCACAAAGTGCACATTATCAGAGCAGACCTGGCACTTAAGTGTAGGGCCTTCACGGTGACTGCCCCTTTAACTCTTGAAAACTACTGCTTAAGTTTTTAAATCAGAACAAAACAGAAAACATTTATGTCACAAAAAGTATTTGTGGGATAAAACACAGGGCATTCCTGAGGCGTACTACTATCCTACACTAATAGTGGCACTGCCAGTCATGCATTATCTATTCATTTTTATTTACACACAATCCTCTCCCAGCTTACCTCCTTCACTCCTATTCTTTCAGGCTATATCTCAGGGAGCTACCAATCTGCACACTATGTAACCCAAGAAGGGATTTTTTTTGGGGGGCAGGGGAAATGCCAGGTCCTGTAACATGGTTGCCTGGGATGGCAGTCAATGTCAGCCAGGGATATTTTTTCCAGTGAAAAGTCCCCCCCACACACACACCTCCCAGTTTGTTCTGTAGGCATGTCACAGTGTGAACTACAGGAAAAGTATTTTTCAGAAGAAAGGGAGCTCAAGAACAAGGGACATGCTATGAAGCTGGAGGGGGTATATTCAGGAGAGATGCAAGGAAGTACTTCTTCACAGAATGAGGGGTGGATTTCTGGAACTGACTTCCAGTAGAAGTGGTGGGGGTGAAAACAGTGGTGGGGTTCAAGAATGTATGGGATAAGCACAAGGGAATCAAAGTGGAAAGGAAGGGAGGAGGGAGAAAGAGCTGTAGATCAAGTTTGGTCTGTGATAATAATGTAGTTAGGAAGAACGGGTGGGCCAAGCGGTCCTTATCTGTCGTCCAATTCTCTGTTTCTATGATGACTGTCACGTGGCTAGCATAATACTGTGGTAATACATTAGTAGTTATTTGTGTACAGAAAAAGAAGATTCTTCAAATTCTTGTGCTGGGAAGAGCTGCCCATAAAACACAAAATGATTTTAGCGTTAAAGGCCTGAAAACCACGGTATACGTGAACTAGGGCTCCAGATAAGATTACAGGCAGAGTACTGTACTCCTCATTATTAAAGTGGGGTAATTAAAAATATATTTAGAAATGTGGATGCGTATAAAAGAAAAAATGACAACTTTTACTTTTGTGGTTAATACATTTTGACATGTAATAAACACAAAGGAAAAGGGAACACTGTTTAGCCAGGAGTAGCACACTGAGCCGAAGCTTGTTTCCAGATGCAACCTGGGAGCACAAGGAAGTTAAGTGACTTGCTCAGGATCACACAGTATGCACCTAGGCGGCTGTGGGATTTAAACCCAGGTCTCCAGATCTGCAACTCAGAGCCTTAACCCACTGCGCTATACTGCCTTCTAAGGCTAATACTAGTAGCCTTTACTGTACAGTAAAATACCACTGTACTGGGGACCTGAAGGAGTCAAATATAAAGAAAAAAAAATGTCTGCAGTGTCAGTGTTTTTATTTTTTTCTTGTCCCGTCGACACTCAAATGTACAAAGACCTGCATGCACCTTCCAACACAAACACAAACACACACACCCCGCAGCACCCAACCTCTCCTATCCATCTGCAGTCTCATTCTCCAAACCCCCATGCAACAGCACCCAACCTCTCCCATCCATTAGTCTGTGGTCTCCTGCCCCTTTACCCCACGCGCACACACACACACACACACACACACACAGCAGAATCCAACCTCTCCTATCCATCCATCTGTGGTCTCCTTCCCCTAACACACACACACACACACCAGCATCCAACCTCTCCCAACCATCAATCCATCTGTGGTCTCTTTCCCCACACTGTGTGAACATGCATAACATACATGCAGCAGTATCCAACCTCTCCTATCCATCTGTGGGCTCCTTCACCAAACCCCATGCAACAGCACCAAACCTCTCCCATGAATCTGTAGTCTCTATTTTAACCCCTCTACACACACACACACACACACACACACACACACACACACACACACACACGACCATACTGTGCATGTGCACACACAAAGAATGCATGCCAGCTGGGCTGGCTACTAACTATATTCAAAGTGCCTAAACAAATTCTGTACAGACTCAGAGCCCAGCCTACCATTTCTTTAAAATAAACCAGTCAGGGCCCACTGGTGCTGAGGGTTGGAGCTGGGCGCCACACTTCACGCCATGCTGGCGACCCATGTTCAGGAATGGACATGGGCCACTGGGGTCAGCGGAAATCGAGCATCCGGAGAGATTGCTCTCCTTCTCCGGGGGATCTCGGGCCGGCACCTGTTTGCCCTCTGGCAGAGGCTAAGGGACAGGGGCGCCACACCAGAACGTGGGGCGGAGCTGAGGGCAGATGCTAGAGGTTCTCTGTTAGAGTCGTTGCACTTCCCTCAGCTCATAGGGCTAAAACTCTCAAAAACTACCGACTCCCTGAGTATGAGCTGGCTCCGGTGCCCGGGCCCTCTGGCCACCTTCAGTTCCGCCGCTGGCTTCCCCAAGTATAAGGGGCTGGGTTACTGGAGCAAGGTGAGCCCGTTCGCTGAGCTAGGGGGGCCGGCAGCAAAAAGAAAATAATTAAAAAAATAAAATAAAATAATAAACCTGTCAGTTTAAAGAAATTTGGTATCCAGACCCCCAATGCAAATTTGCTGCCCCCAACAAACAATACATGATGATGATGGACAAGACTTCTTCCTTTTTTTTTTTTTTTTTAATTTTTTATTTATTGCTTTTATCATATAAAAACAATATTTGGTACATTCTTCTGTCAGACATCACATAAATAGTACAGATACATCCAATGTATAGTTAGGATTGATAGCCTATACAAAACTGTTTTAGGAGTGGGGGGAACAAGAAATTAAAATATCCCTAAAGTAATAGTCCATTAAAGCTACAGTCCACCAAGGCTTTTGGGGAGACCATTCCTTAATTTAGAGTCCAAACATTCTTGTGGTACTCAACTAACAAAGTTGATATGTCCCCATCTCAAAATATGTGTTCCAAACATTTATACCACATTAGCAGCAGGTAAATCTAGTATACTACTACTCAAAATAATATTTAAAAAACTGTATTCTACAGTCCTTGCAACTTCCCTCGTTGCTCTGAACTCAGCTGACCCATAGAATCAAGAAATAACTTTAAACTAGTAAATTGGCACATTTATTTTTACTCATCCCTCAGCATCGACTGAGCTGTTCAGGTCTCTTCATCCGATTCAGGCATGTCCCGACTCTCAGGTGCTTGAAATTCACGGCTGATAGAGTCCACCTTTTTGCCAGCTTCCTCAGGATCACTAAATTGGAACATATGCCCCCTGTAGTAGATACGAAGCCGGGCAGGCATTAACAATGAATGGTTGTCCCAAACCACGAGTTGTGCCGGACGCGTCGAACTTCTTCCTCCTCATTCTGGTTGCGTGTGATGGAAGTCTGGGAATAGGTGCACTGTAGAGCCATTAAAACTTAAGCCATCCGCGATCTGGCTCGCGAAGAGTAAGTCTTTAATAGAGGACTCACGGTCATCAAGAGGATAACTCGGACCTCAGCACGTGGGCCTGCTGCTCGTGGTGTTATTCGTAGGCTTTGCAAAATGATTAGCTGTGTCTTTGGCAGATCAGTACTTCAACCAGCCATTTCTGTAAAAGGAAGTAATTCTCTCTTCGCTTCCTTCTGGCATGCCAATGATTCTTACATGTGAGGCTCTGCTCGAGTTCTCCAGGGCCTCAAGTCAATATTTTAATTGTGCATTTCCTTGCACCAATTTAGAAGTAGTAGCCATCGCTTGGGTAGCAGTCTTCTCTGCTAATGTAGCGGTCTGAGTAGCCACCTCTAGTTTTACATCTTGCTCTGTAAACCTTTGCAGAATAGACTCCACTTTCTGATCTATGGCCTGCATCGAAATTTGCAGCGCTCTCCATGGGGGTTCTGAGCCAGTCAATACCGCTGGGTTGATAGGGGCCTGTAGATCTGCTGCCGAAGTTGTTTTAGAACCGCTACCACTCGTCTTTTGGTTGCGTCCCATCGCAATGTCTAGTATCAATCGACTCCTTTTGTTGTCAGCTGCTGAGATTTGAAGAATTAAGAGACGCT
Source organism: Neoceratodus forsteri (assembly GCA_016271365.2). Classification (NCBI taxonomy): domain Eukaryota; kingdom Metazoa; phylum Chordata; order Ceratodontiformes; family Ceratodontidae; genus Neoceratodus; species Neoceratodus forsteri. The sequence continues at coordinate 123,545,099 of JADMNL010000030.1, read as the reverse complement.
TCTCTCCTTACTTTTAAGTTATTTGAGTTTATATACCACTTAGATGCAGAGCTGTTGCAATGTGCTTCTTGCCGGTGTGCTGCTCAACAGCGCCCCCCCCCCGGACTCCTTCCTCATAACAGACGTCCCAGTTTGCGATCCTAACTTCAAATGTGCTCCCTTGATGCATGAATGCAATTCAAAGCTTCTGTCCACCAGTGTTCTATCCATGGCTCAAACTCCTCTGTTTACCGCACTGTGGATATTAACCGTGGCTGCTGGTTAGTCTGCCCACCCTTCAGATTCCAATCTCTCATAAATGTATCACACGCTCCCATGCTTTGCCGCAAAATCAGACCATGTGCGTTACGAGGGGAAGAGTGTGGGAACACCTGTCAGGAGAGGCGGAGCAAGGACTGCAAACAGAAACATTTGCTTGTTTTTTTTTTGTTTTGTTTTTTCTAAATACCCAGTGGTTATTGCCACTCTATATTACCTCCACACTTCATCACTTGCACAGTTCTTATGCACTCAGGAAATGTGCTTGTATTTCCTTAGTATTGCCCAAATTCTGCACATGCTTCGGCATGGCATCTACGAGTTATGTTCTCCCCATGGTCTGGAATAAGCTCCAAATAACATTCCACACTGGCTGCCCTGAAGCAACACTCCGGTCGGCTGGGGCGTCAGCGGGGCGCGAGCCTCCTGGACCCCCACCTCAGTACCCACACCGGCTGTGACAGCGCCGGTCGGCTTAATGCCCCATGAAGGCGCAAGAGGCCTCCCTGGAACCCCCCCACCTCAGTACACACACCGGTTGCCTGAAGCAGCGCTCCAGTTGGCTTGGGACGTCCGCGGGAGGTGCAAGAGGTAACGGCTGCCTTCTCTCTCTCTCTCTGCACAGTTTACTGAAGGGTGTTCCGACTGGCTGCATTCTCTAATTTCTGCTCTCCGACTGCCACCGATTGACTCTGCTGGACACATTTCTACAGTCTGGGACATTGTTTGGTCTGCTGTTCTGCAGGGTGCCTTAAGGGCTCAGACAAGGGCTCATTACTAGAGTTCGTACTCGCAGCTGTTCTCTGTTTAGTGCAGGATTCTTGTCTGAAACAGCTTAGCCACAGACATTTCTATAGTGCACTGTACCTTGTATTTGCTTGGTGGGAGGCAGGATCTGTTGTGGTTACTGTCTGGGTAACGCCATCTTGGCTTCCCGTCGCTGGCCCAACTGTGGCTTTTGGCACATGCGCAGTACAGGGCTAGACTGCAACATTCATTCTATTACCCTGCACAAGCGCACTAGTGACCATTCCTCCCACTGCATAGCAGTCTGTGCTTTTCCTCCCCTTATTAGGCCTCCCTGGAACCCCTCCACCTTAGTACACACACCGGCTGCCTCAGGCAGCGCTCCGATCGGCTTGGGACATCTGCAGAAGGTGCAAGAAGTAACGTCTGTCCTCTTTCTCTCTCTCTCTGCACAGTTTACCGAAGGGTAACAGCCCCAGCCACCCTCCCTTTACTGCTACATGGCTGTCTTTTAAGTGCCCACTTTTCCAGCTGCAGCTTATACCCGGCGACCACTAGGAGTCACTGCAGCCCCCTTCCTGCACCTTGTTTTCCTCACTCCCACAGCTCTGTTAACCTTCCCTGAACTCCACTCCTCCCTACCTTTCTACACTACTGCTCCTCCACCAGCCCTATTTTCATCCATAGTTGCTCAGCTGTCCCCCTGCGGGTCTTGAACCCTGGACCCTTTGCACCAAAGCCTACAACCCTACCACTGAGTCAACGGAATAGGCTAATTTCATCTCCACCCCCACAACTTATTTTATCCTCCTTGTGGCAGGTCCTCCTCATCATCCACCAGCCTACCGGAGTCTGGGTCCTTTGGGGGCTTGTAGCGCCATGCGTGCCCCGGCAGATCCCCTGAGCCGGTCTGGAGGCATCATCCTCGGCTGACACCCACATTTTCCTCCGTTATCTCCCATGGACCTAACTCCCGAGACCCCCGGAAGTGGTAGCGCATGCGCGTGGAGGAGCACATGCGCACCACAGCTCCAGATGGGGCCTCCTCCTCCCTCCCCCGAATGGCTTATGCCAAAGGTCCTCCGAGAGGCGACGCTTCTCCAGCCTCCCTCAGAGCGCGGCCAAGCTCTGAGGTGGCCTGCTACCCCAAACCTGAGGTAGAGGCTGCCTGCGTGCAGGCTCTCCACCTCCCCATAAGACCTCCGAAGACCCAGGCTTGTTCCCGAACCGGGTCACCAGCGTGGCGCGATGTGTGGCGTCCAGCGCCTCAACCCTCAGCTCCACCGGGCCGAGGCTAATTTCATCCTGCCATTTAGGATTCTTAACCCCATCACCCCACCCTCCAATACCCAGCACCCAACCATGATCCCCTCTGCTGGTGCCTTTACTGCCTCATGGCTGGCACCACTAAACATAGTCTCCCTCGCTCTCCCAAGGCATATTCCGCTTACCCACCAATATGATGATCCATCTCCGCTCTCCACTGTGCTTCCCACCTCACCACCACCCCCCCCACTATGGAAACACTGCACACTTTCCACCTGCGGCTCGTACTCACTCCACACACCTCTACCCCCATCGGTATTGCCATTATGGCTCAAAGGTCACTACTCTGCCTTACCTCACCTACCCTAAGGCAATTGCCAATCCCCACCACCATGCGCTGTCTCCTCCTCCTCCCTATTGGTCCCGAAGCTAGCACAGAAGCGTCTCAAGCTGGCTTCCTTATGTATCCTCCTGCTCCTTATCTCTGGAGATGTGCACCCCAATCCAGACCCCCCCCCAATTCCCTGCACCTAAACTCTCCTCCCCTAAGAATCTCTTAATTGCATCCCTTAACATATGTACTCTCCTCAACAAATTTGACATCTTTCAGGGCTGGGTTCGCAGAATCACCCCAATGTCATCTCGGTAGTGGAAACATGGCTCAATGATCGTACCCCAAACTCCGCAGTCTTACTTCCTGGGTATACATTATACCATGCAGACAGGACCTCCAAAAAAGGTGGAGGATGTGCACTATACATCCGGAACTCGCTACAAAGCCTTGCCCTCCCACCTCCAACCCTGGAATATGATGCCCAGGCCCTCACCCTGAAAATCACCCTCATACCTAACAGAGGTCCCCTGTTCCTCTTCTCAGTATACATTCCTCCCCGGAATCAAAAGAATGCCTTCCATTCTGTTCTCGCCCACCTGCAGACACTCCCAGACAAAGCAGAAATCCTTGCCCTCAGGGATTTTAACATCAACTGGCTGGCTGACACATCAGCTCCAGTCAGGGATGCTGCAGCATCACATAACCTGTCCCAGCTTGTGACCACTGCCACCAGACTTAACCTAAGGACTGGCACTGCCACCCTCCTTGATGCTGTACTAACCAACTCACCCCACAAAGTGACACAGGTTAGAGTAGTACCCAACGTCCTGAGTAATCACTACCCAGTACTTTGTTACTGGTCGTTCACTGCAAGAAAGCCATCTCCTAAAACTACCTTCCAACTTCGGCTCAGACCTGGAAAACTTCGGGTCCTTAAACAATGCCTTGCATCTTGTGACTGGTCACCCACCTCAACCACTCCAGACAGAGACTCTGCACTAGATTACTTTATCAACATCTTCAACGTGGCCTGTGACCGTTATGTGCCCCTTAACAAACAGGTCCTCAAAGGGGTGGATATACCCTGGATGTCACAATCCTTGTTAGAACAAATGCGTGAGCGTGACAATCTATGGCACCTCGCCCTGGAGTCTGGTAAACCCTCCGACAGACAGCGCTAACAAGAGGCGCTTAATAAATGTACCTGGAACATCCGGAAGGCCAAGGCTGAATACTATCAAGTCTCACTCACTGCCAACTGGGGCTCAGGGCGCAAGTTCTGGGACTCCCTTAAGGAGCTCAGTGGCAAAGCCTCCACAGCCCCTCCTTCCCAACTCTGGGCAAATGGGTCTATTACCACTGACCCTGCCCTGATAGCAAATACACTTAACACCTCATTCTCCAACCTTAGCAGTGTTCTCCCCCCTAATTTCTTCTCCCCCACCCCTCCGGCCACCCGTCACCCCCTCCGCCCTCCAGTTCTGCTTTAAATTAATATTGCAGCGTGAAGCAGCCCCCTGCTCCACAAGGCTCTCAGTAAATCACGTTTCAGCAGTGATACACCACATCTTAAGATACTTAGGTTAACCTTTGATGAAGTTCTCTTCCCCTTCACCAAGCTATTGAACCACTCCCTAGCACTGGGACAATTTCCCTTGAAATGGAAAGCTGCACTCATCACACCTATTCTCGAAGGCAGCGACCGCACCCAGCTGGGGAACTACTGCCCCATCTCAATACTGCGCCCCCTTCCAAAGCCTTGGAGAAAATTGTGGCCATGCAGCTTACTGACTAGCTCTCCAAATATTGCCTCCTCTGCCTAGAGAAGCATGGGTTCCTCAACAGCCACAGCACTACCACAGCCCTCCTAGAGGTCACCAACGCACTCCATTCATCTCTTGAGATGGACAACACTGCTGGTGTCATTTTTATCGACCTTTCCAAGGCGTTCGATACAGTGCACCACACGCTTCTCCTGGATTCACTCACTCACTCATACAGTCCCGTCTCCAGAGTTCACTGGCTGGTTCGCCAGCTACCTGTCTAAGAGAACCCAGAAAGTTAGACTCGCCCACACACAGTTCTCCCCCCTTCAGGTCAGTTCAGGAGTCTCACAGGGCTCAATCCTAGGCCCCTTACTGTTCTCAACTCCCTACCCAAGCTTGCTCTGGGAAATTGATTCTGTATGCTGATGATGCCGTCCTCTACAGCTCCCACACTGACCCCACCGCTCTCCAAAGATCTTTTTCGGAAGCTGAATCCTGGTTCATCCAACACAGGCTAGTCCTTGATTATTAAAAAAAAAAATCTATGGTGTTCGCCCATGCCCAAAATAGGGACAAAGCGCTCCCTCTGCTCATACTGAACTCCCAAAACGACCCCCTTGATCAGGTTACCACATTTAAATACCTGGGTATCAAACTAGACACTGAACTCACTTACCATGACCACATACGGAAATTGAGCGCTGCTGTCAATGTCCGGATTGGTCTACTCCATCGGTACAAGCGCTGCCTCCAGAAGCCCTACATCTAGCAGTCTCTTCATCAATCCTATCACTAGTAGACTATGACATCATAATCTATGGTGTGGTTAACAACACACACCTTAACAAAATCAGGTTGGCCCTTAAGGCCTGTAGGCTAGCCACTGGGTGTGAAATTCACACACACCTGTACCCTTTACTCCACCACCAACTGGCTAAACTTTGATGGGAGGCTCAAATATCAGACCTGCCTTTTTGCTAAAAAAAAAAAAAATCTCTGCTGGCCTACTTCCAGCTGCTCTTACACCGCCCCCCCCCCATCATCCACCTGGCACACTCGGCAATCTGCAACCACTCACTACCGGGTTCCCAGCTGCAAGACCTCCCAGGGTCAAAGAACCTTTAGGTACCAAGCTCCTGCGTGGCTTAACTCACTCCCTAGCTCCCTCCTCTTTGAACCTAAACTGGGACGGTTCAAGGCCCACCTGCGAAACCTACTCACCCAAGACACCACCTGCGACTGTCATTAACGCCAAAGCACAGCCTGCCTCTCCCAAATTGGACACTGAACCATACTCTGGGCCTGTCATCCCTATAAAATGCTATATTTGTCGATGGACTCCCAGTCCAGCCTAATCTACATATGTAATCAAGTAACTGCCTGGGCATGTTCTGATGCCACTGAATGCTTTGTATGTGTCTAAACAGTCAATGCAATTCTCCTGTGTCTATGCAATTCTTCTGTGCTCTACACTGAAACTAACTGTTTACTCCATTACTCGTAGCCCTTGACGCAGTACTGATTGCGGTACATGCTTCCTTATTACTATTTAGTTCCTGTTGTCATTTCTGTATTTAAAGCTTGTATTGTACTGTATTTAAAGTCTCTATTTCTAACGTGGAACCTTTGTAAAGGAGTCTATGACTCAAAGGTATGCAATCTAATATTTTCAAAAAATAAAGTAAATATAATCCCATTAAATGCATTCAAATGAAATCAAAATTAAAATACCTGTAAATTTTCTTTCTCCAATGGCTGGTCTCCGGGCTTCCTTACCCATGGGCTGTACCTCCTGATGCAGATAGGAAGGCAGGAACTTGATCTCTGCAGCTCGGGATATCCAGCCCTCCACTTCCCGTTTCCCTCAGTTCTTTCGAAAGCAGTCCAAATGTGACAATACTACATGAACTTGGAAACAAAAACAAGAAAATGAAGGCATACATGGTCAATTGGCCAGCCAACTATGTACATTCTGGGAGGGAAGCCAAAGCCCAGAGATCAGCCGGAGAAAGAAAATTTACAGGTATTTAAATTTCAATTTCTCCCCCCCCCAAGCTGCTCTTCGGGCTTCCTTACACATGGGATATACAAAAGCAGTTCATCCCCCAGATATCCCGAGTGGGAAGAATGTCAAGTGCCCACCACCGCTTGAAGCACTCGGCGGCCAAAGGATGCCTCCGCCGAGGCCGTCACACCCAGTTTGTAAAATTTTGTAAATGTGCGAATGAATGACCATGTGGCCGCCTTGCATAGATCTGCTGGAGATGCTTCTCTGAAGTCCGCCCACAAAGTGGCCATAGCTCTGGTGGAATGGGCTCTCACTGGGACAGGCAAAGTTACTCCAGCCTGATCATAAGCAGTGGTGATGACAGAACGGATCCATCTAGCTATAGAGTCTCTCAAACCTCTTACCATATTTTGGCCTGTAGTTAAAATGAACAAACGTGAAGTTTTGGGAATAGCATCCGTTCTTTTAATATACACTTTCACTGCACTTCTCTGATCTAGCGTGTGAAATTCCCTTTCCTTTTTATTTTCTGGGTGTGGGCAGAAGGAAGGCAAATCAACTCTTGGTTGCAATGGAAAGGAGACATAACTTTTGGCAAAAAACCTGGATCTGTTCAAAGCACCACAGAGTCCTAATGAAAAACAGTGCACGGCTCTTTGGTGGACAATGCTCCTAGTTCACAGATTCTCCTGAAGTAATAGCTATGAGAAAGGTGACCTACATTGTGAGATGCATGAGGGATGTCTCCTTGAGAGGTTCAAAGGGAGCCTTGGTTAAAGCCTCGAGAACCAGATCAAGTCTCCAAGGTGGTACCGTTGGCTTGATTGGAGGGCGTTTTAATGTTGCAGCCCTCAGAAACCACCCGACATGGGGATGTGAGCCCAACAATTCCCCTGAATCCACCAACAAGAGCGCCCCCCCTGCGGAAACCTAAACTCGTAAGGTGGCTGGTTGCAGCCCTTTGTCAAACCCCTCTTGAAGGAACTGCAGTAGTACAAGCAACAATATTGGATGGTTCTGTATGTGTTTGGATTGAAGCCAAAACAAGAATTTCCTCCAGATTCTATAATACACTTTAGAGAAAGAGGGGCGATGCGAGTTCACCATCATTTCAATATCAGGAGCTGTGTAGCCTAGCTCTTGGAAAGTTTCCTGCTCAATCTCCAGGATGAGAGGGACAGGTTGTTCAAACTGGGATGCAGAACCGGACCCTCATGGAGAAGGTCCGGGATGATCTGGAAGGTTAGAGGTGGTCGCCTTGACAGATGAATGAGAAGTGGGAACCATGAGTGACGAGGCCACAGGAGACAAACTAGAATCATTTCTGCCCTGTCCAGAGTCACTTTGTGGAGGACTCTCAATAGAAGCGGTATTGGAGGAAAGGCATACAGGAGACCAAACTGACCCCAGTCTAGGGAAAAGGCGTCCTGAGCCACCGCTAGTTTGTCTTTGGCCAGGGAGCAGAACTGCTTTACCTTGGAGTTTCGCCGGTAGGCGAAAAGATCTAGCTGAGGATTGCCCCACTGTTCTGTTAGGATGTGGAAGGCACTGTCCTTCAGCTCCCATTCCCCTAACAGAACATCCTTGCGACTGAGCCAGTCTGCTGTGACATTTTCCTGTCCTGGAATATGCACTGCTCTTAAGCTTGCCAGGTGGTGCTCAGCCCACTGAAAGGGAAGAAGGGACTCCCGTAGAATTTTTGAGCTTCTTGTGCCGCCCTGGTGGTTGGTGTATGCCATTGTTGTCCGACTGTCTGTTAGAATCAGTACGTCCTGATTGAGGACTTGCTGTTCCAAGTGCATCAGGGCAAGGCGTACTGCTCTGATCTCGAGAATGTTTATGCTGTACCTTGTTTCTAACAGTGACCACTTGCCCTGTGCTGGCAGCTGATGCAGGTGAGCCCCCCAGCCCGAGGCATGCATCGGTCATGATTCGTATTTGGTGTGGATGGCCCATCTTGCGACCCCTCATCACATTTATCCTCAGAGTCCACCACTGGAGGGAGGCTTTTATCTGTTGAGAAACTGGGATGATTTGGTGCTGGCTGTGTCTGGACTGGGACCACAGTCTGAGCAAATGGGCCTGAATAGGCCGCAGGTGAACTAGAGCCCAAGGGACTGAATCCGCCAGTGATACTAGAGTCCCAATTAGCTGCATGAAGGATTGAGCAGGCAGCTGAGGAGCTGTGTGAAACTTCTTGATGAGCTTCAGCAGGTCCCTGAATTTCGTTTCTGGGGGAAAAGGCCTTGTTGGCTTGTGTCATGACGTCTGCCCACGGGTTGGTTCAAGGTCTGGCTTGCAGTTAGGGAACTCTTTCTCCAGTTAATGACAAATCCATGTACCGACAGACACAGAACTACCTCTGCCACTGCTTGTGCTGCTTGGTTGAGCTGCGGGGCCTTGATGAAAATATCGTCCAAGTAAGGGAAAGGCTATATCCCTCGGTTCCGAAGGTGAGCTATGACCACTACTAGTACTTTTGAGAATGTTCTTGGGGCTGAAGAAAGCCTGAATGGCAGAGTTTTGAACTGGGAGTACTGCTCCTCCACCTTGAACCTGAGATATTGCCTGTGTAGTCCCTGAATGGGAATATGCAACTAGGCATTTTGCATATCAATGAATGCCAGAAAATCCCCTTTTGCAACTCCCTGATGACAAGGTTTACATCTGGAAGGGTCTGCTGCAGACAAAACGATTCAGGAATTTGAGGTCTAGGACTGGCCTGAATGCCCCTGTGTGTTTTGGCACGATGAAGAATATGGAGTAGACCCCCCCCACCGGACTGATTTCTGTGGGGAGGAACTTGCTCGATAGCTCCTGCTTGCAGAAGGTCTGTAATGGCCTGTAACATCACCTGTCTTTTGGAAGGGTTGCCCAAGATAGGGGAGGGCACCGCATGAGGTAGTGGGGGCTTGGATTCGAATTCCATCAGGTAACCCTTGCTGATGATGTCTAGGACCCATCTGTCCAATGTGGTTTGGACCCATTCCTCAAGAAAATTTGAAAGTCTGCCCCCTTACTCAAGGATGGGGCCAGATAGCTTCACTGTGACTTCTTGTTGCTGTTCCTGGTGTCTCTGGTGCCACTACCACCACCGGATCCGCCCCCTCTGAAGTTACACTTGTAAAGCGAGGAGAACCATGTTCTTTTTCCTGAGAAGTTAGAGTTTTGACTCTTGTTGTAACCTCATTCACGTAAATTGCATCTGGGGCCTGAGGACCATGATTTGCCCCTGCCCCTTGGCTGGGGCATGTGCACCATAGCAGTCTCCCCGGATTCCTTCACCGCCTCCTTCAAGCTGAACCAAACAGGAGACCACCTTCACAGGGTGAGTTTACCAAATGGCTCTTTTGGGAGAAGATGAATTGAAGTCGGAAGTGTCTGGGGAATGCTCCCTACAATGCTTTCCCTTACGAGTGCCCCTAGATCTACTTCAAGAATGAGATCTTTTCTTTCTCTTGTGGCGTAAGGAATGCTTATCCACCTCAGAGGATCTGTTCCTGTGTCAGGATTTTTTCTTTTTTATCGTAGTGATGTGAGGACAAATGCCCATCTTTGGATGAGGACAGGAACAGAGTCGTCTTTTTTTTGCCTTCTTGTGAGGTCTCACATCTGGTGACCCCGAAGGTTGCCAGTCGAAGCATGCGGGGTCCAGAGCAAAGGCCCTATTTAACTTGTCTGAGGTCAGGGGCCAGAGAGAGGGCTGCGGACTGCTAGGTCTTCCTGGTGGCCGCTGCTCTCTCAGACCTAGTGGTTACTGCTCGTTCAGACCTGTCTGTTGGCTATCAGTCTGAGCCGAGGAAGGGGCTACTTCTGTCATGTCCTCCCCATTTGCAGATGCTGCCTGCTCACACTTTAAGCAAAGTGACCCAGCGAAGGTGATTAGTAGCAGGGACTTGCAGCACTGGCATTTTCTGCCCCGGAAGGTTTGTCTGAGGCCATGACACCAAATAGCCCTACTCCCCTCTGATTCGGCGTACCCCCCCCCCCCGAAGGTTTCCTGATGCTATACTGTTGAAGCTGCAATGAACTGTGCTGGCCCTTTAAGGGCAAAATACTCAGCTGCTCCCTTTTCTCCTTTCTGTAATCAGTAATTGTCTTAAATTCTTTAAAAGTCTATCTAGGAATCCCCCTGTGCGTCCCTTATTGCTGGTGGGAGGGGGGGGCTGCACAACACTGATTAGAAGCTCCGTTACTCCAGAATAGCGCTCCTCGTGCACTGCAGCGATTTTCGACAGGCTGCTATACTAGCACTGCAGGCCCACCGTCGATGAGTGGCTGAGGCAATCAGTATGCCAGCCATCAACGGAAAATACACGGAGCTACTGTCGTCGAAGGGACAGATCCTTATTAAGCACTCCAGTGCTGTTTTTATTCCCCCAATCACTGAAAACGGCACTAGAGATAGAATTCCAGAATGTGTTGGGTTAAGCCCAAAATTGCAGGACAAAACACAGCGGTGAAGTGGGGCCAATCTGTGCAGCTTGCAAGGCTGAGACTGGAACCCACACAGGAGCGCTGTAACACAGCTGCGATTCCTCAGAAATCCAAATGAAAAAGAAATTATTTGTGTAACCCCTTTGTTACCCGGGGTTACTAGAATCCCAGTAAGACCTAGTGGTAGGCAGGGAAGGCAGCTTGTGAAACTCCAGTTAAATGGGTTTCACACTGTCTCACTCTGTCCTCAGTCATAGCCGAGACTTGAGAGATGACATCATTATAGAACTGTCGCAGCTGCATGAGCCACTTTGGAATCTCCAGCTCAGGGAGTGAAGTTTAGAACTTTGGGAAATTCAAAATCGGTCTTCCGTTTGTCCTTAAGCAAGAAGGAAGCATCAGTCTGCTGTTTGATCTCTCACTAAGAAAAAGGAAGTGTTCCTGTGTTTTACCTTTTTTATAGTGGTGGAGACCGCTCCCCCGGTCTCAGTGCCCCCTCCCTCGGGGGAGTTCTCTGTGGGTTCCAGGGGCAATCCCCTTCTCCCACCATGGAAGGAAGCTGCCTGATTTAATTTCAGTCTGTTCCTGTATAACAGCAAAGGTTACAGTATTTCGCCTGTGGGGCACCTGCAACGAATGGGTGAGTGTTTGGCTCCATTTGAAGGGCCAAACAACTTATTTTCTTCAGTTGGGAAATAAATGTGGACTGCTATTTGGGAGGACTATGTCAACTAGGACAAACAAATAGAGCAGTCAAACAGTTTAAAGTTTTAAATGGATTTAAAGTTCGCTGTAGAGGGGGTGCTTCAGGTCATCCACCGTTCAATCTACATTTTAAAGTCTAAAGTTTTCTGTGTGTCCAGAGAGATGGCCGGGTATGGGCTGTGGGAGCTGGAGGTGGGAAAACCCCCCATCTTTAGTAACCAGGTCCACCTCTACGGATTTCTTCTGTGTTTTTGCTACTTGCCTCATGCACTTGGCCAGTGATGGGGTGGGTACCCAGACGTGGGTCGCAACTTGAAAATCTCTCTAGGAGTCGCAGACTCTAAGTGGTGTGGGGAGCCACAGGATGGGAAAATTACTCCTTGTTGGATGGGAGTCTCCTTGTTTGATGGGAGTTTCGATTGGAAGTACGAAAACAAATCTCTCTAGGAGTCGCAGACTTCAAGTGGTGTGGGGAGCCACAGTTTGGGAGTCTCCTTGTTTGATGGGATGTCTTTCCAAGTAAAGTTTGGGTTCATTCTTCAAGTGGACCGTCAGTCAGTGGCCGGCAGGGGAGCCGGGCCAGTCGGGCTATGTATCCAATGCGCATGCAAAGTCCGGGCTGAGTGCCTGGTGGGTCCAAAGCCAGACAACTGTAGTAATGTGTTCATTCCTCAAGCGGACCGCTGTGTTAACCTCTAATCTGCACATACAGTAACGTAGCCCTTTGGGGGACCATGCAATGCTTTGTTTATGTTCAGTTAGTTAATAAATAAAGCCACACTGAAAAATCCCAATCCTGGTTCTGGACATTACAGTTATTGCTTCCTGTAGTTGGATTTACTTGGGTGCCCCTGTGCAGAGTAGCCAAACCTAGGTCCCTTGTGCCAGGTAACCTCATCCTTCCCCAAACCCGTACATGATGTTACATTTGACTTACAGTCTGCTGTCTTCAGTTCTACCACATGGTGACAGAGTTCTGCTTGCACAGTACCTGCCGGTCTGAAGGCAGGAAGTAAACTGAGGGAAACAGGAAGTGGAGGGCTGGATATCCCCAGCTACAGAGATCAAGTTCCTGCCTTCCCATCTGCATCAGAAGGTACGGCCCTTGTGTAAGGAAGCCCAGAGACCAGCTTAGGAGAGAGAATTATTGATATCATCCCTGATCCGTACCATTGCTTTTAATCCTTTTCGGCCTGATTAGATACCTCTTCTCTCCTAGCTCCTCACCCTATCTGGACTTTTAAATAATTGTGCACTTATATTTTATCTACGCACCTGGCTTACGCCTTTTTTTTTTACCATTGTTTATTGTTCGTTATTGTAATCATTCGATGCGTTATCACCTGAATATTGTACTTTACTTCCTGTGATACTACGTATTGTCTTGTTGTTACTGTTGTTCCATGTTGCTGTATACTGTATAAGGGACCCTCCTTGCAAATGAGCTTGCTCAATGGAATTTAACCCTTCACAATAAACAGAACTGAACTGTGCAGCTGAATCAAAACTCAAGCTTCAAAGTGCTTCGGTGGGGGAAAACAATAATAAATCCTCACTGCAGTCTAACCCGCGTATTAGGTATGCAAGTCACTTGAAACAAAGATGCATATAAGCCCTTTTCAGAAACGTAAATAGGACATCTACGTTCTTTATCTGGAGCCCTGCCGTGAACCACAGTTATCAAGGTATCACAACTGCCCACGGCATCAATACTATGACAGATACCATGGTATACTGTGAAACTGCTAGTGTCACGCTATGTCTACCCTGCTGATGCCGTCCAGTGGGGGGGGGGCAATGTTGGTCAGTCTCCCAAGAGGTCAAGGCTGCTCTTCTGACCGTAGAACGTACTTGAGACAGTTGTCCTTCTGCACTCACGTCTCTGAAGAGGCTACCTGCTGTACAAAGAACATACAGAAAAGCTGGTCTCAAAACATTCTGTTCCAATAAATTAGCTGAAGTCAAAGTTCTTCCAACTGATTTATTCCTTCACATAGAACAACAGTTAAAAGCACCACACACATCAGGTCAGGAACAGGCAGAGTCGCAGAGACTGGCTGGGAGAGGAAGGAATGAGCATCTCAAGGACAGCTCTCCTTCTTGGGGGCAATGGGTACCACTGCATGCTCTCTACATGGCAGAACCTGGGTGGTGGAGCAGGGGATGGCATACACTGGGGAAAGGCCCTAATGTATACACCAATAGCGTGCCATGTGTGCAGACGTGGGTCACTGCACACAAGCAGACCTCAGGAAGAAACTACTGGAAATATCCTTCAGCTGGCAGAATGAAGATGGTACCCTCGCAGTCTCCTTACTACCCACCATGACACTTACGCACCACACAGCGGTTCTGGGCAAGATGTGCAGTAAGTCCTGGGAAACACAGGTGATGGTGTCGTGCTGGGGAGGCCATCAGAAGAGGGGCTGGTTGCAACCGAGAAGAAGCAGAAAAAGAAACATGAATTTTTGCACGGCTTCAGTAGATAAGATAACCAAAAGGCACCAAAGAACAGGTTCATACCTCGACTAGCTAAGGGCAGAAAGTCATGCCTCCGTGCAGAAGATCCGGGTTCACACGCCAAGTCCAAGTTCCCATACTGTATTGAGACAGTACAGTCTCATGTGTGCTGCTGAAGCAGAGAGTTCAGATTCAAGGGGGAAGGAAAGATGGCACCCACTGCCACCAGTCCGTTCTACAGCAGTTAGTGCCCTGGCCAGGTCCACCTACAAGACAGCGCAATGGAAGCTGCCTCCCATCAGAGAAGGAGGGCTGAGAATACAGGGAGAATGAGCCAGATGCAGCCACCCCGTGTCCCCCACCCCCAGTCTAATAGGCATGTAATGCTCCACCCACTCTCGATCATCCATACACAGCCTGCATCACACTGGTAGGAGCACAGCAGCCCCACAATGGCTGACACACCAGACACCTGTAGCAGGGGTTAACAAGAGAAGAATGATGCGCAAGGATACAAAGGATTTAGGCAGGCCCAAAGGAGTGCTGTACAAAGGAGCATAATAAAAGCACAAGAAAAAAAAATTTGGGTTCATATATAGTGGTCAAATGACCACCAAAGCAAAACATCCACTAGCCAAAGTCAGCATCAAGGTATTAAAAGGTAACCTGGATTCTTAAAATGTGAACAAATGCAGTGACTCATGCTTACTTGTTCCTGGCCAATGCCCCCAAAAAAAAAAAACCTGGTGCGCACCTTTCACACAGAATTCCCAGCACTGCAGGATGACTCTCCCCCCCCCCCATCTGCTCGCTACCATTCTTTCCCCAGGATTCCCAAGGTCCCCCACATTTGGAAGTTCTAGGCTGTTTATCACCACTTTGGCTGCTAAATATAGCAGCTATTTTTTCGTATTTCATTGTTCACACTTCGCCTCCACAGCACTCTACTGCACATCATTTCCTGAACAAAGAAGTCACTGGCTGGGGGGGGATGCATTTCACCTCCTCAGGAATAGATTATCATCAGTGAACTGCAGATGTTCTTAAAATACGGTGCGTTTTTCTACAAGGTATTATATTTAACTGCTTCTTGTCTATAATTGTCTGTTGTGTTGACTCTGGAAAGGGGCTTCTGCCTAAAGGATCTTATACTGAATAAAAACTGAAATAAATCCAAAAGGCGGGGGGGGTTGTCCAAAGACAGGAAACCTGGCCACAGTCCCCACACTCCTCGCCAAACAGACCCTCTGTAACATGAAAATAGCAGATACCACACAGAGTTTGGGGCGGGGACTCCTTGTGACCAGTTTATAGGGATTAAACTGGGGGTGTTACTGGTGAGAGTATCAGCCATGTACCCTGAGCTGTTCTAAGATGAAGGGAATGGTAGAAGCCGATTATCATGGAGGAATCATTTGTTCTTTTAACGTGTATATTTTATTATATTAAAAGTACATAGGTTACACTATACTTAAACCATACACCACATAGCTCATCACAGCACAAAGGAAATGGAGGGGCCATCTGACAGTTATATCAATCCAGGCTGTTCAAAGTAGTACGAGTCTTCAGAGCCTCTGTGCCCTGTACAGTAACCAGTCTTTTTATCTGTTGTTAGGAGTGGTCTTCTTCTCTCCGATTCCTGTATTATTGTGCCAAGCCCAACCCAGAAAAAAAAAAAAAAAAAAAAAGTGTTTCGCTTCCCAGTGTGCTTCTGTCCACCCTTGGACAAGGGTTCCAGTATGCTGTGACTCACTCACTCAATTGCAATCTGTAACCCAGTACACTATATTTAATAATCAAACAAACTTAAGCCGAAACATCAGGTGCTCTTGTGTTTGTTTAAGTAAAATTGCCCTAGCTCTTAAAGAAACCATTTCGTGAGCCACGTTGTATACAGGACAAACTATTTTACCTTAGTAATTGTTCTAGTACAGAAATATTTTTATGTTCTCTCAATAATGAAAGGATGAGAACCATCTGGAGTTAAACTTATCTGGTTTCAGCCCTAACATGACAGCTAGGGCTTCCATGCCATTAATATTAGTGACGCTGTTGAGCAACTGCCATGCCTGCGGGCTAAGATTTGTGAGCCAGTGCTGATCAACTGCCTTTACAGCCACCACAATCAGTATGAGGAATAAATATCGTTTATCTCATCTCTGTAAGGAAGTCCCAAGACCAGATTTTCAGATGTGAAAGTCAAAGGAATGTCCAACATTCTCTGAACTGTCTCACCCACTTCGGACCAGAATGACTGTATCCCCAGACATTCCCAAGTAATATGATACTGGGTGCCCTTACCGCCACATCCCCACCAACATCTGTCTGTTGCACCAGCCCCATAATGTTTTGAGCCCGCGGGTGTTAGAAAGAACCTCATGCACAATTTCCACCTAAACTCTCCCCTTGGCGAGGAGGCTGTCATAGTATGTACCCTTCATGGGGGAAATCAAAGCCAAAGAGCTCACCCTGATCCCCGTCCCCACCCCAGCAGTCAAGCTGAGCTGACCCCCCGTCCCCACCCTAGCAGTCAAGCTGAGCTGACCCCGGCCCCCACCCTAGCAGTGGGATCAGAGCAGTGCAAGAGGAGTTTGTAGAGTTGGGAAGGGGCCTTAGACAAGTAGTGCATACGGTAACCTTCTCGGAGGTGCTGCCTGTCTATGGCAAGGGTGATGCTAGGGTACTCCTCACCATGGAATTCAATTAATGGTTGAAAACTGATGTGGAGCTCTGGGTTTTGGCTTGACTGGGGAGCCACCTGGAGGGATGCAGGCCTATACTGGTGCGATGGTCTGCATCTGTCCGGGGGATCAGGATCCTAGGTGATAGGTTTAAATGCTTCATTGGCAAGCATTTAAACTAGTCAAGGGGGGGAGGAACTGAAAATGAGCAGGGAAATCCCAGCCTCCCCCCCACAAAACAAAGTAATTAGTGAGGTAAACACCAAGGTAGAGAAGTCATTAGGGAGCAGGACAGAGGTAAATGAAAAAAAAATGGCAGTAAGGACAGGGACGGGGCAGAAAGGGGCAAGACCATCAAAAATTGGAGGGTGATGAGTACCAATGCCCGTAGTCTGTGTAACAAGCTCCCTGAACTAGTAGCCTTGATGGAAGAGGGATGCCTGGATATTGTGGCAGTCACAGAAACATGGTACACAGAGAACCATGACTGGGATGTCAACATACCAGGATACACAATCTACAGGAGGAACAGGGAGGGTAAAAGAGGAGGAGTAGCTCTCTATGTAAGGGAAGGGATCAAAGCAACAGAACTAAAGAGTAAATAGGGAGCAGATGAGGCACTCTGGGTCACCCTGGAGACAGGAAATGGCACCACAATCCGCATGGAGGTTGTATACAGACCCCCATCTCAGGGGAAGGGAATGGACAAGGAAGTGACAGAAGGCATCCTTAGAATGGCAGAAAAAGGGGAGATATTGTTGATAGTGGACCTGAACATGCCAGATGTTAACTGGAACACCTTTGCTGCAGGCACATCCAAGAGCAGGGTCATTCTTGATGCACTACAGGGGGCATGTCTCAGACAGCTAGTACTGGAACCCACTCAGGAGGGAGCAATATTAGATCTGGTACTCTCAAACGGGGACGGAGAAAGAATCTCAGATTCAGAAGTGGGTAAACAGTGTGGTTCACGATAAACACAGCCATGGAGTCAAGCCATACAAAAGCAAGAGTACTGGACTTTAGGAGGGCTGACTTTGGGAAAATAAAAGTGTGCCTCAGAAAAGCACTAGGAAACGGGCAACAAGGAGCAGTGGAAGAACAATGGGGGAGTAATCAAAACAGCCATCACAGAGGCAACAAGCCTTTGTGTGAAGCAAATCAACAAAACACAACGAAGGAAAAAACCTCTATGGTTCTCAAAAGAGGTGGCAGGGAAGGTAAAGGAGAAAAGGATAGCATTCAGGAAATATAAGGAAACACAGAAGAAGCAGGACAGAGAACTTTATCAGTTAAAGCAGAAAGAGTCAGGGAAGGCAGTCAGAATAGCAAAGGCCCAAACCGAGGAAAGGATAGCCAGCTCTGTTAAGAAGGGGGATAAGACCTTTTATAGGTACATTAGGGAGCGAAGAAAGACCAAGGGAGGGATACGGAAGCTTAATAAAGGGAAGGGAATGTGGTCAGAGGGTGACCGTGAAAAAGCAGGGATACTGAACGAATATTTCTGCTCAGTAATCACAAAGGAAGAGGACGGGGAGGTACCTTAACCAAACAAGAGAAACACTCTAGAGATGGGGGTCAATACCAGTCCATTTACAGAAGAAAGGGTTCTGAAAGAACTAGTAAAATTGAAGGTGGGGCCTGTAGGGAAAATGATGGAATCACTTCTGAAGGAAAGAACTGTTGAGTACCTAGAGGCCAGTGGGGCACAAGACCCAAGGCAGAATGGATTCACAGTGGGAAGGTCGTGTCAGACGAATCTAAGATTTCTTTGACGGGGTGACCAAAGTAGTAGGCCAGGGAGGGGCTGTGGACATGGCCTACCGAGATTTTAGCAGGGCATTTGATACAGTCCCACACAAAAGATTAATAAACAAGTTAGCCAGCCTTGGACTGGGTCCCAAGGTGTTAGCCTGGATAAAAAATTAGCTGGACAACAGGATGCAAAGGGTAGTAGTGAACAGAGTCCACAGTGAAGAAAGGAGGGTTACTAGCGGGGTACTGCAGGGTTCAGTACTGGGACCGGTCCTTTTTAATGTCTTTATAAATGACATTGCAGAGGAACTGGAAGGAAAAATATGTCTCTTTGCAGACGACACAAAGATCTGCAACAGGGTTGATACACAAGATGGAGTGGAAAGGATAAGAAGGGACTTGGCAAGGTTGAAGGAATGGTCAAATCTATGGCAGCTTAGATTCAATGCAAAGAAGTGCAAGGTAATGTACCTGGGATACAAAAACCCACGGGAAGAGTACACAGTGGGGGCGCGAGATGCTGACAATAAAAATGGAAAGGGACCTGGGGGTAATTATATCAGATGACCTAAAGGTGGGCAAGCAACGTGAGAAGGCAGTAAGGATGGCTGGGGGGGATGCTAGGATGCATAGGGAGAGGCATCAACAGTAGAAAACAGGAAGTTGATATCCCTCTGTACAGACAGTTGGTGAGACCCCATCTGGAGTACTGTGTGCAGTTCTGGAGACCCCATCTCTGCAAAGACAGAGTGGAGGCTGTCCAGAAAAGGGCAACCAAAATGGTGCAGGGTCTGCATCAGAAGACATACGAAGAGAGACTAAAGGAGCTTAATATGTATACCCTTGAGGAAAGACTGG
This sequence comes from Neoceratodus forsteri, assembly GCA_016271365.2. Taxonomy (NCBI): domain Eukaryota; kingdom Metazoa; phylum Chordata; order Ceratodontiformes; family Ceratodontidae; genus Neoceratodus; species Neoceratodus forsteri. Next base: position 123,525,821 of record JADMNL010000030.1, on the reverse strand, counting down.
AGATGGGGGACATGAGACACTTTCAAGTACCTCAAGGGAATCAACAAAGTCCAAGAGGGTAGTATCTTTCAGAAAAACAGATGTGCAAGAACAAAGGGGCACAATTTGAAATGGGGGGGGCGCGACTCAGAGGTAATGTGAGGAAGTATTTTTTCATGGAGATGGTTGTGGATGCATGGAACAGCCTTCCTGAGGAGGTTGTGGAGTCAAGAACAGTGGGAGAATTCAAGAATGCATGGGACAGACATATGGTAGTCCTAGTGGGGGGTAGGAGGAAGTAGGCTGTTGGTTAACTAGGATGTGCAGCTTATCCGTTAGGTAGGAAAATGGGCAGACTAGGTGGGCCAAGCGATCCTTATCTGCCATCACATTCTATGTAAGCTAAGCAATGCCAGCAACTGTTTATTAACCATTTTTATTTTCCCAGGACAACCCTAATGAGATGCAACATCTCGTTTTCAGTAGGGTCCTGCTGCTAGACAGATGGGAGGAATGGACAAGCAAGAAGGTCAAATGACTTGCTCAAGGTCGCAGGGATTTCAACCTGGGATCTAGTGTTTCTCAGGTCTGTGATCCGACTAGGATTCACTGACTGCCTGATTTTCTTATTTGAGATTACACAGGATGGCAATGTGCCAGGTCGATTGGTCTAAGCCAGTGCTTCTAACCTGCTGGCCACAACTGTGACTCCCAGAGTCTACTGGATGTAATTTTCTTCCTTCCACATTTTCGATCCAAACCTCCCACCCCCCAATTACAAAAATGTATTTCCATCCCCACCCTTCTCCAGTACACTAGAGCGCAAAACTTCCACTGGGTCTGGATCCTACTTTTTTTCGTTTTACCCTGAAGTACTGAAAATTAACTCTTACTGGTCTTAAGCATGCTGGGTAAATATCAGAATTGGTATTTAACATTTTGATCAAGAAGAATTATTTTTTTTTTTTTTTATTAACACGAGATGTCAATAACTTCATACCGAACTTTACCACTCGTGAGTTGTGGGTTGTACCACTCGCTAGAGGAGATAAATCTCTTTCTTCACTGCGGCTCATTACATATTCTCTACAATACAATAGGCCTCAAGTTTCAGCTTTATTTCATATTCTTTGTCCAAGTTTTATAATGCCAAGTCTTAATTTATAGGTTTACAAGCACAGTTACTGTGTCTTATATGGTTATACGAGTGTCTTCAAGTTCTTTGGGTGACAGAACCGCAAAGCTGAGCACTTATGGCACACAAAGGACGTGAGAAGGTACTTGTATAACCACAACTGTATATACAAACTTATTATAAATCAGGTTAAACACTTCATTTTAAAAAAAAATAGAACTCAATCAATCAAAATCTTTATTTAACCAGGAAGGCACCGTTGAGCAAGCTCATTTTCAAGGCGGACCTAGAACAAACAATAGGTAATACAATATAGGTGAGATCAACATACGATTTCAAATATGTGTACAACAAATTACAATTTAGGCGAGATCAACATAAAACACTAAATGTTCTACTTTCTAGAGGAAAAAAAAAATAATCAGAGAAACCTCAGTGTGGGGAATGGACTTTGCCAACTGAACTTAGAACTGCTTGTATGAGACCCTCTCTTAGTTTGTTACTAATTCTGCGGAGATCACTCTTATGGTTTTAAGAGTGATACATGCATTCATAGGGCATGAGAACTGCAAACCAAAGGTGAGCTGTTCCAAGAATGTGAGACCATGCTTACAACTGCAAAAGTAATCCCTGATCATAACTGAGCAAGGTCAATCAATAATCGAATACATTTACAAAGCACCTTTCTCGGTGCACTGCAAAACAAAATAGGAGGCTCCCTTACCTGAATGGGAGTTCTTCCACAGCAGTTGTTAAATGTTATGTTAACCCCCCCCCCACAAAGGAAGGGAAGGGATCGTAAGCCATTCAATCCCTTCCACCTCCTGATCTCTGACACCATCCCCATGCTCCAGTGTTTTGTGAAGTCATTACATGACCAACGCGGGGACATGTGCCATGCAAGTCTATGGAGCGTCATTTTAAAGTTTATTTGCTACAATTTTAACATGACCTTTGGTACAGACCAGAGCCAGTGTTCAAGTAACAAGATGGTTACTTGAATACTGGCTCTGATTAGTACAATAAGTGGAGTTTAAATCATAAAATAACTTTAAAATGGCCTCCATAATTTATAAACTGTCCCAAGTCATCAAATGACATCACAATCTGTTGGAGCGCGGTGACAGCGCTAGAGATCAGGAAGTGGAAGGGACTGAGTAACTAGCCCCCTTGGGGGCAAAATACAATCCCTTCCCTTCAGGGTGTAAACGTAACATTTTACAACTGCTACAGCAGAACTTCCACTCGGGTAAGGAAGCCTCCTGTTTATTCAATTTGCTCAGTAAAATTCATGAGAAAGGTGCTCTTTAAAAACTCTCCCAAAAATGAGACCATTTCCAGGGCACCTGCATGTCAGACATGCGTTACAGAATACAACTTCTTACACGCAGGGGAAAGGAGTGATCTGACTGGTCCAAAGCACTCCCTCGATCTATAACAGTTATAAGAAAGTCTGGTATGTTTAGAAATGAAAAATCCTGACTGACTAAAAATGATGTCATGATTTATTGCTTTTTTTTTTTTGGTTAACTCTTTACAAATGCCCCCTTCCGATCTCCAGCACCTGCCTCCCTCGTGAACACCCAAGGACCACCCAATACTCCTACCTGCCAATGCCTACCGCCAGCGAGCCTTGGCACTACCCCCCCCCCCAGGTTGGGACATGACGTGTGTGTGGGGGGGGATTCACTATCCCCCCCCACCGTGTCTTATGCACAGCCAGGAGGCGATGTTGGCAATGGTGCAGAGCTCAGATGTACTGAGTTCCTTAGTCTGCCATGCTGGGATATTTTCCTAGTTTCCTCCCCACCCCTTGGATGTCTGTACGCAAGGAGCATGATGTGGGTTCACGCACAGTGGCCCAAGAGCCACGAGCCCACCTGACATCCACCCTCCCACTCTGCCTTCCACTGTGCTAGCACCTGTGGTCACCCAGCTGGCAGCCCTGCACCACCATCAGTGACTCTCCCTCCCTCCTCCAAGGACAATCTCCTCTGGGAGGCTCAATCTTCTTCCCCGGCTGGCCAGGCTCGTTCCCAAACTTGGATAAGCAGCATCACAAGTGACAGCTTTACCGCTGCCCCTACAAACCAGCGAAGTATTTCCAGGACCAGTGATTTTTGACAGATACTGGTCCTGGACCAGTTATTAATGGGAAAGATGTCGACCTCTGCATAGAGCGACTCCAGTCACTGATGCCTTCATCTCCCAGGTTGCTTTAAGGTACAAAACTGCTGACAAAGTCACATTATTTTAATTAGAATGCTAAAGACCTACATTACCACTCAGAACTGGACCGGATATTATATACGGCCAACACTGCTGTGAGTTTAATATGAGGGAAGATGGGTCAATTTTGCTCACAGCCCAACTACCCGTAAACAAGGGCTCCATGCCACACACAGTATGTGGCTGTGGAAGCCGTGGCTTACTAGTTTGTATCTTTGAGGGCAGTTTGTTTTATAAGCTATTTTACCTGCGCTAGCTGCCCCCACAGCAGAGTTCCTTTGTGAGGCAGTGAGAGGCAGGATTCCCAAAGGGAACCTTTGCTTCCTGATTACCTCATCGTGAGCCAGGAACAGCAAGGCTGTTATAACAGGATGCTCTCTAACTGAGTCTCTGTTGCTTTTGGCACGAGAGGTTTTTTTTTGGTCATACTGAGGCCTGAGCAACAGAGCGGACCTGATCTAAGAGACATTTTGTTTTGTTTTTTAAACCTAAAACTCCTACATGATGTCACTGTGCAATCTAGGCTGGATGTGTGAACACCCAGCAGCAGTGGTTGGGTAGGTCTCAAAGTCTGTGACCACTCCCCTGTCAGTGTCCCCAGTGTCTGCAACCTAACCTCACATTGATTATAGAAAGGTTAGAAAAATTTGTATTTATATGCATTACTTCTTATACGCTCTGTATACCAAAATGGTTACAAGCAAAGAGAAAGACTGGTAACGTGGGGTGGCAGTCAACCCATATATCAGCACCACACACACACACACACCGTGGTTTTAATGGGAAAGGGAATATTGACTAGAACACCCAAGAGGACACCCGACTCTTGAGAAAAGTGACATGGGTACTTCGACTTCCATCTGGATACCCACCACATCAAGACCAGAGATTGGCAGATGGGGAGGCTGATTGGGTATAATGGAGGCTAGGCAGATTTGGGTTCTGGAGATTCTGATTCAGGAATCTTGGGACTGACTAGATGGACTTTTCAGGTGTTTTGCTGTCCTCGTTTCTGCGTCTTTAGGTTTAACACACAGAAGTAGGAGTCACTGGATAATCTGATACCATTTACTGGACCAATGTATGTCTTGTACAAAGATGGTCCAGTACTCAAGCTTTCAGGGCCCAACAGGCCTCTTTGTCAGATGCAACAGCAAATTTTCAAAGGACTGATACAGCTAAAATCTCTTTTTACTACATAAAGAAGTACAAACACAATGTATGTAAAAATGAAAATACATCAAAAAAGAAAATACTTGCAAAAAAAAAAAGAAGGGACATTGGTTTAACATGTCATCAAAATAGCCCTCAAAAAAATAACAGTTTGACCTCAAGTGTCTCCACTGAAATGTCAGGGTTTTGGGCATAAGCCCAAGTCCCTTGTGGGACTAGAACTCTCAACTTTCTAGCCAAGAGGTGGACAGTCTACCAACTGAGCCTTAGGCCCTGTCACACTACCCCTCTGTAACGTTACAGAGTGCCCAAACCGTTATCGCAACAGTTTGCATTTACACCTGTAACGTTACAGAGCGTTCGTAACCGTTGCTGAAACCACTGCAGGGAGTGATTTCAACAACTGTTATAAACTAGTTACGCCTCAGTAACGTTACCAGGTGCTGGCAGTGTGGAGGCGTGGCACTGGTCCCCCTAGCGCAGCCTTGTGACATTGTGGGATAGGGTGCCACGGTATATGGTCGCCTGCCCCGGCGGTGAGGATCGTCCGTGTTGGTCCCTTAACGGACACCGCCACAGTGTGGACACACTGCACCACTCCCCGTTGTACAGTTTCTATCCGCTACGGGTCTGAGTGGTGCAGTGGACGGGCCCTACTGACAGTTATACAGGGTGGCACGGTAAAAAAGGATACCTACATTAACCCCCAGCACCTAACCGTAATTTATTTTACAAAACGAAAAAGTAAAATAAAAATGTTGCTCCAGAACAGATCCTGTATACTGATAGGTTTGAACCAGTGATGGGGTCAGGCGACGCTGCACTGAGACACAGCAGATTTCAACATCCAATCCTCAAGGTATTCAGGATGGACACCTACATTTAGGGACAGAGGATTGTTTAAAAAAAAAAAAACAAAAAAACTTCGCTTTGCATATGCTAGCAGAAATCTGAAAGATGGACTGCAGTACTAAGTCACAATACCTGGCCAGCATGCCACACTGAGCGGATACCAGCTCATTTCTTGGTGTGTGAGGGGAGTTATACAAGAATGGATCTAAATGGAACATGCAAAGCTACTAAAAATAACAGAGGTAAACACGGAAGCTGGAGCAAACAGAAAATGTCCCCCCCGAAAAAAAAAAAAAACAATGACATGACATGTGACTCAGGCAGGTGCTCAACACAGTTAAAGTAACAAGTGGCACAAAGACAGCTGTATCATGCTACAGAATGCACTATTCAAAGACTGGGTTTGTCACAGATCCAGACAGCCCCGCCGTCAAGGTACAAACTCCACTGTAACATCAGGCTGCTTTCTCCATTTCTGCACATTAAAAGGTCAGATGCCTTCATCGGGCCGGGCTGACAGTGCTGCATTGTGTTCCGCTGTGGCACCAGGCGACGGTAGTCCCTCCACCAGCAGCTGCACACATGGAACACTCGGAAGAAGATCATCCCCAAAGGGCATCCAAAAAGGCACCAGCAAAAGGCATGCACATTATACTAGGGTCGCTGCAATGCAATGACCCCTGTCAGTCCCTAAAGCCAGGCTTTTCAGCAGACAAAGCAGCTCTGAAATGGCATGGCAGAGCATTGTCTTGTGGTAAGAGCGAAAAGCAGTGAACTAAGAGATCCAAGTTCAAGTCCCATTAGAGGCACATCCTCACTGTGTGACCTCTCTGCAGGGGTCGAAATTTAAGTTTTGCATCCACTAATCAGCAGGGCTAGTGACTGGGAAAATCCACTAGCCCTACAGACTTCTACTGGCCCAGCTAGTGTACATATTGAAATATTACTTCTTATGAAGCCTTTAATCCAGCTGTATGTATTATAGAAGATCATATGCATCACCTTATTGGGGCACAAAAGTATCATATGGTCCATATTTTTGACTATGCTAAAAAAGTAATACTACGGGTACTGGCTGAACCAAAATGTGCCCTCATACTCATGGAGTGGTACGCTGAGCAGAGTGGTACGCTGCCCTCTTATTTGCATTAAAGGCAGAAACATCCATGGCCAACATCAAAACAAGTTAAAGGGTCATGAAAGCGCCGGCTCGGTGGCACTGAGGGTTGAGGTGCGGGACGCCACACCTCGCTCCACGCCGGCGACCCGGGTTCGGGAACGAGCCTGGGTCGGCAGGGGAGGACTAGGATCGAGCATCTGACAACAGCTCTCCTAGCCCTGGGGAGAAGGGAGGGATGCATGTCATACTCTGCTGGTCCCTGGGGACGCCCGGTGGTACTGCAGTAGCGTGTAGCGTGGGTGCTAGTGGGGGGGGGCATGGCAGACATCTGCACATTAGTGCGCTGACATCCTTGCACGTCCGTGCTTCCAGGGAAAAACAATGGAGGAAAAAGCAATACACAGATCTGCGGCAGCTTGATAGCCACAGTTTCACTAGCGGCGATGCCGGACATGTGCCAGTAATTATTCCTGCAGGCGCGAGGCTACGGGGCCCCTTCGCGAGCAGAGATGCGTCTGCCAGCTGGGCATGAAGCTTCGGGATCGGAGGTGGAACGGAGGAGTGGCGGCTGGAGATAAGGCAAGACTGTGGTTGCAAGAGAAGGAGAAACTGTTAAATGATTAAAAAAAAAAAAAAAGGGTCATGAAAGACATTGAGAGAAACTACATGTCCTAATGACCCTTGAAGGTAAAGGAACCGGGGGACCCCATCAGACATGTGAGGTGACAGGATTCCATCTTTATGTCTAGATTTACTATGTGGTTATGTAGAAACCAGAGATTTACTGGTACATTATATTGCTGTACTAGGTGACTAAGTTATCTTATTGCGAATACATGACATACCATTGTACAGTACTCGCTCCTTTATCTGTCCCCCCTTTTATCCACCACCGTCACTTAACACCAATGCAAGCTCCTGTCGGGTTTTCCAGAAATGCTTTCCCCCCCTTTAACTGCCACCCCAATTTAGGATGTACGAAGGTTGGCAGATAAAAGAGGAAGCACTGCATGTACTAATCTTAAGTGCTTTTGTGGGGAGAATGTGTAATGTGTGTGTTTATCGTTTTGGAAAAAATATCTATAAAATCACATTAAAAAAAAAAAAAAAAGAAAGAAATATTACATTCTCCAGTACAAGCCCACAGCTACTTAATATTTTTTTACTAGCTCAACACAAAATCAACCAGCATTTGGCTAGTGGGCCAGTGCCAATTTCAACCCCTGCTTCTGTGCTTTAGTCTTGCACCAGCTGTTACACAGGGCAGAAGCATGACCCCCCTCTCCAAAAAAACAAAACAAAAAAAAACACCCTTCATAAATAGAGTGCTGAATATAAGCTGGAATATACCGTGCAAACTAAAGATCCTTGGGAGCAGGTGGTCACTCAGCAACAGGCCCTCCTCCTTGTGACAGGGTTGAATAAGACCCAGTCCCGCTTGTTATGCAGAAAGAGTTAAAAGCAAGAATCTATTCTGTCCTCTCCTTTTCTGTCTAGTCTATCTGACTGTGCAATCACATTTTCTTGTGAGACCTAGGAACTGATCACTGTGACAGTCTCAGAATACCCCCCACCCCAGCACCATCTCCCTGCCTTAATTTGCAGTTTCTTGCTGTTTCTGTCTTCTATTCCCACTTGCTTATCTGTGGTTATAAAAAATATGTAGATCTTTATGTGAAACTGGGTTCTCTGGCTTTAAAACGTATATAGTTATATTGTTGAAATGACTGCAAAAAGTCATTTGGAACTCGGGGTTAACCATGAGATGCAGTTTGACCTCCTCAGATTTGTTAGCAAAACAGTCAGCAGGAGGCCAGCTTGGGACACAATGTTCTAGTTTACTGCACCTGCAAGGAAAGACACTGACAAAGTTCTGATGCATCTTGTGAGAAACAGGATGTCTTTTAGCGAGCTCAGAATGCAGAAGTTAACTGCCAGGCAAAGACTTCTTATATAAAGAAAGCAATGTTTTGTTAGAGAGAGAGAGAGGGACTGAAATTTAGAATTAGACGCTCTCAAAGGAAGGGACTTTGTTTTGTTTGAACTGCCTGTATAAAATCCATCATGCACAATTTTATTGTTTCATTGTATTATTATTGAAAATAATAAAACGTTACTTGCGAATTTTATAGCTTCTCCTGGTTTGCCTATGCTTCCTGACCTGTGCCTCAACGACACTCCTCCTCTCTTGACATGCATGTTCACCTCTCAAAAATTCCTCTAAAAAAAAAAAAAAACATGAGAAAAAAATCCCCGCCCCACCCATATGCCCCTTGTGCATCGTTCACCTGCCCTTCTGGGAACCAGACAAGCATACCCCCTACCCCACCCTGAGACAAAAGCTGGGAAAGTGAAGCAGAGTGGTTCCTTTGCTGGTACAGACCCGCAACCATGAGGGAGGTCACAATATTCACGTTTCACGATAACCAGGATAATTTTCAAGAATGATACAGATAGTATCGATTTTCCTATATTAAGAATAACTTTTTTTTTCACAATCTACCAAGATATATCGTAACGAAGTTTGAACAGGGTTTGCTCTGCTACTTGCCATTGGAGCACAAAAATATTTTTATTTTTAAATGGTAATTTTGAAAACATTTTGGCGACATTAAATACAATTGAAAATAGGTCCTGTCTGCCATATGGCACAAAACCTACATTTTGGCCAAGACAGTGGTGCAAGTAAATAAAAAGCCAGCGCTAGCACTGATAAAATATGCAGTTCCTCAGTCTACTGCCTGTTTCTTCCCCAAAAATTTAGGGTCTGGAGAGTCCCTCCCACAAAACCACAATATCGCAATAATATGATAACCATGATGCATTTTTCATGGTTATCGTACCAGAAATGGCGGCGTCCACTCTATCTAGTAAGGATGCTGTTGGGGCTAGGGATGTTGTCAGAAAGCAAGGAGGGAGAAGGAGGAGGGAATTTTGCTTTCTCCTTAGTCACTGGGAGACTTTTTTTAGTCTACCTCACCACCATGATGCTCCCCTCCTCCCCACCCCAATACGAAATTCTAGGGCTTGCATATGAACACCAGTCTCACAGCTAGCAATGCAACTCACTTGACACTGCATTCTAAGAAACATAGCATTTGTCAGTGGAAAAGGACTGCTTGGCCCACCCAGTCTGCACAGATGGTCCAAGCCTAGCCTGTCTCTGCAGACCGTAAATGATCTCCACGATCCTCCCTCCTCCCTGTTTACTAATATTACATGTCTATCCTATGCATGCTTGAAGCCCTCTACCGTTTTGGCCTCCAGCACTTGGCAGTGTATTCCATGCATCCACCACTTTTTCAGGGAAGTAGTACTCCCTCACATCCCCTCTAAACACCAGCTTCACTGCATTCGCGGCACCCTGCTGGTCTCTTTCACATCACTAGAGTGAGTGTTGTTAATCACTACCCTCTGTCTCCTATCCGTTAACCAGTTTCTAACCCAATTCACCGCTATGGATCCCATTGCTAGGCTGCTCAATTTCATAATCAACCTCCTGTGAGGTACAGTGTCATAGGCTACATCCACTGCCCTCTCCTGATTTATTTCCCTGGTCACCCAGTTGAAGAAATCAATCAGATTCATCTGGCAAGGCCTCAACCTATCAATCAATGCGGCTTGTGGTCTTGCAGACCACTGGGATTCAAGATTGGGTTTCCATTAAATTTCCCCATCACTGGAGTAAGACTGACCAGTCTATAGTTGTTAACCTCCTCCCTGCTATTGCTTTTATGTAGAAGAACCATGTCTGCTCTCCTTCAGTCCTCTGGAACCATGCTCGTTTCCAGACAGCTGTTGAATAACGCTGTCAAGGAAGCAGCTAGCACATCCCCGAGTTCCTTTAATACCCTCGGGTGTATCCAATCCACAGTCCCATAGCCTTGACCACTTGCAGAGCTACAAGTCCCTTCAGGACTCTTTCCTCTGAAAATGGACCTGTGTCCAACCCCATCCCATCACTTTGTTCCTGCTTCTCCCTGGTGGTCCATCCTCCCTCCCTCCACTGTAAGGACTGAGAAGTACATGTTCAGAATATCTGCCCCCCATCCTCACTATCCCTCCCCTTGCCTTTCTTGTCTCACTTATGTACCTGAAGAATGTCTTATCCCCTTTAGCTACCCCACTGGCTAGACTAACCTCTGTCTGCACTTTTGCTCCCCTCACTGCCTTTCCTTCTTCCTTCCATTTCACTTGGTACACCTCCATGTCTTCCTCTTTCTGCACTTCCTTATACCTCCCAAATGCAACCCATTTTGCCTTCACCACCTTGCCCACCTCCCTAGAGAACCATAAGTCATTTTCCTTCTGCTTTTACTCACTTCCTTCACACAGAGGCGCTGGTTGCCTTACTTATGCCCTCCCTTATTTTTTCCCCACTGTACCTCTACCCCCACCTGGTAATTCCCCCCACCCCCACACCCCATGAGGAAGTTTGAGGCAGTCTCTCATTTCTTTAAAATCTGCCCTCCTAAACTCCAGGACCCTTATCCTTGTGTGGTTTGCCTCTGTTCCCATCTTAACATTAAGCCACACTGTACGGTGGTCCCTGGTACCTAGAGGACTGCCCCAATAATGTCTGTAATACCGTTCTGGTTTGTAAGCACCAGGTCCAGCACTGCCCCATCTATAGTAGGTTCACTGACTAGCTGCCCAAAGCCCCTGTGCAGTTGGAAGTCTCCAATCCACATCTGGCAGACTCAACTCACCAACTAACAGCTCCTCCCTCCTTACTTGCCATCCTGATGATGGCTTCCCCAAGTGTCTTATCCAACTCCTTTCCCTCTGCTGGAGGTCGGTATACCACCCCAGTACAGACACTGGCTCCAGTGCCTGTCTCCAGAATAATTCACAGCACTCCAGCCCTTCCTTTTCCTCCAGGTGCCCCTGCACTTCTGTGGCTTGGATTCCCTCATATATACTACAGCTCCCTCCTCCCATCCCTGTTTCTCTTGAACAGGCCTCTTCCTCCCATGGACCTCCCCTTCTGAAGACCCCCACCACCTCCCTTCCCACTGCTATGGGCGTCTCCTCTCGGCTGCCCAATCCCGCCAGTACGACAAAAGAATTCTACAGTAGTGCAGGTTGGGGAGTATGTGCCCTTCTCGCCACCCCCACCCTCCTGGAGCCTACCAAGGCCCAACCCCACTTCTGCCTAGGCATCCTCTGGAGCAGTAGCAGTAGACTTGATGGCCCCTAGGTTGGGAAGAAGATTCTCTGCACCCTTGCCAGTCTGGCCCAGAGTCCAGCAACCTCAGCCTCCAACTAAGAAAGGGGAGTACAAATGGGCAGCGCAGCGGTGTCCAGAAGTTGTCCTGAAAGACTGAGACTCCATACCCATTGTACTGCACCCATCGTTTGTTCCTGTGGACTCTGGATCCCAACATTTATTTGTATCTTGTGACGGAGCCAAGAGTTCTACTACAAGTGATTCCAGAAGGACAGCTACTTAACATTAAAGTCATGGAAACCAACTGCAAGGCACTGTAACTAACCTCCCTTGCGGGAGTATACGCTAATGAGTAGATATACTGCACTCAGTCCAATGTAAAATATCAGAAACTCTGTTTCATTTATCAGTGAAAAGAGAAGGAAGCATTAAGAGGATGCACAGTGACAGTCTGTGTACAAATGCAATGGTGGCCGCCTAACATTTTGCACCTAGGGAAGTGCTTCGTCAGAGGCTCGTAACAGTGCCGTACAACTGGTTTCCTGGAATGAATGTTGTTTTGGCAAGTGTACCTTGCAGCAATGTGAGCAGCGTTTCAGTGTTTTCTTTGTGAGTGATATAGCTACTTAACTTTCTCTGCCATTGGGTACAGTGAACTCTCTGTATTCAGAAGGTTTCACCACCCGGAACAGACACAGCCCCCTGCCGGAGAAGCATAATGCAGTATCGTTATCAGCCATGAGGCAGCCGCTCGCTCTGTTGGTTGGCAAGTGAAACAGATGCAGCTGTGGCGGCCTCAAAGATTGGGGCAGGTTAAAAAAGAGTAAAGAACATAAAAAAAAAAAAGTTGCAAGTGGCCTTTCACCTACCCCCATGACAGGTGGCACTGCTACATGCACCAGTGAAGGAATGTACATCACCACAAGGAGACACTACTATGGAGCAGCGGTGTGAAGGAGTTGGGGAATAAACGAGGAAGGACACGGGAACAACACTCCTGACCTCTGCCCTTTGTTAGCCATAAGCACACTACTACTGAGCTACAAATTTAGTTTCAATCTTGGTATGCACGAACACACACACCCCCCCAACCATAATGTTGTTGGAATAAGAATATACTCAGCAGGACAGCTCTGGCATTTCTGTGAAGGAACTCTAGCTGAAAAGAGGTTGGGGGGGGGCAAGGCCCGGGTATAAGAGGAACCCCACAAGCATGTCTGCAGACCCTTCCAGGTCTCCAAGCATGTTCCCACTCCCTTAAAGCATTTTTATCCACCTTCCCTTCTGCAAGTGGAAAGAATAATCAGCTGCCTCAGTCACATCTTACACTGACTGTCAGAACACTTGGCACAAGCAGCACACTTAATCGGGAAATTAAACCTGTCATCACCTCTCTAAAGACATGAAAAATGGCAGTCAGCATCTGTGTTCATTTGCCTATTTCCGGAGCCCTGAGACTCAGTCAGGCATCACATCCCTGCCCTCCAATGCTGAAGGCAGTGCAGGAAGAAATCTTTCAGAGGGGGAAGCACAGCAGTAGAGTTACCACCTGCTATGCTAATGAACCGGGTTCAGTGCCAACTTGGGTCGTAATGGGGATGGCCAGGAGAGAGTGGACTGAGTGTCCCATGGACTGCTTACCTTTCTTGAGAAGGGGGGATCCAACACACTGCTGCTTGCCTGCGACCCTGCAGAAGCCATGCGCCAGAAAAGCACATGGATCCATGCAAAGGGGAGGGCCCACATTTGGATGCGGATAAGTATATGCACACCTCTGCAAGCATCTGTGGTGTGTCACTGCACTTCTATTCACAAAATCCTTGAAGAGCGGTGTGGTACCCGAAAACTGAAAAAAGAAAATAGTGGTTCCGCTTCACAAATCAGGCAGTTGCGAAGAGACTAGTAACTGCAGACCGGTGAGCCTCACATCTATAGTAGGGAAACTAATGGAGACACTACTTAAACAGAAGATCATAGCATTCCTCGAAACTAGCGGCCAACAAGACGCTGAACAGCACAGTTTCACAGCAGGTAGGTCATGCCAGACTAATCTGCTTGAGTTTTTTGACTATGCTACAAAAATAGTGGACGGTGGGGCAGTAGATGTGGTCTACCTAGACATTAGTAAGGCCTTCGACTCTGTTCCCCACAGAAAGCTGGTAAAGAAGCTTGACCACACAGGGGTTGGTCCAGAAGTAGTCAAATGGGTACAAAACTGGTTACAAAACAGAACCTAGAGGGTACAGGTTATTGGAATGGAAGACTGGCGGCTTCAAACCAGGAACAAGATCTGGGAATCATAATCTCAGATGACTTGAAGGTTAGTAAGAAGGAGAGAGAAGGCAACATTGAAGGCCGACAGAATGCTGGGCTGCATTGGGAGAGGAATCACGAGCAGAAGGAGAGAAGTACTACTACCACTGTATAGATCGCTGGTCAGGACTCACCTGGAATATGGGCTCCAATTCTGGAGGCCACACCTCAGGAAGGACACTGACCAGGTGGAAACAGTACAGAGAAAGGCAACAAAAATGATTCAGGGTCTGCAGTACATGTCATAAGAGGAAAGACTTAGGGAACTGAATATGTACTCCCTGGAGCAGAGAAGAGAGAGAGACGGGACATGATTGAAACCATCAAGTACATAAAAGGCACTAACAAGGTACAGGCACAGGAGCTTTTTCACTTCTAGAAGGGCTCCAGTACCAGGGAACATGACCTCAGGCTGCAGGGAGGGAGGTTCTCTACCAACACCAGGAAGTTTTTCTTCACAGAATGAGTGGTGGATGCTTGGAACAGCCTACTCCAAGAGGTTGCGGGGGTCAACATTGTGAGGGTATTCAAGAATGCATGGGATAGACACAAGGGAGCCCCGACTACAAAGGGAAACTAGTGTCAAAATAAGTCTAAAACAAATGGGCAGACTAGATGGGCCTAGCGGTCTCCTTCAGCTGTCAACTTCTATGTTTCTATGTTTTTATTGCATGCTCTTCAGCTCTACGTGAAGAAAATCGGTGGAAAACCCCGATCCACTGACTAGGCTTCTCTTCCAAAGCTATATTGATTTTGCTCTGGAGAGGCCTGGCCAGCCTGATGATCCCACCACAAAGCAGGGTTTTATTTAACTCTAAAAACTGATTAGCGTTTTGCTCATAAAAGTGCTAAAACATTGTGAAAATGCATAGCACTTGCCTCTCTGTGTCTAACAAACATATCACTTCCAGAAAACCTATATAAATACTTTCTGTACAGTTAGTATCATCCCAAGAAAAAAACTGCTAATCAATTATTTAAAACCCTGCAGAGGTAATCCATGGGGGACATTGCCCATCTGATTTTTTTTTTGTCCTGCTCTAGCAGAAACCAACTTCCGTGACATCAGTCCAGTGGTGTGGAGGGCTGCAGTGCTAAGCACCTCACCTCCCGCCACACAGGTGACCAAGGTTCGGGAACAGACGCGGGTCCCTCGATGGCCATCCAGGGAGAAAGGACTGAGTGTTCACAGGACTGCTCTCCTTCCTTGGGGGGTGTCAATGTGGCTGTCTGCATCTCTGCCACCTGTAGGTGTCCAGGTGGCATCGCAAGTGAGACCACACAAGGAGGAGAGGGACCTCATATACAGGGTGCCTGGGGCATTGCCACAAAAGCGGAATGGTCACATTGTGCTCACTGCATGTGACAAGGGCCCATGGCAAAAACCAGGGGGGAAAAAAACAACACCCCAGACTGTAGCCAGAAGGGGAAGGAAGGAAACATATTCAATTCAGTGCTTTAGAGTAACTGATAATTGCTATTTTTCTTTTAAACATATATTGTGGGCTCTTAGTGACACTATACTTTTTTTGTTGTCTTTACTTATAATTGTTTTTGGGCTGTTGAAAATTTAAAACATAGTGGTGGTGTAATTCTGTGCTGTCTTTCATTGCTGCAAATTTTATCTTGGCTTGTCTGACTGCCCTGTAGTTGGGTGAAGGGTGTTAATTGTCTGGCCTCTGACCTCAGCTACATGATAACTGGAGGTGGGGCTTAGTCAGAGTTGAAGTAGCAAGTAGAGTTTATTTTCTCAGAAGAAGCCAGAAGGGGAAGGAAGGAAACATATTCAATTCAGTGCTTTAGAGTAACTGGTAATTGCTATTTTTCTTTTAAACATAGATTGTGGGCTTTTAGTGACACTATACTTTCTTTGTTGTCTTTACTTATAATTGTTTTTGGGCTGTTGAAAATTTAAAACATAGTGGTGGTGTAATTCTGTGCTGTCTTTAATTGCTGCAAATTTTACGCCTCCCTCCCCTTCCCCCAACTCTTAATTATATGCCCTGTTAAATCTGATTGACAGGAGCTAAACACAGGGTATAGTAAGAGGTGTGAAGTAGGAGGGGCATAAGGGGGAAGAAGCCCACCCTCAGCACAAGTGTTTTGATTCATTTATTTATTTATTGGTTTCTTTTTCTTTAAATAAAAAAAAAAATAAAAAAAATTTATCTGAGGATCAGTGGCGGGATTTTTAGAACAGTAAATTAATAAAAAGGGAACTAGAAGAGCTTCAGTAGCAGACAAGTAGTGGAACTGCAGTATAATGTGGGGAGTGGTGCAATGCAGTGGCTGTGGGGCAGCCATATTCAGGCAGACCTTCAGGACACTGAGGTGCTGCCCTATCTGCATGCATCTCTCTGGACTGCGGGAGGAGGTAGCCAGACTCAGAGCGGAAGTAAACTGGGTCAGAGGTACCATCACCCCTATCCAGGGACCACCCAGTCCAATGCAACTGCCTCAAAGGATGCGAGAACAAGGACCACTTGGATGACAGTGGGCTCAGGGAGGGTTACAGCGGTCAGCAGAGCACATCCCAGATCCTATTCCACTCAAGAACTCATATGCCACACTGGCAAATGAGGACAACCAAATAGAGGTACCCAGAGAAGTGCAAGGAAAGGATGTGAGGTTAGCCAAGTAGGTGGCCTCAGCGGGGAAAGCAGTGGACCCCAGAGGAGGAGGAAGCGAATCCTGGTGGGGGACTCCATCATAAGAGGGATCCAGCTAGGAACACAGGAGGGGGAGGACAGGGAGGTGAGGTGCCTACCAGGTGCCCATGCATGGAGGGATGGAAGGAAGATCTTGGGGATCACCGGGAAGGCAAGACGGGAGGGTGAGCTGGATGTCATTATCCACCTAGGTACTAATGACCTGGCAAATGGGGAGCCAAAGAAGTTCAGGAAGAGTTTGGAAACTGGGGAGGGTCTCAAGCAAGTAGCTACTTCTGTCACTTTCTCAAGTACTACCTGTGAGAGGCAAGGAGAACATAGAGTGCATGCACCAGGAACTTTAACTCATGGTTGAAGAACTGGTGCTGTGAGGAAGGGTTTGGATTCATTGGTGACTGGGGACCCACCTGGAGGGATGGAGGTCTGTTCAAGCCTGACGGCCTTTATCCATCCTGGAGGGGAATCCAAGCACTCAATGATAAGTTTAAATGCTACATTGACAAGCATTTAAACTAGCAAAGGGGGGTGGCAGGCCAGCAAGGAGGTACCCTGCTTGCTCACCCCCCACAGCTAGCAGTGGAACCAGTGAACCAGGAGGAGTGGCTATCTCTGCAAGGCAGTGTGCAAAGATGGAGATTAGTGCCCAAGAGGTGGATAAGCAGAAAGGGACAAAATTCAGCAGAAGGGCAGACAGCAAGGCAGAACAGGATAAATGACAACCAAGGAAGGGCTGGAGTAGAACAGTGAAACAGTCTAGGGAGGTCAAATCATGGAAAGCCATGTGTACAAATGCCAGGAGCTTTAGCAACAAGATGGAAGATCTGAGGCTGTCATGGTGCAGTCAGACCTGGACATTGTGGCCATCACTGAAACCTGGTGTAATGATAACCACGACTGGGAGATGGCCATACCTGGCTACAACATATTCAGAAGAGACAGAGGCAGGCAGGAAGGAGGAGGAGTGGCACTGTATGTGAAAAATGACATAAGGGCCACAGAGATCCAGGAGGAACAAAATGGGGGAGAGATACTGTGGGTTAAGCTGGAAAGGAAAATGGGGACAGCCATCCCCACAGGTGTGGTCTATAGACCACCAGCCCAGGAGGAAGAAACAGATAGGGAGCTGATGCTAGCCATCCAAGGATGGTAGACAAAGGTGAGGTAGTACTGGTTGGAGACTTCAATATTCCAGACGTGGACTGGAGCATCCCAGCAGCAGCATCAACTAGGAGCAGATTTTATCCTGACTCCCTTCAGGGTGCCTTCCTCAAGCAACTGGTCATGGAACCAACTCGGCAGAAGGCAATACTGGACCTTGTGCTCACAAACAGGGACAGTGTGATGGGGGTAACAGTGACTACCAGTCATTGTGGTTTGAAATCACAGAAAGAGCAGAACCAAACCACACAAAAACACGTATCCTGGATTTTAGGGGGGCAGACTTTGGGAAAATGGGGAGATACTTGAAAGAGGCATTAAGGGGAATGGGACAGGAATCAGGGGTTGAGGAACAGTGGGCAGTATTTAAAATGGGGATTACAAGAACAACAGAATTATGCATTAAGCAGGTTAGCAAGAGGAAAAGGAAGAGGAGACCATTATGGCTTTCCAAAGAGGTAGCAAAGAAAGTGAAAGCCAAAAAGATTGCATTCAGGCAATACAAAAAGACACAGGCAGAAGGGGATAGGGAGAAGTACCAGGAGAAGCAAAGGGAGGCAGGGAGGTCAGTAAGGGAAGCCAAAGCTCAGACAGAAGAGCACATTGCAAAATCAGTGGGTAGAGGAGACAAACCTTTACAGGTACATAAGTGAAAAAAGAAAGACAAAGGGAGGGATAGTGAGACTGAAGGGGAGGATGGGGCCACGTGGAGGATGACAACAGTAAAGCTGACATATTGAACAGGTATTTCCTGCAGTCTTACTGAGGAAGAGGAGGTAATGGGTCTGAAGGGAGTACAAGGGGTGAGAATGGTGCAGGAATAGACACAAGTCCCTTTACACAGAAAGGGTCCTGAAGGAACTGGAAGTAATAAGAGTTGATAAAGCAATGGGGCCAGATGTGAGTCCCCAGGGTCCTTAAAGAACTAAGAGAGGTGGTGTCTGAACCTCTGGCTATCCTGTTCAGCCGATCACTGGAAACAGGGGAGGTACCCAAGACTGGAGGACAACAGATGTAGTCCCCTTATACAAAGTGGGAACAAAGAGGAAGCAGGGAACTACAGACCAGTCAGCCTCCACCTCAGTAGTGGGGAAGATCATGGAAGCACTACTGAAGGAGAGATAATGGAACATCTAGTTGTCAATGGACTTGGGACCCAAGGCAGCATGGTTTCACCAGGGGAGGTCATGCCAGACCAACCTCGTTGAATTGACTGGGTGACTAGCGAGGTGGATCAGGGGAGGGCAGTGGACATGGCCTATCTGGACTTCAGCAAGGCCTTTGACACTGTGCCACGTAGAAGACTAATACACAAACTGGGGAATATGGGTGTGGGCAGGACAGTAGTGTGGTGGGTAGGTAACTGGCTGGGTGGCAGGACACAGAGGGTGGTGGTAAATGGCTGTCACTCCACAGAGGAAGAGTGGCCAGTAAGGATTACCACAGGGATCAGTGCTGGGACCGGGTCCTATTCAACATCTTCATCAGTGACATTCATGGGACCTAGAAGGCAGAATTTCACTGTTCGCCCGATGACACAAAAGCTCTGTAACAGAGTAGACACACCAGAGGTATAGACAGAATGAGCGACCTGCAGAAACCTGAATAATGGTCAGGGTTTGGCAGTTGAAATTCAATGCAAAGTGCAAGATAATGCATATGGGGCACAAAAACCCTGGCACAATTATATCAGTCGGGGGGTGAGGATATAGCATGCACCAAGCAGGAAAGAGATCTTGGGGTTATCATCTCCTGATGACCTCAAGAGTGAGAAGCTGCATGACAAGGCAACAGGTAAAGCAAATAGGATGCTGGGATGTATAGGCGAGGCATCACCAGCAGGAAAAGGGAGGTCATAATTCCGCTTATACAAGACACTAGTGAGGCCCCACCTGGAGTACAGTGTACAGTTCTGGAGACCATACCTACGTAAGGACATAGACAAGAGAAGGTTCAGAGGAGGGCAACAAAGATGGTGCATGGATTGCATCACAAGTCCTATGAAGACAGGTTGAAGGAACTGAACATGTACTCCCTGGAGGAGAGGAGGGAGAAAGGGAATATGATAGAGACAGACAAGTATCTTACAGGGAGGAACAAGGTGCAGGAAAATACTATTTTTAAGCGAAAAAGATGTTCCAGGACTAGAGGCCATGGGATGAAGTTGGAGGAGGACGATTCAGAGGAAACATGAGAAGGAATTTCTTCACAGAACGGGTGGTGGACAAGTAGAACACCCTGCCAGAGGAAGTGGTGGGGGCTGAAACAATCACGGGATTTAAGAATGCATGGGATAGACATAAAGGAATTCTGGAGGTCAGGGGTAAGGGGCAACAGACTTCTAGGAAAACAAACTGAAATTACAAGCTCAAATGGGCAGACTGGGTGGGCCATAGGCCCTTATCTGCCGACACTGTCTATGTATCTATGTAGAATGATGACAACCCCTTGTAGGCCCCACACCAGCGACCAGGCACCCCCCAACATTCTATGGCAGAGGACGACGGACAGTAAGCAAGCCCTGGAAAAAAAAACTGGTGACACTGGACTGGAAGTAGGTCAGAACGGGGTGGCTGGGGCAGCTAAGGCAAGTAACATACTAACATACTAATTGCCAGCAGATTAGCCCTTACGGTCTATAGAGTCTGCTCGAACCTCAGATCCCTAGTTGGGTGCCGAGGCCCCCCCCCTTGTGTTCCAGAAACCCCTATCATCCATCCCCACCCTCCTGGGCCAGGCCATTAACTGATGCATCCACTTTCTGCGTCTGTCCCACCCTCTCCTGAAGCCCTCCACTGTGGATCTCTGAACCAGTTCACCAGGCAGCGCATTCCAAGAGTCCACCACCCTCTCAGTGAAAAACCTCCTCCTCTTCCCCCCTCACCCTTCCACCTTCCAACTTCAAACCATGCCCTCTGGTGATACCTCCCTGCTTTAGTCTAAAGATCCCCTCCATTTTACCTATTTATTCCTTGGAGTACTTGAAGACCTCAATCCGTCCCCCCTGTCTCCTCTCCTCCAATGAAAACAGGCAGAGCTCCTCAAGTCTGTCCTCATACGTCAAATCCCTAGACCTCGTATCATCTTAGTAGCCTTCCTCTGTACCGTCTCCAGGAGCTGTATGTCCCTCTTCAAGTGTGGTCTCCAGTACTGTACACAGTACTCAAGGTGTAGTCTAACCAATCCATTGTACAGCGGCAGAATCACTTCCCTGCTCCTAGAGGTGATCCCCCTTACGATGCAACCCAACATCCTGTTTGCCTTGCTAGCCGCTCTCCTGCACTGCTCAGAGTTATTCATACATGCATCCACCATGACCCTAGGTCTTTTTCCCCTATTGAGGGCCTCCAGTGCCTCCCTCCCAGGAGTGTACCTGTGTTTAGGGTTTCCCGCCCAAGATGTAACACCTTGCACTTAGTGATATTGAAATTTAATTTCAATGTGCGAGCCCAGCTTTCCAGGGTGTCCAGGTCCCCTTGCAGGGCCAACCTCCCCTCTTCCTCCTCAACTACTGCTCCCATCTTGGAGTCATCAGCGAAGAGACTCATTTCACACCCTATACCCTCCCTGATGTCCGATATGTATGCATTAAACAGGATCGGATCCAGGACCGAGCCCTGTGGTACCCCACTACCGACCTCTCAAGGGTTTGAGAGCTCCCCACCAACCACTACTCTCTGGGTGCATCCAGCTAGCCAGTTTTCAATCCATCTGACCATCAAAGGGCCTACTCCCAACCCCATCAGTTTCTCCACCAGACCATTGTGGAGGACAGAGTCAAACGCCTTGCTGAAGTCCAAGAATAATACATCCACAGGCTTTCCCCTGTCCAGTTCTGATGTTACCCATTCGTAGAACTCCACAAGATTGGTTTGACATGATCTACCTGGCACAAACCCATGTTGCCGACTATCCAGACCATCCACCTCCTCCAAGTACACCCCCAATCGTTCCTTTAGTATACTCTCCATTAATTTTCCCACCACCGAGGTCAAACTGATGGGTCTATAGTTACCTGGTACTTCCCTCGACCCCCCTTTATGGATTGGCACATGTGCCTCTCGTCAATCCCTAGGTACCCTCCCTGTCTCAAGCGACCTGTTGAACAGCTCCACCAGGGGTGCAGCCAATATGTCCGCCAATTCCCATAGTACTCTTAGATGAATGCCATCCAGCCCAGGAGATTTGTCTTTCTTTAGGGCCTTGAGGGCTAACCACACCCTTTCGGTGGAGGCAGCATCATCCGTCCCCTCCACCTTACTGGCCTTTTTATCCTTATCCTGATGTGACACCACTGGGGTACCTCTCCCTCCCTATTGCTCTATTTCTGTTGCTCCCCTGATCCCACTCACTGCTGCTTCTATCCCCATCGTGCCTTGCTTTGTAGATATCCCATCCCACTCCCTAGTGAAAAACAGAGGCGAAGTACTCGTTTAATACCTCTGTCTGGTCCCTCGCCTCTTCCACCCACCCTCCTTCTGATCTCAATCTGCTGAGATGGCCCTTAGTTTTTCTCCACTCCCCAATGTACTGGAAGAACCCCTCTTCCCCTCCATGTATCCCCTGTGCCAGCGCTGTTCTTTACTGGACTTTGCCCCCTCATCATCCGGGTGACTTTTCTAGATGCAAGATGGTACATTTCCTTATCCTATCCCCTCTTGTTGTTTTATATTTTTGTAGGCAGTCTTCTTTTCTCTGACCACTACCTGATCTCACTGGACCACCAGCATGGTTTATGTGACCTTGCTCCTTCAGTTTCACCTTAGCGCGGAGTCCTGACTGCCTCATGAAGTCCCGTTTTATGACCTCCCTTCTCTTTCCACATTTGTCATTGATGTAATCCCTTCAAGTGATCCTTGAGAATATTTCCCATGCCCCAAAGTCTGCCCCCTGAAGTCCACTGCCAGTGTCCTAGATCTCACCCCCCTCCCACCATGCTCATTTGAAACCAGACAGTATTGTGATCGCTCCCAGTCAGGGGATCCTCTACAATCAGGTCCCTTACCAGATCCCCATCTGCCAGAACCACGTCCAGGACATGCCCCTCCCTTGTGGGCTCCATCACATGCTGTGTTAAGAACACATCCTGGAAGCCGTATAGCAGCCTCTGCTCCTTGACTACCTTAGAGGACAAGGTTCCCCAGTTTGTACCTGGCATATTAAGGTCCCCCATCAACATCACTCCTTCCCCTTTTGGTCCACACTGGGCAATGATGTTGTCCAGCAAACCATCCTCCAGAACATCACCCATCCCAGGGGGCCTATATACTACACCCAGCTTGACCTTACTTCCTGCTGGGGTTCGTAAGGTGACTCATAAGGCCTCCACGTTTCTCTCTGCCTCTTCTACCCTAGCAATTTCTATGTCATCTCTAATGAACATAGCCACTCCACCCCTCTGCACTCCTTTCTATCCTTCCTAAGCATAGTGTACCCCCAGCATGTTTAGGTCCCAGTCATAGGTTTGTCTGCCCATGTTTCCCGTGACCCCCGCCACATCCACGAACAGCATGGCCTGGAACTCTGGCAACCCGTTCCCCAAGCTCCTGGCATTTACTAACACCACCCCCCGTTATCCCTGATCCCTTTGTCAAATTCCACCCAGGTTCCTTATACTTCCATCCTCCTCTGCTCCTCCTGAAACATCCACCCCAAGTCTGTTTCCCCTCCCCCCTTGGGTTTGAAGGCTACTCCCTCATCTGGAGAGAGGCATCTGGTCAGCCCTTCCCGATCCCTCCCCCTCATAAGTTTAAACCCCACCTTTCTTGAATGTAGTCAGCCACCCCTGTTTAAGGACTTCCTTCCCTAATGGGGCAAGATGAAGCCTGTCCTTGGCATACAGTCCATATCCTCCCAAACTCTTTCCAGTTCCCTAACACCCCCAACCCACTCTCTTCACCCCATTTCCTGAGCCAGTCATTAACCTCTGTGATCTTCATTTTTTTCTCCACTGAGGCCTTTGGTACTGGCAATATCTCCGAAAAGGAAATGTTGCATCCATTATCCCGAAAGACTCTGGCAAGTTCTTGGAACCTTGCTTGGATTTCCAAAACGCTATTTCCCTCTAGATCGTTAGTTCCCAAATGGACCAGGAAATCCGGTTTCCCTCCACAATCCCTAACCAGTTTGTACACCATGAACTTTGCTCTGTCAGCCCAGAGATACTCACTACCTTCACCTGGCTATGGCATCAACCCCCCCCCAATCCCTCCCACTGGATACCTATATGGAAAAAGAGGAGCTGCATCTATGCCCAACACACAGCATGCTCGGACTTGGAGCACAGCGCAGCATCTCAGTTGATCGGGGCAAAATAATTGAAGGAACAGACCCAAGTGTGCGGCAGCATGAGGTGAAGTAGTCTTGGCCTTGTGGTGCCAACCGTCCACTCCAGCAGATAGGATACCTCTGGAGGGGAATGCTGACCGCAGCGGCCCAACCATGGGGATTTAAGAGGAAATGAGATGGAGGTGGTAAAAGTACTGGTTTGTGATGCTGCCAATAAGGTGGATATGGACAGCACTGGGAGAGATGGGATTAAAGAAAAATAAGAAAAACACAAAAATTACACTTTAAAAAAAAAAAAAAAATGAAGGCAAAAGGGCTACATCCTAGCCCCAATCTAGTCTACTAAGCTAAGAAGCTTGTAGGTTACTGTGAGATGTTATTAAGCAAATAACGCAATAGATTATTGTGTAAGGTAGTTATTAGGTAGATTATTATGTAGCCTGTAGGTTACTGTGTGAGGTTGTTACTAGGCAGATGTCATGTGGCCTGTAGGTTACTGTGCAAGACTGTTACTAGGCGATCATGATGCAGTTTGTAGGTTACTGTGTGAGGTGATTACTAGGTAAGATCACTGTGTAGCCTGTAGATTAGTGTGTGTGTGATATTGTTACTAAGCAAACTGTAATGTAGCCTGTAGGTTACTGTGCACTGCAAGGTTGTTACTAGGCAGATCATAATGCGGCCTGTTCGGCTGGCCCAGTGGTGCAGAGGGTTGAGGGGCTGGATGCCACACCTCGCATCACGCCAGCGACCCGGGCTCGGGAGCGGACCCGGGCTGCCGGGAAATAGAGATTGAGCGTCTGGAGGATTGCTCTCTCTTCCCCGGGGAGGGTTGGTGTGGCCAACGCTCAAAGAGCGACTTCTGGCAGAGGCCGGAAGGTACCCGAACGAGCATCGCGGCTTAAGCCAGGGGGGTGGAGTCACGGCGTACGCTGCCCTGCTGGGCCTGGATCCACAGGGGACTAAAGAACTAAGGAGGAAAACCCCACTCAACGCCGATAGGCAAAAGGCGCCTCACTCCACAGACCACACTCCTGCACACGGACTCGGCTCTCGGGCTTCCCCTGTCCTCTCCAGCCAGTGTCTCAATACTAAAAGAAAGAGCGCCCTGGGTGGGGGCGGCCCTTCCCCGAGGGTAGACCCGGGAGATGCCCGGTACCGGAGAGGAGACGGAGCAGACTGAGCCATGCTGGGTAGAGACTGTAGGATTAGGAGATCGACGGAGAGAGTTCGGAGGTAAGGGGTTAAGAATAGAGTTCGAAAAAAAATATAACGCGGCCTGTAGATTACCGTGCGAGGTTGTTACTAGGCAAACTGTAATGTGGCCTGTAGGTTACGATGCAAGGTTGTTACTAGGCAGATTGTAATGTGGCCTGTAGGTTACTATGCAGATTGTAATGCGGCCTGCAGGTTACTGTGCGAGGTTGTTACTAGGCTAACTAATGTGGCCTGTAGGTTACTGTGTGAGACTGTTACTAGGCAGATCATAATGCAGCCTGTAGGTTGCTGTGCAAGGTTGTTACCAGGCAGATCATAATATGGCCTGTAGGTTGTGTGAGGTCGTTACTAGGCAGATCACAACGCAGCCTGTAGGTTACTGTCTGAGGTTGTTTAAGCAATAAACCAAGACAGGGTGTGGGTTATGCTGGGATTTACCCACACCTGGTGTGTTTTGGTCTCGAGGCTACAGGCAGAGTGACCAAACCACACCAGAAGTGGGTAAATTCCAGCATAACCCACATCCTGGAGTGGTTTATTGCCATTATACAATGTCCACATGTAGTTTCTGTTTGAAACAAAATAAATAAAAAGGGAAAAACACATTGTTTTGTCAGTTTCAATACTTTCTTGGAAATTTATTCTTCTGCCATAAAATATAGTTCTTTGTTACTAGCCGGAATTTTCAGAATCCCCCCCAAGTAAGACATATGCTGACAAATTTTATTTTATTTGTTTTTTAATGTGACAGAGAAGCAGCGGGAGAGGGTTGTCAGCGGCATTTACTGTTAGCTGTGGCACTGTATCGGGAGCCAAGGTTTTTTTTGTTTTTTATGATTATGCTTGGACTGAGATCCCATGAGAGAGGGTGTGTGTGTATGTATAAATATATACATACACACACACATTTACATATATACACACACATACACACACGGAGTGACAGAGAGAAGGATAGGCAGTGTAACAGTGTGTTTTTTTTAAACCCACATGTCTGCTCTTTTGTTTTGGTGACCAAACAAGGGGCTGGGAAAGGGACTGAAAGAATGAGTAACGTGGTGTTTTTGGCCCCTCCAAGCGAACCAAAGTCTGTAGTCTCCCCTGTCGAGTGTGAATACAGGCATTTTATATGTCCTGCACTTAGCTGGGTAGCAAAATACATTTCTTAGCAAGGAGACAGTATCGCAATTTTTTCACCTTTGATGTTCCGGGCTGTTGCTATGGGTGCGGTGTGCTGGGTTGCTATGACTACAGTATGCTGATCCGAATGAAGGCCAACATGGAAGCAGTTATATGTTGTGATTTGGTTTTTTTGTTGTTGTTGTTAAAGACAGTACCTGGTAGTGGTCGGCCGTTTATTTTTCTTGGGGAGTGTGCATGCTCTGAATACTAACCGGCTGCTGCTGCAGAGCGTTTCCTTCCAGCTTGCAATTTGGGTCAGTACTGTTGGGACTCAGGGGCAGTTTATTTTCTGCAGGTTTTTTTTCCACATTTCCTTTTTACATATATGGGAGAGAGAGAGGGAGAGCAGGACTGCGCTCAAGAGAGACTTATGATGAAGCTGATAGCGAGTGGACGGGAAAGCAACTGTAAAGTGCCAGAAGATCTGGTTTGAGGGTGGCAGTGATATGTGGCTGCAGATCTACATTGGGGACAAGATGGTGCTTAAAAAAAAAAAAAAAAAAAAAAAGATTGTTTGTATGTACACCGACCACGGAGAGTCTTGTGGTCTGTTGAACTGTGGTTTGTTTAAAACTCCCACTTTACCATCGAGGTTTAGTGGGAGTCAATATGTCGGATTTCATGGTTGATCTTTGGAGGCCAGATGAATTCACGTACTAGGCATTCTAGACGCAGCTGACTGGCACCTTTGCAGTGGGAAATGCCAGGATTTACCACAGCTCAAAGGTTCCAGTCAGCCAATCAGGTTTCAAAATTTTCAGATCCCACTGTATAATACTAGGCAGTTCTTAATATGGCCTGTAGGCTATTGTGTGGGATTGTTACTAGGCAGATCATAACGTGGCCTGTAGGTTACTATGCAAGGCTTTTACTAGGCAGACTGTAATGCAGCCTGTAGGTTATTCTAGGAGTTTGTTACTAGGTACATTACAATGCAAGTTATAGGTTGCTGTGTGGGGTTGATACTAGGAAGCCTATAAGGCAGGTTACTGTGTGTGGTTGTTACTAGGAAGACTATAAGGCAGGTTACAAGTTACTGCATGGGGTTGTTGCTAGGAGGAATACAAAGCAGATTACTGCGTGGGTTGTTACTAGAAAGAATATGTTACAGGTTACCATGTGGGGTTGTTACTAGGAAGAATATAAGGCAAGTTACTGTGTGTGTGGTTGTTACTAGGAAGAATATAAGGCAGGTTACTGTGTGTGGTTATTATTCGAAGAATATAAGGCAGGTTACAAATTACTGTGTGTGGTTGTTAGAAGAATATAAGGCAGGTTACTGTGTGTGTGGTTGTTGCTAGGAAGAATATAAGGCAGGTTACAGGTAACTGTGTGGGGTTGTTACTAGGAAGAATACAAAGCAGATTACTGCGTGGGGTTGTTTCTATTAAGAATATGTTACAGGTTACCACGTGAGATTGTTACTAGGAAGAATATAAGGCAGGTTACTGTGTGTGGTTGTTATTCGAAGAATATAAGGCAGGTTACAAATTACTGTGTGTGGTTGTTAGAAGAATATAAGGCAGGTTACTGTGTGTGGTTGTTACTAGGAAGAATATAAGGTAGGTAACTGCGTGGGGTTGTTACTACAAAGAATATAAGGCAGGTTACTGTGTGTGGTTGTTACTAGGAAGAATATACAGCAGGTTACTGCGTGTGGTTGTTACTAAGAAGAATATGTTACAGGTTACCACGTGGGATTGTTACTAGGAAGAATATAAGGCAGGTTACTGTGTGTGGTTGTTATTAGAAGAATATAAGGCAGGTTACAAATTACTGTGCGTGGTTGTTAGAAGAATATAAGGCAGGTTATGTGTGTGGTTGTTACTAGGAAGAATATAAGGTAGATTACAGGTAACTGCGTGGGGTTGTTACTACGAAGAATATACGGCAGGTTACTGCGTGTGGTTGTTACTAGGAAGAATATGTTACAGGTTACCACGTGGGGTTGTTACTAGGAAGAATATAAGGCAGGTTAAATGTAATTGTTACTAGGAAGACAAGACAGATTACAGGATATTGCATGGTAACCTGTAACATATTCTTAATAGTAACAAAAACACGATCCCTGGATTTTAGGGGGGCAGACTTTGGGAAATTGGGGAGATACTTGAAAGAGGCATTAAGGTGAATGGGGCAGGAATCAGGGGTTGAGGAACAGTGGGCAGTATTTAAAATGGAGATTACAAGAGCAACAGAATTATGCATTAAGCAGGTTAGCAAGAGGAAAAGGAAGAGGAGACCATTATGGTTTTCCAAAGAGATAGCAAAGAAAGTGAAAGCCAAAAAGATTGCATTCAGGCAATACAAAAAGACACAGGCAGAAGGGGATAGGGAGAAGTACCAGGAGAAGCAAAGGGAGGCAGGGAGGTCAGTAAGGGAAGCCAAAGCTCAGACAGAAGAACACATTGCAAAATCAGTGGGTAGAGGGGACAAAACCTTTACAGGTACATAAGTGAAAAAAGAAAGGCAAAGGGAGGAATAGTGAGACTAAAGGGGGAGGATGGGGGCCACGTGGAGGATGACAACAGTAAAGCTGACATATTGAACAGGTATTTCTGCTCAGTCTTTACTGAGGAAGAGGAGGGTAATGGGTCTGAAGGGAGTACAAGGGGTGAGAATGGTGCAGGAATAGACACAAGTCCCTTTACACGAGAAAAGGGTCCTGAAGGAACTGGAAGTAATAAGAGTTGATAAAGCAATGGGGTCAGATGGGGTGCACCCCAGAGTCCTTAAAGAACTAAGAGAGGTGGTGGCTGAACCTCTTGCTATCCTGTTTAGCCGATCACTGGAAACAGGGGAGGTACCCAAAGACTGGAGGATAGCAGATGTAGTCCCCTTATACAAAAGTGGGAACAAAGAGGAAGAGGGGAACTACAGACTAGTCAGCCTCACCTCAGTAGTGGGGAAGATCATGGAAGCACTACTGAAGGAGAGACTGGTGGACCATCTGGTTGTCAATGGACTACAGGACCCAAGGCAGCATGGTTTCACCAGGGGGAGGTCATGTCAGACCAACCTCGTTGAATTTTTTGACTGGGTGACTAGGGAGGTGGATCAGGGGAGGGCAGTGGACATGGCCTATCTGGACTTCAGCAAGGCCTTTGACACTGTGCCACGTAGAAGACTATTACACAAACTGGGGAATATGGGTGTGGGCAGGACAGTAGTGTGGTGGGTAGGTAACTGGCTGGGCGGCAGGACACAGAGGGTGGTGGTAAATGGCTGTCACTCCACAGAGGAAAGAGTGACCAGTGGGGTACCACAGGGATCAGTGCTGGGACCAGTCCTATTCAATATCTTCATCAGTGACATTGCACAGGACCTAGAAGGCAGAATTTCACTGTTCGCTGATGACACAAAGCTCTGTAATAGAGTAGACACACCAGAGGGTGTAGACAGAATAAGAAGAGACCTGCAGAAACTTGAAGAATGGTCAGGGGTTTGGCAGTTGAAATTCAATGCAAAGAAGTGCAAGATAATGCATATGGGGCACAAAAACCCTGGCACAATATATCAGTTGGGGGTGAGGATACAGCATGCACCAAGCAGGAAAGAGATCTTGGGGTTATCATCTCTGATGACCTCAAGGTAGGGAAACAGTGTGACAAGGCAGCAGGTAAAGCAAATAGGATGCTGGGATGCATAGGCAGGGGCATCACCAGCAGGAAAAGGGAGGTCATAATTCCAATACACAAGACACTAGTGAGGCCCCACCTGGAGTACAGTGTACAGTTCTGGAGACCTTACCTACGTAAGGACATAGACAGGGTAGAGAAGGTTCAGAGGAGGCCAACAAAGATGGCGCATGGATTGCATCACAAGTCCTATGAGGACAGGTTGAAGGAACTGAACATGTACTCCCTGGAGGAGAGGAGGGAGAGAAGAGATATGATAGAGACATACAAGTACATTACAGGGAGGAACAGGGTGCAGGAATACACTATTTTTAAGCAAAAAGATGTTCCAGGACTAGAGGGCATGGGATGAAGAGTTAGAGGAGGGGACGATTCAGAGGAAGCGTGAGGAAGAATTTCTTCACAGAACGGGTGGTGGACAAGTGAAACACCCTGCCAGAGGAAGTGGTGGGGGCTGAAACAATCACGGGATTTAAGAATGCATGGGATAGACAAAGGAATTCTGGAGGTCAGGCGTAAGGGGCAACAGACTTCTAGGAAAACATAAACTGAACTTACAAGCTCAAATGGGCAGACTGGGTGGGCCATAGGCCCTTATCTGCCGACACTGTCTATGTATCTATATATGTATGCGTGGGGTTGTTACTAGGAAGAATACCAGGCAGGTTACTGCATGGAGTTGTTACTAGGAAGAATATAATGCAGGATAAGATTATTGTTACTAAGAAGAATATGACAGGTTACTACGTGGGGTTGTTACTAGGAAGAATATAAAGCAGGTTACTGCGTGGGGTTGTTACTAGGAAGAATATAAGGTGGGTTACTGCGTGGGGTTGTTACTAGGAAGAATATAAGGCGGGTTACTGCGTGGGGTTGTTACTAGGAAGAATATAAGGCAGGTACACGTTACTGCGTGTGGCTGTTACTAGGAAGAATATCAGGCAGGTTACTGTTGTTACTAGGAAAAATATAAGACCAGTTACTGCGTGGGGTTGTTGCCAGGAAGAATATAAGGCAGGTCACTGCATGGGGTTGTTACTAGAAAGAATATCAGGCAGGTTACAGGTTATTGTTACTAGGAAGAATATAAGACCAGTTACTGCGTGGGGTTGTTACTAGGAAGAATATAAGATCAGTTACTGCATGGTGTTGTTACTAGGAAGAACATCAGGCAGGTTACTGCGAGGGGTTGTTACTAGGAAAAATAAAGCAGGTTACTGTGTGTGGTTGTTACTAGGAAGAATACAAGGCAGGTTACAGGTTACTGCGTGGAGTTGTTACTAGGAAGAATATAAGGCAGGTTACTGCGTGGGGTTGTTACTGGGAAGAATATAAGGCAGGTTGCTGCCTGTGGTTGTTACCAGGAAGAATATAAGACAGATTACTGCTTGGAGTCATTATTAGGAAGCATATAAGGTGGGTTACAGGTTATTGTTATTAGAAAGAATATAAGGTGGGTTACAGGTTATTGTTACTAGGAAGAATACAAGATAGGTTACTGTGTGTGGTTGTTACTAGGAAGAATATAAGGCAGGTTACTTTGTGGGGTTGTTACTAAGAATATAAGGAAGGTTACCCCGTGGGGTTGTTAGTAGGAAGAATATAAGACAGGTTACCGCGTGGGGTTGTTACTAGGAAGAATATCAGGCAGTTTACTGCGAGGGGTTGTTACTAGGAAAAATAAAGCAGATTACTGTGTGTGGTTGTTACTAGGAAGAATATAAGGCAGGTTACCGCATGGGGTTGTTACTAGAAAGAATATAAGGTAGGTTACACGTTACTGCGCGGGGTTGTTACTACGAAGAATATAAGGCAGGTTACTGCGTGGGGTTGTTACTAGGAAGAATATAAGGTGGGTACTGCGTGGGGTTGTTACTAGGAAGAATATTAGGTAGGTTACAGGTCATTACTAGGAAGAATATAAGACAGGTTACTGCTTGGGGTTGTTACTGGGAAGAATATAAGGCAGGTTACAGATTACTGCTTGGGGTTGTTACTAGGAAGAATATAAGGCAGGTTACTGCATGGAGTTGTTACTAAGAAGAATATAAGGTGGGTTACAGGTTACTGTGTGAAGTTGTTGCTAGGTACATTAAAATGCAGATTATATTATTCCCAGGGCTTGTTACTAGGTACGTTATAATACAGGTTATAAATTACCGTGAGGAGCTGTTACTTGGCAGATTATAATGCAGGCTGAAGTTATCCTGCAGGTTTATTACTAGGTAGAGTATAATGCAGGTTACAGATTATTGTGCCAGGTTGTTGCTAAGTAGATTATAATGCAGGACTGTTATTCTGAGGGATTGTTACTAGGTTCATTACAATGCAGGTTACAGGTAACTGTGAGGGGATTGTTACTAGGCAGACTGTAATGTAAACTATAGGTCGCCAAGAGAGTTTTACTGCTAGGCAGAGTATAATTACACTTGTGCACTGGTAGTTCAGGGCCAAAGGTGGCAAACTGCCAACCCTAACCACCGAAGCCCAAGGTGAGAGCTGATGTTGGGACTTGATAAAACTAGAGTTTATTTGTGTTACAAGTCATGCACAGTTCAAACTGCATGCATTCATCGCTTCCATTCACTCCATAGCAAGGGTCCTAGGACCTTGGAGTTTTGCTCGAGACCCCTAGTCAGCGGAGGATACAATGATGCTTTCCAGTCTTTTCAAACCTATTTATTTACTTGTCTAGCCTTGGTTTCCATATAAAGACAGTATCTGCCTAGAATGGAATCTTTCTGCCTCAGACTGTCAACCTGCTCTTCCTGTCTGGTCTGTACTGGCCCCCCAGCCCCGTCCGCTACTCCTCCCCACCCCATCCCCACCACTGTCCTGACCGGCAGGGATCTACTCGAGGTGGGGCATGAGAGTACCAGTGACCATCATTTAGATGGCAGGTGAAACATGGGGTTTTACCCTGTGTGCTTGTTCCACCCACCAACCACATGATGCCAAACAGTGCCAACAGGCCACACTTGTATGCGACGTCCCCCTGCAAAGGAGACAAGCTAACTGGCCCACCACTGGTGTCTCAGCAGCATAATCTGGCACTGACACTCCTCTACTCCCTCCAGGCCATCCGACTGGCTCCCGAGTCTGCTCCCAAAGTTGTGTTTCTGGCATGGAAGCGTAATTCTCTGACCAATGAGCAATCGAGCGGCCCTACCAGACTGGAAGTCCGGTATTAAAAGTTGTGTGCCACCTTTCAAACTCTGCCGGGGGAAGGGGCCCTAGCATACATATTTTTTTAATATCTGTAACCCAACGAGCAATGCTGCCAGTTTTCATTTGCAACAAGTTAATAAACACAAATATACAATATAATACAACACAAATAAAAGCAAGCAATGATACATTAGTTAAAACGGGGGCAAACATTACATTGGAAGACCCACTGTTTTAGGCAAACTTTAAACATGATCACAAATGAACAATTGACAAATTCACTAGGTAACAAATTGTGAAACTGAGGAGCCTTATACAAAGACCTTTCAGTGGAAGATTTCTTAAATAATGGAATGTTGTAAGACCTTCTATTCTGAGATCTTGTCACAAACATATTATGAGTCTTGCTAAACAAGCATGAGACAGGTTCGGGAAGTAGATCAAAACCATCTTTTTGCAACACAGCACCAAGCCATCAACTATATCGATCTTCAAGAGGGAGACAATTGAAGGTCGAGTACAAAATACAATGATGTTTGGATCTAGGGAGGTTCGATATAAACCTACAAATATTACTGTACACAACCCAAACTCTGGGCATAGTACATTCATCAGTCACTTAATAAATTGGTAGCCATAGTCCACCACAAACAGTAGCAGGCTATGGGCAAGCAATTTACGAGAACATTTCTTTACCCTATATAACAAGCCCAACTTTTTTGTTTTGATCAATTATTTTTCCGCCTCTCAGAACTGGCAGGTGGCTCCGTCTCCCTCTCAGAGGGCTTGTCTTTCAGAGCATGGCCACCCCTGATCCAGCTCACTCCAGGCATTCTCTCATGGATTCTCCCCCCCCCATGGTGGGGCCGGAGGGAGGAGTCCCCCAGAGCACACTCTAGTAACCAGGTGAAGCCCGTAACAGGGACACGGCCAGGCCATCATGTAGCTTGACAATTCCATTTTTTTACTATTTCTCCCTGCCCCTCCCCCTTGCGACGTGTGTGTGTGTGGAGGCCCGCGTACACCATGTTTCCACGCTCTTGTGTTTCCCTGTCTCAGACGCTGCCCGCGGGCCCCCACTAGGGGCAGCCAAGGAGCGTGACGATAACCTTCCCTTCCCCAGGAGATGAGCAGTCCATCGGACGCTCCATCCTCTCCGTCCCCTACCCCCGCCGGCAATCCGAGGTCATGCCTGACCCAGGTCGCCGGTGTGGCATCCAGTGCCTCAACCCTCAGCGCCACCAGGCCGGCCGTCAAGCCCAACCTTTGATGGATAGTCCTGATAACATATTTAACGTGTGGCTCAAAGGACAATGTATTGTCAAATTTTACAAATAAATACTTAAAAACAAACCAACCTGGTTCAAAGGGATCACTAGTCAAATCTACAACTGATAATGCAGAATCTCTTTCCGTTTTTGGGCCAGAAAAGAGCATTATTTTGTGTTGTTGATAAGAATTCAATATCATCCAATTAGACTGAAGTAAATACTGAAAAAATTAAAATCATCTGGGACTAAACATACCAGGATACACGATCTACAGGAGGGACAGGGAGGGTAAAAGAGGAGGAGTAGTAGCAGCTCTTTATATAAGAGAAGGAATCAAAGCAACAGAACAAAAGGGTGAACGGGGAGGAGAAGAAGCACTGTGGGTCAATTTGGAGACAGGCAATAGCACCACAATCCGCACAGGGGTTGTATACAGACCTCCGTCTCAGGAGGAGGAAATGGACAAGGAAATGATAGAAAGTATACTTAGAATGGCAGAAAAAGGGGAGATATTGCTGATGGGTGATCTGAATATGCCAGATGTTAACTGGAGTGCAGCTGCAGCAGCCGCTTCTAAGAGTGGGGTTATTCTAGATGCCCTACAGGGGGCATGCCTTAGACAACTAGTATTGGAACCCACTCGAGAGGGAGCAATCTTAGACTTGGTTCTCTCAAATGGAGATGGAGAGAGGATCACAGATGTAGAAGTGGGTAGCCATCTGAGAACTAGCGACCATCGAACAGTATGGTTCACAATAAACACAGCAATAGAGTCAAGCCATACAAAGGCAAAAGTACTGGACTTTAGGAGGGCTGACTTTGCCAAAACGGGTGAGTGCCTAAGGAATGCACTAGCAAACAGGCAGGAAGGAAGGGTGGAAGAACAATGGGGAATAATAAAAACTGCCATCACAGAGGTAACAAGCCTTTGTGTGAAGCAAATAAACAAAAGAAAACGATGTAAGAAACCACTATGGTTCTCAAAGGAGGTGGCAGTGAAGGTTCAAGAGAAAAAGAAAGCATTTAGGAAGTACACGGAATCACAAAATGAGCAGGACAAAGAATTGCATCAGTTAAAGCAAAAGGAAGCTGGGAAGGCAGTCAGAACAGCAAAGGCACAAACCGAAGAAAGGACAGCCAACTCAGTTAAGAAGGGGGATAAACCTTTATAGGTACATCAGGGAGTGAAGGAAGACCAAGGAAGGGATAGTGAGGCTTAATAAAGGGAGGGGTGGGCAGAGGGTGACTGTGAAAAGGCAGAGATACTAAACAAATATTTTTGCTCAGTATTTACAAATGAAGAGGGGGAGGTACCTAAAACAAACAATAGAAACACTCTGGATACAGAAGTTGATACCATCCCATTTACAGAAGAAAGGGTTCTGAAAGAACTCTTAAAACTGAAGGTGGACAAAGCAATGGGGCCTGATGGGATTCATCCCAGAATTCTAAAAGAACTAAGGGTAGAACTAGTGACACCACTGACTACCCTGTTTAACAAATCATGGGAAGATGGGGTGGTACCCGAGGACTGGAGGAGGGCAGAAGCGATTCCCCTTCACAAAAGTGGGAACAGGGCAGAAGCAGGAAACTACAGACCTGTTAGTTTAACCTCAGTGATAGGGAAAATGGTGGAATATCTTCTGAAGGAAAGAAATGTCATGTACCTAGAGACCAGAGGGGCACAGGACCCAAGGCAGCATGGATTCACAGCAGGAAGGTCATGCCAGACGAATCTAATAGATTTTCTTGACTGGGTGACCAAAGTAGTAGATCAGGGAGGGGCTGTGGACATGGCCTACCTAGACTTTAGCAAGGCATTTGACACAGTCCCACACAAAAGATTAATCTACAAGTTAGCCAGCCTGGGAGTGGGTCCCAAGATGATAGCCTGGGTAAAGAATTGGCTGGAGAATAGGACACAGAGAGTAACAGTAAATGGAGTCCACTCTGAAGAAAGGGGTTACTAGTGGGGCACCTTAGGGTTCAGTCAGTGGCGGAGCTAGAGGGGGGGCTGGGGGGCGGTCGCCCCTCCTAGCTGCCCCAGTGTGAATAGTGGTGCCCCGCCACCATCTTTATTCACTGTTTAGTGCCAATTGTGGAGCCCGAGATTGACTGAATGGACCCCCTGGCTCCCAAATGCTCCCAAACCTGGCTCCGCCACTGGGTTCAGTATTAGGAACGGTCCTCTTCAATGTCTTTATAAGCGACATTGCAGAGGGACTGGAAGGAAAAGTATGTCTCTTTGCATATGACACAAAGATCTGCAACAGAGTTGATGCAAAAGGTGGGGTGGAAAGGATGAGAAGGGACTTGGCAAGGTTAGAGGAATGGTCAGATGTATGGCAGCTTAGATTCAATGCTAAGAAGTGCAAGGTAATGCACCCGGAAACAAAACCCAGGGAAGAGTACACAATGGGGGTGAGATACTAACAACAACAGAAATGGAAAGGACCTGGGGGTAATCATATCAGATGACCTAAAGGTGGGCAAGCAGTGTGACAGGGCAAGGAGGGCTGGGGGATACTGGGATGCATAGGGAGAGCATCACCAGTAGAAAACAGGAAGTTGTTATCCCTCTGTACAGACAGCTGGTGAGACCTCATCTGGAGTACTGCATGCAGTTCTGGAGACCCAATCTCTGCAAAGACATAGACAGGATGGAAGCTGTCCAGAGGAGGGCAACTAAAATGGTGCAGGGTCTGCACCAGAAGACATATGAAGAGAGACTTAAGGTGCTTAATATGTATAGCCTCAAGGAAAGGAGGGAGAGGGGGGACATGATAGAAACTTTCAAGTACCTCAAGGGAATCAACAAAGTCCAACAGGGTAGCATCTTTCAAAAAAAGAGGAGTGCAAGAACAAGGGGGCACAATTTAAAGATGGGGGGCAGCTCAGAGGTAATGTAAGGAAGTATTTTTCCACAGAGAGGGTTGTGGATGCATGGAATGGCCTTCCGGAGGAGGCTGTGGAGTCAAAAACAGTGGTGGAATTCAAGCATGCATGGGACAGTTATAAGGCAATTCTAGGGGGTCGGGGTAGGAAGAAGTAGGCTTCTGGTTAACTAGGATCTGCAGCTTATCCATTAGGTATGGAAATGGGCAGACTGGGTGGGCCAAGCGGTCCTTGTCTGCCATCAAATTCTATGTTTCTATATTGAACTTAGCCAACAGTTACCCTAACATTCTGATCAGAGTTAAAAATGACTTCATCTGCATACGATAAAACTTCAGATGATTTACAGATTTTTGGAAAAGAGTTAAAAAAAATAAAGAAAAAAAGGAAGGGTCCCACAACTGAGACCTGGGGAACCCCAAACTTGACTGGAAGAGTCTCTGAAAGACAACCAGATATGGACACTTTGTGACATCTCCCTGACAAATAGTTTGATAACAGTTTGTGACATTTTCTGAAAAATGACAATCCAATAAAGACTTTACCAATAAGTCATACTCAACCAGATCGAAAGCCTCAGTGAAGTCCACAAAAGTAGCTGCGGCATGGTGCCCCCATCAATGGCACCAGCAAACACACTGCCAGTAAACCTCACCAAGGCTGTCTCACTGCTATATGAAGCACAAAACCCATGCTGAGCATTTTAAACTCTCCTTTCTAAAATCTTAGAGAGGGGCAACAATAATAAAAATGGGACAATTAAAAATAACATTCTTGGGGGGGCGTGCTGTGGAGCAGCAAGATGGCAGCAGCTCTTTAACACAGCTCCATCATAGCTAAACAACAGAATGGGACAACTCGAGAAGCACATAAAGAAATCTTCCAAAAACCTACTGAGGCTTTGTCAGAAGTTCTCTGGTACAGAATGGGACTGAAAAAGGATTTGAAGAAAGTGATGCACAGTTAAGATCCCTTCTTGTCTCCTGCAAGCTCTGCTTTGGGTTCCAGGCCTACCATGGGTGGAATGCCTGCATCTGAGCTCCCGACCACTCCGATTCTAGTGATGCTCTCTAAAATGCAATCAAATGGGGAAAAGACTAATAAGAGACTCGCAGCAGCAGAGCTGAAACTAACTGACAACGATCGCCTTATTCAAGATAATGCAGCAGCGATTAAAAACATCTAGCAGTCACAAGATCGACAAGCTGACTGTAATGCTGCTTATGCAAAGGACTTTTCTTTTGTAAAGTCAAAACTGGAGAACACTGAAAATATACAAAGGCAGGCAAACGTACGCATAGTTGGTTTTCCTCTTCGGTATGCTGGAGCGACGGAGATTCTGCCAGCAGTTACTAGAATGATCTTTGAGATCTGCAACTTTTGCCTAGGGATTCGGGACTTAAAATTGTACGGGTTTTTGCAATATCTCAGCGATCCAAACAACATAATGATGCGCCAGCAAAGACCACTCACGGCGAATGCCACACTGTGGCAGCGGAGGCCTGGATCTCACTACTGCAAGCGGCTAAAGCAAGAGGAGAGATTGTGTGGGAAGACAACTGCCTAGGCTTCTTCACAGACCTAGAAGCTCACACGCAGGCACGGAAAAAGAAACTCCAGGCAATCACACAAGAGCCATGGAATAGAAGCCAGTTTAAACTATCCTGCAAGACTGCAGATCAGGCATGAAATCGAAAACCTGCATTTTCCTGGATCCTATAGCTGCAGCCCAATTTACTGAAAAAATCTTGGGAAAACAAAACACACCGGATGATGCATCTGATGAAGAAGGGTGAAGTCTTGTACTGATTTCAGAGAACATAATCTACTTTCATCTCAGAATTGGGGCTGTATTCTCTTATGGTCTCGCTTTATGGCCTTAGAACATTTTGCCTTATACTACTCCGGTTGACTGAATCCATACTTGCTACTGTTTCTATGTTATAAAGTTCAATTAGGATGTTCCTATCTCATAAAGGTCGGCTGTTTTTATAAGAATAATGGTTCTGGTTAGCTTAACAGTATTGCTGCTCCTTTAATACGATCTGCTGTTTGATACCTTTTTGACTAGCACTGTAATTGAAACTATATGGTGAGTAAGGTCACCACTCAGTTTGTGGACTATCAATCAATCAAAATCAAAATTTATTTGTAGAGCGCTTTTCAATATATCAAAGCGCTAATACATATCAAAAATAAAACATCAACTATAATAAATAATGACATAAAACAGTAAAAACGATCATACGCTTATCCAAATGCTAGTGCAAATAAGTGGCTTTTCAGAGACCTCTTAAATGATTCCACGGACAGGCCACTCTCTAATCAGACGAGGTAGAGAATTCCACAGGGTTAAGGCCATAAAAGAAAAAGCCCTGGCCCCGCATGATTGAAGACGAACTCTGGGAATCTCCAGCAATCCCTCGCCAGTGGAGCAGAGTGGGCGGTAAGGACAAAGGAGATCTTGCAGGTAGCCCGGTCCCTGACCGTGTAGGATCTTATAGGTCAGCAACACGACCTTGAAGGTGATTCTCCACCGCACTAGCAGCCAGTGCAGTTCGCGCAGCACAGGTGTGATATAACTACATTCTGTTTTATATCTAATTTTTTTCTGTGCCCTTAGGACAGGTTGCCTTGCTGTGTCATATTACTAATGGTTCGTAACTCAACTTAACTGAGCCCAGGCTCTCGTGTTAAATTCTGTTTCACAAGTGGTTATGTCTTTCAGCCCTCCACACTACTCAAGTTCTGCGAGAGGGCCACTATCCTGGCTACACTGATTTGTGGAGAGAGTGACATAGCCCTACAGGGTAATTAGTTCATAATATTCTCCTGATGGTTAATACTCAGCATCCCTCAACAGTGCTTGAAGATTTAATATGGTTGGAAATATAGTGTACAATACTGAATCTGAACATGTGCTGCTGGTGTCTGCGTACCTCACCTTTTGTCTTTTTATATGTACAGCCTACTGTGACATTATAAATTTTTTTATAAATAACATTTACCAAAAAAAAAAAAACATTCTTATTAGCAGACTTGTGAATGGGTTTGATTATTACAGTTTTCCATTTCTTTGGAAATATGCCCTGACAAAGTGAATAATTAAAAATAAAAGCTGCTAACCTAGCCAGTTGAGAAATTGACAATTTAAAAATTCTATAATCCAACTCATCTACACCTATAGTGGGATGAGGGGCGTATTTCATAGCATAATCAAAACTAAATTATGAGAAACAATAAAAACTAGTTACGTCTTAACCACATCTTCAATGCCAGGGGTATTACAAGGGCATTACATTTTGCCCTATAGATTTCAAGGTTTCGGAAGTAATTATTAAAAGCCTCGGCAACCTTCATAAAGTCAGTAACTGGGCTTGAATCACCCTGAAGGAAAAATAATTCAGTATGATATTCCCTACCTAGCAAAGAGTTTAACGTTCGCCATCAGCGTATTAGATAGCTGGTATAGTGTAGCAAAATGCCACTAAAAACAGGTGGTAATATAATAATTTCTAAAACTGCATAGCAGTAGACTGCCAACCATATTTCTGACTGAGTCCTAAGCACAGGAGACTACATGAATAAAACCACATTTTATATTTAATTTTGCTAATCAATCTGTGCCATGTGCTATGCATTTTCACAGCTAATTAGCACCTTTCCACATGAAACTGCTAATCATTTTTTTCTGCTTATTAAATATCC
This sequence comes from Neoceratodus forsteri, assembly GCA_016271365.2. Lineage (NCBI taxonomy): Eukaryota > Metazoa > Chordata > Ceratodontiformes > Ceratodontidae > Neoceratodus > Neoceratodus forsteri. The sequence continues at coordinate 123,484,655 of JADMNL010000030.1, read as the reverse complement.
TGCCCATGTGTTTCTGGTGTCACCCAAATCACTAAGTTGTTTAGATATGAAACAGCTAATTTTAGCAGATCTCACTGCAGAGACCTGCACTTCTTTCTCATCTGCCTATATACTTGCTGGATCACAGGAGGCGCTATACTTTCATTTTTTTATCTCTTAAAATTTCGTAACTTTTAAACAATCAGGGGTACCCACTTTTTTCGGGTCTTCTTCTCATCTTCCTTTTGGGAATGACCCTTTCACAGATCTGGTGAAAAAGATGACAAAACCTGTCTGGGGCAGTATCTGTATATGATATTGTTTCTAAAAAAGGTCCAGCCAGCCATTTCAAAAGTGTTTTTTTCTCAGGACTTCGATATTTAAGGCCTTAAAGAGTCCTAAAACAGATAAATACGGGGTGGAGGTGGGGTCTCTACTCCTTTTGGCTGTTCATTTACAATAGGACAGGGATCAATAAATGAATCAGATAGTAACCACCTTAGATGGATGGGTGACTACTATCCAATCTAGTGCTGTTCCAGTGCCAGTCTTATGATTATACCGGTTTACTTCCATAACCAACTGCTGCACCCCGAGCCCTGCAAACAAATCTCTGGCTACTAACGCAGAATCAAGACTCCAATTAACATTAAAATCACCAACCAAAATCCATTCACAATTAGATGGAATATTACGTTTGAAAGCAGAAATGAGGTCAAACACAAATTCCCTCTGTCCAGGGGGAATGTAGATGGAACCAATTAGTAAATTTTTTTTAACCCAGAGTTATATCCACAGTGGTAAGATTACAAACACTGTGCTTAACAGAGGGGGTATACCTCTTGGGTCTGCAGATTGGTTACAACATAAATAAACACTGCACCCCCCCACCCCAACATCCTGACCCCATCCTGTCTAAATATAGAGTAACCTTCTAAAACTTCCAAAAGCAGATCCCCCAGAAGCTCTGCATCAAATAGAATGTAAACCCTTACCGGTGTGTTAGCACACTCTCCAAGTAGGATGGCAGCTGGGAGCCATACCCTAGACTTGGAGGTGCTGAATCTGGTGAAGTGACAGAGGGCCCTATCCAAAAGGTTGTGCGTGGCAGGTAGGCAGTATTAAAGCGTGTCTGTGTGCATGCATGCACAAGTGCATAAACGTGAAAAGGATTACAATGAGCTGTGACTGCAGAACTGAGCCCAAGTGGCAACCAATTCTACAGAAAAAAGTGCTCCATGTTTCTTCCAGACACGCAACTCGCACGCCACAGTCTACCAGCCCCTCCTTAATGGGAACAGAATCGTCAGGGTGCTCCAAAGGAAGGAGAGTGGGGCAACAAGAGGTCATGGGTGTAAGCTGGAAAGGGGCAGGCTCAGAGGGAAGAGGAGATGTTATTTCACTGAAAGGGTGGTGAAGCCATGGAATGCACTGCCCAGGGAGCTGGTAGAGGCGGAACCCGTGGACGGGTTTAAGAGGGGATGGGACAGGTACAAGGGGAGGTAAATCTGACCAGGCCCAATACAGGTGGAACATCTGGCACTGGGGACAGTATAACCCAAGGGGGGGACACCAAAATTGGCCCTCAGTGCAGGTGCTGAAAATCGAGCAGACTCGAGAGACCGTTAGGCCTATTCTGCTGGCATTTTAGTATGTTAGCATGTATGTTAGAATCAAAGCCATGTCAATTAACACCTCACTGTATGGATGAAGCACGCAGATCTACAATCGAATTGGGACACATATTAAGTCAAGGAGTTATAAAGTGGGCCGAAGTAACTTCCCCATTCCCCCTCCGAGGATTCCCAGCTGCCAGATTCTGACCAGCAATCCCATAGAGGATGTAGGGCACCCCATGCTTAGACCCCCCCAGCAATGCATTTATTTGGGGGTTTGGTTCCAATTTGCACTGTAAAATCTTGAAGGCATTTAGCAGATTCCGCCAACCTAACTAGAGAAAATATGCACACATCCTGAAAAAACACGAGAATGGTGTAAAACGTCGCTGGTTTGTGTAAGGTGGTCTATTTTGCTATCGTTGCTGCTTGGATTTTTAACACTGGATATGCAATAAAACTATGCTTTGGGAACACCACAGTATTCTTCATGGTAATATCCTGTGTGTGCTGCCCGATTCCTATTACGTAACTTTTTATTATTTTTTTCTTTTACAATACAGACAGTTCCCAGCTATCAGCAGACTGAACTCAAATGTCACCCACCAGCACTCAAATAAGTACCATCACCACTGCTGAACCAACACTGCTGTGTACAGAAAGGAGAAGGATTTGGTTTACAAACTTTCTTGGCCTCTTTAATCCATTTCAGATATGTGCCACTATAAGAATAAGGTTTCTGTGACAGTCCTCAAGGGGTTCTGATAATTCAGGCTTTGGAAACCTACATTACGTTACACAGCAGCGCCTAGAGATCATGATTTTAGACAGTATTTTAGCTCATGTTTTGGAGTCTTAACTAATGCAGACCACCAGGTCTCAACCTCCCCACACCTGGTAGTAAATCAGGGTCGAGCAGTTCGGATTCACCAAAGTAACAATTAAGATTAGTACTTCACATATAGGTGCCTTACCTCTACGAAAAGCTTTCGATCCATATGGCACCTATTAGTTCAGATGTACGAGGACTTGTAAAATTGCCAGCACCGGGTCCACAGGACTTCCCGGTCTGAAGAGCTGCCCACGCTCCGCCTCCGCACACTGCAAAGTTATGAAGAGATCCTAGGGAGAGTGCTGGGATGTGCTCCATTATAGTCTAAGGGAGACAGCCTTCTGATAATTTTTCTATATGTACTGGTCAGTTGGTGATGAATCAAGGACACTGGTCGACGAACAAGGACCTTGTTAAGGCACCTATATATGAAGTGCATACCCTGACAAATCTCTTTACCCTTGTCTTGTCCCCCCCCCCTTCACTGGCAAAGCCTTAATGCCAGCTTCCATGGCCCCATCACCCAGTTTGTCACGGGCCTACCTTCCAGCTCTGTCCTCCACTTGTCACACCCTCTTGGCAGGGGGTGTTGGGTTAGGCCTCGTGCCGCATGGATCAGGCTCCAGATTGGACGAGAGCCACATCACCAGTGCACGACCTGTAGGAAGCCAGTATTCATCCTGCCTTGCCAGGGCCTTCTGCTTTTCCAGTCCTGTCCCTCAGGACACAGGCGGCATGGGTGCACATGCGCGCGGCACACACACACACACACACACACACAGCCATGCTTAGTGTGGCACCAGCTTGGTCCCTCCCCACGCCATTCCAACTGCACTGCCACCTGTGGTCACCCACGTGGCACTAGAGCAGTGACACTGGCAGCACTCCCTTCCCAAAGGAGAAAGCATCCCCTGGGATACTCACTCCTCCTCCTCCTGGACGGTCCCCGACGACCCAGGCTCATTTTTGAACCCAGGTCGCCAGCGTCACGAGTGGTACCACAACAACTGCGCCAATGGGGCGGTTAAATTAACCTTGTCGCAAGACTCAACAACATCTACATCTTAATGGTAGCATCCTACATGGACGAGTATTGAATCACTCAATATGAGCGACTCAATAATACCACTCCCATGCAGAGCGAGTGCGGAAAAAGGGCTCTGAATTAGTATAGAGAGTGTAGCACTGAGGGATACGCACTACACTCGCGAGACAGAGGATAAAAGGAATTAATTGGCCAAGCCCTGCCGAGCTGGCTGTGTGGTGTAGTGGCTTGAGCCACTGCTCCTGGAGCCGGTGGTGCTGGGTTCAGATCCCAGTGCAGGCAATTCTTTTGCTTCCAGGGGGAGTTTCTATTTTTTCTAAGTCCACTCCCCCAGGAGTTGAGAATCCTTATTTTGGGAGGTACAGGGGGCTTGCCCCTCCACATAATAAAAAGTACTGAATATTTTAGAAGACCGTCGCTGTTTATGGTGGTCTCTCTAACATGAAGTCGCCCTTTTGTTGCACGTGATTCTTTCGTCGCTCTAATGAGCGGCGCGATAAGGGACTTGCCCTTATCACATAAAACCCATCTTAACTAATCAATGTGTCTCATAAATAGTCAACTTAGGATCCACACCCAGTCAACCTCCTAACCAGCCACTACAGGAACTCAGATCTGCAACCCAGAGATGACAAGTGAACCTCTTTAAGGGACAGGTGTCAACACCAAGCTTACAGATTTTATGCATAAACATATTTCATGCACAGGCAGGTGTACATAGAAACACAGACGGCAGATAAGGACCACTTGGCCCACCTAGTCTGCCCATTTCCCTACCTACAGGATAAGCTGCAGATCCTGGTTAACCTGAGTAACAGGACGTTTCATGCACAGGCAGGTGTACTGCCTGTGTGATGGGTTGTTTTATATACGGTTAGCTGTACCACCTGGATGACAGGTGGTTTCATGTACTGGCAGGTGTACATCCTGGGTGACAAGATGTGTGCACAGACAGATGTACACACTGTGTAATGGAATGCATGCATGGACTGGTGTACCGTCTGGGTAATGTGACATTTCACGCACAGGCAAGTGTACTGCCTAGAGACAGGATGCATGTACAGGCTGGTGTACCACCTGGGTGATGGGATGTTTCATACAGGGGCAGGTGTACTGCCTGGGTGATGGATGTTTCATGCAAGGCAGGTGTACTACCTGGTGGATGGAATGTTTCATAAACGGGTATGTGCACCACCTGGGTGATGGGATGTTTCATGCACAGGAAGAAGTACCGCCTGCGTGACTGGATGTTTCACACGGGAGCTTGTGTACCATCTGGGTAACGGACTGCAAACAGTATGCCATCAGATAGAATACTTAGGCACGTGGTGAAAAGAACAAAGTCGCACTATGTCTGGAACTAATAAAACCTTGCCCAAACCAGCTATTAGTCACATACTGTGAAATAAATCCAGCACACTCCGCTATGCCTCCAAACCCTTCTTCAAGTGAGACAACTACTCCAGAAAAGTCAGACAGACTGGGAACAACCTAATTCCTCTTTCCAACCCGCACACCTACTTACTGCAACTGAATGATCAACCCACCAGAGAGTGAGGACATGTTGTAGCACTTTTTAGGACTAGCAGGGTTTGCACCAAAGCTGGGGGATGGGGGGGGCCTGCCAATACTGCCATGCACTGGGAAGGAAGGCAAAAAGAGGCTGAAACATGTCACAGGTCTGGAATTGGAGAGGGTTTTGTTTTTTGCTCATATTTCTCTTCGCTAGCTGCCAGGTCCTCCTACCTGCCCAAACCCTTCCACCGGCCACAGGAGTCCTCCAATATTCCAAACCGCCACCAGTCTCCGCTCGACAGCCTCTCTGGAAACCTCGACCTTAACCCACAGCTTGTCCCCTACAAGTGGGACCGCTGGTTCCACAAGCTGGAAGGAGGATACTTTACTTGATGATTTGGGAGAGTCGGCAAAGTGCGGAAGGAGACAGAAATCGGAGTGTGGCATGGGGGGGGCAGGGCAGCTCCATCTGCCTGGTGCTACTGGGGTATTTTTCCCTCCCTAAGTTTCTCCCCGTGGCACAGTCCCAAGAAGTGACCCTGCAGAGCTCCTGTCAGGGCCATTGGAACTCTCCTGCTGGCCCTACTCTGGGCGTGGGACACCTGTGTGTCACTCACCCGTTAAGCGGTTTCATGCCTATGTAAGGCCACTCCAGAGGGACCACTTGTTCCTACATGACACGCCCTCCCTTTGGACCACCACTGGACAGTCGTGCAGCGGAAGGAGGCACCCACCCTCCTTGAGGCAGGAGATATCCAGACAGACGCCAGACCCCACCTCAAAGGTTGGCACCAGATGTCCTAGACTTTGGGAGCAAATACGGATCTGCATGGCAAATGGTAGTGCTGGTCTGCCAGGGGAAGATTGTTTTTTAACCATGCACTTCAATAAGGGCCTTAAAAGTAAGTCCATTTATGGCAGATGTGAATTTCGCTACAAGACATAACTGGAATTGCCTGTAGTTCCCAGCATGCCACACGAACGATTTCAATGTAGAGAGCATCAGTGGGAACACACAATCACAACTACACTGATGTGACAACTGTGACAGGATAAGGGAGTATGCAGTAATGCTGCAACAACCAAGGTGGGATAAGGGAGCGTGTAGCAATGTTGCAACAACCACAGCAGGGTAAAGGAGCGTGCAGTGGTGCTGCAACCAGAAAGCACCACTGTGCACGCAGTACTGAAGAGTCACATCATATGGGGAGTGAGGCTAAAACTGCACTGCAGTAGCCTTAATGGATAAGAGAGCAAACGCTGCCTATGGGGATGGAATTTTAAGTGGTCTGCCATCTATGCTTTTATAGCCTAAACATACAGTTTCCCTCTCTCTCTCTCTCTGCCCCCCCCCCCACCATTTCCTCAGGAGAAACAAAGCTTTTCATTCCCAACAATAGTCTCTGCCTGTAGCAGCAGAGATGTGAGAGAAGGGAAACAAAGATGTCTCAAATGCATATCCACTCACTTCATGGGGGGGGGGGGCAGAGCATGAAGACTCAAGCAACACAAACTTTTTGAAACTACGGCAGGTTACTTTTGACGGACACTCTCAACCATAACCCTCATCTCAAAGTCAGCCAATAGCTGCCCACCTCAGATCCCCGGAGCCACAATGGACTCCCACAGCAATGAACACATGGTGGTCCCACACACAAATGGACTCGGACCCGGACTCATGCACAGGCAGATCTCCACACTCTCAACTGACAGTGATGCCATAGAGCACCAAGCAAGGAGTCCCATGGCTGCACCACCTCTCGGTAAATGCAACCGACAAGAGGAATCTCTGGAAAGGAAACAGCAGGCTGGCTAAGTAGCATTTTACACCGCCTGGGAAAGCAGAGTTCAAGTGCCCGGGGGGGGGGGGATAAGTTCCAGGACCCTTGAAGACAACAGAAAGGTGGGCTGCATTTGCCTTGAATCTTTAGTCAGGATTTTTAAAAAAGGAATTTGACTCTGCACAAATGTTTTCGAAGCTGGCACCTACCTGCATGTTTTTTAATTTTTTTTAAGAAGGGCCGGCATAGCCAGCCCTTTTGCACAGCGGTAGAGCTACTGCTAATGCCCAGGGGTCAGGAACAAGACTGGGAAGTCGGGCCAGGCAGAGGGGGACTGCAATTGCGTCATGTTATTTCTTTCTCACTACAAGTTGTGAAACAAAAAAACAACAAAAATGTAAAACTTATTTTATATCCTCATCTACCCTGTTTAAGTTCAGGGTTAGAATCAACTGCCGAATAATAAGCCGCACTGTAACCAATTCTAACCATGCATATAAACAGCTCTATCGACGACACTGGGATCGATCTTGGGATCAATCCAAGTGCACCAACTACATGGGCATCAGCTGTGTTTGTACTTGCAGGCACGATCACGCTGGAGTCGACCCCACGTTCATGCACAGTTGTCATGTACCCAGTTTACATGCAGAAGTAAAATCAATTACACATGAATCAGTTACTTTGTAATCAAATTTTACCCTGCATGTGTTTTAAACATGTTCAGGTCTCAGTGGATCGACTGCTGCCCTGCATGTAACCCCGAACTTAAGACTCAATTATCTGGAATCGAAGACGAGGTAACCGATCCCCTATGCATGTAAACATAGTAACAAAGCCTACCCTGCTGTCCCTGGATTTACTCTCATCACACCCCGATGTTGTTTCCAATGTATCCTTGTCCTTTCTCACATGTGGGCTCCAGAGCGGCACACAATAACTTAGGTGTGGTTGAACCATGGCCTGTTCTATGGCATATTACCTCCCCCCGTGACTGAAGCCCTACCCGATGCATCCCAACTACCAGTCTGCCTTCCCATACAACTTTCTGCACTGAAAAGTTTTTTAAGACATCTTTCTTCATGTTGCTAATTCCGTCCCCATTATCGACACTCCTAGAGTTTTGTGTCATCTGCAAACAGACCCATGTATCCCCTGTGTTGAGTACAGCCTTTATATGGTTATGCTCGATCCAGAATTTGTTCTGTAAAAACAATACAAGAAACTAAGAACTAATCATTAGGGATGGGAGGTTGGCATTAAGGACCTTAATTATTCATTTCTACTTCACCCTCATTATGTAGCTTCTGGGATACATTACCACCACACTAAATGAATGTGCTAACGGATATTGACCTTCTGTAAAAACTATGTGATATCTTACCATATAAAGATGACAGGAATCTTTATATTCTCTACTGAAAGGATCAATGCTCGACTCTGAGCAAGTCACTTGACCTCTCAGTAAGTCAGTTATAACAGCTTTACAAATCAGTAATGTCCGTGCGGATGCTCTCCTACATGAGAGAGGGTTCAGCCTGCAGCGATCTTTGAGCGGCTCCTGGTGGACGGCCGGTGGAGGCACACTTGGCAGCGTGGTGGACCACACACCACCATGCGTCCTTCCCAGGATGCCACAAGCATGCAACCTCATGTGGTAGGGGGAGGGACAAAGGGAGAAAACGGGAAAACGGCCCATCCTGGGATGCCAGATGACAAACTGTAAAACCACAGCCACCAAGAGAGGCAGGGCTTGCAGATCGAGAGGTACCCTATCATGTCACTAACTACTGCAGTACAGAATCAGACAGGACAGCCCACAGGTCTTTTCCTGCCCGTTAATTTCTAGGTCACTTCTTTTTCTTATTAATTTTAAACACTTCATACAAATGCTGCCGAGAACGTGGGCACAGCCAGTACTTGGCAAAAGAAATTGTTCTCTAATACCTGAATACGACACTTGATGACTAAATGAACATGTCAATAAAATGCTTGTCCAGGGCTTTCATAAAAATATGCTTTAAAAATATAAACTTCCTAACAGTCATATAGCTTTTTTTTTTTTTTTTTTTTAAAACAAACGTTTACTTCTTTGTATTACTGTAAAAAAAATGAAAATAAACATAATACTGAGGAAAAAAAAATCTAAACTTCCTGCTAATCTTGGGACTATTTTTTATAACTTTTTTTTGTAAATCCAGCCTTTTTCCCCCTTTTATCCTCTGTTTGAGATCAGACCGGTTACCTTCCAGCTCCAGTCCTCTACCAGCCCCTAGTACCACCCCTTTTCAATGGCAGGTCAGGGAACAGTCAAGCCACGCCCCCCACCCAAGCTGAGGTGGTATTTTTCTTGCTGTTGCTCACATGCCAAGCCCCGTTCAACCCCCCAGGTGCCACGCCGTTCCTGAGGGGGACAAGCTCACTGAGAGTGGCCGCTGCTGTGCCTCCTATCCCTGGAAGAACACCATGCCAAGTGGCAATGCTCTGCCCACCATGAACACCCAGCTGCAGGGACTCGAGCTTGCCCCTCCAAACCTATGTCCCCTATACAGGAGCGCGAGGCCCACCCCATGGCCACTCTGGGAACTATTCTGATAAACTACAGTTACTGAGTACTCTCACATCATTTCGTTTTGCATACAGCCGGAGTAGGAGATGTTTAAAGCTAGGCAGCCAGTAGCGCTAAGCCTGCTCTGCCAGTGATCCAAGGTCAGGAACAGATGCAGGTCACTCAGGGGCAGGCCAAGGGAAGGGACACTGGAAGTCCTGAAGACAGCTTTGCACCCTTTGGTGGTGTGGTGGGGAAGGGGGACTCTGCCTCCTACTACTTGATTGTCACCTGGTGGAGAACACGTGGCAGCACCTGGATGGAGAATGAAGCAGCCCACAGACACCAGGCATGCATGTATGTCACTGCACACCAGAATCCTTGGGGAAGGAAACCAGAAGCCCAAGGGAAAAGCTCTAGTATGCCATTATGCCGGCACCCCCACCTAGGCAAGTGGGGAACAACCAGCAAGTCCATGAGAAGGCTGATGACAGGGCTCGGGGTGTCATCGGACAAGTCTGAGGGAGGCAGTAAGAAAAAAAAATTTGGTTTAAAAAAAGAAAGCTAGACATCTGTTCGCTACCTATAATGCCAGACAAGAGGCTCACACAGCACCATACACTTCTGCTAGGTCTGTGCCAATGCCTCAGCAAACATTTCAGCCCTGAATAGAAAATTACACAATCAGGAAGCTGTCTTTACCCAGAGTTGGATACCGATGGCTTCCATCTTCCCGGGTCGCTCCTGAAAAAGGGACCTTAGGTCTCAGTGGGCTTACCCGATTACCAAAATCTAAATAAATAAATATACTTGGTATTGTACCACACAATTTCTTGAAAAGTATCTGTATGTATCTAATGTCCTCCATCTGCCTGAATAAAATTGAGTTTAAAAAAAGAAAATTACACAATGTCCCTGTGGATCAGATATGTTGTGTCAATCTTTCCCAAGGGGAGAGAAAAAGAATCAGTATTCTCCACTGTGGTCTGGCAGGGGTGACATGGGAGACCCACATTTTAAAGGATGAATTTTCACTCCAGGGTTAACAGGACTCAGATCATTCTGGCATTTAAATGTGCATCACTCCTCATCCACCACTTCAATCTTCATTAGCATAGATGGGGGCTAGTTACAACGTGTAGCCCACACATTCGGGGAATTTTCAAGGCCAGTGATTTCCAAAACAGCTGTGGCATTTAACATTACCAGACACTGTGCTTACAGGTACTTGAGGATCAGTTGTATCTATCACATAGTGAAGAGACAGTATAGCTGTTCTTACTCACCATTAAGATGTCACGGTATTAAGATTTCATGGTATACCGCGGTATCAGAAGTCACGGTATTGATACTGTGGCCAATTTCTGATACCATGATTACTATGGTTTACGGTATACCACTGTTTTTAGGCCTTTCAACTAATTTTGGCTGGTGTTTTTAGAACTGTCCCCTCTGTGTCAACTCTGCCAGACACAAGGGTCCGGGGAGTCATCTTCTGTATAAAGGAAAACTGTTTAACCAGGAGAGGCACACTAAGCTGAAGCTCGTTTTCAGGTGTGACCTGGGAGCACAAGGAAGTTAAGTGACTTCCTCAGGATCACACAGTATGCAAGTGAGGGCTGTGGAATTCAAACCCAAGTTTCCAGGTTTGCAGCTTAGTGCCCTAAACCACAGCACTACTGCCTTCAAAAATAACTACTTCCTTGATACACTGCAGTATTCACAACTGTGGTAGTACGTGTCACGGTTATCATACTATCAAAATTTGATACCATGACATCCCTACTCACCATGCTTTGTGGGGGAGATAATCTGTGAAGAAACAGACACTGGGACTTTTTAAACTTGTTGCTGGGGTCCCTATGTGACCCAGAGTTAGCATCACGTGCTACAATGCAGGCAATCAGGTTCACCATCCCGGACTTGGGTCCCCGCACTCCAGGAGCCCCACTGCTCCCTGACGCAGTGCATGCTGCTCTGCGTGGCTGCAGGATGGGGAGAGCATTTTTCCCACCTCCATGGCAACCCCAAAACAGGGCCTAAAACAGAGGAACGAATTACACACTGCTACTTCTAGCCACAGGACTAAAGAAAGTGTTAGACATACACTCAAGGAGGGTAAGAGATGCCTCGTACGTGTGGGCATCAGTGCCAAAGAAGCCAGACTAGGATTAGGGGAGAAAATGGCTCTTGGCCACACACACACACACACACACACACACACACGCACACACACTAATTCCTTTTCAACCTGCCTCTATCAAGTTTCCTCAAAAGCTGGGTTAATAGCCTTGCTGTGGTGTCAAACCACAGAGAGCCTTGGGCACGAATGGGGCTGCAGCTAAGGGCAGAGGCAGTGGGGCTGGCAAGTAGAGTTACTACAGTGACCCTATGTGACCCCAAGAGTACAAGTCCAGCTCTCTGCTGGGATGGTCAGACCCAAAAGCTGCTCCCCACAATGCCTTCACTGTGTAAGCTGACTAATAAAGACCATCTTCCTTCACATGATGATGTCTTACACCTGTGTTAAGACCAAGTTCTGGAAGTGCCTGTTGGATAAGGCCACCTGTTCAAGGGTGTAAAGTGCCAACTGCGTTTTGGGAAGGGGGGGTGCTGTCAGTTTTGGCACATAATTGTAAAGTTGCAGGAATTCAAGAAAGTGCTGTGTGGACATCTCTCAAGTCTCATCCTGAAAAGTTAACCTATCCTGGACAAGCAATCCCCCATCAAGCACTGTACCCCTTTAGTCACATCTCCAAACCAGCACCCCTCAAGCCTACCAGAAAAAAAAAAAATACAGGTTAACAACTAGTGGGGGTAGAAAGTATCAATAGATGATTGCCTGCATCCACTTCCAGGCCTGTACAGCATATTCAGCCAGTGGATTCTTCTGAAGAAGGGCTCTGTATGCCCGCTGGTTGATTAGTCCCAGGTACACTTTGGACGGCGAAGAGGTTCTCCCTCTGTGTTTAGACAAGCTGCCTTCCCATACGGACTACCAATCTGTGATAACCAAAACATGATGGCAACTAAGTAACAGTTCTCCTTATCCATGAATTTCAGACTCCTTTTCCAGGGCTAGAAATGTGTTAAGTGGTGTTCCACATGGAATACCATTTCCCAAGATTTGGTATTTATTTATTGAAAATGTTTCACCAGGAGAGGCACACTGAGCAAAACAATGCTCGTCTCACGGTGCGACCGGAGGGGGTTACACGGGAGGAGAATGCATAATACAAACAATGTGATGCAGTTAGATGCAGTATTCTGTCTTGAAAACTGGTATACAACCCCCTTTTTTGTATACTGCTATTAAGATGGCAGAACGATGACATACGTCATTGTTTCAGTAATAGAAGACAAAGTACAACTAAAATTGTTAATCATAGCATTTCTTTTTTTTGGTTACTCAACTGAGATAGCTCTTTCTTCTGTGCATGCCATGTGTCCCCAACATTAATGTCCAGACTCCAGATACATGATTTGTGCCAGTTCTACCTTTTTTCCATTTAAATACATGGAGATGGGATGTCCCCCTGGTGACTCCTATCATTTTTACTTTTGTCAGCACTTAGCGACAAGCCAGAGTGACTGTCAATCTCACATCACCACAACTCCTCTCCAAAAAACAAAACAACAGGAAGGACACAGCCAAAATACAGGGCATTCTGGGAAATGGAGCAAACAAAAGGGGGTGTCAGCTGTGGGAGTAACTGCTCACAGTGAGGGACATTGCTAATGGAGCTCTTTGGGTGTGGGCAGGATAGTAGTGTGGTGGGTAGGTAACTGGCTGGGTGGCAGGACACAGAGGGTGGTAGTAAATGGCTGTCACTCCACAGAGGGAAGAGTGACCAGTGGGGTACCACAGGGATCAGCGCTGGGACCGGTCCTATTCAACATCTTCATCAGTGACACTGCGCAGGACCTAGAAGGCAGAATTTCACTGTTCGCTGATGACACAAAGCTCTGTAACAGAGTAGACACACCAGAGGGTGTAGACAGAATGAGAAGGGACTTGCAGAAACTTGAAGAATGGTCAGGGGTTTGGCAGTTGAAGTCCAATGCAAAGAAGTGCAAGATAATGCATATGGGGCACAAAAACCCTGGCACAATATATCAGTTGGGGGGTGAGGATATAGCTTGCACCAAGCAGGAAAGGGATCTTGGGGTTATCATCTCTGATGACCTCAAGGTAGGGAAACAGTGTGACAAGGCAGCAGATCAAGCAAATAGGATGCTGGGATGCATAGGCAGGGGCATCACCAGCAGGAAAAGGGAGGTCATAATTCCACTATACAAGACACTAGTGAGGCCCCACCTGGAGTACAGTGTACAGTTCTGGAGACCTTACCTACGTAAGGACATAGACAGGGTAGAGAAGGTTCAGAGGAGGGCAACAAAGATGGTACATGGATTGCATCACAAGTCCTATGAGGACAGGTTGAAGGAACTAAATATGTACTCCCTGGAGGAGAGGAGGGAGAGAGGGGATATGATAGAGACAGACAAGTATCTTACAGGGAGGAACAGGGTGCAGGAAGAGACTATTTTTAAGCGAAAAAGATGTTCCAGGACTAGAGGGCATGGGATGAAGTTGGAGGGAGGACGATTCAGAGGAAACGTGAGGAAGAATTTCTTCACAGAACGGGTGGTGAACAAGTGGAACACCCTGCCAGAGGAAGTGGTGGGGGCTGAAACAATCACGGGATTTAAGAATGCACGGGATAGACATAAAGGAATTCTGGAGGTCAGGGGTAAGGGGCAACAGACTTTTAGGAAAACATAAACTGAACTTACAAGCTCAAATGGGCAAACTGGGTGGGCCACAGGCCCTTATCTGCCGACACTGTCTATGTATCTATGTCATTGGCTGGCATCATTTTATACTGAAAAATGGCCGGTGTTAAGTGAGGGGTAGAGATAGCAGGAGGGAAGAACAGCTAAACTTTGGGGTGTAAATTTAGGGACAGTTGAGAAATGTCACCACCCACCTAAGTTATACTACCTGAAGTTATACCATGCTATTCTCCAACAAACTGCTCTGTCTAGTTTCCAGCCCTCAGGATCCTCTGTTTTTACAATCCATGGTGAAATATGCCAGCAAAACATGTTACTGACTAGTATAACCTCTCAGAACACATTCTCATGTGCAGTGCTGAAACAGCTCATTCATCACAGATAGCAGCATGGGCTTCTCTGCATCTTCACAGGCTAGTAATTTTACTGAGAAGATAGCCCAATTGACAACCTAAGGCAAGAAGCCTCCCACAGCCACAATCTTCATACCTGTAGTGATGTTGCACTCACCTTAAGATTTAAACCTTAGAATACAAAATTATCTTGGTCCATTAATCAAGGGATACTAACATATCTAAAAACCATTGAGACAGTCTACAACAGCCAACACTAAAAGCACAGTACTGCATAAAGGAAATCAAAACAGGGCCATCAATAAAGAAAACGAACCAAAAATCTGCACGCGCGCACACACAGTGGCGGCTCTACACCAGGGCCCACCAGGGCACGTGCCCCGGTAAAAAAATGCTGTGCCCCAGTTGTTGCCCCATATGGTGCAGAGCTTCCCCCATAGTAATAATATATCAGTGCCCTGGCTGTCATCTGTTGTGCCCCAGCTGTGCCCTGGTAACCCTTTGTGGCTAGAGCCACTACTGCGCACACACACATATACACTCCTGACCAAGCTACCCCCTCCACACAGCCTGTCACATGTGTACAGCAACCCCCTCTAGCTCACCACTCCAACATCTGTCCACCTGGAAGAAGCTCATCCAATCTGTGCATCTGGGTGCTACCTTACCTTCCTTCCTCCCGGGGGCGCACTGGGGGCAGAGATTGCCATCATCACTCTCAACCTCTTGCCTCACAAGTCAGTGACAAGTGACCACAATCACCACTTTAGAAACAGTGCCATCAGCTCAAGAGTCTGTCACAGAAAGTGATTTTGTGTAAAACGCAAATGAGAAATGACCAGTAACAGAAATAGCTGCATTATTTTAAGCATACAATCTCAAACCTTCAGTGACACAAATGCGAAATATAGGAGGGGCAGAGAAATTTTCTGCAACATAAAAATCAGAGACAGCTGTGTGAGGTGTAATTCCCTTCTGCAGTGAAATTCGGTCATAATCCCCTAAAGCAGGGAGAGGAACGAGAACAGCATTTCAGCACCACCACCAGCCCAACACCTACCCCCGTAACCCGCCCCTCCTTCCACCAATACCCTGCATCCCCCGATAATCCCAGATCCCAATCCCCCCTCCCCCTAATCCTGACTATCCCTTTCTGCTCCCACCCCGATCCCAACCCCTTCCGGTTCCCAATCCTGATCCCTTCCTGCTCCAAATCCTGACCCCCTTCCTGCTGCATATCCTGACTCCCCTTCCTGCAGTGTTCCCAGCCGTAACTCCCCTCTCCTGCTACCAGGCCCCAGCCTGAGTATCGCCGCTGTTTTCCTACCGCACAAACCCCACCCGGCTTTCCTTACCTGGCGCGCTGCAGTCAGCACACACCTCGGTCCGCTGCACCTTCCGGGACATGATCTTCGGCCGCTGTGGCTGGGAAGGAGGGCAGCGGCTGCTCGGTATGGCAGCTGCTGCTCCCGCTCGCGATCCCCCAGGGCCGCCACCCGGGCCCGTACTCGACCGCGGCCGGACACCGAGCTTGCTTCCCGGACGGTGCTGCTGCCTTTGCCTGTCCGGCTGCCCCGGCCCGCTGCCGCCCGTACGATCCAGCCTTTCCGCTGATCCGTGATCTGCGCTGCTGCAGGAAACTGGGCAGGCCACGCCCACAAAGGGAGGGAGTTATCACGACTGTTGGGCGGGGCTTATCCCAACTGGGCTAGGCGGAGCTTATTGGCGCGGTTTGTGGGCGGGACCTGTTGAGGTGGGGGCGAGTTTAAAAATTATTTTGCGAAGACACCTAGCAGATTGTCCAGCGCACCACTACTACCACTGGGTTGTTGGGCATATACTTTACTGCTGCACTTAGTATCTTTAGTGTAGATTTACTTAGTGGTGGACAGCTGAGAGGTGGAGGAAGATTGTTCACCTAAGACCTGGTCTAAGGCCGGTTTCATTGCTTACCAGCAGCCTGGAGCAAGTGGGAGGGGCAGAACCCAGGGGAACTCTGTTCCAGGAGTGAAGCAAGTATCTTGTTCCCCCAAGCACTGGTCTGAATGATACCAGTTTCTTTGTTGCTTTTTTCCCCTTGTAGTTTGTAAAAAGAGATTCCAGCCCTATTGATCCTTGGAAAACAGGAAATGATGGAAGGTTTGATACCTTTTATTGGACCAAGTGTCTTGTACAAAAAATGGAATTATACACAAACTTTTGGGACCTCACAGATCCCTTCTTCAGGATTCCATTTTTGTATGTAACCCCCCCACACACACACACACACACACAAATGGAGGTTCCCGAAAAGTCTTCCTTGAACTTGCCTAAATGCTCACTGCCAGGCTGGTGTCCTGCGTTTTAGCAGTTTAAAGGTATTGCCAGAGAGTTCCTGTATAGCCTCTGTGTACTGTCTCTTTAAGAGCTGCCTGGATTGCTGTCATAATTAATCTGAGAGGGAGCTCTGTTAGAAGATGTACTTGTTTGCTGATCATTTGTTAGTGTAGTAATAATATTGCAGTTTGTTCAAACCTGCCTTCTTTGCAGCATGGACAGTTCTGTTTGTTTCCATCATCTTGGTCCTGGACTGCAGAATGGACCAATCAGTACATTTGGGACTCTAAAATGGAGCCTGCCTACAGGGGCTTGGTGGGGCAAAAACTTCTAGAAATTGTAGTTTTGGGCTTTTGGCGCCTAAAATAACCTGGAGGGGAGCCGTTGTTGTGACTGACAGACATGTCAGCCAACCAAACCTTTTGGATCTTGGGGAAAGTCCCACACTGCTTGCAGTTTCAGTTAGATCTGAGTTGGGAAGTGAAAAAGTAACAGCTCGAGATAGTTCGAGCAGCAATCCAAAGTGGATTCACATGGGAGAACTGTGGAAAGGCCTGAGTTTGGCCTGCATACCTGCTGTTCCTGAGAGGGAACTTGTGCCTTTTTCAGACTGAATCCAAATTTGGAGAGCGAATTAAGCCACTGAATTGTGACTAGGCTTTAACCTGAAGAAGACCAAAGATTTGCTGAATGCAATCGGCTTGTCAGGACTTTCAGCTACCTCTGAACTCCTGGATTGTACAGAGACTCTGTAATTGCGACTGGAGAGCCATTTGCCAGGTACAGTGGAATTTCCTTACATGTGAATGTGCTGTGTGCTTATAGTGGGTTGTGATTTGGTTCCCCACTGTGTGTCTGAACTGTGTTTTGCTTGCTGGAGGCTGTATCCAGCTCCACGGACTGAATCCATATCCATTTCCATTTGCCTGGACCCTGCTACACTGGCCCAGCCAGAATACCTGCTACGCAGAGAAAGTCACTGACGAGAGACTGGCCTGGGGATCAGCCCCCTGCTCAACGTCTTGAACAGGAATGACGCCTCAGTGATTCGTGTGGGCCCTGCTTCTCCAGGCACTCCAGCTCAACAGCCTGCAGTCTCGATTTCATACTGCCTGTGTCCAGTATTAGGTATCGTGAGTAAACATCAGGGTAGCTCTTTGCAACACCAGCTAAATCTAAAAGTGTTGTCATCTGATTGTCTTGTTGCCTTTTCTTTCATGAACTGAGCCTTCTGGCTCCGGATTGCAAATAGTGTGTGTTGTGCATGTTGCTTTCTTCCATTACAGGGCTCCAACCAGCTGCAATGTTCCTGGCTAGCCCACAGTTTTCCTGCCTGGGTACCCAGAGTGTGTGACTGTGTAGGGACTCTGAACTGCATGCATAACTGTCTGATTAATATAGCTTTTAAGAAAATCAACCTGATTACGCCCCTCCCTTGTTCAAGTCCCCTGAATAAATCAGATTTAACTTTGCTTGCATTTAACCTGACTGTGGTTCCAGTTTGTGCCAAAAGTATTGTACTGTTGCTATTTGCTGCGCTTAACCTTGTTTTACAGGGGGTCCCCAGGGTCAAGCTAGAGGAACCAGCCCTGGTGGTAAGTGCAAACAGTGTGGGTAATTGCCTGGTGAATAAGGGTCATTGTGAAAGTGATTATTGTATATTGTTTAGGCCACTAGAAGGGAAAGATGAGGGTTACAGTGTCCTGGAGGGCTGTGCCCAGGTTAGCTTGACCACTAACAACCCTGCCCTCCGGGTGGAGGCACCCATTTCAGTGCCCAGGCCCCTTAACCTGCTACTAGCCAAGCAGGCAGGGGTAATAGCCCTTGGGATAGCACCACCTAGAGGTTACACGTACAAGACACTTGTTGGTCCAATAAAAGGTATGAAACCTTCCCCCTGTAGTTGAAACCATTTAATGTAGATTTAGTATTCCAGCATCATACTGTTATGGAGTAACACTCTTGTGAATTTTTGTTTTAATTAAAAAGTAGAGAGCAGGACAATACAAGTCTGTAATAGAAACATAGAGTTTGTCGGCAGAAAGAGACCCTTAGGCCCATCCAGTCTGCCCCCTTGTCCCTGCCTATTCCATCACCACTGACCCTAGTTGGTCATAGGTGACACTCTCTCCCTGCTGTTCTACCTAACATGCCCCATACCTATCCCATGCATGCTTGAAGCTCCCCACAGTCATTGCTACCACTACCTCGTCTGGTAACTTGTTCCAGTCATCCACTGCCCTTTCCATGAAAAAGTATTTCCGCACATCTCTCAAACCTCCTGAAGGCTCAATTCTGAGGCCTAATTTACCATTTATCGTGGTGAACTATTCCATGTAGAAAGCCTAACAGTGACCTGCCGGTGCAGTGGTAGCACTATTGCTTGCAACACCAGCGACCCAGATTTGGTAGTGAGCCTGGGCTGCTGGAGGGCCAGCCAGGGGGGGGAGAAGGATCAAGCGCCCAACAGGCTGCTCTCCGGGGAGAAAGGGCTGCAATACCGTCACCTGGGTGACCACAGGTGGTGGGGTAAATGGGAAGGCAGAGGTACAGGGAGGGACAAACGTCGGCTGAGAATCCGGAGCGAAAGCGCGTCTCTGCGTGCTTTCATTTCCTTGGATCCTCCTTGTGCGCCAACATCAGCAGGGGTGCAGAAAAGCAGAAAAACCTTCAGCTCTCGGAGACAGGCCCCGGCACCGGTGACTGGGTATCGGAGGAGAACCTCCGTAGTGTGTCCGCCACCATTGGATGTAGGATGGAAGGGTCTCGGCCTCCCCCTTCACCCTGTTTGGGGGGGGGAATCCGAGGGCTTAAGAGGAGGACACGTGAAGGGAGTGGAAACCTCACCAATCACTGGTGCAGCCTAGACGGATGCCTTGGGAGTCCCTGAGGGAAGGAGCAGGAGTGGAGAGAAGAGGGGCTTAAACAGTAAGTTAAAAGGAAAAAAGAAAGCCTAACAGTGCTTGACCTGCTATACAAAGGGAAGATTTTACAGCAAAACAGTAAGAGACCTTCATGTGAACTCATGTTTTTCTACAATGCTGACAGGACTTCACTGGACATTATGAACACAAACTATTCTCCTAAAGGTTTCGAGACATATTATGTCACAACATACCAAAGTTAGCCCATGAGCCCTGTTACTTTGCAAAGCAGATATCCATGAGCTTAGAATTTCAGGAACCAAAACTAGGAACAAAAGATCATCCAGTTGAACAATGCCAACTCCTTGGATACAAGACTTATCCAATTAGAAATTGACAAGACAACTGTTGGACTAATAGAGGTTCACACATTATTATATATGAAACTTTGTTTCTATAAGAACTGTGTACAAAGAACAAACCATTGTATACCATCTTTATTTCTGCTATTCTCTAACATAATTGTAGGGTGGACCCTCCCAGCTGTCTAGGGTTATCAAGGGATGTTATGGTCACCTAGGAGGGGCCCCACAGCAAAAAACACAAAGTCCACTTACTTGGCCTCTCGAGCACTGAGGTGACTAGGTATCCACTAGCACACGGCAGGGCTAATGAAGCTGTGGATAAAGGGGTTAGCAGAACTTGGTGGCATAACACACAAATGTCCAAACAGGTTTATTTTAAACAAAACAGAATCCTTTATTTATCATTCATACTCAGTTATGGTAATTTCACCAGCTGGCACAATGTGCTTTACACCACTGAAAGATGGTCATTCTCCTCATTACTTAGGGGTTGGATTCAACCCTGTTGGGGTACTTTAATACTGATAGACCCAAGGGGACCATGAACTCACAGAGTCCCTCACCCCTGCAGCTTGGGTGGAAACACTCCGGGGGCTTCTTCTTGCCCATTTTCAACATTTGGTAGCCACTTGCTAATTCATAGACTTACTGCCTGGCACAGAGCTGGCACCAACTCGATCCCATGACACAATTCAGGAATCCACTCTGCCCTCTCACAGAGCATATCCTTTTTCAATATTTCATACTTTTTCTTTATTTCTGAGACCACAACACCTGTGCCCACCTGGGCATAGCTGAAGAGCCAGTGGGCTCCACACATCTTCTAAATACGAGAAATTCAGCCCACACCGAATGCTTTCTGAGGTAAATTCCTGTTGCCTGACATGAATTCTGCATCATGTCAGATGCTATCCCTCTCTTGAGGAGGGAGGGCACTGCAGAGTGCTAAACACAGTCATTTCACACTCAGTACAGCAACTCAGATCCTTTGCCCCCAGAGCCTTCTGACTTCACCTTCCTCACAGACAGACCCCTAAACTTCCTACAGATGGGCTTTTCTCCTGCTGGAGAGGGGCACCCCCCCCCTTCAGAGCCTGTAGAAGATGGCTGCCGCCACGTTTGAACACTTTTTCTTGACGACAGGATTTACAGAGAAACTTACAGGGTTGTGGGAGCTGGCACTGTGTGCCAGTTGCTCTCTCCCACCAACTCTGACTCAGCAGAATTTCTGCCCTCCAGCACAGAACACTGACTGCTCCCCTTTGGAATGCCGAGGCAGACCAGCTGACCCAATCCTCCAAGGGCATAGAAACTGGCATCGCTCTAGAGGTCTCAAGACACTCCTAAAGGGTTATTAACGTAGCTCCTGGGGGAGGCGGCTATATAATCCTGATCTTGATATATACTACAGCGGCAAAAGCTGGTGTATGCCATTCTAATTTCAGAACCTTTGCTTATATGACTTTAGCTATAAGACTGTTTGTTTCAGAGGTTAATTCTCATGACATTACCAATTGTGAAGCCACCCAAAGCTTTTGATAGATTTAGGAACACTGTTTGAACCAAACTTTCTATAAAGACAGAAAGAGACCAAGCCAAGGGACTACAAGGTACCAGAAAAGAACACTGCTCACCAGGAATCAGCAAGAATCTTCCCAACTCGGAACGCAAGGAGAAGGGTAGAAGACACAGACCTGAAAACTCCGGCCCAAAATCCAACAGATGTTTGGCAGAGTATACTCACAAAGACTTATATAGATCTCCAATGTAATGAAACATTTGTGAGAATTGGTGTTTCTTATATGTGGAGAGAAACAGAAATACTGCAATACAAACTGTATAGGTTAGACATTGAGAACTAGGAAGACTTATGCATGCATGTTAGAAAGAAATATTTCATAGAAATTACAGCTCACTTCCTAGAAATAAGCCGAAATAGAGTTTGTTTATGTACAGGAGACTGTAATCATTAGCCAGATCAAAAAAGGGTTAATCAAACTGAAACTTCTGACTTACATTGTCTCACACAGATTCTAGAATTACAAGAACTATTATGTGTGTGTAATGTTCATGTATGATGTCAGAAATAAACTTCCAATCTAACTTGTACCTAGAAAGATGAACCGGTCTCAGTCTGTACCACTAATACTAATAATAATAACATACACATTTCTGAGTATAAGTATTATAGATTATAAATGTAGTCTATGCTATGTACCTTTCAGACAGAACAATTTACTTACATAACTACAGAGACAAAAATTACAAAACGAACTAATAGCATCTGTGATTACACTACTAACCACCTAAAGTTTTAAGTAATAGGTTAAACAGCCCCTTTCCTGCTCTCTTTGCAATCACCCAACAAAAACCAGAAAGGGCCCTTACCTGCCCCAATTTCACTGTGCCAGAATTATGATTTATTTATGCCCTGATATTTGAATGGAAGGGATCGTAATTTGGCTCTGTGGAGCTGGGCCATTGATTCCTTCCACTTCCTGATTGTGAGAGCTGCTCCGACGTTAGCACATTCTGTGATGTCATTATATGGAGAGTGCGGGGGCACATGC
The DNA here is from genome assembly GCA_016271365.2 of Neoceratodus forsteri. Taxonomy (NCBI): domain Eukaryota; kingdom Metazoa; phylum Chordata; order Ceratodontiformes; family Ceratodontidae; genus Neoceratodus; species Neoceratodus forsteri. The sequence continues at coordinate 123,462,074 of JADMNL010000030.1, read as the reverse complement.
AATAGACATTAGTGGGGCCATTTTATTTTAAGTCAATTTTTCATATTTCAGATGGTCATTCGGAACAAATAAAGGCCACCACTTAAGTAACAAGGTTCTTATTTGTTGAGCATTGGCCTTGATTTGTTCCAAATGGCTATCTAAACTACGAAAAATGAACGTTAAAAAAAAATGGCCCCATTAACGTCTACGGAGCATGCCCCCACGCTCTCCATATAATGACATCACAAAATGTACTAGCACAGGGAGGCAGCTGTCACAATCAGGAAGTGGAAGAGATCAGCGGCTTGGCTCCACGGAGCCAAATTACGATCCCTTCCCTTCACAGATCTGAGCATAAATAAATTATAAGTGTGGAACCAGTGAAATTGGGGGCAGGTAAGGTTCCCTTCTAGTTTTTGTTATGAGCACCAGAAGAGGTTCTCTTTAATGAGAGTGAATAACAGTAAATCATTATGCACATCATCATTAAAATACCATCAAGAGGGTTGGACTAAAATTAATGTGGCTGAACGCGCGTTGTTTTATTATGGGCCCAGATTATTAAATGAGATACTTGCGCTGGGATTAGAGGTTCAATCTAAAACACGTGTTTAAAAGAAACGTAAAGAACCATCTAAAGACACTGTCGATATGTATTTGTTTTGATAATACCTGAGGAATGTCATACCATGATAATACTTGAGGAATGTCATACCATGTTCATCTGCTTATAATTTACTTAGATGTATATGTAGATATTGGGCATTTTTATGCTTTTACTGCGTGGTTTTAGATTAAAGAGCTAGTGGAGCCAAAACAGGCAGACAGGGAAATAATACTAATTTTAAGTAGTGCCCAGTTGTAACTTTTTATTTCTAAAGTAATTTCCTTTTTCCTTTTGCTCATCAGAAAGTCTTCTATGTGATAATATTGTGCTGGATGTGTGAAACAGCTCTTAGCCTGGCAGCTGACATATCTAACTCTACTGCCCCACACTACATCATCAGCATCATGATCTCAGTGACAGTGACATCACAGGTGAATGACCTGGCAGTCACTCACTTGCTGTTCCTAAGTAGCAGTGATGTCACAGTCGGTGAGGTCACAATGCTGATGATGATGTGTGGGGCAGCAGAGCAAGATATGTCAGCTGCCAGGCTAAGAGCTGTTCCACACATCACACCTACTAACATCAGGTAAACAATCTTCTAATTAAACAAATGGAAAAGAAAAAGTACCTTAGATATAAAAGGTAGTGGTTGGGTGCTTTTAAAATCTAATATAAGTTTTAGGCAGTACACTAGCTCATTAATGTTATGCTCTTTAATCGTATGTTGTTTATATTGTAAATTCTGATTTGTATTTTTCTGTGAATATTTTTCGTTCTTGTCTTTTCAATGTTGTATTTGAGTTTTTGAGGTCTACTGTACTATTAGCCACATTGTATGCACTGTTATTTATGCCTAGCTCGTATTTGCTCTACATGGACTATTGTCTCCTTGTATTATTTTTATTTATTTACAGATTCGGATCATACCTTTGAGCTCAGAGCTCTTTTACAAAGGTTCCATGTCAAACAGTGACAATGACAACAATAACAAACAGTTTATATACAATACTCGAATAGTAGGTAGTTAGTATACAATAAGGTTACAATGTCATTCATAGTATCAATAGTGATAGTACAGCGTCAAGAGCATTCAACTAGGGTACAGGACAGTGTTTATATATAGTGAAGAAGATAAAGAGGTGTGACACCTAATGTGAGAGTTCGAGGAGGAGTCAAGGTGAGGGGAAGGGGAGACGGGAGGGCGAGTGGGCAGCCAAAGGAAGTGGCTTTGTCTAGGAGGTTGGGAGGTAGTGGTAGTAGGTTGGTTTTAAGGCTGATCCAGTGGGGGAAAAGGCACAGGGGGGAGAGGAAGACAGAGGGATAGGGTAAGGGGGAAGAGTGGGGTTAAAAGGAAGGGGAAGGAGAGTGTGGGTGAGTGGGCATTATGGGTGATATAGCAATATTTAGTTTATGTGTGTTTGTTACGACCTACCTAGGTCCACCTTGCAAATGAGTCTGTCGCAACAGTGTTTTCACCTGGTAAAATAAAGATTATTGATTGATTTAACGTTATGCTCTTATTAATGCTCTTTAACATATTGCAGGATACCCAATTACTCAAAAAATGCAATATAACCATAGCCCCAAAGTCAAATAACCTTAGATGCAGCAATAAACAATTGCAAATCCAAGTGGTTGTAACCAATAAAAGAAAGCATTATTTTACAATCAGATCCTGTAAACTATGGAACACACTCCCCCAACAGTTAGTAGATATCACCAGCTTCCAGAGGTTTAAAAGTGAGCTGCATAGGTATCTCATGGGTGGTGATGGCTGTGTGGGGAAGGCAGTCCCGATGGGCCTAGTGCCTACTTCTGCCTTAATACAACTGGATAATACCGAGTAATGCACGTTTTAATTGTACTCTCATACCTATTGTGTGCCTTTTCTCCCAGGCATGGCTGAAAATGGGTCTTTGATCCAGACCACTTTCCTGGTAAATCAAATAAACTAAATCACCCTCCCCCTTAACTTTATTGCATGCCCCCTTGTTCTAGTGCCTTCCTTTCTCTGAAATAGACTCTACACTTGCACCTTGTTCACTCCTGTGAGGTACCTGTAGGTTTCAGTCATGTCCCCTCTCACCGTACTCCCTGTTCCCTAAAGTCTTTTCTTGTATGGCTTCTCATGCAACACCCTCACCATTTTGGTTGCCCTCCTCTGTACCACCTCCACCCTTTCAATGTCCTTGTGGCAGTGTGGCCCCCAGAACTGGAAACAGTAGTTCAGGTGAGGCCTCACTATTGAGCGATAGAACGGCAGCACCACCTCCCTCCTCCTGCTAGAAATCCCGCTCCCAGTACACTCCAGCATCCTGCTAGCCTTTCCCACTGCTTTGTCACACTGTCCAGCTATATATTGAGGTCATCAGAATGATGACTTCTAGGTCTCTTTCTTGCTTTGTGACTGTAAGCTTCACTCCCTGATCTTGTACACAGCCCCTGAGTTCCGCAAGTCCTAAGTGCATAACCTTGCACTTTTTGGCATTCAAACCTATCTTCCACCCCCTAAGTCATTCCTCTAGTTTCCTCATATCCCTTTGTACTCTCTCCACCCCTTCCTGAGTGTCAACCATGTTGCAGATCTTTGTATCCTCCTCAAAGAGGCACACCTTCGCATCCCACTAGTCAGTCTCCTTTCGCCTGAGAGGCTACAATTTACCACCACTCTTTGCCTCCTATCCCTTAATCAGTTTGATACCCAGCTTGTTACTTTCTCCCCCACCTAGGCTGCTTAGTTTCTTAATTAGCTTCATGTGTGCCACAGTGTCGAAAGCCTTATTGAAGTCCAGATAGGCTACATCCACTGCAATCCCTCATGGGTGTAGGCAAGCATACTCCAAGCACTCCATGGTGTGCAATTTTATTTAAGGGGGGTAGCAAATAGGCTCTGAACTGCTTCCTTTTTCCATGAAAACTAACAAAGAAAATACTGAACCTTTCTGTAATTTTATTCATAGGAGTCGAAACTAGAAGGATTGGTCACTAATACTCTCTTTGTATCCCAAGGACAATATAACTTTACAGGCTCTGGGCTGGTATGTGGGTGTCTTAGGGAACAATGCATGGCATTTGTATTTACCCATGCATGGCAACAACCACTGTCATGAGATACAAAAGTTGTATTTATTGTGCCAAATGAGGCAACAAACACGGTCCTGATGTACATTTGTATTGTCTGGCTACACCCTGGGGGGGGTAGCTCATCCTAATAAGAGGGGGTGGAGTAGCAGTGAGTCCACTTGGTGTGTAGATCTGAAATCCCTGGCTACACCCCTGCCCTCCCTTGATCCACCTACCTGGTAACCCAGTCAAAGAACTGTGAGAGATTTGATTAAAATTACCTTCCCACTGTGAAACCATGTTGCTGGTGCTCCTGCAGCCCTTTTGCCTGCAGGTACTCCACGAGCCTCTCCTTCAGTAGTGTCTCCATTAACCACATACACACACACTGATGTGAGACTGACAGGCCTGCCATTGCTAGCATTCCCCTACTGCCACAATTGTGCAGAGAGACCACATTGGCCCTCCTGCAGTCCTCTGGAATGTCCCCCATCTCCACAAAGTTGCTAAAAAGCACTGCCAGAGGGGTGACCAGCACCGTGCTCAGTTCCTTTAGGACCCTTGGATGAATCCCAACTGGCCCCATTGCCTTATTCTCCTTTAAGGCTTTAGGCTTCAGATCCCTTCTGGATTCTATACACTGAGAATGGACTTGTATAATGTATAAAATGTACAATGTACATACACTGTAAAATTCCTTACTGTCCCAAACTTCACCTCCCCCCAGGTCACAACTGGAAACAAACCCTAGGCTCTGTGTGCTTACCTGATGAAATGTTTTAAATAAATAAATAGTAAAATTAACAAAACATAACAGCACAAAATCACTAGTGCATGGTGTACAGCAGGTTAATAAAGGTGACTGCCTTATTGGTCGTACTGCCAGAGTCTATAATCCTAGACAGCAAGGGATAACGCAATGTCCAAGCACAAATGTGTCATCTACGTTCACCATATACGTGATCCAGCTCTCCATCTAGTTTGAAACGGGGGTAATCGGCCATGCAGAGAGGCTGTGATACGTTCCATGGCATAAATATATGTTATAATATTTCACCAGGTCTCTATTGTATCGGCTTGCTTTTGCATCCAGAGACTGGTAATGGCTTTTTTTGCCACTAGGAATCACAGGAATCGACTGCCCCGGGGAGGAATGGACATGAGCACCATAGCTGGGGACACTGTCTCCACTGGCAGAGACAGGAGCTGCAGTTGTTCTGAAATTTCCAAACTAAAAGTAGTAACGACTGGACACTGCCAGAATACGTGGATGTGATCTGCAATTAGATAACCAAATTGCCTCCAACAGAGTCCATATTTTGGGGGCATAAATTTAGCTAAGGTGGCGGGAATTTGAAAGAACCTGTAGTAACGTTTCCAAGCAAATTCTCTCCATTGTGAGGAGGAAGTTATTTGGAGAGATGGGACAGTATGTTGTAGCCAAACCTTGATATAAGATAATGGTATTTATCTCCTGGTTCCATTTATCAAGGGTAGATTAAGTGGAGCCACCAAGGAGATCCTGATGCCTCCTGTACATGTTAAGTATCAAATGTAGCCAGGTATCTCCCTGGATAGCTCCCACCAATAAACACAGGAGCAATAGGGCTGGATCCAGGTAGTGGGCCCGCCCCTCCTCTTTATGTAATAGGTATGTCCACACCTGTTGATATCAAAGATTCTCCAGACCTTTGAAACCATACTTCTCTTGCATGTGCACAAAGGGAAGCACCCTCTGTGTATCTAAAAACTAAGAAAATATTAATTAAACCTAATTGTCTCCTTCTATGGAAGGTGTGGTCAGTTTAGGTTGGAAGGAAATTTGCCACCAGTACTCAACAAAAATAAAAAAACTGAGAACGTTTGGAGGAATTGCAACATAAACTAAACCGCCAAAGTCTGAGCAGTAAAACTAACATCGTCCGTGAGTCAGGGAGCATCCACAGGATTTGAAAACAAGAGTTTACCAATATCATACATGTTATTTAAGACACATTCTATTTGTTTACAGGGGTTCTGCCTAGGAACTAAGCCAACATTATATAGTGTGGAGATGAGAAGCTTTTGCATAAATTTGTAAGTGTGTGAGATAACCCCTCCTACAGCGGGAAGTAATTGCAGCATGGAGCATTGTAGTTGAGTGTGGTGCCCACCTCCCCAACTGAAATGAGAGAGTAACCTGTTCTATGACACAAAATAGCAAAGAGAGGGAAAAGTGGGGAAGGTCTGCAAAGAAATATACTATGCACGGTAAAATATTCATACATATCATCTCCAACCTAGAGAAAAAGCAGAATTGTAATGGACTCCAATGGGAAACATCATTAATTAAGGTACTGGTGAAGAGTTCATAGTTAAGGAGTTCCAGATTTCCCAAATGTTTTGGAATCTGGACACCAAGATATTTCAGCTGTGTGCTTCTCCATTTAAAGGGAAACTCCTGTTGGATAGCATCAGAGGTAGAGTAGCTGAGCAGCAAAACCTCTGTCTTATGAAAGAATGAAAAGGGACTTGGCAAGGTTGGAGGAATGGTCAAATACGTGGCAGCTCAGATTCAATGCAAAGAAGTGCAAGGTAATGCATCTGGGAAACAAAAACCCAGGAGAAGAGTACACAATGGGGGGTGAGTTAATAACAACAACAAAAATCGAACGAGACCTAGGAGTAATTATATCAGATGACCTAAAGGTGGGCAAGCAATGTGAGAAGGAAGTAAGGAGGGCTGGGGGGATACTGGGATGCATAGGGAGAGGCATCAACAGTAGAAAACAGGAAGTTGTTATCCCTCTCTATAGACAGTTAGTGAGACCCCATCTGGAGTACTGCATGCAATTCTGGAGACCCCATCTCCGCAAAGACATAGACAGAGTGGAGGCTGTTCAGAGGAGGGCAACCAAAATGGTGCAAGGTCTGCACCAGAAGACATACGAGGAGAGACTAAAGCAGCTTAATATATATACCCTTGAGGAAATGAGGGAGAGAGGGGACATGATAGAAACTTTCAAGTATCTCAAGGGAATTAACAAGGTACAAGAGGGTAGTATCTTTCAGAAGAGATGTGCAAGAACAAGGGGGCACAATTTGAAGATAGAGGGGGGACGGCTCAGAGGTAATGTTAGAAAGTATTTTTTCACAGAGAGAGTTGTGGATGCATGGAACATCCTTCCTGAGGAGGTTGTGGAGTCAGGAACAGTGGGAGAATTCAAGAATGCATGGGACAGGCATAAGGCAATTCTAGTGGGGGGCAGGAGGAAGTAGGCTGTTGATTAACTAGAATCTGCAGCTTATCCATCAGTTAGGGAAATGGGCAGACTGGGTGGGCCAAGCGGTCCTTATCTGCCGTCAAATTCTATGTTTCTATGTTACAGAGGTTAAGTGAGAGTCAGGTCAGGGAGCCAAAGGTGTTGAGCACAGTCCATGCCACTGGGATGAAAGTGTCAGGATTCAACAGAGTAACAAGAATATCATCTGCATAAAGATCACTTTGTAATGGGCACCACCCAAGGGCACCCCTTCCACCTCAGGAGCCAAACGAAGGGCCGCTGCTAGCGGCTCTATATATAAGGCAAACAGTAAGGGTGAAAGGGGGCAGCCCTGCCTAGTGCCCTCCTGGAAAGTGATGGGGAGCATGAGAGGTATTGGCTCAGACATAAGCTTGAAGGCTGGTATAAATATTTTGAGGCCAGGTGAGGAAAGGAGCTGGGAATCTGAAGACTGACATGGTGCCCCAGAGAAAGTTCCAGGATACCCTGTAAAACACCTTCTCAGTGTCCAAGTTGATAAACACATCTAGACTAGATTGTTGGGTTACATATTCCATTAGGAGTAGGGTACGGGGAATATTATCCATTGTCTGTCAATGCTGGATAAAACCAGTGTCACCCCCCCCCCCATAAATAGGAGTTCCTATAATGTCTTCCTGGGCTTGCCTAATGCCCACTGTCAGGATGGTGTTCTGTGTCCAGCCATTTAAAATTGCCTGCATGAGAGTGCTATAGTAAGCCTCCGTGCCTGTCTCTTTAAGAGAACCATTATGCTGTGTTAGAAAATTAGTCTGGGCTGGGTCCAAGTAATTTAAGGCTCGCGACCAGCCAGACAGTCCATATTTCTGCTCCATTCTGCAGTCGCTACTTGCGCAGAGGGAGCTCTGTTAGGAGAAGCACTTATTTACTGTTTATTTATTATAATGATAATGCTGTAGGAGTTTGTCTAATCTGCTTTCATTTGCAGCACGAACGTTTGGATTGGAGCCACCATTTTGGTCCTGGAACTGCCAGTGTTGGACCAATTGGAACCTCAGGGGACCTAAGATGGAGACTGTCCCCAGAGGTCTTGTGGGATTGCAATCTGTAGGAATTGTAGTTTTTAAGGTTTGGAACCTAAATGGACCTGCAGGGGGAGCCCTTTCTGTGACAGACAGCTGTCTCAGCCAATCAAACCTTTTAGATCATTGGGAAAACCCAGAACTGCTTGCAGCAGTGTGTCAGTCAAGAGTTGGAGTTTGGAGAAAGAACAGCTCAAGCCATCGAGCAGCTGCTCCTGCTGGGAGCAAGGGAGAATCGTCGGGAAGGCTTTCCTGGCCTGCCTGTCACATCTTCCAGTGTGAAGAATTGCCTTGAGGGTGAAAGTTGGATTTATTCGATTTATTGGATCAAGACCTGAAACCTGAAGAGAAAAGTGGGTCATTGTCACCTGCAAGTGGACCGAAGACTTGCTCCAGAAGCGATCAGCCTGTCAGGTGCTGAAGTGAGCCCCAGATCGAGAGGTTTGCACAGAGACACTGCGATTTGCAAATGGACTTTATCTGAACTGTGGCAAGTTACTTTAAAGTGTTATAGATGTGCTAAATGTGTTGTGTGGTTCGCGATTTGGTTCCCCACATAGAGTTCTGCTACTCCAGCTGGAGGCTGTTCCAGCAGTTTATCACAGGCTTCATCCGAACTATCTACTCTGCCTTGGCCCTGTCATCTCGGCCTAGGCAGCTGCTCCCGATTCCGAGACATGCCAGCAAAAGACCCACTTGAAGATTTGGCCCCCTGCTCAACACCACCGAACAGGTAGCGACCACCATGGTGAGTCATGTCGGCCCTGCTTCCCCTGGCAATCCAGTACAACATCTGGAGGTCTTCATTTCATCTGTCCTGCATCCTGGTCTAGGTAGCGTGAATACATACAGGGTAACGCCCTGTAACATAAGCTACAATCATTGTGTGTCATCTGATTTGCTTGTTTTGGGTTTATTGCAACGAACTGAGCCATCTGGCTCCAGATTACAAATTCTGGGTTGAGTGAATGCTAATTGTTTTCTTTCCCAAGGGCCCCAACAACAGCTGCAACGCCGGCCTACCCCGTGCAACGCTTCAGGCTAGCCTGTTTAACAACTGGGTACCCAGTGTTGTATGACTGTGTCAAAGGGACTCACTGTGCATGCTTGTTCAGCTGAGTTTAATCAGATCTGCTAATCATCTGCTAGATTCACCCCCACCCTTGTTCACACCCCCCTGAATAAATCAGATTGTGGTTGTTCATGTTTAACCAGGCTAGTGTGTACCTTTTTGGTGGGGATATTGTACTGCCTTTATATTGTTGCATCACTGGTCTTGTTTTCCAGGGGGTCTCCAGGGCAATTGCAGTAGATCCAGCCCTGGTAGTAAGCGCAAGGAGTGTGAGCATATCATTACTATCATATGGTAAATGTGAATGTTCTACTGCTGAATTGTTTAGGCCACTAGAAGGGTTGGTGGGTGTTTATAGCATCCTGGAGGGCAATACCAACAGCAGTTATGCTACCCCAAACCCATTCCTCCTGGTGGAGGCACCCATGCACCAAGCTCAGGCCCCTCAACCTGTGCCTAGTCACGCAGGCAGGGGTAGAAGCCCATAGGATAGCGCCATCTAGGGGTTACGCCAGCTTAGTCAGAATGGATTAGGGAGGGGAGGGAAGGGATGATCCAGCCTTTGCACCCAAATTGCCATACAGTATAACCCTGATTATCCGAATGCCACGGGGGACATGAAATTTATTCAGATAATCGGGGGTTCGGATAAACAGGAGACATGAAATTTCCATTGTGGCTACAACACTCGATGTAGCAAACAATGAGAGCATGTTTTCAATTAGTAACGAAAAATATTAATCACACAAATAAAAACACACAGTAGTGCTACATGTAACATGTAATAGAGTAAATACTGTGAATAAATTAATCAAAAGCGTCTACAGTACAAAGTGCCTTGTTTGCGGCAGAGACTAAAGCGCATATCTCATACTTGCAATGAGTCCTCTGCTGTACTCCTTGCTTTCCCCGTTTCTCTCTTTGCTGTTGCTTTAATATTTAAAGTTGACTGCATAAAAGTCAAAGTTTACCTTTTCTGTGTGAGCAGCACCCTTTCTGTGTAGGACGGCTGTGGTACAGAGCAATGCTATGAGGCAATGAGTCCTCTGCTGTACTCCCTGCTTTCCCCGTTTCTCTCTTACCTGCTGAGCAGTTCCACACCGCTAAACTCCAGAAGTCCAAACACTCCAAATGCGTTTTATTATGGAAAGCCAGTGCCACAATCTTCTCCGTGTCCATGTGCCTGTTGATAATGAGCAGATATGTAACCGGAGGTCTGCAAAGGTCTGAAGCAAGTGATAAAGGTGACAATTAAGGAAAGGGGTAAGTGTGCTACTTGGCAAACTAACTGCACGGGTGGAACATAGGATCCTCCAGTAAAGTTAAATGATTTTAAGTGCAGCAAGATCACCACTTTATTAGGGCTGCTTTCAGATGCTTTTCACTACAGACACAGTAGAACACCAGTTATCTCTGGGGACATGGGACAGTTTCGGTTAATCCGGAGATTTGGATAACCGAGTTTCGGATAATCGGGGCTATACTGTATATAGTTTGTAATCTACATTTAAAATGGAGATCAGGCGGTGTGACATGGAATATGTTGGCTCTTTCCCCAGTTTCAAGATAGCAGATAAAGGGGGCGCTGTTGAGCAGCCAAACAGGGAACAGCTCTTCACTTCGACCTCCCAAGAGAAAGTTTAAACATTAAGAATATACTATTATTAGGCATCATTTACTGTGATCAGCTTACTTCTCTGATTTGAGGAAGAAATAGAGGAGAAGAAAATGAGCATATCCAGAGGAGTGGTGGTAGCATCAGCAGATTTCTTTCAACCAAAAAGTCAGCAGCACAGGGGGAGGTCTGTACAACAGTTTAAGGCAGGGACCTCCGGTGAATCGGTGGAGGGAAAGGTGACATTGGTCACAGTCAATACTTCTCTGGGTCAATTGATCAGAATGGTACAAGCCCTGGATAAAAAAAATTTACTTGCTACACCAGAGGGTCTCTGCACTGGAGACCAGACTTGTTGTAGAACAGACTGTGGGATGGGCCAAAACAGCCATTATCAGAAATACAGATGTCACTACAAAACTAATTAAGAAAAATGTTATCTTGTGTCAGTGCCATGAGACAGCTGAAAATTAGTCTTGAGAGAGGAATATCAGACTGACTGGGTTGGCAGAAGGGGCTGAAGGCGATGACAGCCTTGACTTTGCCAGAACAATGTTACCCTCACTTTTGGGATATGGGGAGTTTGATCTACCACTGTCCATAGAAAAAGCCTACAGAATAACCCCACAGCGAGCGTCTGCATTGCCAGCGGCTCCTTGAACCTTTCTGATTATTTGTACAGTGGTTAGAGACAGAGACTGGATGCTTAATATGGCGTGAAGACACTGGGGATTGTGGCGTGGAGAGGCTAACATTCTTATATTCCCTGATCTCTCCTACAGCACTTGATAATGTAGAAAACAGTTTGATGGTGTCAGGAGCTGTTTAAGACAACTTAAAATCCAACACCAGTTATTACTGCCAGCAAAGCTGTGCCTGGTATGGAACAGGAAAACTTTTCTCTACAATGAACCTAAGGAAGTGGAGAAAATTATGAACAAGATTAAGCAGGAGAGGGTACAGGACGAGGACATAGAACCTGAGATGAAGGAGGACTGAATCAGACTAGTGGGAGCTTTGTTTCAGTGAGTAATCTGTGACAAGTCTATATGTGTCTGTGCCTATCTGAAGCTGGTATACAGAGACTTTTCTGGCACCTTCAACTTCAGGGTCAGCTTTTTCTTTAATCTCTGTCTCTGGGGGAAATGTCCTCCCACAGTATGACTACCCAAGTAGAAGATGACAGACTTCCATCCTTTTAACTGCGCTACACCTCGTTAACTGAAATATCACACTTGTGTGGCCCAGGAATGTTTGCAATTGGCCGGACCTGTGCCGTCTATATTATGCAGTTTATATTGAATATCTCTATAGAGGACTTGTCCAGGACTCACAGACAGGGCAATACGAACAGCTAATGGCCCAGTTCTAATGAAATTGTACTGTTGTTTTTTTCTTTTCTTGCATAGAAGTGCTACAACCATTCAATGTCTGCTGTTCCTATAGGCTATGTATGGTACTTCAGGTTACAATTAAGCCTCGTTCTTTACGACGACTCAGATATGCTGTCTTATGCTCGTATTTATGATGTCTACTATAAACTCCACTAGCTAGAGTAGTGATGTTACCTCTCTGGGGGTTTGGGGAGAACATAAAGAAAAAGAGTAACTATTCCTATTATACTGTTGGGGGGTTACATAGACCACTATGGTCTCTATGGTAAAATGTTGGATTCTCTTTTATCTATTCCTTTGATTTAACCACCATAGAGCTCCCTGGGCTGTATGCAAATGGTTAATAAAGAATGTATTAATTTCAATTTGGATATCCCCGATGCAGTACCTGATGGGGTGGGGGGTAGTGTACAACAAAGATCCGTTGTAAGGTAATATGTATATGGAAAAATAGTAAATGTTATCTACCTGTGCAAAGTATTGTAAGAATGTACTTACAAAAGCTCATAAAGAAAATTTACAAAAAAAAAAGATAGCAGATAAAGTAGCAAAGTTTCACGAAGGAGGATGAGAGACTCCTCACTGATTGCTTGAAAAGTGTGGTGTAAATGGGGAAGCAGTAGGTCAGAAAAAACCTTATACCACTCTACCTGGTAACCATTTGGGCCCGTGAACTTGTGAGTTTTAGCCTCCTGAAAGACTAGAAGTATTTCACCCACCTGAAAAGGGACCAACAAAGACTTTTGCTGAGAGCCTGTGAAAACAGGAAGAGAAAGATGTGTGAGAAATTCGGAGACTTGAGAGGAGGGAGTAGAGGAGGAGGATTCCAAATACATATTCTGATAATATTCCTGGAATATTCTCAGTATTTGGTCAGTCATGTGCATAGGTTGCCCTGAAAGGGGGTCCTTAAGTTGAAGAACACAAGCAGCCTTTCTCTGGGCTCGTAGCCTCTGAGCCAGTAACCTGGTGCCTCCCTCATAATAGGTATGTGTAAGAAAAATTAAAGCTCATTGTCCTCTATTGTCCATAATGGCCTGTTTATCGACCTTAAGGAGTTGATGCAGGCTGCTATGAACCTGTCACCTTGGGTATACAGCTGCTGCAGTGTGTGCAGTTGTTCTGTTAACTGTTTATAGCTCTGGTTCTGCAGGGGTCCCTTTTGGGAGGCAGAACATTAGTCAAGGTTACATCAGTGTTATAGGGATGACCAGTCAGAATGACATAGTATCCAGTGAGGTCACTTTACTCCTGCTACATTTCAAAGGAGTTGTAGAAGGAATTAGAATAGCTGTTCCTCATTTCTTCCCTTGGGTATAGGAGGAGGCATGGATAGTAAACTATCCACCCCAGGAACATAGGCGTAGTTTGACTTTAACATTTGGGGGGGGGACAGGGGGCAGGATTTTTGTGTAATTAATTTATAAATTACTGAAAAAAGTGTCAGTTAGGACCAATTTGTTGGGGCAATGCCCCCCTGCCCCCCCCCCACACCTATGCCCAGGAAAGGTTTAGGTGTCGGGGGGGGGGGGGTTAAATGCATCTCCTGTATGAAAATAGCATCTGCAGGATGTTGAGACAAATATTGGAAAAACTTTGTTCACTTCACCGAGTTATTCATGCCATTTACATTTTGAGAAAAGATTACTTACTGTTGGTGTCACTGCAATCATTGGAGGGGTAAGTAGGAGCTCTGGGGATGTATACAGGCTATATAAGCCTTACCCTCAGGCAATTTGCCAGGCACAAGAAAACCCCACAGAGGACAACCAACCAGACACTTGTCCTGGACGGACCTCAAACAATGGGCGTCTGAGGGGGGGCCACCCCGCAGGAGGAGTCTGCACCAAAGCAAGTCACCAAATTTGCACACCTGCTGAAAAATAATGCTATTATGAGACCTGGGGCCAGATATTTAAAGCTTTGCACAGTCGCCAAACCATTTCACATGAATAGCAACGCCGGGTTAAGCATTGAGGCAACCATATTCAAAAAAGAGCAATTAAGCGCGCAAACACGCATTAGCACTGGGCAAACCCATAATGTATTCAGGGGCAAAGTGAGGGGGCAAGTATGTGCATACAGGCGCAATGGGATATTCAGAGGGATAGCATGGCGCAAGGCCACATTGTGTGACGCATAGCGCGGCGCTGCCTGACGCCTATAAAAGGCAGGTCTTATCCCAGGGCAATCCACAGAGGAGGGAGTGGCCAGAACAGGAAGTGCAGATGGCACTGTTTACCAATGCTGTACTACTGCACCTCATGGAGGATGTTGTGGAGGGGGAGGAGAGGGAGCAGGCTCAACCAGGCCCACACCACATGCCAAGGAGGAGATATGCCGCACACAGGTGGTACCGTCCGAGAGTCTCCTTCAAGACACTGCCTGATGAGCACATCACTGGCTACATGATGGACAGGGGAATGCTGGGGCAGTTATGCAAACCCCTGTATGAGCAGCTGCAGCCCCAACACCAGAGGCAGCCATGCCATGCCAGTGGAGGAAAAGGTGACAGCAGCAATGTGCTTCCTAGCCATCGGGACATTCCAACGCTCAATGGGGGACACCATCGGGGTATCGTAGTCCGCCATCTCATGCCTCCTGACCCAGTTCCTTGATGCTCCTCTGCCACATGCTGGTGAGTTCATAGTATTCCCCAGCACAGCAGTCGAGCGCAGAGAAACCATGCAGCAATTCTATTGAGTTGCGCACCTACCAGCTGTACTCGGTGCCATTGACTGCACCCATGTCCCCATCCGTGCACCACCTGGCGATGGCAGTGACATCTATGTGAACAGGAAGGGGTACCACTCCATCAATTGCCAGGTGGTGTGCGATGGACAGGCGCATCAGCAATGTCTTCATACAGTACCCGGCGGTGCCTATTTACACCTTCATATGGCACCAGTCCCAGCTGTGCGGGCCTTTAGGAGGGCAGGATACCAAATGGGCACCTTGTTGGTGAGTATGGGCAGCCATGACAGGAAAATACCACAGTGGTGGCGGGGACAGAGCACGGGTAGCTAGGGAAGAGACGGGGGCAGGGGTGGTAGGACAGCACCACAGGAGATGCACAACAGCAATGGGCACACAGCACAACAGCAACACTAACAAGTGCATCTTCTCTGCAGGGGACAGTGCCTATCCCTTGTGACCCTGGCTGCTGACACCAGTACCCCAGCCAGCCACAATGGTCAACAAGAGGTAAAATGAGGAGCACACTGTAACCAGGAACATTATAGAGAGGGTCTTTGGCATGCTAAAGATGTGGTTCTGTAGCATAGACCAGTCAGGTGATGCCTTACAGTACAGGCCTCAGAAGGTATGCCGTATCATCCTAGCCTGTTGCATGCTACACAACATGGTGCTTAACCATGGGATACATGCACCCGAACCTGAGGAACAGTCTGACAATGAACCAGAGCAAGAGGTCAGGGGGATAGTAGAGCAACTCGAGAGGTGGGATCCTCGCATGGCACGCAGGGCCCTGGAGTACAGGAGTGGCATCATCGAGACACTAGCCTAGATGGGATGGTGAGTAAACACTACACAGACAGCAAACATGACGTGAACAGTGCTTTTAATATGTGGGAAGACCCAGTACAGTGTACGCAGTTGGAGGCTGTGAAACTTGCTATACTGCAGAGAACAAACTAGAATGCATTTGAGGAACTGGGAACCTGGTAAGACATAATATTGTTGGGGACTTGTTAGGAAGGTAAGCTACGCTTTCTACAGAAAGTTTCATTTTTCTTATTGGCATTAAAAGAGAATTGCAGGATTCCATTAAAGTGTAGTACTTTTATAGCCAGAGGGTTGAAATACAACTGAAGTTGCTTGATTCCTGTGCTAGAGACCTAGGATTTGGAAGGATATTTGTGCAACATTTTAGAAGTGTCCTGCTGGCTGAGCAGTGAGTTCATTTTATCCCTGGACTCAGTAGAGTGGTTTGTGTAGGAGCAGTGGTCTAGTAAATTGTGGTGTTGGTTGACTTACTATAAAGGCAGTACTCACCAGGGTGGTGGAGCAGTGGTGTATTTGATTGTTTCTAACAGTCACCAGTAGTTGTGGCCTACCCACCCACCCTTCCCCTCACCCCACCCACCCCAGGCGTGGCATTTCCTTTATAGTCAAGGTTCTGACATCACTTCCTCAACAGAGTCTTGGGGCAAAGTGTCACATTCTTAATAACTCAACGGTGTATAAAGGGTAAGTACACACCAAAAAAAAATATATGTATTTTATATATTACTCATTGTATATTATAGGAAGAGGGACATGTGGGAAGTGGTGCAATGCACTGGCTGTGGGGCAGCAGTTTTCCAGGAGACATTCTGGAACCTGCGTTGCTGCCCCATTTGCAGGCAACTGTCAGCTCTGAGGGAGGAGGTTGCCCATCTCCAGGCTGAACTGGCAAGGACTAAGGAGGCCTCCTCCACCCAAAGAGCACCACTGCCACAACCACTGCCTCAGAGGCTGCCATGTGTGAAGAGCAGATGGACCACAGTAGGTTCTGGGAGGGTGAGGGTGGTGGTAGCCCCCGAGTTGTACCTCTACACAAATCATATGTCAGTCTGACAAATCAAGGTTCCTCTATGATGACACCCTCAGTGGAGACCAAGAAGAATGCTGGGACATCCACAAGGAGACCCACAAAAGAGTGGCAAAGGACACCACAGGGGAAAGAAACAGCTTCTGATAGGGGACTCAATTGTTAAGGGTGTAGACCTGGGGAAGGGAGAGGAGAGGGAAGTAAGGTGCCTGCCTGGTGCCATGGCTTGGAGGGACAGGAAGCAAATCCTCAGGATTACAGAAGCAGCATCACAGGAGAGGGAACTAGATATCGTTGTCCACCTCAGGACAAATTACCTAACTAGGCATGAGATCAGTGCAGACCCCCATCTCAAGGGGAGGAAATGGGCAAGAAAATGATAGAGGGCATTCTCAAAATGGCTAAAAAAGGGGATATAATGTTGATGGGGGACCTGAATATGCCAGATGTTAACTGGACAACATGGACTGCAGCCACATCCAAGAGCAGGGTCATTCTCGATGCCCTACAGGGGGCATGCCTTAGACAGCTAGTGGTGGAACCCACTCGGGAGGGAGCAATATTAGACCTGGTACTCTCAAATGGAGAAAGGATCACAAATTTAGAAGTCAGTAGACATCTGGGAACAAGCGACCACTGCACAGTGTGCTTCACAATAAACACAACCATGGAGCAAGCCATACAAAGACAAGGATACTGGACTTTAGAAGGGCTGACTTTGGCATAATGGGTGAATACAGGGGAATGCATTAGCAAATGGCCAGAAAGGAGAGGTAGAAGAACAATGGCGAAAAATCAAAATTGCCATCACGGAGGCAACAAAGCCTGCGTGATAAATAAAGAAAACAAAGCAGAATCAAAACCACTATGGTTCTCAAAAGAGGTGTCAGGGAAGGTTAAGGAGAAAAGGCCGCATTCAAAATGTATAAGGAATCACAGAAGGAGCCACGACGGGAACTATATCAATTAAAGCAGAAAGAAGTGGGAAGGCAGTCAGAAAGCAAGGCCCAAACCAAGGAAAAGATAGCCAACTCAGTTAAGAAGGGGGATAAAACCTTTTATAGGTACATTAGGGAGCATAGAAAGGTTAAGGGAGGGATAGTGAAGATTAATAAAGGAGAGGGGAGGTGGGCAGAGGGAGACAGTGAAAAGGCAGAGATACTGAATGAATACTTTTGCTCAGTATTCACAAAAGAAGAAGAGGAGGAGTTACCTAAACCAAACAATAGAAGCACTCTGGGTAGTGGGGTTGACGCCAGTCCATTTACAGAAGAAAGAGTCCTGAAAGAACTCCTAAAACTCAAGGTGGACAAAGCAATGGGGTCTGACGGGACTCACCCTAGAATCCTAAAAGAGCTAAGGGAGGACCTAGTGACACTACTAACCACACCTTTTAACAAATCATGAGAAGATGGGGTGGTATCTGAGGACTGGAGGAGGGCAGATGTGATTCCCCTTCACAAAAGTGGGAGCAAGGCAGAAGCAGGAAACTACAGACCTGTTAGTTTGACCTCAGTGGTGGGGAAAATGATGGAATCACTTCTGAAAGAAAGAAAGAATTGTTCAGTACCTAGAGGCCAGCGGGGCACAGGACCCAAAGCAGCATGGATTCACAGCAGGAAGGTCATGTCAGACGAATCTAATCGATTTCTTTGACTGGGTGACCAAAGTAATAGACCTGGGAGGTTCTGTGGATATGGCCTACCTAGACTTTAGCAAGGCATTTGACACAGTCCCGCACAAAAGATTAATAATCAAGTTAGCCAGCCTGGGAGTGGGTCCCAGGGTGGTAGCCTGGGTAGCAAACTGGCTGCACAACAGGACACAGAAGGTAATAGTGAATGGAACACATTCTGAAGAAAGGGGGGCTACTAGTGGAGTACCTCAGGGCTCAGTACTGGGTCCAGTCCTCTTTAACATCTTTATAGGTGACATTGCAGAGGGTCTGGAAGGAAAGGTATGCCTCTTTGCAGATGACACAAAGATCTGTAACAGAGTTGATACACGGGGGGGTAGAAAGGATGAGAAGGGACTTGGCAAGGTTGGAGGAATGGTCAGACATATGGCAACTTAGATTCAATGCAAAGAAGTGCAAAGTAATGCACCTGGGAAATAAAAATCCAGGAGAAGAGTACACAATAGCAGGGGAGGTACTAACAACAAAAATAATGGAAAGGGATCTGGGTGTAGTCATATCAGATGACCTAAAGGTGGGTAAGCAATGTGAGAAGTCAGTAAGGAGAGCCAGGGGGATACTGGGATGCATAGGGAGGGGCATCACAGGTAGAAAAAGGAAAGTGGTTATCCCTCTGTACAGACAGTTGGTGAGACCCCATCTGGAGTACTGCGTGCAGTTTTGGAGACCTCATCTACGCAAGGACATAGACAGGATGGAAGCAGTCCAGAGGAGGGCAACTAAAATGGTGCAGGGTCTACATCAGAAACCATATGAAGAGAGACTGAGAGAGCTTAATATGTATACCCTTGATGAAAGGAGGGACAGGGGACATGATAGAAACTTTTAAGTACCTCAAGGGAATCAACAAAGTCCAGGAGGGTAGCATCTTTCAGAAAAAGAGATGTGTAAGAACAAGGGGCACAATTTAAAGTCAGAGGGGGACTCCAGGGTAATGTGAGGACATTTTTTCACAAGAGAGTGGTGGACGATTGGAACCGCATTCCTGGAGAGGTTGTGGGGTCTAAAACAATGGGGAATTCAAACATGCATGGGACAGACATATGGCAATTATAGTGGGGGGTTGCAGGAAGTAGGCTGTTGGTTAACTAGAATCTGCAGCTTATCCAATAGGTAGGAAATGGGCAGAACCCGGGTGGGCCAAGTGGTCCTTATCTGCTGTCAAAGTCTGTTTCTATGTTCCATGTTTCTATGGTGCAATACACGCTGGCAGTGTGATGTAGTGATGTGGTGATGTGTGGTCAGAAGTGCATGTCACGCATTGTGCAGAGTGTACAGCTATAGTGCGTGCAAGTGGTGTTTGGTGGGGTGGCATGTGAGGGACCATGGGAGTGTGAGGGTGTGTGTGGGCAGGGGACCGAGGATGTGTGTGCGTGTGTCTGTGTGCATGTGTGTGTGAGAGACATGGGTACACCATGCATGATGGACGTGCCTATCAGTGGCCTCGCACATGACGCACCCCTTGTGTGCATGTCACAGAGCTAGGTGTGCTCTGGGCCAAGGACATGGGTGGGGAGGACTGTGGCGAGGTTGGGAGGGCAGTACGCCTGCAGCCACGCCAAGTTGCAGACCCAGATGTGGAGGGTGTGCACCCAAGATGCCATTGGAGGCCTGTGGAGGACTGGGATGCAGGTGTGGAAGAGCCGGCACCCACCCTGCGTGCACCGGAGGCATGTCGGTGCACACATGTGGTTTGGCCGTGCTGTGCGCTGGGTGCACCCTGTAGGCCCACCATGTGTGTCTCCCACAGCATGTCCACTAGATCCTGCACAGTGGTGGTGAGCCCCCCAAAGCCACAGTCAGTGATGGCCAGGATGCAGGTCATCCGCTCCTCCACCCACTGCTCAGCACGGGCAAGGGCAGAGCCCACCGTGTCCCACAGCTGGGACAGCTCATGGCACCCACCCCCGCGGAACTCATGCAGGTCCAGCTGGGCCACATGCTGTGATGTCAGGGCCACCTGGAGCATGGGACATGAACTCTGGCCATCCTGCACTGGGTGAGCGGTGCCGACCTGCCCTGCTGGTAGTGGTGGTGGCTGCCATTGGGCACGGTGGGGCAGTTGTGCACATGCTGGTGGTGGCAGCTGCTGCTGGGCTGGCTGCTACTGCTGTGGGCCTGCAGGGATCGGTGCATGCTGCAGGTCTGGCACCACATCCCGCGGCCAGCGGCTCATGTCCAGTGGGGCACTCTGGCCATCCCCATGGCCTACAGCCTCAAGCTGCACAGCACCATGTGCCTGTGCACCTCCACTCCCAATGCTACCATGTGTCTGTCCCCGCTGGTCCCACCCCAAATTCGCCACACACAGGTCCGCCCACTGGCAGGGTGTTGTCAGCCTCCACTTCCTCTGAGCCATGGTCACTTATTACGGTGAGAATGACCATCTGCTCACCGCTCAGGTCCTCCACCTGTGCATCCTCCATAACCACCAGTGTCCTCCATGGTGTGCAGCATCCTCCTCAGATGATCCAGCAGCACCAGCATCCGCCTGTGAACCATGGCCACATACCGGCACACATGCAATGCCACTGCAGGACCCTGCATGGCACCCATGCCTGATGTCGATGTTTGCACCTGTGCGCATCGTTCCTCCGCCCCTGTGCTGCTGCTGCAGGCATCTCCTGGGTCACGGCCTGCTGACACAGTGTCAGTGTCCAGTACAGTTCACAGACAGCCTAACACACCACCTCCACATGCACCCCCAATGGTGGTTGCCCCACAGCATGCCCATGCAAACTCCACTGTGCAGCCCATGTGAATGCAGGTGATGCCCCCATGCACACACCCCTGCCCACAGAACACATGCACCAACAACCCATGCACCGGCGCATGCTGTGTACCACCAACACATGTACACCACAGTGCAACACGTATACTACATCCACAATGTGACACAACCATGCGTGCAACCTGCTGGCACCATGACAGTTGGAAGGTGTGCCACAGCCCCGTAGGTGTCAGTCAGGCAGTGGTGGACACATGCTGCAAACATACCTGCCTTAGGCGGTGTGAGCAGTGTCTCACACCCACCACCCTCGACTCCTCCAGCCGCCACTGGCCTCAGGGTAGAGGCAAC
This sequence comes from Neoceratodus forsteri, assembly GCA_016271365.2. NCBI lineage: Eukaryota > Metazoa > Chordata > Ceratodontiformes > Ceratodontidae > Neoceratodus > Neoceratodus forsteri. The sequence continues at coordinate 123,440,687 of JADMNL010000030.1, read as the reverse complement.
CAAAGCCATCAGTGGGTCCCATTCCCTCTGCTCCATGGGCTGTGGTCCTCTGCCCATCCGCAGCCATTCCTGCAGTCACTGGGTCTCCTCCTCCTTGGCTTGGTGCAGCAGGCGTTCCACCTCTTGCGGACAGTGTCAGTGCTACGGCATGGCCACCCACAGTGTCCACCTGTGTCGTGATCTTCTCCCACATGCGCCATATGACAGCATCCAGGAGACTTATTCCTCCTCAGGACTTGCTCCCTCTCCTTCACAGCATGTACAAGGGCTCTGAACTCATCCCGGAGAATTTGTGGGTCCATAGCCGTTGATGTCTTGCAGCATCACCTGTGTGGGACAGAGGAAATGGCATGAGTTACACATAGTGGCATACCATATGTGCACAGCTGTAGCAGCATCCACTGGGCATGGCACACTACACATCCATGCCATGCAATGCCCACCCCTGCATGCACAGTGCATGCAGATCACACCACACAGTGCTAGGGATGCCTGCACACCTCACATGGTGTGCCCAGCATTGACTGTGCAGCCAGTGCCGGTGCTGCCTATGCCACTGACCTGTAGCATGTCCCCACCGCACTGTCTGCACATGGAGGCATGGACAGTGCAGTCGTTGCCCGATGCAGCTGCCTGCCTGCACACACACCGCACGCAGTCCCATGTGTCGTCTGTTTGGGTCCAGCAGAATGGGCAGGCAGCTGTGGGTGTACAGGCCTAGTCCAGTGGCAGCACACCCCAGGACACAGTCACTGCAATGGTGGGCCTGGGCACACCAGCAATGTGCGCTGCACACTGTGCAGTGACTACCATGGTGTGCACCCTAGAATGGGATGGCACAGCTGGCAGACCCTCCCGTGGGCCATCAACACACGGCCCAGCACTGTGTCGTGTGTCTGGCAACAGTCCAGCATCTGTACTGGTGCAGGCCCTGCACAACTGTACACATGTGTGGAATGTGTGTATCCCAGCCTACACTCCTGTACAGTACCATGGCCTGAAGCACCGCTGTACAGACCTGCCTGCTCCTGCTGTCTCTCCTGGGACATCCTGCTTTCTTGCTACCTACTTGAAACCTGCACAACACTGCAGTCCCTATCAGCAACACAGGTGGAGCACTGTTTGCCCTTAAATAGCCCTGCCAGGCAATCAGGCCTGTGTGGCATGCAAATGAGGCAGTAATGGTATGGTAATCACCCTGTTTGTCCCCTGCACACAAAGTACCTAATTTACATAGGCGCTTTGAATATAAACGTATTGGCGCAGAAAGCGGATAGCACGGAGCAAAGGGCTAAGTACCGGGCTATCTGGCCACGACATTGCACGGCGCTGTGATGATAGTGCCGCGTTGCATGCCATTGTGCATCCCCTGTGCATTTGCAGTGAGCCCGCGGTCTGTGCTAACACACTCACACTGCACGCTGTAGTGCTGTGCTATGGCGGTTTGTGCAGCACCACTGCACAGGCACACTACGGCAGCATCAGGGTCATGGTGGGGTTGCGCATGCACAATGCACACACTTCTGAGTTGCGCGGTGCTAGGGCACATGACAGTGTGGCACTAGTCTCAGGCGATGGAACAGGTGCAGAGTGTGCCCCAGTGAATACCAGAGCTATCCACCTGTGTGTGACCATGTCTAGACACCATAAGCAGAGGACAGTGGTGCAGAGGGACAGGCATTGGGGTGAGGCTGAGACTGCCAACCTGGTCCAGCTAGTACAGCAGAGGCACCAGCGCCTGTTTGGGGAGGTCGGGAGGGGACCTGCTCGTCGCCAGGTGTGGGCCTCAATTGCCTGCCACCTGTCTGCCAGAACTGGCATCCCACATGATGGGAAGAAGTGCCGGCACCATTACACAGACCTGCCGTGCAGGCAGTGGTAGCAGCTGGACAGATTCAGGCAGAAGGTGTGTGGTGGGACTGTGTCAGTGCCAGGCAGGTGTAGCTCCATGATGCACATGTGTACCGTGTGCTGCTGATGATATGTGTGTGTGTGTGTGTGTGTGTGTGTGTGTGTGTGTGTGTGTGCGCACCCAGGTATGGCTGTGTGCTGGGGGGGTGCCTGGGCATGCCTGTATCCCGGCATAGGCCGCCCAGGGGCTCTGGTAAGGCGTGATGCTGCTCTGTGTATCTTTGGTGGCACTGTGCAGCATGGTGGCTGGCGGATGGGGGGGCACAGTGGCCAATACCGCCCACAGGTGGTATGCAGTGCTGGCCGCTGCATGCAGCCTGGTGGTGTGTCCCTGGCCCGTGCCATGTGCATGTGCCATGTGGCCCATCCACCCATGGCCTCCGGCATGGGCCACTGACAGTGTGGCCACCTGCGGCCGTGCCCTGCATCCATCCCTGGTGGACATCATGCCTGCTGCTGCCGCTGCAGTGGTCTGCCCTAACGCTGTGGCATGTATTGCCAGTATCCCCCTGCATGTGGCCACAGCCCACTGCATTCCCACCATGCTAACATGCCCTGCGTGCACACTGCATATGTTTGTGACCATGGTGGCTTCACCTGTCCAGGATACAGCATGCTGTGGGTGGCACAGTGTGCCTGCAGTGCAGGTTGTGCCCTTTTGTGTGTGTGGTGTGCCATGCCACATGGAGAGGCGGGATTACTGTGTACCACGGTCACTGCTTTGCTATGCCAATGTTGCCTGCACTGTCCTAACATTGATGTACACTTTTCCCTCTGCAGGCGCATGGGCGGACCAGCCCAGGAGCACAAGCCAGGAGGTGTCCAGGGCAACCAGCATGAGTGGGCAGTGGGTGCTGCCAATGCTGCAGTGGGCTGAGGAGAGCAGCCCGATGACCAGGGACTATTGCGTGAGTACACTGTTTTCATACATACATTGCTGCTTGTGGCTTGTGTGGGTCACTCCATGGACTACTTCAGTTTTTAAATTGCATCACAGGTTATTAATTCTTTCTAATTCTGACTTTCTGCAGGTATTCTGGTGATCAAGTCATACTTTCTACCTATTGCTTTTTAGGCTTTTTGGAGTGGGCATCATCTACAACCCGGGGTTCCATCTCACAGCTCCGTCAAGTCACTTTGAAGAGTTCCCCTTCTGCTGGGAGGTGGATATTTATTTATTTATTTATTTACGAGTTTTACCAGGAAAACATACTGAGCAACATGCTCGATTCCAGATGCGACCTGGGGGCCGAGACCCACATACATAAAATGGAAATACATTAGACAGTACAGAAAAGTAAAGCTTGTACATTGGCAATTTAGACAAAATTGGGAGAGAAATAGCAGCCAGGGTAGGATACATACATTCAGTGTAATTACACAGAGGGTAGAAAAACTGTACAATATATATTTTTTTTAGTTGAAACAGGAGCAGCTGGAGGTGAAATGTGCTCTGAGTAATTTGTTCCGTAGAGAAGGGTTTGTTTCAAGTCGGATGGGGGCAGGTAGGGCATTCCAGGTCTGAGTGTCACGGTAATTAAAAGCAGCCTGGCCTTTGGTTTGTGCGCATAAGCGGGACATGGAGTAGTCTTGGGTCCATACTTCTAAGGAGTCGCATGGTGAAGGTTGTTGGGAAAGGGCAGTGGTCAGGTAGAGGGAAGGTGGGACCAATACTTGGCTGCGAGCCTCGCGCTGTTCATTTGTTTGCGTTCATGGAGGGACTGTAGGGTTAACGAGCTGCAGGAGGTTGCAATGGTGTGTTGATTGGGGAAGTCGAGGATGAGCGGCAGAAGGAGTGGAACAGGATGTCTAGGCTGGCCAGAGGTGGACCCAGGGGCGATGGAGTAAACTATATCCCGTAGTCGGTCACGGGAAGGATCATTTTGAACAATGGTGTGCCTTGTCTGAGTGGGGAGACAGCTTTTGTTACGGTGTAGTGCACCAAGTTTGGGGAGCAGCCGCTTGTGTATAGAGGTGATGTCTACTGAGAAATCTAGATATTGATCTAGCCAGATGCCCAGATATCTGAAGCTCATACAGTTTTCCAGGGGAGTTCCATCCAAGGTTGTGAAAGGGGGGCTGGGGGCTTGGCGGGAGAGTCGTTGAGGGGAACCAAATGTTAGTGATAGGGTTTTTTTTTCAAGTTAAGAAATAACTGGTTTGACCTGAACCAGTTTTGGATGGCATCAAAATCTTCCTGGAGGAGGGTTGCTCGCTATGTGTAGTGGGACCAGAGGCATATAGAACAGTGTCATCTGCGTACATCTGAATGGAGGAGCGGAAGCATGCTGCTGGAAGGTCATTCAGAAAGATGGAGAAAAGGAGGGGACCCAGGACTGAGCCTTGGGGGATGCCTTCAGGGACAGGCAATGGGTGGGAGGTGTGAGAGGCTATTCTGACTACTTGTTTCCTGCCTACTAGGTAGTCATGGAACCATTCAATGGCCGGTGTAGAGAGCCCTGCGTTGGTGAGTTTGGTGAGGAGTAGGGAGTGGGAGACGGTGTCAAAAGCCTTGGCTAGGTCAATGAAGATGGCGGAGGTGATATATCCTTTGTCCATACTCATGAGGATGTCACCTGTGACTCGAAGCAGGGAGGTGATGGTCAAGTGGGACTTACGGAAGCCCGATTGGAAAGGTGAAAAGAAGGAGGAGGCGTCTAGGTACGGAGTGAGTTGGGATAGGACCAGGCATTCCTGTATTTTGGCCAGGATAGGAAGTAGGGAGATGGATCATAATTTCCTGGGAGGAGAGGTCTCCTTGTTTGGCAGAGGTATAATGGTGGCCAGCTTCCAGGCTGTAGGTAGCTTTCCCAGAGAAAAGGATAGATTGAAAAGATTGGCTAGAGTGCGGCTATTGCTGGAGCAGAGAGGTAAAGCATCTTCGGCTCCATGGATGTAGGGCATTTGCCTTTGTTTGGGTTTAATGCCTGAAAGGACTCAGGAGTGAAACATCAGCTTGGGATACTGGGCGGAAGGACAGCGGTAAGGTTGTGGGTGGGGGCATGCTGATGGGCACCTGTGCTGTGGGAGGGAGGAACCGGGGGTGAGAATGTGGGAGGAGGGAGGAAGGAGCTTTTCAGCACAGCTGGAGAAATGGGTGTTAAAGCTTCAGCTACGTGTATTGGGTCGAGAGAGGAGGAGCCCTGTGCTTGCAGTGTCGGGGGTGCAGGTTGGGGGGAGCAGGGTTTGAGCGATTTCCAAAGTCAGTTGGGTGATTTGAATGTTTGCTGAATGCCGATAGGAAGTATGTTTTAAGCTTGCTTGATGCTGTTTATTACCGCGTTAGGAAGGATCTGTAAGAGGTGAGGAAGCCTGTGAGCCCAGCTTCTATAAGCTTTCCAGGCATGGTCTCTGGCATGGCATTTTCTGATAATTTCGGCCGAGGTCCAGGAGATGTGCTCTCTGACTCTTTTCCTTCGTGAATGGTGCATGTTTGTCCCAGATCTGAAGGAAGTTTGTTTTGAATGCCTCAAAAGCTATATCTAAGGAGGGTGCCTCTGAGATGAAAGACCAGTTTATCCGCCTAGGTCCGACAGGAGGAGCCTAAGTTGAGGGTTATAGGACCTGGTGATTAAAGTCTTTGGTGGTGGGGCAGGGGAGTATACCTTCCTGACCATGAAAATCATATGATGATCGCTTATGGAGTCAGGTAGGAGACCTGCACTTAGAATTCTCTGTGGGTGGGAGGTGAGGTCCCAGTCCAGTAAGATATGGGTTTGAGTTTTGTGAGTTAACCTGGTGGGGTCAGTGATGAGTTGAGAGAGATTCTGGGCCTTAATTTTGGTCTTTAGGTGGGCTTTATCTGGCCCAAGCCAGTTTATATTGAAATCGCCGGTGACATGGAGCTCACCCCCAACCGCTAGGGACTGTAAGTTGCCCAAGTGGGACAGGATGTCCTCAGGGGGAGTGCAGGGGGGGCAGTATGAGCCAGCCACATCGATGGGGATGGAACTAGGGAGAGAGAGAGATTTTGATGAGTATTGAGTCTGTGTTTCCAGGGGATATGGGGATGTCCACTACAGTGAACTGACGACTATTTGCGATGTACATAGCCGTGCCACCGCCTCACTTTTTACCTTGGTGGTCACACCTGATTATAGCATACCCTGGTAGGGATACTTCTGTATCTGTGTGATGCTGTTTTAACCACGTTTCAGTGATGATTAGGATATCAGGGTGCAGGGTTAAAACAAGAGGTTGCAGCAGAGAGAATTTAGATAGAAGGCTGCAGGTGTTTAAATGGATGATACGGAGGCCTTTGGGAAAGAGAGAAAGGGAGAGGGTGTTTGAAGCTGGGGTGTTTGGACCGGGGTTTACCTCTATGTCCCCGGACAGAAGTAGGAGAAAGGGTGATGAGATGTTTCAATTTATTGATTTAAAGTAAACCCAGACACCACCTTTGGTAAAACTTAGGTTAGTATGCAAAGACACCCTGCTTTTATGGAAAATCAAATAAGGAGGCTCACACATTAGAGCCTGCAGCTCTGAAATCCTTTGAGCAGAAGTGATTGCAACTAAAAATAGTGTTTTCCAAAACAGAAAGTGTAGCCACAACTCACAGCCGGCTCAAAAGGAGCCAGAGTCAGTTTTTCCAAAACACAATTCAGATTCCAAGTCGAGACCGGATTTCTAATGGGAGGCTTTATATGTAAAATGCCTCTCAAAAACATATGAGCTGCCTCTAACTGAGCAACTCTACAGCCATCCACAGGCACATAAAATGCTGATATAGTAGCCAAATGCACCTTGACTGCAGAATACTGCAGCCCGGAATCTGATAAGGATAGTAAGTATTCCAAAACCTGATTGACTGGGCAGGTAAATGGATCCAGTTTATGTGAAGTGGCCCACAAAGCAAACCGCTTCCATTTCACAGAATAGGTACATCTTGTGGACGGTTTTCTGGCAGCCACCAGAACATCAGCCACTTTCTGTCATACTCCAAAGCAAGCTATGGCTATGTTTTCAGGAGCTGTGCATGCAGATGTAGGGACTTCAAGTCTGGTTGGACTAGGAAGCCCTGTTCCTGTGACAACAGACCTTTGCACAGAGAAAAGAGTTACTGGTGGTTCCACTGCCAGCTGTTGCAGCAGGGGATATCCTATCTGCCAAGGCCATAGGAGAGCAGTGAGTATTAGAGTTGCCTCCTCCATCTTCATCTTGAGTAGTACTCTCTGAATTAACAGAAAGGGAGGGAAGCCATACAGAAACCTCCTCTTCCAGGAGATAGACAATGTGTCTCACCAGAAAACTCCAGGCCCTGGAGTGAGCAAGCAAAAATACAGCAGTTTTGCATTGTGTGGGGACATAAAAAGGTCCAACTCTGGATGACCCCGTCTTGCGAATAGGTCATTGACCACTGAGGTCAGCAGTTCCTACTTGTGCACCCTGGACTGTGACCTGCTTAGCTTGTCTGCCAAAATGTTTTGGATGCCTGGAACATGCACTGCTGATAGTTCTAGACTGTGTTCCAGAAACCAATACCAAACTTTCATTGTTTCCCTGCACAGTGGGTAGGAATGAGTCATCCCCGTTGATGTAATGCATCACACTGACGTTGTCCATTTGTACTAAGAGAGTACCAGGGGACAAGTATTACGGAAATGCCTGGAGCCCATTTAGGACTGTTCTCATTTCCAGAACATGTATATGCAAAGCGTGCTCCACCTGGTTCCATCTGTCTTGTGTCTGAAGAGGCCCAAGTGAGCTCCCCACCTGGATCCTGAGGCATCCGTAGTGAGGATGTGATTTGGGGTAGGAAACAGGAGTACCCTTTAGCAGATTGCTGCGTTCTATCCACCACTTCAGTGTTCTGCGTAAGGGAGGCATTACTAGGACCTACTGGTCTAAGTCGTCTGTAAATTGTCCCACTGGACTTTCAGAGTCCACTGTGGTATCAAAATGTGCAATCTGTCGAGTGGCACTGTGACAATGGTTGCTGCTATAAGACCCAGAAGACATAGAAAAGTCCTTGCCAGGACAGAATGGCTGTCATATACAGAGTGTGGTTGTGCAGTCAGTCATCCTGCTCTGTCCAGTGGCAGAGACACAGAGCCCTGGGCCATATCCAAGACTGTCCCATGTACTGCAGGTGTTGGCAGGGTGTCAGTACAGACTTTGGTATGTTGACTGTCACCCCAAGGCATCCAACATCTGTCTGGTTGGAGCCAAGGTCTGTAGTAGTCAGTCCCTGGAGTGGGCTTTTAATAGCCCATCGACCAGGTAAGGAAGGACATACAGGCCTTCCCTGTGAAGGACTGCTGCTACTACTGCCAAACACTTGGTAAAGACCTGTGGCACAGAAGATAATCCAAGGGCAACACTCTGGTAATGCTCCACCTTGATCATGAACCTCAGATACATCCTGTGAGGTTTCCTGCTTTTGATATGGAGATACTGTAGGCATCTTTCATATCTAGGGAGCATATCCAACCCCCTGTTTGCAGTAGCAGGGGAAGGAGATCCTGCAGAGAGACCATCCAAATCTTCTTTCATTCTATGAAGTTTAGGTCCCTGAGATCTAGAACAAGCCTCAGATCTTCTGTTCACTTGGGGACTAGAAAGTATCTGGAATAAAGCGTTGTGCCTCTGTCTGGGTGGCACAGGTTCTATAGCTCATTTTGAAGTAATGCCGTACTTCCTCTTGCAACAGGGACATGTGTCCCAGTGGATATGTTGCAGCTGGTGAACAATCTGGAGGGTTGTCCAGAACCTCTAGAGCATGACCTTTCTCTATAGTCTCCAGTACTTATTTGTCTGTGGTAACTGCCCTCCATTGGTTCTGATAAAGGGATAAGTGACCCCCTACAACCACCCCTGGAGGTAATGGCGGTTGGGGGGGTGTATGGTGAGTCATGCTGAACTTGGGGGGGGGCAGAGCCACTGGCTCCACCACCTCTGGGTGCTTTTGTCTGGGCACCCGGGGGTGGGAGGGGGTCTGGCAAGGCTCCCACACCTCTATCTCTATCCTACTGTCTATAGGCCTGATAGTTGCTTCTGACAGCAGACTGACTAACATTACTCTTACCCTTGCCTTTACCTAGTGAATGTTACAGGGATTTTACTGACCTCAGAGTCTTGCCAGAAGACTGAAGGTTTTTCAAAGCTTCTTCCACACGGTGGCCAAACAGTTTCTGTCCTCTAAAGGGGGCCTTTAGAACTGTTTGCTGCACATTAGTGGCACATCCTGCTACTCTAAGCCAGGAGTAATGCCTGTGACAGATGCCAGAGGCGCAGCCCTGGCAGAGGCACCACAGACATCATATGCTGTGTGGATTAAGTGTTTCCCAACATCAGTACCAGCAGTCAGAGTTTTCATTAACTCTTGTTTGGCAGTATCCTCAGGTATGGCCTGTGCAGCAGCCTTAGCCTTCCTCCATAGGGTATTCAGATATTTCATCACATGGGCCTGGTAACTGGCAATACGCAAGCCAAAGAGGCAGAGGCACAGGTACATTTGTCCAGTACATCCAACCTCTTTGATTCCTTATCAGGAGGAGGGAACTCTGGTGTCTAGGTGCCCTGGATCTGTCATGGGCAGCTGTGATCACAACTGAATCAGTCTCTGGCTGGTTAGCATAAAAGGTTTGACAGAGCAGAGTATATCTAGTCAGCCTTTCTGGGAACAGCTGGTATAAGTGTTTGGCCTATACCAGGCTGCATAAGTAGCATAGGAGCAATGCTGGATACAGGGAGGAAGGATAGCAGAAGGAGTGTCTGGTATTTCCAGAAACTCCAGAAGGATCCTTTAGTGGAATCCTGTTCCTCCAAAGTAAACCCATGGCAGCTTGTCTTTGTTGCATCATGGCATAAAATGAGGATCCTCTGGGGTGACCTTGGGGTATTCACCACAGAGTCCTCACTGCAGGAGGATACTGTTGAGCTGGTGCCATGCACATATTGGCTATCCTCAGCATAGTCTTCCTTGTCCTCCTCCTCATCCTCCCCCATTATGAGGTCAGGACTGTATTCACATTCGTCATCATCTCTCTCATCAACGGGAATGGAGGACCGTGCTGGCGATGTTGGAAGTGGCTGAGGAGGTCTATTCCACAATATACAGTATTAGATTGTAGCATTGATGGGGAGTTATAGTGGTAGTCACCACTGACTGAACCACTATATGTGGAGGCAAGCATGGCAATAGTTGCTGGTATCATATCTGAAAATGATAGGAGCACTGCGTGTGTCGATGCCACTTGTAGTAGTGATAGTGACTGCACCAGTCGACGGCAGAGGTTGAATCTTTTATGATGACAGCAATATACCAGCTGTATTAGGCTCAGTAGCAACTATGCCAAACCCTGAACTTGGTGTCTGGTTGATTGTTGGGTGGTAGTGGTCACTGCTGCCAGAGCAGACGGCGCCAACGTTTGGGAAATATCTGCAGTCCATGGTGGGGGCTTGGACCTCGCTGGGGAAACCTTTTCTTTATCATGGTGTTTGTTTTTGTGGTTCCCCAAGGAAGATTTCTCTCGGACTTCAACGACAGTGATTCGTTGATGGGGTAGGTGATGTGGACCTGCCCTGTAGCTGCTATTCCAGTGTGGCTAAGGTCTTTTGAGGAAGAATTTTTCCAGTGCCCTTTTCTGCATTACCTGGTAGTAGAGTTGAATCCCGGCAGATCTCACAGCTCTTATGTTGTGAGAAAGCCTAGGCAGCAGACACACACTTCATGGGCATCATCCTTGTAGATTTTCTTTCGGCAGTTGCAGTAACAAAAGCATAGATGCTTCTTCGGCATACAGATCACGAAAATCACTAAGATAGAGATTACTATTTTTATATATGAAAAAAGAAAATGGCGGCTTTTTGCAGCAGCGTTTCCAGTTGGGGTCCAATGAGTCTGATCAATGGTGGGAAAAGAACTGAGGAGAGAGGGGCCACCCATGTTTATGTAGACACTGGTGCATGATGTCGTGTGGGCAACTCCTGGCTTGCAAAGTTTCCATGTGGTCCTAACGCTGACATGGGTATAGTTCCAAAGGTGTGGCTTGATGAAAGAGATATCCTTGAAGAAAATTGCATGCAGCTGAATGTAGATGGTAGCTGAAAGGTGGCCTGAGGGGCATCAGCTAGGACAGGGGTGAGGGGCACATCACATGGTCAGGATGAGGGCGTATCAATTGGGGGTCATCCTGGCCTAGAACCACCTGCTATAAGGAGCCTGGAGATAATAAGCAAAGAACTCCCATTAACCCAGCTGACAAAGGGGAAGGGCCGGCCAGGTGGTGCTGAGTTAGCCGCTGGATGCCAACCTTGAGTCACACCAGCGACCGGGTTCGGGAACAAGCCCAAGCTGTTGGAGGTCGGCAATGGGGAGGAGGGGCTGATGACAGGCATGCTGTCCTCTCTGGGAGGTGGGATGGCTCCTATCAGCTGATGGCTGCCACCTGGTGGAGGCTGGGGATAGAATGAGTCAGAAAGGAGCCAGGCGCTAGGCCAATGGGTGGGAGGAAAGGAGCTGTTACTGGGGCTGTGGGACTAATGCATGCCTCCACAATGCGTACCCACTCCCAGGGCCCTTAGGGAGAAAATGGAGGGGAAAAACATCACCGGCAGCAGGATGGCGACCGACTCTCTGCAGGCACCACTCCCGGGCCGGGCGTAAGGTAAGCCCCGGTAATTCCGGGGGACGGGGCTGGGGGGTCGGTCTGATGGGGGCTAGCCAAGGCGAAAGACGCAGAAAATGTTACATGGTACTTCTGAAGATTATTCCCTGTGAACTGGGGCACAGCTGAAATAAACAGACTGCCCAGTTGTAAGCACGGCAAGGCAAGGCAATTTTATTTATATGGTGCCCAATCCAGGGCTCTAGGGACCTACAGAAGCAAACAAATGATTAAAATAGTACAATTGAAACAATAAATTAGGAAATCAGACAATAAATAAACAGTTCAGAATATTAAGAAAAGAACCATCAGGCCTGAGAAAAGATGATAAACAAGTAACTCTTCAACTTGGATTTTAAAATGGGCAAGTAAAGGCATCTCTTACTTCTGGGGAATGGCATTCAGAGAAGTGGGACCACCCCTCAAATGTCCTACCCACAAGGATTTTTATACTTCCTTTATTAGGTAATGAGTTGTTGCATAGCTCTTGTGGTATAATATACATTAAGTTCTCTTATACATTCAGATTATACAATTTATAGCTATCTGTAAATATAGCTGTTGGCTTATGCTTGTAAATATGCATTTTTTAAAGTTAATCAAAAAACATTGAATATAAAAAGGCAAAAAAAGAGTAAATAAAATACAGACAGTTAAAAACTGTAACAGTTTACAGGTTGTGAGCAGACATAACTTAAGTAAATGCATTCGTTGGGTTTATTATTCTATGGAGTGAATCTACTTGTACATTCCACATTTAATTAGTTGTTAAATATTTGCTTATGGCAGGAACAGGTCTTGAGGAATTGAGCTCAGGGGTTAAAAACATACTGCTAGCTGTAGGAGTTTCCTTTAATAGCAAGCATCTCCTCTGATTTCCTATTGAATCTGTTCCGGTTTTAACTCCCATCTGGTCCAATATGTAATATATGATTCCATCCTGTTATTTAGCGTGTATGATATTTTCTCATTATGTTGTATGTTAAGGACTATTGTTTTTCCATTCTGTTATATTGGGCGGGGGTATTTTGAAGCCATTTTTAATAATGGACTTTATGCAGCACCTAGAAAAATAGCCCATAGTTATAGAGTAGCTTTAAGTCCTCTGGTGGGATACCTAACAATAGGTTTATCCTGTAAGTGGATGCTGGCAGCCAATATATTAATTATGTGGTGTGAAATCGTGAGCCAAAAGGTGCTTAATTTAGGGCAATCATAAAAATTGTTTATGTGACCCTGGTTTCCACATTGTCGCCAGCAACCTTCTGACATCCCGGGTTTCTCCGAGCCAGTGTGGTAGGTACCAGAACAAACCTCACTCTAACCTTCCAAACAAACTCCCTCCAGGAAGGGGGAGGAGGTAGTGGACCAGGTATTCTTCCATACTTTGGGCAAATCTTTTAAGCTAATTACCTGGTTGAATCTTTCCCAGCTAGTTTTAACTGGGTCTATGGAGTGTTCATTTAACAGGATCAGGAACTTGTATATTATTGCGATGGCTTTTTCTCCCAATGATGAGGACCAGATTTGGGTGAATGGTGTTTGATCTTCCCATAACTGTGACTCTCTCTCTTTTGATCTAAGTTGTTTAACTACGTAGTCCCTCATTTGATAAAAATAGATCCTGTCTTTCTCTTGCCATGTGAATTTCTCCTGACCTTGTTCAAAGGATATAACCATATTTTCTTTAATGAGTTGCCATGGGGCTACCATATCCTTTTTGGCTCGGGAGAAGTACTAGGGTTTTAGGAAGGGAGAATCAAATTGTGTATTCACTAAGAACCACTGATATTTCCAAAAACGGTTTAATGTTAGTTTATTTTTGGTTCCTCTCCTCCAGCCTTCTAAGATTGCGGAAGTAGCTTTTGGGGTGATTTGTTGAGTTCGTTTAAGTAGAGGGGAGAAAAATAACACTGCTGGCAAAGGGGGGGAGACATCTCTGGAAATATCTATTTGCTTCCATGCAGCTTGATATGTTTGGGTTTCCCAGAGTAGTGCTAGACGATTTGAGCTGCTATCAATACTCAGAGAGGGAAGGAGAGATATTCACCCATTGACTTTAGGTAGCGAAAGTTTTTAAGGTTAAGCTGGAGTTTCCTGTGATTCCATTGAAAGGCATTAAATGATTTCTGCCATGAGAGCAGTTCTTTTGGGGAGATGGTACAGGGCACACATTGGAAAAGATATAGTAAGCGGGAAGTGCATTCATCTTAAGGGACATGAATGCAGTATAAAAGAAGTTGGAAGAAGGTCCCATCTTCTCATATCATTCTGCAAAGTTTCAACTAGGGGATATAGTTTTGTTTGTTGAGTTGGGAAAGGTCTTTAGGAATCTGCATACCCAAATGTTTAAGGAAGAGCCGTCCCATCTAATGGCATATCTGGAGCAAAGAGAGGAGAAGGTTCAGTATTTTTACTGAAAGGCTTCAGTTTTGTTGATATTGAGGAGTATCCAGATAGATTTGAAAAGTCTTGAATTTGGTGAGTTCATAGTATTCCCCAGCACAGCAGTCGGCGCGAGAGAAACCATGCAGCAATTCTATTGAGTTGCGCACCTACCAGCTGTACTCGGTGCCATTGACTGCACCCATGTCCCCATCCGTGCACCACCTGGCGATGGCAGTGACATCTATGTGAACAGGAAGGGGTACCACTCCATCAATTGCCAGGTGGTGTGCGATGTGACAGGGCGCATCAGCAATGTCTTCATACAGTACCCCGGCAGTGCCCACGACACCTTCATATGGCACCAGTCCCAGCTGTGCCGGGCCTTTAAGGAGGGCAGGATACCAAATGGGCACCTTGTTGGTGAGTATGGGCAGCCCATTGGAGAAAATACCACAGTGGTGGCGGGACAGACACGGGTGGCTAGGGAAGAGAGCGGGGCAGGGGTGGTAGGACAGCACCACAGGAGATGCACAACAGCAATGGGCACACAGCACAACAGCAACACTAACAAGTGCACATCTCTGCAGGGGACAGTGCCTATCCCTTGTGACCCTGGCTGCTGACACCAGTACCCCAGCCAGCCACAATGGTCAACAAGAGGTAAAATGAGGAGCACACTGTAACCAGGAACATTATAGAGAGGGTCTTTGGCATGCTAAAGATGTGGTTCTGTAGCATAGACCAGTCAGGTGGTGCCTTACAGTACAGGCCTCAGAAGGTATGCTGTATCATCCTAGCCTGTTGCATGCTACACAACATGGTGCTTAACCATGGGATACATGCACCCGAACCTGAGGAACAGTCTGACAATGAACCAGAGCAAGAGGTCAGGGGATAGTAGAGCAACTCGAGAGGTGGGATCCTCGCATGGCACGCAGGGCCCTGAGTACAGGAGTGGCATCATTACCGAGACACTAGCCTAGATGGGATGGTGAGTAAACACTACACAGACAGCAAACATGACGTGAACAGTGCTTTTAATATGTGGGAAGACCCAGTACAGTGTACGCAGTTGGAGGCTGTGAAACTTGCTATACTGCAGAGAACAAACTAGAATGCATTTGAGGAACTGGGAACCTGGTAAGACATAATATTGTTGGGGACTTGTTAGGAAGGTAAGCTACGCTTTCTACAGAAAGTTTCATTTTTTCTTATTGGCATTAAGAAGAGAATTGCAGGATTCCATTAAAGTGTAGTACTTTTATAGCCAGAGGGGGAGAAATACAACTGAAGTTGCTTGATTCTGATGCTAGAGACCTAGGATTTGGAAGGATATTTGTGCAACATTTTAGAAGTGTCCTGCTGGCTGAGCAGTGAGTTCATTTTATCCCTGGACTCAGTAGAGTGGTTTGTGTAGGAGCAGTGGTCTAGTAAATTGTGGTGTTGGTTGACTTACTATAAAGGGCAGTACTCACCAGGGTGGTGGAGCAGTGGTGTATTTGATTGTTTCTAACAGTCACCAGTAGTTGTGGCCTACCCACCCACCCTTCCCCTCACCCCACCCACCCCAGGCGTGGCATTTCCTTTATAGTCAAGGTTCTGACATCACTTCCTCAACAGGTCTTGGGGCAGAAGTGTCACATTCTTAATAACTCAGCACGTGTATAAAGGGTAAGTACACACCAAAAAAAAATATATGTATTTTATATATTACTCATTGTATATTATAGGAAGAGGGACATGGGAAGTGGTGCAATGCACTGGCTGTGGGGCAGCAGTTTTCAGGAGACATTCTGGAACCTGCGTTGCTGCCCTATTTGCAGGCAACTGTCAGCTCTGAGGGAGGAGGTTGCCCATCTCCAGGCTGAACTGGCAAGGACTAAGGAGGCCTCCTCCACCCAAAGAGCACCACTGCCACAACCACTGCCTCAGAGGCTGCCATGTGTGAAGAGCAGATGGACCACAGTAGGTTCTGGGAGGGTGAGGGTGGTGGTAGCCCCCGAGTTGTACCTCTACACAAATCATATGTCAGTCTGACAAATCAAGGTTCCTCTATGATGACACCCTCAGTGGAGACCAAGAAGAATGCTGGGGACATCCACAAGGGAGACCCACAAAAGAGTGGCAAAGGACACCACAGGGGAAAGAAACAGCTTCTGATAGGGGACTCAATTGTTAAGGGTGTAGACCTGGGGAAGGGAGAGGAGAGGGAAGTAAGGTGCCTGCCTGGTGCCATGGCTTGGAGGGACAGGAAGCAAATCCTCAGGATTACAGAAGCAGCATCACAGGAGAGGGAACTAGATATCGTTGTCCACCTCAGGACAAATTACCTAGCTAGGCATGAGATCAGTGCAGACCCCCATCTCAAGGGGAGGAAATGGGCAAGAAAATGATAGAGGGCATTCTCAAAATGGCTAAAAAAGGGGATATAATGTTGATGGGGGACCTGAATATGCCAGATGTTAACTGGACAACATGGACTGCAGCCACATCCAAGAGCAGGGTCATTCTCGATGCCCTACAGGGGCATGCTTAGACAGCTAGTGGTGGAACCCACTCGGGAGGGAGCAATATTAGACCTGGTACTCTCAAATGGAGAAAGGATCACAAATTTAGAAGTCAGTAGACATCTGGGAACAAGCGACCACTGCACAGTGTGCTTCACAATAAACACAACCATGGAGGCAAGCCATACAAAGACAAGGATACTGGACTTTAGAAGGGCTGACTTTGGCATAATGGGTGAATACCTGAGGAATGCATTAGCAAATGGCCAGAAAGGAGAGGTAGAAGAACAATGGCGAAAAATCAAAATTGCCATCACGGAGGCAACAAGCCTTTGCGTGAAATAAATAAAGAAAACAAAGCAGAATCAAAAACCACTATGGTTCTCAAAAGAGGTGTCAGGGAAGGTTAAGGAGAAAAAGGCCGCATTCAAAATGTATAAGGAATCACAGAAGGAGCACGACAGGGAACTATATCAATTAAAGCAGAAAGAAGTGGGGAAGGCAGTCAGAAAAGCAAAGGCCCAAACCAAGGAAAAGATAGCCAACTCAGTTAAGAAGGGGGATAAAACCTTTTATAGGTACATTAGGGAGCATAGAAAGGTTAAGGGAGGGATAGTGAAGATTAATAAAGGAGAGGGGAGGTGGGCAGAGGGAGACAGTGAAAAGGCAGAGATACTGAATGAATACTTTTGCTCAGTATTCACAAAAGAAGAAGAGGAGGAGTTACCTAAACCAAACAATAGAAGCACTCTGGGTAGTGGGGTTGGCGCCAGTCCATTTACAGAAGAAAGAGTCCTGAAAGAACTCCTAAAACTCAAGGTGGACAAAGCAATGGGGTCTGACGGGACTCACCCTAGAATCCTAAAAGAGCTAAGGGAGGACCTAGTGACACTACTAACCACACTTTTAACAAATCATGAGAAGATGGGGTGGTATCTGAGGACTGGAGGAGGGCAGATGTGATTCCCTTCACAAAAGTGGGAGCAAGGCAGAAGCAGGAAACTACAGACCTGTTAGTTTGACCTCAGTGGTGGGGAAATGATGGAATCACTTGAAAGAAAGAAAGAATTGTTCAGTACCTAGAGGCCAGCGGGCACAGGACCCAAAGCAGCATGGATTCACAGCAGGAAGGTCATGTCAGACGAATCTAATCGATTTCTTTGACTGGGTGACCAAAGTAATAGACCTGGGAGGTTCTGTGGATATGGCCTACCTAGACTTTAGCAAGGCATTTGACACAGTCCCCATGAAAGATTAATAATCAAGTTAGCCAGCCTGGGAGTGGGTCCCAGGGTGGTAGCCTGGGTAGCAAACTGGCTGCACAACAGGACACAGAAGGTAATAGTGAATGGAACACATTCTGAAGAAAGGGGGCTACTAGTGGAGTACCTCAGGGCTCAGTACTGGGTCCAGTCCTCTTTAACATCTTTATAGGTGACATTGCAGAGGGTCTGAAGGAAAGGTATGCCTCTTTGCAGATGACACAAAGATCTGTAACAGAGTTGATACACGGGGGGGTAGAAAGGATGAGAAGGGACTTGGCAAGGTTGGAGGAATGGTCAGACATATGGCAACTTAGATTCAATGCAAAGGAGTGCAAAGTAATGCACCTGGGAAATAAAAATCCAGGAGAAGAGTACACAATAGCAGGGGAGATATTAACAACAAAAATAATGGAAAGGGATCTGGGTGTAGTCATATCAGATGACCTAAAGGTGGGTAAGCAATGTGAGAAGTCAGTAAGGAGAGCCAGGGGGATACTGGGATGCATAGGGAGGGGCATCACAGGTAGAAAAAGGGAAGTGGTTATCCCTCTGTACAGACAGTTGGTGAGACCCATCTGGAGTACTGCGTGCAGTTTTGGAGACCTCATCTACGCAAGGACATAGACAGGATGGAAGCAGTCCAGAGGAGGGCAACTAAAATGGTGCAGGGTCTACATCAGAAACCATATGAAGAGAGACTGAGAGAGCTTAATATGTATACCCTTGATGAAAGGAGGGACGGGGGACATGATAGAAACTTTTAAGTACCTCAAGGGAATCAACAAAGTCCAGGAGGGTAGCATCTTTCAGAAAAAGAGATGTGTAAGAACAAGGGGGCACAATTTAAAGTCAGAGGGGGGACGGCTCAGGGGTAATGTGAGGACATTTTTTTTTCACAGAGAGAGTGGTGGACGATTGGAACCGCATTCCTGGAGAGGTTGTGGGGTCTAAAACAATGGGGGAATTCAAACATGCATGGGACAGACATATGGCAATTATAGTGGGGGGTTGCAGGAAGTAGGCTGTTGGTTAACTAGAATCTGCAGCTTATCCAATAGGTAGGAAATGGGCGAGACCGGGTGGGCCAAGTGGTCCTTATCTGCTGTCAAAGTCTGTTTCTATGTTCCATGTTTCTATGGTGCAATACACGCTGGCAGTGTGATGTATGAATGTGGTGATGTGTGGTGCGAAGTGCATGTCACGCATGTGTGCAGAGTGTACAGCTATGGTGCGTGCAAGTGGTGTTTGGTGGGGTGGCATGTGAGGGACCATGGAGTGTGGAGGTGTGTGTGTGGGCAGGGGACCGGGGATGTGTGTGCGTGTGTCTGTGTGCATGTGTGTGTGAGAGACATGGGTACACACCATGCATGATGGACGTGCCTCAGTGGCCTCGCAGCCATGCGCACCTTGTGTGCATGTCACAGAGCTGGGTGTGCTCTGGGCCAAGGACATGGGTGGGGAGGACTGTGGCGAGGTTGGGAGGCAGTCGCCTGCAGCCACGCCAAGTTGCAGACCCAGATGTGGAGGTGTGCACCCAAGATGCCATTGGAGGCCTGTGGAGGACTGGGATGCAGGTGTGGAAGAGCCGGCACCCACCCTGCGTGCACGGAGGCATGTCGATTGCACACATGTGGTTTGGCCGTGCTGTGCGCTGGGTGCACCCTGTAGGCCCACCATGTGTGTCTCCCACAGCATGTCCATTAGATCCTGCACAGTGGTGGTGAGCCCCCCAAAGCCACAGTCAGTGATGGCCAGGATGCAGGTCATCCGCTCCTCCACCCACTGCTCAGCACGGGCAAGGGCAGAGCCCACCGTGTCCCACAGCTGGGACAGCTCATGGCACCCCCCCCGCGGAACTCATGCAGGTCCAGCTGGGCCACATGCTGTGATGTCAGGGCCACCTGGAGCATGGGACATGAACTCTGGCCATCCTGCACTGGGTGAGCGGTGCCGACCTGCCCTGCTGGTAGTGGTGGTGGCTGCCATTGGGCACGGTGGGGCAGTTGTGCACATGCTGGTGGTGGCAGCTGCTGCTGGGCTGGCTGCTACTGCTGTGGGCCTGCAGGGATCGGTGCATGCTGCAGGTCTGGCACCACATCCCGCGGCCAGCGGCTCATGTCCAGTGGGGCACTCTGGCCATCCCCATGGCCTACAGCCTCAAGCTGCACAGCACCATGTGCCTGTGCACCTCCACTCCCAATGCTACCATGTGTCTGTCCCCCGCTGGTCCCACCCCAAATTCGCCACACACAGGTCCGCCCACTGGCAGGGTGTTGTCAGCCTCCACTTCCTCTGAGCCATGGTCACTTGTTACGGTGAGAATGACCATCTGCTCACCGCTCAGGTCCTCCACCTGTGCATCCTCATAACCACCAGTGTCCTCCATGGTGTGCAGCATCCTCCTCAGATGATCCAGCAGCACCAGCATCCGCCTGTGAACCATGGCCACATACCGGCCACACATGCAATGCCACTGCAGGACCCTGCATGGCACCCATGCCTGATGTCGATGTTTGCACCTGTGCATCGTCGTCCTCCGCCCCCTGTACTGCTGCGCCAGGCATCTCCTGGGTCACGGCCTGCTGACACAGTGTCAGTGTCCAGTACAGTTCACAGACAGCCTAACACACCACCTCCACATGCACCCCCAATGGTGGTTGCCCCACAGCATGCCCATGCAAACTCCACTGTGCAGCCCATGTGAATGCAGGTGATGCCCCCATGCACACACCCCTGCCCACAGAACACATGCACCAACAACCCATGCACCGGCGCATGCTGTGTACCACCAACACATGTACACCACAGTGCAACACGTATACTACATCCACATAGTGACACAACCATGCGTGCAACCTGCTGGCACCATGACAGTTGGAAGGTGTGCCACAGCCCGGTAGGTGTCAGTCAGGCAGTGGTGGACACATGCTGCAAACATACCTGCCTTAGGCGGTGTGAGCAGTGTCTCACACCCACCACCCTCGACTCCTCCAACCGCCACTGGCCTCAGGGTAGAGGCAACCAAAGCCATCAGTGGGTCCCATTCCCTCTGCTCCATGGGCTGTGGTCCTCTGCCCATCCGCAGCCATTCCTGCAGTCACTGGGTCTCCTCCTCCTTGGCTTGGTGCAGCAGGCCGTTCCACCTCTTGCGGACAGTGTCAGTGCTACGGCCATGGCCACCCACAGTGTCCACCTGTGTCGTGATCTTCTCCCACATGCGCCATATGACAGCATCCGTAGACTTATTCCTCCTCAGGACTTGCTCCCTCTCCTTCACAGCATGTACAAGGGCTCTGAACTCATCCCCGGAGAATTTGTGGGTCCATAGCCGTTGATGTCTTGCAGCATCACCTGTGTGGGACAGAGGAAATGGCATGAGTTACACATAGTGGCATACCATATGTGCACAGCTGTAGCAGCATCCACTGGGCATGGCACACTACACATCCGCCATGCAATGCCCACCCCTGCATGCACAGTGCATGCAGATCACACCACACAGTGCTAGGGATGCCTGCACACCTCCACATGGTGTGCCCAGCATTGACTGTGCAGCCAGTGCCGGTGCTGCCTATGCCACTGACCTGTAGCATGTGTCCCCACCGCACTGTCTGCACATGGAGGCATGGACAGTGCAGTCGTTGCCCGTGCAGCGTACCTGCCTGCACACACCCAGCACGCAGTCCCATGTGTCGTCTGTTGGGTCCAGCAGAATGGGCAGGCAGCTGTGGGTGTACAGGCCTAGTCCAGTGGCAGCACACCCCCCCAGGACACAGTCACTGCAATGGTGGGCCTGGGCACAACCAGCAATGTGCGCTGCACACTGTGCGAGTGACTACCATGGTGTGCACCCCTAGAATGGGATGGCACAGCTGGCAGACCCTCCCGTGGGCCATCAACAGCACGGGCCCAGCACTGTGTCGTGTGTCTGGCAACAGTCCAGCATCTGTACTGGTGCAGGCCCCTGCACAACTGTACACATGTGTGGAATGTGTGTATCCCAGCCTACACTCCTGTACAGTACCATGGCCTGGCTTGCACGCTGTACAGACCTGCCTGCTCCTGCTGTCTCTCCTGGGACATCCTGCTTTCTGTGCTACCTACTTGAAACCTGCACAACACTGCAGTCCCTATCAGCAACACAGGTGGAGCACTGTTTGCCCTTAAATAGCCCTGCCAGGCAATCAGGCCTGTGTGGCATGCAAATGAGGCAGTAATGGTATGGTAATCACCCTGTTTGTCCCCTGCACACAAGTACCTAATTTACATAGGCGCTTTGAATATAAACTGTATTGGCACGGACAAGCGGATAGCACGGAGCAAGAGCTAGTGCCGGGCTATCTGGCCCACGACTTACGGCGCCTGTGATGATAGTGCCGCGTTGCATGCCATTGTGCATCCCTGTGCATTTGCAGTGAGCCCAGCGGTCTGTGCTAACACACTCACACTGCGCTGTAGTGCTGTGCTATGGCGTTGTGCAGCACCACTGCACAGGCACCTCGGCAGCATCAGGGTCATGGTGGGGTTGCGCATGCACAATGCACACACTTCTGAGTTGCGCGGTGCTAGGGCACATGACAGTGTGGCACTAGTCTCAGGCGATGGAACAGGTGCAGAGTGTGCCCCAGTGAATACCAGAGCTATCCACCTGTGTGTGACCATGTCTAGACACCATAAGCAGAGGACAGTGGTGCAGAGGGACAGGCATTGGGGTGAGGCTGAGACTGCCAACCTGGTCCAGCTAGTACAGCAGAGGCACCAACGCCTGTTTGGGGAGGTCCGGGAGGGGGACCTGCTACGTCGCCAGGTGTGGGCCTCAATTGCCTGCCACCTGTCTGCCAGAACTGGCATCCCACATGATGGGAAGAAGTGCCGGCACCATTACACAGACCTGCCGTGCAGGCAGTGGTAGCAGCTGGACAGATTCAGGCAGAAGGTGTGTGGTGGGACTGTTGTCCAGGCAGGTGTAGCTCCATGATGCACATGTGTACCGTGTGCTGCTGATGATATTGTGTGTGTGTGTGTGTGTGTGTGTGTGTGTGTGTGTGTGTGCGCACCAGGTATGGCTGTGTGCTGGGGGTGCCTGGGCATGCCTGTATCCCGGCAATAGGCCGCCCAGGGGCTCTGGTGAGGCGTGATGCTGCTCTGTGTATCTTTGGTGGCACTGTGCAGCATGGTGGCTGGCGGATGGGGGCACAGTGGCCAATACCGCCCACAGGTGGTATGCAGTGCTGGCCGCTGCATGCAGCCTGGTGGTGTGTCCTGGCCCGTGCCATGTGCATGTGCCATGTGGCCCATCCACCCATGGCCTGGCATGGGCCGCTGACAGTGTGGCCACCTGCGGCCGTGCCCTGCATCCATCCTGGTGGACATCATGCCTGCTGCCGTCACATCTCACGTGGTCTGCCCACAACGCTGGCCATGTATTGCCAGTATCCCCTGCATGTGGCCACAGCCCACTGCATTCCCACCATGCTAACATGCCCTGCGTGCACACTGCATATGTTTGTGACCATGGTGGCTTCACCTGTCCAGGATACAGCATGCTGTGGGTGGCACAGTGTGCCTGCAGTGCAGGTTGTGCCCTTTTGTGTGTGTGGTGTGCCATGCCACATGGAGAGGCGGGATTACTGTGTACCACGGTCACTGCTTTGCTATGCCAATGTTGCCTGCACTGTCCTAACATTGATGTACACTTTTCCCCTCTGCAGAGCGCATGGGGCGGACCAGCCCAGGGAGCACAAGCCAGGAGGTGTCCAGGGCAACCAGCATGAGTGGGCAGTGGGTGCTGCCAATGCTGCAGTGGGCTGAGGAGAGCAGCCCCGATGACCAGGGACTATTGCGTGAGTACACTGTTTTCATACATACATTGCTGCTTGTGGCTTGTGTGGGTCACTCCATGGACTACTTCAGTTTTTAAATTGCATCACAGGTTATTAATTCTTTCTAATTCTGACTTTCTGCAGGTATTCTGGTGATCAAGTCATACTTTCTACCTATTGCTTTTAGGCTTTTTGGAGTGGGCATCATCTACAACCCGGGTTCCATCTCACAGCTCCGTCAAGTCACTTTGAAGAGTTCCCTTCTGCTGGGAGGTGGATATTTATTATTTATTTATTTCAGAGTTTACCAGGAAAACATACTGAGCAACATCTCGGATTCCAGATCGACCTGGGGCGAGACCCACATACATAAAATGGAAATACATTAGACAGTACAGAAAAGTAAAGCTTGTACATTGGCAATTTAGACAAAATTGGGAGAGAAATAGCAGCCAGGGTAGGATACATACATTCAGTGTAATTACACAGAGGGTAGAAAAACTGTACAATATATATTTTTTTTAGTTGAAACAGGAGCAGCTGGAGGTGAAATGTGCTCTGAGTAATTTGTTCCGTAGAGAAGGGTTTGTTTCAAGTCGGATGGGGGCAGGTAGGGCATTCCAGGTCTGAGGTATGCGGTAATTAAAAGCAGCCTGGCCTTTGGTTGTACGCATAAACGGGACATGGAGTAGTCTTGGGTCCATACTTCTAAGGGAGTACGCAGGTGAAGGTTGTTGGGAAAGGGCAGTGGTCAGGTAGAGGGGAAGGGAGTGGGACCAATACTTGGCTGCGAGCCTCGCGCTGTTCATTTGTTTGCGTTCATGGAGGGACTGTAGGGTTAACGAGCTGCAGAGGTTGCAATGGTGTGTTGATTGGGGGAAGTCGAGGATGAAGCGGCAGAAGGAGTGGAACAGGATGTCTAGGCTGGCCAGGGTGGACCCAGGGGCGATGGAGTAAACTATATCCCCGTAGTCGAGTACGGGAAGGATCATTTTTTGAACAATGGTGTGCCTTGTCTGAGTGGGGAGACAGCTTTTGTTACGGTGTAGTGCACCAAGTTTGGGGAGCAGCCGCTTGTGTATAGAGGTGATGTCTACTGAGAAATCTAGATATTGATCTAGCCAGATGCCCAGATATCTGAAGCTCATACAGTTTTCAAGGGGAGTTCCATCCAAGGTTGTGAAAGGGGGGCTGGGGGCTTGGCGGGAGAGTCGTTGAGGGGAACCAAATGTTAGTGATAGGGTTTTTTTTTCAAGTTAAGAAATAACTGGTTTGACCTGAACCAGTTTTGGATGGCATCAAAATCTTCCTGGAGGAGGGTTGCTACGCTATGTGTAGTGGGACCAGAGGCATATAGAACAGTGTCATCTGCGTACATCTGAATGGAGGAGCGGAAGCATGCTGCTGGAAGGTCATTCAGAAAGATGGAGAAAAGGAGGGGACCCAGGACTGAGCCTTGGGGGATGCCTTCAGGGACAGGCAATGGGTGGGAGTGTGAGAGGCTATTCTGACTACTTGTTTCCTGCCTACTAGGTAGTCATGGAACCATTCAATGGCGGTGTAGAGACCCTCGTTGGTGAGTTTGGTGAGGAGTAGGGAGTGGGAGGTGTCAAAAGCCTTGGCTAGGTCAATGAAGATGGCGGAGGTGATATATCCTTTGTCCATACTCATGAGGATGTCACCTGTGACTCGAAGCAGGAGGTGATGGTCAAGTGGGACTTACGGAAGCCCGATTGGAAAGGTGAAAAGAAGGAGGAGGCGTCTAGGTACGGAGTGAGTTGGGATAGGACCAGGCATTCCTGTATTTTGGCCAGGATAGGAAGTAGGGAGATGGATCATAATTTCCTGGGGAGGAGAGGTCTCCTTGTTTTGGCAGAGGTATAATGGTGGCCAGCTTCCAGGCTGTAGGTAGCTTTCCCAGAGAAAAGGATAGATTGAAAAGATTGGCTAGAGGTGCGGCTATTGCTGGAGCAGAGAGGTAAAGCATCTTCGCGTCCATGGATGTAGGGCATTTGCCTTTGTTTGGGTTTAATGCCTGAAGGACTCAGGAGTGAAGACATCAGCTTGGGATACTGGGCGGAAGGACAGCGGTAAGGTTGTGGGTGGGGGCATGCTGATGGGCACCTGTGCTGTGGGAGGGAGGAACCGGGGGTGAGTGGAGGGAGGGAGGAAGGAGCTTTTCAGCACAGCTGGAGAAATGGGTGTTAAAAGCTTCAGCTACGTGTATTGGGTCGGAGAGGAGGGCCCTGTGCTTGCAGTGTCGGGGTGCAGGTTGGGGGAGCAGGGTTTGAGCGATTTCCAAAGTCAGTTGGGTGATTTGAATGTTTGCTGAATGCCGATAGGAAGTATGTTTTTTTCGCTTGGCGAATGCTGTTTGTACACGCGTTAGGAAGGGATCTGTAAGAGGTGAGGGAAGCCTGTGAGCCCAGCTTCTTATAAGCTTTCCAGGCATGGTCTCTGGCATGGCATTTTCTGATAATTTCGGCCGAGGTCCAGGGGAGATGTGCTCCTCTGACTCTTTTCCTTCGTAATGGTGCATGTTTGTCCCAGATCTGAAGGAAGTTTGTTTTGAATGCCTCAAAAGCTATATCTAAGGAGGGTGCCTCTGAGATGAAAGACCAGTTTATCCGCCCTAGGTCCGACAGGAGGGAGCCTAAGTTGAGGGAGTTATAGGACCTGGTGATTAAAGTCTTTGGTGGTGGGGCAGGGGGGGAGTATACCTTCCTGACCATGAAAATCATATGATGATCGCTTATGGAGTCAGGTAGGAGACCTGCACTTAGAATTCTCTGTGGGTGGGAGGTGAGGTCCCAGTCCAGTAAGATATGGGTTTGAGTTTTGTGAGTTAACCTGGTGGGGTCAGTGATGAGTTGAGAGAGATTCTGGGCCTTAATTTTGGTCTTTAGGTGGGCTTTATCTGGCCCAAGCCGGTTTATATTGAAATCGCCGGTGACATGGAGCTCACCCCAACCGCTAGGGACTGTAAGTTGCCCAAGTGGGACAGGATGTCCTCAGGGGATGCAGGGGGGCAGTATGAGCCAGCCACATCGATGGGGATGGAACTAGGGAGAGAGAGATTTTGATGAGTATTGAGTCTGTGTTTCCAGGGGATATGGGGATGTCCACTACAGTGAACTGACGACTATTTGCGATGTACATAGCCGTGCCACCGCCTCACTTTTTACCTTGGTGGTCACACCTGATTATAGCATACCCTGGTAGGGATACTTCTGTATCTGTGTGATGCTGTTTTAACCACGTTTCAGTGATGATTAGGATATCAGGGTGCAGGGTTAAAACAAGAGGTTGCAGCAGAGAGAATTTAGATAGAAGGCTGCAGGTGTTTAAATGGATGATACGGAGGCCTTTGGGGAAAGAGAAAGGGGAGAGGGTGTTTGAAGCTGGGGTGTTTGGACCGGGGTTTACCTCTATGTCCCCGGACAGAAGTAGGAGAAGGGTGATGAGATGTTTCAATTTATTGATTTAAAGTAAACCCAGACACCACCTTTGGTAAAAACTTAGGGTTAGTATGCAAAAGACACCCTGCTTTTATGGAAAATCAAATAAGGAGGCTCACACATTAGAGCCTGCAGCTCTGAAATCCTTTGAGCAGAAGTGATTGCAACTAAAAATAGTGTTTTCCAAAACAGAAAGTGTAGCCACAACTCACAGCGACTCCAAAAGGAGCCAGGGTCAGTTTTCCAAACACAATTCAGATTCCAAGTCGAGACCGATTTCTAATGGGAGGCTTTATATGTAAAATGCCTCTCAAAAACATATGAGCTGCCTCTAACTGAGCAACTCTACAGCCATCCACAGGCACATAAAATGCTGATATAGTAGCCAAATGCACCTTGACTGCAGAATACTGCAGCCCGGAATCTGATAAGGATAGTAAGTATTCCAAAACCTGATTGACTGGGCAGGTAAATGGATCCAGTTTATGTGAAGTGGCCCACAAAGCAAACCGCTTCCATTTCACAGAATAGGTACATCTTGTGGACGGTTTTCTGGCAGCCACCAGAACATCAGCCACTTTCTGTCATACTCCAAAGCAAGCTATGGCTATGTTTTCAGGAGCTGTGCATGCAGATGTAGGGACTTCAAGTCTGGTTGGACTAGGAAGCCCTGTTCCTGTGACAACAGACCTTTGCACAGAGAAAGAGTTACTGGTGGTTCCACTGCCAGCTGTTGCAGCAGGGGATATCCTATCTGCCAAGGCCATAGGAGAGCAGTGAGTATTAGAGTTGCCTCCTCCATCTTCATCTTGAGTAGTACTCTCTGAATTAACAGAAAGGGAGGGAAGCCATACAGAAACCTCCTCTTCCAGGAGATAGACAATGTGTCTCACCAGAAAACTCCAGGCCCTGGGTGAGCAAGCAAAATACAGCAGTTTTGCATTGTGTGGGGACATAAAAGGTCCAACTCTGGATGACCCGTCCTTGCAATAGGTCATTGACCACTGAGGTCAGCAGTTCCTACTTGTGCACCCTGGACTGTGACCTGCTTAGCTTGTCTGCCAAAATGTTTTGGATGCCTGGAACATGCACTGCTGATAGTTCTAGACTGTGTTCCAGAAACCAATACCAAACTTTCATTGTTTCCCTGCACAGTGGGTAGGAATGAGTCATCCCCCCCCCCCCGTTGATGTAATGCATCACACTGACGTTGTCCATTTGTACTAAGAGAGTACCAGGGGACAAGTATTACGGAAATGCCTGGAGCCCATTTAGGACTGTTCTCATTTCCAGAACATGTATATGCAAAGCGTGCTCCACCTGGTTCCATCTGTCTTGTGTCTGAAGAGGCCAAGTGAGCTCCCCACCTGGATCCTGAGGCATCCGTGAGTGAGGATGTGATTTGGGGTAGGAAACAGGAGTACCCTTTAGCAGATTGCTGCGTTCTATCCACCACTTCAGTGTTCTGCGTAAGGGAGGCATTACTAGGACCTACTGGTCTAAGTCGTCTGTAAATTGTCCCACTGGACTTTCAGAGTCCACTGTGGTATCAAAATGTGCAATCTGTCGAGTGGCACTGTGACAATGGTTGCTGCTATAAGACCCAGAAGACATAGAAAAGTCCTTGCCAGGACAGAATGGCTGTCATATACAGAGTGTGGTTGTGCAGTCAGTCATCCTGCTCTGTCCAGTGGCAGAGACACAGAGCCCTGGGCCATATCCAAGACTGTCCCATGTACTGCAGGTGTTGGCAGGGTGTCAGTACAGACTTTGGTATGTTGACTGTCACCCCAAGGCATCCAACATCTGTCTGGTTGGAGCCAAGGTCTGTAGTAGTCAGTCCCTGGAGTGGGCTTTTAATAGCCCATCGACCAGGTAAGGAAGGACATACAGGCCTTCCCTGTGAAGGGCTGCTGCTACTACTGCCAAACACTTGGTAAAGACCTGTGGCACAGAAGATAATCCAAAGGGCAACACTCTGGTAATGCTCCACCTTGATCATGAACCTCAGATACATCCTGTGAGGTTTCCTGCTTTTGATATGGAGATACTGTAGGCATCTTTCATATCTAGGGAGCATATCCAACCCCCTGTTTGCAGTAGCAGGGGAAGGAGATCCTGCAGAGAGACCATCCAAATCTTCTTTCATTCTATGAAGTTTAGGTCCCTGAGATCTAGAACAAGCCTCAGATCTTCTGTTCACTTGGGGACTAGAAAGTATCTGGAATAAAACGTTGTGCCTCTGTCTGGGTGGCACAGGTTCTATGGCTCATTTTTGAAGTAATGCCCGTACTTCCTCTTGCAACAGGGACATGTGTCCCAGTGGATATGTTGCAGCTGGTGAACAATCTGGAGGGTTGTCCAGAACCTCTAGAGCATGACCTTTCTCTATAGTCTCCAGTACTTATTTGTCTGTGGTAACTGCCCTCCATTGGTTCTGATAAAGGGATAAGTGACCCCCTACAACCACCCCTGGAGGTAATGGCGGTTGGGGGTGTAGTGGTGAGTCATGCTGAACTTGGGGGGCAGAGCCACTGGCTCCACCACCTCTGGGTGCTTTTGTCTGGGCACCCGGGGTGAGGGGGTCTGCAGAGGCTCACACCTCTATCTCTATCCTACTGTCTATAGGCCTGATAGTTGCTTCTGACAGCAGACTGACTAACATTACTCTTACCCTTGCCTTTACCTAGTGAATGTACAGGGATTTTACTGACCTCAGAGTCTTGCCAGAAGACTGAAGGTTTTCAAAGCTTCTTCCAACGGTGGCCAAACAGTTTCTGTCCTCTAAAGGGGGCCTTTAGAACTGTTTGCTGCACATTAGTGGCACATCCTGCTACTCTAAGCCAGGAGTAATGCCTGTGACAGATGCCAGAGGCCGCAGCCCTGGCAGAGGCACCACAGACATCATATGCTGTGTGGATTAAGTGTTTCCCAACATCAGTACCAGCAGTCAGAGTTTTCATTAACTCTTGTTTGGCAGTATCCTCAGGTATGGCCTGTGCAGCAGCCTTAGCCTTCCTCCATAGGGTATTCAGATATTTCATCACATGGGCCTGGTAACTGGCAATACGCAAGCCCAAAGAGGCAGAGGCACAGGTACATTTGTCCAGTACATCCAACCTCTTTGATTCCTTATCAGGAGGGAGGGAACTCTGGTGTCTAGGTGCCCTGGATCTGTCATGGGCAGCTGTGATCACAACTGAATCAGTCTCTGGCTGGTTAGCATAAAAAGGTTTGACAGAGCAGAGTATATCTAGTCAGCCTTTCTGGGAACAGCTGGTATAAGTGTTTGGCCTATACCAGGCTGCATAAGTAGCATAGGAGCAATGCTGGATACAGGGAGGAAGGATAGCAGAAGGGTGTCTGGTATTTCCAGAAACTCCAGAAGGATCCTTTAGTGGAATCCTGTTCCTCCAAAGTAAACCCATGGCAGCTTGTCTTTGTTGCATCATGGCATAAAATGAGGATCCTCTGGGGTGACCTTGGGGTATTCACCACAGAGTCCTCACTGCAGGAGGATACTGTTGAGCTGGTGCCATGCACATATTGGCTATCCTCAGCATAGTCTTCCTTGTCCTCCTCCTCATCCTCCCCATTATGAGGTCAGGACTGTATTCACATTCGTCATCATCTCTCTCATCACGGGAATGGAGGACCGTGCTGGCGATGTTGGAAGTGGCTGAGGAGTCTATTCCACAATATACAGTATTAGATTGTAGCATTGATGGGGAGTTATAGTGGTAGTCACCACTGACTGAACCACTATATGTGGAGGCAAGCATGGCAATAGTTGCGGTATCATATCTGAAAATGATAGGAGCACTGCGCGTGTGTCGATGCCACTTGTAGTAGTGATAGTGACTGCACCAGTCGACGCAGAGGTTGAATCTTTATGATGACAGCAATATACCAGCTGTATTAGGCTCAGTAGCAACTATGCCAAACCCTGAACTTGGTGTCTGGTTGATTGTTGGGGTAGTAGTGGTCACTGCTGCCAGAGCAGAGCGGCGCAGCGTTTGGGAAATATCTGCAGTCCATGGTGGGGGCTTGGACCTCGCTGGGGAAACCTTTTCTTTATCATGGTGTTTGTTTTTGTGGTTCCCCAAGGAAGATTTCTCTCGGACTTCAACGACAGTGATTCGTTGATGGGGTAGGTGATGTGGACCTGCCCTGTAGCTGCTATTCCAGTGTGGCTAAGGTCTTTTTGAGGAAGAATTTTTCCAGTGCCCCTTTTCTGCATTACCTGGTAGTAGAGTTGAATCCCCGGCAGATCTCACAGGCTCTTATGTTGTGAGAAAGGCCTAGGCAGCAGACACACACTTCATGGGCATCATCCTTGTAGATTTTCTTTCGGCAGTTGCAGTAACAAAAAAGCATAGATGCTTCTTCCGGCAGCATACAGATCACCGAAAATCACTAAGATAGAGATTACTATTTTTATATATGAAAAAAAGAAAATGGCGGCTTTTTGCAGCAGCGTTTCCAGTTGGGGGGTCCAATGAGTCTGATCAATGGTGGGAAAAGAACTGAGGAGAGGAGGGGCCACCCATGTTTATGTAGACACTGGTGCATGATGTCGTTGTGGGCAACTCCTGGCTTGCAAAGTTTCCATGTGGTCCTAACGCTGACATGGGTATAGTTCCAAAGGTGTGGCTTGATGAAAGAGATATCCTTGAAGAAAATTGCATGCAGCTGAATGTAGATGGTAGCTGAAAGGTGGCCTGAGGGGCATCAGCTAGGACAGGGGTGAGGGCATCACATGGTCAGGATGAGGCGTATCAATTGGGGTCATCCTGGCTAGAACCACCTGCTATAAGGAGCCTGGAGATAATAAGCAAAGAACTCCCTTAACCCAGCTGACAAAGGGGAAGGGCCGCCAGGTGGTGCTGAGCTGAGCCGCTGGATGCCTAACCTTGAGTCACACCAGCGACCGGTCGGGAACAAGCCCAAGCTGTTGGAGGTCGGCAATGGGGGAGGAGGGGAGCTGATGACAGGCATGCTGTCCTCTCTGGGAGGTGGGATGGCTCCTATCAGCTGATGGCTGCCACCTGGTGGAGGCTGGGGATAGAATGAGTCAGAAAGGAGCCAGGCGCTAGGCCAATGGGGTGGGAGGAAAGGAGCTGTTACTGGGGCTGTGGGACTAATGCATGCCTCCACACACTGCATCCACTCCCAGGGCCTTGGGAGAAAATGGAGGAAAAACATCACCGGCAGCAGGATGGTGACCGACTCTCTGCAGGCACCACTCCCGGGCCGGGCGTAAGGTAAGCCCCGGTAATTCCGGGGGACGGGGCTGGGGGGTCGGTCTGATGGGGGCTAGCCAAGGCGAAAGACGCAGAAAATGTTACATGGTACTTCTGAAGATTATTCCCTGTGAACTGGGGCACAGCTGAAATAAACAGACTGCCCAGTTGTAAGCACGGCAAGGCAAGGCAATTTTATTTATATGGTGCCCAATCCCAGGGGCTCTGGGGACCTCACAGAAGCAAACAAATGATTAAAATAGTACAATTGAAACAATAAATTAGGAAATCAGACAATAAATAAACAGTTCAGAATATTAAGAAAAGAACCATCAGGCCTGAGAAAAGATGATAAACAAGTAACTCTTCAACTTGGATTTTAAAATGGGCAAGTAAAGGGCATCTCTTACTTCTGGGGAATGGCATTCCAGAGAAGTGGGACCACCCCTCCAAATGTCCTACCCCCCAAGGATTTTTTTTTATACTTCCTTTATTAGGTAATGAGTTGTTGCATAGCTCTTGTGGTATAATATACATTAAGTTCTCTTATACATTCAGATTATACAATTTATAGCTATCTGTAAATATAGCTGTTGGCTTATGCTTGTAAATATGCATTTTTTTTAAAGTTAATCAAAAAACATTGAATATAAAAAGGCAAAAAAAGAGTAAATAAAATACAGACAGTTAAAAACTGTAACAGTTTACAGGTTGTGAGCAGACATAACTTAAGTAAATGCATTCGTTGGGTTTATTATTCTATGGAGTGAATCTACTTGTACATTCCACATTTAATTAGTTGTTAAATATTTGCTTATGGCAGGAACAGGTCTTGAGGAATTGAGCTCAGGGTTAAAACATACTGCTAGCTGTAGGAGTTTCCTTTAATGTAGCATCTCCTCTGATTTCCTATTGAATCTGTTCCGGTTTAACTCCCATCTGGTCCAATATGTAATATATGATTCCATCCTGTTATTTAGCGTATGATATTTCTTCATTATGTTGTATGTTAAGGACTATTGTTTTCCATTCTGTTATATTGTGGGGGGGTATTTTGAAGCCATTTTTTAATAATGGACTTATATGCAGCACCTAGAAAAATAGCCCATAGTTATAGAGTAGCTTTAAGTCCCTCTGGTGGGATACCTAACAATAGGTTTATCCCTGTAAGTGGATGCTGGCAGCCCAATATATTAGTTATGTGGTGTGAAATCGTGAGCCAAAAAGTGCTTAATTTAGGGCAATCATAAAAAATGTGTTTATGTGAAGCCCTGGTTTCCCCACATTGTCGCCAGCAACCTTCTGACATCCCGGGGTTTCTCCGAGCCAGTGTGGTAGGTACCAGAACAAACCTCACTCTAACCTTCCAAACAAACTCCCTCCAGGAAGGGGAGGAGGTAGTGGACCAGGTATTCTTCCATACTTTGGGCAAATCTTTTAAGCTAATTACCTGGTTGAATTCCTTTCCCCAGCTAGTTTTAACTGGGTCTATGGAGTGTTCATTTAACAGGATCAGGAACTTGTATATTATTGCGATGGCTTTTTCTCCCAATGATGAGGACCAGATTTGGGTGAATGGTGTTTGATCTTCCCATAACTGTGACTCTCTCTCTTTTGATCTAAGTTGTTTAACTACGTAGTCCCTCATTTGATAAAAATAGATCCTGTCTTTCTCTTGCCATGTGAATTTCTCCTGACCTTGTTCAAAGGATATAACCATATTTTCTTTAATGAGTTGCCATGGGGCTACCATATCCTTTTTGGCTCGGGAGAAGTACTAGGGTTTAGGAAGGAGAATCAAATTGTGTATTCACTAAGAACCACTGATATTTCCAAAAGCGGTTTAATGTTAGTTTATTTTGGTTCCTCTCCTCCAGCCTTCTAAGATTGCGGAAGTAGCTTTTGGGGTGATTTGTTGAGTTCGTTTAAGTAGAGGGGAGAAAAATAACACTGCTGGCAAAGGGGGGGAGACATCTCTGGAAATATCTATTTGCTTCCATGCAGCTTGATATGTTTGGGTTTCCCAGAGTAGTGCTAGACGAATTTGAGCTGCTATCCAATACTCAGAGAGGGAAGGGAGAGATATTCCACCCATTGACTTTGGTAACGAAAGTTTTTTAAGGTTAAGCTGGAGTTTCCTGTGATTCCATTGAAAGGCATTAAATGATTTCTGCCATGAGAGCAGTTCTTTTGGGGAGATGGTACAGGGCACACATTGGAAAAGATATAGTAAACGGGAAGTGCATTCATCTTAAGGGACATGAATGAGTATAAAAGAAGTTGGAAGAAGGTCCCATCTTCTCATATCATTCTGCAAAGTTTCAACTAGGGGATATAGTTTTGTTTGTTGAGTTGGGAAAGGTCTTTAGGAATCTGCATACCCAAATGTTTAAGGGAAGAGCCGTCCCATCTAATGGCATATCTGGAGCAAAGAGAGGGAGAAGGTTCGTATTTTACTGAAAGGGCTTCAGTTTTGTTGATATTGAGGGAGTATCCAGATAGATTTGAAAAGTCTTGAATTTTCTGAAGAACAGCAGGCATTGAGGATTCTGGGTTGTTAAAACAATAAAGGTCATCTGAAAGAGTGCTAATGTATGCTCTGTAGCTGAGATGTTAATACCTTGAATTTCCGGGAGTGTCTTAAGTATTGTGCTGGGGTTCAATATAGTATGCAAAAAGGAGAGGGAACAGGGGACAACCTTGTTTAGTTCCTCTATAAAGGGAAACGTTCTGATATATGTCCATTTGCTCGAATATAACCAGAAGGTCTTTTATAGAATTTGAATAGGGTTTCTGTGAACTGATCTGGGAAACCGAAGCAGGCAAGGACCCCCTTAGAAATTTCCATGAGACCATGTCAAAAGCTTTTTCTGTGTCTAGTCCTAGGAGGAGTGTAGGCATGTTCTGGGATTGGGTGTGTTCCAATAGGTATATAGTTCATCTTACATTATCTTGGGCCTGACACCCAGGAATAAACCCACACTGGTCCATATGAATTTTACTGGGGGTGAATTGGATGAGTCTTCTAGCCATAATGGAGGTTAAAATTTTATAGTCTGTATTCAATATGGATATAGGTCTATAGGATGCGCATTGGGTGAGGTCCTTGCCTGGCTTCGGTATGATTGAGACTATGGCCTCATTCCACGATAGGGGGATATTTACTTCTTTTGAAGTAACATGGGCAAACACTCTACTAAGTAAAGGGGTTAAAGTTTTGGAGAATGACTTGTAGAATTCTCCCGGGAGTCCGTCAGACCCCGGGCATTTCCCTGTTTTTAAGTTACCTATTACTGTTTCGATTTCTTTTATCGTTATTGGGGTGGTTAATTGAAGGCTTTGCTTTGTGGAAAAAGTTGGGAGGTTTAGGGGATTAAGAAATTCTTGTATTTCCTGTTCTGAGGGGGTATCCGTAGTTTTATAAAGTGTTGAGTAATAATTCAAGAATGCTTCCGATATCCCTTTAACCGTATTTTGCATTTTACCCGTTTGTGGGTCTCTGATTTTCATTATATTAACTTTTGTTTTTTGTGCCCTAAGTTGACGTGCTATTAATCTAAGGGAGCGTGGGTCCCCGTCGTAATATAGATGTCTTAGGAACATTAGTTTTTGTTCTATAGTATAGTCTAATATTTTATTAAGTTCCTTCTTTAAGCCAATTGAATCATTGCTTCTGGATTTGTTTACTTTAATGTTTTGTAGATCTTCTAACTCTTTTATTTTCCATTCTAGGGTCAAACGCTGTGCTTCTCTTAGTTTCTTTTTATTCGCAGAAATACATATCAATTTCCCTTTAATGATTGCTTTGATATATCCCAGAGAATAGACACTGTGGTATCTGCAGTATCATTCTCTTTTAGGGCCTGAGCAATGGTGTCCTCTATAGATTTTTGAACTTGTTTGTCCCTTATCAGGAAGAGATTCAATCTCCAAAAGTTGCTTTCCTGCCTGTCTGTGATGGAATTGGCAGAAAATCAGGGCATGGTCTGATAGTGTATAGTCTCCAGACCAAATCTTTATTGTTTCCTCAATTGTTCCTTAGGGGTTGTAAGGAAGTCCAGACATGAATAAGTATCGTGAGCTTGGGAATAAAAAGTATGTCTGGGAGTTGTACCCTGCATATGTTTTCATATATCTTGATAGCGTAGTTCCTGTAATAGTTTCCTAACCCAACTTATGGGTTTCTTTCTCCTACCTTGGTTTTGCTGATTTGAGTTTCCTTCTGATATGTTCAGATTAAGGTCGCCACCACATATCGCTTGCCCTCTGACCATTCCGCTAGTTTTAAAAAAGCTCTATATGCTTCATATTCTGAAGCTGGGGGGATGTATATAGATGCGAAAGTTGTTAACTGGCCATCTAAATATCCCTTTACCATGGCATATTTCCCTTCTTTATCAGTTACCTTGTCTTTTATTTCAAATTGTGTTCCCTGTTTAATCAGAACCGCTGTTCCCCCTCTCCTCCCTCCCCTATAGGAAGAGGCCACCACGTGGGAGAAACCCAACCGTTCAAATTTTTTGTGCTCTGCCTGAGAGAGGTGTACGCCTGCAATAAAACTATATTTGCCCCAGCTCTTTTCATGCTCTGAAGGATTTTACCCTTTAATGGGATTCGTAATACTATGCACATTATACGTGCTTATAGTATGAGGCAACATCTTATTCATCTTTAATCCCCAAGTGCTTTCCTGGTATCCATTTGATTGATTTGATTTCTAAGACGCCATAGCCTCTCCTCATTCCATAGTCCTTCGAACTTTGTACAACAGAATCTCTATCTGTCTGCTTCTTAAACCCGAAAAAAGGTAACACTTCACTTGAGCCAACATGGCTCTAACATGAACTATAACAACAAAGTTAACAATAACAGGTTACTTCAAGGTGGGAATAATATGAAAATTTAGCCCTTGTGTTCCACCTCTAGTAAGAGAAGAACAAGGAGGATTACTAGAGCTTCCACTTCAGAAGACCTCCTACTGAGCCACTGATAAGATTGTGCTCTTATAATGAATACAAAAAGAAAATGAATACTGAAGGTATCTAGGTCATGCTGTTCAAGGTCTAACGTGTCCTCGAGTCCGGTCCACTGACTCATGAAACACCTTTATGATCAAGCTCATTTAAGTAACAGAGTACATCTGAGTTGCTGACTTACTCCTATGGATGATAGATTAAGACACACTCAAGTTAAGAGGTTGCTGAGGACCCCCGAATCCCATCCCACCACTTCACTGCATATACTTCATCTCATTTCACTAATTGGTTAATATATGCACTCTATGTTAACATTCTTTCCCCCAGTATCTATACCAATTGTATTCTGTAGATGAAATTGATCATATGGCTGGGGGTATTAGAGAGCATAACCATGGGTTCTGAGCACCGTTCAGCAACGAAGGAAGATACTGAGGGGGTGTTTCCAAATTCAGCTTATTTATAGGGCAAGATACCTCTGGTATTGGAGCTAAATAACTCGGTCTCTTATTACCATTTCGCATGTTTCCCTTTCTTTTAATGTTTTAAGTTAGAATCCTCCTATTTTTATGTGTAAATCTTTGTTGTGAAGTTGAGGGTCTGGGTAGTATTCCCATCCTTCATAAATGAAATGGCCCACTCATGATCAGTGGCATTATATTTCTTTTATTCCTTCCAGTTTCACTTTGACTCCCAGTGTGGTCCCTCCCATCCTTTTAGTCATTGTCAAGCAACTTAGTTAACTTGTAAATCTTAACCTCCTTAAATGCTGCTTTGCCTCTTGTCTAAG
The DNA here is from genome assembly GCA_016271365.2 of Neoceratodus forsteri. Taxonomy (NCBI): domain Eukaryota; kingdom Metazoa; phylum Chordata; order Ceratodontiformes; family Ceratodontidae; genus Neoceratodus; species Neoceratodus forsteri. The sequence continues at coordinate 123,402,716 of JADMNL010000030.1, read as the reverse complement.
GAATAAACAACAGGAGTAACACTTAAAAAGGAAAAAAATAAACAAATCAGTCTGCAAGAGGGAGAGAATGCAGGATGCAAATGTTCCCTTTAGTTCAAACGTTTGTTGTCCAGATAGTACTAAAGTTACTTCTTGTGGTGTGACAACTTATGGCAATGATCTGGATTATCAAAATCTTAATGGTAATTATGATAGTAATAACACGAAGATTTGAGATGTCAGATCTCTCAGTGGCCAACACCAAATCTCACCCCCCCCCCCACCATAGATAGGAGCTCATACTGCTGATTATACATAAATGAACTTATCTCATGTTTGATCTTCGGTGGTAAGAGAGAGTTCCTGGGGGGATTTTGCCTAGATTTTAGGCTACTGGTAAATCATCAGGTGAATTTACAGCGATTCAGGTTGGATTGTCTGCCTTCTCACTCTTTTTGCTGAGAATTTTCTGCAGTCTGCATAATGCTTCTCCATGTTGCAATATTTTGGTACCCATCGTCTTCTTGTTCTGGTTGCGCTGCCAAACCAACCGCCTCCCGATATTTTGATTCCAGTTCTCTGGAAGCTGTATTTTCTTTCCTTTAAGGCCTTTGTTGCTTCTTCTACTGTAGAATACACTTTCACCCCATCTTCCCAGAAAATCCGCAGTCTAGCTGGGTAAGGAATGTGGAAACGGATCACCTTTTCTCGAAGGGACCTCAGGATTGGGAGGTATCGTAACCTCTGTTGCTGCACTTCCTGCGGATAGTCATGATCAAGAAATAATCTGTGGGTCAGATATTTTATTTCTTTTTTCGACCAGGCTCGACGCAGGATATCTTCTTTGTCACTATATAAGCTTAGTTGAAAGACAATAGAGCGAGGTCGAGCTGAGGGAGCCATAGGTTTTGCCTGTAAAGATCTGTGTGCTCTCTCTATGTGGAATGTGTAGGAGTTAGGCAAGTCCAATATATCTTTTAGCACATTCTCTACAAAGGGAGCCATAGGGGTAGTTTCCATGCCTTCAGGGAGACCGTAGAGGTGGAGGTTGTCCCGGCGTGATCGGCCTTCTAAATCAAGACATTTTGACTGGAGCTCTTCACATTGCTGTACCAGAGCCTGCAATATATCAGTAAGCTGGGTGGTAGACTCTTTGTTTTCAGTGACTCACTCTTCATCGAATCAATGCGTGTTTCAAGAGTAGTTAATTGTTTTCTGACCGCTTTGAATTCCTGTTTGTTTTCCGATCTGGATTCACGGATTTCATTCAGAAGGGTTTCAAATCTGGCACGAGATAATTGTTCTGATTCTCCATCTGTGTCGTATCCAGCCACGTGGGAACTCCGCGAGAGAGAGAGATCTACTGGGGGTCCTCCAGCAATCGAGTGTCATCCATGCTTTTTCTTTTCCTCTGGTTCGATTTCTGCCTCTGTAGCCTTCTAGTTGCTTTCCTCCTGAGTTTCTTGACATTTTTATTTGCGCTAGTTAGGTTTTAGGAGGTTAGATCAGTAGACTGGACCGGGAGCTCCTAACACCAAGCTCCTTGCAGCTCCGTGACGTCACCGGAAGGCCCCCTAAGGATTTTAAATGAGATCTTGGAACAGAAAGAAGTCCTGCATCCACTGACTGAAAGGAGCAGCCAGGAGAATATGGGGTTAGGAGGTCTTTATTTATTTATTTTATTTTATTTTATTTATTTCAGTCTAGGATTACAACAACACCACCTTTGAGCCAAGGCTCTTTTACAAAGGTTCCACGTCAGAGTGTACAGTATACATCTTTTCAGTTACAGACAAATGCATCTGACTAAAAGACAGGTAATTAACAGGTCACAGAGTATAGCTTGGACTAAAGCCAGAGGCGAGACTGGGAAAGGGAGGGTGAGTAGGGGAGAAAAGTGTGGGTTGGAGGTCTAAGGGAGGAAGGAGATGCAGGGAGAGAGGCGAGTTCGAGAGGTGGGAGGAGAAGGAAGCAGGAAGGGTGATACGGAGGAGAGGTGAACGAGGGTGGAGGGCAGTGCAGCCTGGGGGCCTTGTCATGAAATAGACAGGAGAAGTGCTAGGGAGGGCAGAGATTGTTGGGGTGCTATAAGAGTGGCATGGGCAGAAGGAATGGGGGTAATGCTAGGCTGGGCAGTCGCAGGAGGCAAGCAGTGAGAGGAGCAGCTTGGACTTGAAAAGTCCGAGTGTGGGAGCAGTGGCTATAGCACTGCCAAGGGAGTTGAGCCAGCTGGTTGCCCAATAGGTGAATGATCTTTGTCCTTGGGTTGTGCGACATCAGGGGATTTGCAGGGAATGAGGTTTGGACCTCCTTGTAGTTACGTTACTGTGTCTTGGCATAAGGAGGGCACAGACTCCAGGTGAGTAAGCCCATTGTAATTTTCTTTGGCTGTGATGCAGGTTTGGTATTTTATCGACTGTCAGGTTGTAGCCACCCAGTTTGGGAATAAAGGTCAAATTGTGGGTGCGGCGATGGGAACCCGTGATGGTCGACAGGCTTTATTCAGGAAGTTCGCGATATGTTTGAGAGAGGTGGTAGTGGCAGAGCCATATATGATAAGTCCATAGTCGATAATGCTTACGATGAAGCTTGTGGCCGCTGATAGCACTTCAGGGGTTATGTGTTTCCTGTGCCGGAACAGTAGGCCTAACCAGGTATTGGCAGACTTTGCAACATTGTTGATATGGACTGCGTAGGAGAGGTGTGGGTCAAGGGTGATGTCAAGGTACTTGAAAGTTTGTGTTTGTTCTAGGGTGACTCCTTGCTTGGTTACAAAGGAGAGGTGGTATTGCTTGTTTTTGTTGTGGGAGCTGCTGAAGACCATAGACTTGTTTTTTTTCCTGATTGAGGAGCAGTTTATGACTTAGGAACCAGGATTCAATGGAGGAGAAGGCCTGTTGGAGTTTATTTTGTAATTGTTTTGGGTCGTGGTGCGAGGCAAGGATTACAGCATCGTTTGTGTAGAGTATTATTTGTTCAGGGCAACAGTCCGGTAATGGGTTTAGGAACAGGCTGAAGAGGAGAGGAGGGGTCCCAGAATGGAGCCCTGGGGGACTCCCGAGCAGACCAGTCTTGGGTCAGACAGCGTTTCAGCAATTCTTACTGACTGGAACCAGTCATCAAGGTAGCTCTTAAACCAACCAACGGAGTCAGGAGAGAGCCCAGCATTTTGAAGCTGGATTAGCAGGAGGCGGTGATTGACGGTGTCGAAGGCTTTTGTTAAGTCGATGAAAGTCGAGCCTAGTAATTGGCCAGAGTCTAATGAGTTGTGGATTGCACCGATGAATTCGAGTAGAGCTGTGGAGGTGCTGAGACCCTTACGAAACCTGTGTTGTTGTTTGCACAGGATGTTGTGCAAATCCAGGTATTTGGTAAGCTGGTCTGAGATGATGCATTCTAGTGCCTTGGAGAGTGGGGGTAGTAGGGAGATTGGTCTGAAATTCTCATGGGCAGTTTTGTCACCACCTTTGTGAATAGAGGTGACAGTGGCAGATTTTTCAAGTAGCCAGGACCCAAGCAATGCAGGCCTTGTAAGTTAATGAGCACACCCTGAAGTTGATGCACCACTGCACATGCATCCAGTGCTGAACGCAGAGAACTGGTGTGATATACTCAAACCAGTAACAACCAGCAACCAGCTGGGCTGCCGCATTCTGGACCAGCTGCAAGCTACAAAACAACTTTGTGGATAACCCCAGGTATACAGCGTTACAGTGAACCCGTCTTGATGAGGCAAGTGTGTGCACCAGTGTCACTAGGTCAGATGGCCCAAGAAAGGGTTTGGTCTGGGAGATGTTCGAGCTGATAAAGCCACTGTGGACAACAGCCAACACCTGATGTTCTAATGTCAGCTTGGAGTCCACAATGACCCCAGATTCCTCACCCTATGTATAGCCCAAGAGTAACACCATCCAAAGATGGTAAAATTGGATCACAGCTCAAAATTGATGAACCAAACTGCCCCGGTTCCACCAACAGCACCTCTGTCTTTAAAGGTTTCAGCCTAAGCCAGATGGCCACCATCCAGTCCTGCATTTCCCCATGGCACTCAAGTCAATTCCAAGATAACTGCCCTGTCATGATGTGCACAAGACACATACAGCTGGGAATCATCGGCATAACAATGACAACCCAGGCCATATCATCTAGTGATCTCCCCCAATGGCAATATGTACACAGCGAATGGCATGGGAGGCAAGACTGACCCCTGCGGTACATAGCAGAGTGCAGCACTGCCTGAGATAAAAAGCCAAGTGCCACCTGCTGCACTCTGCCGGATAAGTAGGACTCAAACCACCATAACACTATCCCTGCGAGTCCTACGTAGTGTGCCAGATGAGCCAACAGCACCCCATGGTCCACCATGTCAAAGGCTGAAGAAAGGTCAAGTAGAACCAAGATGGAAACACGTCTGCTATCCCTTGCAAGGAGTAGATCATGGTGCACTTTGATCAGAGCAGTTTCTATACTATAACGAGGCTGGAATCCAGACTGTAAATGCTCCTAGATGTCTGTGTCTCCAGGTGCTGCTCCAACTGCACTGCCACCACCTTCTTGATCAACTTCCCCAAGCGGAGAAGATTTGATACAGGTTTGTAATTTGAGAGAACATCAGGGTTCAGATATGGTTTATTAGGAAGGAGCCTCTCCACTACTTTCTTCAGGGCATTGGGAAAAATACCCTTCTGAAGCGAACACCAGTCACCACAACAACTGGACCGAGCATTCCCCAGCACTCCTAGAGAAGCAGGGTTGGCCCAGGGTCCAATGTACAGTAGGTGGGGCACAATCTAGTAACTACCCGGAGAACATCCTACACCAACGCTGGCTCAAACTCCTCCCAAAAAGACAAAATGCCCCTGTCTGAAGATCAGACACTGTCGGATGATGACAGATCATTTGAGGATATCCCGGCCCTTATAGAGGACACCATGTCCAGAAAGAACTGATTAAAGTCATCACATTTTTCTGTGGAAAATGCTCTACAGGACTGGAGACAGATAGGATTTAATAATCTGTCCACAGTGCAGAAGAGCTGAGCTGGTCAGTTCTTTCAAACCGTAGTCACTCTTAACAGGAACACCGACTTTTTCAGAGTGATTACCCGCTGTTACTTATCATAATAAGCCCTCAGCACCAGTTTATCCTCCTCAGAGCAGTAACTCCACCAACAACACTCCAACTTCCTCAGGTCACCATCAAACCATGGCAACCTGCGGTGGGAAATGAAGGGGTGTACACAGAGAGGTGCTAGGGGGTTGACAGCCACAGCAAAAACCATGTTGTAGCACTCCACCACTGCATCAAGTCCCATCGCACAAGCCATCTCCATACCTGAGATGCCCACTGCGGCCAGGAGACTCTGAGGCTCCAGATTTCTAAAAGAGCAGTAACTGACCATCTCCACAGGGGAGGTTAGTCAAGGAGTCCCACAAAAAAACTGCACAGCACGATGATCCAACCAACCAAACAGATCAACTTTTTTTCTTTCTTAAATTATATTTTATTGTTCTATGATAAAACAACAGCATACAACATTCTCATGCAAGATATCACAGTGCGTTAGGGAGCATCCAATGTGTCAGTAAAATAAAAACCGTTGCAGGCTGGTTTTCGGATATAGGGGTATTTCAAGTTTGTAATGAAGTGTGTAGGTAGTCCATGACATGCTGCACCCGCAAGACTTTTGGCGGTCAACTAGAAAGAGTCCATCCTGAACATAATGTGCACAACAACCTGGGTTGATATGACCCCAGTACCAAGCATGTTAGTTCTGTAGCATTGGTAGCATTTAGAAGGCAATTACCCTAACGCAACCAAGAAACAGTTAATAGGAAATGTTTCCCCCATTTGAAGTTTAAAAATGGAAAACATAACTAATGAGCTGAAACTTACAGCAATGCACATTTAGTGCTAACAGACAAGTTATGTGATAAGGCTTAGCAATAGGTATCCCTCAATTATAAATGTTCAACAAGCAAAAATCTCTCTTTTCTAGCTAGAAAAACATAGAATGATAATGAAATTTGAATATATACTTTTGTAGACAGAGAAATATTAGCATGGTTACTAATAAACCTGACTGCACTCACAACTTTGTTTCCTACTACCAAGGTGTGGAGTAACTGATGACGCTCTCCAGTAGCATCCGCCATTACAAAAACAAATTTACCACCCCAAATCGGTAGAAGATGTTAACATTTTTAAATGACAGAAGAAAAAGAAAAAAAGACTAGGAAATAGAACATTAGCAGAGCGTGGGGATGCCTGCACACTGTCTTTACAGCATCTCTGATGGGCAAACTACCTCTGTAGGTCAACAAGCAAAATACATCGTTAAATAAGTAAAAAGGTATAATATTCTAAAGGTATACTTTGCTTGTGTTAAAACAATACTTGCCAAGTAATACCCACTTCATGTTGTTTCCTCAGAATCAGAAAATTCTTGAACCTGGGTCGTCTAAAACTCCCTTGCGATAGCCTCCGCTTTTTTCCCAGCTTCTGCTGGATCTATATATTGAAAGGTATGCCTGCCGTATTGGCCATATAGCTAGGGCATAATTATGATCAGTGTGGATTTGTTTATCCTAATATCTGATGATCTTTTGTTTCTAGGGTGTGAGCAGGACAGTTTCTTTAGTTTGGAACCCGCGGAATTTCATAATAATGAAGTGTGGTCATTCAGTAGGGGCCGACTTAGGGCCTAATGCTTGGTGTGCCCTTTCAAGGTCAAAAATAAAGTCCTGGGGCACTTCCAGTGAGTCCCTTAATAATTGCTCTACAAAAAGGTGTAATGTTCTGCCCCTCTTCCCCCTCAGGCACTCTATACACCCAAAGGTATTTGCGGTGGAGCCTGCCCTTCAAGTCCTGCTGTTTTAGTTCGGTTTGGACCTGACAGCGGTAGAGATGGATTAAAAGGTCTGCCATACGATCAGAGCAGTCTGCAAGCTCCGAGGTCACCACCTGTAGCTCTTGGTTTTCCTTTTTCACTCCCACCAGATACAACTATACTGCCACCAGCAAATACTCTATTTTATTCCTGAAGGAGAGGAGCTTGTGGAGGATTTAGTCATTCATCACTGGGGGGCTCTGTGTGGTGGCCGGGCAGGAAGGTGAGGAGAACGTACTGCCAGCGAGTGAGAAGGTTGTGTCTTTGCTTTCTGCAGGGGAGGTCAGCTGGGTGGAGGTGAGCTGTATATGTTTTTTGTTCCACCCATCCTTAGTAACAATCTGGACCCAGTTCGAAAGAAAAAAAGGGTGATTTTGTGTGAAATTAGACCAACTGTTGGGCCAGGGGTACCAGAGCAAAGTAGTAGTAGTAGTAAATAGGAATCTGGCTTACACGTGATGTTGTGACGACACCAAAAGTCAGTCCAGTTCTGTGAAATCTGAGGTTAAAAGAATTTCAGGGGAATCAGAATTCAAACTCAGACCTCCTGGATCACAGCCTTGTGCACTAATTACTAGGTTATGCAGGCTGCTGCTCAGAAAGCTCAGAGTCAAACATATCTGTGCCACTAACAGTCACAGACCAAGTCTTGGGAACAATCTTCCTAGACTGCCAGGCTAGAAATTAAAAGTCTGAAGGCTGAGAATAAAGTTGGCCAAACTGCAGTTACCTAAGGACAGGGAAGGAATCAAATCCCCACATATCCAGCATTATTATCTGTCACAGGGGATAAGGGCACTCACCTTTATTGCACAGCTGGAGATGTGCACTGTACCCTAGGTACTGCTGGAACAGTTTCGACTGGGGACACATAGACTTCTATACTCTCTTGTACAGACTCCAACAGCCAGAAACAGCACCCTACAGGTATATAGGTATCAGTGGGACATCGGAACACTGGGACATTAGCTGTATGAGTATACAGTTCAGAACACCACACAAGCCCCACTCTGGAGGAATCTGGTACTGAAAACTTGAGGCAGGATAGTTAGCTGGATGGCATAGCAGAGGCCAGGAGTGTGGCTTATAGGGGATGTATGGAAGATTGGGGATGTTATACACTTTGGTAGACTGCAGCACTCCTGTGGATTACCTCACCATGCTCAGTGGCAGTAAGTACAGTGAAGGCAGTGCCTGGGGAGCACCACAGAACCACAGGAATGGTCACTGGTAGGCCGGCTCAGTAGCACACTGGTAGCCCTACCACTTTCTACACTGGTGGCCTGGTATTGGGAATGGCCCTGAGTCGCTTGAGGCTGGCTAGGTAAAGAGGGATTGAGCATCCCATGGACAACTCTCCTTCTTCGGGGCAGGGACAGCACTTCCCACTGCTCGGCTACCATCTGGTGAAAGTTGGGTGGCACAGCAAGTGGAGGCCTCATTTGGAGGGCATGGTGCAGATGCCTCTAATGTGCGTGTATGTCAGCACATGCACGAGCACCACTGCGAGTGGCTTGACCACAAAGGCAACCAGGAAAGAAAACTGAGGAGGAAAAACACCCCGACCGGCAGGGTGATGATGGTGACCTCACTGGCCTCGCACTGCTGACTGATTCACTGAACCACCACATATAGGGGCAGCTGCTGTGTCAGAGTCCAGATGACTCCCTCCCTGGGCTGGCTCGCACTCATCTCAGGAGTACTCCTCAGCCCTGACACATGGATCCTGTCTCCCCAGGCTGGCTTCCGAACCCATGTCATGATGTGATGCGCTTCTGCTGAGCCACAAGATGGCACAGGTTGTTGCATTCTTGATTATTTCTTGAAGTTTTCTTCTTTAAATTACTTCCAGTAACTCTGTATGAAGTCCGAACCATCTGACACAAAATGGCTGCCCAGGTTAAGTAATTTATAAGCCACAATAGGGTGGGTGTGCATTAAAAGGATTTTAATGCATCCCCTGGGGTGTGCTAAAGCACAAGGCTGCAGGCCGAGTGTCCTTACGCTCTTGAAAAGTGCACTGAAATCCTTTAATGCACACCCTGGAGTGGCTTATCACACTTATAAAATGGCTCATTTTTAATTTAATACTAAAATAATAAAAAAAAGTTGTGTTTTTTTCTGTTAAAATAGCATAGTATTTGATTTAAATTCTTGTTTAAAAAAAAAAGGGGATTTTAACACAGCAAAAATAAATAAAATAGTGCTGTTTGCAGTATGTGGCCAGCAGGTAGTGCTGTGCTATTGTGCTTGGTGTGTGTACCAGACTGCTTGGAGCAAGGGGAAGTGCAGGTAGCTTATTCGTATGTAACCCCCTTGCAAATGGGGGTTGCTAAAAGCTTCTCTGGAGCTTGTTTGAATACTCCCTGCCTGGTTGGTGTTTAAGCCCCGTTTTTAAATGGGTAGCCTGTGAGTGCCTGTGGGCCCCCGTATACTGTCTCTTTAAGGGCTGCTTGGGATTGCAGTCATGATTGATTAGGGAGGGAGTTTGAGTGTTGCTATGCTCGAATCCGGCCCGGGCTGCTGATTTTTCGCTTAGTTTCTGCCATCGCTAGTGGTGCAGAGGGAGCTCTACAAGAGGATGTGAATGTTGGCTTTAAATACTGGGAAATAGTAATGATAATGCAGCTATTCTAACCTGCCTTCTTTTGCAGCAAAGACTGTTTCGATTGTCTCCTCCATTTTGGTCCAGAACTGCTGAATTGGGCCAATCAGTACCTTGGGACCCTACAAAGTCGGTTAACCAATAGAGGAACTGTTTGTAATTGGGAAAGGCATTATGGGCTATGGCGCTTTTTTGCACCATTGAGAGCAGGAGGAAATGACTGGCATGTGCAGCCAGCTAATGAGAGCGAGTCCACGCCGAACTGAGAGGAGAGCCACTTGCTGTTGGGGGTTAGATGCGTTGTGGCTGGTGAGGAGTGAAGGAGCTTCTGTGCTTCTGCGCTGGGAAGTGTTCGCAAGTGGCGGGCCTAAGTCGGTTGTTTTCTGCAGCAAGTTCGCTCTGAAATCCACCAGCGGGCGGTCAGAGGAGGCTGTGCCCTGTACAGCTACCCACCAGGCTCGACCTGTAGGAGGACTGAGAAAATTGCTGAATTGCGCCTGGTCCGAGGAAAAGCCGAAGCCGCCGTGGCAGCACGCAGTGGCTGTGAGTTTGAAGGAGTATTGGAAGCAGCTGCCCGGTGGTACCCTGTTGCTGTTTGCCATATAAATGTGTGAGAAGGCTGGTGAAGGTCAGGCTCCATCCTGGTAGCGTGAAGAAATCGTTATTTGCTGGGGTTGTGAGTACTAATTCAGGGTAGCTCACTGCAGAGTGTTTACACAGTGGATTCAGTGCACTGTTGTATTGCTGACTGCCTAATTAAACTTTTCTCCTACTTTGACCTGCTCAGGACTGTTATGTTTATCTGTGCTAAGGGCCCCAACCAGCTGCCATGTGTGGACTAGCCATTAGGGCTTGGGTACCCAGGGACAATAAACTATAGGGTTAGGCCTGTGCACAGAGCCCTAGGTAGATAAGTATAGGATAAGCTAATCAACTTGATCCCCCTGTCCTTGTTATTTTCCCCCTGAATAAATCAGATTGCTTTTCGTACAGCTACATCTTGGCTATTGTGTGCATTACTGGTGAACTGCTGCCTGGTGATTGCAACATAATTGTGCCTTACTTTCCAGGGGGTCCCCGAAGGGAGCTGGAATATATTATCCGTGGGGTAAGTGTACTGGTGAACAGAATTGTTGGTACCCAGTGTGAGTCACTAGTGGGACGAAAGGGGGGTTGCAGTAGCCCAGAGGGCTGTAACCGAGGTAGTCTTAATTGTGCTAACCCCGACCTCTGGGTGGAGGCACCCGTCAACGGATCTGGGCCCCTCACCCTGCCTCCGTGGGGGCAGACAGGGGTAGTAGCCCTAAGGGTAGCGCCCCCTGGGGGTTACACGTAGTCTTGGTGTCTTGAGAGTTGTGGTTGATGTTTGGTGGTGAAGCACAAGTTGAGAACAACTGTCTGCAGTTACTTACCGTCACAGCATGTGTTTGGGGAATGAGTTAATTGCTGTCCATTCTCACTAACAGTCCCCCCCCCGTACTCCACACCCTCTGCTTGGCCACAGCCTGTGTCAGAACTACCAAGTGGCGGATGAGAGACAGACATGGTATTGTAGGCTTGGTTTTTCCTGTGCAGTGTCTTTGGTTTAGATTTCAATTTGTGAGAAAGTGGCACAATGCTGTTTCAGCCTGTTAGAGTCTGTCTCTGCTCACCCCTTCCCCCTCTGCCCCGAGACACATGAGTGAGGAAACAGCGCCCTGCGCTGTTTGAGCCAGGTAGATACACATTCCTTTTCTGCTCTCTCTTCTCACAGTCTTCCCATGACTGACAAAACAGCACAGTTCGTCTTTTCAGCAGGCAAGATGTCTGCTCCTTCTCTTGTCGTCCCTTATATCTGTTCAAGGGTACATGATTAATAGTGGGATATGCTTTACAATCTTGTGGCTCCATTTACAGTGGTCAGTTAGGTGTGCGGTTGTCGGTATGTAGAAATGGGGCCAGAAGGAGAGGAGCAGCCATGGTTAGTCACGGCAGTAACCACATGTTGACAGTAAGTCCCCCTCATCCCAATATACAGAAGTACTGGGTAGTTGCTCTCCCGGCCCCACAAACTGCAGAAATGGGGCTGGGTAGCTCAGGAGTGGCACTTTCATTTGTGGCCGGAGCCACATCAATTGGCTGCTTGCTGCGCTCCCCCCACCTTCTCCCCCTCTTAGTGTAGCACCGCTCCATCAGTTACTAATTCAAATGGCTCGACAATACAAACTGTCCCACTGCTCTTCCCTGCCCAATCCACTCTGAGCTCAGCATGAAGCTAAAACATGATGGCCCAGATATTCAAAAGGGTTGCGCCATGCTCAACAGGGTTGCGCATGCGCAAGTCCTACATTGCGCCATTCTGCGATATTCAGCAGGAGGCAGTTGTGCCACTGAAAACAGGTTGAGCAACAGCGCAATGCAAATGAATGCATGCTCAACAGGAGGGGGAGGAACCATGCATAAACTGCGCAACCCGATATTCAGTCGGGTTGTGCAGAGTTGTGCATGCGCAATCTCCAACCTGCGCCTGCACAACTCTGAGCCAAAAAAAAAAGGATCAAGTTGAGGGCCACCCACAGGTGAGCTGCTGTATTGCAGGGCGCAACACAGCAGCTGCCACCCGTGGCTGGCCCCCAACTCAGTCCCTGTGCCCTCCCACCAGCCCGATCGCGGGCAGAACGTAAAAACAACCCCCGCCCACACATCTCCCAATGCCCGATCGCGGGCAGAAAGTATCATACCCCCGCCCACATACTCCCAATGCCCGATCGCGGGCAGAAAGTATCATGAAACTCCCTTCAAATAGTTTCAATGTTGATTGCTGGCAGAATGGAAGATCCTCTTCATCCTCTGGTGTCTTCATGGTTCAGACGCTCGATCGCTGGCAGAATGTCCAGTGGCCCTTTCAGTTTCTCGGTTTGCGCTCATTGCTTCACCACGTAGCTACTACCTCTGTAGCCGGCGGCGGTAGTCTCACCTCCGCTTGCCGCCGGCTGGCTGATTGACTGCTCGAGCTGCACGCCCATTGGTGCAGAGCCAGAGCCACGGGCGGCAGCCCTACCGACAGTCAGTCGGCGGGGCGGGCGGCAGGCGGTGGATGCTGCCGCCCACCGCCGCCGGGGAAGGGTGGTGGGGCTCGGGTGGGTGGGTGGGGGACACTAGACACCAGGGAGATGTTTGGGGGTTACTGACATTTTGCCCGCGATCGAGCATTACGGTCCACTGGACCACCAGGAGATATTCGTTGAGGGGTCTTTTACATTCTGCCCGCGATCGGGCATTGGGAGCTGTTTGGGGGTTGTTTTACGTCCTGCCCGCGATCGGGCATTGGAGATGTGCGGGCGGGGTTGTTTTCACGCCAGGCCCGCTGACCGGGCTGTGGTGCGTTGGTCCCCAACTGCTGCCTGGCAGAGTAGCCAGGCGCAAGTCCTGGGGATCGGGCGACCACACATGCTAATGGCATGCAAATGGGGCATAATCAGATGCAAATGGCCCCCCCTGCGCCTTGCATGAATTATGGCCCCATCTGCATGTCACCTTTTGAATATCGGAAATTTGCGCATGGCGCAATGGTACTTGCGCCACCGCAAGTTTAATGCTCAACTCTGACAACTTGCGGTGGCGCAAGTTCCACTGCGCCATGCACAGTGGCTGTGGCTGGGGGGTGATATTCAAAGGAGTTGCTCAATAGCGCAACCTTTGAATATTGCCCCGCCACACCCCGCTAAACTATTTTGAGCAGCGTAAGGGCTTGCCTCAGAATGGCTTATTGAATATCCGGCCGATGTGTAGTAAGTGAACAATTATAATAAATGGATGTAAGTTTCATATTAAATTACTGTAAGTGGGAAAATTATCATTTGTAGAAAGCTAGTTTGGGGATTCCTGCCATATTGAGCAGAGCATTAGCAGGGGAGTCACTGTAAACAGTGTGGGTTTTTTGGGGGGAGGAGTACTGAAAATACTTTTCTTAAATAGTAGAGAAATTATTTTTAAAGGTGCTGTAGAAAGGTGGGGTTTAGTTTGTAAAATTTTAGTTACAAATGTAGGCAAGGCAAGGCAATTTTATTTATAAGGCGCCCAATCCTGGAGGCTCTGGGTGCCGAACATAAATAAGAACATACAGCGGTTGATTAAAGGCTAGGATTTTCAATATGGCAGCTACCAGTTTTTTTCTGTTTGGAGGCTTAGTGATATAGTTCAGTAAGCAGGTTTTTTTGGGGGGGAGGAAAATGAAATCTGGCAGCTGACCATGCATTTCAAGAGATTTAATGCACGGTCAGATGACGTCCCTCAATCAATCACATTTCTAGATTTTTTTCTTGCCATTTTTATAAAATGAGTTAATTACTTTTTTAGAGGGCTATGGCACTGCAGCCCATCTCTTGTAATCACCCTGTGATTTTTCCTGGAAACGAGAGGAGCTGAAAGGAATGAATGAATGCAGGCCTATCTTTTTTAACTTCCTATTGATGCCCCCCCCCATTGTTCTCCAGCACTGCTTCTTTCAGCCCAAGGCCCATCCCACCCTAGCACTCCTACCTGTAGCTACCTCCTCCACTGAGCTTTGGCTTTACAACCCCCTCCCGACTGGGCAGGAAGTGGGAGGACTCATCTCAAATCTTTGTGTTGCATCAGAAAGCGCTGCAGGCAGTGATGTGGACCCAGCCATACTGGTGTCCATCATGGGCTGTGCTGGGGCATTTTTTCCTGTTTTTTCTCCCAACCTCCTTGGACATCAGCACGCAGAGGGCTCAGAGTGGGAGCACACACAATGACAATAACGCATCAGCCACATGCCTATCTGATGTCCACCCTTCCACTCTTCCTTTGTTGTGCTTCCACCTGTGGTCACCCAGGTGCAACGCTGCAGTGAAGGCAGTGATCCTCTGGGATGCTCAGTCCTTCTTCCTCCACTGACCCTCCGATGGCCTGGGCTCATTCCCGAACCCGGGTCGCAAGCAGTAACTCTACTGCTGCACCAGTGGGCTGACATGCAGGCCTAGCTTTAACATGGAAGTGGAACACTAGCAATTCTTACTTACCTCTTTGGCCTCCACTGTGCCTGTTAGAAGCTGCCAAACTGATGTCATGGTGCGGGGATCTGCTGCATATATCCACCAACACTGCTTCAGGAAAAGCTGTCTCCCAGCTATTTCACGTCTGACTGTGGACAGGAGCATAACTTGTCCAGCAAAAAACACCACCCGCTCACTCCATCTATGCATTCTCCTACCCCCACCCTTCGTTTCTGGCCCTTGGCCCTCTCTCCCTTAAAATAAACCCCTGCTGCTCCCGCTACATGTTCTCCCACCACCACTATCCATTCTTGACCCTGGACCCAAATAACTTGAAACCCTCCCACTCATTTCCTCTACACATTCACCTACCACTATCCTCTGTTCTAGCTCCATCTTTAAATACCACTCCTCACTCCTTCTGCATGTTTTCCCACCTCATCCTCAGTTCCTGGCTCCTGGTCTAAACCCACCCTCCCTCTCTCTGTGAACTCCTACTTGTCAACCCCATCCCACAACAGCACAGTAGCCACTGGCAGTATCTAACTTACCTAGACCGGGCCATCCAGCCCTGCAACCAATGGCAGCAGTGTTTAATGGAAGGTTTCACAGGACTAAACTCTTCTGCTGTTTTAAAAGAAGAAGCAGAGTTATGTGCAATTGCTAACAGAAGTGATAGTTGCACTGCCAATATCGGTGACATTCAATGGGTCCGATGAGGCCTCCATCATTACAGCCTATGGTGGCAATGTTTTACAGGCCCCATACAGGTCCCTCGCAGTACTGCAGAGGGTGACATGAATAGGGTCTAGACTGGGCCTCGTTAAGTGCTGGTAATGGTTGTCCAAAAGCTTATGTATTGCCATCAGTGGCATCATTCAAAGGGCCCTGACTGGGCCTTCTGCACTGCCACTGATAATGGTAGCTCCTAAAGGATCAACCAGGTGATCTCAAGTGCGGCCAGGAAACTCCCAACTGCTGCCGGCCTGGAACTCACTGCATCATTTTGGGCAAGTCACTTCCAATGCTCCAGTCCACCCAGCTGTGGAAATGGGCAGAAGCAGGAACACACTGGTAATGGGGATATTTTAAGATTATGCCACAAAGTATCCAGTGGCTGTGCCTATTCCTCCATCAAGACTGAGAAGGTGGCCGACAAAATGTTGGGGATATTTAGTGGGGTGGGTTTTCCCAGGAGATTCTATCTGACCAGAGCACCAACTTCATGTCTGAGCTGATGGTTAGTCTTTGGAAGAAGTATGGTAAGGCAGCTCAAGGCCTCGCCATACCACCCCAGGCTAGCAGTTTGGTCAAGCAATTTAATAGGTCTCCTAAGACCAGTGGTGGGCAACCTGTGGACTGATGTGTTTTCTGCGGCCCCCGCAAGCTTTTCTGAGAAATTTTTTTTTTTTTTTTTAAAGTACTGTCTCTTTAATTTCAGTCAGCATTTTTTCCGGGTTCCATTTGCTCTTGCTGAGTACCTGTAACCATCTTCATTGCGCTGACAGACAACATCGAAACTGAGTTCATGCACACTGCTCTAGACCTTGCTGTTTGTGATATTTCAGGCAGAGTTGCTAACAAAAAGGAGAGAGATCACCAAACATGAAGATGGCCGAGGTTTGCTTTTGTCAGTGCAATGAGTGTTACCGAGATATTAGTGTGATTAACTGCAGTTTACTGCTTTAGACTTCGCTGGCACAGATATTTCGTTTGGGCTGAGATAACCAAAAAATGAAAATGATCAAAGTATTAAATTATTTCCATTGTTAATGCTAGTTGGTGCAACGTAGTGTTAATGTGAGTGATTAGCGTGGCAAAGTCTGCTTCAATGAGTGGCTACCGTTGTATGTAGTTAGGTGTAAAGCTGTGCAGTTGCTGGTAAATTAAAAGTTAAGTATGAGCATTTGTTGTTGTTTCCCCCAGCCTCGTCTCCAATGTATTTAGTATTCGGCAGTTTCTTGAGTTGTAATTGATTTACTCTTGCTGCAGTCAATTTGTTTTTAATTAAATGCACGATGTTAAAAGTTGCCTCAGCACTACACCAGAAACATACCAAACTCCACAGATGCCACAACGGGACTACACAGCACTACACTCAGTGCTGCTCTGATGCCAAAATGGATACATTTCTGTCGAGGAGCAGCATAGTCAGCCTGCCTGAACCAAGTTCTCCAACTTCCACCAGTTAAAAAATGAAAACTAGGAGAAAAAGGCAGAACAGTGCAGGAGTCCTGGGCAGTGGCGGCTCTACACCAGGGCCCACCAGGGCACGTGCCCCGTTAAAAAAATGCTGTGCCCTAGTTGGTGCCCCTTATGGTGCAGAGCTTCCCCCATAGTAACAATATATCAGTGCCCTGGCTGCCATCTGTTGTGCCCCAGCTGTGCCCTGGTAACCATTTGTGGCTAGAGCCGCAGCTGGTCCTGGGAGTTTGATTTCTTTGTGACTGAACATCAAGGCGGGCCCTTCTGCTTGATTTGTAAGAATGCTATAGCAGTCCCAAAACATTTTAATGTCCAAAGGCATTATGAAAAATGTTATTCTGCATACACAAATAATAATGTGGCTGTCAAGGTGGTCCGAAGGCCTCATATGCGGCCCTCAGGCTATTTCAGGTTGCCCACCACTGCCCAAGATCTTGTTAAGGGCATTCCCATCAACCAGTTTGCATTCCCTTAAGCTGATTTAAAAAGGTTGACAGAATATTCTAGAATTTTCTGTGGCATAACAAACCTCCCAGACTTAGTCTAGCTAAGTTTAGAAGACAATGGAAAGAGGGAGGAAGAGACATGCCTTGATGACAGGGGACTAAGGTATCGTATATCTTTCCTGTTAAAACAGGCTAACTTTTGGCTCCCATGAAATCTAACTTCACAGGCCCCCTTGTGGACTTTTATGGAATACCAGCTTCTGTCACTTCACAGATTGCTAAGACTATTTATCTATCGATTTGAAACTCCTAAGCATCACTCCTTCCATCCAAGTCTCAAAGGCTCTTTATGGGCTTTTAAAAAAATTGAAGGAAATACAGAAATGGGATAATTTCTCTATTGAACTAATGCCCTTGGGATAATCCAAAACTGAAACTAAGCACCAATACTCTTAACAATACAACCTGGCAAAGAGCAAACATCTGTTCAATAGGGGTTATAATTAATATAAAATATAACATGTTAAGCTTTTTTGATCAAATTTAACAAATACATTTAGAATTCTGTTTTTGCATTTTGTACAGCTGCGTTCAGGCTTATATTGCCCGTGCGTAACTTTGTTCTGTCCGTATACTGCACTTGATTATTGTTATTATGTAATTTTTTCCCTTGTATGGTTTGTTTTCTCTCCGAGGTCTCACCTGAAAAGAGCCTCGGCTTAGTGTGCATTTCCGTTACCAAAAGTTTAAATAAAACAAAGAAAAAAAATCACAGATTTGCATTCTGCACTTGCCTGCAAATCAGGGAAAGCAGGGGAAAAAAATACTAAACTCTGACTACTTTGTCCACAGATCTCCAGAGTGGAACAACTTTATTAGAATCAGTGGCGTAGTCAGGATTTTGTAATGGGGGGGGGGGGTTCCACCAAAGAAATCTGATTATTTAGTCCCGGTGTATAAAAATCCTTTTTATGAAAACGTAAAGAGCAACTTTCTACCTGGTGCCCCCAAGAAACACAAATAGTCCTTACCTGCCCCCAAATGAAATCCTTCATAAAACTCCTTTACAGAACGTCCCTGGGAAGGGACTGTATTTTTGCTCTGTGGGAGCTCCGCTGCGATGATCCCTTCCACTTCCTGGTACCTCTGCCTAGACTGACCTGCCCCAATCCGCCCCTGCACTACCGTGTTTTGTCACATCAGTGAGTAGTGCGGGGGCGAGCATCCATTGACTTGAATGGGGCTGTTTTAAAAAGTTAAATTTGGGTAGTTAAGATGGCTAGTTAGAATAAATCATGGCCGTCGCTTAACTAACAAGGGACCTGGGGCAGCTATATGCTTAACTCCACTTACTGTTTCTGCTTTTCAGACCACCCTGCAGAAAAAGTGAGACCTCGCTGAAAATGAGATATTGCATCTATGTTGGGTCATCCTTGGTAAATACGCTGTCAATTGCTGAATAGTTTCTCTGTATGTGTTCTATTTTAGTTTTAATTGTATTTGTTTATCATTGTATGTATTGTTTTATTTCTTATATTCATTTCAATGTTTTTTTTTTCCCTGTAAGGCGCTCTGATCCACATGGAGTGTACACTGTATAAACAAGAGTTGCCTTGCCCATCTTATATGTATTTAATGCCATATATACATCTGATTTATTTTTTTGCTCTGTAGGAACTGAAATATGCCTTGTGCTCAAGTCTCTCTTGAGCATGCCTGGTTATTAAAATAAATATAAATAATAAATACACTAAAACAGATAGTTCAATGCACCACAGGTTCTACCAGAGGGCGCCCTACATGCATCATTTCTTCTGATTATTACATATACCAACTCAATAGACCCCACCCAAAAAGACCCACAACCCAGAGTAAAGTGAATCAGCTGACAGGACTGCAGGCTGAGAGATGCAGTCATCCACGGAGTTTCTATTTTAATCTCTGCAGTGTACGTGTTGAATTTTAATGTTCCTGAAAGCTAACATTTTGACAACACTGGAGAAGTAAGTAATCTATGAATGCCAGTCTTTCTTGGGTAGTGTGGATGGTCACACAACAGGGCTTGTGCCCCACATAAATCTGTAACAAACATTCCTGGGTGTACAGTATGTGAGAGAAGTGATGCCTTCCATTTGCAGGGCCAGTGGTGCATCTCCCTTAGCTCCTCCGGTAAAGCCATGGCCTTCAAAGAGTTAGTGTACTGCTAAAACCTAATATTAGTTTTTAAAAGCAGTCAACCATTACCCTTCATATCTGAGGTACTTTTCTTTTCCCTTTGGTTTGTTAGAAAATTCTTTACTTGATATTAGTAGGTGTGGTGTGAGACAGCACTCTGCCTGGCAACTGAGGTATCTATCTCTATCCCGCCCCCACTACCTCATCAGTATTGTGACTTCACTGAATGTGACATCACTGCTTAGGAACAGCCAGTCAGTAGCTACTGGGTCAGTCACCTGTGATGTCACTGTCAGGGAGATCACAATGCTGATGATGTAGTTCAAGTTTATTTCAGGAAAAAACTCCATTGAGCAAGCTCATTCACAAGGAGGTCCTGGTAGATAACAATGCACATGTAACAATCTACAGCATCATATACAAACACTGTTACATAGCAAGAGCATACATCACAGTATAACGAAGGATACAGTCAGGTACATGTCATTGAAACAAGAATCCATAAAAGTTACAATTTATTCAGAACATTAAACAGAACAGAGCAAGGGAAAAAGAACAAAAGGGGGGGCAGAGGTAAATTGAGGAACTAAGTGCTAGTTGCTTGACTGGGCTGTGACAAGAAGAGAGCTGGCCATTGCATCAAAGGCAGAATTATTTAAGAGTATTGTGGGCAGAACAGGAGGAGAAGAAGGGGGCGGGGGGGGGCCATGGGCACTGAGATCTAATCGCTAAGTGCATCTGAGTAAGGCAGGAAGAGTACTAGCCATTGCACATTTCTTTGAAGATTTTGGTAGTCAGGGATTCGAAGAAGTTCATAGAGACATGATCGGGAAGTCTGAGCACAGACTGGATTTCATTCCATTCTGACGGGATAGCAAAACTGATGGCACCTCTACCCCATGAGTAGCGCATACTCTGGGAACATCCAGAAGGATTTTTTATTATTATTTATTTATTTTGTTAACTGGGTAAATATATGAGCCAAGGCCCTTTTTCATATGTGACCCGAGACTATAAAATATTCACTTAATACGGGAATAAAAATACACGACATATAAGACAAACAATATAATACAAATTATTTAAAATAGCAATGACATTGCAAGCTACTCAATAAATGATGCTTCAATTTATTTTTGAATAAATTATGACTACTCATAGTTCTCAATTCAATTGGAAGATCATTCCAGTATTTTGGTGCTTGGATAGAAAGAGCTAGAGCACCCATTTTAGTTTTAGTGACTTTCAAATTTAAACAAGAAAGAAAATTTGATCTCAAGTTTCTCGGAGCTTCCCTTACAGATATCAGAAAATACAAGGGAGAGAGACTTTTTTGTCTCAATACATTGTCTGTTTTATAACAAAGAGAGTAAATGGAACTCAAGTTAGGCAGTAGAAACCCTGAAACTTGATATAAAGTACAATGATGTGTACTATAAGGCAATCTATACACAAATCAACAAATACTATGAAAAGCCATTGTTAAGTTATTTACCACATATTTAGACAAACTAGTAAACAAAAACAAATTATAATTAAATTGAGAAAGTAGTATACTTTGGGCTATATGTTTCCTGGCTTGTAAAGTTAACACATTCTGTAGTCGGAATAAAACCCCTAATTTTTGATTTACTGATTTTGTTAAAGTCAATATATGATTTGAAAATGTTAAATTTGAGTCCAAATTCATTCCCAAATATCTAAAACAATACACCTGCTCCAAATTAGTTCCATTTTTACCAAACATATTCAGTTTCCCTAATTTGACCAACTTTTGTTTAGAGGCAAATATCATACTCTTGGTTTTTGAAATATTCAATGATAATTTTAAGTCCAACAAACAATTTTCTAGACTCTGAAAATCTACAGTCAAATCTTGGGCAATTTTATCTAATGAATTAGAGCTATTATATAATATTATATCATCAGCATATAAGATTGTCTTAGCCTTAAGAATTTTACTTAGTATAATATCCACAAATATGGAAAACAATAGGGGTCCCAAGATTGACCCTTGAAGTACACCTTTTCTAAAATTCTACTCTTTGACACTGAACCCTCATAAAGAACTTGTAGTTCCCTACCTGATAAATAACTCTCCACCCATTTTAATGACAATCTGGATAACCTTGGCAGCTAGGCTCCTGGGCAGCAGGTGATGGTCAACAAGTCAAATGCTGGACAGGTCCACAAAAACAGCATCAGTGAGCTCACCCCTCTCCATAGCCTCACTGATGTGGTTTGTGAACCTGGCCAAGGCAGTTCCTGTACTATGAAATTTCCTAAAGTCATGCTGCTCAGAAGCCTGAAGCCTGAGGTTGGATTTCCTTAAAGAGTAATTACTTTGCGTCCTCTGGACCAGGGAGCAAATATACTGGGGCAGTTTGTTCCACAAGATTTTCAGCGTCCAACAGCCAACATGGAGGATCTGTTTCATGGTAAGGGACATCCAGCCTGCTGCCTGATAGAGGTCCCAGTTATGCGTCCTGTAAGGTAAATTTGTAATAAAGTGCAGGGCATGGTGGAAACGTATGTCAAGTTTATGCAATTTGGTTGCAGAGCTACAATTGTATATAATATCCCTATAATCCAGCAGTGGGAGGAAGATGGCTTGCACCAGTCTATGTCCGCTGTGAAGAGGGATTTATTCCTATAGAAAAACCCTAATCTCATTTTTAATTTTGTTGCAAGGCAATCTATGCAAGCACTGAATGTCAATTTGCTGTCACTCTAAATACCCAAGTACCTCCCTCTTCCTCACCTGTGCCCCTCCTTGCACTACATACTCAATACTTGAATCCAAGCCTGCTCCATGAAAACCCTGTATATATGGTTATATAGGTTTACTCTGTGGTCCAGATATTCAAAAGAGCTGAGCCATGCGCAATAGGGTTGCGCCTGTGCAAGTCTGAAATTGCGCCATTCTGCAATATTCAGCAGGAGGCAGTTGCGCCCCCCAAAGCATGCTGAGCAACAGCGCAATGCTAATGAAGGCGTGCTCAACCGCAGGGGGAGGAACCATGCATAAACTACACAGCCCGATATTCAGCCGGGCCATTGCAGGAAATTATGCGGCGCAACCCTACCTGCGCCTGCACAACTTTAAGCCAAAAAAAAAAGGATCAAGTCGAGGGCTACCCACAGGTGAGCTGCTGTATTGCAGGGCGCAACACAGCAGCTGCCACCTGTGGGTGGCCCTCCACTTGTTTCCGGTGCCCCCCCTGCAGCCCAATCACGGGCATAATAGTAACCCTCCCCGTAGCCTGATCGTGGGCATAAAGGACATTCCCCCCCCGCAGCAGCCCGATCGCAGGCATACAGGAATTCAACCACCCCGCAGCAGCCCCATCGCGGCATAAAGGACTTCAACCCCCACTAGCCCGATCGCGGGCATAGGACTTCAACCCCGACTAGCCCGATCGCGGGCATAATGTGATTAAAACCCCCGACTAGCCTGATCGCAGGCATAACGTGATTTAAACCCCTGTCTAGCCCGATCGCGGGCATAACATGATTTAAACCCCGACTAGCCCAATGTGGGCATAGCGTGATTTAAACCCCGACTAGCCCAATCACAGGCATAATGTAGTTCAACCCCTGACTAGCCCGATCGCAGGCATAAGCGTAGTTCAACCCCTCAAGACCAATATCCTGGTGGTCCAGTGGACGTTGTCCGATCGGCATAAGGTCAAACCCACTCCCAAAGTCCAATATCCCTGGTGATCTAGTGGCCCCACCCACCCACCCACAGAGCCCCACCACCCGCTCCTCCCCCATCAGCCGGGCGGGTGGCAGCACCACTCGCCGCCGACTGACAGCCCGGTAGGGCTGCATGCCCATGGTTCAGAGCAAGAGCCATCGGTGTGTAGCCATATCAGATACAAGTCCAGATATGGAATGAATCTATTCATATCTGGACTGCCTTACGGATGAAGCTGCACGCCCATTGGCTCTTGCCTGAACTATCGGGCGGCAGCCCTACCGAGCTGTTGTTGACGGGCAGGGCGGCAGGCGTGGTGCTGCCGCTCGCCGCTGATGGGAGGAGCGGGTGGTGGGGCTCTGTGGGTGGGTGGGTGGGGCCACTAGATCACCAGGGATATTGGACTTTGGGGAGGTGGGTTTGACCTATGCCCGTGATCGGGCTTCGCGTCCACTGGACCACCTGGGATATTGGTCTTTGAGGGGGCTGCGACGTTATGCCTGCGATCAGGCTAGTCGGGGGTTTAATTACATTATGCCCGTGATCGGCTAGTCGGGGGTTAAATTACGCTATGCCCGTGATCAGGCTAGTCGGGGATTGACTACTATTGGCCCGCGATCGGGCTGCAGGGGCGCCGGTCGCCAACAGCTGCTGCTCGGCAGGCGCCAGGCGCAAGTTGTCAGATCGGCTCACCTGCATGCTAATGGCATGCAAATGGGGTCGTAATTAGATGCAAATGGCCCCCATGTGCCTTGCATAAATTATGGCCCCATTTGCATGTCACCTTTGAATATCGCAGGTTTCGAATGGCGCAATGGAACTTGCGCCACCGCATCTGAATGCTCCACCTGATCACTTGGCGGTGGCGCAAGTTCCATCGTGTTGAGTATTGGTGGTTGTGGGTTGTGGGGGCGAGCTCAAAGGAGTTGCTCAATAGCGCAACTCCATTGAATATCACCCTGGCCACACCCCTGCACAACTTTTTTGAGCAACGCAAGGGCTTGCGCCACAGAATGGCTCAGTTTGAATATCTGGCCCTGTATCTTTTGCAGCACAAGTTCTGTAGCACATGGTATTTAGCTTTCTGTCTTATTTTATAAATGTACTCCAGTGCTGTTATTAACCTCTTGTGTGTAATCCCTATTCTATGTAATGACTCTGAAAGTTGGTATTCCTCTTTGTGTATTGTTCATGTAGCTTGCCCAGGTCCATCTCGAAAACGAGCTTGCTCAATGATGTTCGCCTAGCTAAATAAAGATTTTAACTAACATAACTAACAAGGTACCTGGGGGCAGCCATATGTTTTAGGCTCCTGACAGGAAATGATGTCGCTGAGGAACTTGGCCCTCCATTTACTGTAGGTTAAATAGGAAATCATCTGTTTTATTAAGTGTGTTTTACAGTGTTATTATGGCACTTTCTATATTTATAATAATTGTTTTGTATGTGCACTGAAACTAGTGAGTTGTCACCTTTACATTTCAAACTGTTAGTAAAATAATCCATCTGTAGGATTGATGTAACTCTGTGGGCTATACTGCCAGCTGATCATTAAAACTATGCATATCTCAGGCTGGCTCTGTGGTGTCAACAGGTATTGGGACACCATACTGTATCAGGATGTCTAAACACTGGCTGTGTTCATGTCAATGCAGATTTCTGGGGCTGCCACAGCACCGACTTCTTTCTTATTCCATTCTCTCTCTCTCTACATTTCTGATGTGAACTCAGGTCTACAAGATGCAAATGGCTACGTACCTACTGGCCTGGGATCATGGGGCCAGCCTTGAAATGTGCAGTTTTGATTAACAGCTAGCAGCATAATCTGTAGGTTAAAGCAAAGAGCTGTGAACAAGTGTAGTTCATCCAGCAGAATGGGGTTTGATTCCAGCATGCTCTACCTGTATATTGTGTGACCAGAGCAAGTCACTTATCCTCCCTGTGGTCCCAAAGCACACCCAGAAACAAGCTGAACTGTAGTTGTGTGCCTTTCCCAGACAAAGACAGTGAAAACAATCTGAGCATGTTGACTTGAAAAGAAAAAAATTAGGACACCATTAATTGTTTATTAATTGCAAAAAGCACATAGATGGACAACACTGTTAAAATATGCATAACCTGAAATGCATCATTAAAAGAGTATTATACTTTTTTTGATGAAGTTAAAAGTATAACAGTTTCTTACTGAAGTACTTTGGATGGAATGGGATTTTCTACCATAAAGAAAACAAATGAATCTGGTTGATCCTGCCGCTCAAGCCCTTCAAGCGTGTCTTACACGCTGCAGCTCTGCCAATGGACCACAACTTTCCAGAATGCCATTCCCATTGAAATGTAAAAAAAAAGAAAAAAAAGGAGAGACAGGCTGTGTGTGTGAGCGTGCGCGCGTACGCATGTCTGTGTGTGCACGTGTGTGTGAAGTGTGTGTGTGTGTGTCTATCTCTGAGAGAAGTGCTGCACTAACTGAACTGTGCTGAAAGGGAAAAAATTATCAACATTAATTAAATAAAATAATATATGGGTGGGTGGGTGTAAAAACCAGAATTTTGCACACACCCTTGGTGTGGGATGTTTTTATAAACCCCTTGGACTTTGCCCTTAGGGTTAATGTAGCATCCCATACCTGTGTGTGTGTGTGTGTGTGTGTGTGTAAAATTCTGGTTACAGATACCCACCCATATATTCCTGTAGGGTGCCTGTAGGTATGGAACTGCCAACCAACCCAGCAGCTGGCGAGGAATCAAACGCAAGATCAGCTGTGGCAAAGTGGGCATTCAGTTTTTCAAGGATGGTATCTTGATCAGAGATCACAACACCACCTGCGGTGATTTTTATGGGTATAGATGGGGGGTTTTATGGCCCTTGACTGATTTGATAGTCTGCCATATTTTGGAAGGGTTGTCTTTAACCTCTTCCTGAGTTTCAACGTAATAATTAGCCTTGGCAGTTCTAATAAGCTTTCTACATGCATTTCTTGAAGCTCTGAATGCCTGCCAGTTTACAGGGATATAGATTGTCTTGCATGAGCACAAAGTTTGTTGTGACAGGTAAGAGTGGCTTTCAATTCCACACTGAACCGGGGTGAGTAACCTTCCTCAGCCTACGTTTAACAAATGGAGCATGCTTATTGACTGAATTTGTAAGGACTGTATTCAGGATAGAAACGACTTCATCCACTGAGGTTGCCAGATAGAAACTTTGCCAGTTTACACGTTTAAGGTCATCTAGGTAGCTATCAATGTTAAATTTGTGAAAGCTTCACCTTGTGAGAAATTTGGAACAGGATGAACATTTTTCTTGGGTACGAGTGCAGATGACAATATTATAGTCACTTAAATCATTATGAAAGACAGCTGTGTGCGAAAGTTTATGGGGATGGTTTGTAAGAATTACATCAAGGATAGTGCTGTTTTCCTTTTTTCTTGTGTTCATCATGGTGGGTTCCGTGATAAGCTGCAACGCTCAAGCTCATCACGTATGTCCTTTAGGACATTAGCCCTAGGTGTAAGCCAGTCTAAATTCAGGTCACCGGGATAATAGTTTCATTAGATTCATAGATTCATAGACATTTGTCGTCAGAAAAGGCCCATCTTGGCCCATCGAATCTGCCCATTTCTCCCCTTACTTGCCCCTCGCCCAGGAATCCTCCACTCCCTAGACAACCCTTGTGTTTGTCCCATGCCCTTTGAATCCTTCCACTATTCTGGCCCCCACCACCTCCTCTGACAAACTGTTCCAGGGCTCTACTACACTCTCGTGAAGTAATGTCCCTTATGTTTCCCTTAAACCTACCCCCTCACACTCAGTCCATGCCCTCTTGTTTTAGCACCCGCCTTCCTGTGAATAAGCTCCGCCCCACTTTGTTAATCCCCTTCACATACTTGAATGTTTCTTTCATGTCCCCTCCTCTCCCTTTGGGTCTTCAGTGGGTTCAAATCTAACACCCTCAACCTCTCTTTGTATGGCTTTCCGCTTAACCCATGCAACATCTTAGTGGCCCTTCTCTGCACTCTCTCCATGCTACCTATGTCCTTCCATAGGTGAGGTCTCCAGAATTGAACCTGTATTCCAGGTGGGACCTCACCATGGACTTACAGAGTGGCATCAGCATCTTCCGTCTTCTGCTAGGTATCCTTCTCCCTATGCACACCAGCATTCTATTCGCTTTGCCCACCGCCTTGCTGCATTGGGTCCCTACTTTAAGGTTGTCTGTGATTATGATTCCAAGATCATTCTCCTGCTTGGAATTAGATTCAAAAAGGTTTATAAGGGTTGATAAAGAGTTCAACGCCCTCTGACGGTGGCCTGTAGCAACCGACGATGTTGAATGCCTCAGATAAGGGTAGCAAGATCCTTAGCGAAACACAATTACATTCTTTAGGTTTTGTAGTGATAGGGTTTTGGTGGCATTAAGTTTGGTATTTACACAGATAACTACCCCTCTCCCTCCCTTGGTAAGTCTGTCCAGTCTAAAGGTATTGAAGGAGGGACATATGATTTGTTGGTCAGTGACGGTGTTTTTTAACCATGTTTCAGTAACAACTAATAACCACTGATATGTCAGGATTTGTGTGAGAAGTCAAAATATTTATGTCGTGGGAGGGTAAAGACAGAAATGTTAGCTGCCAGGCTGAGAGCTGTTCCACACATCCAGCACAACATGATCACAGAGGACTTTCTAATCAGCAAAAGGAAAAGAAAAATACTTCAGAAATAAAAAAGTTACAACTGACTACTTCTTAAAATTTGTATTATTTTCCTGTCTTCCTGTTTTGGCTCCACTAGCTCTTTAATAAAAAGTGTGTTGATGGCCATACTAAACATTCTAAAAAGAATTATAAAGTATCTTGTCATTGTCATAATTATTAACATCCATGGAAGGAAATTCTCAAAAAGGTTGAAACAAATGTGTCTCTCCAGGTAACTCCCTCTGAGTAGAACCCCTCATCCCATACCACTCAAATGTACCTCACTGAGAGGGACACCTGTCATTTTTTCCACTCTGAGTCTCACAGTCCTACATGGAGAAGGACCTGTCCCAGATTATACAGTGCAGTTGCCTTAACTGCCTCTCTGGTCTTCCTTGGCTCACTCCATGTTAATACTGCTAAGTCGTCATACCCAGTTCCTGTATAATCCTAATATTGCCAATGTAGGCATACCAAGTTCCTGCATAATTACCTGGATGTCTTGCTGTTACCTACGCATACATGGATGTTTCTCTGTACCCTTGTTTGACCACCGTGCGTGGTGGCCCAGTGTTTCTGTGCATATACTTATATTATCCGTTGTAATATTGTCCCTTGTTGTCGTACTCTCCCGGGTTGTGCTTGAAAATAGGCAGGTCTTTTGCCTAACGCACTTACCTGGTTACCAAAAGCTAATAAATAAATAAATATTACTATACAAACTCTTATAAAACTTTCAGCAACTGCTCCACATCCTGGTACTAGTGATATGAAGCACATACAAAAGCACACTCTCATAGTCAGTCAATCAAGTAAGTAATAAGCCATGATAGGGTGTGCATTATGTAAGCATTAAGCCACGATGAAGGAGGCTTCTACTGGGGAATTAATGCATGGTTGGGTGGTTGTAGGCACACTCGGCCGAATATAAATTGCCATGTTACAATCCGTAGTAATGCCCGCTCTGACTTGTACTACTTAAACCAACCACTGTGAAATTGGTGGCGTGTAACGTGAAGATTAATGCCGTCCTCAACTTTGGTCATGTGTGGTACTTTGTCCAATCGGTTTGTTGTATTTGACTAGAATATAAATTACCATGTTACAAAGGATTATAAAATGGCTATAGGTGTTTATGGGGAGGGAAAAATGAGATTCAGCACCTGACCATCTGTCTATAGGGAGTTAATGCACAGTCAGGTGACATCTCTTGGCCAATGAAATTTCTAGATTTTTTTTTTTGCCATGTTTATAAATGCTTTTTAAAACATACACATAAGATTGCATTAAATGCATACAGAGTTGTAGTTGGTAAGAATATGTTTAGCCTGTATTTTGCATATTTAGATGTTTTGTTTACATAAATGTTTTAATTTGGCTGGCAGCTCAGTTTCCTACTGGGATATACCTTGTTAACACAGATATGTCCTGATCAGGCTGAGGGGTCCCTGGACATCATATAGATGGTTGCCAGGTTTTTCTCCCAGGATTTTCTCCTTCCTGCTCCTCTAGCTTGGGTGATGCCTCTGGCAGCCTCACACACACACAGTTTCCCTCTACTATAGGAACAAGCTCCTAGGCTCAGCTGCAGGGGTCGCTGTGGTAGAACCTGCCGCCAATCCTCCCTGGCTGAGATGCACTGATGGATGGCTGCTTGCTGTCTCTTGCAGGCACAAACAACACCATGCTTCAGGAAAGGGGATGGTGCAAGCCGAAGGTTTATACAGACCAAAGCACAATACAGGCAGCACTTGTGTGTCACACTTGAGGCGTGAAGTGCCGAGGGTTTGCTCTCACCTGGGCTCTTTTGCAATAAAATATTGATGTGCTTGAGTTTTTGACTTTTCATTATTTATTTAGCAATGACTGCAGCCTGTATCATGCTTTGCTTGCTGTCTCTGCCTGACCTGCCTCTCGCCAGCGATAGTTTGGGTTCACTCACAAACTCTGGTTCTCTGCACAGTAATATTATTTCAGCGTTTCAGTAATACAGTAATAAGCATTAATTCCAAGTCTGCTGTTTAAAATGGAGTACGATGAACAGTTCTTTTACTTTAACTCTTTATTTAGTTTTATTGAGTTAAAATGTAATGAACAGTTCTAACCCTCACTGGACCTGAAGACAATCAACATATTACAGTGGACACTCTGTTATATACCATGTACTGCTGATGTAGTCTATAGATGGTTTCTTTTCTCCCCCTTTAGCCACAGCAACACGAGTTCCAGATATGTCTGGAGATGCCGTGCATCCAGGAACCTCTGCCTCCTCCTCACCTGACTGTCGTTTATCACTTGTGCATCAGCGCTACCAGCAGGCCTCCACCTGGTGGCAGCCAAGAGCTGAGTTGACTCACCACCCCAATCCAACAGAGGAGCGCTGCCTGGTGGCTGCTCAATCCCCTTCCTGCCCTCCCACCCCTAGCCAATCCGTCGACACGAGCTTGTTCCCTAACTTGGGTCACCGGTATGGTGAGAAGCAAGGTGCACAGAGCCTCAGCCCTCTGCATCACCAGGCCGGCTTAAAGCAGCAGTACTAGTTAGTTGGCAAAAAATATCATCCTACTTTTTTAAGCAATAATATAGTCTTAGATTCACCATTTGGATATTTTAATTTCATTTAGCTATTTGAAGACAGTGTCAAATAACAAATGTTGTAATTTGTGTGGATCTACAATAAACATGGCAGCCTCCAGCGTCTTTTAAAATATCCTCCTGGAAGTCACACTTTAACTGCACCACTGTTTTCACAATGCAGATATGTCAGGGTGTGGCTAGGACAGGTTCCTGGTGACTAACAGCTCACCAACACCTTAATTTGCTTATATCCATGATAGTGCACCTGGCAAAAGAGCAACAACTTTAAAAAAAACTTTAATATCCTCCATCTTGCCTCAGGAGTGAAATAATTCAAAAAGAAAATCAGATATATTGATGCTTATGTGTGTTTTAACTGCCAGTCAGATGATTTACATTTTTATTAACTAGTACTGCTACTTTAAATGGCTTATTTTCTCTGCATGTTATGGTACCAGGATGAACTGCATTGCAATGTGCTATGGAAAGTATTAATAAAAAAAGTGTAAGACAAAACTCCCGGGATAAAACTTTGCATGTCTCATTAACCGCAGCCTTTATCAGCACCAGAGACATCCTTTGCACAGTGTACTAAGCTCATATCTTCACAATTTGCTGATTATGTTAGTCATGTGATCCTGCGAGGCCTGCGGTAAGAGTCAGCTGCCCTCCTTGATTACTGACATATTTTTGCTCTATTTCTGCCCTGTTTATACTGTATTATACTTCTGCAGTTATTGGTTTAGGTCTTTGTACTCTGTTCTCTGTAATTTATTGGGCATTAGGTCCTGTCCATTTCCTGTGTACCCTATCCCCAGAGCACACCTGGAAAACAGCTGCTTGCAGCTCATCATGTTTTTCTTGGACACAAATTTCAAATAAAAAATAAATATGACCCCACATTTTATGGACAAAGGTTGAGCGGTATGGGTCTCCCACCCAAGTAGGTAACATCTTAGCTGAGGGTGTATGACGTGACCCAGGTACCCAACTAGCTACAGTACTTACAATATTAGAGTTAAGTGGAAGGTGAGGGGTTTCAACCCCCCCTCCATACTGCACCATCGTAACATCACCAGTCCGTGACGGAGGGACTGCCTCTGCAAACCACATGAGTACCTCTCCCTGATTGCTCACCAGGTGGACTTTTTTCAGGGAAACAGTGCCCTCAGTCTCCTGAGCTGGGGTGCACCACCTGCGCATCACAGCTCAGCCCTCCACCAGCTAATGGAATCCCATAGCCCAGCTTGAACTCAGGTCACTAGCAAGGAAGTGCATAACACTGCCACCACTCCACTGTGCCAGCAAATGAGTTTGTTATTTGATCAGCTTTTCCCCCCTCCCATGCCAGATGCCCTGTTCCACCAAGTTTTTTTTCCAGGCCCTCTGTCTACCACCCCCTGGACACATACAGTATACTGTGACAACAGTTCACAGTCATGGGGGCACAGATGATGGTGGTATCTTCTGAGACCCTGCCAAGTCCCAAGTTTTACTCAACCATGGGGATGCTGGAAGGGGATGTCTGCTTTCTCACCCTACACTGGCCCAGTAAACAACAGACCCCTTTCAAAGTCCCTCACAAATTCATGTCTCTCAGTACTTCTTTTAATTCAAGTGTTTATACTCTTTCTCCGACTGGCCCCGATCTGGCCTGCCTCCCCATCACCCATCTTCTACAGGTACTCCCCCCGACCTTCATCCACTATGGCTTGCCTGTCATGGTGGGGCTTTATGACGTCCTCTTGGGACCCATCTGGGAGTCTCTCAGGGGACCAGGATCCATTGAAGCGAGTGTTGTGGTTGGTGGTGTGGGTCTGCAGGAGGTGGGGTTGGCAGACCTTTATCCAGCTGCAGTTTAGGTATTTCTGCTATATTTTGTCCATCTGCAGGTGATGTGCAGTGTCAGTGGTGTGTGTGTGTGTCTGTGTGTGTGTGTGTATGTGTGTATGTGTGTGTGTGTGTATGTGTGTGTGTGTGTATGTGTGTGTGTATGTGTGTATGTGTGTATGTGTGTGTGTGTGTGTGTATGTGTGTGTGTGTGTGTATGTATGTGTGTGTGTGTGTGTGTATGTGTATATGTGTGTGTGTGTGTGTATGTGTATGTGTGTGTGTGTGTGTATGTATGTGTGCCTGTATGTGTGTATGTGTATATGTGTGTGTGTGTGTGTGTGTATGTGTATGTATATGTGTGTTATGTATATGTTATTGGTACATGTGTATATATATGGTGTGTGTATTGATATTGTGTATGGTAGTATATGTGTGTGAGTATGTGTCACTATGTGTGTGTGATAGTATTATTATTGTGTATTGCATAAATATCTGAGATGTATTGTGTGTGTATTGATGATGGTAGTATTAGTGGCAATGCCTTGCACACACTCAGCAATACTCTTGCTGGACAGACACAACATCACCAGCAGAAGCTGCTGCAGCATCAAAATTTGTCAGCTCACACCGGCGGCTGGGACAGGTTACCATCAGCAGGTGTGTTCCCCCAGTCCAGCTGCCCAAGTGTTGGCTCTCAAGCTCACTCCCAAACTCAGACTGCCGGATGCAAGCACAACATACTCCTGTTGGGCCCTCAGGTGCCCTTCCCACTGTCTTCTTTTTAAATAACAAGATGATTCAGTGAGACTGTGAACAATATAGTAGGCAGCATCTCTCCTCCCAGGCACCATCCCAACACTTCTACACTCCTGTAGTATAAGGGGGCTGCCCTGTTGGAGGTGCCATCCTTTGGATGAGACATTAAACCAAGGTCCCTTTTGCCCATCTCTGGTAGCTGTTCAGGTGGAAGTTAAAAAACCTGTGGCATAAGCCATCCCAGTGGTGTAGAGGGCTGAGGCACTAGAGCGCCTTACCTCTTGCCATGCCAGTGACTCATGTTCGGGAATGAGCATGGGCCACTCGGGTCAGCCAGGGAAGGAGGGCAGGGAGTAGACAGAGTGGCCGCCAGGCAGCTCTTCTCCTGGATTGGGGTGTTAGTCCTCCTCGGCTCTGGGCTGCCACTGAGTGGAGGCTCGATGGCATGTGTCAGGCTTTGGGGGCTGTTGCTGAGGCTGGTTAGGTGGCTCAGGGCTGTTGTTGGTGCCAGTGCGCATGCACATCTCCGTGCATCGCGCAACCATGAATGGTCGAGGCTCCGGGGATAGTAAGGGGAGAAAATTGGTGGAAAATCCCCCGGGGGGGGCAAGATGAAGACCGACCCCCCTGCAGACTCCACACCGGTAGCTGGGCACACGCCAGCCAGGTGACAGGGCTGGAGGGGTCGGTTGGACGGGGCAGCCGAGAAGAGGAGCACAAAGTATATAAGAAAAAAAAAACCTGTGGCACAGCACCAGCCCAGTGTTGTGGAGGGCTGAGGTTGTGTCACCTTACCTGCTGCCACGCTGGTGACCAGGGTTCAGGAATGAACCAGGGTCACTCAGGGGTTAGCTGTGGGGGAGGACTGAACATCCCAGAGGATGCTGTCCTCCTCCAGGGAGGGAAGTCTGGTGGCTTTGCTGCGATACTGCCACCTGGATGACCACAGGTGGTAATGCAAGCAGAGCCACAAAGGAAGGGTGGGCACCTCCTCACTGGAATGCACACACTTGTGTGCATCTGCTCAATCCCAGCCCACAGGATGCCTGAGGCGAGGGAAGGGGAGGGGAGGAAAAATGGTGGAAAAAGTCAAGACCATTGCAGGATGATGCTGCACCCCTCCGAAGGCTCTGCACTGTGTACTGGGCTGCCCGCACCCACATCCATTACCTAGTCTCCTCCTGGGCCTGGGAAACACAGGAAGCTCTGCCACAGTGAGGGGGGGGAGGAATCCATGGGGCACTGTAAGGCAGCAAGGTTTTCAGCCCCAGAGATGACAGGTGACAGGGCTGGAAGGAGTAGCAAGGCAGAAGGGGATCGGCTGGGGGGGAACATGGCACATCGGTGTAACAGCAGTGTTGCTGTTCACGCAGGCTGACAACTTGGGTTCAGGAGCAAACCCAGTTCATCAGAGGGTAGGTGAGGGGTGGGGAATGAGTATCACAGAGGATGCTCTCTGGGAACGTAAGGCTGTGCCTCCCACTGCAGCACCACTAACTGCGTGATCACGGGTGGTGGTGCAGCTGGAAGTACAGGCACACTTCAGTGTGGAGTGTGCAGATGTCAGTGTGTAAAATCTCCAGTGCCCAGTGACATCACATAATGCACTCTTAGGGGTGGCGACAAAATGGAAAAGTGACCACTGGTTGGTGGGGTGATATCTAGCCCCCTCAACCAACATGAGCAGCCCATCCTTGCCTCACTGAAAGCTACTGGAACCCTCTGCCTGGTGGGATGCTGGCTGGATTTTGGACTGTGCCTGCTGTGGTGCTGAAGGCAAGGACCCTGCCCTAGGGGGCAATCTGCAGAGGGGCACCAGGGCCACCAGTGTATAGGTCCCAGGGGAGCAGTGTTACGATAAGAACTCTGTGATTGGGCAGGAAACCCTGGCTGCGTCCAAAAGAGGTATCACTCAGATGGTTCAGTAGCAAAAAATGTACTGGTAAAAAAAAAAAAAATCCATGCCACATTTTATCCCCCCAATCCAAGGATTCCCAGGTCCCCAACATCCCAAACAAAAAAGTCACCCTGGGGGCAGGCCCACTGATGCAACAGTAGCACTACCACTCCCAGCGCTGTCGACCTGGATCTGGGAACGAGCCCGGGTCATTGCAGGGTCGGTCGGGTGAGAATGGTGGAGTGTCTCAATGGATGCTCGCCTCTTTGAGGAGGGTGCCTGGTCTACGCTGCTCTACCACCACCTGGGTGACTACAGGTGGTGGTACACATGGAGCCAGCCCTGACACATGCCATGCATCAGTACAGTGCCCATGCCATGTCCGAGGGCAGGGAGAAAACCAGAAAACACCCTGATCGCGTAGGATGCTATCCACTACCCGACGCAAGTCCCGCACTGCTGACTGGGCTCCCACTCCCGAACTTGAGCTAAACCCCAAAGGAGGATCTGGACTGGCCTCTGGTGGCCCTTCGCTCGTGGGGTTATCTAGGTGGGGGATATGGCGCTGGTTAAGTCCTGGGGATGGCGGGTGATGGGGCTGGGTGGAGCAGTAGGACCAATGGGGGCCGGTTGGTGCAAGGGGGCATAAAGCTCAGTAAATTAAATGAAATTAAAAAAAAAGAGAAACTGGGATGTACACTATCCCCCCCACCGCAGAAAAAAAAAGCAAACACATCACTTCTATAAACTGTCTTCTTTCTCAAGGTTGCTCCAGAACCCTGATCTCCCACCTACAGCAATGTATGCAGCCACTGGGTGGCACTCACATCCAGGATTTTAAAGGAGAACTGCTTTTAATCTGCAAGCATGTGCTTTCTATTGAAAGATTTTTTTCCCCCAGTTACTGGTTTACATTCTGTTACTGTTCCATCTTTACAAGCCTTTAAGTAAATTCCATTGCTGTTTCTGACTTGCACTCTGGTACTACAGATCGCTTTACTTTTTTTCTTAATGTGTTTGTTCTCCTTTTCTCCAGCTGGGCTCCATCTGTCTGGTTGTCCTGCCCCATTTCCCTGGCATCCCCCAGGACTTACCTTCACCTCCTGTGTTCCTCCAGAGCGTCCCTCTCTGGCAGGAGTGGTGGGGCTCCTCAACTTCTGCTGCAGAATGGATCCCGTTGTGGGAGGCGGTGGCTTGGTAGCCAGGTGTATGCCCTGTGAGCAGCCAGCATCATGTAGCCAGTCAGGGTTATCTGCTTTTACTCCCACAGCCCCTCAGGACATCGGTGGCAAGGATGCACAAGCATGCATGCAAGTGTGCGTGGTGCGGCACCAGCCGGTGTCCTCCTGCCCTCTAACTTCTCCGGCTGTTCTGAGACCTGTGGACACCCAGGTGGCAGTATAGCAACAGAATAGCTGCTCTCCATCCTCAAAGGAGAAGCATACTCTGGAATGCTCAAACCTCCTCACCTCCCAGGCCCACCCCAACAACCTGAGCTCACTCCCGAACTAGGGGTGCAGGTGTTCGTGGAGTGGTAGCACTACCACTACACCAATGGGCCAGCCATTAAAGATAATTTTAGAACTATATGATGTAGCATGTATCTTTGCTAAGCTCTTGCATAGTTGGCACAATGTACCTATGTTCTATAATGGAATTCTGTGGTTGAAAGGGACATACTAAAGCCACCGATTTACAGTGAATGTAGTAATGAAATTCTGTTTTCAACATTTGAAATTCCAGGATCGCATCCATGACTGCTAGTCTGATTTCCAGATTTTACCAGGATTCTACTGTTGGTTTTTAGTATGTGCAAATAATCAGACAAAAAGAACAACAAAGTAGATATAGCAAACTGCAAATAGTTTAGGAGGTCATTTAAAGAGCCACTGACGCCTCTAACAGAACTTTGAAAAACATAACATTTGGATACAATTCAGCTGGTATTTCAGATTAGTTCTATATTTCTCCTACCCATTGTTTATTACTCAGGGCCGGATATTCAGAAATGCGCCAAAGACAAGTGCAACCCGGTGCAGTGCAAGTCAGCTGCACAATGGCGCAGTGCCTGTGATATTCAACAGTTGCGCACTGCGACATGCGCCAGCACAACATGGCTGAATATTGCAGCCACTAAGCCATGGCGCAGTGAGAGTTGCACCAGGGAGCAACCAGAACTGTGCTATAGTGCAATCAGGGATGCGCAAGGGGCAGAGGAAGATGCGCCAAGGCACAGCAGGAACAGCCACAGGCACAGCAGGGAGTCAGGCATCAGGGAAGGGGGAGGGACCATGTGGGGAGGTGGGTGAACCAGGCCATAAACACTGGCAGGGGCACACAGCTGGCACATAGGTGACCACTGCCCATGGAGTGCAGGCATGCAGCCGCCCCCCCCTCCAGTGGAGGACGTAAAGCACAGGTGGCACCTACGTCCAGGGGTGAACACCCCTTGTCAACAACCCACCGGTTGGCACGTGGCCGCCCGGACAACAGCAAACCACACCTTGGCACATGGCACCCAACACACACACACACACACACACCACACAGCCCGTACAGCCAGCCCATGGTCGCTCCAAGGCACAGCCACCGACTGAGGGGTATACCACCACCATGCACGGTCCACACAATGACACAGGCGCACCACATGGCCACCCACCTCACCACTGCAGCATGGACCCACTTGCCAGCTGCAAAGCAGACATGGACACAGAAGGGTAAACAAGTAACATATGTAATGGAACAATAACAAAACCACAGGTATAAACAGTCATAAACAAGGGGAAGGGTAGGTGGGGAAGGGAAGGGGTCAGGGGACAGGGCCTATACAGTCAGATGGGGGAAGACAAGGGGAAGGGAGGGCAGAGGTGGGAAGGGGGCTGGTGAACATCATGGTTGGCCACAGCCTGCCATTGCCTGGCACCTCCCCCTGCGCAGGTCCCAGAGCAGGATCCTCCTCATTTGATCTGCTGTCTCCATAGTGTCGCGACGTGATCAATATTATCTCGCCGCAGCAGATGGCAGTATAATGGCAGGCGGAACCCCTCCAGACACCTATGGCAGAGGAAGGGACAGGTAATGAGTGTGCGTCCATCGCCTAATAGCCCCCGGCGCACAGCAGACGGTGGGAACACCGCGCCCCTGGGTAGCACCCTGGCCACCCGCGTGGGTGGGCTATGCCTGCCGCAACTTGGCAAGCCATGGCGTGCACAGCGCTGGACACTGCTGCTTAAGGGCCACCCGACAGCACAGCGGCAGGCAGGTGGCATGGTGCCACAGTGGAACCACAGCGGCACTAGTGGTAGCCGGACACACCCAGCCCACCAACAGCTGCCACACACGTGCAATGACCGCCCCATGGCGCCACGCACACTGCACTGTGTGCTGAACACAGCTGCCATGGCACAAGGCACAGGAGACTGAGGCTGTACCCCCATCCCCACCGCCCACCCTGTACAATGTTGTGGGACTGCACAGTGCCTACCTTCCTGCCGTGGCACTGCGCACGCTGGTCCCGCCACTGCACCATTACTCTGTCCCGTACCACCAGCCGATGGGCCCGCAGTGGTCTTCAGGTCCTAGAATGGAAACACAGACAGGCACACATCAGAACACAGCCACAGAATGAGCCCACTGCCCCCACCCCCCAAGCACAGTGTGCACCCCGGCCCGGCAAGGCCTCAGGGCAGTGGCACAGTGCACCCAGTGACTGGCAATGCCATGCCACAGGGCACACAATGACAGGCCCCTCCTCCCCAGCATGGCATGCAGCCCAGCCTTACCCATGGAACAGTGGTCATGCACAGATGTAGTTAGAGCCCACTTACCTGGCCGTGGCACGGCACCCCTGTGGACGCGTGCCTGCAGTGCCCTCAGCCTCTCCAGGTCCCTCCTGACCAGGTTCCCATACCATTGGTGACACTGCTCCAGTTGCGTGGTGTGGGCGTGGCCACACTAGCATGTGGAGCAGGGATCCCAAGAGGACATAGGGCAGAGCGGGGGTCAGCACACGCAATGTGCGCGTGAGCACCATAGGGCCCATGACGCATTTTGCGCAATAGGGCCATGAAGGCACCATGCCCCATGGGTCCAATAGCACCCAGGTGCCATTGGCCCAATAGCGCACAAGCACCATAGGCTCAATCGCGCTCGAGCGCCATAGGTCCAATGGGCTCATGTGCTGTAGGCCAGTATGTGCCGGGGGGGGCCATAGGACCCATGGCGCATAGGGTATAATGGCCCCCATAGTGCTCCTAGCTTATGCTGCGCAAAGAGAGTAGCACATGCCGTGGCGCATGCATGTTGTTGAGGGCACACTGCGCATGTCACAGCAATGTGCCACGACATGCGCCGGAGCAAGTCCATTGCGCAATGCACAAGAGCGTGATATTCAGCCGTCATATGCAGATTAGCTCATCAGCCTATCCGAGGCGTAATGGGGACATCTGCATGTCATTACCGTTGCGCATCAACTCATCGCTATAAAGGCGCTGCACAACAGCACAGGCCATGAACCAGTATTGCAACCATCAGAGGTAGGTTGTGCCTACCGAGGGGACGGCCAGCACAATGGGCTGGATGGCTGGGGTGGGCCGCTGCAGCCACTAACCACATGTCCATGTCCACAGGTAGCATCATGTCCTAGCACGAGGAGGGTGAGGAGTGTGGGCCTGCCCGCAAGCACAGGCCTATGCCCTGTTCGAGGCGTACCATGACAGGGATCCATTGCTGAGTGGCACCACTGGCACACCCCAGGCCAGGGCCGCTGCCTGGGAGGAGGTTGTGGAGGCCATAAACCAGCAGGGCAGCCACCAGCAGTCTGCACAGGAGTGCAAGAAAAAGGTGGGAACCGATAAGCATCGGATCAAGGAGAAAGTGGTGGCCATACGAGCTGCCAGGTCAGCCACAGGTGGGGGCCAGGTCGCCATGCCACTGCTCACGGTGCAGGAGGAGCTGGTGGCAGCCACCATGCAGCACAGCACAGTCGAGGGTGTGCCGGGTGGTGGCTTCCAGACTGGGAGGAGCCCATCACTGCATGGTAGGTATGGTGAAGGGGGGCTGGAGCCTGTCAATTTGGCAGCACTAACACATCTGTGTTCTCTTACAGCACCTGCTCACCAGCATGTGGTGGCAGGGGCGTCTGCGGCTGTTGTGGGAGCTTGCCCAGCCCCGGAGGACCAGCCATCCACCTCCACGGGCATCCGGGGGCCCGATAGGCTGCAGCACGCCACCGCCATCTGGCTGGATGTCCCAAGCGTGGTGTCAGACGAGGCCCTGGCTGTGTTCCAGTGAGACACCAGCCATGATGTGCTCTGTGTGGAGACACAGATCAGGGCAGGGTCCGACACTGATAATGATTTGACCATAGTTCTGGACGGCGGGGGTCATGTCATGTTGGAGACACCCATACCATCCACCATCACTGGCAGAGCAACCGGTGGCCTGTTGATGGTGGAACTGCTGCCCGCCACTGCCCCATGTACTGCTGTGTGCGCAAGCACAGCGGCGCAGGGTGGCAGTGCAACCGCACAGGCGCTGGCCAGTGCACAGAGGCTGGAGGGGCAGCAGCAGCAGATGGCTGGAGATGTTGGGAGGCTGGGCACAGTGTCCACGCCAGAGTGCCTGTCATTGCCCAACCCTGAGGACCCCACTGTGCAGCACCCACTGGAGCGGGGGCCGTGCAGCGCTGTCGTACATCACCAGTGGGTCGGCACCACATCCATGCACCCCTGGGCACCGACCCTTGGCTGAGCACACCTGACTGCTGCGGGCCTCCATGGAGCAACAGGTGCTGCTCGTGGCTGGGTCGAGCACTCTGGGCAGAGGTATGCCAGGCAGATGAGCAGCGCGACTGGGGCACTGCGCAAGTCATGGAGCATGTTCAGCACCTGCAGGACACAACCGCAGCCCTGGACATCATTGCCAATGCGATCTCGGTTGGCTTTGCCCCACTGACTGCCACAGGGCATGGCTGACTGCCACAGACACCATGGAGTGCAATGTCCACCACACGGCCCTGGCGTTGGGCGACCCCATCTGTGTCAATGCCAGGCTCTGCTGTGGGCATCCCAGGCATGCCTGGTGTGGGCCTGTTTGGGAGCCTGCAGACCTCTGCGATGACCCGGTCATGATCCTGCAGTCCCACCACTGGAGGGCAGTCGCAGACTCCCCCTGTGGCCATTGCGCAGCCTGAGTCTGCTGGGTGGCCGCGACCCATGTCCGTGGAGGCTGTGTGTCTGTGCCGTGAACCTAATGTACACACCACACTGTCTGCTGTCTGCAGCCTCACCTTGTGTGCACATGGGCATTGTGCGTGTGTGTGTGTGTGCATGGCATGGTTATGGCAGCCGTGTGTTGTGCCACACGCTGCTTGTGTATGCATCTGCCTGGTTGCTGGCCCATTTAGCCTGTGCGTGATGATGCCATCACTATGCTGATTATGCTTGTGCACCGGTGCCCTGTGTCTGATCCATACCACGTGCTAGCGCCTGGGCGCGTGCCTGCGAGTGCCAGTGTGGGGGAGGGTGTGTGTGTGTGTGTTGGTTGCTGTGCAGTGCTGCGTGGTGTTGCATGTGGTCATGTGGCAGTGCCCCCCCAGCCCCTGCCCCATGCCTGTGTGTGCATGCCCATGCCCACACATGGCTGCGTGCCTTGCCACTGTGTCAGTTCTGTGTATGGGTGTTTGTCCACCTACCTGTGTGCACCATGGTGCTCCTGTGCTATTGTGTTCCGGATGCTGGCATGCCATCCTCATGAGCGGGGATCCCTCCGCCGGGGGCTGCCCACCACCACCCAGCCCATCGTCCGCATCATCCCCACTACTGTTCCCTCTTCAGCCTCAACAGCTATCCCATGATCAATGTCCATGTTGTGCAGCATGCAGCAGGTAAGGAATAAGCCACAGGCCTTCGAGGGGCTGTACTGTAGGGCACCGCCGGACCTGTCCAGGCAACAGAATCGTGCCTTCAGCATCCTGAACACACACTCAATGATGTTCTACGTGCTGGCGTGTGCCTTATGGTACTGCTCCTCCGCTGGGGATGACGGGCGCCGGTGTGGGGTGGGCAGCCAGGGCCTGAGGGGTAGCCACTGTCAACTGTAGAGAGAGAGAGAGATGGCTAGCCTGGTGACCCCTGTCACTGTGCCCCATGCCCTTCCCAGGCGCACTTAGTGGCCCCCCTGCCCTGGCCACCCCCTTCCATGCCCTGCTGTATCCAGCTGCCTGTGGTCTCACCATACTCACCCATTAGGTGACCTGTGGGCATGTCCCCACTCTTGAACCTGTGGCACAGTGCTGAACTGTGCCAGATGAAGGCATCATGTGGTCCCCCAGGGTGTGTGACACAGACACTGGTTATGCATCCCTTGGCATCGCACACCACCTGGTAGTTGATACTGGGGTAGCCCTTCTGTCGCGATGTAGGCTACCCTCCATGCCAGGTGGCATGCGAATGCCCACATGGGTGCAGTCGATGGCCCCTAGCACGCCAGGCATACGTGTTACCCTGTGGAACTCCTGCATGATTGCTGTATGCACTGCCTGTGCTGGGAAGTAGATGTATTCTGCAGCATGTGGCAGCAGAGCATTGAGGAACTGTGAGAGGCTCCGGTGAATCGGTGGAGGAAAGGTGACATTGGTCACAGTCAATACTTCTCTGGGTCAATTGATCAGAATGGTACAAGCCCTGGATAAAAAAATTTACTTGCTACACCAGAGGGTCTCTGCACTGGAGACCAGACTTGTTGTAGAACAGACTGTGGGATGGGCCAAAACAGCCATTATCAGAAATACAGATGTCACTACAAAACTAATAAGAAAATGTTATCTTGTCAATGCCTCGAGACAGTTGAAAATCAATCTCAACAGAGGAATATCAGACTGATTAGGTTACCAGAAGGGCTGAAGGCAGATGACAGCCTTGACTTTGCCAGAACAATGTTACCCTCACTTTTGGGATATGGGAGTTTGATCTACCACTGTCCATAGAAAAAGCCTACAGAATAACCCCACAGCGGCGTCTGCATTGCCGCGGCTCCTTGAACCTTTCTGATTATTTTGTACAGTGGTTAGAGACAGAGACTGGATGCTTAATATGGGCGTGAAGACACTGGGGATTGTGGCGTGAGAGGCTAACATTCTTATATTCCCTGATCTCTCCTACAGCACTGATAATGTAGAAAACAGTTTGATGGTGTCAGGAGCTGTTTAAGACAACAAATCCAACACCAGTTATTACTGCCAGCAAAGCTGTGCCTGGTATGGAACAGGAAAACTTTTCTCTACAATGAACCTAAGGAAGTGGAGAAAATTATGAACAAGATTAAGCAGGAGAGGGTACAGGACGAGGACATAGAACCTGAGATGAAGGAGGACTGAATCAGACTAGTGGGAGCTTTGTTTCAGTGAGTAATCTGTGACAAGTCTATATGTGTCTGTGCCTATCTGAAGCTGGTATACAGAGACTTTTCTGGCACCTTCAACTTCAGGGTCAGCTTTTTCTTTAATCTCTGTCTCTGGGGGAAATGTCCTCCCACAGTATGACTACCCAAGTAGAAGATGACAGACTTCCATCCTTTTAACTGCGCTACACCTCGTTAACTGAAATATCACACTTGTGTGGCCCAGGAATGTTTGCAATTGGCCGGACCTGTGCCGTCTATATTATGCAGTTTATATTGAATATCTCTATAGAGGACTTGTCCAGGACTCTGAACAGGCATCTGAACAGCTAATGGCCCAGTTCTAATGAAATTGTACTGTTGTTTTTTTCTTTTCTTGCATAGAAGTGCTACAACCATTCAATGTCTGCTGTTCCTATAGGCTATGTATGGTACTTCAGGTTACAATTAAGCCTCGTTCTTTACGACGACTCAGATATGCTGTCTTATGCTCGTATTTATGATGTCTACTATAAACTCCACTAGCTAGAGTAGTGATGTTACCTCTCTGGGGTTTGGGGAGAACATAAAGAAAAGAGTAACTATTCCTATTATACTGTTGAGGGTTACATAGACCACTATGGT
This sequence comes from Neoceratodus forsteri, assembly GCA_016271365.2. Taxonomy (NCBI): domain Eukaryota; kingdom Metazoa; phylum Chordata; order Ceratodontiformes; family Ceratodontidae; genus Neoceratodus; species Neoceratodus forsteri. The sequence goes on along the minus strand of JADMNL010000030.1, from coordinate 123,358,945 downwards.
CTCTATGGTAAAATGTTGGATTCTCTTTATCTATTCCTTTGATTTAACCACCATAGAGCTCCCTGGGCTGTATGCAAATGGTTAATAAAGAATGTATTAATTTCAATTTGGATATATCCCGATGCAGTACCTGATGGGGTGGGGGTAGTGTACAACAAAGATCCGTTGTAAGGTAATATGTATATGGAAAAATAGTAAATGTTATCTACCTGTGCAAAGTATTGTAAGAATGTACTTACAAAAGCTCATAAATAAAATTTACAAAAAAAAAAGATAGCAGATAAAGTAGCAAAGTTTCACGAAGGAGGATGAGAGACTCCCTCACTGATTGCTTGAAAAGTGTGGTGTAAATGGGGAAGCAGTAGGTCAGAAAAAACCTTATACCACTCTACCTGGTAACCATTTGGGCCCGTGAACTTGTGAGTTTTAGCCTCCTGAAAGACTAGAAGTATTTCACCCACCTGAAAAGGGACCAACAAAGACTTTTGCTGAGAGCCTGTGAAAACAGGAAGAGAAAGATGTGTGAGAAATTCGGAGACTTGAGAGGAGGGAGTAGAGGAGGAGGATTCCAAATACATATTCTGATAATATTCCTGGAATATTCTCAGTATTTGGTCAGTCATGTGCATAGGTTGCCCTGAAAGGGGGTCCTTAAGTTGAAGAACACAAGCAGCCTTTCTCTGGGCTCGTAGCCTCTGAGCCAGTAACCTGGTGCCTCCCTCATAATAGGTATGTGTAAGAAAAATTAAAGCTCATTGTCCTCTATTGTCCATAATGGCCTGTTTATCGACCTTAAGGGAGTTGATGCAGGCTGCTATGAGCCTGTCACCTTGGGTATACAGCTGCTGCAGTGTGTGCAGTTGTTCTGTTAACTGTTTATAGCTCTGGTTCTGCAGGGGTCCCTTTTGGGAGGCAGAACATTAGTCAAGGTTACATCAGTGTTATAGGGATGACCAGTCAGAATGACATAGTATCCAGTGAGGTCACTTTACTCCTGCTACATTTCAAAGGAGTTGTAGAAGGAGAATTAGAATAGCTGTTCCTCATTTCTTCCCTTGGGTATAGGAGGAGGCATGGATATAACTATCCACCCCAGGAACATAGGCGTAGTTTGACTTTAACATTTGGGGGGGGGACAGGGGGCAGGATTTTTGTGTAATTAATTTATAAATTACTGAAAAAAGTGTCAGTTAGGACCAATTTGTTGGGGCAATGCCCCCCCCCCCCACACCTATGCCCAGGAAAGGTTTAGGTGTCGGGGTTAATGCATCTCCTGTATGAAAATAGCATCTGCAGGATGTTGAGACAAATATTGGAAAAACTTTGTTCACTTCACCGAGTTATTCATGCCATTTACATTTTGAGAAAAGATTACTTACTGTTGGTGTCACTGCAATCATTGGAGGGGTAAGTAGGAGCTCTGGGGATGTATACAGGCTATATAAGCCTTACCCTCAGGCAATTTGCCAGGCACAAGAAAACCCCACAGGGGGGACAACCAACCCAGACACTTGTCCTGACGGACCTCAAACAATGGAGCGTCTGAGGTGGGGGGGCCACCCCGCAGGAGGGTCTGCACCAAAGCAAGTCACCAAATTTGCACACCTGCTGAAAAATAATGCTATTATGAGACCTGGGGCCAGATATTTAAAGCTTTGCACAGTGCGCAAACCATTTTCACATGAATAACGCCGGGTTAGCGTGGGGCAGCCATATTCAAAAGAGCAATTAAGCGCGCAAACACGCATTAGCACTGGCAAACCCATAATGTATTCAGGGGCAAAGTGAGGGGGCAAGTATGTGCATACAGGCGCAATGGGATATTCAGAGGATAGCATGGCCAAGGCCACATTGTGTGGATATGTGGCAGGCGCTGCCTGACGCCTATAAAAGGCAGGTCTTATCCCAGGGCAATCCACAGAGGAGGAGTGGCCAGAACAGGAAGTGCAGATGGCACTGTTTACCAATGCTGTACTACTGCACCTCATGGAGGATGTTGTGGAGGGAGGAGAGGAGCAGGCTCAACCAGGCCCACACCACATGCCAAGGAGGAGATATGCCGCTACAGGTGGTACCGTCCAGAGTCTCCTTCAAGACACTGCCTGATGAGCACATCACTGGCTACATGATGGACAGGGGAATGCTGGGGCAGTTATGCAAACCCCTGTATGAGCAGCTGCAGCCCCAACACCAGAGGCAGCCATGCCATGCCAGTGGAGGAAAGGTGACAGCAGCAATGTGCTTCCTAGCCATCGGGACATTTCAACGCTCAATGGGGACACCACCGGGGTATAGTAGTCCGCCATCTCATGCCTCTGACCCAGTTCCTTGATGCTCCTCTGCCACATGCTGGTGAGTTCATAGTATTCCCAGCACAGCAGTCGGCGCGAGAAAGCTATGCAGCAATTCTATTGAGTTGCGCACCTACCAGCTATACTCGGTGCCATTGACTGCCCATGTCCCCATCCGTGCACCACCTGGCGATGGCAGTGACATCTATGTGAACAGGAAGGGGTACCACTCCATCAATTGCCAGGTGGTGTGCGATGTGACAGGGCGCATCAGCAATGTCTTCATACAGTACCCCGGCAGTGCCCACGACACCTTCATATGGCACCAGTCCCAGCTGTGCCGGGCCTTTAAGGAGGGCAGGATACCAAATGGGCACCTTGTTGGTGAGTATGGGCAGCCACGACAGGAAAATACCACAGTGGTGGCGGGGACAGGCACGGGTAGCTAGGGAAGAGACGGGGGGCAGGGGGTGGTAGGACAGCACCACAGGAGATGCACAACAGCAATGGGCACACAGCACAACAGCAACACTAACAAGTGCACATCTCTCTGCAGGGGACAGTGCCTATCCCTTGTGACCCTGGCTGCTGACACCAGTACCCCAGCCAGCCACAATGGTCAACAAGAGGTAAAATGAGGAGCACACTGTAACCAGGAACATTATAGAGAGGGTCTTTGGCATGCTAAAGATGTGGTTCTGTAGCATAGACCAGTCAGGTGATGCCTTACAGTACAGGCCTCAGAAGGTATGCCGTATCATCCTAGCCTGTTGCATGCTACACAACATGGTGCTTAACCATGGGATACATGCACCCGAACCTGAGGAACAGTCTGACAATGAACCAGAGCAAGAGGTCAGGGGGATAGTAGAGCAACTCGAGAGGTGGGATCCTCGCATGGCACGCAGGGCCCTGGAGTACAGGAGTGGCATCATCGAGACACTAGCCTAGATGGGATGGTGAGTAAACACTACACAGACAGCAAACATGCGTGAACAGTGCTTTTAATATGTGGGAAGACCCAGTACAGTGTGTGCGCAGTTGGAGGCTGTGAAACTTGCTATACTGCAGAGAACAAACTAGAATGCATTTGAGGAACTGGGAACCTGGTAAGACATAATATTGTTGGGGACTTGTTAGGAAGGTAAGCTACGCTTTCTACAGAAAGTTTCATTTTTTCTTATTGGCATTAAGAAGAGAATTGCAGGATTCCATTAAAGTGTAGTACTTTTATAGCCAGAGGGGGTGAAATACAACTGAAGTTGCTTGATTCCTGTGCTAGAGACCTAGGATTTGGAAGGATATTTGTGCAACATTTTAGAAGTGTCCTGCTGGCTGAGCAGTGAGTTCATTTTATCCCTGGACTCAGTAGAGTGGTTTGTGTAGGAGCAGTGGTCTAGTAAATTGTGGTGGTTGACTTACTATAAAGGCAGTACTCACCAGGGTGGTGGAGCAGTGGTGTATTTGATTGTTTCTAACAGTCACCAGTAGTTGTGGCCTACCCACCCACCCTTCCCCTCACCCCACCACCCCAGGCGTGGCATTTCCTTTATAGTCAAGGTTCTGACATCACTTCCTCAACAGGTCTTGGGGCAGAAGTGTCACATTCTTAATAACTCAGCACGGTGTATAAAGGGTAAGTACACACCAAAAAAAAAATATATGTATTTTATATATTACTCATTGTATATTATAAGGAAGAGGGACATGTGGGAAGTGGTGCAATGCACTGGCTGTGGGGCAGCAGTTTTCCAGGAGACATTCTGGAACCTGCGTTGCTGCCCTATTTGCAGGCAACTGTCAGCTCTGAGGGAGGAGGTTGCCCATCTCCAGGCTGAACTGGCAAGGACTAAGGAGGCCTCCTCCACCCAAAGAGCACCACTGCCACAACCACTGCCTCAGAGGCTGCCATGTGAAGAGCAGATGGACCACAGTAGGTTCTGGGAGGTGAGGTGGTGGTAGCCCCGAGTTGTACCTCTACACAAATCATATGTCAGTCTGACAAATCAAGGTTCCTCTATGATGACACCCTCAGTGGAGACCAAGAAGAATGCTGGGGACATCCACAAGGAGACCCACAAAAGAGTGGCAAAGGACACCACAGGAAAGAAACAGCTTCTGATAGGGGACTCAATTGTTAAGGGTGTAGACCTGGGGAAGGAGAGGAGAGAAGTAAGGTGCCTGCCTGGTGCCATGGCTTGGAGGGACAGGAAGCAAATCCTCAGGATTACAGAAGCAGCATCACAGGAGAGGAACTAGATATGTTTCCACCTCAGGACAAATTACCTAATAGAGCATGAGATCAGTGCAGACCCCCATCTCAAGGAGGAAATGGGCAAGAAAATGATAGAGGGCATTCTCAAAATGGCTAAAAAAGGGGATATAATGTTGATGGGGGACCTGAATATGCCAGATGTTAACTGGACAACATGGACTGCAGCCACATCCAAGAGCAGGGTCATTCTCGATGCCCTACAGGGGGCATGCCTTAGACAGCTAGTGGTGGAACCCACTCGGGAGGGAGCAATATTAGACCTGGTACTCTCAAATGGAGAAAGGATCACAAATTTAGAAGTCAGTAGACATCTGGGAACAAGCGACCACTGCACAGTGTGCTTCACAATAAACACAACCATGGAGGCAAGCCATACAAAGACAAGGATACTGGACTTTAGAAGGGCTGACTTTGGCATAATGGGTGAATACCTGAGGAATGCATTAGCAAATGGCCAGAAAGGAGAGGTAGAAGAACAATGGCGAAAAATCAAAATTGCCATCACGGAGGCAACAAGCCTTTGCGTGAAATAAATAAAGAAAACAAAGCAGAATCAAAAACCACTATGGTTCTCAAAAGAGGTGTCAGGGAAGGTTAAGGAGAAAAAGGCCGCATTCAAAATGTATAAGGAATCACAGAAGGAGCACGACAGGGAACTATATCAATTAAAGCAGAAAGAAGTGGGGAAGGCAGTCAGAAAAGCAAAGGCCCAAACCAAGGAAAAGATAGCCAACTCAGTTAAGAAGGGGGATAAAACCTTTTATAGGTACATTAGGGAGCATAGAAAGGTTAAGGGAGGGATAGTGAAGATTAATAAAGGAGAGGGGAGGTGGGCAGAGGGAGACAGTGAAAAGGCAGAGATACTGAATGAATACTTTTGCTCAGTATTCACAAAAGAAGAAGAGGAGGAGTTACCTAAACCAAACAATAGAAGCACTCTGGGTAGTGGGGTTGGCGCCAGTCCATTTACAGAAGAAAGAGTCCTGAAAGAACTCCTAAAACTCAAGGTGGACAAAGCAATGGGGTCTGACAGGACTCACCCTAGAATCCTAAAAGAGCTAAGGGAGGACCTAGTGACACTACTAACCACACCTTTTAACAAATCATGAGAAGATGGGGTGGTATCTGAGGACTGGAGGAGGGCAGATGTGATTCCCCTTCACAAAAGTGGGAGCAAGGCAGAAGCAGGAAACTACAGACCTGTTAGTTTGACCTCAGTGGTGGGGAAAATGATGGAATCACTTCTGAAAGAAAGAAAGAATTGTTCAGTACCTAGAGGCCAGCGGGGCACAGGACCCAAAGCAGCATGGATTCACAGCAGGAAGGTCATGTCAGACGAATCTAATCGATTTCTTTGACTGGGTGACCAAAGTAATAGACCTGGGAGGTTCTGTGGATATGGCCTACCTAGACTTTAGCAAGGCATTTGACACAGTCCCGCATGAAAGATTAATAATCAAGTTAGCCAGCCTGGGAGTGGGTCCCAGGGTGGTAGCCTGGGTAGCAAACTGGCTGCACAACAGGACACAGAAGGTAATAGTGAATGGAACACATTCTGAAGAAAGGGGGCTACTAGTGGAGTACCTCAGGGCTCAGTACTGGGTCCAGTCCTCTTTAACATCTTTATAGGTGACATTGCAGAGGGTCTGGAAGGAAAGGTATGCCTCTTTGCAGATGACACAAAGATCTGTAACAGAGTTGATACACGGGGGGGTAGAAAGGATGAGAAGGGACTTGGCAAGGTTGGAGGAATGGTCAGACATATGGCAACTTAGATTCAATGCAAAGGAGTGCAAAGTAATGCACCTGGGAAATAAAAATCCAGGAGAAGAGTACACAATAGCAGGGGAGATATTAACAACAAAAATAATGGAAAGGGATCTGGGTGTAGTCATATCAGATGACCTAAAGGTGGGTAAGCAATGTGAGAAGTCAGTAAGGAGAGCCAGGGGGATACTAGGATGCATAGGGAGGGGCATCACAAGTAGAAAAAGGGAAAGTGGTTATCCCTCTGTACAGACAGTTGGTGAGACCCCATCTGGAGTACTGCGTGCAGTTTTGGAGACCTCATCTACGCAAGGACATAGACAGGATGGAAGCAGTCCAGAGGAGGGCAACTAAAATGGTGCAGGGTCTACATCAGAAACCATATGAAGAGAGACTGAGAGAGCTTAATATGTATACCCTTGATGAAAGGAGGGACGAGGGGACATGATAGAAACTTTTAAGTACCTCAAGGGAATCAACAAAGTCCAGGAGGGTAGTATCTTTCAGAAAAAGAGATGTGTAAGAACAAGGGGGCACAATTTAAAGTTAGAGGGGGACTTCAGGGGTAATGTGAGGAAATTCTTTTTCACAGAGAGAGTGGTGGGACGGTTGGAACCGCATTCCTGGAGAGGTTGTGGGGTCTAAAACAATGGGGAATTCAAACATGCATGGGACAGACATATGGCAATTATAGTGGGGGGGGGGTTGCAGGAAGTAGGCTGTTGGTTAACTAGAATCTGCAGCTTATCCAATAGGTAGGGAAATGGGCAGACCGGGTGGGCCAAGTGGTCCTTATCTGCTGTCAAAGTCTGTTTCTATGTTCCATGTTTCTATGGTGCAATACACGCTGGCAGTGTGATGTAGTGATGTGGTGATGTGTGGTGCGAAGTGCATGTCACGCATGTGTGCAGAGTGTACAGCTATGGTGCGTGCAAGTGGTGTTTGGTGGGGTGGCATGTGAGGGACCATGGAGTGTGGAGGTGTGTGTGTGGGCAGGGGACCGGGGATGTGTGTGCGTGTGTCTGTGTGCATGTGTGTGTGAGAGACATGGGTACACCATGCATGATGGACGTGCCTATCAGTGGCCTCGCACATGACGCACCCCTTGTGTGCATGTCACAGAGCTAGGTGTGCTCTGGGCCAAGGACATGGGTGGGGAGGACTGTGGCGAGGTTGGGAGGGCAGTCGCCTGCAGCCACGCCAAGTTGCAGACCCAGATGTGGAGGTGTGCACCCAAGATGCCATTGGAGGCCTGTGGAGGACTGGGATGCAGGTGTGGAAAGGCCGGCACCCACCCTGCGTGCAGGAGGCATGTCGATTGCACACATGTGGTTTGGCAGTGCTGTCGCTGGGTGCACCCTGTAGGCCCACCATGTGTGTCTCCCACAGCATGTCCACTAGATCCTGCACAGTGGTGGTGAGCCCCAAAGCCACAGTCAGTGATGGCCAGGATGCAGGTCATCCGCTCCTCCACCCACTGCTCAGCACGGGCAAGGGCAGAGCCCACCGTGTCCACAGCTGGGACAGCTCATGGCACCCATCGGAACTCATGCAGGTCCAGCTGGGCCACATGCTGTGATGTCAGGGCCACCTGGAGCATGGGACATGAACTCTGGCCATCCTGCACTGGGTGAGGCGGTGCCGACCTGCCCTGCTGGTAGTGGTGGTGGCTGCCATTGGGCACGGTGGGGCAGTTGTGCACATGCTGGTGGTGGCAGCTGCTGCTGGGCTGGCTGCTACTGCTGTGGGCCTGCAGGGATGGTGCATGCTGCAGGTCTGGCACCCATCCTGGCCAGGCAGCTCGCCTCCAGTGGGCACTCTGGCCATCCCCATGGCCTACAGCATAAGCTGCACAGCACCATGTGCCTGTGCACCTCCACCCCAATGCTACCATGTGTCTGTCCCCGCTGGTCCCACCCCAAATTCGCCACACACAGGTCCGCCCACTGGCAGGGGTGTTGTCAGCCTCCACTTCCTCTGAGCCATGGTCACTTATTACGGTGAGAATGACCATCTGCTCACCGCTCAGGTCCTCCACCTGTGCATCCTCATAACCACCAGTGTCCTCCATGGTGTGCAGCATCCTCCTCAGATGATCCAGCAGCACCAGCATCCCCTGTGAACCATGGCCACATACCGGCCACACTGCAATGCCACTGCAGGACCCTGCATGGCACCCATGCCTGATGTCGATGTTTGCACCTGTGCGTCGTGCCCTCCGCCCCTGTGCTGCTGCATGCCAGGCATCTCCTGGGTCACGGCCTGCTGACACAGTGTCAGTGTCAGTACAGTTCACAGACAGCCTAACACACCACCTCCATGCACCCCAATGGTGGTTGCCCCACAGCATGCCCATGCAAACTCCACTGTGCAGCCCATGTGAATGCAGGTGATGCCCCCATGCACACACCCCTGCCCACAGAACACATGCACCAACAACCCATGCACCGGCGCATGCTGTGTACCACCAACACATGTACACCACAGTGCAACACGTATACTACATCCACAATGTGACACAACCATGCGTGCAACCTGCTGGCACCATGACAGTTGGAAGGTGTGCCACAGCCCCGTAGGTGTCAGTCAGGCAGTGGTGGACACATGCTGCAAACATACCTGCCTTAGGCGGTGTGAGCAGTGTCTCACACCCACCACCCTCGACTCCTCCAACCGCCACTGGCCTCAGGGTAGAGGCAACCAAAGCCATCAGTGGGTCCCATTCCTCTGCTCCATGGGCTGTGGTCCTCTGCCCATCCGCAGCCATTCCTGCAGTCACTGGGTCTCCTCCTCCTTGGCTTGGTGCAGCAGGCGTTCCACCTCTTGCGGACAGTGTCAGTGCTACGGACATGGCCACCCACAGTGTCCACCTGTGTCGTGATCTTCCCCACATGCGCCATATGACAGCATCCGTAGACTTATTCCTCCTCAGGACTTGCTCCTCTCCTTCACAGCATGTACAAGGGCTCTGAACTCATCCCCGGAGAATTTGTGGGTCCATAGCCGTTGATGTCTTGCAGCATCACCTGTGTGGGACAGAGGAAATGGCATGAGTTACACATAGTGGCATACCATATGTGCACAGCTGTAGCAGCATCCACTGGGCATGGCACACTACACATCCGCCATGCAATGCCCACCCCTGCATGCACAGTGCATGCAGATCACACCACACAGTGCTAGGGATGCCTGCACACCTCCACATGGTGTGCCCAGCATTGACTGTGCAGCCAGTGCCGGTGCTGCCTATGCCACTGACCTGTAGCATGTGTCCCCGCACTGTCTGCACATGGAGGCATGGACAGTGCAGTCGTTGCCCATGCAGCTGCCTGCCTGCACACACCACCGCAGTCCCATGTGTCGTCTGTTGGGTCCAGCAGAATGGGCAGGCAGCTGTGGGTGTACAGGCCTAAGTCCAGTGGCAGCACACCCCAGGACACAGTCACTGCAATGGTGGGCCTGGGCACAACCAGCAATGTGCGCTGCACACTGTGCAGTGACTACCATGGTGTGCACCCTAGAATGGGATGGCACAGCTGGCAGACCCTCCGTGGGCCATCAACAGCACGGCCCAGCACTGTGTCGTGTGTCTGGCAACAGTCCAGCATCTGTACTGGTGCAGGCCCCTGCACAACTGTACACATGTGTGGAATGTGTGTATCCCAGCCTACACTCCTGTACAGTACCATGGCCAGCACACGCTGTACAGACCTGCCTGCTCCTGCTGTCTCTCCTGGGACATCCTGCTTTCTGTGCTACCTTCTTGAAACCTGCACAACACTGCAGTCCCTATCAGCAACACAGGTGGAGCACTGTTTGCCCTTAAATAGCCCTGCCAGGCAATCAGGCCTGTGTGGCATGCAAATGAGGCAGTAATGGTATGGTAATCACCCTGTTTGTCCCCTGCACACACAAGTACCCTAATTTACATAGACGCTTTGAATATCGCTTGTGTTAGCACCGGGCAAGCGGATAGCACCGGGCAAAAGGCTAGTGCCGGGCTATCTGGCCACGACATTGCACGGCGCTGTGATGATAGTGCCGCGCTGTATGCCATTGTGCATCCCTGTGCATTTGCAGTGAGCCCAGCGGTCTGTGCTAACACACTCACACTGCGCTGTAGTGCTGTGCTATGGCGTTGTGCAGCACCACTGCACAGGCACCACTGGCAGCATCAGGGTCATGGTGGGGTTCGATGCACAATGCACACACTTCTGAGTTGCGCTGGTGCTAGGGCACATGACAGTGTGGCACTAGTCTCAGGCGATGGAACAGGTGCAGAGTGTGCCCCAGTGAATACCAGAGCTATCCACCTGTGTGTGACCATGTCTAGACACCATAAGCAGAGGACAGTGGTGCAGAGGGACAGGCATTGGGGTGAGGCTGAGACTGCCAACCTGGTCCAGCTAGTACAGCAGAGGCACCAACGCCTGTTTGGGGAGGATCCGGGAGGGGACCTGCTACGTGCCAGGTGTGGGCCTCAATTGCCTGCCACCTGTCTGCCAGAACTGGCATCCCATGATGGGAAGAAGTGCGGCACCATTACACAGACCTGCCGTGCAGGCAGTGGTAGCAGCTGGACAGATTCAGGCAGAAGGTGTGTGGTGGGACTGATGTCCAGTGCCAGGTGTACTCCATGATGCACATGTGTACCGTGTGCTGCTGATGATATGTGTGTGTGTGTGTGTGTGTGTGTGTGTGTGCGCACCCAGGTATGGCTGTGTGCTGGGGGGGTGCCTGGGCATGTGCCTGTATCCCCTGGCACATGGCTGCCCAGGGGCTCTGGTGTTGCGCATGCTGCTCTGTGTATCTTTGGTGGCACTGTGCAGCATGGTGGCTGGCGGATGGGGGGGCACAGTGGCCAATACCGCCCACAGGTGGTATGCAGTGCTGGCCGCTGCATGCAGCCTGGTGGTGTGTCCCTGGCCCGTGCCATGTGCATGTGCCATGTGGCCCATCCACCCATGGCCCCCGGCATGGGCCACTGACAGTGTGGCCACCTGCGGCCGTGCCCTGCATCCATCCCTGGTGGACATCATGCCTGCTGCTGCCGCACCACGTGGTCTGCCCACAACGCTGTGGCCATGTATTGCCAGTATCCCCCTGCATGTGGCCACAGCCCACTGCATTCCCACCATGCTAACATGCCCTGCGTGCACACTGCATATGTTTGTGACCATGGTGGCTTCACCTGTCCAGGATACAGCATGCTGTGGGTGGCACAGTGTGCCTGCAGTGCAGGTTGTGCCCTTTGTGTGTGTGTGTGCCATGCCACATGGAGAGGCGGGATTACTGTGTACCACGGTCACTGCTTTGCTATGCCAATGTTGCCTGCACTGTCCTAACATTGATGTACACTTTTCCCTCTGCAGGCGCATGGGCGGACCAGCCCAGGGAGCACAAGCCAGGAGGTGTCCAGGGCAACCAGCATGAGTGGGCAGTGGGTGCTGCCAATGCTGCAGTGGGCTGAGGAGAGCAGCCCGATGACCAGGGACTATTGCGTGAGTACACTGTTTTCATACATACATTGCTGCTTGTGGCTTGTGTGGGTCCTCCATGGACTACTTCAGTTTTAAATTGCATCACAGGTTATTAATTCTTTCTAATTCTGACTTTCTGCAGGTATTCTGGTGATCAAGTCATACTTTCTACCTATTGCTTTTAGGCTTTTTGGAGTGGGCATCATCTACAACCCGGGTTCCATCTCACAGCTCCGTCAAGTCACTTTGAAGAGTTCCCTTCTGCTGGGAGGTGGATATTTATTTTTATTTATTTACGAGTTTACCAGGAAAACATACTGAGCAACATGGAGATTCCAGATCTTGACCTGGGGCGAGACCCACATACATAAATGGAAATACATTAGACAGTACAGAAAAGTAAAAGCTTGTCATTGGCAATTTAGACAAAATTGGGAGAGAAATAGCAGCCAGGTAGGATACATACATTCAGTGTAATTACACAGAGGGTGAAAAACTGTACAATATATATTTTTTAGTTGAAACAGGAGCAGCTGGAGGTGAAATGTGCTCTGAGTAATTTGTTCCGTAGAGAAGGGTTTGTTTCAAGTCGGATGGGGGCAGGTAGGGCATTCCAGGTCTGAGTGTCAGCGGTAATTAAAAGCAGCCTGGCCTTTGGTTTGTGCGCATAAGCGGGACATGGAGTAGTCTTGGGTCCATACTTCTAAGAGTGCGCATGAGTGAAGGTTGTTGGGAAAGGGCAGTGGTCAGGTAGAGGGAAGGTGGGACCAATACTTGGCTGCGAGCCTCGCGCTGTTCATTTGTTTGCGTTCATGGAGGGACTGTAGGGTTAACGAGCTGCAGAGGTTGCAATGGTGTGTTGATTGGGGAAGTCGAGATGAGCGGCAGAAGGAGTGGAACAGGATGTCTAGGCTGGCCAGAGGTGGACCCAGGGGCGATGGAGTAAACTATATCCCGTAGTCGGTCACGGGAAGGATCATTTTGAACAATGGTGTGCCTTGTCTGAGTGGGAGACAGCTTTTATTCTACGGTGTAGTGCACCAAGTTTGGGGAGCAGCCGCTTGTGTATAGAGGTGATGTCTACTGAGAAATCTAGATATTGATCTAGCCAGATGCCCAGATATCTGAAGCTCATACAGTTTTCCAGGGAGTTCCATCCAAGGTTGTGAAAGGGGGCTGGGGGCTTGGCGGGAGAGTGGTGGGGGAACCAAATGTTAGTGATAGGGTTTTTCAAGTTAAGAAATAACTGGTTTGACCTGAACCAGTTTTGGATGGCATCAAAATCTTCCTGGAGGAGGGTTGCTACGCTATGTGTGAGTGGGACCAGAGGCATATAGAACAGTGTCATCTGCGTACATCTGAATGGAGGGCGGAAGCATGCTGCTGGAAGGTCATTCAGAAAGATGGAGAAAGGAGGGACCCAGGACTGAGCCTTGGGGATGCCTTCAGGGACAGGCAATGGGTGGGAGGTGTGAGAGGCTATTCTGACTACTTGTTTCCTGCCTACTAGGTAGTCATGGAACCATTCAATGGCCGGTGTAGAGAGCCCTGCGTTGGTGAGTTTGGTGAGGAGTAGGGAGTGGGAGACGGTGTCAAAAGCCTTGGCTAGGTCAATGAAGATGGCGGAGGTGATATATCCTTTGTCCATACTCATGAGGATGTCACCTGTGACTCGAAGCAGGGAGGTGATGGTCAAGTGGGACTTACGGAAGCCCGATTGGAAAGGTGAAAAGAAGGAGGGCGTCTAGTGCAGAGTGAGTTGGGATAGGACCAGGCATTCTGTATTTTTGGCCAGGATAGGAAGTAGGAGATGGATCATAATTTCCTGGGAGGAGAGGTCTCCTTGTTTTGGCAGAGGTATAATGGTGGCCAGCTTCCAGGCTGTAGGTAGCTTTCCCAGAGAAAAGGATAGATTGAAAAGATTGGCTAGAGGTGCGGCTATTGCTGGAGCAGAGAGGTAAAGCATCTTCGCGTCCATGGATGTAGGGCATTTGCCTTTGTTTGGGTTTAATGCCTGAAGAGACTCAGGAGTGAAAGACATCAGCTTGGGATACTGGGCGGAAGGACAACGGTAAGGTTGTGGGTGGGGGCATGCTGATGGGCACCTGTGCTGTGGGAGGGAGGAACCGGGGGTGAGAATGTGAGGGAGGGAGGAAGGAGCTTTTCAGCACAGCTGGAGAAATGGGTGTTAAAGCTTCAGCTACGTGTATTGGGTCGGAGAGGAGGGAGCCCTGTGCTTGCAGTGTCGGGGTGCAGGTTGGGGGAGCAGGGTTTGAGCGATTTCCAAAGTCAGTTGGGTGATTTGAATGTTTGCTGAATGCCGATAGGAAGTATGTTTTAAGCTTGCGAATGCTGTTTAACTGCAGCGTTAGGAAAGGATCTGTAAGAGGTGAGGAAGCCTGTGAGCAGCTTCCTATAAGCTTTCCAGGCATGGTCTTGGCATGGCATTTTCTGATAATTTCGGCCGAGGTCCAGGAGATGTGCTCTCTGACTCTTTTCCTTCGTAATGTGCATGTTTGTCCCAGATCTGAAGGAAGTTTGTTTTGAATGCCTCAAAAGCTATATCTAAGGAGGGTGCCTCTGAGATGAAAGACCAGTTTATCCGCCTAGGTCCGACAGGAGGAGCCTAAGTTGAGGAGTTATAGGACCTGGTGATTAAAGTCTTTGGTGGTGGTGGGGCAGGGGGTATACCTTCCTGACCATGAAAATCATATGATGATCGCTTATGGAGTCAGGTAGGAGACCTGCACTTAGAATTCTCTGTGGGTGGGAGGTGAGGTCCCAGTCCAGTAAGATATGGGTTTGAGTTTTGTGAGTTAACCTGGTGGGGTCAGTGATGAGTTGAGAGAGATTCTGGGCCTTAATTTTGGTCTTTAGGTGGGCTTTATCTGGCCCAAGCCAGTTTATATTGAAATCGCCGGTGACATGGAGCTCACCCCCAACCGCTAGGGACTGTAAGTTGCCCAAGTGGGACAGGATGTCCTCAGGGGGAGTGCAGGGGGGCAGTATGAGCCAGCCACATCGATGGGGATGGAACTAGGAGAGAGAGAGATTTTGATGAGTATGAGTCTGTGTTTCCAGGGATATGGGATGTCCACTACAGTGAACTGGCGACTATTTACGATGTACATAGCCGTGCCACCGCCTCACTTTTTACCTTGGTGGTCACACCTGATTATAGCATACCCTGGTAGGGATACTTCTTCTGTGTGATGCTGTTTTAACCACGTTTCAGTGATGATTAGGATATCAAGGTGCAGGGTTAAAACAAGAGGTTGCAGCAGAGAGAATTTAGATAGAAGGCTGCAGGTGTTTAAATGGATGATACGAGGCCTTTGGGGAAGAGAAGGGGAGAGGGTGTTTGAAGCTGGGGTGTTTGGACCGGGGTTTACCTCTATGTCCCCGGACAGAAGTAGGAGAAGGGTGATGAGATGTTTCAATTTATTGATTTAAAGTAAACCAGACACCACCTTTGGTAAAAACTTAGGGTTAGTATGCAAAAGACACCCTGCTTTTATGGAAAATCAAATAAGGAGGCTCACACATTAGAGCCTGCAGCTCTGAAATCCTTTGAGCAGAAGTGATTGCAACTAAAAATAGTGTTTTCCAAAACAGAAAGTGTAAGCCACAACTCACAGCCGGCTCAAAAGGAGCCAGAGTCAGTTTTTCCAAAACACAATTCAGATTCCAAGTCGAGACCGGATTTCTAATGGGAGGCTTTATATGTAAAATGCCTCTCAAAAACATATGAGCTGCCTCTAACTGAGCAACTCTACAGCCATCCACAGGCACATAAAATGCTGATATAGTAGCCAAATGCACCTTGACTGCAGAATACTGCAGCCGGAATCTGATAAAGGATAGTAAGTATTCCAAAACCTGATTGACTGGGCAGGTAAATGGATCCAGTTTATGTGAAGTGGCCCACAAAGCAAACCCTTCCATTTCACAGAATAGGTACATCTTGTGGGACGGTTTCTGGCAGCCACCAGAACATCAGCCACTTTCTGTCATACTCCAAAGCAAGCTATGGCTATGTTTTCAGGAGCTGTGCATGCAGATGTAGGGACTTCAAGTCTGGTTGGACTAGGAAGCCCTGTTCCTGTGACAACAGACCTTTGCACAGAGAAAGAGTTACTGGTGGTTCCACTGCCAGCTGTTGCAGCAGGGGATATCCTATCTGCCAAGGCCATAGGAGAGCAGTGAGTATTAGAGTTGCCTCCTCCATCTTCATCTTGAGTAGTACTCTCTGAATTAACAGAAAGGGAGGAAGCCATACAGAAACCTCCTCTTCCAGGAGATGAACAATGTGTCTCCAGAAAACTCCAGGCCCTGGGTGAGCAAGCAAAATACAGCAGTTTTGCATTGTGTGGGGACATAAAAGGTCCAACTCTGGATGACCCGTCTTCTTGAATAGGTCATTGACCACTGAGGTCAGCAGTTCCTACTTGTGCACCCTGGACTGTGACCTGCTTAGCTTGTCTGCCAAAATGTTTTGGATGCCTGGAACATGCACTGCTGATAGTTCTAGACTGTGTTCCAGAAACCAATACCAAACTTTCATTGTTTCCTGCACAGTGGGTAGGAATGAGTCATCCCCCGTTGATGTAATGCATCACACTGGCGTTGTCCATTTGTACTAAGAGAGTACCAGGGACAAGTATTGCGGAAATGCCTGGAGCCCATTTAGGACTGTTCTCATTTCCAGAACATGTATATGCAAAGCGTGCTCCACCTGGTTCCATCTGTCTTGTGTCTGAAGAGGCCCAAGTGAGCTCCCCACCTGGATCCTGAGGCATCCGTGAGTGAGGATGTGATTTGGGGTGGGAAACAGGAGTACCCTTTAGCAGATTGCTGCGTTCTATCCACCACTTCAGTGTTCTGCGTAAGGGAGGCATTACTAGGACCTACTGGTCTAAGTCGTCTGTAAATTGTCCACTGGACTTTCAGAGTCCACTGTGGTATCAAAATGTGCAATCTGTCAGTGGCACTGTGACAATGGTTGCTGCATAAGACCCAGAAGACATAGAAAAGTCCTTGCCAGGACAGAATGGCTGTCATATACAGAGTGTGGTTGTGCAGTCAGTCATCCTGCTCTGTCCAGTGGCAGAGACACAGAGCCCTGGGCCATATCCAAGACTGTCCCATGTACTGCAGGTGTTGGCAGGGTGTCAGTACAGACTTTGGTATGTTGACTGTCACCCCAAGGCATCCAACATCTGTCTGGTTGGAGCCAAGGTCTGTAGTAGTCAGTCCCTGGAGTGGGCTTTTAATAGCCCATCGACCAGGTAAGGAAGGACATACAGGCCTTCCTGTGAAGGCTGCTGCTACTACTGCCAAACACTTGGTAAAGACCTGTGGCACAGAAGATAATCCAAAGGGCAACACTCTGGTAATGCTCCACCTTGATCATGAACCTCAGATACATCCTGTGAGGTTTCCTGCTTTTGATATGGAGATACTGTAGGCATCTTTCATATCTAGGGAGCATATCCAACCCCTGTTTGCAGTAGCAGGAAGGAGATCCTGCAGAGAGACCATCCAAATCTTCTTTCATTCTATGAAGTTTAGGTCCCTGAGATCTAGAACAAGCCTCAGATCTTCTGTTCACTTGGGGACTAGAAAGTATCTGGAATAAAGCGTTGTGCCTCTGTCTGGGTGGCACAGGTTCTATAGCTCATTTTGAAGTAATGCCCGTACTTCCTCTTGCAACAGGGACATGTGTCCCAGTGGATATGTTGCAGCTGGTGAACAATCTGGAGGGTTGTCCAGAACCTCTAGAGCATGACCTTTCTCTATAGTCTCCAGTACTTATTTGTCTGTGGTAACTGCCCTCCATTGGTTCTGATAAAGGGATAAGTGACCCCCTACAACCACCCCTGGAGGTAATGGCGGTTGGGGGGGTGTATGGTGAGTCATGCTGAACTTGGGGGGGGGCAGAGCCACTGGCTCCACCACCTCTGGGTGCTTTTGTCTGGGCACCCGGGGGTGGGAGGGGGTCTGGCAAGGCTCCCACACCTCTATCTCTATCCTACTGTCTATAGGCCTGATAGTTGCTTCTGACAGCAGACTGACTAACATTACTCTTACCCTTGCCTTTACCTAGTGAATGTACAGGGATTTTACTGACCTCAGAGTCTTGCCAGAAGACTGAAGGTTTTCAAAGCTTCTTCCACACGGTGGCCAAACAGTTTCTGTCCTCTAAAGGGGCCTTTAGAACTGTTTGCTGCACATTAGTGGCACATCCTGCTACTCTAAGCCAGGAGTAATGCCTGTGACAGATGCCAGAGGCGCAGGCCCTGGCAGAGGCACCACAGACATCATATGCTGTGTGGATTAAGTGTTTCCCAACATCAGTACCAGCAGTCAGAGTTTTCATTAACTCTTGTTTGGCAGTATCCTCAGGTATGGCCTGTGCAGCAGCCTTAGCCTTCCTCCATAGGGTATTCAGATATTTCATCACATGGGCCTGGTAACTGGCAATCGCAAGCCAAAGAGGCAGAGGCACAGGTACATTTGTCCAGTACATCCAACCTCTTTGATTCCTTATCAGGAGGGAGGGAACTCTGGTGTCTAGGTGCCCTGGATCTGTCATGGGCAGCTGTGATCACAACTGAATCAGTCTCTGGCTGGTTAGCATAAAAAGGTTTGACAGAGCAGAGTATATCTAGTCAGCCTTTCTGGGAACAGCTGGTATAAGTGTTTGGCCTATACCAGGCTGCATAAGTAGCATAGGAGCAATGCTGGATACAGGGGAGGAAGGATAGCAGAAGGAGTGTCTGGTATTTCCAGAAACTCCAGAAGGATCCTTTTAGTGGAATCCTGTTCCTCCAAAGTAAACCCCATGGCAGCTTGTCTTTGTTGCATCATGGCATAAAATGAGGGATCCTCTGGGGGTGACCTTGGGGTATTCACCACAGAGTCCTCACTGCAGGAGGATACTGTTGAGCTGGTGCCATGCACATATTGGCTATCCTCAGCATAGTCTTCCTTGTCCTCCTCCTCATCCTCCCCCATTATGAGGTCAGGACTGTATTCACATTCGTCATCATCTCTCTCATCAGGGGAATGGAGGACCGTGCTGGCGATGTTGGAAGTGGCTGAGGAGTCTATTCCACAATATACAGTATTAGATTGTAGCATTGATGGGGAGTTATAGTGGTAGTCACCACTGACTGAACCACTATATGTGGAGGCAAGCATGGCAATAGTTGCGGTATCATATCTGAAAATGATAGGAGCACTGCGTGTGTGTCGATGCCACTTGTAGTAGTGATAGTGACTGCACCAGTCGACGGCAGAGGTTGAATCTTTTATGATGACAGCAATATACCAGCTGTATTAGGCTCAGTAGCAACTATGCCAAACCCTGAACTTGGTGTCTGGTTGATTGTTGGGTGGTAGTGGTCACTGCTGCCAGAGCAGACGGCGCCAACGTTTGGGAAATATCTGCAGTCCATGGTGGGGGCTTGGACCTCGCTGGGGAAACCTTTTCTTTATCATGGTCGTTTGTTTTTGTGGTTCCCCAAGGAAGATTTCTCTCGGACTTCCGACAGTGATTCGTTGATGGGGTAGGTGATGTGGACCTGCCCTGTAGCTGCTATTCCAGTGTGGCTAAGGTCTTTTGAGGAAGAATTTTTCCAGTGCCCTTTTCTGCATTACCTGGTAGTAGAGTTGAATCCCGGCAGATCTCACAGGCTCTTATGTTGTGAGAAGGCCTAGGCAGCAGACACACACTTCATGGGCATCATCCTTGTAGATTTTCTTTCGGCAGTTGCAGTAACAAAAAGCATAGATGCTTCTTCGGCATACAGATCACGAAAATCACTAAGATAGAGATTACTATTTTTATATATGAAAAAAGAAAATGGCGGCTTTTTGCAGCAGCGTTTCCAGTTAGGGGTCCAATGAGTCTGATCAATGGTGGAAAAGAACTGAGGAGAGGAGGCCACCCATGTTTATGTAGACACTGGTGCATGATGTCGTTAGGGCAACTCCTGGCTTGCAAAGTTTCCATGTGGTCCTAACGCTGACATGGGTATAGTTCCAAAGGTGTGGCTTGATGAAAGAGATATCCTTGAAGAAAATTGCATGCAGCTGAATGTAGATGGTAGCTGAAAGGTGGCCTGAGGGCATCAGCTAGGACAGGGGTGAGGGGCACATCACATGGTCAGGATGAGGGCGTATCAATTGGGGGTCATCCTGGCCTAGAACCACCTGCTATAAGGAGCCTGGAGATAATAAGCAAAGAACTCCCATTAACCCAGCTGACAAAGGGGAAGTGGGCCGGCCAGGTGGTGCTGAGAGCTAAGCCGCTGGATGCCTAACCTTGAGTCACACCAGCGACCCGGGTTCGGGAACAAGCCCAAGCTGTTGGAGGTCGGCAATGGGGGGAGGAGGGGGGAGCTGATGACAGGCATGCTGTCCTCTCTGGGGAGGTGGGATGGCTCCTATCAGCTGATGGCTGCCACCTGGTGGAGGCTGGGGATAGAATGAGTCAGAAAGGAGCCAGGCGCTAGGCCAATGGGGTGGGAGGAAAGGAGCTGTTACTGGGGCTGTGGGACTAATGCATGCCTCCACACACATGCGTACCCACTCCCAGGGCCCTTGGGAGAAAATGGAGGGGAAAAACATCATCGGCAGCAGGATGGCGACCGACTCTCTGCAGGCACCACTCCGGGCCGGGGCGTAAGGTAAGCCCCGGTAATTCCGGGGGCAGGGGCTGGGGGTCGGTCCTGATAGGGGCTAGCTAAGGCGAAAGATTTAGAAAATGTTACATGGTACTTGAAGATTATTCGTGAACTGGGGCACAGCTGAAATAAACAGACTGCCCAGTTGTAAGCACGCAAGGCAAGGCAATTTTATTTATATGGTGCCCAATCCCAGGGCTCTGGGGACCTCCACAGAAGCAAACAAATGATTAAAATAGTACAATTGAAACAATAAATTAGGAAATCAGACAATAAATAAACAGTTCAGAATATTAAGAAAAGAACCATCAGGCCTGAGAAAAGATGATAAACAAGTAACTCTTCAACTTGGATTTTAAAATGGGCAAGTAAAGGGCATCTCTTACTTCTGGGGAATGGCATTCCAGAGAAGTGGGACCACCCTCAAATGTCCTACCCCAAGGATTTTTTTATACTTCCTTTATTAGGTAATGAGTTGTTGCATAGCTTCTTGTGGTATAATATACATTAAGTTCTCTTATACATTCAGATTATACAATTTATAGCTATCTGTAAATATAGCTGTTGGCTTATGCTTGTAAATATGCATTTTTTAAAGTTAATCAAAAACATTGAATATAAAGGCAAAAAGAGTAAATAAAATACAGACAGTTAAAAACTGTAACAGTTTACAGGTTGTGAGCAGACATAACTTAAGTAAATGCATTCGTTGGGTTTATTATTCTATGGAGTGAATCTACTTGTACATTCCACATTTAATTAGTTGTTAAATATTTGCTTATGGCAGGAACAGGTCTTGAGGAATTGAGCTCAGGGGTTAAAAACATACTGCTAGCTGTAGGAGTTTCCCTTAATTAGCAGCATCTCCTCTGATTTCCTATTGAATCTGTTCCGGGTTTAACTCCCATCTGGTCCAATATGTAATATATGATTCCATCCTGTTATTTAGCGTGTATGATATTTTCTCATTATGTTGTATGTTAAGGACTATTGTTTTTCCATTCTGTTATATTGGGCGGGGGTATTTTGAAGCCATTTTTAATAATGGACTTATATGCGCACCTAGAAAAATAGCCCATAGTTATAGAGTAGCTTTAAGTCCCTCTGGTGGGATACCTAACAATAGGTTTATCCTGTAAGTGGATGCTGGCAGCCCAATATATTAGTTATGTGGTGTGAAATCGTGAGCCAAAGGTGCTTAATTTAGGGCAATCATAAAAATGTGTTTATGAAGCCCTGGTTTCCCCATTGTCGCCAGCAACCTTCTGACATCCCGGGTTTCTCCGAGCCAGTGTGGTAGGTACCAGAACAAACCTCACTCTAACCTTTCCAAACAAACTCCCTCCAGGAAGGGAGGGAGGTAGTGGACCAGGTATTCTTCCATACTTTGGGCAAATCTTTTAAGCTAATTACCTGGTTGAATCTTTCCCAGCTAGTTTTAACTGGGTCTATGGAGTGTTCATTTAACAGGATCAGGAACTTGTATATTATTGCGATGGCTTTTTCTCCCAATGATGAGGACCAGATTTGGGTGAATGGTGTTGATCTTCCCATAACTGTGACTCTCTCTTTGATCTAAGTTGTTTAACTACGTAGTCCCTCATTTGATAAAATAGATCCTGTCTTTCTCTTGCCATGTGAATTTCTCCTGACCTTGTTCAAAGGATATAACCATATTTTCTTTAATGAGTTGCCATGGGGCTACCATATCCTTTTTGGCTCGGGAGAAGTACTAGGGTTTTAGGAAGGAGAATCAAATTGTGTATTCACTAAGAACCACTGATATTTCCAAAAGCGGTTTAATGTTAGTTTATTTTGGTTCCTCTCCTCCAGCCTTCTAAGATTGCGGAGTAGCTTTTGGGGTGATTTGTTGAGTTCGTTTAAGTAGAGGGAGAAAATAACACTGCTGGCAAAGGGGGAGACATCTCTGGAAATATCTATTTGCTTCCATGCAGCTTGATATGTTTGGGTTTCCTAGAGTAGTGCTAGACGATTGAGCTGCTATCCAATACTCAGAGAGGGAAGGGAGAGATTCCACCCATTGACTTTGGTAACGAAAGTTTTTTAAGGTTAAGCTGGAGTTTCCTGTGATTCCATTGAAAGGCATTAAATGATTTCTGCCATGAGAGCAGTTCTTTTGGGGAGATGGTACAGGGCACACATTGGAAAAGATATAGTAAACGGGGAAGTGCATTCATCTTAAGGGACATGGTACGAGTATAAAAAGAAGTTGGAAGAAGGTCCCATCTTCTCATATCATTCTGCAAAGTTTCAACTAGGGGGATATAGTTTTGTTTGTTGAGTTGGGAAAGGTCTTTAGGAATCTGCATACCCAAATGTTTAAGGGAAGAGCCGTCCCATCTAATGGCATATCTGGAGCAAAGAGAGGGAGAAGGTTCGTATTTTACTGAAAGGGCTTCAGTTTTGTTGATATTGAGGGAGTATCCAGATAGATTTGAAAAGTCTTGAATTTTCTGAAGAACAGCAGGCATTGAGGATTCTGGGTTGGTTAAACACAATAAAAGGTCATCTGCAAAGAGTGCTAATGTATGCTCTGTAGCTGAGATGTTAATACCTTGAATTTCCGGGGAGTGTCTTAAGTATTGTGCTGGGGTTCAATATAGTATGCAAAAAGGAGAGGGAACAGGGGACAACCTTGCCTAGTTCCTCTATAAAGGGAAAAACGTTCTGATATATGTCCATTTGCTCGAATATAACCAGAAGGTCTTTTATAGAATTTGAATAGGGTTTCTGTGAACTGATCTGGGAAACCGAAGCAGGCAAGGACCCCCTTAGAAATTTCCATGAGACCATGTCAAAAGCTTTTTCTGTGTCTAGTCCTAGGAGGAGTGTAGGCATGTTCTGGGATTGGGTGTGTTCCAATAGGTATATAGTTCATCTTACATTATCTTGGGCCTGACACCCAGGAATAAACCCACACTGGTCCATATGAATTTTACTGGGGGTGAATTGGATGAGTCTTCTAGCCATAATGGAGGTTAAAATTTTATAGTCTGTATTCAATATGGATATAGGTCTATAGGATGCGCATTGGGTGAGGTCCTTGCCTGGCTTCGGTATGATTGAGACTATGGCCTCATTCCACGATAGGGATATTTACTTTTGAAGTAACATGGCAAACACTCTACTAAGTAAAGGGTTAAAGTTTTGGAGAATGACTTAGAATTCTCCCGGGAGTCCGCCAGACCCCGGCATTTCCGTTTTTAAGTTACCTATTACTGTTTCGATTTCTTTTATCGTTATTGGGTGGTTAATTGAAGGCTTTGCTTTGTGGAAAAGTTGGGAGGTTTAGGGATTAAGAAATCTTGTATTTCCTGTTCTGAGGGGTATCCGTAGTTTTATAAAGTGTTGAGTAATAATTCAAGAATGCTTCCATATCCCTTTAACCGTATTTTGCATTTTACCCGCTTTTGGGTCTCTGATTTTCATTATATTAACTTTTGTTTTTGTGCCCTAAGTTGACGTGTTATTAATCTAAGGGAGCGTGTCCCACTGTTAATATAGATGTCTTAGGAACATTAGTTTTTGTTCTATAGTATAGTCTAATATTTTATTAAGTTCCTTCTTTAAGCCAATTGAATCATTGCTTCTGGATTTGTTTACTTTAATGTTTTGTAGATCTTCTAACTCTTTTATTTTCCATTCTAGGGTCAAACGCTGTGCTTCTCTTAGTTTCTTTTTATTCGCAGAAATACATATCAATTTCCCTTTAATGATTGCTTTGATAGTATCCCAGAGAATAGACACTGTGGTATCTGCAGTATCATTCTCTTTTAGGGCCTGAGCAATGGTGTCCTCTATAGATTTTTGAACTTGTTTGTCCCTTATCAGGAAGAGATTCAATCTCCAAAAAGTTGCTTTCCTGCCTGTCTGTGGGCGGAATTGGCAGAAAATCAGGGCATGGTCTGATAGTGTATAGTCTCCAGACCAAATCTTTATTGTTTCCCTCAATTGTTCCTTAGGGGTTGTAAGGAAGTCCAGACATGAATAAGTATCGTGAGCTTGGGAATAAAAAGTATGTCTGGGAGTTGTACCCTGCATATGTTTTCATATATCTTGATAGCGTAGTTCCTGTAATAGTTTCCTAACCCAACTTATGGGTTTCTTTCTCCTACCTTGGTTTTGCTGATTTGAGTTTCCTTCTGATATGTTCAGATTAAGGTCGCCACCACATATCGTTTGCCCCTCTGACCATTCCGCTAGTTTTTAAAAAAAAGCTCTATATGCTTCATATTCTGAAGCTGGGGGGATGTATATAGATGCGAAAGTTGTTAACTGGCCATCTAAATATCCCTTTACCATGGCATATTTCCTCTTTATCAGTTACCTTGTCTTTTATTTCAAATTGTGTTCTTGTTTAATCAGAACCGCTGTTCCCCTCCTCCCTCCCCTATAGGAAGAGGCCACCACGTGGGAGAAACCCAACCGTTCAAATTTTTTGTGCTCTGCCTGAGAGAGGTGTATCGCCTGCAATAAAACTATATTTGCCCCAGCTCTTTTCATGCTCTGAAGGATTTTACTCCTTTTAATGGGATTCGTAATACTATGCACATTATACGTGCTTATAGTATGAGGCAACATCTTATTCATCTTTAATCCCCAAGTGCTTTCCTGGTATCCATTTGATTGATTTGATTTCTAAGACGCCATAGCCTCTCCTCATTCCATAGTCCTTCGAACTTTGTACAACAGAATCTCTATCTGTCTGCTTCTTAAACCCGAAAAAAAGGTAACACTTCACTTGAGCCAACATGGCTCTAACATGAACTATAACAACAAAGTTAACAATAACAGGTTACTTCCAAGGTGGGGGCTAATATGAAAATTTAGCCCTTGTGTTCTACCTCTAGTAAGAGAAGAACAAGGAGGATTACTAGAGCTTCCACTTCCAGAAGACCTCCTACTGAGCCACTGATAAGATTGTGCTCTTATAATGAATACAAAAAAGAAAATGAATACTGAAGGTATCTAGGTCATGTGCTGTTCAAGGTCTAACGTGTCCTCGAGTCCGGTCCACTGACTCATGAAACACCTTTATGATCAAGCTCATTTAAGTAACAGAGTACATCTGAGTTGCTGACTTACTCCTATGGATGATAGATTAAGACACACTCAAGTTAAGAGGTTGCTGAGGACCCCCAATCCCATCCCACCACTTCACTGCATATACTTCATCTCATTTCACTAATTGGTTAATATATGCACTCTATGTTAACATTCTTTCCCCAGTATCTATACCAATTGTATTCTGTGATGAAATTGATCATATGGCTGGGGTATTAGAGAGCATAACCATGGGTTCTGAGCACCGTTCAGCAACAAAGGAAGATACTGAGGGGGTGTTTCCAAATTCAGCTTATTTATAGGGCAAGATACCTCTGGTATTGGAGCTAAATAACTCGGTCTCTTATTACCATTTCGCATGTTTCCCTTTCTTTTAATGTTTTAAGTTAGAATCCCCTTCCCTATTTTATGTGTAAATCCTTTGTTGTGAAGTTGAGGGGTCTGGGTAGTATTCCCATCCTTCATAAATGAAATGGCGTCCACTCATGATCAGTGGCATTATATTTCTTTTATTCCCTTCCAGTTTCACTTTGACTCCCAGTGTGGTCCCTCCCCATCCTTTTAGTCATTGTCAAGCAACTTAGTTAACTTGTAAATCTTAACCTCCTTAAATGCTGCTTTGCCTCTTGTCTAAGGAATAAACAACAGGAGTAACACTTAAAAAGGAAAAAAAAATAAACAAATCAGTCTGCAAGAGGGAGAGAATGCAGGATGCAAATGTTCCCCTTTTAGTTCGAAACGTTTGTTGTCCAGATAGTACTAAAGTTACTTCTTGTGGTGTGACAACTTATGGCAATGATCTGGATTATCAAAATCTTAATGGTAATTATGATAGTAATAACACGAAGATTTGAGATGTCAGATCTCTCAGTGGCCAACACCAATCTCACCCCACCATAGATAGGAGCTCATACTGCTGATTATACATAAATGAACTTATCTCATGTTTGATCTTGGTGGTAAGAGAGAGTTCCTGGGGGATTTTGCCTAGATTTTAGGCTACTGGTAAATCATCAGGTGAATTTACAGCGATTCAGGTTGGATTGTCTGCCTTCTCACTCTTTTTGCTGAGAATTTTCTGCAGTCTGCATAATGCTTCTCCATGTTGCAATATTTTGGTACCCATCGTCTTCTTGTTCTGGTTGCGTTGCCAAAACTGTCCGCCTCTCCCGATATTTTGATTCCAGTTCTCTGGAAGCTGTATTTTTCTTTCCTTTAAGGCCTTTGTTGCTTCTTCTACTGTAGAATACACTTTCACCCCATCTTCCCAGAAAATCCGCAGTCTAGCTGGGTAAGGAATGTGGAAACGGATCACCTTTTCTCGAAGGGACCTCAGGATTGGGAGGTATCGTAACCTCTGTTGCTGCACTTCCTGCGGATAGTCATGATCAAGAAATAATCTGTGGGTCAGATATTTTATTTCTTTTTTCGACCAGGCTCGACGCAGGATATCTTCTTTGTCACTATATAAGCTTAGTTGAAAGACAATAGAGCGAGGTCGAGCTGAGGGAGCCATAGGTTTTGCCTGTAAAGATCTGTGTGCTCTCTCTATGTGGAATGTGTAGGAGTTAGGCAAGTCCAATATATCTTTTAGCACATTCTCTACAAAGGGAGCCATAGGGGTAGTTTCCATGCCTTCAGGGAGACCGTAGAGGTGGAGGTTGTCCCGGCGTGATCGGCCTTCTAAATCAAGACATTTTGACTGGAGCTCTTCACATTGCTGTACCAGAGCCTGCAATATATCAGTAAGCTGGGTGGTAGACTCTTTGTTTTCAGTGACTCACTCTTCTATCGAATCAATGCGTGTTTCAAGAGTAGTTAATTGTTTTCTGACCGCTTTGAATTCCTGTTTGTTTTCCGATCTGGATTCACGGATTTCATTCAGAAGGGTTTCAAATCTGGCACGAGATAATTGTTCTGATTCTCCATCTGTGTCGTATCCAGCCACGTGGGAACTCGCCGGAGAGAGAGAGAGATCTACTGGGGGGTCCTCCAGCAATCGAGTGTCATCCATGCTTTTTTCTTTTCCTCTGGTTCGATTTCTGCCTCTGTAGCCTTCTAGTTGCTTTCCTCCTGAGTTTCTTGACATTTTTATTTGCGCTAGTTAGGTTTTAGGAGGTTAGATCAGTAGACTGGACCGGGAGCTCCTAACACCAAGCTCCTTGCAGCTCCGTGACGTCACCGGAAGGCCCCTAAGGATTTTAAATGAGATCTTGGAACAGAAAGAAGTCCTGCATCCACTGACTGAAAGGGCAGCCAGGAGAATATGGGGTTAGGAGGTCTTTATTTATTTATTTTATTTTATTTTATTTATTTCAGTCTAGGATTACAACAACACCACCTTTGAGCCAAGGCTCTTTTACAAAGGTTCCACGTCAGAGTGTACAGTATACATCTTTTCAGTTACAGACAAATGCATCTGACTAAAAAGACAGGTAATTAACAGGTCACAGAGTATAGCTTGGACTAAAGCCAGAGGCGAGACTGGGGAAAAGGGGAAGGGTGAGTAGGGGAGAAAAAGTGTGGGTTGGAGGTCGAAGGGAGGAAGGAGATGCAGGGAGAGAGGGCGAGTTCGAGAGGTGGGAGGGAGAAGGAAGCAGGAAGGGTGATACGGAGGAGAGGTGAACGAGGGTGAGTGGCAGTGCAGCCTGGGGGCCTTGTCATGAAATAGACAGGTAGAAGTGCTAGGGAGGGCAGAGATTGTTGTAAGTGCTATGAGCGGTGGCATGGGCAGAAGGAATGGGGGTAATGCTAGGCTGGGCAGTCGCAGGAGGCAAGCAGTGAGAGGAGCAGCTTGGACTTGAAAAGTCCGAGTGTGGGAGCAGTGGCTATAGCACTGCCAAGGGAGTTGAGCCAGCTGGTTGCCCAATAGGTGAATGATCTTTGTCCTTGGGTTGTGCGACATCAGGGGATTTGCAGGGAATGAGGTTTGGACCTCCTTGTAGTTACGTTACTGTGTCTTGGCATAAGGAGGGCACAGACTCCAGGTGGAGTAAGCCCCATTGTAATTTTCTTGGCTGTGATGCAGGTTTGGTATTTTATGCGACTGTCAAGTTGTAGCCACCCAGTTTGGGAATAAAGGTCAAATGTGTGGGTGCGGCGATGGGAACCCGTGATGAGTCGACAGGCTTTATTCAGGGAAGTTGCGATATGTTTGAGAGAGGTGGTAGTGGCAGAGCCATATATGATAAGTCCATAGTCGATAATGCTTACGATGAAGCTTTGGATGGCCGCTGATAGCACTTCAGGGGTTATGTGTTTCCTGTGCCGGAACAGTAGGCCTAACCAGGTATTGGCAGACTTTGCAACATTGTTGATATGGACTGCGTAGGAGAGGTGTGGGTCAAGGGTGATGTCAAGGTACTTGAAAGTTTGTGTTTGTTCTAGGGTGACTCCTTGCTTGGTTACAAAGGAGAGGTGGTATTGCTTGTTTTTGTTGTGGGAGCTGCTGAAGACCATAGACTTGTTTTTTTTCCTGATTGAGGAGCAGTTTATGACTTAGGAACCAGGATTCAATGGAGGAGAAGGCCTGTTGGAGTTTATTTTGTAATTGTTTTGGGTCGTGGTGCGAGGCAAGGATTACAGCATCGTTTGTGTAGAGTATTATTTGTTCAGGGCAACAGTCCGGTAATGGGTTTAGGAACAGGCTGAAGAGGAGAGGAGGGGTCCCAGAATGGAGCCCTGGGGACTCCTGAGCAGACCAGTCTTGGTCAGACAGCTTTCAGCAATTCTTACTGACTGGAACCAGTCATCAAGGTAGCTCTTAAACCAACCAACGGAGTCAGGAGAGAGCCCAGCATTTTGAAGCTGGATTAGCAGGAGGCGGTGATTGGACGGTGTCAAGGCTTTTGTTAAGTCGATGAAAGTCGAGCCTAGTAATTGGCCAGAGTCTAATGAGTTGTGGATTGCACCGATGAATTCGAGTAGAGCTGTGGAGGTGCTGAGACCCTTACGAAACCTGTGTTGTTGTTTGCACAGGATGTTGTGCAAATCCAGGTATTTGGTAAGCTGGTCTGAGATGATGCATTCTAGTGCCTTGGAGAGTGGGGGTAGTAGGGAGATTGGTCTGAAATTCTCATGGGCAGTTTTGTCACCACCTTTGTGAATAGAGGTGACAGTGGCAGATTTTTCAAGTAGCCAGGACCCAAGCAATGCAGGCCTTGTAAGTTAATGAGCACACCCTGAAGTTGATGCACCACTGCACATGCATCCAGTGTTGAACGCAGAGAACTGGTGTGATATACTCAAACCAGTAACAACCAGCAACCAGCTGGGCTGCCGCATTCTGGACCAGCTGCAAGCTACAAAACAACTTTGTGGATAACCCCAGGTATACAGCGTTACAGTGAACCCGTCTTGATGAGGCAAGTGTGTGCACCAGTGTCACTAGGTCAGATGGCCCTAGAAAGGGTTTGGTCTGGGAGATGTTCCGGAGCTGATAAAAGCCACTGTGGACAACAGCCAACACCTGATGTTCTAATGTCAGCTTGGAGTCCACAATGACCCCCAGATTCCTCACCCTATGTATAGCCCCAAGAGTAACACCATCCAAAGATGGTAAAATTGGATCACAGCTCAAAATTGATGAACCAAACTGCCCCGGTTCCACCAACAGCACCTCTGTCTTTAAAGGTTTCAGCCTAAGCCAGATGGCCACCATCCAGTCCTGCATTTCCCCATGGCACTCAAGTCAATTCCAAGATAACTGCCCTGTCATGATGTGCACAAGACACATACAGCTGGGAATCATCGGCATAACAATGACAACCCAGGCCATATCATCTAGTGATCTCCCCAATGGCAATATGTACACAGCGAATGGCATGGGAGGCAAGACTGACCCCTGCGGTACATAGCAGAGTGCAGCACTGCCTGAGATAAAAGCCAAGTGCCACCCTGCACTCTGCCGGATAAGTAGGACTCAAACCACCATAACACTATCCCTGCGAGTCCTACGTAGTGTGCCAGATGAGCCAACAGCACCCCATGGTCCACCATGTCAAAGGCTGAAGAAAGGTCAAGTAGAACCAAGATGGAAACACGTCTGCTATCCCTTGCAAGGAGTAGATCATGGTGCACTTTGATCAGAGCAGTTTCTATACTATAACGAGGCTGGAATCCAGACTGTAAATGCTCCTAGATGTCTGTGTCTCCAGGTGCTGCTCCAACTGCACTGCCACCACCTTCTTGATCAACTTCCCCAAACGGAGAAGATTTGATACAGGTTTGTAATTTGAGAGAACATCAGGGTTCAGATATGGTTTATTAGGAAGGAGCCTCTCCACTACTTTCTTCAGGGCATTGGGAAAAATACCCTTCTGAAGCGAACACCAGTCACCACAACAACTGGACCGAGCATTCCCCAGCACTCCTAGAGAAGCAGGGTTGGCCCAGGGTCCAATGTACAGTAGGTGGGGCACAATCTAGTAACTACCCGGAGAACATCCTACACCAACGCTGGCTCAAACTCCTCCCAAAAAGACAAAATGCCCCTGTCTGAAGATCAGACACTGTCGGATGATGACAGATCATTTGAGGATATCCCGGCCCTTATAGAGGACACCATGTCCAGAAAGAACTGATTAAAGTCATCACATTTTTCTGTGGAAAATGCTCTACAGGACTGGAGACAGATAGGATTTAATAATCTGTCCACAGTGCAGAAGAGCTGAGCTGGTCAGTTCTTTCAAACCGTAGTCACTCTTAACAGGAACACCGACTTTTCAGAGTGATTACCCGCTGTTACTTATCATAATAAGCCCTCAGCACCAGTTTATCCTCCCCAGAGCAGTAACTCCACCAACAACCTCCAACTTCCTCAGGTCACCATCAAACCATGGCAACCTGCGGTGGAAATGAAGGTGCAAGTACAGAGGTGCTTAGGGTTGACAGCCACAGCAAAACCATGTTGTAGCACTCCACCACTGCATCAAGTCCCATCGCACGAAGCCATCTCCATACCTGAGATGCCCATCATGCCAGGAGACTCTGAGGCTCCAGATTTCTAAAAGAGCAGTAACTGACCATCTCCACAGGGAGGTTAGTCAAGGAGTCCCACAAAAAAACTGCACAGCACGATGATCCAACCAACCAAACAGATCAACTTTTTTTCCTTCTTAAATTATATTTTATTGTTCTATGATAAAACAACAGCATACAACATTCTCATGCAAGATATCACAGTGCGTTAGGGAGCATCCAATGTGTCAGTAAAATAAAAACCGTTGCAGGCTGGTTTTCGGATATAGGGGTATTTCAAGTTTGTAATGAAGTGTGTAGGTAGTCCATGACATGCTGCACCCCGGAAGACTTTTGGCGGTCAACTAGAAAGAGTCCATCCTGAACATAATGTGCACAACAACCTGGGTTGATATGACCCCAGTACCAAGCATGTTAGTTCTGTAGCATTGGTAGCATTTAGAAGGCAATTACCCTAACGCAACCAAGAAACAGTTAATAGGAAATGTTTCCCCCATTTGAAGTTTAAAAATGGAAAACATAACTAATGAGCTGAAACTTACAGCAATGCACATTTAGTGCTAACAGACAAGTTATGTGATAAGGCTTAGCAATAGGTATCCCTCAATTATAAATGTTCAACAAGCAAAAATCTCTCTTTTCTAGCTAGAAAAACATAGAATGATAATGAAATTTGAATATATACTTTTGTAGACAGAGAAATATTAGCATGGTTACTAATAAACCTGACTGCACTCACAACTTTGTTTCCTACTACCAAGGTGTGGAGTAACTTCGCACGTCTCCTCCACGTAGCATCCGCCATTACAAAAAACAAATTTACCCACCCCAAATCGGTAGAAGATGTTAACATTTTTTAAATGACAGAAGAAAAAAGGAAAAAAAGACTAGGGAAATAGAACATTAGCAGAGCGTGGGGATGCCTGCACACTGTCTTTACAGCATCTCTGATGGGCAAACTACCTCTGTAGGTCAACAAGCAAAATACATCGTTAAATAAGTAAAAAGGTATAATATTCTAAAGGTATACTTTGCTTGTGTTAAAACAATACTTGCCAAGTAATACCCACTTCATGTTGTTTCCTCAGAATCAGAAAATTCTTGAACCTGGGTGTCTAAAACTCCCTTAGATAGCCTCCGCTTTTCCCAGCTTCTGCTGGATCTATATATTGAAAAGGTATGCCTGCCGTATTGGCATATAGCTAGGGCATAATTATGATCAGTGTGGATTTGTTTATCCTAATATCTGATGATCTTTTGTTTCTAGGGTGTGAGCAGGACAGTTTCTTTAGTTTGGAACCTGAGAATTTCATAATAATGAAGTGTGGTCATTCAGTAGGGGCCGACTTAGGGCTAATGCTTGAGTGTGCCTTTCAAGGTCAAAAATAAAGTCCTGGGGCACTTCCAGTGAGTCCCTTAATAATTGCTCTACAAAAAGGTGTAATGTTCTGCCCCTCTTCCCCCTCAGGCACTCTATACACCCAAAGGTATTTGCGGTGGAGCCTGCCCTTCAAGTCCTGCTGTTTTAGTTCGGTTTGGACCTGACAGCGGTAGAGATGGATTAAAAGGTCTGCCATACGATCAGAGCAGTCTGCAAGCTCCGAGGTCACCACCTGTAGCTCTTGGTTTTCCTTTTTCACTCCCACCAGATACAACTATACTGCCACCAGCAAATACTCTATTTTATTCCTGAAGGAGAGGAGCTTGTGGAGGATTTAGTCATTCATCACTGGGGGGCTCTGTGTGGTGGCCGGGCAGGAAGGTGAGGAGAACGTACTGCCAGCGAGTGAGAAGGTTGTGTCTTTGCTTTCTGCAGGGGAGGTCAGCTGGGTGGAGGTGAGCTGTATATGTTTTTTGTTCCACCCATCCTTAGTAACAATCTGGACCCAGTTCGAAAGAAAAAAAGGGTGATTTTGTGTGAAATTAGACCAACTGTTGGGCCAGGGGTACCAGAGCAAAGTAGTAGTAGTAGTAAATAGGAATCTGGCCTACACGTGATGTTGTGACGACACCAAAAGTCAGTCCAGTTCTGTGAAATCTGAGGTTAAAAGAATTTCAGGGGAATCAGAATTCAAACTCAGACCTCCTGGATCACAGCCTTGTGCACTAATTACTAGGTTATGCAGGCTGCTGCTCAGAAAGCTCGTAGTCAAACATATCTGTGCCACTAACAGTCACAGACCAAGTCTTCGGGGAACAATCTTCCTAGACTGCCAGGCTAGAAATTAAAAGTCTGAAGGCTGAGAATAAAGTTGGCCAAACTGCAGTTACCTAAGGACAGGGGAGGAATCAAATCCCCACATATCCAGCATTATTATCTGTCACAGGGGATAAGGGCACTCACCTTTATTGCACAGCTGGAGATGTGCACTGTACCCTAGGTACTGCTGGAACAGTTTCGACTGGGGACACATAGACTTCTATACTCTCTTGTACAGACTCCAACAGCCAGAAACAGCACCCTACAGGTATATAGGTATCAGTGGGACATCGGAACACTGGGACATTAGCTGTATGAGTATACAGTTCAGAACACCACACAAGCCCCACTCTGGAGGAATCTGGTACTGAAAACTTGAGGCAGGATAGTTAGCTGGATGGCATAGCAGAGGCCAGGAGTGTGGCTTATAGGGGATGTATGGAAGATTGGGGATGTTATACACTTTGGTAGACTGCAGCACTCCTGTGGATTACCTCACCATGCTCAGTGGCAGTAAGTACAGTGAAGGCAGTGCCTGGGGAGCACCACAGAACCACAGGAATGGTCACTGGTAGGCCGGCTCAGTAGCACACTGGTAGCCCTACCACTTTCTACACTGGTGGCCTGGTATTGGGAATGGCCCTGAGTCGCTTGAGGCTGGCTAGGTAAAGAGGGATTGAGCATCCCATGGACAACTCTCCTTCTTCGGGCAGGGACAGCACTTCCCACTGCTCGGCTACCATCTGGTGAAAGTTGGGTGGCACAGCAAGTGGAGGCCTCATTTGGAGGGCATGGTGCAGATGCCTCTAATGTGCGTGGTATGTCAGCACATGCACGAGCACCACTGCGAGTGGCTTGACCACAAAGGCAACCAGGAAAGAAACTGAGGAGGAAAACACCCTGACCGGCAGGGTGATGATGGTGACCTCACTGGCCTCGCACTGCTGACTGATTCACTGAACCACCACATATAGGGGCAGCTGCTGTGTCAGAGTCCAGATGCCTCCTCCCTGGGCTGGCTCGCACTCATCTCAGGAGTACTCCTCAGCCCTGACACATGGATCCTGTCTCCCAGGCTGGCTTCCGAACCCATGTCATGATGTGATGCGCTTCTGCTGAGCCACAAGATGGCACAGGTTGTTGCATTCTTGATTATTTCTTGAAGTTTTCTTTTAAATTACTTCCAGTAACTCTGTATGAAGTCGAACCATCTGACACAAAATGGCTGCCCAGGTTAAGTAATTTATAAGCCACAATGAGTGGGTGTGCATTAAAAGGATTTTAATGCATCCCTGGGTGTGTAAAGCACAAGGCTGCAGGCCGAGTGTCCTTACGCCTTGAAAAGTGCACTGAAATCCTTTAATGCACACCCTGGAGTGGCTTATCACACTTATAAAATGGCTCATTTTTAATTTAATACTAAAATAATAAAAAAAAGTTGTGTTTTTTTCTGTTAAAATAGCATAGTATTTGATTTAAATTCTTGTTTAAAAAAAAAAGGGGATTTTAACACAGCAAAAATAAATAAAATAGTGCTGTTTGCAGTATGTGGCCAGCAGGTAGTGCTGTGCTATTGTGCTTGGTGTGTGTACCAGACTGCTTGGAGCAAGGGGAAGTGCAGGTAGCTTATTCGTATGTAACCCCCTTGCAAATGGGGGTTGCTAAAAGCTTCTCTGGAGCTTGTTTGAATGCTCCCTGCCTGGTTGGTGTTCGGCGTTTAAGCCGTTTTTAAATGGGTAGCCTGTGAGTGCCTGTGGGCCCCCGTATACTGTCTCTTTAAGGGCTGCTTGGGATTGCAGTCATGATTGATTAGGGAGGGAGTTTGAGTGTTGCTATGCTCGAATCCGGCCCGGGCTGCTGATTTTTCGCTTAGTTTCTGCCATCGCTAGTGGTGCAGAGGGAGCTCTACAAGAGGATGTGAATGTTGGCTTTAAATACTGGGAAATAGTAATGATAATGCAGCTATTCTAACCTGCCTTCTTTTGCAGCAAAGACTGTTTCGATTGTCTCCTCCATTTTGGTCCAGAACTGCTGAATTGGGCCAATCAGTACCTTGGGACCCTACAAAGTCGGTTAACCAATAGAGGAACTGTTTGTAATTGGGAAAGGCATTATGGGCTATGGCGCTTTTTCTCACCATTGAGAGCAGGAGGAAATGACTGGCATGTGCAGCCAGCCAATGAGAGCGGGTCCGCCCGAACTGAGAGGAGAGCCCCTTGCTGTTGGGGGTTAGATGCGTTGTGGCTGGTGAGGAGTGAGGAGCTTCTGTGCTTCTGCGCTGGGAAGTGTTCGCGAGGGAAGTGCGTGAAGGCCTAAGTCGGCTGTTTTCTCTGCGAGCAAGTTCGCTCTGAAATCCACCAGCGGGCGGTCAGAGGAGGCTGTGCCCTGTACAGCTACCCACCAGGCTCGACCTGTAGGAGGACTGGAGAAAATTGCTGAATTGCGCTCGGTCCGAGGGAAAAGCGGAAGCTGCCGTGGCAGTATCGCAGTGGCTGTGAGTTTGAAGGAGTATTGGAAGCAGCTGCCTGGTGTGGTACCCCTCTGTTGCTGTTTGCCATATAAATGTGTGAGAAGGCTGGTGAAGGTCAGGCTCCATCCTGGTAGCGGTGAAGAAATCGTTATTTGCTGGGGTTGTGAGTACTAATTCAGGGTAGCTCACTGCAGAGTGTTTACACAGTGGATTCAGTGCACTGTTGTATTGCTGACTGCCTAATTAAACTTTTCTCCTACTTTGACCTGCTCAGGACTGTTATGTTTATCTGTGCTAAGGGCCCCAACCAGCTGCCATGTGTGGACTAGCCATTAGGGCTTGGGTACCCAGGGACAATAAACTATAGGGTTAGGCCTGTGCACAGAGCCCTAGGTAGATAAGTATAGGATAAGCTAATCAACTTGATCCCCCTGTCCTTGTTATTTTCCCCCTGAATAAATCAGATTGCTTTTCGTACAGCTACATCTTGGCTATTGTGTGCATTACTGGTGAACTGCTGCCTGGTGATTGCAACATAATTGTGCCTTACTTTCCAGGGGGTCCCCGAAGGGAGCTGGAATATATTATCCGTGGGGTAAGTGTACTGGTGAACAGAATTGTTGGTACCCAGTGTGAGTCACTAGTGGGACGAAAGGGGGGTTGCAGTAGCCCAGAGGGCTGTAACCGAGGTAGTCTTAATTGTGCTAACCCCGACCTCTGGGTGGAGGCACCCGTCAACGGATCTGGGCCCCTCACCCTGCCTCCGTGGAGGCAGACAGGGGTAGTAGCCCTAAGGGTAGCGCCCCCTGGGGGTTACACGTAGTCTTGGTGTCTTGAGAGTTGTGGTTGATGTTTGGTGGTGAAGCACAAGTTGAGCAGAACAACTGTCTGCAGTTACTTACCGTCACAGCATGTGTTTGGGGGAATGAGTTAATTGCTGTCCATTCTCACTAACAGTCCCCCCCCCGTACTCCACACCCTCTGCTTGGCCACAGCCTGTGTCAGAACTACCAAGTGGCGGATGAGAGACAGACATGGTATTGTAGGCTTGGTTTTTCCTGTGCAGTGTCTTTGGTTTAGATTTCAATTTGTGAGAAAGTGGCACAATGCTGTTTCAGCCTGTTAGAGTCTGTCTCTGCTCACCCCCTCCCCCTCTGCCCCGAGACACATGAGTGAGGAAACAGCGCCTGCGCTGTTTGAGCCAGGTAGATACACATTCCTTTTCTGCTCTCTCTCTCACAGTCTTCCCATGACTGACAAAACAGCACAGTTCGTCTTTTCAGCAGGCAAGATGTCTGCTCCTTCTCTTGTCGTCCCTTATATCTGTTCAAGGGTACATGATTAATAGTGGGATATGCTTTACAATCTTGTGGCTCCATTTACAGTGGTCAGTTAGGTGTGCGGTTGTCGGTATGTAGAAATGGGGCCAGAAGGAGAGGAGCAGCCATGGTTAGTCACGGCAGTAACCACATGTTTACCGTAAGTCCCCCTCATCCCAATATACAGAAGTACTGGGTAGTTGCTCTCCCGGCCCCACAAACTGCAGAAATGGGGCTGGGTAGCTCAGGAGTGGCACTTTCATTTGTGGCCGGAGCCACATCAATTGGCTGCTTGCTGCGCCCCCACCTTCTCCCCTCTTAGTGTAGCACCGCTCCATCAGTTACTAATTCAAATGGCTCGACAATACAAACTGTCCCACTGCTCTTCCCTGCCCAATCCACTCTGAGCTCAGCAATAGCTAAAACATGATGGCCCAGATATTCGTGGGTTGCGCCATGCTAGTAGGCTGCGCATGCGCAAGTCCTACATTGCGCCATTCTGCGATATTCAGCAGGAGGCAGTTGTGCCACTGAAAACAGGTTGAGCAACAGCGCAATGCAAATGAATGCATGCTCAACAGGAGGGAGGAACCATGCATAAACTGCGCAACCCGATATTCAGTCGGGTTGTGCAGGATGTCCATCGCAATCTAACCTGCGCCTGCACAACTCTGAGCAAAAAAAGGATCAGTTGAGGGCCACCACAGGTGAGCTGCTGTATTGCAGGGCGCATACAGCAGCTGCCACCCGTGGCTGGCCCCCAACTCAGTCCCTGTGCCCTCCCACCAGCCCTATCGCGGGCAGAGCGTAAAACAACCCCCGCCCAAACATCTCCCAATGCCCGATCGTGGGCAGAAAGTATCATAGACCCCGCCCACATCTCCCAATGCCCGATCGCGGGCAGAAAGTATCATGAACCCCCATCAAACTAGTTTCAATGCCGATTGCGGGCAGAATGTAAGAGCCTCCTTCATCCTCTGGTGTCTTCAGGGATCTTATGCCGGATACGTGGTAGAATGTCCAGTGACACCTCAACATTCTCAGCCCAGCTGTTTACCCGGCCATTGCCTGCCGGCGGCGGTGTATTCATTCGCCTGCCGCCCGGCCGCCGGCTGCTGATCGTCTGAGCAGAGGCTGGCGAGCCAGAGCTACGGGCGTAGCTCATACCATACATGACAGTCCAGATTGGACGTCGTGTATGGGGGGGCTGCACGCCCATTGCCTAGCCTGCACCGCGGGCGCAGCCCTACCGATATTGTTGCAGGCGGGGCGGCAGGCGGTGGATGCTGCCGCCCGCCGCCGCCGGGGAAGCGGTGGTGGGGCTTCGGGTGGGTGGGTGGGGACACTAGACACCAGGAGATGTTTGGGGGTTACTGACATTTTGCCCGCGATCAGGCATTACGGTCCACTGGACCACCAGGAGATATTCGGTTGAGGGGTCTTTTTACATTCTGCCCGCGATCGGGCATTGGGAGCTGTTTGGGGGTTGTTTTACGCTCTGCCCGCGATCGGGCATTGGGAGATGTGCGGGCGGGGGCGTGTTACGCCAGGCCCGCTGACCGGGCTGTGGTGCGTTGGTCCCCAACTGCTCGCCTGGCAGAGTAGCCAGGCGCAAGTCCTGGGGATCGGCGACCCACATGCTAATGGCATGCAAATGGAGATAATCAGATGCAAATGGCCCCCTGCGCTTGCATGAATTATGGCCCCATCTGCATGTCACCTTTGAATATCGGAAATTTGGCGATGGCGCAAATGGTACTTGCGCCACCGCAAGTTTAATGCTCAACTCTGACAACTTGCGGTGGCGCAAGTTCCACTGCGCCATGCACAGTGGCTGTGGCTGGGGGGTGATATTCAAAGGAGTTGCTCAATAGCGCAACTCCTTTGAATATTGCCCCGGCCACACCCCTGCGCAACTATTTTGAGCAGCGCAAGGGCTTGCGCCTCAGAATGGCGCAGTTTGAATATCCGGGCCGATGTGTAGTAAGTGAACAATTATAATAAATGGATGTAAGTTTCATATTAAATTACTGTAAGTGGGAAAATTATCATTTGTAGAAAGCCAGTTTGGGATTCCCTGCCATATTGGAGCAGAGCATTAGCAGGGGAGTCACTGTAAACAGTGTGGGTTTTTTGGGGGGAGGAGTACTGAAAATACTTTTCTTAAATAGTAGAGAAATTATTTTTAAAGGTGCTGTAGAAAGGTGGGGTTTAGTTTGTAAAATTTTAGTTACAAATGTAGGCAAGGCAAGGCAATTTTATTTATAAGGCGCCCAATCCTGGAGGCTCTGGGTGCCGAACATAAATAAGAACATACAGCGGTTGATTAAAGGCTAGGATTTTCAATATGGCAGCTACCAGTTTTTTTCTGTTTGGAGGCTTAGTGATATAGTTCAGTAAGCAGGTTTTTTTGGGGGGGAGGAAAATGAAATCTGGCAGCTGACCATGCATTTCAAGAGATTTAATGCACGGTCAGATGACGCCCTCAATCAATCACATTTCTAGATTTTTTCTTGCCATTTTTATAAAATGAGTTAATTACTTTTTAGAGGGCTATGGCACTGCAGCCCATCTCTTGTAATCACCCTGTGATTTTCCTGGAAACGAGAGGAGCTGAAAGGAATGAATGAATGCAGGCCTATCTTTTTAACTTCCTATTGATGCCCCCCCATTGTTCTCCAGCACTGCTTCTTTCAGCCCAAGGCCCATCCCACCCTAGCACTCCTACCTGTAGCTACCTCCTCCACTGAGCTTTGGCTTTACAACCCCCCTTCCCGACTGGGCAGGAAGTGGGAGGGACTCATCTCCAAATCTTTGTGTTGCATCAGAAAGCGCTGCAGGCAGTGATGTGGACCCAGCCATACTGGTGTCCATCATGGGCTGTGCTGGGGCATTTTTTTCCTGTTTTTTTCTCCCAACCTCCTTGGACATCAGCACGCAAGGGGCTCAGAGTGGGAGCACACACAATGACAATAACGCATCAGCCACATGCCTATCTGATGTCCACCCTTCCACTCTTCCTTTGTTGTGCTTCCACCTGTGGTCACCCAGGTGGCAACGCTGCAGTGAAGGCAGTGATCCTCTGGGATGCTCAGTCCTTCTTCCTCCACTGACCCTCCGATGGCCTGGGCTCATTCCCGAACCCGGGTCGCAAGCAGTAACTCTACTGCTGCACCAGTGGGCTGACATGCAGGCCTAGCTTTAACATGGAAGTGGAACACTAGCAATTCTTACTTACCTCTTTTGCCTCCACTGTGCCTGTTAGAAGCTGCCAAACTGATGTCATGGTGCGGGGATCTGCTGCATATATCCACCAACACTGCTTCAGGAAAAGCTGTCTCCAGCTATTTCACGTCCTGACTGTGGACAGGAGCATAACTTGTCCAGCAAAACACCACCCGCCTCACTCCATCTATGCATTCTCCTACCCCACCCTTCGTTCTGGCCCTTGGCCCTCTCCCTTAAAATAAACCCCTGCTGCTCCCGCCACATGTTCTCCCACCACCACTATCCATTCTTGACCCTGGACCCAAATAACTTGAAACCCTCCCACTCATTTCCTCTACACATTCACCTACCACTATCCTCTGTTCTAGCTCCATCTTTAAATACCACTCCTCACTCCTTCTGCATGTTTTCCCACCTCATCCTCAGTTCCTGGCTCCTGGTCTAAACCCACCTCCCTCTCTGTGAACTCCTACTTGTCAACCCCATCCCACAACAGCACAGTAGCCACTGGCAGTATCTAACTTACCTAGACCGCCATCCAGCCCTGCAACCAATGGCAGCAGTGTTTAATGGAAGGTTTCACAGGACTAAACTCTTCTGCTGTTTTAAAAGAAGAAGCAGAGTTATGTGCAATTGCTAACAGAAGTGATAGTTGCACTGCCAATATGGTGACATTCAATGGGTCCGATGGGGCCTCCATCATTACAGCCTATGGTGGCAATGTTTTGGGCCCCATACAGGTCCCTCGCAGTACTGCAGAGGGTGACATGAATAGGGTCTAGACTGGGCCTCGCGGCGCTGGTAATGGTTGTCCAAAAGCTTTATGTATTGCCATCAGTGGCATCATTCAAAGGGCCCTGACTGGGCCTTCTGCACTGCCACTGATAATGGTAGCTCCTAAAGGATCAACCAGGTGATCTCAAGTGCGGCCAGGAAACTCCCAACTGCTGCCGGCCTGGAACTCACTGCATCATTTTGGGCAAGTCACTTCCAATGCTCCAGTCCACCCAGCTGTGGAAATGGGCAGAAGCAGGAACACACTGGTAATGGGGATATTTTAAGATTATGCCACAAAGTATCCAGTGGCTGTGCCCTATTCCTCCATCAAGACTGAGAAGGTGGCCGACAAAATGTTGGGGATATTTAGTGGGGTGGGTTTTCCCCAGGAGATTCTATCTGACCAGAGCACCAACTTCATGTCTGAGCTGATGGTTAGTCTTTGGAAGAAGTATGGGGTAAGGCAGCTCAAGGCCTCGCCATACCACCCCAGGCTAGCAGTTTGGTCAAGCAATTTAATAGGTCTCCTAAGACCAGTGGTGGGCAACCTGTGGACTGATGTGTTTTCTGCGGCCCCCGCAAGCTTTTCTGAGAAATTTTTTTTTTTTTTTTTAAAGTACTGTCTCTTTAATTTCAGTCAGCATTTTTTCCGGGTTCCATTTGCTCTTGCTGAGTACCTGTAACCATCTTCATTGCGCTGACAGACAACATCGAAACTGAGTTCATGCACACTGCTCTAGACCTTGCTGTTTGTGATATTTCAGGCAGAGTGCTACTAAAAGGAGAGATCACCAAACATGAAGATGGCGAGGTTTGCTTTTGTCAGTGCAATGAGTGTTACCGAGATATTAGTGTGATTAACTGCAGTTTACTGCTTTAGACTTCGCTGGCACAGATATTTCTGTTTGGGCTGAGATAACCAAAAAATGAAAATGATCAAAGTATTAAATTATTTCCATTGTTAATGCTAGTTGGTGCAACGTAGTGTTAATGTGAGTGATTAGCGTGGCAAAGTCTGCTTCAATGAGTGGCTACCGTTGTATGTAGTTAGGTGTAAAGCTGTGCAGTTGCTGGTAAATTAAAAGTTAAGTATGAGCATTTGTTGTTGTTTCCCCCAGCCCCGTCTCCAATGTATTTAGTATTCGGCAGTTTCTTGAGTTGTAATTGATTTACTCTGCTGCAGTCAATTTGTTTTAATTAAATGCACGATGTTAAAAGTTGCCTCAGCACTACACCAGAAACATACCAAACTCCACAGATGCCACAACGGGACTACACAGCACTACACTCAGTGCTGCTCTGATGCCAAAATGGATACATTTCTGTCGAGGAGCAGCATAGTCAGCCTGCCTGAACCAAGTTCTCCAACTTCCACCAGTTAAAAAATGAAAACTAGGAGAAAAGGCAGAACAGTGCAGGAGTCCTGGGCAGTGGCTGCTCTACACATAGGGCCCACCAGGGCACGTGCCCCGTAAAAAATGCTGTGCCCTGTTGGTGCCCCTTATGGTGCAGAGCTTCCCCATAGTAACAATATATCAGTGCCCTGGCTGCCATCTGTTGTGCCCCAGCTGTGCCCTGGTAACCATTTGTGGCTAGAGCCGCAGCTG
The DNA here is from genome assembly GCA_016271365.2 of Neoceratodus forsteri. Classification (NCBI taxonomy): domain Eukaryota; kingdom Metazoa; phylum Chordata; order Ceratodontiformes; family Ceratodontidae; genus Neoceratodus; species Neoceratodus forsteri. The sequence goes on along the minus strand of JADMNL010000030.1, from coordinate 123,315,777 downwards.
GTCCTGGGAGTTTGATTTCTTTGTGACTGAACATCAAGGCGGCCCTTCTGCTTGATTTGTAAGAATGCTATAAGTCCCAAAACATTTTAATGTCCAAAGGCATTATGAAAAATGTTATTCTGCATACACAAATAATAATGTGGCTGTCAAGGTGGTCCAAGGCGTATATGCGGCCCTCAGGCTATTTCAGGTTGCCCACCACTGCCCAAGATCTTGTTAAGGGCATTCCCATCAACCAGTTTGCATTCCTTAAGCTGATTTAAAAGGTTGACAGAATATTCTAGAATTTTCTGTGGCATAACAAACCTCCCAGACTTAGTCTAGCTAAGTTTAGAAGACAATGGAAAGAGGGAGGAAGAGACATGCCTTGATGACAGGGGACTAAGGTATCGTATATCTTTCCTGTTAAAACAGGCTAACTTTTGGCTCCCATGAAATCTAACTTCACAGGCCCCCTTGTGGACTTTTATGGAATACCAGCTTCTGTCACTTCACAGATTGCTAAGACTATTTATCTATCGATTTGAAACTCCTAAGCATCACTCCTTCCATCCAAGTCTCAAAGGCTCTTTATGGGCTTTTAAAAATTGAAGAAATACAGAAATGGGATAATTTCTCTATTGAACTAATGCCCTTGGATAATCCAAAACTGAAACTAAGCACCAATACTCTTAACAATACAACCTGGCAAAGAGCAAACATCTGTTCAATAGGGGTTATAATTAATATAAAATATAACATGTTAAGCTTTTTTGATCAAATTTAACAAATACATTTAGAATTCTGTTTTTGCATTTTGTACAGCTGCGTTCAGGCTTATATTGCCCGTGCGTAACTTTGTTCTGTCCGTATACTGCACTTGATTATTGTTATTATGTAATTTTTTTCCCTTGTATGGTTTGTTTTCCCTCTCCGAGGTCTCACCTGGAAAAGAGCCTCGGCTTAGTGTGCATTTCCCCGTTACCAAAAGTTTAAATAAAACAAAGAAAAAAATCACAGATTTGCATTCTGCACTTGCCTGCAAATCAGGGAAAGCAGGGGAAAAAAATACTAAACTCTGACTACTTTGTCCACAGATCTCCAGAGTGGAACAACTTTATTAGAATCAGTGGCGTAGTCAGGATTTTGTAATGGGGTTCCACCAAAGAAATCTGATTATTTAGTCCCGTGTATAAAAACCTTTTATGAAAACGTAAAGAGCAACTTTCTACCCTGCCCCAAGAAACACAAATAGTCCTTACCTGCCCCCAAATGAAATCCTTCATAAAACTCCTTTACAGAACGTCCCTGGGAAGGGACTGTATTTTTGCTCTGTGGGAGCTCCGCTGCGATGATCCCTTCCACTTCCTGGTACCTCTGCCTAGACTGACCTGCCCCAATCCGCCCCTGCACTACCGTGTTTTGTCACATCAGTGAGTAGTGCCGGGGCGAGCATCCATTGACTTGAATGGGGCTGTTTTAAAAAGTTAAATTTGGGTAGTTAAGATGGCTAGTTAGAATAAATCATGGCCGTCGCTTAACTAACAAGGGACCTGGGGCAGCTATATGCTTAACTCCACTTACTGTTTCTGCTTTTCAGACCACCCTGCAGAAAAAGTGAGACCTCGCTGAAAATGAGATATTGCATCTATGTTGGGTCATCCTTGGTAAATGGCTGTCAATTGCTGAATAGTTTCTCTGTATGTGTTCTATTTTAGTTTTAATTGTATTTGTTTATCATTGTATGTATTGTTTTATTTCTTATATTCATTTCAATGTTTTTTTTTCCTGTAAGGCGCTCTGATCCACATGGAGTGTACACTGTATAAACAAGAGTTGCTCTTGCCATCTTATATGTATTTAATGCCATATATACATCTGATTTATTTTTTTGCTCTGTAGGAACTGAAATATGCCTTGTGCTCAAGTCTCTCTTGAGCATGCCTGGTTATTAAAATAAATATAAATAATAAATACACTAAAACAGATAGTTCAATGCACCACAGGTTCTACCAGCAGAGGGCGCCCTACATGCATCATTTCTCTTCTGATTATTACATATACCAACTCAATAGACCCCCACCCAAAAAAGACCCACAACCCAGAGTAAAGTGAATCAGCTGACAGGACTGCAGGCTGAGAGATGCAGTCATCCACGGAGTTTCTATTTTTAATCTCTGCAGTGTACGTGTTGAATTTTAATGTTCCTGAAAGCTAACATTTTGACAACACTGGAGAAGTAAGTAATCTATGAATGCCAGTCTTTCTTGGGTAGTGTGGATGGTCACACAACAGGGCTTGTGCCCCACATAAATCTGTAACAAACATTCCTGGGTGTACAGTATGTGAGAGAAGTGATGCCTTCCATTTGCAGGGCCAGTGGTGCATCTCCCTTAGCTCCTCCGGTAAAGCCATGGCCTTCAAAGAGTTAGTGTACTGCTAAAACCTAATATTAGTTTTTAAAAGCAGTCAACCATTACCCTTCATATCTGAGGTACTTTTTCTTTTCCCTTTGGTTTGTTAGAAAATTCTTTACTTGATATTAGTAGGTGTGGTGTGTGAGACAGCACTCTGCCTGGCAACTGAGGTATCTATCTCTATCCCCGCCCCCCCACTACCTCATCAGTATTGTGACTTCACTGAATGTGACATCACTGCTGCTTAGGAACAGCCAGTCAGTAGCTACTGGGTCAGTCACCTGTGATGTCACTGTCAGGGAGATCACAATGCTGATGATGTAGTTCAAGTTTATTTCAGGAAAAAACTCCATTGAGCAAGCTCATTCACAAGGAGGTCCTGGTAGATAACAATGCACATGTAACAATCTACAGCATCATATACAAACACTGTTACATAGCAAGAGCATACATCACAGTATAACGAAGGATACAGTCAGGTACATGTCATTGAAACAAGAATCCATAAAAGTTACAATTTATTCAGAACATTAAACAGAACAGAGCAAGGGAAAAAGAACAAAAGGGGGCAGAGGTAAATTGAGGAACTAAGTGCTAGTTGCTTGACTGGGCTGTGACAAGAAGAGAGCTGGCATTGCATCAAAGGCAGAATTATTTAAGAGTATTGTGGGCAGAACAGGAGGAGAAGAAGGGGGGGGGGCCATGGGCACTGAGATCTAATCGCTAAGTGCATCTGAGTAAGGCAGGAAGAGTACTAGCCATTGCACATTTCTTTGAAGATTTTGGTAGTCAGGGATTCGAAGAAGTTCATAGAGACATGATCGGGAAGTCTGAGCACAGACTGGATTTCATTCCATTCTGACGGGATAGCAAAACTGATGGCACCTCTACCCCATGAGTAGCGCATACTCTGGGAACATCCAGAAGGATTTTTATTATTATTTATTTATTTTGTTAACTTAAATATATGAGCCAAGGCCCTTTTCATATGTGACCCAGACTATAAAATATTCACTTAATACGGAATAAAATACACGATATATAGACAAACAATATAATACAATTATTTAAAATAGCAATGACATTGCAAGCTACTCAATAAATGATGCTTCAATTTATTTTTGAATAAATTATGACTACTCATAGTTCTCAATTCAATTGGAAGATCATTCCAGTATTTTGGTGCTTGGATAGAAAGAGCTAGAGCACCCATTTTAGTTTTAGTGACTTTCAAATTTAAACAAGAAAGAAAATTTGATCTCAAGTTTCTGAGCTTCCCTTACAGATATCAGAAAATACAAGGAGAGAGACTTTTTGTCTCAATACATTGTCTGTTTTATAACAAAGAGAGTAAATGGAACTCAAGTTAGCAGTAGAAACCCTGAAACTTGATATAAAGTACAATGATGTGTACTATAAGGCAATCTATACACAAATCAACAAATACTATGAAAAGCCATTGTTAAGTTATTTACCATATATTTAGACAAACTAGTAAACAAAACAAATTATAATTAAATTGAGAAAGTAGTATACTTTGGGCTATATGTTTCTGGCTTGTAAAGTTAACACATTCTGTAGTCGGAATAAAACCCTAATTTTTGATTTACTGATTTTGTTAAAGTCAATATATGATTTGAAATGTTAAATTTGAGTCCAAATTCATTCTCAAATATCTAAAACAATACACCTGCTCCAAATTAGTTCCATTTTTACCAACATATTCAGTTTCCTAATTTGACCAACTTTTGTTTAGAGGCAAATATCATACTCTTGGTTTTTGAAATATTCAATGATAATTTTAAGTCCAACAAACAATTTTCTAGACTCTGAAAATCTACAGTCAAATCTTGGGCAATTTTATCTAATGAATTAGAGCTATTATATAATATTATATCATCAGCATATAAGATTGTCTTAGCCTTAAGAATTTTACTTAGTATAATATCCACAAATATGGAAAACAATAGGGGTCCCAAGATTGACCCTTGAAGTACACCCTTTTCTAAAATTCTACTCTTTGACACTGAACCCTCATAAAGAACTTGTAGTTCCCTACCTGATAAATAACTCTCCACCCATTTTAATGACAATCTGGATAATCCCTTGGCAGCTAGGCTCCTGGGCAGCAGGTGATGGTCAACAAGGTCAAATGCCTTGGACAGGTCCACAAAAAACAGCATCAGTGAGCTCACCCCTCTCCATAGCCTCACTGATGTGGTTTGTGAACCTGGCCAAGGCAGTTCCTGTACTATGAAATTTCCTAAAGTCATGCTGCTCAGAAGCCTGAAGCCTGAGGTTGGATTTCTTAAAGAGTAATTACTTTATGCCCTCTGGACCAGGGAGCAAATATACTGGGGCAGTTTGTTCCACAAGATTTTCAGCGTCCAACAGCCAACATGGAGGATCTGTTTCATGGTAAGGGACATCCAGCCTGCTGCCTGATAGAGGTCCCAGTTATGCGTCCTGTAAGGTAAATTTGTAATAAAGTGCAGGGCATGGTGGAAACGTATGTCAAGTTTATGCAATTTGGGTGCAGAGCTACAATTGTATATAATATCCCTATAATCCAGCAGTGGGAGGAAGATGGCTTGCACCAGTCTATGTCCGCTGTGAAGAGGGATTTATTCCTATAGAAAAACCCTAATCTCATTTTTAATTTTGTTGCAAGGCAATCTATGCAAGCACTGAATGTCAATTTGCTGTCACTCTAAATACCCAAGTACCTCCCTCTTCCTCACCTGTGCCCCTCCTTGCACTACATACTCAATACTTGAATCCAAGCCTGCTCCATGAAAACCCCTATATATGGTTATAAGGTTTACCTGTGGTCCAGATATTCAAAAGAGCTGAGCCATGCGCAATAGGGTTGCGCCTGTGCAAGTCTGAAATTGCGCCATTCTGCAATATTCAGCAGGAGGCGATTCGCCCCCAAAGCATGCTGAGCAACAGCGCAATGCTAATGAAGGCGTGCTCAACCGCGGGAGGAACCATGCATAAACTACACAGCCCGATATTCAGCCGGGCCATTGCAGGAAATTATGCGGCGCAACCCTACCTAAGCCTGCACAACTTTAAGCAAAAAAAGGATCAAGTCGAGGGCTACCACAGGTGAGCTGCTGTATTGCAGGCGCAACACAGCAGCTGCCACCTGTGGGGGCCTCCACTTGCTTCCGTGCCTCTGCAGCCCAATCACGGCATAATAGTAACCTCCCGTGAGCCTGATCGTGGGCATAAAGGACATTCCCCCGCAGCAGCCCGATCGCAGGCATACAGGAATTCAACCACCCCGCAGCAGCCCCATCGCGGGCATAAAGGACTTCAACCCCCACTAGCCCGATCGCGGGCATAAAGGACTTCAACCCCCGACTAGCCCGATCGCGGGCATAATGTGATTAAAAACCCCCGACTAGCCTGATCGCAGGCATAGCGTGATTTAAACCCCTGTCTAGCCCGATCGCGGCATAACATGATTTAAACCCCGACTAGCCCAATGTGGGCATAGCGTGATTTAAACCCCGACTAGCCCAATCACAGGCGCAATGTAGTTCAACCCCTGACTAGCCCGATCGCGGGCATAGCGTGGTTCAACCCCCTCAAAGACCAATATCCCTGGTGGTCCAGTGGACATGAAGCCTGATCGCGGGCATAAGGTCAAACCCACCCCAAAGTCCAATATCCCTGGTGATCTAGTGGCCCCCACCCACCCACCCACAGAGCCCCACCACCCGCTCCTCCCCATCGGCGGCGGTGGCAGCACCCATCGCCGCCGACTGACAGCTCGGTAGGGCTGCATGCCAGTGGTTCAGAGCAAGAGCCAATGGGTGTGCAGCCGCATACCCGTACAAGGCAGTCAGATATGTGAGATAGAATTCATTCACATATCTGAACTACTTCAGGCTATCGCTGCACGCCCAGTGACTCTTGCTCTGACTCTGGTGCAGCTACCAGCTGTCAGTAGCGAACGGCAGGCGAGCGACAGGCGGTGGTGCTGCCGCCTACCCGGCTGATGGGAGGAAGCGGGGTGGTGGGAGCTCTAGTGAGTGGGTGGGGTGAGGCCACTAGATCACCAGGGATCGATAACCGAACATTGGAGAGTGGGTTTGACATATGCCGTGATCAAGATTCCATACACTGGACACTTCAGGATATTGGTCTTTGAGGGCTGAAATACGATTATGCCTGCGATCAGGCTAGTCGAAGCCCGTGATACCGGGCTAGTCGAGGTTAAATACGTTATGCCCGTGATCGAAACTAGTCGAGATGGACCATTATGCCTGCGATCGGGCTGCCGAGGGGGCGTCGGTCGCCAACAGCTGCTGCCTGGCAGGGCGCCAGGCGCAAGTTGTCAGGGATCGGCTCACCTGCATGCTAATGGCATGCAAATGGGGCCGTAATTAGATGCAAATGGCCCCCCCATGTGCCTTGCATAAATTATGGCCCCATTTGCATGTCACCTTTTGAATATCGCAGGTTTCCGAATGGCGCAATGGAACTTGCGCCACCGCATCTGAATGCTCCACTCTGATCACTTGCGGTGGCGCAAGTTCCATCGTGTTGAGTATTGGTGGTTGTGGGTTGTGGGGGCGAGCTCAAAGGAGTTGCTCAATAGCGCAACTCCATTGAATATCACCCTGGCCACACCCCTGCACAACTTTTTTGAGCAACGCAAGGGCTTGCGCCACAGAATGGCTTAGTTTGAATATCTGGCTCTGTATCTTTGCAGCACAAGTTCTGTAGCACATGGTATTTAGCTTTCTGTCTTATTTTATAAATGTACCCAGTGCTGTTATTAACCTCTTGTGTGTAATCCCTATTCTATGTAATGACTCTGAAGTTGGTATTCCTCTTTGTGTATTGTTCATGTAGCTTGCCCAGGTCCATCTCGGAAAGAGCTTGCTCAATGATGTTCGCCTAGCTAAATAAAGATTTTAACTAACATAACTAACAAGGTACCTGGGGCAGCCATATGTTTTAGGCTCCTGACAGGAAATGATGTCGCTGAGGAACTTGGCCCTCCATTTACTGTAGGTTAAATAGGAAATCATCTGTTTTATTAAGTGTGTTTTACAGTGTTATTATGGCACTTTCTATATTTATAATAATTGTTTTGTATGTGCACTGAAACTAGTGAGTTGTCACCTTTACATTTCAAACTGTTAGTAAAAATAATCCATCTGTAGGATTGCGTTAACCTGTGGGCTATACTGCCAGCTGATCATTAAAAACTATGCATATCTCAAGGCTGGCTCTGTGGTGTCAACAGGTATTGGGACACCATACTGTATCAGGATGTCTAAACACTGGCTGTGTTCATGTCAATGCAGATTTCTGGGGCTGCCACAGCACCGACTTCTTTCTTATTCCATTCTCTCTCTCTCTCTTACAATTTCGATGTGAACTCAGGTCTACAAGATGCAAATGTGGCTACGTACCTACTGGCCTGGGATCATGGGGCCAGCCTTGAAATGTGCAGTTTTTGATTAACAGCTAGCAGCATAATCTGTAGGTTAAAGCAAAGAGCTGTGAACAAGTGTAGTTCATCCAGCAGAATGGGGTTTGATTCCAGCATGCTCTACCTGTATATTGTGTGACCAGAGCAAGTCACTTATCCTCCCTGTGGTCCCAAAGCACACCCAGAAACAAGCTGAACTGTAGTTGTGTGCCTTTCCCAGACAAAGACAGTGAAAACAATCTGAGCATGTTGACTTGAAAAGAAAAAATTAGGACACCATTAATTGTTTATTAATTGCAAAAGCACATAGATGGACAACACTGTTAAAATATGCATAACCTGAAATGCATCATTAAAAGAGTATTATACTTTTTTTGATGAAGTTAAAAGTATAACAGTTTCTTACTGAAGTACTTTGGATGGAATGGGATTTTCTACCATAAAGAAAACAAATGAATCTGGTTGATCCTGCCGCTCAAGCCCTTCAAGCGTGTCTTACACGCTGCAGCTCTGCCAATGGACCACAACTTTCCAGAATGCCATTCCCATTGAAATGTAAAAAAAAAGGAAAAAAAGGAGAGACAGGCTGTGTGTGTGCGCGTGCGCGCGTACGCATGTCTGTGTGTGCACGTGTGTGTGAAGTGTGTGTGTGTGTGTCTATCTCTGAGAGAAGTGCTGCACTAACTGAACTGTGCTGAAAGGGAAAAAATTATCAACATTAATTAAATAAAATAATATATGGGTGGGTGGGTGTAAAAACCAGAATTTTGCACACACCCTTGGTGTGGGATGTTTTTATAAACCCCTTGGACTTTGCCCTTAGGGTTAATGTAGCATCCCATACCTTGTGTGTGTGTGTGTGTGTGTGTGTAAAATTCTGGTTACAGATACCCACCCATATATTCCTGTAGGGTGCCTGTAGGTATGGAACTGCCAACCAACCCAGCAGCTGGCGAGGAATCAAACGCAAGATCAGCTGTGGCAAAGTGGGCATTCAGTTTTTCAAGGATGGTATCTTGATCAGAGATCACAACACCACCTGCGGTGATTTTTATGGGTATAGATGGGGGGTTTTATGGCCCTTGACTGATTTGATAGTCTGCCATATTTTGGAAGGGTTGTCTTTAACCTCTTCCTGAGTTTCAACGTAATAATTAGCCTTGGCAGTTCTAATAAGCTTTCTACATGCATTTCTTGAAGCTCTGAATGCCTGCCAGTTTACAGGGGATATAGATTGTCTTGCATGAGCACAAAGTTTGTTGTGACAGGTAAGAGTGGCTTTCAATTCCACACTGAACCGGGGTGAGTAACCTTCCTCAGCCTACGTTTAACAAATGGAGCATGCTTATTGACTGAATTTGTAAGGACTGTATTCAGGATAGAAACGGCTTCATCCACTGAGGTTGCCAGATAGAAACTTTGCCAGTTTACACGTTTAAGGTCATCTAGGTAGCTATCAATGTTAAATTTGTGAAAGCTTCACCTTGTGAGAAATTTGGAACAGGATGAACATTTTTCTTGGGTACGAGTGCAGATGACAATATTATAGTCACTTAAATCATTATGAAAGACAGCTGTGTGCGAAAGTTTATGGGGATGGTTTGTAAGAATTACATCAAGGATAGTGCTGTTTTCCTTTTTTCTTGTGTTCATCATGGTGGGTTCCGTGATAAGCTGCGAAACGCCAAGCTCATCACGTATGTCCTTTAGGACATTAGCCCTAGGTGTAAGCCAGTCTAAATTCAGGTCACCGGGGATAATAGTTTCATTAGATTCATAGATTCATAGACATTTGTCGTCAGAAAAGGCCCATCTTGGCCCATCGAATCTGCCCATTTCTCCCCCCTTACTTGCCCCCCTCGCCCAGGAATCCCCCCCTCCACTCCCTAGACAACCCCTTGTGTTTGTCCCATGCCCTTTTGAATCCTTCCACTATTCTGGCCCCCACCACCTCCTCTGACAAACTGTTCCAGGGCTCTACTACACTCTCCGTGAAGTAATGTCCCCTTATGTTTCCCTTAAACCTACCCCCTCCACACTCAGTCCATGCCCTCTTGTTTTAGCACCCGCCTTCCTGTGAATAAGCTCCGCCCCACTTTGTTAATCCCCTTCACATACTTGAATGTTTCTTTCATGTCCCCTCCTCTCCCTTTGGGTCTTCAGTGGGTTCAAATCTAACACCCTCAACCTCTCTTTGTATGGCTTTCCGCTTAACCCATGCAACATCTTAGTGGCCCTTCTCTGCACTCTCTCCATGCTACCTATGTCCTTCCATAGGTGAGGTCTCCAGAATTGAACCCTGTATTCCAGGTGGGACCTCACCATGGACTTACAGAGTGGCATCAGCATCTTCCGTCTTCTGCTAGGTATCCTTCTCCCTATGCACACCAGCATTCTATTCGCTTTGCCCACCGCCTTGCTGCATTGGGTCCCTACTTTAAGGTTGTCTGTGATTATGATTCCAAGATCATTCTCCTGCTTGGAATTAGATTCAAAAGGTTTATAGGGTTGATAAAGAGTTCAACGCCTCTGACGGTGGCCTGTAGCAACCGACGATGTTGAATGCCTCAGATAAGGGTAGCAAGATCCTTAGCGAAACACAATTACATTCTTTAGGTTTTGTAGTGATAGGGTTTGGTGGCATTAAGTTTGGTATTTACACAGATAACTACCCCTCTCCCTCCTTGGTAAGTCTGTCCAGTCTAAAGGTATTGAAGGAGGGACATATGATTTGTTGGTCAGTGACGGTGTTTTTAACCATGTTTCAGTAACAACTAATAACCACTGATATGTCAGATTTGTGTGAGAAGTCAAAATATTTATGTCGTGGAGGGTAAAGACAGAAATGTTAGCTGCCAGGCTGAGAGCTGTTCCACACATCCAACATGATCACAGAGGACTTTCTAATCAGCAAAAGGAAAAGAAAAATACTTCAGAAATAAAAAGTTACAACTGACTACTTCTTAAAATTTGTATTATTTTCCTGTCTTCCTGTTTTGGCTCCACTAGCTCTTTAATAAAAGTGTGTTGATGGCCATACTAAACATTCTAAAGAATTATAAAGTATCTTGTCATTGTCATAATTATTAACATCCATGGAAGGAAATTCTCAAAAAGGTTGAAACAAATGTGTCTCTCCAGGTAACTCCCTCTGAGTAGAACCCCTCATCCCATACCACTCAAATGTACCTCACTGAGAGGGACACCTGTCATTTTTCCACTCTGAGTCTCACAGTCCTACATGGAGAAGGACCTGTCCCAGATTATACAGTGCAGTTGCCTTAACTGCCTCTCTGGTCTTCCTTGGCTCACTCCATGTTAATACTGCTAAGTCGTCATACCCAGTTCCTGTATAATCCTAATATTGCCAATGTAGGCATACCAAGTTCCTGCATAATTACCTGGATGTCTTGCTGTTACCTACGCATACATGGATGTTTCTCTGTACCCTTGTTTGACCACCGTGCGTGGTGGCCCAGTGTTTCTGTGCATATACTTATATTATCCGTTGTAATATTGTCCCTTGTTGCCATTACTCTCGGGTTGTGCTTGAAAATAGGCAGGTCTTTTGCCTAACGCACTTACCTGGTTACCAAAAGCTAATAAATAAATAAATATTACTATACAAACTCTTATAAAACTTTCAGCAACTGCTCCACATCCTGGTACTAGTGATATGAAGCACATACAAAACACACTCTCATAGTCAGTCAATCAAGTAAGTAATAAGCCATGATAGGGTGTGCATTATGTAAGCATTAAGCCACGATGAAGGAGGCTTCTACTGGGGAATTAATGCATGGTTGGGTGGTTGTAGCACGTCAATATAAATTGCCACGTTACAATCAGTAGTAATGCTCCGCCTCTGACTTGTACTACTTAAACCAACCACTGTGAAATTGGTGGCGTGTAACGTGAAGATTAATGCCGTCCTCAACTTTGGTCATGTGTGGTACTTTGTCCAATCGGTTTGTTGTATTTGACTAGAATATAAATTACCATGTTACAAAGGATTATAAAATGGCTATAGGTGTTTATGGGGAGGGAAAAATGAGATTCAGCACCTGACCATCTGTCTATAGGGAGTTAATGCACAGTCAGGTGACATCTCTTGGCCAATGAAATTTCTAGATTTTTTTTTGCCATGTTTATAAATGCTTTTTAAAACATACACATAAGATTGCATTAAATGCATACAGAGTTGTAGTTGGTAAGAATATGTTTAGCCTGTATTTTGCATATTTAGATGTTTTGTTTACATAAATGTTTTAATTTGGCTGGCAGCTCAGTTTCCTACTGGGATATACCTTGTTAACACAGATATGTCCTGATCAGGCTGAGGGGTCCCTGGACATCATATAGATGGTTGCCAGGTTTTTCTCCCAGGATTTTCTCCTTCCTGCTCCTCTAGCTTGGGTGATGCCTCTGGCAGCCTCACACACACACAGTTTCCCTCTACTATAGGAACAAGCTCCTAGGCTCAGCTGCAGGGGTCGCTGTGGTAGTAGAACCTGCCGCCAATCCTCCCTGGCTGAGATGCACTGATGGATGGCTGCTTGCTGTCTCTTGCAGGCACAAACAACACCATGCTTCAGGGAAAGGGGATGGTGCAAGCCGAAGGTTTTATACAGACCAAAGCACAATACAGGCAGCACTTGTGTGTCACACTTGAGGCGTGAAGTGCCGAGGGTTTGCTCTCACCTGGGCTCTTTTGCAATAAAATATTGGATGTGCTTGAGTTTTTGACTTTTCATTATTTATTTAGCAATGACTGCAGCCTGTATCATGCTTTGCTTGCTGTCTCTGCCTGACCTGCCTCTCGACGCGATAGTTTGGGTTCACTCACAAACTCTGGTTCTCTGCACAGTAATATTATTTCAGCGTTTTCAGTAATACAGTAATAAGCATTAATTCCAAGTCTGCTGTTTAAAATGGGTACGATGAACAGTTCTTTTACTTTAACTCTTTATTTAGTTTTATTGAGTTAAAATGTAATGAACAGTTCTAACCCTCACTGGACCTGAAGACAATCAACATATTACAGTGGACACTCTGTTATATACCATGTACTGCTGATGTAGTCTATAGATGGTTTCTTTTCTCTCCCCCCCCTTTAGCCACAGCAACACGAGTTCCAGATATGTCTGGAGATGCACGTGCATCCAGGAACCTGCGGCTCCTCCTCACCTGACTGTCGTTTATCACTTGTGCATCAGCGCTACCAGCAGGCCTCCACCTGGTGGCAGCCAAGAGCTGAGTTGACTCACCACCCCAATCCAACAGAGGAGCGCTGCCTGGTGGCTGCTCAATCCCCTTCCTGCCCTCCCACCCCTAGCCAATCCCCGGCGACACGAGCTTGTTCCCTAACTTGGGTCACCGGTATGGTGAGAAGTAAGGTGCACAGAGCCTCAGCCCTCTGCATCACCAGGCCGGCTTAAAGCAGCAGTACTAGTTAGTTGGCAAAAAAATATCATCCTACCTTTTTTTAAGCAATAATATAGTCTTAGATTCACCATTTGGATATTTTAATTTCATTTAGCTATTTGAAAGACAGTGTCAAATAACAAATGTTGTAATTTGTGTGGATCTACAATAAACATGGCAGCCTCCAGCGTCTTTTAAAAATATCCTCCCTGGAAGTCACACTTTAACTGCACCACTGTTTTCACAATGCAGATATGTCAGGGTGTGGCTAGGACAGGTTCCTGGTGACTAACAGCTCACCAACACCTTAATTTGCTTATATCCATGATAGTGCACCTGGCAAAAGAGCAACAACTTTAAAAAAAACTTTAATATCCTCCATCTTGCCTCAGGAGTGAAATAATTCAAAAAGAAAATCAGATATATTGATGCTTATGTGTGTTTTAACTGCCAGTCAGATGATTTACATTTTTATTAACTAGTACTGCTACTTTAAATGGCTTATTTTTCTCTGCATGTTATGGTACCAGGATGAACTGCATTGCAAATGTCTATGGAAAGTATTAATAAAAAGTGTAAGACAAAACTCCCGGGATAAAACTTTGCATGTCTCATTAACCGCAGCCTTTATCAGCACCAGAGACATCCTTTGCACAGTGTACTAAGCTCATATCTTCACAATTTGCTGATTATGTTAGTCATGTGATCCTGCGAGGCCTGCCGGTAAGAGTCAGCTGCCCTCCTTGATTACTGACATATTTTTGCTCTATTTCTGCCCTGTTTATACTGTATTATACTTCTGCAGTTATTGGTTTAGGTCTTTGTACTCTGTTCTCTGTAATTTATTGGGCATTAGGTCCTGTCCATTTCCTGTGTACCCTATCCCCAGAGCACACCTGGAAAACAGCTGCTTGCAGCTCATCATGTTTTTCTTGGACACAAATTTCAAATAAAAAATAAATATGACCCCACATTTTATGGACAAAGGTTGAGCGGTATGGGTCTCCCACCCAAGTAGGTAACATCTTAGCTGAGGGTGTATGACGTGACCCAGGTACCCAACTAGCTACAGTACTTACAATATTAGAGTTAAGTGAAGGTGAGGGGTTCAACCCCTCCATACTGCACCATCGTAACATCACCAGTCCGTGACGGAGGGACTGCCTCTGCAAACCACATGAGTACCTCTCCTGATTGCTCACCAGGTGGACTTTTTCAGGGAAACAGTGCCCTCAGTCTCCTGAGCTGGGTGCACCACCCGCATCACAGCTCAGCCTCCACCAGCTAATGGAATCCCATAGCCCAGCTTGAACTCAGGTCACTAGCAAGGAAGTGCATAACACTGCCACCACTCCACTGTGCCAGCAAATGAGTTTGTTATTTGATCAGCTTTCCCTCCCATGCCAGATGCCCTGTTCCACCAAGTTTTTTTCCAGGCCCTCTGTCTACCACCCCTGACACATACAGTATACTGTGACAACAGTTCACAGTCATGGGGCACAGATGATGGTGGTATCTTCTGAGACCCTGCCAAGTCCCAAGTTTTACTCAACCATGGGGATGCTGGAAGGATGTCTGCTTTCTCACCCTACACTGGCCCAGTAAACAACAGACCCCTTTCAAAGTCCCTCACAAATTCATGTCTCTAGTACTTCTTTTAATTCAAGTGTTTATACTCTTTCTCCGACTGGCCCCGATCTGGCCTGCCTCCCCATCACCCATCTTCTACAGGTACTCCCCCCGACCTTCATCCACTATGGCTTGCCTGTCATGGTGGGGCTTTATGACGTCCTCTTGGGACCCATCTGGGAGTCTCTCAGGGGACCAGGATCCATTGGAAGCGAGTGTTGTGGTTGGTGGTGTGGGGTCTGCAGGAGGTGGGGGGTTGGCAGACCTTTATCCAGCTGCAGTTTAGGTATTTCTGCTATATTTTGTCCATCTGCAGGTGATGTGCAGTGTCAGTGGTGTGTGTATGTGTGTCTGTGTGTCTGTGTGTATGTGTGTATGTGTGTGTGTGTGTATATGTGTGTGTGTGTATGTGTGTGTGTGTGTGTGTGTGTGTGTGTGTGTGTGTGTGTGTGTGTGTGTATGTGTGTGTGTGTGTGTGTGTGTGTGTATGTGTGTGTGTGTGTGTATGTGTATATGTGTGTGTGTGTGTGTGTGTGTATGTATGTGTGTGTGTGTATGTGTATGTGTGTGTGTGTGTGTGTATATATATGTGTGTGTGTGTGTGTGTATGTGTATGTGTATATGTGTGTGTGTGTGTGTGTGTATGTGAATGTGTGTGTGTGTGTGTGTGTATGTGTGTGTGTGTGTGTGTGTGTGTGTACCTTGCACACACTCAGCATGCTCTTGCTGGGACAGCACAGCAACATCACCAGCAGAAGCTGCTGCAGCATCAAAATTTGTCAGCTCACACCCCCCCCCCCCGGCTGGGACAGGTTACCATCAGCAGTGTGTTCCCCCAGTCCAGCTGCCCAAGTGTTGGCTCTCAAGCTCACTCCCAAACTCAGACTGCCGGTATGCAAGCACAACATACTCCTGTTGGGCCCTCAGGTGCCCTCCCACTGTCTTCTTTTTAAATAACAAGATGATTCAGTGAGACTGTGAACAATATAGTAGGCAGCATCTCTCCTCCCAGGCACCATCCCAACACTTCTACACTCCTGTAGTATAAGGGGGCTGCCCTGTTGGAGGTGCCATCCTTTGGATGAGACATTAAACCAAGGTCCCTTTTGCCCATCTCTGGTAGCTGTTCAGGTGGAAGTTAAAAAACCTGTGGCATAAGCCATCCCAGTGGTGTAGAGGGCTGAGGCACTAGACGCCTTACCTCTTGCCATGCCAGTGACTCATGTTCGGGAATGAGCATGGGCCACTCGGGGTCAGCCAGGGAAGGAGGGCAGGGAGTAGACAGAGTGGCCGCCAGGCAGCTCTCTTCTCCTGGATTGGGGTGTTAGTCCTCCTCGGCTCTGGGCTGCCACTGAGTGGAGGCTCGATGGCAGTGTCAGGCTTTGGGGGGCTGTTGCTAGGCTGGTTAGGTGGCTCAGGGCTGTTGTTGGTGCCAGTGCGCATGCACATCTCCACGTGCATGCGCAACCATGAATGGTCGAGGCTCCGGGGATAGTAAGGGGAGAAAATTGGTGGAAAATCCCCCGGGGGGGGCAAGATGAAGACCGACCCCCCTGCAGACTCCACACCGGTAGCTGGGCACACGCCAGCCAGGTGACAGGGCTGGAGGGGTCGGTTGGACGGGGCAGCCGAGAAGAGGAGCACAAAGTATATAAGAAAAAAAAAACCTGTGGCACAGCACCAGCCCAGTGTTGTGGAGGGCTGAGGTTGTGTCACCTTACCTGCTGCCACGCTGGTGACCAGGGTTCAGGAATGAACCAGGGTCACTCAGGGGTTAGCTGTGGGGGAGGACTGAACATCCCAGAGGATGCTGTCCTCCTCCAGGGAGGGAAGTCTGGTGGCTTTGCTGCGATACTGCCACCTGGATGACCACAGGTGGTAATGCAAGCAGAGCCACAAAGGAAGGGTGGGCACCTCCTCACTGGAATGCACACACTTGTGTGCATCTGCTCAATCCCAGCCCACAGGATGCCTGAGGCGAGGGAGGGAGGGAGGAAAAATGGTGGAAAAGTCAAGACCATTGCAGGATGATGCTGCACCTCGAAGGCTCTGCACTGTGTACTGAGCTGCCCTTCCCACATCCATTACCTAGTCTCCTCCTGGGCCTGGGAAACACAGGAAGCTCTGCCACAGTGAGGGGAGGAATCCATGGGGCACTGTAAGGCAGCAAGGTTTTCAGCCCCAGAGATGACAGGTGACAGGGCTGGAAGGGAGTAGCAAGGCAGAAGGGGATCGGCTGGGGGGGAACATGGCACATCGGTGTAACAGCAGTGTTGCTGTTCACGCAGGCTGACAACTTGGGTTCAGGAGCAAACCCAGTTCATCAGAGGGTAGGTGAGGGGTGGGGAATGAGTATCACAGAGGATGCTCTCTGGGAACGTAAGGCTGTGCCTCCCACTGCAGCACCACTAACTGCGTGATCACGGGTGGTGGTGCAGCTGGAAGTACAGGCACACTTCAGTGTGGAGTGTGCAGATGTCAGTGTGTAAAAATCTCCAGTGCCCAGTGACATCACATAATGCACTCTTAGGGGTGGCGACAAAAATTGGAAAAGTGACCACTGGTTGGTGGGGTGATATCTAGCCCCCTCAACCAACATGAGCAGCCCATCCTTGCCTCACTGAAAGCTACTGGAACCCTCTGCCTGGTGGGATGCTGGCTGGATTTTGGACTGTGCCTGCTGTGGTGCTGAAGGCAAGGACCCTGCCCTAGGGGGCAATCTGCAGAGGGGCACCAGGGCCACCAGTGTATAGGTCCCAGGGGAGCAGTGTTACGATAAGAACTCTGTGATTGGGCAGGAAACCCTGGCTGCGTCCAAAAGAGGTATCACTCAGATGGTTCAGTAGCAAAAATGTACTGGTAAAAAAAAAAAATCCATGCCACATTTTATCCCCCAATCCAAGGATTCCCAGGTCCCCAACATCCCAAACAAAAAGTCACCCTGGGGGCAGGCCCACTGATGCAACAGTAGCACTACCACTCCCAAGCGCTGTCGACCTGGATCTGGGAGCGAGCCCGGGTCATTGCAGGGTCGGTCGGGTGAGAATGGTGGAGTGTCTCAATGGATGCTCGCCTCTTTGAGGAGGGTGCCTGGTCTACGCTGCTCTACCACCACCTGGGTGACTACAGGTGGTGGTACACATGGAGCCAGCCCTGACACATGCCATGCATCAGTACAGTGCCCATGCCATGTCCGAGGGCAGGGAGAAAACCAGAAAACACCCTGATCGCGTAGGATGCTATCCACTACCCGACGCAAGTCCCGCACTGCTGACTGGGCTCCCACTCCCGAACTTGAGCTAAACCCCAAAGGAGGATCTGGACTGGCCTCTGGTGGCCCTTCGCTCATGGGGTTATCTAGGTGGGGGATATGGCGCTGGTTAAGTCCTGGGGATGGCGGGTGATGGGGCTGGGTGGAGCAGTAGGACCAATGGGGGCCGGTTGGTGCAAGGGGGCATAAAGCTCAGTAAATTAAATGAAATTAAAAAAAGAGAAACTGGGATGTACACTATCCCCCCACAGCAGAAAAAAGCAAACACATCACTTCTATAAACTGTCTTCTTTCTCAAGGTTGCTCCAGAACCTGATCTCCCACCTACAGCAATGTATGCAGCCACTGGGTGGCACTCACATCCAGGATTTTAAGGAGAACTGCTTTTAATCTGCAAGCATGTGCTTTCTATTGAAAGATTTTTTTCCCCCAGTTACTGGTTTACATTCTGTTACTGTTCCATCTTTACAAGCCTTTAAGTAAATTCCATTGCTGTTTCTGACTTGCACTCTGGTACTACAGATCGCTTTACTTTTTTTCTTAATGTGTTTGTTCTCCTTTTCTCCAGCTGGGCTCCATCTGTCTGGTTGTCCTGCCCCATTTCCCTGGCATCCCCCAGGACTTACCTTCACCTCCTGTGTTCCTCCAGAGCGTCCCTCTCTGGCAGGAGTGGTGGGGCTCCTCAACTTCTGCTGCAGAATGGATCCGTTGTGGGGGCGGTGGCTTGGTAGCCAGGTGTATGCCCTGTGAGCAGCCAGCATCATGTAGCCAGTCAGGGTTATCTGCTTTTACTCCCACAGCCCCTCAGGACATCGGTGGCAAGGATGCACAAGCATGCATGCAAGTGTGCGTGGTGCGGCACCAGCCGGTGTCCTCCTGCCCTCTAACTTCTCCGGCTGTTCTGAGACCTGTGGACACCCAGGTGGCAGTATAGCAACAGAATAGCTGCTCTCCATCCTCAAAGGAGAAGCGCATACTCTGGAATGCTCAAACCTCCTCACCTCCCAGGCCCACCCCCAACAACCTGAGCTCACTCCCGAACTAGGGTCGCAGGTGTCGTGAGTGGTAGCACTACCACTACACCAATGGGCCAGCCATTAAAGATAATTTTAGAACTATATGATGTAGCATGTATCTTTGCTAAGCTCTTGCATAGTTGGCACAATGTACCTATGTTCTATAATGGAATTCTGTGGTTGAAAGGGACATACTAAAGCCACCGATTTACAGTGAATGTAGTAATGAAATTCTGTTTTCAACATTTGAAATTCCAGGATCGCATCCATGACTGCTAGTCTGATTTCCAGATTTTACCAGGATTCTACTGTTGGTTTTTAGTATGTGCAAATAATCAGACAAAAAGAACAACAAAGTAGATATAGCAAACTGCAAATAGTTTAGGAGGTCATTTAAAGAGCCACTGACGCCTCTAACAGAACTTTGAAAAACATAACATTTGGATACAATTCAGCTGGTATTTCAGATTAGTTCTATATTTCTCCTACCCATTGTTTATTACTCAGGGCCGGATATTCAGAAATGCGCCAAAGACAAGTGCAACCCGGTGCAGTGCAAGTCAGCTGCACAATGGCGCAGTGCCTGTGATATTCAACAGTTGCGCACTGCGACATGCCCAGCACAACATGGCTGAATATTGCAGCCACTAAGCCATGGCGATGAGAGTTGCACCAGGAGCAACCAGAACTGTGCTATAGTGCAATCAGGGATGCGCAAGGGGCAGAGGAAGATGCGCCAAGGCACAGCAGGAACAGCCACAGGCACAGCAGGGAGTCAGGCATCAGGGAAGGGGGAGGGACCATGTGGGGAGGTGGGTGAACCAGGCCATAAACACTGGCAGGGGCACACAGCTGGCACATAGGTGACCACTGCCCATGGAGTGCAGGCATGCAGCCGCCCCCCCCTCCAGTGGAGGACGTAAAAGCACAGGTGGCACCTCGTCCAGGGGTGAACACCCTTGTCAACAACCCACCGTTGGCACGTGGCCGCCGGACAACAGCAAACCACACCTTGGCACATGGCACCCAACACACACACACACACACACACCACACAGCCCGTACAGCCAGCCCATGGTCGCTCCAAGGCACAGCCACCGACTGAGGGGTATACCACCACCATGCACGGTCCACACAATGACACAGGCGCACCACATGGCCACCCACCTCACCACTGCAGCATGGACCCACTTGCCAGCTGCAAAGCAGACATGGACACAGAAGGGTAAACAAGTAACATATGTAATGGAACAATAACAAAACCACAGGTATAAACAGTCATAAACAAGGGGAAGGGTAGGTGGGGGAGGGAAGGGGTCAGGGGACAGGGCCTATACAGTCAGATGGGGGAAGACAAGGGGAAGGGAGGGCAGAGGTGGGAAGGGGGCTGGTGAACATCATGGTTGGCCACAGCCTGCCATTGCCTGGCACCTCCCCCTGCGCAGGTCCCAGAGCAGGATCCTCCTCATTTGATCTGCTGTCTCCATAGTGTGCGACGTGATCAATATTATCTGCCGCAGCAGATGGCAGTATAATGGCAGGCGGGAACCCCTCCAGACACCTATGGCAGAGGAAGGGACAGGTAATGAGTGTGCGTCCATCGCACCCTAGCCCCCCCCCGCGCACAGCAGACAGTGGGAACACACGCCCCTGGAGTGGCACCCTGGCCACCCGCAGTGGGTGGGCCTATGCCTGCCGCCAACTTGGCAAGCCATGGCAGTGCACAGCGCTGGACACTGCTGCTTAAGGGCCACCCGACAGCACAGCGGCAGGCAGGTGGCATGGTGCCACAGTGGAACCACAGCGGCACTAGTGGTAGCCGGACACACACCCAGCCCACCAACAGCTGCCACACACGTGCAATGACCGCCCCATGGCGCCACGCACACTGCACTGTGTGCTGAACACAGCTGCCATGGCACAAGGCACAGGAGACTGAGGCTGTACCCCCATCCCCACCGCCCACCCTGTACAATGTTGTGGGACTGCACAGTGCCTACCTTCCTGCCCGTGGCACTCGCACGCTGGTCCCGCCACTGCACCGTACTCTGTCCCGTACCACCAGCCGATGGGCCGCAGTGGTCTTCAGGTCCTAGAATGGAAACACAGACAGGCACACATCAGAACACAGCCACAGAATGAGCCCACTGCCCCACCCCAAGCACAGTGTGCACCCGGCCCGGCAAGGCCTCAGGGCAGTGGCACAGTGCACCAGTGACTGGCATGCCATGCCACAGGGCACACAATGACAGGCCCCTCCTCCCCAGCATGGCATGCAGCCCAGCCTTACCCATGGAACAGTGGTCATGCACAGATGTAGTTAGAGCCCACTTACCTGGCCGTGGCACGGCACCCCTGTGGGCCAGCGTGCCTGCAGTGTCCCTCAGCCTCAGGTCCCTCCTGACCAGGTTCCCACTACCATTGGTGACACTGCTCCAGTTGCGTGGTGTGGGCGTGGCCACACTAGCATGTGGAGCAAGGGATCAGAAGGACATGGGGCAGGCTGGGGTCAGCACAGCATGATGGCAGCGTGAGCACCATAGGGCCCATGACGCATTTGGCGCAATAGGGCCATGAAGGCACCATGTCCCATGGGTCCAATAGCACCCAGGTGCCATTGGCCCTAATAAGCGCAAAGCACCATAGGCTCAATCGCGCTCGAGCGCCATGGGTCCAATAGGCTCATGTGCTATAGGCCCAGTAGTGCCGGGGGGGGCCATAGGACCCATGGCGCATAGGGTATAATGGCCCCCATAGTGCTCCTAGCTTATGCTGCGCAATAGAGAGTAGCACATGCCGTGGCGCATGCATGTTGTTGAGGGCACACTGCGCATGTCACAGCAATGTGCCCACGACATGCGCGAAGCAAGTCCATTGCCCAATGCACAAGGCGTGATATTCAGCCGTCATATGCAGATTAGCTCATCAGCCTATCCGGCGTAATGGGACATCTGCATGTCAATACTGGCTATGCATCAACTCATCGCTATAAAGGCGCTGCACAACAGCACAGGCCATGAACCAGTATTGCAACCATCAGAGGTAGGTTGTGCCTACCGAGGGACGGCCAGCACAATGGGCTGGATGGCTGGGGTGGCCGCTGCAGCCACTAACCACATGTCCATGTCCACAGGTAGCATCATGTCCTAGCACGAGGAGGGTGAGGAGTGTGGGCCTGCCCGCAAGCACAGGCCTATGCCCTGTTCGAGGCGTACCACGACAGGGATCCATTGCTGAGTGGCACCACTGGCACACCCCAGGCCAGGGCCGCTGCCTGGGAGGAGGTTGTGGAGGCCATAAACCAGCAGGGCAGCCACCAGCAGTCTGCACAGGAGTGCAAGAAAAGGTGGGAACCGATAAGCATCGGATCAAGGAGAAAGTGGTGGCCATACGAGCTGCCAGGTCAGCCACAGGTGGGGGCCAGGTCGCCATGCCACTGCTCACGGTGCAGGAGGAGCTGGTGGCAGCCACCATGCAGCACAGCACAGTCGAGGGTGTGCCGGGTGGTGGCTTCCAGACTGGGAGGAGCCCATCACTGCATGGTAGGTATGGTGAAGGGGGCTGGAGCCTGTCAATTTGGCAGCACTAACACATCTGTGTTCTCTACAGCACCTGCTCACCAGCATGTGGTGGCAGGCGCTCTCTGCCGGCTGTGAGAGCTTGCCCAGCCCGGAGGACCAGCCATCCACCTCCACGGGCATCCGGGGGCCGATGAAGCTGCAGCGCCACCGCCATCTGGCTGGATGTCCCAAGCGTGGTGTCAGGACGAGGCCCTGGCTGTGTTCCAGTGAGACACCAGCCATGATGTGCTCTGTGTGGAGACACAGATCAGGGCAGGGTCCGACACTGATAATGATTTGACCATAGTTCTGGACGGCGGGGGTCATGTCATGTTGGAGACACCCATACCATCCACCATCACTGGCAGAGCAACCGGTGGCCTGTTGATGGTGGAACTGCTGCCCGCCACTGCCCCATGTACTGCTGTGTGCGCAAGCACAGCGGCGCAGGGTGGCAGTGCAACCGCACAGGCGCTGGCCAGTGCACAGAGGCTGGAGGGGCAGCAGCAGCAGATGGCTGGAGATGTTGGGAGGCTGGGCACAGTGTCCACCGCCAGAGTGCCTGTCATTGCCCAACCCTATGAGGACCCCACTGTGCAGCACCCACTGGAGCGGGGGGGGGCCGTGCAGCGCTGTCGTACATCACCAGTGGGTCGGCACCACATCCATGCACCCCTGGGCACCGACCCCTTGGCTGAGCACACCTGACTGCTGCGGGCCTCCATGGAGCAACAGGTGCTGCTCGTGGCTGGGGTCCGGGCACTCTGCGCTGAGGTATGCCAGGCAGATGAGCAGCGCGACTGGGGCACTGCGCAAGTCATGGAGCATGTTCAGCACCTGCAGGACACAACCGCAGCCCTGGACATCATTGCCAATGCGATCTCGGTTGGCTTTGCCCCACTGACTGCCACAGGGCATGGCTGACTGCCACAGACACCATGGAGTGCAATGTCCACCACACGGCCCTGGCGTTGGGCGACCCCATCTGTGTCAATGCCAGGCTCTGCTGTGGGCATCCCAGGCATGCCTGGTGTGGGCCTGTTTGGGAGCCTGCAGACCTCTGCGATGACCCGGTCATGATCCTGCAGTCCCACCACTGGAGGGCAGTCGCAGACTCCCCCTGTGGCCATTGCGCAGCCTGAGTCTGCTGGGTGGCCGCGACCCATGTCCGTGGAGGCTGTGTGTCTGTGCCGTGAACCTAATGCACACCACACTGTCTGCTGTCTGCAGCCTCACCTTGTGTGCACATGGGCATTGTGCGTGTGTGTGTGTGTGCATGGCATGGTTATGGCAGCCGTGTGTTGTGCCACCGCTGCTTGTGTATGCATCTGCCTGGTTGCTGGCCCATTTAGCCTGTGCGTGATGATGCCATCACTATGCTGATTATGCTGTGCACGGTGCCCTGTGTCTGATCCATACCACGTGCTGGCGCCTGGCGGCGTCCGCAGTGCCAGTGTGGGGAGGTGTGTGTGTGTGTTGGTTGCTGTGCAGTGCTGCGTGGTGTTGCATGTGGTCATGTGGCAGTGCCCCCCCAGCCCCTGCCCCATGCCTGTGTGTGCATGCCCATGCCCACACATGGCTGCGTGCCTTGCCACTGTGTCAGTTCTGTGTATGGGTGTTTGTCCACCTACCTGTGTGCACCATAGTGCTCCTGTGCTATTGTGTTCCGATGCTGGCATGCCATCCTCATGAGCCGGGGATCCCTCCGCCGGGGGCTGCCCACCACCACCCAGCCCATCGTCCGCATCATCCCCACTACTGTTCCCCTCTTCAGCCTCAACAGCTATCCCATGATCAATGTCCATGTTGTGCAGCATGCAGCAGGTAAGGAATAAGCCACAGGCCTTCGAGGGGCTGTACTGTAGGGCACCGCCGGACCTGTCCAGGCAACAGAATCGTGCCTTCAGCATCCTGAACACACACTCAATGATGTTCTACGTGCTGGCGTGTGCCTTATGGTACTGCTCCTCCGCTGGGGATGACGGGCGCCGGTGTGGGGTGGGCAGCCAGGGCCTGAGTGGGTAGCCACTGTCAACTGTGTAGAGAGAGAGAGAGAGATGGCTAGCCTGGTGACCCCTGTCACTGTGCCCCATGCCCTTCCCAGGCGCACTTAGTGGCCCCCCTGCCCTGGCCACCCCCTTCCATGCCCTGCTGTATCCAGCTGCCTGTGGTCTCACCATACTCACCCATTAGGTGACCTGTGGGCATGTCCCCACTCTTGAACCTGTGGCACAGTGCTGAACTGTGCCAGATGAAGGCATCATGTGGTCCCCCAAGGTGTGTGACACAGACACTGGTTATGCATCCCCTGGCATCGCACACCACCTGGTAGTTGATACTGGGGTAGCCCTTTCTGTCGATGTAGGCTACCCCCTCCATGCCAGGTGGCATGCGAATGCCCACATGGGTGCAGTCGATGGCCCCTAGCACGCCAGGCATACGTGTTACCCTGTGGAACTCCTGCATGATTGCTGTATGCACTGCCTGTGTGCTGGGGAAGTAGATGTATTCTGCAGCATGTGGCAGCAGAGCATTGAGGAACTGTGAGAGGAGCCGTGATGTGGCTGACTGGGTTATGCCTGTGATGTCCCCCATTGGACTCAGGAAGGTGCCCGTGGCGAGTAGGCACATGACAGCTGTTACCTTTGTCTCCACTGTCAGGGCATGGCTCCATCTGGTGGGTGTCTGCATCTTCTCACTGCACAACTCACAGAGCTGCCTCAGTATCACTCGATTCAGACGATGCCGGCCCACGATCTCTGTGTCAGCGTGTGTCTCAATGATGATGCGGGACCGGTACCGTGTGTTCCTGGCGTACCGCCAATGGGCCCTTCCACGGCCATGCTGCTCTGCCTCCTGCCTCCTCATACCCCTCATTATGTCCTCCATCTGGAATGCTGCACTGGCCATGGCCCCTGCTGTCCTGTCACCCCCTGGGCATCCGGCTCCACTGGCCCCCCCAGCTCTGTGGGGCAGTGCCTGTCACTCGGCAGGGCCCCCTCCTGCGTACTCTGCCCCTAGCTGGCTTTTGCCTGTAGGCTCTGTCACCCACCCCGTGGGAGCCTGTGTCACTCCCCTTGGGTCTGGTGGCTCTGTTTGGCATCCACTCTCTCTCACTCCCTCAGTGGGCCTCCCTGTCTGTCACACTCCCTCTCACACACTCTCTCTCCCCCCCCTTCTCTTTCTCTTTCTCTTTCTCTCTCCCTGTCTCCTTCTTCCTCTCTTGGACAGCCTGTCTGTCTCCCTCTGTCTTGCTCCCCTCTGGCGCAAGTGCCCTCCTCCAACTTGCACCCTGTTTTTATAGGCTCAAGTCTGCTCCGCACAATTGGCAGTTGCTCCTCACTTGCGCCATTGGTCAGGGGTTGAATATTGCACTGTGCCGCATATTCATGGGTCCGCCCCCTGCCCTTGCACATGCATACATTGCTATTGTGCATTGGCACACTGCTACTTTTGCTGTGCAGTTGCTCCCACTGAATATTGCTCTATGGAGCATCTCCGCAGTTGCGCATGTATAACCCTGTTGCGCCATGTGCAACTGCTTTGAATAGCCAGGCCTGAGAATATATGCATGAAAATGGGATCTTCGTTTACTGAGAGTTCATCAGCTCATACTGATTATTTCCTGCCTGGTGGCATAATACCGTGCTTGTGCCATCACTATTATTGCTATGGCAACAGAATGTGATGTCATCACAGAGAATTATGACTTCAAGTTGGGAATAAACTATAGGGGCAAACAAACTCTAAGGGATGAAGATCCTGTTTTTGTGCAAAGTTCCTCAGTAATAAATAAGGGGCAGGAGAAATTTATGAAAGATATATAAAATGCAAGCCGAATTGTGTCTAAATATTAGGTTTTCCAACATTTCCCCAGAGGCGCCAATGGCTCTTTAAAGAAGATTTAAGCTCTGTAGATTTTTGTATCTGGTATAAAATGCCAAATTCTGGGAAATGTTTTGTTTTTACCAGTGCACAGACTGACCAGACTCCAGGGGCTGGATTTTCAAAGCGTGGCACAGGGCTTGTGTCAGGCTCTATGCCATGATACTTAGGTTCTGGCAATGCACCAAACCCCTTTGCCACATCTGCACCTGATTTTAGACTCTCAGGTGCAGCTGCGACTGTTTCCATGAATTACGGCAGCTTGCGCTAAATATCTGGCGCAAGCTCCATGAAAAAGGCGCTTGGGATTGCCGCAAGCTGGACCACAAAAAGTTGCTCTAACTTGTGGCAGTTGCCGCACGGGATAGAAAATCCCGATCGCCGGCCAGGAAAATGCCGTAAGCCCCACGTGCCGTATGTTCACCACACTCGGGGCTTATAGCATTCTCAGAGTAATGAGAATCCAGCCCCAGAACTTGACCTGCCTTTCTGGTAAAAAAATGAAAACCAGAGGCTTTAGACATAATCTGCATTAATTTCTAAAGAGGTGGCTACTACCAGTGTCAGTCAGAAACACTTAATGAGGTAACTAAAAGAGTAGAAAAATGAAACAATAAAAGACTTGAAATCGGTATTTGAAAAGAGCCTTTACAGGGAAAACGACTTACAGGTTCAGCACTGGTCTCCTTTAATATGTTTTCTCTGTGCTTCTAGTATCTGTTATTATTTAACAAACCATGGGGTTGTCCCTAAAATTCCTGTGAAACAGGTACAACCCTCATCACACCTCTTTTTATGGGATGTGGTGGCTTGCACACCAGCTGCTCTGTTTGTTTGCTTTGCTCATAGTCCATGAGCTAGCAGGCTCTCCTTCAATGTTATGTGAAGGGCTCTGAAAAAGTAAGGGTAACAGGTGCTGCACATAACCAAATTCTGTTCTGTTCTAGCCTAGGTAACCATAATGAGACCAGCTGTTGCTAATAACTCATCAATGTTTTTTTTTCTTCTTTTGTGTTCTTCTTTGTACTGATTACACCCCCTGACTGTCCTCTTGGGACCCAGGAGGAGAAAGAGTCAGCGAATGAAGCATAGAAACAGACAATAATAGCAAAAAAAGACCAAAGGTCCAGCCAGTCTGTTCAACGTTTCCCTATCTGCCCTGGGACCTACTGTCCATATGGGTTTTATCTCTCTTGTTTCACCGCTCCCCCCACCTGCTCCCCTCCCTGCTGCTACCAACCTG
Organism: Neoceratodus forsteri; assembly: GCA_016271365.2. NCBI lineage: Eukaryota > Metazoa > Chordata > Ceratodontiformes > Ceratodontidae > Neoceratodus > Neoceratodus forsteri. The sequence continues at coordinate 123,287,898 of JADMNL010000030.1, read as the reverse complement.
AGCAACCACCAGACCCTTCACTCTGTCCCAGCCATGCTTGAAACCATTTATGGTCTTGGCATGCACCACCACCGCTGGCAGGAAGGGCAGCAGGATTGTGTGCTGGGAGGGATGTTGCTGAGGTGTCCAGATAGCAGGAGTGCCACCCTAAGGCACTTCCATTCAGCAATGCAGACTGGCACAGGTGGGACAGGAAAACTGAGGTATGTTGGGCACATGATGATTCTGCCCCACCGTCCCCATTGGGCCATGCAGATGCCCTCTCCATCCCCACTCCCTACTCTCCATCTCTAGATTCAGTCCCCTGGCAGGCTTGGCTGATCTGCCAGGCATGGCCATGGGGCACTAGAAAGAAGAGTCGGGACTGCGGTAGCCCAGTGAGGGTCCCTGTGTGATGGCCTCATCAGTATAGGAGCTGCATTAGCAAAAGACATAAACTATGACCACGCATACTTTGTTTCAGAAGATCATTTTCAGTAAGCCTGTTGGTGAGGGTGGTTGTGTCATGCAGAGCACCTGGGTTCAAATCCCAAAGCCAATTGCCATCTTGGGTCCACAGGAGTACAGGGCACATCATGGGGAGGAGGCACTGGTAGATGGGGAGACAGGAAGACAGTTTCATCTGCTTGCCATTCACGCACCTGTAGCAGTCTAGTTTGGACAGCCTCGACATGTGGTGGCATCAGAAGCTTGGTTTCTGTGTCTAATAGGTTAGCGTTTGTGGTGCCAAACTTATGATACAGGAAGGGTCGGTAGAGCTTCTTGGAGGGGGAAACTCCCAGCTATGAATAATGCCTCCATGGTTCCCAAACTGCAGGAGGAGCTAGCAGCCATACTAATAGGAAGAAAAAAAATAAAACATTAAGACAGAACTGAATTCTATGTTTCAGACCCTGTGTAATCTGCCCCATCACCACCCACTGTTGTAGTCAACTCTAGGGATACAGTTTGGTATAATGCTTAGAGTGCAGAGCTGTTGACCTAGAGATCAGTATTGAAATCCATCATCACCGCCAGTTACTATGTCACCCTGAGCAAGTCGCTGAACCTCAAGCCTCATAGCTGTTTCAATCTCCCTGTGCACAAGAAATGGCAACAGCATTATCTCCCTCCTCCCTCCCTCCTCTTCTGGACTGTACAGCAATCTGAGATCCAGTGTGTATGAAAACACTAAATAGATCCAAATTTTTTTCCTTTTCCTTTCCTAACCAGGGTCTGAATAAGCCTGCTGGGAACTTGTAGGTTCTCTTTGACAGCTGTCAAGTGCCTGAGGAACAACATCAGCACTTACAGATGAAGCTGTTTCCAAAAAAACCTTACCTGCACTTTGCAGGATCTCCAGCAGAGCAGTAGAGATAAAACAGCAGCACCATTTCACACCTACAAAGGTATCTGCATGCTCAGAGGTCTTATTTACGATAAAGATTAACTGGAAAACACAAGCCTTTTTGTGACTAGCAAAGAGGAAATAAGGGCAAAACACAGAAACAAAAATATTTAATTGCTCCATGAACTTCATTTTAATTTTTGTCTCTCTCATTTGGTTTTATATAGCACCTCTCATACGCACTGTATTCTATGATCTGTGAACAGTTGCATTACAACACAGGGAGTGAGCTATAGTGAGATGTTGAAAGTTAGAGAGTGAAACTCAGGAAGTTAAGCCCATGGAGGTTAAGATTTGATCAGGGTCACACAGTAAGCAAGTGGTGGGATTCAAACTTTGGTCTCTAGGTTTACAGCTCTGCACTCTAACCACCAAGCTACACTGTCTCTGCGTAGGACACCAGCTTGCAAGGATGGAACTCTACCAGCAGGCGAATGGATCTGCTCCTCAGTCTAGCTGATAAGCCTGCAGTGAACTCTGGCAGGTCCGTTACAAAAAGCAGTCTTGCCTTGTTTTCTACATTCAATTTAGCTGTGAATAGCAACACTGTAGATGCCCAGATCCACACCTGCCAACCCCCTGTGGTCAGTCATACACTGAAAACCTAATAACAAACACTGTGAAAAGTCTCATTTCCCATTGGAATCAGCTCAGCCGTAACATTTTTCACTGGGTGAAAAGTGAAAATTAGTTAAAATGGAGCAGGATGACACCGTGAAATGATATAAATTTAGATATACCTGGCATCTCACTGCAGCAATTTTAAATATTTTTCTTTCTGGGAGAAGGGCATACCCTGAGATAGAAACACAGAATGTGTCAGCAGAGAAGGACTACTTGGCTTGCCTAGTCTGCCCATTTTTCCATACCTACAGTATCTCCATAGACCCTATCTGATCTCTAGTTCTTTTTCCCTCACCCTCATTCCATTTCACTAAGATTCCCTTGTACCTATCCCATGCATTCTTGATCCCCACCACTGTTTTCACCCCAATCACCTCCACTGGCAGGCTGTTCCAGGAATCCACCACTCTTTCTGTGAACATACGAACATATGAAGAAGCCAGCAGAAGAAGACCATTTGGTCTATCATGTCTGTTCGTGATGCAGGGTCCACAGCTTGAGCTAATGTCCCTGCCCCTCCCCACTCCTCCCTACCATGACCCTCACCTTCCCCCTATACCTCCCCAGTCTGTCTTAAAGCTGCCCACTGTCTTCAATGAGATTACCTCTTCTGGCAGTGTATTCCAAGTGTCCACCATCCTCTCTGTGAAGAAGTACTTCCTGACCTCCCTTCTAAACCTCCCACCCTCAAGCTTAAGACTGTGCCCCCTCGTGTTATGGCTGCCACTCAGCTTAAAGAGTATCTCCTTATCAACCTTATTTATCTCTTTCAAGTACTTGAAGGTCCCAATCATGTCCCCTCTCTCTCTCTCTCTCTCTCTCTCCTGTCTTCCAGGGAGTACATGTTCAGTGCCCTCAACCTCTCCTCATATGCCTTACCCTGCTGACCAGCTATCAGCTTTGTAGCCCTCCTCTGGACCTTCTCCAGCAGGTTAATATCCTTTTTGAGGTGTGGGCACCAGTACTGAACTCCATACTCTAGATGCGGCCTTACTAGTGACCTGTACAAGGGCAGTATAACCTCCTCTCTCCTACTACAGATCCCCCTAGATATATATCCCAGCATCTTGTTTGCCTTTGCTGCTGCTTTCTTGCACTGCGTGGAGTACTTCAGGTCACTGGTGATCATCACTGCCAGGTCTTTCTCCTCCTCTGATTCAGATACTCGGACTCCACCCAGGTAGTACTATATCCTGGGATTCTTAGCTCTAATATGCATAACTTTGCATTTCTTGGCATTGAAGCCAAGCTTCCAGATCATGAACCACCTCCCTAGCTTATCCAGATCTTCCTGTAGGTCCTATATCCCTTCAGCTGTGTCCACTCTTCCACACAGCTTGGTGTCATCTACGAATAGGCATATTTTGCCCTTAATGCCATATCCAACGAAGTATAAAAAAAAAATGCCATCTCCAATGTCATTGATGAAGACATTGAACAACACCGGTCCCAGCACTGAGCCCTGCGACTCCACTGGTTACCTGTCTTGTGCCAGATAACTCTCCCCCCACAACCACTCTCTGGGTTCTGTCCTTCAGCCAGTTTTCCACCCATCTGGCCATCTTTTCCTCAACCCTGAGATCCACCAACTACCTGATCAACCTTTTGTTGGGCACAGAGTCAACCTCTTCTGAATCTACCAGCTTCCAGCTTCGTTGCACGTCCCCTTGTTCTTGAGCAACTTTTTTTACTAAAAAAAAAACCTTCCCTCATGTACCCTATTTACCCCCTTGAGGTATTTAAAGGTCTTTATCATATCCCCATCTCTCTTCCAGGGTGTACATACTGAGTTCCTTTAGTCTATTCATGTAGGGCTTTTGATGCAGACCCTGTACCATTTTAGTTGCCCTCCTCTGGACCGCCTCCACTCTATGTCCTTTTGGAGATGTGGCCTCCAGAACTGGACACAGTATTCTAGGTTAAGTCTTACCAGCGATCTATGCAGAGGTAGCACCTCCTCCCTCCTTCTGCTGGTGATACCTCTCTCTGTGCACCCTAGAATCCCACTAGCCCTCCCAACTGCTTTATCACACTGCCTGGTCACCATTAGTTCATCAGAGATTATTACCCCCAAGTCTCTCTCCTGCTTGGTGACCGTCAATAACACTCTCCCATTTTGTACTCGGTCCTTGGGTTTCTGTGCCCCAAGTAAATTATTTTGCACTTTTTTGCACTGAAACCCAGCTGCCATAACCTTGACCACTCATTGGGTTTTCTCAGGTCTCTGCTCGTTCTTTCCACCCCCAGAGTGTCCACCCTATTGTAGATTTAGGTGTAATTCGCAAAGAGACAGACCTCCCCCCCAGCTCATCTACAATTTTATTTATTTATTTAAGTCTCGGATTACATATACCCTTGATCTAAGAGCTCTTTTACAAAGCTTTCTATGTCAGTAGAAAGGACAACAGATTAAACAGAACAGTAAAGTATGGTACAAGAAAGTGTAAATAGGAGGTACAAAAATCATAATGGACACAAAATCATAATGGACAGTCATCGTAAAACAACAGAGACACATTATGCTAAGCAGTTTCAGGCACAGGAAAATGCATACAGTACATTGATACCCGTCAACAGGCTTTGCAAAGACAAACAGGGCATAGGGTGTAGGAAGGGATGTGGGAGGGTGGGCTGAGAAGAATAAGAGAGGGGTGTGGGAGTGCAGGACATGAGGAGATGTGGGGCAATTGGAGAGGGGGAGGAAGGGTGGAGAGGGGGTAAGGGGGATGTGGGGGGGGATAAGAGGCAAGAGTGCTAAGTTACTATGAAATAGGTTGAGTGCTAAGGTCGAGGTTTGGGAAAACATGGTTAAGGGAGACAGTCACAGGTGCTAGCTGTAGAGCGTAGTGACCAAAGCTTGGATTTAAATGGGCCCAGCTTAGTTTCAGAGGCAATGTCACTGCTGAAAGCATTCATCCAGAGGGGGGCCTCGTAGGCGAATGATCTTTGCCCCTGGGAGGTTTGGTGATGAGGGACCTGTAGGAGCTGAGATTCAGAACCTCAGGTGTGGCGTGGATTATGAGGGGGGGCTTAGAAGATCTTGTACTCCAGGTGACAAGAGGACTAAGGTTATTTTCTTGGCCATCAGACACTTTTAGTATTTGATGCGATTTTTAAGTTGTAGCCAACTGGTTAGGGCATAGAGGTCACATGTGTGAGTGAGATGGTGAGCTCCTGAGATGAGACGATATGCCTTGTTAAGAGCAATAGAGATACGCTGGAGGGCGGTATCAGTTGCAGAGGATCAGTCCATAGTCAATTATAGAAATAACAGAGCTCTGTACAGTCATCCTTAAGGCTTCAGGGGTCAGAGATCGCCTGTTTCTGTAGAGTAGACCAATACGAATATTTACAGCTTTAGCAATGTCACTTATAAAGATATTAAAGAGAACTGGTCCCAGCATTGATCCCTATGGCACACCGTTGGTCACTCTCCCCTCCTCAGAGTGAACTCTGTTTACCACCACCCTCTGTCCCCTATCCTGTAACCAATTTCTTACCCAGTTTGCCACCTTTAGACCCACTCCAAAGCTATCCAGCTTGCTTAATAGTGTCCTGTGTGGAACGGTGATGAACGCCTTCCTAAAATTTAGGTAGGCCACATCCACCATTCCACCCTGATCTAATTCCTTGGTCACCCAGTCAAAGAAATCTATCGGACTCGTTTGACTTGACCTCCCACCCTTGAATCCATGCTGTCATAGGTCTTGTAACCCATTACATTCAAGTTATTCCACAATACTTTCCTTCAGCAGTGATTCAGTTAACTTTCTCACCACTGATATCAGGCTGACTGGTCTATAATTGCCAGCCTCCTCCCTGCTATCACTTTTGTGAAGTGGGACTACAACTTGGGTTATTCTCTCTTCACTTTCGTGCCTGAAAAAGGCACTCATTGCCAGTGCACTCACCTGGTCAACAAAGTTAAATAAATAAATAGCTACCCTCCTTCAGCCCTCTGGAACCACTCCTGTTTCCAGTGAGCTGTTAAATAGGACTGTCAGAGGTGCAGCCAGCACCTCCCTGAGCTCCCTCAATACCCTTGGATGTACCCCATGTGGTCTCACTGCTTGGTCAACTTTCAGATTAGTGAGTCCCTTTAGGACTCTCTCCTTTGCAAAAAGGACTAGTGTCCACTTCCCCCTCCCTTCCTTCAGGGCTCCTGTTACTTTTTTGTGGCCCATTCCCTTCTTCTTATATTGTGAACACTGAACAAAAGTATTTGTTTGGGATGTCTGCCTTTTCCTGGTCCCCCTCTGCTCAGTCATCCCCCATCCCTTTTTAACCTTATAATCCCACTCCTGGTGTTCCTCTTTTCACTTACATACCTAAAAAATGTCTTGTCCCCTTTCATTACCTCTTGGGTTATCCTCTCTTCATTTTGTTGCCTTCACACCCCTAACTGCTTTCCCTTCTTTTCTCAGTTTCTCCTGATACACCTCCATATCCTCATCTCTCTGCATCTCCTTATAAATTCTGAATGACACCCTTTTAGCCTTTACCTTTCAGCCACCCCTTACGAGAACCATAGCAACCTCTTTTCCTCTTACTTTTACTCACTTGTTTGATGCAGAGGTTTGTTACCTTCACTATGCTCCCTTTTAGCTTCACCCACTGTTCCTACACCCCACCCAGGTCATCCGCCCCCCCCCGGGTCAGGTCATCCAAGGCCTTCCACCATCCCTGAGCAAAGTCTGCCTCCAAAGTTCAGCACTACCACCAGGCCTCCACCACCCCAGTCCAGGGAAGAGCTGCCAGACAGCAGCAGTCCTCTCTCAGCCCTCCCCCACCTCTGACCAGCCCTCTGATTACCCAAGCTCATTCTTGAACTCGAGTGCTAGCATGACAGGAGGTAAGGCATTTACAGTGCCTCAGTCCTCTGTGCCACGAGGCCAGCTTTTGCCGTAAATCTTTCTTCTTTTTCCTATTAAAATTTGTAGGAAATGCATGCCCTGCAGAAAAGGGTTCCCTCAAAATGTTGGCATCTGTTGTTTATATATAGTACTGAAACCCTTGTTGGTATCTTTTACAAATAAAACACAAACTAATTTAAGAACATATCTTTGGTGAGCGAGACTCATTTTCAGTATCCTAAAACCTCATTATTGCCAGTCCTGGGCTGATCTGGTCTAGAAGGGAGACAAGGCATTACAGTTGGTCTACAGTGGCCAACCCAGTGGCACAGAGGAGTGAGTCATCATGCCTCATGTAGTGCCATGCCAGTGACCTGGGGTTGGGTGCGACCTTGGGGCATTGGGGGTTGGCCGGGGAGAGGAGGATCGAGTGTCCGATGGACTGTTCTTCTCCTCTGAGGGGAAGGTTGGGTAGCACCCGCTGCTTGCCTGTGTCTTGGTGGAGGCTGTTGGCAGTTTGGGCCAGCAACTCAGGAGATGGGGCAGACATTGGCACACATTGTGCAGGAGCCACGCCTGGATGCCATTGCACACCACATTCCTGGGGGATCCAGAACACCGGAAAATGCTGGTGGATGGATGACAGTAGGCGCCCGCATGTCCTGCTCCCGAACTAGCTGGGCATGCCAGCCCAAACAGGATCTGGTCATCGGAGGGGACCCCCCTGCCAACCCCGCTGGGGGGGGGCAAGCCCTAGGGTAAGAAGCCTGGCAGCAGTCCCAGTGGACATCGGTGGGAAGGGGCTGGGGTACTCTCCTGAATCAGGGCCAACCAGGCGGAAGAAAAAAAAATTGGTCTACAGTCTTCCTCCCTGGGAGCTGAGTGTCAGACCTCTACAATAACCCTCAGGCCTCTGCTTACCCAAGGATGGGTGCATAACTCATCACACAAACCTCAAGCTCCCAGGTATTGGCAGCAGAGGGAATTGTCACCATATGTCTGGTTCTGCCCCCCCCCAAATTATTTCTTTTTTAATTCCATTTTATCCCCACAGTCGTCACCCTCTCTTGCTCACCATGGCACAACTTCCATTCATTTGGCTCACGGCCCAAGAGTACCGGTGGCCATCATTCAGACAACCGTGGTTGGTGTTTTTTTTCCCCATATTTTCACACCTCACCTTCCCACCCCTTACTCGTGCCATGTGGTATCGTGTTCTGACTTCAATGCCCACAGAACCCTTGTCTGAGAGGCTGCACTCCTTGGCCCACTTCAGGAGTCACTGTGACAACACTCCCTAACCACAGAGGTCTGACCGCGGAAGTCCTGGGATTGTTCATGAGCCCAGGGTGCCCGCAAGGTAATATGAGGCACTACCCTGTGGCTATCGGGCAGCCCCTCCAAATTACTTTTGCAATCTATTATGCCATATCATAACATGTGGTCAGTATGGAAGGGATTATATATATATATATTTTTTTTATTTTAGTTTCCTTCTTTATTTATACTTAAGCATTAGCACATGACCAGGGGAAGCCACTGGCACAGCGGCAGGACTCTCATTTGCAACACCAGAGACCTGGGTTTAGGAATGAACCTCGGCAGATAAAGAGCAGGTGGCGGTGGAGAACTGACCTCGGGGGAAGGGGATCTGACTCCACTGTGACACTGCCACCTAGGCGAACACAGGTTTTAGTGCAGGTAGGAGCAGCTTCGGAGAAACGTCAGCTGGCTTCAATCACGTGACATCCCACCTGTACGTGCATGTGTGAATAGAGCCCTTATTACCAGTATCCTGGAAAGGGAAGAAAACATAAAAAGCCTGGACCCCCTAGGATAATGCACTGTGTGGTAGTCTTGGGACTCGCTCAGCCAAGACTACTGTAGGTACCGATTTTGGAATTTATGGAGGGGCTTATGGGAGTCATGAGGACCCCATCATGAGGAGTATGTTTCAAAACAGTCTGGAAGGGTGGTCAGAGAAGTCACCACAAGATGAATGGTCAGGGGGTTCATGAGTAGGGGGCATAAACAGTAAATAAGAAGGCACATCCGAGGTTTGGGTTACTGCCAGTTAATCTAACTCTAGGGAGTCATGAGGCATGAGGCACAGCTGAGGGTCTTAGACCTCTGGGGTTAGATTAACGATGGTAACTCCTGAATTACCTTAATATTACTATTAAACTATAATGTTTTATCTTTTTTAAAGTTTGAGTGGGGCTGCATGAACTGGCAGTTTTACATGCGCTGCTAAACTTCAGCTGAACTATGCAGGCAAGACTTACTCGTTTAATGGTTCGAAGGTTGCAGGGAAATGCCTAGACAAACATATGGGCAGACCGGAATCAGAGGAAGAGGGCTAATTGCGTAAAATGGAGCTCCAGTTGCACTGTTCACTCTCTATGTTTGGGCACAGTTCGGGGGGTTAACTGAATCTATTTCTGACTAATAGGTCAGTTCCTCACTTTTTGTTTTATATTTAGGGTCCACAGTAGGCGTTGTGCCTCTGCCATTGCTTTTTATTTAATGGTGAAAACATTTAACACTTATGTCTTGAAACTGTAGTCTCTTCCATTAGTTACCTACATAGTAATGGTAGTGGTCACATGGTTCACTTTTGACACTGATGGCCTCAGCAACAGGCGGCAAATGGACCAGTCAGTGTGGCTGTCAAAAGGGTGATTCTTGGATGGAACAAAAACCTAATATGTGAGTACCCTTATATATAATCTTTATTTCTGTTGCCACACTGGAGAACAAAAGAATGTTACTGGCAAAGAAGGCCATATGCCCTTTGAATTGCTTGTTAGTGATCACTAGATTATTCCCAGTTTTTTTATCTTTACCCAAATGCTTGTCAAGCGTCTGTTTAAATGTTCACAAATTCTCACTTAATACAACCTGTTCAGGTAGTCTGTTCCAACAGGAGATAATTCTCAGTAAGAGCCACCTTTTCCGAAGATGAGTTCTAAAATTTTCACCTGCCAGTTTCAGACTGTGACCCCACAATCCTTCCCTAGCACCCTCTCCTTTAAGTATCTTACACAGTGCCCAATCCTACGATGCTTTGAGCGGCTTTATAAAAGATACAAGGGGATTATACAGACCACAATAGTTTTGTTGGAGTCCCAAGGAAGGGATCATCAATCTTCAATTACATTTTAATACATTTTGCATCAAGCATAGCGATACAATTATACAGCAAAAGCATATCCACAGTTTTGGCTGCATTTTTTAAGACTTAAATTTTATTGGAAATTTTCAACACTGACAGTACGTACACCATACACATAGGACATACAATTCACTGATTTGTAATGTTAACAATACATGCTAAGAGCTGCAGTTCATACTTGTAACGCTTAGAGACCCTCTCTAGTTATGTCTAGGTTGGTTGTACAACCTACAACCATTGAGTATGGACATGCATGTGGGGTTTGGACAGCTCCTCTCTCTGTTGGGGGGGCAGATGGACTAGTCTGCGGTTGTCTCATTGTTTCTAAGTCTCGGTTGTACACTAGGGATGGGCATGGGTTGAGAAGGTTATGCCTCATAGTTAGAAAGTGATAAACCTCAGCACACTAGCTAAGTGGATATGTAGTAAAGGAGATTTATAGTGAAATTAACAACATTAGCAAAACACATAAAAGAGAAATATTGCATTTGCTATAGGTTCCTAAACCTTCAGAAGACAGCCAAATCCTGGGCCCTGGTCATAGATTTCATTTCCCTTGAATAATTCATGGCATTTATTAGATGAGTGCATAAACTCTGAAGGTAAGCATATCAGCTGCACTGTTTAGATCCTACATGGAGCCTACAGAGAGCCATGGAAGGGGAGTAGACCATGTGTGTGAAGTGGCTAGCTATTCTACTTCATCTGGGACGGTAATGAGGATGTCGCATAGGTCAAACCTTTGGAGATAGGCCTATGGAGCACTGAGAAGGCTGTGGGCTACCCTCGCTAGCTAAAGACATTCCGTTGCATCAGCCAATCATTCAGCATATGTAGGTGGTCTCTTATCAAGCCAGAGCTTCAGGATCTGGTGTTTGGCTATATTTGTTATTAGGGCCATTTCATGTTGCCTAGTTACAGCCACTCTGGAGTGGCCCATGTTTCCTACAGTGCAGATGCTGGGTTCAAATAAATCTGTCAGCCCTAGGAGAGAGTTGAGTCCGGGTTTTATCTCGCACCAAAATGTTTGTACAAGGGGGACAGTCCCATAAGAGGTGCAGGAGGGACCCATCAGGATGGTCACACTTGTAACATGCTGTCGTGGGGATGGAGCTCATCTTGTGCAATTTCCCAGGGATGTAGCATAGGTTGGAGAGGATTCTGAATTGTTGGATTTTAAGATCCACAATCAATGTCACCTACTTGGAAAATTTCCAGATATCCTGCCAATTCCAGTAGTTTTTTTTTCCATCTTCTGTTTTTCCCCTGGGACTGCTGGCAGGCAGACTCTGGCTCTCTCATGAGAGGGCTCACATCCACCCTGACATCACATGTGTCTCCTGAGCTCCAGACCAGGTCCTGGCAACTTCCCCCATGGAGTTTCCCCCATAGCGGGGCCAGGGAGGGGAAGGCTGACCTCCCCCCCGGTACACAGTCCAGCTTGCCGGGTGATGAGCCATGGATCGGTAGCATGGCCGGGTATCATGTAGCCTGCCAGCATCCCTCCAATTTCTGTTTGTGTCTCTCCCCTTCCGTGACTGTGGGTGCATGCACATAGAGGCACGTGCCATCTCCTTGCCTCCCTAACTCTGGTGCTACCCCCGGCCTCCACCAAGTGGCAACCAAGGAGTGAGACAACATGCCCTCCCTCCCTGGGAGAGGAGAGCAGTCCATTGCATGCTCGACCCTCTCCTTCCTCTGCTGACCTTTGGCAACCCAAGCTAGCTCCCCGAGCCCAGGTAGCTGGCATGGTGTGAGGTGTGGCATCCAGCACCTCAACCTTCAGCGTCACCGTGCTGACTTTCAATTCCAGGACTGAGTGTCTTGTCCCAAGGTTCTGGACCACCGGCTTTTCATCTCGGTTGCTTTGCTGTATAGTTATCTCACCAGCACCAAGTACCACTAGCATATGACTGTGCCCCTTGTAGGAGAGCTTTCAGTTCTTTTTTCCTAGGAGCAGCAAGTCTCCGTAGGTGTTAGTCCTCTCCAGTGAGCCTTGAGTGAGTGTTGTATTTGAAAAAACATTGGTAAACAGCAGTGGGAGGGCAATGTTTTTGTGGCTTGGAGCTCATGAAATAGAATGAACTTGCCCTCTGTCATGATCTCTTGGACTGTTTCTATTCCGCTCCTTGCCCACGTGGGGTAGGTTAACTTGTTGCCATTAGTGGTAAAGTTGCCACTGTAGAGGATAGGTTGATCCAGCTGAGGGAGGCCTTGGTGGTATGGAGCATCTGAGTCAAGATCTTGTTGGTGGTGCCCACTGGTGTATCAGCCAGAGTGGTGAGGACTGGCCCACACACCAGGGCATCCACATGAAATCGCTTAGTTTAACATAGCTGTTTTTCAAGTATTACCCAGTCCATGATGTAGTCATGGGGGTCTCTGTCCTAGCTTTGTTTCACTTACTCGCATGTGCCAGCTGAGAGGCCCAGTAGTAGAGCAGTAAGTCAGGTATCTTTAACTCACCTTTTTCTAGGAGTCTGGCCATTCTTGTTAGGGAATATCTGGGTCTTTTATGTGCCCATATGAATTCAGTAATAAGATGCTGTAACGGCCCAGTGGTGCTGAGGGTTGAGGCACTGGATGCCACACCTTGCGCCACACTGGCGACCCGGGTTTGGGAGCGAGCTTGGGTGCCGTGGGTCGCCAGGGGAGGGAAAGGATTGAGTGCCCGGCCGGCTGCTCTCCTGTCCCGGGGGAGGGCATTGGGTAGTCCGAGCTCGGTGGCCCCTAGTGGAGACTGGGGTTGTTGCAAACTCAGCTGCAGGTCTGGCGTGCCCGACACTGGCAGGGTTGCCATGCGCTAAGCGTTGGGGGTGTGCACGCATAGAGATGGGCAGGGAGAAAACGTGGAAAACACCCAGCTGGAGGGTTAGGCGATGGCACCCTTCCTCCATGCCCAGCATCGGATCTGGCTGGGCAGGACCCTAATCACTCCTCCGCATGGCCCCGACCCGTTGCCGGAGTCTGAACTGCAAGGAGCCTAAGTAAGTGGCAGGGCTACCCTCCCTGGGCGGTTTAAACCAGGGGTACTGGCAACGGGAAGGGGGAGAGAGAGGGGCACAGTCCACAGTGGATCTCGGGCAGGCACAAGGCAGGAATGCCTGAGAGAGTTCTCCCCAGCTGAGAGACAGGGAGGAAAATAAAGTTGAAAAAAAAAAAAAGATGCTGTAGGCTGTTGGTCCAGGTCACTGAGATAGAGGAGTGGAGCATCAACATAACAAAAAGGGCTGGCCCGGTGGTGCTGAGGGCTGAGGCACTAGTCGCCTTACCTTGTCATGCTTGACGACCCGTGTTCGGGAACGAGCATGGGCCGCCATGGGTTGGCAGAGGAGGAGAATGATCGAGCATCTGAGGGACAACTCTCCTTCTCCAGAGAGGGGGGATGTCAGTGGTCGGTCCATGACTGGCCCCTAGCAGAGGCTGGGGGGGCAGTGTGCTGATGCTGCAGAATAGGGGCAGAGATGGGGCAGACACCTGGAGGGAGCATGTGGGGATGCGTGCGCATCCCCCTTCATTGGCGTCATTGCACACCACATTTCCAGGAGGACAAAAAAGAGAAATATGGCTCCTGGTCAGGCAGCATGAGCTTCCAACCTTTGGGGCCGGACACTGAATGGCACCTCCTCATCTGGATCCTTCCGGTGAGTAGAGCTAAGGGGGGGGGGCTCCTCACCACCCTGCCATGGGGGCAAGCCGTGGGGGAATTGAGGAGGTGGCCTGATGTCGGGTGTATGGGCCAGGAGTTCGGTCAGGATGGTCCAGCCGACCGGAGTTAAGGGAGAAAAAATAAATATAAAAAAAAAAAAATGACAAAAAGGGTTCTAGGAAGAGCGTTCATTTTAGTGGTGCCAATTCTTTTTTTTTTAAACTGAGCTTTATTAAAAATTGAACATGCAATACATTTTGGGGAAATGCATTAAATCCAAGAGTTATATGACCAGAAAATACATCATAAAATTAATGGAATGTTAAATGATACTATATATCCAGAATAACCATCAATCCAGTGCTGTCAGTCACTCTCATGTCACCCATATTAACTCTTTCAACTCCTCCCTAAAGGAGCACATCCTCCTATCGTCCACCTGTAACTACCCTGATAGGCCTCCTTCATGGCCCTCTTGGTAAATCCCAGCGGCTGTCTCTCCCCCGCATCACCCATACTTTTCTTCTCCCCACTGAGTGCAGTAAAACTTCCTGCCCTATACAATACCTTAAAACATTTCTGTTTATAGGTCTGCCTTCCGGTCACTCTTGTACAATTTTACCCATGTAATATGCTAGTTTTATTTTGCACTTGTTAGTTCCTTGTATTTCTATACACCTGTGTATATATAATGTATTTCTATACACCTGTATGTATAATGTATTTACTTCGTTGTGTGTCGTAGGTAGTTCATTGTATGTCTTATGTATTACATTGGCCTACGTATTTGTTCATCTGTTGTATTTCCTACACTGGACGTTTGTGAAAACGGGTATTTTTGCCCACATACCTTCCAGTATAAAAATAAAATTGATTGATTCATTGATATTATAGTTTCTTTATTTTTAGGCAACTTCCAATAAAGCATGGTAACAAATTAAACTTGGAGAGAACTCATTTAAAATAAATAAGCCAATAGTGGCTACAAAGAAACACTACATGATGCTGTATTGGGTATCCGAGGGGGTCCTGATTCTTTCTCTTTTTCCCCATATAGCTGTTTGACCGCCGCCACCTACTTCTGACATCGGACCCTGTGTCAAGTGTCCCCCAGTCCCATCTGCTGCTCCCCCCACTGTCACGCCAGCAGGGATCAACACAGAGCAGGATCTGAGAGTCCCCCAAAGGGCTGTCACACATGGCGACAAGGGGACATGGGCTTTTACTTCTTTTCCACCCTTTAATGTATTCCAATGGGGTATGAACTTTGTTTCATAACTCTGCCATTTTTACATATTTTGACCCCCAACATTTCAACATGGCCTTTTTGGGACCCCACCTCATGACCAATGGCAGTGGAATTATGCAAATCTGGCCCAAAATGTGATTTTGTGGTCACTTTGCGAAATCACTTTTCAGGTGGGATTTGAACATTTTCACAACCCTTGCTCATGAGGTGGGGTCATAAGAAAGCTGTAGTGAAAATTTGGATTAAAATATATAAAAATGACAAAGTTCTGCGTGTATGTTGAAATTTTTCTATGCTTGTGCATAGTTTTGATAATTTTAAATATTTTAACCCAAAATTTTCAGCATGGTAATTTTTTCGAGCCACCACCACATGAACATGGCTGTTGTCATTTTTCAGATCCTGGCAAAAATGTGTTTTCACACCTCTGACAGAAAATTATGTTTTGGATTTGAACATGTTCACCTACCAGGTTCATGAGGTGGGGTAATAAGAAGATTATGCTGAAAATGTGGTGTACAAATATGGTAAAATGACCAAGTTATTAGTGAAAGTTGCAGCATTACAACATTCATTCATAACTTTGCTAATTTTCAATATTTTTAACTCTAGACTTTCAAAATTGCTATTTTTCCACAGCACCTCATAAATGTGACAGGTGCCATTTTTTAAATCCTGGGTGAGATGTGTTTTCGTACTTGTGGTGCAAAATCACATTTCAGACACTATACTATGAATACCACATGTCATGTTTATAAGGGGGAAGTCATAAGACAACTATTTTGAAAATCTGGGGTCAAAATAAAAAAAAAAATTATAATTATTAAGAAACTTTGTGTGTAGTGCCAGTCTTCACCTCAGCTGGTATGCTTTGTGATCCCGTGATGATGAGCTGAGTTCAGAGGCAAGCTCAGTAACCCAGCTATATGGGTTGAGGGTGCTGGGATGGTGCTGTTATGTGACACCCTCCTTCAGGCCTGGGAATGAAAGCTGCAGGGTTGCCTGCACAGGCCTAGGTACCACATAATGAAGACTGCTCTTTTCTTGGCATAGGGCTCTGCAACTGTGAGTGGTAGAGGGCCTGTGCACTGGCTGACAGATGGACTGTTTGCCCTCTGCATCTGCATCTCCAGCCACATGCAAGCGTAGGGTCCAAAGGGGCTTGCACTTCTATAGTCCACCAGACAGCCCCATGAATTCTTCACATCCATCGCTGCACAGACATGCAGGGCCTGCATTGGCCCTGCACTTCTCAGGCAGATGTAGTCTTCCTTGGTGCAGGGCTCTCCATGTTCATGATTCTGCATCTGGCCCAATGGCAGGAGTAGGTGGCAGTGGACAGTCAATGAGGATACGATTCCACTATCTCAAAAGAAAATAAATTCTTTGCAAAAAACTACATTACTGCACCAGTTGGGGTTAAAGTTAATGCTCAAAAAGTAGGGAAATGTTGCATTAGGGTTTTAAACCCTAACTTCTAACACCTCCCCCCCGTGCAGCAAAAGGATAAAATAATATTAGGGTTTTGGGTCTCCAGAGTCTTGGCGAATCAGTGGTGGGGTTTTCTTTGGGGTTGTTAACCCTAATGCCCACCTCGTTCCCTGAACAATGTCAGGACGTGATATCTTTTAAGACCCCACCACTGATTCACGAAGACTCTGAGACCCAAAACCCTAACATTTTGCCTTTGGATGAGGGGCTGGGGCTGGGAGTTGGGTTGAAAAATGTCCCTATTTTTTGACATTAACTTAAACTCTAACTGGTGCATTAATGTAGTTTTTTGCAAAGTATATTTCTCTTGTTCAGCAGGCAGCTAGTATGGATTGACTAGTGAAGTTGGTTGGTTGCCTTCTTGTGACACTTGCTTGTGCAATGTTGTATGGTGCACGTGCAGCTGTATGAAAGAGATTGCCAAGAGCTGCTGGTAGCTCAGTACTGTTAGCAGCTTGACTGCATTTGGAGTCCCTGTAGCTTTTCATGCTCTCTGTTCCCAAGGAACTACTACCCTTTCAGGGTACCGAAGATGCAGGAACCCTCTTAAGGAGGGCTCCTCCTCTAGAGGTGCCACAGGACAAGTATTTTGGCAAAAGTTATCTTAGGGATGAAGCCCAGAAGAAGAGAGGTGAGCTGCCATAGGAGGAGGAGGAGTAGAAGAGGATGGTGGGAGCAAAGAAAATGAGTGTCCAGAGGACACTTGGGGCATGCACTTTAAACTGAGCTCTTAGGGGTCCTGGCATGTGTCACCCTTCACCCAGCTGAACCCCAGGCATATCCTTAGGCCTAGCTTTCAAATATTGACAAGATTGTGGTGCTGAAAGCCTTTATTTGAATACCCCAATTAGATATCACTTTCGGGCTACCAAGCTTTATAATAATAGTCACTACCTACATACAGATGCTTTTGGGGCCAACACACTGGTGCAACAGTAGTGCTACCACTTGCAATGCCAACAATCCGGGTTTGGGAATGAGCCCAAGTCATTGGCGGGCTGGCCAGGGGAGGTGAGCTGAAAATCCCAGAGGGTGTTCGCCATCTCCAGGAGGGAGGGTGTATGGACTCTGTTGCACTGCTGCCACCTGAGTGACCACAGGAGGCAGTGCAGAGTCACAGAGTCGGGGGGATGCTGACATGCTCTGAAGTGCAACGCATGTCAAGGGCTCTTCTCGGTGCCCTATGGGGGCTGGGACAGAAAATGGGAAAAGGCCAGACACTGCAGGAGGATGTCCGACCCTCACTGCAGGCCCTCTATTGCCAACTGAGGCACTCTCCTCTGAAGCACTGACTGAGTCTCTGTCAAGGGTAGAGTCCCCTACGACGGCCCCACCTGGGGGGGGGGTAAACCAGGGTGTCAGTAGGAGGTGAGGTAAATCCCAGGACAGATGAATGAGGGTGCTGAGTGAGTGGGTAGGATCGATGGGGGCTGGCTGGCAAGAGGGGGCAAAGCATATTAATGCTTTTATGTACTGATGTATCACGGATGTACGACTGAATGTGTCTGTCGATGTTCTCATGTGAAAACTCAATAAAGAATATAGTTTACAATAAGAAAAAAAGAGTGTTAGGCAGACTCCTTAGGCAAACCACAGAGTATTTCAAAGAGACCCTAGGGCAACATTAAACTAAATGAGTACATTGTGAATTGGCACACATTACTTTACATTAACAACAGAAGGAGTAAACCAGGAACAGACAAGAGATAAGTACATACTAAATAAAACAGTTTGTATAATTGTTTCAGCCATTCTTGGCAACGCAGTCAGAATGTTTCATTATCATGACCCAGGTTACAGTTTCTGAGGGACAGGACACTGTTACACGTCCTTTTTAGGAGATAGCCCCACTGACCCAGGGTACAATATCTTAAGAACAGTGCACCACTATACATCCCTTATAGGAAACATCCCCTATTGACCCAGGGTACAGTACCTGAGGAACAGGAAACTGTTACACATCCTTTATAGCGGTATCCCCACTGACCCAGAGTACAGTATCTGAGGGACAGGACACTGCTACATATTCTTTATAAGGGGATACCCCCCACTTACCCAGGGTACAGTATCTAAGGGTCAGGGCACTGCTGCACATCTTATATAAGGGACATTCCCAGAGACCCACAGTACAGTATCTAAGGGCCAGGGCACTGCTGCACATCTTATATAAGGGACATTCCCAGAGACCCACAGTACAGTGTCTAAGGGTCAGGGCACTGCTGCACATCCTATATAAGGGATATTCCCACTGATCCAGGGTACAGTATCTAAGGGACAGGGCACTGCTGCACATCCTATAGAAGGGATACTCCCACTGACCCAGGGTACAGTATCTGAGGGACAGGGCACTGCCACACATCCTATAAAAGGGACATTCCCACTGACCCAGGGTACAGTATCTAAGGGTCAGGGCACTGCTGCACATCCTATATAAGGGATACTCCCACTGATTCTGGGTACAGTATCTAAGGGACAGGGTACTGCCACACATCCTATATAAGGGACATTCCCACTGACCCAGAATACAGTATCTAAAGGACAGGGCACTGTTGCACATCCTATATAAGGGACATTCCCACTGACCCAGGATACAGTATCTAAGGGACAGGGCACTGCTGCACATCATATAGAAGGGACATTCCCACTGACCCAGGGTACAGAATCTGAGGGACAGGGCACCACTACACATCGTATAGAAGGGACATTCCCACTAATCTGGGGTACAGTATCTAAGGGAGAGGGCACTGCTACACATCCTATAGAAGGATATTCCCAGAGACCCACAGTATAGTAGCTATGGGTCAGGGCACTGCTGCACATCCTATATAAGGGACATTCCCACTGACCCAGGGTACAGTATCTAAGGGACAGGGCACTGCTACACATCCTATAGAAGGGATACTCCCACTGATTCTGGGTACAGTATCTAAGGGACAGGGCACTGCCAACACATCCTATATAACAGACATTCCCATTGATCCTGGGTACAGTATCTGAGGGACAGGGCACTGCCAACACATCCTATATAACAGACATTCCCATTGATCCTGGGTACAGTATCTGAGGGACAGGGTACTGCTACCCATCCTAAGTATATAAGGGACATTCCCATTGATCCCGGGTACAGTATCTGAGGGACAGGGCACTGCCACACATCCTATATAAGGGGCATTCACACTGATTCTGGGTACAGTATTTGAGGGACAGGGCACTGCCACGCATCCTATATAAGGGACATTCCCACTGATCCTGGGTACAGTATCTAAGGGACAGGGCACTGCTGCACATCCTATAGAAGGGATATTCCCACTGATTCTGGGTACAGTATCTGAGGGACAGGGCACTGCCACACAACCTGTATAAGGGACATTCCCACTGATCCTGGGTATAGTATCTAAAGGACAGGGAACTGCTATCCATCCTAAGTACATAAGGGACATTCCCATTCATCCCAGGCACAGTAGCTGAGGGACAGGGCACTGCCACACATCCTATATGAGGGGCATTCCCACTGACCCAGGGTACAGTATCTGAGGGACAGGGCACTGCTACCCATCCTAAGTATATAAGGGACATTCCCGTTGATCCCGGGTACAGTATCTAATGGACAGGGCACTGCCACACATCCCATATAAGGGACATTCACACTGATCCTGGGTACAGTATCTAAAGGACAGGGCACTGCTACCCATCCTAAGTATATAAGGGACATTCCCATTGATCCAGGATACAGTATCTGAGGGACAGGGCACTGCCACACATCCTATAAAAGGAGCATTCCCACTGATCCTGGATACAGTATCTGAGGGACAGGGCACTGTCACACATCATATATAAGAGACATTACCACTGACCCAGGGTACAGTATCTAAGGGACAGGGCACTGCTACACATCCTAAGTATATAAGGGACATTCCCACTGACCCCAGGTACAGTATCTGAGGGACAGGGCACCGCTACACTTCCTATATAAGGGATATTCCCACTGATCCTGGTACACTATTTAAGGGACAGGGCACCGTTACACATCCTTTATAAGGGACATTCCCACTGACCCCAGGTACAGTATCCGAGGGACAGTGCACCGCTACACTTCCTATATAAGGGATATTCCCACTGATCCTGGGTACACTATCTAAGGGACAGGGCACCCCTACACATCCATTATAAGGGACATTCCTACTGACCCAGGGTGCAGTATCTGAGGGACAGGGCACTGCCACACATCCTATACAAGGGACATTCCTAATGATCCCGAGTACAGTATCTATGGGACAGGACACCCCTACACATTCTGTATAAAGAATATTCCCACTGACCCAGGATACAGTACCTAAAGGACAGGGCACCGCTACACATCCTATATAAAGAATATTCCCACTGATCCAGGATACAGTACCTAAACGACAGGGCACCGCTACAAATCCTATATAAAGAATATTCCCACTGACCCAGGATACAGTACCTAAAGGACAGGGCACCGCTAAACATCCTATAGAAAGGACATTCCCACTGACCCAGGCTACAGTATCTAAGGGAGAGGGCACTGCTACACATACTATAGAGGGGACATTCCCAGAGACCCACGGTACAGTATCTAAGGGTCAGGGCACTGCTGCACATCCTATAGAAGGGATATTCCCACTGATTCTGGGTACAGTATCTAAGGGACAGGGCACTGCTACCCATCCTAAGTATATACGGGACATTCCCACTGACCCCAGGTACAGTATCTAAGGGACAGGGCACTGCTACACATCCTTTATAAGGGACATTCCTACTGACCGAGGGTGCAGTATCTGAGGGACAGGGCACTGCCACACATCCTATGCAAGGGACATTCCTAATGATCCCGAGTACAGTATCTATGGGACAGGACACCCCTACACATCCTGTATAAAGAATATTCCCACTGACCCAGGATACAGTACCTAAAGAACAGGGCACCGCTACACATCCTATATAAAGAATATTCCCACTGACCCAGGATACAGTACCTAAAGAACAGGGCACTGCTACACATCCTATATAAAGAATATTCCCACTGACCCAGGATACAGTACCTAAAGAAGAGGGCACCGCTACACATCCTATATAAGGGGTATTCCCACTGACCCAAAATATAGTATCTAAGGTATAGGGCACTACTACACATCCTATATAAGGGACATTCCCACTGACCCAGGGTACAGTATATAAGGGAGAGGGCACTGCTACACACACTATAGAAGAGACATTCCCAGAGACCCACGGTACAGTATCTAAGGGTCAGGGCACTGCTGCACATCCTATATAAGGGATATTCCTACTGACCCAGGGTACAGTATCTAAGGGACAGGGCACTGCCACACATCCTATAGAAGGGATATTCCCACTGATTCTGGGTACAGTATCTGAGGGACAGAGCACTGCCACACATCCTATATAAGGGACATTTCCACTGATTCTGGGTACAGTATCTGAGGGACAGGGCACTGTTACACATCCTATATAAGGGACATTTCCACTGATCCTGGATACAGTATTTGAGGGACAGGGCACTGTCACACATCCTATATAAGAGACATTCCCACTGACCCAGGGTACAGTATCCGAGGGACAGGGAACCACTACACATCCTATATAAGGGATATTCTCACTGATCCTGGGTACACTATCTAAGGGACAGGGCACCACTACAACATTCTTTATAAGGGACATTCCTACTGACCGAGGGTGCAGTATCTGAGGGACAGGGCACTGCCACACATCCTATGCAAGGGACATTCCTATTGATCCCGGGTACAGTATCTATGGGACAGGGCACCGCTACACATCCCATATAAAGAATATTCCCACTGACCCAGGATACAGTACCTAAAGGACAGGGCATCGCTACACATCCTATATAAGGGATTTTCCCACTGACCCAGAATACAGTATCTAAGGGACAGGGCACTGCTACATATTCTATATAAGGGATATTCCCACTAACCCAGGGTACAGTATCTAAGGGACAGGGCACTGCTGCACATCCTATATAAGGGATATTCCCACTGACCGAGGATACAGTACCTAAAAGGCAGGACACCACTACACATCCTATATAAGGGATATTCCCACTGACCCAGGATACAGTATCTGAGGGGCAGGGCACTGCTGCACATCCTATATAATGACATTCTCACTGACCCCGGGTATAGTATCTTAGGGACAAGGCATTGTTTACTTCCTTCATGGGTGTTGTCCCTATTGACCTAGGGTATAGTATCTGAGAGACAAGGCACCATTAACATTCTTTTTCAGGGTTTTCCCACTGACCTAGGTCACAGTATCTCAGGGACAGGGCACTGCTACACCTCCTTTGGTTGACCAGGGCACCCCAGTACCAAGGCAGTATGGGTACAGTTTAAGCTCCAGCAGCAGTTACCCCTGACATGGCAGCATTCTGGTCAGACGAGTTCTCCCAGCACCAAAAGTCACTCCCCTGGTACTGTTCCAACTGAGCCATTATTTATTCCCCTACACCTCTTGTCACAGGCATGGTTTAACTTGCCACTTCTTTGTTTGCTGGCTCTTAGTGGTCCGGCCTCTTCTGGTTACCTTCCTCAGATCTTCCTTCTAGGAAGTAGCACCTGAGAGAGAGGACCTGCGTGTTTTATTAAATGCTATGGCAGATATTGGAGCATTGAGGACAGCACATCATCCTCCCATCAGGGTCAGGACAAGGTTTCAACGACAGATGAAACTGACTTGGCAAATCTGGAAATCCTACAAGAACTTATGGAAGAAAATATGGTTGAAACAGGAAACTATGTGACACAGAATCACTGGGGCATTCGTGAAACTGAGTTCAAGGATGTGAGGAATTCCTTGTTTAAGAATAAATCAGATTACAGTCCCACTGTATAGAAATTGTCATCAATATGTTTGAAAAAGTGATCACTATACAAGCAAATGGCCTTCTGATGAAATCCAACAAGCATGATAAATGCAGTCTTCCTCCTCTTGAAAAGCAGGCATTAAAAGAATTGATTCAGAAAAATGAAACCGAAATAAACAAAGCTGACAAAGGTGGGGGCAATACTGTTGTGTTGGATAAAGAACACTACAGGAGGATAGTTTGGGACTTACTGTCAAAAGAACTCAGTTATAACAAGCATTTGTCAATGCCAAATGTTTACTTGCTGGCATTGGCATTGGTAGTGTAGAAGTTAGAGAGCTGCATAATAGGAATGGCAGTGAAGTACTGAACTGAAGCCAACCCCACCGGCACCCTGCAAAGACAGACAGGTATTGGGGTGTGCCTTTGGGTCGTCAGGCATAACAGCCACGCCATTTCACCACACCCTACCCTGCAGACACCGACAAGTGTCACGGTGTGCCTTGGGGTCTTTGGCTCTTATGCTCACCCCATTCCATCAGGAAATATGGTGAGATGGGTGCTGTATAGGAGAATGGGGTGAACTTTGGGGCTGAAGAGTCCAAGACACACCTTGATGCCTGTCACTGGCTGCAGGGTGTGGAATGGTATGAGCATTACAGGCTAGAATCCCAAGTCACACCCCTGATGCCTGTCAATCTGTATAGGGTGGGGCGTTATGGTCGGAAACCCTAACGCCTCAGGCGTTCGTTGGCATTTTCACTCCAAATTTTCAACATGGGTTTTTTGTGACCCCCCACCTTATGAACAGTGGCAATATCAGTTTGTTAGCTGAAAGCTGATTTTGCAGAGCGACTACGCCATTTGGCACCACAGGTGCGAAAACACATTTTGAACAGGATGTGAAAAATGACAGCTGTACTGTTCATGGGGAGGGGAAAAATGGCAATGTTGAAAATCTGCAGTGAAAATATTAAAAAAACTGGTGAAGTCACGAGCATGCAAAGAAAATGCGTAACGCACACCCGTAATGCAATTAGTTTGGGGATTTTTCACAGCAGATTGTCAACACAGGGATTTTGGAACCTCTGCTCATGAACAGTGTCACTGTGATTTTCTTAATCTGTCCCGAACAGTGATTTCCTACAGTGACCACGCATTTCTGCGCTGGAAGTGCGAAAACACATTTCGGCCATGGTGTGAAAAATGACAGCTGTACTGTTCATAAGGAAGTGTGGAAAATGCCAGAGTGAGAAAATCAGGACTGAAAATATTAGAAATCCATTAACTTACAGGTGCATGGAAACTACTGGCAATTAGCTCAAGTAACACAGTCATTTTATGGACTATTTTCACAAATTTTAACATAGCCATTTAACATCTCTGCTCATGAACAGTGTCACTGTGATTTTCCTAATCTGTTCGACCATTAATTTTGCACACGACTGCGCCATTGTATGCGCTACATGCTGAGGAAACACATTTTGGGCGAGATGTGAAAAATGACAGCTGTACTGCTCATAAGGAGATGTGGTAAAATGTCAATGTTGAAAATCTGGAGTGAAAATATTGAAAATTTGCAAACTTACGAGCGTGTGTAGGAACAGCGCAACGCATGCTTGTAAAACAGTCATTTTTAGGATTTTTTCACCAAATTTTCAACATAGGGTTTTTGGGGGCCTACCTCATGAACTGTGTCACTGTCGTTTCGTAAATCGGTTCTGAAAGGTGGTTCCGCGCAGTGACCGCGAAATCACCTTTCGGGCCCGATTAACAAAATGACAGTGACAGAATTCATGAGGAGGGGTCCCAAAAACCCCATGTTGAAAATTTGGTGAACAAATTCCAAAAAATGCCTGAGATATGCATCAAAGTTGAAAAAAAACTATTTATTCCATTATAAAGCTTACCGGCATTTCTTCAGTTCGAGGTCGGCTTTGAAGAGTGCAGATGTGTTCCCGGTCCACCGAAGATTGTCGCGCCAGACTCCAGAGGTAAGTATGGGGTGAGGTGTGGGGATGTGGGGAGGTTGGGTGCGCAGAGGGTGGAGTGCGGGTGGGGGATGGGGTCAGGACAGTCAGCGAGGGAAGGTTTTTTCTTTTTAGGTGCTTTTCTTTTTAGGAGGACGAAGCGGGACTTGTGCCATGCTGGGGTGGGCTCCCAATGTGGCAGCTGGAAGGCTGTTTGGGGAGGCAGCAGAGCCAACGGGTGATTGGGCACTCCCGTCGGCCAAACAGACTATTGCCATGCTGGGGTGGGCTCCCAGCGTAGCACCCGGTAGTCTCTTGGGGGGGAAGGGTAAACAGTGGAGCCGACAGAGGATTGGGCACCCCCTTCGGCCATAAAGAATGTTGCCACGCTGGTGTGGGCTCCCAGCATGGCACCTGGAACTCTGTTGGGGGGAGAGTGCAGCAGAGCCGACAGGGGATTGGGCACCCCCGTCGGCCATACAGTGTGTGCGTGGGGGGTGCATGAGCATGCAATATGCGTGTGTGTGTGTGTGTGTGTGGGGGAGAAGTGCATGAGCACGCAATATCTTATCGCTGCTCACTGAAGCATAGCTCTCCCTTTCAACTGTACGGCACTGCATTGTCAACTGCTGTCAAAGACAGCTGCAGCATTCATTGGCGAGCTGTGGCTGCGCCTGCAAACACACTGACTGAATTGGAAGACAGGGTGCCACACCTCCGAAAACTCAGATGATGGCACTATGTTTCTTGCACATGCATGCAAGCAAACATAAAAACTGAGAGGTAACCCCATTCAAGTGTATAAAAAAGATATGTTAACATTACTGCAGAAGGGCTTGATGGATGGTTTGTTCAGGGATGATGAATATAAGTTTTTGTGGTGTGACATTCCAGTTATACCTACTTGTTGTAGCCTGCCAAATGTACGTAAAAAATTGTGAAACCCCAACCCACCAGGAAGACCTATAATTTCGGGGGTGGGGGGTGTCACTTATAGAGAATCTCTCCAGGTTCATAGCTTACTTTCCACAGCATAGTATTAAGAGCCTTCCCTCTCACTTGAGAGCTACAGGGGATACCGTGTGCAAATTTAGGAATATTAAGTGGGAATCAGATATTGCATGTTTATGTGTGGATGTGAAGCACAAGGATGGTATCTCGAGCCGCAAAAATGTTTTTGGGCCAAAAGTCCATTTAAAAAGACAACACCTGGAGTGAAGCCAGCAGCCTAGCAGAGAACACGCTTCTCAGAGAGCTCCTGATCACACCGAGTAATCTTTTGTGATTTCAAAGATCTTTTCTGGACTAAACTGTCTACAACTGGCTATTTTGAATAGAAATTTAGCTACAGAACAGAGCGATACCAAATTTAAGAAGGGATGAACAGGTAATGCTGCTAAAAATGACTCTAACAGCAGGGCCGTCACATGCGGCACGCCAGCCAAAAATGGTGCCAGAACAAACCAAAGAGATCCCTGTCAGAGGGTGACCTCTCTAATAATTTTTTTGTATGCCCTCACCTGAACTCTAAGCATTACAAGTAATCCTGGGCTGTGAATGCCCTGTCCATTATGTTGTAGTGTCTTATTATATTTATCTGTCACGTTTGTTGGGCTGTCCACCCACTTTGTTGTTTGTCTGTCCGTCCCTTTATGTTCTGTATTTCACAGCCCTGGCTAAGCCTCGCTAGTTAGAAAACCACTAAGCCCTTATTACAAACATACAGGGATGTTAGGGGGTTCTTTATGTATTTTTCATTATAGTTAAACAACTAGCTATCTCAATCCTCATAGAAAAGGATAGAAAACGGTAGGATGAGTGTTCGCTAGCTTCAGCATCCATAAACAAGTATTTGCCGAACTATGAGATGAAAATAGGAATATTTAAACAATTGTAATAAAGTGTAGCAAATAGCCTCGGCAATAGCGTAGGAAGAAGCAAGATGCCCCGCCTGGAGAAAGCGAGTTTAGGAAATAGCTTTCCAGTTCGGTGGTGCAGCTTCTTGGGCTGCATTCCCATTCTCTGCTCTCTGCAGACGCAACTGTGCGCACATTCATGCAGCCCTACAGTCTCTCCCGCTACAATTTAGGTATTAAGCTGCAAGATGGTTGGAATGAAGCACTAACACATTTTAGTATTGTAGATAAGCAGGTTTTACGGTCTAATTAAATGTTGACGTTACCTGCTTACATCGAGTTTCTGGACTGTAGCCAGATGTCCTCTGTGCACCTCCACCACAGAATGCACTACAGTGCCGGACAGCTATTGTTCTCTCTATGGTGCAGTTCTGTTGGGGGCGGTGTTTTGGAGGTCAGTGCTTGCTAACATAAAGCCATGAAGCCCTAAAAAATTGTTTTAATGATGTGCACACATCCTTACATATGGGACATGTCTGTGAATGTATGTGTACATATATATATATATAAAATGTAATAAAACTAGGAATTAAAAGGCGTTCTCTGTTCAAAGAGTAAGTGGGCAGAGCTAGGGTGGTCACATGTTCTGTTACCTGTATAAAGTGATACCTGTTATAGATTCAGGTCAGATCATAGCAGGGTGTTGAAGGAGAACACCTAGAACAGCTAGCTTCTTCTAGTTGTTATGTGCTAATGCAGTTTCATTTTTTGTTTACTCCTGGATGGAAGGATGTATATTTTATGTTGATTTAATTCCTCCTTTTATTTTGTCACTTCAGTTCGTCTTTTGTTGAGATTTTATTCTGCTGTAAAGAATAAAAGCTATTTTTTAATTGAACTCTACACTGCCTCACTGCCTGTCAGTCCATTCTCTACCCACAGCGTGTGACACTCTTGCCATGCTAAGCTCTCTGCAATGGGTGGTGCTGAACCTAGCAAAATCCATTTCAACAACGGATCTGAAAAGAGACCAACATGTGGGACATTTGGCAGTGGTGGAAGGAAAAATTCATGGAGTAGTGGACAAGGCAGCCGACTCAGAGAAAGCCACCATGAAAGCAACAGCGGTGGCAGCTACAACAGTGAAAGAGCAATTGCTACTAAAAAGCTGCATTGAACAGTTAGAGAATACTGTCCACTTGGCCAATATGAGACTCCTCAGTCTTCCTGAAGGTG
Source organism: Neoceratodus forsteri (assembly GCA_016271365.2). Classification (NCBI taxonomy): domain Eukaryota; kingdom Metazoa; phylum Chordata; order Ceratodontiformes; family Ceratodontidae; genus Neoceratodus; species Neoceratodus forsteri. Next base: position 123,259,546 of record JADMNL010000030.1, on the reverse strand, counting down.
TAGAGGGGGAAGACCTAGTGATGTACCTGGAGAGGTGGTTAATTGTGGCAATCTGACTCGGGCATGCAGTGCCCATTCAGAGAGCTTACCAAGTTAATCCACACCATACAATGACAGGATGAGGAGGTCCAAGGCCTGTCCTGGTGATTACTCTCCAATGGGTGCAGGGGACCACATCTAGCGTGCAGTAAAACACCAATCTCCTATCACAGTGGACAACAGCCATGTATTATTCTTCCTGGACTATTCCTTTATCATGAGGCAGTGTCAGCGAGCCTTTGAAGAGGTGGCTTGTAAACTGAGAGAAGCTGGGATGGGATCTCGAATTGGAGTCCCAGCTTGTCTGCAATTTTCTTTGCTTAACAAACCCTATTCCTTTACTAACAGAAAGGTTTCCGGGGCCTAGATGGACAATCACTTGACAACCATACAGTAGGCTGGAGATGGGGAACAAGAAGATTAAGCGACAGTGGATCTGTGAGTGGCTGGGACAATTCTTCATCTAAATAGAAGACTGAAAGTACTGTTCCCTTTGCCCTGTCACTGTGCATTTGGCGTACCTCTCAATTTGTTATCTGATAGATTTATGACATATACAAGACTGAGTTTACTGCTCAGAAGCCATGTTTGGATAAATCTAATCAATATTAATGCCTAAAGGTTGGAGGGGGACACATTAATAATTAAGCTAGGGGTCGATCTTAACATTCATTTACTAGCCCAGGTACTAGTGCAGATTGCCGTGGGCTAGTGCAGGATCTCTGTCACTTGCCTGGTTGGGTTAGTGCAGTTCCTCTGATGAAAAGCTGCAGTTCCATTCTCTCCCTGTTGTGCTGTGTGGAGCTCATGCCGTTGCAAAGAAGAAAAAAAAACACCAGCATGAAGCGCGGTTGGAGCAGTGAGACCACAGAGAAGTAAAGCAAAAACAAAAACGTGATCAGACAACTAACTGAGACCACAAAGGAGCCCCCCCCTCCAGTCAAACTGAACAACACCCCAGCAGCAGTATTTAGGACACAACGCGGTCAGAAAAGTGAGACTGCAAACTGTACATAATCAAAGACAAGCAGCTCAGTATTTAAGTCAAAACTAGTGGTAGGGCAGCATTTGCGTCATAACATTGGGTCAGAAGTAAATCAAGACAGACTGCTGAGGTGTAATGCACTCTGACCTCATCTCTGCTGTTCCATTTGTTTTAGCCTTGTTCCGGTCACCCTGTGCTGTGGCTACCATCTAAAGAAGCTGTGAAGCAGCAGATAATATGCGCGAGTGAGAAAATTGGCTCCAAAGGAAAAACACGACCAGAGCACCCCCCCCAAACTGAACAGTCAATACCCCCACAGCATTCAGAAGTCAGGACATGGCGCGGTTGGAACAGTAAGACTCCTTGTCCCAACCCTGTCACCCTATGGTCACCATCATTCTGAGAAACTTCTTCCAAAACTCTGACGCAGCAGCTGCAGCAAATATGCGCCAGTGAGAAAACGGGCTCCTCCATCCTAACTGTAACAGCTGGTCTCTATCGCCACAGGCAGTAATGGTACAGAGACAGACCCCCCCCCCACACACACACACAAAGTAAAACAACATTGCTAGATTCGCCAGCATTCACACCAGGGTGCAGTTGGAATAGTGAGAGACCGTGGCGCTAATCAAATAAGAGACTAACAGGCTACAACCCAGGAACACAGGGAGGTTAAACCAACATTCCAACCTCCGCTGTTCTTTTCAGCCTTGTCCCTGTGGTCTGTCTGAGCTGAGTGTGACTGTGATAGTGATACAAGTGTGCTTGAGAGTGAACCACACTCCCCTGACACCACACAATCCAGCAACATTTAAGGATCATTTCACTTTTATATTAAGAACGTTAAGACAGTGATATTAAGACACTGACTTCACTGAGTGTCATATATATATATATATATATATATATATATATATATATATATATAGAAATATTTTATTTCACAAAGTTCATTCGTAATTTAGGTTTCAAATAAATTCAGAGGCATACTTGATACATTTCGATTTTTTTTGCCTTTTGTTTAACAAATCACTGTGAACCATACTGACTGTGGGCTACTGCAAACTTCTGTGGACTAGTGCAATCTCTAGTTCACTAGCCCGGTTGGCTAGTGCAAAAAAAAAGTTAAGGTAGACCCCTGAATTAAGCTATTATCTAGGGGTAATCACTGTTATGTTTTTTGACCCATACATTTTGCTATGTTCATGGTGGAATGTGTGTTTTAAAAAAACTAAGTTTTACATGTAACAGTGCATAGTCACACTAAGTGTAGTGGTTGAGATGGCAGTGGTGGACTGGAAGGTCGGTGCCACAGGCACCAAGAAGCCATGCGCTTCATTCTGGTACGCACAGAGCCCCTTCCTCCAGGGTGCGGAGATGCTTGAGTGGCTGGGGGAGCATCTTGTGCATGTGATTATTTGATTCTAACACAGTCACCCTCCCATCTGTGCCACAGCAATGTATAGAATTACACAACTGTTCTGATCCTTGCAGGGCTTGCTGTTTTTGGTGGAGCCATTCTCACAACAGAAGGGACAGGTATTGTGTCATGTTCAAGTAATTATCAATTATAACAAAACAAACAAACAAAAAACTATGTTCAAGTTATGCCATGTTTGTTGTATCTAGTCTAACAAATTTAAAAGAGAAGCATACATCGAGTGTATAGTGTTCAAACTGGATGTATGTAAGTTTAGAGATCCTACTCCCTTGCTAACATACTTTGTGTCACCTTGTTAAGTTGCTATAACAACCTTCTGTACTGTCCAATCGTATCATGCCATGAATGTATTGTATTTTATTTATACTATTTGTCCCTGTTACCCTTCCCCCAGGATGCACCTTAAGACAATTAACTTGTTGTTCAGTGTGCCCTTCCTGGTGAAACTTTTCAATAAATACATAAATAAGTTAATTATATTATGCTTGCAGTCACAGATCATTAAACCCTTACAGGTTGGACGTTCTACTCAGGTGGATATATTTTGACTGTGGGACTGATGTAATGCGCTGACTGTATTGTAGCTTAAGTTGTGATTATATATTACGTGTAACTGATTTATACTCTTCTTTCAATGTGGTAACAGTGTCAAATGTGTAACGCTTGTTGTTCCTTAGTTATGTACTGAGACATGATTGTAATTAATGATGTATTGCAGTTTCCCTGGAATGCATGCATTCTGTGCACGATGTTTCTTAAAATACAATAAAATAGAAATTAAAAAAGAGGAAACATCTATTGATTTCATTTTGCAAACCCGAGACTTTGGGTTGTCACATAATTCATTTGAATTCCAACAAGATAATTACCTCCAATTCTGTGGAATAGCTATTGGGGCCTCTAAGACCCCCTCTAATGCCACCCTGTTCCTAAGGCTATGGGAGGAAAATACAGTCTTAAATCTGGAGGTAAATCCATTTTTGAACATCTGGTACATTGGTACCGTTATATTGATGATTGTATTTGTGTTTGGAGGGGCAGTGTAGAAAAAGATCTGGACTTTGTGGACTGACTAAATATTAATGACATTAATATGAAGTTCTGCTCTGACATTAACAAAAGCATAATTCATTTTCCAGACGTCACACTGAGTGTATCCAAGCAAGAGAGGGACCTAGGGGTAATCATATCTCATGATCTCAAGGTGGCAGGAAGTTGGCAGGGCAGCGTGACAAGGCAGTGGGCAAACGTAGCAGGATGCTGGATTGCATAAGGAGGAGGATTTCTAGCAGAAGAATGGAGATGGTGATGCCACTGTATTGTTCACTAGTGAGACCCCATCTGGAGTATTGTGTCCAGTTCTGGAGGCTGTACCTCCACAAGGACACTGACAGGGTAGAGGCGGTCCAGAAAAGGGCTACCAAAATGATGCGAGGGGTTGCATGGGAAAGCATATGAGGAGAGGCTGCAAGAGCTCAACATATGCTCTCTGGAAGACAAGAGAACAAAAGGGGACATGACTGAGACCTCTAAGTACCTCATGGGGGTGAACAAAGTGGAGGAAGGGAGTCTCTTTCAGAGGAGAAGCACCAAAACACAGGGACATGCTATGAAGCTTGAGGAGGGAGAAGTTTAAGAGGGATATGAGGAAATATTTCTTCATAGAAAGGGTGGTGGAAACCTGGAACAGCTTGCCAGGAGAGGTGATGGGGGCGAAGACAGGAGATTCAGGCTTGCATGGGATAGGCACATGGGCATAATAGGTAGAGGAAAGGGAAAAGGGAGGGCAACCTGGGACTGAATAGGGTCCAGGGTATAGTAATAGGCAGGGAAAACAGGGAGACTAGGTGGGCCTACCCATCCTTTTCTGCCAACACTTTCTATGTTAGTGCTGAACTCAATAAGATAGTCACTGGAAGAGGGTTTATTAAATAGACACCAACTCCCTTTTAAAAAAGTGATATTACCCACCCAGAATCACTGAAGAAATCATCTCCTTTTAATCGATTTCTGCATATTAAGAGGATAAGGCCAATGAAGGATGGGAGTCTCGATCCTTTTTTTTTTTACTTGCACTTTTTGCCCTCTACTACTCCAGTCCCCCCATGACTCTGGACCACCAGGCACCTCTCAATCCCTCCTACCCCACAATCACAGCCACTCGCCTCCATGGAGCCTTGGCTTCACCCCCAGGTGAGGTCGGGGTGGGGGAGTCCTCCCTGACATCGTGTTGCATCAGGTGAGGGCTCGTATTGGTGAGGCAAGGGACTCGGATTCATGCCGGGACTGTTTTTGTCACAGAGGTGCTGGGGTTGTGGTACTTTATCACATTATTGTCCCCAGGAACATCTATGCAGGACATCAAGGTGTGTGGGCATGCACAGAGCACACCAATGTCATAACGTTCCTCTCTCCCTGTCCTCCGTTCTTCTCCAAATGCACTGCTATCTATGTGCACCCAGGTGGCATTGTTGCAGCAGAGCATGGAGCTCTCCCCCATCTGAGGAGGAAAGCGTCCTGTGGCATACTTAATCCTCTTCCCCCTGGCTGGCCCCCGATGACCCAGGCTTGCTCCCGAAACTGGGACGCCAGTGTTGCAAGCAATAGCATTACCGCTGTGCTGACAGGCTGGCTGGGAATCTCTTTCTTTTTTTCAATATGTAGTTTTATGGTATTTTTCCATTTTCTCCCTGTAACACAGCCCCCTACCTCAGATGCATGCACACACATGTAGAGACATGCACATGCCGCATCTCAAGGTACCCACCACATGTCACCCCCGCCACCTATGCTGACCACCAGGCCTCCACCCGGTGGCAGTGGGACTATGGGGGGTGGCGGCAACCACCCCCCAGAGAAGAGAGCTGCCTTCTGGCTGCTCAGTCTTGCTCTGAACTCCCCCCGTGCTGAATCCCCAACAACCTGAGTCCGCTCCTGAACCCGGGTCACTGGCATAGCACGAGGTAATGGCATCCAGCGCCTCAGCCCTCAGCGCCACCGGGACAACTCTGGAGTTTTTATCAAATGAGAAAGAGCACCAGGACTAGAGGGCATGTGATGAAGCTGGAGGAGGAGGAGCTTAAGAGGAATGTGAGGAAGTACTACTTCACTGAAAGAGTGGTGGATGCCTGGAACAGACTGCCAGTGGAAATGGTGGAGGTGAAAACAATAGGGTGACTTCAAGCATGCATGACAGAGATGTAGGGGAATACTAGTAAATAGAGAGGAGGGACAGTTGCCGGAGACAAGTTAGGGTCTGTGGAGACAGACTAGGAAGGGACCATTTGGGCAGACAGGGTGGACCAAGTGGTCCTTTTCTGTTGACAAATTCTGTTTCTATTAACTGTTCTCACATTAAGGACACTGACAAGGTAGCTCTGGACCTAAAACGTAGGTTCAAGGAAAGAGGGTATGAAGAAAGTATTTTACAAAAAGCTTATCAGGATGTAAGGTCAAGAAACAGGAATGACCTTTTCAAACCCAAACCTAAACAAATGTCAAAAGAAGATAGTAGCAGAGGTAGTGGCACCCAAACCAAGGATAACATTTAAGAAAAGCAACAGCTTGAGAGATCCCTTGGTCCACAGCAAGTTCAGAAGCCCTGATATTACACTGAGAAACTTGCTACATTCTTGACCAAAGGGGTTCCATAAATGCCAATGGTGTAATGTGTGCCAGTATGCCAAACCAGTAAAGAAATTTGTGAATCCACAAAATAACACAAAAATTGTCATTAAGCCAGCCTGCCAGTGCAGTGGTAGTGCTACTGCTTGTGACGCTGATCACCGGGTTCGGAAATGAGTCTGGAGCGTCAGAGGGCCGGCCAGGAGGAGGCTGGAAGAGTGGCCCATGGACAGCTCTCTGCTGGGGAGGAGGTCACTGGCGCTTGGCACTTAAGTGACACCCAGCGATGGCTGGGTGTGCACCAGGCCAGGACCACTCTGTAGGGTAGAGACAGTGGTGGACATCTGCGGGACATATGTGGCAACACGCATGCTCGAGCGCCGATATCATTGTATATCTACGTCTCTGGGGGGAGCCAGGTACGGAAAAAACCCTGAGATGCAGTTGCACAGTGATGCTCCCACTCCTCAGCACAAGTGGTGCTGTCAGCCTAAGTCTCAGACAGAAATGTAGGTGGATCTCAGTCTCTCCTTCAGGAGTCCCGCCAGAGGCATGCTACAAGGCCTCCACTCTGAGCAGCTGGTGGGGGATGCCTGGTGGGGGTTCAAGGGATCTGATATGGAGTATATCCCTGCCTGCCAGCACAGTGACAAATAGAACTGAAAAAAAAAATGTTCATTAGGATTTCAATACCTGTACAACTAACTTCTGTAATTTATGCTTTGTGGTGTAGCTGTGGCCAATGCTATGTGGGGAGAAAGTACAGTTACGTAAGAACTTACCGTAACAGTAGATCTTCGAGAGAGACTCTTGCAGTAGGTATTCACAGATAGGACTAAGCTGCCAGGCATCAGGACCCACAGAAAACTTCTAGCTAGGAGCTCTCGGGGTTACACCTCGCCTTCAGTTCTTTCCCCAAAAGGCCAAAAGAGGCAAGATGAGAGAGAGAGGATGTGCCCCCATGGAAAGGAATAAAGAGACTTAGGGGGACGAGGCGGAAGGTAACCTACTGCAAGAGTCTCTCTCGAAGATCTACTGTTACGTACTATCGTACTTCGAGAGGGCTCTTGCAGTAGATATTCACAGATAGGACTGAATCCCAAGCAGTCTGGAACAAGAAAAAACTGGGAGGAGGATTGTCATCCACAATATAACCTCAGGGCTGAGTAGGTCTCAAGAAAGGAGGCCCTGCAGAAAAGCCAATCCGAAGCCTGCTCTACGGCGAGAGGCAATGTCCAAACTGCAGTGTTTCGTGAAGGTATGGACCAAAGTCCAGGTTGCGGCTGCACAGATGTCTGCTGCGGACACATTCCTGAAACAAGCAGCAGAGGCAGCTACTACCCTGGTGGAGTGACCTCTGACCTGACCCCGGAAGGGTCTTGTTGTACTTGTCATAAGAGAAAGTGATACAATTGGCCAGCCATTTGGAAAGGCATTGCTTGGAAACAGCATTACCTTCCCTTTTGTGAGCAAAAGACACAAAAAGCTGATCAGTTTTCCTGAGATCCTTAGTCCGATTGGTGACTCTGTGAACATCCAGAGTATGTAAGAGATACTCCCCTTGATTGGAGTGTTGTGTAAAGAAAGCTGGTAACTCAATGGATTGATTCAGCATAGATTCAGCCACCACCTTAGGAAGAAACTTAGGGTTGGTGCGCAAAGCCACATGTTCCTTGTGGAAAATCAAATATGGGATTTTACACATCAAGGCTTGAAGCTCAGAAATGCACCAAGCAGGAAGTGATGGACACTAGGAAGAGTGTTTTCCAAGAAAGGAACTTTAAGTCTGCTTCCGCTGCCAGCTTGAAAGAAGGCAGTGTGAGCTTCTCTAGAATAAAATCCAAGTCCCATGGAGGGGCAGGATTATTGATGGGGGGTCTCAGGTGGAGAACCCCTTTAAGAAATGTCTTAGAGACTTCCAACTGAGCAAAAGTCCTGTCTCCAAAGGGAATGTGGTGGGCTGAAATAGCTGCCATATAGACTCTTAAAGAGGAATGGCTGAGACCCAGGTCGAAGAGGTACGCACGTAATTCCGGACTTTGTTGGCTGGGCATGAGAAAGTCTCTAAGTCTTTAGAATATGCCCAGATGGAAAACCGTTTCCACTTTATAGTGTAGGTGGACCTGGTGGAAGGCTTCCAGACCTCTACCAAAATGTCCACTACTAAGGGAGAGACTCCAAAGCGGGCTTTGGCCATGTCTGCAGGAGCCATGCATGAAGATGAAGGGATTTGAGGCCTGGGTGAACCAGGGTCCCCTGATTCTGAGTCAACAAGTACTGCAACAGAGGAAGAGGAAGAGGAGGTTCCTCTGAAAACTGTTGCAGAAGACAGAACTAAATGTGCCTGGGCCAGAAGGGGGCGATGAGAATCATTCGAGCCCCTTCTGATCTGAGTTTGTTCAGGACCCTCGGCATCAAAGGAATGGGATGGAAGGCATAAACGAATCTGTCCCTCCATAAGAGAGACAGAGCGTCCCACCAGAAAATGTCATGCCCTGGAGCAAGTGAGCAAAAGGTGGGAAGTTTTGCATTTTGGGGGGAGGTGAAGAGATCTACCTGAGGTGTCCCCACTGCCAAAAGATGCCATTTACGACCTGATGGTCTAACTTCAATTCGTGAGCCCTGGCTGAGAAGTGACTGAATTCACCTACCAGGGTGTTTTCCACTCCCAGAACATGAACTGCAGTCAGGTGAAGGTTGTGCTGGGCTGCACAATACCAGACTCTCATCACCTCCTGGCACAGGGGATAGGAACATGTTCCTCCCTGTTTGTTGAGGTACCAGACTATATACATGTTGTCTAATTGGATGAGAAGATGACCGGGAAGAATGAGGGCAAGAAGAGCCTGTAGGGCATATAGAACTGCCCTCAGTTCATGCACATTTATGTGCAGTTTCTGCTCGAACAGGGACCAGCTGCCCTGAGTCCTGTGAGACCCTAGGTGGGCACCCGAGCCCTCCCCTGATGCATCCGTTGTCAACGTCTGGGAAGGAGAAGAGATGCAGAATGGAACTCCTAAGCACAGGTTCCCTGAACCATCCACCAGTGCAAGTCCCAGATCATGGGATCCAACACTAGCACCTATTAGTCTAGATCATCTGTGGTTTGGTCCCATTGTGACCAAAGTGTCCATTGAGAGATCCTCATAAGGAGCTGAGCAAATGGAACTGTTGGTATGGCAGCTGCCATGAGCCCGAGGAGGCAGAGGACTGACCTGACTCTGACCCATCTGCAACTGGACAGAAGATGAGCCTGATTCTGAAGGATCTTGACCCTGTCCAGAGGCAAAAAGGCTTTGCCTGTGGTCGTGTCCAGTATCGCCCCTATAAATTGGAGGTGTTGGCAAGGGATCAAGTGGGATTTGACCTGGTCGATGGTAATACCCAGGCTGGTAAAAACCTGCAGGACAAGGGAAAGGGAGTGCAGGAGATCTTCCCTGGATGGGGCCACAAGGGGCCAATCGTCCAGGTAAGGGAAGACCTGCATGCCCTGGGTATGCAGGTGGGCATTTACCACCAAAAGGCATTTGGTAAATACTCGGGGAGCTGAGGAGAGACCAAATGGGAGGGCCATGAACTGGTAGTGGTCTCCCTGAAAGCAAAAATGGAGGTATTTGCGATGGGAAGGGCATATGGGGATATGCAAGTACGCATCCTGCATATCCAGAGCACAAAGCCACTGTCCTGCGCGGAGCAACAGTAGAAGGCTCTGCAAGGACTCCATGAACATGTTCAGGGAGCTGAGGTCTAGGATTGGCCTCACGTCTCCCATCTTCTTTGGAAATAGGAAGAAATGGGAATAGTAACCGGTGCCCCAAAGATGAGTGGGGACTGGCTCTATTGCTGCCTTCGACAGAAGGGATAGGATTTCTTCTAGAACCAGAGAAAAATGTTGCGGGAAGTAAGAGGACTGAGGGAGTAGTTTTCAAGGAGGTTTCTGTAGAAACTCTATCAAGTGCCTGGCAGATATGAGCTGGAGCACCCAAGCATCCGATGTTATCCTCTCCCAACCCGGCAGAGACTCTATCCAGGGTGGAATCAGTGTGGGAGTGGTCTCGGGCAGATCCAGATAGGCAGCAAACTTCTTACACTGTGGGTCAGGCTCCACTGATTGCCACTGATATGTCTCCTGGATCTTCCTTAAGAGCTTCAGAAAGGAAGGGTCCTCCGGAGGAGACTTTGGAGGGCCCCTCAGCCTTGGGTGTTCTGGAGCATGGGGCTCGTCTCCATGATCAGAGTGGTCAGAATCAGAATCTGAGTCAGATGGCTCTGAGGTAGAAGAAGAAGATTCCTCCCTGGGAGGGGGAGGAACGACCCCTCTTGGAAGTCCCCGGGAGGTGTGTGTCCTCCCCACCCTGGGCGCCAGAAGGTTCTCCTCTGGTGTTGGGTAAAGGGGAGGGAGTCTCCCGTCTCTGACGTAAGGGGTCCGGCATAAGGACCAATGTTGCGAGATGACTCTTGACCTCCTTGGTGAGCTGAGCCTTGGCCTCAGCCCACCAGGAGGCCAAGGTCTCCTTCAGATCCGCTGGCGGCTGCGGAGTGGGTGGCAGAGGTGGAGGAAGAGGAGGGGGCTTGGATACAGGTAGGGTGAGTACCCATAATAAGAGTATCCATAGCCCGATGGCAGGAAGCTTGGTGTCGGGTACTGCGGAGCTGGATAATGTGGTGTTGGGTACTGCGGCATTGGATAATGCGGCACCGGGTATTGCGGTGTCAGGTACCCTGGCACCAGGGGCTCTGACAGAGCAGAGGGTACTGGCAAAGGCCCTGCTGGTGGACCGGATGGAGGATGCGTTGGTCCCGCAGGCATCGGGCCCAGCATAGGGAGACTGCCGAACGGGTCCGACAGTCCTGAAGGAGGAACAGGTCTTCCGTCAGGCCAAGGGATGCTGGAGGGTGGTGTCGGGTTGGCCGGCATTGGGTCTGCTGTTTGAGGGTCCAGCGTGGGGGGGGGAGCCCTGACGGCAGTGTCCCAAGGTCGTAGGTCTCAACCGGGGAAGGAGGATCAAAATCCCCAGGTGTGATCCGAGGGGACGCGGGAACCTCAGTAGACAATGGGGTTATCTGTTGCAGACAGCCTGAGGCATCAGGCGTGATGATAGGGTCTGACGCAGGCAGGTGACTGGGCGGTCGTCGGAGGAGCCGGAGGCCGTCTTGTCAGCATTGTCCGGGCGGACGTCGGAGGAGCCGGTGTCCATCTTATCAGACTCCCTGTCTGAGGAAGGCCATGAAGGAGTGGCGACCTTGTTGAAAGGGAGAGTCAGCTGGGCGATCACCCAAGGAGGTGAGCTGCTTAGCAACCCTGTCCAGGTGGACATTGGTGGGACCAACGTCTGACTTACCGGACCTGCTCAGACAGGAAGGCCATGGTGGAGGAGCGGCCTTGATTGGAGCGGAGGCTTCCTTTGCCCCGGAGGCTCCCGAAGGGCCGGAGCATGAGCCTGATGGGAGGGGTGACACCTTCTTGGTAGCCACCAAGATGGCCGCTGAAGAGCGATCCCCCGGAGGGGATAATACCTGTAAGGCTGCGACTCCAGCCGAAGTCACGCCTGCTGTGGAAGACGAATCCCGCTCCCAGTGCTTCTCCTTCTCATGCTTCTTGTGGCCTTCTGGGGAGGTTGATGCCTGCCTACATTTTTTCAACTCCTTCTCTATGGATGCCATTTTCCTTTTGATGAGATGGGCTTCCAGGGACTGCGGGTAGCTGAGTTGAATTTCTGGCAGTGCTGGCACTTCTCCACGGGGTGGTCTGGGCCTAGACAGAAGAGGCACAAGAAGTGGCTGTCCTTGTGTGGAAGCTGAGAACCACATGAGTTACACTTGTTTTTATGCGATTCGGAGGATGTCAGGGATGACGTATGAGAATGGTATGAAGAAAACCAAAATTGAGAAAAAGATCGAAAAGTTGAAAACTTTACAACTGACGAAGATACTGACAGCGCTGTTTACCACGAGTTACACACAAGCTGGCGGCAGGAAAGAACTGGAAGGCAGGCGTGGGGGACTGCCCCTTTTCTTTATTTTATTTATTTATTAAATTCTCGGATTACAAATACCTTTGAGTAGAAACTGCTCGTTTACAAAGGTTCCACGTCAAAGGATGAGGGTCAACATACATACAGAGGTAGTAAAAGAATGCACAATAAACAACCAAAACAACTAAAAGAAAAGATAAAGATACTTTATACTGATGTCACCTGACGCCGGTCACCTGATGTGGGGGTGGTTCCCCCGCCAGAGAATGCTGGCTAGAAGTTTTCCGGGGGTTCCTGACGCCTGGCGGCTTAGTCCTATCTGTGAATACCTACTGCAAGAGCCCTCTCGAAGTAAGATCTATATGTATGTTGAAAGAAAGAGTTCAAGACCATGTATGATCTATCATTAATGTTAAACCTGATACTCCTTTTGGCACACATTTTTTTGAAAAACATGGTTCAAATCCAAAATAATTTAGTTATATGAGTTTGGAATGGGTCCAGTCACAAGGACATGTGAGACAGGTTGAATTTGCTCTTAAAGAGAGAGAGCCATTAGATCTGTCATCTTTGATTGCTGTTTTAGAAACAACCAAAGGCAGGGCCGGTGTTAGGACTTTGGGGGCCCCCAGCAAACTCCATTACTGGGAGCCTCAGTAGACCTCTCCCCTCCCGAGCCCCTTCCCTGTTCCTCTCCACAAACCCCCACAAACCCCAGTAATCTTTGTACATCAATCCAACTACTGCAATATTTGTCTTTACCTCTCCTGTTCTGCTCTCTACCTTTCCAGACTCCCATCTCCTCGTACTTATGCTGCAGACACGGACCCGAGGGGGGAACAGAAATTTTCAAGTTGAGTTGGAGGAGGTGCGATAAACAGCCACGGACCTATTGGAGCCCTGTGATTGGTTCCAGCACAGCACCTCCTCCCACGTCAGCACGTTCTGTGCAGCACAACAGAGGAACGTAGGGAACATGAAACCTCCCTGGGAACAGAATTGAAGGCAGGATGGTGGCGTGGACCACGTGGCATAGTCTGGCATTCCTTCAGGGAAATCGGGGCCTGATTTTTGGGCACAATGGGAAGCCGGCAGCAACGAATGTAAAAGCTTCACAGACTAAAACTGCGATTTAAAGGGCAATCTGGATGAGGACATCACAAGTTGTTGATGGGGAGCCGGAGCGGAGCCAGAGAGAATTCGCTAGTTCAGTCAGCGAGGAGCACAGGGGCTAGCCAGGTACTAATAATGCTGTTCAGCTAGCCTATGTTGATCGGGGGGGGGCAGTATTTTATTTTCTTATAGGATGCTGTGGTGATCCAGGCAGGGAGTGGGGTGGGACAGACAAAAAAAGTATGCTGCTGGGCTGGTTAATGTGTTGCTGCTGGTGCCCGCCGCCAGACCACTTCATATGTCGCCTGCAGCCCGCTACATTTGGGGGGCCCACGTCCAGGGTTCATGGGTGCCTAACGCAGGCCCTGACCAAAGGTGTCACATTTTTTATCCCCTGCTGTGCAGTGCATATGTTTTATCACTTTTAGCAGTTAGCTTTATCTCTTTAGAATGTAATGCATTACATGTGTCAATATATGTGTTGTATGTATTAATTGTTGAAAAAACTTTAATAAAATATTCGTTAAAAAGGGGGCTACTGTATTTGTAGACTGGACTGTACCAGTCCAGGAGGCTTAAATGAAAACTTGGATATGAAACCATTTTTCTGGCCCCTCTTTTATTTCATCAGCAAGTTATATCGGACTGTAGTTAAGCAAATACATTTTGTAAATAAGATATTTAAGAGTCCCCCCACCAATCAAAAACCTCAAACCATACCACAACTGAGAACTCATAGAGAATGTACATTTGTAATCAGAATTAATTAATGTGTGTTATGAATGCTGGCCTATGTCATAACGGAATGTATAAAATCAATTTTTCTAACATAGTGAACAAGTCATAATACAACTAATTAAATGGTCTGGGCCATAGAAAGATACCTAGAAAGGTTACCCTAAGAAATAATCAACTGCTGGATTTTTACCAATCAGAACAACAGTACTATTACTACTGAAAACAGTATAGAGATTGGGCAGTGCCCGAATGCAACCAGAACTGGCAGCAAACACATGACTATGACTTGCAGGGTACCTATAGTTCATAAAGATCATGCTAAACTTAATATATGACTTAAGAAATTGTTAAGATTACAGATTGAATATTTTGCGTATATGATGTTCTGTTACTCGCAGTGAAATCGTAAATGTGCTTTTCTTATGTGAAAATTAATAATAGACAAATTCTAAAAACAAAACAAAACAAAAAGTCTATTTTTGCCATTTGTGGATCTCTGATGGATGTTGATTTTTACTACCTTATTTCTGCACTTGGCCCTGCCATACCGCCCTCTAGTGGATCCCCAGAAAGTTTCTCCAGAAAAAGATATGTAGAGTGGTGTTATGCAACGCCAGACAAAACTGCAATTATTGCAGATCTTGTCAGGGCAGCAGATCAGGCGTGCATCACCGAGAACTGGCTGGATGAAAACGCTGACCCCATGCTTGAGGCTGTGATTCTGGCCGGGTACTCGGTGATACACCGCTCGAGATTGGACCATGGGGGGGGGTGCGGTTTGTTTCAAGACCGAATTGGGCCTCACAAGAGTACTAGTTGAGGATGCCAGGTCATTCAATTGCACCACAGTAGCAGGTGTAGGCTGTAGGATTGCCCTCATCTACCATCCACCTGGGGATGAGAAGCGATTCCTTCAGGGAAGTAGAGGACTTCATGATCGACATGGCGTTTGAGTCGCCCGGCTGATGGTCCTGGGTGACTTCAATGCCTGGATTGATGATGAACTCTTACAATTTGGACAACACTTCCTCCAGCTGATGACATCACTGGGCCTGACGCAGATTGTTACCTCTGCTACTCATAAACACAGCCACTCTCTTGACCTGATTTTTCTCCTGGGGATCGAAGCCTCCGATGTGGGGGTGGAAGCTGTCGATTGGTTCAATCATTACACCATGGATTCAATTTTTGCGCACCCCTTCATAGGCCTACCCCTGTGGAGATGGTCAGGTACCGCCCTTTATGGGATGTGAGCCCTGAAGGCCTAGCGGCGGTATTTGACCTATCGGAGTTTCCTGTGGCAAGCAGGAAACTAAAGGTTTTGGTTTGGGCCTATAACAAGGTCATTGCCACAGCCCTGGATTCTATCACTCCTGTCCATGTTCATCCTCTCTCCCTTCACCCTCGGTCCCCTTGGTTTGACGGGACCTTGAGGGAGTTGCGGTGACTAGGACGAAGGTTAGAGCGTTGCTGGCGGAAATCTGCCCTGGAGGCTGACCATCTTAGATTGTTAGAACATTATCAAGTCTACCAATCAACAATTGCCGGTAAGAAGGCAGAGTTCCTGTCCGGGGAGATTGCTGCTGCTCAGAACCGACCAGCTCAGCTCTTTCGAACTGTAGACAGGCTGTGCAACCCATCCTGCCTGCAGGTTCGAAAAACCTTTTCACAGTTGGAGTGTGAGGAGCTTTGCGGATAAGGTGGCTGACATCAGGGCGGAGAGCCGATCGACACACTCTATGGGGGATGCTAGTGATCAGTGCCCAGCCACTATCCCTCACTTCTCCTGGAGTACCTTTGACTGGCTGGAGTTCGTGGATGTCATGCGGATTGTCCAGGGTATGCACCCTACGTGCTGTAGTTTGGATCCAGGCCCAATTACCCATATTATGGATTGTTGCAACATCATTGGCCCAGTCCTAGCACTGGTGCTTCCTTGAGTCTGACTTTATTATGCTTGACACACCAAGGACGCGGACTTCCTTTGGTAAACGTGCTATTGCATATGCCCTTCCCTCCATTTGGAACCAATTACAAACCGTACTGAAACTAACTAGCACAGTTTCAATAAACTTCTACAAATTGCTAAGTTCAGCCAAAATAAAAGACACCTGTAACTGTCATTAAGTCTCTTCCTTCCCCATGTGTGCCATATTTATCCACTGGTAAGGTATAATTGATTTGTCATATTAACTGCTTTCCCTTCCCCTTCTACTCCTGGCTTTATCTTTGCTTACGCTCCACTGCTACTCTATCAATTCTCTCCTCCCTCCCATATCAGTTGTAGACTGTTGTTTGTTCTAGCTGCCAAAATACTGTATATTTGATTTGATTTGATTTGATTAAATCAAATCACACCAGTCATCATGTTTCATTTATCAGTATGCGACCTATAAGTCGCTTCCCTGTCTCATATCAATGTTTACCACCTGCAGTCACCCTATGTGGTACCCTTGTATGTATATCCAGCCTGTATCATGTAACGTGTATTTCATATATATACTGTTATTACCTATCTGTGTTTGTACCTTAAGTGTTTATGTCACAGGACCTCCTTGTGAATGAGCTTGCTCAATGGAGTTTTCCTGCAATAAACTTGAACTTGAACTTGAGTCAGGTGAGTTCCCTAGCTCCCTGAAAGAGGTGGTGGTGACACCCCCTCTTGAAGAAAGCTTCTCTGGACCCAGACTGCCTTGCTAACTACAGACCTATGTCTAACCTCCCCTTCATGGGGAAGGTGATTGAGAAGGTAGTGGCTGTACAGCTGGAGAACCATAACATCTATGAACCTCTCCAATCTGGTTTTCGAAAGAGGCACAGTACCGAGACTGCACTGGTTCGGGTGCTCAATGATCTTGTGATGGCGAGAGATCGGAAAAGCCGGTCCATCTTGGTGCTTCTTGATCTCTCCTCAGCCTTTGACACCGTGGACCGTGGGGTACTGCTTGAGCACCTGAGGTTCATCTGTGGCCTGACCAGTACTGTCCTCAGGTGGTTTAAGTCCTTCCTCACTGGCAGAACTCAGAGGGTGGTGTCAGGGATATATTTCTCCAACCCTCTCTCTCTGTCATGTGGGGTCCCTCAGGGCTCAGTGCTGTCCCCCATGTTGTTCGTGGTGTACATACTGCCCCTCAGAGACATTGTAAGACAGTATGGGCTGAGGTTTCACTGCTGTGCTGATACCCAGCTCTACCTGTCTTTCGTGCCTGACCAGGATAGTGCACTCTCGGTGTTTAATAACTGTCTCATTGAAATCCAGGATTGGATGAATTCCAGCTGGCTGAAGTTGAACTTGGGGAAAACTGAGGTGATGGTTGTGGATCCAGGTCACCGGATAGGGGGGTCAGGGGCTGGTCAGCTCATGGGGCTTTTCCTGTGGGGCTCCCAGCTCCTTTCCTCTGAACTGGTGCGGGACCTAGGGGTGATGCTTGATGATGGGCTGACACTGCGATCTCAGGTGTCAGCAGTCATCAAGTCATCCTTTTACCATCTGAGGAACATCGCTAGGATCAAGCACCTTGTTCCGTCCAGTGACCTGCCTACATTGATCCATGCCTTTGTGACCTCGTGCCTTGAATACTGCAAGTCCCTTTACTTTGGGCTACCGGGGGTTGATATCCATCGCCTGCAGCTGGTGCAGAATGCTGCAGCCTGGTTGTTGATGGGGATTCCCTGGACATGTCATATCACACTGGTGCTGCGCGAACTGCACTGGCTGCTGATTCAGTGGCGGATCACCTTCAAAGTCAGATTACTGACTTATAAAGCCCTACATGGACTTGGCCCAGACTACCTGAAAGAGCTTCTCTCCCCTTACTGCCCTTAGCCATTGCTCCGCTCGGCTGACGAGGGGTTGCTAGAGATTCCAAGGGTATCCTTAAAATCATCAGGGGCCTGTGCATTCATGTACTTGGCCCCAGCCCTCTGGAATTCTCTACCCCATCAGCTTCGGGAGTGCGTGACCGTGGGGGGGTTCAAACAGGTGCTAAAGACCTACTTATGGAACCGAGCATATCCTAATTATTAATGTTGATTACTGGATTTTAACTGAATACTTCATACAAAGCTGTTTTACTTCCCTGTTGTATTAATTTTATGTAATGTGCTTTGACAATTTGAAAGGCTCATAATAAATAAAGATTATTATTATTATTACCACAGAGAGGTTTGATTTGGGGCTGCTTCTATTTTTTTGAAATAGCTCAAAGGGTGTAAAAGGAAACATGAAACTTACAATTGTCATTTTGTACTCCTGATGTGGAGATTTAGAAATCTTTGCCCCAGTTGGGACTAACCCTTAGGGATCAGCATCGTAACACCAGGACGCACGCATTGTAGTTGAAGGAGCAACATTTTAAAACAACAAAAAGGAAACAATGGTTTAGCGTGAGGGTAATTCCGGTCTGGAACAACTTGCCTGAGGAGGTTGTTGCAAGTAATAACATGCTTGGGTTTAAGAGGGAATTGGACAAATACTGTGTGGCAAATAAAATCGTGAGTTACTATAACTAGGGCATCGGCGAGCATTATGGACTAATGTCTTCTCTGCTCAGCTGTAACCTATGAAACCTATGACTAGCATTTCTAATTGAGCATTATGAGTACGTTAATCTGCTGCAGTTAGCCATACTGTGTGACACGTAAATAGTTTCGTATACAATATACATTAGTATTTTATGTTAAATAAAATCACTATCCATAGCTAAGAACATGAACTTGCTAGATACGTTTTTTATATTCGCACTAGGGTACGTCATAAAATGTATCTAGCTAGTTGGGTTCCTCACAGAAAGTTTTTGATTGTGCCACCTGCGCCCTATGATCTATAAAAGTTTGCGCTGTAACCAACATGAGCTACCTCTAGGAAATGGCACATGGCAGCTGCCGGTGCTTCAGTTCCATCTATGGCAGTTCCTAGCATAACTACGAAATGCAAAACATTTTTTCCCCCAAAATCCAATACCTAGAAAAATAAAATAGCTTTGCCACTCATGAAGCTCAAGAGGTCACTGACCACTCATGAAGCTCAAGAGGTCACTGACCACTCATGAAGTTAAATCATATCTCATGAGTGTCCATCACATATCCACTGTATACGTTGCGTGTATGTGAATATTCCATTTTTTTTTAATTTGTTTATCCCCCAGTCACCCAACTCCTTCTGGAGACTCCAAGGCATCCAGTTGGCTATTGTCTTTTCCTTACCTGCCATCGGTGCTTGGGTCTTCCCCCATGAAGCCATGGTTCTCTCCCCAGGTGGGGATGGAATGGAGGGCAGACCCCCAGGCTAATGCCACCCCCTCCCATTGAACTTTGTTACTTCGTCAGGAAACCATTGCCACGAAACAGGCAATGGCTTCCCGCAAGTCCCCAGTCTGCACTGCCACCTGTGTGCACCCAGGTGGCAGTATAGCAGCAGGGATGGCTGCCCTCCCTACCTGGAGGAGGAGGACAGTGTCCAATAGGTCACTCAATCCTTCTCCATCCGGCCAGACCCTGACAACCCAGAGTTTGCTTCCAAACTCTGGTCGCCGTGGTCAAGAGTGGTAGAGTTACTGTTGTGCTGAAAGGCTGGTGTGAATATTTCATTTTAAAGGGGAACAGACAGTGCCAAGTGCCCCACTTTGTACTTTTGTACTTACTGTTTTCTGTAGCATGGTAGTTTGTATCAGACTAATTGTGCTTACTTCCAGGCTGCATTTTCTGTAACTACAAATTCCAGAATCCTCTGCAGCTGACATCAGAGCAGGGCTGCAGCAGTGGGAGATTAAATAACCTGTAGTGCATGTTAGAGTTTATCAGCTCTGATCGATTTTTTTGCTGACCCCACTGTCCTCCTGGGGTTAAGTACAATCACAGAGGACTGTCCCTAGCTCTGGGAGAACAGAGGGACTGGCAAACATCTGATCTAAGCTTATAAAATTGCTCATATGCACTGTAGGCTATTGTACCTCCCACTGCTGCACCCCTTCTCTGGTGTCATCTGCAGTGGATTCTGGGAGTTGTAGTTACAGAAAATGTCAGCTAAGAAGTCAGCAAATTAAGCGTTAAACAATGTGCTATACAGCACTAAACAATAAGAAAAAAATGTTATTGTCATGAAGTGCATATTGGGACCAGACCCACACTTGGGTGTGATGTTGGTTGTGTTGATTGTTCCCCTTTAAGGGCTGATTCACTTTTTTTAAATGTTTGATGTCATCAGCACCTGTGTATATGATGGGTGCATTCTCTCAGAAAGTCCCACTCCCTGGTGAAGTTCTTTTACTAGTAAAGTGCCAGGGCACTGGGGTCTCCTCCAGTGCGAGCTACATTCAGTCTGTACTTGGATTTTGCACCACTGTATGTATGCTATGCTTTTGGTTTACTGGACTGGCATTTAAACTTTGCTGTTTATGCCTTAAAAATAAATCTGTGCAAACGGCACCAGAAAATAGAGAGTCGGATTGGTTACTGAGTGCATACCATAGCGAGTGATCTTTGTGTGGAGACAGGAGTTAGCTGCCCTCTCTGTCTGCACCACTTGGCCACACTGAATGCACTCATCTATTCTGGATAGATTTTCTTCCAGGAAGGAGGATGGAATTTTCTTGTACTAGCCCTTAAAGTACCAGTCCCTGAGCCATTGGCCCTGGCTCCTTTGCCAGTTCAGAACTACTGCATCATCCATTTGTGCTTCTGGTTACTTGTGCAGTACCAATTCAAACTGTTTGCCCCTGAGCGTAGGGCCCACAGTCAATAATAGCAGCTCTGGTTCTGAACAAGAACAGTGTCTCAGTGATGCTAAGAGTTGAGGTGAATGAGATAATATTAGTCTCACCCTAGGTGTCAGTAGAGAAAATTATCATGGACCCCCCCGCCCATGGCATCCCTGCATCAAGGTGTCCCCCTTCTCAGGATTTGTGATTCAGCACCCAAATACAGGAGTCAAGGATGGAACCAAGGATTGATCTCTTGGTATCGCTGGGTAAAGCCCCATCACTTAAGGTCCCGTTACCCATCAACCAAAACGTCATTACTTCGGTAAAAAGGATTTGGGCTACAGCCTTGTCTAACCAATGCCTTTGATAAAACAAAAAAAGTAGAGAGAAGGTACCACATTTGATACAAAAAGAGGATCATGAGTGGGTTTTCACTCATTTCTCTCTGTGAAATATTTAGTGGTCATGACTGCTCATGAGAAAACCACAGTCCCTCCATCTTCTGCCCCTTGAGCTATGAAACTAAGGATTTTTAGGGTCAAGAAGGCTGGTTAAGCCATATCTGCACTTTCTACACATCATTACATATTTGGGTAATATCGAAGCTGATGTCCGGATAATAATAGTGTGTCAAGTCGTTTCTTGAATATAGATTTAGTCTCACTAATGACAACATGTAAAGGTAAGCTGTTCCAAGAACCAATAACCCTTAGTGTGACGAAAAACTTCCTGTTATTATAATTGAATCTGTTGCCCGTAGGTTGCAGTGGGTGCCCACGGATATTATAAGTGCCTTCTTTAAAGACCAACCCCAAATCTGACATTAAATGTGGATCCTGTATTATATCATATAGGAATAAGAAGTCACCCCTCGGGCGTTGTATTTCTAGTGACATTAGATTTAGACTCACTAATCTAGTTGCATAATCATCACTGTATTGACCATAAATGTGCTTTGTAAAGTTTCTCTGTACTTTTTCTAGTTTGCTATGTTCACCCTTTTTATATGGACACCACAACTGAGATGCATACTCTAAATGCGGCCTTACATATGCTCGATACAGAGGTACCACAGCTTCTGAGTTACGTGATCTAATATTCCTTCTGATGGACCAGATAACCCAATTAGTTTTGTTAATCACTGCATCTATATGCTCAGTATGAGTAAGGTTGCTACTGATTGAGACACCCAGATCTTTTTCCTCATGTGTGATATTTAGTGGCATTCCAACTAGTGAGTATGTTGACATAGGATTGTGTGACCCTAAATGCATAACCTTGCATTATTCCTTATTTATTTTCATGTCCCATCACCTGGGGGGGCGCTCCAACAAATGCCCTCCTGCAAGGAGGGGACCCCTAAAGGAGCCCGCCAAGGACAAGGACTTGTCCCCTGACAAGAGCCCCTTGAGGTCCGAGGAGGGAGGAAGAGGGTGAGGGGCCACATCGGGGGGGAAACCCAGGAGCCCCAAGAGAGCACCACTATGAACCCCCCAGCCAAGCAGAACGCCCACCATCGAGGAGGATTACTTACCCACAGCCACAGCAAAGTAGTGGGAATTGGTTTGAATTAATATCCCCTTATTGAGATGCTAGACTGATGGGACAGCACTCCAGGAAAGGGGACAACCCGGACTCCCCCCCCCCGACTGAACCACCCCACCCCACCCCCATCCTCCACAAGAAGAGCATCATTAGACTCATCCACTGCCAGGACTTAGTACTGGTCCACCGTCATAAGGGGATTTCTCAGCTAACGGATCTTCTGGAGTATTTCTTCCAAGCAAATGTTAGACTGAAGCATATCATTCTGCTGTAATTGTCTCTGTGGGGTGATCAGCGAGGGTCCTGAATGAACTGAAGGTTGCTCTTTAATTATCCCCTTCTTGAACGAGTCCTCCTTGGCCTCTGAAGCTGATGTATACTGGAAGGGGCCCTCTGGGAGGTATACAGTAAGCTTGGCTGGGTAGAAGGTACGGAATTTGATCTGTTGGGCTCTTAGTATGGGAAACAGCGGGGTGTAAGCCCTTCTCTGACTTTGGGTGAAGGAGGCATAGTCGTTATTGATGATGATGCGATTATTTCCGTACATGAGCCTCCCTTTCTGCCACGATTTTTTGAGAAGCTGTTCCTTCGTCTGACAACTTTGCATCCTGATGACAAAAGATCTAGGTCTGGCATCTTTAGCCTTGGATTTAGGTGCCAGGGCACGGTGGACACGTTCAAAATCAAGAGGGTAGTCAGGCCCTAGGTCAAGGATGGATCTGAAAAACTGGTCAGCAAAAGCCAAAGAGTCTGAGTCCTCTTCACCCTCTGGCAGGCAGAAGATCCAAAGATTTTTTCTACGGCCTCTGTTCTCTGCATCCTCCTGCCTAAGGGAACAGTGCAACTGGGATTCCATGAGGGAACGAACAGCTGATTCCAGAGCATTCATTTTTATATTGTTCTGGGAAATCTGCTGATCCGCCTCGTCCACTCGAGTCTGCAGTGATCTTAGGTCAGTCCTGACCTGGTTTAGTGAGTCCCTCATTTCCTCTCTAAATTCTGTAATGGCCCGCAAGATATTTTGCTCAGGTTGAGGGGATAATTGTGTTGGTTGGGCTGGCCGGTTATCACTTCCCTTTTTCTTTCCTCTCCTCCCTTAGCTGCCATCTGTGTGGGGGAAGAACAAGTAGGTCCAATTGGGAAAGCTGCAGAAAAGTTAAAAGATTCAGGCTGTTCAGAGGAACAAGAATTCACTTTTCCCTCTCCAGCAGTCAGGTCTAGCAGTGAGGAAAATATTATTGTTGAGGCAGAGTTCCATCCAATTAGGGAAGAGAGAGCCAGGCTGGAAAACGAAGAGGATTTATTTTTATTCAGGTCTCAATAGGCAGAAACAGTTTGTTTATTTATTACCCTCTCTCTATCCTTTCTTTTATCCTCCCCCTTTATTCTCCCCAACTGTCTTTTGCCTTTTGGCTGAACTAAGCAGTGGAGAGCTGCTTCAAAAATGTTCAAAACTGAGCAGAACCTCTATTGGTCCGCTCTGCTCGTTCCGGTGTGATATGGGCCGCGTAGGCCAGAGAGTCCTTCTTCGCGATCAGGAACACAGACCGCTGGGGGGAGTACACCAAAGGTTCTCGCTTTTAGTCAGAGATGCGATCGGGAGATGCAAATCGTACCAGGGCCCCCGAGGCTTGGATGGTAAGGGCGGCCAGATATGCTGTCAAGGCCTCGATTTAGCCCCTCCAATTATATCGGGTGCAGAGGAGGGCAGCACGGTGATTTGGGTGAGGGAACTGAGGGTTTGGAGTCAGCCAGATGGTCCGGTCACGGTAGACCTCTTGGAAGTGGATCTTTCCTCCCTCGCGGTTAAATCGAGTGGCCAATGGAGTTCCTTTTGTACGGTTGGATCATCAGGATCGTTGTGAAGGATGGTTCCAGAGATTGTAGGGGACCCTCTTCTGCTAAAATCTCCAACTCTGGCAAGGTTTGTGGATTTTTTCCGATATTAGGGACCGATTTTATTAATTGAGATCTGGGAGCCACTTAAGGGAGCTGCTTATCGCGCCATTCTGGAACTGGAAGCCTCCAAGGATCCCTTGAGGGATTTTAGCAGAATATGAAAGACTTAAATCCACTGTGAAATCCTTAAACTTGCCAGATAACACTGGGGTGGGAGGGGGCAGGTTCCTCCCCAACAATCTAAAAGCCAGACCCCTTTTAGAGGTCAACCCCCAAAGCAGATATGTGCTCCTAAAACTCTTCTACATTTCCAGTAGCAAAGTTGGAGGCTGAGAATGGGCACACACACTCTACCAGTGCTGCCCAAGGTGATCCTTACGATCAGTTCTTCTGTCTCCCCCAACCCCTCCACTAAAATCATTGTAGGAGGGCATTTATCCACCTTCCTCACTAAGTGGTCCATCATGACTGAAGACAGGTGTTTTGTTTAAGTTACAAGGAGGAGACTAGAGTTCATCTCCAACACCCCTCAAAAAAACATTTAAGAAGGTTCCAAGCTTGCTCCTTGGATGAGCTCTCCTGCCTTGCAACAGAAGTTGTACATCCTCTTGTCTCTCCATGCAATAGAACCTATTCCACCCTATCAAGCAGGAAATCAGTTTTCTCTTGACATGCTTACTAACCACTAAGAACAGGTGGGTGTCATGCAATCCCAGATTTATTACTCTTAAAATGATGTATCATGAAAGAAAACTTTGAATACAGGCTTGCAACTGGGGCTGCGAAGTGTACCCCATTATGGCCAGTGTGTCAGTAGCCCATCATCTGTGTGTGAATGGGTAGGGTCTAAGCCCCATCTACAGGCTCAGATCAACACAGCGACATAGTCTGAGTCCTTGTCCCCCAAAGCCATGAGATGGATGATGGGGTTATGGGCCCATTGGTCATAACCTGTTCCATAGGTCAAGACCACTGGTGTTCCCCTGTCCCCCGCATACTTGAAGCCCTGGGTTAGATCAATGCCTCCCCTAGCCTCTCGCCCCAGAGTTCATCCCTGGAGCCAGTGTTGAGATCAAACATTTAACATAGTAACATACTAAAAGCCAGCAGATTAGGCCTGATGGTCTTTCGTGTCTGCTCGGTAGCCAGACCCTACTGGGCACATGCTATTCGCACTCCTTACAGGTGCCAGTGCTGTTCTGCTGCCCCAGGGTTGCAGGTCACACAAAATACAAATGACAACCCACTCCCTGGTGTGCACTGGGCGCACACTTCTGCAAGCCAGACCAGCCTACAGTGCTCTCTTATACCAGTAAATATGGCGTAAGATGGCTCTAACAGTAAGATCATGCTAAATGTAGAAACTGGGATACCTCCTTCAGCAGGTATTAACTGTTCAAATATGAGGCCGGGCAGTTACAGGTGAGAACGCTTTTCTTCCAAAGCATGGTCAAATGTGGCTGCAGTGGGCATGTAGCTATGAGGGTCCCCACGGTATGTCACTCCTATTATCATTCAGTCACTGCAGATTTCTTCCTTCAATATGTACATTGTCATTTCCTAATTTAACATTACTGGCACACAGGCAATCATTATTTGTACATATTTCACTCACACTAGAAACAGAACATAGAATTTGCCAGCAGAAAAAGACTACTTGGCCCAACTAGACTGCGCATTTTAGATCCTGCTTGATCTCTGGCCCATCCCCCCCCCTTCCATTCCCCTGAGATTCCCTTATGCTTATCCCATGCATTCTTGAACCCCACCACTGGTTTGCTTCAACCACCTCCACAGGAAGGCTGTTCCAGGAATCCAACACTCTTTCTGTGAAGAAGTACTTCCTCACATCTCTCCTAAATCTACCCCCCCAGCGTCATAACATGTCCCCTTATTCTTGAGCACCTTTTTTCTGAAAAGTACTTGCCTCCTGTACTTTGTTTACGCCCATGAGATATTTAAAGGTCTCTATTATGTCCCCTCTTGTCTTTCAGGGTGTACATATTTAGGTCCTTTTATCTCTTCCTATTGGGTTTTTGATGTAGACCTTGCACCATTTTAGTTGCCCTCCTTCGGACTGCCTCCTCTCTGTTTGTGTCCTTCCTGAGATGTGGTTTTTGGAACTAGATACAGTTCTATAGGTGGGGTCTTACCAGCAAGCTACACAGAGGCAACATTGGCTCCCTTTTTCTGCTGGTGATTCCCCTCCCTATGCAATCCAGCATCCCATTAGCCCTCCCAACTGCCTTGTTGCACTGCCTGGCCACCTTTAGGTCATCCCATGTGACTACCCTGATCTCTTTCCTGCTTGATGGTTATCAGGACCACCCCACCATTTTGAACTCCACCCCTGAGTTTCTGTGCCCTAAGTGCATTATTTTGCATTTTTTTGCATTGAAACCCAGCTGCCATCCCCTGACCACTCCTCAAGTTTTCTCAGGTCACTGTTCATCCTTTCCACCCCCGCCAAGTGTCCAGCCTATTGCAGAGTTTGATATCATCCACAGAGAGGCAGACCTTCCTTTTCAGCTCATCTGCAATGTCACTTATAAAGACATTAAAGAGGACCGGTCCCAGAACTGATCCCTGAGGCACCCCACTGGTCACCCTCCCTTCCTTCCTCAGCATGAACTCCATTTCCCACTCCCTCTGACACCTATCCCTTATCCAATTTCTTACCCAGTTTACCACCTTTGGACCCATTCCTAAGCTACCCTGCGTGCTTACTTGTCTCCTAAGTGGAACAGTGTTGAACACCTTACTGAAATCTAGGTAGGCTATGTCCACCGTTCAATCTTGATCTAGTTCCTTGGTCACTCAGTCAAAGAAATATATCAGATTTGTTTGACATGACACCCCCAAAAATATATCAGAATCGTTTGACATGACCACCCCGGTAAATCTATGCTGCCTCAGGTCTTGTAACCCACTGGATTAAAGATATTCCACAACCCTTCCTTTCAGCAGTGATTCCATTAACTTTCCCACCACTGAAGTCAGGTTGACTTGTCTCTAATTGCTAGCCTCTCCCTGCTACCACTCTTATTTATTTATTTACTGAAATTTCAGATAACACTTTTGAGAACAAGCTCATTTCATAGGTTCCACGTCAGATGAACAATACATATTGGAAAAGTATGAGACGGAGAACAAACAAAATAAGGAATTATACAAGACATTACAAGAGTGTATAACTAGAGAAGTTCCAATACATGTGGCATTATACAATGTATGCCACGGTGCATATTTGATTAAAACCTGGAACTCAAAGGGTCATATTAGAGGGGTGGGGTCTTATGAAATGACCATTTACAGGAAAATGAGAACAGACTCAGCCTAATATCTAATACTCAACAAGGTAAGGGATGGCATCAGCCCAGAGACCTCATCAGAGGTGAGAAGGTGTGGGACAGAGCATTTTAAAGTGAGCAAGGGAGCTCAGGAGATATAACGGGGAGGGAGATAGGGAGAAAACCATAGAGGGGTGAGGGAAAAGAGTGGAAGGGATCAAGAGGAAATGTGAAAGGAGAATGATTAGCAACTTAGAACAGTTATTTACATGCTGAGAATAGTTATGCGTAAGGTCAGGATAGCATAAGGTTAGAATAAGTGCTGGTCACAAGAAGGAAGGTTATTGGAAGCAGTCACAACTGGCATCAGTGACTAGCTGTTGCTAAAGTTTAACCTTGAAGGAGCCCAAGGTGGATGCTGAAGTGATGTCATGGTGCAGCGAGTTTATCCATAGCGAGGCACGGTAGGCAAAGGACCTTTGTCCCAGAGAAGTGCGACAGCGGGCTATATTAAAAATCTGGCTAGTAGAGCTTCTGGTGCAACAACGGTTAATAGTGGGGGTAATAAGCTTTTGCACTCCTGGGGGCATTTTGCCTAAGCTTACTTTTTTGGACAGTAAACATGTTTGGTACATGAGTCCACCTTTGAATTGGAGCCAGTTAGCCTGAGCGTACATGTTGCAGGTATGGGACAGACGGGCTGAGCCAGTAAGGAGCCAGCATGCTTTGTTGAGTGCAACTATGATGTGGTGAAGAGTTGTTTCAGTAGCTGATCCATAGATTGGTAAGCCGTAATCAATAAGCGAGACAAGAGAGCTTTGAATGGCCAGGTAAAGAGCCTCTGGGGTCAAACATTGCTTATGCCTATAAAGTAGCCCAATGCGGGTGTTAGCAGCCTTAGCAATGTTGTCAATGTGATAGGCATAGGTCATCGTACTGTCAATAGTAATCCCCAGATATTTAAAGAGCTGAACTAGCTCCAGGGGAGAGCCCTCTTCATTGATAATAAAAAGACGGTAAGTTCTGTGCCTATTTTGGGAGCTGGAGAACAGCATAGTTTTAGTCTTACTGTAATTCATAACTAACTTTTGCTTATGGAACCATCTTTCTATGACTACAAAATTACTCTGTAGCCTGGATTCAAGAACCTTAGGGTCTGGATCACTGGTAAACAGGACAGCATCGTCAACATATAAAAGGATGTGACCCTGACAGGAGTAAGGAAAGTTGTAGAGGAAAATGCTAAATAAAAGAGGGCCCAAGATGGACCCTTAAGGAACTCCAGATAGGACAGGTTTGCTATCCGAGAGGGTGTTACTAATCTTCACCTGCTGTGTACGGTTGTGCAGGTAACTTTCAAACCAGGCTATGCTGTCACGAGCTAGGCCAATGGTGGTAAGCTGTTTAACCAGGAAGGAATGATTCACTGTGTCAAAAGCTTTGGTTAAATCAATGAAAGCAGCATCGACCAGTGTCCTTGATCTAAGGAGTGGTGAATAAAGCCTGTGAACTCCAGAAGGGCGGTAGTGGTACTATGACCATTTCTGAACCAGTGTTGTTGTGGGCATTGTAGCTGATATTTTTCTAAGTATTCAACCAGTTGGTCAACCACTATACACTCAAGAGCTTTCGTGAGTGGGGCAGGATAGAGAAAGACCTGTAGTTCCCAGTAATTGTGTGATCCCCAGACTAATGAACTGGTGTCACAGTGGCAGATTTTGATTTCTGAGGGAACTGAGTGTAACTAAGTGACATGTTAATAATATGCAATAGAGGTGACAGAATTTCATCCAGCATAAGGGCTACAAACTTAAGATCCAGGGTATCATCACTAAATCTTGATTTCCCTGATACCTTGAGTAGGTAATTCCTGGCTTCATGAGCTGAGAGGGTTCTGAAGTAGAAAGGAGGATGAGAATGGTGCTGAGTCCCTTTCCCAGGGTAGTCACTTGTGAGGGGGTGAAAGAAGTAGCCAGGTGGCAGGACACCACTCAGGTCCGTGAAGGCATTATTAAAAGTGTTAGCAATATGTTTTGGGTCGAGTGAGGGTACACTATCAATGTTAAGCTTGGTAGGGGCAGATCTGAGGTCTCTCCCAGTGATCTCTTTAAGGTTAGTCCAAAATTTTCTGCCATCATTCCAGGTCCGAGAGAGCACTTCCTTACAATATTGATTTTTAGCTGCTCTTGTGAAGTGAGGCAGTATAGCGCAGTGGTTTAAGGCTCTGAGCTGCAAATCTGGGGACATTCAGCAGACCAGACCTGGGTTTGAATCCCACAGCTTCCACTTGCATACTGTGTGACTCTGAGCAAGTCACTTAACTTCCCTGTGCTCCCAGGTTGTGCCTGTGAAAAAGCTTTCAGCTTAGTGTGTCTCACCTGGTTAAATAACTAAACCAACCAAGTGGGACTACATCTGCCCTCTTCCAGTCTTCCTTGACCACTCCTGTTTCCAATGAACTGTTAATAGGACCATCAGAGGTGCAGCCAACACCTCCCTAAGTACCCTTGGGTGGACCCTGTCTGGCCCCATTGCTTTGTCCACTTTTAATCTATTACATCTTTTAGCCTATGACATCTTTGCACCCTTTCTCAAACAGAAAGTCAAGGGCATCAGTAACCCATGGATCACCCCTGCCCTCCTTAAGCTCATGTCCACAAGGGACCACCTCTGGCAGAAAGCTAGGGCCACAGGAAGCCCAACTGACTGGCAGCATTACAAGACTGCACGAAACACCTGCACTAGCAAAGTTCGGCTCACCAAAGCTGCCCACTTTAAAGAATCCCTATCTTCTTCATGGGGAAATAGATGGAAGTTTGGGGAAAACATTAAAGAGCTTACAGGTAAACCCAACAAATCACCCCCAGCCATGTTAAATGTTAATGGTACCACCACCCAAAACCCTCAGCACATCGCTAATACTTTCAACTCTGCCTTTACTGACCTAAGTGGGGTCCCCCCCAACTTTTTCTCCAACCCCCCAGTCGCTAAGTGCTCACATAACAGATGGCTCCACACAACACCCCCTTTCTATTTCAGAGTAGTCTCACCCAAAGAAGCCAAAAAGTATCTTCAGTGAGTGCTGGGGAAGACTCGTTTCAGCAGTGACACACTGGACCTGAAACTATTTCACCTCGCTCTCGATGCTGTCTTATCCCCCCTCACCAACTGCTAAACTTGTACCTCTGTCTTGGACAATTCCCCACACATTGGAAGGCAGCTGTGGTGATCCCTGTACATAAAAGTGGTGACAGGGCCTCCCATGGTAATTACCGCCCAGTATCCATCCTCCCTCCCTCCCCTGTCTAAAGCTCTGGAGAAGATCGTAGCAGACCAACTAACCAAGTACTTGTCCAAATACATTTTGCAATGCCATCAGCAGCATGGCTTCAGGAAGGGGCATAGCCCTTTCTCTGCCCTTCTTGAGTTCTCCGAGTTTACACACAAAAGTTTAGATCGCGGTCACCTTGCAGGCTCAATTTATATAGATTTAACAAAAATGCCTTGACACTGTCAACCATGCCGTCCTACTGACAGCACTCTTTGACATTGACATCTCACATGAAACCACATTCTGGTTCTCCAGTTATCTGGGAGGCAGGTCCTAGCAGGTAAAAATCCATGACACACTCCCATACTTTCTGGAGTCCCTCAAGGCTCAATTCTCTGCTCACTTCTTTTCAGCCTCAATGCCCTCCCCAAGTCTGTACAGGCAATCTCCTCCTTTATGCGGATGATGCAGTTGTTTTTGCAAGTCATCCTAATCCTCTCCCTCTTGAAAACATCCTCCAGTGTAGTTTCACTGAAGTAAAATCCTGGTTTGGGCTCCATAAACTTGTTCTCAACTACAAAAACAACAAGATTATGATATTCGCTAATCCCCATAACAAACGCAAATCAACTCAATTGTTCATCCTCAATAGCCACAGTGGTCTGCTGTGCCTGCCTGGGGGCTCAGTCCTCACTGCCAGGAAGAAAGCCATAAACAGCCCCCTGGGAACCAACCCGCGGTCCTGTTTAAACCCTAGACAGACTGCGTGGTTTTCGCCTGCTGTTTCTGCGGTGTGATCCTCCGAACCACGGTTCGTAGCAGGGTCTGAATCTCCGTGGGAAAAGCTACATTTCTGCACTGCCAGCAACCTAGAAGTGGACTAAGCGCCAGTGCCTTGCCAAAAGCTGCTGGTGAACAGCCGTTTAACTACTCAGGTCTGCTGTGCCTGCCCAGGGGCTTGGACCTCACAACTGGGAAGAAAGCCATAAAGCACCCCCTGGGAACCAACCCGCGGTCCTGTTTAAACCCTAGGCAGACTGCGTGGTTTTCGCCTGCTGTTTCTGTGGTTTGATCCTCCAAACTACAGTTTGTAGCAGGGTCTGAATCTCCATGGGAAAAGCTACATTTCTGCTCTGCCAGCAAGCCAGAAGTGGACTAAGCGCCGGTGCCTTGCCAGGAGCCGCTGATGAACAGCTGTTTAACTACTCTCTTCCCGGCAGTGCTTCGCGCTGGCTCCCCTCCCTCCCCCAATCTCACCCACCCTGGGTGGACCCTTGCTTTTATAGTGTTCATGAAGTCAGGTGACTAAGTGTCTATTTTACCACTGGTTCCTTATACCGATCAGCCACTAGGGGCTAATCAATCCATTTAGTCTTCTCACTCTTTGCTGCTTTTGCTGTTTCTTGTGGCTGTTTTTCAGTGGTCTAGATCTATATAACCTGTGCTAGGGATACCTAACAATCCTGCAATCCCCTTGACTAATCACCCCTGCCTCTCTCTTGTCAATAGTCACCTAATCCTCCTTTTAGCCTGTGGCTCCTAGCATAGTATACTAAAAGACTTCTACGGCTATAAACACTATGGAGTTCTCTGCCTTCTACTGCTTTTCCCATTCTCTGGCCTTCTTGGTTTGGCTACCTTACTCTTACCACCATGACCTCGAACAAGCATGGCTCTCAGCAGTTTTGTATGGCTACTCTCCATGTTCCTTGCTCTGCTGTGTCTTAATGTGTTTGCACTGTCATTTCCCGTACACTACAATACTGGCACGACCACAACACTACCTACAAACTTTGGCTTCTCTAATCTGATTGCTGAACCTCAAACAAAACCTGTCTATCAGTTCCTACTGTTCCAGAAAGGATGCACCTACTATGCCACCTCAGTACTTGGAAAGCGTTTTTCCGAGGTCTGTAGTTCCTCAGCTCTTTAATAATAGTAAACTCTGGTTCGTTGTCCTACTAGTCATCCTTCTATCAGGTGATATCAAACTGAATCCGAGCCCCACAGTCCACTACTCGCCAGCTGACAGATCCAAAATTTCAAACAAAGGGCTCTTTATTGCCCATATGAATAGTTGAAGCCTCACCCATAATCTTCCAGATCTAGAAGCGTGGGTTGAAGTCTATAAGCCCGACATTCTCTGCCTATCTGAAACATGGCTCAAACCAGTGCTTCCTGACTCCATCTGCTCTCTGTCTAATTATTCCCTGATCCGCAGAGATAGGCTTTCATCTAAACATGGTGGTGGGGTTGCCATTTTCTACAAAACTCAATTTAACATTGAAGTCGTATCAGTCTCCGCCACCCACTCTGCCTGTGAATCACTGCACGTAATACTCGCTCTAGGTGCTAAGAAACTGCACATTATTTGCGCCTATAACCCGCCCACTGGGGGCAAAGTGGGCCTACAGGAACTACTAAGCCAAATCTCCACTAGCTCAAAGCAGAATGAGGTCCTCCTATTTACAGACTTACACCTCAGCTGACTAGGGTCAGCTCAAAGCTTGCTGGTATCTCTGACACAAAGCTACAACATACACCAGTTCTTAACGGAACCAACAAGAACTATTCCATCCCTGAATTCCTCCACCCTCATTGATTGGGTACTTGCAAACCGTTTGGACCACATACCCATAGCAGGTATACTGGCTGATGCACTTACAGATTATACCCCTACTTTCTGCATCTGGAGCCATATAGCAACACCCTCCCCTCCACCTTGCTATGCAACATTTACAAACTTTGCTACCTGGATGTAGAGGCATTCCTACATGATGTCTCAAGCATAAACTGGTCTGGCATCTATCATTCCTGTGATGTTGAGACTGCACTTGGTATTTTCCTTGAAGAATTCCTGGCCGTTCAGGGTAAACATGTCCCTAAGGTAACCCGAAGGGTGCAGGGTAAACAACTCAGATGGCTTCGCAAAGAACTCCTGGCAAAGCTATGGGAACAAGATAAATGCTGGAAAATGTTCAAGCTGTCTGGGCTCCAAGTAGACTACAATACCTATGGAGAACAGCGGACACTCTTGCAAAAAACAAGTTTGCACTGCAAAGAGTACCTACTGCAAGACTCTACTACTAAATTCTGCAGGGGACTCCAGGAAATTATGGGCGCACATAAAGACTTTCCTTGGAGTTTCTCAAAAGGCAACCCCTGGAGAAAGGATACTGAATGGGGTGCACTGTAATGACTCAGATACCATTGCAAACTCCTTTAATCGCATGTTCTCGGATCTATCGCCATACACTTCTTTCTTCCCGTCATCTCCAGTAGGCACACAGTCCTCCTTTATGCCTGATTCATCTACCCCCCCATCCTCCCCTCTGCAAACAGCATACTACACCTCTGTTTCTTTTCAAGGAAATATCAAGGACTAAGGTCCTAAAACTACTACAGTCCATCTCAGATAATACCAGCTCAGGCTCGGATACCTTAGAACCTAGGCTCCTAAAGCTGGCTGCACCCCTTATTGCCTCCCCACTGGCAAAAATCTTCATGATGTCACTCTCCTCTAGTGTGGTCCCTGGAAGATTGCTCGCATCACACCTGTCTTTACAAAAGGGGATCCTACAGTGATGACTAACTACAGGCCCATAGCCATCCTCTTGGTCCTTAGTAAAATTCTTGAGAAATTTGTTGCGAACCAAACTATAAATTATCTAACAAAGTACAACCTTCTCTCTGACACTCAGCACGGCTTCAGAAAAGGACATAGTACTTTGACCGCTCTCCTTAAATTCAGAACGGATGTGCTTTCACATATGGATGCTGGATTATTTACAGGGGCAGTTTTTATAGACCTTACCAAGGCTTTTGATCTTGTTGACCACCCCCTGCTTCTCTCCACTCTCAACAATCTGAACTTCTCACCCTCTGTAGTCAACTGGTATAGTAGTTACTTGTCAAACAGGTCTCAAATTGTGAAGTTCAGCTCTTTGCTATCTGACAGAACCGTAATAAATATTGGGGTTCCCCAGGGCTCAATTCTGGACCCCTATTTTTCTTGCACTTCATTAATAATATAGCTGACGTTTTTCACTCATGCTCTGCCTTACTCTCTGTGGATGATCTAGTCATCTATTCCAGCTCCAACAATGTCTCCAATATAAATGCTTCCCTCGCCTCTGATTTCAGTGACGTACAAAACTGACTAGCAGCTCATAAACTTGTCCTGAATGCAAAGAAAACTCAAGCCATGCTATTTGGCTGTACCCCCAGACTCAGGACCTATTGAATGATCCTGATGATATGTAACTCAGGCGGCTCAATAACAGAATGTGTAGCATCCTTTAAGTATCTTGGAGTCCTCCTGGATCAATCTTTGGACTTCAATCTCCATATTCAATCCGTCTGTAAGGCTATAAACGTGAAGCTGGGAATTGCTTACAAAACAAGCTATATGCTAACCCTCTCTGCAAAGCTGGCCATTGCCAGAGGTATCCCCCTCTTCCTAGCCCTCACATATGGTGCTCCAATTTTTGCTACAGCAAATAAAACTGCCCTGCACAAATGGGATGTTACCTATAATAATGTATGCAGGTACGCCTCCTCGTCACTTAGGCTCAAGTACCACTGCCAACTCTACAGTGACTTGGACTGGCTCTCTCCCTCTGCCTGCCGACTATTCTCCTTAGGCTCGCTCATTGACTCAGTAATTAGAAATAAAACTCTGTCTTTGCTTGCAACGATGCTTGTAGCTCAATCCCCCTCCTATGGACTGCGCTCAGCTGATAAGTCTCTACTCAACGTGCCAAGGTGTTAGACATCCAAGGACTCCGGTGCTTTCCACCATGCTGCCTCTAAGCTCTGGAACTCCCTTCCCCTAGCTCTTCGTAAGCCACATCCCATCTCTGCTTTCAAAGAAAGCTTGGACGGCATCTATCTCTAGCTGACCCTTGAACTTATTTTGACCCCACTTAATTTCTCTTTGCATCCACTTGTCACTGTTACCTTCTTCCACATCTTTTCCCTCCCACTCCTACTATAACCCCCTTCTCCACTTGTGAAACTTATTATTATCTGCCCTCAAGTATATTTTACATACACAACCCATCTATCTCACCTATAGCATCCTGTAGGATAGTTCTTCCTTTAAATGCTGTTTTCTTTCTTTTCTTTGTTATTTCGTTATGTTAGTTATAACTGCTGTTTGTATCATTTTCTGTTGACTGCTGCTTGCCCTTTTTGACTTGTTGCACTATGTTATGTTTCCCAATATGTCTGTCTCTTTTGTAAATTACTGCTTACTCCACTGGGAATGCACAATGTACTACCCCGTAGTATGCTACGTTCTGTTTGTATTACTCTTTACTGTTCAGCTATATGTGCAATTATGTAATGTTCCTGCACTGATGTAATGTACTTGACTTACCACTCTGTTGTACTCTCACAGGTCATGCCTGAAAATAGTCATTTTTTGGCTAGTGCACTTACCTGGTAAACAAAAACTAAATAAATAAATAAAACAAGTTCTGTCCTTTCAGTTGGAAGGCTGGGCCTGTAGTTCAATGAACAAGCAGCCAGCCATTCCCACTTCATGAGCTATATAAGCACTTCCTCTCTGCCTTATTGTGAAGCACTTTTTTCTTTGCAGCTGAAGGCCCTGTCCATCTGTCCTCTGAGCCGGTTGGGGCCTGCGGGGCTGGCTGTGCCCCCCCATTGTTGCTCCTGCTTGTCTTTGCTGGCTTGCTGTGTTTCTTTTCCTGCTTCTGGTTTGTATTTTGCATTCGTCTGCGTGTGCTTCTTTTTTCTTTGTTTCCTGTGTTTGTGTGTCTTTGTTGTTTTTTTTTTGGGGGGGGGAGCTTTGTTTCTAAACTCCTGGCATATTGTTCCAGAGCTCCTACTGCTTGCTTTTAGTTACTTGCAACTCTCAAACTACTGCAATGCAACTGCAATCATTATCTGTGTGTTTCTGCTCAGCCATAGCTACTCCATGTTGCATACTCGATTGATTTCACCTGACTCAGGCTTACAATGACCCTCGCTATGCAGCTCAATCATGCTCTCTCATTCTACATGCCTCATAATAGCTACTTTATTGCACTGCCTGGCTACACCTGCTTTCAGAGCATTGTGTCTCCTTATTTATGTTTATTGCAGTTACAACTCAATGTACTCCATACAGATATTGCTTTTGTCGTCATTCACCCTGTTGCACTCTGAGGTCAGCCAAAAAGCTCCTGCTAAGGCTGTTAACCTAGCTTTAATATCTGCATGTGGTTCTTGGCCCTTCCATCATTTTCTTGTTTGTCCTACAGTGGGGACTGGGAAGTGTTTGGGGAGTTGTGGCCCCATGTAGCTAATTAAGCTAATTACTCAGTTCTAAATTCTGCCTTCGCCGACAAAACTCCTCAGAGCATTTGTCACCTTGATTTGGCTTTTCAATGTCTATCTGTCTTGCTCCACTATTCAGCGCTGTTTCATTGCTACTACATTATACAGACCTACATGCAGGTCCACTTATTACTACTGTTTACTGACCTACATACAGGTCCATGCTTGCTTATGCAATCATTGCTCATTGCTTATGCAAATCATTGCTTCATGTCTACTGCCATCCCCTCGGCTTCCGCCTCTGGGATTCTGCTGCACTCAACTCTGCATTTGACCTTGCAAGGTCTCAGCACTCAATGCTCATTACGATTTCAGCACACCAGTGCTCAATCAGCTTGCCAGCTTTCAGCTGCTGCTCACCAGCTTTTCAGCTCTCTCTCTCAGTTTATTGGGGCATGCCAGTCATATCATTCTGGCTCAGGGCTTCCTGCAGCTGACGGTCTTGCTCTGCACCATGAGTCCACAGATTGAGCATGCGGAAGCTTGGGGCAGGGTCCTTCTCACCTGGCAGCTGAACTGTGGTTCCTCCATACATCTGCTTCCTATTACCAGTATCATAGACTGTCATCATCAATTCCTCTAATGCCTACCTCCATCCCCTTGGCTTCAGCCTCTGGGATGTCAGCTGCAGCTGGGAATATCCTCGCTCTGGGTGGACCTTCAGTCATCAACCATATCGATGGCACGTCAAGTTGTAGCAGTTAAGACTCAGCTTGATGGGGCAGGGCTCTTATGGGGGTCCCTTTAGCTGCCCAAACAGGTTTGGAGGCACCCTTTGAAGCTATTCTCTTCATGACTGCCTCTGGTTCACCTGGTTGTGTTTAGGGTGAGTAGGCCAGGTGAGTGCCTCAGCAGATATTGCTCTCCTCCTCCTCCTCCTCCCGCCTTGGTTGCCTATCGTGTTGCAGAGTTTTCTCACAACCTTCCACAGCATTCCCACTAGAGGGTTTGAGCTGAAAGCCTTCCTCTAAATTGGAATATTTTCCACCTCTCTTTAATTGGGTTTTCCAAATTGCAACTGCAGAGCCATCCCTAACTAAACTGTCCCAAGCCTGGAGGGAAGGCAACCTAGGTCTTGGATCCCCAGAGATTTCCTCCTCAAATGTTTTTTTTTCTCTCCTCTGTTGCCTCAGGTCATAATTGTTAGTTAGCATAGTAGTGTCCCCTAGTTTCTTTAGGTAGGTTCCGCTGTTGGATGGAGGTGGAGGATGTCCTGCCATTCCCTCTCTCCTTAGAGGATACCCTCATTCTCAATGCAAACCATCAGTATCATGCTATGCAAACCTGGGCATTTCATTACATTATCAAACTGAGCATCTTATTACGTTATCAAACTGTCTATGTTTCTCTTTTACTACGTTACAGTTACTTCTCCTACGTCACAGTTACTGCTTGCTCACATGCTTCGTGTCACCTCATTCTTTGGAATATGATTGTACTACATTTCTTTTGGGGATTCCGAAGGTACCTTTAGCCACAGGAATCATCCCATGGCACCTCTAGGGGTGGAACCCTCTCCGAGGGTTCCTTGCCTTTTGTACTCCTACAGGGTGGTAATTCCTCTGGAATAGAGAGTGTGAATGGCCAAAACCAAACTAACACAGTTGCACAAGCATAACACTATACTGACTGTGCAGGACATTGAATTGGAAGGCTGGGCCTGTAGTTCAATGAACAAGCAGCAAGACACTCCCACTTCCTGAGCTATATGAGCAGTTCCTCTCAGCCTCATTGTGTAGCACTTTTTTCTTTGCCCCACCATCTTCCCCTCCTCCTCCAGCGGCACTTCTCTACTTAGGGGGATTCCTAAGGTACCTTTAGCCACGGGAATGATCCCATGGCACCGCTATTACCCCTACAGGGTGGTAATTCCTCTGGAATAGAGAGTGCGAATGGCCAAAACCACACTAACACAGTTGCACAAGTATAACAGTATACTGGCTGTGCAGGACATTGAATAATAAATTATGGGCTAGTTATCTGTGGGTCTGCAACCAACACCACTCTTAGTAGAATCAAAAATAGCTCTTAATAAAACTTGTCGACTGGTTGCTGGTGTGGACAGGCATACCCACACCTGTGATCTGTATGATTGTACCAACTGGCTGAACCTCAAGAGTAGGATCTCGTACCAGTCCTGCCTGATGGCAAAAAAAATTACTCTCAGGCTCTCCCCACCCTCCGCATAAAAACTCCTTGTACGTGCCTCAAATCCTTGGAGCACGAGGAGCACCACTAAGGTTTCCTATCAAGTCCCTTTCTGCCGGACAGGTCAAGGGCAACGGGCATTCATGTTCAGGGCACCTACCTGGCCAAAGGGCCTGCCCACCCACATTCTGTCTGAACACATGTTAAACCCTGTCAAACTCAAACTTAGGCAGCAATTCCTCACACTTAGTAGCTGTAATTGCTGATAGTACTCTGTCGAGTCAGTTCGCCTAACTGCCCACAAGCACCACTTCCACCCTGCCTCCACTCTTTCCTCTCTTCACCCACCTCTCCCCCTTCCCCCTGCTACTCCCCTTTTTCTCCACTAACTTCTTTTCCTACCTCCCCACCTGACCTTTTCTACTCCTCCTAATTTCCCCTACCCCAACTTCGTTTTCCGCCTCCTTACCCTAAGCTAATTTATATGACAAAACATTATTGTCTCGCTCTCCTCTCTGCACTGGCATACTTGTTAGCTTCTGGCCAACTTCAGCTATTTCCTACCTGGTCTGCTTCTGATGCACATGCATTCAGAGCTTGATGCTATTGTCACCTTACTGACAGCACTCCTACCTACCCAACTGCTTTTACTGCTCCTGCAACTTATCTGTAGGTGTCATTGCTGTAACTTGACTCTGTAATATGCTTGAAAACTCAGTTAGTGTTAACTCTATAACGATGTAAAAATGTGACTCCGTACTCTCTGTATCACTTGACTTGATTTGTTGTTTGCCGTTTTATGAATTATTGTATATTGTTGTATTATCTGTTTGTCCCTGTACACTCTTGAAATGGAACCTTCGTAAATGAGTCTCTGGCTCAAAGGTACTGTAATTCCGAGACTTGAATAAATAAAATACATTTTAAAAATAATCTACGAGTCCCAAAGGGATGCTCGTCTCCAAAAATGAAGTAGTGTCCACCTCCCTTCCTCCAATGCTCCTATTACATTTTTGTGGTCTCTCCCCATCTCTTTCCTCTGTGAACAGTGAACAAAAATATTTGTTCAGGATGTCTCCTTTTTCCTGTTCCCCCTCTGCACAATGCTCCCTTCCATTTTTGACCTTACAGTCCCACCCCTGACCTTTCTCTTTTTACTTACATACCTAAAAAATTTCTTGTCCCCTTTTGTTACTTCCTGGGCTAGTCTCTCTTCAATTTCATAGTAATGGCTGCTCTCAGCCCAACCAAATCACTGCCTGTTCCATGGGGGACAAGGAGGCCAAATATTGACCCCATTGCCATTCAAATTTATCAGATCACCCCTTTAAGTCATAAGTTAGATACTCCAACTGGAGCACAGTATGAAGGGAATTCTGCCACATCTGAAGTATGGGGTGGGGGTGGGGGAGTGCCTGGGAAACCCAAGTAGCCTGGATACAATGCCTAGCCACAACTAGCATCAGCCAGATAGGCCTGGAGTAGAAGTCCCAATCCTCAGAAGTCTATTCTGTAATGCCAAATGACAAACCCCTGGGATCAACAGGGAGTCTGATTTGCACAGTATGAGAGACAGTCTAAGCAACATTTGTCTAAAACTTATGAAGGACAGAACATTGCCAAAAACAGTGTATATATGTGCCCCACTCCATGCCACATCTCCCACAGAGAGGCAAGACTCTGGGGGAGAATCTACTTACTATCTCTGGGGGAGTTACAACCTATGCAGGAACTTAAATTGAGCCTCCTTAAAATGGCTGCATGTGCTCAAACCCTAAGAGATTCACCCCTCCCAAATCCCGCTCCCAAAGTCTCTTGGCCCTTAGAGAGGTATCAGGGAGACCCAATCTGATGTTATAATGATGATTAGCCAGAGCCCCCCTAGGAGCGGCTCGGGCAGATATGATCCCTCTCTCCAAGATGAAAAGAGGAGAGTTCTGGGGTTGGAGATGATCCAGGTGCCTTGCCCAGTGCTGCATCTGCATGTGTCGGAATAGCTGAGAGGACTGCAATCCCAGACCTTCCACCAGTTCAGGATAGGTAAAAAAACATTACTACTACAGAGATCCCAAGATACCATATCCTGGCTGAATCCCACCTCTGAAATGCCCGATCCTCCAGTCCCAGAAGGAACTCAGGGTTTGAAGAAATCGGTACCAAGATTGTACCCCTTGAAACGTCCCCTAAAAGTTTCCGAATATTACCCCAGATCTCAAGAAGATGTTCCACTAACGAACTCCTAGGGCCATTTGAGCAGTAGGCTCACAGCCCCATCTGGCCCAAATAGGCCACGATGCAGTGTTCTCTCTCCGCTCTTGGTCCAGTGAAACCCATGCCACTTCCTGCGGGTCTTTGATTCAGTTTGAAATCAGTCTGGCTTGTGTCGTCAAATGATACAGATGGAAATCAGGATCATTTAATCCTCCTTTAGAGGGAGTTTTTTAAATTGAGTGAGACCAATCCTCTGTCTTTTCTGCTGCCAAATAAAACTGCTGTAGGTCCTGTCCAGAATCCAGAGGTCTTTCTTGTGAAGGTCTATCAGGAGCATCTGGATAGAGTACAAGAGTCTAGGCAAAATATTCATTTTGACTAGATTAAGTCGACCGAGCCAAGACAACGGGAGGCCCTGCCACTGACGAAGGTCTGCAACAATTTTCTGTAAAAGAGACATATAATTAAGCCCTTAAAGGGAGTCAAGTGTTTTACCCACCTGGATCCCCAAATATTTAATATGAGAGGAAACAATTCTAAAGGGAATGTGGGTGAGGTCCTGCACAACCATCCCTCCCAGACACAACTATGACTTTTCAAAATGTAATTTTGTAACCCGAGAATGAGAAGAACTCCTCAATTAAGGCGCCTACCACCTCTTTCAAGAATCACAGCAGTCTCTTTTTCCTTTCGCTTTTGCTCACTTGCTTGATGCAGAGGTTTGTTGCCTTCACGGTGGCTCGTTTTAGTTTCCCCCACTGTTCCTCCACCCCACCCAGATCATCCCCATCCCCACCAGGTTATCCCTGAGGCATTCACCCATCTTTTTAAAGTCTACCCTCCTGAAGTCCAGGACCCTTGCCTTTCTGTGGTTGGATTCCTCAGTCATCCTTATACTGAACTACACTGTAAGGTGATCACTGGTCCCAAGGTGGCCCCCCACCATGACTTCTGTAACACTGTCCCTACTGATGAGTACCAGGTCCAGTATTGCCCCATCATGAATGGGTTCACTGACTACTTGCCTGAAGAACATCCCCCTGCAGAGTGTCCAGGATTTCCCTGCTTCTAGCTGAAGCCACATTAGAGGTTTCAATCTACAGCCGGCAGAAGTCCCCCACCAGCAGCACCTCCCCTTTTCCTGCCATCTTGCCAATGGCTTCCATCAGTACCTTATTTAACTCCTTCACCTGTGCTGGAGGTCTGTAGATCACACTAGTGTAAATAGAGGCTCCATTCCCCATCTCTTGGGTGACACATAGGACCTCCACCCTCCAGGTAGTCCCTGTATCTATGTCACGTTTATGCCCTCCCTCATGTAAAGTATCACCCCCTCCTTTTCTTCCCACACTGTCTTTCCTAAACAGAGTATAGCCTGGTATTGCATGTCCCAGTCATACGTTACATAGAAACATAAAATTTGTTGGCAGAAAAGGACCGCTTGTCCCACCCAGACTGCCAAGATGATCCCTGCCTAATCTGTCTCCACAGAGAGTAATTGGTCTCCGGTGACCATGCCTCCTCCCTGCCTATTTAGTAATATTCCCCTATATCTATCTCACGCATGCTTGAAACCCTCTACTGTTTTCACTTCCACAATTTCCACTGGCAGTCTGTTCCAGGCATCTGCCACTTTTGCAGTAAAGTAGTACTTAGTCCTGGTGCTCTTTCTCATTTGAAAGAGACTCCCCTCTTGCACCCTGTTCACCCCTATGAGATACATGTAGGTTTTTGTCATGTCCCCTCTCACTCCCTCTTCCAGGGTGTACATGTTGAAATCACTCAGTCGTCCCTCATAGGGCTTTTGGTGCAACCCCTGCACCACTTTAGCTGCCCTCCACTGGACTGCCTCCATCATGTCTATGTCCTTTCTGAGGCACGGCCTCCAGAACTGGACACAATACTCCAGGTAAGGTCTCACCAGCGATCGACAGAGCGGCAACACCACCTCCCTCCTTCTGCTGGAGATATCTCTCCTTATGCATCCCAGCATCCTACTGGCCCTATCCACTGCTTTGTCACACTGCCCTGAGACTTTGAGGTAATCAGATATGACAACCCCAAGGTCCCTTACCTGCTTAGTGGCTCTCAATACCTCCCCCCCTCCTATACTCAGCTCCTGAGTTCCTATGCCCTAGGTCCATGATTCTGCACTTTTTGGCACTGAACCCCAACTGCCATGCTCTTGACCACTCTTCAAGTTTCCCAAGAACCCTATGCATTCTCTCTACCCTCTCCTGAGTGTCCACACTATTACAGATTTAGGTGTCATCTGCAAAATGGCAAACCTTCTCTACAGTCCTTCTGCAATGTCACTTATGAAGACATGGAATAAGAAGGTCAGTCAGAGTACTGAGCCCTGTGGTGCCCCACTGGTCACTCTCCAATCATTAGAGTGAATCTCAATAACCACTACTCT
Organism: Neoceratodus forsteri; assembly: GCA_016271365.2. Classification (NCBI taxonomy): domain Eukaryota; kingdom Metazoa; phylum Chordata; order Ceratodontiformes; family Ceratodontidae; genus Neoceratodus; species Neoceratodus forsteri. Next base: position 123,215,805 of record JADMNL010000030.1, on the reverse strand, counting down.
CTGTCTACTATCCGGTAACCAGTTTATAATCCAATACACCACTTTAGACCCCACCCCCTGGCAACTCAGTTTCATTATCAGTCTCCTGTGAGGCACAGTGTTGGAGGCCTTGCTAAAGTCCAGATAGGCCATATCCACTGCCCTCCCCCGCTATTTCCCTGGTCACCCAGTCAAAAAACAAAACAATCGGGTTCATCTGGCATGACTTCCCCCACATGAATCCATGCTGCCTGTTGTCTTGCAGACCATTGGATTCAAGATACTCTACCAACCAACCTTTACTTTAACAGGGTTTCCATTAATTTCCCTACCACCGAGGTAAGACTGACTGACCTATAGTTGCCAGCCTCCTCCCTGCTTCCGCTCTTCTGTAGAAGAACTGTGTCTGCTTTCCTCCAGTCCTCCGGAACCATGTCTGTTTCTCGAAACCTGTCATGCAAGAATATCAGTGAGGCAACTAGCACCTTCCTGTGTTCCTTTGGTACTCTTGGCTGTATCCCATCCAGTCCCATAGCCTTGTCCACTTTCAGAGCTGAAGTCTTTTCAGGACTCTTTCCTCTGAAAATAGACTTGTGTGCCCGCCCCTTTTTTCCTGCTGCTTCTTGGTGGTCCATCCTCCCTCCCTCCACTGTAAACACTGAGCAGAAGTGCCTGTTCAGGATGTCTGCTTTTTTTGGTCCTCTTCTCCGCAGTCCCCACCACCACCATCGCTGCCCTCCTTATCCTCACTATCCCCCCCTTGCTTCCCACTTCTCACTTATACACCTGAAAAAAGTCTTATCCCCTTTAACTACCCCCTTGGCTATCCTTTCTCCTGTCTGTGCCTTTGCTCTCCTCACTGCATTCCCTGCTTTCCTCTGTTTTATTGGTACACCTCACTGTCTTCCTCCCTCTGCGTTTCCTTATACCTCTTAAACGCCTCCCTTTTTTCCTTTGCCACCTTGAACACTTCCCTAGATAACCATAACAATGTCGTTTTCCTTCTACCTTTACTCACTTCCTTCATGCAGACGCTGGCTGCCTTAATTATGCCCTCCCTTATTTTTCCCCAATCTACCTCTACCCCTCCCTGGCAACCCCCCCCCAACGAGGCAGTCTCCCATGTCTTTAAAATCTGCCCTTCTAAAATCCAAGACTCTTGTCCTCACATAGTTTGCCTCTGTTACCATTTTAATGTTAAACCACACTGTACAGTGATCACCAGTACCTACAGGACTTCCCACTGTGACCTCTGAAATGCTGTTCCTGTTTGCAAGCACCAGGTCCAGCACTGCCCCCTCCCTAGTGGGTTCACTGACTAGATGCCTGAGAAAAAAAATTGTAGTTTGTCAAAGATGGCTCTGCTTCTTGCCGAGGCTACAACTGGAAGGCTCCAATCCACATCTGGCAGACTGAAGTCAATAACTAGCAGCACCTCACCCTTACCTGCCATCCTGATGTTTTTCCGCAGTACCTTATTCCACTCCTCTCCCTGTGCTGGAGGTCTATATACCACTCTTGTATGGGTCTCGACCTCAACGTCTGTCTCCAGGATGACCCACAGCTCCTCCAGTCCTACCTTGTCCTCTGGGTGCCCCTGTACTTCCATGGCCTTGATTCCCCCCCTTACATACAGTGCAACTCCACATCACTCTTGGACAGAGAGTGGCCCCCAGTGGTGGCACTCTCTGTAAAAAGTGGTACCTATGCTTATCTGCACTTTTTCGGAATGACCCCCTTGCCTTGTTTTTGCTCTAAAAAAATGCACCCTTAAATACACATGCAAGGAGTCAATTATGGTCCCCACCCCCCCCCGCCTTTTTGCATAAAATTGGGAACCCAATTATGGGTTTGCAACAAATGTACAAATAATGTAATTTACAGTAAACAAATGTAGTATGTATATGTAATGTAATGTAATACCAGTGGTGGAAATAGCATAGTTGGTGGCAGGAAAAAAGGGGGACAGTGAAGCAAGCAGAGAGGCAAAAAAGGGGAGTAGCAGAGAGCTGGTGAGGGCAGAAAGGAATGAACCGAAAACTGGAGGAGAGAGGATCCTGTTGCTGGGGGACTCCATCATAAGGGGAATTGGATGGAGGGGAGAAATGGGGGTTAAGGGGTGTTCTATAAGGGTGGAAGGCATGCCAGAGATGACACTATTTAGGGTGGGGTCCCTTACACATTCACTGGTACAGAAGCATGGAGGTGAGACCCACATCATAGTGCACACTGGCACAAATGATATAGAGGAAAACAGTGTGAAGGAAGTGCAGGCCAGATTTTGGGAAGTGGCAAGACAATGTATAGCTGAAAAATGCTCTGTCTCTTTCTCAGAAATCTTGCCTGTACCAAGGGGTATGACAGAAAGGAAGCAGAAGATCAGCGAAATCAACAGCTGGTTAAGGGAGTGGTGCCAGGAGATGGGGTATGGGCTGGTGGGGATTTGGGGGACTGTATGGGAGAACAAGGACCTCTATGCCAGGGACAGGCTTCTTCTAATCAAGGAAAGGAAGACGATTCAAAAACACAAGCTCAGGGGATTCATTTTTGAGAGGTGGGATTTAAACTGAATGAGGAGGGAGGGTCAGAGGAGACAGGGCACATAAACAGGTCTGGAGGGTGTACGCCCTACCCTCAGATAGGAGTAGGTTGGAAACTGGAGATTTAGCAAGGGGGGTGGGGGGAAGAGTAGGGGCTGGGTAAAACCGAGGAAGGGTTGGAAAATAGCACTGATGAATGCACACAGCTTGGGGAACAAGCTGGCAGAGTTACAGGTGTTCCTGATGGAAGGAGAGATGGATGTGACTGCAGTCACAGAGACATGGGCAGCTGCACATCATGGTTGGGATATGGTAATCCCTGGGTACTCGATACTCAGGAAGGACAGGGAAGGGGGTAGGGGTGGCAGTGTTTATTAGGGATGGGACAGTGTACAGCAGGGGGCAAGAGGGGGAGGATAACTGAGCAGTGCCCTCGCACTGTCCCTATTATTATTTCATCACCTTGGGTAAAGTCCTTAAGCAGGGTGAAGAGCTGGGATCACTGCAGCTCTTTCTCTGTGTAGGGTGAAGAGCTGGGATCACTGCTGCTCTTTCTCTGGGTGATTTTTGTCCCACACCCGCTCCCCCACCTCCTTCCTTTATTAAATACACTTTCTCTCTCCCAGTGACCCGCCCCTACTTCTCTCAGGTTTCACTCTCACTTTTAAAGGGGTAGTACCTCAATCCGGAGGCATTTCCTTTTTTACTGTGAGATCATCGCCTGTGGAACCTTCAAGTGCTGTCCATCCCATCTGCTGCTCTACCAGTTTAATTAGGTCCCAATATGGTCTTGAACCCTGTACCTTGTACACCATAGTCAGCACCTATTCCACTGCGCTAACCGGGTGCCCTAACTTGACCCTGCCGATTTCTGTCCTTACCCTGCTCTGTTAGTACCCTACCAGATACTAGAACCACACCCACTATCCCCCAGTCAGACTTCATAAAATGGATCTACCCTAGATCTTTCAGATTACCACCTGCTTGCTACTCCTACTAGCTCCTGCACCTCACTCCAATCCTCCCCCCATAGGACCCATGGTCCCCTTAACTAAATTAGCCAGTTGTAGTGAAACTATTAGTGCCCCCTGTCACAAACGCACTCGGCAGGTCAGGCCCTCTGCTCCCACAGTGCCAACCTCAGAGTGCAACAGTGTGAACAGGTAACAGACAAGTTAGCCCTCCTGTCTGCTGTTGAGTCTGAATCACCTTTAGTCTCAATTTCTGGGGGGATTCAAACTGTGAACCTTATGCTAGCGTACCCAATGTACAGCCTCAGATACATACCCTCTTCAGGGACTGCGGTACAATCATTCACCAGGCGCACCAAGCCAGGCTTCCAAAATGAACCCTTAAAACTCTATAAAAGACCATAGGTATGTTCTTACCTTTTCCCAGTTTGGTAACACCATCAAGCCCTTCAGAACAGCTGTCAAACTTAACCACGTATACATCACATGCAAAAAGAACTTGGAAGACACACCCAGGCAGTACCTTTCAAGTAAAGATTTTACTAAAAGATGATAAAAATATGAAAAATGTATACACAGAACAGTATATCAAAGAGCTCACAATCATGTCAAAGAACAAGGGAAGATTACAAAACAAAACTCCTACCACATTACAGTTAGACTTTTTCTATCTAATGTATTACCTCTATAAGTGCCTTAGTTAGTTTCTCTTGGAGTCCCAAAATAATATATCATATTCCCCAGTTACAAGGATACATTTCAACTCCATCTCCCCACCCCCTTGGTGAGTCATCTAGCTCCTCCTTTTTATAATTTAAAAAAATACAAACTGATTTCCTGTCAGGAGATATTTTAAATAATGTGACTTCAACAAAAATTCCACTTTCTAAATATGACTCTTTAATTAAACATTTTCTCTTTGATCTTGTGTGGTTCCTATTCCCAAGGCATATCAAAGGGTTTTACAACTTTTAACACCATGGTGGTATCAATGTTCTTCCTCTTAAGACGTCATAAAAGTTTTTTAGGCTGATCCTCTGGCAGGCTTATAAAGTCACATTTCGTTTCCACTTCAAAGAGCCTAGGCATGTCATAACAAAGTAATGAAATGCAATTTCTCAAGGAAGTTAATTACATTATAGAGATCTCCGGGTGAGTGTAATGTATCCTGTAGCTTCACTGAAACCTGGGGCACCCATGGAGCATAGGCTGTCTTATGTGAGACAATCACATACTATATTTTTATATTACAAATAGCATACAATAATCATAACCAGTTGGCCAAGCATCACACCCCTCCGCCAATTGCTTCCCAGCCTCTCTGTCCTAACACTAACCTCCACCACACCATCCTACATTATCTGCCCTACTAGCTCACCACGTAGGTCCCTCCCCAACCCAGTGGTGGGGACCAAACCCCAACCCTACCCCGTTACCCCTCTATTAAACTCAAACTGCTTAAAATTGCAATCCTCTGGTACACACTCCTTCTCTTACTTCTATCCGGAAATATTCACCCAAACCCTGGTCTTCCCCCTTCCTCCTCCTCCTCTAAGACAGGTTGGATGGCCTCCAAATTACTTCTATAAGTATATGCAGAATCCTAAAAAAGCATGACATTCTACAAGGCTGGATGATCCAGCACCAACCTGATATATTGACTGTGGCCAAAACTTGGCTCACCCGTAAGACACAAGACCCCGTCGCGGGCTACTCCCTATTCAGAACTGACAGACTTGGGAAAAGGGGAGGTGGCTGTGCTCTTTTTATAAGGGAGATGCTACAAGCCATTCTTGTCCCATCCGCTCCGCGCCCCCATAGTGCTCAGGCACTCACAATTAAATTGTTAGTGGGCAACTCTGGTAAGTTGCTTCATAGCATGGCGGTTTACATTCTGCCCGAAAACCAAAAACTGGCCTTCAGTGCAGTAACCGATCACATAGCTCAATTTCCCGTAAATGCAAACTCATTACCCTAGGTGACTTCAATGTCAACTGGCTATCACCCGCAGCAGCCCACTTTAAGGACAACATAGCAGCTTGGACCTCACTCAAGTTATCTCATCCCCTATGAGACTTAATCATAAAACCAGCTCATTCACCCTATTAGACCTAATCCTTACCAACCACCCCAATGGATATCGAAGGTCACTGTCCTTCCGGATGCCCTAAGTGACCATTCTCCTGTACTCTGCTGGTGGTCTGCCAAGGCACAAAAACCATCCCCAAACTAATCTATCTCCGTCATCTGAAAAAAGGTTCCCCTAGCCTATTTAGGGATCATCTCTTGAATTGGGATTGGTCCCCTGTTGATACTGCACAGTGCACTGACAGTGCCTCAGCTTATGTTATCGCCACTTTCAACAGAGCAATCCCCACCTACCCACCCTTGGTCCCCCATCCCCTCACCCACTTAGCCCTCCTGACCCTCCATACCCCCACCTCCACACCCGCTTAGACCCCTGACCCGTAAGCCATCACCCACTGTTGTGCTCTCCCCCTGACCCATCTAGCCTGTAGCCTGCTCTCCCTTAATGACTATACTTGTTGGTGGTCACAGTAATTGTTCCCTCCGGGAACCTATCTAAGCTCCATAGCTGCATTCTGGGAATTCTCATACTTTGCACCTAGTTGGAATCTGCACTTTATTTGCCTAATCTGTGATGGGACTATTTTCCTCTGTATTATGTAATTAAGTGATGGCTTTTGCAATGTATTCTGTCTCTCCCCATCCTTCTACTTGTAATGCTGTATAGCCTTTTTAATGATGTGTAACTGACAATGCCTACCAGCTGCTTCTGTTTTTCTCCATTGTCCATGTACTTGATGTTCCCTGCCCTCTGTTCGATGAGGATCCTTTGTAAATGAGCTTTTAGTTCAAAGGTTGTAATTCTGATTTTACAATAAATAAATAAAAATTAAAAAAATAGAGCTTGTGACATCTTCACCCCGTCATAAAACAAACCATTAAAGACCACTCTATGTCCTGGATCACCCAAGCCCTTCTGGATCTCATGCGACACAGGGATAACCTCTGGTGCAAAGCCCATGAATCAGGCCTCCTCCTTGACAGACAATGTTACAGCGAAGCTAGAAATAAATGTACTTGGGAACTCCGTAAAGCCAAGGCAGCCCACTATCAAGAGGCGCTCACATCCTCCTGTGACTCAGGGTGTAAATTCTAGAATAATATCAAAGAGCTCAGTGGTAAATCACCCCCCCCCTTCTCAACCTGTCATCAATGGTGCCTTCTCGCAGGACCCCATGATTATAACTAATGCCTTTAACGCTGCCTTTTCAGACCTTAGCAGTGTACTTCCCTCCAACATCTTTGACCCTCTGCTGTGTGCACACCCCTCTCCCTAAAAACATCCTTCCACTTCAGGATCATCTCCGCGCATGAGGCCGGACCTACCTAACTAGAGTGCTAGGCAAATTCTGGCACAGTGGTAACATCCTGGATCTTAAGCTCCTTCGCCTCGCCCTTGACGCTATCCTTGTTCCCCTCAGCCAAATACTCAACCTTTCCTCTGTCTAGGCCAGTTTCCAACACTCTGGAAAAAGGCTGTGATTACACCCATTCATAAAGGTGGTGACCGCACCTCCGCGGGCAATTGCCGCCCAATCTCCATCCTTCCTCCCTAATCTAAGTCCCTTGAAAAAATAGCTGCTGACCAGCTAACTGATTACTTGTCAGACTATAACCTACTCTCCAACGAACAGCAGGGTTGTAGAAAGGGCCACAGTACCACCACTGCCCTGCTGGAATATACTTCATTTATTCATAAAGCTCTTGATCACGGACACTTAGTTGAGCAGTCTATATTGACCTAACTAAGGCATTTGATACAGTTAATCATGCCCTCCTCCTCCTCCTCCTCCTCAAGACCCTGCCATTCCTTGGGCTTGTGCAGGAATCCACCTCTTGGTTTGAGAACTACCTAAGTGCAAGTTCTCAGCAAGTTAAAATTAACTCTACCATCTCCTCCAGCCTGCTTGCTCTCTCTGGGGTCCCTCAGGGATCCATTTTAGGTCCACTCCTCTTTAGTCTCTTCCTGAATACACTTCCCTCAGCCTGTACAGGTTGCCTTTTTCTTTATGCGGATGACGCAGTTATTTACAGTAGGCACCCAAACCCCCTCACCCTCCAAAATGACCTACACAGCTTCTTCTCTGAAGCAGAAGCCTGGTTCACTGAGCACAAACTCGTGCTTAACTATAAAAAAACAAGGCTATGATCTTCACCTGTCGTCAAAGTAAACAAGAAAACTTTCCTCTTTGCATTCTTAACTACAAAACTGCCCCACTCGAGCTGGTAAAATCCTTTAAATATCTGGGTTTCACCCTAGACTCCCATCTTACCTACCATGATCATATCCATCTTCTAACCAAGTCCATTAACTCAAGAATTAGCCTGCTACACTGACACAAACATTGTGTACCTCCTGCAGCCCTCCGCCTGGCCGTGTCATCCTCAGTCCTTTCCCTGGTTGACTACAGGATTACTTTCTATGGTGCAACTGATAACTCTGTTCTCAGTCGTATCAAGGTAGTGCTGAACAAAGCCTGCTGGCTAGTCTCTGGGTATGATAGGTGGACCCACACTTGTGATCTCTACAAGCTAACAAACTGGCTAAACTTTGAGGCTCCACTAAAATACCAAACCTGCCTTACAGCCAAGAAAATCTCAGCTGGTCTCTCTCCTATGGGGCTCTGTGATCTAATTCAGCATGCCCCGCAAGCTAGATCCACCAGAAGCTCTACAAAAGACCCGCTCCTAGTCCCTTACTGCAGGACGTCCTTGGGGCAACGTGCATTCTACTATAGGGCCCCCCTGGATGAATTACCAACCTTGAGATATCTCCTTGGAATTGAAACTATGCCCCTTCAAATCCAAGCTCTGAGAGCTACTCCTCTCCTGTGTCTGCATTCCTAACCTTCCCCTGCTCTCCTTACACTTCTACTTTTCCCTACTAGCTTTCACAGACAAAGTCTTTCCAAGGCAACCCACCACCCCCTCCTTCCTCCTCCATACCTTCTCCCCATCTCTAAAACGCTGTGTCTGTATCCGCCTCCTGAGTGGTCCCCCTCATCTCTAAAATGATAGGCTTGTACCTGCTGCTGAGTGTTCTCAAATATACTGCTGCTCTATGTTACTTATTGTCCTGTCCTAATGTAATATATGGTTTGTTGCTTATCTGCTTGTTTTGACTCAGGGTATAGTTGTCTACCTCTGTATGTCTTGTACCCAGCTCTGTACCTCATGTATCCACTTGTTCTTTTAATTTGTATTGTACAGTTAACTTGCATTTTGTCGTGGAGTCTTTGCAAAGGAGTCTCTGACTCAAAGGTTTGTAATTCTGATATGTTCAATAAATAAATAAATGTGGAGGTAGTCTGGGCCACATTGCAAGACTGGAAGGGGAGGAGGGATAACCTAGGGGTGCACTACAGACCACCGACACCATCAGAACAGTTGGATACAAGCCAGCCTGGTGGCGCTGAGGGTTGAGGCGCTGGACGCCACACCTTGCGCTATGCTGGCGACCCGGGTTCGGGAACGGACTCGGGTTGCTGGGGGTCAGTGGGGTGAGGGAGGATTGAGCATCCCTGCGGATGCTCTCTTCCCTCTGGGTGGGATACCAGGGTGCTTCTAACCCCACGCCCTGAGCCGGTGCAAGCATGGGCTTTCAGGGCACCGGCGGCTCTACTGAGTCAGGGAGGGGACACTGTTAGCGCGATGGCAGTCGCATGCATCAGCACGCCGGTCAGCTTGGACGAAGTCCCAAGCAGGTGTCCCGGGGATGGGAGAAAAAAACAGGGGAAAAATGTAACACATTTATGTGCATAAATTAAACTGGGGATGGGATGCCTTGGGGATTGTCCTGGAGGATGGAGTAGGAGGAGGTACGAGGCCTCCTTTTAAGCCATGGGAGCCGGGTAAATAACAAGAAAAAAGAACAGTTGGATATGACACTAATCGCAAACATGAGGAGAAATTGCAGAAGGAGTGGGGAGGGGGGAGAAATGTAATAGTGGGGGACTTTAACTTACCAAAGACAAACTGGGGTTATATGGTATTATCATCCGTGAGGGAGCAGAAAATCCTTGACACATTCCAAGATGTATACCTGACACAGCTTGTCGACGAACCGACTAGGGAGGGGAACATCCTGGACCTGGTCCTGGCAGACGAGGGTGTGGTCAGGGACCTGGTAGTGGAAGCCCCACTTGCCAGTAGCAACCACTCCATTGTATGTTTTACCTTGGACTTAGAGAGGGATAGAAGACAAACGAAAACTAGGGTTGTGGACTTCAGGGGGCAGACTTTGGGAAAATGGCTACCATCCTCGGGGAGCATCTAGGAAAAATCAGGGAAGGGATGGATATGGAAGGGCAGTGGGGCATCTTGAAGCAGGGTATCCTGGAAGCGAAGAAAACTTGTGCCAGGACTTGTAACAATCAGACCAAAACCAGGAAGCTGTGCTAGTGGATGGAGGAAGTGCAGGAAATAGTGAGCAAAAAGAGGTTGGCCTTCAGGATGTATAAACGCACTCGTAGTGTGGAGGACCATGAGGAATATCAGGAGATAGCCAGGGAAGCTAGTAGAAGAGTTTGAAGGGCTAAGGCGGACAAGGAATTCAGGCTGGCAAGAGGGATTAGGGAGGGGGGAAGGAATTCTTTAAATATATTAGGGAGACAAGGAAAGGTGATGGGCAGATAAAAAAGTTGAGGAAGGGGGTGGAATGCATAGAGGGTGGTCTAGAAAAGGTGGATCTGTTAAACGACTACTTCATCTCAGTCTTCACCAAGGAAAAGGATTGACCAGAGCCACAGGGTGGGGGCGAAACAGGGGACCTGGGGAAGGGCGATCTCACCAATGGAGAGATCCAGGTCAGGAGGGTGTGGAGGGCTTTCAGAGCCGATAGAACGAACAAGGCTCCAGGGCCAGATGGTAGCCACCCCCAGAGTTCTGAATGAACTGACAGAAGTCCTGGCACCTCCATTAACAGAATGCTATAACTCCTCCCTCCAAACAGGCTGTGCCCCTCTGGATTAGAGAGAGGCACACGTGGTGCCCATACATAAGAGCGGACCCTGGGATGACCCAACGAACTACAGACCGATCAGTCTGACTTCCATCATAGGTGAAATTCTGGAGGCCATCTTAAAGGAAAGGATAATGGAGTTCCTGGAGGTAAATGGTTTTCAGGATGAAAATCAGCATGGGTTTGTCCAGGGTAAATCATGTCAAACCAACCAGGTGGAATTCTTTAACTGGGTGACACGGTCCCTAGATATGGGTAAATGTGGGTAAGCCAGTTGATATCATATACCTGGATTTCAGTATGGCTTTTGATTCCATCCCACATGGAAGATTGATCTGGAAGCTGAGTGAACTAGGGTTGAGGGAGAAATTGGTGAGGTGGGTGGCAAATTGTCTCAGAGATAGGAAACAGAGGGTCGTGGTGGAGGGAGAGATATCAACACCCAGAGGATTCATCAGTGGAGTCCCACAGGGCTCAGTCCTGAGCCCAGTCCTCTTTAACATGTTCATTGCGGACACTGGGGTGGAGGTGGTAAGCAAGATGAGTTTGTTCACTGATGACACCAAAGTGGGGGCAGTGGCTGAAAATGAGGCGAGGAGAAGGGCACTCCAGGACGACTTAAAGATACTGGACAGTTGGGCCCAAAAGTGGCAGCTGGGGTTCAATGCATGTAAATGCTGTGTGCTGCACCTGGGAGGAAGGAACCTAAGGTTCACATACCACTTGGGGGGAGTTTGAGCCATCTGTCACACAGGGGCAAAGGACCTGGGGGTGCTTGTGGATGATAAGGGGAACAACTTGAAGCAGTGTAGAAAAGCGGTGGCAAAAGCTAATAAGATGCTGGGTTGCACAGCTAAGGGTATTATGTCCAGAAAAGGGGAGGTTATTCTGCCACTGTACAATGAACTGGTGAGACCACACCTGGTGTATTGTGCCCAGTTCTGGAGACCCCAGCTTAAGAAGGACCTGGCACTGCTGGAGAGAGTCCACAGAGGGGCAATCAAAATGGTTCAGGGAATGGAGGGGTGACGTATGAAGATAGGCTCAGAAAACTGAATATGTACACGAAGGACAGAAGAAATGGGGGGAAGACGTGATAGAGACTTTCAAAAACCTGAAGGGGTTCAATAAGGGGAACGTTGATGAGCTTTTCCAACTAAAGGAAGGGGGAATCACAAGAGGCCATAGTCTAAAGCTCTCAGGGGACTTCAGAGGGGAGGCAAGAAGGCATTTTTTTCACCGAGAGGGTTGTGGCACCCTGGAATGCATTGCATACAGAGTTAGTGACACTGGAAACAGTAGAAGGGTTCAAGAAGGGTTGGGATAGGCATAGGGGCATGGTAAAGGTAAGGGGTACGGCAAACACCACTAAGGACCGGGGGGGCAGTAGGGGAGAAAACCACGGGGAGGGGTAGCGTAGTCACTGTGCACAAACAGTGAACTGTATCGGGTTGATGCGAGAGCCCAATGGGTCTAATCTGCTGGCAAAAATGTATGTATGTATGTATTTAAAAGCTTGTTGAAATGTTTTCAGTATGTATTAAGAGGATACGTGACAGAGTGGGGTTGATATATGTAATATCACAACGAATAGCAAGTGAGTCCCGGATTATCACGAGTGGCTCTGCATAGCGGAGCCACAAGTGATTTTTCTGGAGTTCACTTGCCAGGAGTTGTGCTATTACACATATCAAGCCCATTACCATCACATATTCATTTTAGAAAACCCCTATTGTATAAACTTTCTTAAAGATGTTTATAGGGCTTTCTGTGGAGTTTAAATAAGTCTTGTATCAACTCCATAATAGATAATATACCCACGGGCTCATATAAAACTGAAAGTCTTTAATAAAGGCACATGCTTGACCACATTATACGTGCCTTTGATGCTGAAGAGATTGTTAGACCAACTTGTTTAGCGTGGCGTCTCACAATTCTTGATACCATACATCTTATGCAGCTGGTATGATCAGAGGTTAAACAGATTTTGACCAAAAACTGCTACTAAAAGGCTGGCTTCCACAAAAACAGTGACACTGAAATCTGGGCTGAAATCAAGGCATTAAATGATTCTGTGTCCTCTGCTGATATCGCAGCATGATATGGAGTGCTGTTACCTGGGGCTGCTAGACTCAGAAACAGTAGTCACCATGATGCAGGGATCGTAGGATGAAACGGAGGACACATACCTTTGGGAATCCCTTCAGAAGGGCCAACAGGCCAAAATTCAGAACTGTTCATAAAACTGGACAATAACACTGGAAAATAAGGCACTAAACAAAGAATTCGTATGGAAAAGGAGCTTCCATCAATTCAATGCATCTTCCTATCTAACAGACCTTAGTAACATCAATTGGGACAACTTTTACCTCTCCACAAATATCCACGACGCTGCCTCGCTCTCTAACAGCATACTCAGTAATGTAATAAACAGGCATGCTCCCACAAGAAAATGCAGAATCCGGAAACACTCATGCCCTTGGTTTACCACTGATCTCGAGGCTATGCTGAATTTGAGGGGACCAACTCTGGTCCACAGCCAGACAGACCCAGCTCCCATCAGACCGGGCAGCCTTTAGAGCCTGTCGCAACAATTGCACTAAACTGATCAGAACCACAAAAGCAAACTTCTTTTTATCAGCTTTTGGCTACACAAAGGGAAACGCCAGCAAATTTTGGCAGATTATTAAACAAGCGGAAGGCCACAAACCGCTCTCCTCTACCTGGCAAGGTGTCCTTTAATGGTAAAACCTTATCCGATAAGACCGAAATTCTGCATAGCTTCAATAACCACTTTGCTACTGCAGGCCTAGCATTCGATTCGTCTAAAGTAGCTACCATTGTGTCCAGCCTCCCCTATCAAATCCCCACCACCAACAAGCAACCATTTCTCCTTCACCCCATTTCAGTTTAAAGATGTAGAAGACCTCCTATTACACTTAGATGTGACGAAAGATGCTGGTGCAGATGGCATAGGACCATACTTCCTTAAAGTCGGTGCCAGATATTTGACAGCTCCCTTACTCCACCTATTCAACCTGGTATGACGACGGAAGGGCTAAACCCCATTGGCAAAATCCCCCACAGCGACATTTTTGACAGGTTTAGAAAACGTCACTGTGGGGGACCCGCCGGCAAAATTTCGCCCTTTCACTGAGTTTAGCCCCCCCTTTGAGATAACTCCGATTCGGATTTAACAATCTATAGAAGGGGGGCCGCGGGGGGCACAGCCCACCAACAGAAACACAGACTGATGTCTGACATGCGAAATTTCGGGGATGTCTCTATGCTGAACATTGAAAACAATGCTGTCGCGTCAACATAGGTAAACCATTCAATCTTTCCATCAGCTCCAGCGCGGTACCTGACGTCTGGACACTAATACAGGTACTGCCACTTTTCAAATCTTGTGACCCTACTGACCGAAACAACTACTGCCCTATCTCTATTTTACCCCTGCTCTCAAAACTTCTTGAGAAATTAGTTAATGTCCAGCTAAGGGACTACCTCGCCAAATCCAACCTAATAAACTCAGTTCAATAGGGCTTTAGACCCGCCTACAGTACCACCACTGCCCTTGCCTCTGTTACAAACAGCTGGCTCCTCACAATGGACATATTACAGGGGCCGTCTTCCTAGATCTAAGCAAAGCCTTCAACATAGTTGACCATACTTTGCTCCTTGACACCCTGAATTGACATGGTATCACCGGCCCAGCACTATTATGGTTTAACAGCTACCTCACAAACAGACTGCAACACGTGAAAGCAGACGGCTCCCTTTCCCCTCTCCTACTGCTTACGAGAGGGGTTCCGCAAGGGTCTATGCTTGGTCCCCTCCTTTTTATGATTTATATAAATACTATTAGATACAACACTGAAAGGCAAAACTACATCTATTCGCAGACAATACGGTGATATACCTAACCAGACCCTCATTAGCCGAAGTCAGAATGGAGTTACAATCCAAATTTTTTTTTTGTACTTTTCATTTATAGCATTTTATGAATGACAGCAAATACTACATTCATACAACACCAACAAAAGGCAACCTTATATAGAGCAGAAAAAAAAAATAAGGTACAGAGTCAGACCTGTATGTCTTATAAATCAGTATGAGTCCCTTAATTCAACCTGCTCTGTCAGATATGACCAAAGCATCAAAGTCCAGCAAGATAATTATGTACAATAGTCCACTCTCACCTTCTAGATAACTAGAAGGGCATCTTCCAAAATGTTCTGCCCTTGTAGGATAGAAAAAATAGTGAGGGAGACTGAAGTTCACATAGTGGAGCCCCCAAGGAAAGTAGACAGAAGTTCTGGGCTCAATTAAGTTAAATCCCCCGCTCTTATACACATACCAGATGGCTAGCAGGGAAACAGGCTATTCTAAGGAACTTTAAAAATAGTTCACAAATTGAGTGGAGCTAATCAAACTCTAACAATAGTATGGACTCCCATATGCCAGTTATCTTAATCATGCAAATACTGCATACAAGATATTATTAGAGCTATCACATGACAAAACAAGGCATAAGAGTAATAACAGAAATATTACAAAGCAGCATGAGCCATTCAATCCAAACTGTTACTCCTCAAAACTGTATGCAGGTATAATAACCGATGAGTTATAGAACACTAACCCCAAGAGTTATCTGTCAGTCATTAGCGTCTAAATCTGAGTCCTCATCAGTCCTTTTCTCTTTACTGTGATGCTGATCCTCTAAAATTCTTGAGGCAAATGCAGCTGCCGCTTTAGGATTCGTGAAAATATGAGATTTATTCTCATACCTGACATGAAGACGAGCTGGGAATTGAAGATGGGCAGAAAATCCGTTGCCCAGTAAAAGTTTCTTGGTATCTTGCAGGGCTTTTTTCTTGGATTGTGTTTGAGATGAGATATCTGGGAACAATGCGATTTTACTGCCTTCCCAGATAAGGTCCCCCTTCTTTCTGGCAGCCTGGAGCAAAGGAATGCGAGCCTCTGGGCTCGATAGCATCACTATTGCAGTGAGCAGGCGTTCTCTTGAGGTGGTTCTGGGCTGAGGTCTGATAGGGATGGCAAAGGCCTTAAGTATATTGATGTCAGAGTCAGGAGGCAAAAGTTCCAGATCCTGAAAAATCAAGCATTGTACCACCACCAGCAGTTCTGTTCTGCCCACCAGCCTCGGAGGGAATCCGATTATGCGGACATTTGCCTGTCTCTGGGCGTTCTCCAATGACTCCACCTTGGAGCAAAGAAAATGGAAGTCGCAGACAAAAACTGCATCTCTCTCCCACTGGCATTCGGTCTCCAAGTGAATCTCTGACAGCTGAGCAGTATTTGTCTGCACCTTACTCTCCAGGTCAGTAAAACGAGCTTCCATAGCCGCCAGCCTCTGGTTAGTGTCCTCCCCTGTATTCTGAATTTTTTCCAGCATGGCCATGATCTGTGGATTCGGGTATCTGCAGGCCTCGTGTCAGCTAGTGTAGACGGCCCACTCCCAGAAGTTTTTAAGCCAGCCGCAGAGGAGATGTAGGCATCGAGGTTATGTGCTGCATGCCTGTCCTTTTTTAGTCCCATAATGACAGTCCACAGACATTCAGGAAACAGATACCACTCGTTGTGCAGGGTTTAGTACAGTTTAAGGAGAGAAATAATCTACTTAGTGGTCGGCTCGTTCTGCAGCTGTAGAAAAACCGTCTGCCATGTTAAGAGCTCCACAGCGCCACCCTACAATCCGAATTTGATGTGTTGCAACGCAGCCTTGTCCAATCTAAACTACTCCTAAACGCAAAGAAAACCAAGGTAATGTACTTTTACTCCAGCCACCTGACACAAGTCACAAAAGCACTCGAAACCCTGCTCCTATCACCCTCCTAGACGATGAGCTTGAGGTAGTCAAGAACTTCAAATACCTAGGTTGTGTTTTAGACCAGCATCTAACCTTTTCTGACCATATCACTTCCCTTACAAAGAAACTGCGGCAAAGGATTGGATTTTTCTACAGAAATAAATCCCTTTTTACCTTTGAGGCCAGGGTCCGGTTGGTTCAGACAATCTTCATCTCACTCCTAGACTATGTGGACATTTTGTCTGGCTGTTGCTCAGACTACCTGCTACACCAGTTAGGCACGCTCTACCATACAGCAATACGATTTATCTCTAATGCCCATCGCTGGACACATCATTGTGATCTTTATATCTCCTTTGGCTGGCCCTCCCTGCATACAAGAAGACTCACCCACTCCCTCAATTGGCTCTACAAAGCACTCCTGTCAAAACTTCTCTCTTATATAGCAACCCTCTTTCAGCGAACAGCGTATGATTACCTTTTACTTAAGAGTTCCTACATCATTCTAAATCTTCCAAGCATCTGATCCCGCTTCGGCGATATGGCTATAAGCCATGCTCTTCCGGCTGCCTGGAATAAAGCCCAAACCTGGCTCAAACTTCAGACACTGATCCCTCTAAACATCATTAGGAACTTGGTCTCCAGCAGACTCAACAAAGTCTGTACCTGTCAATAAGTAACGATCTCTTAACCCTCTCCCCTCTCCCCTCTCCTCTCCCACCCCTTATTTTTGTCTTTTTCCTTTTTACTCCCCACCTGTAACTGATCTTCCTGGCCCCCTTTCCCTCCCACCTTCCCTTCCAATTTCTGCTACCATACCCCTTAACCCTTCCAATCCCACTGCTGTACCCCTAACCCTTCCCCTTTCACCTTCGCCTTTCCAACTCCACATCCACCCCCCGTAGTTCTCATCCACCCACCCTTTTGTACTTACTTATCCCTTATCCACCACGCCTCTAAAGCCTTCTTCCCCCCCTTACATCATTACCTTCTACCTGTTTACCTTGCTGTACTTCAGCAGAGCAGATTCCTGCATACTCAGCCATTCGCTTTTGCAATAGCTTGTACTGCATACAACTGTAACTGCTTTAAGTTTGCGGAACCATTATATTTATCACCTTGTCACATACTCTGTATTACCTGCATATTGCATACATCATACTTCCTTTACCTTACCTCATCTATGATTTTTGTATAGCTGTAAAGATCTGATCTATCACTTTGTATAACTGTATATATTTTGTAGATTTTAAGTTTTCTTTGATGTTACTGTTTGCATGACCTGTGTTAATGACTGTTTTGTACCAGGACCTCCTTACAAATGAGCTTGCTCAACAGAGTTTTATCCTGTCAATAAACTAAAACTGAACTGAAGAATACAGTACATTGCATCACAGTACAGGTTGTAGATATCCTCTGGGGCAAGGTACTGCATGGTTTCAGTAATTTAATTAAACAATGTTTTAGAACCTTCCTAACAGTTTATATTAACTAACATTAAAGAAACAGCTAACAAATTTGAAACTGGAACTCAGTATTGTTGTTTTTCAATATGACAGCATCAGCCCCCCCAATTAGCCCACATTAGCAAATAACACACTTCAGTGAACACAAAATTGGGGCAAATGGGTTATTTTCTTAAGAGGACTACACCATACTCCTGCACTCGTCCACGGAGACTACTACTGGCTGAGAGACGCCTCTAGAGACCCCTCTGCATTCATATTATAATAATAATAATAATTAAAAAAAATTGTTAAAAAATGTGTTAAAAACAAAAAATGCCCCCAAACGTAGCTCATAAGGACTAACTGTGGCCCGGGATTGTGGTTTCAAGAGATCTGAGCAAAAGGTCCTCCTATGCAAGGGATACCCAGGCTACTCCCACTCCCATTGCTACTCTGGGCTGCTAGGCAGCTGCTACCTGAGCTGCTACTGCTGCAGCACCCCCCCCCGAGCACCCCACTGTCTGCATCCTTTTGCAGGCCCCCAGGGCAGGACTCCTGTTGCAGGCCTGGTTATGTAGCGTCTCCACAGGCATCTCCAGATCACTGGGTCCGGCCCAGGTATGCCCAGTCCATATTTTTTACTATTTTTCTCCAACACTGCCAGTTCCCATACCTGGTTCCTGGGCCAATTCCAGACCTTTAGCAGCCCCTCCCATATCTCGGTACACAATGTACATACCGGTCCCAGATAGCGGGTGTACATACTTCTGGGACATACCCCGTTATACCACCATGGACATACCTAATATTAGATGCTTATTTCCCTCAGAAGTTTCTGTCTGGGGTTCTGGATTGACGATTGTGCCCACTGATCCCGGCCGGTGATCCTCCCAGTCTTGTCTGCAGTTCCCGCTGCAGTTATGTAGGCTTCTGGCACATGTTGCTGCAGGGGGGATTTGGCAGCCACAGAGCTATTATATAGTACAGGTGCGGCCAGTGGAGGAAGATTTGATTGACCCCTGATTGGCAACAATGTTGACACTGCTGACAAGTGTAGTGCCACGGTGGAGAGCTGGGACTGGCTTACATTTTCCTGGGCAACAGAGTTTTAATCCCTCCCCATGCCTGCTGGGCTTCCCCTGCCAGCTTGCTTTTAAGAGTTGTGGCTCAGAATTGTGGGAAATGCACAGAGAAATGGCAGGAAGTTAAGCACCCAGCAACAGGGGTGGTGCAACAGCAAAGCAGGAAAAAAAAAATGCCTGATTCCAGGGCCACCACACTTCCCCCAGCCACCCCTTACACTCACAAAACAAGATGCCACATTGTAAAAACTATCTAAAAACAAGCCTAAGTAGCAAAAACTGAGGCAACCATCTGCGCTTTAAAAAACACACCCCTTTTCCTCGATTTGGTAGATGTAAATTCATACCTCAGTGGCCTCAGAGTGCCATCACCAGGGAGTGGTCTGATATGGCCATGTCCCAGTCGTGGGTCAGTGCACCACAACGCCATTATGGCTACCAAATCCAGGCTAGCTTCTTCCATGATGGCTTCCAGTCTATAATATTTTTCCAGACTCTTTGCATGGGCGCACGTGGCTCCCCATACCTTACTCCCTCCCTGCTTGTGCTGTCTCCTGATGCTCTCATTGCACCTCTTCCCTTGCATTGCTGATACAATGGAGAAAATCCTGTTATTTATTTAGACACACAAGCTCTGCCACTCATACCTCTCAACTGTCCCTCCCCTATTAGGATGGAGGGCCCTCATTTTACCCCTCAAACTGCTTTGCCCCCCTGGGCTGTAGCTATGAATTCTGGGGACCCTGACAAGTCACTTGAAATGGGCCCACATTTCCCAAACCAGCTAATGCCAGGGGTAATGCCAGCTCCTCAGGTGGGCCCCTCCTGAGCTCAGGGCCCCGGACAACTTCCTCACTCCCCCCCCCCATTACTGCGGTCCTGCCCCATACCTACCTCATGGAAATGGTGGTGCCCACACAGAGAATGTGCTGTAAATTAATTCAGACTTTGAAGCATAAAGCAATGCATAATATTTTAAAGATGCTAAATCAAAAATAAACTTGGTGCAAGTAAACGCCCGATGTTCTGATCCTGTATCACAATGTTTGAGGGTGTGTCCCTCCTCATTAGGAGAGTCTGTCAGTGTCCCTCATTTTGAGCGTCCTTATCCCTCATTTCGGTGACAAAAGATTGAGTGGTATGCCCATGATTAGAGACTACAGCTTCCATGATGCCATGTAGTGGTACCCTCGCATCTGCAATCACAGGACTCGCCCCACAAGCTACACTCACACCCGAATGATAGAGTGGAAGTCCCAGTCTCGAGGTGCATACCCCAGACCCTTGACGCGTGCTGGGCTGTGCCCCGCTCCATAGGGCTGCAGCTCTCCCGCTCCATTCGGACAGCAGAGGCAGCCGGCGGACGGTCGGACCCTACAGCTCTGGGTCGCTTGGTTGAGTCTGCCTTTTGCTTTTCTTCCTCATTGCTTCCTCTTTCTGTGAGCAGTGTGGGAGGGAGCAGTGGGCGAGCACAGCCTAGTGTCTGCCTTTAGTTGCTGCTGCCGGTGCTCGCCCAGCTGGGGACTCGCTAGCTGTGTGTGTGAGAGAGACTGGCTTATGCGGAGCTGGCTACTCCTCGCCTTTTGGGGCTGCCGTGCTGCACCGCACCCGATCCGACGCTGCTGCTTCGTGTTGTTTTTTTATTGTTCCCCATGTTTTAAAAGGACCGAAGAAAGGAGAAAGATAGCTGGAGATAGAATGTCAAGAGGATGCAGTAGGAAGGATCCGGAGACTCAGCACCCGCTGCATTATCTGGTGTGGCATAACAAATTCCGGGAATTGGACAAGGAACTTCAGGAGAAGCAGGTGGGCGTTGCATAGTGGAAGATAGGGTGCACCGGTGTGTGTTGGGGTGGGGGGCTGGGGAGGGGGACCTGTATCGGAATGCACTGGGTCAGGTAAGGGTAATAAAGATGCAGTGTGTGTGTGTGTGTGTGTGTGTGGCGGGCGGGTATGGAGCAATTCATTGGGTCAGGTAGGGATGCATGCATTTGGGTGGGTTCAGGTGCAATGGGTGAATGGGGTGCATTGGAGTTCAGTGGGTGAGTGGGTTCAGGTGTATTGGGTAAGTGGGATGCATTCGATGAGGTGCCGTGAGGAGAAAAGGATGCATTCTGTCGGGGTACAGGGTGTGAGGAGTGCATTTGGTCCTGATGGATTGGGTGTGGGTTGGGGCAGTGAAAGCACATTTATTGACGGATAGATGGTGTGCCCCCTCCGCCCCCCAATGTTAGACTGAATTTTACACATACAATCGGTGTCTCCGGAGAGAAGGTGTGTGCAGGCTAGGTTATGCTGCACTTTCGGACCCGAACTGGTACCAGTCGCACTGCAGCGGCATCGCTTGCGGGGTTCGGACCCAGGGTTGGTAGTGTGATACTCCTATCTCTTTCGGACACGGGGTCTGAGCCACTAAGGGGCATAGCGCTTTTGTGTGTTTCCTGAGGTGTGGGGGTGGGGTAAACTGAACAAACTGGTCGGACTTGGGGTTTCGCTGTTAAGAGTATTAAGAGTAATCTTGAAATTTCAGGGGTGGCAGCTTTATGTTCGCTTCTATGACATGGGGGCGGTGCGATACGTAAAGCATTACAACCGGTTCGGAAGTTTCGGACTCGGGGACTAGCGGTCCGGGGCACTGCAGTCTTCTTGAAATATCGCAAGTTGTGCTCCAGTACTGGTTCCGTCTGTCATCATCATGTCCATCACCGTGCACTAATTAATGCACTAGTTGTTGTTGTTGGGTTTTTTTGGGGCGTAAAGTTCCACTGCCCAGCTAGTATAACTTTTTGGTGTATTTCTATTAAAATTGTCACAGTGGGTGGTGGTGACTGGATCTGTGAGCCTGGTTGGCTTGTCCGGCACCCGTTTGTGCACTGCAGGTTGCTGCTGCTGTCCATTTCACATTATCATATGCTTGTCTTCTCCGCCTTCCTTGCTGGATTTCATTTAGTGGTAGAAGACACCATTTCAGAGTAGAGAGAGATTTGGCTCACAAGGATCTATTATTAGCCAATAACTGTTGTTTAATTTTTCATACTATTTATTTTTTGCTATGATTGTGCTGTTTTTCCATTCCATGTGTTCAGTGCATTCCCCAGGACATTAATTAACCCTAATATTCCCTCAGGGATGTTGGCTTTGCTATTTTTACTGCTCTTCATGTATGCCTATCTTGTGGCCTCAGAATAATTAGGTTCTGAACTTGACTCCCTGGCTTTGGCACTCAAGATGGTTAAATCAAAGAGGTTCTGGATTTTGTAAGCACAGGTGCTTATTACAAACCAATGGCTAGTAGTTTGCTAGCTCTTTGAGTCATGTGCAGCTGCATCCTCTGTTCTGTCCTACCATTTTACTGCAACAGATAATAATACTAATATACCAACAGGTTATAATGGTGAAGTATAACCAAATTCCACTATAGAAGAAAACTCTCCCCACTTATTATATATAGAATAACATGTGGGAGGTGTGTGTATAACGAGAATTTTTACACACACTGGAGGTGTGGGATGCTGCATAAACCTTGAGAGCAAAGCCCGAGGGGTTTAGACAAGCATCTCACACTGAAGGTGTGTGTAAAGTTCAAGTTTTACACACCTCCCCATGTTTTGTTTTATATAAGTGCTGGGTAGTGGTTTCTTATCTTGAAAACACTACCCAACAATTACAGAAAACAGTATAGCCAGTGATTCTGGTAGCACTAGTTCGGTACCACAGTCAGCTGAAGCATAGTGTGTGCACGAGGGAGGCAGCGTGGGCATACGTGGGGTGAGGAAAATCCAGCATGTGTTTGCCGTTATAACCATCCGGTTATAATGGCGAATTATAACCGGGTTTTCCTATGGGAGAAAATGCCCCACAGTTATTATAATAACAATAGTAGAGGGGGATATATTGTACATGCAAGTTACCATGCATGTTTTTATATACAGTTCATTGACCTCGAATAGCTCAGCTCAGATGCAATATGTCATTTTCAGTGGGTCCTGGTTTTACCCATTTTTGAAGATGGGTGTGCGGAAACATAGAATTTGATTTGATGGCAATAAGGACCACTTGGCCCACCTAGTCTGCCCATTTCCTACCTAACAGATAAGCTGCAGATCCTAGTTAACCAACAGCTTACTTCCTCTTACCCGCCCCTAGGACTGCCTTATGCCTGTCCCATGCATTCTTGAAGTCCCCACTGTTCTTGACTACCGACCTCCTCAGGGAGGTTGTTCCATGCATCCACAACCCTCTCTGTGAAAAAATACTTCTCTCACATTACCCCTGAGCCGTCCCCCTCTATCTTCTAATTGTGCCCCTTGTTCTTGCACATCTCTTTTCTGGAAGATACTACCCTCTTGGACTTTGTTAATTCCCTTGAGGTACTTGAAAGTTTCTATCATGTCCCCTCTCTCCCTTGTTTCCTCAAGAGTATACATATTAAGCTCCTTTAGTCTGTCTTCATGTGTCTTCTGGTGCAGACCCTGCACCATTTTGGTTGCCCTCCTCTGGACAGCCTCCACTCTGTCTATGAGATGAGGTCTCCAGAACTGCACACAGTACTCCAGATGGGGTCTCACCAACTGTCTGTACAGAGGGATAACAACTTCCTGTTTTCTACTATTGATGCCTCTTCCTATGCATCCCAGTATCCCCCCAGCCTTCCTTACTGCCTTCTCACATTGCTTGCCCACCTTTAGGTCATCTGATATAATTACCCCCAGGTCCCTTTCTATTTTACTGTTGTCAGTATCTCACCCTCATTGTGTATGCTTCCCTAGATTTTTGTTTCCCATGTGCATTACCTTGCACTTCTTTGCATTGAATCTGAGCTGCCATACATTTGACCATTCCTCCAACCTTGCTAAGTCCCTTCTCATCCTTTCCACTCCATCTTGTGTATCAACCCTGTTGCAGATCTTTGTGTCATCTGCAAAGAGACATACTTTTCCTTCCAGTTCCTCTGCAATGTCACTTATAAAGACATTAAAAGTGCCGGTCCCAGTACTGAACCTCAAGGTACCCGCTAGTAAACCTCCTTTCTTCACTGTGTACCCATTTACTACTACCCTTTGCGTCCTGTTGTCTAGCCAATTTTTTATCCAGGCTACCACCTTGGGACCCATTCCAAGACTGGCTATCTTGTGTATTAATCTTTGTGTGGACTGTATCAAATCCCTTGCTAAAATCTCGTGCAGGCCATGTCCACAGCCCCTCCCTGGTCTACTTTTGGTCACCCAGTCAAAGAAATCTATTAGATTCTGTCTGACATGACCTTCCCATCGTGAATCCATGCTGCCTTGGGTCCTGTGCCCCACTGGCCTCTAGGGTACTCAACAATTCTTTCCTTCAGAAGTGATTCCATCATTTTTCCTACCACTAAGGTCAAACTAACTGGTCTGTAGTTTCCTGCCTCTGTCCTGCTCCCACTTTTGTGAAGAGGAATCACATCTGCCCTCCTCCAGTCCTCGGGTACCACCCCATCCTCCATGATTTGTTAAAGAGAGTAGTCAGCGATGTCACTAGTTCTACCCTTAGTTCTTTTAGAATTCTTGGGTGAATCCCATCAGGCCCCATTGCTTTGTCCACCTTCAATTTTATTAGTTCTTTCAGAACCCTTTCTTCTGTAAATGGACTGGTATCGACCCTCGTCTTCAGAGTGTTTCTCTTGTTTAGTTTAGGTAACTCCCCTTCCTCTTCCTTTGTGAATACTGAGCAGAAATATTAGTTCAGTATCCCTGCTTTTCTCTCCTCACCCTACCCACATTCCCTCCCTTTACTAAGCTTCAGTATCCTCCTTTGTTCTTTCTTCGCTCCTTAATGTACCTATAAAGGTCTTATCCCCTTCTTAACAGAGTTGGCTATCCTTTCCTCGGTTTGGGCCTTTGCTATTCTGACTGCCTTCCTGCCTCTTTCTGCTTTAACTGATAAAGTTTTCTGTCCTGCTCCTTCTGTGTTTCCTTATATTTCCTGAATGCTGTCCTTTTCTCCTTAACCTTCCCTGCCACCTCTTTTGTGAACCATAGCGTTTTTTCCTTCGTTGTGTTTTATTGATTTGCTTTACACAAAGGCTTGTTGCCTCTGTGATGGCTGTTTTGATCCTCCCCATTGTTCCTCCACCCTCCTTCTTGCCTGTTTGCTAGTGCTTTTCTGAGGCACTCTCTCCATTTTCCAAAGTCAGCCCTCCTAAGGTCTAGTACTCTTGCTTTTGTATGGCTTGATTGTATAGCTGTGTTTATAGTGAACCACACTGTTTGGTGGTTGCTTGTTCCCAGATGGCTACCCACTTCTAAATCTGAGATTCTTTCTCCATCCCATTTGAAGTACCAGGTCTAAGATTGCTCCCTCCGAGTGGGTTCCGATACTAGCTGTCTGAGGCATGCCCCTGTAGGGCATCAAGAATGACCCTGCTCTTGGATGTGCCTGCAGCAAAGGTGCTCCAGTTAACATCTGGCATATTCAGGTCCCCTATCAACAATATCTCCCCTTTTTCTGCCATTCTAAGAAAGCCTTCTATCATTTCCTTGTCCATTCCCTTCCCTGAGATGGGGTCTGTATACAACCCCATGTGGTTAATGGTGCCATTCCTGTCTCCAGGGTGACCCAAAGTGCCTCATCTGTTCCCTGTTTACTCTTTAGTTCTGTTGCTTTGATCCCTTCCTTTACATAGAGAGCTACTCCTCCTCCTCTTTTACCCTCCCTGTCCCTCCTGTAGATTGTGTATCCTGGTATGTTGACATCCCAGTCATGGTTCTCTGTGTACCATGTTTCTTTGACTGTCACAATATCCAGGCAACCCTCTTTCATCAAGGCCACTAGTTCAGGGAGCTTGTTACACAGACTATGGGCATTGGTACTCATCACCCTCCACTTTTTGATAGCCTTACCCCTTTTAGCCCCATTTCTGTCCTTACTGCCTTTGCCTTTTTTTACATTTAAATCTGTTCTGCTCCCTAATAACTTCTGTACCTTGGTGTTTACCTCACTAATCACCATGTTTGTGGGGGGAGGCTCAGATTTCCCTGCTTCTTTTCAGTACCTCCCCCTTGGCTAGTTTAAATGCTTGCCAATGAAGCATTTAAACCTCTCACCTAGGATCCTGGTTCCCCCCTGGACAGATGCAGACCATTGCAGTATAGGTCTGCATCCTGCCAGGTGGCTCCCCAGTCCCAGTGAAGCCAAAACCCTGAGCTCCACACCAGTTTTCAACCACTCATTGAATTCCCTGGTGAGAAGTGCCCTAGCATCTCCCTTGCTATAGACAGGCAGCACCTCCAAGAAGGTTACCGTATGCGCTACTTGTCTAAGGCCCCTTCCCAACTCTACAAACTCCTCTTGCACTGCTCTGATCCCATTCCTAACCAGGTAATTTGCCCCTAGGTGGACAATGACATCCAGCTCCCTCCCTCGTGCAGCTCCTCCCACGATCCTGAGGATTCGCTTCCTGTCCCTCCAAGCCGTGGCGCCAGGAAGGCACCTTACCTCCCTCTCCCCTTCCTCCCCCATTTCTACCCCCCTAATGATTGAGTCCCCCACCAGGAGTTGTTTCCTTCCCCTGTGGGGTCCCATGCCACCCTCCTTTGGGTCTCCTTTGTGAAGCACTGGAAGGTCAAACAGCAAGTAAGCAGCTCTAGTGGGATTTGAACCCAGATATCCTAGTTTCCGGTTTTGTGTTCTAAATAAACTACATGGCCTCTGACCTTTACCAGATTTCTACTTCTGCAAATGTATGATAATAAGGTTTGGGTTCATCTCTTTTTTAAGAAATTCAAGTGTATTGTAGTTTGCATATGTTTTTTAATAGTCCAGCCAGGGGTCTGTTATCTGAATTTTCTTTTTTTTTTGTTGGGTCATGGGGTGGGGTGGAGGGGGGCGCTTGGACAGTTTGATTTGTCTAGAGATTAGTAACTGAAAGTGGGTAAAGCAGGCAAGGTGCACTTTGGTTATCTGGGGGAATGAAGTGTTTGTATCTCATGTTAGGGATCTCGTATCTAGCAATGGAGAGGGAGGATGACATAAATAGCTAGGTTGTCAGGGCTACAAGGTTAGCCAAGTCTGAATATTTCAAATCTGCCTTCATCACCAACACAAATTCCCCTTCAAAGTTCTGGAAAGTGGTCCACATCCTATTTACCCCCTCATCTCACCCACCGCCCCCGGTACTTAAAGTAAATGGCTCACTAGTGTCTGCCCCACCAGTTGTAGCTGCAGAATTTAACTCCTACTATACCTCCTGCACCACTGAGCTACTGAAACCCCTATCCCCCTACCCTTCCCCCTCTCCACTCTCTACCGATGTGCCCCCTCCACCACCCACCTTCCCTTCTCTTTCACTATTGTAATGCCAAATGATGCCCTAAGTGCCCTCCTCACCATGAACCCCTCTAAAGGTGCCTTGCCTGATGGCCTTGACCCAAAACTCCTCTCCCTCTCCGCTTTGGCCATTGCCTAATCCCTCTCAATAATCCTAAATCTCTCATTCTCTACTGTCTCATTCCTCTCTTCATGGAAACATGCTGTGGTCTTCCTTCTACCCAAAGGGGGTGACCCCTCATTCCCTGGCAACTATCGCCCCATTTCTCTCCTCCCTACCCTTGCCAAGCTTCAAGAACACACTGTCCTCTTTCAGCTCACCTCTTTTCTATCTGACACCTCCTTTTTCACCCCTTTCCAGTCTGGTTTCAGGAAAAAAACACTCAACTACCACCTCTCTCTTGAGGCTCACAGACTCCATCCTATCTGGGATGGACAATGGCCAAATTACCTCTGCCATTTTTGTCGACCTGGCCAAGGCCTTCAACGCTGTCTCTCAGTCTCTTCTCCTTGACTCACTCCCAGTAGCTGGCCTATCTCCCTCCACCACAAACTGGTTCAAGGCCTACCTTATTGGTAGAACCCAATCAGTTAAGATCTTGGATGCCACTTCCCCTCCCCTCCCGATTAGTACTGGAGTCCCCCAGAGCTCGGTATTAGGGCCCCTCCTATTCTACATCTTCTTAAATGACCTTCCCTCTGTTTGCTCCCCAACCTCCGCTACACATTTGTATGCCAATAATACAGTCATGTATGCATCTGGCTCCTGTCCTGATGAGGTTACAACCAGTTTACAGCAAGACTTCGACAAGGTTCGACTCTGGCTTGTTAACCATAAACTTTTCTTCAACGCCAAGAAGACTGCCTCCATGACTTTTGGCACAAGGCAGAGACTCTCTAGGCTTCCCTCCCTACCCACTTTTCACACCCTTGAGGGGACTTTACTTGAGAACACATCCTCCTTCAGGTACTTAGGTGTTTGGCTGGACCAACACCTAAATTCCTCTGGACATAATGACGCCATCCAGAAAAAACTGCACCCCAAGCTTGGTGCCCTGTTCAGGAACTGTAGTTGCAACCCTCCTACGTCTAGGCGTGAACTTGTTCAGCAGATTATACTGCCCATTTCTGACTACTGTGATGCATACCTCTCAACCTTTTGTCCCCCAAATGTGGAACATTGCCTGTCAAAATGTGGAACAAATGGGCAAAATGTGGAACACTTAATCAAATCTTTACCCAAGAAGCTCAGAACACGGTTAAAATGTTGCATTTATGTTCGGAAAGTCTGTTATTAATTGAATAATATATTTCTTGCATCATTTGCTATAGATTTTTGCTTTAAAATGTTGACTTTGAATGTGGAACAAGTCCTCAAAATGTGGAACAGGGACCTTTTGTGAAGTAAAATGAGGAACGTTCCTCGTAATGTGGTACAGTTGAGAGGTGTGCGTGACATAGTCTGTGGTGCTGCCACTAAGTCCTCCCTGGCCAGACTGGACACCCTCTTCAGTTCCTTCTGCCGCTTTGCCCTGGATGCCTCCCTTCGCACCCATCACTGCGATCTTTATTGTGCCCTATCCTTTCCCCTGTTACAAACAGGCGACTCTCCCAATGTGCTAAATTCACCTCCAAGCAGTGGTTGGGTGAGCTCCCTTCCTACCTCACCTCCTCCTTTATAACCCCCCACCCTCCCATTCCCTTAGATCAACCGATTCCCATACCCTGGTTGTCCCCCGCAGATCCACCCAAATCGGCCAATCTGGTTACTCTCACCGCCTCCCAAAAAACTGGAATTCCCTCCCCCCTCAAATCCGGCACTCATCCTCCACCTACTCCATCAGCTCTGTCCTCAATAATTACCTTGCACCTAGCTGCTCGTGCCATGTCCCTCCCTAACTCTCTCCTCTAAGCCCTAGACAAACCCTACCCCTCTACCCTCACCTTCATTTTACCCTGTGCACACCCACCCCCTAAATCTCTAGCCCTCCTCCCCTTCCCCCAAATTGCTTCCCCTTACTGGCCTCCCTTGATCTTTCACAGGATGTGAAAGGCGCTAGATACTCTCCATGGTTCCTCTCCTACCCCCAAGTGTATCTCTCATCTACTCCCTTCCCCACCATCTTAAAGGGGTCTGTCTGGGACACTGTCTCATCTCCTTCTCTCTGGTCCCCCCCAGTCCCCATGCAGGGTTCCTCGCATCCTGAAGGGGGTCTCCAGGGACATGACTCTTCCCCCTCCCCCCACCTCACACTTCCCTCCCTTCCCGTTCCCCCTTTTCTTTCACGTAAGCACATGTTTACTTATTAACCCAGCACTTATTATTGTCTCCTCTTTCTACATCTTATGCGCAACACTGTTGTAACACTTGTTTGTAACACCTGCCTTACAACTGTATGTTAATGATGATCCTGTAACTTGAATGTATAATGTCTCACTCCATTTGTACCCCTTTCCCCCAGGTTGCACCAGGAGATGAGCGACTTGTTGATCATTGTGCCATCCTGGTGAAACATTTCAATAAATAGTTGTCTCATTAGGGCAAAGGAAACAGCTAATTTAGGATAAAATGTAAATCAAAATTCTGACAGACAGATCAGGGACAATACTAAAAATAGATTAGGCAGTAAATGTAAATCATGTATGTCATGCTAAAAAGAGGTTAAGGGGGGCCGAGAGCTTTAAAAGTCAGTCATATGGAATAAAGTTCATTTATTCAGTTCCATACTGTAGCATTCCCTCTGATATCTGGCACAGTGTGAAACATACTGAGCATTATTTCAGACTCTGGCATTCCCTTGGCTATCTGTGCACAGTATGGGCCATTACAGAGCATTACTTCAGACTCTGGCATTCCCTTGGCTATCTGTGCACAGTATTTTCCTTGGCTATCTGTGCACAGTATGGCCTATTACAGAGCGTTACTTCAGACTCTATCATTCCCATGACTATCTTTGTACCATATGGGACATTACAGAGCATTACTTCAGACTCTAGCATTCCTGTGGCTATCTGTGCACAGTATGGGCCAGTACAGACCGTTACTTCAGACTCTAGCATTCCCTTGGCTATCTGTGCACAGTATAAGCCATTGCAGAGTGTTACTTCAGACTCTGTCATTCCCTTTGCTATTGTTGTACAGCATGGGCTGTTACAAAGCGTTACTTCAGATTCTGGCATTCCCTTGGCTATCTGTGCACAGTATGGGCCATTACAGAGTATTACGTCAGACTCTGGCATTCCCTTGGCTATCTGTGCTCAGTATGGGCCATTACAAAAAGTTATTTCTGACTCTGGCATTCCCTTGGCTCTCAGTGCTCAGTATGGGCCATTACAGAGTATTACGTCAGACTCTGGCATTCCCTTGGCTATCTGTGCACAGTATGGGCTGTTACAGAGCATTATTTCAGACTCTGGCATTCCCTTGGCTATCTTTGCACAGTATGGGCCATTACAGAGTGTTATTTCAGACTCTAGCATTTCCTTGGCTATCTGTGCACAGAATGGCCATTACAGAGCATTACTTCAGACGCTAGCATTTCCTTGGCTGCCTGTGCACAGTATAGGTCATTACAGAGCGTTACATCAGACTCTGGCATTCCCTTGGCTATCTGTGCACAGTATGGGCCGTTACAGAGCGTTATTTCATACTCTGGCATTCCCTTGGCTATCTGTGCACAGTATGGGCCGTTACAGAGCGTTATTTCATACTCTGGCATTCCCTTGGCTATCTGTGCACAGTATGGGCAGTATGGGCCATTATAGAGCATTATTTCAGACTCTAGCATGCCCTCGGCTATCTGTGCACAGCATGGGCCATTACAGAGTGTTACTTCAGACTCTGGCATTTCCTTGGCTATTTGTGCACAGTATGGGCCGTTAAAGATTGTTACATCTGACTCTAATATTCCCTTGACTATCTGTATACAGTATGGGCCATTACAGAGCACTACTTCAGACTCTGGCATTCCCTTGGCTATCTGTGTACAATATAGGCCACTAAAGGGCGTTACTTCAGACTCTAGCATTCCCTTGGCTATCTGTGCACAGTATAGGCCATTACAGACTATTACTTCACACTCTGGCATTCCCTTGGCTATCTGTGCACAATATGGGCTGTTACAGAGCATTATTTCAGACTCTGGCATTCCCTTGGCTATCTCTGCACAGTATGACCATTACAAAGCATTACTTCAGACTCTGGCATTCCCTTGGCTATCTGTGCACAGTATGGGAAGTATTGGCCATTACAGAGCATTACTTCAGACTCTGGAATTCCCTTGGCTACCTGTCCTCAGTATGGGACATTACAGAGTGTTACCTCAGACTCTGGCATTCCCTTGGCTAACTGTGCACAGCATGGGCAATATGGGTCATTACAGAGCGTTACTTCAGACTCTGGCATTCCCTTGGCTATCTGTGTACAATATAGGCCACTAAAGGGCGTTACTTCAGACTCTAGCATTCCCTTGGCTATCTGTGCACAGTATAGGCCATTACAGACTATTACTTCACACTCTGGCATTCCCTTGGCTATCTGTGCACAATATGGGCTGTTACAGAGCATTATTTCAGATGCTGGCATTCCCTTGGCTAACTGTGCACAGCATGGGCAATATGGGTCATTACAGAGCGTTACTTCAGACTCTGGCATTCCCTTGGCTATCTGTGCATGATATGGACCATTATGAAGTGTGACTTTGGTCTGTAGCATTTCCTCTGATGTTTGTGCACAATATAGACTATTACAAAATGTGACTTCGGACTGTAGAAATCCCTCTGATATCTGGCACAGTATGGATCATGACAGAGTGTAACTTTGGACTGTAGCATTCTATCTGATAACTGGGGGATTAAAGTGTTTGTCTCTTATTTGCGGCTTCGGACTGGAGTAGTCTCTTGATATCTCAGCACAGTATTGAGCAGTACAGAGCACGACTCTGAACTATAGCATTCCCGCTGATGTCTAGGCACACTATCAACCTACAGAGTGCAGCTCTGGACTGTAGCATTTCTGTTTTATCTGGGCACAGTATGGACCGTTACAGACATGGCATCAACGGAGATGAAATGCTTAGTGTTGTGTGTTCAAGAGGCCCACCTTCCTGTGCAATGTTTTTTTCTTCTCTACATAGTTATGATCCTTGTTCTAGATCTTTCTTAGGGGCGTCATTTCAGGTTGCCAGGTATCGCTGTTCAGACATGATAATTTCTGCAGAAATGGGGCTTTGTAACCCTTGGGATTCTACTAAAACAGGGCCACTGATCTTCTGCTCTGTTTTGCCATGATAATATGTATGTTTTGTGGTGCACAACATCGACACCCCTTAGGCAAGAGGTGAGAAACTCTATGGATACTGCCCAAAGCTGGGGTTCTGGGTGGGGACTAGGTTTACCACACATCTGCGGTGAGTGTAGGCATAAGGCGCTGAACTCCGACAGGCATTTTATTGATTTGAATTTCAGTATTGCCCTCCTGTTGTTGCTGCGGAAGGGCTACCATCCATGGCACTGGTGACCAGGGTTCAAGAACAGGCTCAGGCCATTGGAGGGCTTGCCTGGCAAGGAGGATTGAGCATCCCAGAGGAGGCTCTCCACAGGGGAAGGGTGGGTCTCAGACTTTGCTGCAGTGCTGCCATGTGGGTGATGATGGGTAGTAGCACAGCACATGGCAGAATGGGAGGGTGAACATCAACCAGGCTTGAGGCTGATGCACCATTGTGTGTGCTCCGGCACTGTGTTCCTTATTTGGTGACATCCGCAGGGGCTGGGAGAAACATAGAAACCAGCCCCAGCACAGCGAAAATGGTCCTTGGTACATTCAGGCCCCACACCACTGCCTCAGTGCCTCCTGGCGATACAACAGACTCAGGGTAAATCCCACGGACCCTGTCTTTGCCAGGGGGTAAGCCACAGCTCAGTGGAGTGTGGCACTCACAGGTTTGAGACTAGGGGGTTGGGTGTGCCTTGGGTATTCCTGAGGGATACAGATGTTGGAGATTGTAAGGGAGCATAAATAGAAAGTTAAAAAAAATGTGGTATCCTGGTGAACTGGTTAGTATTTATCCTGCTGCATTCAGAGGCTGTGAGTTAAAATCCCGGT